>JAGTXR010000012.1:0-4896901 GCA_022606575.1 Glossosoma conforme
TCCTGAAATCTGCTCTTAAATTCCTTAGCTAAGGCAGCTAAACAATTTAAAAATATCTTATAGTTTTCTTCAGAAACATGTTTACTATCTTGTTTAGCTATTATAACAGTTGGAGAGTTATGCAATACTTGGTTCTCTATTTCTTCGTGGTAGATGTTCAATTTCTCTTCAAAAGCAAACATTTTATTCGCCATCTGCGAAATGATTTTATTTTCGCCCTGTAGGCCACGATTGAGTTCATTAAGTTTTTCTGTGATATCACACAGAAAAGCTAAAAGACACCACCATCCGTCATTATTAAGTTCGCTGTAAATTTTATTATTTTGTTGTAAAAACAAAATAATTTCATGCCTCAAAGAATAAAACCGTTCCAGAACTTTACCTCGGCTTAGCCATCTCACCGAGGTATGTAAAAGAATGTCACTAGAGTTACTGTTTAATTCTTCCAAAAGACTTTTAAACTTCCTGCGTCATGTGATATCGCCATTGATATAATATTTTGTTGATGTTGTAAGGACTTCTTGAAGAATGCTAACTTTTCAGTTCTTATTAAAGAGCCACGACGAAAGGTATTACTAAATGTTTTGTGCTTCGTGGTATAATGACGAAGAATGTTATATTTTTTCAATATAACACTCTCACGACATATCAAGCATGTGGTCGAACCATGTTTATTTGACACAACGAAATATTATTCTACCCATTTGTCTTGAAACATTCTTTATTCGTTGGAAATTTTTCGATTGCATTTCGAAGACACCCATTATGCGTAATTAAATTATAACAAAACAATATTTTATAAGACAGCAAAAAAAGCTATCGCATCCGTGTTCCGCGTAATGTTTACTTGAAATAAAGCCGCAACACTGTGACTGTGATGGTTCAACTTTGGAGCTGGCGAAAATTTATGTGTTACCACAAGCAAAATTATTTGCGCGCATATTTGTCTGTCAAATGTTTGTTTTTTGGGATAAAATCTAGCGTGTGCAGTAGCAACACTCTTATACCAGATCTGATGTTGACACGACAACGACCATCCTCTTCGGGTTTCCATGTCTGTACGTCAAAGTCGAAACTAATCTCAAGATATACGAAATATATTGTAGAATGCCAGATTTTGTAAATCATGTTCCTGATAATAAATGTGTTGAGGGCCGCACAAAAAAGCTTGGCGGGCCGCAGGTTGAATAGCTACTCTAGCCTTTCTGCCGCCCTGGTAGGCGTGAACTCTGCGAGGACAACACAGCACCAAACTAAAAACTGTTATTTTATTACTATCATTCTCTGCTAGCCTGATACTTTGCTAGTTTAAAACGTTTATTGTTGGTGTATTTTTGAAAATATTTGTATTAACTAAATCTCTTCAAGATGCTAAATACACAAATATAGATTAAAATTACTTTTTCGATCGACCACAGTATATTCACCTTGCCTTGCTGCCCAGGTAGACGTAAAGTCTGCGAAGACAACATAGAACCAACAATGAAACTATTTTCATTTATTACTGACACTATCAGCTCGCCTAATACATTCATTGCTTATTTGATACATTTATTATATGGCTGCGAATATTTAGTACCTCACCAAAAGTTCATGGAAAGAGTTTTAACAATAATAAAGTAATTTTTTCGGGCGAACATATTTAAGTATCCTAAAACGAAAAATACTAAATTGACCTATGTTTTTTACTGTTAACGAATCGTGTTCCCTGATAGTTATTATTAAATATCATGACTAATAACAACAAAGATTATAGAATAACATTTCGATTATCCGTCTCTGGATAAAACAGTCAAATGAAGTGACTTTTGATAATCTTTGACCAATATTATTAAATTTGTAACTATAATTATTTATTTCAATTGACGTATTAACCTTAATAATTTAATATTCAATAGAAGACTGACATATAATAATTTGATTTAATAAAAATAAGTAAATGCAAATTTGTTGGGGGAAATTTGTGTGATGTTTTAGTTAACTTTTAATATTTATTTTATATTTTAGTAATTTTTCGCATATTAAAGCTTATGGACAAAGACGAAATGATGGACAGTATGTGAAGTGTGGGCGGAGGACGTGAGTTGAAACATTTATGGAAATGGAGAGATACAGAAAGCAGAGAAATGAAATTCCTGATAATTTATTTTCTTTAAAAGTTTCTTTGTAATAATTGGAAAGACGATGCGGTGCATATTTTCGACGAAATGGAAATGTCATCATGTCAAAAACTGACTCGATTTAAATTGTCTTAAAAAAATATGCAGAGTTCTTTTGAATTAAGTTTGTAATTCACTTTCCATCATTTCCAAAATTTCGTGTTTATATGTTGACGTACCTTTTTATTATATTTGTTTTTCCAAATTCATCAAGATAATCATAACATTAATAATGATTTCCGACTCGTTTTTTAATGACTGCAGCCTTACTAGTTCAATTCCTGATAGGTAGGTTATTTTTGCTTGCAGGTAGGAAAACTAAAAATAGTTGAAAATATCATCCATCTAGGAATATAACTCAGCAATGCATGGAATGAATTAAAATCGATTTATAGGTAAAAACGTTCGGCCGCTTTCGGTCCGAGTCGTCTGCAGCCCATCAGGTCTGCAGGAAGATAGCGCAGGTGGGCCGCAGTGGGTGGCAGGTGGGCGGCAGGTGGGCTAGGTGCTATCGCCGTTCCGCACGGCCGCCCCCGCCCACCCCAGCCGCCCACTGGACCGTAAATTATACTTTTTCAGATGCAACACTTGCATCGCAAACTGCAGTCCGCGAAGGCGGATTTGGAAAAAACATCGACGCCGCTTTTAGAGGGATGATAAAAATGAAATAAACAAGTTTTGAAGTGTGTTTTTTTTTTATTTTCTAGTTACAATTTTAACATTCGTGAAAATAATATATATCTCGCATTTTTCATGCAATTAAATGATATGTACATTTAAAATATTCACAATTGAAATATTGTTTAGTATTATGTCACATTATTTAGAATTAATGTCACACACATACACAGGTACGACAGATACGAATTCCTTAACATCAAATGAAGGACAGAATCATAGAAACATAATTATGCTTTCTTATAGGTCTATCCTTTTCCAAGCACAGTATTGTAAGAGAAAGAAATAATATTGCATTATTTTATTGTACATACTTATATTTTTTTCTTTATTTAAAACATTCAATTTTCAATATTTTTTCTGTTTTATAAGAATCACTCAATCTGCATAGAATTTATCTGTGGTGGGGAAAATAAAATGAAAGTATATACATATACGAATATGATTATGGTTGTGTCTGTCTCTTTTTAATAGTCTTGCAATTCATGTCGCTCGTTCGATTGTCCCTTTAGTAATTTACTTAGCCTGCTGTTTATTCAATTTGTGAAATGTGTGGTATTTTTGACGGGACACCTTATATTAAAAATGGCAACCCTGCCATAATAATAATAACGAACTAAAAGTATTATGATCATGTTTTAGATTAAGCATTGAAAATAGCAAAGTCTTGCAGAAAGTAGTTTTTAACGATCATTCGAAAGTTTACGAGTAAAAAAAGGGCTCGAGTGATAGTCGAGCCGAGACCACCGCCGTATCGTACACTCTTCAGCGTGTAAAGCGTTCAAGAGCGTTCATAGAGGTTCGCACAGGGCTGAAAAAGCGCCTAATGGCGCCTAATATTGGCAGGCCGCTTATCAGGAGCACAGCAGACATCCCGGGTATTTATCACTGCGCGCCGCGTCATGTGAAATATTATGACAAATCGGGCGGGAGTTAGTCTAGAGGCGGCTAAGTGCCGTCGGTTTGTCAAGTGGATTACTTATCAAAACAGACACTTGGGCACCGAGTCGAGCCTTTGCGCGCCTCTACTACTGAAACGGTATCTCGCCCAGTGGCACTCTCCGGTAGCGAGCGAATTAATCTCTCCTAAAACTCTCTCTCTCTCTTGTTTTTGCTCTGCCCCTAATACCGTCATAATTTTAAAGTTTACACTCGTATCGCTTAAGCGCCGCCATACTTTTTTACAACTAGGATCTTGACGCTAAGCGTTATGCCTATTATGATAGCGCTTTTATGGAGTTGAAATCATCAAAAATATATTTTGAGACAAAATTATGTTTTGTGACGAATTTATCTATAAAAACGTTTCAAATAAATGTTATTAACAGATAACATCATAATTTTGTTAACATGGAAGTGACCACTATACATTTTTACAACTATGATCTTACGTTACTTAATTTGTGAATTTATCATAATGTTTATTTATGGAATCAAAATATCATATAAATATTGCATTTTAAAGCAAATTTATATTTGTTTTAGACATAAAAAAAATTAACATTTGGTTCGAAGTTTACCCCGGAGATTTTGCTTTTACTTAAATTATTTTACTTGCAGCCCATCGATCATTTTTTATTTATAATGAGGTCTTTCATTCAAAAAGTTTGCCCAGGACCATTCTATAATTTATATCAACAAGTTCGACCTAAGGACACGAGCTGTAAAATGAAAAGTTACTCGTAAAGAGATAAACGATAGGGTAGAAAGATAGTGGGAAAAAGTTTTCTTTCTTTTTTTTAAGAAATCAAAAACATCTAAAAATAGTCAGTTGCGCTTGAAGTTATGCACCGACGACGCCGCCTGCGCTCCTAGTAAGGAATGGATGAAAGGTACCTTTCATCCATTCCTTGAAATAAAGTAATATTTTCATCCATTTCCGTCAAAAGAGCTCACCAAACACGTGTTTTGTTCAGGCGGGTACTAGGAGCGCAGGCGGCGTCGTCGGTGCATAACTTCAAGCGCCGCGCGCGCCCCGACTTAACTATGGGAACGAGAGAGGGAGAGCGCGCCTGGTTATTTATAGTCAATGTGTGAGTGAGAGCGAGAGGTATTATATTACGGATAACACAGTCAACCAACTCCTCGCGAAGCTGATGCCCTGGTAGCGGCGACCGGTACGGCCACGTGGGCAGATCCATTTTCTTTTGGAAATCTGCCCACTATGGTGTTAATTAAAATACTAATAAATTACAATACAATATAACAATGAAACATTTTTCATCATTTTGCTATTAAATAAATCGTAAAATAGAATGAAATAACAAGCCATGAAAAGGAGTTTTACTGGATTGATCCTTCAGTAGCTACTAGCGGATATGAGAATCCTTATCCAGCATATGTTGCTTGCAAACTGCGTTTGCACTTTACTATGTACACTTCTTACTTCTTCGTACAATTGGAATCTCTTCAAAAAACGTTTGTGTTTTCACATAAAAGCAGAATTTCTGCCTAAAAACTTTTTTGCATACAATATATTATTTCGGTTTACAGAATGAGTACGTAAGACGGGACAACGTCCGGGCCAAAAGAGAACTTTGGAAGAAGTTTACGAAAAGCAAACTCCATATCAGTTCAGCTAATATCGTAGAGTTGAATATTACTAGAGGCAGATGGGAGATGTAGAGAGTGATTAATCTTAGGTGGCACAGAGTCATAGACTGAGCTAAAATAGTCTGCAAACCCATCGGAAATTTCTTGACACCCAAAAAAAGATTTATCGGATAACAAAATGAACTATAAATTAATATCCATTAGAGTAATATTTGTTAGATAAATCAGTGCGGCTTATATTTTATTTCGCTTTTAAATTAATAAAATAATAATCAGAAACGCGTTAACAATAGGGGCAATTGAACCCAAATCATTCGTCATCAATCCCTTTGTCCGCGAGCGAGAAAGGCACTCGGAGGCTGCGAGCGGCGGGAGCCAGGAGTGGCGAGGAGATATTATAGAGGCCTTTGTCATGACGTAACTGCTTTGTTTCAATTTGTAATCGGCACCTCCAGCGCCCCTCTGGGCTCCCAATAAAACGACACCCGCTCTCGAGAATCGCTCGATGAAGCTCTTGTACAATGGTTGTTCTGGATTGATAACATCAAATTTCCAACCTTTTTAATGTATTGTTTACAACTTATTGAAAGCGATTTTTATTATTCAATTAAGTTTTAATAACTATCATACATTATTGTTTACATAAGTTATTACAATATTCGTAGGTATTCGTGTTTTAAATCTAAGGATGTAGGTATAACAAACGAACACGAGCGAGTAATTTTCATTTAGTGAAAACGGTTTTAACTGTTTTGTTTAACCTGTCAAACCACTGTCATTTACACCAAAATCGTAATAAAAAATGCAGTCAAGGTAATAATAATACCTATTAACCGTTTTCATCAAGAAAATTCAAATCAAGTGCGAAAGAATGTGCGACTATAAATTTCGAAGTTATCTTGCATGTAAGAAATTTTTAGTATATTATTTGTAGAACTGATTTCGACGAAGATGCTACGACATAGATGTCTACGACGTGCCATCAAAATATCGCTATTATTTATTATTTTACAATATTTGACCAAAGGTGTTTATTTTTATATCTAAGCAGTCGATATTTAGTTTCTATATATCTAGAAAAATATTATGATCTCTGATTATTTAACAAAATAAATTATATTTGCTAGAATCCGGGCATCATAAAAGTTGATATTTAAAATAGGTTACTTATGAAGTTATGAGTACATATAAGTTTATTTACTAGTGAATCTAACTATTTAATACCAAAAGCATTTTGAATGTACCAGTCCTATATATAAAAAATGACGACTTTCGACAACGTGAATAAGAAAACGTCAATCGGTTATTTTCGAATTTCGAGAAGCAGTATAATCTCTAAAAGACCAACATGACTACGCGGCAATCATGAAGTGGAGGAGGTTATATTATCCATTCGGGGGTGGCGACTCGCCTTCTCCACTCGACGGCTGAAAAGAGCATCGCCAAGTTGCTCACTAATCGGGGCATCTCAACAGTCTTCGTCCCCGGCGCAAAGTACCCTCGGTACAAACTGGGATGTATCAGGAGTAGAAAAATTCAAGGAGATAATTATTTTATGTTACTCAATTATTTCGATAATATACTTAATCAAGCAAATATGTTTCTTTCAAAAGTCACCGTCTCCCAAGGATACACCTCTCTAAAAACTAAGATGTATTAGAAGCAGAGAAAATTGAGAAGGTAATATTTTTAGTTACTATAAGATATTGTGATGATTATGAAGTATTTTTAAGTAACGTGAATGAACTTAATCAAGAAAATAATGTGGCATTCAAATTTTACCGTCGCCAGAGCAAAGTAAACTCGATACATACGAAAAAAATTAAGAGATAATTATTTTGAGTTACTTCCAATTACTTAGATACGTTTATAATGTAAGTAATAATAAACGCGTACATATATATTATAATAATAATATCATCATCATCAGCCTGTGTCCGTCCACTGTTGAACGTAGGCCTCCCGCATGAGTCTCCATCCTCTTCGATCCTCCGCCTTCCGCATCCAGGTCACTCCCGCTATTCTTATGTCGTCAGTCCATCTTGCAGGGGGTCGGCCAATGCTTCGTTTGCCAGTTCTTGGGCGCCATTCCAATACTTTTCTTCCCCATCGACCGTCGTCTCTTCGACAGATATGTCCTGCCCATTGCCACTTGAGTGTGCCTATTCGTTGGGTAGCATCCACTCCTTGAGTTCTTCTGCATATTTCCTCGTTTCGGATTCTATCTTTTAGCGACACTCCGAACATGGATCTCTCCATAGCACGCTGGGTGACTTTTATTTTAGGGGTAAGACTTGCTGTCAGATTCCACGTCTCTGCGCCATAAGTTAATACAGGGAGTAATAATAATATATGAGTATTTTAACTACGTCAAAAGTTATGAAAAAGAAATATTATAAAATGAATTATATGTATCAGGAGTATATAAATTGAAGGAGATGATTATGTCTTGTCGGATTGTCGTTATTATTTCGATATACGTACAATAGTTAAATAGTAATAGTAAAATATCTATGTATGGATATTGTAGTACATTTCATTTAAGTTCCCCATAGATTATAGAGTTTTCGGCAACAACAAAGGCTTACGTTCGTATATTTAAGACTCAAACAAGATTTGCTTGAACATATCAATTAAAGCATCAAAATAAGTGTCGAATGACGCAAATAAAATACTGAAATGAATTCTAAAAAAATCTTTAACCTACTTATATTGAATAAATAACAAATTGTGTGTATGTAATTGAAAAGAAAAGTGCAAATATTTCGATCCTGCTCTGTACAGAAAATAATGATGAGTTTACAATCAATGCGAGAGGTGGTGTATCCAGTGAATCCAATGGATGATGTGAATCCTATGCAGACGTCGAGTTTGAAATTTTCACATTTAGTCGAGTGGTTGCGGCCTCGAGAGGGACGATCGTCGGTTCTGATCCCAGGGGCTTGTAACTGATACATCATACCTCGGTATAACTCTTAAGCTTGGAGACTATAACTGAGGCAGTTGGAAGACGAGGAAAAACCCGTTTACAGATGGAGTATACATTCAATGCTGTAAAAGATTGTTTTATTTAATTCAATCAATAATAATTTTCATCAGAAATCTATAATTGTATTTGTTTAATTATATTAGTAACTTTAAAATGTGCATTTCTATATGTTTGCAATTGAATATAAATTAGAATTATGAAAATTTGTGGTACAATCTATTTATTGCAGAATACAAATAATTCGATGAAACTTCCAATATCCGTTTAGCATGATATGTGTATTTTTTATCATTTTAATAACTTAAGTGAACTTTAACTAAGTATTCATCCGTATTATGGCGAAAGCATATGACCACTACAGAATACTGCCACATAATTTTGCCAACTATTATTTTTCATGCATATTTTTCGTAAATCGCAAAATTAGCCCAACGCTTCCAAAGCCTGTACCATGTAATGCAAGAGGGCCACTCTACTCAAGCAGCGATACTCGGTTTACTTAAACGGTCACCGTCCAAGTGGCGTCTAATGTTGCCATAAATGATCGATCCAGAACACGTGTTACAACATACTACGAGGATATTCTCTAGTATGATTGATAGAATATCAAAAACGAACTAAATACTATGTTATTTATATACTTAGATTCACTCACATAGACCAAACCTACAACTCCTACTTATAAACTCCCTACCTTAAATCTAGCTAGACGTCTTTATTAGTCATTCTTTACATAAACTCCGCCTATTATCCCCACTACTACACAACACTTAACTACCCCCTAGTGAAACTTTTTCTTTAACAGTGATTATTTTTTACACGTCAGTACGTTTGTGCACATTAAAACTGATGACGCTCTCATAGATCGCAAAACTGCAGTTTTCCATTAAGTAAAACAGTGCTCAGTGTGATGTTAAAACAAGGTATGAAATGCTTATATATTTCAAATTAAATACTACGTGCAATCAATCTCATAAATGCGGTAATGAGATTTGCAGTGCAGTGAGTAGTGCAGTGTTAGTTCGCAGGTATCTGTCAGACATGCATCAAATGATATTAAATTTAATTGAAATGTTTCTTGCATGCTCGCTATGCAACAGAAATGCATGCAACGGAGGTGCAATGGCATCTGTGTGTCTGATGAACCATCTATGTGCCATTCAATACATAGTTACACTGCAACATGATGACATGAAATTACACATAAAAGCATTACACATTGCAAAGTATTTATACTCAATCGATAATTATTTTAAACATTCATATTAATTCATCAATGATAATATCAATTCAATCTTAATCATTTACTAAAGGTATACTATATTTCAAATAGTTTGCGATGATTGAATTATAACGTAATATCATTTAAATATACATATGTATATGAAAAAGGATCCTTAATAAATAAATAAATAATTATTTTATTCAATTTATACTTTAATAAACTGTTTGCTCTAAAAATCCAGGCAATTCGAAATCGCATAGATCAAAACATTACGAAACAATTTTTTTATTTGTGACAAAAAACGCCGTGTTTTTAACTATATATATCATTGGTCAAAAATGCAAAGAAAAGATATACAAATTAAAGAAATACGAGTTATTCGATCCTAATTGTGATCATTTTCTTCATTTTTTATTCATTTGCAAATTATTACGGAAAAATTATGATATTTTTAGAAAAAAACCTCGGAATTAAAAACTAATTTTATTTGTAAAATCCAATTGCTTACAAATATATAAACTTCTGATGTCTTATTGTACACGTATCACTTATTAGAGTATTAATTTAGTAATTATTTCGATTTTTTCGATCGATAATCCTTGGTGGAATTCCATAATATCAAATATAAATTAAAGAATTCTCAGAATTTATCCCACAATATACCTGTATTTGTAGACGACATGTTTCGGCCACGTCAAATGACTATTTTCAAGACTTGAAATCTGATATTAATTTAGTCATCACCAAAAAAAAGATCTGATTTTTCATGTTTGACGACCAAAAATAATTGATGGAACTATATAATTACGTATAAACTGTTACGTACACATCACCTGATATAAATACAAATTCATAGCAAACACCACCTTATCCAATATTAAACATTGTACAATTTTTATTACTTACAACATATGTAAATACTTTTAAAACATTATATTGAGTTATTACTAATGAGAAATCACGTTGACGCAATTAGGGTACAGTTTTAATAAGAGTATTAGATTTTTATATTTCAGTGTCTGCCCTACCCCGGTGAGAACAGCTACTTATGGACTATTCTTCTGTATTTATTGTTTAGTTATCCTGAAGATGGTAGGGTGCTATCGAAACTAGTTGACAATAAACTGTAAACAAAATGGTTTTAGCAAATTTAAATTATTTTATTTTTAACTTGTTATATTGTTAACGTTAATCTCAGAAACGCCTCTTTCGTGTAACAACGCACAATCTGCGACCTCTCGTCTATCCATTTAAATAATAAATTGATATATCTGCGAAGCTCGGGCAAGGGTCTGATTTGCTAGGCGCGAAGGGTCAAACAAGAGCATGGAGAACTGGAGGAGAGATCTTCACAAATAAATTGGTAGAATCGGGAATCGTGCAGAGCCGAGAAATGCACAATCGGTCGTGAGAGAGCAACACTATGGCCCAGAGTGGTAACTTTACGACTTTTAATGAAAACGTAGAAGTACTAGTAAAAAGTTTCCATCTTAAAATCATTCTAAACTAATGCTAAATTTAAGCTATTCGCGGGATTATATTTATCTGCTTATTAAATAGATAAGTACTTCTTAGCTTGTTTTAACATGGATCACACTGATCACTGTTTATTCATTGGATAGCGCGGTTACATCAGTTCGCAACGTTTAAAAACATTTTGTTATCAATACTGATGTGAGACCAGGTAAGAAATATTTATATATTCAGTGTTTGAAATTATTCTTAAAGTGAATGCTAAAAATGTGATATGTATTATATGCCTTTTACGTTCAACCATTCACAAAAACCACTTCACCTTGATTTTTCTTTTTAGAAGTTATTTCTCCATCCGAAATTGAACCGAGTTCACATACCTGTATGTATAGTTCCCGACATCCCCCCAGAACGAAAATTTGATATTCTAGAAGAGAAATTATCCATTAAATCTATGGTACCAGTATATTTGAGCGTTTGTGATCAGTATTTCCATAGAGAAGTGTAATTATCCTGACATTCCTTAAAAAGTCGCGCATTTTATGTACTCGTAGTTTGCAGTGTCTCTAATTTGACGTGTTTAAGCAGTTTTTTATTAATATTAAATACGTTGCATAAAATAAAATTGTTCTAAGTAAGATTAATTAAATTTAATTTGTTTAATAATTAATCTTAATTATTTAATTAAGATTGTAATGGGTCAGTTATTTGCAGCTCTTCGATCAACATTTTTGTGTTCAGGGTGAACAATGATTTTTTTTCAAGCATCGGAAAACTATGCTGAGTTTGGATGGCATCGAATGGGCGTAACTATTGCTGTTACTGCTATGTTTTCTGCTCGCCTGGGATCCAGTCGGTTGAATACTCTTGATATTATAAGTCTGCAACAAGCCGGCAGCGTATTATATCAATTAGACGTGTCCCGCAGACACCCCAGAGTTCTGGCTCTCTCCCTGCGAGGCTCTTCATCCTCCGTTCGCCGCAGACTCGGCTGCAGACATTCCGACAACTTATAAACTAAAGCCAGATTAGCTAAAGCCAATACAAATGTCTTTTACAACAAACATCTACTTAATTTACTACAGCAAAGTCAAAATCACAACGAAAATATCTATATAGTATATCAAATTGTTGACCTGCACCTTGTGGATTCTAATTACTGTTATTTTAAGGTTGGCCAAGTTAATCCGCTAACGACATTTTAGTAAAACCCGACATAAATATATGCATCATCCATTTTTATAGGCACTCATCTGTTATTGTGGGCGGTCGGTTAACCCAAACTGTTAAGAGTGGTGTTCATGTGACGATTTTTATTTACCACTACTTGTGATTAATTGAGAACTGTATAGTGGCAATTTTTGGCGACAATGCGATCAACGACAAAGCACATTGTAATCGGCTTTCGTTCGATCAGCGAAGTTTAGCAACATTGGATGCGTACCAAAACATATATAGGTAAACGTCTGTTACTTACTCTATGTCATTGTCAATGGTATGATTGAGCCGCTCTTCATGACAAAATTGGAACTTATTTAAAAATATATATTTAAAAGAATACCCAAAATATGCCTCGTATACTACAAGCAACCGTCTCTTCAACTACGTGGACTCTGGAGGTTGTCGAGAACCATACTCGTACATGTTCTCAGATTCAGAGATGTCATAGAACAAGGTAGGTTTAATGCCCGCTGACAGAACTGAATGAGACTAATTTGTGGTAACTAAATACTTTCTACGTTAAAATACGTAAAAATCAGTATAGTTGATCGGGACGGCCCTGGTGAGCTGTGAGCGCCTGTACCAGGCGAGCAGAAGAGGCAGGAGGTGTTCGAACAGCGCCCGCCTTTATACAGCTAAGTCGAGAGGCGCTACAAAGCGCGGCCCGATAACTCCCCGGAGCTCTCTGCGGCCCTGGTACATGCAAGGGGAAAACTAACCGAAACTTCTAAATAAGAATTAATATTTTTATTCACTCATTTAGCTCACTTAGAGATTTTTCGAAGATTTAAGGAACCTATTTCTATAAAATTTCATGAAAAAGGTAGAAACCAAAAATCTGATCGCAATATTTCAATAATTTTTATTTTTGTAATTTACTCTTATACGTCCATGAAAAATTAATATAAAAGAACTTGTAAATAAATAGTACAAAAATTTACTAAGCAGATCAATTAAACATAATTCAATAGAATAATAAAATAATAACATAAAAAATACTTCACAATAAAGAAACACGTTCGAATAAGTAGGGACAAGAGTTATTTAGGAGTGTCTCTAAAAGGAAAGCTGAATAGACCAATTGGAAAAAAGAAAGAATAAAATAATGTATGTCAATTTATAAGTATGTAACTAATTTCTCACAAAACTCTTTTAAAAATTACATAATACGTTTTTACCTTGTGTGCGATATTTAACAATATTTATCGATACGCCTACGTAATGTTATAAGTAAATACCATCTAATTAGACATTAATTTGATTAATCAATCATAGAAAAATAAATAGTGGACGTTAGATTTGACTTCAAAAGTGTACTTATGTTTTGTCAATGCAGTAGACGCTGATAACTGCTTCATTTAATCGATGCAAGAAATAATGTATGTAATACGTTTATAACTTATATTTTTCAATTTTTATAAACCAAATGAAGATTTCTTAGTTAAAATTAATATATTATATTATTCGTAAATATTTTGTACGATATTTCGTTTGGCACGGGCGTCCGCTAATTCGTTGACATGAAGAGATTCATCTACCCGCGAGCTTCATTTCCTGTCAGCCGTTGTATTTGTTTCTCTCCTCAATACCGCTGCCTCCCTGGTAACACTGAATAATCATTTTCTTTTATTAGCCGCCTGAAGTTGCAACAACAGCGAAATTAGATTAAATTAATAGATTCGCTAGCCGGGGCGTAATAATATTTCATGCGACGATGGAAGCGATACCGCTACGTTAAATTTTGAATATTCCCATCTCGCGAAAGGGAAAATGTGCCCATGTCATCTGCTCATTCAATTTGTACGATCATCTCATGCTCTCCTGATACTCTTGTTTAAAATGTAAAGGCATTTTACACGCCCGTCAGGAAATGACTTGAATTTCAATAGTACATTTATAAAAGGCGTCTTGCTTAGTAGTCTAATCCTGTTACAGAAATATCATCTCTCAAAGTGAAATATTGAGAAATTGCTTTTGGGATTCATATTTAAAATATAATGTTCTGCATTAGACATTTAACTTAAACATTGAAAATGATATGATGATTCGTGTTCAGAAAATAATTCAAAATATTACTTGATTAAACGATCACGAGATTTGTTGCTTGTTTAGTAAAAATATAAACATATTTTTCGTAGATACACTTTATTTTTATTAGTATTTTATTTAAACAAATAGTATTAAAAAATATGCTTCTAGAGGCCTGTATTATTAAATACTACTCACACTCGATTGTAATGAGATTTTTTTTGCACAATGTAACACTTAAAACGTTAAAAAACATTATATAAAAAGAATAACACGTCATGTTTATTTAAATATGTATATAGTAATCAATTACTTTTATTGGTAAGTATAAAAACGTAGAACTGCTTAATAACTGTCCTTGTCATTCAAAATTGTCTTATTCTTCTGCTTTTTTTCGTAAAAATAAAATGATAATTTAAAAACTCTAATAATATATTTTTTTAACTTATTCCTACTTTGATCAATTACGCTCTATTTGTCAATAATATTGCTATATTTTACCCACTTTTAACACGCCAAATCCGCCATTAAAAAATTAAGGTTCAAATTAAATTAATATCAATGTGGCAAATTTTATTTATTTATTGTTGGCTTGTTGATCTATAAATCGCGATGAGCAGCGTGGCGAATGAAGCCATAAAGGGCAACGCGATAATTAATAAATATAAATATATTTATCCCACCTTCTCTCAATTATAAGTGCAGGGTCTCTGCGAGATCTCAATCGGTAAAACAGTGCGCTATAAATTGCGCCCGCGGACATGTATATTGTCATCGTGTTCTGTAATTTAATCGTGCATTCTGTGCCACCTCAAACAAAATAATAACACACGGCCCGGTCTGCGAAATAAACAAACAAATAAATAAATATAACACCCGTGAAAGATCTGCAGTTGTTTATTAGCAATGTCTTTATAAAACGGCCAAGCTCTTGCAATGCGAATTGTTTATCGGAATGTCAGTGCGGAGTTATGATTTTTAGTGTTGTGTGAAATATCCTTTAGGTATTGTGCATCATTTGTGAACGCTTAAGAAATAAAATGATTAAAAAATATGTATTGACATTAGTTACTTATAGTTTAAAACATTTATTAATCTTCGGATTATTTTAATTACAATAAGAATATTTCCAATACAATGGTCTACGGATCGGAGTGTTGGACCCCGCTGAAACGTGACTTGGATAGGATTCATGTGGCAGAGATGAAGATGCTGAGGTGGGCAGGCGGTGTGACTAGAGTGGATAGAGTTCGGAATAAGCATATTCGGAGTTCATTTCGGGTGGCCCCCATACCTGAAAAGATAAGGGAAAACCGCCTAAGATGGTATGGACATGTAATACGGAGAGATGAGGACCACATGGTGAAGAGAGCCCTCAACATACCCACGCTGGGAAGAAGACTTGGAAGACCACAGGCAACCTGGACTGCAACTGTAAACAAGGATCTGAAAACTCTGGGTTTGACCGAGAATGCAACGCAGAATAGACATGGCGAATGTGCACAAGGAGAGCCGACCCAGATGATAATAACTAGCGAGGCTTAAGAAGATTTCCAATACTCTATATCCTTTATATATATAGTGCATAGAACAGAACTGAGGTGAATAGTTCGTGGTTCGAATCCCAGCGTCTGCCGTTCCTTTTTCACCACAAATTGATGAGAGAAATTTGATGTAGACTTGTATGTGTGTATCAATTTACATGTATTATTCATTCAATTAATTAGAGATAAACAATAAGCAATACGGGATGATACCTACTTATATGAGCCCACTACATAATATTAAAATGAAGATTTTTGTAATTTAGATTATTAGACTCCCAAACACCCCTGTCAGCAGAAACGTCACTCTTGGTTTCGGCAAATATTTTTAGCGGTCAAACGTTTTTTCTAGAATAAAAAAAGCACGGTGGCTTGAATAAAAGGCAACTTATACTTATAACGAAAAGTATCGGACTGTAAAAATTTCACAAATATAAATATAAAAGCAAGACGAATCTCCACTTTTAATTCATTTTATGACATTGTGAGATACGGTTTTAAAAGATATGTGAAAAGTTTCTAACTAATTAAAACATATGTTCAAATTAGGTACAACGAATACATATAACTTACCAATTTCACCGAAATTTTCCGATTGCAGAGTGTAAAATAGAATAATCAATATAAACTTAAAGAATGAAGCATGGAGGTACTCACCTGAAAAACAAAAAAAAAACAATTAGTGTTATTAATACAAGGAGTTATGGGTTTGTTTAAAGTAATTTTACCAAGGATCATATTTATCTGGAGATCAACTTAATTCGTTTTCAATTTAGACTTCACTAATATTATAATTGCAAAAGAATACAAGTATTATGTGCCACAATGCGCGATTGAACATTGAATAGAAGACTAGTACATAATGTTATATCTATTATATTCGCGGAAATGATGCAGTCGGATTCATGTTTCGTAATGTAGCTTAATCACGAATCATCAGAATATCTGGGACATGAAAAATGGCATTCACGCGAGCGCTGGAAGACCGACGCCGAAAGCTGTCCGCCTGGTAGTGGATCGTGACAGTGCAGGATGCAAGAATATGAAAAACCAATATTGGAATGTTTTTAAACTGTTTTACTTACTTTCAAATCTCTATTTGGTATTTTAATACATCTGAATATTCGTTTTAAAAGATATTTTTAAAGTTTAAAACAAATAAATTAACGGTGGTTCACTAGTACGACGGATAGTTCATATAAAAATACACATTTATTAACCAAATCATTAAAATATGTTTGAAGACTTGTCAAAGCAATAGTCATTTATTATTTAAAATTTTAGATGCACGACAAAAATCATGAAATAGTAAATGCGGGATATGCTTTTTGAAAATCACGGAACGAATTTAAGGAAATTCAAAATAAAATACATTTATATTATAGGATGTTACGAGTATAGCATTATACAGTAAGTAGATTGTGGTAGTAAATAAACACATTTACTTTTAAGAATCTGGTCGTTTGTCATCCTCAAAACTTATCAACCATGCGTAGAATGAAATAAAGGTGGTAGCGACAGAACTTCATGGTGACACTCTGTGGCAACCATATGCTCCAGCTTGAGATTGAATGAATAACATGAAGAAGATTGTCATTTCCGTTACAAAACACTATACATATTTTCATTTTCAGATACCAGATCTGCATAACAGTCGAGGAGGTAGAAATAACGAACGATAGTTTATACGAAACACGGTTTGAGTTCCATTTCGTTCATTTTTCAAATGCAAAGCTACGGGGTATTGTCGCACGCTGTCGGAAACCGTCGCTCATTATGAGATTTTCTCTCTCTGTGTAATTAACGTGCGAGTATCCCACATACGTTATATGACGCCCTGATAAATTCAGATCATTTTCAACGTCGGATCTGTCAACAAGCTCAAATTAAACTCATTTATTATTTATTTACCTACTAATATCCCTTTCACTGTGATTCGCTTGAAATATTTTATTTATATAATTATAATAAATCAACTTATGAACTAATAAAGATCTTATGTAATTATCATGTATATCATTTGTAGAGCTTCATCTGCCCGTTTGAAAATGCGATAAAATATGTATATCATAAATTTTAAAATAAATCTACATTTTTTTAACACCAAGTCTCATATCGGCTCTAAATAACATGAATACTAGTAGTACAATAAATAATCAATGTAGGAATGAAAATTTTAGTAAGTAAAATAACATAGTAGTAGACATTTGTATTATTGAACACTACGTTATGTTACTCCAATAAGTGAAAAGTTCTGCGGACTGGAAGAAACGATAATAATACCAATTTTCATCCCGCCTAACATTTGAATGCAAATGAAGGCAAACCAGTAGAATTGTATCTCAAAGAAAGTCCGTTATTTCTCACTATAGCAGTCTTGAAAGTCTTGTGTATTTAATATAACCTAACCTTCATCTCCCACCTATTCTATACTCCTGATATGAAGAAAATAAATATAATACTATAAACAAATATTTGTATAATATATTCAAAGTTCGCATCAATCTTTCTTTCGGTCGCAATATTATAATCATTCCGTAACCGTCAAATCCAAACATCCTCAACATCTCACCATTTATATACTCCTGATACCATTAAAAAAGTTTTTATTTAATATCAATAATATTTTTATACAAGAATAATCAAGGAAGATAGGCAACTAATAAGAACCATCTCAGAGAGGCGAGCCCGATGGATTGGTCACATCATGCGCCACGATGGTCTTCTTCACGGTATTGTGGAGGGGGTGGTTGAGGGTAGAAACTGTAGAGGGCACCCTAGACAGGAGTATTTGCAGCAAGTATTCGAGGACATGAATTGTAGCGCTTATGCTGAGCTGAAAAGGGTTGCGGAGGACCGAGAGGAATGGAGATCGAGATGCAAGATTCTGTTTCTGCAAACCAATCCACCGGATTGATACTACGAAGAAGAAGTATATTCAAAGTTCGCATCAATCAGTCACGATAAATCTATACCGTGGTATTAAATCGCAATAGTTTTCATCTGTAATCTCCCACCTCTTCTATACTCCTAATACCAAAGAAATGTAATACTATAAAGTTTTTTTAATGTATACTTTATTCATTCTTTCTTTCGTTCGCAATGTTATAATCATTGCACAGCCGTCAAATCCAAGCGTCCTCCATCTCCTACCCCTTCTGTGTTCCTGCTTCCCCGACTCTCGCAAGCGCAGATTCTGGGCCGAGATTCCGTCGCGATATTGTTTTACGTCCCGGCCGGTAATCTGTCCCGCTGATAAGCCGCCATGTCGGTTATCTTGACGATTTATGCCGGCCCATCTTCCAGGAGAATAATGAGGTATCGGGCCCAGATGCGATAAACCAGAGATATACACAAATGTACCTCCTTCGTTATCTGCGCGCCGTGCCGTTTGTTATTTTTGCGGATTTTTAGCGTCGCAAAACGTCTAAAGCAAAATGAGTTTTTTTATTCGTACTTTGAAGTGAATATCATTATATTGCTGTAAAATACAAAAGATATGTACATGACACTGTTGTAAGTATTTTCATTATTTAAGTATTCTTTTATATAATAATAATAATAAAGTTTTTATTCCAGCAGGATTGGGTGGGTTGTGCAATACCCAATCTGCCATATTTTTAAATACATAGCATTGAACAAAGTTTTAATTTTGTGAAAATAAAATAAAAATTAAAATAAAATAAAATAGTATTTCATGGTGGTTGGTGCACCATCTCCATCCATCGATGGCTCAGGGAGGAGTTGAGCCATTCAGAAGCAGCCAGGATGATGATGTTGTTGGACCTCCTTATCCTGCTCCAGAAGCCGGCAACACGGTGTCGCAATAATGCTGGAAATGAATGGACTCCGCCCTCCACAAACATGTCAGATGCGCTACAAAATCTAGGGAGTTGCATAAGTTGGCGGTATGAGTTATTATACGCAACTTTGAGCTTCTCCCACTCTCGTTTAGGATAGTTAGACCAGAGTTCTGAGGTATACAGTGCCATACAGTGTGCTTTAAATAGCACTTTCCTGACAGCATTACTACAATGGTAGAACCTCCGAGAAAGCATACCGCTCCGAACGCTTATTGCTCTTCTTTGCCGCTCTATGTCTTCAATGTCACGTAGGTCATCTGTGAGGATGTGGCCCAAGTATTTTACTGAAGACACTGTCGCTAGATCCCTGCCCTCAAGACTCACTGTGGGTATGATCAGTGGTTCATTATTGTGTTTGAAGACACAAACGACTGATTTTGTGGGGCTATATTTGAGGTCATGGGATTTAGCATACTTTTCACTAAGGTGAAGAAGGCATCGCAGTGCATTTATTGATGGCGATAGAATGACCATGTCATCAGCGTAGCTAATATTGTTAGCACAGTAGCCGCTTATATGACAACCTTTTCTGGAAGCATTTAATGACTGGATCAAGTCATCGATATATACATTGAAGAGAATAGGTGACATACTACCACCTTGCCGAACTCCGCTCTTCATATATAAAGGCGAGGACTCAGCTCCAGCCCATTGTACAAAATTCTTTTGTTGAGCATACCATACAGCCAAGACGTTCACAATAGCTGCCGGAACATTGCGCTTTTTTAATTTTATCCAGAGTTTCCTATGGTCAACTCGATCAAATGCTTTGCTCAGGTCCAAGAAGCAGGCATAGACGTTTGTTTTTCTGCTTATGTAATAGTCTATTGTCTGCTTGACACAGTAAATAGCCATATCAGTGGACGTGTTTCTCTTAAATCCAAATTGGTTATCAGCCGTGACCAACTTGTCTTCTATGAGTGAGTTTATTACTTTCTCGAAGATTCTCGATACCATCGTGGCGAGTGATATGGGTCTGTAATTGCTGCTGATAGAGGCATCTAACTGGGTGGCTTTTATTATAGGCAGTATGATGGTCATGGTCATATCTTTCGGCATACATCCATGTCCAAGTAAAGCAGTATAGAGAGCAGCCAGTATATGCGCAATTGAGGATCCTGCATGTCGGATGTGCTCTATACTGATTCCATCGTAACCTGGTGTCTTACCCGAGGCGGTGTTTTTGATTGCTGACAGAACCATAAGATGACTAATAATAATCTTTTTTCCATCATTATCCATGGGCAAATCAATTACCGACGGTTTGCTGGTATCTATTGGATCATCACTAAGGGAAAAGCAATCACGAAAAACGTTGGCAATTGCTTCGTCACCAGAGACATTGTTGACGCAGAGGGGAGCACCACGTTTGTTTTGGATTACAGATGAAGTTTTTTGCCAAAACTTCCTGAAGTCTTTATTCTGTAAGGCAGTCGCTATGCTATCCATTCGTAGCTGATTAGCTGACTTTTGACATGCTTTCAGAGCCACTTTGAAATTTTTTCTTGCTGATTTTCTGATACCTGCAGTATCGCCATAAGTAGGTTTTCCAGCTCTCATCCAATTGTGAAAAGCTCTTCGTGACTCAGCATACAATTCAGACACTCTAGTATTCCAGCCGGGTACTTGACGAATTTTTTTCCTCTTACAACACTTATTAAATGACTTCATTGCAGCACAGCGAAGCACAGTTACAATATGTTTGTAGAGTTCGTTAATCTGCTCCCTATGTTCAGGTTTGTTGCAGAGTGCATTTTGACAGGATATGGCTTCTGGAAGGTTTATCTCGGTGAGTAGATCATTTGCAATGCGGGTATACGTCTCAAAGTCCTTTTTTGTCTTCGCAGCCCATTTTCCATCATCTTGAGGTTTGCCCGATCTGTTACTCATTACAGCTATAAAGTTGGTATCTATATTTACTGTAATAGGTAAATGATCGGACCATGACGCATATGCGCAGATTACATTGCTAATAGTAACTTCGTCCTAATTACGTTCTTGAATTTGAATCTATTGATAAGATAAACTCGCGTGGTCTTTCAAGATGTTTATGTGAAATAATATCGCATATTTTACGATAAAATCCAAATATACGTATATAATGTCAATGATTATAATATGTTTAATAGCTTTTGCATGAACGCTGACTTCGAACCAAAACAACGAATTCAGTAGAAAAAAAATGACATGATGTATAGAGACACTAAAACTTGAAAATATTTTGGCTAGTATTTTGACATTCGTTGTCAGTACTATGAGTCTGCAAAATTTGTGCAATATTTTAATTATGGGATTTTGGCTTTAACTTATGATCGCAATATGGAATATATATCCTTATTATGTTATATTGACTGAAATTTCTTATCTGCCATAGGTATTATGCTGTAATTTCTGAGTGTGATTAATCGGAAGACTTTCTATGCTGATTTTAATATCAGTATCGTCTTATAGTTTAGATAGCCAAGGCGTAGGATGGAAGTGAAACGATGTAAACCAGCAGCTTATCAATCAGGCCATTATTCGCGCAGCACCCCGACAGCCTCTTCCACCGTCTATCCGTTCATCGGATCCGCGCGTTTCGTCGCGAGAGGAAATTGAAGCGATACAGCAGTCGACGATAGCGATCAGATCAATCTCGCGGATATGCCAGACGACGGAAGATAGAAAGCATCGAGTAACTATGCGATTTTGTGTTGAACAGATTTTTACAAAACTGCTGAATATAAAGCGAAGATCTACCATACTATCTTAAAACAACGTTTCTCGTCTGAACACTAAATTAGTTCGTTCTTAGATATGTGGCTGCCTGGGTGTACACCATTATTTTGGTGGTTAGTAACAATATGTGGTGCCTCGGATGTTTATTATTGAAACTACACTAAATGCTACAACAAAAATATGTTTTTACATTCAATTAGAGCGTGTTTTAACTACTCTTAATTACTTTTTTGATTAATAGGTTAAGTTAAACCAACGTATTTGCTGTTTACATTTATTTACGCCAAGCCGCTTTTTCAATACACCATTCAACGCTAGGTCAGAAAAACTGTTATCAAGTAGCTTTAATGTCAATTGAAAAACACTTAACATTAATTTAATTATATGTACTAGCGTGTTGATGTTGAATCCAAAATAAATTATTTCGGGATGGTTAGGTTACGAAAGTAAACCAGGACAATTAATTATACATTTATTTACGACGATTCTCTTTTTCTAAATATATTACGACTTAATTTAACTGTCAGAAGTAATTTCAAAGTGTGAAGACGGTGAAAAGCAATGCTTTTAAGAAACAATATTCGATAGATACAATTTGATTCTATAAAACATTATCGTATTAATAGCAATTCAATATGCATTGATCTTTGTTGGATATTCAATACTTCAAGCCTTCAGATATATTTTTTTTAAGTATCCATGATTTGATTGCCCATACTAGAGTGTGCTTGCTTCTCTGGATCTTTGTTGACTCTATACTTGTATGAAACCCAGTCCCTAGAGCAAGGTGTCGCTGAACACGGGTAGCGCGTATGAGGTGGCAGAAAACTATTTCCTTTTTATTTTCAATCGCCGAATTCATATCTAATATTTCGCACGTCGCGCATTTTACGCGGGGATACCTCCGGGATAGCACGCGCTGAAATTGTCAAATGATATCAGATGGATTAAACATTATATATTTACGGCCTTTTCACTGCAAACAAGTTCGAAACAACCAACAGTTTCATATATTTTATCGTCTTACGATGAAGATTATATTTTAAATAAAATCTACCAAATCATATTTTATTCACAGTAATGAAAATAGAACACTGTAAGCGCGATTCTCGTTTGATTACCGAAGTAAAGCAACATTGTACACGTACCAAAACGTGAATGGATTACCATCTGATGCATGCATGTATCATACCATTGCCTCGATATCCAATTGATCTACAACTTAAAGTCAAAAAGTTAATATAAAAATAAATACTACGCTTCGGAAAATTAATGAATATGGGAACAAAATAAAATATGATGGATGTACCAAAGCATCTCAGAATGGATCGACTAAATTATGGGGCATAACCGTCTTCTCGCTAAAAAAATGTTGAGGGGAAAAAAAACTACAGAAGTACCCTCTAAAAGAGTATTTACGACAAGTGTTCGAGGACATAAGTTGTAGGAGGGTTATCCGTAATATAAGTTTCCCATGGCGCTACAGTTCTGAAAAGCGCTGTTATGGTGGATCCCGCGATTCTGTAGTGTACCTTGGTTCCCCCACTCCAAATCCCTTCCCTAGCGAGCTGCCTACGGAGCTCAGTCATGGTATGGCAGCCGTACGTGATGGATCTCCCCATCGCTTCGACCGTCAGGTGTGAGCTGCGCTCCGTGATCTATTTCCTGCCAAAAACTATTGCGCCGGTAGAAATCCATTCCCAGCTATGCGAAATCTACGGAGACAAGTGTATGAGCGTAGAACACGTGCGCAAATGGTGCAGACAGTTCATGAAAGGGCGTACTGACGTCCATAATGAAGAGCGTTCCGGACGGCCATCTGACGGAAACAGATGTAAATGGTAAAAACTACGTGTGGATTGCCTTTAAGATCCTACAAATAGTTAGCCGACCACCTAATGCCGGACAACAGGATACCACGCAGAATTTAGTTGCAAAAGGAAAAAAAATGATGTGCGTCAACGTCATTTTTTGTGCATGTCACGTGACATGATACAAAGCATAAGTTTAGTATGTTGCGATCGCTTATCGGTCTCGAGGACGACGTGTCCGCGAATTCGGCAGACAACAAAAGAAAGCGTCGGCCACTTGGTATTCTTGTAGCGCATCCTTGCGACAGCCGAACTTGGAGTGTCTTCTGCATCATCAATGCGATGATGAAGCTTCACGAAGATCTGGCGAAGAATTAAGCAGTCACTCATGATGTAATGGAACACAATCGATGTTCTTTTGAACAATGAAATTTTAAAAATCCACTTTCATACTGTGCCTGATCAATTACATATCATGTGACGATATTTTGAAAATGATCAAATGCAGCCACTCCCAATTTTTTAACACTACTAGACAACCGCTCGTCATTTATACATTTTCAAATTTTAGTAAGACATAATCATTTTCTCACTAACTAGGATATGATCACCATGATCCATATATTGTCCAAAGTTTGCTCAACCGAATTTCATCAAAGCTTTAACTATGACTAATGACTTCCAGCTTGATAGCCACCTTATTTCAAGTCCATGGCTTTAGAATCTGATGCATATTTAATCATTTGTTAATCAAACATTTTAGAGACATAGGGTGATTTGGCAGACGCTCCAAGAATCTGGATAATTAGGCCATAAATGGCAGTACAATCCAATTCATTGTTACTCATCGTGTATAAAATTTAAATGGTGTTCAGTTTTCATTGAGTGGCTACGACGGGAATTTTACTGATTAGTCTCACGTAAGCCTAGGATATTGACAGATAGTTGTGAACAATTCGGAACTCATTAATTGATTAATATATTATTTTGTAAGCTCCTCTGGGAATCGAATCTGCGATGTCTCGCATGACAAGCCTACGCTTTACTCTTCTCTCGTCAGCTGCTGATGTAATGGCACGTAACCTGAGGATGGGACGAGACTGACGATACGGGGAGTTCAAAGCCAGTTGAACATTCAAAGATTGTATGAGATTTTATTTAATTTTGGTTCTAAAAATCCTTTAAATTATGATAGGTGCAACATGTCGAACACGAGCAGCATTTCAATTCCGGTCCTATAATTTTTAACGTACACATATACAGGAGAATACCGACAAAAAAATGACGGAGAAATATCATCTGTGGATTATACGATCCTTGCCAGACTGAGGCTGGCATTCACGCATCGTCTATGTTGAGGATTCACTATGAAAAAGACGTTTTCAATGGATAACTTTTTTTACACCTTACAATTACAATTTTGATTAATATATGACTAGCATTTCACCATAGAGCTACTAAATTGATTAAAAATAAAAATTATTTGCTTTCTTGGGGATCGAACTAGCGACATCAAAAATGTTAAGCAAGCGATTTATCTCTAGCATCAGCAAAGAAGTTATTCATTCAATAATATTTTTTTATTATATTATATTCATCCTATAATTCAAACTGAAAATGTTATAAAATAATGTTTGCCAAGTTCGGTTTTGTTTTCAAGTTTTCTAATCAGGGGAACAAGATCTTGCTGGAGCTCAGGTTCCACCGTCCATCGTCCTTATCCATCACTGGTCGCTTCAGCACACATCATCAATAAAGCACACATGAAGCAAGAACGGAAGACACTGGCGCATCTTGCATTCATCAGAAAAATTCTACACTTTGTAAAAAAAAGTATGCAAGAAAATCGATTTCCCACCTCACTTGTACATTTCAAGCAGCTACAATTGAAGCCTCCTTAGTGAATTTACTTTTAACGAATATTTAATGACTATAGAATGGATTAACAAGGACTCAATCAGTTTTGGTCACAGATTGATAACTAAAATTGATATTGCTAGTCCGACTCGGACATTGCATTAGTCATTTTTTGCGTATTGATTAACTTTTCGTGCTTTTTAACTTTTCGTATTGATTAACTTTTCACGTTTACTTAAAATGTATTTATAATATTCCTTTTTTTTCTTAGGAAATTCTTATGATCAAATTTACAGCCAAAAGATTGGCTCCAAATAGTTATAGATAAGTAATTTGTTCGACAGATATGACTACAAAAGTTATGGCCAATATATACTAGTAAAATTGTCAATGTACGAGTTTTATATGTTAGCGAAATATACACATTTTCGATACAAGATGATGTTAAATTTCACAAAAATCTTTAACTTTCCAATTTAAATTACCGTTGTTCGTGTCTGAATTAGATGCGCCGATGGTAGATGCACTTCTTGGACGTCTTGAAAATTGAGGATTTGGCCAATGTACGGCTAAAAAACTTTACTGAAGCTGATGCTATCTAAAACGGATATCTACAGAACCGCAAAAATCCAGACTGGGCATGCTTTAACCCTTCATCAGTATAAGCATTGTTCTACTGCAGCAAGAATGGACAAAGCAAGGAAGGACCCAAAGAGTTAGACATATAATGTCGTTAAATGCAATTAGTTTTATAATGCATAGAAGATATTGTAAGCCATGTATAAACGTTCAATATTGGTCAATAATCGCAAAACAAAACGAGTATTATAATTATTTTTTTTGTTACTCTAAATACGCTCAGTAACACCATATAAAACACATTTTATTCAAAACTGCGTTGTGGTAGTTTCGAGGCTGCTATAAGGTGAATATTACCTTATAGGATTGATTGATGGTTTGACATTAAAGTAATCTTTACTAAAACTAAATCAAAACAGTTCATGAGAATACCCAATTATTCTCACGCGTTAATCTTAGTAAGTCCCTGGGATATTGACTCAATTTCATCTACTATATAGCAACATCAGAGATAATAATATTAACAATGTAAATTATCGCCTAGATGTGGAGTCGCACACATCTCTAATCTCCTATATGTTCAGCTGCGATGGTATAAAACGTAATTAATCTTGGATTACGATATAATTAATCACCTTGAAGAGTTAATCATTTAATACACTCAGGTGTTTGTAATATTTGTCATTTATAGAAAAGAAAAAAGAAACATACGGAAAGAGTTTAGCGATGCCGAAATAAAAGTATCAGGAGCATAGATAACGGAAAGGGTCACATGATTTTGGTAACATGTAAATGTCATACAAATCTGATCAAAAATTAAAAATGTACTCGCTTATTCTTCATGAAAAATGAATTCGTCACACAAAATATAGTATACATATTATTTTTGATTTGTAACAGATTTTTCTTAAGTGAGTGCGTCAATTTTTAACAAAACGTTTCCTTATATGTATGTTGTTGTTTTGGGTTGAACCGTTTCTGGGTACTTAATGGTCCAGGAGCGTGGGACTAATCATCCGATCTTAAGAAAACGTTATAAAAGGGTTGTCTCTTGATGGAACTTTTAAACGTAAATTTTCTTTTTACGATTGATATTTCCTGATTGTTCCATAATTTAAATTATGATTCAGTAATATTCTTGATTGAAAATAAAAGTAAACAAAATTTAAGTATCAGGAGCACAGAAAACAGGATGGGTTACTTTATATTTGTAACCAATCAACCGCCATACCACAGACCGAAATTCGAATATGTATCCAGTAACATTACAAGCCATTTTTTGAAATAACATTTTTTGATCGATAATTATTAAGAACCATCTCAGAGAGGCGAGCCCGATGGATTGGTCACATCATGCGCCACGATGGTCTTCTTCACGATATTGTGGAGGGGATGGTTGAGTGTAGAAACTGTGGAGGGCGCCCTAGACGGGAGTATTTGCAGCAAGTATTCGAGGACATGAATTGTAACGCTTATGCTGAGCTGAAAAGGGTTGCGGAGGACCGAGAGGAATGGAGATCGAGCTGCAAGATTCTGTTGCTGCAAACCAATCCACCGGATTGACACTACGAAGAAGAATTATCGGGTAGAATTCTATAATTTGAATTGCCATTAGTAGAAAATATATACATGAATGTAAAATAAAATGGAAGTATCAGGAACACAGACGACTGAACGGGTTTCTCGATTCTTGTAAACTACAAACTGCCATACAAACCGACCGAGAAATCGAGCAATGTACCCAATTAATTTGTCACATATATATTTTTTTAAATTACATTTATGTTCGATTATTGGGAAGAATTCTATAATTTTAATTGCAATTAAATAAGTTATAATTTTAATTTTTTTATATATTGAAAATAAATTTAAACTAAAATGTAAGTATCAGGAGCACAGAAGACTGAATGCGTCTCTCGATTCTTGTAAACTCAAAACCGCCATACAATACCGGCCGAGAATTCGAGCATGTACCCAAGCGTTTGCTTGTAAGCAATCAAATTCTCACATGTTTGTTCTTTCTCCGTGTTATCTGTCCATCAGCGGGCGGGGTGTGTGGGTGTTGCGGAGAGGAGATCGACGCTGACCGGCATGGTGTCGAGATGGAAGATAGGAGAACATCGTGTGGAGAACACGGACCAAACACGACAGACAAGAGGGGATTTTTAAAGCCGCTCTTTGGGTACACGTGGTACAGGACATGTTACCTAATTAATATTTGGAATGTACATTTTTTCCAGTTGACAACGATGCTAATCAAATGCAAACAAAAAGATTAATTATAATAATTTATATAATACTTTGGAAAAAATTCACAGCATGGGGAAGAGGTCGTTTTATTTATTTATTTATTACACAGAACCGAAGTTCCAAGACACAAAATGAGAAACAGAGCATACATAAATATTAAATACATACAAAGTATAATAAAATATAAAAATAACATAAAAGAAGAAGAAGATGACAGGTGTCAAAGATCATAGAGATCTAGGAGAACAATACCATCGACAAAAGAGGAAAAGGATGTAAGAAAAAGATCGAGGTGTGCTGGTAGGCCATTTAGGAGCGCCATTGCCGTTGTACCAAATTGAGTGTTTGAAGCTCCATAAGCATCAACTGGGATCAAAAACAATGGATGGCTACGAGCACGGGTGTACTTATCTGGAACATAGAAGTTAAAACATTCAAGAATCCCTGGGTTGTGAATTGAAGTTTTATGTATTTTATACGGACATCGGATGATTAGTCCGACGTTCCTGAAGCCAAGACTACTTGGTCCTAAGGAGGAGCTCACCCTAATATTTAAAAGTATTATTTTATTTAACTACCTCGTTGATAAGGACGATAATCATGGATAAATGTAAAAAAAACGCAAAATACCCTACTTTGTAGTAGTTCAATATGTTTTAATAAGAATCTAGTTTTAGTTGGAATTCATCGTCATCAAGGTCTTATTATGGAAACAGAAAACTATTATAAAAAATAAGAATGAAATAATGCAAGTCCCATTGCGTCATTAATCCACACTAAATTAAGCCATCATTAGTACCTTTAATATTTTTACACGGTCAGCTGTTGTAGAATCTCATTATATGGCTGCATCAGCAGGATTCGCATACTTAAGCTTGTATACCTGGCAGCTACGCAACCCAAAATAATTTTATAAAAATAGAACTTACTTTTTCTTGCTTATTGCCGGGACATGGGACAAAATGGACAAAAAAAGTTATACTGAAAAAAATATAGCACGAGTATTTACCTAAAAAATGAGATTTATTAGAATTAGTAATGTTTCACATGTTTGCCCCAAATAACTAATATTTTATACCTACTGACATCAGCATGATGTAGTCCTTGCTTACTGTTACCGAAAGCCTCGATATACGATCTTTCGTCTCTTATTTCGGGTCGCTTGTCGTGCATTTAGGTGCGCTGTGTTGTCATTTTGGACAGTTCCGCTAACGGGTGTGTTAGTTAAAAATACAACGCGCTAGTTTAAGCCGAGACAGCGCGGAGATCGTCAGTCGGTTCCCACCCTTTAGCGAGATAAGGTTGCGTTGCGGCCACGCGGCATGTCATCCCGCGTGGTCGAAAGCTAGTAATGATTTTAACGTAAATATAATCAATGTGCTTCTAAAAGAAAGTCTTTGTCTGCTGACCTGCTCCTCATCCTGCCCTCACGCGACGGAATAACACCCTTTTTTCAGAGAGGAGGATGTTACTACTTACAGTACTTTCAAGTAATTTTACTTTTATATAATCGCGCATATTAGTATAAATAATTTATTCATTCAAATAGTCAGGCATCTTGCAAAATATTCTTGAGTATAATACTCAAGTAATGTCGCAGTATTGAAGCTTGTTTTGATACAAAAACTCTGGTAAGCGTATATTTTTGTAGAAATTTCAAATCTTGCCTTTCGATCACAAAACGGAATACAAATAAAATACAGACTCGTAATACAAATGAAAGAATACAAACTTGAAGTGCATAAATCAAAGTAGCGATTGGTGGCGCGATAAGGGACACAGAGCCGGGCCGGGCGGGCACAGGATCAGAGGAGAGATAGCGAGGGAGACTCACCGATTGCAGGAACATAATCATTCCACAAATTCCAGACTTTTACTTCGTGTCGATACAGATAAGAAGGTGTATGGGTATTCCAATGAATGACGAGTAAAAATGATTGTTGTTCTTCACTAAAATTCTAACTAACAATTATAACTAGAAAAGCTTTGAAAATCGAAATATTAACAGTCGAAACGGACTATAAATAAGTCCTTAACCCTTTCGTTACGGCTCGATGGAATACAAATTATACTGTCAATACGGCGTGAATTTTTGAAACCATTTGTTTTGCTTAAAATTAGTATTTGAAGCATAAATGTACTTATCTGACCTATTTTCATATTCACATTCAATGTCGCCATAAATCAATGTCGGCTGAATGATGCACCCTTCATAACTTTTGTTTCCAAAAACTCCGCCAAGTACATTATATGCATAGCTCCCAAAAGGCTTTCCAAGATATCACGAGTCCGAGGGATTAAAGAAAAATACATTTATGAATTATGTTTTCCTGCGGCATTCGAAGTACATATCCCAGCCGAGTACACTTTCGTCTTTTGAGCGAATGTAGTGTGGAAGGCTGCCCTGTACAGGGAGCGGCAAAAAAGCTGACGGTTTTCGTCGTTGTTTTGATGAAACCTTGTTCATATTATACAACAGCCCGTCATTTACGCATCAACCACAAATGACGCCGAACTGCTTGTTAAGGAAATCACTGTGACTTTCGTCCCTCACCAATGAATATATCTTTGAATCTATCGCTTCCATGGATATTTTCGTCTTCGTATATATCACGAGTCGCCATCATCGATCGGAATCCATTAGGAGACTCCCTCGATGGCAGTTTTGATTATTTCTCCGGCTCTATTCATCAGTCCGCCCCCAGCCCACTACCCACCGCCCACCACCCACCGCTAACACGTCTACACTCCAGTAGGCGGGTGATAAGAGCGAATTCCTTATCAGACAGTACATTTCCAAGATTTCAATCGCTAGAATTGAAGTAATGCTTTCTAGATTGGAATCAAATGAAAATCGCAACTATTGACTACGATACAGTAATAACACTATCAGTAATATAAGTAAGAGTAAGCAGTAGTAATGACGTCAATGATAGTGACATCCCCGGTTAAATAAAGCGACTCCGCTTCGCCGGGACCGTCATCTGAACGCGTGGTGAATGGATGAGGAGCAGTCACATATCAAAGAACAAAGAACGAGAAGCTCATAGACGTTTATTTTAAATAAATTTTGTATTCTGCCCGGGTACAAACAATAAATGATCTGTATCTGACGGTGCCCTGGCAGAAGTGACTCCGACCGCGCAGTAATTGTAGCATCGCCCAAAGACGATAATTTGACGAACTATCTGCTGTCACATGGCAGGTTGTGGCTACGTGATAAGTTAAAACAAACAAAATGAAGTCTATTACGCGAGTCTAAAACTAAAACTTAGGTTAACATTTTTATACATGCGTGTCCGACGAGCGAACAAAACTGAGAGACGAAAGATCGTTTATCGAGGCTTTTCGGCACCAGCCTGCTAGGGCTATCTTGGATGTCACGACATATCGTTCACAGAAAATTCGTTCAACAACTCATCAGTAACGACGTGGGGCGCAATGGACAACTGATGCACTGGCTGTCACGCTAACTTAACCTAAGCTAACCTTCATTTCAATATCGGGATAATAATAAATTGCTTAATAAAGCAATACTGGACATATTATATGATAAATAATAAAATATTAACTGAGCATCGATCGGGCGTCGACCCAGGGCGGATTCCATACAGCCGCCTATCGGGCTCCGGGATCTGGGGGCGCGCAGATCGAAAGCGTTTTTCGTGCGATAGCGCCGCCCCCGCCCCCCGGGCTCTCTTATCGCCGCGGCGCTGCAGCCAGACGCTGTTTATCAGCGCGGTGCCTGATTGATGAGCCCCGATAAGCCCCCCCCACCTCCACCCGCAGCCAAAAAGGGGCGCGCTGCCGAAAACCACAGTGCTTCGACACCAAAGCTCCATCCCTCACTAGCATCACAGTTTGCATATTATCTCTCTCTTTCCAATCAATCATATAAGGTCAAAATTCCAGTTAATCATCGCGGTAGCTTATTGAAGCATGAGCAAAAATACAGGGCTTCGACATTAAAGCTCCATTCCTCCCTAGCATCAGGGTTTGCATATCATCTCTCTCTTTCCAATCAATCGTATGCTGATTGATGAGCCTCGATAAGGCCAGAGGGGGCGCGCTACCGAAAACTACAGCGCTTCGACACCAAAAAAGTTCCATTCCTCACTAACAACACGGTTTGCATTTAATCTATCTCTTTTCTACAAATCGATTGATGAGTCTCGATTAGAGCGCGCTGCCGAAAATTACAGCGCTTTAACACCTCCATGTTTCACTAACAACATGGTTTGCCTATTTTCTCACTCTTTCTAATAAATCATATGAACTGACCGAAATTCCAGTTTATCAGCGCGATGGTAGATTGATAAAGCTCACCCGGGAAACAAAAAGCACGCTGTTTCGACACCAAAGCATTGTCCTTCACTAACAATTGTGTATACATATTGTCACTCTCTTTCTAATTGATCAAACAAGTCCAAAAATGTAGTTTATCAAAGCGGTGATAGATTTATGAGTCCGATAAGGCCCTGATGAGTTTGCCAAAAAGTACAGCGCTTCGACACCAAAGCGCCTTCTCTCTCTAACAACTGGGGATTCATATTAGCTCGCTCTTCATTTACATTATTGACATAATTTATCTATTTGCAGTTTATCATTGCCAGTGCGGTATCTGATCGACGAGATCCGATGATGTCGCCGAAACATACAGCACACCCATTAGCGTCATTCCTCATAAAACATTAAACTATTCATCTCTTTATATTCACTAATGTTAGTTCAGAACACAGTTTATCAGAGCAGTAATGATGAGGCCTGATAAGGCACACTCTTCAACCCGAAAGGGAGCATACCAAAAATTACGGAGCTTCAACACTATTTCTCCATATCTCACTGACAACTGAGAATACGTTGACATTAGCACGATGTATCCCTTGCCGACTAGTAACGAAAACCTTGATATAGAATCTTTCGTCTCTTATTTTCTGTTCGCTTGCCTGCTCACAGGTGTGTTAATGATAGATACCGCCAGGGGCGCGGGCGAGAGCGCGATCACGAGCGCGTCAGTTATGTGTTGACGATCGAGAAGGTCGCATTACGGCCAGCGGCATGTCATTCCGCCTGGCCGAAATCTTGTACAGTTTTAACGTAAATATAATCAATGTGCTTCTAAAAGAAAGTCTGTGTTATCAATCTGTCCTAATCCTGCCTTCACGCGACGTAATAACACCTTTTTGAGAGAGAGGAGGATGTTAACATAAATAATCTCTCTTGACACTACGAGTATTTTTAGTATATATAGCTGTATTCTTTAAAAGCCACAAGTTATCTTGAAAGTACATAAAACCTCATAGATTTTTTGTATTAAATGTAGAACGTATATTTTTACTAGGCAGAGCTTTTTATGCATAGGTACTAGAGTTTACGCAAGCATAATAGTATTAAGCAAAATTGTGTAGTGAGATTTGTAATGACCGCAAGCTACAGCATAATAATAAGAACAATATTATTCTATACTAAAGGGATGTTTTCATAGAAATTTACACTTATTTCCAAATTCAATTTCAGTTTTCCATTTCAATTTTATTTCTTTCTTTCAGAAACATTACGAATTTAATTTTATACGACCCTGATATAAAATAATACAAGAAGAAACGATATATAAATATATGTACTATTATTAAGTACTAAATAAATATAAAACAATAAACACAAGCAACAGAATGTTCCAATGGTTATTAAACAGACGACTCCAACAGATTACTCCTCCAAAGAAATTCGTGGAGCTCGCGTCTGAACTGGGCCTCCCTTGCATGGAATATATCAACATCCGATCTCATATAAATATATTTTTTAACATATAACGTACACTTATATATTTTTAATCTATTTTTTGTTACGCCACTGTTCCCGAATACTGTTTATCAGCGGGGTGGCTGATTGATGAGCGCCGATAAGCGCCACCCCATCAACTGAGGGAGAAAGTATTACAGAAAACTGCACTTGTTCGCCACTAAAGCGCCGTCCTTCTCTAACACACTACTTTGCTAATTCACCATCTCACTATTTTTTGGTGTGTTCACAGACGATTCGTTCAAGCGACTCATCGGTAACGACGTGAAGCGCACTGGACATTTACTGCACTGGACAACTGGATGTCTCCCAAACTGTACAAATAGGTCACCGATATTTCGTTAACGAGACATCCAGTGCACCAGTTGCCCTGTACGCCAAATGTCCAATGCATCAGACGTCCAGTGCCTTCCCCGTCGTTACCGATGAGTCGCTGAACAAATTGTCTGTAAACGAAATGAGGTGGAGCCCTATTTTTTATAACTTGTTTTTTTTTTAGCTTTTTACGCTTACTAAATTATAATACTCAAAATAGTTATGTGCTAGTATTAGATTGTAGTGAGTAAATTAGTAAAGTTTTTTTCCCGAGATGGCGATACATAACTACAAAAAAAATATTTTTGGAGTAAATTTAAATTGCTTCCAATCTAGCTTCAATGGGTCTTTAACCTATGTGCTCTGAAAGTATATTCTAGGTTGTCCTTATAATACTAAGGTAAACTAAAATATGTCATATACTACGATTATAATATGGTGTTCAATTTGTCGTTTTTACCTGAATATATTTACCTGAATACGGTCTATTTTTTTTACCCAAATCCGTTTCATATAATAGCAAATATGGTCCAAAAAATTCCGCAACCCAGTTCAGTCAGGTAAGTAGCCACTGTCCATGCCTATAAACAGATACATCTTATCGTGATATCATCATTGTCAATGAAAGAAGAAAAAAATGGGAATCATCTCTGATAAAAGAGTTGACTTTCGTATGCGGAGCGAGTGAGTGTAACATTTGTAAGTACAGCGTACCTATATTCAATCAAAAAGAGAGATAAATAATGAGAATGATCGATGATAGAAAGGGATAGCGCTTGCATGCGGGGCGAGTGAGTGTATCTTTTGTAAGTGCCCGCGCAGATAGTCGCCCCCCACCCCTCCTGCTCTGGAGCGATAAGGGCGCCGCCAGCGCCCGACTTCTCAACCTTATCAGTTTTAAATTATAAATAAATCTCGTCTCTTCATGAATCTACCGAGCAGGGGTGGAGCTCTAGACTAGAAAGTACACTCCCTCTCTCTCTCCCGCCCCTCTGAGTAAAGAATGCACCCCTGGATCGAGAGATTGCATATCTCTTTTGTGCAGCAAGAATGACATTAAGCGATTACAGAAAATGAAAATCAGTTTCTTTCTCGATGATTACATTAAATATTTTCATATTATAAATACATTAGCAATGCAACCCCGTAGTTGTACGACAAGAATAATATTCCGATTTTGACAAAAAATTCCATAATTTAATTAAAAAAAAACATCTTTATACCCAATATATTTTTAATATGGATCACGTTGTGTAGCTTCCTTTTAGTGAAATGGGATATTTTGTCCCTAAATAAACGCATGTACATACAACAATATTTAGATAGTTTTGAAAAAAAATAAGTTCTCCAGCTGCAAAACCCTTTATTTTATGATAACATTTTATATTTTAAATCGTAGCAAATTAATTAATCCGGATATCTTGTTTTGGTCAAATTTCTATAGAAATTTTTTTGACGAAAAACACTATTGCAAAAAATTAAAAACTGCATAATAAATTTATATCAGCAAGATATATATCCCTTGCAGGCTGATGTCGAAAACCTCGATATGCGATCTTTCGTTTTTTATTTTTGTTCGGTCGTCGGACACGAATGTTTCATTTTATAATTATTTGATAGACCATTAGGAGGACTAGTTATATAGATCGCCACTTGCGGATCTGGGTGTCAAAGACCACAGCGACCGGTGAATAGTGCGCGGACCGTGACCGGTAGCGTGTGTGATTCGGCTGAGGCTTGAAAGCATACGCTCTGACCCAAATCAAAAGTTTGTCAAGTTATCGAAATATATATGTCAATGAGCTTCTAAAAAAGTGTTTGTCATCTGTTCTTCATTCCTCCACCACGCGATAAAATAACGATCAAACAGATAACGAGTAAACGGGATGTTCAAATACATAAATTGATAAATTTACTACTATTTATTATACATTTTGTCGTCATGTTAACGGCTTAGATGCTAGAGAACTTTAAATAAAAAAAAATGACTTTTCTTAACATGGTATCACGTACATAGAGTAGATTTATAGTAAATTCCTGTAATAATAAAGGATGATGCGTGAATCTCGGGCTGTAGTCTATGACGTTGGCGGATCAACACTCCACATGCAGCGTTTACCCATATACACCATGGTAAGCGTCATAGAATTCTACAGATGAGACTTCAGAATTACTATCACCATCTGTCGGTATTCTCCTGTATGTGCTTACATTTAAAAAAAAAAGATGAAATGATTTTACTCGCGTTCCCACCGCATCAATTTTGTTTATATAATAACGTTATTTATTTTCTCTTAAATAACTGTTTAAAACATAAAATACAAATAATTAATTGAGACGCCCAAAATGCATCACATAAATTAAAAATATAAAACAAATAAAAAACAAATTAAAAACTTCTAGATCTTTCTATATATGAGTCATCATTGATACTATAACTGATACAAAATCCATGCGAATAAATAACATCGGCCATATATTGGATTAAAATAAACCGGTGACCTATCACTTCGTGAACGCTAAAAAAACGCAATTTCCACCGCAGGTAAATTATAATTAATCACCTGCAATAATTATTAATTATCTGTTTTAATTAAATGTACGTAAAAAGTGAGCCGTAATAAATAAACGATCGAGCATCGATTGTATATGTTTTATTTGTTTGAAATTTCTAATTCCGAGAGGCATCGATAATATACCCAATTAATATTTTTTGCAGAGTGAAATTTACTGTGTGCACTTTCAACGTAACATTTGCAATGTCTAGTTATATCTAAAAATAACATATAATCTTATAAAATAGTTATTATATGTATAATCATATTATAAATAAGCTATAGCTTTTTATCATTTATGTGTAGATCAATTGTCGGCGGGCATGGCTGGTAAAGTGTTTGTTTACTAAACCAAAGGACGTGGATTCTATCCTTAAAGGAGATAAAATCAAAACGATTTTAATAGTTTTGACGGTTGGTGTGAACTTGATACCTCATCTGTTAAATACCAGTCATAGCCTTTTAGTTAAACTTGGTGGTAGACGAAAGTCGTCCACTTTGCGGCGGGTATAGTTTAGTGGTTGCTTACCAAACTGAAGGTCGTCGGTTGGATAGCAGACGGAAATTAAACAAAAATAATTCAAATCTATTTCTAAGCTCTATAAATACCCATCATGGGTGTGAATTTGATCCCTCACCCGAAAAATGACAGCCATAGCATATTAATAAAATTGGCGGTAGACGAAAATCGTCACTTAATTACCACTTATTTATAGTGACTTTCTGTTAAAAATAGATGCACGTATGCCTATCTGTAGCAATGACGTCGGCCGATCAACATTCCCCATGCAGCGTTTAGCCATGCGTAAAATTGTAAGCGTCATAAAATTCACAGATCAGAATTTTCCACCATCATCTGTCGGTATTTTAATGTATGTATTACGTACGTTTAAAAAAACCAGATCAATTATTTCTACTTATTTCTACTGCATATGAATAATGATATTTTTCAACAAATAATCATTAAAAAATTGCATTGATTTGTTTAATGTTGCCTCTATAATCGTCAGTGTGAATTGACCTTTACAATAAAATGATTATTTTTATTAGTAATTAAATACACAAACGATTATACATCAAATTTTATACGCATCAGTTCATTCAGAAAAATATCGGCAGAGGCGGGATTCGAACCACGAACCTTGGAACCGACTTTCGCTCTTGTTCTTTTGCACCGCCCTATCCACTCGACTATTCACCGCCTGAACAGATGCGCGAAAGAAGTTGTATTTATACCATGGTTACAATCGTATAACGATAGATGTCTTTATAGTATACATTCAGAGTATGTATATTATTATTTTTTATTATTCAATCAATCGACATTTATTCACAAGCTTTTTATATATTATTACTTTCCGATAGTCTATTTATTTAGCAAGTATCACTCTTATTATTTTTATTATACTGAATTTCGCAGGTCTCTACAGTGGGTAACGGCCTTCCCTCATAATCCAATTTAAATATTTTAACACGAGCCAGCGATCCTCAGCCCCGAGGTAGATAAGCAGCTCGACCGCAAACCAAATAAATCTGCTGATCCGATCAAATATTGGAACAAGCCAGCACTTCTCAACACAAGGTACTCTATGTCCTATGAGAACCATTTCTTCTTGTAGAAATACAAAAAAGATTCATACAAAGCATGCTTCTCCTATTTCTGATCCTTAGAAGTCTGTGCTACAGGTCAATTTGACTAGTACAATCAAGAAAATTTGAAAGATCGTTAGCGTACCGTCATAGGGTCGCGTGGGTGTGCACAAGCCACACATTCCTGTTTTCCCGTTTCCGTTTTTGGATGATTTATATACAGAAACCATCGCTGACATGCACGCAATAAATCATGTAAGTTTCATCGCAATCGGAACACCGGTATAGGCAGGCATATGTGACATTCATACATACACAAAACTATTGATTTTTATGTTTTAGGCTGTTTGTAAAGTAATTTGGATTTAAAGGAGAAAAAAAATAACCAACGTTTTTCAACCTAGACGTTTGAAATTATCATTTTCTGTCGCATTCGATAAATCCAATCTCATAGCGATCTTACAAGTTGTTATTCTTTTGTTTGCTTCAATCAATACATGTGTTTTCGTCAGTTAAACTGGCCTTCTAGAAAGTGGGGCAACTTCAACATCAAAAATGCCAAATCGAAATTATGCAAAGCATTCTCGTTTTATCAATACGTCCTCCCCAAACATATAATTTTTAAAAAATCTCAATAATCTTAAACTTTCCGACAGTAAGAAAGTGAAATTCACGGAAAATGTTGCTCTTCACTTTTCATAATTGAATGGGTGATAATCAATCTTTTTCACAAAGAAGCTTAGCTACATCGGCTGTCAAAATATATAATGATTGTGCAGCTGTAGTGTGAGGTTGGTTGTGAATAAATACACACAATGCAGTAATCTCTTCGGAGTCACGTAAGGGAGTCAATTCAGGCATGAACTCCACGAGTTTCTTTGGAGGAATGATTTGTTGGCGTCGTCTGTTTGATGAGCATTAGGACCTTCTGATGCTTGTCTTTATTACTTTGTTCATAGTACTTAATCATAAGTACCTATATTTCTATATTAATTTTGATTGTACTTCAGTAACGATTTGAATTGTTTTAAATTTGTAATGTTCTAATCTGTTGTAATCTCTTCGGAGATATAGTTTATATAAGATTGCGGTGTTCGTCTACATTTGAGGGTCTTTGGTTCAGTTCCTGATGCGGGAACTCTCACACTCTCCTCCGCTGACCTCACCGGGAACATTACACATAATATAAATCAGCCAGATTACCTGAGAGCTTATTTATTTTTATAACAGATATCATTCGCCATTATCGCGCACTGAAAATTACGGATCAAATCTCTTATTAAAACAACGAGAGACTAGACTAGCTCATTAAAGGTGAGGGTCATATATGTTGCTGCAACATAATTATATTTAAATTTATTATAATATACTAATATAAATAATCGTGGCAGTTTTACAGCGGACCGACTGAATGTGACTGCGGCGTGGAGCAGACCCTGTCACACCTTCTGGAGTGTGCGCTGTGCCCGAGTGGCTGCACCCAGGAAGACCTGATGATGGCCAGAAGTAACGCCATCGACGTCGCCCACTTCTAGGCAGACAGGATCTGACCCTGTTGTTTCCGACACGATTATATATTATAATATACTAATAATAATAATAATTAAATTAAATTTATTCAGCCACTAGTGCCATAATGAAAATTTTACATACTAAAATTCCAAGTAAATACAGAAAAAATCTAAATTTAAATTAAGCAGAATAGAAAGAAAATATAAATGACTACGCGCACTGCTACACATCACTACAGACACGTCGAGCAGGGCCGCCTTTCTCCAGAGCAGCGCGACGCCGTCGTACGGCGGGCCGCGGCACACTCCAGCTGATGTGTCCACCACTGATGTTGCCGGAAAAGCCAAGCTTGTCATCAATTCTGCCTGGATAGTCGTTATCTTGAGGCATAAGCCACGTCTCCTGCATGTGTAAATTTTTGCATAAAAAAGATTTTGAAATTTGGTAAAATTCAAATTTTCAAGCATTTTTCGTTTCACATTAAGTCCGTCGGTTCTATCCGAACCGCGCCTCAGCTCCGGCGTCTCTGAAAATAATCTCAAATCAATTATCTGCTGAGCGTCGTGACTTACCATACCTCGAAACTCATAAATTGAAAACACAACGCGGGAAAAAATAACATCGACAGCTCGGTGTTGCCACACGGCCGCGGGAAAAAGCAGGTAGGTATAAACAACGCGCCTCGTACCTACCTGCTATTTACCTACCCTTTCAACTATCTATTGATATAACAATGTCGGCACCACACCCCTTTATACCGTGATAAAAATTATTTACTTTCTTGGATTTTATTCCGCTTTAACACTAACAATAGTCACGACTGTATGAATTGCTATTTTTAAATTATTATAATGAGTGCATCATAAAAAAGCTATACTGTTATGTCCTCTGAGCATAGCCCACAAACTCGTCTGACAATTGCCGAATATACATACACGATTAACATACGTTGGCTAAGAATTTACACACTCAAGTAGCAGTAAGCAGGCCATATAATACTTGTAGAAGAGACACGTCAGTCAATAGGGAATAAAAGTGTATGTAGTGAAGCCCAAAAACTAAGCAAAGATGGACTGACATATTAGAAGAATAGCGGGAAGAGCTTGACTGAGGAAAGCTAAGGATTAAGAGGGATGGAGACTCATGCAGGCGGCCTATGTTCAACACTGTATGGATAACAATTGCCAGTAGTCTTTTAACCCTTCCGTTACGGCTCGGTGAAATACAAATTATACTGTCAATACGGCGTGAATTTTTCAAAGCATTTTTTTTTTGCTTAAAACGAGTATTTAAAGCATAAATGTACTTATCTGACCTATTTTCATATGTCACATTGGTTCTTGTATCCTTTAGCTATCAGGTGATGAATAAAAACTATTATATTTAACAAACGTTCATCATAAAACTCCATACATGTGGTGGCATTGACACATGTGGTTTACAAAAAAATGGCTCCTGTGACGAAACCTAAGGATATTTATTTACATGCTAAACAAATTCCTGTCAATAATACATGTGGGTTGATAAAGGGAAAGACTGCAGTTCTAAGTTCCTACTGTAGATGTCACAATGAGTACTGAAAGTAGCAAAACGATATATCGCATCAACCGATGTCAACGGTCGGGGAATCTTTGACGGCATATGCCGACAGCCGATGCGATAGGGTTAAAAACATCATTGATCAAATTTAAACGAATTTGATTGGTAAAAACGAATAGGCTCACTTTACTCATTTTTCTTCAGTAGTATTTCACTGGTTTATTGATATTTATTTAAAAAAAAAAATGATTGAACAATGAGGTTCTCAGCAAAAATAAGGAAGATAGGCACCTAGTAAGAAGCATCTCAGAGAGGCGAGCTCGATGGATCGGTTACATCATGCGCCACGATGGTCTTCTTTACGACATTGTGAATAGAGGGTAGAAACTTCAGAGGGCGCCCTAGACGGGAGTATTTGCAGAAAGTGTTCGAGGACATGAATTGTAGCTTTTATGCTGAGCTGAAGAGGGTTGCGGAGGACCGAGAGGAATGGAGATCGAGATGCAAGATTCTGTTGCTGCAAACCAATCCACCGGATTGATAACTACGAAGAAGGCCGTAGATGTCACAATGAGTACCGAAAGAAGCAAAACGATATATCACGGCTCCCGATGTCAACGGTAGGGGAATCTTGAACGGCATATATCGACAACTAATGCGGGTTAACATGCTGGTCACGTTAAAAACGTCATTGATCAAATTTAAACGAATTTAATTGGTAAAAACGAATACGCTCACTTCCCTCATTTTCCTTCGGTATTACTTCACTGGTTTATTGACATTTTATTGAAAAAAATAATGCAATTACTTGTACAAAATACACCTAATAACCCGCGCAATTTGTGCAGGCGTGAAACGTGAATAATTTAAAAAGTGTCTAGTAGGTAGTTTCGGTTGGCCACCTCGGCCAGGAGTAACACGAACGCCTCAATAAACAAACGGCAGATAACATCGCCAGGAAATTTTATTGTTGAACAGCCTTCAGATGTATTGTCGTTGAGGAGCGGTGGGACTGGCGGCGGTTGGTGGAAGCTCAAGACAAAGATGGCGGACAGGAAGCATGTCACGTGGTGTGAATTTTTGGCGGGAAAACTGCAGATTTGAATAACTGTTTGAATTATGTCTGAATCTAGGGGAAGGAAGATGTTAGAATAGCGTTCAAAATCAGGCAACAGGTTGGCAGTCAATTTCATGCCAAGTGGACTGACGATATCGGAATAACAGCAAAATGAGGCTGGATATCATGTATGGAGAGGAAGATTAAAGAAGAAAATGATTTTTTTATATTAGACAAATGACATTGATGATCATTAAGATTGAATGTCTCTTGAAAGGTATCAATCTGACAGATAATTGTGAAATCAATTGACAGTAATTGTGATTTAATTTTAATTAAAAATTAAAATTAACACTTTGTAGATGCATACTATTATATCACGTTATTTATTTTAAGTGATTGTGCATGTTTCAGACCTAATGGATCCATTTTAAACAATAAAAAGTATGCAGTATAGTCAGTTATAAGTGTTCGGATTGAGCCGATCTTATTATCAAATGATCGAGGATGTAGGAGCATCGAGTGTCCATAAATCACTTAAAATATGCCTCTGATACTAGATGTCGTTTCTGTAAGTCCTCGAGGTCTGCCAGGAGGTCATTGGAAACCATATATGTTTCCAGGTAGACCTTCGGGTGCAGAAGTATCTTTGGAGAGGCTTGGATAAAGGCAACTGACATAACTGAGTGGCGGCAATTTATATTGACCATATGTTCCTAATGTGGAACGGATAAGGAATAAAAAACCTTAAAGTTATCATTTGATAGTCATTATCAAAATGGTTGCAATGATCATATGCGTTTTAAAAGAAAGGGAATAGAAGTTAAGCAAATAAGAGCTCTTCAATTCAAACAACGCATTTGAAATGTGTCTATAAAGATGCTTTGAAAGTACTTCAAATTGATCTGCTATTCATTTATTCAAACAATACAACACCAAACAACAATGAAAAAAACAAATGTCTTAATAACAAAATAAAACAAACGCAAGAGGCAAAACAAAGATGTGTTTTAACACGTATTCGATAACGAGGCCGTATACACACATTTTTTTATTTCACAATGGCAATAAAATACAATTCCGATTAATCCTGCGCTCATTAAAAGCATCAGAATCTCACGGCGTTCGAGAATCGACAAATCGATTCCAGTCCATTTTTCAGATCCACGGAAGATAAACTCTTATTTTACTCCGAGGAGATACGGGATCAAATTTAAAATTTAAACTTCGGTTCCCGCCCACGAGCGGGCGACTATCGGCCCATCTCCTCACCAGAGCCAGGACTTTATTAATTTTTTGTGTTTATGTAAACACACGCTGAAGAATACCGAGAGAAAATCATAAAGCAACATAATCTGCTATTTTAATGACGTTTACTATTTTGAGTATAACATAGCACTGTGAAAAGGTACCCTTCCAATAGGTTTAAAAAAAAAATGAGAAAAAAAATCATGCTAATTTTTCATTGCAAACGGAGTAACTATAATTATAAGTTTATTTAAATTACAAATTGACATTTTACAGTTCATAGAGTAAGCTTACAAGTACTTTTCGATCACAACGGTATTCCGTACTCGTATACATGGAAGAACATCATCTACATTGTACAAAGTCACCTACAATGACTCACTATCCATAGGGCTTAGATGAATATAAGGAAAATAGAAAAACGCAGTATCATTAAGTTAATTGTTTGAATCATTAAATCTCAAGAGGCGGCTCAACCCAAAATAACAAAATAGATGAGACCGTTTTATGAAAAATCACCGCAAACACTATAGAAATATCTCCGTTACAAATTTAAAAAAGCGTGCGTTATATGAGAGTCAAGTGTATGATGTTTATATTTTATTTTTTATTTTATTTTTATGATTTTCGGGGATCGAACCCACATAGCAATCGAATGAATTAAGGCCTCGGTCATACCTCTGTGCAGAAGACTTATCACTCGAGGCTCATCTGTAAGGGTGTTCGTCCTTGTCAGGATCCACGGAAGGGTCCGAAGGTCCAATTAGTCTTTCTTTTCGATCGAAAGGCCATTGTTAAAATTTAAAAAATTAAAAACGATAAAAATACAAAAGATCTAACGTTGCCGCCCAAGCTGTTTGACAGATGAGAACTGTAAGAAAATGTCTACGTGCGAACAAAACAAACATAAAAAACTTAATAAAAAATAATTCAAAACACAATGATTTTTATGCATAGTTAATCTTTTATTGTATTGGCAAATATACTTATTAATAACATAAGCTGAAGTGAAATTGACAATTTTAATTATTATAATATAATTTTTTATTGTTTCAATGTTTTCAGCATTCACTTTGAGATCCATTATAAATATTTATTTATTTACCTTGTTTTTACATGGATCACGTAAATTAAATTCTCTATTAGGAGACTGCATTTTCGACTAACTCGTAGCCTTTCTCAATCTCTTCCAGCAGTTATCTCTTAACAATGGAAAACTTAACAAGACATAGATTTGGCAAATTAAAAATTTAATGTATAGAGATGGCGATTATCGTAATTTAGATTGTGAGTAGGCACCTATTTATCTAACAGTGAGTACCTTTCAGTAATCCGATGAATTTTAGCTACATTCTATGCAGGCGTCAGAATTAATCGTCCAAATGAAAATTTGATGGCTTATTTTGGGTACTTAATGCTTCCGTGCAAACTCCATAAATTGTTTTACAGCAGCCATTGAGATCGATAATATTGTAGAGAGGATAACGAAATGAGATATAAAAAAAAAATTGTGATTTATTATTTAATTTAATTATTTTATTTAGAAATTACTTATAAAATGGTGACGAAATTTATTTAGTCACAAAAATCTAATGATCATATATGTAAAAAAGATTTTTTTGTATTTTATGCATTGGCATACCGTCTAATCGATTGAGATAAAACTGTGTGAACTTATTACTTGCGCGAAGATTATAGACTATATATTTTATTGTACAACTAACTCACAGTTTAATAACTAACTTTCAGTTTCATATATTTAACAAACATTGGTTATGTTTTAATTGTATAAACAGACTTCGGACCGGAGTATGCAAGACGAGGATTACACCGGACCGACTGAATGTGACTGCGGCGTGCAGCAGACCCTGTCACACCTTCTGGAGTGTGCGCTGTGTCCGAGTAGCTGCACCCAGGAAGACCTGATGACGACCGGGAGTAACGCCATCAACGTCGCCCACTTTTGGGCAGACAGGGTCTGACCCTGCTGTTTCCGACACGATTATATATAATCGTATAAAACTGTCGTGCAAAACTTATTTATCCCTTTGTTGAATGTAACGAGTAACTTTGCATCTGAGGTTAATTTCTATCTCTAATCTGCAACCTGAGATTTTAGGTATACTATAAAAACGAGTCAGCGGACTACTGCGATGTTAATGAAGTTGGTGAAGATAGGATGGACGGAAGAAAAGAAATTCACCTGTTCAAGCTGACAAGCGACTGTAATATCCGAAGTATACTTAGATGCTTTTATATAATTATCAAATATCGGATTATTAGAGCGATGCTACTGAGACTTGGACCATTTGCTCTTAAAAGGCGGCTCAAACGACGCTATAATATTATTGAAAAATTATTTTTTTGAAATATCTTACCACTTTTAGGCTTTATATCTTTGATGGATATCAATTCAAGAAGTTTACTTACCTGTAAAGAAAGAAAGAAAATATATTAATACAAAATAATTATCAAAACGATAGAATCCGAAACAAGGATATCCGCAGAAGAACTCAAGTAGCAGAGGCTACCCAACGAATAGGCACACTCAAGTGGCAATAGGCAGGACATATCTGACGAAGTAACGACAGTCAATGGGGAAGAAAAGTATTGCAGTGGCACTCAAGAACTGACGAACGAAGCGTTGGCTGACCCCTGCAAGATGTACTGACGACATAAGAAGAATACCGGGAGTGTCCTGGATGTGGAAGGCAGAGGATCGAAAAGGATGGAGACTCATGTGTGGACGGATATTGGCTGATGATGAGGAATTATAAAAAAAAATGCAAAGTTAAATTTTCATTCAGTGTCTATACTACAAGTATAAAGAACATATTCGTATAACACCAAACACGCTATTTAAAAATGTTTTTTTTACTTGTTTATGGTTCTTACTAATACACAAATAACAAAGTTACACGTATACTTCACTCACACAACTACAGTCCACCTGGTGTGTTATCAGTTGTTATCTCGATCTCATCTACACGATAATATATTTCCTCAGACAGGAAAAGATGTGAGAAGGAAACACACAGAGCGGGCTGACATGTACCAACATCACGAACTCAACAGTCATGACATGACTAAACATTACTGTTTCAAAGATGGCAAGCCTGGAGTTGGAATAATTTAAAAGTCAATGCGAAAACAAGATACATCATCATCATTAGAATATACGCTCCTATAACTGGGGCATATGGTCGTCAAGAACTGTTATCAACTCAGCCTCTACGTCGAGTACATTCTATGTATACTTCTCGACGGTCTTTCAAGACGACGCGAGACCGAAAGCTTGAAAAAAAGGCAGCTGTTTTAGCTAGTTTATCCTCTCATGTATTGTCTCTACCTGTTTTATATGGCTTCGAATCATTGTATCTCATCAAAAGCCAGTGCAGCCGTGTAATTGGTTTTGAATAAAGTGTCTACGTAGAATATTGATTTTAAGATGGTTTGACTGACTTATGTGAATGATCGGATAAGACAGCTTTATGCATTACAATAAGTTGGAGCATAAACCATATCCATCTTTCCTAAGCAACTGCTTGTAACGTCCATATGCTCCAGTTACGTAAGCAAATATGTAAAGATGAACAATGCAGATCAACAATTTCATTTTCCAAACATCTCTGATAATGAGTTACTACAATATTAACAAATTCATACACACATACAAATCTACTGAAAATATCATCTTTTATGACATTTATCTCGTCAATATCGGAGAAAAAGTAACGGCAAACGTTGGGATTTGAACCGTGAACTTTTCAACATAAAATATGATATTTACCATAAGTAGATTTTTGTATGTCTGTATTTTTATTATCTATAAGGTATTAGAATATTTAAATATATTCTAAAGAATGAAAAAAATGTGACTTATTTTTGTGTTAATCATTGATCTGTACTTGGGTTTTGAATACAGATACAAAAGCAGCCAATGTACGGAAGTGCTAATAGTCCATTAGATAATATGTTTGTTTAAATGTGATGCAGGGGTAGGAAAAGCGGGCCCGTGGCCTTATCGCACTCGCCAGCAGGGCGGAATGGGGCGCAGATACTATCAGGGTGGGTGGTTGGGCGGTAGACAGAGGGTGGAGGTGGAACCAGTGCCGCGCCTCCAGGGTACAAAGTTGGTACTATATAAGGGCGGTAACACCTACGTATTATCAACCTTAAATTGCAAACTGGTACCTTACATTGCAAATATTGTAGCCTGGATGCGGAAGGCAGAAGATCGAAGAGAATGGAGACTCATGAGTTGTTAACAGTGGACGGATACACGCTGATGATGATATTACAAAACAATATTTATTTAAAATGATCATTATTGCGTATCCTCTACATAATTGAAGCATATGGTGGTCTAAGACTGTATTCATAAATCTGGCTGTCAAAGCTTAGAGATAAAGTGCTTGGTTACTAAGCTAGAGGTCGTGAATTCGATTCCTCTATGAAACATAGTATATATTTTCTTCTTCCCATATCCGTTTCATATCTGAAACATACAGGCACTGAAAATTTCTTACTCAACTTAAGCAACGACAAGCGACAAGAAACATGCGGTTACCCATCCAATTTTCTGTCAGCGTCCAATTTTGCTTAATTGTTTCTGCTGTCGCTGAACTGAATAAATTTATAAGGGCTATAAATATCCGTGGTTTTTGCAAAAATGGTTCCTACTCTGCAAAATACAAGTCATAGCCTCTTATATAAAAAAATATGATCTCTTTAACATCATCAATTCACAGGAAGTATATATATAAAAATGCGTGAATACTACATACTCCTACAATGCTTAGAAATCTTTAAATTGGGAAACATCATAGTCATAATCCACGAATTAGATCTCAACATCGTCTGGCGGTATACTTAAATACTTGTAAGTGTTAACATTTAAAAAAAAAGAAACACGAATATGTTTGAGTGTCATGTTTTTTTAAATAATGAGTCTTATCTCTTTCGAATTTTGCAACGAGGTTTTTTTCGCGGGGAATTAGCATGTTTATTATTCAGAGATACAAGTTTGAATTATGCAAGATGGCGAATGCACGCGGAGTGCATTCGATCCCAACAAGAGATATAAAGAGTGTGCAGAAATACGCGACCGGTAGCGATAAGTTGAAAGAAGTAATAATTAACATAACAATAAAAATGTGGCAGCAGACAAAAGGTTAATAACATGTAGGGCTACTCAAAACAGCAACACGAATCGCAAGATTTCTCAATGTTTAAAGAGGGTCAGAATCAAACATAATTTATCGTCTATATATCTTATTTCAGCTAGCATTATTGTAATGTTTTGTAGAAGCATTCGTTACCATGACAACGTAAATCAAGTATTAGAAACTGTAATCAAACATAACAATTCATAGTGCTGAAAAAATAGGATGCAATCATATAATATATTATAGTTTACCTGCACTCTTGGGAATATTAAAACAAGATGACATTGCAGATTGTTGCGAGAAACCCTATGACAAGTCTATCAGTGTCTTTTCCAATGCTACGATTACATATAATTAAAAAGAATTATCATCTTCTTCTTCGTGTCAGCGACGTCAAATTATTTTTTCCCAATCTCTGGCAACATCGATGGCTCGTGTGTTGCCCAGCATTAGGTCCTGAGATGCAACTTCTTGGGCACATGGAGCAGCATCTTAGGTGTGAGGCGTTCTGCAGGTCTCCACAGTCACACAATAGTGTCTCACCCTGCCGAAGCATTCCCCACCGCTAGAGGTTGTCCTTTGTTCTACCAACTCCGGTTCTTAATCTGTTTAGAGATTTCCAGGTCCGCCAGTCAAGGCTCTTGCCAGTTGGGAGGCCATCCTTTGGAGTAATGAAATCCTCTGGTGCGATTTGTTGCCAGAGTTGGAGTCTCTAAAATAAAATAATTATGACAAATATGGTGTCACGACCTATCGTTCACAGACAATTCGTTCAGCAACTCATATGTACCGACGTGGGGCGCACTGAACGTCTGGTGCACGAGACATTTGGCGCACAGGACAACTGGTGCACTGGATGTCTCGCTAACCTAATCTAAAGATTTGTCCAGTGATCTTACAGTCCTGAGATCTATAAGTCTCGTTAACGAAAGAATTTAGGTTAGGTTAGGTTAGGTTAGCAAGACATCCAGTGCACCAGTTGTCCCGTGCACCAGACGTCCAGTGCACCCCACGTCACGGAACCGACAAATACCTGTATATATGATATACTGTCAAATCCAATAAATGGTTATATATATATAACCATTTCAATGTATATATAATCAGTCAATAAACGAGTCAATATAAATATAGAAAATATAAAATATATTTACATACTTTCAGTCTTTATCGGCAACATCATTGCATCTTCTTCAACAGATGGCAGCATTTATATTATTTACTCTTATTAACTATATATTTAAAATCTAATCAAATCAAGTGTTTCTAACTCACAACTGTCACATATTCAAATATCACTCTTATTTACTTTAGACATTAGAATGCATTTATCAACATTTTGATACGCCACTGCTTCACCGCCAATATCTTTATTACGAGCTTTTCATTATCAGCTGATCGATGACACTTCCCGATCACCTGTCACGCGACCACGTGGCCGACATGACACTTTCCCAGCACGCGTGCGTTTAACAATTTTCGCGCAATTTATTTCACGGATGAAGTTTCGCAAACAGCTGACAGATCGAAACTTCAAATGTCATTTTCTCGCGCCAAATTTAAGTTTATACATTTTTTCATTAATTTATAGATATGTAATACGTGTTTTTTGATTGAATAATACGTAAAAAGTTAACTTTGTTATGTAAAATTTTGTATTTAAAATGTCGCAGCGTTACGTTAATGCAATGCAATCTATACTAAAAATTATATCACAGTTATATATGTTTCATAATATCACAAATGCTTGTAATTGAAATTTCTAAAAGAATTGATCATTCTAATTAATTATTCTGTATTAAATATTATTAAAACGTCTATGTGCAAAATGTCATTACATTAGTACGTTAGTTACGCCACTGGTAACTATTATTACGATATTCTTACGCAGTTATGAAAACAACTTATCTCAAACTAATACACCACTGACAGTTTTATTTATTTCTTACGGTACGCCACTGAAAGTCAATAGAACAAACAACTGATCTAAATGCACTTTTCTCATTCCAAGCGTCTCGAAAGTTTACACATAGTTACGCCACTGATATTGAACAATGATAAAATTAACGTTTATCACTGTACGCCACTGGCAGTCATTATAAATGATTTAAATGCACATTTTACCGTTCTCACACAGATACGCCACTGATATTTGTCAATCCTAAAACATAACAATGTACGCCACTGATAGTTAGTGTTTGCTTAGAAACAGCTGATTACCAAAATAATTTACTACGATAAGTTAGCCACTGATAGTCGAATAGAACAAACAACTTATCTAAATGCACTTTTAATCGCGAAAAGCTTCACACACGGGTACGCCACTGATATTTATCAATATTTAAACAAAACATTTATTACTTTACGCAACTGACAGTTATAAATAATGTTTGAAATGTATAATTTGACTGGGGTAAAGTTACGCCAGTGACACCACGTGATACGTCACCGTGTGTTTACAAAACAGCTGATCGCCGGCGCGCCCACGTGACGTGTCAGCAGAACAGCTGATGTCTGTCCGTGGTGTGGCGTGTGCTCGCCGCGCGGTGCTCGCTACGAGACTGAAGCAGGCGGCGGTTGTCACCCAACCTAACCTCAACGCGCCGGGCTTGTGCGGTGCACGAGGCCGCGTCCAGTGCGGTCGCGGAAAACGCGCGGATCCCACAAAGCTATACAGCCCTCGACTATCTTGAGTCTTCATCCTCTTCGATTCTTCGCCCTCATTGCTCTCGCATCCAGGATACTCCCGCTATTCTTCTGATTCCGTCAATCGGGTGATTCTTGGACGCCATTTCAAACACTTTTCTCCCCCATCGAACGTCGTCTCTTCGACAGATATGTCACATTGGCAATTGAGTGTGTCTATTCTTTGGATACCCTTCACTACTTCGGAACTTAAAGAACTTATTCCTCCTGCACCCACCCACAACCGACAAATTCGTCTTTCAAATACACTTTCTGAACATTCATACACGGTTAATGTGTATCGACCAAGAACTGGCAGCTTCCAAAGTTCCTTTCTTAATGCCACCGGTAAGCTATGGAATGCTCTTCCAGCGTCTGTGTTTCATCCTTCCTACAATCTGGATCTCTTCAAGAAACAGATAAATATACACTTGCAATCTCCCCAACCCACACACAAACACGAACACAACACACGTTTCCCGCATGCAGCGTCCAGCCTCCCTGGCTGAGCGTCATAGAGTGCACTGGTCTTGACCGGGTGTGCTCTCCGGCATGCGTTTACATAAAAAAAGCCCGATTGACGAAATCTGTCGCGAATGTAAGCATGCACACATACGCAGTTAAAACGTATTTAAAAAAATGTCAGTGCATGCAAAGGGTGGATACGGAAGGCGGAAGATCGCAGAGGATGAGACTCATGCGGGAGGTCTACGTTCAACAGTGGACGACCACAGGCTGATGATGATGATTCAAGAGTAGAGATGTACTAAGGATGCTAAAGGCCTTTCGTTCTGAACTATATATAGAATGTACTCGGCGGAGGTTATTTACTATGAATGGGTGGTCTTCAAGGGACGACTTTCGTCTACCACAAATTTTAATTAATAGGCTATGACTGGCATTTTACGGGTGAGGGATCAAATTCACACCAACCGGGGTACTTGAGAGCTCAGAAATCGATTGAAAATCCTTTTTTTCTTCAATCTCCGTCGGGGATCGAACCTTTGACTTGCAAAGCAATCGCTTTGACCATTGAGCTATACCCGTCGGTAAATATATAACCTAACCTCACATTACCACTTCAAAATAATGTGATGCGCCAGTGCAGAGCGGACTGCTTATCTCGACTCGACATCACCCTTGCGTAGATATATCTATCTGCCTACCCTCACAACATATCTACCCACAATCCTACTACATACGAGTATACTGGATAACTATGCATGGACTGACTATATCGGATAACTATACATCATGTACTATACTATACAATGTGCTTAAAGTTATTAAGCAACTATAGTGCAATAATAATCTAATCATAATGAAAAGTTAATGTGTAAGTTAAAGTGATTTAATGTGTATTTTTAATTACTTTTCATTAATTTCAATGATAACATTTTTAATGGGAATACTGTTTAATGTTTTAAAATAATGGTTCTCAATCAGTGGGGAATTTTCCGAATATTTAAGAAGATGAAGAATGTTCCCGGAGTAACTAACTTTGTTTTTTTTTGGGGCCCAAAGCCCTGGGCCGGTCGCCTTGTACCTGCGCTCCTTGGGAGCACTTACCAAGGCATTGTTTTCAGAGTACTTTCTCGTTATACAAGTAACGGGCTTTAATGAGCAACACCAAACGTTGGTGTAAAAGTAAGTAGTTCAGACGTTAAAATTTAGACTTTTTGACTTCTTCGCCGAAGGTCGCCACGAATACAGAAAAGGCATGGTAGTTGGACTTCGTAGCGATGAGGTCGACATATCCAACCGGTCCAGGCTTCTGTTGGATTACGCTAAAGAGCCTTTCCCTACTTAAATCTAATATTAGGCAATGCCACAGACCGTGTTCAGCGTCTTGGGCTACCACATGGGCTGTCTGGGCTATCAACGAGGCTAAACATGAAGAGTTTAGACTTAAAATTGCCGTGCCCAGTCATGAATTGAATAGTCCAATGGTTTGGAATAAGCCACGGCATCTCCATTCTATCGAGGACAAAAGGAAATAAGGAATATGTCTGTTTACCCTTGAGCGAGGTCGACCATGTAGTATTAACACTATAGAGTCCGATTACACAACATGTGTGTAATCGCCAAGAAATAAAAACTGCTACTTTTTTACAGTCGATCAAGAGGCGAAAAAGGACCTGATTAGAACATATACTTTGAATTCCGCAGGAGAGCATAAGCTACAGATGCGTTTTCTTCTAAGAGCTTAAAGGTGGCATTTTGTGACATCCATGTGCTCCAAATTAGAGGAGCAGATATGGTTATGATGATGAATTTGATGAATAGATATAGGATGCATAAATGTGCTCGTTATTCTTAATATACATATATGTAGATTTGTTTTACGGAAAATCATATAACTTTAGTGTAGATTTTAGACTAAATCAGTTAGCCTTGTTTATTTTTGATACGCCACTGTGTTTTAACTGTTCGCCTTGAGATGGCTCGATACGCACAATGCAAGATCTCCCTCGTTGATGTGATCTCCCAGAGATGCTGGATGCCGATAAGACGACTCTTGAAATGCGATCGACTCGCTGATAGCGCAATCTTGCAAATTAAATCTCGTGGCTGTTGCCGATAAAATAGCTCTGCTGGTGTAAACCCACGTTGGAGAATACCTGGACGGCTGAACGCTACATGCAAATGAATCATCCCGTCAAAAATACAGTTGCGAGAGTATGAGAGTGTGATACACACAACGTATCACTTTTTATGTAGACGCATATAAGACGATCAATGGCGATAGCATACTGTAAGCACTGTTCACGTTTGATCACCGTTAAGCAAAATTGGACGAGGACCAAGAGAACTGAAGTACAATCAAAATTAATATCAACAGGTACTTATGATTAAGTACTAAGAACAAAGCAATAAAGACAAGCATCAGAAGGTCCCAATGCTCATCAAACAGACGACGCCAACAAATCATTCTTCCAAACAAACTCGTTCGAAACGAGTTCATGCCTGAATTGGGCTCCCTAACGTGAAATATATCAACATCCGAGGCGATTTGGTTGAACAGTCTGATCCCTCTCCTAAGATGCATAGTCTCGAAAATCACGACGGTTGATACAAAACTTTGACGGCAATTGGTTACGACCATATGCTCCAACTAGTATGGGTTAATAATCTATCAACGTCATCAGACATCAACGCAGTAGAACTGTCAAATTTACATTTTTCACTTCATGTCGATCACTTCAAGCTTTGGAACTATTTTAAAACCTATTATTAAATCAGTTCATATCTTTGAAAATATTTTACAATTTTTGTTTTAACGTTTCTGTATTCAAAGCCTGAAAAATGTGTAAAAATTTCAGATTTTAAAATTTAAAAAAACTAAACTTAATTGACTCAATTCAAAGAATAATCAATTCGTTTGACAAACAATGACACTCTTACGTCTAACCTGCAATCAATGGAACACTAGCGTAAGATTGGTTCACTTAATCTATTCTACCGTTATTACCACGGTCGCTGCTCTTCGGAACTTAAAGAACTAATTCCTCCTGCACCCACCTACAACCGACAAACTCGTCTTACACTTGCTGAACATCCATACACGGTTAATTTGTATTGACAAAGATCTGACAGTTTCCAAAGTTTCTTCCTTAATGCCACCGGTAAGCTTTAGAATGCTCTTCCAGCATCTGTGTTTCCTCCTTCCTACAATCTGGACCTCTTTAAGAAACAGATAAATATACACTTGCAATCTCCCCAACCCACACACAAACACGAACACAAGACACGTTTCCAGCATGCAACGTCCAGCCTCCATGGCTGAGCGTCATAGAGTGCACTGGTCTTGACCGGCTGTGCCTGCATGCGATTACATAAAAAAACCAAAAACATTAAAAATAATGCTATTACGTAACATATTTTGTTTTAAAAAATGTAAAAAATAAACCATAAAGTACGAAGCAAAAATAACATTAAGCTTAATCGTGGAAATTTATCAAGATTTTACCTAAATGATGTAATAATCGTGGTATTCTTCCGCGTGAAATTTGTATATACGAGAAATATACAATATATGTGTTCATATTCATAAAGGTTAAACTCAAGTAATTTATTTCCACCTTGAGGTGACCTTGCAGTTGATGTTATCTGCGGTGGACCATTCCATCATAGATAAGACTTGTGTTCAAAAAATCACATTTTTTGGCAAAGATTTTGTAATACATTCCACAAACAGGGTTGCGAAAAACAATCCTATATATCTGCACGTGTGTTTTAATATTTTAATTTCGCAAATGTAGCGTAGCATGTTAATTAAAATGCATCTTTAATCGATGCACTAATAGCTCGCTTCCGTAGGAACGTACAAATATTTTAAATCTATGCACAATATATAGGATTTTCATATTTTATATACTCGATCAAAACAAAGAGACGCCTATACAGAGCTTGTATTAACACCTACACTCTTCTATACGACTGTAAATATTAGTACCTCACTGAAAGCCAGTGTTTACATTTAGTGGGTTTTAAATACTATGTTTTGACTTGGTGATGAAAGACTTACTATGGTCGTTCAAGAGACAAAGTTGAACCTGGCTGGGATACGTTATACGGAGGCCGTAGGAGAGCATAAATATCATCTTAATCTCATTTTGACTCGTGACAGCAATTCTAATTTCTTTCTCTTGACATCAGCATGATGTAGTCCTTGCTTACTGTTACCGAAAACCTCGACAACAATGTATGTGGCTACACTGGGGCGAGTTACATAGTTTTTCCACCAGGCGGCGCTGGTGAACGAGCGCGCGCTGCGGAAGTGTGGACACAGGCAGCTGGTCCCCAGCCTTGGCGAAGTAAGGCCGCATTGCGACCGCGCGGCATCATACCGCGTGGTCATAAAGCTTGTAATGTTGTTATCGTGAAAATATAATCTGTGTCTCTACAACAAAGTCTTTGTCTGCTGCCCTGCTCCTCATCCTGCCCCTCGCGACGTAATAACGCTCCTCTTATTTTTGAGAGAGGAGGATGTTACTCTTTAGCACTTTTGTGCAGTAGCCACAATTGTTGCGGTCATTTAGATTATTATCACTTACTAACTATAGTCCATCCAATATAGGAAGAACCCTATGACACATTTATTGCCCTGTGCTAAATATCGTCCGATATAACGTTGTAAAAACGTTCGCTACCTATAGTAATTTATCAACATAAACAAAAGCCTCTCTTCTTATATATAATAAGTTATTTAGGTAAATATATCACAATAAAAACAAAATAATAATAAATATATGCATATTGTTACTAATTAGAAAAAATACGGCAATTTGTAACTATAATACTATAATATCTGACGCACGTAGAAGGCCATGTCACATTACTGCGAAAACCAGTGTTGGGGTATAAATAATCGTATTTTCGATTGTTTTTGTAAATACCTACTAAAATTAAATATTAGAATTATTATCAATTATAAGTGAATATTAACAGGTTTTAAGAGACATGTAAAACAAACTATAAATAATAATATTAGTAATATGAAAATTATGAAGAAAAGCAAGTGTTTCTTTCAAATTACACTCCTTTGTCACGAAGCCAACTTATAATTTCATTTTTATTGTTTGCCGTAGTAGGAACTTTGTTGATTTGGACAGAATGGTACGAAGCGATGTCCATTACTATGGCGTAAGGCTAATGTAAATTTGACAATAAGGTCATAAACCATTGTCTGAAATTATCAAAATTCATCTCTTCGTGATATTCTGTCGTTTTAACTGACTTAAACGCCAGAAGACAATTGGGCACAAAACCTTTTGACGTTCCGGCATGACAAATAATGAGGCGCTGGCCTTTTCCTTCGGGAGTTTTCGTCGAGGATTTAGCCGTGTCGTCGGTCCATATTTTACCAACAGTATGATTAGCATTGAGCCAAGTTTCGTCGAGAAAAACGACTTTCTCCCAATTCCTAATGCTCTTCATTTGCCTCAAAAAATCGCATCTTTTCAGGGAAATATCCGTGCGCTCCATTATAAACATTCTTTTTTCACATTTTTTATATTTGAAGCCAATGTTTTTCAATACCTTACTAAGAGACGTCGCACTGCCTTGAAATAATCCGACTGACTTTAGAGAACCTACCAGTTTAAGAAGTGTTGGTATTTCGTTGCGGTCATAGTATGCATACACGTGATTCCGAATTGCCGCCAAATCAAAGCTATCGGGTTTTGTTATTGAGCATTTCTTCTGTCGTTTCTTATTTGGTGTTAATAATTTTTCTCTTCTAATGAAGATTCACCGTATTTCTCCTCTGTGATCCGAGATACTGTAGATTTACTGATTCCTAGGGAATCCGCGACCCGATCTCGAATGTTTTCAACAGACAGCAATGGTCCACCATTTTGTTTTTCTTGATGAAAATAATCACGCAAGCGTACGACAAATTCACGTGATTCACTGCTGAGAATAGTTCTTTTCTGTCTCTTCGGCATTGTAAAAACACAAAAATATGATTCAATGAAACAACTTTAACAATACTAACAATAAATATTATAATTACAACAACAAAAAACACGAATCGATCGAAGAACAACACGCTACTGAAAGTCAAATATTTGTACTGATCCGCCATGAAGCCGCCATGCGGAAATAGAGATGTTTATATACGATTCACTTCGAATTCAAATTCGATTTTTTTTCGAAGAAGAAGAGAAAAAAAATCGACCTAATCGAAATAAATATTTTTGCCCCATCCCTTTTACAAGGGGCAATAAATGTGTCATAGGGTTCTTCATATATTGGATGGACTATAATCATAATCTGATAGAACACAGCGTCAAATAGACTTGATTGTCATCTGGTGTGTTGCGGGAGCTTAGATAGGCACAGACATGACATATAGCAAGGGACATGGCAGTAGACAGGATTAAGGCGACAATTTGTGACTGTCATAAACTAGGTAGCAAATATTTAAATAATATGTGACGTCGCAATTACTGTGTACCATATTACCATTTCAAAAAAAATAAACAGCCTTATTATGTGTTGTTTTTTTTTAAATTAAGGTTTGTTATTTCTTACATACTGTTAATGTTTATTATTTTGAACTCGCAACACTGGGTGCAAGAACCCTACATTCCCTGACTTCCCAGACTGTATCCCTGTATCCGACCGAAGATTATCATCCAGATTTATGCGGACCATTTGTCAACGCAGGCAATTTAAGAACACAGCAATAACAAGCAATAACCGGCAATATCTCTAATTGCATCTGTTTCGACAAAGGATGATTTAAATTGTTGGGCAATAAAAATAATGATATAATACGCCCTTACCGATTTTTAGCATATATTTACTAAGCGCTATATACTGTACAACACTGTGCAATACATTGTGATATCAGCTTGATATAGCTCCTTTAGGCTGATGCCGTAAAGCCTCAAAAAACGATATATTTTTTGTTCGCTCGCCTTTTTTTTTTTGGGGACTTTAGGCCTCCGGGTCGGTCGCCTTGTACCTGCGTTCCTTGGGAGCACTTACCAAGGCATTGTTTTCAGAGTACATTCTCGTTATACAAGTAACTGGTTTTGGTGAGCAACACCACACATGGGTGTAAAAGTTAGTAGTTGAGACGTTAAAATTTGGACTTTTAGACTTCTTCGCCGAAGGTCGCCGCGAATACAGAAAATGCATGGTAGTTGGGCTCCGTAGATATGAGATCGATATATCCAACCGGTCCAGACTTCTGTTGGATTACGCTAAGGAGCCTTTGCCTCGCTAAATCTAATATTGGACAATGCCACAGTACGTGTTCAGCGTCCTGCAAGGGGCTGCCGCATGGGCAGTCTGGACTATCAACGAGGCTAAACTTGAAGAGTTTAGCCTTAAAATTTCCGTGCCCAGTCATGAGTTGACTAGTCCAGTGGTTTGGAATAAGCCACGGCGTCTCCATTCTATCGAGGACAGAAGGAAAGAAGGAATATGTGTGTCTACCCTTGAGCGAGGTCGACCATCTGCTCTGCCATGCTGCGAGCGCCACCAGCTTTACTTCTTTTTCGGTTTCTTTCGTGATCTTACCCTGCGGAGGATTGAGACAAGTGCCCCCGACCTCCGCAGAGAAGCCACGTCTAAGCAACGACATAGCGGCGCTCACCTGCACTTGCAGATCCAACGGCAGCACTCCCGCAAGGATAATCAATGACTCGGTGGCAGAGGATCGATAGGCTTTAGTAAGTGAGAGAAGTGGGGTTCTTTGACTGCTCAAGAGAATGCGTCTAATGAAGAGTAGTCGAGTGCGCTCAACCCAGCACCGCGCCGCATATGTCATGGTGCTGAGAAAGATCGCATCATACACTGTTTTAAGGGCTCGAAATTTGAGTCCCCATGAATTCCCCGTAAGGCGAGAAATACAGAAGAAAGCCTTCCGCGCCTTATCTACAACATGGCGAGCATGAGCGGCGAAACTTCTTTTACCATCCATGATTACGCCAAGGTATGTAACTTCTGTAGAAATTTTTACTTTAGCACCTTGGAAGTAAATAGCTGGTTGACGTAGTGGAGATAATTTTCCCTTTTCTTCGCTCGCCTGACATGCACATCTAATAATGTAAAGACGGCGTTTGCATACACCATTTTACTTGTAATGACAGTTGCTCTATTTCATGTTGGTGCAACTGTCATCTTGAATTTGCTTTTTTGCCGCGACTCCGCAGTTATCAATTGACTGACGCCCGGCCGGTGAAATGCGATACCGGTCCGGCGTAGAATTCAAGTCTTTATTTTATTTATTTACTCAGAGAGGCAAAGAAGCGCTTTTGGAATGATCATTTGGTCATAAAAGAGCGCTATACAAATACTAATATAATAATAATAATAATTTATTTAAAATAAACGGGAATTGTGTTTCGAAAACAAGTTCTTTGTATTGATAACCTGCTCCTGCATCCTGTCATCCAGTAATTCAATACCCAACTTAGAGAGGAGGATATCAATTGATATCATTGAATATTTGTTGCAATGTGACATAAATTACCAGCAGCATTAGCACATCATTAGAACGGTTCTTATCATCATCAAATCACCGAAGTAAAGCAACATTAGGCGCGGATCAAAAATTTAATTTATTATCCTGTTGGTAACCGCTTGTCGCTGGTCGTATTGAGTCGTTTTTTAGGATCAAATGGTTCAGGCCTCGGAAGCATTGCGCTTTACATTCGATCTTTTTAAAAAGTACGATGACAAATCGAACAAAAATATGCCGAGTATGTATATACTACAGCAGCCGACTCGTGCTTCTGCTACTACTCGAATACTAAAGTTGCCGTTTCTAACTGTCGGGAACCATATATGTTCCCAGGTAGACAGACCTATGAATGCATATATGTATTGCCATAAAGCATGTACAATAGAAGCTGTCATGAATATAAGTAACACATACGAAACAGATAAACAAATAAGATGCAGATTCTTCGACCCATTGTTTGGGGTATGCAAAAATCGCCGCAGAGCAAAAACACGTCCGAACAAAATAATTGTTAAAAATTACCTAAGTATCAAAAATGGCCAAACTCGTCATCATTAGTGGAAGACATGAGTACCAATATAATGACGTAAAAAAATAATAGAAAATCGAATAAACGGTAGCTCTCGAAAATACAAAAGTCACCTCACTTCTTGAACAGCTTCCTAGATTTTTTTTTATGTAAGCACATACAGGAGAATACCGACAGATGGTGATAGTAATTTTGAAGCCTCATCTGTGGAATTCTATGACGCTTACCATGGTGCATATGGCTAAGTGCTGCTTTTGGGGTGTTGATCCGCCAACGTCATAGACTACAGCACAAGATTCACGCATCATCCTTATTATTACAGGAATTTACTATGAATGGGTGCTCTTCACGGGACGACTTTCGTCTAGCAACAATTTTAATTAATACGCTATGACTGTCATTTTGCGGGTGAGGGATCGAATTCACACGAATCGGCGGTATTTTAGAGCTCAGAAATCGATTAAAATTCCTTTTAGAAAGAATAATCAATATTTTTTTTCTCTAGCATTTTAATAATATAAATATGACAATGAATTCCATGAATTTAGGTGCATTGTCTCTTCGCAAAAACATTTAACGTACTTAGACAGTGATAATGCATCTTTGCTAAGTGCAGTGCTTGTTTACGGTCAGATAATAATTAATTGCATTATTTTTATCCTCAAGCGATAAACCTGGCAATATGATTATTAGGACTAATTAATTGTTTTTCTTAGCTAATTTACTAAAACTGGTTTTATCGCTTAACAAATGACTCATACAGTCACAGATAATGCTAAATGCATCTGCTTAATAAGACGTTATAGACGCATATTTATTACAGCTGTCATACAAATACATATTTATTAAAAGTATTGACATCAGCATGATGTGGCCCTTGCTGGCTGGTACCGAAAACCTCGATATACAGTCTTTCGTTTCTTATTTCTGGTCGCTTGACGTACACGAATGTGTCCGCCATATTGTCATTTGGGAATGGTTATATACACCGAGAGCCCATACCAAGCGCGGAGATCAGTCGCGCCCCGCCCGTTGGCGAGAGCATATTGTATTGTGGCTCGACCTACTGCTGTGCTTAGGTCGAGCCCTAAATTTGTAAGGATTTATCGTAAATATAAGTCAATATGCTTCTGAAAATTAATTTATTTTGCTGATCTGATCTTTATCATGCCCTCACGCAACGGAATAACACCCTTTTGAAAGAGAGGAGGATGTTAGTATATAACGTTTTTTGAGAACAGGTGTTTGTGAATAATACTTGACGGTTCCGCCGCATTTCGTTCACAGAAAATTTGTTCAGCGACTCATCTGTAACTACGTGGGGCGCACTGGATGTCTGGTGCACGGATCATTTGGCGCATGGGACAACTGGTGCACTGGATGTCTCGCTAATCTAACCTAACTTAACTTAAGTTATTTTGTTAATGAGACATATGGATCTTTGGACTCTTTATTCACTGGACGTTTATGCACATTCGATCTGATAAAGCTTTCACACATCGCGAAACTGCAGTCTTCCATCAAATTAAACATTGCTCATTGTAATCTATGATAAAAGAAGTTATGAAATTCTTTCTTATATATTATTAAAATGGTTCTCAAAGTGAATACTTGGAATATTAAAACATTAGTTAGTATTAAAATCCCAATAGTGCGCTGGTGTTTGGCAGGGCGTAACGGGTAGGTAGGCGGGTGTTGAGGATTGGGGAGTGGGGAGTGTGGGTCGGGCGGGAGTGGGGGCGGCGATGTGGAGCGGCAGGGGAGTAGGTAGGGGCGGGTAGCAGGATAACAGATTCCCCAGAAGATAGGCGCTTGTAGACGAGGCGATGGGAGAGCGCAGATAACGCAGATTGGCGGCCCGATAGCCGAGCTCGCTAGCAACGCACGCAGCAACATTCAACAGCATAAAAAAATAAAAATATTGTTGCTCATGTTTTCTATTTTTAATGTTTTTTTTAGTCTATGGTTTATAAAAAATACTTCAGTTTATGTGTTTCAAAATGATTGTCTATGGTTTATAACTTATTCTAATCTATGCATTTAAATATTATTGTCTATGATTTGTGAAAAATATTTTACTGTGAGAATTTTAAAAATATTTTCTATGGTTCATAACATATTTTAATGTATGAATTTTATCATTACTGTCTATGGTTTGTAAAATATTTTTGTCTCTGCATTTTTTAAAATATCTTCTATGATTCATTACACATTATAATCTATGCATTTTATTATTATTGTCTATAGTTGATGAAAATTATTTTAGTCCACACGTTTTAAAAATATTGTCTTTTGCTCATATAACATTCATATAAATATGCATTTTACTGTCTATGGATTAAAAAATATTTTTGTCTATGCGCTTTATTACTGTTATCTATGGTTCATTAAATATTATAGTCTTTGAATTATATTATTGTTGTCTATGGTTAATAAAATATTTTGTATATAAATGATGGACGCTGCATGCGGGAAACGTGAGTTGAGTTAGTGTTTGTGTGTGGGTTGAGGAGATTGCAAGTATCGGATGTAAGTGGGTGCAGGAATTGATTTTTTTAGTTTTCGTTTTGACAGTAGCATCGATCGTGGTAATAACGTTAGAAAATAATAAGAGAATCAATTTTACGTATATGTTCCAAAGATCGGAGGTATGACATAAATCTACCATTATTTATTATAAGAAATGTTCTTCTCCTAACAAAGTCGATTAAACGTATTGTGTACCATATATTAAATATTGATATCAGCTTGATATAGCTCTTTCTGGCTGATGCCGTAAAGCCTTGGAAAACGATATTTTGTCTCTTATTTTCGTTCGCTCGCCTGACATGCACATCTAATAATGTTAGTTTTAATTATATAATATTACGCAGGCGTTTGCATACGCCAGTTTATTTGTTATGACAGTTGCTCCATTTCATGTTGGTGCAACTGTCATCTTTAATTTGCATTTTCGCCGCGATCATTAGCAGCGCGGCATGTCACAGTGTCCGGCAGTTGTCGGACTCGCATCGGAATGGACTCGCGCCCCGGCCAGAAGAAATATCATACCGGTCGGGCGTAGAAATCAAGTCTTTATAATAAACGCGAATGGTGCTTCGAAAACAAGATCTTTGTGTTATTAGTCTGCTCCTGTATCTTGTCACCCAGTGACTCGATATCCAATTCCGAGAGGAGGATATCAGTATTATATATTAATAGTTATTTTTTTAATTTTTGCTCCTCTTCTTGCGCTCTCCCAGTCCCTAGCCGCGAGTTATCACCGGATGCAGAACACAGCGAGGCGATAACCAATCTGTGCTGGGAATCCATTTTAGCGGCTTATCTGGGCTCCCAAAAACTGATCTCTCCGAAAACATGGGCCCCTGGTATCAGCAGAGCAGGAGGTGGAAGAAAAATACAACTTTGACGTAATCATTGAAATGTAGATTTAGGGCTCCTAATCTAACATGTGAGTTTTTGTATTTTGCGCCTAGAATATATGTTTAAAAATAAATGTTAAATTATTGTACATTACATTGCCGATATTATTATTATTATTATATTAGTATTTGTATAGCGCTCTTTTATGACCGAATGATCATTCCAAAAGCGCTTCTTTGCCTCTCTGAGTAAAAAGGTGGGTCTTGAGTCTGCTTCTGAAGGATGCCTCCGCTTTAAGCTCTCGTATGCTTTCCGGTAGTGAGTTCCAGGCCATTGGCGCAGCGTAGCTGAAAGCCCGATTGCCAAAGACCGTGCTAGGACTACCTCCCGTCAGCTGCAGGGTGCTTCTATTTGCTCTAGCCGATCTGAGTGTCTCTCCACGCGCGCTTATTTCTGAAGGCTTAATAAGTTCTGTCAGATAGCCCGGTGCAGTTCCGTTGAGTGCCTTGTAAGCTAAGAGGCATAATTTATTCTGGATTCTAGCCGAAACTCTCAACCAGTGCAGTCGGTGTAGTATTGGAGTAATGTGACAGAATTTGGGTGCGTTGTAGACTAGTCGTGCCGCTGCGTTTTGTAACGACTGCAATCGATTTAATTGTTTGGCTGGCTGGCCTGCGTGCAGTGCGTTGCAGTAGTCCATTTTGGAGACTATAAACGCATTTACCAAACTCTTTGTAGCGTCTCTGGGTAAGCATCTTTTTACCGACCGTATCTGCCGCAGGTTAAAAAATCCAGATTTCACCGTTTTTGTAATATTACCGCTAAGATTGAGGAACTGGTCAATTTCTACTCCCAGCAGCTTGACGCTTGTAGAAGGGATGACATCATTACCACAAATGGCCAAGGGTTGTAAGTCCAATAGATGTTGTCTTCGAGCTGTGGCCATAAAGAGTATTTCCGTCTTTTCCGGATAAGAGCGAGCCTTGTGTATAGTTACTGTACTTATCTAGATCAAGCTATTGACAATTCAAAATTAATATTTTAACATCGCTAAAAGATAGAATCCGAAACGAGGAAATACGCAGAAGAACTCAAGTAGTGGATGCTACACAACGAATAGGCACACTCAAGTGGCAATGGGCAGGACATATCTGTCGAAGAGACGACGGTCGATGGGGAAGAAAAGTATTGGAATGGCGCTCAAGAACTGCCAAATGAAGCATTGGCCGACCGCTGCAAGATGGACTGGCGACATAAGAAGAATAGTGGGAGTGACCTGGATGCGGAAGGCGGAGGTTCGAACAGGATGGAGACTCATGCGGGAGGCTTACGTTCAACAGTGGACGGATACAGGCTGATGATGATTGTAACATATATCATTTATTATTTCCATATTTGGAACATATGATCACCACAAATTGTCGTCACACAGTTCTATCGGCTGTTCAAAGACATCAAATGTATGGGGATTTGAATAAACAGCAGCTTTACTATTCGAGGCATATTTGCACTGGTCTCGACCGGTTGTGCTTTCCTACGTGCGGTTACATAAAAAATGCGTTTTTTTATCATTCTTGATCACGATTGTCCCGATGCTCAAATAGGCAGAACCATAGCCCATCCCACGCCACACACAAGATCTTATCTTTAAGTGGTGTGGTAAACGAATGTCAAAAAAAAAAGAAAAAAAAAAAAAAAAAGATTGGAATGCAAATTACTATGTAAAAAATGTATCTTTTTATATTTGATTAAATAAAAATAAAAAAAAAATATGGTCCTTATGAGGAACTAATCTCAACGTAACTATCATACTTTGATGAATAAGGGTTGTTGAACCGGTAATATGCTTGGTAATCTCTAATGAGGAAACGCTTAAACTAGCCGATTGCTGCCTAGAATCCGCTTCAGGCATTGTTCTCCCATCATTATCGTGCGACCTATACATACTTCTTACTAACAATACATCCGTCAATCGTAAAAATGAATAAGGTGGTAGGGGTGAGACGTTCCTTAGGACCGAATGGTCAAGCCCTCGGAAGCATCGGCTTAATGACTCGATCTTCTTAAATCACCCGATTATAAACAAACTCGGAAAACGGAACCTTCATGGGCACGACTCACTAATTAATTTCAAGCCCCGGGCTCGCGAACTCTTGAAAGGCCGTCTAAAATCATACTCAGAATATACTCGGCGGAACTCTGGGAGGCAGAGCTGACATGGGATGAGACGAAGACAATGACAGATGGCAGATAGCAGAGCTCCGTGACGGCAGTTTGTGGCGACAATATGCAACAGTTAAGGCAGAAACAGACAGTTGGAGGGAGGCCACGTCACGAACAATGAGGTTCTCGGGATAATCAAGGAAGATAGGCACCTAGTAAGAACCATCTCAGAGAGGCGAGCCCGATGGATCGGTCACATCATGCGCCACGATGGCCTTCTTCACGACATTGTGGAGGGGATGGTTGAGGGTAGAAACTGTAGAGGGCGTCCTAGACGGGAGTATTTGCAGCAAGTGTTCGAGGACATGAGTTGTAGCTCTTAGCTGAGCTGAAGAGGGCTGCGGAGGACCGAGAGATAGAGATCGAGATGCAAGATTCTGTTGCTGAAAACTAATCCACCGGATTGATACTACGAAGAAGAAGGCAGAAATGATAATGGAGATGATGATAGCTTCGAGTCTCAAATACTGTGACATCGCCAATGTAGTTTAAAGACGCTCCAACGTTAAGCAAACGGCAACGACAAGCAAATGCACTAAGCACATTATGTTCAAACACTCTAGTTTTCTCGCATATCTCATTTTTTTCTAAACTTTACATGTTTTTCTTGCGTCGATGTTTCGGCCAAAAAAAGATGCGATCCCTCGTCCGATAAGATCGTCTCCTCGGCTCGAGGTTGCGCCCAAAAACTTTGCGCGCTTTTATAAAATTTCCGAATCTTTCGATTCCGAAACAAAAAACCTTTTTTCCAGATAAAGTGGAGATCGGGCAGACTAGGAAGGAGGGTGTGGGGCAGTCCGTATCCCAGCCCCACTTGATTTATGATAAAAACTTGGGCACAATGTACAAATATTGTTGTTATCTGCGATTATTTTGAATACAAAAAATGGAAATTCTACACACAGACTCGCATAATACAACACGAAACACTGTTATTGATTTTGTTTGTTTATTTTTGCAAATTTTTACGACGGAAATAAATTTGAAATAGTTGCAGCACAGATAAGATTATTTAATCTTGTGTATAATATGTAAATAAGATTATGTCTACGCAAGTAAATAAATATTTAAAAAATGTTTTTTTATAGATTCGACAACGTCATTAAGCATTCATGCGCCTATTCACAGTGAGTCAAGGGACTCACTGTGAATAGGTGGTTTTTATGGTACAACTTTTGTCTACAAACAATTTATTATATTTACTGTGATATATATTTGTAGTCGGACGGTATAGTCCAGTAGTAATAACGTTTGTCAATCATTCAGATGCTGTCGTTTCAAAAGCCGCAAAAGCTTGATTTAAAAAAATAAAAAACAATACCATGCTCTATACATACCCGCGGTAGGGTTGAGTCACATCTTAAGGTTTAAAAAAATGTCCAAGCCTCGGGAGCGTCGGGCTCATGATCCGATCTACTTAAAAAATCTCTGAATATTATTTGTTTACGATATTCGTTACATATTTGAAGAATATGCACACTGCAAATTGCCGTTTCACGGTGTGTAAGCTATGATTGACAATACCTTGCCTCAGAACATATGTATCCCTGATTATAGAAAACCCAAGTATTTATCTGGTACTAAAACCGCAGTCTATACAAGTTCGCGTGCTTTTGCCCTGGAGGCTCCGGGAACCATGTATGTTTGTAGACGATTCGAATGCTAGACAGTTCACTCAAAACTTGTTCATTGTATCCACGTTGAACACTGCGTCATTTCAAACTAACCGAATTGAGAAATTAACACCTATTAATGATGAAAACAGATGAATGACATCTCGCGAGATAATTAAATTTATAGTAGTAGACATTTCATTATCATTTAAAACGACTAGGTAAACGTTTTTACAATCTCAGATATAAATAGAATAATTTTCAGAATTTATTCCACAATACATATATTTGTAGACGACATGTTTCGGCCACATCGAATGACCATTTTCAAGTCAGTTAGTAAAGTAAGTGCTATATAAAGCAAAGAGTGAGTGAAAAGGTGGATATGCATTGTGTGATGGGTATATATGTATTTTAGAAATCATTAAGGTATAAGGGAATTCATTGATGAAAACAACATTTTTTTTACAATCATTAAAAAAAAAATTTACTGTATGAACGAATTAATTATCCTATTTATTTAACAACGTTTATTATTTAAATATTAAAAAAATAATCGAAAACACACAGACAAGAATCTGTACAGGGGTTATTCAATTTCGCTTCGTGATGATAACAGAAAAAAACATTAGTTTATAATTATAATATTTGCTAAAGTAACCGGTTTGTCTCCAGGCTCTTTAATACATTGATCGATCACCTATCTCATCTTATGTGGGTTATGTTAGCCTGATACAAATATTTTACAAGCGAAGCAAATCGCGTTAAAATTGCCACTCAATTTGGCATTGACATGTTCAATAATAATCGTGCTACGTATAGGCATATGATAGACTTGGCACCTGGCAGGTACGCGGCCCAAAATAATGAAAAATAAATTCAAAACCCAAATAAATAATTCCTTGTACTACTTTCAGTAATTTCAAGTATTTTGATATATAAAAAGGTTACCCTGGGCACATATATTTGTTTACCAACAAACTTCAGAGTAGGAGCCCTTAGATTTGAAAGAAACGGCAGATGTAGTATCCGATAAATATTTTGCGTGCTTCGTTAATCGGATTTTTAGAAGAGTTACAATTAGCCCGCGCTCTCGACGCTCGAACTATTCGGTTCTGAGAGGCTGCTTAACTCAAATAAAACTTTTACAAGATTGCAATAAAGTGCATTTATAACAAAATAATTGCTCAAATAATATCATTAAATAGAAAAATTCACATCATTACTTACTAGAACCAATCAATCAAGCATAAGATAATGAGACTTTAATTATCACTAAGCATCAACATATCGCACTAAGCATTTATAAAGATTGATTGATAAGATTTTACCACCGTATTTATTGTTATATTATTGCACTCATTACATAAAGTTACATAATAAAGTTAATTATATTTCATCCATTAAAAACAAATAAATATATTAAATAATTAAATTAAAATTAATAAATAAATTTCACCCATGAAAATAGCACAGTGTAAGCGCAGTTCTCGTTAGATAACCTAAGTTAAGTAACATTGCACGAGGAAATAAACTTAGGTGGATTACCGCCTGTTGCTTACCGCGTATCGTTACCTAGTATTAAACGGTCCAGTCCTCAAGAGCATCATTCGATCTAAAATATGCCTCGGATGCTACCGCTGCAGTCTCTTCAAATCATCGGGTTATGCAGTGAAAAACGAAGGGAACCATATATTTATATGTTGCCAATAAGAAATTTGGGTACAGAGATGTCTAGGGACAAGGTATGCGCAAAAAATAAAACTGCAAAATTTTGAACTGGCTGATAGACTCAATGAAGGCATTGATCGACACAAACTGGCTAATAACAATTTATAAGATAGCTAAGACTTTAAATATATATAAAATTCAACCATTTCTAACGTTTTGAAACGTCTATGCTAAAAACGTTCTTAATTATTATTTTTCTTTAAAAACTTAATTACTTTCTAAATAAGCTCATATTTTTTACTATTCACAAACACTAGTTTCATTTAAACAGACATAAAAAACCTTAAATTTATGTTAGGGAAATTTGTGGCGATTATATATAAAGAAGAAAAATGAATAAGATTTTCGTATATTACATCAATTGCGATACGCCTTCTGACAAGAACGCCATAAAAATATTTTACCCAAATCATACGATAAAATCATCATAAAATACCATAAAATGATTTCACATGCAAATGGGCTGGACGCGATTCTCTCCACCTCTTCGATTTTCTCATCCCCTGGTATTCGGATCGGTCCAGGGTCTGTGACGGGAAATGGAAAAGGAGTCTCCTACGATCTCCCGCCTCCCCCTTCACCGTTCAAGGGTGTGTTTAACAAGAGATAAGAAGTTGCAGATGGTAATAAATGTGGAAATATTACACTCGCTGGCCCCGCAGGTCGCGAGGAAAATCGCCAAAGCGAAATATTATTCCGCCAGCTATACGTTTATGTGCGCCTGATACCTGTGAATATTTGAATGACTTTTAAAACATGCTCTCTATTCAATAAACGCTTCCTAACTGCTTAAATCTTTTCTTTTACATATAAGTTGTATATTTGGAACATATGGTCACCACAATTTCAAAATTTTAAAATAACAAAAACATTATTTTAATAAAACATTATTTCAAGTTTTGTTTCAAGAAAAATAATGGCCTTTCACTGTTTTTTAGTCCACAGTTACCCTCCTATAACGCATGTTTTCTTATTTGTAGCGGAGAATTTTTCTGCGGTGTTTGCAGATGTTTTTCATAAAATGGTCTCTTCCACGTTGTTATTTTGGGTTAAGTCGCCTCGTAGGACTAAATGGTCCAAGTATCGGGCTAATCATCCGATCTAATGAAAACGTTTAAGAGTGGTTAACTGTATTCTAAACTAATAGCGTCCTAATACAAAAGCAAAAAATATATATACTTCTTTTGGTGTAAAATATGTCAAAAATCCCGCTTTTCACTTTCAACGAGTACGAAACAGTACCAACGAAAAACTAGGGCCGAAAATCAATCGAACATTTTCAGAAGCAAGACTTGCTGTACCAGCAGCTGTCAAAATATAGATTGATTGTTGGCTAGGCAATAATACAATTCTTGTTTGGAAAAACACATAATTAATTTCCGAACAACGTAATTTAATTTGCACGTACGCATATTAGGATACATGAAGATATTGATCATTTTATGTTTACAATCCAAAAATATTATATATATTTTAGTATATTGGGGTAACTGAGTTAACATAGTTTTATTTATTTATTTATAATGAAAGGTACTTATGTGAATGTTTTAGTCTTTTCAGTGTTTCTACATCGCTTAACTGACCTGGCTGAACGTTGTGTGTGGAAAGGATGTGTAGTGGTTATTTTTTGTAGTGGCGATTTAGATAATAACGAATGCTAGTTAATGTTTCTTAAAGATATTCAGATTGTACGCGGGAGGAAACAATGATGCTGAAGGACTACTCTAAAGTCAGCCCGTGTATACTTTAGCATATCAATCAGACAAATACAGTTCGAAGTTTTTTTACCAGCGACGGTCATACCAAAAGTCGTGGGTTCGGTCCCTAACGAATATTAAAATAATAAAAAAACATATATTACTAAGTTCTATAAATACCTTCGGTTTGAGAGAGAGTGATCCCTCACTGAAAAAATAACAGTCATAGCGTATTAATACGAAATTGGTGGTAGGCGAAAGTAAAATGTATGAAGAATCAACACTACGCATGCAGCGCTAAGCCTTCCTCAAAAAGATATGCATTATATAATCCACAAATGAGATTTCTTTATCAGCATATATATAGTCTATCGGTATTTTTCCTTATGCGTTTACATAAAAATATATATAACTAGCTGACCCGGTGAACTTTGTTCCACCTGAAGGGTAATAAATGAGCAGATTTTAGATTTTATTAAGTTGAATTTTTCGGCACATAAGATATCATATATTTGGTCTGGTTGAATTCTGTTGCAGTAATCGATGAAACTGCAGCAAATAGTTGTCAGCATTTCGACGAATAATCAAACGATATGCGTAATTATTCGGTGAGCTAACCTTCATGGTAGTTTCTTCTCCTGAAATTAGGACAATCGATTTGCTATTTTGTATGTAAAGCTTACATCCATATTTTTAGTATATTTATAAAGGGGTTAATATAAATGATTATATATCGGTCGCCAGTTATTTGTCCAATTTTCTCTATACAAACAGACCCTAATATTTAAGTCTGTTATTTTCCTGGTGATAATAAGCAGTGTAATTGCCTGATTGAATCGGATGAACGCTAAACGTTCGGTTTCGACTTTGACATATATGCCGACAGCGAATTGCCGGAATAGCCAACGGCACTTCAGAATGACATTCTCCTCATGTGTACGAATCATCATACGATACGCATAGTAATTCATTGCGCTTAGATTTTTGTTCGTTGATACGCCTGAAAATGCAAAATTAAATGGATTGTTAATGGAAACCAATAATAGCAATAATTAGTGTGTGAATATTGTACATGTAATTGGATCGACCATCTTCAACGTGATGACGTATCCGTCTTGCCCTTGCCAATAAATGATTGGATATTGTAACGCATCGTACAAACGATGTGTCTCGTTTACACAATGCATGATATTGCTTCTTCGCTGAACGACAATGTCTCGTGATGTAGTTGGATCGCCAACAACAATTGCAGCAACATCATCAACGGTGGGTGCATTGAATCTTCGCACATGTTCACCTGTTGGGGTACGATCCGCTCTTATGACAAATGTGTGCGTATCCGATGGCATTCGTTCCAATGCTGTTTTGAACATTATAACCACAGCGTTATTAGCGTGAAAAAATGCTTGCAACTGTTCAATAATTCGTCTCTTTAACTGTCGTGTTTCCTGTATATTGCACCGCACATTCAGCTGATCCACCATCGACGAAATGAAATATATTTGCAGAAATTGATGCGGTTCATCTGGTGTTGGCACCATTGAACCATGCAAATGATATATTTGTCCTTGTATCTGTAATGGCAAGCAATCATTTGTTAAAGAATACGGTGTGACTTCTGATCGTGTGATGGTGTAGTGTGTGGTGTATGTGTAGTTGTTATGTGTTGCAATTTTTTTTTGTGTTTTTGATTGGTGTGAGTGATTGGTTGCGTGTGTTGTATCTTTTACCTTGCAAGTCGGCATGAAGCCGCCTTCTCGAATGATATTAGCTCCAAAGGAAGTCATGCGAAAGCAGTTATTGTATTCAAGGATGCGTTGAAGAAAATGGTTGGAATCGGGATCAGTTCCATCGAACAATGGTTTCAGTGGCTGTGGTGGTGTTAGTAATGGATCCAGTTTGACTTTTCCACTTGCGCAGCACAATCCAGCCGTTTCTCTTTTGAACTTTAACGCATTGCAATATCGGCATACAGACGTCATTGGTCCAATATCTAAATTTTCATCATCACTGTAGTTCGCAGTGGGATCATAATGAAATGCCAAGCGATTGTATGATACCAATGATTTTCGTGTGCTCACGCGTTGTCTCAATCCGGCATTTTCTCTTATTATATTTTGTCTTTCTTCGCTTAAGTTCTGTGAATACACTTTTTGCTGGCTTGCATGTCTAGTGCGGCGGCTGATGTTCGCACGTCGTCCTCTCGGCATCTTGGACTACGGACAGACTGGTGAATTTAACCTCAAATGCACGATCCACATAATTTACACAGTTCAACTTACCACCTTAAGGACAAATGCCTGCTGTGCACAATACGCGTGGTTGATTTGATGGTTTCCAATTGAACTGTTAGGAAACGAATAACTTTAACCTCAATTTCACAAAATTATGTGGATCGTGCATTTGAGGTTAAATTCACCTTAACCTCAATTTCACAATTTCACAGTGAACACAATACCGTTTTTTTTAGCGTTTGAAAGAACGTGCGCATAATAAATGTCACATGAAATTCACTAAGCAGAGTACAAAGCGTAGCTGTCAAACAATGTATCACGCACCGGCGCCATCTTAGAAGTCACACACCACGTTACTACTTGCGCCGTTATAGTACATGCTTTGTATCAGAGATGGCGCTGTGTGTGAAAAATATTTTTCCCTGTTTTCCTGCTTTTCTCTTGAAATTTTTCCTAATTTTCTTTGCTATAAATCTTACGGAGCCCGATACCTTTCCAACGAATGCAAAACCGTGGAAATCGGTTCGTGCGTTCTGGAGTTACAGCGTCAGGAAGGAAAACCCGACTTATTTTTATATAATAGATGAGTAATTAAATATACATATACTATACATCAAATTCCTTAAGATGCGTCAATTCATTCAGAAAAATATCGGCAAAGAAATAGCCAAGGTGGCTAAGCCGTATGAATACCTGGGCAAATTGGTTCCAAGATCCGCGGTTCGCATCCCGCTTCTGCCGATATTTTTCTGAATGAATTGACGCGTTTTAAGGAATTTGATGTATAGTATATGTATATTTAATTACTAATAATATTGTAATATAGTCAATGATCTATAAAAGTAGATTGGAATATTGAAATAATAAAATAATATTCTAATAAAATATTTAATCCATATTAAAATATAATTCCTTGATTTTTACGATTACCCCAATTGACTCGATAAAATCATATATTTTGTATGTAAACACACTGAATTCATTTGTATGATAACGTATTTTTATCGATCGTTCGATTAATCGATTTTTAATCCTATCGAAAGATAAAATAAAGATCTTATCACCGTTTCGCGCTTATCTTTTGGAATTTCACCCATATTCTTAAAGTCTATAAACAATCGCTATCTTATCCAATCTATTGTCACAGTACAATATCAGATAAGTTATAATTCACTGATTATTATATATAATCCGGTACAATAAATAATATGTTTATCACAATAAATACAATACTAAATAATCGCATATCTTTTTGGGATCAGTGTACGAATACATTGATCCCAATAAATAAATTGATAAGATTATGATGAAATTTTGTATTAAAAAATTGATGAGTCTCGTGAAAAATGCAATGAAGTTTTATTTTTAGACAATAAGCAATAAAAAAACATTGTAATTATCTATTTCTCGAGTTACTTGTCAATAAAATCTGTAGGGTTTCAATTGATAAAAAATAACGCATAAACCTAACATCCCCTTTACTAGAGAAAAATACGATTTCACATCGGTGGGATAGTTATTAGATCGCGTGGTGGAGGAATGAGGAGCAGTTGAGCAACACAAAGACTTTTTCAAATATTTAGTTAAATGATTGACAAACTTTCAGTCAGTTCGAGACAGACAATGACGTATTGTAAACGGCCCGAGCAGACTAAGACTAACGGCTTTCCATTAACGCTCGTAGACGGTGACACCCAACGCTGTAATTCATCCAGTGGTGATCCACAGAACTACACCTGTCACACAAGCAATATGGCGACACATGCGTGACCGACGAGCGAACAACAATAAGAGACGAAGTATTGTATATCGAGGCTTTTTGGCACCAGCCTACAAGGCTTATATCGAGCTTACATCAACCTTTTATCTAAAAATAAAAAATAAAACGCATAAACGATTGTGAATATTTGCTAATTTTTCATTTTACCACGAAAAATATATCCTTTAGTGAATTTTGTTCAAATAAAAAAACAATAATAGAATATGATATATTTCTACGTATGGATTTTTCAGAGTTATGTTGCCATGTTTAAAGAACGTTTAACTTGTACACTCCTAAATCCAGTAATATGTAAACTCCTAAATCCAACAACACTCGAGATAATAAAACAGAATTTGTAATATTACATTGTAAATTACCTACATTACTTAAAAAAAACTCAATCACATAAGTGTTTATACGAGTAAATTAATTTGGAGAATTAAATATTAATTAAATACTTATTTTATATAGGTAATTATATAATTTTTGTATATATACTAGGAGGTTATATTTACCCGACTTGATACTTAGACAATGAAATTCACGTAAAAATACATTTTTTAAGCTATTGCATGCGGAAAACCACAACTGTTTGAAAGCTATAGGCTCTATGACGCTCATCCAGGGCGGTTGAAATCTGCATGTGTAAAATATATGTTGTGTTTGTGTACGAATTGGGGAGATTGCAAGTGTATATTGATTGGATTTTCTAATAAATCCATAATGTATGAAGGTAGAAGCACAGATACTGAAAAAGTATTCAAGAGTATAATTGCATTGAGGAAAGAATTTTGAAAATATTCAGTTCTTGATGTTAGTTCTTTCAAACAGTATGTGTATGTGATTTCTACAAAGTCTGTTATTTCTTCTCAAAATACATAAAAATATATAATCTTCAGTTAATTTTGGTTGGTACTGAGTACTTCCAAAACAGTGTAAGTACTTCTCCCAGACATGCAGCGTGTTCCAAACTTCAGTGCACCGAAGTGCAGCAGTGCATCGACTATGAGAGTCGGTAGTACATTGGTGCCATGTTATAGTAGAATAGATTTATGCAAAACGTTCCCAGAACAACTTCGGCGCATGCTTATTAACATACATTACAGCAGTGGTACTTAACATTTTGAAAACCAAGAAGATTTTTTTTTGAACGACAGCGAAGAAAAATTTCATTATAAATGTAAGATTATGAAAAATGCAGAGAAAGTGCTACTTTTTACAACAATTTATAAATTTTTCGTTTTATCCATGCCCCGTACTAAGACGTTTTCACATCCGGAGGTCCGTGTGGGAACATACATATGATTCCCTACTACTTCTAAGGCGAGAGTTCAACGACATAAGGAAACGAAAGTTTTAGTATCCAAGACTTAAGATGTTATTAATACAGTTTTTTAAAGAATCGAATACAAAATCCCGACGTTCTCGAAGCTAAGGCATTTGGTCCGAGGAGGCTGCTCAACGCAAAGCTTTAGTCATAATTCAGTATACTTTTAAATGAAAATATATATGAATAGCTCCAGTAAACGACTATAGAGTTGAAATGGGATGACGAAGACCATGGCGGTTGACAAAAACTTATTGCAGCAATTTATGACTACTATGTATTATTAACTACGAAATATATACACTTACTAGAGAGCTTGAATGTTCATATAATAATAATGAGAGTTCACATACGTTCCTTGAAAAAATTTTTTTTCATTAAAACATTAAATTATGTATTTCTAAACAATAACATGTGCCCGGTTAAAATACTTTTTACTTAATGTAATTTAAAATTATTACAAAAAAAAACTAAGTGTAGAAGGAGTATTTAAAAAAAAATGTTTTTAGCATTCACGAGATCCATTATAAATAGTAAATATTTATTTACTTACCTTGTTTTACGTGGATCACGTTGAGTATGGCCTCTGTTTAGGAGACTGCAGTTTCGACAAATTCCTATCCTTCCTCAATTCGTCACTGTCAGCAGACAAGTCTTGTTGTTTCAAGTTCCAAGTTGTCTTTTGACAGTGACGGATTGAGAAAGGCTATGAGTTAGTAGAAATTCCAGTCTCCTAAATAGAGGCCATACTCGTAAGTAGTAGTAAATAAATAAATATATTATTTATTGAAGAAGAAGTGCTCTTGAAGACAAGTTGAGAACCGCTGCATTAGACGTTAGACTAGAATCAAAGTAGACGAATTTGAATTTGGTAGTAGAAGTTTTTTTTTCTATTTTCGTTTGCGAATGCAAATTCAACATACCAACTATTGCCATTACAGACTGACATACTCCAAATTATTGCCAATTTAGGTAATATTAAAATGGCTATATTTCACGTGATAGCCATCGAGCTTGCAAATTATATGTGTCATTAAAAACAGCAGTAGCTGCTTGTTTGCTAAATTAAAGTCGAACGCTTGAGCAATTGTTTATAGGGATTTAATTTTCATTGAAACGCGACGTTCATATTTAAATTTTATAAGTGAATTGTCAACTAACATGCTAAGTAGAAGATTTCATCGCGAACCAAATCGTTTTTTTTTTCAAAGCTGAAACATTTTGTCGCTACAAATTGCTGCCACTTAGTTCTGTCTGTTGCCAATTTCATGTCTTGTCCTAATACAATCTGTATCCAATGGAACATATTATATATGATTCTCGGTGGTCTCTAGTGCTTGAGAACTTAAAGAGACAGCATCTGTAGTATTCCAGACATATTTTTAAGTAATTTATTAATCGATTTCGGATGATAAGCTTGTTTTTCCCGAGGCTTGGAAAATTAAGTCCAAAAGAGCGGCTCAACCCAAGTAATAACATGCAATAAGCAAAAGGAGTATTTCCATTATCATTTTGGTTCGCGTTCAATGTTGCTCAACTTCGGTGCTCTAACAAGAACCGTGCTAACAATGTGCCACTGTCGCTAGACGAAATATGTTTATCAGATACACTATATATTTTTATTGTTATGAAAAATACCTACAGTGGAATAATACCAACAGATGTTCGTAGTAATTCTGAAGTCACATCTGTGGAATTCTATGACGCTTACCATGCTACATATGGCTAAGCGCTGCATTTGGAGTGTTGATCCTCCAACGTCATAGACTACGGCCCGAGATTCAGGCAACATCCTTATTATTACAGGACTTTACTATGAATGGATGGTCTTTACGGGACGACTTTCGTCTACCACCAATTTTAATTAATAGGGTATGAATGGCTTTTTACGGGTGAGGGATCAAATTCACACCAACCGAGGGTATTTTAGAGCTCAGAAATCGATTAAAAATCCTTTTTTTTTTCAATCTCCGTCGTGGATCTGACCCAGGACCTTTGGCTTGCAAAGCAAACGCTTTGACCATTGAGCTATACCCACCGGCATACCTTAACCTGTTCCGCCTGATACCATCCTTCACATCCTCCTGATACCAATCCTGGAATTTAAGGCAGCAAAAGGCGACATTCAACGTGATTAACTATATAAGTGTCTTAACTATAAACCATTGTAGTTTTATGTGCTCCTGATATTTTTTTCCTTAAAAGTATAAAAGAGACCATGTCTTCATGATATTCATCCCAAAGTATAGGCCAGTGAAAGACAATGATCGAAGTATTTCTCATACATTAAGTGACATATATTTGGGTACGAAATGCTATAACCCTTTCGTTACGGCTCGGTGGAATACAAATTATACTGTCAATACGGCGTGAAATTTTTAAACCATTTTTTTGCTTTAAACTTGGATCAGATGCATAAATGTACTTATCTGACCTATTTTCATATATCACATTGGTTCTTCTATCCTTTAGCTATCAGATGATGCATAAAAAACTATTATATTTAACAAACGTTCATTATGTAACTCCATAAATGTGATGGCATTGACACATGTGGTTTACGGAAAAATCGCTCCTGTGACGAAACCTAAAGATATTTATTTACATCCTTTACAGATTCCTGTAAATAAATACATGTAGGTTGATAAAGGGAATGACTGCAGTTCGAATTTATTACAGTAGATGTCACAATGAGTACTAAAAGTAGCAAAACGATATATCACGTCAACCGAAGTCAACGGTCGGGGAATCTTTGACGGCATATGCCGACAACCGATGCGAAAGGGTTAAATACCATTATCGTTCCATGAGTTATAAACTTGTACAAATACATACACGCAATAAACTATAGCATATTAAAAACGAACGATTCGGTTGGTCCATTACTCTATTCCGATATGTCGAACTATTAGGCCATGTTCAGAAGTGCTCGCTCACATCAATCCATTGTCCGTGAAATCAGAATGTAAAATCAACGAACGAAATCATTTATTTTTCTCGACCAAGCCACGAACTTGAAAAAAATAAAACCAATCAACGTGCCGCTGTATTACATTTATTATATTTCGAAAACAAAAAAAAACAATACCAACCTAACGTGCTTTGTCGAGCTTCGAAAATGACAATCTCTTCCAAACTGTAACACGATCAGCGTTAGAAGCCCGATACAATCTGTTGTGTAAATTCTTGGTGTAATTTATGAAGGCGACTTGACAGATAAGAGTCTCTTGCATTATTAATTGAAACCGTGACGCCACTGGATGCCACTGGACAAGATGGCCGATGGATCCAAGAGTAATGGAACTTTTTTATTATATATACTCGTATATGTATTTTTGATGACAATGTTTTATTTTTGGAATGTGATGGAATGCTACCGGGAGCGCTGACTATCGATACATTGACAATCTAATGTAGCAAACATATACAGGTTGCGGCAAAAAAATCTGATAGTTTTCGTCGTTGTTTTGATTAAAAACCGTCAGCTTTTTTTGCCGCTCCCTGTATTTATAAAAGTAACAAATTAAATTGACAGTATTTAAGTGCATTTCTATTATTTGTACATAACTTGTATGTTATCGTTATTTGAACATGTATTTTATTGACAAAATAAATTGAGTTTTAATGACCTATAGGGTTGAGGCGTCCCTTAGGACAAAATAGTCCAGGCCTCTGGAGAGTAGTGCTAATTATCCGTTTTTCTTAAAAATAACGATTAATAAATAACCTTAAAATTTGCCTCGGATACTACAGTACCTACTCTTCAAGTACTCGAACTTTTTCTTTGTAGGTTGTTTAGACCATATTTTTTCCCAAGTGGACCTTCAGGTGCGGATATGTCCTAAAACTAGAAAACGACAGTAACATTTGACAGAACTAAGTGGCGGCAATTTATGGTGACCATATGTTCCAGATATAGAACGGATATGAGAAGGAGGATATATCGTATTGAATGGAGTAGACCTTAAATATGCTGATTAAACATAGACCTAAACATAACCTAATAAAACACTACACTTGTCTTTTCTTAAAAACTGTACGCTCGCCTGGTATTTGACAGTACGATGCTCACGAGCCAATGAATGCACGCCGCTCCAGAAACAGACTACGATCCCCTAAGCTTCTTTTTTTATAACCCGTAGTACTACCAGCAAGGCAGTAGCGTTACGACCTTTCCATCCAGCACCAAGACTCGCCATAGCCAACGATTCAAATAAGTAATTATAAAAGATAATAAAAAAATATGTAAAAACTACTTACGCAATTTTTCACCGTAGATGGAAATAGAGTTGAATAATAAAATTGGTCCACTTACCTGAAAATAATAAGTAAAAAATTTAATTATACAGGTGACTAAAATATAATTACTTGATTTATATCACTAAGTCGAACGTTTGTTCATATTGAATAGAATATTAGATACCATTAGAACGCATACCCGGCCCGTACATGAAACTAACATTACTTGAAGTATGGAGCTGTAATGTTACTCATACCTGTTTTGCTGATGTTGTTTTTCGTAGAATTTATTTCACATAAGCCTTTGCGAGCATTTACGCAATAACTCCTGTAAGTTTCATCGCGATCATTTGAACGATATAGAAATTTATACGTGACAAACAAACATACATAAAAACATTTATTTGTGTATGTTTGTATTGATAATAGCTTGATACAGCTCTTTTAGGCTGATGCCGAAAAGAGCTATATCGCTTATTTTTGTTCGCTCGTCTGACATGCATATCTAATAATATTAGTTTTAATTAATTATAAAATTACACGTTTTACATTATTTGTTATGATAGTTGCTCCATTTCATGTTGGTTCAACTGTCATTTAAAATTTGCTTTTTTGCCGTGATTATCTTGGCAGCGCTGCATGTCACAGTATTTCGGCAGATATCAGTTAATCCTCGTCCGACCCGGCGCAACGGCATGTAAGGTCGGACGAGGAAATCAAGTCTTATTCAAAATAAATGCGAATTGTGCATCAAAAACAAGTTCTTTTGCTTTGTGATCTGCTCCTGCATCCTGCCACCACGCAATTCAATAACAAACTTATAGAGGAGGATGTTAGTATGTAGAAGTACAAATATTTTTTTTAATTAATGTTAAATTACAAAAATATCCGTTACTTTAAGCCTACCATGAAATATTGTTCATCGAATAAAAAAGTCTATAGATGATCAAAAAAAATTAAACAATGCTGATTTGGTTTAGATTAAATATGCAACACGCGGCTATAAAAATTGATCAGACAAAGACTGTCAATCAATAAAAAAAATGCCTATATTTTAAGTGTATAATTTAGTATTAAAAAATAATCAGTAAAGTTCTCAGTGGTTTACTTGAGGTATTAACTATTTGTTTTGCTAATGATGATCTTACCTGTTGATGGAAGGACAAAAGAGCAAGACAATGGCATGTTAAAACATGAGTATAATGAATCACGTTAAAAATGATTCATAAAATCTTAAATATGTTATGAGTGGTTCTAAGAAGTTCGTGTTAGCTGCCAGATTTACTATTACAAATGGCGTATTTCACACATTTTCTGCACTTTTTGTCAGTTTTTCATATCAACTAAGTTTAATTTAATCTAACCTAACCCAACTAGCACAATTCATTTTGGACTACAAAACATATCATCATCATCATCAGCCTGTGTCCGTCCACTGTTGAACGTTGGCCTCCCGCATGAGTCTCCATCCGCCGATCCTCCGCCTTCCGCATCCAGACATAACAAAACATATATGTTGAATCAATTAATATCAGCGTAGGGTTTTTGTTTTCAATTATGCTGTTTTGTTCGTCATAAATAGCATGTAATTTTTTAAAACTTATTGAACTAGTAGTCTCGCGGTCTCGGTAATTCCGAGGTGCCCAGCAATCCTGTATCATATCCATTAAGTGTCCTCCCATCACCAACCTGCTTCTATGCTTACTACTTTGACAACACATCCATATATCCCATAGCAGCATAGCTAACCAATATGATCGGCGTGAACCGCCTCTAAGAACCAAATGGTTCAGGGCTCATCTAGCTAATCACATAATTTTCCACCCATCAATAAAAGCATAATATTGATTTATTTATTAATATTTAAGTTTTATTCACTTAATTGAAAGGATACCAATGGTAATTGAGTATCGTGGCTAGTAAATACTTTAGATGGACAGGAGTCTACAGATGTTGCAGACACAGCAATTATTGCTGACACAAGTAGACAGGTTTGTAGCTATATATTTCAGACATAATCAGGCTACTACCCAACACAATAGATGACTACCGTCTCTAACAAGCATAAACAATCAGCGATAAGAAACCATCACCTATTTTTTTTTTAAATAGATTAATATTTTATTTGAATTTTACTATCAGCGATACCTATATATTAAAGTTATTGTAATTTAAAATTTCACATATCTTAATGTAATTATTATATTGTAATTTAGCTCTTAGATAATCTATCAGGAGTACATAAAACTTAAAAGGTTTGTTGATTGAATTCTTTCATTGACATCGAATCTGGGACTAGTATCCGGAAAACATAAGCTAACAGCGGTATATAAAACCACAAATAAAACTACGTATTAAAAACGTTATTTCATTAACGATTATGTTATGTATCAGGAGCACAGAAAATGATAATAGTAGGTGAAATGACTTTCTATCGTAGAATAATCCATTATAGAAGAAATAACACCCAGTTTTTTTTCGCGACTATTTGTACGTATTTTCGCTTTTACCCAATTTTTCGGACATCGTCGTTTTTCACGCGATTTAATTGATGTTTTATAGTACTTTTTAAAGAGATATTTTGTGAATATATGAATCTTGAATTGTTTTAGAACTAATGTATCGCGTAAGAAATGATGGGGTGTAATACAAAATTGACATTGAAATATATTATTTTCAACAAGTGCGTGAAGAATGGTACAATTTGGCATGTTACCAAATGTCAATGCAGCCTTATAATGGGGTTTCTAATTAGGTGTATAATATTAGGGGTACGATGCCTTAATTTCGCGAAGAAGTACGATGTAAGGTAGCGGAAAGAGCAGCTTTCAATTCAACAGTCTGTTAAAAGGCGATGGTTGATTGTTTTTTCGGATGCCGTAGGAAAGCATAAACTACAACAGATTTTTTGGTATTCTTCAGTTCTTCGCATATTTAAATCTACTAAATAAATATTATCCATGTTAAACATGGATTAGGTTGTCAACGGCTACCTCATCCAATGGACCATTAGTCATATTCTAAATCTTCCGTCAGTCATCTAGGCGCTGCCCTCGCTGGTGATTAGTCTCGCAGCTGCTTCTGCTGATGCTCCATCCTAACCTGTCAATTATCTGGTGAGTGATGCTCGTCACAGCATCTGGGTGCTACTGGGAGACTATCACGCATTTTAACACATGAAGAAACACTAGTAAAGTTGATCATCGTAAATAAAAATGTACAAAAAGGATTCTACCTTACGATATCAATTCAAAAGTTTTCGTTAGATTAGTGTAGTTAACAGTGATTGTTGACCAAAAGATGGATGAGTCACCTGTTGCTTACCGAGTGCCGTTGAATGGTTTAACGCGTTCCATTTTTACTATATCTGCTTCATATTTGAAGCAAATGGACACCGCAAATTGCAAAATATTTGGGTATTCAATAATCAAGGTCTTTTAAGGACATCGGATGATTATCCTAACCCTTCCGAGGCCTGGACATTTTTTCGTCTTTAAGGGATGGATCAACCCCACTGGGGGCATGTATGTAGCTTAGATTTTATTAAATCAATTTATAAAATGAAGAATGGTCAAGTTTTGAATAGACGGCTTTTAAATTTTCGAGGCTTCGAGGACCACAACTAAATACAATTAAACCTCGATTGTACATTTTTCAAGGATTCCTTGAAAAAAAACGTATTAAGCGAGAAAGCTATATAATGAATTTGCCAGGACTATACAAGATTACCGGTAAATGAGGAAAAACGTATTATACGACAGCGGTTAATCAGGGTTCCTCTGTAATCACACCTCTTAAATGAAGTATATACGAGAGTAAATTTTTAGAGTAAATATAAGAAGTTTTTTAGCAATCCCTTGTACTGTACTGTAAAGTAGCTGTAGAACCTCATCTTGGATTCCAGCGTACCTCACACGTCATCTCCCCACTTCGGGGGTGTGGGAGGCTCTGTGGCGGGGAAGAGGTGGGGGACTTGCGACAACAAAGTTAACACTCGGTAAGGCAAGGGTTAATGTGGGGTACGTGTGCAACCAGATCGTGGGGTCCACGAGGGACGTTTCAGGGACGGCTTAAGGACTACAACTGTATTAAACATGAGAAATCGTAACATGATCCATGTGAAAAAACTTCACTCGAGACTACTTTATAAGGAATTTTAGTTTTTTTTTCATTAACATCTTTAAAAGCTTTATTTCATGTATTCAAAGTGTATATAATTCATGAAATTTTAATTTATTTTAAGAAGAAAAATGACTAGGAAAACGGAGCAACAAAACCTCAATTCATTCGTGAAAAACAATTGTTAAAATTCGGCGATAAAACGTCATTTAATTTATCAATTTTAATAATAACTGAATAAATATTAAATAATACACAACTATTCAAGTAATATTTAAATATTGGTCTTCCAAATGGTTTCTAAATAAGCCATAACTATTTTGGTTAATGTACTAATTACTCGTAAGCATAACAATAATTTTTGTCAGTGGTACAGAAATTTCATCTAGGAATTCAATAATTGCCAATTTGAAAACATCTAAACGAGTTAAAGATGCTGTAATAAGACATTGATTCATGTTTTATCGTGCAACCACTCTTTAGTTTGAGCGTATTAGTAACCACAAACGGCAGAACAAATACTACTAAGATTGTTATCCTCTAAGGTTATTTTTCTGAGGAACAACATTTTTACTTTTTAAGTAAAATTGACGATTAACCCAAAGTATTTTTAATTTGATCAAATACGAATCATAACCATCGTTATCATATATCTTTTTCCGTTTACTTTTTAAAGTAGACTTAAGACGTGAGTATCTATCCCTCTCGATTTTAATCAGCCTTCTGCATACATCCTCATCTTTCTATTAATATAATATTATCAGTTCACCTTGAAGTGATATGGCTAACACATAGTTTTCCGGTTCTTGAATGCCTCTACAACACCTATCTCGCCTAAGAACCATCGTCTCTTTACCAGATGTTTAATTTCTTTTGCTAGATGAGTATACATGAAGGTATTATGAGGTTATTTCTACGATCTCGTATATGTATGCTTCTGGCATTGGAAATAAATATGGCTTAGAAAGAGTATGACTAAATGTCAATTATCATGATTTAAGATGCAAAAATATTTTTTTAAATAATTATTACTAATGCGGTACTGTCTTGGGGGTGGGCTAACCCGCATCTTGCGGAATCGCCCCGGAGCATTGGACATTAGCCTTCCCTTATCGCGTCTTGGAATGACCAGTCGGCTGTTAGGCGCCGCGTAATGGGTTAAAGCACAGACGATGGACTCGTATTCTGGGATCGTATCAGCTACAAAATCAAACATCAACATTTCACTCATCTCCTAAGAAAAATCAGAAAAATAAACAAAAAGTATACTACTGTATATAAATAGTATTTTTTTTACTACTACGCCTAATAACAATTATTAAATAGCGTTTACACAATCTACCAGGAGTACATAAATTAAGGTTTGTCAGTTGAATTCGTTATTTGGCCTCAGGTCAGGGATTTGTATTAGGAGGACATAAGCAAACAGCGATTTCCTAAGACCACAAATAAAACTTCGTTTCTTAAAAACGATTATGGAATGTGTCAGGAGCATATAAAACTATAATGGTTTCCCGATTGAGTTTATAACTCATATTGTCGAATTTTTCTGACCTCAGCTCCGGGATTGGTATCAGGAGGACATGAGGTGACACCGGTTTACACGGCCACAAATAAAAATGTGTATCGAATATTTCAATTAGGTTTACACGGGCAGCGAACGATCAGTCATGGTCCGCCCACGGAGCAGCAAATATTTTATCACTCACTGCAGATGCCGAGACACATTGCGTACCGAAACATATTATAATAGAATACGTTGGTTGTAAATTTATAACTCATTGTACTCGTACAAACAAATTTATGGCACTATTGTTCAATTCAAGAAAAAATATGTATTTTTATCATAATATATATCTTTTAGAAGCGTGTAAGAAGTGGATAGATTGACTTTATGTGAAAGTATTCGAGTAACTTCCATAACATAAGAAATATTTCTATGAAGTGGCGAATGAAAATTTGAACTCGGAGCTAGGATAATATTATTCGTTCTATAAATATATTATATATAAGATATAAGGAGTCAAATTTTTGTAGACGGCAATGATGTATTCGAGCATTCAAACAGTATATAAGTACAAGTACAATGGACAAAAAATATTGAAAATGAATAAATTTCTTGAATAAATAGTTGTACGCATTAGGAAAGCTGTTTAAAATTACTTTTTACGCTGAGTACATAACTTGACATTATTCATTCATTTATTTATTTATTTATATTCAGAATCGAAATTCCAATTTTTTTTTTACAAATATTTAGAAACATAGAGTAGTATACATAAATATACAATAAATAGAGAACAAAATAAAAAATAAAAATAACACAAAAGAATAAGAAGATGACACGTATCAAAGATCACAGAGATCAAGTAGAACATACCATCGACAAAAGAGGAAAAGGATGTAAGAAAAGGATCGAGGTGTGCTGGTAGGCCATTTAGGAGCGACATTGCCGTTGTACCAAATTGAGTGCTTGAAGCTCCACAAGCATCAACTGGGATCAAAAACAATGGATGGCTACGAGCACGGGTGTACCTATCTGGAACATAGAAGTTAAAACATTCAAGAATCCCAGGGTTGTGAATTGAACCGCAAAGAAGAAGGAATGAATGTTTGAACATTATAATAAATTGACTTTATATTTGAAAAATCGTCAATCTTTACGCATTTCAAACATGTATATATATATCAAATGAGTCTTTGGACAAAAGCATGGACAATGGCAACCGATACAACTGAATCGAAATGAATGAAAAACTGAATGAAAAAACTAAAAAATACATTCGGTGTCACTATAAGATACTCCTAACATTATCAAAATAAATTATTTTGTCAAACACCTGTATGCAGAGACATTTCCTTGACAACCAACTTAACACCCGCTTGCAGAGACGTTTCTAAATATTTGAGGTGAATCAAGTGATGAGATTTCCTCACTTTAATCATTCAAAATGGAAGTAGCTATTATATGTTTTAAATTGGTTATCTTTAGCCAAATAATGACTCTGCAAACTGGTGTAAGACATTTTAATTTGAAATGTACTTAATCGGTTAATTATGTTCGTTAAATTTGTTGTAAAAATCATTCGTACGTTAATTATGTGTTACAATGTGTAGTTTCTGATGTGACAGGGACGCAGGTAGATTAGCTTCATGGGAGAAGAGCGATGGAGATACACCTGCGCAGGTGACCATCGGAGATGTGATTATATTGTTACGATCGATCATCAGGAGTAGTCTGGCGTTTACCGGACAGAGCGCTCTGGAAAGGCGTGCTTCTGAAGCAGATACCATCAGAAGCAGAGCTGAAGATGTGAGCAGCTAAAGGCGAGTTAGTCGATTGATAGTTGACACACCTTTCTTGAATGATTGAATTCATTTATTTAGATTTCAATTGGATACAATAGATGAGGAGTAAAGCAAGTTTAGGAAAAATCAAGTTTTAAAATAAATTAAAAAAACGTAGAAAATACATATTTAAATGTGGTAACCTGCAAATTACATACAAGGGGGGAACAAACATAAATGAATAACATTCTATTCCATTTTAGCCACGTTCACTCCATGTGTACTGGAACAAATTTTTCGGTTCCGAAATGGCGACGTCGGCAGAATGGTGACGTCGGAGCACAACGGATTTCGGTGCAAAGGAAACGTCCAGAGACCGGAGCCTTGTTGATACTGATTTATTTAAAAAAGCTTTGTTTTCTTTAAAAAATGCTTATCCTACAAATAATAATAATAATAATATATACAACAGTTTGAAGATGTAAGTAATAAGCAACAAGAATTTTTCCCATTTGGTGACATTGTCCAAGCGCTAAAGTCTATTTGGGAACATATAAGGATGGAAGGCTGCGCTGCAGTATCTAAGGCATATTTAAATGTATGTTGATCATCATTTTTAATTTTATCGACGCTCTCAACGCTTGGACCATTTTAAGGAGCGGCACAACCCAACCAACGACAGTATAGACTTGTTCAAATTTCGGCCTTAATCCAATGTAGCTTAACTTCGGTAATGGAACGAGAACCGCGCGTACACTGTGCTATTGTTGTGTGTTCATAGCATGTTAGACAAGCTTTATTTTGTGAGAAACGACTGCTGATTTCAAATAGTAAGAAATAGTCATCAAACGGTAGACGTCAAGTGAGTGCAACGACACGTCAAATCTTTGTCCACAAGTGCGTCAACCGTCATTGTTCACACGGTGAGTTCGGAGTGACGCTGAGAGTCAAAGCCTCGCAGATTGTCATCTCACCAATGAGGCCGCCAGCGAAACAGCGAATCGAAGCGGAGGACCTCGCTGAATGACAATGAGCCGAGTGATAATGGTAAGCTTCCGGTCCGCCATTGTTCGGATTGGGATTGCGATCTGGAGACGATTCCGCGAATCTCGATGCAGACCTGACGATTGCAACTGTGTTGCGGAAAACTGCATTTCGGCGATGCGTCAATGGTGTATATATGATATGTGCAACACTGCAGACAAACTGACAATCTTTACTAAGAAATCGCCGATTCGGTGACATCAATGAAAGGGAAATTTGTACATATTGTAATGTCGCATTACCATATGTACAATGGCGGGCGGTGTGACTATAGAGTGGACAGAGTTCGAAATGAGCATATTCGGGGTTCATTTCGGGTGGCACCCATACCTGAAAAGATAAGAGAAAACCGCCTAAGATGGTATGGGCATGTGACGCGGAGAGATGAGGACCACATGGTGAAGAGAGCCCTCAACATACCCACGCTAAGAAGAAGACCTGAAAGACCACAGGCAACCTGGACTGCAACTGTAAACAAGGATCTGAAAACCCTGGGTTTGAATGCAACGCAGGACGAACAGACATGGCGAATGTGCACAAGGAGCGCCGACCCCAGATGATGGGAAATAGCTAGGATAAAGAAGAAGAGAAGTAATGTCGCATTACCAGCATACAAAACAAGACAGTTTTTTTTTAATATGATATCCTCCTCTCTATGTTGGGTATCGAATTACTGGGTGGCAGGATCCAGGAGCAGATTAACAATACAAATAACATTTGAAGCACAATTCGAGTTTATTTTTATTAGAGACTTGATTTTTCGTCCGCCGGTCGAAAGGTCATCTGACAACTGCCGGAACCTGGGACATGGGTTGGCGCCGCCAACAATCGCGACAAAAAGGCAAATTAAAGATGATACTTGCACCAACATGAAATGGAGCAACTGTCATAACAAATAAAATGGCATATGCAAATGCCGTGTTATAATATAATAATTTATAATTAAAACTAACATTGTTAGACGTGCATGTCAGGCGAACGAACAAAAATAAGAGACAAAAGATCGTTTTTCGAGGCTTTACGGCATCTGGATATCAAATAATACTACAATTCAAAAAAATTATGATCTACTCTCTCATTTATAATCAATGGTTATAATATGCCACGCTCTCGACAAGTTTGCCTGTGCTATTTGCCAAAAATTCAACATCCTACGGTAAGTATTTGAGGATCCTTTTATTTATTGTAATTAACTACTTCTCTTCATTGAGAGCAGTAGTACTGCCAGCAAAATTCAATGTGGCGGCACCTTCAATCAAAGGTGATCGGGATATTATTTGGTTTTTGTATGGACCGCTTTTTCTGACCGTGAAATGCCTTCAAGGGCATTTCACCAACGCATGTCGTAGTTTTAAGTTCAACTCATGTATTCGCGTTAATTTCAAATAAGTAAGAGTCGCCTAGTGCTGTGGCGATTTTGTGGTGTCACGACCTATCGTTCACTGACAATTTGTTTAACGACTAATCGGTGACCTAACCTTACCTAAAGGTTTGTCAAGTGATCGTCCAGAAATGGGTCTCGTTAACGAAATAACTTAGGTTAGGTTAGCGAGACAGCCAGTGCACCAGACGTCCAGTGCGCCCCACATCGTTACCGATGAGTCGTTGAACGAATTGTCTGGGAACGAAAAACGGCGGAACCCTATTTTACTCTTGATATCAATAAATTTATAAATGGTATGTATATTTTTCTTTAAAATTTAAATATTTAAACTAAATAATGATAAGTGTATGCAAGGCATTGGCGTGGCTGCCGGAAGATTTATTTCTGCGGCTGCTTTGTCGTATTGCAGCGGTTTAGCATACAATAAGCTGCAATAACCTGCAATAACACACAACGAGGCGCAATAACATACTATAACGTGAAATAACAGCCCTCGGCCTTTCCTTCCGTACTATCAAATTACTCCCATATACGGTATGACTAAATAACGACCAGAACATACAATAAAATAATGTTAAAATATTTATTTTTACATAAAATAAGGAACGCTATTATTATTGTAACTTATGGCGCATAATACAGCACCTGCATTTTCTCCATTCTTTTCGAATCTTGATTATTTTTACGTTAACACAAAAGGAAGAATACCGACAGATGGTGGTGGAGAAATCTCATTTGTGGATTCTATGACTGTAACCATTTTACAAATGGTTAAGCGCTGCGCGTAAAATGTTAATACGCCAACCTCATTTACGACAGCCCGTCATTCACGCATTATCCATTTTTAGCAGGAATTGACTATAAGTAGGTGGTGTTTACGGGAAAAAATCACCAATTTCAATTAATATGCTATCAAATTCAAACTTACCGGGGTATTTAAGAAGTTTAGAAATTTATTACCAATCATTACTACTATAATTTCATCAGGGATTGAACCCACGACCTTCGGTGTGGTAAGTAAACGTTTTACCACTAAACCATGGCCGCCGGCAAAATATTATTACTTAATTATGATTACTTACTAAAAACCGTTACAGTATAATGGATTTTGAGAACATGTACCTGCATATAATACGAGTATAAGAGGTACGACGGTTCGACTTGAAATGACAAAGTGGGTGTTCAGACATGGCATTCGTACGTCCCTAGAGTCTGTTTAGCGACGAAAATTGACTTTCCAATGCTGTAGAAGAGTTTGAACTTCAAATCACATTAATCTTACCCATCGCACGATCTATATATCATAGACACCGCAAACCGTTCTTATTTTAGGATTTTTTTACTGTGTCTCAGATTTTCAGTCTTTCAGTGGGTCGGAAAGTCTTCATTCCAGTGGAATTCGATTTCTTTACAATTTAAAACAGGAAATACTAAAATAAAAGTTAAGTATCACTCATATACACTCGAAAAATGTTTTAAAATAAATTTTATATAATCAGAAAGATATTATACAACTGTGCTATATAAAGATAGCCCAGGATTTGACCTCAAGATAGTTTATATATTGTAATCAAGAAAAATTAATACAGATACAGTAACTTATCACAAACATACCTAGTAATTTTGTAAGATACAATATACTTGTAATTTTAAAAATTTAAATACTTGTAACATCAAGTTTCACACACAACATGGCAACCCGCGATCTTTGGTTCTAACTTATTTAAGCTAACTAGTATACTTCGCAAGCAACAAGTGTTTTAACGTAATTAAATTAGCCGGCGGTCATAGCTCAATGGTAAAAGCGTTTTCTTTGTAAGCCAAAGGTCGAGGGTTCGATCCTCAACGGAGATTAAAAAAAAAATGGATTTTTAATCGATTTATGAGCTCTAAAATACCCTTGGTTGGTGTGAATTTGATCCCTGACCCGTAAAATGCCAGTCATAGGATATTAATTAAAATTGGCGCTAGACGAATGTCGTCCCGTGCAGACCACCCATTCATAGTAAATTCCTGTTATAATAAGGATGATGCGTGAATTTCAGGCTGTAATCTATGTCATTGACGGATCAACACATGCAGCGCTTATCTATATGTAAAATGGTTAGCGTCATAGGATACTCAGATGAGAAAACTTTTGAATTACTATTACTATTTGTCGGTATTCTCCTGTTTGTGTTTACAAAAAACTGCCTAGTCGCGAAAAGAGCTTGCTTAGAATTCGTCGATTGGACATGTAATAACGTATGACATCAAGCGTAGTAAATAAATTAAATATATATATAAATATATATAATTATAAATAAAATATATATAAACATATCAAATAATATTCGAATTTTTCAAATAAGAAGATCCAGTATAAGAATGTATCTTTTAACGCTGGTAATACGTGTACATGTGGTGGAGGCATTGAATTGTTAGGTGTTATTATGTATTCAAGGTAAAGTCGGCAGTTAGATTCGTTCCCTGCTCAGCTGATCCCAATCTCTTGCGGAGAGATTGGGATCAGCCCAAGCTCACATTGTTGAAAACAAAGCGACGGCCGAGATAATTGTTATTGTCTAAAAAAGGCAGAAAATAATCGCCTTGGTTACCGGCAAAGTGAAGAACACACAACCCAGTTAAACTGAACTGTTTTCAATATGGCTGATATGAAAGAGATTTGTGGAGGTAGTTCATGAGGTCCGTATGCTCCAATTAGAAGAGCAGATATGGCGATGATGATAATGATATGTTCACGTTACATCACACTCTTATACAAAAAACAGTGAAAAACTTATAAAGGTCCGTACTTACTATCTGCGATCTTTTTTGAACTATTTTTTTTGTATTTCACAACTATTTTTGTCATCTATTTGTTCGCTTAAAATATCTATATACGTTTTCAATTATTTATAAAAGAAATGTCATATCATATAAGATCGTATTTTCTATGTATATAGCAATGTAAAAAATAGCGGTATAGACGCCGTGCAGTGAAGACGTCTATACCGTCGCTCTTGTTTTAAACAATAAATCGTACTTAAAAATAAAACTTATAAACTTTCTCTAACACCATCAGAATCGTCATCAAATTCTCTACAAAACGTGCATTATGGTTTATATGCATCTTTAGCGATCGCTCGTTAAACAGCATCAACGCGCAACATCTTTGGCGGAAGATCTCGTGACGTGCCGATGTCGGCCATTTTTTATTTTATTTATATCTCCATGGCAACTCATATGAATCATTTTTCTTGTACGAAATTTTACGCAGAAAAAAAATTTGCGTTGGGTTGATGATAATTTGAAAGATCAGATTTTTTGGACCGAATGTTGGCCGGAATAAGCTAACACCCAGCTAACCTCATCAGGTCAAGCTGGTTAGGCCACTCAATTGTCCTGGAGGTAGTAAATGCCCTCCTAAGGCGGATGAACCTTTATGGTCAACGGCATTAAGATGTGGAAATAAAGGGGAAAATACCACATTAAAGGTCTTAAAGACATCCCACGTATCAGCAAAAAAAATGATTGCATCTCAAGTAAAATTTTCCGGAGATAAAATAGTCCCCCAATCGGATCTCCGGGTGGGGACTGCTCGAGACGAAAAAACCAAGACAAATAGGAAAAACCTTCAGCCAACAAGATATGCCACCTGTAATGTTCGAACATTACTGCAGAACGGCGCCCTAGACGGGAGTATTTGCAGCAAGTATTCGAGGACATGAACTGTAGCGCTTATGCTGAGCTGAAAAGGGTTGCGGAGGACCGAGAGGAATGGAGATCGAGATGCAAGATTCTGTTGCTGCAAACCAATCCACCGGATTGATACTACGAAGAAAGATAGCAATGTACGGCTCCTCCTCACGGCGTATGCGTTCTTATATAGTTTAACCAAAGAGTTAATGCGTGCATTCTTGCAAAGGTTTCTTTGTAAAAATAAACGAGAAAAGTAACAGGATGTGAATGGGAATATTCCTTCTTATCCGTTCAAGTTTTTGCGATGAGACTTAAAGGAATTTGTGTGTAGCCCCGAAGGTTTTTACAAGTTTCAAAAGCAGTAGTAGGAGTAGTAAGAAAATGTATAGAAAATCACTTTCATTAAACAACATGCATTGCAACCGGGTTCAGCTAGGATGTTTATAAATCTCCATTAATTTATTTAATTGAATTAATAAAATATTCTCACTAAATTGAATAAATGTATAAAATAATTTACGTGCAAATTGCATACAAGTTTTGATAGAAATTTATTAATTTTATATGAATAAAATAATTTACACTTTTTGTTATTGACGGTAACACACCAGTAAGTAAAGTTTGTTTGAAGATACAAGGACGAGCAGAAAACAATAAAAATGATCTAACACAACGGAAGCCATACACAATGACGTCATCCAGTTCAAAATAATCTCTTAAAAATAGTGTACTTTATAAAATACTAGTGCGAGTATATCATTAGTTATTTTTTTCAAAGATCACAAAATAATTATTCTTCTTATTTTAGATTTTTCGGTGTGTTTATGGCATCATTTTATGGAAATATCGACTTCAAGCTACCTCGCCATATTTTAACGTTCTACCTGTAAGAATTTTCGTTATGGGACTCCTTGAAACAACATGTGAAAAAGCCCATCTTCTGTCATTGAACAATTATATGATTTAGGTTAGGTTAGATTAGATGAAATGATTTACTTTTTCATCTTAAACTAGCCGCCTTTTTAATGTATTTATTAATCGATTTTTAAGCAATCACTAGAGATTGCAATATATTTTCTATTAAAAAAAGTATCCGTTGTTACATATATTTTTCACTTGGAATTCAATACATTTTATATTCAGTAATAACATATTCAGCTAATATTGTACATTACATCAGCAGAACAATGCTCTAATGTGAGTTAAGAATATTAATCTAAAGCGTATGACCGCTATACACGTCATCCGTTGTGAATTGGGTAATAAAAATCACTCCACAGAGTTGAAATGTTCATATCTTTCTTGAATTACTCATTTTTCATAGAGATTTGATTAAATTTCCGTTACATTACGTATCAATATGCTAACTTGAGGGAGTTATAACAGCCACTAAAAACATTATTTATAGAGAAGGCTTTTGCTATGCATTTACTGAGCTTATATAGACAATACTGATGAATTACTGAAGTTCTAGATTACTAAATACCGTCCAATGAAAGTCCATAGACAAAATGATTGAAAGATCATCGACTTGCCATAAAATGTTGATTATAGGTAGGTATGCAGTATCATGCGAGAGGCCTTTGTACAACACTGTGGATCGATAAGGTCAGATGGCCAAGTACAATAATAACGCATCTTATTGTCGTTATTAGATCGACACGAACAAACACGCTGATCACTGGTATCTTGAACAATTAATATTATTACAAGTAGTGATAAAGAAAGTGACAGTTTATTGACATACAGTTGTACAGCACTGCCAGAAAGTCACAATTGAGTAGCAACATAAAAGTACTGGCATTTAACGAGAAAATCAATTAAATTAATACATATTACATTGTTACTGACGGCATTTTAAGATGAAAAAACAGAAGCATCAAGGAAGATAGGCACATAATAAGAACCATCTCAGAGAGGCGAGCCCGATGGATCGTTCACATCATGCGGCACGATGGTCTTCTTCACGACATTGTGGACGGGATGGTTGAGGGTAGAAACTGTCGAGGGCACCCTAGACGGGAGTGTTTGCAGCAAGTGTTCGAGGACATGAGTTGTAGCTCTTATGCTGAGCAGAAGAGGGTTGCGGAGGACCGAGAGGAATGGAGATCGAGATGCAAGATTCTGTTGCTGCAAACCAATCCACCGGATTGATATTACTACGAAGAAGATAGAAATATTACTTTTAGTTTCTGTAATCTTATGGCATACAGATATACTATGTCTTGATTATCGCATGCCTCGTTGTTTCTCGCAGATTTATATTATCGAATCTATAATATTTTGTACAGGTTTTTAGTTACAGAGAAATGGAAAAAATATAGATGCTGTATAGCAATTTGATGATTATATACCAGATTTTAAACATCAAACTGAATTAGACTACAAGCTGCCTAGGGGGTAATAAGTTACACTCGTCGGTTGCTTGTACGCCAAAGATGTCTGAAAGTATCAATTTACTCAAAAGTCTGAATCCAGTGGTGGGTAATCGATTTTCATTCTACAGACGTTATTATATAATTACTGGGTATTTAAAAAAAAATCTCGAACTTTTCAGTCCATCTATTATATTTCTTCGTTGCATCGCTGATGTTGAGATTGTCACTCGCGAACTTTCGAGCTCTCTCAACAATGCAGATGACCCTGATAGTGTCTAGACACCAGACATGAGACAACAGCTATCGTCAACACCAGGTCATACATCTCCTGCTCTTCAAACAACAGATAGCGTCCTTATCTCGCTCGGCTTTCTGTTGCAATCGACTACAGATGCATCCAGATCAACGACAAATACATTCAATTGTTATAAATATTGTATTACGAGTGCATCTGAACAACTACTACGAGTGCATCACATTTTAAGTGCGGTTTTTGTTAGATCACAGAAATGAAACAACATTGCAAGAAGAACAAAACTTAAAATGTTTGCTTACAGAAGGTTGTTGGTTGGATTGAGTTGCCTTCTAGGAATAAATAGTACTCGTTGACTATTTTTCTTTTTATGTAAGCACATACAGGAGAATACCGACAGATGGTGATAGTGGTTCTGAAGTTTCATCTGTGGATTTTATGATGCTTACCATTCTACATACACCTAAGCGCTGCATGTGGAGTGTTGTTCCGCCAACGTCATAGACTATCACCAGACATTCACGTATCATCCTTATTACAGGAATTCACTATAAATTTGAGACGTCATTCGTCCACCATCAATTTTTATTAATAGGCTATGACTGGCATTTAACGGATGAGGATCAAATTCTACTCAAAGGAGGTATTTAAGTTAAAGCTTAGAAATAGTTTTTTTTTAATTTCCATCGGGTATTGATTCCTCGAACTTAGGTTTGGCAAGCAAACGCTTTAAGCACTAAGCTATGACCGCCGGAGAAGTATATAGTGGCCTTGGAAGTGAAGGGTTAATCATCCGACGTCCTTAAAAACTGATTAGCAAATCACTCAAAATATGCCTCAGATACTTCAGATAATTCAAGATTTTTTTTTTTTTTAAATCAATTAATCTTTGTAATCAATCAGCTACATAAATCACGTGCACTTTTTAATGGTAAAATTAAAAGATTACTTATTTTTCTTTTTTTTCTTTTATATCGTGAGCATATGCTCGCCACAAATATCGTCACACGGATCTGCCAGCTATCATTATCATTAGGGTGCAGATATGTCTTAGGTTAGAGTAATAATCATGGTAACAACAACAAATTTAGAAAAGATACAAAGTTAGCGGATATACGAGTCATCGGTGAAATATCAATTTTTTATAAGTGACTTTGATATTCTTTAATTTTTATCAAGTTTATACACTTTCTTATTTTTGAAAAGTTCGAAACGAAGAAAAATTCCAAGATAAACATTTAATATCTCAACATAAGTGTTACGGACACTTATGTTGAGATATTAAATGTTAGTCGATTTAGATAACCAACTGCTTGGAAGTATTCCAGTTAATATTTTATAGATCTGATAATCGGACGATATCTTCGAGATATCCTTGGTATGGACACCGGAATGGACTGCTGCAATGGATACAAAGTAGCTGCATGATATGGAGGATTATTGAACGATGATGGAGACGATAGAAGGCCAAAGATACTTTTTTTTATATAAACATAAAAGACAATACTGTCAGTCGGTGATGGGCAAAACTGATGGGAAGATTATTTTATTATATGTGCATATATATTTTATTTTATTTCAAATTTTAGATTTTTTCTTTAAATCCAATCACTCTAACTGCGTATAATTTACCTGTGGTGGAGGAGTTAATATATTTTAACATGCTCCTCTCTCTCAAAAGGTTGTTACTCCGTCGCGTGATGACAGGATTAGGAGCAGTTTGATAAGACAGACTTTTTCAGAAGCACATTGACATATATTTACGATAAAACATTACAAATTTAGGGCTCGACCTAGTCACAGCATTAGGCCGAGCCACAATACAATATGCTCTCGCCGACGGGCGGGACACAACTGGCGCGCTCGTGATGGCTCTCGCCCAGCGCTACCAGTGGCGGTCTATATAACTAGTCCCAAACGCCAATATGGCGGTCACATTAATGTACGACAAGCGAACAGAAATAAGAGACGAAAGATTGTATATCGAGGTTTTCGGTACCAGTCAGCAAGGGCTACTATTCGACTGTCGGGGTTGCTATGTATATGCGATAAGACCTTATCTTTCAACATAAATAAAATTTAGCTTAAAAATATTTTTTTTATTCATCTATATTTAAAATGATTTATTTTTAGTTTTTCTAGAGATCGAACTCGCGATATATCCAATGAGATTCTAGCGCTTTAACTCTTGACCATTCCCCTCGATGCTCGAATGATGATGAAGTAGATAGGTAGAGGCCAGAGCTGGCAAGATAACAGTAATGTCTTGAAACATCTTAACAGATAAAAGGGTATTCGGTAAGATGCAATAAACCGATTCCCACTTCTGCTACCCGGATATTTAACTGCGTAATAATTGGACCACATTTTTCAATACTTAAAAATATGTCACCAAAAATATATTTATATATATACTAAATGGTGAGTTCATACCGGATTAATAAAATACCAAAAATAAAAATAGTTTGTTGAACTATTAGTACTAATTTTGATACAAAAAGAGATGAAAATACATCAATCCCGAGAGAGAGAAAAACGCATTTGGCGCTCCTTTGTGGTAACATTGTTATCAACATCCTTACCATGTTTTCTCCCATAAGTATAGGACATTTTATAGGTATTTGGTAGCCGTCAGCTTATGAAATAATGTTAAACCTATTTTCACTGGTCTACATATGGTTAAAGGTTGAAGAAGACTGCCCTATAGCATAATTATTCCATCTCAATTTTGCGTTGTATTCATAAATAACATGTATTAGTATAGAATTTGATTGTTTTCTTTTTATACATACGTTAAACGTGACATAACCAATGTAAAAATATAAATATACGGCATACGTTACAGCTCAAAATAAAATTAACGCGATATCAGAAACAAATAATGATTCGAGTTAAATCCAATTAATTGTATCGGATCGATAAATAATTACAAACAATTAATGACATCGATGATTCGCACTATCGCATACAGTTTATTGTATCTGCTTTCAACAATTATTGCATCATTGTACAGATTTTCGAACAGGCCCGTGGCTAGGAAATGTGCACTAAGCACTGGGCACCAAATTGAGAGTGGCGTTTTATTTGCCTAGTTGCTATGCAATGGTCTGTCGATATGTAGATCATGCACTCACCAGTGGAAATCAGACTTATTCGTCGCAAGTGAGTAAAGAGTCTTAGATATCATGAGAGCCTACAGAAAGAGCTTGTTTCCCGTATTGGGAACTCTGGAACGTCTTTTAACGTATCGTGCAATATCTGGTACTGAAAACTAATCTCGATCAAAACAAATATCCTAAATAACGTTTATATTATCCTAAAATTTCTTTATAGTTGCGATTCTTTGCATATCTCAAAAAGCCAGTGAGTGTAGCCAGTTGCATTTAAAAATACTGTAAGTATGATCCTTTGACATTGTGAAAAAGGACAATATGAGCTATTTTCATCTACCACCTTTCAGTCTAAAATCGAAAAAAGGCCTGGCTTGGACATTATCTTCGGATGTCACATGAGAGAATAAGCTACAGTTGCCTTTTTTCTCTGCCTTTCTCTCGTTGTCTTAGAAATACGCCGAGAACCATACATAATATATTTGAGTTCCTAGAGGCAGATCTGGTTTATAACGTTAAAAGTAAATCTCTAGATATTTTCTCAACTAAAGACTACTAGAAATCTACTGATAAAGCTACTTGATGGTGACTTAACGCCAATCGAATGGAAATGACGAAATCGATTTAATATTATTTTTGCCCAGGGCGGCAGTGTACCTAGAGTCGGCCCTGGCAACAAATACATATGCAGCTTCCCAAATTTACAAAGGTGGCTCGTGTGTGTGCGTATTTATAAATTCGAAAGATTAATTGTTCCGTATCAGAAATAATAAATATTATAACAATTTTATCTCGGAACTTATTTATTTTGATGTCGAGTATCGGGACGGCAGAAGATAAACTGAGGGAACTATTGAACTCCGACCGAGCTGTTGTGGGCTTCCCGATACGAAACGATTGAGACCGATCGAGGAACATGATAGCCTGGTATCTCGACGCACTGTAGAATCATTTTAAAAATTTAATAATTGCGCTACAATTTAAATATTCGATATCGCTTTCGATGCGATCACTCGGACTGAATAAAAATTCACGTGTTAAATTGTATTCAGGTCGGCAGTGGATATGTTTATTTTTAGTTATTATATAAACAAATATCAGAAATCGAACTAAAATGTTAGCAAAGAAATTTTGATGATTCACTTCAAAAGAGTACGAAAATTGTTAATAAAAAATCAATTATATTTAGCAAAAATAAGAAAAAGAAAGACAATATTAAGACATCACTTTTATCTATCTTATTAACGAAATTAAGCATTTTTATGTCAAGTTTTCAAGTTTATAGACCCGACATTACGTCTGTGTTCCTTAAAACTGAGATAAGACCTTAGTGTGTCATTGTTTATCAAATAAATACCATGCATTTCTTTGAATCGAATCTAGGTAAAGTATGACGGAATTCTATTTCAACTACGTTTCAATTTTAATCGATAAATAATAATCATAATTTTGATGACAAAATATTTCATTTTGACGAAGCTATTTTCCAAAACAGTCTATGTAGTAATAATATTATAATGTGTATTAATTGCGCTTTATCTCTGGCTCAGCATAAGCTTACGTAATTTTACTATTTTCGTTCGATCTAGATGCATCAGCAGATTATACAGCTTATTATTTCAGCGTAAACACATAATCGTATATTTATAATAATTATTATAGTAAATAATCTATTCAGAAACTGCGCAAATTTAAACTTATGAACCAAGATCATGGTCACTGTGAATACCAAACATAATCTAACACGTTAACTGCTGCAGTTAATAAATTTGAATTATAAATAATATTTAAATAATAAATACATATTTAAATAAAAATACATATTTAAATAATAAATATATAACAAAATAAATAAACTTATCCCCTTTTCCTTTTGGGGCTCAATAATGGTAAATAATAAAATAAATAAAAAAACAAAAAAAAAAGCAATATTGCAAAATAATATATTAATGAACGTTTTTATAGTGTACCAACATTTCGGTGATTATTAAAGTTATGTGAATAACTGAAGAAGTAAACAGTCTCCATGAAACTATAGTTTCGCTTCTTTAATCAACAGCCACTCAACTCGATCTATAAAAAAATAAAAAATTAATAATGTTTTTAAATATTTGATAACAATATTATCAATTGAATTATGCATATATTCCAACCTATTCAGAAATAAATTTTAATATACCTCATCAAAAGTGTTAAGTAATCCACTTCAAAAGGTCGACATATAATTAATCTTAGATAACGATTAGCATTTAGCAAAAACCATAGACGCCATCTTATTCTAAAAGACGATTGAGTAACGAACATTCATAATATTATAATCAAAACATCAATAAAGTTATTTACTATTTCACAAGTTACATGTAGCTGTGTTAATTTCAGATAATATGCAGGATAATATGATAATATGCATTTCTTTAAAATCTACACTAACTGCATCTAATACAGTGTTGCGTTTTTAATTTACGAGTAATATCAGTGGATATATGAAAAAATCAACCATGGCTCATTTTAAATTATGTCGCATAGAAATAACTTCATTATTTCATGAGAAGATATATTTTTTAGTTTAGGGAATCACTATAAAAAGCAGAAGTAAAAATATCGGTACGTACAAGTAGAGTAAAATCCATACAAAAAAACTATATTTGATCACAATGAATGAAACAACAAAAACATTTTCAGAACTAAGGGGTATGTTTGATTGAAGGGTGAATGCTCGCTGAGGGCGGGAGGCGAGTGGGCGGCGATGGGGTTGGCCGATCAACAGGTGGGCGGACTATCCCGCCCCCGCCCACTTCTCTTCCTGACCGCCCTAGTAGAGTCTTACCCCTAGTATTTGAAGGCACAATACATTATTTGAACAGCGGAATACCTCTTCGACAACTATGCTATATTGATACAAGTGAAGAGTAAGAACAAGTTTACATTGGAGTCCCTTTTGAAGGGTTGTTACGGATCTTGTTTGTATTAGAGTGTTCTACTCTTTCAAATCGTCAGGAGTAATATATATACGGTTTAACTTAAAACGTACAAAGCACTTCGGGATCATAGTATTTATGAGACATTGTACATATTCATCAAAACTGGTAGAGTGAATCATCTTCCAGAGACTATGCATCTTAGGAGAGTGATCTCACTGTTCAACCACATCCTCTCGAATGTTTATATATTCCACACGAGAGAAGCCCAGTTCAGACACGAGCTCTACGAATTTGTTTGTAAAAATAATTACGTGGAGTTCGTTTAGCGAGCTTTGGAACTTTCTAGTAAACTTCCATAAATGATTTTTATTTGAAGTGATAAATTTATTGTATTCATGTTTTTATAAGTAAAAATAATTAATTGAATTGAAAAAAATCTTGTCAATAATACTTTTGTGTAGCGCAGAGTCTCACTAAGGCGTTATCCGCATGTGTAAACAATAGAGAAAACAAAAAATCCTAAGATGCGTTGCGAAGAATTCACGTTTTACACGCTTAAAAGTTTAGTAACCATGCATCTTTAAAGCTAAGAACATCGAGTTATCGGTGTTATAATGATCTAACAAATTTAAGATTTATACTTCGTTCCTGACCGCTACGCGACCTAACCTCTAACGTACTTGATATATTTATACTTAACACATTCAATGAGATGCCAAAAACCGTTTCTTAAAAGTATAGTTATATACTCCTAGTTGCGGAGTGGACAGATTTCAAAATACGATTGACAAATAAAAACATTTAAGTTTTAATGAATTAAGAGATATGAATAGAAATCAATCTGGTTATAAAATGTTATGCAATATTAATTAAATACATCATTATGCATTTTCAAACTAAATTCTAAGTATTTGTAGCACCAACCATTAATAATCTATGCTAGACATTTCATATTTAAGCGATGGAATTGTTTTTTCGTCTTATTTTAATAACAATTGTTATACCAAAAGATTGATTGCTTTTGTACGTTGTTATAATAAATTAAAAAATATATTTATTATTAGAACATAAGAATTAATTGATGCGTGACGGTTGTATGCTGAAAAAATGGTCGCAAATTTCTTTTCTAATTTAAATTGACTTACCTAAATGTTTCATGGTGGAAATGAAATAGTGGTACTCACCTGAAAAATAACGAAAATTGGAAATTAATTTACATAATAATTTCGCTAATCTTACAGAGAGATCAAATGTAAAATGTAAATTTCTTAAAAGAATAATGTAGGCATGGAAATAGTACCTTGTTTTACTTAATACAGCTTAGCATACCGAGAATTAGGGACAAATATATTATGGAACAAATGGAATTAATCCAGATTTTTTTCAACCCAAGAATAACCAACCTAGTAGTCCATACTTGGAAATATTAAAATGTATTTTAGTAAAAATTGAAGAAAATAATGGAATTGAATAATTTTACACAAATTTTTAGGTAATTCAATGAAATATTTGTCTTAAGTTAATATCATTTTTATTTTTTTATTTGAACGTTGTTAAGCGCCTAAAAATAAGAATACATGTATCGTGGTTAACTTTTATATCATTAATGTATGTTGGATGAGTGACTGCAATTCGTTGATTGAGTTGAGCTGCCTTTTAGAACCAAATTTAAATACAAAAAAAAAACGATTCAACGGACTAGGCTGGAAAATGTTGAATTATCACCACATTGAGATTCCGGTAAAGTACAAAGATATATTCAGATAGCTCCTATGAAAAAAATGTCGTATACGTATACGAGTACATTGGTGCCACGAAAAAGATCAGGGCAGCAGGCTGTTGGGGAAGATTAAATACAATAAACTGTTTAAAAATATCAAATATATTTAATATTTTTGAACTTGAAATATAAACAATTCGTATTTTAATTTTGAATGTATCAGGGCAGTAAGTAGTACGGGCGAAGGTTAAACTGTAACGAAAAATGGATTACTTCCCCGTTGAGGGTTATCTTATTAATTCGTTCCGCCGGCGAGCGCTGTACACAGTTCACACAAATATGCCACCGGTCGCGGATTAATTTCGCTTGAAATATTACGCGTTTCGGCCGCGGGTATTAGGGGAACAGAAATGCGTCGCGGTCGCAGACCAATGGACGTACAAGAGGAAAACATTTGTATTGAATTTATCGATATCCTAAGACAAATATGCCTCCTGCCTTTTATGGCACCCTCGTATTGAGTATTGATTGCTACATACATTTATTAAAGTTATATTTTTTTTTCATTAAATAATGTTTTTTCGGAAGTTGTTCTTCTTGAGTCATGTACTAAGAGAAGAAAAATAGTTCATAATATTCAGCAAAGCAGAGAGGTAATGGAAAAAATGCAGTAATTTATAGTGACTTTTTTTGAAAACTATGTGACACAAACGCTGGAAGATATTTCGAATGATCTTTATTGGTTTTGAAATGTTGTTTATACTTAATACACTTGATGATAATGGATATTGAATGTGGTTCAAATCAATACGCAACACGAAAGTTGTCATCAATACCACTTACATTCATGCCAAAGCTTAGTGAACACTGTGGTTCAAATATATATGAAATTAAGGATCGCATTTAGATCAAACAAACATAGAACTAGATTACAAGCAAGAATGTATATAACGCAATGTTGAATACGTATTCACCGTTGAAACTAAACAAATTCAAACAAGCGGGGATATAATTTGCGAATGCTCGAAATGCAGGCTTAGTAAATCACGAGAATGCTCTTCAACATTGGTATCATCAATTTCCAGCTTTTACCAACAGCATTATAGTTTAATGGTTCAAATATCCTTACATTGCAAGAACACTAATCCATATAAGTATCCTCCATCAAGCCCTCTTGGTCCTTGTATCGCAGCCCATCAATCTAGCGGCCTCGTGAAGCACGCAAGACCTTCTGCCACTTCTTGTCAGCCTGATATGCATAACACGGCACGCATGCCCCGTATTTGCCTACCACACCTGTTCGCTGCGGAGGACCACCAATAAACCACCGTTTACAGGTCATCTCAACCATTCCCTCTGCGAAACATGTAGATAACACCATTCGAAAGATCATGTAATTGGTAATCACAATAAAATATTGCGAATTTATGGTCACTGAAACACTGAGACCATCTTAGAGTTGTCTACAATAAAACGACTGATGCCATTGTATGGTGCTGAAGAAATCTCATATGTAGATTCTTTAACGCATTACCATTTTACATACTAAACACTGCATTTGGGGTATAATGATAGAAAACGCATGACTTCATACATTTTTTTTACATAAAAGTACTAATAAGTGTGTGGTGTTACGTTACTGAGGCCTAACTGACTAATGTCCCGTAATACAAACCACCTCTTCACAATTCATACTCTCTTATTGTTTTCCGGTATTATGAATACATCTTGGTCAACCGGACAATAGAAATGTCAGGTATTTGTAAAAAAATATTCGAAAAGCTTAATTCAGATTCTTATTTCAAATAATCATAAAAATATGTACGAGTAGAAACAAAAAATATTCCTCGCAAGACTTAAGCATGGAATGCAATAAACATATCGGATTAATTGATAAAATTAAATGGGGAAGATCACTGGAAAACATAATTAATGGTTTGCTTCAATCGATTTTCAGCTAAAACATCTGAGCAACTAATACAATTATTAACGGGCACTGGACTAAAATGATAACCAACTACCTCCTCGCACTTCTTACTTGCCTGTTATCCGAGCAGCCATTCGGCATAGAACGGAATAACACTTAAACTATAATAAATATATGACCATTTTTTAACTAATATATCTGACGATAGTAGCGAGGAATTAATTGGATTAACATGAAAACAAAGTACCTCTTCGCTATTCATAATTGCCTGTTACTCGGAGCGGTCATTCCGCAAAAAACGCTATGAAATTAATATTAAAAGTTAATGAAAACATAGGAAAATATAAAATCGTCTGGTTTTATTCAATCGTTACTATTTATTAATGTGTTATTATGGTTTCGGAGCACTGAACTAACTGAATACAAACTACCTCGTCGCACTTCATGCTCACCTGTTACCCGGAGAGGCCATTCCGCACGGAATGTCCGTATTAATCACTCCATTCAGCCGGAGCTCGGCGATGACACCAGGACCGTCATTAAGTAAAGCTCTGTAACGCTCACACCACCCATATCCATTAACTGTTGATGGTCGAGGATAATGATCATTAACCACGAAAGAAACAAGATGATTAAATACTTTTTAATACCCTGTAACTTATTATGCTTAAAATTAAAAGCCTTTTGATGTGATTTAAATATACCATTTACGAGTATGTACTGTGTTATTTACATTCTAAAGCTCCGTTTTTTACATTGTATAAAATTAAAGTCAATACTATTTCTTTATTTGCTCTTCGTAAAACGAGTTACGGTAAAATGATTCACGACATCAAAAAAGCGCAGTTAAAATAGTGACGCAATTATTTATAACATGAATCTCTCGATCACAGATAGTACATTGATTCACTTATTTTTTTACCGTCATTACCATGGCCACGGCTTATCTGAACTCAAAGAATTACTTCCTCCTGCACCCATCCGCAACCGGTAAACTCGTAACACACGTGCTGAACATCTACACACAATGAATGTACGAGTATGTCGATCAAGAACTGTCAGATTCCAAAGTTCCTCGCTAAATGCCAACAGTGAGTTCTAAATTATTCTTTCATTACCTATCTGTGTTTCCTCAAACATACAACCTGGATCTCTCCGAGATAAAAATCTATATAAGCTTGCAATTTTCCCAATTCAGACACGAACACAAAACACGTTTCTCGTATGCAGCTTCCAGTCATCCTCACTAAGCGTTATACGCCCGGTTGTGCTCTCCTACATTCACTTAGATAAAAATGTTCTTTAGTACTATTGAAAGTATCAGGGTACATGCTTCTGTAAGAGGTATAAATAATTTCACGCAGGAAATGTTGTGACTGAGATAAAAAGTCTCTCTACAATAATTGATGACTAAGCGAATTCCCTTTTGTTGCTTCAACAATTTATGACACATGAAGCGCATTTGTGGTCAGCGTAAAGTATGGAAGAGCTGGTAATCCCGTCCTTTCAGACCTCCTCATTCACACGTCCCGTCGTCCTTCCGGCCTGGAAACTTTTACTCGCCATAATCCAACCTGCTTTCTCTCTTTTCCCTCATTTCGCATTATGAAGTAATGTTTTAAATCCCGGATGCTACGAGCATAGACGTGACGTGAATTTGATATAATAAATACAACCAACTTGCTCACTAGATGGTACATATGATGCCACAAATCGTAGCCACATAGTTGGGCAGCTCTTAAAATCCTGTGTTATCTTTATATTTGTAGTCCCACCTCATACGGCATCCTAGATAAGAGTACGGAGGCTTGAAAACTGAAACACTGTGGTACGTATTTTTTAATCAGGATATTTAAGAAGATCGGATAATTAGCCTGAAACATTTGATCAAATGGAGCATCTTGATCCGACATTCGGTAAGCAATAGGTGATGAACCCGTCCATGTTTTGGTCCACGTACAGTGTTGTTTAACTTCAGTGATCAAGAAGAAACGCGCTAATAATATATGCTATTTTACACTCTTGAAAATAGTTTAACGGCAAGGAACCGTCAGAGCTAAGCAGCAATTCAGGAAGGTCATTCCAAGAAATGACAGAGGCTCCCAGGTGACAACACAGAACACGTCTCCTGTTCTCAAGTATGATGCACTCCATCAGAAAATGTCCCAATGTTTGTTGTATGCATGGATCACATTAATAAGCGTCGCAAGAAGAGGGGTCAATTTTTTTTGGGAACTCTCTAAATATAATATGTCAAATTTCTTCTTTACTGGATGTCTTTAATATAATGGCTCGTTAAAAACGCAATGTGTGGTGAAAATATATAAATGTGAGATTTTTTAGTTCCGCCACTGTAGCTTTGCATAAAAGTATCAGAATAAGCTCCACTGCAGCTGAATGACCGAAGTTTGTAGGCGGCCAAGTGGGCGGCCGCCCCCGCCTACAGCCTGCAGATAGGCGGGGGCGGCCGCATAATGGATATGTTAAACAGGAAGAGGGAAAAACTCCCGGAAGCCTAGCTTGAGCACACACAACGGGAACGCATACAATAAACACATCACGATCGATCTCCAGGATTCCCTGGTCTAGAAGGTAAGCGAGCTTATATGAGCTTTGTAAACTGTTTTTTAGTCAGAAAAAAACGATAGAAAAAAATAGTATGTGGTAATAAAACACTCTTAGGATACAATTCAATTGGAAAGCGAAGCCTTTCAAGTAATATTATTATAAGCCACATAATACAGTCATACAAAATATAGATTTTTATATATTTTCTTCGGTGTAAATGTGAAATTCAGACAGAAGTTAAATTTAAACTGAACAAAATTTGGTATAAATCGCTCGCTTGTAGTAGCTAAAGTTAAATTTAGTATGAATATAAGTCAAACGAAGTTAATTATTATATTAGCTTTAGAGAGTGAAACAATTAGACAGTGAATCAGTAACTAAAGTTTTTGTACGAGTAATCACATTCTAAAAACGGTAATACGTGGTGTAATTTTAAAATGTATTTTTTTATCTACAAAATCACGCATTATCAAGACAGCATGATATTAAAGGTGTAGAATTTATATATATTTTCGCAATTGAAAGAGTACGCCCTTGGATTTATTCAAACACCCGCCCTATCTCCTTTCCGCGATATAATATTTATACTCCTAAAATAAATAATATAAGAATAAACCGCCGGCCAGAATTGATTTCTTATAACAGTCGATGGGCGGCTGGGTGGGTGGGGGCGGGACGTGATCCGCTCGAGCCGGTCACATTCCCGCCCATGAAAATCTCTTATATCCTGCAGGAGACTGATAACCAGATTTGCATCACCAATAGTATATTTTAAATCTAATTCTCGCTTCAACGACTGACTGTCCGGAATTGGTTTCTTACAATACTGGGCGGCTGGGAGGGCGAGGGCGGGTCGCGTTATCCGCCCAAGACGGTCACATTACCACCCTTGAGAACTGTTTCTCACATCGTGGAACAGACTGATAAGAGATTTGCATCGCAAATAGTTTCGTTTCAAGTATTATACATATTTGAGACATCTTGCGATCTACGATTGTTTTAAATGTACTACATATAGTTTTTTATATACTTTGTTAGTTATTTACTTGCTCATTAATTTTTTTATCATCCAATATCATAAATACAAAAAAGCAGTAAATTATTATTAACAGTCTATAAAAGATATAATCCAAAACGAGGATATCCGCAGAAGAACTCAAGTAGTGGAGACTACCCAACGAATAGGCGCACTCAAGTGGCAATGGGCAGGACGTATCTGTCAAAGAGGGGGTCTATGGGGAAGAAAAGTATTGAAGTGGCGCCCAAGAACTGGCAAACGAAGCATTGACCGACCCCCTACAAGATGGACTGATGACATAAGAAGAATAGCGGGAGTGGCCTGGATGCAGAAGGCAGAGTATCGATGCAAGACGCTTGTTACAGTGGACGGATACATGCTGATGATGATGATGAAAGGTTAATAGATAAAGATAAATATATAAAGATTATTAATGAATTTGAATAAATAATAATCTCCTTTTTTTCAAGTATAAAATCACATAATCAATTTCTCTGCTATAATGCGTAAGTATATAAATAAACATTAAACATTTGAATTTACCTGATTTAAAATACGTAGTATTTCGAATTCAATTTCCGAAACGGAAAATCTTCTAGATGTATTTTCCTCGAGATACGGGAGCATCCGCTGGCTAGTAACAAGCAAGCTCATAACAACAACAAGCCGCTCCAGAAAACAAAGTGACGATCGACGTTAAATACGAGCGAAACAAAGTCGAAACCGGCGATAAATAAATGTGAAACAAAAGTCGAAACGGCCGATAAATGAGGCGAAAATGAACGAGATAAATCTATGAATTGAAAGTGTCAAATGGTGGTCTTGCTCAAATCCCAGCGCGCGGGGAATATTGAATAATCGACAACATTAAAGTCATGCCGCCCACTGCCGGGCGGAAAGGCGGGAGGTGACTGGGAGATGGGCAGGAGGTGGGCGGGAGGTGGGCAGGAGGTGGATAGGAGGTGGGTAGGAGGTGGATGGGAGGCTAGTGGGGGGCTGAGGCGGCTCTTATCGCTCACTCGCAGATTGAATATATTTCATACGTGTTTTCTCAGAGGCGGTTGTGGGCGGGGTGGTGTTGGGCGGGTGCAGCGGTGGGCGGGGGCGGCTGTCGCGTTTGTATTATCGCTCGGGACCTGTGCACCCTCGCGTCAGTTCATTTCAGAAAACTGACAAGATTTAATATACAAAATAAACATCTGCAAATCTATAATATGCACAAGCAACAACCATATGCGCTACAGGCGTTTTTTTTTGGGAAATTTTCTGTTTTATATATTTTTTAAATTCCATTTAAATTAATTTTATTTTGCTTTTAAGATTGATTGAAAAGGCGTATGAATAATCAAGCTTTGAAAAAAAAAAACAAAGTAAGTATTTTAAGTTATATCTTTATTTTTAAGGTTTAAATCTCGTAAAACATATATAATCCATAAGGGACACGTAAAATAATATTCTTAGAAATTACTCCAAGTTAATTTGATGTTTTCTAATTATTTATACTAAATTCTTAAGCAATTACGCGATTAAGAGTTTTTTAATATATCGCATGTATTTCATAAATTATATTAAAATAAATAATCATTACATAATTTAATTTTCTAGCATTTTTAAGTCAATTAGATGATAAGTGGATGACTTTATATAATACAAGATGTAGATGTGTTTTATGAAAAACCGTAGCAAAAGCAAAAAAAAAAATCCATATAGAAGTGGACGCCATAAATTGACTGTAGTTGTATGGAAAAATATAATAAAATGTAATTCTTGTTTCAAAATACTATTTGTGTTTGCAAATAAATGAGCGGTGAAATCTCGAAAAGCCACAAAAAAAACAAAAAAGAAAAAATAAATATTTAAAAAATACGATTACACCTGGTACAAAAATAAATTGAACAATACAGCGAGAGTATCAGGCTAGCAGGAGTGTCGAGGAGGTATATGCGCGCTCTCTAACATGATCCTATCGCGAGTTATCGCCCGGTCCCAACAGCCCCTACAACTGATTTTGTTTTATTTCAATAAGCTTTCCTCCCGCGCTATCTCCCCGGCGCAGCTCTGCCCCTGGTAGCTCTCGGGCTCCGCTGGGGCGGGACTCCGCGTATTATAACTCTTTGAATCAATTTTAGTTTAGTGCCCGATAAGAAATTGTTGTATAGAGAGAGAGTCGAGAGAGAGTCGGTATTTCTGTCGGATTTGATTATTTCCCAATTCGCGATAATGCGATATTTCGTCACAATCGAACGTAATCAAAATATTTTAATTGATTTTCACATTTAATATTATTTGGATAATGAGATCGAATGATTGGAACAACGCCATCGTAAGCTATAGTTAAAATGCGGCTCAACACAAGAGCTTACTTTTTTTAAATAACTAACATATATATCACTTCAACTCCTGTCCTGAGATAGTCAGGAACCATATATGTTCTAATTCTGACCTCTAGGTGCCGATATGTCTAGGAACAAGGCATGTATAATGCATACACAGATATGTGTAGCGAGAATTTGGAGTGAACATATGCTGCAGTAACAGGTCGGATATAGCGAAAAGACAAAAAATTAGAAAAAAATATTGATTAAAAATATATATATCTACGAAGCCTTTTATTAATTAAGTAATCGTACATGTTTTTTAAATGTATTTTGTTATTATTTAAAATTGCCCTTATAATATTACAAATTTACGAGTACGAGTAATATTAATTTTCGTTTTTGGTCATATGTTAATATTTTCAATATTTTTTATGTTGTTGTTAAAACTGCGAGTACATTATTCATGATTGAAATATTCACAGTATTAGATATACAGGGATATGATACAGATATGCTGCTCCCTGCATGATTAAATATTTTTTAACCACTATATACATTATACATGATACGAAATCTCCGATATTCAAAGTGACATTTTCCTTAAAAAACGACTGCATTAAATTTTACTTACATACTCTATTCATGACAGATTAGATAAAAAAATGTTGAAAAGAATCGATGGCCGTTAAGCATACAAAACCAATCTCCAGCGTCGTCCGTGGAAGGCCGAGATACCAGAGCCGCATCCAGGAGGGGGCGATCTAGGGGGCGGCCCAGTCCAGCCCATCAGTCTGGCCACGGGCACTTCCAGCCCTTTCAAAAAAAGCCGAAAAGGTTATTCCCAGGCAATATGAATAAACTGGTGATATCATTTTTAAAAGGTTCAAAAATCTACATCTTTGGAGCCCCCTCTTTCACGCCCCTTACACCCCATAACGCCCCCTGCCTGCCTGCCAACCCTCATATCTCTTTTCGGTATACATTATAAAAAATAGGGCGACAACACTTTCCTTTAGTTAGTGGAAAACTAACTTTGATATTTATCTGAGATCCGATTTAAATTTAAATATTCATTATATGCTTCGAAATATTAATAATAAGCTTAACCTTTTCGTACCTCATTATATTTAAATGGCATATATTCATGGCTATATATGGCTTCAGATATATTTGATACCTCTAAAAACATAATGAATTATGGGATCAAATTTTAATTATTCCTACCCTAAACAACACTTTTATTTCATTTCAGCGATAAGCTATGAATATGCATCATTTTCCGATTAAAAAGATGTATATTTTGCATATGTACTGATACACAGTAATGAGTAAGGAAAAGGTTAATAAGGCCATCAGCTTTTTTGATTAACGTCACTATCATTAAAGAGTCGGACTTATCACTTTGTCTTTTCAAAAAATATTGATTGATTACGCACCATAGCACTGTTGAACATGCCTAGTATTTGCTATTTAGAATTAGAAAGCCATACTAGAAACACAGGGGAGAAAAATCCGTTATATATTTACATATTCTTCAAGCTCTTGTCCTTCTAAAATATAGTTTGATAGCTACACATATGTAATGTTATCAGCGATACTTCGAGGAGCACAGTTATCGAAAAATATTGCAAGCAATACATTGATTGGCTACACATTGTTTTCAAAATTAAGAACACAAATTTCAGAGAGGTTTATCCACAAATATATAACACACACTTTTCTTATTGGCAGCATGTGACTACAATTACTAAAAGCCTTCGCCAGAATTATTTTTTCAATTTCTATATTGTCTTCATTCCATGAAAAAATCACATTGCCACATTACTTACAATAAATAAGACTTGCAAATATATCTTAATCCTTTCATTACGTCTCGGTTTGAATACAAATTATACTGTCCATTATAAAACTAGTATTTGAAGCATAAATGTACTTATCTGGTCTATTTTTACATCACATTGGTTCGTGTATCCTTTAGCTATCATATGATGCATAAAAACTATTCTAAGAAAGTAGCAAAACGATATATCACGTCACAAAATATTATATATGTGCTTCTTTGTATAATAGAATGTAAATATTTAATTTGTAGGAGAGATTTCATAGAATATAATAACTAATTTCATCTCCAACGATTGTATCTCAGAGTTACGTAAAACTGATAAATGATGCTGGAAATTTGGAGAAGTGGCATTGGTTATATAAGAAATATTATTTTTATCTTCTTAGAAATTACAATCTCCCGATATGGCGACCTCTGTGAACCTTTATCTCTTATCTCACACGATAACACAAAAATATTCAAGATTGCCTTCCACCGAATTCAAACTGATTCTGTATCAAAATTATACATTAATACAATTTATATATCAATCATGTATGTCATTTTCAACACAAACGTTGTTATGTAATCATATAAGTTTGGTTTTCGTTAACATATTCAAAAACATTTTACAATTATAGTATTAATCCTCTGTTGTCTTCTCATTCCGACATCGATTTCGCTCTTAGAATTCCAATGCCAAATGCCATTATCGACATTTAATAAAATGCAAGGCCATATTTTTTTCAATCGTATATACTCGTGTGTATTAAAATGGAAGTCTGTAATACAATGGATCAAAATTGTTTTTATTAACAGTTGAATGTATCATTGTAAGCGTTTAAGGGATATCAAATGATAGTTTTAGGGGATTATTTTGTACAGCTATTGTTATAATAATTAAATTCATAAAAAACTTCCAAAAATTATGAAAAAATACGTTGCGAACTAGTTTTCATCTAGTGATAATGATTTTATGGACACTTTTTTTTTTTACCACAACTATTGAAAAAAAGTGAAGCCACTATGGTTTATAATTCTTTAAAAACGTTATTGTTTATATATAAGAGTAAATCAAGCGTAAATTCTTGTATATACATATTAGTTTCTCTTGTAATAACTGAAAGTCTATTGAGTAATTGATAGATTTTTTTTTGGTACTTGTAATTACCCCTACGCTCACGAATTTTATATAAATTGGTCTTGAAGAGCAATTCAACCTAAGTCTTTTTTACAATGCCTGCATTTTTCTAGCATAAACTAAGCAATGTCTTCCAGGATTTTCTTTTAGGAAAGCAAGACTTGGTCTCCCCAATTATAAATGATGTACACATCGTGAGCTGCAGCGCTATCTTCTGCTGCCACGATAGTGGGCGGCCCGCCCTGGCCAACGCCCCCTTACCGCCGACCCATCCGCCCACCGAGTAAACACAGGGTCTCTCTTACGAACTGGAGGAGACGACTTCGAACCCCTGTTGAATCACCCTTTGAATGATATCCATGATCTGAAGATAGAGTTATAAACTAAAAAACTGAAATAATAAATGTTAAATATCAACAATATGTATAGTTTTTATACTTTTGATTTTTAAATATCGATTAATAAATAAGTAATAAAAAGTTATCAAATAATCACCGCTTGTATAATCCATATGTTTTTTACTAAAGGGTAATTAAATTAAGTATTATGGCTTTTGAAAACAAGTCATTGGTTTTAATTAGATAAGAATTTCATACCTCGTTTTAATATGGATCACATTGAGTACTGTTTCACTTGATGGAATACTAGTGTTGTTTAGAAGTGGGGATAGATAGGTGGGATCTATGAAAGTAAATGAATAATAATCATTAAGCCTTCCATACTACTATGTTCCATCAAGAAGCTGTACATGAAAGAAAAAAAATAAGAAAATAGAGAATAGAAGAAACATCTCATTATGTTTGACTATCCCTTCTTTTCAACACAATACCTTATGAACTCCCGCCCTTAATTTCCCAACCGAAATCAACTCAACCTTTTTCGCGTACATTTTAACACCCTCGATGCCGAATATTTTTAATCTTTGAATCCGGCGCCCCCCTTTCACCTGCGCCTTGATGGGCGGCCCACCCCCACCCTCCGCCCACATCTCCCGCCCATATCCCCGCCCGACACACGGACCGCGTTATCTTTCTACAACACCAAACATTTTGATCGCGATTCCCGGCGGTCCAGGCTCGGGTGGGCGGGAGACGCCTCCTCTCTCCCCCTTTGCAAAGATTAGCCGTTTCTGGCGGCGTTATAGAGACCGCCCACCTCTTATGAACACGATCGGACGGCGAACAAATGTACCAGCCACTTGTGAGAAAATCTACGAATTCAGAGGATTACATAGAATAATAAAAATAAATAATATTTTTAGTTTCTTTTGAGATCAATTATAGTGATTGTTTAAAAGTTAATTAATGTCTAAATTAAAAGTTAATAAAGTCCCCAGACATATATAATTTTCTATTTAAACGTAACTATAAATAGTTTGTATTATTTAGTTTAATAAAAAATATAAAAATCGTGTTTAAGGATGATATTTTTTAAAAGTAACGTTGACATTTTAATTCTAATACACATAACTAAATACAATAACAATCTGAGAATCTTCTTTATTCTCGCCGTTTCCCATCATCTGGGGTCGGCTATCCTTGTCCACATTCGCCATGTCTGTCTATCCTGCGATGCATTCTCGGTCAAACCCAGAGTTTTCAGATCCTTGTTTACAGTTGCAGTCCAGCTTGCCTGTGGTCTTCCAGCGTGGGTATGTTGAGGGCTCACTTCACCACGTGGTCCTCATCTTTCCGTGTCACATGCCCATACCATCTTAGGCGGTTTTCCCTTATCTTTTCAGGTATGGGGGCCACCCGAAATGAACCCCGAATATGCTCATTCCGAACTCTGTCCACTCTAGTCACACCGCCGGCCCACCTCAACATCCTCATCTCTACCACATGTATCCTATCCAAGTCACGTTTCCAATAATATAAATATTATAAATATTATTTTGTTGTGACATCAATGAATTCCCTTATACATTAATGATTTTCTAAGCCACATATACCCATCACACAATTCATTTCCACCTTTTCACTCACTCTTTGCTTTATATAGAGCCAAAATCATTTAACTAATTGACTTGAAAATGGCCACCCGACCTGGCTGAAACATGTCATCAAAACAAATATATGTGGAATAAATTCTAAAAAATATTTTTTTTTATCTGATATTATGGAATTCCACCAAGAAATATCGATCGAAAAAATCGAAATAATATGATAATGTATTTGGATTTATTAGGATTCCAAACTTAGCTCCCATATTCCAGAACACATAGAATGAAACAGAAAGATATGCTGATAATGATGACGATGATGCAGCTATAGAGTAAATAGACTCACTAAGTATTGTCAGGCACTCGTATCAAATCGTTCAGTGGTATGATTTCGAGTGTCTCGAGTGTAAAGATAGAACGGGAACAAAAAAAATGGGCAACCACTGTTCGCTGTGGGGTAGTCTTGTCGAGGAATTCAAAGGCTCTGGGGTGGGCGGACGAGGGGTTGGGCAACTGGGCGGAAGGGCGGTAGATGGGCGGGAGGTGGGCAGCAACGGGCGCCGCCTTATCTTTTTTCCACCGGCGCCATTAGCTCCCCACAATGGCGCTCCCACTCCACACGTAAACGGCGGTCCGTTACCCGTTATCCGTTATCCGTTATCCGCGCAGCCAGCGACGGCGGCGGGACGGACTAACGCCCGTTATGACGCTCTAAGCGATATCTGTGGGCGGGCGCTCCTCCCCGCCCACCTTGCAGCCCGCCGCCAGAGAAATATTTATTTATTGCCGCTGCATCGCCTTAAATTGTCAGTCTGAATGCGCGCGTCATCAGGGAAGATGATATCTCTTGCTTGAATTGAAGACAACTGATGCAAGGATCTTTTCATGTTATTCGTTCACACGGAATCAATTTAAGCAAGAGATTTTATTAATATCTACGAGTATACAAAAGCTTTAAATACATACATGAATTAAATTATATTAACCTATTTATACAATCTGGTTGAGCCACCCCTTATGAAAAAATAGTCCAGGTTTTGGATGTGTCGGGCTAATCAAGCGATTTCCTTAAAAATCATATTAATAAATAAAATATGTATATACTCGGACTTCTACTATGCAGGTTGTGGAAACTATGTACAGGTATGTTCCTTAATAAGTGTAACTTCAGATGCAGATATGTCCTAGATTGAGAAATGGAGAGTGGAAGATGACAAAAATAAGTAGCGGCAATTCTTAATGACCATATGTTCCAGATATGGAACGGATATAAAAAAAAAAATGTACAAACATATTTAATTCAAGGTTCAATGTATCATTCCAAATCTTTACAATTGGAGTACATATTTATAATACATATACGTTCAAGATTGTTTTCTTACTTAAGTACTTATGTACGTGCAGATGTAATAACTAATTGCAACAAAAATTGGCAGTATTTATTAATTAAAATAATAATTTTAATGAATAATTTATATGAAAGAATCGTGAACTAAATATCCATAGTTTTAAATCTAATTTATAACGTTAATCCTAATTACAAGTCATCGTATAAATTTAATCGATTCAGTTTTCTTTAAGTGTACAAAATATAATTTTATTAGTTTAAATCTAAAAAAATAAGTGTCCACAATTTTTTTTTAACTTTATCACCAAAAAATCTAATTATATCTCTTAGAGAGAAAAATTTACAGCGAAAATTGACAACACTCATTTTTTTATATTTTATCGTTGTAGGTTTTTATCTTCAGATCAACAGTTTAAGTACTAGAGAACTAGAAACTTAAAAAAAAAACAATTACACTAGAGAGCACTACAAATGAAAATAATCAAAAATCTTTGTAGTTTGTTATAAGAGTATTAAGCAATGACATAATACGCTTAACAAAACCATTGACCTTAATTTTTTATTGTCAAAAAAGATCAATTTTATAACAAGTTTTTTTCATCAAATGTATATTCATATTTCATTGTCAAATAAGATGAATTTAAAATTATTATTTTTTTTGACAAAAATATATTTCATTGTCAATTGCGATAAATTAAAAAAAAGGTTTTCTTCGCATACAAATGCTTTGAGTAAGAAATTGTGTGAATCCAGGGGCCACGCAATCATTATCGCCTCAGCATCTGGATTACTTTAATCGCGTCGCTATCTTCTGCGAGGGGGCGATAAATCCGACGCCTCCCTTTCTTCGGGGGCGGGATTCATCCTGCGCCCCTTTCTTGGGGCGGGATTCATCCTGCGCCCCTCGGATGGGGCGAACGGCGCCCCCGCCCACCCGACGCCCCACCCGCGCAGGTAATGGGCTGCGAATAAGAGATAAATGAGGCGCCCACCGCCGCCTTATCTGTCACTCAATAAATATTGTTTTGTGAAGATGATCTGTCATATGCCAGGACTGCATCCAGGCTTTAACGACTGTCTTATATTCATCAACATTTCATTTTAATTCAGAACATATGGCTATTGCAGTCGATTGCTCACCCGGTGAATCATTTATTTGAGACTCTTGGAGAGTTATGAGACTGTACAACCATATCGCCTCGAATATTGATATATTCCACTTGAGAGAAGCCCAGTTTCGACATGATCTCCACGAATTTATTTATCGAAGTAATTTCGCGGAGTCTTCTGTTTAACGAGCTTCGGGACTTTTTAATAATTGTTGTTAATAATAATAAATACTATTACTTAAAATATACATATACTATACATAAAATTCTTTTTTCAACGCGTCAATCCAAGCACAAAAATAACGGCAGAAGCGGGATGCGAACCGCGGACCTTGGAAACCAACTATGCCCAGGTATTCATACCACTCGGCGAACTGCGCCATTGCCCCGCCTAGACTGACGTGCGTTGAAACTAGTATTTATATCATTGTTACCATCGTACGATAGATGTCGCTATAGTATATATTCAAAGTATGTATATTTTTATTATTATTCTATCAGTCCTCATTTATTCACAAGCTTAATATTATTACTTTCCGGCAGTCTATTTATTTTAGTAAGTACCACTCGGGTCTCGAACCAAACTATAGACTGAATGGATGAGAAACGACTACTTATAGTTCCGACTCGGACTTTATAACCAATCATTTACCTGTGTTACTGATGGATAATTTTTACTTTCTTGATATTGTCTCAAGGAGACATTATTTTATATTTTTTAATTTTTATTAGAATATTATTTTATTATTTCAATATTCTAATCTACTTTTATAGATCATTGACTATATTACAAATTATTATTACTTAAAATATACATATACTATACATAAAATTCTTTTTTCAACGCGTCAATCCGAGCACAAAAATAACGGCAGAAGCGGGATGCGAACCGCGGACCTTGGAAACCAACTATGCCCAGGTATTCATACCACTCGGCGAACTGCGCCGTATTTATGTATAGAATATGTATATTTTAAGTAATAATAATTTGTAATATAGTCAATGATCTATAAAAGTAGATTAGAATATTGAAATAATAAAATAATATTCTAATAAAAATTAAAAAAATTAATATAATAATAAATACCTTTATTTATAAATTGTTTGTATTATATCTTATTTCAGGATCGTATTAAATAAAATTTGTAATGTTCCTGAAAGAAATAAAATTGACAATAAAATAAATAATAAATAATAAAAATTATAAATCCGCTAACAGATTATCGCCTTACAGCTCCATCAGCTGTCATTATCCTTGGGTATATACTATGCATAGTTCCTAACGGATTTCAAGACAGGAACGGGAGCTTAAAATGTAGGTACCTATCCTAGGTAGTATCCGATGTGTTCTACGAGTACAAAACTATTTTATCTTATTCATGAAATAATTAATCATTCTGTATTATTTTTAGAATTCACTTTGGGATCCATTTTAATATAAATTAAATAAATGTTTTATACTTTGTTTTAACATGGTACACAATGAGCACTGTGGAAGCCCTCATTAATGTCAAAACTGCTATCTTTTAGCAAGTGAAATAGTGCTCAGTGTGATCCATGTTAAAACAAGGTATGAAATATTAATTTATTTAACCTGTTCGCATCGGTACCCGATATATGCCGTGTAAGATTCCCCTACCGTTAACATCGGTAGCCGTGATATATCGTTTTGCTACTTTCTTAGAATAGTTTTTTATGCATCATCTGACAGCTAAAGGATACAAGAACAAATGTGGTATATGAAAATAGACCAGATAAGTACACTTATGCTTCAAATACTAGTTTTATAATTGACAGATTAATTTGTATTCCACCGAACCGTAATTAAAGGGTAAATAATTATACGTATTTTTGGGTTGAGCCACCTCCAAAAAACTGACTAGGACCCATAAACATGCTCCGATATTCCTTAAAAACTCTGTTACTCAAATATGTCTACAATACTTTTTTCTCCACTCCTAAGCTTGTCTTAATGTGTATTCGCCGGATCTATGGGTACGTACATGATTTGAATCCAGGCAGCGATATAATAGCTGAAAAAATTGTGTTACGGGAATGTGTCAACCATGTGCTCCAGATAGAGGAGGATATAAAAAAATATTCTAAAAAACGTGTCAAAAGTCATAAACATCACATCATTTTATGGTTTCAATAATAAAATTTACGCAAAAGTGACAATTAGCTAACGGATATACATAAATATAAACCAAAAAACTTTGTGGTTTTGTGGTATTAAGAGGTTTAAATGATTCCTCAATTAAAATATAGACAAAAAACAAATAATAATTGTGGTAAGTCAAATAAATAATAACATATTATTAAATAATTGTCGTTATATGAAATAATGAAAGATTATATTGAAAACCTGACTGATGACAATAGCACATTGTAAGCACGGTTCTCGTTAGATCGTTAAAGTTAATCACCATTTGACAAAGACCAACGCTTAGGTGGGTTATTGCATGTTGCTTATCCCGTTTCGTCGATTTGAATGAGACAGTTAAAAAAAATACATCATCCTTTCCATATCTGCCTCCCTAATGGAGCATATGATTGCGGCCATAAAGTTCTGTCAGCCGCTATGGTTCTTGTTTCTTCTGTGTATAATTCCCGGTTGTTTACTAAGATGACGACAGTCCGGAGACTTTAAGAAAAGGCAGCTGTTTTTTTATTTTTTCTTGCGGCTCACCATACACATCCCAGCCAGGTACACCTTCGTCTCTTGAATAACTATAGTATGGAATGATGCCTTGTGCGCTTCTTCACTTCGTTATTCTTCACAATATCAAACCATCGTACCCAGTGTGTCCCACGCAGGTTTCTGTTTTCAAAATGATGTGTGTCAAGTCTAAATAAATATATATTTCATATGTGCTGTCTTCATAATTTCTGGTTCCGACCCTGGTGGACTTACATACAAATTCGCCGTAAATCTTTCATGATCAAATAGTTTTTGATAATAGCCGCGCGGCTACAGATCCGAATTACATTTTTTCTCCAACGCGCGGCATAATAAATATTGCCCCATTTATCAAAATCATCCCGCGGAGATATCGCTCGGGAATACATTTCTCAGCACCAAACACAAAGCGACGCTTCCTTGGATAGTTTAAGCGGAGTATATATTCGACAAAACTCCCCCATATAACGTTCTAAGCGATCGCGACTCAATGTACTCTCGCCTAAAGCTACTCTATAGTGACTGATATTGTGGCTTTTGGGCTTAGCCGTGTGTGGCGAATTACTTCTTTCCAATATTTCGACCGCCATTGCATGGGTCTTCTTCAGGGTTGATGACTTAGTGATGAGTTGGTGTCTGGAGGTAGTTTAGCCGTCAGCCTTTATTACCCTTACGAGCCTCATGCTCATCGGAGAGTCGTGTACGGTGGCCACAATATCGAATTTGGCCGTGAAAACCTAAGAAGTTATTATTAGTGACTATTTGCCATAAAAAAAACGCTTTCTTGTACCAAAAAAATGAAGAAAAAACAAGTAAAAATTAGACAATAAATATTTCAAAATACTTGAATGAAACCTGACAATAAATCTGAAATATAAGAACACAATTTTGTTGTTTGGATTCGAGGCATTTTTAGTGCCAGTTATGGACTTGTCTATTAATTATACGTACGTAATAACGTTTCAATCAATCATTTTGATTACATGCTATTTATATTTTTCACATAATTTTGAGATAATGATATTAAAATGCTAAAAAGTGTTATTATAGTTTGTTTTAAATAAATGGCGTTGAGGACCTTTTTTTTCATAGAAATGAGTATGCTGTTTTATTACATTCGAAACACTTCAGCGATTTTTTACAAGTAAATGACAAAGGATGTGTTCAGATTGCACGAAACTGTGATCTTATTTCTGTGAATAACATACCTGTATATTCCATGTTAAAATAAAATATATAAAATAACATCATCAGTTTTGTAACAATGTATATGAAAAATATATATATGAATTTTTTTAATTTTTATTAGAATATTATTTTATTATTTCAATTTTCTAATCTACTTTTATAGATCATTGACTATGTTACAATATTATTATTAATTAAATATACATATACTATACATAAAATTCTGTTTTCAACGCGTCTTACGCAATTAAGCTTGTGAATAAATGATGACTGATTGAATAATAAAAAATAAAAATATACATACTTTGAATATATACTATAGCGACATCTATCGTACGATGATAACAATGATATAAATACTAGTTTCAACGCGAGTCGGTCTAGGCATAGCAATGGCCCAGTTGGCTGAGCGGTATGAATACCTGGGCATGGTTGGTTTCCAAGGTCCGCGGTTCGCATCCCGCTTCTGCCGTTATTTTTGTGCTTGGATTGACGCGTTGAAAAAGAATTTTATGTATATTATATGTATATTTAATTAATAAAAATATATATATACTCGTATTTAGATATGGAAACGTGAATGGGTTTACAACATGAAATTGTTATTTTAAACTAGCTTATTTAGGAGTGTAAAACTATTTCATCTAATAGTTGCATTAATTTAATAAAAAATATTGGTGTGAAAAACTTCAGTGCATATTTTTGTTGTTTAATCGTTAGTATTTCATATTCAGTGTTTACGCTTTAGCATTTGTTATGAGGATACATTTTAAATATTAAATCTATTTATCGTGTTTTGATTCATGTTAAATTACTATATTTTATATAAATGAAACCATGTCTTTATGCACTTTGCGAATTTCGTAAGTTATGCACTAGTGAATCAATAATGTGTTTTTTTCAGATTCAAGTAAGGACACTTTCGAATACATTATGGAATACACTATTTATTTTGTATTATAGGACATACGTATAGATAAATATTTTTAGGAAAACTGAAAAACTCACCTATTTAGTTCGTTATTTAATATCAGGTAGAAATATCACATAAGATAACGTCCAGTTTAGATTCCCTAAGGTCTAATCCTATACACTCTGCGCAAAAGTGCCATAAAACATTTTTAATGACAAATAACTTCGTTAAAAAAAGCTAAATGTTCTCGGTCACGGTTTCGGCAGTTTTCACACAAAAGCACGAAAAACTAAAAACGTCCGTCTCACGCATTCCAAACAATTATGTAAATTCGTGAACACTGTGACGTGTTATGGTCGTTTTCATTTTTAATTAATATAAAAACAAAACGAAAAAAAAACCCCGACGCACGATAGTCGCGGCGCGGTATCGCACCACTCCATCGCAACTCTAATTAAAATAAGTGATTAATTACGAGTCGTTGTTGCTTTTATTAAGAACTTTTTAATGGCACTGTTTACCTCTCTCCTCGCCCTCCTGAAACCTTGATAGGGATGAAAAAATATACACAAAATCAAACAAAAATTACGTGTTTTTCTGTTTGGATAAATCTATTATACACAATATATTGTACATATTGAAAACACTTAGTATACTTTAATTATTGATACTACGATTAAAAATATTATAAAAAACGCTTAGTGGAATGAATGATAATGTACTTAACTAATTTCTATCAAGGAAGCTACAGGTCTAGTGCTGTTTATTTTATTTTTATATTTAAATATACAGTTATTAGATAGATAAATACTTGTTACCCTATTTGAACTTAATTGAGTTTAAATATACAGGTGGTGGTATTGTTATAAAGAATAATAAAATACAAATGTTTGTAATAATCTGGCTAGGTGTAAAAAAGGAACGGATATGGCTCGTACAAGATCATTGGTGCAGCGAATTAATAATAAGATCCCCAAATATTTATGAGAAGAAATACTATATTGTACAAATAATCATATTGTGCCAGTTAGTACCACATAACAAATGCATTTACTTACTTGATCGTATAAAACCGCAAAAAAATATTAATATAAATTATATGAAAACATATTTTAACTAAATGTATAAAAACACAACTCAAGTCAAGTATATAAATAAACTTAATTTGTTCCTCTAAGACAGTGAAAATCCCAGGCACACCAAGCAAGCAAGAGAATTGAGGAGATAATATAATAAATAATCTAGTCATAAAAATATAATTCACTCAATGAAGAAAAAACTACGCCTTTTTATTTAAAATTCCTTTATTATTTATTTATTTTAAGAAAAGTCTTGATTTACTCATCTAAGAGTTAGAAAATCCCAGACGCACCAGGCGTACAAGAACGGCGAGGAGGTAGAAATAACGTTGCATGAAACTATGAAAGAGAGAGACGCGGGCAGTGAGGCTGAAGCCCCACTCTCCCTCGCGCCTCGCCGCTTCCAGGTGGGCGCGGGAAATGTTTCAACGCTCGTATCGCTCTTCCGGCGGACGCCGATAGCCCACCATTTCGCGCGATCTATTGCCCTGATACCTCCGACCGAATGGCCCATAAAACTCGGGTGTTTTTGATTGAACGACCATTCTGTTTGGGTCCGGCTCGCGGCTCAGGCGATACAGCCATTGTCGGCATTGTGACCGTCTGTCGGGAACGTTTCTTTGCGGCTGGAAATTTAAGAAAAATATCGCCCGTAGGAGAAAGGCGCGCGTTTTAGGGGTTTAAAATGGAAATCGCACAACACGCGCGTTGGATGCTGGAAACTGGGTTAATCGGGATTTGCGAGTGCCTTATGTGATCTATAGATTACTCTTAATGGCTGCGAAAGAGATTGATTAATACTCACATGTGTGAAGAATGTAAACCTATTTAACAAACATGTAGAGTTTTTTTTATTCCAACTAGTACTTTTTCATTAGTTTTTCTCCATATCTACCTTCGTTAGTAAATATATGCACCTTTTAAGATTATGTATTTTGATTTCTATCATTAATATGATTAATCGGATCTCCGGGTGGGGACTGCTCGAGACAAAACAACCAAGACAAATAAGAAAAACCTTCAGCCCACAAGATATGCCACCTGGAATGTTCGAACATTACTGCAGAACGGCGCCCTAGACGGGAGTATTTGCAGCAAGTATTCGAGGACATGAACTGTAGCGCTTATGCTGAGCTGAAAAGGGTTGCGGAGGACCGAGAGGAATGGAGATCGAGATACAAGATTCTGTTGCTGCAAACCAATCTACCGGATTGATACTACGAAGAAGAATATGATTAATAATGTTTCATAGGACATGTTAAGGACCTACCGAGTACAGAACGTATACAATAATACTTTTGTGCGAAAAACAAGATTTAGACTTTTAGCGAAAGTTTATTGTTCTAAATATACTCGTTTACATAAAAATGGGATATAGCACCGAGGGAACTTGCACAAAATCAATATGAAATACTTGAATTTATGGTTCTAACGAAGAAATATCAGGGAAAAAATTAAGTATACAACGGTAAGACCGTGAATAGAAAAATAAATAAACAATACTACCATGATCGCAATTATCAATATCATTACTAGGATAGTAGAAGCTGTTTACCATCACATTAATATTTACTTCGTAAAGAACAACGATATTATCGCACGTATCTTAAATTTTCCGTAACTTGCATACTGGCGCAAGTATCAGGAGAACAGAGACACCGAGGAGGTATCTTAATATATATTTTCTTCCTCACGAAGCGCAGCGGTTATCTACACACGAAATATGATAACAGGCGAGTGTGTAGCTAATAACTTGTTCTGGTCGCGGCGCTATCGCGAGAACGTTTTAGTGGAAAACGGGTTTTTTTCTTGCTGCATTTCCTCCTCTGCTCGGCTGCTTTGATATGAAAATAAGCCGTTTGTTATCAGGAGCGCAGGCGAGATAAGGGGCGAGCTCCGGGCGCCATGCGGGTGCAGTTTATGCATTTCGCAGATAGCGAGACAAGGAGCCGCGCCAAGGAACAGCGAAACGAAAAACATACGAAATTAACCCCCCGAGGCGTTTCTATTCGCCTAATACAAAACATTCAAAAAATATTATAGAGTAAATAAGTAAAAAAGTACAACTTATTAATTTAAAATGTAAACTAGAAAGTTAACATAAAAAAACGAAAAACAATGTATGCACAAACAATTTGGTTTTTGTCCTCCAGTGAACTCTGACGCTTTGAATGGAGTCGACCAGAAGCTGCGTATGGGAGGGATGTGTATCGGTTATGTAGATCATTTAAGGATAATTACATATTTGCAGTATGCATTATTAATCCGTTTCTCGAATAACGTATGAAAGAATAAATATATATTATTATGGTAAGAAAGAGCGTTCCAAAGCCCACTTTATAATTTAAATTAATAAATAATGTCACCCATGTTGGGGTGCGTGGAAATACAAAATTGCATGGCGTACCAGGATCGCATAAATATATAAAAGAACACTAAATGAGACTACTGCTTTACACTGTGTTGGTACTTACTTCAACAAATAACAATGCATTATTCGCAACATATTTGCGATACAGCTGAGAGCATCTCTGGCTGTCAGCTGATAGTACTGATAAGGGATGTGATAGGACTCGGGCGAGTTTGTTTGGGTCCCGACATCAACATTTCCCTGATAAGACGCAAGCTATGTTTATCATGATTTGGAAAATTTAATAGGCTGGCACCTAGCCTTCCAGACGTGGATGGGAGTTGTATTGTTACACCTACTAGGAGAGCTTTACAAAGAAAGTTTACTTATGTTCGTAGAAATTCACACTATTTCTTTGAATAATTGTGTACGAGTGAGTATCTATGAAGATAAATAGAAAATTCCTTCAATACATCAGTAAAAAAATCTTATTGTAAGCTTACCATTTTTTAAATGTACTATTTCTTTCAACGTAATCATTATTCCATATCCGCTCTTTACTGAAGCATATGGTCTCCAGAAACTGCAGCCTCAAATTTCTGCCACGAACCTCACCTCACCTTATTTTCTTTTTAACTTTCAGATGGTTAAATTAATCTAATCGCACTCGTATCACACCAGAGGACTATTAAATTTCTTTGATGATGCTCTCATTCAGATTATGCGATGCGCGATAGATTGTAACAATAAAATTCATTAAAAAAAATACTCAGAAATTATAGTATAGTTTCGTCGAGAAATATGTGCAAATATACGTCACATTATATTGAGAAAGGCTTCGCTTCCAACATGTATTTTTAAAGATAAGTTAATATCTATTATGATTAATATTATTTTACCTTGAATTATCATAGATCACCTTCAGCAACTGTCACACAAATGAGACAGTTATTCTTTATAAGCAATTGACTGAAGAAGTGAGCAGAGTGCACGAGACCATCGTCTCATTTCTGTGAATAACAGTTGTTCTACGTGATACACGTCAAATAAAAACAACTTTTAATAAATTCATTTCTTAAAGCATTTAAAAATAAATAAACACTTCACTTGACATTATATTAAATATTGAAAGTTTCACAAGTGAAATGTCACGCTAAATTAATTCGCCAGCTTTGAGACTTAGTGCGAAAAGTTTTTATCGAGTGTTTCTCAAAGTTGGTTCACAAAGAACGCGTTTTAAGCTGCAGCATAAAGCAGAGAATCTTAATAAAATTAAAATATCATTATTGTCGTGTATTGCACGTAATTAAATGCGCATATACAAATAATGCATTTCGCCTCCACGTCGACAAGCCTTTCTCAATCCATCACTTGTTCACAAGTTGTCTCTTAAGAAGTGATGGATTGAGAAAGGCTACGAGTTAGTCGAAACTGCAGTCTCCTAAACAAAGAACATAATTTACATGATCCATGTAAACTCAATAGTTATTGAAGTATGTTTCAAATCGATGATAAAAGTACAAATTAGGCGATTGAGCAATAAAGTTGATGTTAGAATTGAAACGCTTATATTATACGAGAATTATTTTAGAATTTGGCACTGACAACACCGTCGTGAGCTTTGCTGATTATAATTATTGATAATTAAATTATTATTACAGTTTAACGGATAAAGTAAGGTAAGCTGTAAAGGATGCGTTGCTCGTTTGCTATTTCCGGTATACACCTGATACCCGGGTATATTGTTTGCGATAAAGGCCGATATCGGTACCGACAATAATGTCAAATGCGCTCTTTAGATTGCACCCGCATGTGATGATAAAATTGCATAAATTATCGACCACTTACAAGACATCGTAAAGTAATTTCTGTGCCGTAAAGTTGAAACGCCGGATGTCTCATTTTTTTACAAAATTGAGTTATTAATACAACCATTATCATAATTATCAGTTCTATGAATGCTGAAGATATGAAAGTCAAACGATTTAAAATACTGAAATTCGTTAAACTACAATATAATAGCTGAAATTAATATAAGAGTACGAGCTGTAAGAACTGTAGTTCATTTAAATCATTTCACCTATAAAACACATCTTACTTTTTTATATTCACTTATCAAATACAACTAATGTCTTATTTTATAGAATTTTTCAATTTTTATTAGAATATTATTTTATTATTACAATATTCTAATCTACTTTTATAGACCATTGACTATATTACAATATTATTCTTAATTAAATATACATATAATATACATAAAATTCTTTTTTCAACGCGTCAATCCAAGCACAAAAATAATGGCAGAAGCGGGATGCGAACCGCGGACCTTGGAAACCAACTATGCCCAGGTATTCATACCGCTCAGCCGACTTGGCTATTGCTATGCCTGGACCGACTCACGCTAAAACTAGTATTTATGTCATTGTTATCGTCGTATGATAGATGTCGCTATAGTATATATTCAAAGTATGTATATTTTTTATTTTTTATTATTCAATCAGTCATCATTTATTCACAAGCTTAATATTATTACTTTCCGACAGTCTATTTATTTTAGTAAGTAACACTCGGGTCTCGAACCAAACTATAGACTGAATGGATGTAAAACGACTACTTATAGTTCCGACTCGGACTTTATAACCAATCATTTACCTGCGTTACTGATGAATACTTTTACCTTCTTGATATTGTCTTATTAACTACCCGTAAATTAAAAAGTAATTATATTTTTTGTAACAGTTTCGATATCTACAGAAGTAAATAAAAATGATAATTAAGTGAAAGCATAAATGCTTTAAGTCCAAAAAAATATAGCATTGTAAACATGTTTTTTTTTTGAGAAATTACGTCGGAAAATGTGTCCTAAAATAGTGGTAAACATAGCATAGCTTACGATGTACATCTGGGTATCCGACCTCAAAGAATACCACTAAAAGATGGCGCGGCAGCTAGTTATCATATAGTTATATTATTAGGTAAATCCATGTCGCAGAAACATGCTCCGAGTAATAACATGAAGCTGTCGTAGATAAAGCAACAAAAGAAGAAGTTTTTTAAATGAATCATTTTTTAAAGGATGTTTCCTTTGCTAACTAAGAACTTTACACTAAAAAATCGATTATTTAAAAAGAAATATACACATAAACATTACAAAATATTTCAATTTTCCCTCTTATTAAAAGCTCTTTGCTCAACAATTTTGGAAATGTGAATGTAAGCATTCGCCTTTAAAGTTCGTAATTTAAATACCATGTCTGCAAGTAAGAAATAATGTCTCAGTGAAGCATTCTCTTCCATGTGTTTTCATAAAAATAACGAATAAAAAAATAAGTATACAATTTTAAATTGGTATGTTAAAAGGTATTCCCACCTGACGATGAGGATTCCTTCATGCATTCCCGTCTTGCAGCTGCCCGGGTGCACTGGCAAGGATGCGTTTGTTATTTGTATGTAACAAGTTGCGTTTGGACAGGATAAACGCAGTAAATAACGTGCTTAAAGTAAGAACTGGCATATGTATCATTAAGTCAGAATAAAGAACTCACTTAAAAAGGAAACTAGTAGAACAACTCACTTCCTAACATTGTTCTAAAAGGCATGTTTTTAATTAAAACATCGCCTTTTAATTTTGTATGAGAAGAATTGTATTGCTATAACGCTAAAACCCTTTCTATGTTAAGGTAATGGATAAATAATTAAACAATGTTTTAGAGACTTTTATGTAGAGCAGGGGTTCTTAACAAACAACAGAAGTTCTTCAATTATTTATATCTGCGAGGAATTGTCACATTTTCTCAATAGTTTTTTATGTATACACATGCAGGAGAATACTGACAGATGGTGATAGTAATTCTGAAGTCTCTTCTGTGGAATTCTATGAAGCTTACCACGGTGTATATGGCTAAACGCTGCATGTGGAGTGTTGATTCGCCAACGTCATAGACTACAGCCCGAGATTCACGCATCATCCTTTAATATTATAGGAATTTACTATGAATGGGTGGTCTTCACGGGACGACTTTCGTCTACCACCAATTTTAATTAATAGGCTATGACTGACATTTTACGGGTGATGGATCAAATTCACAACAACCGGGGGTATTTTACAGCTCAGAAATCGATTAAAAATCCTTTTTTTTAAATCTCCGTCGGGGATCGAACCCACGACCTTTGGCTTGCAAAGCAAACGCTTTGACCAGTAAGCTATGACCGCTGGCAGTAGTAAATTTGATCCATGATGATTTGAACGCAATGAGAACTTAAGTACTGTAGCAAACTGACATATTAACTGACTTTTGAGGTAATTTATAGAATATAAAAACAAAAACTTATCCATATTTATTTATTATAATTCCTCATTTTAATGTTATATCATTATTGTACTGGGCTAGAACGTCTAACATCCCATTCAAATAAGACACTTAAGGTCAAAAGTTTTAAAATCAAGATTTTTATACCTTCAATTCTTTTGCTTAAAATATAATTGATGATACTTGTATAGGAAAGTCGCAGAACATAAAATTATTGTCAACAGTTATCTACATTCCTATCCCATGGGGGGGCGAATTTTTACTTCAAAATTTTGATTTAAAAAGTTTTATATTCTATACGTTTGAATATTTTTCAGTTACTGCAAAACTTTTTTCATTAAATGAATTGCATGATGTTTTATTGTAAAATGTGCTTTAGAAGTTTCCGCTCCTGAAGACTAGTACATCAATTGTCTTTAAAGCTTCTTCCTAATCGTATAATTGGAAGTTGTTAAACTTTTTCAACAATAGACAATATAGAATATAAGTCGGAAAATACGGTAAACGCATTACTCCAAATTTTATTGAGCATAAACTCTAACGTATTATTGTATTATATTAACGAGTACTTTACTGAATGAAGAATTCTAGTATCAACTTCAAATTAATATATACCTGAAATTTTACTAGAATTTACAGCCTAGCTAATATCGCAGATGAATGAAAAGTTTTTGTTTCAAGTTTCTCCAATTTTACACTATACAAGACAAACAAAAAAACGTCATTCTATTCCATTGCATCCTTGTTAACCGCGAAGTATTATTTATGAATTAGAAGCTGCGGTTCAAAAACGTCTTCACAAAATATGGCACTAACTTCCGATCGAATCTACATGGCAACATACTCGTATATGTTTCACGATGAGCAAATTTATACAAGAATAAAGATTATTCAGGTGAAGGGGAGTATAAAGGTAAGGTTAGGTTTGTTTTGAGTTTTAAAAAAACTGCATCGCCCCCATATTTCGCGTCGAATGAAATAATTGGGCCCTGACTGTACGATAAGGGCGGAATGCTATCAGCGGGAAAATTACTAAGCCGGGGAGTACCAACGCCAACCCTAGGTAGTTGGCAGTAAGGTGGAGGGAAAAAACTATATATTACTACAGTTAGTACGTATAAGTATTAATACATTACGATTAATATCGTAATGTATCTATCAATCATTAAATAATTTCATCAAAAGCCGATACAGCCATGTAATGTGTTGAGAGTTTCAGAAAGCGCAGGTCAGAACATTGAATGAATTGAGAGTAGCAGATATTTTGGCGTTCAGGTCAGTGAATACGATACCCTGCAGAAGGAGCTCGATTCCCGCTTTTGGAATGCTGGAACGTCTATATAGCGCCTGCATCGTCCCCACATTCATTTTCAGCTGTAAATTTTGGCATCGCACCAAAAACCAATGCAGCCGTTTAATGTGTTTCTAAATCAGATGCCTGCTTAGAATACTGTGAGTAGGATAGTTTGACTTTGTGAGGAAAGACGAGGTGAGAGAACGTACAAAGCAGCTATCCATACTACAGTCGGTCAAGAGGCGAAGGTGGAACTGGTTGGGATATATACTTCGAATGCAGGAGGAGAGCATTAACTACAGCTTCCTTTTATTCAAGCACTAGGAGTCGCGTCGTCCTGGAAGGCCGTTAGGAAGTATACATATAATATACTAGGTGGAGCTGCGGAAGGCTGAGTTGACATTTGATGAGGTGAAGACTATGGCGGTTGACATATCTGTGTGGCGACATCTCGTGATGACTAAATTAGAAGCTCCAGTTAGAAGAACGTGGTGATTATGATGACAATACTATGTGATGACAATTTCCGGCGACACTTTTCTTTAATTATTAGGTTGTGGCGTGGATATGGAAACAAAATAAAACTCAAAATATTTTTTGTGAAAATCGACAATTGCTAATATAGGTGTTTTGGGTATAGGTTTTTATTGTTCACCCTGTATGCGCTTTTGTACGTGGCAAAGTAACATTCTGCACTAATAAAACTATTCGCCATATTTTATTGCAGGAAAAATTAATAAAATTGCGAAGATAACATCGTAATGCACTTTGCGAATCATTTGCGATAATTTAAAGAATGACCTATATAAAGCAAAGATATTAACATAATTAATAAATAAATACCTTTTAAATTCCTTGTTTTATATGCTTCAGATTAATTACTGTTTATGCCTAATACTCTTTGCCTATTTATTGATATCGATTAGATTAAAAGAAATTCGTAAAAAAAAACAATCACAGAGAATCTCCTTAAAATGGGCGATGCGTGAATTTCGGGTTATAGATGAGTACAGGTAGTGTTCACAGGACAGCTTATGACCAACACTTTAATAGATTATAATTTATTGATATAATACCTTAAATCTGGATCTCTTAAAAATAACATTAATATACACATGCTTATTCCCCAATGCTCATACAAACACAACACACGTTTTCCGCATGCAGCGTCCAGTCACTCTAGCTGAACATCATTGAGTGCACTGGTCACGACCGATTGTGCTCTCCTACATGCGATTGCATAAAAAAATGTTCATATATATACCGTGTAATGTCGGTCAATCGGTAGTCACCCAGCGTGCTATGGAGAGATCCATGCTCGGAGTGTCACTAAAAGATAGAATCCGAAACGAGGAAATACGCAGAAGAACTCAAGTAGTGGATGCTACCCAACGAATAGGCACACTCAAGTGGCAATGGGCAGGACATATCTGTCGAAGAGACGACGGTCGATGGGGAAGAAAAGTATTGGAATGGCGCCCAAGAACTGGCAAACGAAGCATTGGCCGACCCCCTACAAGATGGACCGACGATATAAGAAGAATAGCGGGAGTGACCTGGATGCGGAAGACGGAGGATCGAAGAGGATGGAGACTCATGCGGGAGGCCTACGTTCAACAGTGGACGGACACAGGCTGATGATGATGATGATGAATGTCGGTCACTCACCATTATTGGCATGGCAGTAAATAAGTTGATGTGATAATTATATTAAATTATGGTTATTAATCAGTAATAAAACATGGATATCGTTCTCTATGAAAAGCAGATCTTAGTCAATTTGTTGAACTACTTGTTTTCCTAGTCTTCGATTCTGTTCTCAGTTCTCGTGTTCATTCTTTTGGTCCAGAGTTTGACCCTCTACGAGCGTCCGATAAGGGGTCTACCTGCCTTACTTCTAGTTGTATAGGACACTACCCCACCTCCGAGGGCCTTACCTGTCTTATCAGTGGAATACCACGCGGCGCTCGGGGCTAGGGAAACTCCCAAAGGAACTCTCTTCACGTATACTAAAATATGGATACACGAACTAAACACCAATATATCTCCTCCCATATCTAGAACGTATGGTCAGCAAAAATTGCCACCACACAGCTCTGTAAATAACCGTTGTCGATGCATTTTACAAAGACAACTTTGCACCTAAAACTCCCACTTGGAATCCACAGGACGATGCGCGCACAGGGGCTTGAAAAAAGGTAACCGTAGCTAATGCTCTACTGCGGAATCTGAATTACATTTCCCAGACAGATCAATCATCGTCTCTAGACCGACTGTAGTATAAAATGCTGCTAAGTCCAACAATGATACTACAGAATAAAGCTCGACGCATTTAATTAACGAGTTATTTGTATTTAAATTTGACAAAAGTAAAATTGATATTATTCAATAAAAAAACGTATACAAAAATTGCGCTTATAGATGATAATAACGTAAAATAGAATATGCCTACATGTGTAGTTGGATATAAAGCCATTCTCTATTGTTTGGCGCGCAATTTAAATTTCCTCTGCGCTTCGCGTTCGGCAGATTTGGCGCGAAATCTGCGCGGACCTGTTGGCTGGCCTCTGACAGATAAGCCCGCGTATTGTGCGCGCCAAAATAACTGTCAGAGTCAGCTGGGAGGGGCGGGGCGGCGCCCACTGCACTCACAAGGCGGCGGAGATTGCGATCGGCTTTCAACGAGAGCGAAATAGACCGGACGAAGAGTGTATGGAGGAGAATTTTGTAAAGAATATCAGGTGACTGCACTTGCACAAAAAAACACGAAAGACGCTTAGAAATCATTTTTATAGGACGCCTGTTTATAAAGCCTGGCTTGAACTGGACGAACGAATGCTCATTCTATCTATACATACTCTGCCGAATTCGCTGGTAGCATTAAAAAAACCTTGTACTATAATAAAACGCGTATTTTACCTCTAAACTACGAAACATCTTGTTTGCGTTAATTCAACAATAGACTTAAGAAATTCCTTCTTCCTCTTCCTCCCCTTCTATTCGTATTTCTAGCAAATATCATTTAATAGTTAAATAGAAATAAATATTTTATGAGGGTAGTTCGATTTTAAGTTTACTGCTCTAAAAACTATAAATATTCCAAAAATAAAATATTAATAAGCTTTCAAGAATATAAAATTTACTACTGTAAAAATAAAAAATAGCGTTTAGGTACCTACACATGAGTAGGTACCCACCCAATAAATTGTTTATTGCTGATATCGGAACGCATAAAAAAACGTTACTCATATTTTGTATTTCGAATGTTACGCATTCCTAATTTGAAAGAATTTCCGTTAAATTCCTCGCTGTTGAGTTTAACCTAACGGAAAGAAATGAGCGTATTTTCCGATTGTAGCAAAGCGGAATGACTTCGATCACGGAATTAATTTAAAGGGGATGAAAATAATTTGGTAGGTATGTAATTTTGTGACAAGTGACACACGTCTGGCCAGCGATTGTCAAGTATTATCTTTTATTAACTCTCCTTACTTATATCAACCTTCATTGTTAATTGTATTCATATACCAAAACGGTCAATTAGAGCATTATGAATAAAAAAATAAACAGTGAACAAACGTAAAAATAGGAGTGCAAAAGACATAAATATTATGTTTAAATGCTTGAATACTAAACAAAAATATGATATAATAATAAAATGACTTACCCATACTGTGATATTAGAACTGAAATTTGTATTATACTGGTTGTTTGACTTACCTGTAAAATGAAAAGAAAATGTTAGAAATAAGTACATAATCTAAAAATACGAGTATACCAAAAACAATCGCAATTATATATGCACTAAAATAAAAATTCAAATTTTAATTATTACACTTTATTCATATAAAACTTTTGATAGTTCCTATAGAAATGTGATACATGCTTAGAAATTTTTAAAAAATGGGTATGGAGATTTTTTCGGTAATTTGTTTTCGTTTTCCTTACTCTTCGAGTTTTGCAGGAGTTAGACCCTGAGCGATCTTGTCTCGAAAAACAGCGATCTTCAGCTTAATAAGAATAATATAGTAAGTGAGAAAAATCTTCTACAGCCAATCGCAAAATAAATAACTTCCTTCCACGTTGAAAAATACCTTCAAATTCATCATCAGCCTATGTCTCTGTACTGTTGAACGTAGGCCTTCCGAACGAGACTAAATCCTTCTCAATCCTACGCCTTCTACATCCAGACTACTCCCGCTATTCTTCTGATGTTGTCAGTCCATTTAACATTTGATCAAACAACGTTTCTTTTGCCAGTTCATGGACCCCACTCCAACACTTTTTTTCCCCGTTAACCATCATCTCTTCGACAGATGTCATGCCACTTGAGTGTACCTATTCTATCGGTAGCCTCCACTACTCGAGTTCTTCTTCGTATATCTTTGATTTGGATTTTATCTTTTAGAGACACTCCGAGCATTGATCTTTTCCTCCGATAAGTTAATAATGCAAATATGTATTTATTAAAATTCTTACTTTTAAGACATTGCGGATTTTTCGCGTTGAAAATGTACGTAAGTTTTCCAAATTCTGTCCATCCCAGTTGTATACGTCAGTACATTTCTTTCGAAAGACTATGGCGATCATTTGATTTTTTACCCTTTATTTATGAAAAATTAAGAACCACAGAAATTTGCAACTTTGAATAAAACACATGGGCGACATAGCTGACTGAAAAATGGCAGCTTATCTTGATTGGCCGTCGGCAGTTTAGGCGCATGTCCATTACTGAAAACTAATCATTATTATGCTTGGAGAAAATCACACAGGAATGCAATCACGTGGAGGGAAGAGGGAAAGGCCTACATAATTCACGGATTTGAAGAAAAAATTAAATAAAATAACAATTTCGACAGTGGCGTGCATTCGGCCACTTAAGATATCGAAGGCAGAATTGAGAGAGTACTCAAAAAAAAATTAACGTCGTTTCGGTATCGCTTATCTTGAAATAAAAATAAAAACTTGAATATTGGGGTATTTTTTAATATCTAAGTATTTAAATTGTTTTTTATACTTTGATGTGGATTACAATTAATGTATGATAGTGGTATATAGCTGAAATTTTCAGTTATCTCAGTTCTAATTAATTAAATCAAAGGATATTGTGATGTGCAGTATAAAGTTATTCTTGGCATGAACATTTAAAAACTGTGGTTTTCAAGTATTGTGTAAATGATCAATGTGATCCATATTAAAGCAATGTAAAAAATATTTATTCATTTCCATTATTTATTTATTCATTCACGTTAGGGCGGTTCTCGTTTGATCACCGAAGTAACGCAACATTGGGCGCAGACCACAACTTAGATGGGCTAACCGCATTTCGATGGTCGCATTAAATTGCTTTATAGAACCAAATGGTCTTGACCTCGGAAACAATCATCAAAACTCCTTAAAAAAATACTAATCACTCAAAATATGCCTCGGATGCTACAGGCGCTGTCTCTTTAAGTCCCCGGACTTCTACCTTGGGTACGTCAGGAACATTTATGTTCCCTGGAGGACTTTCGAGTGCTGAAATTTGTGGTGACCATAAGTTCCAGATATGGAACGGATATGAGAAGAAAAAAATACTTAAGATTTAAATGTGAATGCAAAAAATATAAATAACAAATAGGTTTCTATTTAAATTCAGACATACTCATAAAAGCAAGGTCGATAAAATAAAGCTACAAAAATAAATTCATGCTGTTCATACTCAAAACAACATGCATATATGGCAATATTTCAAGTAAATTTATCATTAAAAACTTCTTATCGTCTTTAAGAACCGGATTGTGTTAGTGCGAGCACTAAAGGGGAGCACAAAGTGTCTGATAACATGTCCAAAAATTAAATAAAACCGCTTGGTGAGGATGAAACATCGGCGAGATACCAGGAGGGCAGGAGACGTGGGAGGCTCAGGTGTGCGGGTCGCCAATACATCCCGTAATAATCGGACGATAAGTGGCGCATAAATCAGGCAGATAGCATCGGCGCGCGGCACGTCCAGCGTACAATTAGCCCGGCCGAGAACGCATGCTGTGATTGACTCGTCACCACCCCTGCGACTTCATGCGATCCTGATAGTTTTTCAGTCTAATAAGTACTTCAATCAACACAGTATGATTGAAAAAATCTTTCACACTGCGATAAATCTAATTATTTTAGTATTCTTAGGCACATTGACTCGTCACCAACCCTGCGAATTTATGCGACCCTGATTGTTTTTCAGTAAAAAAAGTAATTTTACATCCACACAGTATGTGACCTTGCTTATTACTCAAATTACTGTAGCATTTTTAAGCATATAGTTCTTCAGCCTAATAAAAAACTCTATCCAGTCGTCACTTACCACATTTCCTTTTGCCACATCATCTAATCAAACAAATAGCTAAGCTATTTATTGACTTCTAACTTACTTCTGGGTTATCCAGGTTATTTTTTTACCTGATACGTACCTGATACGTATTATAACCTAACCTTAAGTAAACCAAAAATACTTGCCAAATTAAGTCATCGCCACCCTTGCGAATCAATGCGATCCTGATACATTTTTTACCCTAAAATGTCTCCCAGCTTTAAGTGACTACGCATGGCATGGCGTGACCTTGTCACTCCTAAAGCAACAAAACACAACATAAATCCTGACGAATTGAGTCGTCACTCCCCTTGCAAATTTATACCACCCTAGTAGATTCTTAAATTCAAAAACCAAAGTAATAAAATACAACTGCCAAATTGGCTCGCAGTGCGAATTATCGCGATCTTGTTTGTTTTTCAAAATAATATTTTTTGTGTTCACGCGAATCACCTGACTGATTTACTTGTCGCTCTCTTATAATATTACCAAACATTCAGCTTATTACTGATTCGGGCATTGAATTGTGTCTTCTCTAACCAGTTTATGCGATTCTGGTAGTTTTTCAATCTAACAAGTACCTGAATTAATTTTAGACTAGCAATTACAAACCTTACTAAACAAATAACTTTGTTTGATAAACGAGAACTCATGTGATCCGGATAGTTTTTGAATGATAAGTTACCTTCACGTAAACAAACTTAAAAGCTTCAAGAATGCATTGCATCTCTCTTTCTTTACAAAATATCCTAACTATATAACATGCATACGCTCCTAATAGCTTTAACTGAGGTTGCCAGATGAAGAGGCCTCCAATAATATACCTCGTTAATCTTTTATACAAAAATATTGATGAAAATACACTTTTTCTACTGCAAAGAGCGGAAATATGATTTGATTGGAAAACGTGAAGAAAAATGCGGTAAATCTATGTCCAGCACACATGATAAAAGTCATAATATGCAATATTTTGATTGTGTACTAGATTGCATAAAAACGTTGTTGTCCGCAAAATATGAAGCAAAAACATGCAATATATAATGTATGCGAAGAGAGATAAACAATAAAATAAGATGTCTTCAGAAAGAGCGAAAAAATGGGGGGGACATAATAAATTGATATTGTATTTGCAGGCCCTCTGTCTTGGCAAGAGAATAAATAAGTTTTAAGTTGCCTTGGCCCGCGTTGCTCGTTATCTCTGGTTCCCGGGTCTGCGGTTAGAGAGTGGTAGAAGACGAAGACACGATCAGATAGTCGGTCATGGTGTACTTCGGGTTGTGGGGTTGGGTTGGGTAGTGACAGACTGCGGTTTGGCTGACCAGTGCGTGGAGTCATCACCGACTCTTCATATCAAATCTAATTTTAAACGTATTTTCATGCTTGTGGCGAGCGATAGCGCGCTACTACGTGATACGACAACATAATGCTGGATATGAAATATCATATTTTATTTGTGCATTTTGATAAATATATATAATTTTCAATGATTCGATTGAACATATGTAGTAGATCGTTTTCTAATTATAATATCAAATATCACAACTCACACTCTTAACTTGATTGAATTATTGAGAAACAAAACTATTCAAAATGGTTATATCGAAGATACAGCCGCTGTATGTTTTGTCAACGCCTCTATAGCGCAGCATCTTGCTCGTGCGCTATTCGTCTGCCTTTCGCACAAAGATGAATACATTTTTGTAGTGTGGCATAATCGTATAATCGTATACTCATGTAACGCAGCGTTTCACTTGTATGCCATTGGAAATAGTAAGTTTCCGAAGATATTATTACCCTCAATTTACGATATTAAATATCAATAATTATTTTTGAATTTAATTTTAAAAATGCTACTTTAAGGCTGTTTTTACGAGCGTATTTTTTACTTGTAAACTATTGTTAAGTTATAATTATTTATATAAAAAAAGTAAATACACGCTTCGCTTCTAATCTAAATTGTACACCATTTTCAAATTATCTTTTGCCGGCGATACGATAGCGCGAACAGTTGAAAAACAAATACTTTGTATGAGTAAATACACACTTTATATATAATATACAGGTGGTTCTCGACTTACGACGGTTCTACTTACGACGATTCGCACTTACGACCAAAAATTTGAAAAAAAATAAAAAAAATAATTACGACCAAAAAAATTGTATTGCGGTGCGCGTGTCAACCTTAGTCATGCGTTAACAAAAATGATGCAATAATGATGCCATAAAAACTTCGTTCCGGTCAGTAGATCACGGGACGTGCACAAAGAATGTTGTTTATTTCTCACTTCTTCCCTTCGTTGTTTTAAAATTATGAATTAATATAAAAAATATATATACATATACTCAATTCAGTTGACACAGTGTTTTTGAACACGGATAATTAATATAATAAGATATAAATATTACATATACGCATTTAATATCTGAAGTCAATATCAATAAATCGTGCTCATAATGACTGGCAAACGGAGTAGAAGTGACAAAAAAAGTGCTTCAGATTTAGAAATAAAACTTAAAATAATTAAACAATATGAGAGTGGTAAAAGAGTGAAGGACATAGCTCGGGATCTACACTTATCACATTCAACGATCTCTACAATTTTAAGTATCAGTGAAGCTGTTAAAGGAGCAATATCCATAAAATCTGCAATAATAACAACAACAAAAATCTAGGACCCATTTACGAAATGGAAAAACTATTAGTGATTTGGATGGAAGATTTTATAAAAAAACGAATCCCCCTTAGCCTTTTGACCATAAAGACAAAGGCACTGAGTCTTTTTGAAAACCTAAAATTAAAGGAGCAAACTAACTACGAGCAAACATTTACTGCTAGTAATGGTTGGTTTGCGAGATTCAGAAACAGGGCGAATTATCAAAATGTGAAAATAAGTGCAGAGGCAGCTAGTGCCGATTACAAGGCTGCTGAAGATTTTATCCATACATTTGACGCAATGATTAGGAAAAAAGGATACATCAAGGAACAAATTTTTAACGTTGACGAAACCGCGCTCTATTGGAAGAAAATGCCTCATAGTTCCTACATCAATAAGGAAGAAAAAAGTATGCCAGGCTTCAAGGCATTTAAGGATCGTTTTACACTTTTATTGGGTGGCAATATTGCTGGATGTAAATTGAAACCATTAATGATTTATCACTCTAAAAATCCGAGAGCCCTCAAAGGAATCAATATCGAAATGTTACCACTATATTACCGTTCAAACAAAAAAGCGTGGATGACACAATTTATTTTTGAAGACTGGTTTTTGAATTTATTTATTCCAGAAGTAAAACAATATTGTAATCAGAAAGGAATTCCATTCGATATACTTTTAAACTAGACAATGCACCAGGACATCCACCACATATTGGAAATTTACATCATAACTTTAAAATCCTTTATTTATTATGTATTTACCCCCTAATACCACCAGTATTTTGCAACCCATGGACCAGGGAGCTATTGCCACATTTAAAGCCTATTATTTAAAAACTACATTTGCCCAAGCAATAATAGCGCTTGACGAGGGAAAAACGTTTAAAGAGTTTTGGAAGAATTTTAATATTCACCAAGCAATTAAAAATATTGGTAAGGGATGGCAAGAGGTCACATCATCGTGCATGTATGGAATATGGAAAAGCTTACTAAACGTTTTGAAAACATAACTCAGTCTCAATTTGAAAAAGAAAATGAAATTGAACACACTACAAATCTCATTGTAGGGCTTTGCAAGAAACTTGATATTAATATTGATCGTGAAGACTTAGACCAACTTATAGAATATGATTCGGAAGATCTTACAAATGAAGAATTATTATGTATCGAAAATGAACGGGTTGAAGAAGAGACCAAAAAAAATAAAATTATCATGGAATCTCCAAAAAAAATTGTATTGAAAGAAATGGAAGCAGCGTTCCTTCAAAATTAACCAAGCAATGCAAAAATTTGCAAAAATGGATTCGGATAACGAAAGATTTTTGAGTATAAGCCGCCGTATTCAGGAAGATCTTGCTTGCTACAAAGAAATATAAGGGGAAAAAAAACAACAAACAACTCAATTAAAATTGGATATGTTTTTTAAAAAGCCTACTACTGCTTCTTCTTCCACTACTGTTGATGAGCCAATGGATTGTACTTATATAAGTCCAGATGACGAAACACTTTAAATATTAGTGAATTAATTATGTTAAATATTATTGATGTAAATATTTTAGATATTAATGAAGTAAATATTTTATTTTGTATTAATAAATAAGTATAAATATAACAATAAAAAATATATAAATAAATACACATGTTTTGTTTTAATATGTAATTATGTACATATGTACATATTTTGTATGAAATTCGACTTACGACCAATTCGAATTACGACCAAAGTCCAGGAACGTATCTCGGTCGTAAGTCGAGTGCGAATGTAGATCAAGTTAGGATATATTTTTCAAATAACACTACAAATAACAAAAATCTGCAGTCACCTGTGGGCACCCTTTTCCAGACCTCATAGCACATTCTCTGCGACTGTCAGTTACTTTTGTTAGAAAGAGGGGCATGTAAACTCTGTGGCTACGAAAAATATTTTCCACGGATTTACCGATTTTGATTGAATTTTTGGTGACAAAATCTACATTACTTTTTTTTTTACCCGTGACTGCGATTCTTATTTCTTTTGCGAGATATTTTTCTTTAGTACTTATATGCATTGCCTAAGTTCATTTTAAAAAGTAATCCCATTGGACCTATCATATACAAATTGCTCGTAATTTAAAAGAGAGCATCATTAAGGAGACTTTACTGTCGTCAGGTGTAATGCCTTTCCTTCCTTTCATGCCTCCCGCTTTTTTGCCATTATAGTTTGCAATCGCAAAGCGCGAGTTAACATAGTATGTAGTTTAGGTGCTCCGAGTGACAAGAGAACTAACATAGTATTAGGTAAGGACCATGGCAGCTGAAAGAACTCGTCTGGCGACAATTTACAACGACCATATTCTCCAGCTAGGGAGCGGATATGAAATTATATATATTTTATGATAACAACTGACGGGGCTGCAGCGCTGCGGGTATCAGGATGACATAACAATATCACCTTATCCGGGTCTTTCCCTTTCCGCTTGCATATTTATTAGCTCTATCTCTTCCTCGCGCTCGATCAATCACTTCCCTTGGCCGGCCCCGCCCGAGAGAACGCGCGCTATCTCCTATTATTTTATGCTGCCCTGGTATCGCGGCAAGATTCCGCGTTGCCAAGGCACCGGCGAAGTTTCCATTTTTCATGGAAATATGAATAACTTAACTTAGGACTGTGCGCCACTACAGAAAATAATGCTTGTTATATATTAATAAATAAACCTAAAACATATTTTACAGAGAGTCTATTTTTAGTCTGTTTTTAATCTCTTACTGTTCAATGTGCTCATCATCATTCCGTATACATATATGTCATCATAGAGTTTTGTCAGCCACCTAGATGTCTTTGTACTACGCCTCGTCATATTCTATATGTAGTTTCTGGCAGCCAATCAGAAAGACAAGATATAGGGTAACTGAAGAAACGGCATCAGTAGTTGCTGTAGTTGATGCTCTCCTGCAGCATACGAAGAACTTTTTCCACCCAGGTCCAACTTCGCTTCTTGACTGACTTTATGATGAAAAGCTTCTGTGATCGCATACTAGAATATTTAAATTGATAAAATGAAATAATTCAAAATAGTGGCATAAAATATTCCAGAGCATAATCGGCTCACTGGTTATTATGGAAGTATATTAGTACTTTCTGCGAGTACTATTTCTTCGTTAAATCGTGTTTATCGTGTAGTATGTCCTCGATAGGGGTACGCACTTGGTTTTGACGATTGACAGTAAGTACTTTGACGGTTAAGAGTGGGTACATGGGAAGCTAACAAAGAAAATTATAAGTAACAGTGGCCATGGTGGTATCAGTGAAGTGATAAGTTTACATAGTCATTTCGTCGACTACTAATTGCCTTAACCTTGGTGGTAAAACAATGTTTGTACAGTTTTAGTTAATACGCTTTTTTGTTATCCACAATAATATTCAGAAATATTGTTTGTTAACGTCGAAAATTAACTTTTTTACATAACTTGAGACAGTAAATTGAGAACAAAAAATGATAAGAAATCATTTGTGGTCACTCTCTCTTACTTTGTCATGCCACTCTAATTGTGGGTCATATATCCACCAGATACTGCTCTGAATAAACTTAATAGCTGGATAATTTTTTGTCTGATACCAAAATGGAGACCAAAAGTATTCCAGGCCACGAACTAATTTATGTTATAAATTGAAAATATAGTAACTGAAACATTACATTTTTTTGTATGTATACTATGTGATTTATGTATTAGAATACCAAGAATCTTCTTCGTAGTATCAATCCGGAGGATTGGTTTGCAGCAATAGAATCTTGCATCTCGATCTCCATTCCTCTCGGTCCTCCGCAACCCTTTTCAGCTCAGCATAAGCGCTACAGTTCATGTCCTCGAATACTTGCTGCAAATACTCCCGTCTAGGGCGCCGTTCTACAGTAATGTTCGAACATTCTAGGTGGCATATCTTGTTGGCTGAAGGTTTTTCTTATTTGTCTTGGTTGTTTTGTCTCGAGCAGTCCCCACCCGGAGATCCGATTGGGGGATTATTTTATCTCCGGAAAATTTTACTTGAGATTCAATAATTTTTTTGCTGATACGTGGGATGTTTTTAAGACCTTTAATGTGGTATTTTCCCCTTTATTTCCAAATCCTAATGCCAAGAATATAAAAAGATAAATAATTTCAAGATGCAATTTCAATAGAAGACCTATGCACTGTATGTCTCTTACAACAATGTCTTTTATTATTAATTAATTTGCATGAAGCAATTATGCTATTATATTAACAGCCTGAATGTAGCATCACTGTATCAGGAGCGCAGAAAGTTTATGGGGTATCGCAAATTTGAAGAAAGAACCAGATTTGTTTTATCTTGAACGTTGTTTATCATACATATAGTATTTGTATAACATTAAATTTAGAAGATATCCACATAATAATGCATGTCACAAAATAATAAATAAACTCACAATAGGTAAAATTAAAATTGATAATAAGAGAATAAAGCGATCTTGGAACGCCGCGATATATCAGGAGTACATAATTTCCAGCAGGTATAGCAAATTCAAAGAATGTATCGAAACAAATAAGGTTTTTAATGTATTTTATCAATGAATATTTAATGTACCAATAGTTTCAGAAGATAACCAAGGCTTGTCACAAATATTTAAATCATAAATAAACACAGTATGTATGTAATTATCATGAAGTGAAGTGATCAATAAAGCGATCTTGCTATCGGGCGCCGCGGTATCAGGAGCACAGAAACTCCAGCGGGTGTCGCAAGTTTGAAGAAAGGAGGGTTCCCAACCGAGCCGGTCGCATTGTTCACATTCACAATATGAGTAATGAGCGGCTGCCAGGGCCGCAGGCATTTGGGCAGATAGCGGTTATCGCCCGGCTCATTTCCGCCCCTGAAGATAACACAGCGAGCAGATAAATAGAGTATAATTTATTATGTTTCGAGAGACGCTGATAGAAGTCCAGATGGAACCGTCGGTCTTCGGAACGGCTTCGGGAATTCGTTGGTTAACTCCCCTTCTCACTTTTTTAAAATTAAACGCTCACACTAAAAATTGGCAATTATGTACAGCAACGAACTTTAAGCAATTAGAATATGAAAAATCCACCGATAAGCTCTGGAATACTCCAGTATACTAAGTGATTTATTTTTCTTACGATCAGGATCTCTTCAGCAGCAGATAACATACTATATACTTGCAATCTCTCATTCAGTCTATCTAGCTCATCGACATAGAACCCACCTGTGTGTGTGTTTGTGTCGCTGGGTTGAAAAGATTTGCCGGAGGAGGAAGTCTGAGATTCCGTTTCTAGGAGGCACCGCGTGGAGGTTCTTTTCATGTTCCCCATAGAACCCACTGATTTCAAACGATTGTGTTCAAAAATAGTACTAAAATTACTTCCATGAAGTAAATAAAAACAATACTTAAATAAAATCATGCACTTTTCTTAGGTTTTTTTCAGCATGACTCGAACGAATTCGTTTTCGTAATATTATCGTTGATAATAGGCTTTCTTTTCCCATATTATTTTTAAAGAAAACGTACCAACCGTGTTTAAAAATAATATTTCTATGTTTTATCCAAACTTAAGACAAAACTGAATTTCACTCATAATTAATCTGAAACATGTATTTACTCATTAAAAAAAAACGGTAATAAATTGCGGATATGTTCAACAAAATTCATTATGATTTGACTTTCAGTCTTTAGATCGGTTTCGGTAGTATGGTAGGGTCTACTCTTTCAACATCTCTCTTTCTCTACCCAGATGTGCTGCTATCAGCCCCGGTCCAGGCAACTGGAACGAGATTAGTAGAGAGCAAAAACATGGGACGTCTCTTGATGCTGTAAATAAGGCAAGAATGGTATCTACGGAAACCATCGTCTTTGCAAGTGTGACATTAACTATAACTCTAGTTGCTGCATAATAACACTACAATACAGAGTATACGAGTATACAAACTATTACGAGTATACAAACAAATATTTGATAATTATTCATCATCATCAGCCTGTGTCCGTCCACTGTTGAACGTAGGCCTCCCGCATGAGTCTCCATCCTCTTCGATCCTCCGCCTTCCGCATCCAGGTCACTCCCGCTATTCTTCTTATATCGTCAGTCCATCTTGTAGGGGGTCGGCCAATGCTTCGTTTGCCAGTTCTTGGGCGCCATTCCAATACTTTTCTTCCCCATCGACCGTCGTCTCTTCGACAGATATGACCTGCCCATTGCCACTTGAGTGTGCCTATTCGTTGGGTAGCATCCACTACTTGAGTTCTTCTGCGTATTTCCTCGTTTCGGATTCTATCTTTTAGCGACACTCCGAGCCTGGATCTCTCCATAGCACGCTGGGTGACTTATAACTGGGATAGGATAATTATTATCGCTGTATTTTAACAGCATTCCAAATGACTTTGAAGATTTAACAATCTACTGATGTAAAACAATCACTTATATATTGATGAAAAAAATATATTTAAATATATAATATTACAATACAGATAAATATTGTTTAATGTTTTTATTTATTTGGCCAATATCCAAAAATTATAAAAAAAAATTTTTTAGTCAGAGCAGCATATAGTCTTCTCAAACAGCCTTACAAAATGATAAGTTCAATACAGCCGATGCAGTGCTATTGTATCAGGATCACAGAAAGTCGATAGCGTGCGCTACTATCTCATAACTGCAGATGTAAGCCGCTACATCGCAATCACCGCTGCAATTTTCGCCGATTCTTCGCATTACACGGCTGCATCGACTTTTTGTCAGATGCCAAAATTCACAGCATTACAAAAGAAATAAATAAAACAATACCTTCGCTGTTTTTAGTGTATCAGGACAACAGAAATTCAAACGTGTATTGGTTGCATTGTCATAGCTGGTGCGGACGTTAGACGCTAAATCGCGAACTTCAATTCGACAATTTCTTCTTTCCATTTACGGCTATTTTGGCTTCTTGTAAAATGCCAAGATTCACAGATTTACAAAATATTAATCAAAATACAAGATATACAATTATATTGTACCGGGATTATATAAATTCGAAGGCTTGTTAGATGCCAAGATATAGTCGAACAAGAATGGACAACACAGATGCTATAGTTTCAGTGTATCAGGATCATAGAAACTCAAAGGTGTATTCCATCGTTAGAGCCGCAGATACTCGTATTAGAAGCTAAATTGCGAAATTCTGTAAAGACAAAAAAGACGCCAAGTGTAGACGACCAGTCGACCTCGACTGATAACCCGCTCTACTAGCGGCTGTACGGGTGTCGCCTCCGTGTTCCGGTCGGATTCCTTGGGCTGGGGTGTAGTCAGCTTCCAAATCGGCATCCTGGTAGAAGTCCATGTAGAACAGTAGGCCGGGAGCGCCGCAAGTCCAGAGTAGGTCCGGGGAAGGAGAGAGTAAAACTCGAAAGTATTTTCAGTTCTGTTTTATTTTGGTTTTGACACCTATATTTATACTACAATCTCTCCTGGAGGCGCGCCCTGGGGAGGAACGCCGACCAATCAGCGCGGTCGGTTCGCACCCCGATTCAGCGCGCGCCGGAAGGATCCTGCGTTGGTCGACGCGTCAAGGCTCGGGAGCTCTCGCACGCACGTCTCGCAACTTTGAGAGCGCATGTACCCAATTTATCAAGTTTATTTATATCCTATTTCGGTGCCTGCGCGGTACAGCGGTCGTCGAGCCTTAACCATGAATGTTTCTTTATTCAGTCTCGACAGACCACCTTACATTACCGGGCGCCTAGAAGCTAAATATTTTAAATCTTAATTCTACTTATTTCTACATAATCGGACGTCCGTAACACCAAGATTTGAAGGTTTCAAAATATAAGAGATGTAGCGGGTAGATCGTATCAGGATAACAGAAATCAAACATAAATGTATTGTAATGCCATAACTGCAGATGTTAGCTGCTACATCGCTAACACCACTATATTACGATGCATTCAATTATTTGGCTTTTTGTTAGATGGCAAGATTATCAAATATCCTATCAAAAGAATATGCAAAAAACACAGGCGCGGTAGTTTCAGTGTATCAGAGTCACAGAAATTCCAAGGTGAATTACATCGTCATAGCTACAGATACGTATGAGTATTGCGAACTTCTGTCAATGCATGTTCATTATACGACAGTACCACCTATTTTTTTAAGATTCCAAGGATTCACAAGAATAGGCAACAACAACACAGGTGCTGTAAGCTTAGTGTGTCGGGATCTCAGAAATCCATAGGTATCCTGTATCGGCATGACTGCAGATTTTAGCCGTTATATCGTGAGCACTACTTTATTACATTAAACGGAAGCATCAGCTATTTGTAAGATGTCAAAATTCGCAGGTTTACAAAAAAATGATCAAAATACAAAAGATGTAGCGTTATTGTATCAGGATCACAGAAATCTAAAGGTGCCTTGCATCGCCATGTCAGCAGATGTTAGCAGCTGCAGCTGCAATCTCCCGTCCATTGTTTCTCGGCGATCGCTCGTCCTCCCGTACAGTGCATTCTTCACTATCTGCGGGTCATTATTATGCAGTCCGCGAATCGCCAGGTTTATCCGCTAGCCGCATGACACTGTTCATATCAGCGCGATAGAAGGCGCGCTATCGCCGCGTTGTCCTCGCACTGTCATTGCTCGGCCCAGCACAAACGTTCAGACCACGATAGTCGGGCTAATAGCTATCCAATAAACGTCGAGGGGTTTGGCCTAGAATTACGTGACTGTCATCCAAGCCTTTACGGTATCAATATCCTCAAATATATCAACGTTCGAAGTAGTAAATCTGTTTAATCAAATTTTCCTCCCCGAGCATCCGTACTTTGTTGATCAATGATTACCTGTAAGATGCCAGAATTTGGAGCCTTACAAAAACTACATCATCAGAATATGAACGTAAGCCTCTTGTATAAGGCTCCACCTTTCTCGATCCACCGCATCCAGGCTACTCCCGATATTTTTGTGATGTCATCAGTAGATCTAACATGGGGTCGATCAACGCTTCATCTGCCATCCCTTGGATGCCACTCTTTCTCAATACTTTTCTTCCCCATCGACCGTCGTCTCTTCGACGATATGTTCTGCCTATTTTTACTTGTTACTGTTGAGTGTGTTTATTCGTTTTGTAACCTAATATAACCGAATATCCTAGTTTGGGATCTAATTTTAAGAGACACTCCGAGCATGTATCTCTCCATGGCACGTTGAATGATCTTTATTTTATGGATAAGACTTGCTGTTCCAGATTCCACGTCTCTGCGTCATAAGTTAATACTGGGAGGATGCATTGGTTAAACGTTTTAGTTTTATGACATTGCGGAAAAACTACATACACAAAGTAAAAATCTATAAAAAAGAAAATATTTTATAATCTGCACATTAGAAATGGTGTAGGTATTATTGAAACACCCCTTCATAAATGATGAATTCACACATTATAACGCAATTAAAGAAGTACATATTAAATATGTATTTTAACGTTCATTACCTACATTCTATGCAATTTTTGTGCAAATGCCATAGGTTCGGAGACATGTAAATACATAACCGTTATCACTAAATGAACATTATTGTTCGTGTTCAAATAACAGGTTTGTATGTTCTAAATTCACCCTTACAATATACACAGAATACTTCTTTTAATCACCGTCTTGCGGTTTTCCTTGGCATGCATTTTTTTACATAAAAAAGTACAAAATGGCGACATCGGAGTATCGGTACGATGGAGCATTCGTTTCGTATCGAACCGCGATGCCCTGTATCGATTTATTTGACCTCTGATCGACTTGGCTGTCAATAATATTGGTCCGTACATTGTCACAAGACAGAGAAAGTTCATCAGAAATTTCCATCACGTGATCGTCGTGTGATCACTAACGCGTCCCAATCAACGAATCCTAAAATCAGATCGCGATCTGTCAGGGCGATCTAGACTGGACTTTACCTGCCTTGTACACCCGCATCACACGGGAGGAAAAATAAGTCCCCTTGGCAATGCGCAGATTATCATTAGTTAACAACTACAACTGATAAGTCCAGTGAGAGTCCTCTCTAAACAAATTTGTCCACCGCACTGTCGAGGCAATCTGTCTGAAACAATGTTTATTACAATTTACTGCGATTGACGACGATTGATTAGGAAAAAAGTGAAAGGAGTGACGTTCAAGTACTGGTAAATGAAGCGTTGGCCAACCCCCTACAAGATGGACTGACGACATCAGAAGAAACTCATGCCGGAGGCCTACCTTTAACAGTGAACGGGCACAGCCTGATGATAAAAATTCATTTTTTCGTAATTTATTACTAAAAAAAATCTATCTATTTTATTAAGTATATAGATCCTGATGATGGTGCCATGTCACCGAAACTGGTAGAGTGATTTATTAAGTAAAACTTAGTGGTTTATACAAAGATTTACTTGTTTTATTATTTTAATATTACAAACTACTAATTTACTGCTATCTACTAAAATGTAATATAATCTTCATCCAACATAAATTTATAAAATCTACCTATGGCATTTTATGCAACATGAATTTGACACATTCTTCGATTTTCTACCAACATGAAAACGCAAAAAGCCTTAACATATCTCAAAACGAAAGTAACATGACTCATAATTTTGAGAAAATTTCACAACAACATTAGACGAAAAAAAAAAAATTACATAAATTGTAGTAAATTAAATATTTTCACAAATACGAGTATAATGCAGTTTTCATCTCCCCCAACAGCGTAGAGGTCATATTCTTTTAGCACAGACACCTATTTAGCAAAATCTGCATACAACATAGTAAAACAAAAACACTGATGCACTTGTTATAATTTAATAGACGACGATAAATTTAATTTGTTTTTGATCATTTGAGCATAGAGGTCTGGACAATCGCTTTTTGATGAATCATTTTGTATTTACAGCACTCGAACAGTGTATAAATAATCCGCTATCGGAGAATTTTCTAACCCGCTAACCTGCCGTTGAGATTTACAAACTTTGCGAAAACAATGGACCGATACCGAATATCTTTATCTGTTTCCAACTGCATTCTGTATGCACTGGTGCATCGCAACTATCGCGAGACGTGTTTTTAATAATGATAACTTTATGATTACAATGATGTTCTTAGACTTGCTGACTACCGCATTTCAGTTTTTATTTACCCCTTCAAAAACTACGGTAACTTTGTATTCTCCAACGAGTATCACTTAGAGCTAAAGCGCTTGTTTTTTTGTGTAAACACGTACATAAAAATACTAACATAAATATATAGTTTCAGAATCCACAGATGATAATGCTAAAATCTCATCTTTTTTTTTTAATGTAAACGCATGCAGGAGAGCACAACCGGTCAAGACCAGTGCACTCTATGACGCTCAGCCAGGGAGGCTGGACGCTGCATGCGGGAAACGTGTGTTGTGTTCGTGTTTGTGTGTGGGTTGGGGAGATTGCAAGTGTATATTTATCTGTTTCTTGAAGAGATCCAGATTGTAGGAAGGAAGAAACACAGACGCTGGAAGAGCATTCCATAGCTTACCGGTGGCATTAAGGAAGGAACTTTGGAAGCTGCCAGTTCTTGGTCGACATATATTAACCGTGTATGGATGTTCGGCAAGTGTAAGACGAGTTTGTCGGCTGTGAGTGGGTGCAGGAGGAATTAGTTCTTTAAGTTCCGAAGAGCAGCGACCGTGGTTTTAACGGTAGAAAAGACTAAGAGAACCAACCTTACGTCTGTGTTCCATTGATTGTAGATTAGACATAAGGGTGTCATTGTTTATCAAACGAATTGCTCTTCTTTGAACTGAGTAAATTAAGTTTAGAAGGTATTTTGGGGCTCCAATCCAAAGGTGACTGCCGTATTCAAGGATAGGTCGGATTTGTCCTTTATATAGAAGAAGAAGTTGTTTATCGTTGAAATACCGACGTGATCTATATAATACACCTAGTTTTTTGGAAGCGAGACCGGCTTTACACTTAATTGACTCGTAATATTTGACATTATTCGAGATTGATAATCCAAGCATGTTGATGGAGCTTGCTTTCGGAAAAGAACAACCGTTGAAAGATACAGGATCCATAGCAGTCTTCTTGGTGGAGAAAGTACATGATTGGGTTTTTGAAATGTTGAAACTGACGAGGTTGAGGTCGCCCCATCGTGAAACCCTTTCAAGAGACATGTTCATCTTCTCCACCAGAGATTCCCTAGCAGCAGATAGTTCCGAATGTTTCGGAGGTTTTTGGAAGATTATACTCTCATGGACAGTGCTGTCGTCGGCATAACAGTGAATGTTTGCGCATTGAAGCAAATCATTCACATGCAGAAGGAAAAGAGTGGGCGACAGCACAGAGCCCTGTGGAACTCCTGAGTTGATTTTATGGCAGGAAGAAGAAAAGCCATCTACGACAGTGATGATGCTTCGATCACTCAAGAAGTTTTCAATCCAGGAGCACAGGGAGGGAGTTAGTCCATAAGACAGTAATTTATTCACCAGACCGCGATGCCAGACTCTATCGAACGCCTTGGAGATATCCAGGGCAACAGCTTGCGTTTCTCCATAGCATTCGACGGATTTCCCCCAAACATGTGTGACATATGCCAAGAGATCGCCGCACGATCGACTACGGCGGAAGCCATATTGCCGATCGCACAGAAGATCATTCTTCTCTAAGTAGTTTAGAAGTTGGCTGTTAATTAAACGTTCCATCACTTTGGAAAGTAGTGATGTGATGGCTATTGGGCGATAGTTTGTGGGGTCACTTCGGTCTCCTTTTTTTGGAACTGGGTGAACAAGGGATTTTTTCCATCCCAGGGGAACAATACCACATATAAAGGACAATCTGAAAAGTTTGGTGAGCACAGGACTAAGTTCAGGAGCGCAAGTTTTTAATACCACCGCTGGTATGCCATCTGAGCCACTGGCTTTGTTGGTTGCTAATTGGAAAAGTTCTCGACGTACGGCTCGACGAGGCTGAATTTAACAGCCCCCATCTGCTTGCCACAGTGAGGAATGGATGGGGGGTTGGCCCCACCATCGTCGAGTGTGGAATTGGAAGCAAACAGCGAACCAAGAAGTTCAGCCTTCTCTTTGGAGGCTAGAGCCAGTGAGCCATCGGCATTAGTCAGCGGTGGAAAAGAAGAAGTGCAAAAGTTGCTGCCAATAGAGTTAGCGAGAGACCAGAATGCTCTACTACCGGCAGGGCAAGCGGACAACTTGTTGTGTGGATTGTATACAACTTACCATGTTAAATGTGGTTCTAAGCGCCGAATGTAGTGTTAAATTATAAACTTTAAAGGCACATACAGATAACTACCAACAGATGGTGATGCTGAAATCATATATGTGGATTCTATGACGCTTACCATGTTCCATTTGGTTTTAAGCGCCACGTGTATAGTATTAATAAGCCAGCGTCGTAGACTACAGCCCAAACATTCACTGAATTCCTGTAAACATACATACTTTCACGACTCAGTGAAATGAATTTTCTTTCAGTGCTTTCACTATCTTCCGCTTAATTGTTGCGGCAGATTTATCATCATCAGAGGCTGGTGGGGTGGGGATGTCGGAGGAGCAGCTGGGGTAGGCACCTGCACCATCAATCACCGCTTCCTTTACATATTCATCATCTCCTCTGGACCATGGGGAGAGAATAAATACGAGTATGCTCATCGTTAGGCAGAAAATATGAGCACATGTTAAAACTACTCCTTTAAAAATACGCGTATGAAAAAATGTTCAGAAATTAGTATCAGTAAAAAAACTATATTAACATCATTTAACATTTATATGAGTTACAGCTACTAGGTACAATATCGTTTCTTTATTTATAAATTACATTATTTTTGCAATAATGTTTTAAGCAAATGATTACTGTGAAAATCAGTTTAATAATGTCAATGTACTTAAAACATCTATATAATTAATATATAAGCTGATTCGTTTTGCCTAAAAGATGACCGACTGTATTATTCTGCAATCCTGATACCTGTGCGATATGTATGCACTATTGTTCTCTTTGTACTGCCGCACCATTCATCCGATCATCGAGAAATTAGAACCACATATTACTTTCAACAAAAACGCTATTTTGATTTATCGTTCAAGAGAACGAAAATATGTTTGATGATATGCTTAATTCCCACGCGCTACAGCAATATTTAATTCAAAATGAAAAATTCATTTATATTTTCCAATAATACTATTTTTAAAATGGCATTCATTTTCTTGCTCGTAGCAACGCACGCCAGTTCTGAGGTAGTTTATTTCAAAAATTATCGGAAAGATTTACATGATACCACTGAAAATTAACGATTCATTTCCTACGTATTACATAGAAATGATGCTTATAATCTACGCTACCGGTAAAACATAAGTTTTAGTTTTCACCACGTATTTTCACAGGATTTTCTCTCTAAAATGAATAACATTTGGGTTTCGGTTATCAAAATGGCGATAATAGATTTTTGCAGGCCCGCCTAATTTCAGTTTTAGCCCGCAGATAAGCGTGTTCAGTATTCACACACCAGGGTAGCAGAAGTGGCGAGGAGGTAGAAACTTTCCAGGCCGGCCGGTTAACTTTACTTTTCACGGGCCGCGATAACGACCGATATCTTTATAGTGCGGACGTAACGGCTGCGGGAGGGGAATACCTCTGCGGCTCGGCTAATAGATAACCGGCTATCTCTTCTTTGCTCCTGGTAGCGCGAGATGGGTTTTATCAATTAGGCATACGCTATTGCGCTCATATGTGGCCGTAATCCGACCAACTTTCTAGGGATAAAGTCAGATAGTCGACCGCCCACGCAGTATGGAGGTGGACGGTGCTTAATATCGACCCTTAGAATAGATGGTAAAACGATGCTCTATTATTTCTATTCAAATCGAATAAATTCAAATTGTAATACGTAATTTATGTTTTTGCTATTTTCAGACATAAATAATCAAACTTGAAAACAATATTTATACCATAAAAAAAATGTCGTCAGTTAACTGTTTTAAGCTTCAGAGTACGTTAAACATTCACATACAATTAAACTACTCTAAAGTCCACTTTATAAATATTAACCTGTTCGCATCGGTACCCGATATATGCCGTGTAAGATTCCCCTACCGTTGACATCGGTAGCCGAGATATATCGTTTCTCTACTTTCTTAGAATAGTTTTTTATGCATAATCTGATAGCTAAAGGATACAAAAACCAATGTGATATATGAAAATAGACCAAATATATATTTATGCTTCAAATACTAGTTTTATAATTGACAGTATAATTTGTTTTCCACCGAGCCGTAATGAAAGGGTTAATACTGAAGAACCTGATATTTTATTATTTATCTAATTAGTAAATATGTTACGAACACAAGTTAAAAACATAATATCTTAACAGCTTAAATACTATGATAAATATTTATAAAATAAACTTTAGAATAACTTTAATACTTAGTGTATAAGTTTCTAAATGTTAATATTTAAATTGTGAATTGAAATGTATTATTCATTGAATTCACTACATACTACTTACTGTGAGCGAAAAATGACGGATAAATTGAATTTAAATTTCGCGGCTAAAGGATTCCAATAAATATTTTTATGTTTCCACTTTACTAATATCTGTGCCAAAATACACGTCAAAATATCCATTAGTGTTTTATATACTCGTCCATTTGTAAACAGCTAAAAGTGAGTTTTCGTTTTTTAGTATCTCTTCTTATTGGTACCCTTGCATTTATCTGCTCTTTGCAAGTTCCGTCCTTATAGGCAGTGGAGCTCCGTAAAAAATGTGCGTATTAAATTGGTTACTTTGTGTCCCGTGTACACAACATAATAATGTTGTTAATTAACGAAATAGATAAGTTTTAATTCTACAACGTCTTTTTACATGTTTCAGCATCGTCGAAAAGCCATTCCCAAGTATGCAAGAGTTTTCTTTGAGTAGAGTTCTTTGGAATCAGCTGATAATGTAAATATGGTGTTGTAGTTGGACTAGGAAAACTGGCGTCGCGCTACCGATAGTAGAAAGCTACAAAATTCTTTCTGTAAAAACTATTGCGCAGATAAGCAGCGGTGGGCGAGGGCGGGGGGTACCAGCATGGGCGGGAGATGGGCGGGAGATGGGCGGGAGAAGATAGCCGCCCAGACCATAGCCGGAACTCTACACCTGAAACCTTCACTATAACAGGAATTTTTCTAAACAGTACATCAAATAAGTTATCTAACGTTCTTTATCATTATTGAATACTAGTAGATTAAGGCAGAATATCGAACAGGATGGAGGCAAGAGAATCACGATATCGTGCACTCTGCGTAATTCATCAATTATTCACATGTAAACAATCACTGATGTAATTGAACATGCTAATAATTAATTAAGACTTAAGTGATAAAATAAGGTAAATGGGGAAGTGCTTACGAAAGACTAAGGATGGTTTATATTTTTTTACAATAAAGTTTTAATTTAAATTACTATATTACTGATGTTTAGTTTATTTTTAATTACAGAAATAAGTATTAATACAAATTCGTATTTTGAGCGACTATAGAAGGTAGCCTTGTCCTTTCTTTAAGCTCGGCATTTTTTACAAAGTTATATAATCTTCCCCTTTACGTCTTTATAAATTCATTCATATATTTTAAATTTTTCGCTACATACGAGCATACAATGGCTACAAATAAGTGCCAAAAATCTCGGTCTCACCGAATATATAAATACTTTGTATAGTACCTAACAGATCTGGGAACTTGTTTACAAAGCAACAGTAGTATAGGAGACGTATTGAGGTTTTCATTATTTATCATTTCAAGGAGAACAGATGAAAAACTTAACTTAACGCCTCATAGATCTGAAACATTGTGTCTTGAAAGCCAGACATTTTGTCAAAAGTTAGCTGAAGTTAACCGATAACGGAAGTGTAGAAGCCACTTCGCACTAATTCGCTTTAAAGGCTATTACTTACTTACGAGAGAACAAATGGCAAAATACATTAACAAAATTGTCTTGTTTTATGTATTAAAGCATTGAATAGTAAAAAAAAGTTTTATCGGGTATCCCGGTGGGTGGGGCGTCGGTAGTTTCCGCCCTAGAGGTGGGCGGCGGTAGGTGAGCGGCTGAAGAAGTGCATAATTAGTGTATTATCGCCTGAAGCGACTATCTATTAACACACTGAACAACCCGGCTCTCTCTCGGCTAAGGTAATTGTTGCTTCGTAACCCACACCCACAATGACTGCTTACAAAACATACAGCTATACGCCTCAACCGCGCTTTTGCACTCGCATACACAGTAATTCTAAATAGACATCTCACTCTTGTTTTCCATATCCGTTCTAAGGCACGTGTCCACCAAAAATTGGCATCATACAATTAATTCTGCTACTATTATTGTTACGAAAACATCGGTGTACCTGCAAGTTCACCTGGGAGCATATAAATTTTTCCCAATGGACTCCAGTGCAAGCTCGTAGACATGAAAATAACATATATCGTAACCAAAGAAGTTATTTAACATATATAGTATTCAAAGCTTATTTTAGTGTTTTGTTTATCAAAATTTATATAGGATATGCCCAAATAACCAGACTGATTAAACAGACGACCAAAAAAGTCTCAGATACTAGCCTTCTCTTCAAGCCACCGGGCTCTCGTATTAGCAAGAACTGTCAGCTATTATGCACAGTGTAAACTCGGCGATGCTTTCTCTCACATATGCTAAGCTACAAAATGTATACCGGAAGTGAATTACAGCCGTCTTTAATTCGAATCCTGTACAAGTGTCGTCATCGTATTCGATGAAAGTTTTGTATGCGGAGCTTACATGAGATAATTAAAGTATATGGCCAAGTAATGCATATTGAAAAGTGATATGTAATTACAGATTTAATTTTTTTATTTTTTAGGAAAAGTATTAAGTCAATGCAGCCGTATAATACGTTTTATGCTGATGCTGACATAGAATTGTTTGTAATAATAATAAAAAATATTTATTTAGCCACTAGTGTCATAATCAAAATTTTACATACAATAATACCAAGCAAATACAGAAAAAATCGAAAAGAAAGAAAATATAAATAAAAATATAAATCGGCATGTACACATACACCATATTATTATTATTGTACTACTCAGTGAGTGGAGCACCGGATCCCCTCTGGATGGAATCTGGAGGTTTAACTTTGCAAGAAATAACAAAAGTGAGGGAGTGAATAAGGCAGCATTTAATACTACAGTAAAGTAAAAGACGAATATTGACCTGGTTGGGATACGTATTATACTTTGGATACCGCAGAAGAGCATGAACTACAGTCAACTTACTATACATATTATGTACTCGGAGCAATAATTGACACAAGATGAGGCTGAAAGTTATTTGCGACGGCGTTTTGTGATGACCATATACCTCAATTAGGAGATCGGATTTTTTTGTTACGTAAACACATACAGGGGAATATCGACAGATGGTGATAATAATTCTGAAGTCTCAACTATGGAATTCTATGACGCTTACCATGGTGCATATGGTGCATATGGTGCATATGGCTAAGCGTTGCATGTGGAGTGTTGATCCGCCAACATCAGACTACAGCCCGAGATACACGCATTATTACACTTATTATTACAGGAATTTACTATGAATGGGTGGTATTCACGGGATGACTTTCGTCTACCACCAATTTTAATTAATAGGCTATGACTGGTATTTTACGGGTGAGAGATAAAATTCACACCAACCGGGGGTATTTTATAGCTCAGAAATCGATTGAAAATCCTTTAATCTCCGTCGGGGATCGAACCCACGACCTTGCAAAACAAACACTTTGACCATTGAGCTATACTCGCCAGATATAGAATGGTAATGAAAATATTTCAGTGATAAATGTCACTAATATGATACGAGCGATAACGGACATTTCAAAAATAAAATGTTATTAATTTCAATATATTGATATGCTTGATCCGCGATGTTTTTTTTTACATATTGTAACGTACGGAGTGGAAACGTAAATTACCATATTCAATGTAAACATATCTGGCGTTGAATGGTCTTGTCAAGAATTCATAACACTTAAATGTAAAGATATAATGGACTTATTCAGATTGATTGATGTGAGTAATTAAAAAAGATCTACTCAATTCGCGGACGTTAAAAATGACACAAAAAAATCTATGTAGCTCACAAATTCGCGAACAACGATAAGCAGCGATTGAAATAATATTGTCATTGAAATGTCACAAACTTAAGCAGGTCCTATTAAAATGATCTCGAGTTAAATATATATGGTATATATGGTCATAACAAATTTCCGCCACTTAGTTCTTTCAGCTGCTACTGTTCATTGTTCGTTCTAGGATGTATTTACACCAAAAGGTCCACTTGGAAATATATTTGGTTCTCGACAACCTCGAGATCAGAAGTTCGAGTACTTGAAGAGTAGTACTTGTAGTATTCGAGGCATATTTTTGAGTGATTTGTTAATCGAGTTTTTTAATGTAAATCGTATGATTAGCCTGACGCTCCCGAGACCTGGACCATTTTGTACCAAGGGACGGCTCGACCCGAGCAAATAAAATATTACAAAATTAAAAATAAAAAAAAACGAAAAAAATTAAGCGCCATCGTGGCTTCGTGGCAGTAATTAGTGAAGACCAAATCTTCCAAACAAGTTGCGGATACGAAATGATGATGATATTTTTTACACAAACACAAATCAATTTGAATCGTTTGTATGTACGATTGTTACCTTTCACAATAAACCCGTTCCGAGTGTTTATTTTTCTGGCCGCCATGTTGGCCGCCATATCTGATCGTTAGAGGCGAGATTTGTTGAAACATTTCGTCCATTTTGTCGAATTATCTGATCGAGGTCCACACCTCTCTCGGGCGAGAGACCACAACTCGGCCGATAAAAACGTTATTAATAACCACTATCGGGGATTGACGTTGACAATCGTTTATTTATTCGACGTCACTTATTATGGATATTGCTGTTCGAAATGCCGTGAGCCACGTGACATTTCAAATCTCATTAAAAAATTTGACACGCCCGAAGGCAGTGACTTAGAAATAAAAAAGATTTAAATTATCGTGCACTCCACTGCAAATCTGCAGAACATTATCGACTTCTCTATTATTCTCTACGGCTGTGAATCTCGGCATCTCACCAAAAGCCTATGCAGCCGTATAATAGAGTTCTAGAGCAGATGCCTGCGTAGAATACTAGAGTTGCGATGGTTTGACTTTGTGATTAATGAGGAGGTGAGAGAGCGGAAAAGGCAGGCTTTCATACCACAGTCAATCAGGAGGCGAAGGTGGACCTGGTTGGTACATGTGCTAAGGATGCCACAGAAGAGCATAAAAAATAATAGCATTTTTTCAAGCCAGCGAATACTTGTGAATCTATTCAGTAGAGCTACGAGATGCAGAGTTGACATGTGATGAGGCGAAAACTATGGCGGCTTAAAGAGTTTTGTAGCGACAGTTCATAAATGCCATATGCTCCAGTTAGGAAGTGGACATGGTATGATGATGATGATCATTTGAGTGCAAGCATTCCGTTGGACAAAAGTTTAAATTAGTCCATTTTTGATCTACAAATTAATTATTTTTCTATGGGTTACTCAATCAAGACTATAGAATGATATAAAGACGATAACATACAAAGTATATGTAAAATATAAATAATTGATTAATGATATTATGAAGTGTTCAAAACCAACATAATATTATATCTACCAGGAGCTCATAAACAGTGAGAGGTAAACAAAACGCTATGATAAGAGAACGCGCAATTTTTTTTCTAGTAGCTTTAATGTAATGAAATCTTCAAGCAACTTTAAAATAACGAGAATTGAATGCTGTGCGTTACAATATTGTATTAAGTGATAATGTCAAATCTGATAACAGAATATGAACTTGGTGAATCGCATGCAAGTTCCAGGGATTGTAAGGGCTAAGGGGGCGCAGGTCCCGCAGGAAGGGCGACCTTCCGCCCCCTGTGAAGATATATCGTCCCGCCCCCACCCTACCGACCAGTGAAGACCAACTCACGATGTCTCCATCCAACCCTTTCCCAGATACCATCACAGGCTCTACATGGCCGGCTAAACGCCTGATAGATAATGTAGAACACTTTGCAACTCGATACATACGAGGAGTGACTAGCTACTTTACTCTAGCATGTTGTATTCTTTATACGTGTACAAAGAAGTAATACGAATCAGAAGTTAACTAAGAAAAACTTGGATATTGTAAACTACGCGTAGTATTAAGGCTCAAATTTCATGGATGGAGTTTATAATTAAAGCTACTTTTTTTAAAGATATTCGTAAATAAATTATCGGTAAATAACCATTTAACATCAATTATCAAATATCAACAAACAATTAAACAAATCTCTTAGACGTATATTTTAAAATGTACTATACAGTAGAGCCCCGATAGACCGTTCATTCATACAACGTTTTCCTGTATTTATAATTTTTTAAGGGGCCTTAAAAAATGCAAGATCGAGGTTTCACTGTCCTGTCATACATGTCTCTTCTCCTGCGATGATAAGTGAAACACTAAGAAGAGAGCTACAAACACTGAATTCTGTGTTGGAATTACCGGGTGGCAGAAAATAAAATAAAAAGTCGAATAATAAACTATATTGCTGAAATATCATATTATTGCACAGGTTTTAACGAGATTTAGAAGAGTTATATGCAAAAAAACGAAATGAAGGTTCTTTTTTTATCATACAAAAACGTAAAGCTAGCTTTTGGCCATTGGAATATTTGAAGCAAAATAATCAAAGATTTATAAGTCAATTTAGTGAGTATTTACAACTTTTACAGTACTGTATTAGAGAAATCTAGTTGAAAAAGTTAAGCATTCGAAATATGGTTGTATTGCTTTAACATGAAAGATTCAAGTGGCATGAGTGCTGTACAAAATGATGATGTTTCTCTAGACATGGCGTCGTAACAGTTAAAAGTTTAGAAGCAGTGCAGTAACCGAATCATAAATCGCGGGGTACGTACGTAGTTTTGACGCCACAGGACGGGGGACGAGGGCGGCAGCGAGTGACCGACCGGAAATGGATTCTGGCCGCCCTTGTCGCGGGGCGAATACGTTAGGCGGCCCCTATCCGCCTACATCCTCCGCCCATCGAGGAGGAGGCTCCCGCCCACCCCCGGTCGCCCTGTTTTGTATTCCGCTCGCAGGGATTATGAACTTTCATGTAATGCTATTCAGCTGTAATCTCTGACTGCGAGTCTCCCGTTTAACATTTCACCACCTAATAATATCATGACTTGAAAATGGCCATCCGACCTGGCTGAAACATGTCGTCAAAAAAAATATATATGTGGAATAAATTCTAAAGAATCTTTTATTTTAAATCTGATATTATGGAATTCCACCAAGAAATATCGATCGAAAAAATCTAAATAATAATATCATCTAGTTATGTAATATCACGTTACTCAATTTTGTGTTGATATTCTTAATTTTTTTTGCATATCCACACACAACTTTGAGCATTTGCTCGTCTCAAATTATCTCCATAAATATTTCTCAAGCGTTTTGCATTGTTAAAAACCAAGTCTTAATTCATGTTTTCTTAATACATTATTTTCGTTTAATTAAGTTACATAATTTAGTAAATATAATAACTAGTATTGTTTCACAAATACTTATCTTGATATTTAAAACAAATACTTTTTTAGATTTTAAAATACATACTAAAAGATCTCACGTATGTAATGTACAAAATTGATCTCAAAGCAAAATCTTGTACTTTAGTATCTGTTTTGTAACTAGAGAAATAGTAAAAAAATTACAGAAATACAGTTCGGTCAACAGCCATAACAATGTATGCAAGAGTAAGCAGCTTAAGTATCTAAAACACACTTTGACGTTTATTAAATAAGTATTTCAAATAGATCGGATGTTTAGGTCGATGCTCCCAAGACCCATTTCAATTTGCTCCCATCCAGCGTTTCCAGGTAGTCACTTATTCTAGAACCTCCTATGTTCAATTTTGCTTCACTTCGGTAATCGAACAAGGAGATTTGGAATCAAATTTACATTATTTTAATAGAAAAATATTTGATAAATGTTTGTGAATGTCGCAACAAACATAGGCGGCACGGAATAATTTAACACGAAGCTGCAATTTAAGAGAACGGATACTCCGTGGAAAACACTCCACTAATATTGTCATTTCCCATCTACGCAACAAAACGAAATATAATCCAGAGCAGTCATAATGGTACAAGCAATAAGGAAGTCAAGTAAAATGTAAATTCAGTCCTTAATCTATGTCCTTTACTCGTACTTTGATACACTTTACCGATTACAAACATTAAATATTGTACAACCTAAATAATCGTGAATGCTGAATATTGTTTAACTCTTCGTGTTATCAACTGACAATTCATTATTTTTGATCCCACAAAACTATTATTTTTAATTGATTTAAAAAAAAAAGTAATTTCTTCCTCTAACGGTGGCTGACATATCGGACAAAAAAAATACAAAATAACGCATATTCATCGACGTCTATGTGTAACTTTATGTATTAATTATCACTATGCACATTTTTTTCACATGAAAACAAACAAAATTGGTGACGGTTGTAATAATATTTAGTAAAAAATTTAAAAAACTAACATATCGCTTTAACTCAGATTATGTTGGTGTTTTTTTCTTTCATATATATATTTTTTTTAATTAAACGACATTTAATTTAAGACACATTTCTAAAACATTTATAAGCTTATACGAAGTACTATCCATCGGTATGTATTAAATTTCGAATAACAATATTTATTCGATTTAGTCACGATATCACAAAATATTTACTATTGACATTAAATAACTTTGTCTAAATATTATTTGATAGTGCGTCCAAGGTTCAAGAGATGTCTATCAATGCACTAAATAGACTCATTAATTAAATACCAATTAGTATATTACAATGATAAGTGATCAACTGATATTCACAACAAACGCATTAGTCACAATGCTTAAAGAGAAATATGGATTGTTGACTAAAAATCTTTCATACAACAACATTAATACGATTTATTTTATTGCTTTACAATATATTTTAATGATATTTTAAAATAATAAATTTATTTGTATTTTAAAAATAAATTACTAAGGTTTTTGCTTCTGGCCGTTACGCGGCCTCCAAACAATTAGAATGATTACTAATCACAATTAAAAAAGAAAAAATTGTCATTGATTGTTAAGAGATTGTTTTAATGAGCAATACTGCATTCTCATTGGTTTAGCTCACGGCAGTAAATGAAAAATATGAATAAATTAAAACTCGGATTGCAAATTATATTGCTGAGAAAGAAGAATGTTATATTACTCGTATAAAAGGAATTTTTATTAATTCATATTTTGACTATATACACAATTTTTAGAAATTTATTTATCAAAGAACTACTGATTCAACAATTCATTTAAAAAGATAAATGAAATATGACAAAACAAGCTTGAAATATGCAGTACTCGATGAATCTGTTGAAATTTACACTTAAATACCGAAAACAATATTTTTTTAGCGATTATCATGAAAAAAATTGTCGTGGGCTTAGCATATTATAATGTTGGATATTTTCGTGAATTTTGTGTTGGACTAGAATGTTGCGCAATACCTATATATTAAAGAACACATGGTCTCGATAATCGAGGAGCTGGATATAAATTTTATTATGGTAGGTATTTGTGAATTTAAGATGTATTCTTCGAATATTAATAATTCCATTAATGCAGAACAAATTAAAATATTTAATTGATACATAGATTATTACAATGTCCTCGTTTTTCAGTAATATATTAACTATCTGCATTTTCAATTATTTATAATTTTACGTTTCATTTTTGGCCGCCTGGTCATTCCTATACAGCCATACGATTATGTCAGATTCAATTACTTACAATTATTCCTGACGAAATGAACTCACTCGCACATGCCTAAGAGCATCGTATGAGTTACTACACTCGTTAAGCGGCTGCATTGGCTTTAGGCTTAGAGAAGAAACGTATGTGATTCAGTAAAAAAACAAACTAGTAATTGAAGGGAAAGGTAACGCTCGAACCGGTTAAAGTAGATCTATATTTCGTAGTACTGATGTGAGTTAAAATCTGTAGAGCCCGCCCTCGGAGACTGCGACGCGTAGGCAAACCGCAAAACCTAACATGAACAGACTTGTACAGTAAGACAGTAAAATTTTCATGACGAGTATTTCACATTACCTACAGAACAAAAAATAAATATGACTATTTAACGAGTGATATTTCGATTACAAGTGACGTGAAATAGAGCGAGGATGCAACCATTTTTGCGGCTCATTTAGTTAGTTGCCAGTGTCAGTATCAACATTTTACATAGATAAGGGATCACTTTCATTCCTTCTATATATTTAGTATTTATGAAGCTTAATAATTTTTTTTTTTAAAGAATCTGCCATTTTGCTATTTTTTTCTTTCAGCTTTGCTGTAAGGTATATAAGTTATGGTATATATAAGTTAATGGTATATAAGTTAATTTTCTTTGAATTAATATTACAAAAAAAATGGATTGATTTTTACGCATAGAACGCGTTTTCGAATAATATATTAATTGGTGAAACATTTTACATTTAAAATTTATTTGGTAGTTTGTATCAGATGAATAATGCTCGTTATGAGAAGTTATTCTGTATTTGTCTTGTAAATTATTACACAAGCCGATTTGTTTTCATTCTTTAAATTTTATTTTATAGCAAGTATTTCTGACAGAGTTATTGTGTTGTATTGTTTATGTTGACTTGCTTATAAAGTTGTAATGCAATAATTTTACAACATTATTGTAATAAATTGTGGTGAGCAAAAATGGTTAAATTAAAAAGTAAACCTTTTTTTTTGTAAAAATATTTTTTTTCAGCTTTAGATGAAAGTTGGAATATGATTTGAATACGTTTTTTATGAACTTTCTATAATGAAGATTACAAAAAAACTTTTGAGTGTTAAATTTGACGATATCTAGTGATAAAAATTTTGTACAAATGATATCTAACAACCAAACTAAGAAGGCAATTAAATAACATTAAGGTTATCAACTGACAATACTTGATGAAACTGCATAATTATAATTTTAAAATTAATTTTAATTAAAAAATTTAATCATTTAAAATAAATTGTGAATCAAAACTAAATATTTTTAATTTATTATTTTTTTAATTCAAATTAATTTTAAAATTATAAGGCAATTAAACGTCAATGTTATTTTTAACTAAGAACAATTTTCTCTAAGTATGTAAATAACACTTTTTAATAAATAAGTAATAAATTTATTTTTAACGAATAATTATTGAGCGACAAAAATAAACAATAATAAATTTTCCACGATTTAAATTTAATAAGTTTTGTTGACACGTAAACAGTTTATAGGCTATAAAACGTCAATTTCATGTTTATAAATATCAACAAACTCTTGAGTCAACTATTAATAGACATTTCTAATATAAGTATTTATTAAAAATAGTAAATTATTCTTAATGATTTTTCTTAGAATATATACTTTGTGTTCTATTTGAGAATTTGCTCGCACCTCGGTATAAATAATTTTAATGGTGATGTCAGCCAAGTCATGAGTGATGAACGCTGACTTACACATTATGAATTCAGAGCGCGGCTAAAAATCCGGCGCCAAGCGAAATTTTGGCAATTCATCATTATCTGTAGAAACAAGACACCGAAGCATGATCCATAACAAGACGTTGAAACATAAGCCAAGACAAGACTGCGAAACATAATTCATTAGACATCATTATGGCGATAGTACAAGATGTCAATGCAAGAGAAAATACAACTGATTTATCATATTTGCTTACGTGCACATCTAGATAATTAAATAACTTCTTAAGTTTTCACGACCAGATTTGATATTGTGGCTTTTGGTTTTAGCCGTCTGTGGCGAATTACTCCTTTCCAATATTACGACCGCCATTGCAGGGATCTTCTTCAGGGTAGTTTAGCCGTCAGCCTAACGTACCTCCACCAGCGTCATGTCGGAGAATTGTGTACGGTGGGTATGTTCCAAGAAGTGTACCTCCACGATGCAATGGCGGTCGAAATATTGGAATCGACTAATTCGCCACACACGGCTTAACCCAAAAGCCACAATAACTAGATAATTACATTTATTTTATTCCTTTCAGAGTAAAAATATTTAGAGAGTATTGTTACTGCTAAAATTAATTGTTATTTAACAGTTTTAACTCTGTAATAACTTCTTCTTTCTCTTCTTCAATGGCATCAATCCTCATTTTTACCTATGACTTTTATATATTTGTTGTTGCTGATACAAAGGAGAAGAAGAACAAGAACGAGGAAAAGAAGAAGAAGACAATGATTAAATATAAAATAGGATACTTTTTTTTTATATATAATTAATTCATCATATTATACAAAGTGTGAAAAGCATCATAATGTTATTATCTACCAGGAGCGCATAAACATCGAGAGGAAAACAAGAGAGATGCGGGGGACAAGGAGGGGCCCGCGGCGTCAGGAAATGAAGCAACAAACGTCGTATGAATATAAATCGCCCACTCATAAACACCAGGCCTTAATGCAATGTGATCAGGGCGGCACAGTGGGCGGGATGGGGCGTACGTGCGCGGGTCGTATGTATGCGTAATGTGTATGATGGGGTAATTTCTTTTGAGAGTAATGGGGTGACAGAAATCTGTAAGAAGTGGTTCTCGTATAATGAGATTGTTGCAATTATACATGAAGTTATGAAAAAAAAAATCTAGAAACTAAAAAATATTTGGGAAGGAGGCGTACGTGCGCGGCTCGTATGTATGGGTAAAGTGTATCTTAAGGTAATTTATTTTGAGAGTAATAGGGTGACAGCAAAATGGAGGTGGTTGGTGTAATGAGATTGTCGCAATTATATATAAAGTTATGAAAAAATATTTATACTGTTATGGTGTTCTTAATTTCATCGAAATATTTTCTTTAATTGTTGGAAATAAAGCACCAATTGACGTGAAAGAATTAAGAATTATTTTAAATAAGTACTTGCACATATTTTAATATGTAACTATTTAAGCAGTTTCTACGACGTTCAAATAGATTGGCTATGGACTCTATATCAAAATAATCGTATTTTTTAAGTTTGTTTTCATGTACAGGTATTATAAAATAAAATAAATTTGAATTTATTTCATTAAAAAATGTAAGAGAAAATGTAAGAGAAAATGTTACGCTTATTAATAATATATGAGATTCATTTCACATATGAGACATTGTCTATAATGAAATAAAATTATTACAACTATGATTTTAATAACACTGTAATTATTCGTTCTTGTTGGCTGCAACCTACGAGATGTAGTCCTAGCACGGTCTTTGACAATCGTACTTTCAGTTTTGCGGCACGGAATGGCACACGGTAACGGAAAGTATAAGACAGGAAAAAACTTTGACATTCTTCAGAAGCAGATTCACTTTTTTACTTAAGGAGGCATAGAAGCGCTCTATCATGCTGTATATAATTATTCCACACATATATTTCAACCATCTATATAATATATATCAAATATGAGTAAAGAAAAATGTAAAACGTCATGGATTACATTATTTATTGATCACATTAAAAACGCCAGTTTACTTTGTATGTTACTATTAGTTTTCCTATTAAATATTAAAGATATTCACAATGTATAAAAGATTTTCTAAAAAACTACTTTACGAAAGTCATGTTTTCGGTAGATAATCTTTCAGCTAGCTTATTTTGCTGCTATACAAAATTTCGTAAATTGTATCTCTTTACAGACTGAATGGAATATATTTAAAATAATAATTAATGTGTATACAAGCGCTTCTATATCGCTTGGACCTATATACCGTTCGGCTTATTTATCCCTCATTATTCGCGCGCCGAATAAAAGCCTCGTCGCTCAAAGGGCGGATTTCTAGCTAAGGGCGGATATTGAGCAGAGGGCGGATATTCAGCTAAGGTCGGCACCTCCGCCCGCAATCGGCAGATCATCTTCAGCCCTCAACTCTTCATCACATTGACGTACAACATTTTTTGACAGAGCACTAACTGGAAACTTGACGAAAGAATATGAACGAAATATGACTAAAAATGGCCTTAGCGACTCATTAAGACCATCTTCTAAAAAATATTATTGATAAACGTTTAAATACGTCTTAGATACTACACCTACATTATCTTTTAACCTCAGAATATCTTCCTGGAAAGCTGTTGGGTACTATACAAAATAGATAACTATTGTACTTGGTGGAGATTTGGATGCAGAGTTGACTTGAGACGAGGTAGTGATCATAACCGCTGACATAATTGTGTGGTATCAATTTATAGCTACGTTGTGATTTACTTACGAAAAGAATACGGAAGAAGAAGCGTTTTTTGTAATATGACGATGTTCTCAACTCTTTAGCAAGTGGGTACAGAAATTTTAAAAATTTATATTTTTTAAATGGAATAGTTAAAAAAGGAAAATTGAGAAGAGAAAAAAATGAAAATGTGAAAAAAAGGAAAGAAAAAAAACATAAAACCAAAAAAATATCTTTTGTATTTTTGCTTTTGAATAAAAATTCACTTATTTTATTTTCATTTTAATGAAAACTGACTTTAAAATAATAATAAAAAATGCATTTGACACATTATAGTATGGCATCAATGTATTAATCATTCTGTAGTTGAAAGTTCGGTGTAAATCATTTTTTACCTGTAGATATTACTTTATAATATTATTCCCAAAGTCTAAGGCAGACATGTCGTTGGCATACCCAAGCACAAGTAGTTGAACGGGCCATGAAAATATTCAGGAGTGATAGACGACAAAAACTGGAAAATCAAATCCCAGAATAAGAAGGAGTGGCGGAAGCTGCTAGGGAAAACCATGATTCATAACACTAATGATGACTATAATAAAGAAGTATGGAAGTAAGGTATTATGAGTCGGCTAAAGTTCCACTCTGTGCGCCAGATACTGTGTGTTGTGATGTTTATTGTTGAATCAAAATGTAGGTAAAAATAAGGAATATAAATATGAATGAAAATGTGTTATTATTTAACTATTGTCTTTTATAGAATGAAAAATGAATAATATATCAATGTATCGGTGGGTTCTGATGCAGCAAGCTATTTAGGTTGTGCATAGCTGCGTTATAGAATACAAATAAGATAATGGTATTGAAAGTCTCGGGTCGGTCGGCATCACCGGGTCCCTGAAAGAGTTGACTGAAGCGGACAGACATAATGGCTGAGATGAAAAATTGCGTCACATAATCTCTAATTTATATTCCGCCCGCGCGGCGGCGGCGCTTTATCAAACATCACAAAGTGTTGACAGACGCCCGCCTCCGCCCACCAGCCCGCCTACTGGCACAGGGCGGCTGCAAGGGCGGAACGGGGTAGAACTCTTAAAGGCAGATCTAAACATAAGCCCAAATTAAATATCAATGAAGGGCTGGCGAATGCGGAGAGCAGAGGATCGGAAAGGTTGGAGATTCATGCGGAAGACCTACGTTTAATAGTGGAACGACACAGGGTGATGATGATGAAGGGCTTTTTCGCCGGACAATAATAAGAGTATTCTAAGTATTGTGAGTTGTTGGGTGAGCCGTGTTTGGTGTTTTTATTCACTCTAATATTTCGACCTAAATAATTTGATAATTTTAACGGCCAGATTTGGAATTGTGGCTTCTGGGTTGATCCATGTGTGACAAATTTATTTCCCTCTGTTTTATCATCATCTTTATATCGAAATATCTGAGAACAGAAAAAAATCGTCACACACGACTCAACCCACAAGCCACAATTACAAATCTGGTCGTGAAAACTACGACATTATTGAGGTTCAATATACGTACCTGAATATTATTTTTTACATATATATTGACATCAGCATGATGCAGCTCTTGCTGACTGGTACCGAAAACCTCGATTTACAATCTTTCGTCTCTTATTTCTGTTCGCTTGTCATACATTTATGTGTCCGCCATATTGGGACTGGTTATATATATAGACCGCCGCTTGTGGCGCCGGTGCAACAGCCCATCAGGCAGTCGTGTCCCAGCCGTCGGCGAGATCGCATTGTTAAGTCCCGATTGATCGCGGCAAAAGTAGCGCCATATTACGATCAATCAGTAAAATCAAGTTTTATCGTAAATATATGTCAATGTGCTTCTGATAAAGTCTGTGTTATTAATCTGATCCTAATCCTGCCATCATGCGACTGAATTACACCTTTTTGAAGAGACGAGGATGTTGGTATATATGTATTATACTTATATATAATAGTATTTTATTTGCCCATCGATCATCGAAGATACATCAAAATTCTTAGACCGTTTTACATACAACGCGAGTCACTAGTTGAGTTGAGCCGCGCAATAGATAATGGTAGATAATAGACTATGTGATAGCATTTTTAAGTGAGCATATGCTTCAGTTGTAGATCGCATATAATCTAAAAAATATTATTTTAATAATATGAATTATCAAGTAAAATGCTTAAGTAGTGAGTTTTGTCACATTTTTTAACAGTCTGGGTACGCTTATGGCCGCTATATGTGGGGCGGGCGGGGGCGTTCTGGCGGGCGGTGATGAGCCCCGCCCTAAGATGATGGATTCGCCTTTCTTTGTTTAATAAACATAACGCGGTCCTCCGAATGTCACAACCCGGGCCACCTCTCGCACCTTGCTGTACTCCTGATACGAATACTAACTAACTCGGCCACCTTAACACCTCCTAGATAATTCATTATTCGCGATGACATATCTGTCAGATCAGGATCTGAATGACAGTTTATTCAAATGGCATAACAAGATTCAAATGACATACAGTTCAAGCTTGAATTAAGATTCCATAGTACATAGTTAGAATTGCGATCTTCAAATATATAATAAAAATGTTTGTACTATCCGAGAGTGCTACCTTTTTTCAGCACTTAGATTCTCGTGGTACTGTAAAACTGATTTTACTGTAGGACTTCACGATGAAAAGCTGACTTGGGTTCAGGCCAATAACATGACAGATGATATAATTATAAGTTGATCATACATATGTTACACGCACAGGGAGTGTATTTTGGAGAAAAAAGATAACTCAAACAAACAATGGGCGGATTTTAACTAACCTCTCGCTACCAGTCAACCTGGTGGTTTTAAACTCTTTACGTTAATACTATGAACTCAAAATAAAATAAAAATCAAATGATTTACAGTAATTAATAACATTTGACCGTATTTTAAGTGTTTTGCTTGTCGACTCAAATGTTACAGGCCACCTTTCACACCTTGCTGATGTCCTGATACGAATAATAATTAAAGCCTCCTAGACACAATTTTTTCACGATATATATATTTGTCAAGTTGTCAATTGACCACTTTTTCTAATGGCAAAACTTCCGAACTTTTGTTGATAAAATATAAACAAGAGCAATAATTAATATTTATAATGTGTTTACATTGTAATGCATGGTAAATGAAGTGCTCTTCTATTTAAAAATACTTGTGTATATCTGATGTAAAATATATGTTAGAATACATTTCCATCGATATAAAGATTATGTAAAAATTTCGGTTCGTTTTGATAACGGGAAATGTCAGTTTGCTTATACAAAAAAAAACACTTTACACTTAAACAGAAAATATTTACAATTATGGTAATTAAAAGAAACTAACGCTAGGTAGTTAGCTACATTGGTAATGTACGAAATCTTCCTTAACGACCGTCAAGGATTGTGTAAAAACATAATTAAGAACAAAAAACTAAGCGATCATTCAACCAGGTCATTTCCTAAGAAAAATAAAAACGGCAATTTAAAAATCTCTGAATATTTAAATCGCAATAAATCCCATTACAATGCGGCCTCCCGCAGGAAATATAATTATATTTAAACGGGGGGCGGCGAAGGGGTACTCCGGAAGTGACGTCACGGGGTCGTTTGTTGTTCCCGAACCGGAAACAGGCGGGGGGCGCTAATTGTCAAAAAAATAAATGTCCCGCAATGTGTTATGGTGGTTTAAAAATTCAAATATTTCACGCTAATCTAATGCCTCTTGTAATGTATAATAGGTTAAAGGAATACGAAATGAGAATAATTTCCGTATTTGTTTCTTTTTAATTTTAATAAACACATTTGTAATCAGTAGAAATGTTTCGTTTAAAAAACGTTCAGGTTAATTAGTTTTTTAATAAATAACGAGAATGCGCTGTTTTTTATTTGTAAGGAACAAACAATAAACGAAAAAGGCAATTTAATCAAATTTTACCTTTTCCGAAGAAAATTACTACAAAACAACGAGGTGAAAAACTTTTGGACGTTACTATGTACGAGAAAAATAAACAATATAGTAATACGAGAACACTATACACGGCTTTATATTGAACTATTAACACAACAGTTCGTTTTTAGCTTTGAATTCCAGAAAAAGTTTTCCCCTTTCATTACTTTCATGTTATTTTATGTGTATTAATTGTGAACACCAATCACCTCTGCATTATTCTGTACCCCTTGCAATTACCTGAGCTTGTGTCAACAATCGTAACCGTATACCTAAGATTTTGGAAAAGAGTGTCCAATAAGCACTCTCCCATTACATATTCTTGTAAATACCAGAGTTCCAATTTAATGTGCGTTATAATATTTTACTTTTTGTACTTTACAAACATTAAGTAATTCACATTCTTAGAGCTATATTGTATTATAGGAATATCACTAAATAAAACATTAACCAAATCATTTATAAAAGGAGTCAATTTTTATAAGAATTTATGTATTTACCTCTTAATAAGATTAGGGGAAATAGTTAAGCCAAAAGTTATACTTTGTTGAGCGATTACCAAATTTGGGTCTACGAAGAAGCCTTTAATTGGCACTGTCTTATGAAATTATGGACACATTTGATAAGTCTTACCTTCAGATGAATTAAATCATCAAATAAAAAAGTTTTTTTGTGTTTTATTTACAAATTGTGTTATAAATTTAAATATTTAATAAAATTGTTTATTTATAATACATCTGAAAGCTCTCTCCGTAGCTTTTTCGAGATTAATGTCTCCGCTCGATGCTTTTGTTTAAACAAAGCAAAATAATAACAATATATGTGTGACGGCGTGACGGCTTTATGGGGCGAGGTGGGAGGCTGGGACCAAGTAACGAAATCTCTTGGCAAGATAACAATAATATTATTTAAAAATGTATCTTTATTGCTTTTGCGTGGGATGCGATACAATGACACTCGGCTCGCAGAGAGATTGTGATCCTCTGGACCGCAAACAATCGCGCTGCTAAACCATAACATGCTAAGCGATCGATTTATTAAGATGACTAAATTAAGATTAAATTAACTTCACTTCAAATGAAGCCTATACAGCTGCAAAAATGTGTTTCTAAAGCAGCTGCCTGCGTATAATACTAGGGGTACGATTGATTTTGTGGAGTTCCAAGGTGAGAGAGTGGTCATGACAGACTTCCATACTTCAGTCTTCAGGAGCATCAAAAACCTCTAAAAGTATCTGGTACACTCCTATATATTTACATATATTTTTTAATGAACGATTTACCTATACCAACAGTAAAGCCAGCGAAAAACGTACTGAGCAATCAAATACTCCTTCACGTGCAATATTTGTAGTGGTTTTCAAAATAACGCATTAAATAATTAAATTATATTGTAATATGATGAATCACAAGATAGATTCTGGAATGTCCCGGGGTTCAATACTGACGCCCACTCTTTCTCAAGCACGTGAATCATTTGCACCAATGTTCAAACATTCATTGATATGGCAACAACAGGACTGTTCGAGTTCTCTGACTGTCGACTTTTCTTAAATATTATATAATAAATATTGACACGAAAACATGTCACTCGATAGTGTTTCAAAATGGGCTTAAAAACTATAATTCGTATGTAACTGAAATATACAATTACACTCAAAATATGGCCTAATTTTCATAATATATATAGGTATTATATGATGAAACAATAATATTCATTAAGAACTTACCATTTACAGGGCTCGATTAAAAGAGATGTTTATTAATTTTAGCACTTACATGTAAAAAATAAAAACGTAGTATTAGATACAATAAAAAAGGAAATTTATCTTCTAAAATAATTATCTTGTTTATGTGGAATAGCAATTATCTACGCACATCATGTAATTTGGATTCAAATAATCTTATATATTGTATGGGACTTTTTATTACATGATTTTCATTTAAAGTTGTATTGATCAAAATTGGAAATAATTAATAAATTAAAAAAAAAACGGTCAATTCAAATCGTAAATAATAATATTATTTAATTATTTAATTAGTTTAATTATTTTTCTACATTATTAAAGATCAAACATTTATTTATTTTGAAAAATAATCATATTAAGTCAAGTAGCAAAAAAATATAATACTTTTCTTAATTTGGTAATAAATAATTAAAGATTTTTAATTTAGAGAAAATTGTCAAAACGCAAATAAAAGGTTCCGCCGCATTTCGTTCACAGACAATTCGTTCAACGACCCATCAGTAACGACGTGGGGCGCACTGGACGTCTGTTGAACGGGAAATTTGGCGCACGGTACAACTAGTGCACTGGCTGTCTCGCTAACCTAACCTAACCTAAGCTAAATTATTATTTAGTTCACTGAATCTCTGGACTCTACGATCATTGGAAAAACGCTTAGGTTAGGTTAGCGAGACAGCCAGTGCACCAGTTGTCCCGTGCACCATATGTCCTGTGCACCGGATGTTCAGTGCGCCCCACGTCGTTACCGATGAGTTGTTGAACGAATTGTTTGTGAATGATAGGTCGTGACACCCAAATAAATTACAAATTTTCTATGATTTATAAATGAAATACAAGATATATTTTTAACACAAAATCAATATAAGTGTATAGCCTTAATTGCAATGTGTGAAAATACCATGTGTATAACGTAATACATTGAAATCACTTTGTTAAGTACCAGCTGAGTTTTTTATGGTATCTGCAGACAAGATAAGACCCGACGACAAATCTTAATATTCCTAGATTGCCTGTTATTTATTATTGCTGTAGGTGAAACACTGATCCCGAGATTTACAGCTTAATAAAATAATTTATTAAGCATAACTGTAGACGTAAAATGTCCATTAGCCTCGGATGATCCGGGGGTAATTTATAGGGCTTGTCCGTCGAATACTGGGCGGTGATTTATGCCAGAGAACGAGGCATCTTGGACCCCGACTGCGACCTCACATAGACCCTGACGTGTTAAGATTTACTTGGACATCTCGCCCTGATTCAAACTTGTATTGATTCACGATACATTGAAAAGTGGAACAACGAAACAAATCCTAATCGAGTGTCATAATAATTATTTCAATTGTATCAAGATTTTTTAATAATTCCGTATCGCAACACTTTTTTAATATAAAACATATTTAATTGACACTAGAGGAGATATTGGCAAGTACGGTTAAGCATTGACTGGGATGTGCACAATTACGAATTCGAATCCTACGTCTGCATTCGTTTTACTATATTTTTCTCTGTTAACTTGAGAATTAAAATAATTAGCCGATGTGACAGGTTTTGATGTACATCGCATACATATCAATTATTTGGTTTGAATAGTTATTAGAACTTAATTGATAAAATGTCTTAATGCCTAAACCTTTTATCTGAGAAATTAAATCTAAAAAAAGTAAATATATAAAAAATAAAATTGAGTGCGAATAATCATTTTTGTTACAAAACAAAACATGATTTTTAGTTTGTCTTTCTTTTTCTTTATATGTATAAATACGTTAAACAGCTCAAAATCAGCATCAAAATTATTCAAACTACAACTATTTATTTATAATTTTTCCAACGCTTTGTAAGCACTCGTAGTTATCTTATTTATAACTTAAGTATAAAAAACACGTAAAATGTGCTAAAAGACTATCTTGAATGAGTTACGTTATAGAACCAAGTGGTCAAGGCTACAATTGTGTCCGGCTAATCATCCAAAATACTTCAAAATTATGTTCAACAAATACCAAATACGCCTCGAGACTATAAGTGTCTCCCTTTCGACCTTCCGAAAACTTGTCCTCAAAGCCTTCAGCGGCTTCAAATGCGACTTGGAATAACTGATAAATAAATATTAAATATTTATTTATTTACCTTGATTTTACATGGATCACGTTGAGTGTGGCCTCTGTTTAGAAGACTAACTCGTTGCCTTGCTCAATCCGTCACTGTCACGAGACAACAGAGGCCAAACTTAACGTGATCCATGTAAAAACAAGGTAAATAAATAAATATTTATTATTTAGAATAGATCTCAAAGTGAATACATTGAAAGCATTGAAAAAATGGAATAATTTTGTGGCTGCAATTTGTGTTGACCATGTTACAGCGAGGAAAATGATATCGCTGAAGAAACAAGAAATCATAGTTACCCCTTTAACATGATTCAAAAGCATGTCTTCATTCAAATGTGGGTTATCAAAAGAATTATCATTTGTAAGCGCCTTTGGAAATGTTCATGTAGATTTGAACGCACGTGTGACGATTGTGAATTAATCGGATGTGGTGGATCCTAACACGGAAAACCTCTTGGGGCAGTGATGCATTGCTTGCCCGACTAAAGGTGTCGCAAGTCAGAAAAGTCCGGTCCTTGCTTGTTCGGAGCCCGACCAGTGAGAGGTCAATGCGATAAATTAGAACAAATATTGCACCTCGGCCGTTGCATCGCTGCACCCACCCAGATCACCAGACAAAGACGGTGCAATTATTTATTTTTGCTATTGCTAAAGAGGGCTGTAGCAAGACCTTTATATGCAGAAAATTTTCAAAATGTACGATTCGCGCTTTATTGTGATACATATTAAACGCGTCTTTGTAAAGCATTAAATCAAAAGCTTAAATTTAAGACTGAAACTTATTTATGCGACTAGATATGCATTTTTCATTATATTCCTCCAACAATAAGATGTATCATAAAGATGTTTTTTTACTTTATATATGAAAGACATCTCATTATTCAGCTATCATAAAACTATAAAAATATCTGATTTTCGCGCAAGAAGTCAAACTTCATAGGTTATGTAAACATTTTATGTATTGCTTTTTGGATTTCTTTACAATTTTGTTATAAATCACCTATATAATCAGCCATCCATTGTTTTTGATCCCAGTCGATGCTTGTGGAGCTTCAAGCACTCAATTTGGTACAACGGTAATGTCGCTCCTAAATGGCCTACCAGCACACCTCGATCCTTTTCTTACATCCTTTTCCTCTTTTGTCGATGGTATTGTTCTACTTGATCTCTGTGATCTTTGACACGTGTCATCTTCTTATTCTTTTGTGTTATTTTTATTTTTTATTATTTTCTCTGTTTATTGTATATTTATGTTTCTAAATATTTGTAAAAAATAATGGAATTTCAATTCTGTATATAAATAAATAAATAAATATACGCCACTCCCAAATCAGAGGCATTTAAAATCTGCACAGAACTTACTTTGTGTCTTTGCATAACGTCGCTATCGATGCATCCAGTATATTTAGGATCAATAGAAGATTGTATCTACTTTGTTTCATTAACGCCTTCCGCCTGGCATGCAACTGACTTACAAATAAATAAAAAATCTAATGTTGTTTTCGTCACTTTTAATTTGTTATTATCGATGTTGCCCGATACTGGGAAAAAATAATTTGACGTCGCTGACACGAAGAAGAAGAAGATTTGTTATTTTTCTATTTTTCATTCTTTTGAGGTTCTCACTCTTATACTTTTATTTTTTTGTCATACTTGTCTTTTTTGCATTTTATTGTCGTAATACGTAATAACACAGTACACGTAGTGCCGGATCGTAGACTGTCTATAACGGGAAGAAATTCACTTTTCGTCACGTCCTGATCAATTTACAACACAATACTGATCCTAAAGAAGTTGTTTTCAAAAACCATAACTGCCTGTGTTCAATTCAACATATTTTCATACATTACGTCTGTCATTACTTCCGGTATCAATCTGTTTCTCAGCCATTTATCGAATTCACTATCTGCGTGAAGCCTAAGCGTTTGATATTATTCAGAGTTGATGCCGTAGTCATGAAGAGCAGTTCTTCCATCCCACTTTCGTGACGTCTCAAAATGTTTCTCATTCCTGGTATCAGGGCAGCAGAGGCGCGAGGAGGTAGTGAGCGCCGGTGTATGCTCGGGAACCAGCGAGACGCGATAAGCGGCCGCTCTCTCGTTGCTGAAAAATAAATCCGGTACGACACAGACGCCGGGATCGCAGAAATATAAGGCGAGGAAATAAATTACTCCGCGCTGCGGGCAGATCCCGGCCCAGCGATACCGGGAGCGCACGCCGCGAGGAGGTGCTGAGAGATGCCAAACGCCAGACGAATGGTCCAACTAGAACTAACGTTTAACTATATTTGCTATCCACCTCCTCTGGCTCGCTGCTCTCCTAATCGCGAGCCGTGGAAAGCGATCATTTTAATTTCCAAGAGACCTCTCGCGTTCGTTTTATATATTTTGTATTTATTGCTTTCGCTCGCGATCCGGTGCGATTCGAGCAGCCAATTTGTTGGGTTGCGAAATTTCCGTGTGAAATATTAATTGGATTGGCTTTTTTGCTGTCGATTGGGAAATGTATGGATTTCGTTGCTTCTCTAGGCGCAACATTCACAGAATCTAAAGAAATTTATTAACTTTAAATTTACATTTTTTTTTAAATATTGTTTTACATACTCATACTTAAAACACACGCAGATAACAAACAGATGATTTCGGCTCTACAGGTAGATTTTAGGAATATATACGATTTTCTGATAGGCTCAATGTGCGAATAGAAAGGATGTTTGTTGGCTGTATACGTTTGAAGTTTTTTCTCTTGATGTGAGGAAGGAAATTCAAATACGCAAAGATCATTAAAAAAACCTGTGGTAATCAATAATTTAACAGGATAATTAATTTATGAAATAAGTAATTTCGTTTTCTTTTTTCTATTAAGTTACAATGGACCCTTCTTGTTTCATCTATTGATTCAAGACTCAAGACATCTATTGATTCAAACTCTTGACCCTTGTTACATAAATACCATTATTAATGGGTATTCAGGTGAAATCCAGGAAGAAAGGTACAGTCATAGCTAATGCTCTTTTGTAGCAACTACTCTCTTAGAGATTTTTATTCTGACTGCAATGGTGGAAGTTTTTTTCAATATTTATTTTATTTACCGTCCCGGCACTCATCATGCGACTAAATTATACATTACGACTCTGTTTATCGTCGAGTAAATTAAAAAGTAACAGTATTTTATGTCATTGTCAAATTCCTTTACTGATCTTTGCCTAAAGAATTTTAGATAATAGAGGTGTGACTCAAATAACAGGTTTTTTTAACAGACGTGACTTGAATGATGCATTTAAAATAAATTTAAATATGTATGCTTCATATTGAAAGATATTTTAAAAATATATTATTAATATTGATATAAGAAGACATGACTTGGGATGCAATTTGTGGCTATATGTTCCAATACAAGAAATAGATAAAGAAGAATAGTTAGCTTAACTTCTTATCAATTTGACAATTGATCATCAAGAAAAATGACAATTGGAGTCCTTATCGGTATCGTAGGACATATAATATTATACAATTTGACGACCTTCTGTCAATGTTTTCACATTTCACAGCGCTTTTAACATGCTGTGGAACGCCAGGACTCTGCGGAGCACTTGTTAAGGGTCAATGCAATTAAAAGATTGATCAATTATACAACACATTAAATATTTAAAAAATGTATTGATTATGTATATAAACACAATGTGGTTTTACTCCATTTCATGTCATGTTCTCTACCAGGTTTAAGAGTTCATTTTTAATATTGAACGAGTGTCAAAAATAGCTTCAAACACGTGTGAAGTGATTTTATTGAACAAGACCAATAACCTAAAAAGGTTTATGAGTTGTTTGATAAAAACTTTAATGCTTCCAATTTCTCATCAACCGTCGAACATAGCAGAGAGGTGTGAATGTGATGATGAAGAAATTATGAAAATGGAATGTGAAGTTAGAAGAATTTCTTGACGTAAATTAACGGGACTAAATCCAGTTTCAAGAAGTAACAAATCAAATATGTATATCAATAAAAATGTAATCTTATTATTTCGTGAGTTTAAATTTACTATCACTTCAAGACGTTCGAAATTAATACTACACATTTTAAGATATTGAAATAATATTTGTAGCGGCAGTTTGTGATGGCCATATGCTCCATCTAGGGGAACGGATATTAAATAGTGATGATGATAAAATAATTAAAGACTTGAAAGACTTTGTTTGTAGGTTTCTAAACTTAATTGACTCAGTTCAAAGAAGAGCAATTCGTTTGATAAACAATGACACCCTTACGTCTAATCTACAATCAATGGAACACAGACGTAAGGTTGGTTCTCTTAGTCTTTTCTACCGTTATTACCACGGTCGCTGCTCTTCGGAACTTAAAGAACTAATTCCTCCTGCACCCACTCACAGCCGACAAACTCGTCTTACACTTGCCGAACATCCATACACGGTTAATATATGTCGACCAAGAACTGGCAGCTTCCAAAGTTCCTTCCTTAATGCCACCGGTAAGCTATGGAATGCTCTTCCAGCGTCTGTGTTTCCTCCTTCCTACAATCTGGATCTCTTCAAGAAACAGATAAATATACACTTGCAATCTCCCCAACCCACACACAAACACGAAAACAACACACGTTTCCCGCATGCAGCGTCCAGCCTCCCTGGCTGAGCGTCATAGAGAGCACTGGTCTTGACCGGTTGTGCTCTCCTGCATGCGTTTACATAAAAAAAAAAAAAAGGTTTAAAAGTAAAATATATTGGGAAGTTGTAAGAGAGGTGGAAAGAGTTACAGAGTTGTCAAGTATCAGGGGCAGATATTTAGCGAGGAGGTGTTAGTAACTTGCGATTTTATAAAAAAATAACTATTTTGGGTGAGATAATTCATTTTCACACAAGGTTGATTCATTTTTTTTTTCACTAAAAAAAATGTACAAAAAATATATAGTTGCGTATTGTACCATGCAAGTAACACACAAGGTTAGAATATACGTCTGAGAAATAGTTGAAGAACGTAGGAGCCTATTCCATGTCAGCCTCGTTAACCACTCTTGTAGCCCCGACGATTTCCCTGATGAAGTTTAACAGCAAGGGACCGTCAGAACTAAGCAACAATTCAGGAAAATCCTCCCATGGTAGGGACTCCCAGACGACAACACAGAATGCGTCTCCTGTTCTCATGGATGATGCACTCCACGAGAGTGTTTCACCGTCTGTTGCATGCCTGGATCACATGGATATGCGTCGCAAGAAAAGAGGCCAAATTTTTTTCCGTGTCCGGTAAGCGCTTGAGTGAGATGAAAGTCCACGAAGTTCGTCTTTTTCCACGTCAATACGTGTTCGATGGATGGAAAGAAAGACACAAGGATGACTTCATTTGTTCTTACTTAGGAAAGGTTTACGAACATATTTAGGTTAAATAAATAATAAATTGAACGAGTTGTAGATTGAAAAGTATCGGGGTGTAAGGTTATACTAGGAGATCTAAGGGACATTCGTATTAATGGATCAAGACTCAAAATCAAATGAAAATCAAATTTAAAGGACTCAGTTAATTTAAGAAGTATTCTGCTTGAAGTTTAGTTTACCAGGTGCACATAGAGGTTAGAAGGTTAAATTTGTGACTCGGAGAGAAGTTAGGTGCGGAGTTGCGAAGGTGTGAAGTATCAGGGCGCAAGGTGAGGCGAGGAGATGTTCGCGAGTCGCGAATTAATTGCCCGCGTGTCGCCCTGGTTTATCTCGGGAAGTGATTTACTCGAGGTCGGGACTTATTTACTGCCAGGGATGCGCCGAGAAGAAGGATCGCTAAGGACGAGAACGGGAAGGGCCGACGAACAGAAACGCTGTAACGAAATAGCGCTATAAAATATATTGCAACAAATTATATGTCCGACTATTCTAAGACTAAGGACAATATCACTTAGTTAGCGCGGTTCTCGTTAGAATGCCGAAGTTAAAGCAAGATTGAACGTGCACAAAAACTAGTATGACTCAAATGAAAAGATCCAGGCCTCAGGAGGGTCCGGCTAATCATGCGATCTTGCCTTAAAAATATGATAAACAAAACACCGAAATATGCCTCAGATACTCAATGAATTCCCGCCATCAGAAATCGTATATGTTGCAAGATGGACTTTAGGACGCAGCAGATCTTGCAACAAAGCATGAACAACGTCAGCTGACATAATAATGTGGCGGAAATTTGTGGTGACCATGTGGTCCAGATATGAAACGGAAATGAGTAGATTTTATTTTTGACAAGAAATGTGTTTAACGGAAACGAAAGATCGCGTGGATTTTAAGAATAAAAATACACATTTTTTAGCAATCGGTATCATTCACTTTGTAAAAACGAATACGTTACTAATGATATTTATCAATAATATCAGGATACTCTTATCAGACTAATTCATTCTATAATGCTTTGATTTAAATATTTTCTTATTATAATACTCCTATGTATAGCGTTGCAAATAAGCCCCTACAATTGGCTCTTCAACGACTAAGTATGTATTTGCTATTTGATACGGTTTTTGCTAGGATATGTTTATTTATTTAATTACGAAACAATGTTGCAATATAAGTTATTAGTATATACAATATTATTTTTCTTAATTCAACAATGAAGATTTATCGACATTACAAAATTATCAATACACATAAAGATCCGTATCAAATACCAACTTATCTAAATGTCTTTTATCAAATATGTAAATCTCACGTCCACCATTTTTTGATGAATTGATTAAAGCAATGTGTAATATAATTTTTTTATTTTGAGAAACATAAGACATAGGTATATTTACAACATGTAGTACGAGTATATAATAGAAAACATGTACAATATCATAATATTATGCAGTTAGTATAATCTATTTGTAAATGTATATAAAACTGTAGTAATTATATTATATGTCATTCGGATAACACTAAATAATGAATTGTAATCTATTTTTATGTACATTTAATTATTGTCTATTAGTTATACTATAGAAACGTGAGTACGCTGTTTCAAAGGCTATGTATTAAAAGGTACTTTAGATTGCAATACATATTTCTTTTTCAGAAAATAAATATAAAACATACATTTATATGTGCACCAAAGCGCTCATTTTCAATACTAAAACCAGCCATAATAACACAGATATCTAAATATCAATCTACAGTAAAAACAAAGTGATATTAACAACATAAAAGTGGTTCTATTAAGGCCGTTTGATGATTTTTTTTACTTAGTCTGCGGCTATAACTTAATCGGCATTATCTCGATTCCACGACTAAGATAGATGAGAATTATTCTATCATTTCCTTGCCGACTGATTACCCGGGGACACTACAATCAGTTACTTTATAAAAAAAACTAAAAACATATCAAAAATAACTGGAAATATATCAGATGTATGTAAAAAAACTCACATCGATGCGCAATATAATACGATGAAGTGTTAAGAATTATTATAGAAAGTGAGAATTTTATCGTTGATTTACGAATGTTGATTTGGAGTCATGTTAACAATTTTCTTATTGATTTTAAGTAGGCGTCAATGAGGCAGGTGAAATGTGATATTCTCACGGTGCAGGTGTGATTGTATGGAATTTTAATATGTATACCTTATACACCTGGTATACTCTTAAAATATGACCGCTTCATAATACTACATTGAAATACACGAAAAATATACATTTTAATGTATTTTTTTCAATTTTTCATATCCGTTCCATATCTGGAAAAACGGTCAACTGGTCTGTTCTTAGTGTGTCGAGCAAGAAATGGCAGTTTCCAAAGTTCTTACTAAATGCCACTGGTGGGCTCTGGAATACTCATTCAACGTCTGTATTTCGTCCTTCATACAATCTGGATCTCTTCAGGAAACAGATAAATATACACTTGCAATGTCACCTACCCACACAAACACAGCACACGTTTCCCGAATGCAGCGTCCAGCTGCCCTAGCTTAACGACATAGTGTGCACTGGTCTCGACAGTTTGTGCTCTCCTGCATTACAATAAAAAATAGAATGCCGCCACTCAGAACTGTATGTTACCATTGTTAACAAACTATTGTATATCCCAAGACATCTTTCCAAACACCAGGAAGTGTTTGGAAAGATGTTACTATATGGTAATCTATGACGATCTGCGTTGTATACGAGGCATATTTTTGGATAATTTCTCAATTACAATTTTTAAGGATATCAAATGATCAGCTTGACGCTCCTGAGGTCTGGTTGTAAGTTCCCTATTTGGTTCTAAGTGGCAGCCTAAAGCAACAAGGTAAGGCAGGCGGCAACCCATCGAAGTCTTAATCTACGTCAAATATTGTTTAACTTTTGTGATCTAAATAAAACTGCGCTTTAAATTTGATATTGTCGTTGGTTGATGTGAATAACTCAATGCAAATGCCAATTTTGATATAACGTTATCTTTGCAGCATTTGCCAAAACAACTTTTACTGAATGCGGTTTTTTTTATCGTTTTTGTAAAATTAGATAAAATATTTATGCATCACTCGTTGGCAGAGTTAGTCATTGCTTCAAATCATAATAATATATACTTGTTTGGTTTGAAAAACCGCCATAACGCTAAAAAACAAAAAAAAAAAAACTTTTTATAGAATCCATAGATAAGATTTATTCATCGCCGTCTGTCGGCATTCTCTTATAGACATTTTTCAAACACATCTGCTTCATATTTGATGCATATGGACACCACAAATTCCCATCTCACAGTTCTTCGAGGTCAAATTGACTTTTGCCTTGTCCCAGAACACCTGATCCCGTAGGTCCAAATGGAAACAAAGATAGTTCCCGGGAGCCTACAGTGCAAGAGCCCGCAAACTTGCGTAGACTGCAGCTGTACCAGAGAAATATTTAAGTATTCAAGAATCGTATTTTTTTAAGGAGATTGGATGACGAGCCCAGCATACCCAGGCTTGGATATTATTTTTCATCTTTAAGAGATGACTGATCCCTACCTGGGGCATTTATACAGGTTAGATTTCATTAAATATATTTTTATAAATCAACGGCGTCTGAATGACAAACAAACGCTCTAACCAATGGACTTTGCAGCCCATCATCTACATTTACAAAAAAAAACATTCTTAATGTTTCTAGATTACGTTGATTGTAATAAATAAATTAATAAATTCTCATTAACCTTCGTATGCACTATTTTAGTTTCAAACAAAAGAAAAAATGATTTAAAAAAGTATCAGGTCATTATAAACGAATTATCAATAGAAGGTAGTATATTTTGTACCAAATACTGAAGAGGTGGTTTTATATGGCTCTGGACCGAGCGAGGCTGCGGCGCGAGGAAGGGGGAGGGCGGGGCAGCAAGCCAGGCCACGCCTACTACCTCCCGCCCCGCCCACCACTCGCTAGATGACAACTGAATGCATCAAGTAAGTACCATGCTTATGTACTGTGCTCCTGGTAATCGATTGGAATTTTTGATATGATTTTTAAGTAATTTTAATATTAATATTTTAGTGAAATATGTTAACAAAACTTCTAACCTACACAGCGTTGGGCTAATCATGCATCTACCTCTTCATATAAAAATATTTATAAAACGATAAAATATGCTTTTGTACATTATACAGTCTTTACTTTTAAAGCATTGTAAACCAACATTTGACAATTTACGTAATGTAACAATGTAACAATGTAACATCAATAGTATTCTTTTTTCTACAGTGAATTAATATTTATTTTCGGTTGAAAAAACCCTTAGGACGAAATGGTCCAAGCCTCGTAAGCGACGGACGTTTCTTTTGCCGACTCGGAGTAGCAGCCTAAGAGATCGCTAAGAACCATATACCTGTATGTTACGGGTAGACCTTCAGGCGCAGAGAGATGTCTTTGGGTAAGGCATGAATATTGGATAGTGACGGAACTTAGGGCGGCAGATTGTGGTGGATATATGTTCCAGATATGTAACGAATAAGGAGAAAGAAGATGTTTTGTTATCATATAATCAATTACGCGACAGAAAACGTTATAGTTTTACAGAAATATCCAACATCTACTGCAGACCACTTCTTCAATATAATACCATAACATACTTTTACGTTACTCCCGTATGCAAAATGGTTACGCCCATGGTCATGACTTTGTAAATTGTACATTGCAAATTATTGTACGCGAGCTTTAAATATTATGTATGTAATATTATATAGGCCATGTTTACCGATACTTAACCGAAGGGATTAAGGAACATAAATCGCGGGCCCGGGTTTGCAAAATCACGCAGATAAGCGTGCGTGTACGTTGCACCAGAGCGGGTATGTGAGTGCCGGTATATATTGTTCGCATTGATCGGTAACAGGGACGGATGAGGTAGAAAACCGGAAAAAAACCTCGCAATTGACTAGTAGACATGGACCGGCAAGTTCCCAAAAGTGATCGAATGTTTTTTATATAGCCGAGTGCAGTAGCGTATGTAGGGCTTTTGGTGCCATTTGCAATCTCCAACTTTGCCGCCCTCACAAGAAAAACGGTTTCTTTTTTAACAATTTTTTCATTTAAAGAATTCATGACCAATAAAAAATTAAGTCACAAATTAATCGTGGCATTTTTTCTTTAATGAACACAAAAATCAAAGCAATAACAATTTTACACTCAAGAAAATATAGGAAGAAAAATAAATAACCAAAAAAACCCTGTTATTTACATAAATTATTGATATTTATTTTTCAAAAATATATTTCACATGCTTGCACCAAATTACATATATACTCTTATAACACCAAAAACCTTGTACATAATTGTACTACGAGTAATTGGAAGTATTTGAATTTGTATATAAGCCGGGATTTTTTAAATTAAATTTATTATTTAAATATTCAGTTAATTTAGTTTATTTAGTTAAATAGTAGTAAAATTCCTTCAGTACATATATCAATCAGAAGGTTAAATTCATTCGAATGTATTACAAAATATACTCGTAACAAAATAATGAATTTTCGTCTTCAAAAGTTATAGAAATTTTCATGCTATGGAAAAAATTAACTAAATCGTCAAAATGCCGCTCCCCAGAATCAGCCGCCCTTCTATTGAATATAAATTAAATTTATGTTATGAAATCACTCATATAAGCGCCTTTAATTGATATGTTAATGAATGTTAACATTTGCGTCAATTGAACATAAAAGTGCATAGCATCATCATCAACACCATGCTCACTCCCCAGTTGAACTAAGTTGAGTGCTCGAAGCTTCACAACATCCAACTGGAATCACTCGCTTGGTGAAAACCCTCCCTGTCCGTCCTGTTTATGGAGACCCAGATGGAGACCCGTTACTGACGCACGCAAAAAGTTACTTGTTAGAGAGTGGCTAAAGGCCTTCCCGTGATTCTAGATGCATCAGTTAGATGTCAAATAGACCTCAGTTTAAGGCTACGAAGTAAGTATACTACAGCGAGTCTCGAATTGCCTTCTTTGGTAACACGTTGCTAACCACCAAATACGTGGGAATGGATAAGGAAATGGTGAGGTTGGAAAATGGATTCTGCAAATGGCAGACATAAGTTAAGAGTCATTACTTGCGTCTGCACTCTTGCAGACGGACGCGTAGAAGCGCTCAAAAGCAGCGTAATTTCGTTTGCTTCGCCGAGTACATTCTATACATGGCAAGTAATGATTTTTTTAAATTTGGATAGGGATGTTCAAAATCTATTTTTCCGGCCGTTCAGGGGTCGTCAATCCGCCCCTGAACGGCGCATGCAATAAATCCGATATGCTGATGGACTGCTTTCCCAGCCGCGCTCTGTCGGGCGATCTTTAAAACACAATGTTCAATAAAAATAGGACGTCATAATAAAAGGGCGTATCTACTGGGGGATCGCAGGAGAACAATCACGAAACACAAGGCGCGGTACACGGGCGCAACTAGAAACCAACGTTTATCATAATGCATCATTATCGTCAGCCTGTGTATGTCCACTGTTGAATATAAGCCCTCCTCAACCAGCCTTCTCCCACTTGTCTTCTGATGTCGTCAGTCGATATTGCAAGACGATAACCAATACTCTGTTTTCTAGTTTTTTGGCGCCATTTCAAAACATTTCTTCCTCGTCGACCGTTGGCTCTTTGGCAGATATAACCTGCCCATTGCCACCTGAGTTTGCCAGTTCATTCTATTCGTACGTTCACCATTTGAGCTAAACTTCGGATATCCTCTTTCCGGTTCATACCTTTTAATAACTCTCCGAGCATGGCACTCTCCATGGAACGTTGGAAAATCTTTATTTTTTGGAAAAAGCTTTGTAGAAAGTTAGTTTTTACCCCATTAGTTAATACTGCTATAATGCATTGAATAAATGTTTTCGTTTTTAAACTTTGTTGATTTTTTATCTTAAAAAAATCTTTAGTATTTGCCAAATGTTACACATATAATATCAGATGAATAGTGAATAGTGAAGAAAAATGAGATATTTACATATTTAATTATTCTAGAATCTCCTTTATAGTTAGCTTCAATATTCTCAAGAAATTTAGAAATACAAAATCTACGAACTGAAAATACTATTATATTTTCAATGTTTTGAGCATTCACTTTGAGATCCATAATAAAAAAAAAGAAAATACTATTGATAGCAACCAAAACACCAGTCTATGAACTGTTTCTACATATCTAACAAACAGTAAATTTGTAAGGTATCTAATTTTTTATTTGGAATACTAATCAATAACTAACAGTAATATTATCAATCTTTTAAGACATATTTTTCATTTCGTAACATTTTTTTTGTAAATTCTTGCTAATCATATGTATGAGTAAGTCCAACTAATCCTACATACTGGTTTCGTACTAAATGGCGTTGAATCATTGTTTGATTTTGTTACGTCTATGGCCGCTTCTCGCAGTACGGCCCTCACCGCTGCCCTGTTCAGATAAGAGGATGTTTATTTTCCTTTTATTGCAGGCGAAGATGTGAGATTGCCAGCACGCTCTTGGGAGAATGAGAGCCTCTGCCATCGCGGGCAGCATCAGCCCAGCAACCATGGACTAGCCATCACTACTCACCAAGCATCACCACTCAATACACATCACCACGTAACAAGCAAGCATCAACAAGTCATCGTGCCATTTAGTCAGTATTTTCTTGAGAATGACAATCTTCGTCAACACGGATCACCATAAGAGGGAAAACTAAATACCAGTCATCACCACTTATCAAACATCAGCACTCAACAAGCAAGCATCAAACGTCGTCGTGCCATGGCGCCAGTAATCTCTTGAGAATGATAATCATCACCATCAAATCCGCAATGATGGAATAACCATGAAGCAAAAGCAATCACTCCACAAGCATCATCAAACGCCATTGTCAATAACCAAAGACAATCGTACCTAACCAACTTATTGGCTTTCCTTGTTCTCTAAAATGGACTCCTTATCTTGAACATATGTTGCCCACAAATTGACACAACACAGTTTTGTCAGCTGCCGTTGTTGACGAGCTGCGCAAGTGCTGTGCATGGTTACCGAGAGCCTAGTGAAAATAATTAAGCAGTAGTTTCTATGACGTATTTGGATGTGTGATAATCAGTTTTTAAAAAAATATATCTAATATTCTGACGCTCTTAAGGCATTTATTGTTTAGCTCTGCAGGGCGGATCAACCCAAAACCCTTGACAACTCACAGTAACATAAATATTTCAAATTACGCGATTAAGTATTCTCTAAATCATTGTTTCTTAAAAGTGCATTGCGCACAACTTTCGAATCCCTGTGCTCGTCTGTGTCTGCTGGGCGGGTTTTCTTCTGCCCCTCGCACTTGTGTGCACACACAATAGCAGAGATGACGATAGCTGATGATGATGCGAGGATAGTCGGAGAGGCCGAGGCGCTCTTGCAGTATCTAGGATGCAGCATCAGCGACCAGCGGACGTTATACTCCATTTCAACAGCCAATGATCATGATACAACCACAATGACCTTAACCTTCTGCAATCTATGCAGACGGTGCTAAAACATCATTGCAAACATTACCATTGGTGGAACATTCAACATGCTCAATTGTTATGCAAGATTATTTGATTTTTTATTTAAATAAAAGCACGTTTCTTTGCATACCTCCCTCTATTTATGACCTAGAAGTAACTCGCTAACTTTGCAAGAGATCGTAAGTTCGATACCAAAAACTGTGCCAAAACTGGATTACAAAGCTTAGAAATTTTGAAGGTTAAAATGCACTTCGTCCTGGAAGGCTAGTTGAAGCTGATAGACACAATATATTATGCAACCTGGGAAACAACTCATGAGATCGCTGAGAGATAACAATTATATGATTTGACCTTCTATTATGATTTGAAACGCCTTGATTAAAAAATGTTGGTTAAAAATATTTTAGGAACAACCTATTTATTAGAACGTGTTTTTAATTGTCATATTACCTATGTAAAAATAAACAAACAAGAATTTACATATTTTATCATTATTAGAGGAGACTTACCAAAATTAGGGTACGATAATAAATGGTGGGTTTCATAGATTTAACACTTACCTGTAACAAAGGTAAAAATACGTATTAGATAAATAACAAAATGAATTCTTACTCGAATTCTTTTAAGTAATATTATTCAACTTTTGTAAATTATGTCATTAGATTGACGTAAATACACACTAACATAAAAATAATAAATATTCTTAATTGCAGGGATAAATTGACGACAACATTTTTTTTGTAAATACACACAGATGAATGGCGACAGAAGATACGGAGATACTTTATCATATTTAGATTCTTAATCTTTTGGCATCTTTCAAAAATGGCTTAAAGTGGCTCTAAGTGGAGTGTTGATCTGCCAACGTCAATACACTGCATATAGAACCCGTTTTAAAAGGTTGAGCCTGACTGATCGCCGCGATCAGATCGCGTCCGGCGAGATCGGCACGCGATCCGGCGGTTCGCGCTTCTTTAGGGAGGGGCTGATCGTGCTCGGTGGGCGGATACGCGATCTGCAGGGCGGCGTAGTGGGGGCGGCTACACCCTATACTGAAGACTAACACCAGCCATCTCCTGCAACTTCTGCCAACCTGGTAGACAACCCTCACAAGCAATATTTCGTGGATATTGCTGAATTAAATGAATTTTGTACATTACAGAATATTAATTGAGCTTCTGCTTATGACCAAATGTCTCAAGAACGTTGGACTAAACTCCTTCAAAATTCTGACTAAAAAATCATCTAAAAAAGGTTAGATACTCTCTTCCTGCGCGCTTCTGCCATCCTGGTAGAAAACCCTTACAAGCAAACTTTTGCGATCATTGGAGAAATTAATGAATTCTAAACTTTGCTAAATTAAGCTTCCCCTTATGGCCAAATGAACCATGCCTTAAAAGCGTCGGGCTAATATCATTTAAAATTCCGATCACAAAAAACAACAACTAATATACGGTTCAAATACAAGTGCCATCTCTTCATATGACACAACTGAGAAAGAGCTAAGTAATTTGTGGTGACCACATGTTCCAGATGGTTCTATTCCTGGATATGAAGAGGATGACTAAATAACATGATTTTCTATAGTGTAGTTCTTTTCTCAACGCTAGGGCAGGGTTGAAGTTTTATTACTCGTATTAAAAAGGAATCAAAACTTTGATATCTGATATATGACAGCAAAGTATGTGGATTTTAATAAATGACAGGTTTGGAAAAAAACACAAAAAATACAATTTAAAAAAAGTTTTCTTGAAACATTCACGTAATTGATGATCACAGAAAATAGTATACTAGTAATTATGATGAACATTCAAAACGTGTTCAAGTGTATTTAAACAAACTTTTAAATCCGATAACAACGTGATATTTTTTCAGTTCTCACGATATTTTTCACAATATTTCAATGTGATTTTCTAAATAATGAGTTTTTAGTTAATATACATCCTCTGTCACTTTAATACAGTGGTTCTTAAATGGCGCTCCGCGTAGCACTGATGCTTCGCAAAGGTGTTCCAGGTGCTGTAAGAAGCATATAATTGCTCCAAATAATTATATTTTCGGTCCCTTTTCCCGATACGAAATACTAATGACGTTGGCATATCAAAACTTACACACCACTTAGCCATCTTTGAAAATAACAAGCGTTATAGATTCATAACGAGATTAATAAAATAATGTCTTTTGATATTCTTCTGTATATGATTATATGAAAATATATACATTTTAGATATTCCCTGAATTAGATAACGGATAAATTTAGTTTACAACAAGCGCTATCTATAAATAATACATATCTTTAAATTATAATCATATAATATAATACGTGTTTATTTCTCGATGAATGATTGATGATTCTTGAGTAAACTAATGGTCATCGTATTAGACAAAACTAAGTAAGAACCATCACAGAGAGGCGAGCCCGATGGATCGGTCACATCATGCGCCACGATCGTCTTCTTCACGACATTGTGAAAAGGATGGTTGAGGGTAGAAACTGTAGAGGGCGCCCTTGACGGGAGTATTTGCTGCAAGTGTTCGAGGACATGAATGGTAGCTCTTATCTGGAGCAAAAGAGGATTGCAAAGAATAGAGAGGAGTGGATATCGAGAGGAGTGGATATCGAGATGCAAGATTTTGTTGCTGCAAACCAATCCACCGGATTGATACTACGAATAAAGATTGGACAAATGCACTGAGTATGGCGTTAAAGTTAAGTGATTCGAATCCTCGCGTTCGCCCTTTATTTTTCTCCGATTAATTGATGAAATAAATATCATGTATTGTGATGTTTATTATGAATTTGTATGTGTTAATAATAACATAACAAATCACGACTGCTCTGTGGATCCAAAAAGGTTGAGTACCACAGCTCTAATTATTATAAATATTAGTCACCGGTTGTGGCAATGTGATGATGATCTAATGATAATTATTTGGGCTTATAGTATAGAGGTCCGGTGACAAAGCTCCGCGTCCCGGAGTGCCGGCCGATTATCGCCATATTATCGCCGGGCAGAGCTCTCAAATTAAAATCGCATTAACAAAATGTGACCGCAACAGTGTGTCACGGTGACATTCCATGACAGTCATCAGTCGGCCAGGGTCGGAGCAGAATAATCAAGCACGATCGTAGTCAATGATTTAAATCAGTTCCTCAGGGTTGACATCTACGCTATCGTTCTCCAAAAGGTGAGTCGAATACTATTAGTTTTCCCGTTTACCATTTAATACGCGATAACTCCCCTAAGTTTTCACGAAATCGAATAAACGGTATGGCAGCACATACACGCTTAAGATAAATTGCTTGATGAAAAACATTGATTTTTATACGAAAGTTAATATTACAACTTTTAACAATGCTTCACTATATTATATCATATATAAGTTTAAGGTATAAACACCAAGTAATTAAAAATCAGAGATGTTCTGATCGCACTTTTAGTCACAAATTTTGCATTAGAAACACTAAACTTATTGTAAATTATGATTCTAGAGATTAGTTTTTGAAGGTTAAAAAAGTTTTAGGATAATATTTTAAAATCTGCATTTAAGGATTTTGATGTGGATTCATTGCTTTAAAGTATCCTTTGTAGACGTATCAATAACATGTCGTTTAAAGTGAGAAAGAAAAATGATCGAAAAGTACTAATATTATCAATCATTCCAAAGAAAATATTGGCTTGTGGCGTATTCCCTGCTTTTACTTTGAACTATAAAGTACCAAAAAATTTGATTCTTAAATGAAATGCAATTCATGCTCATGCAAGTTTGCAATGCATATTCGCTGCACCTTACAAGGATGTACATGGATGTACGTAGATGTACCATGGACTATGGAGAGTCTTATATTAATGATGCTAACATTGTAGATAACTGGTCGAAAATTTTATAGCTATTGCGATATCACGCGCTGGATCATAAATTAAGAATATATTATCGCCTTATCGTGTTACTTGCTATCACCATATCACCGGACACCACAAACTGGCCAGCAGAACAGAACTCAAATACGACTGAAAACAGGTCATATTGTTTGCAGCGTGTTTTCAAAAAAACTATCATCATTACATATCCCATAACTGAAGAATATGGTCGTCAAAAACTGCCGCTATAATACTCTGTCAACCACCACGGTCCTCGTCTCATCCCGTGTCAGCTGCGACTCCCGAAGCTACGCCGATAACATTTCTAGGACCGCAAAACCCGGGGAGCAAATCAAAAGGCAGCTATAGTGTAATCTCTTTTACGGCAACTAAATAACATGTCCTAGCTAGGTCTTTTTGTCAACTGTAGTAGGATGTAAGACCGCCATTCCCCACAAATTCAAACCATCGCATCTCTAGTATTCTGCGCTGGCATCCGTTTTCAAAACATCATTCGGCTGCATTGGTTTGCTAAAATATGCCAAAATTCGGAGATGATTCAAATGCAATATTGCAGACACTTTATTATATCCAAGTATAACTACAAGTCCCGGGTATTGCGCATGAAATTAAAAGACGTTCCAGCGTTCCTAAGGCGAGAAGCGAGGTCCTTCTCTCAACTTTCGCAACAGTCTATTGGCACTGGTAAGTGCTTGATCTGCATTTTTTTTTTACCAGATTCGCTCCATATTTGGACACCACAAATTGTCGTGTTACAGTTCTGTAAGCTGAGATTGTGTATGCCTTGTCGCAGAACATCTGTATACCCGGAGGTCCACATGGTAACATAGATGGTTCCCGGGAGCCTCCAGAGCAAGAGCCCGTAAACTTGTATAGACTGCGGCTGTAATACCAGAGATATATTTAGGTGTTCAATAATCAGCGCTTTTAAGGAGATTGGATGCAGTATTTTGATAGACGCCACAAAGTAACTGGCATCAATGAACTTTTTTTTCAATGATTTGAGATGACCATTATTAGCAATTGGTCCAGGCCTCGGAGGCGTTGACCTAATAAAAAATAATTTATGAAAATGCTGATATTTTTTCATCTTCGGTATCCGCCGGCTAGTTTTAGTATACGAGGCATATTGGGCGTTTGATAATCAGCTTTTTGTAAGTATGAGTATATTATTTGACTAACCGAACGCTCCGTATGAGTCACATTCAAAAGCTGCGTTAACTTCAGCTGCATGCCATTTTTATGCATGTCTTACGTTTTTTTTGAAAAGTTGTCAGAACTGCGTGTCGACAAATTGTAAACTTATACTCCAAATAGGGAGGAGATATAAAAGAAATGTATATCGTGACACAGACTAAAGTCGCGAAGCAGCTTTCTGAGATCCACACAACCTCTCACATCCGGCCCTGAAAATGAGAGACTCCAGATCTGGCAAAAATGTCGCATCAGAGGATTTCATTACTCCAAAGGAAGGCCTCACAACTGGCAAAAACCTTCACTAGCGGACCTGGAAATCCCTTAACAAATTAAGAACCAGAGTTGGTAGAACAAAGGATAACCTGGAGAGGTGGGGAATGCTTTGGCAGGGACAGTCATTATTGTGCGACTGCGGAGACCTGCAGATTGCCTCACACCTAAGATCCTGCTCCATGTGCCCAACAAGCTGCACACCTCAAGACCTAATGCTAGGCAAAACATGGGCTATCCATAGTGATAGATACTGGGCAGAAATAATTTGACGTCACTGACACGAAGAAGAATGAGAAATCCATTGTGTTGGAAGTAGCACGGATTTAAAGTTTGTGCCTGCACATTCTCTGTTATCGCTCAGTTGATCGTAAATCACGGCGATGTCATCGCCTTATCGCGGTGTCCGCTATCAGCGGCTGACACCACTGGACACTGGGCGGACGCCGAGCACCGATGTGCAAGAGTTCGTGGTGTGAGGCTTTGGGTACCGAACAACACGAAATGTGTCATAATCCAGTCGAATCATGATATGTTTTAGTCAATTTTGATGCTGACGACGTTTCAGTGATAATTTAGGATACGTTTTTTAACTCCAAGCTGCACAAATCTCCGTGTTGTAACTTTTTAGGACCGAATGACACAAAGTGTGTCAAGATCCGATCGAATCATTACATTGTCATCAGCACGATGTAGCCCTTGCTAACTGGTACCGAAAGCTTCGATATACAATCTTTCGTCCCGTATTTCTGATCGCTTGTCATACATTTATGAGTCCACCGTATTGTCATTTTGGACAGGTCGGCTCACGGGTGTGTTAGTTATAGACATGGCTACTCGAGTGTTGGGCGAGCGCCGCAGCGCCGGTAAGCCCATCATGCCAGTCGGTCTCCACCCTTTAGCGAGACAAGATTGCGTTACGGCCAGCGGTATGTTTCCGCTTGGCCGAAAGCTTGTAACATTTTAAGTAAATATAATTAACGTGCTTCTAACAGAATGTCTTTTTGCTGACCTGCTTCTCATCCTGCCCTCACGCGACGGAATAACACCCCTTTTTGAGAGAGGAGGATGTTAACATATTTTGGTTTAATTTGATGATGACAACGTTTTTTTCCCTTGTAAGTGGAAGTGTTATGATAACTTGAAGATCAAATGACACAAATCCATGATAAATACTCCCGATGATGATAATGTTGTCCTTTGTAGCGGCGACGAATGCGGTTTTCGTTTTATTTAACTTTAACCTTATTTAACGCTTATCCGTTTATCCGACCACAATACTTGTAATATAACACATAAATTGTATAAAATAAGTCAATATTTATATTTGAATTCGGTCTATTTTATCTAAATGTAATTATTTTATTTCTGAAAAAGAAAAAAAAATACTTATAAACTTTAAATACTCAATTTATCATTGCTTGAACATTTATTTAGTGAAGTTTACAGACACTGTTTGTTATTACAGTTGTTATTTTACTTTTTTCTGGCAATATTCTCTAAATATTCTCTTAAATATTCTAATTAGTATTCATAAAAGTCATGTAACAGACAAGAATATACCAATTAAATTATATGAATTCACTTAAAGAATTTACATCAATAAATATGTACGTAAAAGAGGTCTTCAGAGGAACATTAAGGGAATATCTAAAAACAAGTAAAAAGGCATCGTCACCAAGATTAAAAATACCTTTGAATAAATACATTAAAATTACATGGGCTAGCTCCGAAAAGGTATTCCAGATAAAATCTCCAAAGTATGACGGCGGGAAGAGATCTGAGATTGGGCGGCTATCAATGCAAACAATCTTAATTCAGAATTGCCCAAAAGAAGAGGATTCGGATGGTCTGAGCTGATATGATGGAAACAATGAGATTCTGGGATCAGGGGGGCAGAAGTTAGTGCAAGTGGGTGTGGTGCATCTCTGAGAGATCGATGAGGAAAGAATGTTGCACCAGTAAGAAGAATTAAACCTAGGTTTTTATAAAATAGGAGTAAAACAAGGCTTACTCTTAGCTTTGTCGGAAACAATTATTATAGACTGTTTATCCTTCATCCCTTGTTTGGAGCATCTTAATGTACGGCTGTGAGACATGGTGCTTATCTGAAAGTGATAAAAAAAGACTAGAGGCCTTTGAGATGTGGTCGTACAGAAGAATTCTCGGAATTTCCTGGAGAGACCACGTCACGAACAATGAGGTTCTCAGGATAATCAAGGAAGATAGGCACCTAATAAGAACCATCTCAGAGAGGCGAGCCCGATGGTTGGTCACATCATGCGCCACGATGGTCTTCTTCACGATATTGTGGAGGGGATGGTTGAGGGTAGAAACTGTAGAGGGCGCCCTAGACGGGAGTATTTACAGCAAGTATTCGAGGACATGAATTTTAGCGCTTATGCTGAGCTGAAAAGGGTTGCGGAGGACCGAGAGGAATGGAGATCGAGATGCAAGATTCTGTTGCTCCAAACCAATCCACCGGATTGATACTACGAAGAAGATCCTTCAAAGGCGTGAGACTTACCTGCCAAGAAGAATGCCTCTTGGGAGTATTAACAGTGATAGATAGATTTGTCTCAAGTACCTCGTACATCGACGTATTTCACATGAGTGAAGCCCAATTCAGAGAGATTTACTTTTTATGTCTACCAAGAGAAGGGGGGTTTTTGGAATTTGATATTTGTGTGATTTTTAATGTAAAAAACATTTATACTTTTTTTTTTTCAAAATTAAAAAAATACTTACTGGTGTTGTTTACATTGTTTTTTATAGTTTTTAATTATTCATTATTTATGTGGGATGATAACAAGAATTTTTTTTTTAATATTAAATGGCCTTAATGGCAATAGATTGTGTCTTCTTCTTCGTATTATCAATCCGGTGGATAGGTTTGCAGCAACAAAATCTTGCATCTCGACCTCCTCTCTGGTTTTTGTGCTGTTATCTTCATATTAAAGATAGAATTAAATATGCTTTCCAATATGAAAATGGTGTCATTATTAACTATTGAGCATAAAAATTGATTTAAATAAATGGTATTGTAAGGCTATAACAATGGTTACCAACTATGGTTTTGTGGCATATAAGGGTACCGTTATCGACACATAGTTTGGTAAAAACAAATGGTAAAATTTTAAAAATTACCAACTAATAAATAACTTTCGTGGCAACAAAGGGTAGTTTCACTAAAAATGTTCTTGGTGGCAACAAATAGTATTTTTATCAGTAAGTAGTTGTAGTGGCAACAAATGGTATCGTAACCAACTAATGGTCTTGATGGCAACAAATGGTATTGTTGGCAACAAATGGTCTTAGTGGCAACAAATGGTCTTGTTAAGTTGAGCGGTAAGCAAAGTGCCCGATGAAAGATTAGCTCATGCAGAAGAGCACCGATAGGCGGCCATCGCACCAGGACTGCAGCAAGAAAGAGAAGGTCGATGAGTGACGCTTCATGTGAACATTACAGTTTGCACTGTGGTACAACGTACAGTGCTGTAGCGAATCCTCAGAATAAAACAATCAAGAATTATGTTGTGTATGGAGATTTTCACTTAACAACTACTAAATTATAAATACAGTTTACGATGGTCTCCAGGACGATAGCCCGGGATCTTGAAAAGAAGACACTATTAAGAGTATCGGTTGCAAACCTGGTTTTATTTTATTTATATCACAATCAGCATTGTTTATTTACATACATAAAAACCTTGGTTTCGCTTCCAGTGAGAGCTTTCTTAGTTTTTTTTTAGCATTTTTTAGCGATCGATTGATTATACTCAAGAAAATATTACGGAATCCCGGAATATTTAACTAAATAGTTTATATTTATAATAATTTTTAATATCCCATGACTTTGCAACGAATGACGTGTACCTAATATACTTTCAGCGATTATGTATATAGTTCTTGGCGGCCTCGGACGATAGCCCAGGAGCTCAAAGAGAGACAGCATATTATCAGCATTTCCAAGGCATATTTGAACGTTTTTAACATCTTTTTTTAAGGCTACTTACTGGCTAACCACTAATAATAACGCTCCTTGCTATACAGCAACCAATCACCAAGAAAGGCAACTGGAAACACGCTTGTAGTGTACTAACATCAACAAAACTAATATGGAGACAGTTTGTTGTTGCGATTTACGTTGCATTACAGTCGCGGAAAGATCTTTAGCCACTTTGAAAATGTTTGTTTTTTGCAATGTTCTTTTGCAATGTGTTCTAAAGCATGTATCTTTTAAGATATTGGGTAATACGTATTAGTGTGGCTCTACAACTTGCATCTTTATATAAATGCGTTCATGTTTCAATGATGAGATGCGCCGATGGCCTGCATATAGGCTCGTTGAGACTGCATGGATTCAACACAATGGGTCATGCGAGATCGGCGATAGCGCCGATGCATCGGCCTCCGAGAGCAAGTAAGAGCGAAACGCCGCGCGCCCGTGCACCTCTGCCGCCGCCCACTGCAAACAGCCCGAAGCAAACGCATCGAATGAAAGGACCGTGACGACGGGCATCGACGCAAATTAGGTGCAAAGTGTCGGTAGAAATTTGACAGCTCACAGCGGCCATATTTGATTCGTTTTCAATTGGGATTGCAGCATATATACACGTAATACACGTATAGTAATACAGTTATATGTAATTTCAATACACTGACATCAGCATGATGTAGCCCTTGCTGACTGGTACCGAAAACCTCGATATACAATCATTCGTCTCTTATTTCTGTTCGCTTGTCGTACATGAATGTGTCCGCTATATTGGCACTAGTTATATAGACCACCGCTTGGGGCGCCTGTGCGACAGCGCCGACGAGCGCGATCAGTTGGGTCCCGCCCTTCGGCGAGAGATATTGTATTGTGGCTCGACCGAATGCTAGGTCGAGCCATAAATTTGCAAAGTTTTATCGTAAATATATGTCAATGTGCTTCTGAAAAAGTCTTTTTTTTGCTGACATGCCCTCAAGCGACTGTATAACCCCCTTCTGAGAGAGAGGAGGATGTTAGCACATATTAAATTTGCAGCTATACTCGATCAAAACAAAGTGCTGACTATACAGCGAGTGAATCGTCCATATTATTTTAAGCTGTTGCGAATTTTGGCATCTTACTAAAAACCAAAGCAGCTGTGTAATAGGTTTTGAAAACAGATACTCACTTAGAACGCTGGAGTACGACAGTTTAACTTTGTAAGGAATGACGCGGTAAGGGGACGGGCAAGGCAGCATTCAATATTACAATCGGTATAACAAGACACGAAGGTGGAAATGTACTTCAGATACCGTAAGAGAACATTTTATTCAAGCCCCCGGGTTCTCACCATTCTGAAAGGTCGTCGATAACTATACATATAATGTACTCGGCGTAGTTCCCTAAACATAGATGACATGGGATGAAACGAAGAGCATGGCGACTGACAGAGCTTTATTATGGCGGTACGTGACGACCATATGCTCCAGTTATGGGTGCGAATATGGAAAATATATTTAACATATATGTTTGTTGTACATAGAAGTAATAAATAAAAATTGACATATCTGCATAATGGATCTCAATATCTGAGCTCAAGTATCAGGCTCGCAGAAATCGATAGAGCACGAACGGTGATGATTTAGAGGCCGGTTATCTTAAGTCTGGTTCTCCACTGGCCCTCACGTATCTCCTCATCAACACGGACGTACATAATTACACCCTGATACGCTCATGTGCTCCTGGTATCAGATAATACATCGGAGCCATCGAAAAGTTTATCGGTATTTTTAAGTTTATATATTTTTCTTCTTCCATATCCGCTCCTAAGATTAAGCAAATGGTCATTAAAATTGCCCCCTAAATTTCTGTCAGCTGCCATGATTCTTAGCGCACTAATTTCATCGATTAACTCGGAAATATCACCTCACTGATACTCTTTTTACAAGTAAATATAGCATACTATTAATTGATATAAAATATATGAAAAATTTAAGTGAATATGATATTCACGAAGCGACTTTTGTGAACCACAAGTTTTAATAAATATTTTATAGGTTAGGAATCAATTAAAACACTAAAAGGAATATTTATAAACATTTGTGAATAATGTAAAATTGTTATTTACCCCCTCTATAACCTTCGATATTAGCTCAGTACTAGACGAAAAGTATCAGGATAGCAGATATTAACAGAGCATGAATCGCGATAAAACAGAATCTGAAACGGTCTATATCTATAATACAATCAACATTAGTTATCCCTGATACAGTTATGCGCTCCTGATATCAAAATATTATGCATAGGAGTCATCGCGAGTTGCATAGAGACTTATTGTATAAACAGCGAGTGCATTAACATGCAGACTCATCGCAAACTAAAATATGTGCATAAAATCACATATTTTATCTCTTAATAATATTTGCGGTAATTAGTCATCATATAATACGCATTTTCCGTATTTTTTCACAATGCTTTGTTTTATAGCGGACAAACAATTTTTGCAAATATATTACATATTTATTATCTTTACACATCGCATTGTTTCATGGATACATAAATATACAATATATAAATAAAAATGTACAATGTAATACAATCTGAGAAAACAATAACTATGTAAGCTTAGTAATGAGACATTAGTAATGTAAAATACTAAGTAATGTGAAACAACGATAACCACTTGACAGTTTTTTTTTACCAATTAAAATATATTTTTGTTTAATTCGTCAATGACACAAAATTTATCAAACTATTCATAAAAAAATAATCAACTTATTAATTTAAATGCGATTCTATATTTTGGTTTATTATTCCATAAATATTATAAGTCGCTTAAATTAAGGCTTTTTTGAAAAGGTTACATCTCCTTCGGTATATTTTTTTATTTCGGATATAAAGATATTTATTGTTTTCAACTTTTGAAATAAATCTTGGTCATCATATGCTTATTATTATTGTGACCATTATTCACCGATAGCGATGGGAGCGAGAATTGATAATAATTGTTTGAAAAAACTGAAAAATTATCACATTCTCAGAAAAAAAACATAAAATGCGAAAATTCAGAATGTTTTAGAGTTAGGCCTAACATTAAAGTCAAACTATAAATCCCCAATATTCTATACAAGGATATGCTCATAAAATGAATTAAATGGCTACTTTTGGTGAAGAGCCAAGCTTAGCAGCCGTACAGAAAGTTGTAGTAATATGTATAGGTCGGTTATTCTGTTTCGATTGAGTATAGCTTCGAGATATGGCACATATAGTCATAAAACAATCTAGCATTCCAAAGATACTAGTAGAAAGCGAAAGATATCTAAAACTCTCAAACCATATCAATAGTCTATGTTATCAAAACTTACAAGATTGCATCGGTGAAATACCAAGATTCGTAGCCAAGTCAAAAAAAAAATACTTCCGAGATTATAAATATTCTCAGTTCTGCACACCTGACAGTCTGATAGTATCGCAATCTCTGCCTATTGGGAAACTTCTCCATTGTGAGCATATTAAATGATTAGCAGCGTAAAAGCCTATAAATCCCAGCTGCGCGAGAGTGGGATGCTGCAGACCATCATCGGCCGATAGCACGCCGCTTGAGTGGCTATCTCCAATTGGATCTGAATTAACAGCAATGTTGCTTGAGCAGAGCTTAAACTTATTGAATCCGAGCTTTCTCATAGTAGTAGTACTTACTGGTCACAGAGCCTCGCCTAGCACTCAGAAGTTACCTATGGTAATTTCGTACCAAAGTATTCTTCAGTTAAAAAATAAGTTTTTTTTTTTTTTTTGACAAAAATTTAACGTTGTCTAGCGCCTAAGCCTTTTATTTGACAGTAAAACTTAAAAGTCAAGAATTGTATAAAACTTATTAATGTTAATTAATGTAGTACCACAATTTTCTGTAAATATCCTAATTTACATTTTATAAGTACAAAACTAAAAGCAAATGTGTTTTTTGTTCACTTTTATAAAGTGTCATAAAAAATGATAATTTGTCATATAAAAAAAATGAGAACAAGTATAATAAATATGCTCAATTTTATTTTAAGTAAGTTATATTGTCAAATGAACAGTTTAGGCGTTCGAGAACGTTAAAGTTTTACAAACAACAAAAAATAACTTGACGCTACTATACTCTTAATAAGTTACGAGTAACTTGCATTTTCGTGTACGTGCAGAATTGTTACATAGCGCTCTACGGGTATTATAGAAGTACAAGTATCATTTTTAATGTGATTATGAATGCCGGTAATCGACACTCTCTATCTCTATAATGCGCCTTCACTAGATACTAATATGTTGCTAAATACTCTTATCGTCGTAATACATTGAATCAATGGAAGCGATGCTTCAGGCTTATAATGGAATGAACTAGATGTATGTACATATTTAAAAGTAATGGGTAAATCTTATCTCCTGGATTTGCTACAAGAAAATATATAATATATTTCAAGTGATTCTTAACGTTTTTCAAAATAGTGGAATCACCTTTGATAATAAGGCAAATTTACGGAACACGAAAATTATCAAGCTTTAATGTCAATTGAAAGAAATGCGTCGTCTTTTCCGTCATTTGTTGAGCATTGAAAATATTCTTTATTTTTTACCGCCTTGCTTTTCATCTTGAACTTTTGAATTACTGTTTAGGTCTTATTAACCTTTACTTCCCTGTGATGTGTATCTTCTACACATTGCATCTAATAACCATCAATATCTCTATAAATATAATAAATACAAGACTTTAGGTATTTCTTCATAATATATTTACGCATTGATTTAAAAAATAATATTAATAATAATTAGAATTTATCGGGTACATCGGGAGTATTTTGTGAACATCGGAAACAAAATCGCGCTGTGAGTGCGTCGACCTTGAGTCTCGACGATCTGCGGGAAGCGCGACACTACTCGAGATAGTTCGTCAAAGAGCCGACAGGTGATCGGAGGGCGCTGCGAGGATACGGCTTCATTTTCGGCCCGGGTCTCGACGGAGATAGATCGTTCGTTTGTGGTCCGAATACTGAAGTTGTCAATATTTTGTCTTAAATAAATTAAAATATTCTTCTAGAAAAGTTCTTTGTGTTTCACATCTGCTCCTCATTCCTTAACCACGCGTTCCGATAACGGTCCCGGCGACATGGAGTCGTTCTTTGAGTAAACGGGGATGTCAGTATGTATTAGTTTGTTCCAAATGACACGGGTACGATTTTCTTCGATAATATTTGCACCACAGCATTGATCTTGCATGTAGTAATTTTCCAGCATATTCAGATATGTCGATCATGCTGAAAGGTCATCTGGGTAATCTTCGGAGGAGGCTCTTCGCGGAGGTCCGACCACCAGGCAGTTGCAGAGTCATCTGCTGCTTACCAAGTGACTGCTTGCTGATAGCATCATCAGGGATACCATCGCTCCGCACGGTGGAGGAAGAGCTACCGGCTCGGGCTGATGATGGACGATAAGGCAACGCTTCCGGCTGGTGTGATCTGTCGACGCGATCAGTGTCGCATCAGGTATTTTGGAAGCCGCATGCGAATTTCGGAGCCCCTCTTTTTCGAATGATCAAAAAGCACCAAAAACATCTTTTTAAAGCACTGTTACTTCCATTTTAAGTTATTTTCGAGTTTGAATTTGTGAAAAATTACGAGGTTAGAGAGCGGATTAGGCAGCCTTCCATACTACAGTCGGTTAAGAGACAAAGATAAATCTGGCTTGGACATGAACTTTAGATGCCTAGAGAACATAAACTACAGCTACCCTTCTTACTGCCAAGTTCTTTAATTTATGAGGTCCTTAAAAATTCGATGCCCCAAGCGCATACTCTATGCGCTTGGATGTTAATCCGCCTCTGAACGCAATTATTTTTCATCTCGTTTATGCGAAACCTCGCGCTTCCCACATAATGAATCATGCTTAATTCAGCACGTTTTTTGATTGAATTAACATGTTTGCATTATATTATACACCTGATCGTAATCAGAGATAGCTTTAGTACTATTTAAAATGTTTTAATTTCAACTACGCAACATAAAAACAAACATACTATACATTGGTTCGATGTTTGCAATCTCCACTCTTACTTGCATCGAGTTTATTACTATTTTTAACTTTAACGTTCTCTAACGCCTAAACAGTTTAACTAACAATAAGACTTTCTTCAACTAAATCATACCAAATCTATTGTTGCTGCTTTTTACCTAAACTTGGTGTTGGACAAAGAACATCTGTTGATTCTAGGACTTTCACCATTTATAAAATGCAAAAAATGCTTGTGCAACATACTACAGCCCGGCATTCACGCATCACCTATTTTTAGTAGAGTAATTCACTATGAATGAGTTGTGTTTACGGGACGACTTTCGTCTATTACCAGTTTTAATTAATAGGCTATGTGAACTTCGGCGTGGTACACAAGCCCTTTACCACTAAGCTATATCCGCCTGCGAAATATTTTTCTTCAGTAACATTGTTTTCATTTTTTCTTACATTATTTCATAGTCTTCTTCGTAGTATCAATCCGGTGGATTGGTTTGCAGCAACAAAATCTTGCATCTAGATCTCCACCCTTCTCGATCCTCTGCAATTCTCTTTAGCCCAGCATAAAAGCTACAACTCATGTCCTCGATCACTTGCTGTAAATACTCCCGTCTAGGGCGCCCTCTACAGTTTCTACCCTCAACCATCCCCTACACAATATCGTGAAGAAGACCATCGTGGCGCATGATGTGGCCTATCCATCGGGGTAGCCTCTCTGATATGGTTCTTATCAGGTCATCTTCCTTGATTATGCTATAATATTTCATAGTACGGTTAAGTAATTCTACATTGAGAGATGAAAAAAATGGTGCACGAGTCTGGTGACATTCCAATAGACCACGACAATGGAGAATGTAGTCATAGATGAAAGAAAAAATGAAATATAAGCCATTGGTTATTCATAAGCTTGGATTGTTAATATTTTCTGTGATAAGATCAATTTCAAAACGTGTAGGAGTGGCATAACATGATTTTAAATTAAAATAATTTAAAAAACCCGCTAAATATTCATAATTTTTCCGATCGTTAACAACAACGATAACTACACACAAATACAAGATAATTATGTTTATTTTTCGATTATTATTTAAAACGTAATCAAACGGCTGCACATTAATATTGTTGTTCGGAATGTAATGATATTTTTAACGATAAAAATATACAAAACTTTTGTAAGCTAGGAGAAACGATCGGCCGAAATGAATCAATCAATTTAAGCGATCTCACGTTTTATTATTGGACTATTTACATCAATTATTGCCATTTTGTGTTTATAATTGAGATATACTGGCCTTCCAGAACATGGTGCATCTTAAACATCAAAAATGCTGGATTGAAATATTGCTAATTTATTTTGCTACTAGCGTTTCGTTAATAAATCTTCTCCATACACATCATAATTGGTTTTTTGCTTGAACAGTTTTTTTTCCTTTTTGGTAGTATAATATGCTGAAAATGCTGTTTTTCACTTCGCATATTTGAAAAGGTACCAATTAAAAACTACTGCGTTAAAGGGTAAGCCTTGAAATATGTATGATTATGGGTCTTAAGTTTAAAATTGATGTGAAAAATACAATTAAATTACTATCGAAATAAGTGGACTTACCAATATTAGGGCATGATAATAGATGTTAGGGGTCATGGTTAGGAATCAACACTTACCTGTAACAAAGAAAAAAAACGTATTAGATATACAGCCCACTAAATAGGTCACAACTTACTTCTCGTCCTCTCCTTAAAAATCAACCTAAAACCACTTTGTAAAATCAATCTAACTTTTACACAAGCAATCCTTGCTTATCATCTAGCAAAATATAACATTAGCATGCGGCTTAAGTGTGAAGGTGACTGTGAAAAAATACAGTTACCTAGTAATTTGGAAAAAACACAATTACTTTACAAATAACATAATAATGTATCGAAAATTATTCAATTCCATTTCGTATGAGAGCTGCATAGTTAACCCTTTCGCATCGCTTGTCGATATATGACGTCAAAGATTCCCCAACCGTTGTCATGGGTTGACGTGATATATCGTTTTGCTACTTTCAGTACTCATTGTGACATCTACGGTAGGAAATTTGAATTGCAGTCATTCCCTTTATCAACCTACATGTATTATTTACAGGAATCTGTAAAGCTTGTAAATAAATATCGTTAGGTTTCGTCACAGAAGCGATTTTTCTGTAAGCCACACGTGTCAATGCCACCACATGTTGGGAGTTACATAATAAATTTTCGTTAAATATAATAGTTTGTTATGCATCATCTGATAGCTAAAGGATAGAGGAACCAATGTTATATTTGAAAATAGGTAAGATAAGTACATTTATGCTTCAAATACTAGTTTTAAGCAAAAAAAAAAAAAAATCACGCCGTATTGACAGTATAATTTGTAATTCGCCGAGCCGTAACGAAAGGGTTAAAATCGAAAACACTCGTTAGTTTATAAATTATTTTTTTAAAAACATAATAATATTTTACAACTGTAATTACTGTCGGATCACACTCCAATTAAACAGCGATAAAATGCTGTTATATCCGTTACTCGTCAAGTATTAAAATTCATATCAATTTATTCATTTCATCGCGATGCGCGTCAATTAAACACGATAGTTGTTGCATTGCATTACGCGATATATAGAATTACTATGTTCGTGGCTAATAATTCAATACATTAGTTGGCGGGGCGACTCGCGGTGTCGGTTATCAGCGATCTGGACCCTCGCAGTGCTGACTAATATTCAATTTGGCCCCCGAAGGCCGTATACAACTGAGATGGGCAGCATTTGGAAAACTTAAAGTACATTTTTAAAGCAAAAATTCCAAAATATCTTAAAACTAAGGCGTACAACCAATGCAACCTCTCCGTATTAACTTTTAGCGCTGAGACGTGGAATCTAATAACAGGTCATTCATAAAAAAAAATCACGCTACGTGCCATAAGAGATCCAGTATTTAAGAGATGAAATTTGAACATCCGACGAAAAACTCAAGTGGTGGAGGCTACCAAAGGAATAGGCACATTCAAGTGACAGTGGCCAGGTTATATCTGTCGAAAAGATGACGGTTAACGGGAAAAAAAGTGCCCTGTAAGATGGAGTGACAACATCAGAACAATAGCGGGAGTAGCCTCAATGAAAAGGGCGGAGGATCGGGAAGTATTGAGACTCATGCGGGAGGCTTACGTTCAACAGTGGAAGGACATAGGCTGATGATGGATCCTAAAATTAGATCGCGATCTATCAGGGCGACCTGGACTAGGCTTATCCGGCGTTCGACAACTGACAAACGGAGCATTGGCCCATCTACTGCAAGATGGACTGAAGTTATTAGAAGAATATTGGGACTAGCCTAGATGCTGAGGATCTAAAATGATGGAGACTCATGCAGGAGGCCTACTTTCAACAGTGGACAGACACAGGCTGGTGAACTGGACTGACGTTATCAGAAGAATAGCGTTAGTTGCCTAGATGCTGAGGATCGTAAATGATGGAGACTCACGCGAGAAGCCTACGTTCAACAGTGAACGGACACAGGCTGATGATGATGATGATTGTGTCGCAGTTGCTAGTGTAGATCGCCCAGCTCGGACCTCTGACACAATAGATCGTTTCGATCGCACAACAAACACACCGGCCAGCTCTGTGCGAGGCCTCGATCTCGGTGGCCTGAATCGATTCTATTATTTTATTCGGGGACCCATTGTCCGTGCGATGATACGAGAGAGACCTGGATACCGTCGAGATCCTATTTTGATTGCGGCACTTCGTCGATGGAGGTGCGATACAAAAGCGTTTTGTCCGACGTAAGTGGATTGATAGCGTATTTTAATTTTTATTCTCAAACGTGTTTTATTATATACTCGTACATGAAGAATAACACTATGTTCTTCTTTTCCTTCTCATATTTTCGTTTTTCAATGATGAAAGCATTGGATACTATCATATTTTGCTTCCAACTACTTCTTTCATCTGAAACAACATTCCATTTGATGATGTGCATTAACTATGAGAACAGGAGGCGTGTTATGTTTTATCGCCTGGGAGTCTCTGCTAATTATTAGGAGGACCTTTCTGAATTGTAGCATGGTTTCGACGAACCTTGCAGTTGAACTATATGGTTACCAATATATTTCGGTTTACTGACAGCTATACGCTGCATTTTGAATCACGAGAAGGCCTTCAGACACTCTCTCAAACAAGTAGCTTTTTACGAGCGTCCAGTTATGCGTCTCCGTCTGGGACTCCGAATACAGGACGGGACAGAGAGGGTATTGCAAATCGTGTTGAACTACATCAAATACATCGTCGGTATAACGCGCGCGGGTTACGAAGCCAACATGGAATAAATAGACTTCTTTATATGGTACATATAATCTTGTGTGTAATTTGTACGTTACACACGCAACCATTTTATTTTTTACAAAGAACCTTCTAGTTGGATACTTCTAGATGTTAGTACGCATCCTCGGTGTATAAATTTATTCTACCTCTAAAGTGTCCATCAAAGACTGTCTTTAATATCCATGATTGTGGCATTCTCTGTACATAACAGACCCATTTTATCATATTTAGTGTGATATACAAAGGAGACTTCGGGAGCTTTGCAGTTGGTGTACAGCTATTCGTTGTATCTAATTGTCCAATTTTATTTTATCATCCAACTCTCCCAGATTTAAAAATATATAAATCGAATAATATCACGATTTATATTATTAAATGAATAGTAGAAAAAACTAATTTTCATTTGAAAACCTATTTTGTCCGATGGTAGGCTTTATTTGGTTGCCCCATGCAGTTTAGCCGGTGCGGGTATCAGGGCGCAATACTCGCGAGGAGATCCGCCGTTAGATAGACCGATGCGGTGTTAGCGGGACAGCCAGCAAACGAGCCAAGTGCCTTTCTGCGAGCCTGATACATTTCATTGCCACTACAAATTGTTGCGTCCAAAAGGAAAATTCCAACGATACTTTATTTATAGCAACTAAATTCAAATGTAAAAAAGCCTTGTAACTAAAAATAGCACATTATAAGCGCGATTCTTTGATCATAGAAGTTAAAAAATATTTGACACGCACAAAAACATGGATGGGTTACCACATGTTGTTTATCGTATTGGTTGGGTCAAGTCATCAATTAGGACCAAATAATCAAGATCTCGGAAGCGTCGGGGTAATAATCCGAACACTTTATAATTTTCAATTAAAAAATCAACCAAAATATGCCTGAGATACTAAAGCTGTCGTCTTTTCCAAGTTCCCGGTATATTGTTACGTATGGACAATGGCAACTGATTGGTAACCATGTATCAGATATGGATCGGACATGGAAAAAGAACAACATATGTCTCCTGTTCATTTGATACTGACAGCTATCGAGGAATATAGGTTCCCGAATTGTATAGAAATAATTAAATAATGAAGACAAAAGAAAACCATCACCACATTTTCATAAAATCAGTTTCATATGCAAATACAGCCTATATTCCAAAACTAGCCAAAACCAATCGATGTTTACTAAGAATAAGGCAACACTGTAATAAGATTTACACTATAAGCAAATCGATTTATTGAATAAAAAATAGATAGCTGAAAACTCACAAATAAATTTCTGAGATAAATAATTGTACATCGCTTGCATTGCCGAGCAAGTGATGCATTCTCTTTTAATTTAAATTAAAAATGATAATTGCACAAAATGGGCGATTGAGCAACAAAGGGGGTGAAAGCATCGAAACGTGCTGCCGAGAAATACCAAGGCTGCTATGGAACGTTCCAATCAAAATCCAAAGGGTATAGTCGAGAGCTTAAAGCGCTAGACTGTCATGCGAGATATTGACATCCTTAAAATGGCAAGCGTCATTTTTTTAATGTAAACACATATCAAAGAAACGACAGTCAATATAAGTTGAAGAATTAGAATGGCACGTATGAAACTAGCAAAAGGAGTCTTAGTAGATTATTATAAGATGCGGAAAACGGAAGATCAATAGGGGTGATGCCGTTCAACAAATCTCAATGGAACACATCCTGGAGGACAACGACGGTAGTGAAGTAATATCATCATTTTTGGAACCACAGGGCATTTGTAATTTTTAAGGTCGCGGAACAGAAACATAATTATGAATCAAATTTTAAAAAAATAAGTAAAGGCAAATAATTCACCGTACACTGCAGAATATTCTACAAATCGTTCTCGTAAAGTACCAGTGTTTCGTGTAGAAAAAAGCTGATTTTTCAATCGAATTATTTTTTATGAAATTAAAATTCCTTGCGCTATATCTGGGACTCTTAGTTATGCTTAATCAAAACAAAGTGCCGACATTACAGCTCTTATACTGTGCCCATTCTATTACACGACTACGAATCTTGGCATCTCACTAAAAGCCAACGAAGACGTGTAATGGAATTTGATAACAGATGCCTGCGTAGAAAACTGAGGTTACGATGGTTTGACTTTGTGAAGAATGACAATATGAGAATTTAGAAGGCAGCCTTTCATACCGATCAGTGAAGAGACAAAGGAAAAACTAGCTGGGACATGTACTAGACATGCCGCAGGTAAACATATAACATAAGCTACAATAACATTTTCTTCAGGCTTTCTAGAATGTATTCAGAAGAGCACTGAAAGTCAAAGCTGTCATGGAGGCAGAGACGAGGAACATGGCAGCTGATAAAGATTTATGGCAGCAGTTCGTGGCGACTATATTGCTCTAGTGGGAAGCTGCTTAGAAATGATGATTATAGTGTTATTCTCCTGTATGCGTTTACTTAAAAAATATATTACTCGTTAAAAAGTTTATACCAGCAAACGACTCGATGAAAGATTGATTCCAAGTATACTCGTAGAATAAGAAATATATTAATTCAATGGTTCCAAGTTTCCAACCAATACGACTGTTGTATTCAATGAGATCGGCGATCATAATAAAGTCGATGTTGGAAGTATGTTAACATTGTTGGGGTAATAATAACTCAAAACGGATATCGGGAAAGATAACATCTACAACAGGTGGGGAGGCCAAGGGGAGCCCAGGCTGCTGCTAAAGTATCGAAGCTAGGTGAGTAAGAGAAACCATGGAGGAGCCATACGGTATGGCTTTGCATAGATTTTTGAAACACGTATAATTTAATTCATATTTTTTAAATATACATATACAATGCAAGAATGGCATCATCGTGTATGTAAATATTATATTATGGTGAACGACCTATTTATAAGGTTCTAAAAAATACGTTAACTAAAAATATCATTTAACAATACATAGCAGTAAAACAATTACTTTTTAGAACATCCTCAATCCTTTCCACAGGAGTTTTTTTATAAAAAATGTGGCAACATTATTTTTTATTATTTTTGATGGTATTTAATTTTTTTCTGTACCTTCATTCTTGTTTTTTTTTTTTTAAATTAAATAGAATTTAGCATTGGTAATACCATTGTGGTTACCAAAGTATTAATTATTAAATAAATTAACGTTTAAAATAGCAAAAATTGAAGAAAACATTTTTTTCTCAAATCATCCTAACTAGATCAGTTTATCTAATGAATAATGTCGCACTTATTTTTAACCGTTAATCCTAGAAAATTAGTCTTACTTGGTATTTTCTACCGTTTTTACTCCAGCCGATGTTACTCTGAACATAAATAATAAATCTTTCTTTTCCTTTCCACCAACCTGCAGACATATTGCATACATGCCGATAAAACGGTTAATGTGTGTCAACCAAGAACAAGGAAATTTTAATATTGTCTTTATAAATATCACAAATAAACTCTGCAATACTCCGAACATCCATTTCATCTTTCACGAACTTTCACTAGAATAAATTTATTAAAGAAACAGATCAATATAAACTTGCAATCTTCCCAATTTCCTTGTATCAATATTTCGGCCGTCATTGCAGGGGTCGTCTTCAGGGTTGACGATTTGAACATGACATCTACAATGGATTTCGAAATATTGGTGCAAGGAAATTCGCAAAACACGGCTACACCCAAAAGCCACAAGACCAAATCTGCCAGTGAAAGCTTACGAAGTTACTATACTCGTATATAGGATATGGTAATGATGAATTTTTCTTAATTATATGAGAGAAATGTCATATAAGATGATGTTTGCTGTGAATTTGTATGTACGTATCAAATGTTTAATGAATCTTCAATGATCTATGAATATTAGAGTTTTGAAATGTATTTTAACACGTTCATCGCCAACACCGTTTTTTGTAAAATGACGGAAAATGTTTTTGTGGTATTAGGTGTTAGGGCCGCGTCGGACATTCTGAATAGCAGTTTGTATGGAGCGCGTGGCTGACAGCGCGAAACGAAAATTCACATTTATGTTTGTCGTGTCGGCCACCAGTGGCCGACGCGGCATCGTCGCTCGACACTCAAACCGGGCGGACGTGTCTAGTCATCCTACCTACAGGATGGCGAACTGTTGCGATTGTGATATCGCGCAAATAAATCGTCGCTTAGACGATCACCGTTTGCTGCTGGAGAGGCTCTTAAAGGCTGTTGGATGCGGGATGGATGATGCTCTGACATCCGTTGGTGTGGACCCTCCACCCAACCCGACAAGTCTGCCGACTTCCCGCAGAAGGCGCTTACCTCGAGCGTGCAAATCAATTCCGGCTACCTACGCTGAAGCTGTCAACATTCCTGTGTCGATGTCGCTTAACTGTGACAGCAGAGACTCCAAACCTGCCGTCAAAGAATCCGCTTCGAGTGAGGCCACCGAAGAGGACTCCTCGGAAGATACTATCGAAGGAGCCCCTGCTGTTTCGAGCAAGGCTCCCAAGGACTCCCGTTCTCAGCTGGGACGAATCGTCGTTCGAGGAACTGGAGGACCTGAGTGCTTTCTCCGTGGATGTCCTCTCCCTCCCCCGAGCAATCTGTCCGGAGAAGTTCAACGTTCTAAATTGAGTCGCGCCTCTCCGCATGGGGAAAGGCAACAACATTCAGCACGTCTGATGATCCGTGGTTCTGCAGCTCCTTCAAAAAACGTTACTGGAGTGAAGATGGCGTAACTTCACGCCAAGGGCCTTCACCCAGATACATCGGCTGAGGACTTGCAGAGCTTCTTGGCAGCGACCGCTGCATTCAATCGTTCTTGGATGACCATCAGGAGGATTGTCAGCAGGCGGACGCTGTCAACTTCTTTCAAAGTCGGGGTCATCGCGACTTCGCTGGAGTCTCTCATGGAACCTCAAGTGTGGCCTGAAAGGACCATCGTTCAACCCTGGATACGCATAAGACGAAAGAATCGCAGTGAACAGTGGTTGAAACCAACATGAGTGAAGATATTGACATATTTAGTGTTATATTGCTTTAAATTCAGTACTGGTGTTTATGGAGGCAAATGTTACACGTTTTATTTTGTGACAATAATGCCTTGTTATTTGTGAGTCAATCATGATATTCTTATGACAGGGTTTTTGTTGTTACAAGTCAAACTGTTTATCTTGAGTCTCCTGACGCTAGTACTGAGTGTGAGGTCAGTGATACTAAATGTGTCAATAAATGTACATCACCACATTTATGTTACCTAATGTATTTTTATTTTATATTATATTATTGTATTTATATTATTGTACTTCAGAAATGCATTGAATTGATAAAATTTGTAATGTTTCTGCAAGGAGAAAAAAAAAAAAAAATTGAAATTGAAATAAAAATTGAAATTGAAATCATTGTAATGAATCAGTGTCGAACACCGGTGGTTGACATGGCGATGAACGTGTTCCAAAACTAAATTTAAAGTCGTATGTTTTTTATTTCACCAGAGTATCAATCATCCTGTGGATCTATCATTGTATTGTTAGCGTAGGTTTTTGGTTAGTGGTACTGCATAACGATCGTCGCCAAGATCAAGCATTCATGAGTCTTGACAGGTGCGACGATGGCGCGGAAGACTTGTTTATCACTGGACTTCAACAGCTGGCAAAGGCTGAGCTTCTTCGCTTACCACCTGGCTGGAAAAGATGAACTAATCCACTAACCAAAGGAAGAGAGCAAATAGATAACATCGACTGTGACGATTACTTTTTTAAAGTAATATTCTAATAAACATTAGAATATGAGTAATTTTCACATTTAGTGGTGTGGAGGCAAAGGAAATCTCATCGCAATCATGTTTTCTCTGGCGGGTATAGCTCAATGGTCAATACGTTTGCTTTGCAAGCCAAAGGTCATGGGTTCGATCCCCGACAGAGATTTAAAAAAACGTTTTTTAATTGATTTCTGAGCTCTAAAATATCCCCGGTTGCTGATGCGGCAGCCCCTTGCAGGACGCTGAACACGTTCTGTGGCATTGTCCAATATTAGATTTAGCGAGGCAAAGGCTCCTTAGCGTAATCCAACAGAAGTCTGGACCGGTTGGATATATCGATCTCATATCTACGGAGCCCAACTACCATGCATTTTCTGTATTCGCGGCGACCTTCGGCGAAGAAGTCTAAAAGTCCAAATTTTAACGTCTCAACTACTAACTTTTACACCCATGTGTGGTGTTGCTCACCAAAACCAGTTACTTGTATAACGAGAATGTACTCTGAAAACAATGCCTTGGTGTTGACCGGCCCGGGGGCGTAAGGCCCCCAAAAAAAAAAAAAAAACCCCGGTTGCTGTGAATTTGATCCCTCACCCGTAAAATGCCAGTCATAGCCTATTAATTAAAATTGGTGGTAGACGAAAGTCGTCCCGTGAAGACCACCCGACCATTTTTTTTTATTGTGAATCTCTTTGTTTCAGTATTGCACCAAAATATAAAATATAGCAATTTTTAGGAAAATATTTAAAAACAATATTTTTTTTTCAACTTTAAGCTAGTATTTATTGTCATTCAAATAATATTTAGAGCGTTAAACAATGTTCAACTTTTGCAATCAAAAAAATCAACTTAAATTAAAAAAACAATATTTTTCACCATTTCCCGCATTGGGAACTGATGAATCTTTCATTGAAAGCGATACCACGGTATTCCAGCTAGTAAATAAACAGTACTCAGTGTGATTGATGTTAAAACAGGGTAGGAAGTATTTATCTATGTAATACTTAAATTGAAAGAATCGACAGGCGTATACAACTGACATGGGCAGCACTTGGAAAACTAAAGTACATTTTTGAAGCGAAAATTCCGCAATGTCTACAAACTAAGGCGCTTAACCAATGCATCCTCCCTGTATTTACTTATGGCGCAGAGACGTGGAATCTAACAGCAAGTCTTACCCATAAAATAAAGGTCACCCAGCGTGCTATGGAGAGATCCATGGTCGGCTAATGATTTTTGTCGCTAAAAAAAGAAGAACTCATGACGCTCAGTGGATGCTGGACCCAACGAATAAGACACTCAAGTGGCAATGGACAGGACATATCTGCCGAAGAGACGACGGTCCATGGGGAAGTAAACGTATATAATTTTTACTTAAATATACATATACTATACATAAATTCTTTCAACGCGTCAATCCAAGCACAAAAATAACGGCAGAAGCGGGATGCGAACCGCGGACCTTGGAAACCAACCATATGTGACTGCGGTGAAACTGATGACATAAGAAGAATAGCAGGAATGACCTAGATGCGGAAGGCGGAGGATCGAAGAGGATGGAGACTCTTGCGGGAGGCTTACGTTCAACAGTGGACGGATACAGGCTGATGATTATTGTAAAACAAAACAAAAAATCGATTAAATATTAGTATTTTATTCTATACTAAAATAAGTATGGCGTTTCGCCGACGTTAACATGCTACATTCTTTCATGGTTTGAATATCATAATATTGATATGTTTCATTTTAATAAATGAATAAAACAAAGAATATAATTTTTGCAAAAATTTCTTCTTGGAACTCCCACGTATTACATTAAACCAATATTTTTTGCAAACATGAATAGCCGTGAGTAATCCAATATGGAAAAAAATCTATACAGGTAAATACATCGAAGATAAAAACCTATTTATCTGCTGTCTATATAATTTACTAAATAAACATAATACAAAAAGGCTGCTTTAAGCACACTAGAGTACAAGAAAAAAATGGTATACGTTTTAGATACTGAAGCATAATAGGTTGTTTGGAAAGAAATTTAGTTCGAAACGAAAAAAAATAACAAGCGTTTTAACGGTCCATTCGACAAATTTAATCACTCAGCGATCTCACGAGTTATTTGCTGGTTTGCATTCATTAATGTATTTATTGTGTCTATCAGCTTCAACTGAGCTTACAAAACGTGGGGCATGTTCAACATTAAAATGTCCGAATGGAAATTTTTCAAATCAATTTTTGTACTAGCGATCTATAAATATATCTTCTCCATACAGATCAGATATTTTTGTTTGGTTTGAATACCACTTTTACATTATTAATTGGCCTTCTGCAACGTAGTGCATTTCAACGTCAAAATTCCAGGATCGAAAATTTGCATAACGGTTTTGACACTGATGTTCTATCAACACTTCACAAGAAAAAAAAAAAAAAAAAGAAAAAAAATTAACATTGGATACAGCCGAGTGAACATTGAGGACTGCAACCCACTAATGCAGTGTTTCCACTGCCAAAAGTTTGGACACACAGCAGCAAGATGTCTAGCCAAGACCCAACCTCCCATCTGCTTGTACTGTGCAGGTAGCCACAATCACATAAATTGTAAGAGTAAGGAGACACCCGTTTGTAACAACTGCACGAATTCAAATAAAATCTACAAAACAAACACACCTACTAACCATAACTGCAATAGCCACCTTTGCATTGTAAGAGATAAAATGATGAAAATAGCATATAGTCGAATTGAATTTGGCTGAATATATATATTCTTCAGCTAATAAAAAATGTGCATTTTATATCATTTCAATATAAATACTTACAAACTACTGAATTAAATCAAAAACTAAATAAAAATGAATGACTTCACATGCAATAATATTAATGTCAAAATTCAAATAAAAGAACTTATACATGACTCGATAGAAAACCTCAACCAGTTGGTACATAATAATGAATTCTCACTTACAACTTACCACATATTATCTGAATTAAACTACCTACAGTGTATAAATAATATCACGAGAAATATCTGCAACAATATTAATGATAAAATGACGTCACTGCATAAGAAATTGAAATAATGAAATGTACTAATGATGTATTATTAATTTATATATACTTTAGATTTAATTCTATATATAGTATCTTAAAATTTTGATTATATAATGTTAGTATCATATCAAAATTATGACAATGTATAAATGTGTATATGTAAAATTCTGTATAAATATATAACTGTAAAATAACATAGATGAATCCCACGCCACACACAAGATCTTATCTTTAAGTGGTGTGGTAAGCGAATTTAAAAAAAAAAAAATTAAAAAAAGATGGAATGTGAATTACTGTGTAAAAATGTATCTTTTTATATTTGATTAAATAAAAAAAAATAAAAAACTTCTTCATACACATCAATGTTTTTTTTCTTGCTTAAACAGCATTTAAAAAAAATAGTAGTTATTAAAACTAACAATTATAAAGAGACAAAATCACTTTGGTTAATGAAATGGTCATCATCATCTCACGTCCGCACATCTAACTGAAGAATTTAGTCGCCACGAATGACCTACACAAAGCTCTGTCTGCCGCCATAGTCCTAGTCGCATCCCATGTCAAGTCTGCCTCCCGGAGTTCCGCCGATTGGATGAGTTTTTTTACCACATCTGCTACATATTAAGAGCATGTTGCCACTGCTATGTTACAGAACACCTGTATCACGGATTTCCACATGAGAGCATAGATCCCAGGAGCCTCCAGGACAAGAGCCCGCGAACTTGCATAGACTGCGGCTGTAATGCCATAAAAATATTTGGGTGTTCAATTATCCGAGTTTTTTTAAAGAATACCGAATGATAAGCCCGACACTTCCGATACCTAGACAATTTTTGGTATCTCAATGAAAAAATATTGAGTAAAATCAATCAAACTTTTTCACAAGAAAGCTTTGCTACATCAAATTAAAATGGGAAAGTATTTAAGTGGATGAAAAAAAATAATTTATAGGGGTTTTTTCTTTCATTAATTTCCGAACTATTTTCTTCTTTAGCCACATTTCCCATCATCTGGAGTCGGCTCTCCTTTTTGCTATGCCTGCCTTTTTTTATTTATTACTTTCTACATATTCTTAATTTCCGAACAACCTAATATAATCTTTGATCTTTAATGTATCAAGCTTGCTAGCGCTAAATGCTAGCTGCATTTTTTGTTGTTTTTCTTGTGTTCGAGTTTAATTAATATCTGTGGCGATACAAGACAAATAGTAATCATTATATTTACGATTCAATCAATTAAATCACGGATAGAAAATTGATTTACGACCTAGGAGATAGCGTAACATGATTGATGGGCTATTGGCCGATCATGAGGGACAGCATGGCTGAGAAACGAAGACTAAAGTTGGCCAATTTCAAATCCATATAATAACTTTTTAATGCGTTTTTTTTCGGGCGTTTTAATTAGCACACCTATTACCTGCCGAATACAATAATCGCCATATTGCCGTTATCTTGATCGTTTTATGTGCTGGTCCCGTTAACAAACTGTTTATAACTCATGGTAGTAAATTAAAAATTTAAAATAAGTATCTTTAGATACTAATTATGTAGACTATTAGATGCAAAATATACCGAATTTGGTCGTCTCTGGACTTTTCTCACATTATGTTTGTGTTTTTTTTATGTAAACACATAGAAGAGAATATCGACAGATGGTAATAGTGATGCTGAAGTCTCATGTGCGGATTCTAAGGAGCGGATGTGGAATTTTAATACGCTTCGAATTAAGAGAGGATAGCAAAGAAAAATGCTCTTTTGAAATGCAAATATAAAGCAATAAGGATACATTTTGTGAAATATTTCGTTTACCCGTATATATGTATGGCCTATTTTCTGGCAAAGGAAGCATTGGCCGACCCCTTGCAAGATAGACTGACGACGTAAGAAGAATAGCGGGAGTGGCCTGGATGCGGAAGGCAGAGTATCAAAGAGGATGGAGACTCGTACGGGAGACTTGCGTTCAACAGTGGACGGATACAGGCTGATGACGGTGATGAGGTGTCTTCTTCGTACTATCAATCCGGTGGATTAGTTTGCAGCAACAAAATCTTGCATTTCGATCTTCACTCCTCTCGATGTTCTACAATCCTCTTCAGCTCAGCATAAGAGCTACAACTCATGTCCTCGAACACTTGCTGCAAATACTCCCGTCTAGGACGCCCTCTAGAGTTTCTACCCTCAATCATCCCTTCCACAATGTCGTGAAGAAGACCATCATGGCGCATGATGTGACCGATCCATCGGGCTCGCCTCTCTGAGATGGTTCATGAGGTGTGGCCACTGTAATATTCTGTTATTAAGGCTGAATAACATTTAAAAAATGTGGCTCGGCGCTTGAATTTCATAATCACTTTGCATATAAATCATGTATCAATATTTTTGATGAATTTGGCAAGATAAGTTCAGCGTGTGTCATATTTTCAAGGATTTTTTAATGCCATTCTGCACGCTCTGTGTCTAGATATGTTCCCATAGTGGTCGAGACGTTTCACAAATATAAATAACACGTCTTTATAGATTAAGATAAGAGAGAAATTTATCTCCTCAACTGACGATAAAAAAATATTCAAAAAAGGCAAATATTGTGACATCAGCGATGCAGGGCCGGAGCAGGGGACTGAAAACTAATAGAGGTTAGGTATCACATCATTTGGAAATATAAATTGTTAAAGTATAAACGACACCATATACCGTGCAAATATTTAAGTAATGTCAGATTTTTTATTTTAAGTTTAAAACGAACACTTTGTCCAATCTGTCAGAAACGGTGTCACGACATACCGTACCTAGACAATTCGTTCAACGACTCATCGGTAACGACGTGGGGCGCACTGGACGTCTGGTGCATTAGACATTTGGCGCACGGGACAACTTTGCACTGGATGTCTCGCTAACCTAACTTAACTTAAGGATTTGTCCAGTGATAGTAGAGTCCAGAGATCCATAGGTCTCGTTAACGAAATAACTTTGAAAGAAACTGCTGTCATAAAGCTCTTGACAGCCTGCATGATCCTAGCCTCATCCCACGTTAGCTCTGCCTCCCGGGGCTACGCCAAGTATATTCTACGTATAGTTTTCGACGGCATTGTGGACGGTGCATGCCCGGGGGCTTGAAGAAAAGAAAAAAATGACCCAAAACAGGTTCGCATTCAGCTCATGAAGGATTGTAATGCGGAAGGCTGTCTAGTTCGTTCTCTCACCTCGCCATTCCTCACAAAGTCAAACAATCGTACATTTAATATTCTACGTAGGCATTTGCTTTCGAAACCCATCATGCGGCTGCATTGTCTTTTGATAAGATTCCGAGATTATGTGATATGGACGGCACTTTGATTTGATTGGGTATAGCTGAGAGTCCCATATATTGCACATATAATTAAAAGAAGCTGCATCTTTCACGTTGCGGGAAGCGAGCTCTTTTTGCAAGCCAATTTTTTTCTCTAATTCAGCGAAACATGTTCATAACTCCACGTATTCTTAAATAATGGCATTTACGGAAACAAAATAAGACCATAATCGTTATTTCTAACGATTACTTAGAGCTACCGACTATCAGTTTATCACTGCCGTGATCCTTATCTGGCAGTAAAAATAGCGACACTAAGCAATATTACATATTTTATTATGTCTTCGTGTCTTATCGAAAAGGGCTTATGTGGCATTTTCGACTAAAATCTGTAAGAAGGCCAAACATTGCCATTTTTTCGTCCGCCCAATTTATTATATATTTACTTTTGTAGAATATTACCTGATTTACACTAAATTAAAAAAAAATCTTATTACATCCCAAATCCCTGCTGGCGGGTATAGCTCAATGGTCAAAGCGTTTGCTTTGCAAGCCAAAGGTTCGAGTTTTAACAAAAAATGATTTTTAATCGATTTCTTAGCTCTAATATTCCCCCAGTTGGTGTGATTTGATCCCTCACCCGTAAAATGCACGTCATAGCCTATTAATAAAGTCGTCCCATAAAGACCACCCATTCATAGTAAATTCCTGTAATAATAAGGATGATGCGTGAATCTTGGGCTGTAGTCTATGGTGTTGGTGGACTCCACATGCAGCGCTTAGCCATATGCACTATGGTAAGCGTCAAAGAATTCCACAGATAAGACTTCAGAATTACTATCACCATCTGTCGGTATTCTCCTTGAACCGATCCTTAGGACAAAAAAGTCCATGTCTCAGAAACTTCGGTCTAAGCACCCGATTTGCTTAAAAAATCGATTAACAAATCACCCAAAAATATGTCTCCGAATACTACAGTTACCCTTTCTTTCTTTAAGTAATTAGACTTCTGCTCTGGAGGTTGTCGGAAACCATAAATGTTTCCAAGTGAGCCTTCAAGTGCAGATATGTTCTTAAATGAGAAATGGATGCAGCTGACAGAACTGTGACGGCAATTTGTGGTTAGGTTAGGTAAGGTCAGGTTGGACTGCTGCTGCTGCACTGGCGAGACAGCCAGTGCAGCAGTTGTCTCGTGCAGCAGTTGTCTCGTGCGCCAAATGTCCCTTACACCAGACGTCCTGTGTGCCCCACGTCGTTAAACGAATTGTCTGGAAAACGATAGGACGTGACACCCTTTTATAATTATGGACACAAGCATGACCCATACACCGTGTTTAAAAAACTGAAAAAAATGAGAGCTTAAGTAGTTTTATTTTCGTATATCTAATATTGTGCAAATAATCACATATGCCCTTTTTCATGCGACACTACGACATATAGTACTCGTATAAACATAAATAAAACGAATGGATTTCGTGTTCTTAGGTTTTTGCATGCCAAAGATAAAAACGCTATATCGCTCGCTGATAACAATAATGTTCTACTGCGATAAGATCTGTATCTGTTAGGAAAAACACAGATCACAAACATCGGCTTACATAAGTGCGACTTACAAGCGATATCTTATCCCTTCAAGATCGTTCACTGTGGGATTAGTGGAAATGTAAGATATTGGACAGAACGCTAATAAAAAAAGGTGACCATTTGTCGTCTATTTACATAAGATTTTCTAACATAGTTTTAAATTAGATTTTGTTGGGTTTTTAAAATACATTTCAATGCTCTAATATTTATAAATCATTGAATATTCATTAAACAATTGATACATACATATATATTCACAGCAAATATCATCTTATATGACATTTCTCTCATAAAATTAAGAAACTGTCATCATTACCATATCCTATATACGAGTATAGTAACTTTGTAGGTTTTCACTGGCAGATTTGGTCTTGTGGCTTTTGGGTTTAGCCGTGTTTGGCGAATTTCCTTGAACCAATATTTCGAAAACCATTGTAGGTGTCATGTTTAAGACGTCATCCCTGAAGACGACCCCCTGCAATGACGGTCGAAATATTGGTGCAAGGAAATTTGCTTCACACGGCTAAGCCCAGAAGCCACAATATCATTGCTACATCCGTTTCCCCAGCTGGAGCATATGAGATTCTCAAACTGCTGTCAGAACCGCTATAGTCTTAGCCTCGTCGATTACATTCTATGTAAATAAGAAAAAATATATTTTTAAAAAACTGGTTCGAATCCCAAACTCAGCCGTTTATTTTTCCCCAATATATTTTGATTCACTATGTATGGATGGTGTTTACGGGACGACTTTCCTCTACCACTAATTTAAATTACTATGATATGACCGGCATCTTACGGGTTTGGGATCAAATTCGCACCAACAGGAGTATAATTTTAAAAGTAATTTTAATTAAAACTTAATAAATTAAATATATTTAGTTTTGACTCACAAATTATTTTAAATTATTACATGTTTCGGCTTTCCTGGAGACCATCTTCAATAACGAAAAAATAAAACAGGCAGTGGCTTATATAGGTATGGTCAGTTAATTAGTTCCTACACACATATTTACAGGCTGTACATGTGTGCAGGTAAAACAATTGAAAAAATAAATTATAAAATTTAATGGGTATGTGGTTTTTGTAATGTCATCAAATGTGTAATCAAAACTAAATATTTTTAATTTATTAATTTTTAAATTTTAAATAATTTTAAAATTATGCAGTTTCACCAAGTATTGTCAGTTGATAACCTTAATGTTATACCAACAGGAGTATTTATAGAACAAAGAAATCAATTGAAAAACATTTTTATTCCCCGTCGGCGATCGAGCTCATGACCTTCTGTATGGTAAGCAAACGCTTTACCATTAATCTATGCCTGCCGGCTGACATCATGAAATAGTTGTTGAATTTTTTCATTAATCCATAAAAAATAGTGTCACATTATTTTTTAATTATAAACTTTGTTTTTTCCAATCCGGTGGATTATTCATAAAAGACTGATACAATCAAAATACAGATTATCTTTATTTATAAATATATAATATATACCTGTATCAATACATATATGTATAAACCATTGTATTACAATCAGAGATTAGCATCTCGTAAGATAGCGAAAAAGAACATTAATCCTCTAATAATTAATCAGAATGAAATCGCGATTAAATTCAAATGTCAATAAAAATTATAAAATCGTGTATTTAATGAAAGGATTATCATCACATTAATCTACTTTGGAATAGAGTATTTGATAATGCAGAAGGTTAAAGGTTATGGAGAGAAATGAGGGGTTAAAAAAACCCCACCACCCATGTACATCAAGTCATTTTAAAGTCATAAGATGTACTCGTATTAAGTTCATAGACAACAGAGTATTAACTGACATTAGAGCAAGTCGTGCTCTTTAACAAAAGAGTTTCTTAATTTCATTGACAGCAAAATTGAAAACCCTTACATACACAATCTAAATTATATTTATATGTATTTTTTATCTAAGGAGAATACCGACAGAAGTCTCATCTATGGAATTTTACGACGAATACCATGCTGCATTTGGCTAAGCGCTGTATGTGGAGTGTTGGGCTATAGTCTATGACGTTGACAGATCGAGATTCACGCATCATTCTTATTATTACAGGAATTTACTATGAATGGGTGATCTTCACGGGACGACTTTCGTCTATCACCATTTTTGATTAATAGGTTATGACTGGCATTTTACAGGTGAGGGGTCAAATGCACCACAAACTGGGGATATTTTAGAACTCAGAAATCATTTTTTTTTTTTTTTAATCTTTGTCGGGGATCGAACCCACGACCTTTGGATTGCAAAGCAAATGCTTTGAAGACCATTGCAAACTACACGCCGGCAGAGCTACACCCGCCGGCAAATATACTATGTTTGACCATATATATATATATATAACACGAATAGCGAAAAATAAAACAATTTAACGAAAACTGAACTATCCAATGACGAATTATTGGAGTGCTTAGTCGACTAGACATATGAACTACGAGGAAAAAGTCGATGTCTGGTGAGAATAGATATTGAACTGCAAACCTACCGTTAGATATTTATTATAGTGACATCAGCATGATATAGCCCTCGCTGACTGGTACCGAAAACCGATAAGTCCGGTCAAAGGAGTGACGTTAGTTAAAGAGATCGCCATTTGTGGCGCTGGGTGTCACCAGTTGAATGACGGCGGTGAGGTTAAATTATGGTTGGCCCGGCCTGAATGCTTTGGTCCGGGCCAGAGTTTTGAAAATTTATCGAAGTATATATGTCAATGTGCTCCAGAAAAAGTCTTTGTGTTGTTTATCTGCTTCTCATCCTGCCACCACGCAATTCAATAACAATCTTAGAGAGGAGGATGTCAATAGGTTCTAGAAGAAATTCGCGAATTTGCTGTAAATACAGTTTTTTTAAAGAAAGTTTTCATAAAATGATTTTATCTCAATGAGTGGTATGCATACATTTCAGTGAATGGATACCTATGTACGTACATATTCAAATATTCAAATTAGATATGAAATATGTCAGGCATGCCAGTAAAAATATTTTGAAGTGCTATTAACACGAATATTTTGTGTCACTCAATAATAAAATGTTTGCATAATGATAAAAATTAACTTCAACAGTGTGTCATAGACACTTAAATTATAAATTAATAAATATTCAAATTAAATCCACTGAAATGACGACAACATAAGTTCAACGAAAGTAATATGAAATATATACTTGTAATCTTCCCAACACAACACAGAACACACGTTTCCTCCATGAAGTGTCTAGAACACCAAACTCTCGACGGGTTGTGCTCATCTGCATGCGATTACATAAAAAAACTAGATGCTACGCCCCACAAACTTTATATATATTTCTCCGTGGCATAAATGATGTATATTTAGGCATAAAGTAACTACCTACTACTGTTTGTAATGATACATTTGTAAATTTATCCATGGTCCATTATGAAAGTAATGCGCATTTTTCCGCCGTTTTTACCAGCGTTGCCATGGATAGTCGCGTCACAATAATTATATATATATTTTTAATTAAATAAAATTATAAATACTTTTTATAATTGTCGGACACTCCAGCTAAATCGTGTTTATTATTTGTAATATTTGTTTATTACATCTGTTCTTTGCAATAAATAAATTAAAATACTATATATATATTTTAACATGCTCCTCTCTCAAAGAGGGGCGTTATTCCGTCACGTGAGGGCAGGATGAGGAGCAGTTCAGCAGACATACACTTTCTTTTAGAAGCACAGATTATATTTACGTTAAAAACATTACAAGCTTTCGGCCAAGCGGAAACATACCACTGGCCGCAACGTTGACCTCGTCTCGCTAAAGGGTGGGGACCAACTGCCGATCTGCGCGCTGTACCGGCTTCCGATAGCGCCACGCGCGGTGGTATCCTTAACTAACACACCCGTAAGCGGAACCGTCAGCACGGCGCACATAAATGCACGACAAGCAACCCGAAATAAAAGAGACGAAAGATCGTATATCGAGGTTTTCGTTAACAGTAAGCAAGGACTACATCATGCTGATGTCAATGTTTTTTAAATATACATGTCCATTCATGAAAATATTAGAACTTTGAGATAGTAGTGTATTACCATAATATTTCATGAAAAATAAAGTCTGAAAAAAATATACAGAAGAGAATTATTTTTCACTTGTATCAGTCTCCAATGTGATGTTTGCGAAACGATAAAAGTAAATATACTAAATGCGGTGCGTCATATAGCTTCAAACCGTTTTTTATGCGAGCATTAAAATGATTATAAAAAGTGCATAAACAACAAGAGAAGTGCATCGAAAGTGTATTATAAGAATGCATCGCTGCACTCCGGGTTTATCGCCACACCAAAGACAAAACAAGTCGATAAAGTTATGGATTGTTTAGCGGGCGGATAGCGGGAGCTTTATTGCACTTTCTTATCAAATATAAGGCGTTTTTATTCCGTCTCCGAGTGGACTATCAACAGTGGAAGAGCACTGACCCTGGCTGAGGCTGCTCATCTTCAACGTCTATGACCTTTCGTCCTCTGATATCCTTTCAATCAATCAAACGAATCAGACCGCGAAACTTTCACCATATTAAGAATTGAAGTTTGTTGACTTGAGCCGTATGTGCTGAATTTTTCTCCGATATTTGTATGTCACCGTTGTATGAAACATCTTTAACTCTGAAGATTAGCCCCGAAACAACGGTTTAAATATTACAGACAAGGACAAATTCCCCATACGGCTCAACACAAAACCTACAATTCTGAATAATAAAGTGAAAATCTACAATTTTTCATCGCTATCATACAGTACGCTAAAAATTATATGTTACGGTAGGTATTTAACTGAGAATTTAAGTTAAATTACACGAGTTTTAATACATCCAAGAATGCAAGTGTATTATAAAATATTAAATAATGTAATTTATTATGATATCCTGCATTTTTGAATACCTAAATGTTTTTGTTTAATTTTTTGCTACCTAACAACAAAGAAATTATACTTTAAATGTAAAATTTATAAATAATTACATCCTAATATGTGAGTAATATAATATATTATGCGAGTTTTCATTTTTTGATACTTATTTTTTTGTTTCATTTTCTACCGCCTGATCACACCGGCACTAGTATCAGTTCAAATAATTTAATGTTATTACTGCAATTGTATCTAATTTCCGGTAGAAAAATATATATAGTACATATTTTTATATTATTTTTATTGAAATTGTAATTCCAATTCTTTTTAGGCCTCAAAGTCAAAAGTCTTCTATTGTAAAAAATTAAGCTTGTACATAAATGAGCATACAGCCAGTTACCGATGGATAATATGACGCTTTTCGCCTTAGATTAGGTATGATTATCTGTTTTCAAAGCGCTTTAGATGCTTTCCTGTCAATTTCAGTTTACAAAATTATCATTTGCGCGTTAACCTGCGAGCTTTAACAGATCGACAATCATGGGAAACGCATCTTGAGAAGAGTATCTGAGCATTCAATAGCTCAGAATCGGCGATCTTCGGGTCGAGTCGTGTTGCGGGGGCGGGGCGGGGGCGCGAGGTGCAGATGGGAGGGCGGATAGTCAGACAGTTGAAGCAACATTGCTAAGGGGCTCGTCCAAACGGCAAAAGCGCTCGACTTGCATGCGAGCAGCTTTGAGATCGAAACCAGATTTCAATAAATCAATACATTTTCATAAATTAATCATTAGATGAAGCTCTCACAAATCCTTTTTTACCTGTAAGGCTCTCACCTTATCCCATGTCAGCTGTGCCTAACGGAGCTCCGTCGAAAACATAATGTGATATGTATAGTTCTCAACGCCCTTTAATGACGATAAGACCCCGAGGCAGTGAAGAAAAATTATCGCAGCGATATACCTTCCAGCCAGATATACTTTCGTTTCTTCTACAGTAAGTATAAAAAACACATTTAATTGTACCTCCAGTATCTGTTTTCAAAACTCGTTATACGGCTGCATTAGTTATTCGAGGGATCCTTAAACTCAAAGCCATATAGGGATACGCTGTCGGGAACTATACGTAGAATTTATTCGGCGGAGCTACGGCTGACTGAGCTTAAGGTGGCAGTTCGCTAATGTCATATGAACCAGTTAAGGGAGCTGACATGGTAATGATGATGATGATGATAAGGATGGACATACCCTCGTTTTCCCATTTTGTATTTGGAGTCCCATCACTGAGCTTTCCCAAAAAGCTACTTATTTGATAGTTGTTAAAGGCTTTCCCGTGATATTAATGATGGCGTAAATACGATGTGAAACATGGTAAATTACATGTATATAGAAGATTAAATTCCATAAATAATTTCTTAGGATTTTCACTGCCAGATTCGCTACACACGGCTCAACCCAATAGCAATAATTCCTCCAATTTCATTAATCAAATATATCCTCATTATTTTTGACTTAATCATATTGGTTCGTATTAGGAGTTTAGTGGGCCTCAAAATGTGGTATAGCCCATGATCTCACTAAATCCTAATCCAGCCCTGTACACACTTCACCACGAGGTCATGATCAAGTTGCGTATCCGTTATCTGGGAAGAATTCCATACAGGAAATCAATTAAAAAATATTTCCCGTAATTGCTATTTTCGCCTCAGATCGCTATCTCTATTTCATAGGTCAACGTTAAGCACATATTGTTCCAAAAAAGACATTGTATACATTTTTTATGTAAACACGTGCAGAAGAATACCGACAGACGGTAGTGGAAAAATCTCATTTGTGGATTCGATGCTTGCGCTGCATGACAATTTTTAATCCGACAATGTCTCAGACTACAATAACCGGCATTCACGCATGATCTATTTTTGACAGTAATTCATTATGAATGGATATTGTTTGCGGGACGAATTTTTTCTACTACCAAATTGAATTAAAAGGCTATCACTGTCATTTTATGTATGAGGAATCAACTTCACACTAAATCAAGGGTATTTATAAATCTTAGAAATCGATTTGAAACACATTTTTATTTTAATCTTCACTGGGATCGAACTTCGGTTTATGATAAGGAAACACCGCTGTTAAATTGTTTTTTTTTTTAGTTTAAGTAGGATTTCCAGCGACAATGGCACATCGTTAGCGCGGTTCTCGTTATATCGCCGAAGTTAAGCAATATTGGGAGCTGGCCAAAATTTCGATGGATCACCACATATTGCTAACCATGCGTCGCTGGTCGTGTTGAGCCTCTTCTTAGGATAAAATGGTTTAGGCATCGTCGAGCTGATCATAAGATCTCCTTAAAAAAATTGATGAAATGATGAAACAAATCACGAAAAAAAATACCACGGATACTAAATTCTCTTCTACTAGTCGGGCTTCGGCCATGAGTCGTTGGGAACCATATATGTTCCCAGGTGGGACGAGGCAACGACAACTCAGAACTAAGTGGCGAAAGTTTGTTGCCATATATATAATTTATATGGCATTAAGAAAGAATGTTTGAAAATAAAATTATTTTTCACCTGTGTAGAAAGTCGAACCCGCGACTTATCACATGCCAGTCGATCGCATTGGCTCTCGGCCATGCCTGAGCTCGATCACGGCTTTCTACATTGATTCGTTTAATAAGATAATTTGATTTATAACCAATCATATTTGTACTCAAATAATAACGAATAACATTTAATGGACTCTGAGCAGATACAACAGTGAAGCTGATAGATAATCTGACTCGTTTCTTCACAATTCTTTAAGCTAGCATTGTATCAATATTAAATCAATAATATTTTAAATTAATTTCATTAACCAATACGACAAACGAACTTACCATCGAGGAGGTGAAGTAATAATAGGCGCAAATTGTACTAAGATGGGCGACCACTAGAAAATATCGCAAGATGTTTAGATCCCGAATGGTCCATTATTTATATAATACATACTACGTGAAAATAGTGTTTAGCTGCTTCTTAGAATAAAATGATCCATGTCCCTGTAGAATATATTCAGGGTATGTATATTATTATTTTTATTATTCAATCACTCAACTTCACAAGCTTTTTATATTATTAGTTACTGACAGTCTATTTATTTAGTAAGTACCACTCGGTTCAAATCCCGCGTCTGTCGATATTTTTTCTTAATCAATTGATGCGTGTAGAATTGTATGTGCGGTTTGAAAAGTGTTCTAATAAAAATTAAAAAATTCAAATAAGTATATTTAGTTTAAAAATGTACTTACAATAAATGTTTTAAGTCCCTGAGCGACAAAAACTGATCACCACATCAAATACAATCCAGGTCAAAAAAAATAATACAAATGGACCGTCTCCGGTGGGACTATTTTGACACCGAAGCTCCGGAGTCAATGAAGTGCCCAATCCAACCAAAGATGACTGCGCAGACACGTGTTGCTCCTGTAGCCCATTATGCTGCCACTATTCAAACACGCGCATCATCAGGGTAACCAAGTATTGTATAAAATAACGTTAAACAAGTAAAAGAAACGAAATATTTAAATAAGTTACTCGATATCAGATTTTCAGGATCAATCGATTCTATAAAATACCACTAAATTCAATGATATTTTTTGTATTGCGGTATTATTACGCAGAATATTAGGAATATGATGGTTTGACTTTGTATAAAACGTGAAGTACCAAGTATTATATTTTATAAGATAACATTGAACTAGTTACACAAACGAAAATTTTAGAGATGTGATGGTGGTTGGCAAATTTATTTGGATTAATCGATTTGATAAAATGACACAAAAATATAAATTTTTGCAATAATCATGGAACATAGAAAATGTGTTTAAAAATATTTGCAGTAGTATATGGAGAATAGTTATTTACGTAGAATATTAAATATTTAACAAGTACGATGGTTTGACTTTGTAAAGGGTGAGTGAGGTGAAAGAGCAGACAAGGCCAACATATCCATGACTGAGATGTGTTCTCCGGATGCTACAGATAAATACAGAATATATCTGCGTTATCACGATTCGCACTGTTTTTTAAGACTGTCGGAAACTTTACACGTAATGTACTCGGCGGAGCTATGGGCAGCAGAGGTGACACTGGACAATGCGCAAACCGTGGCAGATGATAAAACTTTATTGGGGCAATTTGTGACAACCATATACTACAACTATCATTTTTTGGTCGTCAGGAAGATGAAAGACTGCCAAGTTAGCGTTTCACTTCGTCTTTCTACGTCAAATCATCGTAAACCTGTTTTAATTATATACATTATTAATTCTGAAATACTAAATTTAGATTTGGTCACCTCATCAGTCTTCAACTCTCCAATAAAACGACCATCTCGAACCCGCGTCTGGCGTTATCTTCTGATCGCGTTTATGAAACACCTCACGGTCGAGGAACAACAAAACATGACAAAGCCTGGACCAGCCTAACTCCTGCGCTAATTAAGGAACATCCTGGCCAGGTAGGTAGACATGACCAGAGTTGAGGACATTTTAATCAATTTAACTGCTATTAAGATCCCTGCAAATACGGAATCAAAATGTCTTCCTTCTAATTAAAGAGCAACCTGATCAAAAAAAGAAATTGGCAGGATATTTAAATAAATCCAGAAAACTATAAAACAAGTAGATATTGTAATAGAGATGCTTGACCTCTAACAACCTTGGCTAATTAACCCTTTCATTACGGCTCGGTGTAATACGAATTATACTGTCAATTATAATACTAATATTTGAAGCATAAATGTACTTACCTGGTTTATTTTCATATATTACATCGGTTCTTGTATCCTTTAGTTATCAGATAATGCATAAAAAACTATTCTAAGAAAGTACCAAAACGATATATCACGGCTACAGCTGTCAACGGTAGGGGAATTTTACACCGTATATATATATCGGGTACTGATGCGAACAGGTTAAGGAACATTCTGATCAGTATATGCTAACCAAAACAATGAATCATTAAGCATCTGTAGTGGATAAAACCAATTACAAAGGCTGCTTGCTTCAGGCTGTTTATTTCCTATGTGAATTAAGAAGTATTATGGGCAGAAAAGTGTAAACAAGACATGTATAACAATTTATTAATTTGTGAAGAATCAAAGCAGTGCAAAGTAGATAAAAAATCAGTATGAAATACTAGGTCAAGCTGTGTTCTAGGTTATTTTAAGAACATCCAAGTAATCTAAGGAGAAATATGAATTATTTTTAATCTAATCCAGGAATCGTTGTTTAAGTTTCCAGATATTGCAATGGATGTAAGGCTTCATGAAAAAATCTGGACAAAGCAAAATTAACTGAAGTTATTAAGAAGATTTTTAGCCAAAAATAAAAACGACGTGTTAATAAATTAGTGAGATCTAAGAAAAATCCAGACATTTTAAGGAAGGATAAAACTACGAGTATATTTCAAAAATAGTCCACATTTTTTTTTGTGATAATTGAGTAGAAAAAAAAGTATTGAATTATTATACAAATTATATTAGTAAACCATACATCCAGGTGAATTAGGGTGCTGATATATCTGAAGACGAGGCATGAGCAATGGATACTAACACAACTGAAAGGCAGCAATGTGTGATGAAGAAAATTTTCAGATATGGAACGTATATGGGAAGAAAAAATGAATTGTGTAACTATTTTTTAATAGACTTTCTCGTATTCTGTCGATCACGTCAGTGACTCACAACCACATTCACAATAGATAGAATAAACGAAATTTTCTGATACTTGTACACTATACATACTCATATTAAGTTGATAGATCCTACAACATGTTACGAAATCTATTCTCTCGTTCAGAGTTGAAATAAATTATGTATATTTAACGGGGAACGGTAGCCAAGGCAGCCGTGAAATCAGATACCTGGCGAGATGTCGTGTTGGCCAGCAGTAAAGAAGTCATTTTCAAATAAAAAAACACTAAATATCGCCTTTTGTATTACTATATGAGATAGTGATACGACTAGAGAACATAATTATTGCCATGGTGTTGCTGGTCGCACACAACACCGGTATTTAAATTACTATTTAACCTTTTATTACGGCTCGGTTTGAATACAAATTATACTGTCAATTATAAAACTAGTATTTGAAGCATAAATGTACTTATCTGGTCTATTTTCATACATCACATTAGTTCTTGTATCATTTAGCTATCAGATGATGCATAGAATACTATTCTAAGAAAGTAGCATAACGATTTATCAAGTAAACCGATGTCAACGGTGTCGGGGAATCTTATGACGGCATATGCCGACAACCAATGCGAAAGGGTTAAAGTTATACAGAGTCAATTGCTTCCTGAAATGTATTTATACTTCTCTAGTATCTTGAGTATAATGATTGTTGGCTGTAAAATTCCTTTGATCGGTTGTTCACGATAATACTTAGGACATTTAGTTTCAAAGAAGATTATTTTTAAATTGTCAAGAGTTTAGTGAAAAAATTCGTTTAACAGCTTTTTAGATAAAAGGAAGAAGTTAATTTATGTAAATATGTACTGAATACAAGCATTAATAATAATTATGTTATGAGCTTCGTAAAATTTAATTCTTCGCTATGAAAATAAACTTTTTGACTGTTGACTCCAGTTTAATTTTCTCAAAAATACATTAAATAATTATTATATTATATTAGTATTTGTATAGCGCTCTTTTATGACCGAATGATCATTCCAAAAGCGCTTCTTTGCCTCTCTGAGTAAAAAGGTGGGTCTTGAGTAATGCTTGTAGATAATGCGTAAATAATGCTTGTAGAAAAATATGGTTGAACCGCCTTTTAAGACAAAAAGGTCCGAGTCTTAAAGGCGTCAAAAAAACAATCCAATTTTCAAAAAAAAATGTAAAGTTAGAAATCATCAAACATATGCCTAGGATAGGGTATCTGCAAGTTAGAGTTCGTATGGAAATATACATGTTTTTAGGTGGCCCTTCGGATGCATAGATGTGTTGCAGGGACAATAGCAAATGAGAGTATTAATTGACAGTAATTAATGATGATCATATACTCCAGATATTAAAAGAATATGGAAAGAATAGTTATCACTATTTTTGTAGATTTTTTAAATATATAAATTTCTTAATTCAGTACAAACGTTTAAAATCTTGCGCCCTCAACCTACTAAATCTATGTTATATCTTTATAAATTAAAATCTATGGATGTTTGTTTGTATGTATGTAAATTACATAAATATGCTATTACAGCTTTTCCAATAACGATGAAATTTTGTAAACATTCTTCGCAAATCTGGCAAGGTTTCTGTATCATTAAAACCATTTTACAACTCAATCTAACCTTATTTTAGGATGAAAAAAGTTCGTAACAACGCCGGGTACAATTCGCTAGGTATAAATATAAAGTTAAAACTATAACAATATATATCAAACTGTAACATATCAAATGATTTCATTCACTAAAAAAATACTCGAAGTATTACATTCATCAGTTGCAAGGCGTTTAGTTCAACAGTCTCTAAGCCTCTAAAAACAATCGCATTCTTCCATTGTGTAAACATTCTGGCCACTCCCTTCCATGTCTTGCGAGGCAGTTCTTCGTCTCTTGCTGGTGCAGCATCAGGCCGTCTCTCGTCCCAGCGCCGAGAAGAACAAAAAGGATAATGTTACCATCCACAAGGTGAATGGGAGGTGAAATCTACGATCTCGGCCGGGCAGCCAGAGCCAGATCCTAGATGGAGATGGCAGATTGGATTTTTTCCCCACGCGGGGATGCCAGGTAATTTATTTTTCCCTCTCGCAGACGTCTGAAGATAGCTGTGTTTTGTCAGCTTATCGCAGCATCACTCCGCCATATACACAACAAGGTGCAGGGCTACGAATACAAACAAACGACCACCAAATGTACGAGAAAACAGCGAAAATCAATTGGAAACATGTGCAAAAAGAGACTATTCACCGCATATATATCAAATTTCTTCTACAATATAGGATGTTGTCAAGACACAGGTTCTAAGGATCTAAACAAGTTCAAGTATCTGACATCGTCACAATCAAATCAAACTTGAAAATTACATTACCTTAAAAAAACTATAAGCGAGATTCCCATTGTCACTATATTTCTGGCTAAAAATTGTATGACGTGTAAATCATTGAAAAGACTCGAAAGAACACAAAGTAATAATATTAAGCTTGTGAATAAATGAAGACTGATTGAATAATAAAAAATAAAAATATACATACTTTGAATATATACTATAGCGACATCTATCATACGATGATAACAATGACATTAATACTAGTTTCAACGTGAGTCGGTCCAGGTACAGTAATAGCCCAGTCGGCTGAGCGGTATGAATACCTGGGCATAGTTGGTTTCCAAGGTCCGCGGTTCGCATCCCGCTTCTGCCGTTATTTTTGTGTTTGGATTGACGCGTTGAAAAAAGAATTTTATGTATAGTATATGTATATTTAATTATTAACACAAAGTAAATTGAACCAAATAAGTTTTATTGGATAAGAGGTTCAATTTTATTAGCGATCTAGATCATTACGTAAAGACTTGAAGACATCATATTCGTATTATTAATGATTATATACGCTGGTCTCTTGGTCTTACAATAATATGGATTTATAGAGATGAGCGTCCCGTCAATCACACTCCATACTGTGGTCTAAATTTAATAACTAGATAACCTTTAAAATTATACATTAGTTTTTAAAGTATAAATATAAATTGTATCGCTATACTTCTCTTTAAGTTTGCAATATCGCGCTTATATTTTTATGAAAAAGGGAGATCAGTTTCTATAGATTATAATACACTTATATTATATGTAAGTTATATCAAAAATAAGTTATATCGTTTATTTCTGACATTATTTTTTCAGGTAAATTAAAATAATAAAAATACTAATTAACACCTCCGAGACCCATATATCTATCGACGTAGTATCTGCCAAATTTGAAGAACTCTAATTATTCATTTCAGCGTCAAATACAAAAGCCCAGATTTTGCTGAAATACGGGGAGTAATATATAATATATTGTTGTAAATAATTTATAAGAATATATGTTATTTTCCCTTGATTTTTCATTAAGTTTTTCGTGTTGTTGCAGCCCTAGTGGAGCCTCCCGCCTCCGTACATAATAATGCATCTCTTGTCACGACGCTGCCAGGGCGGCCCTACTACACCGCCCTCACATAACAACGTATCTCTCCTTCCATAACCGATCCCTAGCTAGAACATATAGTCGCCACGGAATACCGATACACAGTTCTGTCACCTGTCATTATCCTCACCTTGTCTTAATTCATCTCTAGATCTCCAAGACCAGAACCCGGCTGGTTGAAAAAAAATGCTGTACTATCCGTTGTATATTAAAACCTTACGCCATTGATGTCATTCATATACAATTATTACACAGTTTCTTGGCTCTGTTTTAATGAGAAGTCATTTTCAAATGAATCAAATGAATATGGACCAGTTTAGAATATGTGTCTATAATTATGAAAGTGGTGTAAGTCAATAAATTGAAAAAAAATAGTTATTTATTTGTTTCAGTACACATTGTTATGAATTAATGTACACTTCGTCCAAAATAAATTTACAAAATCTAAATATAGCATTTTATGCAACATGAAGTTGTCACTTCCATCGGTTTTCTACCAACATCAAAATACAAACCTTTAAAAATGTTGAAACGAAGGAAACATAACTTAAACCACTTTTATAATCATGGACACATGAAATGTGTAAAGGATTACAGTACCGGCTTTAGTCCGTGCGGCGCCCTAGGGCGTTTTTTTCTGGTGCTCCGTATTGCTTATATTTAAAAAATCTTTTTCGAGATTGGTTGCCTTTGGCGCCCCTAGCTTTTTCGACGCCCTGGGACACCGATCCACTTGGCCACCCCCTAAAACCGGCACTGAAGGATTAGGTGTGTGTATGGTGTGAGATAACTAAACAAATAAATATATTATGGTTTAATGTTATTAGGAAGTAATTATATATGGAAATTTTTGAGAAATACATATACGTAATATAAGAATATTAAAGTAAAACATACGAGTCTTATTATTTTCTGATTATTCTCAGTGCAGTGCTGTGTTTTGCATGGTGACCGTCCCTGCTGCAGCGCATGTCCCAGGCTGTGGCCGCGTGGGATGGACGTCCATTCTTAATTTGTTAAACTCCCGGCTAATGGCCGCCAGATGGAGCCGGTATGGCATTACATCTGTAGACATGCGCGGGAAATTTGAATAAACATAAAATGAGCAGTAACAATTAACTGTCCGTTTGGATCTTTCGTTACACTAGAAAGCAATGAACTATTAGTAAAGGTTTTGTAGGATTAAGCACTTGTTCAGATTATCGCAGTTGCGGAGCGGTTGCGGATCTTGTTGGTACTAAGGCAATCTACGCTATCATGAAGAAAATTAAAAAAAAAAAAAAAATTAAAAGACAATTTACACATTTCTAGAAAATTATTGAAAGCGAAAGGTACGGATCAATACTTTATGTATGATTTATATTGTATAATTTTCTTCTTAGATACACTTTTTACGTGCTAGTGAACATTAAATTTAAATATAAATTATTTGGTACTATATAATATCGATACTACAAGTACTTGATTGATAATTGATAACTATTTCCACTAAAAGTGGTCTCCAGTTAAAGTAAATGTAGAATCAATTGTAAGCTCTCGCCTTAACCGTTCACCTGACAACAAAATTTACAATGCATGTATTGTAGTAAAATTAATATTGTTTATTTTCGTCATCTAAAAAATTTCTTGAAATCAACAAACTAACATTTTATAGTGAAAACTAAAAACTAAAAATTCAGATTTTTTACTTTTACAAAGAGAACTGTACAACGACAATGCATTTATAAGATTTAAGTAAGTATACTGTTTATCTGACAACAAAATTTGCTTTGTTGTCAGATAAACAGCTTAACACTAGTACACGTTAAACTATTACAAAATATTCCAACGACATTTGAAATCACTTTAAAAGGAAAAGAGGATTGTAACTGTCCGTTCATAAGATGAACATTACTTTTGTATGAACTTGTTCGATTTTTCTTGCTATTTATTGTCGTAAGATTGCATTTGAATTCATATTTTTTAACAAATAAATATTTTTAATTAATTACTCTTTTTGGAATGTTTCCGATTACAGCCTGCGTGAAACCTAAGTATGCTATCAGCAGTGTTTGGAACGCGAGATTCAATAAATAGTGTGGAATACCAACAGCTCATTATTGGTGTGTGGCCTGTAGTCTCTGTTGTGTAGTATGTTTGGTATGTAGTAATGCAGTGGTTCTAAACCATTTTAGAGTCGCGAGATACTTATGATAATTAAGTACTGTCTTAAGATACAAGTTTGATAGTTTCCAAGTACTTACGTTTACTTGAAATCCAATTCAATGACATAATTGTATTTATTTTATATTAAACATCTGCCAACAAACGTTAGATTTTTTTTTAATTTATAATATTACTAGCTGACCCGGTGAACTTTGTTCCGCCTGAGAGGTAATAAATCAGCAGATTTGAATTTTATTGAGTTAAATTTTTCGGCACATATGATATCATCTATTTGGTCTTGTTGAATTCTTTCCACTAACCAAATAAGAATGTGTGCGTGCGGCAGGCCTCGTTTTTGCCATTCGATTGAATACATCCAACATCGAGTATCTCCAAAGACGCACTGTTTAACAATGTAGTTCATCAGGGACCGACATGACATCACAGCCTCAATTTATTTCTCCTATATCCGTTCTGTCTATGGAGCTATGGTGACCATAATTATTTTCCACTCAGTTCTGTCAGTTGCCATTGTCCATGCCTTATCCCAAGATGCGTCTGCACTGAAAAGTCTACTTGTGATCAAAAATTCGTATGGTTCCCAAGTACCTCAAGGCCAGAAAACCCGGAGCTTAAAGAGACAGGATCCGTAGTATCCGTTACACATAATTTGTTAAAATTAAAATTAAATTAATAACATAGCATATTAATCGTTTGGTGGTAGACGAAAGTCATATTTTAATTTGTATATCAGCAAGGATTATAACTAATATATAAAATTATTTAGTTAAATATTCCAGGACCATGTTATTTTTTTTTAGTTTAACAAAAAAATGGAATATGTTCAGTAATTTCACAGAACCTAGTTAGATTTTTTATGATTTTAAGCACAGTTAAATAAGTCATGAATCATGCTAAATTTTCTTTACTGTAAAATAAAAACATCTAATCTTTATTATTACAAATGTGGAATATATGGAGGTCCCTTAACAGACTTCGGACCGGAGTATGCAAGTCGAGGACACAAATGAAAGCCTGACAGTTTTACAGCGGACCGACTGAATGTGACTGCGGCGTGGAGCAGACCCTGTCACACCTTCTGGCGTGTGCGCTGTGCCCGAATAGCTGCACCCAAGAAGACCTGATGATGGCCGGGAGTAACGCCATCAACCTCGCCCACTTCTGGACAGACAGGATCTGACCCTGTTGTTTCCGACACGATTATGTATATTAAAAATGTGTTTATTTGCATGTGTATTGATTACACAGCACCTCATAGATTCTCTTTAGGATTTTCCAGCACAGTTAAGGAAAAGTTGACTATGGCTGCAGTAATGGCTTGTATGGGAAGTGAGCCTAGTCCGCTTATCGACTTTAATCGATGGCCCTATCTGTTGTAATGTACACATTACGTACGGGCTCTGTGTGCTCGACTACAGATTATTGATTTAGATTGTGTACGCGTTGTGTTTGAATACTTTTAAACGACCGCATTACCACAAACTAAAATCTGTAAACACCATTACCGGCTATCGAGATTCGAGCTTTTAATTATACGGTACGCATTCGAAAATTGATTTCTAGATATCCGGATAATTGGTTTTGAATTTAACTAGCCAGTAATGGTCGCCCACTATTGTGCCGTACTGTTACAGGATATAAATTAAATTGGATATTTTTTATTACATACATCGATCAAAACAATGTCTCGACCATAACGCAAGTATCCTCCTCATTCTTTTTATCACTGTGAATTTTTGACATCACCACCCAAAATCTATTGCATCCGCATAAAAGGTTTCAAATTCAGATAAGTAAAATGCTGATTATTCGATTCTTTGACTTGTGTGAGAAATGGCGAGGTGACAGAGCTGAAAAGCAACTTTCCATACTAAAGTCGGTCAAGAAATTAAAATTGATCTGTTTAGGGCATATACTTTGGATGCCGCAGTAGAACATAAACTATAGCTGCCTTTTTTTCAAGCCTACAGAATCCCGGGGCCTAAAGAACGTGTCTCAACTACAATAGGTTACACTGACGGTCCCTTTCTGTTAAACTACATCAAGAATGTCGTAGAAATAACACGCATGGTTAACAAGGCCGAAATATAATAGACTTATATTTTTATTTTTTGTCCCTTTGCTTTGTGTACAATTTACTGAGTACCACGCACAACCGATTTTTTTCTAATTACTTTTATATAAAAAAAAACATACATTGTCGAGTTTTGACTAACTACAATAGGATGTAATGTACACTCAATCACTTACTTTGTCATTCCTCGCAAATTACTTACAATGTTATATGCAAGCACCTGTTTCCAATACTTATTTACGCTCATCAATCAGACTACGCCAACAAATCATTTCTCCAAAGAAACTCGTGGAGTTTATGCCTGAATTAGGCTTCCCTTACGTGAAATATATCAACATCCGAGGCGATTTTATTGAACAGTCTGATCCCTCTCCCAAGAGGCATAGTTTCTGGCAGGTTAATGTTACTCTTTGGGATAGAAAACAATATGTGCCTCCTTATTCTCAGATATTTATCGGGGACACACAATCGAATCTTTAACAATATTTCAGGATTCCCGAACACGCCACGCAACAGCCGGAAGAAATGCATACCTAAGCACACATCCCTTCTTGTCTTCAACTCAATGTACCCAAACATACCCTGTATGAAGTTAGTTGGATACAGCCACGGATAGTATCCATACACCCTCATGTAGAGAGACCTCAGAAATGTCTTCTCTACCCTCTCCAACATGAGGCTATATATTTCAACTCGTGGGGTGCCGAAATTTTAGTTAAAATGATTATACGGCTGCATAAGCTATTGATGAGTTGCCAACACAATTTAAATAATTAAATTAATACAGACACAAGAATACATGTATATGATAATTTATGAGATATTCATTACTTCTTAGTGTATTTGGTAAAAGCAGTGATAGACTGCAATATCTTCGATGTATTGCAGTTGAGTTATCAATCAATGAACCTATTGCAATTAATAAAGTAAAGTCTGGGAATGCAATATTCCACTGACATGAGCTATCTGTGTTGAGGAATTTTTTCGGAATTTTTCCAAAAATAAAAACACGTGATTTAATCTGTTGTCGAGTGGTCCATAATAAATTTTGACAGATCGCCAGATAGTCGACCGGATCGCGTGCAATAAATAACAACATCGGTTGTAAATCCATTTATACGAAGAGTTATTTTTCATACAAACACACGACAACATACAAACTATAGTGAAACTGTTGGCTATAAAAATATATCTTTGGATTAAAGTCACATTACACAAGTTGAATAAGATATACTCGTATTAAAATCATAGAATATTGTCTAATAAACAAACAATGCCTTCCTAATCTAAGAAACACATATGATCAGCTGTTCAATATACTCTAGATAATTAAGCATGATCCTTGACTACTTAACTAAAATTTAAATATATTTACTAGAATCTGGACTTGTATAAAAGTTAAAATACCTAATAAAATCGCTGAAAGATCTACAAGTTACATATTAGTAGTTATTTGGGGCAAATATGCGCCACATTAACCCTTTCATTACAGCTCGGTGGAATAAAAATTATACTGTCAATACGGCGTTAATTTTTCAAACCATTTACTTTGCTCAAAACTAGTATTTGAAGCATAAATGTACTTATCTGGTCTATTTTCATATATCACATTGGTTCTTGTATCCTTTGGCTATCAAATGATCCGTAAAAAACTATTATATTTAACAAACGTTCATTATATAACTCCAAGCACGTGGTAGCATTGACACATGTAGTTTACAGAAAAATCGCTTCTGTGACGAAACCTAACGATATTTATTTACATGCTTTACAGATTCCTGTAAAGAATACATGTAGGTTGATAAAGGGAATGACTGCAGTTCAAATTTCCTACCGTAGATGTCACAATGAGTACTGAAAGTAGCAAAACAATATATCACGGCTACCGATGTCAACGGTAGGGGAATCTTACACGACATATATAGGGTACCGATGCGAACAGGTTACAATTCTGATTAATATCAATTATTTAAGGTTCAGTTAACAATTGCTAAATTGTCTTAAATATAAGCATACATATATTCTCAATCGATCCCGCCTACACCTTGCACAGTTTCTACAGCACCATCATTTTTAAGACCACATAAAGGCTTTGAAATGATCTTTCAGCAACTTTGTTCCTTTCTTATAAAATCTGAAACTGAAATCATCAATGCATCTAGAGCTCCACCGATTACAAGCAATACAATGTTGTGCTTCAAACGGCGATCTTTAATGTGAAACCCGGGTGCCTAAAAGAGAAGGCAGCTGTATTATAGAAGGTATATTTGATTATATGGATTTGAGATCGGATGTTTAGTCAAAGTAGGTCCTAGGGAGCGGCTTAACCCGATCATCGACACGCGATAAGCAATAATCGGTGACCCATCCAAGTTGTTGTTTGACTTCGGTGATATAACGAGAACCGCGGTAACGATGTGCCATCCAACCTACACCATTATGTTATAAATATTTATTTATTTACTTAGCTTGTTTTTACATGGATCACAGGAGACTGCAGTTTCGACTCGAAACTGCAGTCTCCTAATAGGGCACTTATCTTACGTGATCCATGTAAAAACAAGGTAAATAAATAAATATTTATAATGGATCTCAAAATGAATGCTGAAAACATTGAAAAAAAAACACCATTATGTATATGTAATACTTTATATATATATATATATATATATATATATATATATATATATACATTTATGCAAAAATTAGCTTTCAAATATAGTGCATAGGTCATTGACATGACTGAAAAAGCTACCCCAATATTATATTTCAATGAGAAAAATCTGTTCGCGCAAATAAAATTAAAAAAACTTAACAATAACATTTTTGTTATAGAGTTTCACTTTTGGATGAATGATCTATGAGAAGTCACATTGGTAACAAAGCAGAGCCACGTGGCGGACACGTGCTCTGTAGTACCCCTTACCACGTGTCATCGCGGAGGGTGACAGCTGGGGGGTCAGTTGCGAAGAGTCACATGGTCGCATCCCTTCATTTAGGAAAGAACAACTTAACAATGTGACGAAGAATAAAAATTAGAATAAAAAGTGTGCAAGTAATGTCAAAATACTTATTTTTATAATGCAAAGAACTCTTTTTTTTCAAATTCTCTCCCTAGCACAGCATCCTTGCTTAGTAGTGCCAAAAAAAGATCTCTGCACCCAGTGCTTCTCCATCGAGTACACACTAAGCTATAGCTAGATATGCTAAAACGTTTTCTCACACGATGAATATTACAATAAAAATGTCTATTTATTCGACTTATACGTTCTGTAAATATCATTATTTGGTGTGGATGTGATCCTTCACGTGTAAAATGCCATGCATAGCCAATTAATTAAAATTTATGGTAGACGTAAGTCGTCCCGTGAACACTCCCCATTTATAGTAAATTTCTGTTAAATATGGACGGTGCGTGATTTTCGCACTGTAGTTTACGACGTTGTGGATTAACATTCCATATCTTCCAATTCCAACATTTCATATAATCCAAAAATAAAAATTCTCCATTACCGTCAGTCGTTATTTCCCTGTATGCGAGTACGTAAAAATAAATATATTACATCTACAAATACAATCCAAAGAAGAACCAAAATTCGGCAAAATTGACGGAAAATATTTTGCAAGGCCAGGTCTTAGCAACCTTTTTGAATGGCGAGCCGTATTTTAAATTTAATACGGTCGGTGCGCCGCTAGTTAATTTAATATTGATCCCAAAAAAGTGTATGTGAAAATGGTTCAAACATTTTTTAAGCTCTCAATTATTAAATGTGTCAAAATAACTATTTATAATCTAATAAATTGATTATGTCTCAATCCTGAACTGCATATCTTACTTTAGTTGACCTCTGCTAATATCTAATTAAGACGATCAGATGATTAGCTAGACGCTTTCGAGGCGTGGACTAATTGGTCCTCGGAGCGGCGTAATCAAAATTGAAAAGCAAAATTTAATTGTTAGATGAAATAATAATATTTTATCGAATCAAAGTGGTCTTGTAAAGCCAAATGTAGTAGTATCATATAACGAGATTGTGTCAGACTAGTAATCTAACTAAAATGTGATAATGTTAATGATGTTAACAATAACTATTGTCGCAGATAACAATATCTGTAATGCTTTTGATAACTTTATTGTTTTAACGATACAATGCTTAAACTTATTCCGATTGCTTTGCATTTTACACAAAATTTCAACTATAAATTAAAATATTTTATAAAATGACCAAGATATATTTAGTTCTTCTTAATTCATATAACAATAACACTCTTACGTCTAACCTGCAATCAATGAAACATAGCCCATACGCCTAGGGAATCTCAGGTGGAGAAGATGAACATGTCTCTTGAAAGGGTTTCAAAATGGGGTGACCTCAACCTCGTCAGTTTCAACGTTTCCAAAACCCAATCATTCACTTTCTCTACCAAGAAGACTTTTTTTTTTTTTGGGGCCATAGGCCCCCGGGCCGGTCGCCTTGTACCTGCGCTCCTTGGGAGCACTTACCAAGGCATTGTTTACAGAGTACTTTCTTGTTGAACATGTAATGGACTTTGTTGAGCAACACCAAACGTGGGTGTAAAAGTTAGTAGTTCAGACGATAAAAATTTGAAGAAAAAAACCAAGAAGACTGCTATGGATCCTATATCTTTCAACGATTGTTCTCTTCCAAAAGCAAGCTTCATCAACATCCTTGGAGTATCAATTTCGAGATAAACAACTTCTATATTAAGGACAAATCCGACCTATCTTTGTATACGGCAGTCAACTTTGGATTGGAGCCCCAAAATACCTTCTAAACTTAATTGACTCAGTTTTAAGAAGAGCAATTCGTTTGATAAATAATGACACTCTTAATACTGACCAACATAATCCTACATAGAATTGAACCAAAAATAGAAAAGACTCTCACTAGCGATCAATTTGGATTCAGAAAAAGAATGGGAACCAGAGAAGCAATCTTATCCCTGCGTATGATCTTGGAGAAGAGGATAAAAGTGGACCAAGATACATATATTGCCTTCGTGGACATTGAAAAAGCATTTGATAAAGTAGATTGGGAGAGGCTCTTCGATATTATGAAAGAAATTGGAGTCAAATACAAGGAACGAAGACTCATATTTTCACTTTACAAAGAAGAAGCTGCCATAATATCACTTGGAAATGTCCAAAAGGAAGCAAAAAATACGCCAAGGGGTGAGACAAGGATGCTCTCTGTCGCCTGTACTCTTCAACGTATACATACAAAATGCAATTAATAACATCAGGGAAAAAATGGGCCATAGAGGGGGGGTTAAAATACATGGCCAAAAGATTGATATGATAAGGTTTGCTGACGACATTGCTCTGATTGCTGAAACTGAAGATGAACTCACGGAAGCGCTGACATCCATGGAAAACATATTTAATTCCAACTACAATATGAAGATAAACAGCACAAAAACCAAAGTCATGAGAGTAAGCCGCAATGAGCAGCAGTTCCCCTAAAAGATGCAAAAGAATTTGTATACCTTGGAAGTACGATCACCTGGGATGGCAGAACAAAAAGAGAAGTCAACAGTCGAATACATCAAGCAAGGCTAGCTTTCAATAAAAAAGCCAAAATTCTTGAGTCAAAGAATATTTCTTTAGGGCTCCGCAAGCAACTTGCCAAAACACTTGTTTGGAGCATCTTAATGTACGGCTGTGAGACATGGTGCTTATATGAAAGTGATAAAAAAAGACTAGAGGCCTTTGAGATGTGGTCGTACGGAAGAATTCTCGGAATTTCCTGGAGAGACCACGTCACGAACAATGAGGTTCTCAGAATAATCAAGGAAGATAGGCAACTAATAAGAACCATCTCAGAGAGGCGAGCCCGATGGATTGGTCACATCATGCGCCACGATGGTCTCCTTCACGATATTGTGGAGGGGATGGTTGAGGGTAGAAACTGTAGAGGGCGCCCTAGACGGGAGTATTTGCAGCAAGTATTCGAGGACATGAATTGTAGCGCTTATGCTGAGCTGAAAAGGGTTGCTGAGGACCGAGAGGAATGGAGATCGAGATGCAAGATTCTGTTGCTGCAAACCAATCCACCGAATTGATACTACGAAGAAGAAGAAGATGTCTAACCTGCAATCAATGGAACATAGGCGTATGATTGGTTCGCTTAGGAACTAATTCCTCTTACACGCACCCACAACCGACAAACTCGTCTAACACTTGCCGAACATCTATACACGTTCTAAAGTTCCTTCCTTAATGCCACCGGTAAACTTTGGAATCCTCTTTCAGCGTCTTTATTTCCTCCTTCCGACAATCTGGATCTCTTCAAGAATCAGAAAAATATACATTTTCAATCTCCCCAACCCACACACAAACAATGACAGAAAAATAAAGTCAAACGAGCAACAAAATCCACTGAAAATACACGCCGAATATTTGTTATATACGAGTATAGACGGTGATAAATGATACCACTGTTTGCAACATTTTATAGTCATTCGTTAAGCCGTCCCTCGGGACTAAATGGTCCAGATATCAAGAGCATTGGCTTTATCGTCCGATTAATATGGTGTAAGCGCTACAGGTTTGAGAGGTTAGGTTTTGTTAAGTTAGATAAGGTTAGGTTAGGTTACGTTGCTCTATCTACGTTCGATGCAAATTTCTTACGAATTTACTGTAAACGCCGCAAGTTTGGTAGGTTAAAACAAAAATGTCTGTTTTTTTTTTTTGCTTGCGTTTTGTTCTATGTTCGTTTGATTTAATTTTACCATTTCGCCAAAAGCTGTGGTGACTATAATACATCTCACCACAAGCTGGGGGTGACTGTAGTACATCTCACCACACACTGTAGCGACTGTAATACGAACGAGCAACTTTCGGCGGCGCAGTTTATAAAAGTCTCATACACTGTCGCTATCAGGGGAGCAGATCTGACAAGTAGAGCGCTGGCGGACGGCGATAAGGCTCTTGGGGGCGCTGGGAGGGCGCTGGGAGGGCGCTGGGAGGGCGCTGGGAGGGCGCTGGGAGGGCGCTGGGGGAGCAGGGGGGGCGGAGGTCGCCCCCGCCCACCGCGGCCCGATGTTTACGCGGCCGGGTTTAAAGTTCAGCCATTATCTGCGTGACAATCGATAAGAATAATCAGACGGATAGACAGAGTGAAAGTAATACGAATAAAAAGTATATTTTACAACCGTTCTGTTCTTCCCAGACACCCATTTCAGACTTATGGATAAACAATGATCACTAGTCTACCCAACTAATGACGCTCGTAACGACAGATTTAATTTAATTTAGTTTCGATGCATAGTTGCCCCTATGGTGACCCCTTGTAGACCTCAGAGCACAATATTATTGACTGTCAATTTATCTTGTAAGAAATAAGGGTCTCTTTCGATGCAATTTGAGGAAATTTCTTCGACCCCGTCGGCAAGCAGACCTTTGTGCGCAATAAAAAAGTTCAATAATTTACCTTTTTCGCATAGTCAATGGGAGAATAAACCTTCCGTCTCCTGCCAAGCCTGCGATTCTAATCTCTTTCACTGTTTTTTTCTACGAGTATTAAGCACTTCTGTGCAGTGGTCATAATTGTTCAAAGGGACTCACAGAGGAGTTATCAGTTGCTATATAAAGTTATATATATATATATATATATATATATATATAACTTTGTAGTCGTATTTGTAAAAATATACATAGTAAACTAAAAAATATTTTAATTTAAGAACGGAAGAACATTTGTTTTCTTTGCACAAAACAATTGTACTAATAATCACTCGGTATAGCTCAATGGTCAAAGCGATTGTTTTGTAAGCCAAAGGTCGTGGGTTCGATCCCCGACGGAGATAAAAAAATTATTTTTAATCGATTTCTGAGCTCTAAAATACCCCCGGTTGGTGTGAATTTGATCCCTCACCCGTAAAATGCCAGTCATAGCCTATTAATTAAAATTGGTGGTAGATGAAAGTCATCCCGTGAAGACCACCCATTCATAGTAAATTCCTGTAATAATAAGGATGATGCGTGAATCTCGGGCTGTAGTTTATGGCGGTGGCAGATTACCACACCACATGCAGCGCTTAGCCATATGCACTATGGTAAGCGTAATTGAATTCTACTGATGAGACTTCAGAATTACTATCATATCTGTCGGTATTATCCTGTATGTGCTTACATAAAAAAACATATATTTCCAGGAATTAAGTATTCATTTAGTTAGATACTGAATTCTTTGTAATCAAGTGAGAGTATTTAAAAATATACATAATGCATTTTTATCTAAATGCATATAACTGTCGCATTATAGGGAAACTGATAAAAATATTATATACATATTTATAACCAAAATGTATACTAAACTACAAAATATAAATTAATAATATGACTATGGTAAACTATTGTTTACGTGTAATATTATATTTCATAATCATCGTCATTATATCGCATTAATTATCAAGTTGACAATGATAATGATTTCACGTTGAAGTTGAAACATGTCATCAATAAATAAATCACGAAATAAATTGTAAATATTTACAAATAATTAAAATACATCCATACACGGTTAATATATGTCGACCAAGAACTGGCAACTTCCAAAGTTCCTTCCTTAATGCCATCGGTAAGCTATGGAATGCTCTTCCAGCGTCTGTGTTTCCTCCTTCCTACAATCTGGATCTCTTCAAGAAACAGATAAATATACACTTGCAATCTCCCCAACCCACACACAAACACGAACACAACACACGTTTCCCGCATGCAGCGTCCAGCCTCCCTGGCTGAGCGTCATAGAATGCATTGGTCTTGACCGGTTGTGCTCTCCTGCATGCGTTTACATAAAAAAAAAATAAAAATAAACTTACTTATTAGAAATAATTTATTCAGACACATTTAAAACAAAAAATATTAGAAACTTGTCTTTGGCTAGTGCTCACAAGTACGCTTTTGTACCCGTATTTATTTTTCATCATTCGATTGAGAGAGTCAAAATATTCTGATAACTTGGCGTACAGGTCACTAAAATCGGTGGCTAAAAGAGAACTCTCTTATTTTTCCAAAACGCATAATTTTCGACGACCATGTGCCGGGGCTTATTTTTAATTTGAATTTACAAATTCTTTTAATTTTTATGGAGTTAATCTTTAATATTCTATTCTTCGTCGAGGATCGATCTATCCACGTCTAGGAATTGAAGATTAGGGATCTTCAAGTGGTCTACCAGATGGCCAGCGTCTACCACATGGCCCAGGGACTAGTTTCAAGACCCCTGATAAACCCCACCAGCATCAAATTGTCAGACTACCATTTTACCAATTTATATTGAACATATATGCTCCCAATTTACAGCATATACATATCACAACTTACCAATCAACGCCTTTAAACTATTAACTATGTATATCGTATTATATACATCGTATTATGTACATCGATATTCGGCTCTGCGTACTAAAGGTACAATGACAATATATAATAATAAAATAAAAAACAAGTTTTTTTATGGAAACACAAATGCAGAAGAATACCGACAGATGGTGATAGTAATTCCGAAGTCTCATCTATGGAATTTTATGACGCTTACCATAGTGCATATGGCTAAGCGCTGCATGTGGAGTATTGATCCGCCAACGTTATAGACTACAGCCCGAGATTCACGCATAATCTTTAATTATTACAGAAATTCACTATGAATGGGTGGTCATAACGGAAAGACTTTATTATACCACTAATTTTGACTAATAGGCTATGACTGCATTTTATGGGTGAAGGATAAAATTCACACCAACCGGGAGTATTTTAGAGCTCAGAAATCGATTAAATTTTTTTTAATCTCCGTTGGGGATCGAACCCAAGACCTTAAGCTTTCAAAGCAAACGCTTTGATCACTAAGCTATATCCGCCGGCGAACAGATGTGAACAAATTTGTAAATAATCGAATTACTTTGAGATTTGGACATAGAAGGTATTCGGCGAAGCTCCAGGAGGCAGAGGTGACATCGGATGAGGCTTGTCTGAACTATTATAATTTATTCAAAGAAGGCGAATGATCAACATGTTAGTTAACAAAACCTACCCAACCCAGTCCATCCCACGCCTGACTAAGCGCTACAAGCCATATCACGTTTCATCGTCTGGATCTCGTTTGATACCTTATCAATGGGACATTATATTTGTAGCAATAACGCTGGACACGATAAAGAGAATTCTGGAATGTATGCTCCATCAACATCCTTTGGGTGTCCATCTATGATATACAATAGTAAAAAAAATGTGACGTTCAAGTTCAGCGAATCTTGCATCCAAAAAACTAAGTGTACTCTATAAATGTATATTTTTTATCGGGATATATTTACCACAAAATGATGCCACACAGTTACGTCAGCTGCCATCGTTCACACCCTGTACAAAGACGTTTCAGCACGTGTAGGTCCACGTGGAAACATACTCGCATATGGTTCTCGACAACCTTCAGTGGAAGCTTAAGGTCTTTAATATTTAACCAAAAACATGCACTTTTACATCCATTTCCGCAACTGGATAATATGGTCGCCATAAATTTACGAAATGAAATTCTTATCAGACATATCTGCACCTAAAGTTCCTCCGAATACATTTTGTTGAGAGTTATCCAGTACAAGAGTTCGAGGGTTTACAGAATAAGCAGCTTTATTCTAATTTATAAGGCATATTTTGTTGTTTGTTAATCATAATTTGGGATCATGTGGTTAGCAAGACGCTTCTGACGCTTTGATTTATCTAAGGGGCGGCTCATTTCGATCAACGACAAGCGGTTTACCAGAGCGGACACAAAAGATAAAAACTTATAAGAGTATCAATTCAGTCTGTGTATTACTTTAACAATAACTTCTTTGTTTGAAAACAGCTGATAAAAATATAATTTCGATTCGGAGAAATTTAATTTTAGCAATATAAATTGTACTTCAATATATATCTTCATATATCTGTATATAATTTCAACAGTTTTACCCAACGTATTTCAGTTATTTTTTTATCATAGTATTAATATACTAAGTAAAGAATTGCTGACTCGAAGAATGTAACTGAAATTTTCATTTATACATCCACTATAATGCGTCTTCTACTTCTACCCTCGAAAAGACTGAAAGTCTCGAGCGCTCTAGTCGAGAACCTATGGTTTAAATCCATGTTTAGATCTAAAACCAAAGAGCACGCCGCTTATTATATTATGTGCAAATACAAATTTACCGTGAATTGTTTATTGTTCGTTTTTAACGTAGCAATGGCGGCCCGATGCATTAATATATTTGTTATTTTGTTAAGCAGGCTCGCGAAGAAGGAGGCAGAGCTTCAATGGGCCCCATTTCTTTAGCCATTTTGTCGCAGTTTTGATTTAAAACTTATCGTTCATACGACAGAATGTTCAAAAAACGCATTATTTAAAAAATTTGAATCATCATCATACATGTTTGAGTATGGCTAAGCTCAAATATAAAATATATATTAAGTCCACTTCCAAGCTCTATTAGTTCTTGTTTGGTATGAATTTGATCCCTCGCCCGTAAAATGCCAGTCATAGCATATTAATTAAAATTAGTTGTAGAAGAAAGTCTTCTCGTAAAAATCACCCATTCATAATTAATTTCTGTTAAAAATAGATCATGCATGAATGCCGTGTTTTAGTTATGACTCATGAGAATCAACATTTCAAATGGAGCGTTTAGCTATATGTAAAATGAAAAGCGTTGTATAATCCACAGATGTAATTTCTCCACCACCATTCGTCGGTATTCTCCTGTATGTGTTTACGTAAAAAAAGCTCGGCATGTAGATTGATGATCTGTCAACGTCATAGAGCCCGGTATTCACGCAATCATCATACATATTACAGGGACTCACTGTGATTATGGAATGACCGTGATGATGATCGTAAGAATTCTGATGATTCTGATAAATTGAATATTCTAGATTATTCTGCAATTTGTTTATTATATAAACGACGCAGTGAATCGACATATTATTATGTAATTGTTATTTACTTTACCGGTATCACAGATAGCCGATAAATCATCATACAATGGTATCGTCAAGCGTGACATTCCTACTGATCTCAGTTGCATGACTGCAGATTATTACAGATGCCTTCGCCTCCATATCACGCCAAAGATCCTATGTTAATAGGATTAAAATGAACATAATCACATTTCTGAGATATATTTAATGTACAGTACAGTATGTATTTAAAAGAATAAATAAGAGACTAGCTCATTCGACGCCCTGGGCCACCGTCCCACTTCGCCACCCTCTAAATCTAACACTGCTAAGGTATTATCAATATTTTTAAGTTAATGGAGTGATACTTAACCTCTTTGGATTTTATAGAAAATTCGCGAGACGTTAAATGCACCATGGTTTAAAGTTGTTCGAGGAATGCACCGCAAGTATGGTTGTTGTGATAGGTTTATTTCATTTATGGAAAATTTGGTCACCACAAATATTCGAAACACAATCCTATCAGCAGTCTATGCCTTTTCTAGACATCTCTGCACCCGATGGTTTACATAACTATATATGGTTCCCTGCAACCTTCAGAGCAGCAGTTCAGAGACTTGGAGAGACGGCAGCTATCCGAGGCACATTTAGGGTGATTTTTGTATCAGAATTTTTACAAAGAGCAGGCGATTATTCTGACGTTCCCGACGCCTAGACTATTTATTCCTGCGAGTAAACCAATATAAAATACCCCACTTTAATCATATTTATACCTGACTATCTTTATTTAAATATATTTATTATTTTAATTAAATTATTGACTCACATATTTGTTTATGGCGTAACTGCACATTTTGACGGTAACTGTCAACGCTGTTAGAATTTGAACAATTCTGTATAGTGATGAAATATGGCATTTCTTTCTCCTTCACACTGTAGTAGGACAGAAGCATTCTTGTTCCAATTATACTGACACTTTTACTAATTATACTTGAGAATATTTAGCACGATCCCTGACCGTGATTATATAACTAAATAAATTAAAATTACTAGAATCCGGGCCTGTATAAAATTTAACACTTAAAATCATTAAAGGTACGTACAAGCTATTAGTTATTTGAGGCAAATTTGTGAAACATTATACTGATATCCCCCGTCTTTAAATAGACGACAAGTCGCGGGTTCGTCACGTGGCTGCGTGGAGGAAGGATGCAGGAGCAGATTACCATGCAAAAGAACTTGTTTTTGGTTTCACAATTGGCGTTTATTTTCGCGGCAAAAAAGCAAATTAAAGACGACAGTTGCACCAACATGAAATGGAGCAACTGTCATAATAAATAAAATGGCGTATGCAAACGCCGTGTAATATTGTATAATTAAAAGTAACATTATTAGACCTGCATGTCAGGCGAGCGAACAAAAATAAGAGACAAAAGTTCGTTTTTCGAGGCTTTACGGCATCAGCCTAAAAGAGCTATATCAAGCTGATATAAATACATTTTAATAATTATCAATTATTTCAGTAAATACTCAGTGATAATGCTAGATTTTTCGGTTAATTTAAAAACGTCACTTCATTTAATATTTAATACCGCATTCAAAATATGTTTCTTACACATTATGCACCTTGCAACAATAAAACATTGATAACACATTTTTTTCGTTACAATTAAATTTTTACTCATAATCACTTTATTATTTAGAAAAAATATTATAAAATCACTTAGCACAATCGTCAATTGATTATTTAGAGTAATATTTGAGGGTTCTTATTGATTTTTTAATTTAAGATTAGCTGATTTTATCGGAGCCATTACGTCACCGCGGATGACGTTTGCCGCCATGTTGGAACTGCCATATAAACATTACTTAATAGGTATAATAACTAGACTAGAAAATTTAAATACCTAAAATAATTTTTAATTATTAATTAAACTAAAAAATATTTTTGATAAAGCCATAACTATGAGTATTACATTCGAGAAAATATAGTATGTGATTCTCGAGTACATATTTACCTAAAATATTAATATTTATTAGATTTTTTTTATGTTTTACATGTTTGCCCCAAATAAGTAATAGCGCACTACCTACTTTTACTGATTTTAAGTATTAGTATTTAAAGTTTTATTTCAACCCATATTACTGTAAATATTAGTTGGTTATTTATTTTTATTAAATAATTAATGATTGTTATTTATTTATTATTTTTATTGAGGTACTACAATTTTTATGTATTTCATATATTTTTCTAATACAAAAAACTTACGATAAATAAATTAAAGAGAAATCACAATCTACCAATTAAATTGACATAAATTGTTTTCTAAGAATTTATTAATTTCTCCTAATCGAAATTATATTTTTATCGGCTGTTTTCAAACAAAGAAGTTATTGTTAAAGTAATACACAGACTGAATTGATACTCTTATAAGTTTTTATCTTTGATAATGTTGCAAGAATACAAAAAAACGATTCCGTTCGTGCCACGCCATGTTTTATTAATAAAATAATGCATTAAAAAAAAAACTTTTTAAATTAAACAAAGAACAATACATTGCACATCGTTTCATATAAACCAATGATAAGATATTACATTTTACGGCTTATAATAGTACAATTAACCATCTTATAGCATTTTCATAAGATCGTCAGTATTTTGTATTAAAAAAAGTAACCTAACCTAAGTTATTTCGTTAACGAGACCTATGGATCCCTGAACTCTACGATCACTGGAAAAATCCTTAGTTTTAGTTAAGGTTAGGTTAGGTTAGGTTAGGTTTGCAAGACAGCCAGTGCACCAGTTGTCCCGTGCGCCAAATGTTTTATGCACATGATGTCTGGCGCGCCCCACGTCGTTACCGATGAGTCGGTGAACGAATTGTCTGGGGACGATAGGTCGTGACACCAGCATTTTCATAAGATCAGAAGTTTTTTTGTATTAGAAAATAAACATAAAACACATAAAAATTGTAGTAACTCAATATAAAATAATAAATAAAAACAATCATTAATTATTTAATAAAAATAACTAACCAACTAATATTTACAGTAATACGGACTGAAATAAAACTTTAAATACTAATACTTAGTCAGTAAAAGTAGGTAGGTAGTGCGCTATTACTTATTTGGGACAAACGTCTAAAACAGTGGTTCTCAACCGGTGCACCGCGGTGCATTGGTGCACCGCGAGCTTGTTGCAGGTGCACCGCGAGCTTGTTGCAGGTGCACGGCGAAAAAAATGAATAAAAACGAAAAAATCTGCAAAATAATGAAATCCGAAAAAGTAGTCATGAAAGACGACAAACGAAATCGCGAATCAGACCAAAAGTTCAATGAGACAGAGCGTACAAGTAGAAGAAGTAGTGACGATGTTACTAGACATCAAACGTCTCACACAAAATGAAATATATCCAGTAAAATCAGAAAAATAAATCGACAGTATTCTGAAGAATATTTACGTTTTGGTTTTACTAGCATCAATGAGGAAGGATATCACAATCCACTATGTGTCGTATGTGGAAAAAACTGTTCAATGGCGCGATGTATCACGACAAGTTAAATAGCCACTTCACTACGAAGCACGCCGATCTTGCATTCAAAAGTAAAGATTACTTTGAAAGATTGTTAAGCATGCAAAAAATAAAAGCGAAATATTTTGAAAAAACTGTTAAAATTACAGATAAGGCACTACTGTCTCATACGTGATTGGTCAATTGATCGCTGTACAATTAAAACCATATACTAAAGCAGAGTCTCTAATTTTACCTGCATGTTGTGAAGTAGGAATAATTATGTTTGGTGATGAAGCAAAAAAAGAAATAATGAAAATTCATCTTTCAAACGATACAATAAAAAGAAGAATTTTAAATATGTCAGATGATATTGAGAAAACAGTTGCCGATAAAATTTCCAAGCAACATTTTGCTTTACAAGTTGACGAATCCACTGACATTAGTAGTAAGGCACAATTACAAGGGTTCGTTCGTTTCATAAATGAAAACAAAATAGTGAATCAATATCTATGCTGCAAAGAACTTACCGAGCATACGACTGGACAAGATATTTTTGATTATATTTCTTCATATTTAGAACAATTTAAAATATCGTTGGAGTTATGTGTAGGAATTTGTAGAGATAATGCTCATTCAATGGTAGGCTCAATTAAAGGATTTGTTAGCCTTGTAAAGAAAATAAACCCTAATATTATATCTACGCACTGGTTTTTACATAGATAATCTTAAGTGTCAAAAACATCAACAGCGGCACTTAAACCTGTACTAGATGAAATTGTAAATATGGTGAATTTCAAAAAACCAAGACCTTCAAAAAGACACGCTTATTTAAAAAACCTTGCATTTCTATTGAAGCTAAATATGAGTCATTGATTTTTTACACTGAAGTCAGGTAGTTATCAAGGGGTAAAAAAATTAAGTCCACATTTTTTTGATCTCTTAATTCTGGTGCACCGCCATTTTTTTCCATGATCAAAAGTGCACCGTGACTTCAAAAAGGATGAGAACCACTGGTCTAAAACATAAAAAAAAATCTAATAATATTTTAGGTAAATGTGTACTCGAGAATCACATACTATATTTTCTCGAATGTAATAACCATAGTTATGGCTTTATTAAAAAGAAATTTTAATTTAATTAATAATTCAATATTATTTTAGGTATTTAAATTTTCTAGTTGAGTTATTATACCTATTAATTAATGTTTATATAGCAGTTCCAACATGGCGGCAAACGTCATCCGCGGTGACGTAATCGCTCCGATAAAATCAGTTAATCTTACATTAAAAAATCAATAAAAACCTCAAATATTACTCTAAATAATCAATTGACTATTGTGCTAAGTGTTTTTATAATATTTTTTCTAAATAATAAAGTGATTATGAGTAAAAATTCATTTGTAACGAAAAAAATGCATTATCAATGTTTTATTGTTGCAACGTGCATAATGTGTATGAAACATCTTTTGAATGTGGTATTAAATATTAAATTAAGTGAGGTTTTTAAATAACAGAAAATCTAGCATTATCACTATTTACCGAAATAATTGATAATTATTCTAATGTATTGATATCAGCTTGATATAGCTCTTTTAGGCTGATGCCGTAAAGCCTCGAAAAACAATCTTTTGTCTCTTATTTTTGTTCGCTTGCCTGACATGCACATCTAATAATGTTACTTTTAATTAAACAATATTACACGGCGTTTGCATACGCCATTTTATTTGTTATGACAGTTGCTCCATTTCATGTTGGTGCAACTGTCATATTTAATTTGCTTATTTGCCACGATCATTGGCGGCGCTGCATGTCACAGTGTTCCGCAGTTGTCAGTAAACTTTTCAAAACAAGCAAGTCTATAATGAAAATAATCGCGAATTGTGAACCAAAAACAAGTTATTTTGCTTAGTAATCTGCTCCTACATCCTTTCTGCACGCAGCCACGTGACGAACCCGCGACTTGTCGTCTATTTAAATACAGTATAATGTTTCACAAATTTGCCTCAAATAACTAATAGCTTGTACGTACCTTTAATGATTTTAAGTGTTAACTTTTGTACAGGCCCGGATTCTAGTAAATTTAATTTATTTAGTTATATAAGCACGGTCAGGGATCGTGCTAAATATTCTTAAGTATAATTAGTAAAAGTGTCAGTATATTTGAACAAGAATGCTTCTGTCCTACTACAGTGTGAAGGAGAAAGAAATGCCTTGTTTCATCACTATACAGAATTTTTCAAATTCTAACAGCGTTGACAGTTACCGTCAAAATGTGCAGTTACGCCGTAAACAAATATGTGAGTCAACAATTTAATTAAATTAATAAATATATTTAAATAAAGATAGTCAGGTATAAATATGATTAAGGTGGGGTATTTTATATTGGTTTACTCGCAGGAATAAATAGTCTAGGCGTCGGGAGCGTCAGAATAATCGCCTGCTCTTTGTAAAAATTCTGATACAAAAATCACCCTAAATGTGCCTCGGATAGCTGCCGTCTCTTCAAGTCTCTGACTTCTGCTCTGAAGGTTGTAGGGAACCATATATAGTTATGTAAACCTCTGGGTGCAGAGAAGTCTACAAAAGGCATAGACGATGACTGCTGACAGAATTGTGTTTGACAATTAGTCCATACTTGCGGACAAATTAACACCATTACAATTGCAAATCTAAAAAGGTTAAATATCACTACATTAACATATCGATAATACCTTAGCAGTGCTTGATTTAGGGGGGTGATAAAGTGGGGCGGTGGCCTAGGGCTTTGAATGAGCTGGAGTGGCCAAGGGCAACCTATCTCATATATTTTTTTTAAATACTAGTAATGTGGGGCATCAGAAAAAAAATCCCTAGGGCGCCGCAGGGTCTAAAGCCGGCACTGTACATTCAATATATCAGAAATGTTCTTCTTAATCCTATTAGCATAAAATCGTTGCGATATTGAGGCGAAGGCATCTGTAATAATCTGCAGTAATGCAGCTGAGATCAGTAGGAATGTCACGCTTGCTGATACATTGTATGATGATTTATCGGCTATCTGTGATACCGGTAAAGTAAATAACAATTACATAATAATATTTCGATTCACTGCGTCGTTTATATATATTAAACAAATTGCAGAATAATCTAGAATATTCAATTTATCAGAATCATCAGAATTCTTACGATCATCATCACGGTCTTCCATAATCACAGTGAGTCCCTGTAATATGTGTGATGATTGCGTGAATACCGGGCTCTATGACGTTGACAGATCATCAATCTACATGCCGAGCTTTTTTTACGTAAGCACATACAGGAGAATACCGACGAATGGTGGTGGAGAAATTACATCTGTGGATTAAACAACGCTTTTCATTTTACATATAGCTAAACGCTCCATTTGAAATGTTGATTCTCAAGAGTCATAACTAAAACACGGCATTCATGCATGATCTATTTTTAACAGAAATTAATTATGAATGGGTTTTTTTTACGGGAAGACTTTCTTCTACCACTAATTTTAATTAATATTCTATGACTGGCATTTTACGGGTGAGGGATCAAATTCATACCAAGCAAGAACTAATAGAGCTTGGAAGTGGATTTAAAATATATTTTATATTTAAGCTTAGCCATACTCAAACATGTATGATGATGATGATTCAAATTTTCTAAATAATGCGTTTTTAAACATTCTGTCGTATGAACGATAAGTTTTAAATCAAAACTGCGACAAAGTGGCTAAAGAAATGGGGCCCATTGAAGCTCCGCCTCCTTCTTCGCGAGCCTGCTTAACAAAATAACAAATATATTAATGCATCGGACCGCCATTGCTACGTTAAAAACGAACAATAAACAATTCACGGTATATTTGTATTTGCACATAATATAATAAGCGGCGTGCTCTTTGGTTTTAGATCTAAACGTGGATTTAAACCATAGGTTCTCGACTAGAGCGCTCGAGACTTTCAGTCTTTCGAGGGTAGAAGTAGAAAACGCATTATAGTGGATGTATAAATGAAAATTTCAGTTAAATTCTTCGAGTCAGCAATTCTTTACTTAGTATATTAATACTATGATATAAAAAATAACCGAAATACGTTGGGTAAAACTGTTGAAATTATATACAGATATATGAAGATAACGGGTCCGCCATCTAACGTTTTTTTTTTCAACTAGTGCTTATTTCGTAAATGGTAACACTTAGCTCATGTCTGATTTGACAGATCATTAGTTTTATTTTTCCGCTGAACGAATATGGTTGTGTATACGCTTGAACAACGCTGGGAAATATTGCGACATTACTTTGAAAATCAGGCCATTTTTCTTCGAAAATGAGCAAGGAGTGGCCGTTACAGTCAATGGCGATCGTTATCGGGCCATTTTTGTTCACAAAAATTGAAGAGTAGGATATTGGCAACATTCGGTTTCAACAAGACGGCGCTACGTGCCACACAGCCGAAGCTACACTCGATGTTTTGCGCCCCATTTTCAAAAAAAAAGTTATTTGGCGGACCCTTTATATATTAAAGTACAATTTATATTGCTAAAATTAAATAAGGCAACAAATCGAATAGTCAAATTTAAATAAACTTTTTTTCAGAATGAAATTTAATTTTTGTTCAGAATAAAAGTATTAACGATTAGAATAAAATAATTTTACGGTCAAAATCGGGGTACGTAAAGTAAGATTAGGTTATGTTAGGTTGTACCATTGTCATTTATGATAAGACCATTTAATTTAAATTCTGACCATACATTACTTATTCTGCTCTCCCTATTTCTTACCACCATATACAAATTCTGACCAATGCATTAAAAATTATGACCGAAATCGTATTAAAATTCTGACTGGAAATATGCGAGCCATTAAGTACACTAATTTTTTATTGTAATTTTAATTTATATTACTTAACACGCTTGTCTATTAAGTATTAAATTAACATGAGAAAAAACTTAGAAGAAAAAACGTCCCATTAATGCCATATTTTACATTTATCTTTTCCTTTAATTTTCTTACACTTCCCACTTTAAAGCTTTTAGATATATACTGAAATATTGATCGAAAAAATATTTGGTTCAGTTTCATATTTGCTTACTTCCTTTATTTAATATTCTTTCATCTCCAACCTCATACAACATAATATACGGCTCCAATATCGCTATCTTCATACGTGCATACATCATCGATATCGTCTCCGTGCCGAGATTTATGGCGAATTTTTATTGATACGTCCCACACGCATGTCTAATCAAGGGACGGCAAAAATATATTATACGTATCTCTTTTTTGATATTGCAATAAATTACTTATCCGCATACGTATTTATCATTGTCTTATCGTCGCTGAAAAGTGAACTCAAAAGACAAAACATATTACAGTCTACTCACTCATAACATCGCCCGTAGAAATTTCATAAATATACTTTTATATGGGAATTTTAACACCTAACTCCTTAATCAATATTCGTGAAAACAATTTCTTCGCAAATTCGTTCCACATTTCTAACACACGGTCACCATAAATTGCCTCATTCAGCTCTTTCATGTGTAACAGTCCATGCCTTGTCCGAAAATATATCTGCACTCGATTGTTCACCTAGGAACATATATAGTTTCAAAAATCCTCCAGGGCTGGAGCACTTAGAGTATAATACTCGTATTATTGCTTTATTTTTTAGGTGATTTTTTTAATCAGAATTTTTAATAAGATCCGACCGTTTTGTTTAATGAAGCGGTTCAACCTACAATTTACTGTAATTGACCGTTGAAATGAATGAAAAATCGGCGGAAATATTATAGGAATATTCTCTAAAGAAGTTTTTAGTATAGGACCCTCTCATGGTCCCCTGACTGTATTAAAAAATCGCTGGGTTGATAAAATTACTGAAAAAGTCGATATTCGATTGGTTTTTTGAAATGGTTAGATAAATGGTCAGCTGTTTGTAAATTATGTTTTAATACATATGTCATTATAATCTAAAACCTATCACGCCATTTATATAAAAAAAAAATGTGTTATAAAGCCTCAAAAATCCTGAAAAATACACATTTTTTATTTTCCATTTTATTACCTAACAAATTGAGAGTGAAAATTATTTATTTTATTACAATGACAATTTTTGATTTGAACGAATTTGAAATTAATTTTGGATACGAACACAGTTTATAGATGGAGGTAAATTATTTTGTACATTTATTGGTGAAATGTTTAGTATTATAATAAATTTAAATTCTCAAAAAATATATCATAACTTTATTAATTCATAACTATCAAATACTAACTATAGTAGGGACGCAATCATTAATTAATAGTGGAATCAACAGACTAATATATATTAAAATTGGAAACTATTTTTTTTTGGCAGATTTTATTCGATTACTGTGCAGTTATTATTTAACAAACAGTCAGTAATAAATACCCTAAAAGGTTATTAAAAAAATAATCATTTGGAAGTAGACAAATATCAATCAATATTAGAAAAATAATAAACTGGCTAGAAATAATTAATGAAAAATAATAATTATTGGGTTAAGTTAGGTTATGTTTCCATTTTATAGGTTCATCATTCATTCATTTTACATTACTATTACCAATATTGAATATATAACTGCCATTTCAATTTTATAACTGACTGCATTTATACTGACACAGTGGATACTGTCAATTTATATAGTCTACTGCCATAACCTTTAATTAGTTACTGAACAAAACGTAATACAGGCCAAAAAATGCATTTTATATTAAGTACACTCATACATGTATATTGTATTACATATTTTATATTCTCGTACTAGTCATGTTGGTGTATTATCATTTATCTCCAAGCACGGAGAAATTGCATGATGTTATTACTTTCTTTGTTTACTCAAATATAAGAAAAATATAAAAATAGACACTGGATTATTGCACTTCTGTCATTTATGCAGCGTGCAAAGGCGTTTGCAAAAAACATTGCATTGCCATGAATCGGTAAATCAAATATTCACCGTCGGTAAATTGCCGCCAAACTAACTACCATTGAATCGTTTAAGTTACTATTGATTAATTTTACCTAATATACAACTTGTTAAGCGTAAGTTTTGTATATAATATTAATTATGATTTTACTGATATGTGATATACGGTTCCGACGCATTTCGTACCCAGACAATTCGTTAAACGACTTATCGGTAACAATGTGGGGCGCACTGGACGTCTGGTGCATGAGACATTTGGTGCAAGGGACTGGATGTCTCGCTTTTAATTTTCGTAATCTATCTAATCTAATCCCTTAATTGGGACCACTTGGTGAAAACCCTCTCTGTCCCGTCCTGTTTTTGGAGACCCATTACCGGAAGCACGCAAAAAGTTACTTGTTAGAGAGAGGCTGAAGACCTTCCCGTGATTCTAGGTACATCAGTTAGATGTCAAATAGATCTCAGTCTAAGGCTGCGAAATTAGTATACTACAGCGAGTCTCGAATTGCCTTCTTTGGTAACACGTTGCTAACCGCGAAATACGTAATACCTAAATTGGGATATATTTTGGTCACAAATTGATGCAACAAAGCTCCGTAACATTCCTCGCTTCGTCACGTGTCAAGCTCTGCCTCCCCAAACTCCGCCGAGTATCTTTTAAACTATTTTAAGTATTTTGTAAAACCGCAACGTGATTCGATTATTTGCGAATTCGATCGGATCGTTTCGGCTGTCAACGATGCGATAATGAGAAGCTGCTCTCGAGTTGTTAATTATAATAGATAATCAAAAATAAATATTGTATCATTTCTTAATTTAATTCGATTGATAAAAATCATATCTGTCACATTGTTTTCATACATTGAATATAGACACCAATTGCAAGGATTTGTGCCGATTTAAACATAACAATCATTACTCCAAATGCGACAGAAAAATATGATAATACTTTGAATAAATATTTCTTCTACATTAGTTTTTAATGCATCTTTTAAAATTACTAAATAAATAAAACATTTAAATAAAATATTTATAACGAGCATGCGATTGTTTCGTCGTCACTCTTTCGATATTACAGTAATTGAAGGCCTAAAAATAAATCTTTCATGTAATATATATTTTTTTTAATTACGTAGGTACACAATAAATGATGAATCATCAAGAATTACTCATTCACTTTATATTATGTGCCCATGATTATGAAAGTGGCGTAAGTCATGTTTTTTGGATTCTGAGATATTTAAAGGTTTGTGTTTTGATGTTGGTTGAAAACCAATGAAAGTGAGAACCTCATGTTGCATAAAATGCCGTATTTAGATTTCTTAAATTAATGTTGGATGAAGATTATATTAATTCACAACATTGGGAACTGAAATGAATGAATAACTCATTTTTTACAATTTCTTGACTTACGCCACTTTCATAATTATGGGCACATTTAAAAAAATAATTATATACCAGAAAATCACAAAACGTGACTTTTGCTACGTATGCATTGACTTCATTATAGATACGGAAATACTAATCAATAATTAACACGCATTTAGTTTTGCAACTATTTTATTTTCTTTATACATTCGTTCCATATCTGGAACATTAATTTCTGTCAGTTGCCGTTGTCCATGCCTCATCCCACGTCATATTTGCACTCAAAGATCCACCTTAAAACATATAGTCTTCCAACAACCTCCAAGGCAAGAACTAAGGGACTTAATAAGCAAGGCAGCTACAGATCTGAGGCATATATTAAGTGATTTGTTAATCATATTTTTATACGAGATCGCATAATTAATCCGACGCTACGGAGGCCTAGAACAATTCGTCATAAGAGGTGGCTCAATGTAACCGATGACACGCGGTAATCAAGCGGCGAAAACCCATCCAAGATTCGGTCCGCGTTTAACGTTGCTTAACTTCGGTGATATAACAAGAACCGCGTGTGCAATGCGTTTTTGGCGATGATCAATGTTACTATTGTATGCAGGTTATATTTTCAAAAACACCTGTGCAGAAGAAAATCAATTGAAAACTGTCTTTGATATACCCCAACTAAAGCAAATAATAAAAAATATCAACTACTAACTACTAATAATATTATAACTCGTCGATATATTTGTGACCATCCACTTTTATGTACATATTTCTATATATTTTCTTTAAAATTTTATTAGTGCACTCACGTAAGTATTACTAGAATTGCATTAAATGTTTCATACTATTCTTATGCACATACTCTTCGATTCTATATTTAGATATTAAGATCTATAAATCAAAGAAGCAACATGTCCCTACATTTAAAAAAGTTTTGTAACGCTATCGAAATGAGAAATAACGTATTTCAGTCTTATGAAAGACTTAAATTTTCACCAATACATTGATTGTTATTATAAAATCACTGTCAACTGTAATATCGATACAGTGATTATTTTTAAAAGTATTCACACGCGGATTTGTGCAAGGAAATGAGTAATTCTACCTTCTTAAAATTGCAACACACGTTGAAATCGTTTTTATGATACTCTCTTGCAGATTAATTTCAGTTAGCAACTCTTTTATCTCGGGTAAAAATGCATCAAATAATTAAAATAATATGTGAAAATATTTAGACTTTTACAAGTAATGTTGTAATTATATGACAAAGCGCATTAATGTCTCTTTAATGATGCTGTCTTTGAAATAATTGATAGTTAGCTACTCTGGAGATCTAGAATCTACATAATAAATACGAGTTATGATATATATTATAATAAATTTTCTTTAGCACATGTTTTCATGAAAATAAAACCTATTTGAAGTGTCTTTGGCCATGCTCTCTTCCAGATTAGATTTTCTTCTGCACGTGTTCATAAAAAATATAACCCATACATATTGAAGTCTCTTTGACGATGCTTTCATCCAGATTATCGATAGTAAGCAACTCTAGTGGAGTATTATGTGACAAGTAATCATACAAGGCAGCGTGGTATTGTGTTTGACTCACGTTTTAGCGGCTTTGGGTTGCTCTGCTTGCGGCGGGACATGGGCTCCGCCCGCGCCCCCGCCCGCGAGCCTCCCGGGGGCTCCAAGGGCTCCAGGGGGCGCAGCTACACTCACAATAAACAAAAAAAAATCAACAACAAAAAAACAAAACTAAACAACAGAAGCGACTTTCGAACTGCGCTCCGGCGGCGGCAACACAAAAACCAAAACACAAAAAATAATGACAAAAAATATATTTTTAAATAATATTAATAAATAAAGTTCACAGCGCGATTTTTTTATGCTTTTTTTATAAATGTTTTTTTTTGGTGGGGCAAAGTAAACTTTTTCACAGTGAAGTATCAGGATGACAGAAGCGAAAGCATGCTTTTTCGTATGTTTCGTTATCGCGTGTTTGGTTCGGTACGCGCGCGGAACAGATTCTCAGCACACAACCGAACGTTGTCGCGTCCAGCGAAGTACTGACGACCGGCGCAAGTAGCGCCCCTCTACAGAGAGACCTCCTCACCTCTTGCGGCCCCCTGCGATGGCTAACCAATATGCTGGGTGCTTAATTTTTTTTTACGCATATTTCATGAAAATAAAATACATATAGGCAACTCGTTGTCAACTCTCAAAAGGCGTAGAATCAATGCATCCTCGCAGTATTAACTTATGGCGCAAACGTGGAATCTAACACCAGGTCTTACCCATAAAATAAAGGTCAACCAACGTGCTATGGAGAGATCCAGTTTATAAAGGATAGAATCCGAAACGACGTTATCCGAAGAACACAAGTAGTGGAGGTTACCTAACACTCAAGTGGCAATGAACAGAATATATCTGTCGAAGAGATGATGGTCGATGGAGAGGAAAGGTGTTAGAGTTGCGTCCAAGAACTGGCAAAAGGAGTGTCGGCCGACCACCTGCAAGGTGGACTGATAACATCAGAAGAGTATGGGGAGTGGCCTGGATGCGGAGGTCGGAGGATTGACAAGGATGGAGACTCATGCTGGAGGCCTACGTTCAACAGTGGATGAACACAAGCTGATACTGATGATGCTCCGAATTCAATATGTACATAATTTTACAAAAATCACTGACAATAATGAAAATATGAATTTGTCAAATAATACTGATATCGAGGAAACCAATCCCATCGACAAGAGAGGAAAATGAAGTGAAAAATAGCGTCGAGGTGTTCTGGCAACGCGTTAACCTCTCCTCCCTTATTATGGACTTGTGGTGGTCAGCAGTAAGAGCCTTTAGAGAACGAAAAATAACAAATACAACACAAAAAACGTCAACAGAAATGCCATTAATCATGTGTTGATGTTCTTGTTGTTCGCTGACGAATTCAAGCTTTTCTTGAACAACCTTTCGAAACAACGAGCGTTTTGTTGTCTTTGACCTTGGACAACTGCAGGCATCTTAGGTCGAATTTAAATATGTCTGACTAGGGTTCACGTAAAAACCGTTGTTGCGAAATGTAATGTTTCATCCGTTGGATACCTTGGCGTACTCTATGATAGCAAACTTACGTTTAAATGCTTACATTAAAGCATTATGTGGAATTAAAGATATTCGTTTTTTTTTGCGAATTTAGAAAAAAACTGAGATTTCTCCACATGAGAATATATGGATATTATCTGTGGCGATACCCAAATAACTTTTTTTTGTAGGGAAGATGAACGGTGTGTTTAACTTGATTATCTCGCACACGGACGTATTACACGTGAGTGAAATAGGTCCGTGTGAAATTCAGAGATGGATTTATATTTAAGGGATATTTGTTTGCAAAAAGAAGGAAAGACATGTTGAATTGTCCGCATGGTAATTTTTCTTGTTGTTTTTAATACGGTTATTTGTATTTTTTTTTTATATCTCTTAACCTCTCCTCCCCGGTGATGTCTATCGACTACACATTGCTTGTAATAACTTAAATATCTCTGTAAATATAATACACACAGGGTTCAAATTTTAGGTATTCCTCCTTAATACATTTAAGTATTGAAAAAAAATATATATTTATAATAATAGGCACTCATCGGGAGCAGGAAATATTTTTCTAAAATCCGGAATAAATTCACCACTACAATCAAGACGAGTCAACTGTGATGAATTCATTCGACCTGTCGGAAGCGTGTGTAAAAATAAAATTAAAAAATACCCAGATGCGTCGGCATCTATACTCCTCACTCTCGCTGACATACTAATATGAGTGAGCGAGACGGGAAACCTCAGTTGGTCGGCTAGTTCGAAATGATATCGATGCGCGTCGGCTCATCTATATGTCGACAGGCTAAGTAATGTTAGTAGCTCTCGGAAATTCACGCGCCAGGGTGCGTCTGGCCGTTTGAGGTCTTCGTCTGATGTTTTTCATGTTTTTAGCTATTAAATGTCAATTATTTCTGCTTATTGACATCAAGTATTATAAAATTACGCGATATCTTTGAATATTTTCATTTTTTCGAATTTCTACTCATTTTATTCACTTTAAATCAGAATGTGTAACGAGTACACACCATCGGAACGTGCGGAAGTTTTTAACATAGTAAAGCGAGGGTTAAAAAGCGCTATTGCAGTTGAACTAAATTGAGTACTAAAATCTTCACATGCGCTGGATGGAAAACAATGGATGGCTGCTATGAGCACGGTTATAAGTAAAAGTTAAAGCATTCAAGAAAAAACTTCTCAGATTGGTGAATTACACCACCAAGGAATGAATTTATTAGCAGCTTTTTTTCGACGGGACTCTAACAAATGGAAAGAAAGCATCCATTAAAGAAAGAGGGTGGGAAAGTGAAAACAGTAGGAATAATATACTTTAGTTATCGCAGGAGGGCATAGACTACAGTTGCTTTTTCTTCAAGCCAATTAGTACTCGGCGGAACTACGGAAAACAGAACTGATAAGGTGAGGACCATGGTGGATGACAGAGCATTGTGGCGACATTTCGGGACAACCATATGCTCCGAATAGTGAAGCCGACATATAATGATGATAAAATACATACAGAACAATATCGACAGATAGTAATAGAAAAATCTCATGTGTGGATTCTGTGACGCATACCATTTTACTGACTAAACGCTGCATGTGAAAATTGATCTGCCAGCGTCATAAGCCCGGCATTCATCATTCATGCGTGGTATTCACGGGACATCTTGCGTCTACCACCAATTTTTATTAATAAGCTTGCATGACTGGTATATTTTACGGCTGAAGGATAACATTCGGGTCATCACAAATTTCCGCCACTCAGTTGTATCAGTTGCCACCGTCCATGCCTTTTTCAAACTATTCTCTGCACTCTAACGTCCACTTGGGAACATATTTCGTTCCCTACGACATCAATGGCAGAAGCCCAAGGTCTCGCTTAAAATACACACTTCATTTGTATTTTTTAATCGATGATTATTCCGACGCTCTAGATACCATTTGCTGCTAATGGGCGGCTCAACCCTAGAATCTATGTTTCATAATGAAATTAATAAATAATTCATTACTCCTACAATTATTGGAGACAAGAAATCTTCAATTATTCAATAAAATATTAATAATATAAAATCACAAAAAAGAACTACACGAAATAAATTTAATTTTAAAAAATGGTACCAAAACCACAATAGGGCATGATACTCAATATCCCTTAATAGTGATATTTTGTCACTTTAGTACCATTCAGGCGAGCGATACTAATTGCCTTATTTCATAAATTACAATATTATATTCGGTGTTGTTATTTCGCATTGCATTTGGGAGCATTTAGGAGCTTGCACTTGAGCTACATTTCAATTTTGCAAAATTGCAAAACGGCAATTTCTGAGTGACAATAAATCTATGAAAAATGTGTCTAATACAATGCAACACAACATAATGAGACATTTTTTGCTATTTCGCTTTTACGCATTTTTTTCGAACGACACCGTTATTTTAGTTTACGCGATTTACTTGTTGACGTGCGATTTTCCCCATATATTTTCTCCTTCGACATAATAAAAACATATAAATATTTAGCTATGCTCGATGATTTCCAAAGCAGTAGGGTTGTCTTTAATTATAACGGATCACGCGTTCGCTTCCGGGAGAAGCTTAAAATTCAATTATTGTATTATCCAGCCATCCAGTAAGACCATGAAAAATATGGCTCGACAGCTGTACGTCCGTGGCGCACATTTTCCGAGAATTCAGTTCTAGATAAAGCAGAAGAAGAAAAATGGAATATCCGATTTATTGTCCAACAATGTTGTCGAAACGGTACTGCATGTATTACTTAATACCTTTCTATACATTCCATCCCTTTTTACTCTATATATTAAAGTTCAGAAAGAAGCGCGTAAAAAAAAACATAACTTTCATATAAAATTAATGAATGGCTTCCAAAAATCAAAATGTCGTGAAAAAAATTACTAAAAACATATGAAAATACTAAATTTGTTCTTAAAAGTCGTGTTTATTTTTTTTTTCATATGTTTAACATAAACTGAAATGAACTTTGTTTGCTTGCTTATTTTTTTGTATGCAATGCAGGTTGCTAAGTATGATAGGAAGTAAAGATTTTCGAAAGCTAATTTACAAAAAAATATATAAATTTGAATTTAATGATTAATTAACATAATTGTTTACTTTTATCTCAAACCTGCCGGCGGGTATAGCTCAATGGTCAAAGCGTTTGCTTTGCAAGCCAAGGGTTTCTAAGCTCTTAAATACCACCGGTTGGTGTGAATTTGATCCCTGACCCGTAAAATGCCAGTCATAGCCTATTAATTAAAATTGGTGGTAGACGAAAGTCGTCCCGTGAAGATCACCCATTCAAAGGAAATTCCTGCAATAATAAGGATGATAAGGATGAAGCGTGAATCCCGGACTGTAGTCTATGACGTTGGCGGATCAACATTCATCATGCAGCGCTTAGCCATATGCACTATAGTAAGCGTCATAGAATTCCACAGATGAGACTTCATAATTACAATCACCATTTGTCGGTATTCTCCTGTATGTGTTTACATAAAAAAACCTTTTATTGTTTTAATGTTTGTTCTAGCGAAACCAAATAGCAACACTAGTTGATTATAAATATACAATCAGTACCAGATTTGTGTGCATGCATAATTATAGTTACACTTATATGTGATTTTTTGAACTCAAGTTTGCTCGGACTCAATAATATATAATAATAATATAATACATAATATATGATAAAATACGAATTTTTTCAAGATTCTATATTTGTATAAATATAATTATATATATAAAAATATATATATAATACCAATTATATTTGTATTTATTAAATGCACCAATTTTTTTTTATTTAAAAAAAACGACATCCTTTTCCGGTACACCTAATAATACGCCTAGTTTTTGTGGAGTAAGACCGACTTTATACTTAATTGACTCGTAATATTTTATATTATTCGAGAATGATACTCCAAGGACATGATTTTGTGTAGAATCATCACTTCTTTAAACGTACATATCTATTATCATATTTTGCTAATTTACATTCTTACGCATCAACATATTTGTGTTAAAAACGTTAAATACATTCAATACATAATATAAAATTATATTAAAAACCCGCCTAGGTACTGTTACGATTGCGAATTTCTCAGTACATTACTAAGATAATTTCAGAAAAATATTTTTATGTACTTCGAATCAATCTTTTATAAAATAAAAGTCACCCAGCGTGCTATGGAGGGATCCATGCTCGGAGTGTCGCTAAAAGATCGAATCCGAAACAAGGAAATACGTAGAAGAACTCAAGTAGTGGATGCTACCCAACGAATAGGCACACTCAAGTGGCAATGGACAGGACATATCTGTCGAAGAGACGACGGTCGATGGGGAAGAAAAGTATTGGAATGGCGCCCAAGAACTGGCAAACGAAGCATTGGCTGACCCCCTACAAGATGGACTGACGATATAAGAAGAATAGCGGGAGTGACCTGGATGCGGAAGGCGGAGGATCGAAGAGGATGGAGACTCATGCGGGAGGCCTACGTTCAACAGTGGACGGACACAGGTTGATGATGATGATGAATCAATCAATGGACGTTTTGTTTAAAATACGTCCTATTTTCACGGTCGTTTATTTTATATACTCGTGCATACGTAGCTCCGATTCGTCTAGTTCTCGACTACGGCAGCCACCTTTATATCGGAGTACTAAATTACCTATCGAAATCGAGCGATTCAAGAGCAGTGCATCTGATAAACAATGACATACGAACGTCTATATATAAGGAATGGAACACAGACCTGCATTCGGTTCATTAGAATCATTATTTTCTCGCTACTATCATGATCACCGCTCTTCTGAATTTTCTCAGTTGATCCCTTATACACGTATTCATCGATGTCAATTACTACACAGTTAACATATTTCACCCACTCTTTTTTTACGCGACTATTTTTACGCGATTATTTTGGACGCATCGTTCTTTTTTTACGCGATTTACTAGTTGTTACTTGGTACTTTTTAAAGCTATGTTTTGATTGTTGGAACTGATTCATTGAATTATATGAAAGCTTAGATTTTTACGAGCCATTTTCTAGAACCATCGCCTAAAAATGATAAGGTTTATCATATATTATTCCTCACAACACTGTAAGAATTAATATCTTCAGCACCCATTTACAACCGATAGAGAAGTCGCACTCTTTGTCGAACAATGATACATAGTTGATGTAATCGACTACTGTATATATTGATATCAGCTTGATATAGCTTCTTAAGGCTGATGCCGTAAAGCCTCGAAAAACGATCTTTTATCTCTTTAATTTTTGTTCGCTCACCTGATACACATCTAATGTTAGTTTTAATTGTATAATGTTACACGGTGTTTGCATACGCCAATTTATTTGTAAAGACAGTGGGCCCATTTCCTGTTGGTACCACTGTCATCTTGAATTCGCTATAACGGGCGACGTTTTTGACAAATTAACCGTGATAATATGTGAAACCAAAACAAGTTTTTTGTATTGTGAACCTGATCCTGCATCCTGTCATCCAGTAAATTGATATCAAATAGGAGAGGAGAATATCAATATGTACAATCAATAAATAAAGTTATTTACTGGGTGGCAAATAATTGACTTTAGAATGGCCTCTTCACAACACTCTTTAAGCTTTCTCCTGCGTACGTTTGCAATTTTTTTTTTTTTTTGTTCAGGAATACTCCAAATGACATTATTTTGGTCTTAGGCCAGCTGAACTTAATATCAATTATCTCATATAGCGTTGATGTTGGGACCGCGCTATAGAAAAACACATTTTAGAATGTTAGTTTTTCTCAGTATCTCTATAGTCCTCCTTTCAGATACATCGGTGTACAGTTTACTGAGAACGGTGGCCTGCAGAAGGAGCTCGCTTCCCACCTTTTAATAGGTACAGTAAGGCCCCGCTTCACGCGGGGGATACGTTCCATCAAAGTAGAGCGTAATGCGAAACAGCGCTAAACAAGGCTATCTTAACATGTAAATAATGGGGTTAGGTATTAAATTTAATAGTTATGTTTTTTTAATAAAAATAAAACGAAAAATTTACTTCTTACAAAAATAAAAACTATATAAACGAATATACTTATAAAAACAAATAAAATTCTAAGTCAGTGAGATCATTCACTCTATTCTGTGTTTCCAATTTTTTGCCTTTTTGTCAAGAAGGCATCTAATGAAGTTAGCTTTTGCCTTTTGCGTTCTGTTAGAAGTTGTTGATAAGTGGATAAAGCATCTATAACACCCCGTCTTGCTTTTAAGCTCCTGTCAAAATTTGGATTATTTTCAACAAATTGGTCCATAATTTCAGTTTTAGTGGTCAAACTCTTTTTTACAAGCGCCATCGAAAGTTCTTTTTGCTCTTCTTCGAAATCACTAATATCAATATGTTTGTTTTCTTCTTGCTCAGTTTATTCTTTGAGCTCATCATTAGACAGACTAGCTGCTGTTTCTAGAACTATTTCTTCGACGTCTTCCACATTTACCTCATCTAAACACGTTTGTTTCGCTAATTCCACTATTTCTTCCACTATTTATGCACAATTTCGGGGAATAGCCCCGGGTTGAAATAAAAGAGCGCTAAGCCGAAACAGCGCTAAACGAGACAGCGTTAAGCGGGGGCCTCACTATACTCGTAAATGAGACTCGCAGCTTCACTCGATCAAAACAAAACGCCTTCTATACAACGCCTGTATCTTCCCCATTCTATTTTTTGGATGTGAATCTTGGTACCTCCCTAAAAGCCAATGCAGCAATATAATAGGTTTCGAAAACAGATGTATGCGTAGAATACTGAGCACGATGGTTTGACTTCGTGAGGAATAACGTGGTGAAAGAGCGGACAAAGCATACTTCCATACTACAGTGGGTCAAGAAACGAAGGTGGACCTGCCTTAATTGCATTACCTACATTTGATATGTACTGCGTGTGCCGCGTAGAGCATTAACTAGAGCTGCCTTTTCTTTAAGCCCCCAGGCTCGCGCAGTCCTGGAAGGCCGTCGGGAACTATACATTAAAACTGCTCGACAGAGCTTATGGAGGCAGAGGTGACATGGAATAAGGCGATGACCAAGGAGGCTGACAGCTTTATGGCGGTGGCTCGTGATGTCCATATGCTCCAGTTAAGGAAACGGACATAGACATGATGATGAAGAGTTTTCAATAAGGATCATTTAATGCTACATTTTCAAATATAAACAATTATTTTAGCATTAAATTTATACCTTTTTGATACATATTTTTTGTACCTTTAACTCATTATAGTAATATGTTAGCATATGGCAGACCTAGAAAAACTAGTTTCTGATTATTTAATTAAAAATGCATTTTATATGCGACAAACTATTTATTATAGGAAAATTTTATTACACTGTATTTGTATACCTAATGTTGAACATGTCTTCACATGTCTACAACAAGTCGACAGCTTTTACATATATCTAATAAATAAAATATCGAATTAATAAATAAAAATCTAGAAGCCCATTCCTACTTATGGGTTCAGACAACACACGCCTCTCTATATTTTTTCCTCTATTCGCTTCAATATGTATTTGAGTCAAATTTAACCATTAATGAGAACTTTTCATTTTTTTAGAGCATCTTCTTAAGAGTCGAGCAATTTTTCAATTCATAACTCTCGAGAGTACGCAACGGAACTAAACATTTTAAAGAAAAATATATTTTTTAAATGCCAAGAAAACTTACTAAGAAATCACCAGATTTTGATGTATTTTTACGACATCTAGTTACAAATAATGGAACTTATTACTACTCACTCAAAGTAAAATGTCGATTAATGTCATTGCAAAAAAATCATTGACATATTATTGTATTAATAATTTTACTGTAAAAATTGGTTTGATGTTATTTGATATGAATATTTTAAAATTATTATGAAAAAAAAAAAACATTATTTGTAGTGACATCTGTTGATTTTGTATAAAATATTTTCTAATAAAACTAAACAAAATTTTCACTTGCATGACATTTGTGAATGTTCAGTTTAGATTAGACTAATATTTTTTCTCAGAGATGGCAGTACTATACCTTAAATATTACAAATTTTGAAATAAAGTACAACACTTAAAAGGCCCTTGATTTTCACACGTATTGTTTGTTTCACACATATAATGTGTGCGAATTTCGAATGTTAAAAATGGGAAAAATAAAATAATTATTTTATTAATTTGATTGATCTTAAAAAATTGGCAATTTAAATTTAAAAATCATGCTATTTTATTTAAAAAATCATTCGAGAATCAGATTTATTATTGCAATATTTAAAATAAAAAACATACCTGTATCTTCTTTCTTCTTTAGCCTCGCCATTTCCCTTTATATGTGGTCGGCTCTCCTTGTGAACATTCACCATGTCTGTCTGTCCTGCGTTGCATTCTCGGTCAAGCCCAGAGTTTTCAGATCCTTTTTTACAGTTGGAGTCCAGGTTGCCTGTGTTCTTCCAGGTCTTCTCCTCAACGTTGGTATGTTGATGGCTCTCTTCACCATGTGGTCCTCATCTCTCCGTGTCACATGCCTATACCATCTTAGGCGGTTTTCCCTTATCTTTTCAGGTATGGGGGCCACCCGAAATGAACCCCGAATATGCCCATTCCGAACTGTCTCCACTCTAGTCACACCGCCCACCCACCTCAGCATCTTCATCTCTGTTACATGAATCCTATCCAAGTCACGTTTCAGCGGGGTCCAACACTCCGACGCGTAGAGCATATTTAGCATATAGAGCAGTTTTGTTGATTTTACATTTGATCCTAACTGGAATCTTGCTGTCACACAAAACCCCAGAGAGAGACCTCATTTCAGCCATCCTGTGTTTATTCTATGCTCCACGTCAGATTCAGTTTTGGCGTCTAAGGATATCACAGAGCCGAGATATTTAAAAGTATCAACCTCTTTTACGGATGTATTCTGTAGAAGGAGTGGTGTGTTAATCGCGAGGCTTCGAGCTAAAATAAACGTAACTCGAAACCATTGTCACGTGAACATTCGAACAAAAACGTAATTCAAAGCAGCGATATTTAAGCTTCGGTCTGCGGAATAGTAATAGATTTGAAGGAAGAATGATATTTACTTTATCAAATAATAAATTATTTAATATTACACAGATAATAAACAGAATTATTTAATATTATGTTACAATAAGAGTGTGCAAGGAACACTTGCAAGGAAAAAAAACTTAAGCACACCTAATTTTGGTTGGCAAGCCTGAATAAGAAAACATTGTAAAGATGATTTTACAAAGTCTATTTATTTGATTCTAATCTGATTATTCAAAAAAGTCCAAGATTTCGTAACTGGAATTTAATTATTATTATTTTTTTTAAGTTAAATTTAAATATATTGGTGTAGCAAAACACTGGAAGAAAAGATCAGGAGCAAAAATACACTAGGAGCACAATTAGTAGAAAGTCGTCATTTAACATCGTCGTTTTCCAATAGGTTCATAATAAGTGTACCGGAAAAAAATTACGTTTTTTTTAGTGGTTTTGAGTGGTCAGTTGTGCTTCGGCAGTCAAACTTTTACAACGTGTTCTGTGTTGTTTCTCTGACTACGTATACCTGGAGTGTACTAGGACTTTTAAACAAACAAAATACAACCCTATATACAATGGAGAGCTTTGTACCAAATGCGAAATTTATTCGAAATATTATGCTTTACCATGAAGAAAGAAAGTGCAACACGTGCCACAAATTTGTGATTTACTAGGAGATATTTTGAATGTTCTTAAATGCTATTGGTGGCTTAAAAAAATTTAATCCGGCAATTTTTTATAATAAATATAATAATACTTTACCCGGATTTAAGCTTTCGCTTCGTAGAACCTGGAGTTGTACATCGCTATAGAAATAGGTGTTTAAAAGCAAAAATAGAGAAATTGCTAGAATGGGCTATACGTTAAACTTCCAATATACATAGATTGATATTGATAATCTCGTTGATATGAGAAATCGTAAATCAAAGCGATCATTGGTTACAAAAAAGTTAAGAGCTACTGATTTAATGTAATTTTAGTATTCCGGAAATTATTGAGCGTATCTTGTTGCTGACGAACTGGGAAACATTTTTCCTATAATAGCCGTTTCCCAGATGATGAAAGTGTTCAATTACGCTGGTTTAAAGGTTACTATTCTAAGAATATTGGCAAATTTGACGTCACACAGCTCGTCTCATAAAATTCGTCGAACCATACTCTGAACTATCGACTCGCATTTATTCAAGAAGGGATGACGCAAATTCAAATTGTGTTGTTTTTCTATCATTTTTTGTCGTTGTAATAATTACATAAATTTCGCAACAAAACACATTAAATATTCCAGATTGTTCCGATACAATAATTACATCAACACGTAATTCGTTTCAAAACAAAAATTCCATAATGTTTAATCGCTAATGTCAAATATATTTTTGAATAAAAGAATTATATTTCGTACATACCTACCATACTGAGAAAGCAATGACGTCTTAGACATTTTAATCGTGTAATAATAGGTCATGAAAAACCTTTTTTAAATAATTTTATATATTAATTTATATACAGAGTAAATACTCGTTGATTTTTATAATACTTTGTTTAATATTAGTTTCTTATCATTCCATGATCCATCGTTAGTCACTGAAGAAATTGAATGTTACTTTTGACCAAAGTACTCAAATCAAATTTCAAAAAAGACGAAACCAGAGGGATATCTTTTCCTTCTATGTCATACAGCAAGTCACCACCATAATACTTATATTGTCTTTAAATATTTATATGATGTTTGCTAAATTTAATACAATTTTACATCTGGAAGGTAGACAAAATGATTTTTTTTCCATTGCCAATTTCCATCTATATAATTGACATATTTTATAGACTTTTTTTTGATTTTTCTACAATTAATAATTTAAGAGTCATCCTATAATTACAAAAAAAAATATGCCGTAAGAATGTCATCCTAAAAATAATAAGGCTGTGCAAACAAGACGGTGTCGCCTTCGCGACATAATTACATTTTTTCTTCATACATATTTGCATGTTTACATGTCGCGATCGCTCTCATTGTCACGCAAAGTCGCACACTTGTCAGTTAAACGCATATTATGTCAGAAATAGCGTCAAAGATATCGTTGTCGCTCGTGCAACTATTGCTCAGCTATTGAAACTAAAATCATAAAATGTGTCGCTAAACCAAAATAGAAAACAATGTTTTGCAAATGCCTATTTTTAAATTATTGGAAAATTTCCTTTATCAATTCACACGTTTCTCGAGTGCAATGGCGTTTCGAAATTTTCCGTTTCAGTTTAATCAATTGCGTTGTTGAAAATATTAACATCAAGTTTCTGCGATACAAAATGACACCTTAGTAGTTTTTTCTAAATTGCTATAACTCTATAACAAACTATAGTCTAGAATCACTATTTCTTATTAGGTTTTATCTAAACATAGCGATATATATAATACTAGGAGTATCATCATCTTCATTCATATTGAATGAACCCATATCAATTATTTCCACAGCCAGACGAAGAGCAAAGAAGAGTATAACGGCAGTCAGGTTGCCTCATTGATCAGGTCGGACGATTGCATTGGAATTCGTCCCATTTTGCCCTTTTCTTTTACATGTCAATGACTATCAGCTTTCCTAATGTATCTTCTTCTTAACCAATCAAAGATCCAAAGAATCGGACAACTATTTCTCAACTAATTTCGATCAAGCTTTCTTAAAACAATTTTAAATGTTTGAGTTCTTGCTTTAGAACAAATCTTGGGTTTAAAAATTAACACATTCCCCTCATCCAATCGATCTAAAATTTAGCATAGTGTTACGAACTATCTTTCATAGACAATTCGTTCAACGATTCATATGTAACGACGTGGGGTGCACTGTATGTCTCGCTAACCTAACCTAACCTAACATAAACTACGGATTTGTCCAGTGATCGTAGAGTCCAGAAATGCATAGGTTTCATTAACGAAATAACTTAGGTTAGGTTAGCAATACATCCAGTGCACCAATTGTCCCGTGCACCAGACGTCCAGTGCGTCCCAAGTCGTTACCGATGAGTCGTTGAACGCACTGTTTGGGTAACATTAATGTTATCAACTGACAATAATTGATGAAACTGCATAACTATAATTTAAAATTAATCTTAATAAATACGAATCAAAACTTAATATGGTTAATTTTTAAATTTAAATTAATTTAAAATTAGAATTGTTTGGGAACGAAATGCAGCGGAACCATTTAGCACATTAACTAAATTAGTATTAGCATATGACATTTATAGCGTACACAAATTATTACCAGACAGTACCTTGCCAGATTGAAAACACTACATTTGCACTATACAAAGTAAATATCACACTACAGTACAAAATAAATGGTTCATGCAGCAATATTTTTATAGTTTAATCTTTATTTATCAACGTGTATACAGGTAGTTACATATTATTTAATTGCTCCAACAAGTGTTTTGAATAAACGAGTATATAATACTCGTTTATTTGTTGTGTTGTTGGTTGTGGTTGATGATAATTTGAAAGATCAGATTTTTTGGACCGAATGTTGGCCGGAATAAGCTAACACCCAGCTAACCTCATCAGGTCAAGCTGGTTAGGGCACTCTATTGTCCTGGAGGTAGTAAATGCCCTCCTAAGGCGGATGAACCTTTATGGTCAACGGCATTAGGATGTGGAAATAAAGGGGAAAATACCACATTAAAGGTCTTAAAGACATCCCACGTATCAGCAAAAAATGATTGCATCTCAAGTAAAATTTTCCGGAGATAAAATAGCCCCCCAATCGGATCTCCGGGTGGGGACTGCTCGAGACAAAACAACCAAGACAAATAAGAAAAACCTTCAGCCAACAAGATATGCCACCTGGAATGTTCGAACATTACTGCAGAACGGCGCCCTAAACGGGAGTATTTGCAGCAAGTATTTGAGGACATGAACTGTAGCGCTTATGCTGAGCTGAAAAGGGTTGCGGAGGACCGAGAGGAATGGAGATCGAGATGCAAGATTCTGTTGCTGCAAACCAATCCACCGGATTCATACTACGAAGAAGAATACACAAAAGTTCTAGTTGAGATTTATTACAGAATAAAAATAATACCTTTTAATCCACACACTACATGAAGACACTCAACGTTATCGACCATGATAACAGCAGCAATATAAATCACGTAATACGATTCTATATATGTATTCGTAGACAACAAGTAGTCACCGAAGAGACAACACCCTCATTGACAATTTTCTGCTATCACACTCTCAAGTCTCAACTACCACAACAACCATCTGTTGATTTATGTCTCACTTTATAGTAGTCTTTTTTTTCTAGAATATCTGTTATGGATAAATCTGGTTTGTCTGCTACTTACCTCTTTGCCTTCCCCTGTCTTATGCATCTACATATTATGAAAGGTATGCAGTGAAACTTTCTTATATAATTTTTATTTCTAGATGTATTTATCCCACGCCACACACAAGATCTTATCTTTAAGTGGTGTGGTAAGCGAATGTAAAAAAAAAAAAGAAAAAAAAAAAGGTTGGAATGTAAATTACTATGTAAAAATTGTATCTTTTTATATTTGATTAAATAAAAAAAAAAAAAAAAAAATTAACGATGGATGAAATTACTGCCGTTTATTTTTTTTTCTGATCTCACAAACCACAGATATACTCGTATATTATTTCGTAGGTTTTCACAACCATATTTGGGATCATACCTTTTGGGTTAAGTCAGTGGTTTCCATAGTCAATTTAACAATTAAGCAAATAACAAGCAAATAACAATTTAACAAATAACAAGCTTCTGCCGTTATTTTTGTGCTTGGATTGACGCGTTGAAAAAAGAATTTTATGTTTAGTATATGTATATTTAAGTAATAATAATATTGTAATATAGTCAATGATCTATAAAAGTAAATTAGAATATTGAAATAATAAAATAATATTCTAATAAAAATTAAAAAATAATTAATAATGTCTCCTTGAGACAATATCAAGAAGGTAAAAATTATCCATCAGTAACACAGGTAAATGATTGGTTATAAAGTCCGAGTCGGAACTATAAGTAGTCGTTTCACATCCATTCAGTCTATAGTTTGGTTCGAGACCCGAGTGGTACTTACTAAAATAAATAGACTGCCGGAAAGTAATAATATTAAGCTTGTGAATAAATGAAGACTGATAGAATAATAATAAAAATATACATACTTTGAATATATACTATGGCGACATCTGTCGTACGATGTTTACAATGATATAAATACTTGTTTCATCGCAAGTCAGTCTGGGCATAGCAATGGCGCGATTCGCCGAGCGGTATGAATACCTGGGCATAGTTGGTTTCCAAGGTCCGCGGTTCGCATCCCGCTTCTGCCGTTATTTTTGTGCTTGGATTGACGCGTTGAAAAAAGAATTTTATGTTTAGTATATGTATATTTAAGTAATAATTTAACAATTCGCCAAATTTCTTGGAATTGTTTTTAAACAAACCTTACCACTTTCAAGTGTCCTTCAACTGCATGTCGAATGAAACTCTTATTGAATGCATTTCTACACACGACCATCCGTAGTTTCAATATGGATATTATCGAAACAGTTTAAATTAAACATTTTATACTATCCCAATGAAAATAGTATTCGTTTTTAATTTTTCGCTGTAAAATGGGTAATCGCTTTTAAAAAGGTAAGTTTTCCTGGTGTTTTACTGGACTCTCGTAAAAATCTGAAGAATTATAGGCCGCAAACCCGAAAAAGATTAGGTGCCTCGTTTGGGGCAAATTTTTCCTTCACTCCACTTTTTCAACTGACGTTGCAGGGGCCATTCGGGGTTGACATATGTGATGAATTGGTGTCTTTAATTAGCTAACTATTAGCGTATAGACGTATAGTACATTCTACGTACAGTTCCCGTCAGCCTTCTAGGACGGCACGATCCCGGAACTTGAATAAAATTCTTCTTCATCTCATATGCGTTCCATATTTGGAAGATAACCACCACGAATTGCTGTCTTTTAGTTCTGCCTGCTGCCACTATTCATTCCTCGTTCTAGAACATATCTGCGCCTAAAGGTAAGGCTTAGGAACATATATGGCTCCCGACAACTTCCAGAAGAAACGTCCGAGTGCTTGAAGAAGGGGTAGTTTGTGTGATTTGTTTCTCAGACTTCTTAACGCTTTCATTACGGCTCGGTTTGAATACAAATTATACTGTCAATTATAAAACTAGTATTTGAAGCATAAATATCTGGTCTATTTTCATATATCACATTGGTTCTTGTATCCTTTAGCTATCAGATGATGCATAAAAAACTATTCTAAGAAAGTAGCAAAACGATATATTACGTCAACTAATGTCAACGGTCGGGGAATCTTATGGCGGCATATGCCGACAACCGATGCGAAAGGGTTAAGGAAATCGGATGATAAGTCCGACGCTCCAGAGGCCTGGACCATTTTGACCTAAGAAGCAGATCAACCTGTGAAAAATATAAATAAAAGGAAGCTTTAGTTAATGCTCTCCTGCGACATTCTCAACTAGGTGCAGTCAAAAGTTCGTTAGAAAAGTCATTTGGAAAAACTTTTGCCGGGTATCTAACTCGCGAGCATGACAGTCAGACGTGTCAACTCTTCGTTTCTTGCGGTCAGCCCTTCCGTCACCGGTTCGATTCCCGCCCACGAGCAACAGCCGCGACGTCACGGCGGGGGCTCGTGACGCGCGGCTATCGACCGCCGCCCCCTAACCCGCCCACACGGGGCGCGGCCGGGGAGCGGGCTTAGAGCGCACGGGAGGGGAGCGGGGAGCGCACGAGAGCGCGGCGTGATCGCACTGACGTCATGTGACCATGGGCGTGACGTCACGATCCGACACGCGGAGGCGGCGTGATCTAGTGGCGAGACACAACGGAGCGAAATTCGACATACTTCTAGCGAACAATGCGACATTATCATCAGTACCGGCTTTAGACCCTGCGGCACCCAAGAACATTTTTTATAGCGTCTCATATTGTTTATATTTAAATAAATCTATGACAGGTTAGTTGCCCTAGGCGCCGTTAGCTAATTCGATGCCCTGGGGCATCGACCCATTTCGCCACCCCCTAAAACCGGCACTGATTATCATCAATATGATTTTTTATATTTAAGATTATATTACTTCTTATATAATCAATTTATTCAAAACTCATCTCAAATCATAACTTTCTTCTTTGTAGTATCAATCCGGTGGATTGGTTTGCAGCAACAAAATCTTGCATCTCGATCTCCACTCCTCTCGATCCTCTGCAGTCCCCTTCAGCTCAGCATAAGAGCTACAACTCATGTCCTCGATTACTTGCTGCAAATACTCCCGTGTAGGGCGCCCTCAACAGTTTCTACACTCAACCATCCCCTCCACAATGTCGTGAAGAATACCATCGTGACGCATAATGTAACCGATTCATCGGGCTCGCCTCTCTGAGATGGTTCTTAATAGGTGCCTATCTTCCTTGATTATGCCTATCTCTAATATATATTTTTTAAATGTATAATTTTCTGAAACATATGTGTTTACGTCCTATTTAACATGTTCCTAATGTTCAGGTAGTAACTGGCAATATTTGGTGAAACAACTTAATAATTATTATCAAAAGGGCTCCCATAAAGTGGGGGAACTCCTACAATCCTTCAAATAAAATATTTTTTATTTATTATTGTCCATATCCGCTCCATATTTGAAGCATATAGACACTGCGAATTGCCGTTTCGTTTTCTGTAAGCTCAGATTATCTATGCCTTGTCCCGTAACATCTGTATCCCGGAGGTTTACATGAGAAAATAGATAGTTTCTGGGAGCATCCAAGGCAAGAGCCCGCGAACCTGCATAGACTGCATCTTTGCAGCAGCGTTTTTTAAGGGAACCTCCAATAAATTAGTATTTTTTATTTTATATAGCAGATTGCCTCTACGAACTGTCTCCTTCATGACCATCGCCTCATCACATGTGAGCTCTGCCTCCCGGAGCTCCACCGAGTCCATTATATGTACATACAACTCCCGGCAGTCTTTCCGGATGGCGAGAGTCTTGTGAAACATATACCTTGAAATACAATTATTTAAAAAAAGATATATTGTATGTGTCCATGATTATGACAGCGGTGTTAGTCATGTATCATTCGTTGTGACATATTTAAAAGCTTGTATTAACGTCGGTTGAAAAACATATGAAAGTGACTTCATGTCGCATAAAATGCCATATTTAAATTTGTTACATTTACTTTGGATGAAGATTATATTAACCTTTAAGCGCCTAGTGGTTCCATTTGGGACCGCAAATTTGAGTCATTCGATGCCCTAGCAGACCAATGTTTGTAATGTTTCGTCGCACAATAGATTCTTCGATGAACTTACCTTAATACTATTATTACAAATTAATGTAATCCAATTGTGAAATGAACCATAAGCACTTCCTGTATGGGACCGTAGGGCATTAAACGACGCAAATCTGCGGTCCCGTAAGGAAACCACTGGGCGTTTAAAGGTTAATTTACAATAATGTGAACTCTAATAAATTAATAACTCACTTTTTTTAAATTCCTTTAAGGCACTTTCATAATTATGTGTAAATACGTGAGATATTAAAAGACGTGTAGCATTTATTAAACGCATTCAATGTCAATAATGTTGCTAGTATTCTTTATTATTTTTTTTCGTTTCAAAAATTCTCATCGATATAAGCGTACCTTTACATGCAAACCGGAGGCGCGGCGCGAAAGTGGGCCTTGCGGTGACGTCACCGCCCCCCTCCCCCTCCCCGCCCTCCTCGCCATGGTGTGTAACTATCACGCGGCTGCAGCGTGATCACAAGGCCGCGGGGCGGGGCAGGGGCGGGGGCGGGGGCTCTATGACGCAGCAGCCGGCGTGGGACGAACCAACCCACGGAAACTCCCGCAAAGAACAACTCGACGCAAATTTACTCGCTATATTTCTTTCGTTTTTTTACCCAGCACGACCCAATTTTTTAATCTGTACACCTTGACTCGACACAAGCTTATTAAAATATATATTTCACGGAATTAAAAGTTTGCACTACATATATGTATGTAGTAACCTTTAAATGCCCAGTGGTTTCCTTTCGGGATCGCAGATTTGCGTCGTTCAATGCCCTACGATCCCATACAGGAGTGCTTATGGTTCATTTCGTTTATTTGTTAATTTAGTATATTTATATAAATTTATTATTCTTTATGTACTATTTAAATATATATGTATCTAAAAATATGACAGATTGGGTATTGCACAACCCACCCAATCCTGCTGGAATAAAAGCTTATTATTATTATTATTATTTCACAATCGGATTACATTAATCTCTAATAATAGTGTTAAAGTAAGTTCATGGAAGAATCTATTGTGCGACGAAACATTACAAACATTGGCCTGCTGGGGCATTGAACGACGCAAATTTGCGGTCCACTGAGTGTTTAAAGGGTATAAGTACAAGCAATCGTTTAAAGTTTAATAATAAATACAACACTATGTAGCGTCAAAAAATTGGATGATTTCAACGACACTCCTGGACCATTTGGTTACACTGCTTAACCCGAACTGTTAAGTGAAAAACTGCCGCAAATACTATAAGACCCGGCATGTTGTTTCGCTAGGGCCGGAAGTTTGTAAAGTTTATCATGAAAATATATGTGCTTTGGAAAAGTCTGTGAGTTGTTCTTCATCCCGCCACCACGCAATTCAATAACAGAAAGCAATATTTTATTACCTGCATTTTGTGTTGGTCGTATGCTTCGTTGAGGGAGCTGATTCCAAAGGAAGGCCTCCCGACTGGCAAAACCTTGACTGGCGGACCTGGAAATCCCTGAACAGATTAAGAACCGGATTTGGTAGAACAAAGGACAACCTCGAGCGGTGGGGAATTCTTCGGCAGGGAGAGACACTATTGTGCTACTGCGGAGACCTGCAGACCGCCTCACACCTAAGATCCTGCTCCATGAGCCCAACAAGCTGCACACCTCAAGACCTAATGCTAGGCAACACACGGGTTATCGATGTTGCCAGATACTGGGCAGAAATAATTTGACGTCGCTGACACGAAGAAGAAGAGGGTGCTGACGTGGTGAAAAGTGGCGAAAATGTCAAGAAATGTTCTACCTTAAATAAATATCAATAAGTCAGAGATAGAACTTAATTTTAGTATATCTAGCTTTATTAAACCAATACATATCTATATAGTATACACTATGCTATAAATGGCAAGTAGTGTTTATTTAGCATGTTACAGTTAAAAATACCATTTTTCTTATTATTTTATGACCAGGTATACATAATCAATGAAAAAACTGATAATTTTTGTTTAAGTTGAATTACGTTGGGCCAGGTTCAATTAAACCACCAAGGTGACTGGTTTTACCAAAGTATTCGTTAACGTCAAAAAGTCGTTTCGTCGGTCAGCATCATCGCTGTCAAAATTGGCAGAAAATGTGGGGAAAACGTCATTTTTCTGTTGAAATTGTAAACATAAACAATGAGCAATGATTCTTAGCACCAATATCTGTCAGTCATATCGTAATTTTGATTACATATATAAGTATGTATTGATTTATTGAAGTTTGATAAAGTGTTACGTAAATATTTTACGTAATATTTTAACATCCTCCTCTCTCAAAACAACAAGGAGAGAGGGGCGTTATTACGTCGCGAGGGGCAGGATGAGGATCAGGGCAGCAGACAAAGACTTTCTTGTTGAAGCACATTGATTTTATTTACTTAAAAACATTTCAAAGTCAGCCCCGAGCGATAACCGAGACAACGTCATTGTTGTGGCCGGCGGTATGTTTCCGTTCGGCCCAAACCTCAACAAGAAACTCTTTGTCTGCTGCCCTGCTCCTCATCCTGCCCCTCGCGACGTAATAACGCCTCTCTCTCCTTGTGGTTTTGAGAGAGGAGGATGTTAATTTAAACACCACAGCAGCCTCAGACGTCGTGAAATATTATATACATTCTTCGCATGGTGGAAATCATAAGCGATTGTTAAGTTCATATACATAACTTTAGGACGCTCAGCAGATTTTGAACAACCCGAATAAGATTGCAATTCGTTCTTGAGGAGATTTGTGGTGGTTATAGCCTCATAGGGATCTATTTTAGAAGGCCATATATGTAGTTTAAAGACTGATCCATTGATCCATCGATTAATCATGCAATGTAACTAATCAGTCCACTGAAAAATAAGCCATTACATAATAAAGTATCCCGTATAACCCATCCATATTGATCTAAAATAGTATCACGTTTATATCAAAGGGTCAGTTTTTGTAATAAATGTATCAATATATTGAATAATATTACATTTCGACTCTGTTTTATGGAAATATTAAACGAGAATAGCTTTTAAAAACGACCTAAAAGTTAAAAGAACTAAAAAGAAAAAATACGAAATTAAAAGTGAAAACTGTATTTTTATTACAAGATGAATATTACTATACAAAATGGCGTCCCTCTGGCAAACATGTAAACAAAACAGCAGTGATGTGTGGATGGCATAGAAATACTTGTACCTTGTGGAGAAATAAATACGTGATAATTGATATTAAAGTTAGGAAATGTTAGGATGTGTAAGAACAATAACCACTAACGGTATTGAAGAGAAAGCAGATACGAATACCTCCAAGACAATGTCTCGGAATGCATATCTGAAATACGAACTTTCCGGTAAGTAACGAATACAAAGAAGACGTCACTGAAACGAACATATCAACAGAATGACAGATGATAGGCTTCATCAGAATGAAGGAAAACAAGGAGATATAAGACTTCCAGGAAAACCCCTAAAAGTATAAGTGGAAGCCCATCAGAAGTAGGCTGATAATGCGTCCATAAGATGCTCACTCAATTGCAGATTACAAATGATATATTGTATAACTGTATTATTAAATTATATTAAGAGGATTTTTAAATGCAATGAATCTGTATTCTTTATGTTTCTAAGTACATCTGAAGAGTACGTTAGCAAATCTGCATTCTTGACTCCAGCCCACATGCATTCAATATCTCAATAATAAAAAGCAGGTTCCACAAATGTGTTACATTATTTTATCCTAATTAATTCCACAACGGGTACAAATCTACTAAGTGTGTCGATTTTATGCAACTGCATACAAAGAAATACATATACCCGTGATTACTTCGTGACAGTAACTACCGAAGAAACTTCTTTGGAGTGCATACAGTTGATGATTAGGTCGACTTCTCGGCATGGCAACCGCTGGTAATTGGTACACCATCCGTCAAGTGTTCAGAGTTCCTAATATAGGTCACGACATCTCGACATCTCAAGCAGCAGAGCGTTCTAAAGTGCTAGTTATCGACACTGGTATGTGTTATACAATGTTTATTATCGAGAAGACCGTAGGAGCAAAAATTATTGACATCGAAACGCTTTCGTTTATTTATAGAAGAGCTGTTATTAATAGATAAATGTTGACTGCGAGAAATGTGGGGAAACACCCAACCGGTTTCGATATTTATTCAACGCTTCCGATATCCAATAACGCATTATAATTTTAAGTGTGTTTTGTCGAGACTAGACTTGCCGCTATAAGTGAATTCATTTATGTAAATTGTATCAAAATATTTATATTTGGATTTGAAAACGTGCGAACCTTCGGCGAATTTATCGCCGTGTTTACGGGGTTTGGAGGCCGATTCTTCTGATGCTTGATCATAAACGCTACACACGCCGATTCAAGACCGCTGTTGTTTTAAAATTAATTTTTGCCCTTGCATTCTCATTTCGCGATGACTTCATGTAAATATAATCATAGATTTATTAATCATCTTGATATATAATAGACGTAGTGTAGCGCCCACGAATATTTCACACGTGTAATTTGGTAGGTACGAGTATATTTTAAATACCTATGGCACATTTTAGTAATTGATTAAAAGTCTTTAGTCAATGTTCCTTCTTTTTTATTTTTATAAATATCTCAGTATCACGTGTGTCGAATATTTTATTATTATTTGATGATATACAATATTTTATATTATAATATGGTGTTTTGATTCAGCCGTCTCTTAAAAATAAATGGTCCTGACTTCTAATCACACAAACTTCTTGAAAAAGTTGAAAAACAAACATCGAAATATTCCTTGAATGTTTGGCTTTAGTTGCTTATTATTACCTAGGACTTATGTCCACGTCACGAACAATGAGGTTTTCAGCATAATCAAGGATGATGGGCACCTAGTAAGATCCATCTCAGAGAGGCGAGCCCGATGGATCGGTCACATCATGCGCCACGATGGTCTTCTTCACGACATTTTGGAAGGGATGGTTGAGGGTAGAAACAGTAGAGGGCGCCCTAGACGGGAGTATTTGCAGCAAGTGTTCGAGGAAATGAGTTGTAGCTCTTATGTTGAGCTGAAGATGACTGCAGAGGACCGAGAGCAGTGGAGATTGAGATGCAAGATTCTGTTGCTGCAAACCAATCCACCGGATTTATACTACTACGAAGAAGAAGAACTTATGTACTGAAAAACAGTTGCTCTAATTGACGAACCTGAAACATACCTTAAAAATATAAAATTGTCGAATAATTCTAAATATGTATTGAGTTTAAAATTCACCTGTTCAATACATTCAGAAATACGTCGCCCAAGCGAGCTGTGTTTACGTCTAAACAGGCTTCATTCACCTTCATTTCCATAACAATTACGCTCTCGGACGTGACCACTGTCTGCCAGCAAGAATCAAAGACGACGCTAACAAGAAATACCTAATAATAAACCCACGTAGACGGAATCGTCATTGTCAGACGGGGGCGCGGCAGAGCGTCAGGCCAATGCCGCCTTGTTCTAGAAGGCAATAAGCAGGTATTTACACCTCCGTATCCTCCGGAACCGATCGCTTATAATAAGCCTTCCACACGACACCGAACAACTTTTATGTTTTTCCCGGACATTGACTTAAGACTTACAGATAAGTGGATAAATTCTGATCACTTGTACCCCCAGTTTGTGAGTGTTCACGGCGTTTTTAACGACAGATAAACTAATTTCATTTACTTTCAAATACTAGTTGCCTCTGTGGCTGAACCTTTCAGAGAATATTCCCTGGGATCTTTCCGATACATTTCGAGTTAAGTACGAGTAATAATAAATTGACTGATTGTGCGACTGTGGAGACCTGCAGACCGCCTCACACCTACGATGCTGCTCCATGTGCCCAACAAGTTGCACATCTCAGGACCTAATGCTGGGCAACACACGAGCTATCGATGTTGCCAGATATTGGGAAAAAATAATTTGACGTCGCTGACACGAAGAAGAAGAAGAGAATAAATTGACATCCCCCGTCTTTAAAAAGAACGACAAGTCGCGTGTTCGTCACGTGGCTGCGTGGAGGAAAGGATGCAGGAGCAGATTACCAAGGAAAATAACTTGTTTTTGAAGCACAATTCGCATTTATTTCCGATAAAGATTTGACTCCCTCGTTCGATCGTAACATGACGTTAAAATAACAAATAAAATGGCCTATGCAAACACCGTGTAATATTATATAATTAAAACTAACATTATTATATGTGCTTGTTAGTCAAGCGAACAAAAATAAGAGACAAAATATCGTTTTTCGAGGCTTTACGGCATCAACTTAAAAGAGCTATATCAAGCTGATATCAAAAGCAAGTACTTTAATCATTGGTTTCGCTTCAAAGTCGTCATAAAATGTGTGAAAATGCATTTTTTATAGTGAAATGGTAAATGGAACGATCTTGTAGGAACACTACCCGTCAATAATAAAGCTAAATATAATTAAGTAATGTTTTACCATACGTTTTAGGAGACGAAATTAAAAATTTAATGGCTGGCTTCCTTTTAAGCACAGTAAAAACCTAATGATCAAATCATTCCACAAGGTCAGAAGTCCTTCCTACATAAACGAAAATTAGCATCATTCTTATTAGAATCGACCATTTCATGCTTTGAATTAGTGAAAGGCGAAACTTTTCTGTATTGAAAGTATTGAGCTTTCGCATTTTTATTTAACAACTTCTGTGTTCACAGCTGCATAAGTCCGCAAGCTTTACGGACTTATTTCGGTTTGATTTGACTCTGAAAGCTGCGATTTGCGAAGCTTCTGAAATGTTTTTTTAATTGGCAACGAGTTAATCTAAAAACAACATAATAAAAAAAACAATATACTGGTGGCGATCGCGGTCGTTAGCTGATACGAAATTCGTAAAACATGTAAATGCGTCATCATCGTCGATGAAATTGTACGTGACATTTCATCATTGAACGCATCGAATGTGTACACCGCGGCATCAAAGTAATAAAGCTCTACTAGAGGATTTTGACCAACGACAATAGCACACTGTGAACGCAGTTCTTGTTATATCACCGAATCAAAAAAAAAACATTTGACGCGGACCAATACTTTGTTGAGTTACAACCGGTAGCATATCGCGCCATGTTGGTTGAGTTGAGCCGGCTCTTAGGACTATTGATCCCTTTCATTACAGCTCGGTAAAATACAAATTATACTGTCAATTATAAATCTAGTATTTGAAGCATAAATGTACTTATCTGGTCTATTTTCATATATTACATTGGTTCTTGTATCCTTTAGCTATCAGATGATCCATAAAAAACTATTCTAAGAAAGTAGCAAAACGATATATCACCACTGCCGATGTCAGGGGTAGGGGAATCTTACACGCCTTATATCGGGTACCGATGCGAACAGGTTAATTATCCTATCCCCAGACTAATCGTCCAATCTCCTTAAATATTCCGATTACAAAATCACCTAAAATATGCATCGGTTACTACAGCTGTCATTAAGACCCTGTCACACCTTCTGGAGTGTGCGCTGTGCCCGAATAGCTGCACCCAGGAAGACCTGATGATGGCCAGAAGTAACGCCATCGACGTCGCCCACTTCTGGGCAGACAGGATCTGACCCTGTTGTTTCCGACACGATTATATATATTAAGTCCCTGGGTTCTTTTCTTGAAGGCAAGGAACCACAAATGTTCCGATGTGGACCTGCAGGTGTAGAGACGTATTGTAACAAGGCATGGATAATGGCAATTGACAGAACTCAGTAGCGTCAATTTATAATGATCGTATTGACATCAGCATGTAATAGCCCTTGCTGACTGGTACCGAAAACCTCGATATACAATCTTTCGTCTCTTATTTCTGTTCGCTTGTCGACCATGTATAGGTCGCCGTATTGGCATTTTGGGACTAGTTACGTAGATCGTCACTTGGGGCGCGGTGCGACTGCCCATCACGGACGCGCGCGAGTCGTGTGCCGCCAGTCGGCGAGAGCATATTTTACTGTGGCTTGGCCTGAATTCTGTGGCTAGGTCAAGCCATAAGTTTGTAAAGTTTATCGTAAATATATGTCAGATATAAAATAAAAGATTCTTTAGAATTTATTCCACATATATTTTATTTTTTTGACGACATGTTTTAGCCGGGTCGGATGGCCATTTTCAAGTCTTGAAAAGACTTGAAAATGGCCATCCGACCTGGCTGAAACATATCGTCAAAAAATATATATATATGTGGAATAAATTCTAAAGAATCTTTTATTTTATATCTGATATTATGGAATTCCACCAAGAAATATCGATCGAAAAAATCGAAATAAGTAAATATATGTCAATGTGCTTCTGAAAATGTCTGTGTTATTAATCTGCTCCTAATCCTGCCTCACGCGACTGAATAACATCCTTTTGAAAGAGAGGAGGATGAACTTTACAAACTATGGCTCGGCCTAGTCACAGAATTATTCCGAGCCGCAATACAATATACTCTCGCTGACGGCGACTCACGACTGGCCCGTGCGGCTCCGTGGTCGGTCACCAGCGCCGTAAGTGGCAATCTATATAACTAACGCCAATATGGCGACACATGTCTGACAAGCGAACAGAAATAAAAGACGAATGATTGTATATCGAGGTTTTCGGTACCAGTCAGCTAGGGCTATATCATGCTGATGTCAGTATGTACACGTGTATGATAAATATAATGACTAATTTCTCGAATTAATTTGATGAAACTAAGACACGTGTTATTTTGCAGCATCAAAACGTACGCTTGCAGCTTTGTTGCTTAACGATGCTTAGGAGCTGCAGCTATAACGGCTGAAGTACGGACATGTGCACTACGCGTGAGGCGATGCAATTCGTACTAACAGCAACAGATCTTAAAATAGTCCACTTGAACATTCTTCTCTCGCTGAACATCAACAACAAGTTGGTGATATTATGGTTGGTGTGTGTGGAAGTGTTGTGATCGGTGGATTGCGAAAAGGAATTGTTATGCGTGCGTGTTAGGAAGAGAGAAAAGCTGGTCTCGCTTCCAAAAACCTAGGTGTATTCAGTATTATATAGAACTTCTTCTTCTATATAAAGGACAAATCCGACCTATCCTTGAATACGGCAGTTACCTGCAATCAATGGAACACAGGCGTAAGATTGGTTCACTTGGTCTTTTCTACAGTTATTACCACGGTCGCTGCTCTTCGGAACTTAAAGAACTAATTCCTCCTGCACCCACCAACAACCGAAAAACTCATCTTACACTTGCCGAACATCCATACACGGTTAATGTGTGTCGACCAATACTGTCAGTTTCCAAAGTTCCTTCCTTAAAGCCACCGGTAAGCTATGGAATGCTCTTCCAGCGTCTGCGTTTCCTCCTTCCTACAATCGGGATCTTTTTAAGAAACAGATAAATATACACTTGCAATCTCCCCAACCCACACACTGACATGAACACACGTTTCCCGCACGCAGCGTCCAGCCTCTCTGGCTGAGCGTCATAGAGTGTACTGGTCTTGACCTGGTGTGCTCTCCTGCATGCGATTACTTTAAAAAAATGACGTTATTCTCCTGTATGTATTAAAGTAAAAAAACTGGCCGAGCTGACATGGGACGAGACGTGGACTAAGGCATTTGAGCTTTATAGTGAATGTTTGTGACGGCCATATGCTTCGTACCGGGAGCGGATATGAAATAATGATGATATTATATTATGTAATTGCTTTTATCTTCTACGTAGTGATAGCGGATAATTATCTACATAAGAGAGTGGACGTCAAACAAAACAGTTGATATTGAAATAAATTGCGGAACTATTTATAAATATATTATATGAACGTGAATTACACAATTGAAAAACATAGATTTATTTTACATACATGGCCGGCGGGTATAGCTCAATGGTCAAAGAGTTTGCTTTGCAAGCCAAAGGTCGTGGGTTCGATCCCCGAAGGCGATTAAAAAAAAGCATTTTTCACCCTTTCGCATCGGTTGTCGGCATATGCCGTTATAAGATTCTCCGACCGTTGATATCGGTTGGCGTAATATATCGTTTTGATACTTTACTTAGTTTTTTATGCATCATCTGACAGCTAAAGGATACAAAATCCAATGTGATATATGAAAATAGACCAGATAAGTACATTTATACTTCAAATACTAGTTTTATAATTGACTGTATAATTTGTATTCAAACCGAGCCGTAATGAAAGGGTTAATAGATTTCTGAGCTCTAAAATACCCCGGTTGGTGTGAATTCTCCCACCCGTAAAATGCCAGTCATAGCCTATTAATTAAGATTGGTGGTAGACGAAAGTCGTCCCGTGAAGACCGCCCATTCATAGTAAATTCTGTAAATAATAAGGATGATGCGTGAATCTCGGGATGTAGTCTACGACGCTGGCGGATCAACACTCCACATGCAGCGCTTAGCCATATGCACAATAGAATTCCACAGATGAGACTTCAGAATTACTATCTGTCGGTATTCTCCTGTATGTGTTTAGATAAAAAAAGTTTTCAGGATATGAAAACATTTCAACAGTGAATTTAAAAATTCTACAGTAGTCCCATTTTTCTGCTTCATTCACTGCTTAACCCGACGATCGCCGTCTACAAACATGTGGCAATGAAGTGGTTAACCTCTTTTCAAATGACAATTCGGTAGCTACAAACTTGGTGATGAAAAATATTACAAGAAAGAACAAACAAAAATTCCTGCTTCAAAAAATCACGTACATATGTATTGATTCTGTTATTTTACAATGGTTAAGCTTAACACATTGTTCGGAAAATAATATCTTTTTTTCCTCAATAGATGACTTGATTATACTTCCGCCGCATTTCGTCCCCAGACAATTCGTTCAACGACTCATCGGTAACAACGTGGGGCGCAGTCGACGTCTTGTGTACTAGATGTCTCGCTAACCTAACCTAATCTTACATAAGTTATTTCGTTATCGAGACCTATGGATATCAGGACTCTACAACACTGGACTGGTTAGGTAAGGTTAGGTTAGCGAGACGTCTAGTGCACCAGTTGTCCCGTGCACCAGACATCCAGTGCGCACACGTCGTTACCGATGACTCGTTGAACGAATTGTCTGGGAACGATATGTCGTGACACCGTATTGATTCTGCTAATTGTTCAATGTAAGCTTAACACATTGTTCGGAAAATAACATCCTTTTTTCGTCAATAGATGATAATGTCAGCTTGATATAGCTCTTTTAGGCTGATGCCGAAAAGCCTCGAAAATTGATCTTTTGTCTCGTATTTTTGATCGCTCGCCTGACATGCACATCTGATAATGTTAGTTTTATTAAATAAAAATTACACGGCGTTTGCATACGCCATTTTATTTGTTATGACAGTTGCTCCATTTCATGTTGGTGCAAGATGACAGATCTTTAATTACCTTTTTTGCCGTCATTGTCATGGTAGCGGTGCATGTCACAGTGTTCCGGCAGTTGACAGTTAACTCTCGTCAGGCCCGGCGCAACGGTATGTAAGGTCGGACGAGGAAATCAAGTCTTTATTCAAGATAAATGCGAATTGTTCTTCTAAAACAAGTTCTTTCGCTTTGTTATATGCTCCTGCATCCTGCCACCATGCAATTCGATAACGAACTTAGAGAGGAGGATGTCAATGACTTGCTTGTATTTCTTCATAGCCAACTTCACACTTAAGCCGCAAATTCATAGTATATTTTGACAACTGATATGTCAAGACCAGTACCGGCTTTAGATCCTGCGGCGCACTAAAATATTTTTTTTGGCGCCCCATTTTGTTTATATTTAAAAAAAGTCTAGGTAAGATTCGTTGTCCTCAGCGCCCCTAGCTTATTCGACGCCCTGGGGCACCGACCCTCTTTGCAACCCTCTAAAACCAGTACTGGTCAAGACTTGTGAAAAGAGTCGATCGATTTTCCTTTCGACCGTTCATTCATTTGAAACGCCTACATTAAAAACTAAATTACATTCCGAAACACCTGATATATGATGACAATTACAAAAATACTCGAAAATACGTAGTATTTATCACCGCTGTTCTAATTCATGTGATCTTGCATATTGGCTGCTAATGAGTTTTCAATTTGTCTGAAATGGAAAAATATTTTTGTTTTCAAACTTTAAAAAAACGCGTAAATGAGAGGATAGAATTTTTGTTGCCCAGTTGTAATTATGACTATTTTTCTTCTAATAATATATGGCTGTTCACTTATATTTCGTATCGCTAGTCACGTAGGTATAACACACACTGATGATGGATTGGTAGGTAAACAAAAACAATTCAAGGTTGCTCGAAAACGTTAGACTCGTAACGCTATCAATATTTAACTAGAAGGGCTTGGCTGTTGCTCCCCTTTTTAATATTTTTATATTTAGATCTATTTTATGAAATATGAACAAAAAATATGGTAAATGGAATGTGTACTCGTTTTACATAGTTAAGCGAAAAAAATGTAAAACACAATATATACATTATATTCACATCAGCATGATATAGCCCTTGCTGACTGGTACCGAAAACCTCGATATACAATCTTTCGTTTCTTATTTTTGTTCGCTCATCGGACACGCATGTGTTATATAGACTATTTATATAGATCACCACTAGCGGCGCTGTGTGTCACCGACCGCGGCGCCCGGTGCCCAGTCAGTTGTGTGCCGACCGCGACGAGGTCGTATTATGGCCGGCCCGGCATGTGATTCCGCTAGGGCCGGAAGTTTGTAATGTTTATCATGAAAATATATGTGCTTCTGGAAAAGTCTGTGTGCTGTTCTTCTGCTCCTCCTAAAACTAAAAATATCAAAAGTCGTCACGTGAACACCTCGACTTCATATTTAAAAAAACAAACTGCATTTATACGAAAATACCGAGCTCTAGTAAACAATATGGCGTTGTTTATCAATATTTCACAGACAGTTTTTATTCATCCTCTAAAAATGGACTACTACAATTTCGAATCCACAGATGAGATAATAGTATGTATGGGGGAATTCTCAAGTAAGTGTTTACAAACAAAAAAAATTATCCGCGTCATATAATAATATTAAAATAATCAGTTTCTAAACTTTGACTCGGATTTCCATAGTATGCGGCCGAACACGCCAACAGCCGATGATCGTCTCATGGTTCCCTTTGCCGGTCTACGTGACTCTAGTCATCGCCTCGCGAACCTTACTATAAGCAAATACAAAACAATGCAAAACATCAGTTAATTATACACTTCTTCAACATTCGTGCTGCTGTGACTTAGAAGGACAACAAACACTCTTGTAAATGGAATTTTTAACACTTACAAATGGTGTTATCATGGTAAAACAATCTGTAAATCCCAATTGAGTGATCTTAACAGTAAACTAACTATAAATTGTATTACTAACATTGGTTAATTCTACACTTCTTAATCATTCGAGCAGCTGTGACTTCGTAGGAATAAAAAGTACTCTTGCCAATGGAATTATTGACACTCACATGAGGTATTCTCATGTTAAAATAATATATAAATCCTAGTTGAGGTATCATAAATAATCTGTATAGTTGAGTAATATTATAAGTGAAAAAAAGACTTTCTGCAGGTCTCTCTTGTCTAGGAAAAGAAGAGTGATAAGAAGTATCGCCTCTTCCCTGAAACATTGCGAATATCGCTGGACTGACACCTGCATGCAGAGATGTTCCTCAAGACTTAAGATGAGTCGAGGGCTGACACTTCCTTATTTTAATCATTCTAAAGGAATCTAGCTATTTTATTTTGATCACCTTAAGAAATGCTCATGGGTCTTAAGCTGGTTACCGCCAAGGAATGACTCTGCATACTCGTATAAGCAAGCGGCAAAACCCTTGTGTAGAAATAGCCTTGGGTGAATAAATTTAAATGCATAATTATTACCAAAACTTCAAGAAAGAAAACGTGTAATCGACACCTCATACATGATTAGTCTGCTTAAAGAGGTTTCTTTACCATAATGAGTGGCAAGGGACGTTTTTATCATTTAAATTGACGAATATTAGCTTCCTGGACGTTGATGGAAGTACGCGTACAAACACTCAACTGATGGACTGGTGTTCCAAGCAACACGATGTAAAATTCGTATGTATTTTTTATAAATCTTTATAAAGTCATTAAGCTTCATTTTGTAAAGGACTCCGTTACTGACTTACTGTGCATGTTTACTTTAATAATTTCAAATAATCTGCGTAACATATATAAATACATCTTGGGTATCTAAAAACTAAATTGATTGCTCTTATCCCTGACTATTTAGCTAAATAAATAATTAAAATTTATGTACTAGAACCTGGGCTTGTTAATTATTATTTTTATGTAATCGCATGCAGGAGAGCACAGCCGGTCAAGACAAGTGCACTCTATAACGCTTAGCCAGAGAGGCTGGACGCTGCATGCGGGAAACGTGTGTTGTGTTCGTGTTAGTGTGTGGGTTGGGGAGATTGCAAGTGTATATTTATCTGTTTCTTGAAGATATTCATATTGTAGGAAGGATGAAACACGGACGCTGGAAGAGCATTCCAAAGCTTACTGGTGGCATTAAGGAAGGAACTGTGGAAACTGACAGTTCTTGATCGACACACATTAACCGTGTATGGATGTTCGGCAAGTGTAAGACGAGTTTGTCGGTTGTGGATGAGTGCAGGAGGAATTAGTTCTTTAAGTTCTGAAGAGCAGCGACCGTGGTAATAACGGTAGAAAAGACTAAGAGAACCCACCTTACGTCTGTGTTCCATTGATTGTAGATTAGACGTAAGGGTGTCATTGTTTATCAAACGAATTGCTCTTCTTTAAACAGAGTCAATTAAGTTTAGAAGGTATTTTGGGGCTCCAATCCAAAGGTGACCGTATTCAAGGATAGGTCGGATTTGTCCTTTATATAGAAGAAGAAGTTGTTTATCGTTGAAATACCGACGTGATCTATATAATACACCTAGTTTTTTGGAAACGAGACCGGCCGTATATTTAAAATCATTGAAAGCAGACAAAAGCCAATAATTATCAATTATCTTCGTAAAAATTCAGGGATCATGCAATATTTTCTTGAGTACAAATGTACACGGATCTTAGTTTTATCAAACAAATTAGACATATTATCTTCAATGCGAATATTTATCTCGAGCAATGAGTATTGTTTTTCCACAAAATATCTCTCTTTAGCTCATTGTTAAAATTTAGAATCAATATATAAAAAAATTAAGCAACCTTATCATTTTGACACAACATATTTATTGATGATTCGTTTTTATAGCGTGCACGCAGCCAGTGCATGATCATTACAATTCGCATCGAAAAACGTTTTCCCGATCTTTTCGAACTTTCGCGGGCACGACATGGCAACATTTTCGATCCACTTACGAATGTTTTATTACTTTTAGAGACAATCGATTTACTGTTGCGATACGGATCGCCAGACGCTGCGATAAGATAGCTCGTTCTAAATTAGTTTTAAGTGGGAATTACGTAAGGATCTGAAGCGGTTTGAACTGGAATTGCGATTGGACATGTCTGAAGATAAAAGCGCGGGAAAAGCGCACATCCGCCGTTCTTGATTCTGTTGACGTCGTTCCATTGATCAGGTGCATTCAGGGACGGACTCGCATCATTTTATTATTCGCTGACTCAAATAATTGATATTTATTACAATTTTTGACGTGTTTACCCCACTTAACTGATAGCTACATTTAACGGTGAATCTGTACAACGCGCCCAAATTCTGTCACATTACTCCGATACTAAGCCGACTGCATTGGTTGAGAGTTCCGGCTACAATCCAGTACAAACTATGCCTCTTAGCCTATAAGGCACTCAAAGGAACTGCATCGGACTATTTGACAGAACTTATCAAGCCTTCAGAAATAAGTGCGCGTGGAAAGACACTCAGATCAGCCAGAGCAAATAGAAGCACCCTGCAGCTGACGGAATGTAGTCCTAGAACGGTCTTTGGCAATCGTGCTTTTAGCTACGCGGCACCAATGGCCTGGAACTCGCTACCGGAAAGCATAAGAGAGCTTAAAGCGGAGGCATTCTTCAGAAGCAGACTCAAGACCCACCTTTTTACTCAGAGAGGCAAAGAAACGCTTTTAGAATGACCATTCTTTCAGAAAAAAGTTCTTACAAATACTAATATAATAATAATAATACATTAAGTGTTTTTAAGTATTTTAACTTTAAAAGGGGAAAGATTCTAGTACATATAATTTATTTAATTTATTTATAGTCTGTAATCATATTGTGAAGGGGATGGTTGAGGGTAGAAACTGTAGAGGGCGCCCTAGACGGGAGTATTTGCAGCAAGTATTCGAGGACATGAATTGTAGTGCTTATGCTGAGCTGAAAAGGGTTGCGGAGGACCGAGAGGAATGGAGATCGAGATGCAAGATTCTGTTGCTGCAAACCAATCCACCGGATTGATACTACGAAGAAGAATAATCATGCTACATATACATAGTCTTTAGCATAGAATCCCAGTCTGCCTTTCACGGCAAACGTGAAAGAATAAGATCTCGGCTCAGCGGTCAAATTCAAGAACAATAATGTATATCTACGTTCTGCAATGATACACCTGGAGTCTTATAATATAAAAAACGTAAAAGTTGACATAATATTTTTGTATAAATGGCAATTTAAAATTGTTCTTATCTACCTGTAAAAATGTAATATTGGTGGTCCACCCATTAGTGCATATTTTTTAATAAATGTTACAAAAAAGAAGGAAAAAATCTCACGTTATCTGGTTTGATTAATATAATCGTAATGAAGATGAAATTCACCAATAAGCCAGTCATATTAGCCGACCAATGTACCGGAGGGAGGTAATAATTACTAAAAATTGAATATTTGTATGCAATTAAGTTTCTGTATCGTAAATTACGCATCGTGGAATAAATAACTTAAAGAATATTATACAAATTATTTTATTTAACAGAACCGCAGTTCCAACGGACACAGAATAAGAAACATAGAGTATCCATAAACATATAATACATACAAAAGAGAGAGAAAACATAAAAGAAGAAGATGACACGTGTCAAAGATCACATAGATCTAGGAGAACAATACCATCGACAAAAGAGGAAAAGGACAACCTTGGACAGCATACCCTAGATGCTCCGTCAAAATCTTGTCAATAGAGGTTTTGCTGACATCAGGGATCATTTCAGAGAGCTTACGAACCGTCAATCTTCGATCTGAGAGCATCGATGCCTCCACTTTTGCGATTATTTCGTCAGAAACAGACGGCCGTCCGGAACGCTCCTCATCATGGATGACAGTACACCCGTTCTTGAACTCTCTGCACCATTTGCGCACGTGTTGTACGCTCATACACTTGTCTCCATAGATTTCGCATAGCTGGGAATGGATTTCTACCGTCTACTGATAAGAGTTCTACTTCGTAAATCCTCGTTTTAACGCTCCAAGCATGGATCTATCTTTGTCTAGTGTTTAGCTTTTTTTGTATAATTCTCACCTAACGTATTCTAGAACGACTGGTCTGTAATTTGCAGCTTGTGAAACTGCACTAAGATTGTTCAACCTCTGGAGATGTTTACATTACAGCCTAAGGCAGGCTCTTTATCTGAGGTCACTTGCGTAAATCCAGTGAACTGGAACTAACATTAGAGCATGCTTTATTTATTTTCAGTTTAATGTATTATGTATCTGGTTGATTGTCTCGAGTCTTGGCTGTCTGGTAGCCCAACGTTATCTCCTCCAGTGAATTTATTCTCACATTAAAATATCGCACTTAACTGACGGGTTACAAGAAGCGACGCCTCAAACATTGTATCCGCGAACTAAAAGCAATTAATATTATATTTTAAATGAAATTAAAAAAAAATAACCCACTATCATATTTCTCCATCTAGGCGCAAAAATGGCAGATAGTTGAAGGGGGGGGGGCAATCACTTTAAGAAGATATTTTTTTACCTTTTTTGTGATTTTTGGAAGAAAAACTAACCTACAGATTTTTTACTATAATTGTTTCGTTGGATGTGGATGGCATACCATGTGAGTGCTAAAGATGGCAGAAAATGAAACACTTACTTTTACGTATTTGAAAATTAAATCAATTTTGAATAAACTATATTGAATACATATTATATAATCGGGTCGGAAACAACAGGGTCAGATCCTGTCTGCCCAGAAATGGGTGACGTCGATGGCGTTACTCCCGACAGTCATCAGGTCTTCCTGGGACTTCCTGGGTGTCCCTGGGTCTATTATATAAGGTCGTCTTACTCGAACACAGCGCACACTCAGGAAGGTACGACAGCGTCTGCCCCACGCCGCAGTCACATTCAGTCGGTCCGCTGTAAAACTCCCAGGCTTTCATTTGTGTCCTCGTCTTGCATATTACGGTCCGAAATCTCCTCCGAAGGGACCTCCATATATATTAGACATAATACAGATTAGAGTGTTATGTTTAACGAGTAGCATAAATTTGTTATTTTATTCTTCAATTAATTAAAACTCGAAGAATATTATTAAAATTCATATTAAAAAATCCTATTTATTTATTTTTATTATTCTTCTTGCATATCCGCTGCTTAGATTACTCACCAATTACGATTCTATCAGCTGCCATTGCTCATCAAAAATGCGTATCTAGAAAAAAATTGTGTCACACAAAAATTAAACAACAATAAAACCGTTATTATATAAGCATATAGTGAGCTTTTTCATCACTTTAGGTGTTATTTATAATAAAATGTTAAGGTTTTCCGAATATTTAAAACTAAATTTAAGATCACAATTATAGTAACATTTCATAATTTAAAGTTAATATATTGATTAAATATCATTTTTATTATAAGCTTCGCTGGAAATCGAACCAACTTTTTCTCCTACAGTTGCGCACTTTAATATTCAGGTAGTATGTATGTATGTATATTGTTTAATTTACAAAGACCGACGCTCTAATAAGGTAGGTGTGGTAAATTTGGCGGTAACCCAAGTGATGTGAGAAAAGCGAGTTAATTTGACGGCCAATTAATTTATTTATTATTAGCTTAAAAATGCAATCATCGCAGAGGTCGTCAACCAGCAGTGATGTGTCGAGGTCTAAATAATATTTACGAGTCGCGATTTGTTTACGACTTATAAAACACTGCTGACATTTCAAATTAACGAGAAACAAATGCGATCTTTGTTTTTGTAACGGCGCCATTTTTCCACAATCGAAATATTCAAATTTAAGCACATGTCGTCTTTGCATTTTACCACGGTTTTTTTACTTTTAATTAATGATGTCCAGATGTAAGGAAAAATATAGCATGGTCCTAATGATTGAATAAAACTATCATATGTGTTTTTCTGGAATGCAGGATCTTGGTGAAATTCAAATTTATCAAATATAAATACTTAATTTAAGTAATTTGATTTTAAAGTTGTATAATGATTCATATAAAACTAAAAAAACGCAAAATTTTAAAGGTTCCTGAAGGACACTTTTTCTAAAAAAAAACTTTTGTGTTTGCATTTCAAAAAATAGTAACACCCATGAATATTCGAGCTTAATATTAAATATAAATTCTCAAGAACATTATCCTTCAGTTATATCATTGTTTTGATTGTATTATGAATGTGTTGATTTTGTAAAGCTTGATACACAACTGAAGTGGTATTAATAAAGTTTATGTTTTTACACAAAGAGCGTTAATTTTGAAAGCATTGTCTATGGAAAATTCCATTCGATAATTTAAATTTAATATTTCGTGATCTGTCATTGATGTCTGCTTTTTTATCTTTGTTTAATGAAATTAACGTTTCTTAATAAGAACATTTAGATTTCAGATGTTGGCCTCGCAGTTTAGCGGAAAATTACTTGTGTGTTTTATAAATAGAACCGAATATAAATATTGATTACGTTACGATCTCACTCCAATCAAAGGTCGCTGTTTCAAATCCAGAGACACAATATTTTTAGTTCAGACCGCGTTTCAAAATATGTAATGGATAATGCGATGTAAGCATCGAAGGCCTTCAGAGGATATTAATTCTTCGTATCAGTCAGTTTTTTTTATTAAGGTTAAGCGATAAGAGTATATCTAATACATTAAAATATGATGTAAAAAAACATTGCTGGTGGTTTTAATGCAAAACAAATAAAAATCCTTCAGGCTATTTTGATTTTAAGTTGACCCATACAATAATGCTGGAAAACAAAATTTATATATTTTTTGCTTTTGTACCTTTATGCGTTCATGGTATTTACCAGTTGACCAACGACGAGAGTTAAGCATTTTTTTATATAAGCACATACAGGAGAATACTGACAGATTGTGATAGTAATTCTGAAGTCTCATCTGTGGAATTCTATGATGCTTACCATGATGCTAAGCGCTGCATGTGGAGTGTTGATCCGCAAACGTCATAGACTACAGCCCGAGATTCACGCATCACGCTTATTATTACAGGAATTTACTATGAATGGGCGATCTTCACGGGACGACTTTCATCTACCACCAATTTTAATTAATAGGCTATGACTGGCATTTTACGGATGATGGATCAAATTCACACCAACCAACATATTTTAGAGCTCAGAAATCGTTTTTTTTTAATCTTCGTCGGGAATCGAACCCACGACCTATGGTTTGCAAAGCAAACGCTTTTACCATTAAGCTATACCTGCCAGCTAATTAGACGGGGTACAAAACATTGGATGGTTTATCGCCTGTTGCATACGGGTCAGCATCACCCAATTATGCCACAGATACGATTGCTTCCGTCTAAAGTCAGGAACTGTGGATATGTCTTTGTGTAAGTCATGGAAAATGAAAACTGACTGTGTGAGGATAATTTGTAGTGAAAATATGCTCTAGTTATGGATAGTAATGAAAAAAAGTATTGTATTATATCGTGTTATTTATAAACACAAGACGGAGGATCGAAGAGGATGGAGACTCGTGCGGGACGCTTACGTTCAACAGCGGACGGATACAGGTTGATGATGATTTATAAACATTAGCACATCTCTCTACGTATGTGTGTAGATGTAAATATACAGTGAAACCATTTAAAAATAAATCGTAATGATTTGTTATTCTTTTCGTTTGTTTTGCGATTACCCTTGAAGCCGGGCCCTCCACGCTTCATCGGAGCTGGGATCGAAGTCCCAAGAAACGGATCAGAAATAGCTGCAGTCATAGCATTACTATAGCAGTAGGCGGCCCACGCGTGACGGTCTATTTGCGTTCCTCCAAAAACCAAAGTCCAGTGGAAATATTCGAACAGGGCCAGCTCATTGGCCCACCAACTGACAGCAGCCGGCCAGTGTTGCCAGCCTAGATAAATAAATAAACTAATACCTAACGACGTGCATGCTTTACATACAGGTACAGTGGAACCTCTCATAACGAGTAATTCGCATAATGAGCAAAAAAATGCATGTGATCACACATTTTTTTAAGCTTATGTTCAGACATTATTAATACTTTTTTTGGAGTGTTTGTAGAAAGAGAAAGTAGTAGAACAACAATCTTCTGACGCAATAAGAGAAGTGCTGAAAGCATGGGAAACTGTTTTATCATACATTGAGAAGCATCATCCTAACAAGGAGGTGGCTATGCGTGCTACAAACTATTTAAAGAAAACGTTGTGTCACATTTTCAATAAATTTTAAAGAGTCGGCTAAAACAAATGTCTCTAGACAGCTTTATAGTAAAAAATAATTTATTATTTGTCATGAATTAATAAATGTAAGCTTGTTTCGATTTTTAAAAACATTTTTATCCAGGTTGTTACGATCATTAAACAATTTATAAGCATGTAATTTTATTTGACTAAACGTTAAAAAAATATTTCGCATGGAACGCATTATAGTGTTTTACATTGATTTATATGGGAAAATCACTTTCGCATAACGAGTGTTTCACATAACGAGCAAAATTATGGAACGAATTATGCTCGCTATGAGAGGTTCCACTTTATTGGGTGGATTTTTGTTCCGCAAAGACCTGTATAGGTATCAAACGCTAATGTAGCCATATAAAAGCTTTTGATAAAGAATCAATTTGCCGCTAACAAATTTAAAAATTCACTTTAGTCGACTGTTTAAGCCAGGTATGGAGTATCGTCAATACCATTTTCCATTTTATAAAAGTAAATATCAGATTACTGGGGGTACGATCATTTGACTTTATAAGTAATGAGAAGTTAAGGAATCAGATTCAGCAGCTCTTCATACTGTAGTGGGCCAAGAGACGAAGATGGGTTGAGCTTTGACTACACTGTATTTTCTTTAAACCCTTTGATCTCGGAGCCTTGCAAGACCGTCGAAAACTATAAGAACATTGAATTTACTCGAAATATTTCCGAAGGGTGAGGTGTGACGAGGCGAGAATTATGGTCGCTAACAAATGGTAGTTTATGACAACTATTTTTTCTACCCAGGAAACGGATATGGAATGAAAATAATGATGAATATCGTTTGATTTTACAAGAGGGTTAAAACATTTTTATGGTTCCCTCTTGGAAGTGTTTTATACTTGATGTGTTGTTACACATCATATTTATACATATATAATACATATCATAAAGAAGGTTTAATTTTCGTGACTGGCAACACTCCTCGGTCCACGGCACGCCTCAAGGTAGGTCGGCCAGAAATGGCTGCAGGTCTGAGAGAAGTGGTAAACAAAGGCGACTTGTTGTTATGCTGCGGTGGTTGACCGCACATACCTTCAATGTCTCTTGCCACACAAACTCAAATAGGAGTCCGATAAGAATACCATTTGGGTGTCGAGCCATTATGTGAATACTGACATACACATATACAGTCATCACTGCTAATGAATCACAACAATTGTGCGAATCAAAAAATAGTACACAATCAATGAATAAATTTAATTTAATGCAATATAAATTGGCTGATAAAAAAGACTAGAGGCCTTTGAGATGTAGTCATACAGAAGAATTCTCGTCATTTCCTGGATAGACCACGTCACGAACAAGGAGGTTCTCAGGATAATCAAGGAAGATAGGCACCTAATAAGAACCATCTCAGATAGGCGAGCCCGATGGATCGGTCACATCATGCGCCACGATGGTCTTCTTCACGATATTGTTGAGGGGATGGTTGAGGGTAGGTGACGGGAGTATTTGCAGCAAGTGTTCGAGGACATGCGTTGTAGCTCTTATGTTGAGCTGAAGAGGGTTACGGAGGACCGAAAGGAATGGAGATCGAGATGCAAGATTTTGTTGCTGCAAACCAATCCACCGGATTGATACTACGAAGAAGAAGAAATTGGCTGGCAGTTGTAATATAAAATCGTTAACTGTTATTGTCAATGAAAATAAATAAAACAACGTCCCTATTTTATACGTCAATTCAGAATATTTTTCCTCCAAAAAACGACCTTATTTTACATAATTACGTGAATCTTTAAATTAATCATAGTTCATTAATGGAATTAAAAATTACGTAAAATCCCTTACTTTATTCACTAGATTAATTTATGGAATTATTAAGGCCATTTAAAGATTTTCAACTAACCATAAATATATTCGTTTACCAAAAATGTAACTGTGCACAGTATACTGCTCGGATGTTAAGTAAACTGTAGATAGATTTAAAAAGATGTATCTTTTGTTATCTTTCTTCGCTTTGTCACCTTGAAGTTGAGATCTAAAGTATAATTAGTGAAGATAATTATTAAATTAACATTTATCGAGAACATTATTGGTGATGTAATGCCAACTAATTTAATTTATTATATTCCTTCTCCCATTCTTGTCTGGTCTGCGATCGATAGCGATCTTTAATCTCGAATGAAAATTCAACACCCTGGGTATTCAATGGAGCGTAAGTTATATAATGATGACAATTAAGATTGATTCAGACGATTCCGTGTAGACTGCTTCAAAGGTCGCAGAAATTATGGAAATCAGTTCAAACCAGATATTCGAATGGTGGACGATGCCTGATAGATAGTGTTATAAATTAATTAAATTGCATACTGTCAATTTTCCAGGAAGGGCGCACCTGATATATATGTTTGGGGTTCTATTACGTTTAACATAATACATCATATCTGGAGACTCATAGCCTTTAAACAGCCGAATATAGCAAATAATAAATTCCAGATTGTTTGAAATCTGTTTTCCGGGTTTTATCTTGTTCAGTAGCCATATTTATTTCACTGGAGGGGTCTACATTGAATTTAAAATACAGGGAATTTATTGAAAATAACCTGAATTAACGCAAATTGCTTATTGTTTATTTTATTTATGTATTTTTTTAATCGCAATTAATTATAAAATAGTATGATTCGAACTATACATTGCGAACCCAAATGTTTTATAAATTGCGTGATAACTTGCGTTATTTTAGAAGCTCAAAACGAGTACGTATTTTATATTTTGCTTGTAAGATATTATATTTAGTTTCAGTAAAATTATCTCGACCACAACCTATTTTTAAATGTGCAAAAATATTTTTCCGGCTTAATTAAATTTGAAATAGAAAACGAAACTCTCTTAATAAAAACGGGTCAATTTTGATTCGGTACAACTAAACAGGTCATGGAACTAATTTTTTATGGACTGAAGTAGAACTAAAGATGAGAATGGGATATAATATAACTCAAATATCACCGCCAGTAGTACAGATCGTTAGAACATATTATATGGTTGTATAAATCATCTAACCTCCTAATAAAAATAAAAATATTAAGGTATCTGTATTATGCATATGTTTAATATATACTACCAGAGCTTAAAACAATAATAATAGAATATTCTAAGCAGACACCTGTCCTTAATTGCATATAATTTTAGGCAGCGATCCGCCCTTGGTAGGACAGGTGGGCTGACAGTGCTGAGGTGTCCGACTGTCTGGGCGCGATAAGTGGAGCTCCAGCACGACCTTGGCGCTGCACGCGCGCGCGAGCACGCGGCCTAGGCGTGCTCGGAGAGTGGCGCGACTAGACACACGTAGATGATACAGAAACAACTCAACAGTTAGATAATAATACACGTTTCTTAAGAACCAGATAATGATATTATCACGACCGCTGTCGCTCTATTTAGTTTTTACCCATTAATGTTTACGAGGACCTACATTTCGAGCTCTAAAATGTGATTAATATAAGTCACATTTATTATGGACTTGTGGTGGTCAGCAGTAAGAGCCTTTAGAGAACGAAAAATAACAAATAAAACACAACAAACGTCAACAGAAATGCCATTAATCATGTGTTGATGTTCTTGTTGTTCGCTGACGAATTCAAGCTTTTCTTGAACAACCTTTCGAAACAACGAGCGTTTTGTTGTCTTTGACCTTGGACAACTGCAGGCATCTTAGGTCGAATTCAAATATGTCTGACTAGGGTTCACGTAAAAACCGTTGTTGCGAAATGTAATGTTTCATCCGTTGGATACCTTGGCGTACTCTATGATAGAAAACTTACGTTTAAATGCTTACATTAAAGCTGTATGTGGAATTAAAGATATTCGTTTTTTTTTGCGAATTTAGAAAAAAACTGAGATTTCTCCACATGAGAATATATGGATATTATCTGTGGCGATGCCCAAATAACTTTTTTTTGTAGGGAAGATGAACGGTGTGTTTAACTTGATTGTCTCGCACACGGACGTATTACACGTGAGTGAAATAGGTCTGTGTGAAATTCAGAGATGGATTTATATTTAAGGGATATTTGTTTGCAAAAAGAAGGAAAGACATGTTGAATTGTCCGCATGGTAATTTTTCTTGTTGTTTTTAACACGGTTATTTGTATTATTTTTTTATATCTCTTAACCTCTCCTCCCCGGTGATGTTTATCGACTACACATTGCTTGTAATAACTTAAATATATCTGTAAATATAATACACACAGGGTTCATATTTTAGGTATTCCTCCTTAATACATTTACGTATTGAAAAAAAAATATAATAATAGGCACTCATCGGGAGCAGGAAATATTTTTCTAAAATCCGGAATAAATTCACCACTACAATCAAGACGCGTCAACTGTCATGAATCATTCGACCTGTCGGAAGCGTGTGCGAAAATAAAATTAAAAAATACACAGGTGCGGCGGCATCTATACTCCTCACTCTCGCTGACGTACTAATATGAGTGAGCGAGACGGGAAACCTCAGTTGGTCGGCTTGTTCGAAATGATATCTATGCGCGCCGGCACATCGATATATCGACAGGCTAAGTAATGTTAGTATCTCTCGGAAGTTCACGCGCGAAGGTGCGTCTGGCCGTTTGAGGTCTTCGTCTGATGTTTTTCATGTTTTTAGCTATTAAATGTCAATTATTACTGCTTATTGACATCAACTATTGTAAAATTAAGCGATATCTTTGAATATTTTCATTTTTTCGAATTTCTACTCATTTTATTCACTTTAAATCAGAATGTGTAACGAGTTGACACCATCGGAACGCGCGGAAGTTTTAACATAGTAAAGCGAGGGTTAATGCCTTAAATTATATGTTTAATACATCGAAAAATGTTGACAAATAAAAGAACGAAATTGGAATTAAATTTGAGTAATAACGATTGTCGATTGTTTTTATATTCCATTTTCACAGATCTATGATTTTATATTATGGCAAGTGTAATCAGTAAATTAGGTTTCAGTCACGTGGTCTACAGTTATTGCATTATTGCACAACGGTCAATAAAAGTAATACTTTATGCGCATTATCGACACTCGAATTTGCACTTTGGTGGTTGCATCACATTATATCATTTATCAGCTTCACTTCAATATAGCGACAATTAAGAATTATATAAACATTATCGGTGTTTGTACGTCTGTCTAACTTGCAGCCAAAAATCACTTGTCACAATCAAGTAATTACTTGAAGGTAATTTGGAAAAAACCCTAAGATATGTGATTCAAGTTATCAGTCAACTAGTAAATATAACTTCAACGTCAACCAAGAAAATTAGTATAATACTCGTAATATACAAACGCTTTTCAATAATACATACCTTTATCTCGTACATAATGTAGTGATTATTTTTTAAATTGTTTAATCAGAAAAATAGAACCCATGAACATTGTTTTCTAATTGGAAATGGTATACCCAAGTATGCACATATTTATATATTTTATGAAGACGATAACCACTTAACAACGTATTTTTAAAATCTAAATGATCATTTTTCTCGTTCTGTATTAAGAAAAATCTGTAAAAACGGGAGTCTATTTTTTGATCGCTCCCTATTTTTTATTAACAGAATCATTTGTTCCGTCTAAAATTTAACTCAAACATAGGAAATATGAAAATAATAGTTCTCTCTTAGCGAAAACGGTTTTTTTTTGCTTTTTGAGGCTATGATTTACTGACTATGCATTTATTATGTCATTGACTAGTATCTTTGGCATATCCATCCAGTGTATGAAGAACCCTATGACACATTTATTGCCCTGTGCTAAATATCGTCCGATATAACGTTGTAAAAACGTTCGCTACCTATATTCATTTTATCAAGATAAACAAAAGCCTCTCTTCTCATATATAATAAGTTACTTAGGTAAATATATCATAATAAAAACAAAATAATAAAAAATATATGCATATTGTTACAAATTAGAAAAAATAGGGCAATTTGTAAAAATAATAATACAATATCTGAGGCTTGTAGAACGCCATCTCACATTACTGCGAAAACCAGTGTTGGGGTATAGATAATCGTATTTTCGATTGTTTTTGTAAATACCTACTAAAATAAAATATTAGAATTATTATCAATTATAAGTGAATATTAACAGGTTTTAAGAGACATGTAAAACAAACTATAAATAATAATATTACTAATATGAAAATTATGAAGAAAAGCGAGTCTAGAGATAAATATTAGAACATAACTAAGCTAAACTTAGCACTTACTAAGAGACGTCGCACTGCCTTGAAATAATCCGACTAAAATTTAGAGAACCTACCAGTTTAAGATGTGTTGGTATTTCGTTGCGGCCATAGTATGCATACACGTGATTCCGAATTGCCGCCAAATTAAAGCTATCGGGTTTTGTAATTGAGCATTTTCTCTGTCGTTTCTTATTTGGTGTTAATATTTTTTTCTCTTCTAATGATGATTCACCGTATTTCTCCTCAGTGATCCGAGATACTGTAGATTTACCGATTCCTAGGGCATCCGCGACCCGATCTCGAATGTTTTCTTTAGTGAAACAACTTTAACAATACTAACAATAAATATAATAATTACAACAACAAAAAACACGAATCGATCGAAGAACAACGCGCTACTAAAAGTCGGACATTTGTACTGATCCACACGCCGCCATGCGGGAAAAAATTATACTAAAATATAATTATTTACGAAGAAGAAGAGAAGAAAAATCGATATAATAGAATAAAAAATGTTCCCCCCATCTCTTTTACACAGAGCAATAAAAGTGCCATACGTATCAAGCTAAAACTTCTCAAATATAATATTCGCTGCACTTTGAATTATATTATTTAAAATAGAGATGTTTATATACGATTCACTTCGAATTTAAATTCGATTTTTTTTCGAAGAAGAAGAGAAAAAAAATCGACCTAATGAAATAAATATTTTTGCCCCATCCCTTTTACAAGGGGCAATAAATGTGTCATAGGGTTCTTCATACACTGGATGGGATATAGTACACAGCACTATCCATACATTTGCTAATAAAACAAAACACAAACGCTCTTACAGAACGGTTCATAAAAAACTAGGCCACCCACTTCTTTAGGGTGCATGGAATTGCATACATAAAAACGAGACTGCTTAAAATGGGATGTAATTTCAGCTGATCCTTTATTGGGAAACAATTTATTGAACTTAACAATTCTAAAAGTATGCCATGAGTACCTGTGTGACAAAAAGTAATTGTTATCAGCGACATATTTACTGTTTGCGCTAGACGCTGATAGCGACAGCGACTGTTGTCATTATTGTCTGTTGACACGGCGAGGTAGCGTCTTTATTCCCAGAGTGTGTCCACAAATGACATTACATATCTATGTAGATATCTATTTTGTTGTTCTCACGGCGATCACGCCGCGGCCGCGTGCTCCAAGATGGCCGCCCTTGACTCTTAACTCTTGACACCCTGACTCCTGACTCTTCGCTCGTCACCGCAGCACTAGAAACGAGCGATGCGCTAAATGACCTTTTATTGAACGAAGAGCGGTGTGCAGTCTTTTGATGATGGAGATGCAAATGGAAATTAATTTCCCGACCTCACTGATAAATTTGAATAAAGGACATTTCGACCAGTTGGCCTCTTGATGCATATTATTTTGTTTGGCGTCCAAGGAATAAGTTAAATAAGAACGGCTTTCATAATGTGATTAAACTAGACTAAGGGCTTCGCCATTAGCCGATACTCGGCCTAATTCAGGACGATAGGATCCTGGGACACCTGATAGATATAACATTGGACAATCCATAGTGTTCATTGCATTATGACATTTCGACATTCTGACAGATTGATTCCGATATCACACGTCCGAAAAAATATTTAAAACATGCTAAAAAATACCTTATGTTACAAACAAACGTGATTAAATAGTAATAAATGTGGAGTATTATTTTAATAAAAATATTATAAAAAGTCTATGAATGTATATTGTTTTTTATAAATTGGAACCTGTCTTCCGTTAATAAATAAATAAATAATTTATATAAATTCAACATTTTATAATGGCCATTCTTGGTACAATTAAAAGTCTATGAATCTACAATACAATTTAAAACTAATTTAGGAAACATTTAATTTTAAGCAGTTGTATGATAGGGTATTATAATGTATGATGTGATTATCTTCATGATGTTTTTTTTTATGTAGTCGTATTCAGGAGAGCACAGCCGGTCAAGACCAGTGCACTCTATGACGCTCAGCCAGGGAGGCTTTTTTTATGTAAACGCATGCAGGAGAGCACACCCGGTCAAGACCAGTGCACTCTATGACGCTCAACCAGGGAGGCTGGACGCTGCATGCGGGAAACGTGTGATGGTTCGTGTTTGTATGTGGGTTAGGGAGATTGCAAGTGTATATTTATCCGTTTCTTGAAGAGATCCAGATTGTAGGAAGGAGGAAACACAGACGCAGGAAAAGCATTCCAAAGCTTACCGTGGCATTAAGGAAGGAACTTTGGAAACTGCCAGTTCTTGATCGACACACATAACCGTGTATGGATGTTCGGCAAGTGTAAGGCGAGTTTGTCGGTTGTGGGTGGGTGCAGGAGGATTTATTGAATCCATTGCGTATATATATAAATAAATGATTTGAAAGAAATGATTTTTAAAAGTACTTATCAATCGATTATGATGCTTATGAAGAATGAAAAGCTCCGACACTATTTTCTAGACATTTTTGATTAAATTGATTCTTAATCCGTTTCCAATTAGAATGAAAATGTTTCAGGTACATTTTATAAATACGATATTTTGTAGATATAATATACAATAAATTGTTGATAAAAACTAAAGTAATATTCCGGCAATTGTCTGATTGATTACGCTATTACAATATCGATTATCAAAGCTATTTTATTTTAATACGAACTTTATCATTCATGACGGAACTAAAGTGACAGACTGTGAGGTTTCTGAAATAGACATAATTATGTACATTACAGGAAAATCTGTGTCGTTTCCAAGATTATAAACATAAAATAATTAGATAAGCAAATATCAACTCACTCATACTCGTATGTTAATTACTGGAATATTATTGCGTAATATCATTATTTAATACATATATCGTTGTTGTCAAATTAACATATGATATGTGCATTGCCGGCAGGTATAGCTCAATGGTCAAAGCGTTTGCTTGGCAAGCCAGATGTCGTGGTTTCGATCCCCGAAGGAGATTTTTTTTTTAAAGATTTCTGAGCTCTAAAATACCCCCCCCCCCCGGTTGGTGTGAATTTGATCCTTCACCCGTAAAATGCCAGTCATAGACTATTAATCAAAATTGGTGGTAGACGAAAGTCGTCCCGCGAAGACCACCCATTCATAGTAAATACCTGTAATAATAAGGATGATGCGTGAATCTCGGACTGTAGTCTATGACGTTGGCGAATCAACACTCGACATGCAGCGATTAGCCATATATACACCATGGTTAAGCGTAATATAATTACACAGAATTACTATCACATATGTCGGTGTTCTCCTGTATGTCTATATCCTGTATGTGTTTACATAAAAAAAATGTACAATCATATATCGTTGTTGTCAAATTAATATATGATAAGTGCATTTAAAAAAAATACTAATGCGAAAAAAGAATGACAAGTTTATCAACCAAATTCTGTAAGCATTTAAATACTTAAAAATCTAATTAAAAAACGTATAACATAACTTTAATTTACATTAGTTTGTAAAATTCTGCTCCTTATACAATTTTACGGGAGAACGTTTTGATTCAATATCTGATGTCACACTCGTAATTTTTGCACGTAGCTGATATTGGTTTGACAATGATATGTATCACACTATTTTTCTTTTATTTTAATCGGTTATATGCCACAAGCGTATATAGACGCTCTACAATCCCGTGCAGAGAGACCGCCCATACAAAAATCGCGTCTAAAGATGCTCCACATTAACACTTAATATCTAACCAAATTTGACTATTTTTAATAATTCAATATTTTTAACGTACAGTGACATCTCTTGTAATAATTAGCTACTACGTATTGTCAAGAATTATCGATAATACACCGATTTTAAATATAGCTTTTGATTTTTAAAAAAAAAATACGGCCCTCCGGGTCTCCCCATACAAAAACCGTTCGGCATATAAAAGGTTAAAAATATATTTCGGTGATGTCATTGTCAGAGATGAGTGAGTATGACGCAACCCGATTGAGACAATATCGCGCTGGCAAAAAGCGCTTCTGGGCCGTCACAAGCGCGGGCAGTGCTCGACGTTCACCCTGGGCGGAGATAGCGCATGGAAATAAGTGTAGCACGCGGGGCACGCGTGATCGCCGACCCGCCTCCATCAGGAAACGTGACTATCATGCCTCGGGTGTTATGACGTGACGTGCCGGGCCGCGATGGCGTCACTGACCAGCGACGGAAAGGCGGGAAATGTTTGCATTTCGCAACGTGTAATAGAAATAGAACATCAAACAATCGAGATTGGCGGCAGGTGAAGGTCCGCGGCCTGCACACTCTGTACACTGTCATTCTGCACCAAAGAATATGTATATACATAGATCTATGGTCTGCAGCAAGTAATATGAAATAATGGCAACACAAATAATGATACCAGATCACATGTGTGACGTTAGCATCGAAACTCTCATCCTACGGGAACGAAGTCCTGAAAAATACTCAACGTAATAAGATTCTTTGATGTACATAATAAAAATATTCTTAAAATTAATTAATTTGGAACAAAATTTTAAATCTAATATTAAAAAGAATAAGAAAGTTGGTATAACTAACAAAAATATGTTTTAACGTAAAGAAATGTTTTTGAAAAACCAGTCGCCGAGCCGGTTATTCAAATAAAAATACCTTACCTAAAAAACTGAATTAGAAAAACCCATTTTGTAAAGAATTTTTGCATATCACTTTTTTTTTTGTCCACGACGTCAAATGACTTCATTTTAAAAATCTGGAAATGAGAAAAAGCTTTTGAAGCATATTACCCGTCGTTTTTATTATCATCGTCATGCTGATTATATCATAGTTTCAAGTTAATTAAGTTTCATACACTGGAAATTTTATAGGTTGTAACACTTAGTTAATCGCTTACGAGTATTATAAATCTATCCACCATTACCACAATAGCATGAAATAAACAATAATAAAAACGCACAAGATACTATTTCGTGGTTATAATAAATAAAATATATTATTTTCAATTCTACATAATATTTCACCAAAGTGAAAATTTTAATGTTATTTTTAATAGCACATATTCATTACATCGAAAATTTGTTAACGAAAAAACGATTTCCACTCTCTTGTTAACGCTATGGGGCGATCTAAAAATAATCGCAGCTTAGAGAGAATGTAAATCTTACTCTTTTTCGGTGAAGTAAAGAACGACGAACTTTGATTGGAAAACACGTGAACTATGTTCAAGAAGTATACATACATAAGTCGACCGTACATTCTGTTTTTAACCAAACGATCCCGATTAAACGTTGTGTCTCGTAATTCGTGGCATAACCTCGGAAAAAAGGGTAGGAAATATATTTATTAGAAAACTAGTAAAATACAAAATGTTCTGTGATATTTCTATAATTTTTCATACATATATAAGTACTTGCCGAGCGGGTATAGCTCAATGGCCAAAGCGTTTGCTTTCCAAGCCAAAGGTCGTGGGTTCGGTCCCCGACGGAGATTAAAAAAAAAGATTTTTCATCCATTTCTCAACTCTAAAATACCTCCGGTTGGTGTGAATTTGATCCCTCGCCCGTAAAATGACAGTCATAGACTATTGTTCGAGGACAAGAGTTGTAGCTCTTATGCTGAGCTGAAGAGGTTTTCGGAGGACCGAGAGGAATTGAGATCGAGATGCAAGATTCTGTTGCTGCAAACCAATCCATCGGATTGATACTACTACGAAGAAGACTATTAATAAAAATTGGTGGTAGACGAAAGTCGTCCCGTGAAGACCTCCCATTCATAGTAAAGTCCTGTAATAATTAAGGGTGATGCGTGAATCTCGGGCTTTGTAGTCTATGACGTTGGCGGATCAGCACTCCACATACAGCGCTTAGCATCATGGTAAGCGTCACAGAATTCCACAGATGAGACTTCAGAATTACTATCACCATCTGACGGTATTCTCCTGTATACTATTCTCCTAGTTACACAACAAAAATACAATTGGTAATTCAAACCCTCAAATATGGACTTAATTAATCACAGTTAGAAACAATCTTTAGTAACTGGAGCTGACATATAACATAACTAAAGTTATTGTAGTGTGGCACATATTTAATTTCCACAAAGAATTTCTTTCTACCTTAGATAATGAAAAAAACATGGTTAGTAGTCTTCTCGATAATTTAGGTCCCTGGGTAATCCGATTGAGCATGGAATTAGACCAGCTGTCGTACCAAGTGCCCTGGACTTCGTGCCTCGGTGGGAGGCATCACGCTCCCGAGGCATGTCATCTGGCTGACAGTCGGTCGCGGAATTTTTATGGGCGTGTCTTCTCCCACGGCTGAGACCGAGACTTGCTTTCTCCCCGTGGCTGCTGTTTTTCTTCAATCGACATCGAAAATACCTCATCGTGCATCGCATTACGACCGACACATAACTTTTTCGCGCATTTCGCGAACGGCTAGCAACACCTGTCAAAATCAGACCACAGATGCATTTTTTAAGCATGCAGATTTTTCTCGACTTTGCAGTGTCACGTAGGTAAGTGTTAATCTTTAAAAAGGAAATTTTATCAATTAAATTCTTACCTTTAAATATTATCAATTTTATCTTGTTAAAATATGTATAACATTGCGTTTTAAACATACAACTTTTTACTCAATTTATCCGTATTTGTAACAGGATAAAAAATAAATAAATAAATTGTTAAATAAATACTTTCCGAATTCAAGCCATCCATTGTTTTTGATCCTAGTTGATACTTGTGGAGCTTCGAGCAATCAATTTAGTAAAACTGCAATGGCGCTCCTAAATGGCCTACCAGCACACCTCGATCCTTTTCCTCTTTTGTCGACGGTATTGTTCTCCTAGATCTCTGTGACCTTTGACACGTATCATCTTCTTTTTCTTTTATGTTATTTTTTTACCCTCTTTTGTATGTATTGTATATTTATGTATACTCTATGTTTCTTATTATTTGTACCTTGGAACTATGGTTCTGTGAAATAAATAAATAAAATAAATAAGTCTAGGACATACTTGCTTCTCGAAAACTGGGCATATTATTAAAATATTTCTCCCTGTTATCGCATACAACAGCCACGTTTGATCAACCATTTAATTCAATGAGCAGAACAAATGTAACGTTTGATTTTCAGTTTGTTTATGAAAAACAGATATTCTTTCAGTCTGTTCGCTAAGCAATCCTTGTATGCAATCAATGTATATTTATAATCGTATTCAATAATAGACCCTGTTGATTCATAATACACTGGGAGCCAAAACCCTCTTGCGAGTACATATATGAAAATATCGATTATAGAATTGATAAAAAATACATACATACTTGATAATAATAGTATAAAATAAATGTTTCTCATACAAACATCGATTCTCTTTTTGAAATGTTTCAAAATAAAACGATTTAAAATGCACTTTAAGCTTTTAATATAAAAGTGGGCGGATTGAACTCCATTGTAGGTCAATGAAATTCTATACCCTTTTGTCTGATTCATCATTATTTTTCATGGGTTTTAATTTGCTTGCTATTTATTACACGCCAAGTGTATATGTGTAAGAATACAAAATATTTAAACGTTTTATATGTTTTTGTTTTTGTTGTTGTGTAGTATGTAAACAATGTGTAATTGAAATTCAATTATGGGTGGGATTAAAAATAATGACACAGTAAGTAAATTTGAATTTCTTTTTTAATTTTTTTTTTTTTTTACATTTTTTCTTTTTTCTTTGCTAAAATATACTTAGTAAGTAACGAGTAAGTATTTGCAAAATAATATATTTATATACACGTTTTTTTATATAAATATAGTTCTTATCATAAACTCTTACATTGTAGGAGTGATCATCACAGATATGGCCGTCCTTGGAACGGTCATCCTTAATAGATACAATAGTTTATTTAAAGCAGTACAATAATTAGGTCCCAAAGGGGCGCCTCAACCTACGGAATGTAGGCCTTCCAATACTGGCCAAAAATATATGACATCAAAATTAAACACAAATTAAGTCAAAATTTATTGGTACATTCCGTAATAAGAGAATTTCTTAAAAATGCAAAAGTGCCGCGATGGCAATATCTACTCTCTTCTCGTGACTGCGGAATGCACTAGAGTTCCCAACTCTTAATTTTAAAATCACATTTTACATAAAATTAACGTAACGATACGCATAAAAACATCACACCTAGAAATTGAAGTTATACTCTTTTCTCAAACATTTTGACTTAGATTCCTCTTTTTAGTGAACAATCTTCATTTTCCGACACCTCTAATACAAAAAAAAAACAGATAAACAAAACGGTAACAATATAAAAGTAAAAAACGAACACGAGTAAAAATGAGTCAATAGAAAATTATAATAGTATAACAGTCGACAAGTTAAAATTAAAATACCCTACAGCGCACCACAGTGGACCGAGAGACGTCTCATGCTAGGGGGTGGTCAATATTCGCAAGACCAAAACATCGAGGAATAAGAAGAGCGATAAAGCATAAACGATTAATGAACGAAAAGTGGCAAGGGCACTTGAAGATGCTGGAACAAAGCTAAACGAGGTCAACTATGGCACTCAGTCGGGTCTCTCAGTCAAGGCAGATGCGGAACAAAATAAATCGAAATACGTAGAAATAAGTTTATCGGTCGGTGCACTTGCCCGAATTATAAGCCTTTCAGAACAGTAAGGCATTCAACACATCGGTTTTTTAGAAGAGGGTTATCATAGGTTGCATCGGCACGGGCAGGGGTAATGCCGGGGGTGCAGCACGCGTGGCGGCCGCCGGCCTCGTGTGTCTCTTGAAGTGCTTGGTGAGATGGTCAGAGCGCATGAACTTGCGCGCGCACACGTCGCACGCGAACTTCTTCTCGCCCGTGTGCGTGCGCTTGTGGCGGGACAACTCATCCGAGCGGCTGAAGCGGCGGCCGCAACCCGCCCAGGCGCACAGGAAGGGGCGCTCGCCCGTGTGGGTGCGGGCGTGCGCCTTAAGGTGCGACGACTTGAAGTAGTTCTTGCCGCAGGAGGGATGCGAGCACTCGTACTGGCGGCGACGCGCTGCGGGGGGCCCGGCGAGCAATAAGAACGCTCCCCCGACCAACAACGCGCGGGTAGGACGCGGGGCCAACGCCGGAAGCGAAGGCTTCTTGAGCGACGCTTCAGTACGCGAGGGGGGAACGACAGCTACTCGAGGAGCTTCAACCTGAAGGGAGAAAACAGGAGCGCTGGGAATTGCGTTAACGCACCGCTCTTCTCTTTTAACCGTTTCGGGCTCTTCAACACGAGGCAGATGTGTCAAATGCAGTTCAGGTACTCTCGGTTGCCGAAACGGAGTGACTTCTGCTTGAGATGCAACCGCGGGAGCAACGAAAGGTGTCGCCTCCATAGGAGGGGTCGGGAAGCGGTCTCGCGGGGCTTCGGTCGGCACTCCGCAGTCGTCGAAGGTGCGTCCCTGGCGGTTGCCCATCTTGTACTTGAGCAACTTGAGGATGTTGTCTGAGTGCGTGAACCGCGGCCTTTTGGCCGGCGGCGGACAGTCCGGACTGCAGGAGCCGTCCTTGTGGGCACGCATAATCACTGAAACACGAGGCGCAGGCTCGGGATCCTCGCCCTCAGAGTCTGATGGTTGAGGTGTCAGGAGCCCGGCTGCAGGGCTACGAGACAGGAACGTCTCTACGCAGTGGAAATTTACCTGGAGACAAAAGAAACACACCATCAGCAAATCATTCAACAAAATATAGAGCGAAAAGCGATGTATTGTAAACAAATGCATGAAAATAGTACACATGTATCAAGTGATTTGCCAGTTAAGAGAAAAAGCAACCTTCGTAGCACTCATACATGTGCATTTATTATATAATGTAGAAGTGCGTAGGCACATAAAAAGTCTATATATACGAATAGTAAGTGGTACAATAATAAATATTGCATATGTACGAGTGCTATGAATGTGCCTTCTTTCACTGGCTGGTCTCTCTGTGGACGAGGTGAGGTGCGGGGGCCGCTGTCCTATCACGCCTGTAGCGCGTGGTGCAGTTTGCGTAAATAATACTGCCGCACGCGATTACTCACAAGGCGAGGCCGAGTGCCAGCCAGGGCAATACCAGACACAGCTCACTAAACTAGCGAACAATGTATGATTTCTAACAGAAATGACTCAAATATATTCACTCAAAGTAATGCTGATATAATGGGGAAAATTATTATGAAGCTTTCAAATTCTTTCGAAATATACAATTAAAAATATTCGAGAAAATACAAAAAATATGTTTACAATCGTTTAGTTGGTTGCAAGAAGAAATGTATTTCACTTTTAAAGATTTACACAATACATAATTAGTGTGTAAGTAATGCGATTTATTTTTAAATATCGATTAACGGAGTAGTAAAAATTAAAAAGCGATAAATGAATAAGCCGTTATTAATTACATATAATAAAAATACAATAAGAGCTACGATTAATAACAAATTAAAATAAATTATTACGTAGAAATTGATTAAATTATCAATTTAGGAAAAATGAAAAGGGTCGAATGAAGTGAGAGAGTTGCATTGTTTTGTTGACTTACTTTGGATTCCACTAGTGGTGGTGTCGATGGAGGAGACAGCGGGGCGCACCCGAGTGCCATCCTCCCGGTCTCCATCTTGCTGCAGACCATCTTCCGCCAGCGACCACTCAACTTATTCCACAACAATAACAACAATAGTCCACCAAAAGTTTTATAACGGCGGCGAAAGACGCGAAGCACATTCAAAAAAGTTCCTAACGAGAATAGAATCGACCGTCCATAGACAATAACATTCGAATGAAGTCTTAGATTTGAATGTCTGGAATTTTATAACAAGTGATTCAAAATTTGTTTTGTTTTTAGAGTTAGCTCTGCGCTTGCTTCGAGACGTGTTTCTCGCTCGGGCTCTGGGCTTGGAGTGCTCGCTTGTTGTGGCGGGCTCCGGGTTGTGAGGCGCGGGGCTGGAGGCTCGGCCGGGCGGACCAATGGCAGCCGAGCCGGTCACTCCGTCGCCGCGTGATCACTGCCTGGTGTTCACGTGCACAGCGGCTGATTACGTGACGTCACACCAAGCCGTCACGGACCGCGCGCGTGGTGAACTGTGGTGTGCTTTGCGCCGCGCCCCGCAACCTCCGCCGTAGTACATATAACAACTATTATTATTACTGTCATGAGGCCGCCGCCTGACACACCCGCGTTTCCATCGCGCCGCAGTGACTCGTCAAGTGCGTTTGCACTTCTACCAACAGTTTTTTTTATGCTAATGAAACATCTAAAAATAATCATATTACTTACGACTTGGGAGGCCTGTGAAACGTGCAGTTTGTATATCATTTTTTGGCTGCAATTTAGATGAGACAAAAGAGATTGTAAACTACACATACACGTATACAATTTGATCGGTCTCTCGCGTACCTTGACCTCTTTTTCTAAGTGGTATCAACCACTATTTATTGCGGTTAACAATTACTAAAATCACATGTCTAAACAATTATACATATTGCTGTGTCTTTAGCTATATTTAAATTGTTATTAATATGTATTATTTCTATCACGTATTTTTTTCGTAGCAGTAATAAATAAATGGTAACCATATATACAATTCAACTAAAAAATCTATACAATGGAACATGGAAAATAACAAATAATATTGAATGATATATGTATTATTTTTTTAATTGTAAGTAGATATATCATTTATATACTGAAATAAAATATAAAAATCAAATTATCACCTTAATAAAATACTTGATCAATAATATTTTTGGTGAAAATCTGAAATATCTATTGATTTTTATATGAATTTAATTGTGTCAAATGATCGCAATACTACTAAGAGATATGTAGTTCCAATATCAAACTATTAAACATATCTAAATAGATATTTAAATATGTTTTCTAACAATTAGAAGATTAAAAAAATAACGAAATGTTTTATGTTATTTTTTATATAATTAAGTTCATAGTCTTGTGAGCTAATTATCATTTTTATCCGTGTGATTATCTTGGATTTTCCCGTGATTTTATAAGATTGTAACAAAAATAAACTTTTATGTGCCAATTTTCTCAGTATTAGATTTTAAAAATCTGGCAGCAAATTTGCGTCCAGTTTGAAGCAGATTTCCGGAATTTTACTTTTGACACAACATCTTGGCACGGATTTCTCTCTGGTCGATATTTCGGGTTAATTGGTCAGAGTTATTTTGAGATTTCTGCGTTATAAAGAAATACACGTTCCCGTAGTTACTATCCGCGATATCGAATTTACATAGTTTTTAATTATGGACATCCAACTTGTACTAAATAAATTAATGTCGGATAAATAATAATTTTAATACGTTAAACTAACGACGTGCTTAACAGTATATAGTAAAATATATATTTTTGCGTTAGGTATTAAATGTGAATTTATCTCATGATTGCGAGATACAATATTTCTAAGAATTCGAGAACAAAACATTACATTTAATAATTACATATTTATTCTCTTTCTTTCCCATTTTCGTTTCATATCTGGAGCATACGGTCTCCACAAACAACTCCCCCCCCCCATATTTCTATTAGCTGTCATTGTCTATGCCTTGTTCCAACACATATCTGTACCCGGAAGTCTCCCTGGGAAAATATTTGGTTTCGGAAGAGAGAAGAAGTTTGAACTTGATGGCTGCTGTAGTATCCGTAGCATATTTGGTTATTTGTTATAAAAGATCTATTTATATCTTTGATGAATCACAATATTTACTAACCTTCTGATTTAGGTAAGTTAAGTTCATAATTAATAAACATATGTATTTTCTGTTGTTGCTTCATAATGGATGCTAGATTTTCCAGATTATACCAGCTTAAATTAATTAATTTATGTATTTGATAACCTTAATGTTGTAAATTTGTTTTCAATTAATATTAAAATAAATGCTTTTCGATTTGAATATTATTATATACGTATGTGTAATAACATTAAATTATAATAGTTTCAACACAATATTTTGTTATTTTACGACGCAAAATATGAATGATATTAAATTGCACGTCAAACTACATATTCAATTTTGTAAATGTTATTACTCACTACGTAAACACAAATTTGAATAATAAATTATTGTTAATACCTACCACAAAATAGCTGGTATATGATTGAAAATTCAGTTAAGGCATATAATATATTGATAATTAAGTACTAGAATTTATATATTGAGTTTTAAAAGACTTAAAAATAAAAATGAACGCAAATATAACCTCTGTAATTCAAATATAAGGTAGAATATTGCCAGATGTTGATGGATTATATGAGTGTCGATTTAAGGCTGACTAGGCGCGGAGTCCTTGTAATATATTATTAGTTTGTAGACCGTAGTCAGATAATTCTGTTATTATAACAATAGTACATATGTTCGGTGACAGCGATCTTCTCTGCGAGGAGGTGAGACGAGGGGTGCGGCAGGTTGAAGCATCGGGGGCTCGTCAACAAAAGGACAACCCAAACACAAAAATATTAATTATTCTTAGGACAGTCCGTCTCCAGATAAAAACATATATTTCAGATAAAAACACTTATCTAGGTTGACAGCACATTACTGCAAACATACAATGTTTTTGACACAGAATCGAATAAACATAATACATGTAGTTCCTTTGTCGATAAGTATCGCACTAGATAATAATGTTTACTGTCTATAAATATATAAAACACTTATTATTTGGAAGGGATTTTGTTTTCATTACATTCATAAATATCGTTAATTCATTTAGTTAGATGTTATTATTTGCACATTTCATAAGTTTTTTTTTTAAAAGTATATGAACAAACATCATGAACCGACAAGATATGTATACGAAATTACAAAATAATAAACGTTCATGGAAAATAATTATTTTGATTTTTTTTTGTAAGTACATACATAAATTTTTCTGTATTTATTGTTTTCTTTCAAAGCGTAAAAATAAATAAATTATATTTTCGTCAAATCATTATTCTAAAATCAATACAAAATAATAAAAATATATGGGTCCATAGACTAAAATATAAAATAATAATATTTAAAAATTGAAATGTTCTATTGTTGTATTTGAATAAAATTAACATATTCTTTAACAATTGACTAAAATTTGAATGATCTTGTTCATTCTCCCGAAGCGTGATTTGTCGACACAATGTTCTATCGGCTGGACCTTGTGCATTTCATTTCTCAGATGATGGCCGATAAAATTAATATAGATAACAAGATTCTTGTGTCAATTTAAGACGTGTCGATGTCAACGAGGCGGTAATAATTCAATACCGAAAATAGCTTGTGTGCAACGTGTAATAAATAATCATAATTATTTGTCATATGCATTATTTATTGTCATTTTATTGATTAAATTAAGATATTATTTTGAATGAGTAATAATAAACCCAATCTTAAAAGATGTTGTTGATGTTATTTAAATAATATTATGAGGTTAAACTACAGCAGCCTTTTTTAGGTCCCGAGGCTCTCGTCTCCCATTGCGGCTGATAGGGTTTTTTGAAGACAGTTTTTGACTATCATATACTCAAGCTATAGGTCGTATTTGGAATGACGATGATGTTGTATCATTTTATAAAACTGATTAAATATGTACATACTGGATTTTTTTTACCATTTTCATAATGGTTATGGCATATTCAGATGACATATCTATGTATAGACATTGCTATTTTTATGCTGAACTCAATCTAGCGACAGCAAGCAACCACAATCGTGATAGTTTTGGAACATTATTTAACCAAAACTTAAACATCTAAGCTTGCCGACGTTTGCCGTGGCTTGGATTGCTGTGGGTATTTTATCATAAATAAAAGGAATTTTTCGAATATTGTTATAACAAACTAATCGTTGGCAAACATGAGATAATTATTACATTTTTAGATAAGTTTTGACAATAGGTCCTCTTCACGTTTGCGATGTAAGTCGCTTGTCATCGCTTAGCATGAGCGTGAATCCAGCAAAATGAGATGTTGTATATTTTTTCTGCAAACATTCTACATTTTTTTAGCAAACGTGTGAACCGAAAGCGCTAATACAAATATCCAATAATTGTTGTTTAATGAATCAAACGGCAATAATATTATCAATATAAATTATTATGAACCGGTGTTCCGTCACAACGTAACCGGTGATAACCAGATCGCTGCTGGAGCCGGGCAATCGGCATTCATTAATATTGATGTTTGACAAACAACAGGCGGTGGCACTCACTAAATAATGATAATAGACTTAGTACCTACCTATTACTTGGGTAGGTATGTAGTGACTGAGCACACTCACCCACCGCGTGGGACATTATGTGATATGTCACGTAATTATCATCATCCTTCACACATCATTACGGAACGCAAAAAGTTTTGTTATTCCAGATTCTAACTGGCCATCTAAATAAGTAGCTGTGGAAGGTAAATAAAGTACCCGGATTATTCAAATATGAAAACATCAAGAAAAAAACTAATTTTGAAATATTTTTAATTTAATGATTAAATAAATTAAGTGACTTTTAAGCTTTTTTTCATTTGTAATAGAGATTTTTCTTATAGTGTTTCCGATAGTGTTAATATTAGACCCTTCTAAATATGTTGTTATTTTGGATTGAACCATCTCTTAGGATTAAATGGTCCAGATATTGGGAGCATCAGGCTAATTATCCAATCTTGTGAAAATGTTACAGAAGGGTTGACTGTATAATTATCCAGGTTCTACTTTATACTCACAGATATAGCAAAGCTGCATACACTGTTATCCAAAGGGTACAGAATGTATAAGTCAGACAGTATGGATAAATCACTATCGGTATGTAGTTATAAATTAAAAATATAGAAAAAAATGTTTCCATAAGGTTTATTTATTTATAAATTTACAAGCATAAAAACACCACAGCATTGCTAAAACTCTCAGGCACTTTCATAAATAAAATAAAATTAATAGTAACTAAATTTATACACTAATCAAAATGAAATTTATACAAAACAGTTATATTTTTAAAAATAAGTAAGTAATATTGGAAATCATGGCTTTTGGGTTAAGCTAGGTGCGATGAATTAATGATTACATAATAATATACTCTTAAATTTCTACCACTGTTGCAAGAAATATTATTAGTATGTTTTATTGAATTATGTCACTGGTAGTTTAGCTGTCCTTGAACGTCTTGAGGTAGTATTTAATGATCCTTTTACGCATGTATCGATGGTGGTTTTGTGGAAGACGGGATATCCTTCTTTTCAAGCTTTACCTGACATGGAAGCTGATTTATAACACAACCAAAAGCCATGAAAACCAACGAGAATAGACAAATATAACATGAAATGCAGTATAATATTAAATATATTGTGAGCATTTTGGGTAATATTAATTATATGATTAAAGACATAATAAGTTACCATTATAATGAATTATTGTAGATATTTCTTAAGTGGTACATAAAAAAGATACATTTAAATTATATTGATCACATTCAGTTTTAATGGAAATGGGAAATATGTTATAAAATACGCAAATAAAACTAAATCCGTTAATTTTCTATGAAATATGTAAATTTTTAATTAAATCAGTTCAATAATCAATGCCTTTCTTACCAAAGGTTGACATAAAAATGTGTCAATTTATATAATTATAAAATAGTATTAATAACGAAATCTATCATTAATATACATAACAAATAGTTTTTTAAAACTGAAAAAAAAGAGTTACATTTTAATTTAAAACATTTATTTTCTTTCAAAGAAAGTCGTCTATATCATCATATTTTTATTCTTTTATATAAGAAATATAGCTAAATAAATTATTGTAATAGTTGTAGTAGTTGCAGGCAGTTTTACAAATTGCTTAAGGAAGACAGAACTGTATACTATTGATGTAAATTGCTACCAATTAACAACCTCAAGCATATTGTAGCTAACTTGTAAGCCTCTTGAAATATATATTTGAAGGTTCATGAAATAATAACATTTATAAAAGTATCTCCTTTTTAGGTATTTTAAAAAGTACAGAAAACATAGACAAAGTAAATCATTCAATTATTAATATTAAGGCTTTTTTATTTATCAAATATATATATGTATATACTATAATAAAGTATTTTTAGCACATCAGCAATGCGCACCGAATTATGGCTCTATTTTTTATATATAATAACGAACATTAATCGTAAAAGGGTCTGTAAAAGTGAAATTTATTAAAATTTGTGTTGTATTTACTTTTGGTGAGTTTCTGTAATAAATTAATTAGTATTTGATTCAAAGCTTTTAAAGAGACTCGCAAGAGGGCAACGACGAAAGTAATAATATTACGAATTTATAACCAATACCATATAATGTGTTTTTCATAATTTTTCATTTTTTTTTCAGACGAAAAATGATGGATGTGAGGATTCGAACAGTATACACATATCTAGTCCATTGCAACACGGTAACCACTAAAGCAATTCTCCAACCTCTGAATTTCGATAAATTAGTATAATTAATGCGTAAGTATAATCATAGATGGCACTTCATATAAACATTATGCGCATTTTTTTTTTTGGTTAAATAAATGAAATCATTCATAAATATTTTTTTGTTAGTATCTCAGTTGTTGAATATGTTTAAAAAAATATTTAGAAAAATATTTGTATTAAAAATTTAAAGTGTTACCTCTTTACGGCAACAAGTGACTATGATAACGATATATATCTGAAATACTGGTACATTTACAGACCCTTTTATAGAAGTAGTATAACCATTACAAAGGTTCATCATCAGCGTGTGATATTCAGCATCATCAGCATAGCAGGACGGCAATCAGTGATCAATAATGAGCCACTTCTGGTTGGTTTGCTCTATTTGCTTGGTCAGCAGCGGATGCCTGACTCGGATTTTGACTTCCAGCTTCCCGCCAATGGCTTTTCGACCATCCATGAGCTGCAACGAAGACAAACACCATTAATGAATATTGTTATGATTATGTATACAGAGAAAATAAGAATATTTGCAAAGATATTATAAGTCACAGTACAGCAAGGTGGACAGTTCTGTAAGCTGAAACTGTCTATCTGAGACTGGACCTCAACAACAAGGTATAGACTCTATACCTTGTTGTTGAGGTCCACACGGAAGCCTCCAAGGCAAATCATGCAAACTTGCATAGACTGCCGCTGTAGTACCAGAGAAATATTTGGGTGTTCAATAATCAGCGTTTTTTTAAGGAGATGGGATGATGAGCCCTATGCTCCTTCCTTAAGAGGTGCCTTAACTCTACCGGGGGCATGTATAAAGCAAAGTTTGATTTAATGAATTTAAAAAATTCAAGCTTGATCGGGTTTTAAGCCGACAGCGTCTGAATGTCAAACGCTTTATCAATGACTATTCTGCCTGGCTGCATGTGTGTTATATAACTTTTTTTTTTAATTTCACTTTTTTATCATTTTCACAATAAAGGAGAGCGATACAATGATGAAGAATCGTGTAGGACTCACGTCGTATGACTCGTGGAGGACCGTCTGGGTCTCGAGCGGCTGCAGTTTGATGGCGGCGGTGCCCAGCAGAGAGTCCCGGGTGAAGAAACCACTGAAACAGGACAAGGGGCAACTGCAGGGGCGGCCGCAACACCTACCGACACACAAGTCGTCACACGCCAGCCCGACACTCACCGTTAGCATCACATGACACACGACACATGAGGGAACCATGAACAATGACCTTTTGTACAGTTTCTAGAAAACAACATTTGCAAACTCCCAAGAATCAATCATAGGCACGAACTCCACAAATTTGTTAGGATGAATAATTTTGTTTGAGTCGTCTGTTTAATGAGCATTGGGACTTTCTGTTGCTTGTTTTTATTGCTTTGTTTTTCTTAGTACTTAATCATAAGTACCAATATTTGTATATATTTTTTCTATTGAATTATTAATTATACTTGTATTTTCGTACTTCAGTATCGTATAAAATTTGTAATTTGTAATGTTATTGAAAGAAAAATAAAATATATGTTTCAGGCCAGAATGCAGCCATGTGTGAAATGATTAGTAATTTGTTTGATCATAGAAACTACAAATTAAAGATAATATTTACATTATTCCTATTTGTATGTTCAATGTTTTGAATGAAAAAAAACCATAGAATCGTCATGAAAAGAGTTTTATGTTTATTTACATTTAGGTTTCGATTCTCATCCATTTTGAACAAAAACTGCACGGTGTATGACTTACACATTTTTGTTTATATAATTTATGCAACCAGTTACAAATAAAATGAATTGCTAGTATTACTGTGCATAATGTTCAATTTAAAAAAATAATAATTTTGTTTTTATTACGAATCTGTACAAAAAACCTTGGTTAGTTATGTTTGATGTTGTGATGTGTGTTCTAGAAGTTTAGTTGGCACGTAAAAAACAAATGAAATAAATGTTCCAATTATATAATTCAAAAAATTAATATATGTTTGGTGTTTGATAGCAATGGTGTAAGCATAACAGCATAGGCATTTAAAGAAAGCTCTTGGAAAGTGAAAAATTAATTTGATTAAAAATGTATTGTGAAGCGTATCAGAAGTATAATAAGATACAGATTGATAGTCTCAAATTCCACATCTATATTTAAAATATAAATTATTATCAGTGAGTTTGTTAAAGTGTTGATATGTGAAGTACTTTTGTTTTCCCATATTGTCCACCACCACATGCATGCCATTCAAGCCAACAGCAACTAACCAAAAAATATTTCATAATTCAAAAATATTCCGTTAAATTAAATATTATTTCAAAACAAGTATGATGACCGATGATCATTCATTATTTCATGTATTGCTATTGAAATATTATTTAAATAACTTTATGTACTCATACAATATAGTAATCATGTGCAGATACACTTAAAAATATATATTATTCATTTGTACTTACAATAAATGTAGCAAATTGTAACATACATGAAAATAATAATTAATTTTAGTAATACTTATTACAATAATTAGCTGGTAGTTAAATATAATAGAGACTTAACTTTTAACGAAAACAATTGTATTGATTCACATCAAACGTCATTAATTCCACTGATTTTTAAACTGAAAAAATGAATTTTATTGTATCTTTTAATATTGAAATGATTTATGCAAATTATTTATTTTTAAATACCTGTATATCAAAAAGTTCCTAACCTAATGTTGGTACTTCACATATTAATGATATAATAAGATATTTTGATGTTTAAATAAATGACAGTTTGACAATAAAAGACAATTTCTACAATACCATACTTACACATAACAGTGAACATCAATGGGTTTTACATATACATTTCTATATACAATTAAATGCTTATCCAACGGACGTAACAAGTTTTTTTCAAAATGTGAACTTATCGGTGTTTGATGTGCATAAACACAATAATAGAAACACAAATATTTAAATTTAATTATTAATGTGCTGTGTTGTAATCTCCTACACACAATATTGCAGGATATTAAAATAAAGTTATTGAAAAAACCATCTCAGCGGCATTGACATGCCATTTTGTTGATAGTGGTGTGATACATATTTTATTACAAATTTAACATCACTAATCTGATTTAATAAAATATTTAACAAATTATGAGATTTATTCCTCTCCTGAAGAAATGACTAAATCAGAGATATATTTTAAATTAAAACATTGTAATTTGATAGACGCTGAGTTTCACAACATATTTTATTAAAACTATTATAATTCAACATCCTCATTCATATCATAAATAAGATCGCTTTTTATGATCATTTTCTTTAGATTTGTAAACCAAAAATACTATTATTTAGACATCCATTGAGAGGACTAAAGAAAGTGAAGGTTTGAGGTATAGACATAGATTCTTGTAAAAAGTTTGCAGCAAAAGCAACATAGTGTGTGACAGTGAACAGCAGTGACATGCGTTGTATGCTCACCCTCTCGAGTAGACTTCCAGCTTGATGGCGTAACGCTTGAAGATGCGCAGACAAGGACGCGCCGTTCGCTGCATGGCCAACATGAACACCGCGTTGTATTCTGGACTGTTTGTATCCTTTACCAAGCTGGTCTTATCCCGAACTGGCTCCTCCTGGAATACAATTGTATCATCAGTGTAAGTTCAAAGCTCTTCAGTAAAACTGTTAAAATGGTGGTTTGTATATAAGAATGCAGCAAAATATTCTAGCTCCTTAATATTCTGACCGGACTGTGTGGAACGAAAGAAATAATACTTAAAAAAATCTCATTAAATAATTATTTACCTTTAATTAATAAATATAAATATTTTACGTAATAAATAAATCATTAAATATTTAATATATATTTTAATATTAAACACTCGTAGATAACTTACACAGCTTTAAACCCCTTTCTTAACTCTCCTCCCACCCATCCCCTTTTGCTACTACCCACATTACTTCCTCTTACTTTTTAAACTATTTATTCATCAGTAAGTTCATACATTGGAAACTGTTGAAGCGTTCATTGAAAGCAAAACTGCGGTATTCCATCAAGTGATTACACAGTCCTCAGTGTGATCCATGTTAAAAAAGGTGTGAAGTATTTATTTATTTAATAAGATGATGGCAAATTGATATAGCAAAGACAAAACAACTCACTTGTGGGTAAGGGAATTCAAATTTGACATAAGTGTCAATGTCCTTGGGGTTGGCGACCGTGTAGTTGATTCCTCGCACTATGGACAGTTCGAGGTCATTATCCCCAAGGTCGGTGCAACACTGCACGATGGAGAACTGCTTGTTCTCGTAGTGGAACTTCAGCGGGTGAGAACCCAACCTGGAAATACAAATGAGAACAATCAAAGATTATTACATACTACACTCGATCCATTTCTTACATCCTTTTCCACTTTTGTCGATGGTATTGTTTTCCTCGATCTCTGTGATCTTTGATACGTGTCACCTTCTTCTTTTTTATGTATATATATGTTCTACGTTTCTTTCATGATTGTATTATTAATTATCGTATGCTTATTTTTTGTACATTTTGAAGCTGCTAAACGGTTCTGCTAAATAAATAAATACATCGTTCAAACTATATTTAAAGTAGAGTTTACATCCCCATGACTATTTTGGTATTGAATAGATTCCATCTCTATATTTGGTTTGGTGAATGTCATGACTTTGGTTTAATAAATGTCATGACTTTGGTTTGTTAAATGTTATGACTTTGGTTTAATAAATGTCATGACTTTGGTTTGTTAAATGTTATGACTTTGGTTTAATAAATGTCATGACTTTGGTTTGTTAAATGTTATGACTTTGGTTTAATAAATGTCATGACTTTGGTTTGTTAAATGTTATGACTTTGGTTTAATAAATGTCATGACTTTGGTTTGTTAAATGTTATGACTTTGGTTTAATAAATGTCATGACTTTGGTTTGTTAAATGTTATGACTTTGGTTTAATAAATGTCATGACTTTGGTTTGTTAAATGTTATGACTTTGGTTTAATAAATGTCATGACTTTGGTTTAATAAATGTCATGACTTTGGTCTTGACGATTTTTTTCATTGCAGTAATTTTGACAACCAAATTTGTATGTCATTTATTTGTTAAAAAGACATACAAGTCAATGAACATAACTGATTAATTATTTTCATTGTTTATTGGTCAATAAAGTCCAAAGCCTATATTAACCTTTAAACGCCCAGTGGTTTCCTTACGGGACTACAGATTTGCGTCGTTCAATGCCCTACGGTCCCATAAAGGAGTGCTTATGGTTCATTTCACAATCGGATTACATTAATTTCTAATAATAGTATTAAAGTAAGTTCATGGAAGAATCTATTGTGCGACGAAACATTACAAATATTGGCCTGCTATGGCATTGAACGACGCAAATTTGCAGTCCCGTATGGGACCACTGGGCGTTTAACCCTTTAACTGCCAAAACCATCTTAAGACGCATAATTTTCTGTGAACGGAGCGCCGCTCATACAAAAATTACGTCTTAAGACGGGCAGTTTTAAATGAACAATCAACAATGCACAATGAATAATTAATTTTATGATAATGGACAAATGACTGCATGACTGGCGCTCTCTTCATTTATTTGGTAAGTTTTATAAATAAACTTTATTACACTTTCAATAAGGATATGTTTAGAAGGTTTTATTTTTGTCGTAAAATTCGCGACGTGCTGGGTACCGCCATACATGTACCTGCCGGCAGTTTTTCAATTTTCAATTTTTCAATTTTATTTTTTTCCTTGCAGAAACATTACAAATTTTATCAATTCAATGCATTTCTGAAGTACAATTATAACAAAATAAAAATACAATAGGTAACATAAATGTGGTGATGTAAATTTATTGACACATTTAGTATCACTGACCTGAAGTATATCATGATTGACTCACAAATAACAAGGCATTATTGTTACAAAATAAAACGTGTAACATTACGCCTCCATAAACACCAGTACTGAATTTAAAGCAATATTACACTAAATATGTCAATATCTTCACTCAAGTTGGTTTCAACCACTGTTCACTGCGATTCTTTCGTCTTATGCGTATCCAGGGTTGAACGATGGTCCCTTCAGGCCATACTTGAGGCTCCATGAGAGACTCCAGCGAAGTCGCGATGACCCCGACTTTGAAAGAAGTTGACAGCGTCCGCCTGCTGACAATCCTCCTGATGGTCATCCAAGAAGGATTGAATGCAGCGGTCGCTGCCAAGAAGCTCTGCAAGTCCTCAGCCGATGTATCTGGGTGAAGGCCCTTGGCGTGAAGATACGCCATCTTCACTCCAGTAACGTTCTTTGAAGGAGCTGCAGAACCACGGTTCATCAGACGTTCTGAATGTTGTTGCCTTTCCTCATGCGGAGAGGCGCGACTCAACTTAGAGCGTTGAACTTCTCCGGAAAGATTGCTCGGGGGAGGGAGAGGACATCCACGGAGAAAGCACTCAGGTCCTCCAGTTCCTCGAACGATGATTCGTCCCGGCTGAGAACGGGAGTCCTTGGGAGCCTTGCTCGAAACAGCAGGGGCTCCTTCGATAGTATCTTCCGAGGAGTCCTCTTCGGTGGCCTCACTCGAAGCGGATTCATTGATGGCAGGTTCGGAGTCTCTACTGTCACAGTTAAGCGACATCGACACAGGAATGTTGACAGCTTCAGCGTAGGTAGCCGGAATTGATTTGCACGCTCGAGGCAAGCGCCTTCTGCGGGAAGTCGGCAGACTTGTCGGGTTGGGTGGAGGGTCCACACCACCGGATGTCTGTGCATCATCCATCCCGCATCCAACAGCCTTTAAGAGCCTCTCCAGCAGCAAACGGTGATCGTCTAATCGACGATTTATTTGCGCGATATCACAATCGCAACGGTGCGTCATCCTGTAGGTAGGATGACTAGACACGTCCGCCCGGTTTGAGTGTCGAGCGATGAGTTAAAAGGTTAAAGGTTAAGAATAGGTTGGGTCAAGTAACATTAGGAATTGGTGTGCAGTGCTGCCAACTAAAACGCAAGATATTACTAAAGAGTTACATTATCACTATTCAACTGAAAGTAATGTAAACTCTAACTGGGGTCCATCTTACTTAAAGTACTAAATATAATTACTTGGCCATTCTGACGACGTCAAGGTCTTGCTTGACGGCCAGCGCGAGATGCTCGAAGCGGTTGGCCCCAGCCACGTCCCCGAGAGCTTTGTGATGATCGCGCGTCTCCAGACAAAGCTTCAGCTGGGATCGGAGTTGCTCCTCTAGTCGTGTTGCCACGCCACCCAGCCCTTCTTCGCTGCTCACTGATCCTCCCTCCCTACACTCCTCCGCCATGACTATATCGTACCTGAAAATAAGACAATGGAATATCATTTAGATTTTAGAACATCTAAGCTATTCATAGTGAAAGACCAGGTGATATAAGGTCGAACACTACTTTTTACACAAGCCCACTGAAGATGGCAGACGACATAAAGATATATGCTCTTTTCCTTCTGCATGTGAATGATTTGCTTCAATGCGCAAACATTCACTGCTATGCCGACGACAGCACTGTCCATGAGAGTATAACCTTCCATAAACCTCCGAAACATTCGGAACTATCTGCTGCTAGGCAATCTCTGGTGGAGAAGATGAACATGTCTCTTGAAAGGGTTTCACGATGGGGCGACCTCAACCTCGTCAGTTTCAACATTTCAAAAACCCAATCATGTACTTTCTCCACCAAAAAGACTGCTATGGATCCTGTATCTTTCAACGGTTGTTCTCTTCCGAAAGCAAGCTCCATCAACATGATTGGATTATCAATATCGAATAATGTCAAATATTACGAGTCAATTAAGTGTAAAGCCGGTCTCGCTTCCAAAAAACTAGGTGTATTATATAGATCATGTCGGTATTTCAACGATAAACAACTTTTTTTTTTTTTTTTTTCAATGTTTTGAGCATTCACTTTGAGATCCATAAACAACTTCTTCTTCTATATAGAGGACAAATCCGACCTATCCTTGAATACGGCAGTCACCTTTGGATTGGAGCCCCAAAATACCTTCTAAACTTAATTGACTCAGTTCAAAGAAGAGCAATTCGTTTGATAAACAATGACACCCTTACGTCTAATCTACAATCAATGGAACACAGACGTAAGGTTGGTTCTCTTAGTCTTTTCTACCGTTATTACCACGGTCGCTGCTCTTCGGAACTTAAAGAACTAATTCCTCCTGCACCCACTCACAGCCGACAAACTCGTCTTACACTTGCCGAACATCCATACACGGTTAATATATGTCGACCAAGAACTGGCAGCTTTCAAAGTTCCTTCCTTAATGCCACCGGTAAGCTATGGAATGCTCTTCCAGCGTCTGTGTTTCCTCCTTCCTACAATCTGGATCTCTTCAAGAAACAGATAAATATACACTTGCAATCTCCCCAACCCACACACAAACACGAACACAACACACGTTTCCCGCATGCAGCGTCCAGCCTCCCTGGCTGAGCGTCATAGAGTGCACTGGTCTTGACCGGTTGTGCTTTCCTGCATGCGTTTACATAAAAAAATATATATATATATGCGGCTAGATTATTGAGTACCAGCTAAGAATTTTCAAATTTGGACTGTTTCACCTGACAAATAGTTTTGCGGTACGAATGGTTTGTAGGGCTAATTGAGTATAAGAGAGTAAGAATGTAATTTAGATTGATATATATCTGTGGCGGACTTCTGTTTTATCAATTGAAATTCAATTGTACCAATTTCAGTATCTATGCCTTGTCTATTAATGTTTGCCTTGTATGTCCCATAGATATCAGTAGAATCGTCGTCACCAGAGGTCACTTTGAGTACTATTGCACCTATCAAGGTGTGAGTTGAGAAAACTATTAATTGAAGACTGTGAAGCTGATATGAAATGAAGAATAATCAAACATACTTACAGCTTATAGACTATCGCACACAAAACGTGATCTGTCATGACTAGCTACAATACTTCTTGTGATTGACTTAAAAATGATATGTTTTTAAAATCAGGTTGCCTACCCTTCTTCTAGTTGCTGCTTGGCCTGTGGTGGAAGAGGAACTGTTGACAAGTCGACAGGAAGTCCTCCTAGAGCTGCGTCGATCAAGGGATCCAAGCCTTTAGCACACCGGAGGAACTCCTTGGCTTCTGTTACTTCTCCTAAAAGTTAAAACAAATACGAAAATCATCAAAAGAAATGACAATATATAATATATATTGTATACATAACATTTATATATAATATTTTTAAATGAGAATGATTAGGTTAGGTTATGTCAGACCTTTCTTCTTGGCGTTGAGCGCGGCCTCTCGGAACTCTCTCTGTCTTTGCTGCAATGTGGCCAGCTGCTTCCCGGCAAGTCCGGTGCCCAGCTGGTTACCCATCTTGCGTACAGAGTTGCTGCGCCCGGCGTTGCTCAGTTTCCCCGGTTTATCGGGAGGACTGGACGTAGTAGGGACGGGTTCTTCGGGCTTGAAAGACAAACGAATAGTAGTGTTATGTCTGTGACAATTTTGAGACCAGCAGAAAAAGCTTACTTGCTGCCTTGGAAACACTGAATTGTATTTTAATGCCACATCTGGGAATCAATTAGAAACAAAATGCCGCCTAAACAGCACTTCTATTACTTCCAACCCTTTATATGTTGATACTGGTCATTGCCATCTTGTTTAACGATCGACATCGTACTTCTCTCATTCGCAAAAGCTAACCGGTTACATCCCTGTTAATCAGTGGCCAACGAGAGAACGATTAGTTCCTGGTATGGCTGTGAGTGACAGCTTGTAGCGCCAATCAAGAACGAGCAAGGTACCACTTGACATCAGCATGATGTAGCCCTTGCTGACTGGTACTGAAAACCTCGATATACAATTTTTGTCTCATTTCTGTGTGTTTGTCGTACATGAATGTGTCCGCCATATTGGCAGTTGGCACTAGTAATATACACCGCCGCTTGGGACGCCGGTGCGACAGCGCCGACGAGCGCGATCAGTCGGTTCTCGCCCTTCAGCGAGAGATATTGTATTGTGGCTCGGCCTAATGCTGCGACGAGGACAAGCCTTAAATTTTTTAAATTTTAACGTAAATATATGTCAATGTGCTCCTGAAAAAGTCTTTGTTTTGCTGACCTGCTCCTCATCATGCCCTCACCCAACTGTATAACACCGTTTTGAAAGAGCGGAGGATGTTACACTATTCAAGCGACCCTCAGTCTGCTGTCTATCGCGCTTGTTAGGAGGTCAAGTCTGAGTCGTTTCCTGATTTTAGATTGTCTTCCTGGCCATAGCGTAAACTCAAGGCATCAGCATTAACATTTGTAATAGTTTTAAGTCCAATTATGTATTTTTTTATTTCATTTTTAAATGAATAAGAGTATCCTGAATGTCGTGGCTTTAGTCAATTTACCCCTTGGTATCAACGTTTTAGAATCTTGACACCTCACTATAAAAAAATCTAACTGTATAATGGGTTTTGAGAACAGGTACTTGCATAGATTGCTAGAAGTATAATGGTTTGACTTATGAGGAATGATTGGCAGATTACACTCAACATGAGTGCTTAGCCATATACATGGTAAGTGTCATAGAACTCACAGGTAAGACTTCAGCATCACTATCACCATCTGTCGGTATTCTCCTGTAAGTGTACATAAAAAAAAAACTTAGCGGAGCCCCTAAATACAGAGCTTTATGGTGGCAGTTTATGACTACCATATACTCCATTTCATTAGTCTATGTTTGTTATCTCACCTGAGATTTGGCAGGAGGTGGTCCGGCAGCAGGGGGCTGCTCTGGTTCAGGTTCTGCAGGCGCGGGTGCTCCCGGGATGGGCGCGTAGCCGGGCGGTGTGGGCAGCTCGTCGTAGGGAATAGGTCGCCCCGCAGAGTGTGCCTTGATGGCCTGCTGGTATTGCTTCACAATGCGCCCCATACGACGCGCCTTTGATGTGTTTCCTGCCTCCTGTGCGGCAGCCTCTTGTTGCTAAAAATCAAACATATCAAATTATTAACTATTTATTAACCTGTTTCATTTATAAACCACTGCTTGAGTCGGCCCTAAATAAGCCAGTCCTCGGAAGCATAGACGAGAGCTGTTCAAAAATAAAGGTTACATTTGAATTTTCCCAAGCTACATACATTCGATTTTTGCTCCAAAGCATAAACACGCCCGAATAAAAGAATTGATAAAAATTGACTAAACATCCAAAATGGTCGACCTTGTCGTATCAAAAAAATAACACAAAAAATAAACCGCGAAATTTTAAAAAACACATTTTTTTAACAACCTCGTATATGTTTATGATACCAGCTTTGAGAGTGTGATAGAAAACGAAACTGATGTGGACGCCGATGATTTGGGAGACCCAATTATCCGAGAGGAATTTGACTTCGCATTAAAAAAGCTCAAAGATGGAAAAACACCAGGGATTGATGACCTACCCGCTGAACTAATAAAATCGGCAGGAACCGGAACTCTAGATGCTCTGTTCACAATGACTCAGATGATTTATAATACAGGAATAGCGCCAGAAGACTTCAAAAAGTGTGTAATTGTAACTCTGCCAAAGAAGCCCGGAACAACAAAATGTGAACAACACCGAACACTCAGTATTCTATCCCATGCATCCAAAATACTGACCAACATAATCCTACATAGAATTGAACCAAAAATTGAAAAGACTCTCACTAGCGATCAATTTGGATTCAGAAAAAGAATGGGAACCAGAGAAGCAATCTTATCCCTGCGTATGATCTTGGAAAAGAGGATAAAAGTGGACCAAGATACATATATTGCCTTCGTGGACATTGAAAAAGCATTTGATAAAGTAGATTGGGAGAAGCTCTTCGATGTAATGAAAGAAATTGGAGTCAAATACAAGGAACGAAGACTCATATTTTCACTTTACAAAGAAGAAGCTGCCATAATATCACTCGGAAATGTCCAAAAGGAAGCAAAAATACGTCAAGGGGTGAGACAAGGATGCTCTCTGTCGCCTGTACTCTTCAACGTATACATACAAAATGCAATTAATAACATCAGGGAAAAAATGGGGCATAGAGAGGGGGTTAAAATACATGGCCAAAAGATTGATATGATAAGGTTTGCTGACGACATTGCTCTGATTGCTGAAACTGAAGATGAACTCACTGAAGCGCTGACATCCATGGAAAACATATTTAATTCCAACTACAATATGAAGATAAACAGCACAAAAACCAAAGTCATGAGAGTAAGCCGCAATGAGCAGCAGAAAATTAACATATCAATGCTAGGAGTACCCCTAAAAGATGCAAAAGAATTTGTATACCTTGGAAGTACGATCACCTGGGATGGCAGAACAAAAAGAGAAGTCAACAGTCGAATACATCAAGCAAGGCTAGCTTTCAATAAAAAAGCCAAAATTCTTGAGTCAAAGAATATTACTTTAGGGCTCCACAAGCAACTTGTCAAAACACTTGTTTGGAGCATCTTAATGTACGGCTGTGAGACATGGTGCTTATCTGAAAGTGATAAAAAAAGACTAGAGGCCTTTGAGATGTGGTCATACAGAAGAATTCTCGGAATTTCCTGGAGAGACCACGTCACGAACAATGAGGTTCTCAGGATAAACAAGGAAGATAGGCACCTAATAAGAACCATCTCAGAGAGGCGAGCCCGATGGATTGGTCACATCATGCGACACGATGGTCTTCTTCACGATATTGTGGAGGGGATGGTTGAGGGTAGAAACTGTAGAGGGCGCCCTAGACGGGAGTATTTACAGCAAGTATTCGAGGACATGAATTGTAGCGCCTATGCTGAGCTGAAAAGGGTTGCGGAGGACCGAGAGGAATGGAGATCGAGATGCAAGATTCTGTTGCTGCAAACCAATCCACCGGATTGATACTACGAAGAAGATATGTTTATTTTTGAATTTATTTAATTTTATATTATTTTGTATAGTAACCTTGTACACTTCTAGTCTCTGCTTCAGAGCCTCGGCCGGGGAGCTGGCGGTGACCAGAGCCTCCGGGGGCGCCGTCTCGCTCTCAGCCGGCTCCGGGGGTACATCTAAAAAGATTCAATGGAATAAACTATTAACTACTAGTATGATACCAAGCTAGACAAATGTTTGACAAGGTATTTATAACATCATCACTACACACATGAAATTGAATATGTTATTGTAGTCGCATTATTATAATGTATCATATATGATTTTAATTTTATGAAATAATTATAATAAGCGCTATAAGCATCACCTGCTGAATTTTGCACATGTTCCTCCTGCCTGGGGGGCGGTGCTGGGGGTGCCTGTCCCGGAGGCCCCGGCATGGCGCTCAGATCAACGACCTGCCCGGCGGCCACGGCTGCGATGACCATCTCAAACTGCTTCGCCATCTTTACGCACGCCAGCGCGGTTACATTATCACCACTCTTCTTGGAGATGAGGGCTGCTATCTTGTACTGCTGCTGCCTCTCTGTGAATGCATCATTTCCATGGTAAATATATTTATTATTGGTACGAAAGATTAACTTTATTACAAATATTTTTTCCCTTAATTTATTCATGTTTACTTATTAATTACTTAGTATATTTGTGTTTTTGTGTATAAACTGAAACTAACATTATTATACACATACAAATCAATAGTGTATACCATCTTATATGTCATTTTATCATCATTAATCAAAGAAAAAATCGGTCTGTGGTTCAAATCACACATCCATCATTTATTTTTCTCTTGATCGATGAAATAAATGTTTTATGATATGGTATTTGCTATATTTTTTTAAATGTATTAATAATGGTCGGAGTGTTTTATTAAGTAAATATAATATTATAAACATATTCTTACTGTTGTATAATTTAAATTAAGTGAAGTTATTTTCTTCTACCAAAATACTCAGCACACCCATGTGGCAATGGGCAGACAAATTTGCCAAAGAGATGACGTTATATACGGAATAAAGGTGAAGTGGCATCTAAAACTGACTGTTAGCAGTAGTAGGCTAGATTCAGAAGCCGGAAAATAAAGAAATGATGCATTGGATGGATACAGGCTGATGCTGATATTGGTGAATAATAAAAAGAGGGTTAGGAAAGAGACATAAATTTTGTGCCTCCCCACATTAATGACAAAGGAAAGGAGCTTACAGGCAAAAAATCACAGGACACTATTAACTATTGCTGCTTTTTAAGGCTCCCGTTGTATTGAAAGGAAATATGAATATGAATAAAAAAATTATATACATTCAACCCAGGTGGTGCTGAAGTGTACTACTTATGTTTAAAATCTAAGTATATAAATCAGAAACCTAATATTGTAGCCATGAGCAGAGCATCAAAATAAAATATATATCACTTCATAAAACTTAAAAATACAAATACAACTTGTTATACATCTTTCAGTAAATAAAACAGATCATTAAAATAATTATGTACTTTTTTATTGAATATTTTTTTTATGTTACATGATTGCTCACATTTGTGGAAGCTTTGTGGTTACATAGAAATTCATATTTAACACTGAGACAGACCAGAGCTGGCATTTTGAATCAACTGTTTAATATTAGTTAGGTTAAGTTACAATAACAAATACTTATAGTTAGTTTTTGTTGGGTTAAAATAACAATAATACATAATACGCTAATGTAATTAATAAAGATCCAACTTGCCGACACAAGTGGTAGTGCCATAATGAATAGTACCGAAGTTGCAGCCACCAGTAAAGATATAAAATAATTGCATACAAACACCCGAGTAAGATTTAGCCATCTTGGCAACATTGCAGTTAACTTCTTTCTCTTAGAAGTTGATATTCTTTGATTTTTAATTTTGTTATTAAAAACCAAACAATTTATATTCATAATAGGTAAACTATGTTCATAGAAATGGGTGAGTTCACGGATATGGGAGTGAGCAGAAGGGAGGGCGGGGAGTGGATTAAAGAAAAAAACATTATTGATTCTACAGGAATTATTTAAAATATATTTTTAACCTTTCAACAACTTTATGGTGTCCTGAGCCTCTTCAGACAGCTCGGCTGCTGGCTCACTCTCCTCCTGTTGGGGTGGGGGCGGCGCCTGTCTCGCGGGTCGAGGGGGACTGGGCGGGGGAGCATCGGCCTCAGGACTGGGCTCAGCTGGGGCAGGTTCCTCCTCTGTGGGGGCTGGGGGCGCAGCAGCGGGCGCTGGGGGGCCCGGCTCGTGCTTGGCCGTGCTGATTACCGGCGGGATATCGTCTTCGGGCACGGGTTTACCGGCTTGAGCTAGTTTCAACTGGTCCTTCAGTGTTTTCAACCCTCGATTAAACCTGAAATTAATTATATTATATCAACTTTTCCATGCCAATTCCACAAACGAAAAAAGATTTTAGTATAAATTAAATAATTCATCATATTGTGGCTTTTGGGTTTAGCCGTGTGTGGCAAATTTCTGTCGAAATATTGATTTACAGAAATTCGCCACACACGGCTAAACCCAAAAGCCACAATATCAAATCTGGCCGTGAAAACCTAAGAAGTTATTTGAATAATTCATCGTGTAAAACATTGAAATTATTAAATTCCATCCAGAATTATCAATCAAAAAAATCTGACAAATTAAGATGATATCTTATCTAGGCATTGCCATGATCTGGCATCCTTTTTTGCTTAATCCATTTTTAGAGTTGAGGATTACCCCTTTCCTGTATAATTTTTTACATTTTGACATTTAACACCCATATGCAGACATTCCTTGGCTTAAGGTAACCAACTTTAGACCCGTATTCAGAGACATATCTTAAAGTAACCAACCTATAATAGCTACTTTGATGTGAGGAAGCCTCAGCCCTCAACTCACCTCAAATCTTAAGAAACGCCATAGCTTACGGGTGTTAAGTTGGTTATTTTAAGTCAAGGAATCTCTCAGCATACAGGTATAAGTCTTTCAATTTACCATCACCTCCTTGGACACATTTATTTGATGCGTTGGTAAGTTGTTTTTTTAAGGACAAAAGAAGATGCAAACCGTCTTGCTCGGCTCGTTTCCCCCGAAGCCTTGGCATTCTGCTCCGCGAGAGTGTACATCTTAATGCGTTCCTGCAACAAGGCAGAGAGAGCTCCAGGAGGGGCAGCTCTGGAGGGCGGGGCCGGTGCTGGCTCCTCCACTTCATCGCCAGCCAGTTCAGACAGCTCGTTCAGCAAGTCGGGGTCATCGTCCCCTTCTACAACCACAAAATATATATATATAATATAGAATATCACAGCATAGATAGTATCATGGGAATAAAATCTATGAATGGGCTAGAAGCAGAATGTAATCTCGCATGCTATTTAGTTATTTCTGATATAATAGGCAAAATATTAGTTGTTTTAAATGTTACCTGAGTCCTCTTCATCGCTGGGGATGTCCCGCAGACTGTCGGCTACCAGGCGGTCCAAGTCTAAAGCCGGTATAACTTTAGCTTTGGGCTTCGGTTTGGCTTTCGCCCGTCCTCCAGAGATGGCCGCCAACTCCGCCTCAAGGTCGCTGTCACCTTCGGAGCCCCCCGAGCCCCCGCCTTCATCCAGACTTGACGGCACGTCAAACAAGCCATACTGAATCAAAATAAATCATTTTTAATGCAGACACAACTGTTGAGTATTGAAATAAGTATTATTACGAATTTTCCATGTCCTCGAATATGGCAGTTACTTTTGGCTTAGAGTTGAAAAATACCTTCTAAACATAACCAACTCGGTTCAAAAAAGAGCAGTTTATCTCAGTAAATAATGGCACACTTACATCTAATCATCAATTAGACTTTTTACCGCTAGTACTATGAAGACTGCTTCTATGAACTCTTAAATTAATCTTTCCTGTAGGACGTCCTATGTCTTACACGCCTCACATATGCTGAACACCCATACACAATTATTGTATGTAGATCAAGAATAGGCAATTTTCAAAATTGATTCCTAAATGCTGTCTTTAAGCACTGGAATGTACTTTCAGTATCTGTGTCAAGTCTCTCATACAATCTGGATGTCTACAAGAAACATAATTATATACACTTGTAATCTCCCTAGCAGTACACAAACATATTGTTGACCTATGTCATGTATGTAAGAGTCTGTAATTGTCAAGTAAAGGGTCTACTGACGATTAATAGGTGTAGGTGGGATCAAGTGAGAAAGTTTAAAAGTATAGTGTCCATGATAGTAACATTAAAATATGCTTAGTAAGCCAACTAATGCCTATGTTTTATAATTTTGAGATCAGATGTTTTGATCTATTGTGTATCAGATGCATAGATCCTTTTGGAAGATGTGAATTGTATTGTTATGTTTTCATTAGTTGTTTGTAACTTATTTATGTTTTTTAAGAGACATTAATATATCAAGAAGAATAAAACGGTAAAGGTCATGGATGTTGATGGAAACGTTTAAATTTGTGGAAATCATCAATTATGGTGACTGTCCCTTCAATGGTGGCCGAAATATCAATACAACGTAATCATTGCCTTCGCAGATTACCGATCAAACATCATTATTTGTTTCTCTATTTACTCTGGTACACGGCTATAATGAGCCATTTCCTGATAGTCTCAGTCTTGTTTTGATAATGCGACACTTATTGGCGACAAAATGAGATCATAATATTTTTTAAATAATGTAGGCAATACGGAGAATGACGAAGAGTTAAAACAAGGAAATAATTATAACCTGTGATAGACTCTGACCCGCTCTCTTGCTGGGAGGTCTGCTTTCTTTTTTTCTGCCAAACATTGCTGTCACATATGCTTATCTTCAAAATATTTATAACAACTATAAATTCAATCCACACTAAGAAATAATACAATCTCCAATTTTTGACGTTTGACAGAAATATGTTTTATATGGCTGCTATGTGAAAATAACGTACGCAACATAATTTCTCGGCACTCTATACCTAAACTTGTCACATTACGAAATTAAAATATATTATATATATATTTTTATTTATTAATAAATAAAATTTGCATTGTGCTAATATGTAAATACACATTAGCACAATGCTCCTGAGGTTTTAACCATTTAGCCCTAAGAGGCGGTTCAACCCAAAGTAACAACATGGAAGGGACCATTATATGAAAAATCGCCGTAAACTCTATGGGATAAAATCTCCCGTTATAGATAAAAAAAAGCATGTGTTATAGGAGGGTTGACTGTATATGGAGGTTAATAATTTGTGTGACTAAAGGGCCAAACAAATACCCAAAATTATGTGGCCTGGTAAATAAACGGTCCTAGTGAAAGTAACCCTTAAACTTACCTTCTTATTAGAAAGTATTTGATTGTATAAAAAAGCAAATCAAGTTTTCAAAATGCAATAGCGATGATTCAGAAAATAATTATTTTAGTTTATATATTATTAAGTATTGTTGTAAACAAGTAGATACCTAATATTATCTTATCAGAAGAAGTCAAAATTAATTAGCGCAAGCAAGCTTTTATTTTGGTACCCCTTACCATCTTAAATTTGTTTCCTTTGGTGTTTCAATATTAATAAAATAAGGTTTCATTATTGATAATTTAAAACAGACACTCTTTGAATTTTGCATATGAAATTCTTCTTTTCAGTCAGAAAATTGTTTAGAAACTTCTATACTCAAATACATCCGTGCACAAAATTATGCCACCATCGCCTAAAAAACATTCACAACTGAAACCAAAAATGCACCAGAGCCAGTCTACTTCAGTGGCTTTTAACCGGTACTTTGCAAAAATGTTCCAGGTGTTCCATGAGCAGTCTTTGAAAATAACAATCTATTTCCGAAAATGATATAGAAAAGAGAGCTACAAATTATAATTAGCATTATCTGGAGAAGCGTTATTTCCAATATTTCTATGGAAAATTGATAAACTCCTATCTTTTAAATGTATCAATTATTCAATATTTTGCATGTAAAGCGTATTTTGTGTTGACTCCTTACACTCAAATTGAATCTTAATGATTTTGGTAAACTATAATCTGTCTGAATCAAGTGTTCCATGGCCTCAAAAATGATAAGAATCACTGGTCTAATTACACAATTGATGACAAATAAGAATGTGTGTTTGGTTTGTGAATTGACATGATTACTGCTAATTTTTTGAGTGTAGGTTGAATTGTTTTTATTTTTTATTACAATAATAAAACACAGGAAATATTTTTATCACAATTTAATAAAAATTTAGCACTTCATCAATTATTACACTTTTAGCTGATCAATAAAATAAATATATTTTTTAGACCCCTTCCTTTACAAATTGTAAACAGGATATTTATATATAAATACAAATCCAACTCAATCGAGCAACCCGATTCATTGAATGACAAGTCATGAGTTATAACATTACTTCCTATCTCCATGTGATATTTTATAGTTTTATTTAGCTACATGAGTTATGCTTAGTAATTTTAACTTATATAGATCACCGATACACAGCGTCACTGGTTTTATAATCAATGTATTGTATTTTAAATTATTTTGATATATCGAAAGAGCGAGAAAATCTTAAAAATAATTTTTACTTTTCCAATTTATAAAATGTATGGCTTGCCTAATAAATAATTTAATTTGCATGTAATCAAATAGTATTCGCGAAAATATACATAAACCAGAAAACACAATCCCCTAATGAATACATTTAATTACAACCGTGATAAAAAAATAAACACGTAAATCTATTCCACCAGTTAAAGCTAATCACAAAGCCTTATAATTTATTATTTTTGATTTTTTTTACCCATGGCAACACGAAGTTTGATCAGCTAATCATAGCATTGTCTTTTATAATATGCGCTTCTAAGATCACCTGGCCACATAAAGCTATCAGGATAACATTTAATTTGAAACCGAGCATTCGTGCTTTAGGAGTATAATATATGGAAATAATATTACAATAAACATCTCTTACGGATTTGAAAAAAAAAACAAATGAATGTGGGAAAACAATGTCTGATAAGTGATAACACTTAAAAATATTTGAATGGAGCTTTTTTAATGTTACAACAAAAGACAAGATCTAGAGATTTTAATAAAAAAAGAAAATTATGAAATAATCCATTTACAAAAACACCGTTATTTTAGGTTTTGTTATTTTTGTTAATATTTGAGTGAATACATGAACAGAATAATAAATTAAACAAAATAATTTGAAGGATAAACCATCTATTTCAATAATACATTATAATCTTGATTTTTTCATGACTGCTGGGTGATATGGTTTTTTTAATATATCCTTATTACAGTATTACCTAAGTAATAATAAAGCATTAATACTTTACAAAAGTAATATTGATTGAATGAATATTTCCTTTAGAAATGGCAGAGTTTGTAAAGAATCATACAAAGTTAATATATTTTACATAAACTAAAACAGATATAGGAGGTGTAAATTAATAAAAATAAATATCTTCATTTATAACAGAACACTAAATCACATAGAAATGATAAAAAAAACTGATATTTTAATAAGAAAAACACATTTAAACTGTATTTTTATTCGTCAACGCTAACATTACATGAAATAAATATTCGAAATATTATTAAGTATAAGTAGCAAGCTAGGACCGAGTATTGTGTGAGATAGCAAAATGTAATAATGAGATAATAATTATAGCAATAATTATATTATAGGCATAACAGGCATTACGCCAGGAGAGTTGTTCCTTCTGTTTCCACCTCAAGGCACATTGATCCGACCGGGTTTGACACTCGGCTTAGATGCCACATCCATAACAATCTCTTAAATATGGAATCACCAGTACGGTTTAAACGTTAATACAAAAATCAGACAGAACACATGGAATTTGAGAAATATTATTAATACTTTTGATTAAACCTGCAATTCAAATTTATGAGAAAAAAAAACTTTAATAACACAGCTATCAGTCGAACTACAGCCGGCCCATTTTCAGTAAAATAAAAGAATGAAGTCGTTATTCGCTATGAACTACTAGGGTACTTTAATCGTACAATAAATATTATTGTTTTAATGTTAATGTTAAAGGATAATCTGAAGTCGAGAGGTATTCTCGTATTATTCTATGACTCCGGGTCCGACTGCCGCAAACTCGGAAAATTACTTCAAAGTTTGATAAGTGTCGACCGGCGCGGTAAACACATCTAAATAATCAATAACGTAAGTATAAATTAGTTAAAATTATAGTTTTGCATAGGATAACGTAATCTAAAAAAAATGGGAGCAGCAGCTGCTTTCAACTTAAAAAATCCCCATACCGTTTAAAATGCAGAATAAAATTAATATTTCACAAGCGTATCCCTCTCTACGACGACCAGGGAGAATCTCAATTTAATAATACGATGCGTCCGATGTTCCGCCGCATCACAAAAGTGTAATTTGGCGAGACATCCGGACGCCGAGTTGCTTCATCATCGTGTGTCTCGCGCGTCGGTCGAGACTCGGGATAAAACACAATTTACAAATAATAATATCCTAATCTAAAAGCTGTCGTATCGTCGTTTAATTCATCCTATCGTTTGTACAAATAGTGACTCCATTGTGCTTCTTGCCCGGGGATGCGTCGCACATTACTCTCACTGTCTTCACGGAAGATCACCAGCTGAATCCCCGACGCAAGCCGATCCTCGCGGACTGTCTTTCGTTAAAGCGCCACAGAGAGAATCGTTCGGGTGAAGTTTCACATCGCTATAGAAAACTGATTCGCGTCATTCGATTTGCAACTTTCTCTGCTTCTTCTCGAATGCGAAACGATAGATACACTACGGACATCGCCTCGATTGATGATTAATCGAATGACTTCTCCGTCGGTTTCCGATCGCCGAGCACCGCGACATCTGAACTGATCTTTCACCGAGTCAGGATAAAACAAATATTGCACTCTCGTTAGTTTTCTTCATTGAAAGATCGGGCGCGAGAGGGTGACGGCGATCAACATTCGGAAGCGTTCAGATCAATGGTCGGCAGTTTCTTGGCTCTGGTCAACCGGTCCAGCTCCGCGGCGGCGCTTGAGCGCACGGCCGCCTTGTCGGTGGGCAGCGGCGGAGACAGCGGAGCGTCGGGGGCGGCCGGGGAGCGCTGGGAGTTGGGGCCCGGGGGACCTCCGGGGGCTCCGGTCTTCTTGTACAGCAACGAGTTGAAGAAGTTGGCCAGGACGCCTTCGCCGCCGAGGGTACTCGATGATCCGACAACCATTTTTCCTCCGTCAAGCTGAAAGTAAAAGTCATTCAATAAAACATGATTTCCTTCTATAGGATGTGCACGTGGCCGATGAATGATACAAACCGATTAATAGCGTGACCTGATAACTTTAATTACATGTAATAATATTATTTATGTCTAAAAAAAGGTGATAATTATTTCAGACAATACTCCTCCATAAGGATTGATAACCTAATTGCAGATACTATAACCTTTCATCTTCTTATGACACCCTCTTAGACCTTTTTCAGATATACAATAATTATAGCATAATTCATAGAAATGAGCTGAGATAAAATTCTCAACCGAGAGTTGAATTATTAAATTTTTGCGACAAAGTTATTTTCTAAATAGTATCACAGTAACAGAGAGAATTTCATCTGTGAATTCTACACCACTTTGTATTTTGAGCACGTCTTAATATTGCACGTAGGTTTTTGATCTGACAGTCTTTAGAGTACAGTTCTCACACTTGCCAGCAATTTGCTATGAACGGGAGGCATTCAAAGGATGTCTTTTGTTGTTGAGAATTACCAATGTTTGTCAATGAAAGACCTACCTTCTTAGGTGAGCTTTGGGAATTGATCTGTCCGGGTTGGCGTGGTGACGAGCGCATGGGAGATTCCCCACGAGGAGCGTGAGGCGATCCCGCCGGCGCCCCGGCCGTGAGTCCGCCGCCCTGCAGCGCCCCGAGCTGTCTCTGCAGGAACGTCTGCTCGTCTTCAGCGTGAACCTCGACTTCTCGACTCGACCCGCTCTGAAAAAATAACAATAGTAATCTGAGTGAGTCTTGCATACTTAGTAAGCGATTGCCACAAAACTTAAGTATTGTGGTAATCGATGGGTCACCCTACCTTTAAATTAAAATACAGCTATAGTACCAGGATGAGGTTTTTAATGATGGATTGCAATGGCCGTACATCCCAAATTGGAAATAAATATGGCACGGAAGTTATTGTAAAGTAAATTATCATCTAGCAGTCGAGATTATTTGAACGAATGCCAATAAAATATAACATAATCTCTTTTTCAAAGTATTGGTGAAAATTTCAATAATTTTTACCTTTCTTACGACAGGTTGCGCTATGACGTCTCTATAGTAGTCTTCAGGTTTGCAGGTTTGCATATTTTCATATAGAATACTAATCTTTTTCAACGTGTCCCATCCGGCAGGTCTGTAACAAAAAATATGCATATAACATCAAGATTGTAATATATAATACACTAGCTGACCCTGTCAAATAATGTTTTCAATGTTGATAAACGACGTTATATAAACAATTTATAAAATATTGAAAAAATTTCACTCAGGATCAAAAATCGACAGTTATAATTGATCTGTAAAATGCCATTTCAATTTTTGTTTTGATGATGAATTATAAAATATTCAACACCTGGGGGATGTTGTTTACTTATCGAGTCCCAGAGAATAAGACAATCATTCTAAGTACTTTGAAGTGTTCATCGCTTGTTCAATGTGATGTTTCTTTGTTAATGATGAAAAAAAATATGAAATCTAATATCAAAACATATATATGTATACATATAAGTATACAAGAGAGTCGTCACAGGCTGCCTCAAACCAACACCCATTTCTAAACTATACCCCTTGGCTGGTATCGCACCACCGAACATAAGACGCAAAGTCATATGCGCCGAAGAAATGCGTAAGGCAATCAACCAACCGTCCCACTGCTTGTATAATCAGATACCCCCAACACCAAGATTGAAGTCTCGAAGCAGCTTTCTGAAATCCACACAACCTCTCACATCTGGCCCTGAAAATGAGAGACTTCAACTCTGGCAACAAATCGCACCAGAGGATTTCATTACTCCAAAGGAAGGCCTCCCAACTGGCAAGAGCCTTGACTGGCGGACATGGAAATCCCTAAACAGATTAAGAACCGGAGTTGGTAGAACAATGGACAACATCGAGCAGTGGGGAATGCTTCGGCAGGGAGAGACTATTGTGCGACTGTGGAGACCTGCAGACCGCCTCACACCTAAGATGCTGCTCCATGTGCCCAACAAGTTGCACATCTCAGGACCTAATGCTGGGCAACACACGAGCTATCGATTTCGCCAGATATTGGGAAAAAATAATTTGACGTTGCTGACACGAAGAAGAAGAAGAGAGAGAGTATACAACGCAGTAAACTGACATTATACATTTGTCATTTTATATTACACTACTAATAATTAATTTAGCCAGCATCAGAGACTCATTTCAACAATAAATACATTTGTGTTATTCTATTATTAGATGCCAATATAGAAGGATCCAAAGTGTATATTCAGAAGTTACGTAATAAACAATGAATTCTGTTGCGTTTCAATAAAAAATATTGGATAAGACTTGTATAATATTGCTTGTGCTGCATCGCTCGGTCACGAGTTAGCCAAGCGAAGGGGAGAAAAATAATTAATAAATGTTTACATGAGCACTGCGTCCTTCTCCACGACAAGGGCCGGTGTGCGGAAGGGCAGCCCGTAGATCTTGTGCGTGAGGTACTTGTAGAGCAGATCGCAGTTCTTGTCCTCCTTAGCGCTGGTGTAGAACAGTGCTGCACCGTGCTGCAGGCAGAAGCGACGCACCCACTGCTGCATGAAGTCAAAATGTTCGTCCCGGAAGTCATGCTCCTTCTCCAGCGTTGTCATGTAGTCCGTCTGAGCAAACAACAACATCCTTTGTTGATTATTATTTCTTATGCTTCAAAGATTTTGTCATGTAGTCTGTCTGAGCAACTACAACATCTACTCTTGATTATTATTTTATATAATTCAAAGATGTAATTATTTCATAGGAGAAGCTTCAAATAGAGATTTGATAATCCAAAGACGTTGTTATAATGTTAGATGAGGAATAAAAAGTATTTGGAGTATAACCTTTGTTAAAACGACGACAATGTCCAGCCCCAGATTTGTCGTGAGGACCGACTCGGGTAAAGGCATTCCATCATCGCCGTCGTTTCCATATTCTACATCGTCGTTTAGATTTCTAGAAGATCTCTTCATGGGGGAGCCGGCTTGCTCCATCTCGTCCCCGGGCTCCGCGTACTGATGCCAGGACCGCACGCATCTGTGGCGAGCTTCCTGCCGTTGCTCTACAAAAGAGAAAATTATTATTATACATTATTAAAATATTTTTACAATAATTCAAATCTTTAAACATTAAAAATAATACAATAAATAGTTCTATATATGTGCCCATAATTATGAAAGTGGCGTAAGTCAAGAAATTGTAAAAAACGAGTTATTCATTTATTTCAATTCCCAATGTTATGAATTAATATAATCTTCATCCAACATTAATTTAAAAAATCTAAATACCGCATTTTATGCAACACAAACCTTTAAATATCTCAGAACGAATAAAACAAGACTTACACCACTTTCATAATCATGGGCACATATGCAAAAATTTAAAGTAATGATATTACTTATTGATAATCAGTTACTAAATGTCATCCATATTAAAGCAATGTAAAATATTACATATTTATAACAGGACTTAATGCGACTTGTAGGCCATAAATAACAATTTAAATGTCATTTAAAAATCAATTAAATACCTAAATTGATTAAGATTGCAAGAGACTAAAATAACTCAGGAGATATTTGTATTTTTTTTCATAAAATTTGTATATCACATTGCTTTTAATCACAACTAGAAAACTTTTATTTTTGGTATAGTTCTGATATTTATTATAGTGGACTATGGTGGATTTTTTACTTTACACGAAATTTTGCATAGTCATCAAAAAAGAATACTTTTAATTTGCATAGTTATAAAAAATGCAATAAAAAGCATACACCAAAATATCCATGATTCATGTTGGAAACATGTTAATGGTATTCAACATCAGATTCTGATACAACAAATTTTTTGTAAAAATGTTTTGAAAACATTGGATTGTAAATGAATAATAGTAGACAAAGAAGTGTCATTATAATATGTTGATTATTTTATTTTACATAATATTATTAAATTGCTTTTATTAAGTGTATCTTAGAAATAATTTCAAGCGAAGAGAACTTTATTTTATTATTAAATTAATTCCAGTTTTTTATTGAGTTCAAATGAATACTCAAATTGATTTGATCAGATAGCGTTGCATGCAAAATGATAATGCATATAACGCCATCTACTGGAACCAGCATGTATCTAAAATGCCCTTCCATTCAAAATGTATAAATAAATTAAGTCCTTCATATTTTTTCCTGTTTTCTTTATCGATAATAGTTATTTGTCTATTCGGGATCGAGAAAAATCTAACAACTCAAAGATCATTAAAATCAGTCCAACCGTTCTTGAGTTATAAACAAAGGTCTTTACACAACTTTCTTTTTTATATTTCTAAATTATTGGTGCTTATAATTTAAGTACTCACCATTGGTAAGAGGTAATTTGTCTAAGTGGTCTCCTAGGATGGAGGCCCAGCTCTGCAGCTGGTCCAGGAGCCCCCAGGGGGTGGTCATGGCCACCGTGAGGATAACCAATGTGTGTGGAAAAGTACGCTCGTTCAGGGCAAACTTCAGAAGATTTGTGTGGCCCGGGTCCCCGTCCAGCACCCAGACGCTTAACCGGGTGTGGTCTGAAAAGAAATAGCCACAATGTTCAAAAAACAATATAAAAAAAAACAATTGATTATATATATTTCTTTCATATTTCAACCAATTGATCTTATAATAATTATGTCTAAATGACAGGAGGTATTTCTTATGAGTCATATTTATTATATTTTGTATTTTGATATGAAATATAAGGTTGTAGATGTGTCCCAAAATTCTTGCAGGTAATGTGCATATTTTTTGGTCTTACATGGATCTTCATGGTTCGTTGATAATCAACAATGTAGAATATAATACTGAATACTTATTAACCTTTTTCTTACGTCTCGGTGGAATACAAATTATACTGTCAATATGGCGTGAATTTTTCAAACCATTTTTTTTGCTTAAAACTAGTATTTAAAGCATTAATGTACTTATCTGGTCTATTTTCATATATCACATTGGTTCTTCTATCTTTTAACTATCAGATGATGAATAAAAAACTATTATATTTAACAAACGTTCATTATGTATCTCGAATAATGTCAACGGTCAGGGAATCTTTGACGGCATGTATCGACAACCGATCCCAAACGCTTAATAAAAGGTACACTTGTATTTTTATTAAATTATCAATAAATTACATGTCATTCATGACTTTCATAGATAAATCAATAATTCAAATATTTTGGGACACCTTTACATCATAAGAATGATTGAAAAATATGTATTTAGTAAATAGACGATATAAGATGCCTTTTACAAATAATAATTTTTTGAATGACAACATCTGTATATAAACATAAATATATGGAGAAAAAAATATATATATTCTAAACTAAACATATAGAATTAATAAAAGCTCAACTTAAGCTGGTTGTTACTAAAGACAACTGACTACATATTTGAGTATATATATAACTATATAATTAAGTTAATTTAAAAATATTGAGGTTATCTTATTCCGTAAGTTTTACATCGACAGATTTATACAATTAAAATCAATAATAATACTAAATCGAAGTTTAGATGCAATTGGTATTAGTTAAATGTAAAAGTCATACAAATAAAGAGTCTTTAAAAAAAGGACACTCTTCAGAAATATCTTCATAACACTGATAAAAAATATGTATTGAATCACCTGTAAATATTACTGACATATTTACATATTTTCAAGTAATTTGAAAATTCAGTAATGAAAAATGCACAATTCACAAATGTAATATTAAAAACCGCATAAAAATTAAATAAGTCCGTCAAAAATAACAGTTATTGTAAATTAATTGTATTGAAATGAATTAATAAAGATTTGCTCACCGTCTCGATATTCATCTCTTACATCTATGTAGGCATATTCCAGGCCAGAGCCCTTCTTGGGATCCTCGACTCCTTGCAGCTTGGCAATGAGGGTCGTCTTCCCGGACTCATTGTCGCCCAGGACCACGATGTTCTTGCAGGTCGATAGTTTTGTGTTTCCCTGGTTTTGCACCTCCTCTAATATAGAAGACCTAGAACGAGGAAACCGATGCGTAAGTAAACACGGTGACTCACCGCAGGCTTAAGGTTATAATTTTCAATATGGGAAAAGTTCCCACGGAGGCGTCGAGGCGCCCGTAACCACGTTAGAGAGCCTCATTTATAAAAAACACGACGCACTCATGATCCGTTTGACAGTTTCCCATGGATTTTTTTCCCAGCGCAGCGGTGATGTTATCGAGTGCAAAGGTGTGACACATAAATACCCTATAAGGAAGATAACGTTGGAGACGCGACCGACATAATAGTTACGCACCACAAATTTTCCTTGACTTCGGCTTTGTCCTTCTTTTTCGATTTCGGGCCGTTAACCTGCCCGGTTAACTCCATTATTGTAGAAAAAAAGTCGATGAATTACGACAGCGAAGCAAAGAGTCCGATTCACAAAACGTACGTCAGAATGCCATAGACGAGGGCAGACTATCGAACAAGAACATTACACAGGTGAAGTAAGGTGACATAATAATCTTTTATTATATATAATTGATTTTATTGACTACATTAGTAAAAATAACTTCTATTGTAAATTATGACTTTTTGGTTGAACGATTTTGACGAAATCGTCAATGCTGTGGATGACCCCTGCAGTGACGGTCGAAATATCGGATATGAGAAATTCGCCACACACGGCTTAACCCAAAAGTCACACTTCTATATAAGAGTATCTAACCATTTTAAAAAATAATTTAATAATATTTAAAAATTATAATAATGTAAATAATTTATCTTTATAGGCAGACTTATATTATACGATAATAATTTAATATTTGTTGACATAAACTTAAGACTAATAATTTTAAATTGAAATAATAATTAATAATTTGACATATTGCATTAGATTTGAATATTGTAATGATATTTTTTAACTATATTTTTTTAAGTCTTATATATACTCAAATTAATATGCTATTATGGTTTGAAATTAAACATACGTTTGGTTGAATTTAATTATTAATGAAAAAATAAACTAAGATACCTAGCATGATAAATCCTTTCCTGAACCATTACTCCTACCAAATTATGTTACCTATCTATCAGTTTTGTTTATTTATAGGTAGGAATGTGTTTTTAAATTTTTAGGTTGAGTAAGTAAGATGACTTACATATTTTGGATTCTACAAATATAAAAATACACTCGATAAATTTCATAAATCTACTGCGTTATTACTAGAACCAAGCCCCATTTCATATGCTGGGTTATGTCTGAGTACTTTTGTATTATTTAATTAGAATTGTTTTTATCTTTGTAGTAAGTTGGAGAACTGCAAACTAATATTGATTTAATATAACCACGTTATATTTTCATCCTTGATTCAAGTCCATAATATAATAGGCTTATGGTGAAGTAATTGTTTTAGCACTTTTTTATAAGTAATAAAATATTATACATACGAAGACATTTTTATTTGTAAAATTAAATGTTTATTACAGAAAAAAAGTAGGGGCCTATATTGAAAAAATCTTTTTAATCGACAGGTAACATCTCCTAAAATCTGGAATATTCGATTTGATGTCAAGTTGAAGTTAACATTATTGCACAGCTGACGGGCTAAGATTTTATAAGTAAAATACACAAACTAACTAACATTGTCATGTCGCTAGTTTTAAAAATGTTCACTAGTTTATGACTTATGAATTAAATAATTACTTAATAGATGTATATGTTTGTGTTTTAAGTAATAAAATAATATGAAAATAAGCTAACCTAAAAATTAAGAAAATGGACTCAACAAGTTCAGACAATTATTCTGAGTGGGATAATTTATCAACGATTTCAACTTTTGACACAGGTAAAGAGGGAAATGATTAATCATATAGTATTGTAGGAACATATTATAATTCTAACCAGTGGCGGCTCAGGGGTGTGATATTTGGGGGTCCTGTGGGTAGATTTATAATAAGTAAAATATCACATTATTTCAATTTTTATTTAAAACATCAAAAATAATTACAATTAAAAGTAAAATAAATTGTAAAACAAACTATATTCGTCTAATTTTGTTATTAGATTTTTATTCATAACTACTAAATTATATATAAAATTGGGCAAAGGTTTTCGATTATTTTTTTTATCTTTAATTTTTGGTGGAATATCATAATATCGAATAAAAATAAATGAATGTAAATCTTTTGAATGTGTCACCTTTTTGGTAGATTTTTTCATCGATTTTTGGGCAAATTATATTGACTGTAATATATTTTCTAGTAAACAAATATATCAGCCTATAGTTTTTGACTGGAATCAAATATATTTTATATTCAATTATACAGTAAGTTAATTTTGAACGTTATAACAATAGAATAAAGCTGTAACGTGAGGCTACAAATTCCATGTAAAGTTCAAGACCGCTTTAGACGCCATACGCAGTGAATGGGTTAAGAATTAAATTAAGAAGAAATAAAAAATTAAGGAATAATTCAAAATATTTTTTTAATTTGATTTGATCTTGTAAATTTTATTGTAATCGGCTTAATGTTATTAGATTGCATATTTCCATTCCCATCGCCTTACTGTTTTTATATAGAAACCGTCGCAGGCATGTAAGCAATAAGTACTGTGTGTTTCATCGCAATCGGTTGAACTTTATAGGAACTCATATTCCCATTTCTGTGTTGTGTACAGGTATGTACACAAACATTGATTTACGTGGCTCGTATTCCTGTTCCTGTTTTCGATTTTTATTAGAACCATTGACAATATGCACACATTTTTATATATTATATAAGATTATATAATAAGCAATTCTACAGAAAAAAAACTGTCAGTTATAGCATTATTTTATAAAACTTTTTTATTCTGTAAAAACATTGATTCTAGTTAAATGAATTGAGTAAAATAAAAGCAGCGAGGCTACTTCTTTTCCCAAAATATTTAGGTTTCGATGGTAGGTGTTAATAAGTTATACTAAACTGAAGCTTTACTTCAATTAATATTGCACAATTAGAAACTATTTTGTTTCTTTATATTTTTTTAAATACGCATATTGCGTTTCCAGGCGAAAAAGAATGTTCATCCACTCAGCTTGTTGGCGGCGAACAGCTAACGCAGCTGGGCTCACCACAGGTCACCACGCCCATCAGCCTGTTGGTGCAGTCGCTCATCCAGCAGCTCTGCACCGTCCTGGAGAGCGACCGCGACAAGGCTACCCGCCTCTACCACTCAATCTGCGAGAAGCTGCACGAGGTCAAGCTCCTGGATGAGACTTATGCGATGGGTGAGTTCGAGACCATGCGGCTGCAATACCAGCGAGCCCTCCGCCAGCTCGTCAGCGTCGCAGGAGGTGAAAAGCTGCCAGCTTCCTACCAATCAGGCTGGCCGCTACCGGCAGACTCGGGACTCGAGTGGTCGCGCTACTTCCGAGAGTTCGAGGAGATGTTCTACATCGCCGGTGGAGGATTCGGGAGCGTCTATAAAGCGCGGCACCGTCTTGATGGAGTCGAATACGCCATTAAAAAAATCTGCATTCGCTCGTCAGATGTCAGCTCCGTCTTGACTCACCTCGCAGAAGTCAAAACCTTCGCCGGATTGAGTCATCCCAACGTCGTGACCTACAAAGCGGCCTGGCTGGAACCTCTCATCCAGAGAAAGACTAATTTTCCAGATTCTTCCGCCAGAGATTCCAATTCTCAAAGCGGGACAACGTCTTCCGATCGGGTCGTCGACGATGACGAAAGCGAAGATTATTTATCAAAAAGTGACTCCGATTTTAATGTTCAATTTAAAAACAGTCGTTCCGATACCTCTTCGTCTAAAAGTGAATTTATTAATTTGAGCTTGAAGGAAGCCGAAGATTGCCAAGCTCTATGCAAATTAGAAAATAATCAAATTGTGTATAAATACAATATAAAAGCTTCACATGTTAATCTCGAATGGGCCACTTTGTTTATTCAAATGTCTCTTTGTCAGAGGACGCTGAAGCAATGGCTCGAGCACAGGAATTCAATGACAATCTTGAATCAAGACACTCCTTCGCCGGTTCTTAATTGTGTCACCGACCCTCTGGACATGTTTCCGAGAACGAATCTAATATTAGAGGAACGCAATATTTTAAATAATGGCGACATTATGAACATTTTGGAGATGCCTCGGACAAAGGTCATCATCGATATTCTTTCTCAGATGGCTAGCGGAGTGGATTATATCCACCGGCGTGACATTATCCACCACGACATCAAGCCCAGCAATATTTTCATCTGTCTGGAAAACAACACCATAAATGTTCAGATCGGAGACTTTGGATTGGCTTGTCCGCAGCAGAAGTCCCATGGAGGTGCGGCTCTCGGAACACCGTTATATGCTGCTCCAGAACAATTAGAAGGGCTTTGTAATAAAAAGGTAATTCGATTCCATACTTTTGTTGCAGTATTCTTTAAAGTAAATAATATTAACCTTTAAACGCCCAGTGGTCCCATACGGGACCGCAAATTTACATCGTTCATTGCCCTAGCAGGCCAATGTTTGTAATGTTTCGTCGCACAATAGATTCTTCCGTGAACTTACTTTAATACTATTATTACAAATTAATGTAATCCGATTGTGAAATGAACCATAAGCACTTCCTGTATGGGACCATAGGGCATTGAACGATGCAAATCTGCGGTCCCGTAAGGAAACCACTGGGCGTTTAAAGGTTAATGATGGCAATACTAACATTAAATTGTGTATTTTTTATACTGAAACATTAAAGGGATGTCTACATGAGCAACACTCATTGAATGAAAAATCTTTATTTTTAAATAAATTATTAAAATTCACAAAAACTGCAGTTACTAATATTTATAAGATAATGCCTTCAAATATAAGAAATGTGAATTTTTTACCTGTAATCTTCTACACTATTTAGTTATCTTCTCCATTTCATTTTAATTAATCACTTACACTTTAATTAAAATAACATTAAATTATTTCTAAAGTAATCAATTATTTGGAATGATAACATATTACTTATTATTTATCAAAATATGAAATTTGATATAATAAAGTGTCAACATGAAATTTACACTTAGTGAAATAATTTATTTTCGTATAGTTTTTTTGATATTTCATTTACTTTATTATATTTTTAAGTTTTGTAGGTGTACAACATATAAAATACTATTAATATTTTTTTAAATGAAAAAAATATACCTAAAATATCTTACCTAAAATATTACAAATGAAAAAAATGTGTTCATGGACTTTTATTGACCTTTTGGATGGGTGACTTTTTGTTGGATTTGTTACTTGATTTTTAGGCTATTTATATGTATTGTAATGTATTTTCTAGTGGTTTCAAACAAATCAGTTGTTAGATATTGATTTCAATTGGAATAGATTTTATATTCAATCAATTTTCAGCATTACAATAGTAGAATATAGCCGTAATGAGGCTCGAAAATCTGCGTAAAGCTCAATCGCTATAGATGTCATCTGTGAAGGGGTTAATGACTTCAACTTCATTACAAATTTGAGATTTTTCTTTGCTTAAAGAATATTTTGTTATTATATTCTGTATTTGCATACCTAAACTAATAATTATTATTAAATTTCAGAGCGACCTTTACAGCATCGGCATAATACTTCTAGAGATGATCGAATCGTTTGACACTGAAATGGAAAAATCCAAAGTGCTCGGTCAGCTGCGAGAGGGCAACATGCCGTCCCGGGTTACCGTGAACTACCCACAGCTGGCGCACATCCTGAGCAAGCTCGTGGAGAAGAAGCTCAAGAAGAGGATAGACACAACACAGCTTCTGCAGATGATCCACGAACTAAAAGAGGACAAAGATGAGATCATTCGAGCGCTGCGCGAGGAGACACGGCTGCTCCGAGAGGTAGGAGCCGCCAAAGATGATGAAATTGCTAGACTTAAGCTGATGCTTAGCAAAAAATAAATTTATGGCTGCGTTTTAGCAGCGAAACCCTTTGTGATAATTTCTTCGATTGGAAAGACAATGAACTAAGAAATAACTACTTAAGATTTGACGTGTTTATAAATCTTATAAAGATATAGAAGACAATTGTGTTGCCAGATAATTAGAAAAGACAAGGTGAAATAAGATCGCCGGAGAGGACATTTTAGAAGCGATTCATTTTATAGACATTTTCTCTCTACTGGGGATTGAAAGAGTTAAATATTGTCTTTGATTATTCTTCTCTAAACATCATAGTTTCAAAACAAACAATATGTTAATAGTAACTTAATCCCACCAAAAAGGTGTTGGTTTAAAGATTTTAGTGAGGAACTAGATGGTTTCTTTACATGTAGGATTGGAAGAGCAGTGTTGACAACTATTATAAATAGTCTTTAAAAAAAAAGCCTATGAAGCTTTATTTTTTAATTATTTTTGTCTCGGAAGAGGATGACAATGTCCTAAGTCTAATGGACAGCTAGTCTTCGATTAAGTGATTTTGGAATGAAATTGTCATAAAAAATCTGGTCTCATTTTATTTTGCAATTGCATTATTTTTCCTTATTGCCTTACTTATACTAAGTATATTTTGCAATAGTTAACAACGAGGAAGAATGTAGTCACGATTTTAAATTATAAACCCAAATTAAGACTGTGTGAATAAAATTATTCATTAGAAATTATGTTTAGTCGGTTAAGTACTTATGTATTTACATGTATTATTTTAAAAGAATGACAATTTCTGAAATGTTGGAATTTATGAGATGTTTTACAGTGATGAGAAATAAAAAATACAAAAAAATATTTCATTTTTTTATTTCATAATAGTAGCTAAAAGATAAAATAATATCTGTTAGCTCATAAAAAGGAAATAATGTGTGTTGCGATTTCATCGAAAACAACCGATGTCCAGATCACAATTAAATAAAATCTTTGTCGGCCTCCAGTCTTTGATCTGTAATAAATGATCTTTCAGCGCCAAGTGCGTGGAGAAGGAGATCGACTCAATAGCGGTAATAGTCTGGCTTGAAAGGTCCTTCAATCGGGAGGTTGAGGTAGGCGGCCTGCTTGGGAGTGAGTTTAGTGAGTTTGACTCCCAAGTGGTCCAGATGCAACGCAGCCACTTCCTCGTCTAGTTTCTTGGGCAGGAAGTGAACTCCCACCGCGTAAGTTCCGGGCTTTGTCCACAGTTCGATCTGAGCCAAGACCTGGTTGGTGAAGGAGTTGGACATGACGAAGGAGGGGTGGCCAGTGCCACAGCCCAGGTTGACCAGACGACCGCTGGCGAGCAGGATGATGTGATTGCCGTTTTCCAATGTGTATCGGTCGACCTGTGGCTTAACGTTTTCCTTACTGACGGCATTTTTGTCCAACCACGCGACATCGATCTCGCAGTCAAAGTGTCCGATGTTGCAGACGATGCTGTCATCTCTCATCGAGAGGAAGTGTTCCTTTCTGACGATGTCTTCGCAGCCGGTGGCGGTGACAAAGATCTGTGCCTCCTTTGCGGCTTCCTCCATAGTGGTGACCTCGAAACCCTCGATGGCGGCCTGCAGGGCGTTGATGGGGTCGATTTCTGTTACTAAGACGCGTCCGCCAAAGTTTTTGAGTGAGTGAGCGCAACCTTTGCCGACGTCTCCGAAGCCAGCGACGACACAGACTTTTCCGGCGATCATGACGTCGGTGGCTCGCTTGATGCCGTCTACGAGCGACTCGCGGCAGCCGTAGAGGTTGTCGAACTTGCTCTTGGTGACAGAGTCATTGACGTTGAAAGCGGGAATCGTGAGGAGTCCCTTCTTGAAGAGATTGTAAAGGTTGTGTACCCCGGTGGTGGTCTCCTCGGTGATGCCCTTGATGCCTTCCACGTATTGTGGGTACTTGTTCAGAATCAGGTTGGTGAGATCGCCGCCGTCGTCGAGAATCATGTTCAAGGGCTGAAATAAAAAATATATAATTTAACTTATAGTATGCAATAATGTTTTTAGATTATAGCAGTCTCAATGTGAAATCATTTAAAGTAAAGTTACCTTTCCATCGGCAAAGACGAGGGTCTGCTCAATGCACCAATTGTATTCTTCCTCGGTCTCCCCCTTCCAGGCGTACACGGGTACACCGGTGGCCGCGATGGCAGCGGCGGCATGGTCTTGTGTGCTGAAGATATTGCAACTGGACCATTGGACCTATAATAAAAAATTCAAGTTAATACCTTTAAATATTTTTTTCTATGATTCACTAATAAAAAAAATAATAGTTCATTTTAGTGTTCCAAACAATAAATAAAGTAAAAACTTTTAGAATTAATGGGTAGTCCATTTTTTTTCAATATATTTCTATCATGTATTTGAATGCAAAGGTGAAGACAAAGATAATGTAAAAATATATTTTCTGTAATCCAAAATTTAATAGTTTAACATTATGTCAGGCTTATTTAAAATATTTGCTTCGTTTAGTTTCTTGTAGAAAATCGTCATTTTAAACGCCGCTTTAAAATTTAGCAAAACAAAATGTTTACACCAAAATGAATAATTGTTTAATGTATTTACTTGGTTATCTGAGAAGGGCTGAGAAGGAATATAATCGTTTGCGTAAATGTATCAGATAAAAAAGTTGCTTTGACAACAAAAGCAACATGTTATAAATAATAAACTCAGTGACCTATGAACACAGCATAATAATGATATGTGACGCAACAACTAAATAGTGTTCAAGATATTTTTCTCGCAAAAAAATATTCATAAAAAAAACTAACCGAGATGACCCCTCATGATAAAGACACTGGCCTCAAAAAGAACATAATGCCTTAGTTATGTAAACACATCGGGCGTCAATTTCTGCTCATCGTAAGATTGTTACACAACCAGAGACAAAAAAAACACTTCCTTGTCTAAATTAGAATGTAATGTATGATAAGGTTCCACAAAAAAAGCTTGAAATCGATAATCACCTAATGGGTTTATCATTTTTTGTATTCTCATTAAATACATTTTTTATGAATGCCACTTAAGAGCATTAAGGTATATTGAAAGGCATTTTTTACACCAATTTTAAATTGAGCTACGCTTTTCGTTTAACTTTAATTTTGGATCAAGTTTTTTATACGTTTACAAAAATAATGATGTCAATAATGAAATCAGGCAAATAATAAATGAAATTGAAGTATATTAATTATTTACATTCTGAAAATAAGATATTAACGGTTTCAGTAATTATGTACATATTTGATTTGCTATTAAATTTGTGGACAACATATGATCAAAACTAAAGACCAGGAATATTTGTTCTACAGCTGTTGTAGAAAAAAGTATTTTATGGAAACAGAAAAAAATGACATGTGTATTTTATAATTTTAAGAGTTGAATAATCCTTGCTTTGTTGTTGATAAAAAAAGAACCGTCAGAGAAGTGATTAAAATGGAGCAGTTTTTTTAGCATGATTTTTGGAGTGAAATGATTGTTGCCTCACCTCTGCGCCGAGCTCAACCAGGGTCTCGATGAGCACCGCTGTCTGGATGGTCATGTGGAGGCAGCCACCGATGCGAGCCCCCTTCAGCACCTTAGCGGCGCCGTACTTGCGGCGGCAGGCCATCAGCCCCGGCATCTCATTCTCTGCCATGATGATCTCCTTGCGGCCCCAATCGGCCAGCGCCATATCGGCTAAGCAAAAAAAAATCACTTTTGAACAATCCGTTTTACCATCAGTGAATGTTTCTTATTTTGAATGTAGCTCTCTTTTCACAAGTCCTCAGTCTCTGACCCTGTTGAGCGTCAGGGTCTATGCATATACATACTCAATGAAACATCAACTACAGATATGAATTGGGATGAGGCAAGAATAATAGCAGCTGACTAAAGTTTTAAGACAATGTTTGTACCAGTAATTTGAGGCTACCGTAAGCTTCAACTAAGGAGCAAATATGAAAGGAATAGATTATGTATGAATTATCATAACTATATTGCTACTAATAGATATTGTTGATCATGAGATATTGTATTAAAAATGTCATTTCAGGTCAAATTTGCATCAAAAATATATAATTTCATGCCTGTGCATTAATGCAAAGGCAGTTTTGGTTTATGATATCGTTCTTAGTTGAAGCATTTGACTGCCACAATGCTGCAAACATATTCGAATCACTTTCTCAATTGTTAGAAGCTGCTGTTACGGAAACAAAATTCTTTATTATCATACCCTTATAAAAACAATGACTGGCACAAAATCTCCATAGATCTGTATCATGCCAGATTTTTTAATATGTAATTTTAAATCGATTTCTGATAAAAAAAAACTTTATTTAGTAAGTAGTGACAGAAAATAATGAATATAAAATTTGTTTCTGAAATTAAATATTCAATGCTGTTGAGATGGCACTTTAGGCAAACGAAATCAGAACAATTAAAACCATTATCTACGCAATGAAGCAGCTCACATCACCATTGCTAAAAATAAATTGTAGATTAAGTAACGAGTCTGTAAAATAAATTGATTTTATACATATATATTGGAATGCAAAGCAATTATAAATCATTAAGACATTAACTATAGAATCACTCTCAATACATTATAAAACTTGAAGTTGTAAGTGTATTTTTTAGGCTTCCAAAGTCTTTCTCTGAAAAATTAAATTATTTGGTAATCATTTTCTACAGTTTTTTTCTTCAAAGTTATCACTGTTTCTACAATATAATTCAAATTATATTTTTAATGAAAAATCTGATAATGATATTATTCATTAAGGAGAAGTACTCTTTATTTACAAGATATTATTATTTATTTTTTAAAGCTGGATACAAATAATCTAAAGATAAAAAAAATGTATGCATAAAGGTCAAGTTTTAGATATTTTATTAATAATATTTATATGGGTAAGTAACATGACATATGATGATGAAATAATTTATTTAAAATATGAACAACTAAAAAAACGGCAGTTGACTTAGGAGGGTAATATTAGCGGGAAGCTAATTATATTATCACACAAAATTAATTTTACTAAAAGCTACTTAATTGAATATATCGACGTGCTGTGGTGAGTCTAAGAAATATTAAGAATTGGTCCTAATATTAGTAAAAATAGTAGAAGTGGCCGAGGGTAACTGAATAAAAAAAGTGTAGGAAAACTAACTTACCAACTTTGAAAGGTGGCTTAACCATGGTAACGAAGTGAATTTAATTCAAAGGAACAAAATAAACTGAAGGACCGTCTGGCAGAGGATTCTTCCCAAGAGACAAGTCTCGTTACCGCAGTTGGGTATAGAATGAAAATTAAAACGGTCGGCGACAAGTAAAGTAGCTGCGGAGCAACTTAACCAAGCCGACCACACGTGCTAAAGACCTCACTGACAATTCTTTATAGCTAACAACATTTATTTTTAGCGGCTAACTAAATGTCCGAAGTGTTTTATTAGCTAAGCTCCGTGTATTATTTAAAAAATAAAATAAACGTCCGTAAAATTAAAATAAATCGCACTTAATCTAGGTGATTTAATAATATTTTCTCTCGGCAGCCCTGTTACCTGATAGTGTTTTATAAAAGTGTTCCATTTCATTAGACTTACCAAAATGCGCAACAAATTATATATATATATATAATCGTGTCGAAAACAACAGGGTCAGATCCTGTCTGCCCAGAAGTGGGCGACGTCGATGGCGTTACTTCTGGCCATCATCAGGTCTTCCTGGGTGCAGCTATTCGGGCACAGCGCACACTCCAGAAGGTGTGACAGGGTCTGCTCCACGCCGCAGTCACATTCAGTCGGTCCGCTGTAAAACTGCCAGGCCCTCATTTGTGTCCTCGTCTTGCATACTCTGGTCCGAAGTCTGTTAAGGGACCTCCATATATTCCACCCTTGGTCATGTCCAGGGGCTAGGTCCTCTTTCGGGGCAATCCAAGTATTCCCCTCAGTTGCGCTTCTCCACATGTTCAGCCGCAGGGTGGCCTCAGGTATCTCCAGTTCCGTTGTCGACTGTAGGAAACTTCTTCTTGATTTGAGCCGTGTAGTTATCTTTTGGTACCCAAACATAGGGTGGAGTGCGTCGTGGGTTGCTTTGGTGAGTTCCTTCTTGGTAGTAACTACTCGCCGTATGTTTGGTGGGGCAATGCCCGAGAGTTGATATAGCTTTGATATTGGGGTAGGTTTTAGGCACCCCGTAACCACCCGGCACGTTTCATTCAGAGCAATATCCACTTTCTTGGTATGGGTAGACTTCGCCCATACTGGCGCAGCATACTCGCCAGCAGAGAAACAGAGAGCTAGAGCACTTGTGCGGATCAGGTTTGGTTGGGCTCCCCACTTCGTACCTGCCACTTTTCGGAGTAGGTTGTTTCTGGTGGACACCTTTTGCTTAACAGACTGACAGTGTTTCTGATAAGTGAGGGTCCTATCCAGCTTGACCCCTAGGTATTTAGGTGTGTCGCAGTGCTCTAACACCAAGTCGTTCCAGGTAATGTGCAGCTTTCTCTTGGCAAGTCTGTTATTAAGATGAAAGGCGCAGACTTAGGTCTTGCTTGGGTTTGGCTGTAGTCGGTTTTGGTGGTAGTACGAAGAGAGGGTGGTGAGTGCGTTAGTAAGCTGGGTTTCTACTTCCTCGAAAGAGACCCCTTGTGCTGTGAGCGCCAAGTCATCTGCGTATATGAAGGACCTGGTATTGTTCAGTATTGGCTGGTCGTTTGTGTAGACATTGAAGAGTAAGGGCGCTAACACGCTTCCTTGAGGCAGTCCATTTTTGTTCGTGCGCCATCTGCTACGCTTACCTTCATGATCAACACTACTACGGAAACAACATCAACAAATAATAAAACGACATCTTATAAAAAAATATTCTTAAGCATTTAAAAATGCAAAAACATGAATACGATGATGGAAACAAACTTTTACTAGCTAATTATAAAAAACATAAATATTATTTATAATACAGATAGACAAATAATTTACTTCCATCTAAAATCTAGTTTACATACCAAAATAACTTGAAATGTCAGTATAAGCTTGTAAAAATAAAAAAAGTCTATTATTGTTAGTAATAGTTGTAGTAGTTTGGAGATAGATAACCTATAAAATAAAAATTAAAAGGATTAAAACAAAATAAAAAAACTAATCAATATTTTTAATGAATCAAAATACTGCTCAAAAGCCGAAGATAAAAAATGTAATTTTTACACTTATCCCTTTTTATTTTCAGCATACATATTATTGATTTTAGTAGGTAGTGACAGTGTTCCGCAAACATAGATCATGTCACGAGGCTATGGTCATTTATTGGTTGTTGTCTGTGTTGTATCATATGACTGACTTGTGCCTGACTTGAGGGTGAGGCGAAGCAAGGTCCAGCAGATCGCAAATTATTCAACATGTTGGGGTGTCTTTTCAATATTGACGGCGGCTACCTGGAGGGGCTTTGCCGGGGCTTCAAGTGCGGCATTCTTAAGCAGGCAGACTACTCCAATCTTGTCCAATGCGAGACACTGGAAGGTAACATCTCGAAACTAACTATCCCAATATCATGTTCCATTAAATCATCATTTCTAATCATATCCTTCTGTTTCTCTCTTATTTATACACATTAATTATATTTAAGCCCTAAAAATGTGAAATTAGCATTTAAAATATTAACACAAAATGTAATAGCCTGTAACCCATTAAATATGAAGGACAATTCCTCGACGAAACTTGACGGGCTACAAAAGTTGAACAATCAGAGTTATCATTAAATTATGGAGACAAATTATTACAGCATAAGACAAAAAAGGCGTTTGATAAGAGCCTTGTCACCCAAAATTAATTGTCATTCATGTTTACAGTTTATCTTATCTAATTCAGTATACTCAATAAATGTACAATCTTGTTATGTATTCATTTTATTTATCCTTTAAATTTTTGCTTTTTGAAAAATAGACAGTTCATTCTATAATGAAAATTGGGGTACATGAAATGTAGAACATATTGTTTATTTCAAATTAATTGCCTAATTGATTTTCCTTATGATTTAAATACTCTTCTACTTCTCCGTTGCACATAAAAATCTGGGATCATCATGGTTATCTGAACATTGATGGCAATTATTTCTTACCAAGAATAATGAGAAGTTTATTTTAACACAATCATTATTTAAAAATACATATAAAAATCCTACATATATATATATTTAATTATGACTATAATATATAAAAATATGTTTGCACAGTAGCTTGTCTTTTTATAATAATTAATTATTTGATATTTAAAATAAAGTATTTTAATGTCTTCTCAATATAAGAGAACACAGACTAATTATAACAATTATGCATTCGATTTTCTTCTTTATCCTAGCCATTTCCCATCATCTGGGGTCGGCTCTCCTTGTGCACATTCGCCATGTCTGTCTGTCCTGCGTTGCATTCTCGGTCAAACCCAGGGTTTTCAGAACCTTGCTTACAGTTACAGTCCAGGTTGCCTGTGGTCTTCCAGGTCTTCTTCCCAGCATGGCTATGTTGAGGGCTCTCTTCACCATGTGATCCTCATCTCTCCGTGTCACATGCCCATACCATCTTAGGCGGCTTTCCCTTACCTTTTCAGGTATGGGGGCCACCGGAAATAAACCCCGAATATGCTCATTTCGAACTCTGTCCACTCTAGTCACATGCATTCGATCTACTAATTTCATTTAAACTCAATGTATTAATGGTATAATATTTAGATTATATTCCTGTCTTATTGTGAAACAACATGTTTTAGCTTGAGAGAGTTTTTTTTTTAAAGAAAAAACCCTTGTTGGTTTAGTATTTGGACCCATATATACCTAATACTCAATAATTAAATTAACAATTGTGGCATTTTAACAGCACTAATTTCTAGATATTTTAAATGAGGTGCTTTCATAGAAATCCTAAGGTTCTCTTTTATTTTGACATTTTCAATTACGTTTGCAGACCTGAAGCTCCACCTGCAGGGCACGGACTATGGCACTTTCCTGGCCAACGAGCCCAGTCCGCTGTCCGTCTCCACCATCGACGACAAGCTGCGCGAGAAGCTGGTTATTGAGTTCCAGCACATGCGCAACCACGCCGTGGAGCCGCTGTCCACCTTCCTCGACTTCATCACGTACAGCTACATGATCGACAACATCATCCTGCTCATCACGGGCACTCTGCATCAGCGCCCCATCTCGGAGCTGATCCCCAAGTGCCACCCGCTGGGATCTTTCGAGCAGATGGAGGCCATTCATGTGGCAGCTACGCCCGCTGAGCTCTACAGTGCCGTGTTGGTTGACACGCCCCTGGCGCCGTTCTTCGTGGATTGCATCAGCGAGCAGGATCTTGATGAGATGAATATTGAAATCATTCGTAACACGCTCTACAAGGCGTACCTGGAGGCGTTCCACGCCTTCTGCAAGGAGATTGGAGGCACTACAGCTGACTCCATGTGCGAGATCCTCGCCGTTAGTATTATTATCATTCTACTAGGAAGGATGGATTAGGATCATCCTGATACTGTGCATTTGTGTTTTTGTTTATTGCTCGTTTGAGTCGTTGGGTTTTCTGTTCATTACCCAACAGTGTAGCCTTGTATTCTTAGTTTTTCATATATACAAAGGCATATATTATGCAGCCCAAAAAAAAAGTTTTAATATACATATTCTACATAGCATTCTGAGCAAAATAGCTAATAGTATGCTAAATTCAGCTCTTTACTGTTTCTACTCCGAAAAATTATATAAATACTCATAATTGATCAAAAAATAAGTGATGAAATGATTGAAAAATTATGATTTATAAACAATAATAATGTGCAGGTGGATTAATTCAGAAGCTATTTCACAATTTAGTTTTATACTATTATATATTATGTACATTTTGTAGTTATTAAAAAATAATTACATTTACTAATAATACTTATAATACATACAAGTAATATGAAAAATAGAGAAATGGAAAACAAGGATTGATTGTTTCAAAGCCAATACAATAATTTAGTATAAAGATTTGTGTAATTATGCATTGAATATGAAATTTCCTCAGTTTGAAGCGGACCGACGTGCCATCATCATCACGATCAACTCGTTTGGCACCGAGCTGTCCAAGGACGACCGCGCTAAGCTGTACCCGCGCTACGGCAAGCTGCACCCGGACGGGCTGGCCGCTCTGGCGCGCGCCGACGACTACGAGCAGGTCAAGGCCGTGGCCGAGTACTACGCTGAGTACTCGGCTCTCTTTGAGGGCGCTGGGAACAACGCTGGGGACAAAACCCTGGAAGACAAGTTCTTCGAGCACGAGGTAAACTATCTTTTAATGTGTTTAATCCTTCAAATTTTTTACATGAAATGTAAAAATTCAGTTGGTTCATAATTGATTTGAAAATATTATTAGAAATGCTTTTTTTTTAAGTAACATAAATATTTTTTTTGGGCGATTTGTTAATCAAAAAAAATGTCACAGACACTACAGCTGCTCCCTTTTCAAGTACTCGGACTTCTGCTCTAGAGGTTGTCGGGAACCATATATGTTTCAAAGTGCACCTTCAGGTGCAGATATGTCCTAGAACAAGGAAGAGACAGTGGCAGATAAAAGAACTAAGTGGCGGCAATCTGTGGTGACCATATGTTCCATATATGGAACGGATATGGGAAGAAAAAAAAATAATTTTCTTAATGAAGTCACTGCTTCAATTTACTCAATCGAGACCTTTCCAATTAGTTCATTTTCTAAATCTATTTATTATGTTATATTTTCAAGTGTTGTGGCCGAAAGGTTAAGGCTCTCTATATTATAACACTATTATTTGAAGCTATCAACTATTGTGTTAGAGATTTAAATAGCATTTATTTTTTTAATTGTTATAGAATTCAATATTTTTTCTTTAAGCATTGCTGGTTATTGTGACTGATCATGCCCATGAAATAGCCTATTAATCAAAATTGTTGGTAGTGGAAATTCTTTCTGCGTACATCACCCATAAACAAGTCTTTTTAAAAACAAAGAATGCTTGAATGCCGGTCAGTAGTCTAATGACTAGCATCACACGATTAGATTTTTCCATAATTGTATCGGTGTGTAAGTGTTTACATAAAAAGAATATAGGTTCATATCATGATATTTGACGGTTTCAGGTGAGGCTGAACATCCATGCGTTCATGCAACAGTTCCACTTTGGTGTGTTCTACTCTTACCTCAAGCTGAAGGAGCAGGAATGCCGCAACATTGTCTGGATCAGCGAGTGCGTCGCCCAGAAGCATCGCGCCAAGATCGACAACTACATACCCATCTTCTAAGCTGAGCCAACTGCTGTCACAAATTATATTATAATTTGGCTGTGTCGTCTTTTATCAGTTGTGGACTACACATAAAAAAAACAAGGAATGTCAGGCGATATACAAAATTTGAAACAATGCTTTCTGGTACATTTTGGTTTAACACTGAAAAATTGCTTTACTGAAAACCATTGCAGACTGTTTTTTTTTCATTTTTGACTTAAATCGTTAAAATCTCGTGCAAATAGCCAAAAATTATCAATGTTCAGTGTTGAAATATTTAAGTTTGTTGGTAAATTTAAGTTATCCAATTAAAAAGTAAACTTTTAATATTAAACGTACCATTTTTTTTACCTCTGACTTAAAATAGTAATGTAACATTGTCGTTCCTTGCTTTTCTTCTGTAGTCTTCGGTTTATTTTTTGTGCTGTATCATCCCCACTGGACGCCCGTCAAACGCAGAATATTTAAATTAGCTAATTTTTACAAGTATAAAATTTATATTGATATTTTTTTGACCGGAGAGATGTCGGAATCATTATTTTTAAGTGATTTGTAAATATTAAGACACAGTCTCATTATTATTTCTCGGTATATTTGTTAAGATTTATCGATGTTATTAAAGTATTACTCTTTTTAATGATATATATTTATATGTTGATTTGTAATATAATATGATTAATAATACTGGTGAAGTTCATTGTAGGAGGTATATCATCAACAAAAAGTTCTATTTATTCAAACTGAAAATATTTTATTTGAAAATTTTGTAAATAATGTAATGATCAAATAAAAGTATAAATTACTACTCACATTCCTTAATAGGCAATTAATGGTAATGTTATTATTTCTGCTTTTGGATGTTATAAATATGTAAATGAAAGAGTTATTGGAGGATGCACTTTTTATTAAATAGTCGAATACATATAATTGTTCACTGCCAAGGCTAAATACTTACCATTGTATAACATCATTTACTTACTACTTTAGTACATTATAGTAAAATAGGGCTGGGAAAGGAATCAAACTATTGCTAACCAGCATTAATTTCATTGATTGAAAGCATCATAACTATGATTCTTTAATATTATTTTTCTATCATGATCCCATGAATGATGCAGAGATGCCTGTGAGCTGTAATCATTAATTAAAGTGCATCCTGTTGCGTTTGTTTGCGCAATTTTGACTTGTTATATTAGAAACTGTTGTATACAATAAAATAAAAAAATCTCACTCATTATTTTTATTTTGTATTCGCTCCTGGCGCGATACAGTTATCATAAATTTTGCATAAAATTCTTTCTGTTTCCTATTTCCTTACCTCATCATAACCAGTAAACAAGAAGCTCTGCCGAGTATATACTACCGTGTTTCTCGGAAAATAACACCTGGTCTTATTTTTGGAGAGCCAGGGGACTTGAAGAAAAGGCAACTTTAGTACTCGAGTACCCGAGTTGTTTTTATGGATAAGTTCGATAAGACGGTTTAGAGACTTGGACCATTTCGCCCTAAAGGGTAGATCAACCCAAATATCTAGGTGTATGTAAGTCAAGATATTTGAAACTCTGAAACCTCTCTACAACTAAAAACCCTCCACAGAGTGCCTGATCTGCATCTCAACAGTAACTGGAGCATTGCAACTGGGTTTTTTAAGGTAATTATCATGCCCAGTCACACAGGCTTTGCATGAAAACTCATTCTCTTAAGTTATTACTATTTTATTTTTGCAGCATTGAAGTCCATTTTTTTTCTTCTTTTTTCGAACTGCTCGAGGACCAACTTGGAGATATCATCTTCTATACTGTACAGTTGTGATGGTTTGTTTTCTAGGAGCTCAGGATGTGAAGTCCAGAATTTTTCTTTGATCATATCCTCAACAATGTTGACAATCACTTTGCATTTTCTATTTGTACACGGATCGATGACTTCTTTCCTGAGTAGCGTGGTCCCTTTCCTGAACTTGATGGGCTCGTTGTTGTAATTAATATTGAATTCACTGAACAGTATTTCATTTTTGTCTGATGACAATGTTCCACTGAGACGTTCTTCAGCCTGAAACAAAAAATAAAATACCAAATAAAGTAGTTTTAGTTGAATTTTGCCAGTTCTGATTGCACAATTAACGCCATCTCTTAATGCTATTATTATGAGAGACAAGAATATTATGACTACCCGGAGCACATATCCCAAATAGGCCCAAACTCTCCAAATATTAAGTCTATAAGTAAAATAATCAATTCCAAATTGAAGCATAACGCCATTAGGTCACTAAAAATCTGTGAGCTATCAGATTCTTCGCTCTTTTCTACCTTCTATAACCGAGATAAAATCAATCACATATATTTTTTCTTTGTCATTGCTGCACTGATATGAATAGAAGCACTTGGTCACTACAAGGCACCACTAGATTCTTAATGTTGTCCCGAGTCTGTTTCACATCCTGAATTTCCACCAATGAAGCCATGATCCTATGGTACGAAGGGTGACTACTGGTGGCAGCTTTGTAAAGAGCTAGCTCTGATGCAAGTTTTCCTGTGGTGCCCAAAGCATTTAGCGGACAATCAAAGAGCGAATCTCGAGCAGATCTTAATGAGGTGAGACGTGGGAAGATGATTTGTGATAATTAATTCTCCTAAATATAGCAAAGAATTTAAAGATTATCATTTTACCTGTGCTGGAGTGAGCTTCGCCTCGAGGACCAGATTCCAGAAGGTCGTGTTGTAAAGGTTATTAATGTGGACATCCGCCTGTCTCCAGCTGAGGTAATCCTTCAAGTTCTGATCGGTAGGGTATAGTACCGCACGCCCATCAAAGCTTGGTGGGTACAACAACTTTGAATCGAAATATTTATCCCAGTGAAACACGAATGTGGAAGTGAAGAGACTTGTTATATTGGTAGTCATCTTATGTGTCCTGCGGTTATAGAGATTTGTATCTCTCTTGAAAATAAAAGAGTATTCGTCGCTTTGTCCATAACATAAGATTATTTCCCTGAACTCTTCCATAACGCCCAAGGCCGCACGGCTCATCAGATCTAGACTTCTCTCATCATTGGGCTTTTTGAAGTTGTGCTTATCTGCAAATTTGTGAAACCCTTTGCCGTCCACTCGCACGACTATCCAGCAGTTGGGCAGTAGGTTATCGTCCAGCTCGAAATCTTTCACGTATTCGAATTTGCTCTTGGCCATGGTTGCGTATGAACTTTTTGGGTGAAATAGTTGTAGGGGAATTTTAAACAATTTTAATGAAAGTTTTGGCATGACAGATGCTTAATTACTTCATTCTTGTAAAAAGAACCATCACAATCTCATTGTTGTTATTTTAAATGAAATAATTCAAGAAATATGATTACACTTTCAATAACATAACCTATATCATTTTCACATGTCACATTTTATGGCTGTTATAGATTGAGACGTTTGAAAATGGACGACTCTCGAATTCCATACTGTACTCTATGACAGTGCTCCGCAACCGGTGTGCCGCGGCACACTGGTGTGCCGTAAGCCGATACAGGTGTGCCGCGATCAAATAAGGCAATATTGTAAATAAATAATTTGACAACGGTACTCAAGCTCCCAGCGCCTATCGCCTATTTATGTAGACATACAACGACGTACTTGCTTTATTAAGTTCTAAATGAAATTAAAAAAAAGTGAAATTGATCAAATTAATAGCTATTTTTGGCTTTTGGTGTGCCGCGGTATTCAAGTTGAGAACTTTGGTGTACCGTAGAATCCAAAGAAGTACTTTGGTGCGCCGTAGATGAGAAAAGGTTGCGGAGCTCTGCTCTATGATATTAATAGGTTATCACTCCATATGCAGCGCTAAGTCATACTTAAAAATATCAAGTTTCATAAAATATGTGATTTTTTCTTTCCGTTTTTTATTCGGTATTTCTGTTAGAGTTTATACGAAAAGTGATGATTCCGTCCTTCCAAACGATAAAGTTGAGTAGACAGAATTCTTAAACAAAAACTGCTCGTTACAATTTAGTATTAAATATTTTAAAATGAAACTCACAATTGTACCTAAATGGCAAATACCTATTTCTAGATAAAAATTAGTTTGTGCAACCTTCCAGTATTCATAATATTTCCTTATGGCAATTTTGTACATTTTGACATTGACGTCTCTTTATTTACCAAGTGGCTGTGTGCGTGTGTGCGCGCACTCACACCAGTAAATACCTCGTGTCGTATTATTATATCTTGAAGTCTTGTATTAAATGTTTACCAAAATAAAATGCCGATCATAATACAGGACTCGGACAGCGAAGATGAGCTACCTCCGGGGTGGGAAGAGAGAGCCACCCAGGATGGATGCGTCTACTTCGTCAAGTAATTAAATTATTTTTATTAGATTATTTCCATTCTTTATTCGGTAACCAAAAAAGATGATCAATCATTATGTTAATTTATTTTCAGTCACTCTACCAAAGGCACCCAATGGACGCATCCGAGAACGGGGAAGAAGAAGATCGTTTCTGGAGAATTACCCTACGGGTGGGAGAAGAAAATTGACGAAAATGGAAAAATATTTTTTATAGATAACGAAAATGATCGCAGGACGTATACCGACCCGAGGCTCGCTTTTGCTACAGAGGAGAAATATCACAAAGATGACTTTAGACAGAGATTCGATTCGTCGACTCCAGCTTTTCAGGTAATTTCGAATAAAATCACTTTAATAATCGCAGGACAATACTTCAATTAATATATATTATTGCCTACAAGAAGTAGAATTTATTGCAATTATCAACTGGCATAGAGCTCAAATTCTCACTGCTCTTTATTACTGCATCCGCCTTTGATTTGGAGCTCTTAAGTACACATTGGATTATTTATTATTAAATATATATTACGTTGATTAAAATTAAAATAAAGCAATATGCTCGATAAATAATGCCACCCTCAAGCTTGTTTACCAATCTATGAAACACAGACATTTAGTCTGTTTAGTAAGCCTTTTCATCATTACTCTACAATGCTCATTCTTTAAATTTTAGTAAGAATATTATTGCTATACTATTATTATTTAAAAACATGACAACAAAATAAATATCTTTATAATTTTAAATTAATTTAAATTAAAAAATGAACAAATTGAAAATATTTAGTTTTTATTGAAATTTATTTTAAACGATTATAATGATAATGGAACCATTATTGAAGATGGTCTCCAGGGAGGCCGAAATATATAATCGCCTAAAATAAATGTGAATCAAAACTAAATATTTTTAATTTGTTATTTTTTAATTAAAACTAATTTAAAATTATAACTATGAAGTTTCACCAAGTATTGTCAGTTGATAACCTTAATGTTAACAAAACAAATGGTCAAATTTTAAATCAATTTTGTCTTCAGAATTTCAATCAACTTTTGTTGTAATTTAAGACATGTTTAATTAGGTTAGTTAGGTTAGGTTAGGTTGAATTGAGTTAATATAACTAAGCAGAACATGTTAAATAATCCGAAATAATAATTATTCATTTTTATTCTGACCATATATTTTTGATTCTGACCGGTAAGTACAAGCATTTAAATATTTACTAATTAATACACATAAATATCATTAGCAAAAATCATCATATGTGACCTCATATAAATAATTCATCAGAGATAAATAATTGATAGTCATGAGCATTTGAAACTGCAGACTGTCAAATGATTGATACTAATAATAAATGCGTGTAAACTTATACGGACATTTTTATTACAAAACTGAATGAGTGTAAATGTGTAGGTTCTCCACGGGCGTGACTTGACAGGCAAGACCGCTGTGATCACTGGGGCCAACTCGGGCATTGGTTTTGAGACCGCTCACTCTCTGTGTCGCCATGGCTGTCGCGTGTTGTTGGCTTGCCGACGCCCGGCGGAGGCGGCCGCGGCCATCACGGCCATCAGGAAGCAGAAGAAGCGCGCGGCTGACCTGTGCACCGCGCTGCAGCTTGACCTGGCATCACTCGCCAACATCAGGAACTTTGCACACAACTGTGCAGCACTGACCAAGTAATCTTCTTATTTTTCTTTCATATCTACTCCCTAACTGAAGTACACAATCACCACAAATTGTCATTACATATATATTTGTAATAAACATAGGAGATTACCTGCAGAGTATGTGTAGTCATTTGTGTGCATAGATTAAGACGATTTTAAGTTTTTATTTATATGCTTCTTGAATAGATTCAGATTGCATGTGCAAGAAAACACAAGTGTTTTATTATTATTTTTAATAACATAAAAATATAGAAAAAAAATCATTGCCCGTAATAACCAGCAAGATACACACAAGGTTAGATTATGTGAAATGACAAACAATTAAAAAACATAGGAGTCCATTCCATAGCGGCCTCATTAACTGTGCGCGTAATTCTAACGATATCCTTGATGTAGCTTAACAGTAAAGGAACATCAGAACTAAGGAGCAGTTCAAGAAAGTACTTCCAAGAATTGGCAGAGACTCCCAGGTGATAACCCAGAACACATCTCCTGTTCTCATGGATAATTCATTCACACACAGATGCTGGGTGAGCATTCTAAAACATGCCTGTGGTGTTGAAAAAGGAGCTGGAGAAACTGTAAATTCTGAGTCAATACATGTCAACCGTAGACCTATATCTTCTGTTATTATCGTTGCATCGTCAGAAGATATTTCTGCACCCAAAGTTCGGTTGACTTCATGCAATACATAGTTCTTTTCTGATGTGGATGAGAAACCAGAGGCTTGAAGAGATGGCACTGAAGTATCCAAGGCAAATTGGGGCATTTTGTTTATCAGTAATTTAAAAGAACTCAGATTTTTAGACTATTATAAGTAATCAGCAGAATTTTTCTGAAGATTTTTACTTACTCAATGAGAGAATGCTAAATAAAGGCATGGTAAATGCTCTTGCTAGACAAGTAAACTGGTTTCAAAACCTAAAGGGTCAAAATGACAAGTAATGACGAGACATGTATCTGTGCAGTCCAAAAAATGAAGCTAACCACTTATGTGTCTTTTAAAATAAAATAATAATAAATAATAATTAAATTGTGATTTTTTTATTTTAAAATATTCCAAATTGAGTTGTGATGTAAATACAGTGGAACTCAGTTAAGGTGCACCGCACATAACAAGCAATTTGCATAACGAGGTGAGAAAATAAAATAAAAAAACCTTTACGAGTGTCAATTTGCATAACAAGTGATGGCATCAATTTGCTTAACAGATTTCTCTAATTGTGCCAAAACTGTTTTATCTATTACATAATATACTCATGTAAATTCAATTAAAATAAGATTCAATTTGTAAAAATATTGATTTTTACATCATCGATTGTAAGTAAATTTACATACAATTTTGGAATTCCTTTATGAAGACATTGAAAAGAAAAGCGAAAAAATAATTGTAACCGTATACTTCTGAGCAAAAACATTACAGTCATTATTTATTACACATGGATTAACAAATAAAATTCAAATGATGATCTAATAAACCAATTTAATCTCATTTCAGGAAAATAGATATATTAATTTTGAATGCTGGTGTGTTTGGGCTCCCGTACACGCTGACAGAAGACAACTATGAAGCAACCTTCCAAGTCAACCATTTAGGACATTTATATTTGGCTCTGCTTCTAGAACCTTTACTAATGCCTGGCTCCAGGGTATTGTTTGTCTCCTCAGAATCCCATAGGTGAATATTATTATTGTTATACATTCATGTGAATTATTATTGCTCAAATCTAAAAAAAAAGAGTGAAGTTCATCAAGATTGTCTTATTAAAAATGTATTATAAATCTTTTACTTTATATTATAAATGTAAGTGGCAGACAATGGTTCTTAGTTCTTAGCAATGTTATTTATATGATTTACCATTTCAATATTATGTTTTGTTAAATTTAAACTAACCTAACTCAAACAATTATATTTGCATTACAAAAATCAATTTTCTTAATTGAAATCAGCTCACCAGAATATATTTTGTCTGTCAAAATGTGAAAAAACTACTATTTTTATATGAAATTATTTAATATGACAATGAGAATACTTTTATGTAACTTAATTATGACATAGCATTGCTTTTATAAAGTGCACTTGTTTTAGTACTTATTTAAATATAAACATCTTTGTTTCCAGATTTGCGAATTTTAGAGTTTCAACTGACTGCCTTTCGGCCGACGTTTTGTCTCCAAGTCCAGAGAACTACGGAAGCATGATGGCCTATAATAATTCCAAGTTGTGTAATGTCCTCTGTGCAAGAGTTCTGGCCAGCAATTGGGTGCACAAAAATGTTGCCGTCAACTCCTTGCATCCTGGCAATCTGGTGTGCACCAACCTCAGCCGCCATTGGTGGCTTTACAGGATACTCTTCACTCTAGTTCGACCATTTACCAAATCGATGGTAGGTATCAATATTTTATGACAAGCCTTTTTTTACATTACTATTCTTTTAAGTGATAAATATTTTTAAAAACAGTTATTACATATAGTCCTCACAGATTGCTACTGAAAATCTTCGCTAGCTGCTGTCGTTATTCATGCCTTGTCTCTGCATCAGGATAATCAAACGATTTACTTCAAAATGCTGATAGAAAAACCCAAATTATCTCATATACAATAGCTGCTATCTCTTCAAATCCCCTCTCCCACCCTAAAGGGAATAGTAAATGTTCCCAGAACCTCTGGGTGCACGAGTGTCTATACAGTGGCAATTAGTGGAGGCCACATGCTCTAAATATGAATCAGATATAAAAGAAAGTAATATAATATAAGCTGTCTTTACCATGAGTACAATTATTTGAAAAATTATGTTTTTTACTCTTGATATTCTTTTTGTTTTCGCCTTTATAACATACCTAAAAAAATGCTAAATAACTCGGTCAAGAAAAATATTTTAAATATGTAATGAAGAAGCTCTTTCAAGCTATTCATTGATATCATTTGCCAAATTTGAAGTTGCATTTGACTTCGTGAATTCATAAAAAAAGCATTCAGATTGAATTAACAGTCAACTCATATTAGTAAAAGGTAACATAATTTTATTTAACAAAGTTATTTTTCATATTGCTTATATTTCAGCAACAAGCGGCGAGTACGTCGGTGTACTGTGCCACGGCCTTGGAACTTGAGGGGACAACCGGCTTATACTTCAACAACTGCTATCATTGTGATATGAGTGACCTGGCCAAGGACTACGAACTTGCCACCAAAGTGTTTGACATATGCGTCAACATGATCCAGTGCCGGCTCGGGCAAAACGAGCTTTCCAAATATGTTTAATGCACATTCGAGTATATTTAGTGTTGTACCTGAAGTTGATTCAACAAGCTTGATTTTATAACAATTGATAGACAAGCAAACTTGCTGTAGTCCTGAAGAATGGGTTTGAAATAACGCTCTCTTTAAATTTGTTTGTTTTTGCACATTCCAGATGTTTTTATTTATTTATTACATGTCGCTTTTCCAGTGGAACATTGTCGCAATTTAATTTTTGTGAGTTCTTTAAAATGAATTAATAACCTTTTTTAAATTATTGAGATTATTTGATCAAAATGAAGGAGATTTTTTTATGCTCTTATTAAGGCTAAAACGCGTCCAATCAAAATAATGTGAAATAAATCTAGATATTGAAATAATCAATTAGTATTTCATAAATAATACAACAGGGAAGTTATGCTGGTATATAAATACTGTGATAGTAGCTGATAGCAAAATTTAAATGGTGATTTCTGATGAATCGAACTTTTGCATCAATGTTTCATTAGAAAAAGCGATGAAACAATTAGAACATATATATTCTTTAGGAATATCGATGTATATAATATCTTTAGGAAAGAATATTACTTTGAAGACTATTATATGCGAATCGTTGTTAAGTATAGTTCAATAATAAAGCATGTGTCAAAATGGATAAATAAATATAAGATGTAATTGAAAAGATTTATTCATTTTCAGAAACAAAAGTAACATCACAATTAATATTTAGACATCACCACATTCATAAATCATTCTGATGTTTTGTTAACATATTTAAAAAAAAAATTTTTTTAACTACATTGAAGTATTACAAACAAAAATAACTTCTTAGGTTTATATTACAAACAAGTTGTATTTTTAATGAATTTTCACCATGTAAGTCACATAAAAGTAGACATAATATTTGCAAACCAACTCACAACAAAGTTATCAACCCTGAAGAAGACCCCTGCAATGGCGGTCGAAATATCGGAGAGAAGAAATTCGCCACACACGGCTAAACCCAAAAGCCACAATATCATAATATTTGCAAATTTAAATATGGCTTAGTTAACACATTTAAGCAGTATTTAAAAAAAATGCATAACTTAGCACCTAATTATACTAATTAATTTATTGTTAAACAATCTGAATAATGTAGTAATATTCATACATACATGGTTCGTTTGTAACCCTATCTTTTTTGAAGCCTACTGGACAACAATTTATGACATGTTGATATTTTGTTTTGATGTATTTAAGTAAAACAATACTTACAAGACTACTTACAAGATAATGCTGACAATACTTCATAAATATTTATTTCTAAAATAATGTGATTTTTTTATAGCAAAATATTGTAGCAAAAACAGAAGCCTAGAAAACAGAATAATAAAAAGAATGTTTTTATTTTTTTGTAATTTATTTACACCATAAAATAATAAAATGAGATAAATATAATTCTTATATGAATGAATATCTTCCTTAAAACAGAATTTATCTTTCTTTAAACGCGTTATAAATTAACTTAAGGGAAGAAGTATCTTATCTAATAACCCTATGAAAGCCTTAAAAAATTTAAAGTCTGCTGGTCGGTTTCGGTTGTAAATAATAGTATTCAATTACTCAGCACATTATTGATGGCATGCATGAGAGTGGTGCCATAAAAATATATATTATAATAATATTGTTGTTTTTCCAAACCTATCAGTTATAAACATTTGATTATATTTTGTTTTTTTGAGATATTATTGACATTATACAATTAAAGTAACACGTCATTAACAATTTATAAATGGTGAATAGAGAAAACAACGCTAGTGTATAAGATTAAGTTAAAATAACAGCATTATCTTTCAACAAAAATATATGCAATCATTAAATAATTGAATTCATTTTTATTTACAAAGTATCATTACAAAATACATTTTTAATTTGATTCAGTGACAGTTTAGTGAATAGAAACATAATTTATTGTATGCTTTAACACAACAAAAATCAATAAATATTGAATATCTTGAAGGTATACAAATGCAAGTACATAGAAACAAAAAATGCTACCATGCTGCTGCCCTGGTAATTTAATGGCTTCCACTGTGTTAGGGAAGTGATGCTGTTCATGATCTTCTCCCAACGGTTGTCGACTTATCAAATGATGCCACTAAATCTATAATCGAGACTGACATCGCTAGAAGTCTGAGACGCGTCCCTTTCTCTCCCAGTCTCCATAGCGTGTTGGCTCCGGGCCCTTGGGTCCATTGACCTCCCCGGTGTGTGGGTTGATGTTGTCTGGCCAGGGCTGGAGTGGTTCCTTTTCTTGCGCCGGGTGATCGAAGGGCTGGTCGTCCAACTTCCCCAGGGGTGAAGTCTCTCTGATCTTCCGTTTGAACTCTTGCATCTTGGAACTTACCGGCTTGTCAGCGTTACTAGATAATAATCTGAGGGGACCTAAAAATAAAGGAATAGCACATCAAGGTAAGCAGTATTGAGTTGCTATAAATAAATTGGTTACAAAGAAGATTTAATTAATACTAGGTTATAAATGAATGATAGGTAGCGTTCCTTACTGTCAGATTTTGTTATTTCTTATTTATTACATCACAAATTACACATAACTTTTGGAGGATAAATATTTACGAAATTAAATTGATATAAATACCCAGGTAATGTATGCAATTAGCAAGCCGAGAAGAGTGTCTTAAAACAATATCAAACATTTTTGTTATTTCAATAATTACTTGAATGAGATTAAGTTTGGATATGTTATGACACTTATAAAATTATCTTCTTTGTCTTCATTCTTTTTGTAAGTTGATAAGTGAAACATAATAGCATAGATTTAGTGTAGGTAAATAAATATTATAAAAATAGATTTTTATTACACGGGTGTGTAGTTTCAGTCATTGATTAAAAGCGTTTAGTTTGAGATTGGATTATGCATATAAAAATTACTGTCTAACTTCAGGTCAGTCTTACTAACTTATTAGCCTTGTACCGTTTATATATACTTTTGATATAACAGCTCTTACGACATTTTATTTAAAATATTTTATACATTTTTCGATTAATATTTCTTTTGTAAAATGACCATTAATCAGAAGGCCGATATTTCTGACGTCAATTATTTAAAGATTAAAAAAATAACAATATGCATTTTCATGAAACAAAAAAATGCTTCCAATCACCACAATTTTTGGAACTAGAATTTTATTCCAGATTGACGCGGGTCTTTTTCTCCTCATTTTGATTGTAAAGCGGACTTACCGACGAAAATGAGCTACCTCTTAGAGAAAGTGTTACCATGCTACTACACGACAGTAATTTGATAGCAACACAGTGTTGTCTATGCATTTCAGATGTTCGAGAGTTACGTCAATTCTTATGGATAATTTATAATAACAAACGAGATTTGTTAAAAACAATACAATGAATACTCGGCAGACGGTGGAGAAGGCTCTTGCCATGATGAGACTGCTGCCTAGAGTCTCACTGGCCAACATCCGTGACAACCCCGGCAGCAAACAAACCGTGAGCACGAACATAACCTCAACAATGCCGTCTCGCATGCAATTGCCAATGAAATTTTATTTGGATATGTCACATTCACTCTCAAATTAAAGCGTATAGCCACCACAGCCAGGGTTCTTAGTTGGTGCATTAATCATGACAATTTACAGAAAATATCTAGCATATCCGTGGTGTAGAGTTGAGTTAATTGCTTTAATGGAGAAATAGTGACTTATGAAGGAAGTTAGATGATTAAAGAAGGGGCGGAATGGCTGTAAATAATAAAAAAATATGTTCTTTCACTAAATTCGGCTCGCCAATTATGTTTTAGGTTTTGTTGTCAAAATAATCATAAAAATTGTTTAAAAAAGGCAATGGTAAATCTAAAAACATCAATACTTTTCTCAGAGAACACGCGGTCGTGGGCAGCATGGTGGAGACAAGCACGGAGCTGGCAACAAGGGCTCCGGTCAACATCAGAACTATCTTCGTCTCGGTTACGAGACGGGCAACAATCCCTTCTACCTGCGCTTCAGCTACGAGCCCTACTACAAAGGACATCAGTGAGTTACAGACTGAACATCTGATAGGATAATTCATTAATATTTTAGTATAAAAGCACATAGCGCATTTTGGTTATACAGTGGACGAACTCTGAGTATAAGGTTTTTGAATTGAATGTTAATTAGGTATGATTTTTTTAGGGAGTTCTTTGAGTAATTCGACCTTTCTTTTGATGATCCATGTACATGTGATTCTGGAAAACAGTAGACTGAAACATTGTCTAATGGATAAATGAAAATAAAATGTATAAAAATAGGAGATGCATTGTGTTGGCATTTTGGGAGTTTACATAATTTCTTGAGAAAATCTACTTGAATTGTTCACTTGTGTTTTATAACACGGAGATCACTACTTCTTCTTTTAATAGAATATATAAATTTCTCACTGTAAGGTTTTTAACACTTTTTGAACTTCTTATTATTTTAATCCAAACATTATCATTTAGCACATTCAATTGTCATTTGTTTGTGTTTTTTAAGTTATTATTTATAGTGAGAAATACAATTTGAATCCGTCGCACATTTAAAAGGCAAAGCATCAAACCCCTTATAAAATTATCAATTGAAAATATTATTAAAATAAATAAATTTCTAGTTTTTAAATGTTCTTAATTATGATTGCAGTCTACGGCGTGAGTATCCGCCGATCACCCTGAAGTTCCTGCAGAAGCTAATCGACACAAACCGTCTGGACGCCTCCCAGCCTGTGGACCTGGCGGCTCTACTGCGCACCGGACTAATCAACATCGAGCCTGACCAGCGCCACTTCGGGCTGCAGCTCACCGGCGAAGGAGCCGACTGTTTTAAATCTAAGATCAATCTGGAGGTGCAGTGGACCACCGAAACCGTCATTGCGGCTGTGGAGCGTTGCGGAGGCACCATCACTACGGCCTTCTACGATCCTCACAGCTTGCACGCCCTCAAAAATCCAGAAAGGCTCTTCAGAAAAGGGGAACCCATTCCTAAACGTTCGATGCCCCCGGCTGACGCTGTAGAGTATTACACGGATGCTGCCAATCGAGGCTATTTAGCCGACCCTGATCTTATATCAGAACAGCGCCTCGTTCTCGCCCAGAAATATGGTTATGTGCTACCCAAGATAGAGGATGACCCCGACTATGAAAATTTGACCATGAGGAAGGATCCTCGACAGATATTTTATGGATTGGAGCCCGGGTGGCTGATCAATTTGAATGACAGGTGCATCCTCAAACCCAAAGATGAAGAACTTCAAAAGTATTACGCTATATAAGTTTATTTCTCCAATCATACGAGTCGGTAGCAATATCCAGTTGAATTAGAAGGAATGCCATTCCATAATGCAGTGAAGAAAATAAAGAATTATTGATGTATAAAATTTATACATAAATCGTAAACAATAAAACACAATATCTGTTGATTTTGTTACATTTTAAAATATTTATATATTATAATATTTAGTTTCATTGTTTTGATGCATTTGACTTTATAATAAAATGTAGAAATCTTAGTTGTTTCTTTTATACTTATTATATGATTTTTAAAATGATTTTTCTTCTTTACTAAAACATCAGAATGTAAGACAAATTGTTTTATTAACCACTTTCCAGACAAATGATTATTTTATATCTTAAAAAAAAACAGTATTATGCTGAAGTAGTTTTTTTTACAAGGCGCAAGTGCCTTATGATTTATTTTGTCTTTGAGATCATTAATTTCCTTGATTTATTTATTTGATGTACAACTGTCATTTTTAAAAATTTACTGCTGTGTCGGTGATCATCCAGGAGGTAATAAATGTGATTGAAACATATTTTTATTAATTCAGGATAATCAGATGAAATAAATTACGTATTTTTTAATATAGATATTTATTTGCTTTCTAATATTTCTTAGTAGCTTTTTTTATAAAGGTAATCATACAAAATTCTTAAAAAAACATGCAAATATTACGCAACATAAATGCAATACATTAATAACAATCAGATCTGTTATTGGACTTACAGACTAATATTGTGATTCCGACAGACTTCAATAAATTGATTATAACAGTATATGATGACCAAATAATTTTAGGAGTATCAGATTGATTGATTACAAAACCCTAATACGCCATGGATCAATTGTAATGTTGTTGCTAACAATACGCAAGTTAAAAAGTCAATTTTATTTTTAGTTAACTTTTATGTTGAAATTAAGCATCAGGCTCAAGTACACCTTTAAGCTTTTGACCGCAGCGCTTATTTGGTGGATTTGATAATCGATTTTTATGCAATTAATATAGATTGCATTATAATTTATTTTCCTGTAAACAAATGGATCAGTTGTGCAGTAGAAGAATAAAGCTGTAATATGTGATTACAAAATTCATGTAACGCTCATGGCGTCCATAGTGTATAGAGGTCATACGCAGTGAATGGGTTAAACGTATTTAAATTGTTTATCCATAAAGGTGGCACTCATATTCTTCTTGTATTCATTCAAGTAATGTAAAATTATTTTCTTAAGATCCTGTTAAAAAAACAAAAGTCACATACGAAATGTTGTTAACTAAACAACTATTTATTCTCTGGATTTAAATGCTCATAGAGTCCAACTTGATTATCGCAGGGAAAAGCAAACTTAAGTCACATTTTCAGCAAATCCAGGTTTCTTTTTATCGTGCAAGATTGTTGATTACAAAACATATTTGGTTGCAATTCACCATGGGTTTATATGAACTTGACACTTTGATACACATCTGGTATAGGTCACAGGTGGTAGGTTGTGGTGTACAAATGTTTTAATTTGGGTAAGAATATGTCATAGTTAAACATTTCATCTTAAAAAGGCTTTTTCAAATTAGCCAAATTATATATGACATAAAAATTGTCGACCTAGAACAGTGTTAGTGTTAACAATTAGCTTGGATTGACAATTATCTCTGATATCTAATTAGAGGGAGCGGTGGGTTTGTGCATTTTAAAAATAATTGTGTTGTTTTATTTCATTCAATAAAATAAAATAGTTTATAAGTGTAGATTGTAAAATTTAAAGTAGGTATAAATTTTTCAAATAAAAGTCTGGTATCTCATAATTTAACTGATTTTTTAAATCCCAATTCTTAATTAAATATTGCTACAAAAATGAAAACGTATAAAATACATTCAATATCTTTTCATGCGAATAACGTTTCACAAAAAAATACATATCATCTTAATCAAATTTTCTTCCTAACTGGAATATACGGTTGCCTCAAATAGCCTTAATCTTCACCTGGTCCCAAGTAGTTCTCCAGTAACTCTGTATTCTGAAGCTCTGCTGAGTACATTATGTGTATAGTTCCCGACAACCTTTCCGAACGACAAGAGCCCAGTACTTCAATATTATGTTTTAATGCAGTAACAAAAATATTACACCAAAGTTGATTACAATTTATTAAATTATTTTTCATATTGTCCAGTTATATTTTGTGTGAGATAGCTTTACTGTTAGTTTAGCTTAATGATTACATATAAAAGTAATTATTAATTTGTATAATAATTATTTTCGTTTTATATTGAATATTTTCTATTGGGAGGGTGAGGATGTTGCAAACATTTTACCAGCATTTCAATTTCACATTCACTGGTAACAAAAAAATATACAAACAAACAAGTGCATTCAATTACAGATAACCCGATTACAGGCTGTATAAGGGATAACTTCTGCATAATATTTTTTTTTAATTTTTGTAAAAATGCATACTTAAGAAAAAATAATAGTGGATGAGTTTTTACTTATAAAAATCAATCAGGGTATCAGAAAAATAAATTTGTTACTATTATTGTAAGCCTTTTTTTTTAAAACCAAAATGACTCAACTAAGATTATTCCTTATCAACCATCTTAGTCTCTATGCATATACTGAGTACAAATTACATACAATGTTTGTAGGGGGTTCTAAAAACCAATAGTAATATGTTATTAGATACTTTTATGCCACTTGTCAATTGAAAGTTTGCGCTTTTTTTAAAGTTTTGCAATTGTTGTAATTATAATTGAAGTAAAGGGCTCTTGGTTCTCTTAATAGAGTATTATTTGCTCGTTGATGGTCTTGCGAAAGATAGAGTACCCTGTCACGTCGACTGGCTTAATAGAGCAGGATGCGTTTGTCGATGGTCTTGCGGCAGATGGGACACACGGCCATGCGATCTCCGCACATCTGACACATGCCGTGGCCGCACAGGAAGATCATATTCTTTAGACGATCCAGACACACCGGACACATGGTCTGAAACATATAATTCACAATATTAGTAACAGTAAAAAATATTATTTGATGTATTTTTGGTACAACAATTTATAATCTTTTTTATCTCCTTTTGCAGAACTGATGAAATATTCTTAGTCGCTTAAGTTTCTATCCACTACAAGGGGCCACTATTGATAATCTAGACTGCTGTGCGTTCCATCAACATTTTTGGAGTAATAAATTCTTAAACACAACATTTAGTATTTGGAAATTATCATTTTGTATTAATGTTTTAAATACTTATAGATCTCTAGGGCTATCTTTATTTTGTGGGTAAAGTTTGCTGTTAGATTCCACATGTCCGCGACATAATTTATTACCGAAAATATGAACGAAAATGGTAAATACGCGGAAAAATTTCTTAGTGGCTACTAAGTCTGCATGCCCGATAGGTCTGGTGGGGGCACAAGGATCCTACTCTCTAATTCTTGTAACTGACAGTCCCAGAGAATGTGCTTTGAGGTCTGGAATGGGGTGCACAGGGGCAACTATGGTTCGAAACTAAATTAAATGAGTATAACTTGTCATTAAAAGCGTTGTGCCCAGTCATTAGGTGGGTAGACCAGTGATCAAGGTGTATGCGTTTAGCAGTGATATTGTTGTCTGGGAAGAACAATTGACGCGCCGCTAAGTAAAATATCTCCATTTCTAGATGCACAACTACAATCTTCTTCTTCGTGTCAGCAACGTAAAATTATTTTTGCCTAGTATCTGACAACATCGATAGCCCGTGTGTTGCCCAGCATTAGGTCTTGAGATGTGCAGCTTGTTGGGCACATGGAGCAAAACTGTGAGGCGGTCTGCAGGTCTCCGCAGTCGCACAATGAAGGTGGGACGTAAGTTTATACTAGGAAGATGTGTTGTTCAGCAAATGAGATAACTCTTTAAAAACAAGTAAATTAGGAAATGTTTTACAATTAGGAACTTGCCTGTTCTTTGATGTCCTGCAGCTGCTGCTGCAGTTTCTGCACGTCACTTGAAGTGCTGGGCGCCGGGGCGGGGGTGGGGGCGCTGGTGTCTCGCGAGCCGTTGTTCATCATGGGCTGTGCGCCCCCCTGCAGGGTGGGGGCACTCAGCGGGGCCGGCTGCCCCTTATTGGCCTGCACCTGGGCTAGGTTGCTGGGCGCCACTTCTGTGTTCACTGGAATGTACATTCACATTCATATCGTTTATGATGCTGAACATGTGATTGGTGATGGCTGATGTGGTAAATTACTTCCAAAACATAAAATTTGTTTACCCAGAATAGCCTCTTTCATTTTTAAATGATCCCCCATTCTATGTTTTATATTTTTGATCCCAGTAATCTAATCATGCGTAAATTTTTGTAAGCTCCTATTTTGGGTTTTTCTCCAAGGTTTCAATTTTTAGCTTTGGAAATCATTATGTAATTTTTCATTTTACTAATGTAATACAACAGTGCTTAAATAATTTAGTAGGTTTTCACGGTGTGATTTGGAATTATTGTAGCTTATCAGTTGTGCTGTGTGTGGTGAAAAAAAATGGTGTAAATTTTTCATTCTCTTTGATATTTCGACTGCAATTGCACGGATCATCTTCAGGGTGGATGATTTGTGTAAAATGATTTTTTAATTTGACACAAATCATCAACCAAAGTTCCGGAACAGTTTTTTAAAATGTAAAAGTTTATTTTTATTTATTTCAAACGATTACTTTGTATTTTTTTTTTTTTAATCACTTCATACTCGGGTTTTTTTAGCTGTAAGACACGTGGTGTATCGTAAATCATTGATAAATACAGCTGGAAGCCGACCCTTTTTTTTTGTATATGCGTAAACATCGAACATATGCGAGAGCGGCAAAAACGGAAAGTGAACGCTCGTACCGGTGGTGCGAGCGCGAGCATGAAATGGTTAATCCCCAATCACTCAAATTGCATAAAATTAAATTCAGAATAAGAAGTCTCAAGTTCTTGCACGTGGGGGATGCTCTTGTACGTACCATTGATATTGAAGTTGTTGTCATTGAGGTTGCTGGTGGAAGGTTGGGGCTGCGGCGGCGGCGGCGGGGGCGGCGGCGCGAGGGGCGTGCGGCAGGCCACGCACTTGCGCATGAGGGGGGCGCAGGCGCTGCAGGCGCATACATCACCACAAGGCCGGAACACCACAGTTGCCGGCGCCTCGGAACACACCACACACTCGCCAACCTGCAAAGACAAACACCCTTATGTCATGACGACTAACAAAACATCGCGAAACTTGCATCAGTACGCATATACATGTTGAAACTGATCTCCATGGATGGTGAAACTGCGGTCAAATAAATAAAAATTGAATGGATCTTAATAAAATAATTTACATACAATTTACAATAAGCCCCATCATAATAATACTCATACATATTAAGTAGTACAAAACTTGTAAATTTCTTAACTCAGTATGCAGAAGCCATTGGCTATCGGTCAGCGTTGAGTAAAGAATTGAACAATGGTAACAAAAGTTCGTGGTTTTAATCTCAGCATTTGCCATTTATTTTTCTCCGATATTGATGAGAGAATGTCATAAGATGATATTTGCAATAAATTTGCATGTTTGTATCAATTTGCTATCATCCTTTTTGTGCTTCTTAAGATGTGTTGCTGATGACATGAATAATACGAGTAAAGTTCTTACATGACTATACAAGTCTCATCCATCCCCGTCATTAGTGTTGTTTTGGTAAATCACTATGGCTGCTTTCCAAATTATTTCACGCTGCGGTAATCAATTGATTTAAATTTAACATGTATAATATTAATAAAAATTATTTATTTAGCCACTAGTGCCATAATCAAAATTTTACATACAATAATTCCAAGCAAATACAGAAAATCAAAATTTTAATTAAACAGAATAGAAAGAAAATATAAATCCGCATGTACACATACACCACATTATTATTATTGTACTATTCAGTGAGTGGATCACTGGATCCCCTCTGGATGGCCACGTGAAGGCGCATCCAGTGCCCCTCCAACCGTGAGTCCCACTTATCCGCCCACACAGCGACCAAGCTTTGCTCTCAGCTCATACATGTATTGTGTGTTCACTTGTGGGTCTTTACCCGTATGCAGCGTCCAATCGTCCCGACTATATGTACATTGAAAACAATAGTTTGGACTGGATGTGCTATTGAGCATGCGCTATCATAAAAAAGTGGTGAACCTTGATGCGGCTGACGACAGTCTCGCGACAGACGAGGCACTTCTTGACGCGTGGGGCGCAGGCGCTGCAGCAGGTGATGTGGCCGCACGGCTGGAACAGCGTGTCCTTCTTGAGGTCCGAGCACACCAGGCACTCGTCCAGGGGCGCTGCGGGGGCCGCGGTCTGCGCGGGGGCCGGCAGGGCCGCGGGGCCCACCAGCTCGGCCTCCAGCGCCTCCCCGGCCGCCTCCCCAGCCGCTGCGCCGTCCTTCATGCAGGTGGACAGCGCCTTGCACAAGTTGGGGTCGGGACACAGGTCCAGTGGAGTTTGCCCTGAAATTATATTTTACTAATTAATCGATGGGTTGAGCCTTCTTGTGTTCTTCTTCTCTCCGATATTAGACAGCTGACAGAGCTATGTAGTGGCAGTTCATGATTGCCATATGTTTCAGTTAAAGGAGTTGATATAGTGATGATTAATTAATTGTGTTGCATGTGTAGTAACATCCTCCTCTCTTTAAAATGTTGTTATTGAGTCGCGTGGTGGCAGGATGAGGAGCAGATTAATAACACACAGACTTTTTTCTGAATCACATATATATTCGCGATAAACGTTACAAACTTCCGGTCCAGGCGGAATGACATGCCGGGCCGGCCATAATGCGACCTTCTCGGCCGTCGGCACACACTCCCTGCCGTGCGGCACCATGGTCTGTCACACAGCGCCCCAGTGGCGATCTACGTAACTAATCCAAAATGCCTATATGGTGACACATACATGTACGACAAACTAACAGAAATAAGAGATGAAAGATTATATATCGAGGTTTTCGGTACCAGTCAGCAAGGGCTATATCATACTGTATCAGTATCTATACAAATCACTCACAAGGGACCAAAGGTAATAACAAAAATAAAAATCTATTTCATGTTAGTATCGTAACTGCGTGCGTTATCCCGAAGATATCCTTAATGTTGTTCAACAGCACAAAGATCATCAGGACCAAGCAGAAGTTTAGGAATATCCTTCCAAGAAATAGCTGAGACTACCAGGCGACAATAAAGAATCTGGCTACTGCTCTCATGATGCACTCCATCATCCGTGAGAATATCTTACAGTCTGCTGTTTGCCAGGATCACATGGATAAGAGACAAGAAGAGAAGCCAAACTTTCTAAATATTCTAGTAAATACGCCTGTGTAAGATGAAAACGCAAAGAGTTTTCCATTTTCCATAGCTATATATGATCGATAGAAGGAAAAATAATGACTTGGTCATTCCTCTGGAAGTCAACCTGGTATATGGCGTTCCAAGTGGCAAAAGAAACTGCATCACCTTAGTCAAGGCGTAACTAAGCAGAAATTAAGCAGACTTAGTGAGGTCTTGTGCTTGGTTTTCCTCCCATTTTACCGCATTTGTTGGACATCATTAAATGTAAGCAATCAGTTATTGAAGACGGTGGTTTCTGACTACAAAGATAAAGGTAGGACGTTGGGGGCAACCTTTCTTGTTCTTGACTGTGAGGTCGGCGCCTCTCGCGGCTAGGAAGATGGCGATGCCAGCCGAGGAGCGCTTGTCGGCGGCCTGCGCCCCCAGCCCCATGAGGAGGCGCCCCACGTCCTGCACGTCCTGCAGCTGCCGCAGCTGTGATAGTGTGTGATGGCGCAGCGCCTCGTGCAGGGGCGTGTCACCGTCCTTGTCGCAGACGTTCAAATCCGCGCCTTCACTAACCAGCAACTGCAATGAGAGACAACTATTAGACGATCACGAAAGCTTTTTTGTAATTTTGCGGTGTGACTGGGAATTTCAACTGATGATAGAAGCGTCTCTGGAGAGCGAAACACGAGTCGACCTATGTTGCATTCGACTCTTGTTTGAAAGCTCACATTTGCTACAGCATTAAAGCTGTTCTCCAAGCCTCCCACTAGAAATGCTCACCTTCATCACTCCAACCAGCCGTTATATTGCTTTGAAACTTACACTGGATCCGTTGTTTCCATGATCACTGTGTCTTACAATACAAGTGGGAACAATCCGCCTCATAATATCAATTCAATTTATTAAGTAATGTTTTATTAACATTTTAAAATTAAGAAAGAGAGAAGTTTATAGATAAGCGCTAGAAAGCCCTAAGGATCGCTAAACAGACGATTCCAACAAATTATTTCTCTAAATAAATTTGCCGAGATCGTGTCTGAACTGGTCCTCCTTTGCGTGGAATATATGCATATTCGATGCAGTTGAACGGTCTGATTCCTCTCCCAAGACACTCAGTCTGTGGAAGTTAGGTTAGGATAGAAGCGATGTGGTTAAATAATCAGATTCCTTTCCCAAGAGGTACATTCTCTGGCAGGTTAGTATTTCTCCCTGGGATAATGTGCAAGCTTTACCCTCAGATAATTTTCCAGGACAAATAAACCGATTACCAACAAAGAGTCAGGATATCTAAACACTCCAAGCACTAGCCGGAAGAAATGCATACTCAAGCACACATTTCTTCCCTTCTATTTCAATTGTAGATTACTGTATTCGGTCCTCACCCTCACTATGGAGGTGTGCTGGCGCTCAACGGCCAGGTGCAGCGCGGTCTGCAGGTTGACGTTCTGCAGGTCCATGCGCGCGCCCCCGGAGCGCACCAGCAGCTCGGCCACCTCCGCGTGGTTGTTGAGAGCAGCCAAGTGCAGTGCCGTGTAGCCGTCGTCCTTCTTCTCGTCCACGATCCAAGGCCGGGACACCTTGCTCAGCATTATCTTCATGGCGCTGGAAAACAAAACAATACGCTATTAATACACGTAAACTCAGTTCTCTGCTATCGAGTGTCAAATAACAAGCGGTAAAGTGGACTGCTGATAGTCACTACCAAACCAGTCGAAACTAGACTTAGGTCTGTTGTGGCGCGATATTTTGTGCTGTAGATTCACGGTAAGGCCATCAGCTACTAGTAACATGGACAGAAAAGGACGCGAAACTGACTGACGTTTGTTCTTAAACTGGTGTTAAGGCAAAGAAACTTTCGTAACATTTTTGTTGTGGTAGGTAACATGCAAGTTGTTGTTTATTGCAAGAATGAAAAATACTTAGGTTGAGAATAGAGTCCAAGATATTGGACTGCCCCGGTGAGTGTATTATTAAATTTCCTCCAGGGCAATGGACCGAAATTTAAAGCAAGCGGTTGGATTAAAAAAAACTGTTAGCCATTATTGTATGTGTAAAGTTGACGGATATTAAAATTTCAAGCTAACATTTAAATTATGTTGGAATATTTTATATAACCGTCAATTGGGGGAATCAGTTATGTATAAATAAAGCTAATAATGACCCTCAATTAAAAAAACTCTAAAAAACTAAAATGATACATTTATACTATCCGGTAATTGGTTTTACACTGCGAAAACTCACTGGGAAACTTATTTTACGGAACCCTCGTATGTATTAAAATTCATATATTGACTCATTTATAAAGTAAAACATTGCAGTGGTCAACGTGTTTGTAATAAACAATATTTGAATTTACTGTGTGCGGTTTAAATCTTCCAAAAAGTCCACAGTTACTATTATTCTGATTAATAGATAAAATAAATGTGTTTTACAAAATTACGAAGGAATTTATTATAAACTAGCTGATCCGGCAGACTTCGTACTGCCTCAATCGATAAATAAAACACCTAATCTTTTGTATAAAATAATCTTAAAACAAACATAACGAATCCGTATTTAATAAAAAAGCATTTTTTTAATGAAGCATGAAGTTGATACAGTCTGTTAATCAATTTAAAGCTTTCTCATAAACTTTTTGTTTTTTTTTTGTGGTGCGTGAATAAACAAAGAAGACGGTTTTCCGACGCGCGAACACGCGACGTATAATTGTCCATGCGCGAAACAGGGAAACTCCAAGTTGATTCCGCAAACTTCTAACGACTGTCCTTGCGATTTATTTATGGTCATCGCAAAGGCTAGACGTACTGGAAATTGTAAGCGTTTGAAATCGAATGGTAAATCCGTTGGAATCACCGGTATCCGTGGGATCAAGACATCCTCTCCTTTGTATTTTCCTTTTATGATTGTTGCCTCAATGACGTTATTCATCAGCTTTTTCACAGCCTGTCTTGTTCCATTGCACAGTCGAGGTTGATTACTGTAACGCAGCATGATGACAACTGGTCCTACTTTTAACTACAAATTGTGAGGTGGTAATCCAGACAATTCCAGTGAATTTAAAAACTCCGTGGGATAGTTGACTACGTCATCCTGGTTCATAACGGTGTCGACTGATTTGCAGGAAAACAACTGTCCTGGAAGAAAATTCTGAATGGTCGCATTGAGATCCTCGACATCTTTATTTTTCGCCGCCAATATTGCTCGTTCACCCAGCCAATTATGGTTATTGAACTTTTGCGCTATATCTGGGAAAACACGCTGAATAAGCTCCTCTTTTGAGTCTGTGATGTGACAGAAATCTGTGGGTAATGTGATGAATCCGGTCAAGGTGTCCACTACAACTTCATTGTTTCCAATGTCTAACAATTGCCTCTCAAACACATTTGCAGTTTCATCTTGTTGCAAAAATACTCGCATGTTAGTTGTTAATTGGAGTGTCTTTACATACTGCCACAAATTCGATGATTTTAGGCATGAATTTAGTTCATCAGCAACAGTTGATCGGGGAATAACTGGAAGAGTCTGACGAAAATCACCTGACAACAGAATCATGGCCCCACCAAAAATATTTTGGTTGTCACGAAGATCTTTCAACGTTCTGTCCAGTGCCACCAGTGACCTCTTATGGGCCATTGTACATTCATCCCAACCAATCAATTTGCATACCTGTAGGATCTTGGCCATTGCGCTATTTTTGGTGATGCTGCAAATTGCTGTTTCGGTGATTTTATTATTAAACATTTAATGGTAATTTTAAGGCAGAATGTGCAGTTCGCCCGGCTTCTAGCAGAGTCGCAGCTATTCCAGATAAAGCCAACGCTAGAGCAACATCATTTCGCGATCTAATCCTCGCCAAAAGCAATGAAATTAAGAACGTTTTTCCGGTTCCTCCGGGAGCATCAAGGAAATAAATTCCACCAGATTCACTGTTCATAGCTTCTATCAAAGTGTTGTACGCAATTCTTTGTTGTTGATTTAATTGTGGAACATTTGTACGAACTGTTTCGGCCAATGCTTCAATGTCGTACTGTTGTTCTCTTTGCAACTCGTGGTTTAATGCATCGTGCATATGACCATTTGGTGCTGTCATTCCCAAACACGACAAAACATCCTCAGACATGTCATCTCTATACTTAACCCACAAATCTTTTGGATTCGAGGGGAAACATGTCGATATGATAATCGCAAACAATGTACGAATTTGATGCGGTGATGAAGATATTACGGAATCCTTGAACGTATCATCCCAGTGCGATTCGTTCTCAAGTAAATGTAATAGTTGACATGCCTTACGGTAAGTCGCACACAGCTGTCCATTAACTGTTCTCAGTTGTTTAAACGATGTCAGACCACGAACAGTCACCAACAACAACCGCAAATAATAACATTCATCGTTATTTGGATGTACTGTGTAGATGCGACCCAGAGCGTTTGAAGCAAATACATTTGGATGTCCTTCAACTGGTGTTCCTTGTTTTCGACGCTGAAATGACTTCGATGATGCATTCCATGTGTAATAGCGTGGCATGTCAGCATACAGCAAAGTGCGAGCAAAATCATCAGTTTGACAGACTATGAAGAAACTTGTTAATGTTGTTGACGGTGGACGTGCCGCTCTGTCTGCCGCGTTCGATTCATTAAAATAAACTCGTTGACCATTTTCTAAATGGACTGCCAAATGGACTACAGTAGGTTGTCTTTCATGGATCGCAAATGAAAAGATACGCCAAATTGCTTCGTTGCTACTTACATAGCGACCCATCTGGTACTGTGACATTTCATCATTTGGATTGGTTACAGCGAGGACAGCCATATCGCTACCTTTGTTAACATATTTAAATATGTACTTTATCGACTATTTTCTTGATCTGTCTCTCTCTGGTTAGTGCGGTTAGCACGTGAGGTAGCTCTTCGCACATTTGATTGACTGCGACGACCTAAGTCAGGTCGTCTTCTCTTCGGCATCGTAAATTGTAATTAATCAAAGTGAGAAAAATTCTCGCTCACTTAGCAGTAAAGTGTCACTATCACAAAATATCAAAAACAACAAAAAGACCCGCGTCACTGTTGACAGTTCACTCGTTCGCTTTGCGCGTCCATTTCGCAGAGGTACCAACCGATGGTGTTGCCATATACTACAGATCACCAAAGTAAAGAAAGTTCTCGCGCACTCATAGATATCGTAACACAATATCGTAATACTTTTTTCCGTGTGCGACAGGATGGATTGACATATTAGTTGGTTGTCAAATCTAATGTCAAATATTATTGTTGCGTTCAGAAATTTAATTTGTGACAAAACTTAATATTTATAAAACAAAATAATCTGATAGATTAACAACTGAAGTTAGCTAAAACTAAGTTTCGCGAAGCCGACCAAATTGAAAATCAGTACTACTAATGATCTATTACATTTTGTGACTATACAATTTGGTCGCATTCGCGATATTATCACTTTTTTTGAGTTTCGGAACACGACATTAGATCCTCCAACGCGCACGCGAAGACTATTTTGATAGATATGATTGAATTTGAACTTTGTACAGCGGTAATAAATTTCAAATTGACTCTTCGAAATTAGGAACACACCTACATTTCTTAGACAACAGTGAGTGATTATAATTTAATATGAACTATATTGAATAGAAATAATATTGATATATAGATATAGATAAATATATAGATAATACGTACCGATAAGCTGTGTCAAGTGCGCGGTAAACACTATGCGCACGCAACGTTATTCGTTCACAAAGCGCGTCATGTCAACCGCGCGGTAAATATTATACACACTTCGCGTTCTCATAATAACACGCGGTGCGTGAAATGAATAAAGCATATGACAGATGATATTGTGTATAGATCTTTTAATATGTTAACGCGGTCATGTCAACTGCGCGGTAAATATTATGTACACACTTCGCGTTCTCATAATAACACGCGGTGCGTGAAATGAATAAAGCATATGATAGATGATATTGTGTATAGATCTTGTTTATATGGGACTTTTATATGGGAAAAAGAAAAGGCCTGTTTTTAGGGTTTTCCCGGCAATTATTCAAATTTTTCTCACCTTTTAAACCTTTCTTAGACCTCCACGAACATTTCAAGACCAAGATAAGATAAATCCGTTCAGCAGTTCTCGAGTTTTAGCCAGACTAACGAACAGCAATTGATTTTTATATATATAGATCTGTACATGCAGTAATAAGAAGACATTAACATTTTGTAGAGCAAAATCAAAGGTAGAAAAACCTTCAACATCTAGGCTTTAAGGTTCGTTACATAAGTTACTCGTATGGGCACCTGAAATGTTAATAGACTCCGTGATGATGGTTATTATTCGCGATAAATCCTCTAAGGCATTATCCTCGCGCGCTCCAAACGCAAATCGCAATAGTTATCCAGCAGCCCGCGTCTCACACGGGCTTAATGCGATAGATGACTCCAGAAGTTGGAGTTGTCGCGCTTTATGAATTATGTATGCGGCGGGCGGTCGGGGCGCTCACTCGGAGTGCTCGGGGCAAAAAGTGGCGCCCCCATCCGGGGTGAAGCCCGGGGGAGCCCAGCACAGGCGAGACTCTGCGATTTATCATACAGCGCCTCCAACTCGCATTCGTTTCTATTACGTCGTCATATTGCAGCGAATAGAAGAGCTGACAGGACTTTCTACGCAAATTCACTGTGAACTCCAGACATTAAGCTAAAAGGACATTTGGTTCAACAGATATTTTTTCGAACGGACATTTAGCCAGATATATATTTAGCATTGAATGAAATAAATAAACATTATTATGAATGTACAGATTTCTTGAAAAGTGTGGATAAAACTTTTTTTCGTTACATGCCCGTTCCATATATGGTCCTCCAACTTGCCACAACCAAACTCTGTCGCTTGGCTTTAAAAATAATGTTTAAGAAGATCGGTTAATTAATTAGACGCTGGCCTGGACCATTTGGTCGTAAGAAGCGGCTCAACCCAGATACATACTATGTTTAAGCTTGCACGAGAGTTTAAAAAGAAGGCAGCTGTAGTGGCTGCCTAGGCCCTACAGTGTAGGTCCTACACCATTCTTTAATCAAAAATAAAAAAGATTTTATTTAGCTTTGCCGATGACTGTGAGTGGCAAAATTATACATGCTAATTTTGATTTACTTTCTGATGATTGATTAAGATGAAAATTGGCATACATGTACGAGTATCTTATAAAAACGCTATATTTTTGTGGTACTGAGAGGGTCTGATGATGGAGACGGACGGTGATGATAAGAAAAGGTGCACTTGAATGCGGGCTCGTCTTTTCTTCCTGATTCTTTACATTCCAAAAATCATGCAACAAAAAATGAATTGAATAGTATTGGATAATTAGCTCTCGTGGCTTTGACTTTGTGATGCTAAGGGGCGGCTCAACGCAGTAAAGGACCACGACATGTAATTAAAACAACAGAGAACTACTGAATACCGAGTTCTTCAGATGCTTGGCCAAGAGTGTTCCGGGACGAGGGAATAATTATTTTGCATTGTTTGTAGATTCCATTTTCCAGTCGGATAGTTTGTTTGGAAATTTCTCTACCACAGAGCTGCCTGAAAGAGAGGCCCTTCATTGGAAGTTAAAATGTTTGTCTCTTTCCTACATATCTGCTCTTTACCTGGAGCACATGGTCGCCACAAATTGGCGCCATAAAATTTTCTGAAAACTGATTTGTTTGGAATTTTTTCTCCCACCGAGCAGCCTGAAAGAAAAAGCCCATTCATTGGAACTTAAAAGTTTTGCCTCGTTATTTTGTATCTGATCTTAAATCGGAGCATATGGCTGCCATAAATTGTTACCATACAATTGTATTGTAGTAAATATAATCTTTAATGTAAAAATAAAGTTTCGGAGGCGTCGGAAAAATAATCAGATCTCTTCGACAATTACGATTAAAAAAAAAAATTGTTCAAAACGTTTTGAACATAACTAATTTGTATTAAACATCCTAAAGTCTTCAAAGTATTGTTATAGTCAAACTCTTTATCTTAGATTCATACAGTCAGGTGCGATCAAGTTCCAAAACAACAAGTATCGAGGAATTTGCGGTGTATGAAATTCTATGTATTAATAATATTAATATATAAAGAATGCTTACGCATCGATACGGCGCATGGACCATCCCAATAATCGGCCACTCTATGTGGATTGAAGGGATCAAGGTCGAAAAACGATATCGAGGAATGTGCAGTGTATGACATTCAATGTATTAATATTACTTTTATAAATGCTTACTCATGTTGTAAATTAGGGTATAAAAAGGGGACTCGTATTAAATAAATCAGTTTCAACTCAACTCCGGTCTTTGGATTTATCCTCAGTGCCGGATCCTTGGTATTCCGGCATCACCATATAAGCTGATGCTGTAATTTCGGGACCGCGAACTCGGTTCCGGAACATTAACAAATCACCAAAAATATGCATTTAATGACTCTTTAAATCTTAAGGCACCTGTCTTGGAAGCCGTCGAAAATTATATATATTTGTAAGTGGACAGTCGGGTGTTGAGATGTCTTGTGATAAGGTATTGACAGTGGCATCTGACATAACTTAAGTGGTGGAAATTTGAGCTGACTTACTGTAAAAATTAGGTAAGAAAAATAAATCAACATATTTTATAAACACCAGTCACGTTCTTCTTCGTTTCTTGACCGAGAATTCTTTCCACAGTCATTAATCAAATCTCGCATAATATATTATTTTGACTAGAGATTCGAAAAGATAATATCGCGCGGCCATTTTAGTCAAAAAACAAGAAAGTTAAAAATTGTCACATGTGTTAAAAAAAAGGCGACAGCGTTGGACGCTCCGGGAGTCAAGACCTCGGTGGAGCGCATTCTGGACACGTCATACGTCTTCCTATAAAAAGAGTCAGGAGTCGGCACGGAGGGCGGGAGCCTGCAGTCTGTGGGCTATTATTAACATGTGAGGACTGAGAGGAATACAATTCGAAGCAATCCAACGCAAGAGTCACGTGAATATTTTTTAATGTTTTATTTCAAGTTTGCGTCGGGCTAATCAAACAATGTTCGTAAATTTTTCAGCTGCTGTCTCTGAAAGTCGGTTGTTTGACGGAGTTTGTTGGGAACCATATACATATATACCTGTACGCTCCGGAACGCTCCTCATCATGGACGTCAGTACGCCCGTTCTTGAACTATCTGCACCAGTTGCGCACGTGTTGTATGCTCATACACTTGTCTCCATAGATTTCGAATGGGTTTTGGCTGGCCCAATGTTTAATAGCTGGGAATGGGTTTCTGCTGGCCCAATGTTTTTTGCAGACAGGAAACGGCTGGCGGGCGAAGCGAGGGGGAGATCCATCACGTACGGCTACCAAGCAAAGACTGAGCTCCGCAGGCAGCTCGATAGGGAGGGGATTTGGAGTGGGGGAACCAAGGTACTCTACAGAATCGCGGGATCCACCAGAACAGCGATTTTCAGGACTGTAGCGCCATAGGAACTTTATATTACGAATAATCCTCGTGTTACAAAGTGGACCTCTGTGGTCTTAGGATAATGAAAAATGAGAGAAGTGAGTGGTAGAGTTTGTGGTGACCATATGCTACATATATGAAATGGATATGGGAAGGATTTGTAGCCTGCGTCCTCTGAAGAAGGATATCGCTTTTTGCTTTGGTAACGCAATATCTGAAACTCACAGATATATACTCGATCATAACCAAATGCGGCTAATATAGTGCATATTATACTCCCATTATTCTATACGGCTGGGGATCTAGAATTTTCACCATCTCATAAAAAGTCAATGCATCCGTGTAATTACTTTCGAAAACAGTTACTTGCTTCGGCTTGAGATGGAGCCTAGGGCAGCCTTCCATTCTACAGGCGGTTAAAAGAAGATGGATCTATCTGGGACATGTTCAGCTGACTTTTCTTCAGGCGCCCGGGGTTTCGACTTTCTGAAATGCCGTCGAGAGCTAATCAGTAATGTATGTACTCGGTGGAGCTCCGAAAGGCAGAGCTGACATGGAACGAGGCGAGGATTATGATGGCTGACAGTTTTGATGATTTGCAAGTTTTTGAATTAAATAAATAAAAAAATCATTTTCATGCTTCGTCGGGGATGAACCCGAGACAGCCCGAGACAGCATGCTCATCAAGAAATCCAGTCGGTTCTTCAGACACGCGTTACATTACATTTAATCGACGATATGGTCACAATAAAGTGCGACGGAGCGAGCTGTGGTAATGGACAATAATTAGTCTGATGGGGCGGCGCTTAGGGCGTTGTGTCCCCGCACGCCGAGCCCCACGGCTCGGGAGCCTCCGCCGCGGCTCGGGAGCGATCGGAGCCTCCGATCAATTGAAAGGAGCGTAACATCGGTAATTATTGCAATAACCACTAGAATGAGGCGACCACTTTAAATTGTTCCAGTGACTGGTGGTGTCTAGTCCAGTGCAGCGCTCCAGACCTTCCCGGACTTCCAGCATAAGCATCATCATCAGAATCACCATCAAAATCAACACCATTACTAGTGCACCAATGTTTGTGTTTGTTTAAAAGTGAATCTACAAAACTATATTACTCTTCTTTCGAGGTTTTCTTCCGGTAAGCTTTACAGCGTCTTTGCGATAAGTTTCTTTCCACGTAATAGAGAGATGTCCAACTAATCTGTTGATGCATTGAATAATTGATCATCTATCCTACATTTGATCCCCGGATCAATTGATTCTTAAACGAACATTTTGCTACCCAGCAGAGTCGTTCAAATTTGAATTGAAGGAACATAATTCTGTGTTAAAATCAGTTTTTTTTTCAGCATGTTCACTTGTAAATATTATTAAATGTTATCTGAAAACTGACGTCATTATGTACACATTTTTTTTTATGTAAGGGTGCATTTAATGTAAGCGAGCATTCGTTCATTCCATCTATACTTCTTCAAATTTGATTGATTTAACCTTTTCTTCCCTGTGATGTGTATCTTCTACACATTGCTTCTAATAACCATCAATATCTCTATTAATAAATAAATACATGGTTAAGAATTTAGGTATTCCTCTATAATATATTTACGCATTGATTTAAAAAATAAAAATAATCAGAATTTATCGGGTACATCGGAGGAATTTTGTGAATATCGGAAACAAATTCGCGCTGTGAGTGCCTCGACCTTGGGTCTCGACGATGTGCGGAAAGCGCGACACTATATTCGCATCTCACTCTTTCATACTTCAATGTGAAGAAAGAGAGAAGAGAGTGGGATCTCTTTAAGAAAAAGATATACACTTGCAATCTCCCTAACGCACACACAAACACGAACACAACACACGTTTCCCGCATGCATCAATCAACCTCCCTGGCTGAGCGTCATACTGGTCTTGACCGGCTGTGCTCTCCTGCATGCGATTACATAAAAAAGTCGTATTCCTGTATTTTTATAAGTACGTGAATCACAATATATTCCTACATTATCGTAGGTTCATAAATCACAACAGCAATCCTGTATTATCGTAGATTCATTAATTACAACACTATTTTTTAATTATTGTAGACTCACGAATCATAAAAACATTCTTGTATATAAGTAGATTCATAAATCACCACAATATGGCTGTATTTGATAGGTTCATGAATCGTAACATATTTTTGTAGGTTCATAAACCACAACACATTCCTCCATCTTCGTAGATCCGTGAATCACAATAGTCCCGTACTTTCGCCATTTTATGAATCGCAACTTATCCCTTTCGCCTCGTAATCGACAATTTGGATATTCGTGCCAGATTTAAGTGCCTCGGGCGATATGATTGTTTTATCTTTCCACGGCAGAACGCCGCGGAAATGTAAAAGTGACCTTCCGTTAAAGCGGCGACCTTTTGCCGGAATGCAGTAAAAAGGTAATATATTCAATTCCGCCGATAAAATATTTATAGTTTCCAATGGAGCGCCCGGTAACTTCGTCGCTTCGCACGTGTCGGTTGACTTGTGACGTGTGCCACGTGTTGTTCTGTCCCCCTTCACTCTCAATTTATATTGAATATTTTCATACAACCAAATACATAATAATATAATACATTCTCAAGTGATAATAGCACATAGATTTTTTTTTGTATACATTTTTTTATCTTAAATAATATGTATTAACATCCTCCTCTCTCTCAAAAAGGGTGTTACTCCGTCGCGTGAGGCAGGATGAGGAGCAGATTGATAACACAGACTTTTTCAGAAGCACATTGGCATATATTTACGATAAGTTTTACAAGCTTCCGGCCAGGAGGACTGACATGCCACCGGCCGTAATGCGACCTTCTCACATCCGTTAGCGGACCCGTCCAAAATGACAACATGGCGTCACATAAATGCACGACAAGCAATCAGAAATAAGAGACGAAAGATCGTATATCGAGGTTTTTGGTACCAGCCAGCAAGGGCTACATCGTGCTGATGTCAATGTATAGATGCGTGTTGTACCCTTCAAGTTACACACAAGGTTAGATTATACTTCTGACAAATAGTTGAAAACGTAGGAGCCTACTCCATGTCAGCCTCGTTAACCGCGCGTGTAGCCCCGACGATTTCCTTGATGAAGTTTAACAGCAAGGGGCCGTCAGAAGTAAGCAGCAGTTCAGGAAAATCCTCCCAAGAAATGGTAGAGACTCTCCATCACATAATGCGTCTTCTATTCCCATTGATGATGTCCTCCATGAGAAAGTTGCTGCCTCACAGTTGTGTCAGCTGCCATTACCCATGCTATGTCCCATGACATATATGTACCTGGAGTTACATCTGGAAGTATATAGTAATATATGATTCCTTTTGGATGAAAGCGAGATCGATAAGGATATATCAATTCAACACTGATATTTGGGAGTATCTTTTGAGGCAGAATTGTTGCTTTGGTATCACCGGTTAATATCGTCAACGGTACCGACTCAGTGGTCCCAAAACAGGATTAACATATTATTAAAATCTAAACTAAAAGAGCGATCCACGCGTCGTATAAGTCGCGTCATGAATTCTATGAGTTGATCAATTGTACTGATGCGGAACACAAGCTGCATTGAAGTATGTTTAATGGCTTTGTGTGTCTCGAGGTCCTCAGCCGCTAGGCGGTGACTCACGTCTCTAGGGTTTCCAATCGAATACTCGATATTCAAATATATATTAGGCTAATTATTTATCACATACTTGGTTAAGGTTATCAACTGACAATACTTGGTGAAACTGCATAATTATAATTTTAAATTAATTAAATTTAAAAAATTAACAAATTAACTAATTGAAAATATTTAGTTTTGATTTACATTTATTTGAAGCGATTACATGTTTCAGCCCTACCTATTAAATTAAAAAAATGGCAGTGGCTTATATAGGTATGTATAAGTAACGTAGAAAGTAATACTTATAAACTAAACTAATATCCGTCGAAAAGTCATAGAAATTTCTATAAAAGTGTTTACTATACTACATATATAAATAGATATTCCAATTATTGACCATCAGTTTTTTTAAGCTGCGAAGTAAACCTATTTCAGAGTTTCGTGTTTTATAGTATAATATGTATTCTAAAAAAAAAAACATATCGGTTTGATTAAGGAAAGGTCTATTTAATATATAATATTCGATATTCGAATAATTGATTTTACGAGTATTCGGGACCCCTACACGACACCAAGTTGCTTCTATTTAAATACAGCACTTGAAGCGTAGCCATACGATGACTGTTTCAATGGACGGGAGCCGAGACTAACCCAAATGCGGGCTACACATGTATCTAAGTAACAGACTCACTTCGATCAAAGACGTCGAGGGAATTGTCCCAAAGCTCAAAGCGCCCTACTGCCATGCAAAAAGTCGTTTTTTAGAGTTCTTTCCGACGAAGTTAACAATAAATATTATTAATTAAAATGTTAGTAAGAATATTTTCATTACAAACAGCAATTTTTTTTTGAATTTTGCCCGAAAAAACTAATTTAAATTCTTACCATTAAATTTGTTTGCACCACTTAATATACCTACGATTTATTGACATTTTGAAGACAAATTGTTTGTAAAAAATATTTACGTTGAATTAATGGACCATCATAACAAGTATATTGTTTCGAAGGGGTCGAACCGGTGATTTTTTGCATGGGAGTCGATCGCTTTAATTATCTGCCATACTAAACATATACGAGTATATAATATGAAAGATAAATTAAGCGTGTAAATAAAAATGAATATCAACATTTTACGTTTTTTAAAGTATTCATTATTAAAAACATTTGCTTTTGAAGTCATCTGAACATTATTGACCCATTAATTGAATAATAAACAACTAAATTTGTTCGATTTTTTATAAACAATAATTCTTCGCGGAAGTCCATAATTACAATTCTCAAAGAAGCCGAAACATTTAAGAGTAGTAAATAAAATATTGTTATTTGCCAATTACAGTGGATTCAAGTTTTTCGCTAAGGGTGAGAATTTTCTCTATAATGAATTATAAAAAAAGAAAAAAGAAAGTATTTTCCGCAACAAAATGCATAACTGGGTTAAACGTTAGGTTTTGTTACATTAGGTAAGGTTATGGCAGAGCAAGCTCCGTTTTTTGCCGGCCTTAACTTTTACAGAGCTTGGCTAAGAGTTAGGTTAGGCTAGGTTAGATTAAGTAACTTTAAGGTTAGGTTATGTTACTTTGGGTTAGGTTATAGAAAAATTAGCTCCGTTTCTTTGTCGGTCTTAACTCTTCCAAAGCTGAGCAAAAAGTTTGTTTATGTTAGGTTATATTACGATTGGTTAGGATAGGATGGGTTAGGTTAGGAAAAGTTAGTTCCGCCTCTTTGCTGCAAACCGTAAGCTTTGCATAGTATGAAATATCCGAAATCTTCTATATACAAAGGTTAGGTTATGTCAGGTATATAGGGGTTAGTTTAGTTTTGGTTACGTTAGGTTAGGAAAAGTTGGTTCCGTCTTTTCGCCGTAGACCGTAAACTGTAGACGACTCTACGTAACATCCGAACTCTTCTAAAGCCAGGCCAAAGGTTAGCGATGTACAAAGCCAGGCGATTTACAAAGCTTAGATGCGCCCCGAGATTAGACAACCGCCCCCTGCGCCCCGCCCGGGCGCCGCTCCCGCCCACCGCAGAGATAAAGCCGTCAAATGTTCAGCAAAATATCAATATCTGGGGAGACAACGAGGGAGAGAGCCATCGCCATTCGTTCACTGTGACAAATATTGCAGCGACGACATTTTGAGAAGAACGCGGATAAATAGCGCAACTGCTACGCCAGCATTCTCCGTTCAAATCCCAAAGAAGCTTTAAAAAATTATATCATCATATCATGTCCGATCTCATAACTAAAACATGTGGTAGTCGCGAACTGCCTCCAAACACCTCAGTCAGTCGTCATGTTCCTCGCCTTATCCTATGTCAGATCTATCTTTTAGAGCTCAACATTGTTTGTATAGTTTATGACGGCAAAAACACGATGTCTTAAAGAAAATGCAGACGTAGTTGACGCCCCAGACAGATCCACCTTCGTCTTTTGATCGACTGTAGTTTGGAAGGTACGCCCTCACCTAGCCATTCCTCACAGACAATTGTACCCCTAATATTCTACGCAGGAATCTGCTTTCAAAACGTATTATAAGGCATCATCAATAGAAGATGGCATTGTAATCATCAGTCCATATACAAACCCCTATCTGGAGTACGTCACAAACTGCTGCCACAAAGCTCTATTAGCCGCCACGATCCTCGCTTCATGCAATGTCAGCTCTACCATCCGAAACTCCTATAACTACATTATTTGTATAGTTTCCGACGTCCTTACGGTACAGCAAGAGCCCAGAAACCTAAAGAAAATGCAACATATGCTTTCCTACGGCATCCGAAGTAGATGCACCAGTCAAGTTCATTTTCGTTTTTTTACCGACTACAGTATAAAAGACTTCCGTATCTGCTTTTTCACTTCGTCATCGAACCATCGTACCTTCAGTATTTTACACAAGCACCTGTTATAAAATAATATTATACGGCTACATTTGATTTCGGTTTTTTAACCTTTCTCGGATGTACCATAGACGAATTTCATTTTTTTAATAAAATAATTCATGAAAGGTTTTTCCTTCAGGTTTTTTCAGTTGATGCGGTGCTCATTGGTTCGCGAAATTTTCCGCAATAAAAAGCGGCATCAAAACAAAAGGAGTCTTGGGGAGATGGGGAGACGGGGAGACGGGGAGACGGGGAGACGGGTAGACCCCGGGGCAGGGGTGGGCACAAGACAAGTAATGCGGGATTAGGCGGGGCTGGGGGTTGTGAGGCGACTAACAGGACATGGCAACATTCGTAAACATTATTAAGAGCCCACATATTTACTCCAGTAAAGTAATTAAACTTTGAGAGGAATGCCAGCGGAAGACTTGCGGAGCAGTTGCTTAATATCGCGGAATTATTCTGAGCATTCACGCTGAGTCATATGAAGGGGTTGGTTGACAGATTGCCATTCATGACTATATGGGATCAATCCCCAGTGAAACGTTTTTTTATTAAATAAATTATGTGTCAATTGATCATAAATGTCGCCCCGTTCATATTGTAGTAAGAGCAATACTAGCATTTGTTTATTTATCGCTTTACAAAAGAACCTTTCCACCACTGAAAATTTACACAAATATATATATCTGCTATACACATATTGCCTTGCGAATGTTGTTGGGACTACTGCGATACTGAAGTGCCTCAGGCATGTTGACGGAGGAGCGAGTGGATGGCTTTCATGCCATAATAAGGAAGCGTTGCGCTTCTCTATGAGCGCGCGTTCGCGGCAGGCCCAACGAAACGGTCGCTGTGTGGGCGGATAGGTGGTACTCACGGTTGGAGGGGCACTGGGTGCGCCTTCACGTGGCCATCCAGAGGGGATCCGGTGCTCCACTCACTGAGTAGTACAATAATAATAATGTGTACATGCCGATTTACATTTTATTTCTATACTGTTTAATTAAAATTTTGATTTTTATACTATGTACTTTCTTATGTAATCAATAAGAAAGAACATAATTTATGTAAAAAAAATGCAGAAAATACTCCACTTGTGAAACTTGAGCAGTCGCAACGTTACTAATACTATAATATAGATACCTACGATGGTGTGAGACTGATCGAACACCTGTAAAACTATGAATGGGTGCTGTTCACTAAATAATTATTATCTAAAGCATTATTTCAAAATAATGAGCAATACCAACTATTCAGTTACTCGTAATTGTAATTAACTTATATAAATTGAAAATATTTTTTATTAATTTTTAGCTTGTCTGGGGATTGCACCCGCGACTTTTCGCACAACAAGCGAGTGCTTTGACCCTCACCGTGTCTGTTGTATCGCGTCACTATCACTCGTCACCCTTCGGAGCTCCTCGCAGCTTCTCCCGGACAAATAAAAACTTTTATCGTCCTACGATTTACAAGGAGTCACTCGGTGACATCGTAAACTTCTCCCGCCCGGAACTGCGAGGCCATGAAATATTTAAGGCATTGCGGTACTTATGGGCTACCTACCCAGCACTTCCTATGATCTACTTACCAGTGCTAGTATCAATATTTAACCTATTACCTTAGATATCCACTACCTACCAAGCACGACCTATGATCTATTTGGTAGTGCATGCACTAGTATTCAAGCCACTATGATAGTGATATCCTCCTCTCTAAGTTGGATATCGAATTACTGTGCGACAGGATGCAGGATCAGGTTCAAAATGCAAAGAACTTGTTGTCATCTATCGCTGCCATCAGTCGCAGCAGAAAAAGCGAATTAAAGACGACAGTGGCACCAACATGACATGGACCAACTGTCATAACAAATAAAATGACGTTTGCAAACAACGTGTCTCATTATACAATTAAAACTAACATGTGTATATGTGCATGTCAGGATAGCAAACAAAAATAAGAGACAAAATATCGTTTTTCGAGGCTTTACGGCATCAGCCTAAAGGAGCTATATCAATCATATCAATAGATACCACTACTTAATTATCATCACCTATGATCTATTTGCTAGTGCTTCCACTAGCATCAAGCCTTTATGGTAGACACCGACTACCAACTTGGCACTTTCTATGATCTATTTTAGTACTTGTATCAGTATTTAATCCATTATCGTAGATACCCACTATCTGTTTAGCATGAACATTGATCTACTTGCTAGTTACACTAGTATTCAAGCCATTATGGTAGACACCCACTGCCTTACCTAGCATTACTGAAAATTACGAAAAGCCTTCACAAGATAATTTTCACAGTCGGGAAAAGAGGTTCTGAAAAGAACCTTCAATCCCAACTATTTTCGAGAATATAATAGCAAAAAGTCTGATATCCTTCGAGGCTAGCGTTCTTTTGTATAGCTAAGAAGAATACGAAAAGTGAATACTGCTTCTCTCACTCTACATACACATTCGTATCATTCCCGGCGTGTACGTGAAAGCGAGAAAGCATGCCATTTTGCGTCTGTTTCTCGAGCCCCACGCTTTCATTCGCATCTTTTATCAAAGCGTTTGATGCTAGCACAAACGTCCTCATACGTGAGAACAATGAAATATTATTGTATAATTAAATACTATATCAAATAGCTCAAATGAGTACTATTTAAACATCAGCTCTTATAATTGATTTACTAGTTCTTTGACTTATATTTAAGGTATTATGGTAAATATATAATACTTACATAAAACATTCTGAATTATACGATCTTGTACTTTTACCGATATTCAAGGCATTGTGGTACCTATGTGTTGTATTACCTACCCATGAGATGCTATGATTGATTTGCTAGCGTTTCCACCGATATTGAAGGCACTGCAGTAGACACTACCTCCCCGGCACCTCCAATGATCTACTTGCCAGTACTTACGCCCGTACTTGGCGCCGGGAACAATGCTTCATTGATATTCACGAGGCGAGCTGCCGGCGGGGTCAGCGACCGCCGGACCGACGATTTTGGAAATGAGCGACACCTAAATATTATGACGGATCACTTTCGATGATTTCAAAGTTTACTCCTAAACATTGATTTCTTCCAACACATATAAAAGAAAAAGCTAGATGGTTATAAAAATGCTTCAATTGTAGATTTTATGGAAATTGTTCGTAAATTAAGGATGGCTAAGCGCTGATGACCAATGACTATATCACATTATAAGCGCAGTCGCGAACCAAAATTTGGATGGGTTACTGCCTGTTGATAAACGCGTGTCGTTGGTTGGATTGAGATGCCACGCCGATCAAAATCGTACAGATCATTCGAGGTCCTTAAAAAATGCTTCAATCTTTTCAAGTTCCCGGGCTCCTGACCCGGAGGTCGTAGGGAAACATGTGTTTTCAAGTGGACCTACGAGTGCACAAATGTCTTGGGACAAGGCATGGCAATGCATTGGCAACAATCGGCAATTCGTAATGATTATATATTTCAGATATGGAACGAGGAAGGATAGAATAAAATCATTGTATCTGAAGTATTTTTTGTCGTGAAACTACTTAAGTCAATTGATTATTATGAAAGACTGTTGAAAATGGACGCATTTAGTTTGAAACGCATACAACCATTTAACCCTTGCGTTACGGCTCGGTGGAATACAAATTATACTGTCAATATGGCGCGAATTTTTCAAACCATTTTTTTTGCTTAAAACTAGTATTTGAAGCATAAATGTACTTATCTGACCTATTTTCATATATCACATTGGTTCTTCTATCCTTTAGCTATCAGAGGATGCATAAAAAACTATTATATTTAACAAACGTTCATTATGTAACTCCATACATGTGGTGGCATTGACAAATGTGGTTTACAGAAAAATCGGTCTTGTGACGAAACCTAACGATATTTATTTACATGCTTTACATATTCTTGTAAATAATACATGTAGGTTGATAAAGGGAATGACTGCACTTCTAATTTCCTACCGAAGATGTCACAATGAGTACTGAAAGTAGCAAAACAATATATCAAGTCAACCGGTGTCAACGGTCGGGGAATCTTTGACGGCATATGCCGACAACCGATGCGAAAGGATTAAAAGAATTTTGTCAAAGTCAGCGTAATGTAATATAAAAGTACGTCTCTATATCTTCGTTTAACAATTTTTCAGTTGCCTACTTTGCGCTCAAGTCTACCCAATTGATATTTGTGACCTTTTTACCGCTGTTTCCCAAATTGTCGATATATTACGAGCGTCGAGTTCGCATCGATAGATCGATGACGCCTCCCCTTAAATATGTAATATTTTGCGAGTAAATAATTTTGGCACCGAGCTCCCGCTCCATGGGCGTTGCGTAATACGCGCGTTTTATAGATTTGGCGCGATGATGTAACCCGCGACGCTTGCCAAAATATTTCACGACATTCGGCGACATTCCAAAATACGGCGACAAACGTCAATTCGGAACATTTTCGCTGCGTGTTCAGGAAAACGCGACACTTTCATCCGAAGAAGGGGGGGACAAAATTGACGGCGAGATCGCAAGAATTTTTTAAATTTATTTTCTTCCGCTTGCGATCAGTTTTTTATGTGACAGTGTAAGCATATCTTAAGCTATAGCGGCCATTAGTTTAATAGCAAATTGAAATGTAGGTGCACCTAATAATGTTTCAAATACCATGGACGGATATGATCAACAACAAAAGGGTTTTTGAAAGTGTCAGAACTGACAGAAATTTCTAAGAAGTAACACAAAGAAATACATGACTGAATAAATAATATTTATTAACATATACTTTAAAACAAGCGGCATCTATAAATAATACGTTAATACGTGCTAATTTGTCGACTCAGTAAGCAGGGCAAATGGCCGTGGGTAATGCTAAGTACATAATGAATATTGGTTTCAAAAGTTCGTGGTTCGAATCCCAGCGTCCGCCGTTTATATTTCTTCGATTTATTGATGAGATGGTGTTTGCTATGTATTTGTATATTAAAAAAATTATGTTGTGACGTTTGTACTGCAGAATGAGTTTTTAGGCCAAAAGTGACCTCTACACATCGACTGACTGTACGAAGTATTTTTATGTAACGAAAAAAATCACTAGTGTAGTTAGTGAGCATCTGGGCGTTCGCAGACGTTACACATTTATATTATTCCTAAGCGCGGTAATGTTTCCTTTGAATATTCAAAATATTCCTCGCCGAGTTTACGAGCCCCAGGTTGCTAATCGCTCGCGCACTCTCGCGGGAACTTTAAATAACCAATGAGAGCGAAGTGTTTTGAAAAACTTGTCAGCCACGTGCGCGGTGCGGCCATATGCACCGACAAATGGAAGGATGTGAACTGCAAAATAAATAATATTGGAAAATATCACGTAGAAAGGAGTTATATATAGAGCCGGCCAAGAATGATGCAAATCAAAGGTTCTTAATGTTAATAAAATCCTTTCTTCTTCGTAGTAGTATCAAGCCGGTGGATTGGTTTGCAGCAACAAAATCTTGCATCTCCATCTCCATTCCTCTCGATCCTCTGCAGTCCTCTTCAGCTCAGCATAAGAGGTACAACTCATGTCCTCGAACACTTGCTGCAAATACTGCCGTCTAGGGCGCCCTCTACAATTTATACCCTTAACCATCCCTTCCACAATGTCGTGCAGAAGACCATCGTTGCGCATGATGAGACCGATCCACCGGACTCGCCTCTCTGAGATGGTTCTTACTAGGTGCCTATCTTCCTTGATTATTCTGAGAACCTCATTGTTCTTAATGTTAATGCAATCGTTTTCTTGTCGAAAAAAACACAATAGACATAAACAGAAGTAAATTTATTGTATTTTTTCATTGTATGGTGTGTGCGGCAATTTTTCATACATGTATAAGGGTCCCTTTTATTAAATATTGTTATTTTGGGTAGGACCGCCACTTATGACTAAATGTTCCAGACCTCCGGAGTATCAAGTTAATCATCCGATTTTATGAAAACGTTATAGGAGTCTTGACTGTAGTTAGAACCAGGAATTTTTCAATTTTCCAAAGTGGCCGAAAAAGGAACGATCCGCGGGGCGATCGATCGCATGTCGTTGGCGCATCGGCCCGCGACTGCCATTTTATACAAATTAATGAGGCCAGAAATATGACCTTTCCAAACCCTAAATACCAAGAGGCCCCGCCCGGTAATTCGCCATTGTCTACACTTTGCTTCTTTATCAGGAGAACACTCTCACGCTCCAGTAATACAGAGACAGCTGTTGGAGAGCCTCCCGCAGAGTGCCCATTGTTTTTTTTATGTAGCAAGTTTTTAAAATTCATTTTTTTAATGTAATAATACAAGAAAATCGACTAGGCAATAAGAAAATAACATTATTTTTTAATTTTAATTAAAAATGAATGCTAAGAATAAAAAAACACAATACATATATTTTTAATGGATTTGACTTCACGAGGCCATTAATAATTACAGCATTTTTGTTGTTGTTATGTAAACGTATATAAACTAATACAGACAGACGGATGAATGAAATTTGTTATGTAAAATGAATGTTAAAATGTTATGTAAACGTATATAAACTAATACAGACAGACGGACGAATGAAATTTTTGCGAATTCTACTACGCAATTTTTGAGGATGGATAAGCACTGTATAAGCGTTGTGTTGATCCACTAACGTCGTTAGACTTATTTCAAACAATAATGCATGTAATAATTTTGAAGGACTCATAGAAGGGATAACTTTTGGAAATTTTGAATAAGTGCAAAAATGTAGAGGTTATTTTCTTATGGACAACACATATATAAGAATATCGACAGACAATGCTCAGACAGAAAAAATATTATATCTGTGAATTCTATGACGCTTGTCGATGGTTAAGGACTGCATACGGAGTTCTGATCTGCCAACGTCATTAGATCACAGTTAAGCATTCACGAATGGTTTTATTTTTACAGCGACTCGCTATAGAAAGTGTTCAATGGATGATTTTCGTATACCACTAATATCAATTAATAAGGCAAAGGTTGGCATTTTACGAATTTTTTGAAAGGTCCATACCACACCAACTAGGGTTATAAATAGTTTTTTTAAGCTTCGTAGTGGATCGAGCCCACTATCCTTGGTATGATAAGCGAGCGCTTAATCTCTAAGAAGCAATACACTCGGTAAACATGTGAACACATATTATCAATTACTCTCGCAAGACTCGCAAATGTCATATTTGACAGAAAGACCTCCTGGAGTTCATTTCCATTATATTTTTTGTCAACATACGCAAAAGAGTATCAGCATGTGTTTAAAGACATCCAGTGAACGCCGCGTGTGGAAAGGATGTGCAGTTGTTATTTGCGAGCGGAGATTCAGAGGGTCAGAATTTTTAACAATAATAAACATATTTATATATTAATTATTTTTTTAATTTTTATTAGAATATTATTTTATTATTTCAATATTCTAATCTACTTTTATAGATCATTGACTATATTACAATATTATCATTACTTAAATATACATATACTATACATAAAATTCTTTTTTCAACGCGTCAATCCAAGCACAAAAATAACGGCAGAAGCGGGATGCGAACCGCGGACCTTGGAAACCAACCATATGCCCAGGTGTTCATACCGCTCGGCGAATCACGCCATTACTGTGCCCAGACTGACTGCGGTGAAACTAGTATTTATAGCATTGTTAGCATCGTACGACAGATGTCGCCATAGTATATATTCAAAGTATGTATATTTTTATTATTATTCTATCAGTCTTCATTTATTCACAAGCTTAATATTATTACTTTCCGGCAGTCTATTTATTTTAGTAAGTACCACTCGGGTCTCGAACCAAACTATAGACTGAATGGATGTGAAACGACTACTTATAGTTCCGACTCGGACTTTATAACCAATCATTTACCTGTGTTACTGATGGATAATTTTACCTTCTTGATATTGTCTCAAGGAGACATTATTAATTATTTTTTTTTAATTTTTATTAGAATATTATTTTATTATTTCAATATTCTAATCTACTTTTATAGATCATTGACTATATTACAATATTATCATTACTTAAATATACATATACTATACATAAAATTCTTTTTTCAACGCGTCAATCCAAGCACAAAAATAACGGCAGAAGCGGGATGCGAACCGCGGACCTTGGAAACCAACCATATGCCCAGGTGTTCATACCGCTCGGCGAATCACGCCATTACTGTGCCCAGACTGACTGCGGTGAAACTAGTATTTATAGCATTGTTAGCATCGTACGACAGATGTCGCCATAGTATATATTCAAAGTATGTATATTTTTATTATTATTCTATCAGTCTTCATTTATTCACAAGCTTAATATTATTACTTTCCGGCAGTCTATTTATTTTAGTAAGTACCACTCGGGTCTCGAACCAAACTATAGACTGAATGGATGTGAAACGACTACTTATAGTTCCGACTCGGACTTTATAACCAATCATTTACCTGTGTTACTGATGGATAATTTTACCTTCTTGATATTGTCTTTTTAAGACATTATTAATTTTTTTTTAATATTCTAATCTACTTTTAGAATATGACTATTTACAATATTTCATTATTCTAATACTATACATTTCTTTTTTAGATCATTGACTATATTACAATATTATCATTACTTAAACCAACCATATAGGTGTTATACATAAAATTCTTTTTGCCAAGACGTCAATCTAAGCATAGCAAAATAGCATCGGCAGAAGCGGGATGCAAAGTATGTATATTTTATTATTATTCTAACAGTCTTCATTTGCCCAGGTTTATTATTACTTTCCGGCAGTCTATTTCACGCCATTACCACTCGGGTGCCCAAACTATAGACTGCGTGAAAAAACTAGTATTTATAACCAATCATTTACCTGTGTTACTGATGTATATATTCAAAGTATGTATATTTTTTTTTTAATTTTATTAGAATATTATTTTATTATTTCAATATTCTAATCTACTTTTATAGATCATTGACTATATTACAATATTTATTTAAATATACAGTACCATAAAATTCGGGTCTCGAACCAAACTATAGACTGAATGGATGTGAAACGACTAGGTTTATAGTTCCGACTCGGACTTTATAACCAATCATTTACCTGTGTTACTGATGGATAATTTCAAATACCTTTTTTTGATATTGTCTCAAGGAGACATTATTAATTATTTTTTAATTTTTATTAGAATATTATTTTATTATTTCAATATTCTAATCTACTTTTATAGATCATTGACTATATTACAATATTATCATTACTTAAATATACATATACTATACATAAAATTCTTTTTTTTCAACGCGTCAATCCAAGCACAAAAATAACGGCAGAAGCGGGATGCGAACCGCGGAAAAAATTAAAACCAATGCCCAGGTAATTTACCGCTCGGCGAATCACGCCATTACTGTTTCCATGAGACAATGCGGTGAAACTAGTAACAATATTATAGCATTGTTAGCATCATACGACAGATGTCGCCATAGTATATATTCAAAGTATGTATATTTTTATTATTATTCTATCAGTCTTCATTTATTCACAAGCTTAATATTATTGTGCATACATACTTTGAATCGAACTAAACGACATAGACTGAATGGATGTGAAACGACTACTTATAGTTCCGACTCGGACTCATAACCAATCATTTACCTGTGTTACTGATGGATAATTTTACCTTCTTGATATTGTCTCAAGGAGACATTATTAATTATTTTTTTGAATTGGATTTTTATTAGAATAGTATTTTATTATTTCAATGTTCTAATCTAGTCAATTTTATATAGATCATTGAAATAATAAAATATATTTCAATATTATCATTACTTAAATATACATATACTATACATAAAATTCTTTTTTCTTTTTTCAACGCGTCAATCCAAGCACAAAAATAACGGCAGTAGCGGGATGCGAACCGCGTAATAATAAAATAAATAGCTTGTGAATAAATGAAGACTGATAGAATAATAATAAAAATATACATACTTTGAATATATACTATGGCGACATCTGTCGTACGATGCTAACAATGCTATAAATACTAGTTTCACCGCAGTCAGTCTGGGCACAGTAATGGCGTGATTCGCCGAGCGGTATGAACACCTGGGCATCCGCGTCGCTTCCAAGGTCCGCGGTTCGCATCCCGCTTCTGCCGTTATTTTGTGCTTGGATTGACGCGTTGAAAAAAAGAATTTTATGTATAGTATATGTATATTTAAGTAATGATAATATTGTAATATAGTCAATGATCTATAAAAGTAGATTAGAATATTGAAATAATAAAATAATATTCTAATAAAAATTAAAAAATAATTAATAATGTCTCCTTGAGACAATATCAAGAAGGTAAAATTATCCATCAGTAACACAGGTAAATGATTGGTTATAAAGTCCGAGTCGGAACTATAAGTAGTCGTTTCACATCCATTCAGTCTATAGTTTGGTTCGAGACCCGAGTGGTACTTACTAAAATAAATAGACTGCCGGAAAGTAATAATATTAAGCTTGTGAATAAATGAAGACTGATAGAATAATAATAAAAATATACATACTTTGAATATATACTATGGCGACATCTGTCGTACGATGCTAACAATGCTATAAATACTAGTTTCACCGCAGTCAGTCTGGGCACAGTAATGGCGTGATTCGCCGAGCGGTATGAACACCTGGGCATATGGTTGGTTTCCAAGGTCCGCGGTTCGCATCCCGCTTCTGCCGTTATTTTTGTGCTTGGATTGACGCGTTGAAAAAAGAATTTTATGTATAGTATATGTATATTTAAGTAATGATAATATTTATATATACCAATATGAGGGTCTTGTACCTTCACGGACTCTATGACGCACAACCGAGAAAGAACGGTTGTATGAATGTAGTTATAAAGAGTATTGCTAGCGTTTATTAATTTGTTTCTTGAAAAGATTCAGATTGCACGTGTGGTGCTAGAATAACATTTTAAATCTGATATGTGATTTTAAAGGAAATGGAGAAGTTGTTCGTTTCGAGTCGACACATGTCAACCGTGTATAGATGCTAGAAAAGAGTTACGCAGGTTTGATATTGATGAATACGTGCATCAATTGAGAAATACAGTGGAACCTCTTATAACGAGCACTTCTCATAACGAGTAATTCGCATACCGAGCAAAGAAACTGTGAAAAATTGCTTCCTTAACGAGCGACATTTCGCATAACGAGTGCCTCATAAAGGGGATGTACGACTCACTTGTGAGACGGAACTTCCGCGTCATTGCGTCTGTCTGTGTTTAGCACTCGTACCGTTAGCACGCTAGTGTCGCATGTGATCACACATTTTTCTAAGCCTATGTTCAGGCATTATTTGTACTTTTTTTTGGAGAGTAAGGAGGAAGAGGAAGTAGCAGAGAAACAATCTTCTGGCGCAATAAAAGAAATGCTGAAAGCATGGGAAACTGTTTCATCGTACATTGAGAAGCATCATCCTAATAAGGAGGTGGCTATGCGTGCTACAAACTTATTCAATGATAACACTGTGTTACATTTTCACCAAATGTCTCTAGACAGCTTTCTACTAAAAAATTATTCATTATTTGTCATAAATTAATCAATAATAAGCTATATATATATATATATATTTTTAAATGTTTTTATCCAGGTAGTTACGATCTTTAACAAGTATGTAATTTTATTTGAATCGTCAAAAAAAAAATTTCTCATGGAACGCATTATCGTGTTTTACATTGATTTATATGGGAAAATTAGTTTCGCTTAACGAGTGTTTCACATAACGAGCAAGATTCTGTAACGAATTATGCTCGTTATGAGAGGTTTCACTGTATTAGAAAAGCAGTGTATATAATAGAAGCGAAAAAAATGGTGACTAAACCGACTAAACGTCTGTGTTTCACGTATTGCAGGTTAGACGTTAGATTTTTTTTTTTATGTAAACGCATGCAGGAGAGCACAACCGGTCAAGACCAGTGCACTCTATGACGCTCAGCCAGGGAGGCTGGACGCTGCATGCGGGAAACGTGTGTTATGTTCGTGTTTGTGTGTGGGTTGGGGAGATTGCAAGTGTATATTCATCTGTTTCTTGAAGAGATCCAGATTGTAGGAAGGAGGAAACACAGACGCTGGAAGAGCATTCCATAGCTTACCGGTGGCATTAAGGAAGGAACTTTGGAAGCTGCCAGTTCTTGGTCGACATATATTAACCGTGTATGGATGTTCGGCAAGTGTAAGACGAGTTTGTCGGCTGTGGGTGGGTGCAGGAGGAATTAGTTCTTTAAGTTCCGAAGAGCAGCGACCGTGGTAATAACGGTAGAAAAGACTAAGAGAACCAACCTTACGTCTGTGTTTCATTGATTGTAGATTAGACGTAAGGGTGTCATTGTTTATCAAACGAATTGCTCTTCTTTGAACTGAGTCAATTAAGTTTAGAAGGTATTTTGGGGCTCCAATCCAAAGGTGACTGCCGTATTCAAGGATAGGTCGGATTTGTCCTTTATATAGAAGAAGTTGTTTATCGTTGAAATACCGACGTGATCTATATAATACACCTAGTTTTTTGGAAGCGAGACCGGCTTTACACTTAATTGACTCGTAATATTTGACATTATTCGATATTGATAATCCAAGCATGTTGATGGAGCTTGCTTTCGGAAGAGAACAACCGTTGAAAGATACAGGATCCATAGCAGTCTTCTTGGTGGAGAAAGTACATGATTGGGTTTTTGAAATGTTGAAACTGACGAGGTTGAGGTCGCCCCATCGTGAAACCCTTTCAAGAGACATGTTCATCTTCTCCACCAGAGATTGCCTAGCAGCAGATAGTTCCGAATGTTTCGGAGGTTTATAGAAGATGCATGTTTTATAAATTAATGAGCGTTGAAAATTAAACACAATTAATTTGGAGCAACCTCCCGCGGTTACAGTACGAGTGTTATTAAAATGGAATTTATTTGCGGCCAGTAAAATGTTAAAAGGGGTAAAATTGTATTTTCGCCTCATAAACAGTTTTATACGAGCGCGTTAAAAGTACAGGTTGATTATGTTTAGAGCGCGTAAAATTAATTGCTTCTCTAAAAAAGGGCGTAAAGACTTGGGCGGACTAATCATGGGACGGCTATTTAGCTAACACTCACGAAGCAATGATCACTTTAACCCTAATCATAAGAAACACTCACATATAGAAGGAAATTAGGCCACTCACACATTCAACGTATCTCAATATCCTTCAATATTTACTTCCTAAAAAAGATGTGGCAAGTTATCACTGCACTCGTAGCTCTTCTAAGTATATAGATGATTAATCGCAAGATTAATCTGATGATCCATCACAAATCCGGTGTAAATTCTTCGTCTCCATTACTTAAAAAAAAATAAGATTTTTAAATTCCAGAGTGATTCATCGATATGGCACATCCGTTTGGGTGTCAGTTTTTTTTTGCTTCTACGCTTATCATCCAATGTCAGCTCTACTTCCCGGAGTCCGCACCTTTTAATGTACCATCTATGTCTCTTAATCTTGTATTCAGATATGTCTCTTAACCGGCTGTAGGCTGCTTCGCTTCCCCACCTCGTTGATTTTCACAAATCGATACCATCATACGCAAGCATCTGTTTTAAAAAACGTATTATACGGCTGCATTGGCTGTTGGTGATGTGCCAAGCTTTGCAGCGGTATAGAAGGATGGGAGTAATAAAGGCGCTGGTAGGGTCCATATTCATACCTCAACCTGTACACTGTAAGATGTTCCGTTTTCTCACCTTGTCGTTCCCTACAAAGTCAAACCGTCATACGCACAGTATTCTACGCAAGCATTTGTTTTCAAAACGCATTATTCGGCTGAATTGGCTGTTGGTGAGATGCCAAGCTTTGCAGTGGTATAGTAGGATGGAGATAATACAGGCGCTTGTAGTCCATATCCGTACCTTAATCTGTAGACTAGGATATTCCGCTTCCTAACCTTATCGTTCCTTACATATTATTCTACGCAAGCATGTGTTTTCGAAACGCATAATACAGATGCATTTCCTTTTGGTGAGATGCCAAGCTTTGCAGTGGTATAGAAGGATGGGGGTAATATAGGCGCTTGTAGGGTCCATATCCGTACCGTAATCTGTAGTTCTAGGATGTTCCGCTTCCTAACCTTGTCGTTCCTCACATAGTATTCTACGCAAGCATATGTTTTCAAAACGCATAATACGGATGCATTGGCTTTTGGTGAGATGCCAAGCTTTGCAGTGGTATAGAAGGATGGGGGTAATACAGGCGCTGGTAGAGTCCACTCAACAGAATCTATTTACGTGTCCGTAGATCGGAACCGAGACGGTACAAAACAAACGTATTAATATCCTCCCGAAATTCCATGCCGGAGTTACAAATAGGACAGGAATAGTGATGGGATCCAATCGGTACGAACCTGTTCGCAATAACCAGTTTATGTACATTGTTATAATATAATCGTTAAGGAACCGGTTCGTAGAATGTAATATCCTGATATATTAAGCATTCTTTATCACTGTCAATTATTCCGATTTATTTGATATACGAATATTCTGTAAAAGGCTCTGAAAGAGAAGTATTTTAATTCGCTTGTGGCGCATTGTGATTATTTTTAATACTATTTATCATCATCTGAACCGCAAAAAATCCAATTGTATAAAATAATAAAAAAATGCATTATCTATAAATTTAAACCATGATGCTATTTATATTTTTAGTATTGGCCTTAAAACCAATTTTAAAATATTTATACAATATTTATAATACAACACAGTTTTAAATTGATATTTTACACAATTAATACATTATTTTAATTTGGTGACAAAATGGTCTAAGCCCCTTCCTTAACTGCATTAAGTTTCACCCACAATTATTTACTTCCCTCTTTACTTTCCTATTGCCATTTCACTTCACTAGTATGTTTTGTGCGCGCGCAGAACTGACTCACTGAAAAAAAAATCGCGGTTTTCCAATAAGTGAATCAACAGTACTCAACGTAATCAATATTGAAATAAAGTAAAAACCTATTTTAAATTACAGCATTCACTTTGAGATTCATATCTTGTTGTAACATGTACGAGTATCATAGCACTGTTGGAATACTCACTTGTTGGAATACCTGAAAGCTTTCAATGAAACATTCACCAGTTTCCAACGTGTATACACATACTGATGGATAAATCTTTAGGAAAAGGGTGTGGGTGGAGCTTAAGGGAGTTTAAAAATGGGGTTATACGTGTGTAAGTTATCTACTATATAATGGTATTTCAGCAAGTTAATAAACAGTGCTCAGTGTGATCCATGTTAAAATAAGGTAGGAAGTATTTATCTGTTTGATGTTAAAATTCAAAATAAAAAATAAAATTCTTTTTTTCAAACCGGTTATTGAATATTTGAATTCCATCACTGGTTAGGACGGCTGAACCAAGGAGTGGCTCAGGCGTCCCTCGATCACGTGTGGAGGGCTTTTATTACTGAGCCGGAACTGCGAGGAGAAGCTATTTTTATTCCGAGAAAGAATTTTATTTTGCTTAGAACAGCCCTCCGTCCCTCCGCCGAGCGAGGGCCCGGACTTCAGTTCCCGGCCATTACGAGTACAATTTACAGTGGCGAATTTCGCAGCGGAATGCCGTGGAAATGATCTCCTCGCTGATCGTTCTCTCCTGGTACTCTCTCTGTCTCTCGTTTTATACAAACGTGTCTCTTTAAGAATTCCTCTCTCGTCGATGTTAATTAACAAGTCCCTTCGTGTAGGAAGCGCGTGCGATGGATGACGACAGGCATCATCATCATCCAACCTTCAAGTGAACAATTATATACAAAATTTATACCAAACCGCCGGCGAGTATGTTGCTCAATGGTCAAAGCATTTGCTTTGCAAGCCAAAGGTCGTGGGTTCCCGACGGAGATTGAAAAAAAAAAAGATTTTTAATCGATTTCTGAGCTCTTAAATACCTCCGGTTGGTGTGAATTTCATCCCTCACCCATAAAATGACAGTCATAGCCTATTAATCAAAATTGGTGGTAGACGAAAGTCATCCCGTGAAGACCACCCATTCATAGTAGATTCCTGTAATAATAAGAATGATGCGTAAATCTTGGGCTGTAGTCTATGACGTTGGCGAATCAACACTCCACATGCAGCGCTTAGCCATATGCAACATGGTAAGCGTCATAGAATTCCACAGATGAGAGTTCAGAATTACTGCAACCATCTGTCGGTATTCTCCTGTATGTGTTTACATAAAAAAATAAAAATAAAACGATTTAAGGGATGACCTGCTTAAGAGGATCATGAAAATGACTTATATATTGATTGATTCGACAGATAAACTATGCAAGCATATATTTACATTGGTCCTGTTTTTTTATGTATTTTAGAAAATACGAAGCAAAAGAGGGTCGAGTTAATTTCTAGATCTATTATTGCAGAACTTTGAAAGAAACCGGAACACAAACAAATATTCTCGTCGGTCGCAGCACTTAACAACTCTATGGTGTTATTTTTATTTTTAGTATTCACATTGATATTTTCTTTTAATATTAAAAACATAATTTTTCTGTCGTTTTGAGGCTGATAATGTTGAGTAAGGAAGAAAACAGAAGATATGACCGCGATTTTTTATTTATTAAGTGTTTCATCAGCAATTCGTTTGCAAACAGCTCCTTATCAATGGTGGCAATTTAAAACAACTATATTCTTCAGATTACAAGTTTTTTATGTAAGCACATACAGGAGTATACCGACAAATGGTGTTAGTAATTCTGAAGTCTTATCTGTGGAATTCTATGACGCTTAACCATGGTGTATATCAGTGTTTCCCACGGTGGTGCGTACGCCCCACCGGTGGGGCATTGCGCCTCAGAGGTGGGGCACCACGCTTCAGATATGGGACACATCGGCAATTATGAACTATTCCAGATACAAATTTATAATACAATATATTCATTCATGACTAAATATACCCACGTGCATTCAGCAATTTCATCGACCGTTATTTTTGCATACTGGCAATACTGATTATCGAGGTCGTTCGAAGTTAAAAAAGAGGCCGGTGGGGCATATGACTTTTGAAAATACTTCGGTGGGGCATGGCATAAAGAAGGCTGGGAAACACTGGTGTATATAATGTGGAGTGTTGATCCTCTAACGTCATGGACTACAGCCCGAGAATTACGCATCATCCTTATTATAACATTTGCCGGCGGTCATAGCTCAATGGTAAAGCGTTTGCTTTGCAAGCCAAAGGTCTTGGGTTCGATTTCCGACGGAGATTAAAAAAAAAAAGGATTTTTAATCGATTTCTGAGCTCTAAAATACCCCGGTTGGTGTGAATTTGATCCATCACCCGTAAAATGTCAGTCATAGCCTATCAATTAAAATTGGTGGTAGACGAAAGTCGTCCCGTGAAGACCACCCATTCATAGTAGATTCCTGTAATAATAAAGGATGATGCGTGAATCTCGGACTGCAGACTATGACGTTGGCGGATCAACACTCCACATGCAGCGTTTAGCCATATACACCATGGTAAGCGTCATAGAATTTCACAGATGAGACTTCAAAAAAATTACTATCACCATCTGTCGGTATTATCCTGTATGGGCTTACATAAAAAAAAGGAATTTACTATAAAAGGGTATTCTTCACGGGATGACTTTCGTGTACCACCAATTTTAATTAATAGACTATGACTGCCATTTTACGGATGAGGGATCAAATTCACACCAACCATTTTTACACTATTTTACTGCACAGAAATCGATTTAAAATCCTTTTTTTAAATCTCCGTCGGGGATCGAACCCACGACCTTTGGCTTGCAAAGCAAACGCTTTGGCCATTGAGCTATACCCACCGGCCAGTGGATTATATTTAATTATTTTCGTTATGATTTTACTGAAGATTTATACTAATATTCAACATTGAAATCCTAGATTTATTTTTCGCCGATTTGTTGATGGGAGAAGTGTCATATAAGATGTTGTTTTCTCTTAATTAGTATTTGTTGAATGAATTATGTGGATATTAGATGTTGGCACTTAAATTTGTTAACGCATTCGACACAGGATTCATTATAGATTGAGACATTTCTTGATATTCCTCTTTAGTCCGAAATCTTCGCCAATCTTCGTCGTTTTCCGGCGCCCCATAGTAATTTGAGGCCCACTCTAGCTTCGGCTCGGTAGAGGGTAAACAATATTGGTAATGCAGTAGACGCGAGGCTCTGGAGCGGAGTCTCGGACTATTCCGGTCAGCGGAGGCTGCTGCAGTTGGGGAGCTGCCAGCGGGCGGGACCCAACCCACCAGCGGGAACATTAGAGCGGACCCAACCCCGCCAGCGGGAACATTCAATCGGAAGAAGCGCTGCCAAGGCGGCGACACTCGAAGAAGAACTCGCTCGACCGACATGTCTCAAATAGAAGATAATTCGTAGAAAATTTCATTTTTCACATTTCCTTTTTCAGCCTGACGTCTCTCAGGCATGTTATACATCATAATATTTATAATTTTATATTAATTTTTATTTGAGTTCACATTTATTTTGAAGTGATTACATGTTTCGGACTCCATCGAATCCATCGTCAGCAATGGCCAAATCTAAACTGACAGTCAATTATATATGTAAGAGATTTTTTTTTTTATTTAATCAAATATAAAAAGATACATTTTTTACACAGTAATTTACATTCCAATCGTTTTTTTTTTTTTTTACATTCGCTTACCACACCATTTAAAGATAAGATCTTGTGTGTGGCGACATGTACAAGTATTATTTCTTACGTAATACACACATATTTATACAATGTTTATGTGTGATGGACTTAATAGAGTCCGAAACATGTAATCACTTAATGATAAATGTGATATGAAAATAAATATTTTTAATTTGTTAATTTTTCATACAAATTAATACAAAATTATATTTTTTCCTTTTTACGAAGCATCGTCAGATGATACCTTAACGTTATATTATTTAAATAAATAATTTTTATAAACTAGAATGCATGCTTATGTAAAACTTAAAATACTTCAAATTAGTTTAAAAAAGTAGCGAAAAGGCATTAATTATTTGAGGCAAAACCTTACAATTTCTAATTAATATACCTGTACATTGCTTGGGTATTTATGTTAAGTATTTAAAATCATAATAAATGTACTTTTTTTGGGTAAACATTGTAAATGTTGAAAATTCTAATAAATATTCATTTTGGGTAAACACTCAGGGATGGTGCTATATTTTCTTGGGTTTAGTTATATAATAACACACATATCCGCATTTGTTGGCCAGTAAAGTTAGGGATGAACATTTGAAACATTACAAAACAACACCGATGGGAGTGCGCCGAGCTACATTAAGGACTATTCTCTGTTCAAGTTTTAGTCACTTCCGGACCCTGATTCATAATAACGACCGCCCCCGCCCACTTGCCGCCCACTTGCCGCCCACTACTCTCCCGGGACAGCGCACAACAACAACGCCCGAACACTTCGAAAAATATATAAAAGTCAATTGAAACATTTCACGTAAATATGTATTAAAGTCAACTGAAACATTTCACGTGATTATATTGTACAAGTATTTAAGTCAACGGAAACATTTCACGTCAATATATAAAAAACGTGAATGGTTACAAATTTACGTAAATAAAGATAATAGTCAACTGAAACAATTCGCGTAAATATATAAGTCAACTGAAACATTTAAATGTACAGACAAATCAAATGTTTTTTTTTTACATGAATATTGATACTAATTAGAAGATTATCAGGGCTTTTTTTACAATGTTAAGCAATATTAGACGCTGACATAAAGTCGGATGGTTCACAGCCTATTGTTTACTGCGAGTTGCTCGTTGGGTTAAGCCGTCCCTTAGAATCAAAAAGTTCAGGGCTCGGAGCCACTAAGCTGATCATAAAAAACCTTAATAATGATTATTAACAAATACCCAATAAATTCCAGATATTTCTCAGATACTTACATTTAAGGTATTTTCAAGTACCGGGATATTGCGCTTAGAAGGCGTCGGGAAGCAGATATGTTTCCAAGTAGAATTTTGGGTGCAGGATGCCTTGAGACACGAAAAATTGCAACTGAACATATGTTTCAGATATTTGAACATGTAAAATTAAGATGTTCGAAAGTGAAAATCCGGGTACAGAGATGATATCTTCAGACAAGTTAGAGAAAATGGCGGCTATTTGAAATTATCAGTTTAACAAATCATTCATAAAATGCATTTGATACTACGGCACATGTCTCTTCAAATCACTGGGCTCCTGGCTTCTGCACTGGAGGTCAAGTATTATTTCTAGGCAGCAGAGATGTCTTTTGCCAGTGGCAATTTATATAACTAAGTGGCAGCAAATTGTGTTGAAGATATGCTCCATATATCCAACGGATGTGAAAAGAAATAAATAGATAAATATCAATGTTTTCCAATATTGTTTGATTTCATAATCAAGGCATTTCTGAAAGTATCGATATGAAAGGTTTAAAAATATACTACTGAGAAAGGGTATTATTCCCCTTTCCTGTAAAGTGTGGTGGAATCGCCTGCATTTAATTAAGAAAACGAAAGATTAATCCGCAACAAGAGGGCGGGAGGGGGCAGCGGTGGGCGACGGCGGGCGGCAGCAGTGGGCGGTGGGCGGCTGTGGTGGGCGGCGCCTAAAACTCTCCTCCGCAGCTCTTTACCTTTAATATAATATTTGTGCGGTCGACTTCTCGGCGCTGTTGTACTAAAGTAGATGCATATCTCACTTTTATGTTCTCTCTGTTTACGTATCCCTTTTATTATAGTAATATAAAGGCCTCCATATTTTATTTACATGTTAATAGTGGAAACCCGCCGTTTACCGAGGTCCTCCTCTCGGCCGTTACATTATACATCTACGGTACACATATTGAATAATGTTTTTTCACTATATATATCGAAGTATATATATATATAGTATATATATGCATTTTTTAAATGAAAATATGTAAAAGAGAAGGCATTTTATAGCAATATAAACCAGTGCTTGAATATTTTTTGTATTGTAATTTTTGCAAACATTTTCACTTGTAACAAAAGATTGAATTTTTACGAAAATAATAAGACTTTGAATTTTTAAAAATTGATTTGTTTATACTGGTTGTTTATACAATGTATATTTATTAAGCAAATTTAATGAACAACTAAACATAATCCAGGCGGGAAAATTACATAAATATTCATTATTTTAGCACATTTTGAAGAAGATTACTACAATTTGATGCAATTACCACTTCTAAGTATCGTATCTGTAATGGAATATTCTAGAACTTTCTATAATTATATAACTATCTACGAGTTAATGTGACAATACGTCAATCCAGAATAATGTGCACTTTATTCTGGATCACATTTCCACCAATATACGAGTAAACCTATTTATTTATCGTTTTTTTTTGTGATTAGCTTTTGCCTGATACTAACTTATTATACAGTTTTGGTCTACAAGCCACAGGAATATTTTTAAGTCCCTTGCCAGCATCTGTTTTTCCTCCTTCATACAAACCGAGTGTCTCGAAGAAAACAGATATATACAGACATCCCCCGTTTTTAAACAGGCGGTCAAGGTCGGACAAGTCGCGGGTTCGTCACGTTGCACGAGCAGATTACCAAGCAAAATAACTTGTTTTTGGTTCACAATTCTCCTTTATTTTCTTTAAGACGTGCTTTCTTGTCCGACCGATATGGCGTTCGCCATTCCGGTCAAAAAGTCAACTGACAACTGCGGAACACTGTGACATGGCTTGCCGCCAATGATCGCGGCAAAAAAGCAAATTAAAGATGACAGTTGCACCAACATAAAATGGAGCAACTGTCATAACAAATAAAATGGCGTATGCAAACGCCGTATATAATTAAAACTATCATTATTAGATGTGCATGTCAGGCGAGCGAACAAAAATAAGAGACAAAAGATCGTTATTCGAGGCTTTACGTTTACGGCATCACCCTAAAAAAGCTATATCAAGCTGATATCAATACTCTCACACAAACACTGCAAAACCTTTCCACACTAAGTATCCAGCCGACCTGATTGTCATGAGCGTCATAGACTTTATGAAGGTCAAAGGCCCTCTGCTGGTGCTCTCCTTTGCGTGTATGTATGTATGTATATGAAAAATATATCATATTGCATATATCTTTTAAAGCGAGCACTTTTTTTGACGGCCTAAAGGAATTTTCTAGCAGACCAGCGCTTTAACAGACGCCGCTATAAAGATGGAACCCGGAAATGATATTTAATATGTCTACTGCGGTTTATAGACTCTTCTGTAATATGAAAGCGTTCTGTGGAGAGGTGGCGCTTAATGATAGAATGATGCTCCGCTGTCCCCCGGGAGCCCCCAGCTGGTGCTCCCCCCTCGTCTGATATGCAGATGGAGTCGGCTGTACTTATCGATACCCGGCAGCTAATGAATTATTAAAAGTCTTGCCTTCTTCGCGGCCGACAGCCAACTAAAGCGTGTGTTACACTAGGCTGCTTGGTACTGGCAAGCAGCGGCTGGTGTTTTTGTGTTACTGGAAAGTAGCCTAGTTTAATTCACGCCTTAAGCGTAGGTCTTACTAGGCTGCTTGTAAGCGCTGGGTGCTTAGCAAGTAGCGGCAGGAAAGCAGCCTAGTGTAATCCACGGCTTAATCGTAAGTCACAATAGGCTATTTTCAACATTGGCTGTATAACACTGGTTAGCAGTGGCAAGTGTTATTGAATAGTTACAGCACAGCAGTGGCTGGCAGGCAGCCTAGTGTAATCCACGCATTAAGCGTGAGTTTTACTAGGTTGTTTGCAAGTAATGGCTGCATAGCATTGACAAGCAGCGGCTGGCATTACTTTATTGTAGCAACATAAGCAGCAGCTGGCAAGCAGCCCTTGTGTAAGCATGCCTTCAGCGTAAGTCACAATAGCTTGCTTACAAGCGCTGGTTGCATACCACTGGTAAGCAGCGGCTGGTGTTATTTTATCGTAGCAGCACAAGCAGCGGCTGGCAGGTAGCCTAGTCGTGCCCACACTTTAAACTAGCCGATGGTTTCGATTGTCTTCTACAAATATAATAAAAAAATGTCTGAAAGTAACTTCTTATTTCATAAATACACGAGACTTTTAATGCACGAGAATTTCTTTGTTGAACGTGAATTGTTTTCGCCGGAGTCTTCATGAGTTTTATATTGAAGATATTCAGATTGTGTGAATAGGAAACATATATTCGTAAATGGGCGTATTTTGTATATCATCGGTATTTAAATTTGTAGGTAATGGCTACAAGGGTATTATTTGAATCTTGTTTTCCCTTCGACGCATTCGAGCCACGTGCGTTCTCGTAAAGAAAGTGCCCATTATATTATATTGCATTGTATTGCATTGTATTATATTGTGTTGCGGCGAAGCGCTATATAACGATACTGCCTGATTAAGGTAATCCGGAGCTATGTCTACGATGCGTCGTAAGAAGAGATTACGATTATTTACGACCGATTTGCATCGCTCTCTACGCGCTTCCAACTACCCGAATATCGTATATATATCGTATTTACGTTGTATCGTTACATGCTAAATGCTTGTGTATCTATTGTATCGTAAATTTGCCTACTAACATCAGAAAGCCGCATGCAGACCATACAACAAATGCCAATTATTAAGTTTATTTGAAGGAGCAGGGATAGGGTCCTTATTCATTCGCATGGTATAAATGCTGCATGAATGGGAATTCAAATAAATAATTATAGAATGTTAAAATTAAATTTAAAATAAAATAAACAAACAAAAATCTTTCATTTAAAATTTTTTTTTTTAGAATAATTCTAAATGATCTTTTATTTCAATTCAAACAAATATGTATCAATAAAATGTCAATTAAAATTTGGTTTAAGTAATTTACCAAAATAAAAACAAACATGAAATGTATAATACAAACAAATGATTTTTATAAATAAGAAGATAAAGGATAGTAAAATTGTTTCTGCTTATTTTTTGTATTGAAACCATTTAATGTGCATTTTTATAAAAATGATTTTGAAAATCCGTAAATACGTTTTATAGCTCTTTTCAGTTTTTATTTAAAATTACACTTAACCTATAAAATCTAAAATAATAAATATTATTGCAGTTTTGGCAAGGCTATTTACGGTTTTAGAACTAGCACCTGTACTTGTCGAGTAAGCTTTATCCAAAAAGCTCTCCAGGTAAAAAGTGAGTTTTGTTGGCTGTCGTATTGTGAATCTGGAACTTTTGGACAAGAAAAGTGTTAACCAAACGGTAGCTCGCGGTGACATTTTCATAGTAATTTTTTTCAATTTGGTAAATCCGCCAAAAAAATCCCGATATTTTTGCAATTAGAGATGCTTTTTTTCTGTTATTATATTAATTCTTTGTCATTCTTTTTCAAGATATTTTAAAATTATTATTCTGTTGATGAATAAATAATCAAGGTATATAGCTCGCCAGAGAATTTCAAATTCTAAAAGTAACTCTTATCCAATTTGCAACACTGCACTAGAGGTTCTAAGCCAAGGTTTTTTTTGTAGTACCAGGACTCAAGTGTGTGCAATTTTCAATCCCGAAATATCGGTTCTAGCACCGGGATTGTACGCACTCGTATGAATATTTGTAAAAATATTGCCTACTGTTCCATGTGCCTTAATTATGATTCAACAATATGTATTGGGGCACGATATGTTTTGGCTACATACATATGCTTAAGTATCAACATTTTTAGAGTAAGTAAACTCACGTTTAGGAAGATTAGCAACACAATACCGAGTGCTGGAGAGTCAAAATTGCAACAATAAAAAATAAAAATACTGCCACAAAATCAAATATCCTACATTCTGTACCCGTCAACACTAGCACTCAATCCGAAGTTACATAACATTTCAAAAGAATATGGATTGCGGTTCTGAAAAAAGCCTGGAATCCAGGTTTTCGGATTCCCGGCATTGCCAATACTAGCTGCGAGTGTATTCGCAGTGGGCGGGAAGGTGGGCGGGAGATTGGGTGGAAAGGTGGGCGTTTTCCACGAGACTCCGACTCGACGAAAGCGACCAATTCGCCCGGTTCGCTTTGGAAATTACTTATGGTAAAATATCTATGCGAAGTTTTTCTCGGCGCCGCAGAGTTATCGCGAGGCATATCCTGACGCTTCTGGTCCCCGGGCCGACGCTTTTCTTTAGCGGTTTCTTTTTTGCCGATTTCTGTGACGCCCTCGAAGCGAATTGAAAATGTTTGCGAGAAAAAACTTGCAGCGAAAATGTGTTCCGCTCGACACGGTGCAAAACGACAGGTATAGCTCAATGGTCAAAGCGTTTGCTTTGCAAGTCAAAGGTCGTGGGATCGATCCCCGGCTGAGAATTTCCACAGATGAGACTTCAGAATCAGTATCACCATCTGTCGGTATTCTCCTGTATGTGTTTACATTAAAAAAAAAACGACAACGTCACAATACATGTGATGTAGTCGAGAGATAATTTAATTTATATATACACTTGGGCCTCGTATAACACGGTTATATGGTTCCACAAAAACACCGTGTAATACGACTTCTGGAACAATTTTTTTAGCAGATTCTATATCAGCTGACGCAATTTCACCTTGAATTTTTATATTATGTAGTGAGAATCGCTTCTTAAATTTTTCAAACCATCCTCTACTAGTAGAAAAATTGTGAGATGAGTTTTGATTTTCCGATGACGATTGTTGTTGATAATGCTTGAGCTAAAACAAAATTGACAAGTCTCGACACGCTCAGTAAGATTTGTCATGTGCAAATTAAACATGAATGTATCTCTTAACTGGAAACTAGACTCATTCCATTTCTGTTTGGAAAGAGTCTAGTTTGTACATCCGAGTTAAAGAAAAAATAAGTAATAAACTGTAAAACAGAGTGTGAAATATTATTTATTTAAACATTCGAACATGTTTCAAAAAGTGATTACCGTTATGTATTTTTTTGTTGTTTTGATCTCTCGACGGAGTATGGAGACATTTACAAAAAAAAGTCAACATATGACCGGAAATCACTAATGGGTCTGAACATGTGATGTATTTAAGAACTTCTCTTTTATATGATAATATATATTTAAAATAATTCTTCGTCGCTCATAAGTATAACTGTCATCATTGGTGGCAACAGAAAAAGTCATCCCGTAAACGCCACCACGTAATTTTCAAAAATTATATCATACGTGAATGCAGGTTATACTTTATTTGACGTCATAGAATCCTCATATGAGATTATGGTGTTATTATATTCTTCTAATATTTTAAACGTAACCGTTAATAATTTCTCCTGAACGATATGAAACGCGTTTAAATAATCGTGAAAATATAAGAAAATGTTACATTAATACGATTCATTAAGTAAGTAATTAAATATACACATATTAAAACGCAACAAATTCTTTTTTTATACGCATCAATTCGTTCAGAAAAAATATCGGCAGAGGCGGGATGCGAACCAGCGAACCTTGGAACCAACCTTTGTTCAAGTTCAATACCCTTGACCACACGACCATCGACTGCCCGAATCGATGCGTCGAAAATCTTACATTTATAACATTGTTACCAATGTTACCATCGTATAACGATAGATGTCTCTATAGTATTTATTCAGAGTGTGTATATTATTATTTTTTATTATTCAATCAGTCAGTATTTAATCACCAGTTTTGCAGGATTACGTGCTACTATGGTAACATTCACATGAGCATCATGTTATTATCATACTACTAAACGTGATCCTGCAAAACTGGACGTCCGTGGGAATGGGCCCTTAATATATACTAAATACAGTGATAACAGTTTCGGTAATACCGGAGTACCTATCAGTAAAATTAAGATACTTGTACATTTTCTCGAGTGAAATGTTCTTGAACACGTTGTCAATGCAATTCAATCGGTGGCGTAACCCTGACTGAAGATATATATATATTTATATGTGAACACCACAAATTGATGTTTCACAGTTTTGTAAGCCCAGGTTTGTCTATGCCTTGTCCCAGAATACCCGTATACCCGTAAGTCCACATGTGAACATAGATGGTTTCCGGGAGCCTCCAGGGCAAGAGTCCGCGAACTTGCATAGACTGCGGCTGCAGTATCCGAGAAATATTTGAGTGTTCAATAATCAGCGTTTTTAAGGAGATCAGTTGATCAGCCTGACGCTCTCGACGCCTGAACAATTTGTATTATGTAATTAAGGGGTGGCTCTACTATACCGGGGGCATGAAAAGAGCTTAGATTTAATTAAATCAATTTAAGAAAAACAAGATTAGTCGGGATGCGAACCGACGGCGTCTGAGCGAGAAGCAAACGCTTTAACCACTGGACTATGCTGCCCGGCTCTAGACGACAGATATACCAGGTGGTATTCAGCAGGTAAATAGAAAATGATCAGCGATCGAAGGGAGGATGGCGTCTCAAAGCTGCAGACGTTCATTTCCACTAATGAGTATTTTAAAAGCCGCAATTCGCTTTGACGGTAATCTGACAAAGCAGCGAGATTGGTCACGTGAAGTTCCCAGGAGCCGTAATGAGAGGATGCACCTCTGCTTATAATTGAATAAAGAGAAACGCCAAAATGACTAGTGCACCGATAACGAACTAAGCAAAATTTACAGACAGAATTCTTTCGCAGATAAATTGATTGAAAATATACTCAATTCTTGTTCATTACACTCACACGATAACCACCGCTCCATTTCAAGACTTAAATAGAGAAATTATTAAATACTACACACTTATAATGTATTTTTTATAGATTCACTTGTTAAAAATCATATGCAGATTTTTTTTGCAAGATTAAATCAAATATATACGAAAAACATTTTTTTTTTCGCAGAGTACGGTCCTGTTTTTGTCTGTCACGGCGATCAAGCTATAATTTATCAAGTAAAAGTATTTAATGCATATTGTTTATGACGACATAATTTTTATTAAAATTTGCTAAATACTTAAATTTACTTTACAACACCAAATAAAGGAATTCCACTAAGAATTATTCATTGCAAAAATCGAACAAATTAATGTTTAAAAAGTTGAGAAAATTTGATTTCTTATACGGAAGAAAGGGATGGGAGTGGGCGGGGCGGGAGCTTTCTCAGTCGGGTCGCTGCTCTGCCGCCTCCCACCATCTCCCACCATCGCCCACCGCCGCCCACCACCGCCCACCGCCGCCCACAGACGTCTCTTTGAGGATGAGCGGCTACAGACAACAGCGGGGAATGCAGTTTTTCTAAGGGCGCCACTGGAGACCAATTTTAAAGCAAATTACGTGACATTTTTTCATTTTTCCACGCCACGTTAGCCTCTTCTATGGAGAGAGCGTTTTTTATACATAAACACATACAGGAGAATACCGACAGACGGTGATTTAATATCACTATGCGTTGATTCGCTAATGTCAGCAGCTACAGCACGGCATTAGCGCATCGTCAAATTTTAATATACCTGTAACTCACTGTTTATGATTAGTGTTGTACGAGATAAATTTCGTCTAATACTAATAATAATTAATATAATATTTAATTTTACATTTAATCAATAATAAAAATGTCAATTTGTAAGCATTTTACGTGTGAAAAATCATATTCACACCAACTGGGTGCATTTATAGAGCTGAAAATTTAATAAAAAAAATTTCGTCATGGTTTGAATCTTTTGTATGGTAAGCAAGCACTTTACATCTAAGCCATACCCGCCCACGATATGTATGAACGATAAAAAGCTATTAAACTGATAGGGTCAATTTTCTTAAGCGATCAAACCCGTGACTTCTACAAGGCATGCGCTTTACCATCATACCATACACCTTAGTTGTGTTTTTAATATAAGATCCGAACGGTATCTCAGATACTACAACTGTCTTTTTTTCAACCCCCGATCTCCTGTCCAGGAAGGTGTTTAGATTATAGAACATTACATAATATATTCTGGCATCAGCATGATGTAGCCCTTGCGGATTGGTACCGAAAACCTTGATATACAATCTTTCGCCTCTTATTTCTGTTCGCTTGTCATACATTTATGTGTCCGCCATATTGGGACTAGTTTTATAGACCGCCGCTTGGGGCGCCGGTGCGACAGCCCATCACCCCAGTTGTGTCCCGCCAGTCGGCGAGAGCATATTATATTGTGCCTCGTCCTAATGCTGTGACTAGGTCGAGCCCTAAATTTGTAAAGTTTTATCGTCAATATGCTTCTGAAAAAGTCTGTGTTATCAATCTGCTCCTAAACCTGCCATCCATCACGCGACTGAATAACAACCTTTTGAGAGAGAGCAGGATGTTAATTCATATATACTTGGTGGAGCTTCAGATGCAGAGATGACATGGAAAGAGTAATAACAGTGACAACTGACATCTTTTGCAACACCAATTGATTGGTTCTAGTTAGCTAGGAAACTGTTATTTTGTAAGAGAAATAAATCCGTCTATACGAATGCCAGGTCCGGAGCGTAAACGAGAAGCCCGTTCGCTGCTTACTAGGTATCGTTACTTAGGAACGTTTCGCAGAAAAGAAAAATTACTACCTGGCGTACATTTTTCAAATTAAATTTGAATCGACGGATTGGAATCCGTTTTGCGAGGAAATATTTATTGCTAGGAAATATTGACGCTCAATGTGATTTATGAAATTTTCAGATTGCTCCCCTGATACTTTCTTTCTCCCTCTTTCTCACATGTATCCGCCAACGTTGATGCAACACTTGCGATCATATATTCGATTTAACTCAATGTACAATCGGTTTAGAAATTAATTTTAAATATATAAGAAATAAAATAAATAAATTTAAAATGTATGCGAAGCTATAAAAATATGAATTTGTAATTTCATATTCAACGTATCATCATTTAATATTCGTCCTCTTGCTAGAACTTTGTTTTCGCCTAAACCCAAATCAGCTTACACCTCTTGAGTACATTTTATGTATAGTTCGCTTCAGGGCGTCTGAAGAAAAAGCGGCTGAACACATCCTAGCCAGTTACATTTTCGTCTATCATCCGTATGTACTCGTAGGACGGAAGGCTGATTTTTCCAACGTCTCACTACACCATTCCTCGCAAATTCAAACCATCGTACCCTTAGTATTCTACGCAAGCACATGTTTTCCGAACCCATTACACATATATAACTATAATGGCTATTGGCGAGATGCTTAGAATTGCTGCAGTATAGAAAAATGGGGGTTTTACAGGCGCTGTATGTAATTATTAACATTACTTTTGTTAAAATTTCGACTAAAATGATTTCAATTATATTAGGTATATTAAATGTAGAAAAATCTTATTACTACGTAATATTAAAAATTTATATATAAGTATTATTTTAAAATATACGTATGTACTAGTACTCGTATATAGTAATTTATTTATATACTAGCGTGTTCTCCTTTATACTTAAGATATTTATGTAAGGATAAATGTATGTATTATGTAATTAATAAGTTTAATACGAGATTCGATAACTTTAACGGCATATTAAAAATATTTTCAAAACAATTCGCAAAGGGTCGATTCAGTAGCCAGAGAAAAAAAAATAAAGCCTTTAATATTGAAAACTACCAGAAAATACCAAGGGCCTTGAGCAGGGGTAGGCAGCCTTTTCTTGAATGGGTCATATACTCGTAGCAATGCTTCCTTTGAATTGCGAGTCCCAAAAGGGTGATACAGTGGCGGATTTAGCACATTGGAGGCCCTAAGCGCATTTTTGAGGCCCTTTTTTTCGATTGATAAAAAATTCTGTCTTTTTTTACAGATTCACCGCCTTTTTCAATTTATATAATTCATTATAAGGTTTTTCGCGCTACCTACATCTGATACAATTCAGTTCAAAATAAATGCTAAATTAAAGTCTAATGACGTTCCCGGATCAACTCTTAACAAACAGCGATTAGCCAACCTTAAAATGACAAGTGTCTAGAGTTTCTATTTGAGATCCTCGATCATAATTTTTTGGTATTCCTGCGGCAGTCGATAGACTCGTCTTACACATACTGAACATACATAAACTGTTAATGTATCAACTAAGAACTGAAGGTTTCCAAAATTTAATTCTAAATGCAACAGGTAAGCTCTTGAATATATTTCCAATATATGCGTTTCCTCCTTCATACAATCTGGAAATCTACAATAAGCAGATCAATATACATATGCAATCTCTCCAAACCACATACAAACACAACACACATTTCCCGCACGCAACGTCCAGTCGTCAATACTGAGCGCCATGGAGTTCATTGGTATCAACCGATTGTGTTTATTCTACATGCACTTTTATAAAAAGAGTTGTAAATATTTCGCATGGAGTTGAAAGAAGCTTCAGAGTTCCTACGGTGGATAGTTCTTTCTTTGTTGGTTGTTGCTTTCAGCGACTATTATGGCAAGATATCTGAAAGTCTCCACGCTGCAAATAACCAATTTACATTAAATAATATTTTTGCGCGTTTCGAAAAGGAGTAACCCAGTTGGAATGGTAGAATTTCTAGACTAGAAGTGTGCGGAGTCGAGCACCGGAGCTGGCAGTGTAACACGAGGCGAGCATTTCGGTGGCAGGAATTCGCTCCAGAGGTGGCAGCATCAGCTGAAGATGAAGACGTATGCATTACCAAGAGACCATGTTAATGCCGAGAGGAACGGCCTACACACTTATGTAGAAAAGCGTTCGCCTGCCATGCAAAAGGTCATGGGTTCTATACCGATGACGCTTAAAATAAAAATGAGTTTAAATCAAACATACATATAACATACTATATATTGATCGCTCTTAACAAAAATCTTTCTGTTAGGTATGAAAGTGATCCCTCTCACGAAAAAATGACTATCGTAGCATTTTTAATACATAAATGGGTGTAGACGAAAATCGTTCCGTAGAACACTGTTAATAATCATTATTTATTGACAATGTCAGTTCTCGTAAGACTACAGGAAGCATAGATGTGGAATATAAGTCTAATGACGTTAGCAGATTACCATTACAGTGCTAAGCACACTTTAAAAACAGCAAGCGTTGTAAAATTCACAGAATATATTTATCAATAGCCGTTTGTCGCTATTCTCTTTTACGAGTATACTTTTATATAACAAACGTTTTATTTGATATCATGTCATTTGGGTTGAGCCCAATTCTTGTTACTTGTTATATTAGCATTCAATTTGAGATCCATGCTAAAAATTAAATAGATCATGCTATTTAATTTGTTATGCATAGATTATTCACAGAAATTGGTCTGTTTTATTTATATGAATTTAAATTACGTATTAAATACAAGATAAGCAATGTTTTTAATATTATTAGCCAACACTTTGAGAACTAATTCACTGTAGTACTGTATTCCCTATAGAAAGTACTTAACATGATTCATATCAACAAAAGGTAAAAAGTATTATTTGTATAAGGCAAATAAGATGAAATGAGATGCAGTTTTACACGTTATTATGCGTAATTGTATGACATACCAGCTTTTTATACAGTCTTATAAATCTGTAGTTATCATTAAAAGAGCTATTTTTTATGTGTGACAAAGACAAAAGTCGAAATTAAATAAAATTCACACGTATGCAGGGAAAGTTTGTTTAAGTCGTTTAAGTCTTCGCTGACTCTTTATATTATGTGTGTAGCGTATTTTGCTCAAGACGCGTCTGTTTATAAAGAGATAGTGTTTGATATAACGTAATCATAGCTCGTCTCGGCTAAGCTTGCGCCATATCACTCGAGAATAAACTGATCATCAGCCAGCGATTCAAGAGTACCGACCCAAGTGTATTGCACATTGTCACGGCCGCGCGGCCCTGACCTCGATGACCAGTCTTGGCATCATCGTCTGCCATCACCGCGATCATTGAGCACTTCCTTCACAACAGCGTGCAGAGACTGTTGAGGCTCTATAGCACTAGCTGCTACGGCGTAGAACCAGTACGCTTGCAGTGCCTACCTGCTGGACGAGTAAAAGTAGCGAAACGCTTGATGAAAATCTTAATTTCGACAATTGATACAAATGACAGTAAACACCATCTTATATGAAACTTCTCGCATCAATAAATTGGAGAAAAAATAAACTACACCCGCGGGGATTCGACTGCGAACATTGTATTTTAATATGTATAAGCTATAGTTCTCGTTGATAAAGTTTTGCGCGCAATATTTAACCTGTTCGCATCGGTACAAGATAGATGACGTGTAAGATTCCCCTACCGTTGACATCGCTAGCCGTGATATATCGTTTTGCTACCTTCTTAGAATAGTTTTTTATGCATCATCTGATAGTTAAAGGATACAAGAACCAATATGATATATGAAAATAGACCAGATAAGTACATTTATGCTTTAAATACTAGTTTTATAATTGACAGTATAATTTGTATTCCACCGAGCCGTAATAAAAGGGTTAAGAATGTATATTTTTTGGTATTCCCGTTATTATTATACCACTCTAATTCTGCTTGCGATGTATAATTACAGTTAGCACAAATGGCTTTAGGTTTATTATAATATATTTAATACTCTTTTTTTATAATATGTCATTCCGACTTCTGTCCTTATTTTCATCCGGAAACGTAATTCTTATTTGAAGAGCTTAATTGAACCTTTGTTTTGAACACGTTCATCGCCAACACCGTTTTTTGTAAAGTGACGGAAAATGTTTTTGTGGTATTAGGTGTTAGGGCCGCGTCGGACATTCCGAATAGCAGTTTGTATGGAGCGCGTGGCTGACAGCGCAAAACGAAAATTCAAATTTATGTTTGCCGTGTCGGCCGCCGGTGACCGACGCGGCGTGATTGCAATGAATCAGTGTCGGCCACCGGTGGTTTACATGGCGATGAACAACGAGTATTAGTGTTATCATATGAACGTTTATTTCGTTTTTTTATATCGCCTGTGAATCTAGAAAAAATTTAAAACAAAAACACAAAAGAACACTTTTCAATGTTTTGCAAAATTAGAAAACATCTATAAAACAGCTCGTCACTACTATGTTTTCAGCATTATATTTTCAAAAATATAATTATTTGTCTTATATATATGGATAATTTTTATGGTATACGTTAAAATATTTTATCAATTGATTTAAGTAATAAAGAAAATTTTGCCTCCCTTATAAAATATATCAACCTTTTGAATTACAGAGAGCGCCTTTGACGAGAATATTAAAAAAACAAGTGATAAAGGACTTGAACTGCGATTTATATGCTGAACTGACGAGGACTGCAGGGAATAGAGCGCAGCGATGATCGAAATGCAAGATTTTGCTGAGAATGATTTTCAGAATTTAAATTAGAAGAAGATCATTTCCGAACACATACAATATAGTGCCGTACCAAATAGTGGTAAGTAGCACGCTAAGGGTCTTCGCGGGAATTAATGGTTTTCGATACATAACAAATACGAATATTATATGTCTAAAATATAATTTTTGTATGATAGTATTGTAAAGAACTTATAAATATAGTATTTATTATAGTTGAAATACGCATATTCAAAGTATTAATGATAAATTTACAAAAAGATCTATACATACTATATTTACATACGTCAGTAAAAATAAAAGATTTGTAATCAGAGATGCTGATAATCTGATGGTTATTTTAGTCCCATAATAAAAATGTTGTTCGTTCCTATATTGGGAGAAACGGTTGAAGTTTTTTTAAATTTTTTAATATTTCCGGGTACTTTTTTTACAGCGCCGCAGGGGGAGCCATAACGGTACAAAGGGGACCCCCACTGGATCTGCAGACTGACAATAATCTGAATGAGTGCGTCGTTGAAGGGAGTTCTATGTATTCCGATGTGGTACAAGTATGCTGTATGTAAAATCTTGTTTTTAAGTATTCTCATATTATTATAAAACTTAATGAATGTGAAATTATTTTACGTAATAAACGTTGATTAACGATCTTACATATTCTAATTAAGGTGCGGATCTCGAATAGGTTAGGAATCTGGGAATACCACGTGTACTTCGTTAGGTCAAGCTGCTTTTTAGGACCAAATAATACATATAAAAACTGTTTTTTCTTCAAAGACTTTTGCCCTGCAGACTTGAGAACTACGACTCCGGGTTGCAGAGATACCTTAGGGCGATTAATTTTGGTGACCATATCCTTCGGTTTTCTTACCATATCTTGAACATATGGTCATCGTACTCGTATATTGCCGCCGTTCAGTTATGTCAGTTGACGTTGTCTAAGACTTATTCGTCCCAAGACATCTCAGCATCCGTAGGTCAAAAAAAATGACGAATATTGAATAGACGGCACCTGTAAAGGTTCAGCTGCTAATTAGGACCAAATGGTCTAGGCCTATGTAGCGTGGGACTAATCATGCGTCTCCTTAAAAAAAAATATGCTCATGCTCCAATATGTAGTACATATTAATGAATATACCTGTATAATATCAACATTGGATTTGGTTTCGTATATTCGTTAACCCTTTCGCATCGGTTGTCGGCATATGCCGTCAAAGATTCCCCGACCGTTGACATCGGTTGATGTGATATATCGTTTTGCTACTTTCAGTACTCATTGTGACATCTACGGTAGGAAATTAGAATTGCCGTCATTCCCTTTATCAACCTACGTGTATTCTTTACAGGAATCTGTAAAGCATGTAAATAAATATCGTTAGGTTTCGTCACAGGAGCGATATTTCTGTAAACCACATGTATGGAGTTACATAATGAACGTCTGTTAAATATAATAGTTTTTTTATGCATCATCTGATAGCTAAAGGATAAAAGAACCAATGTGATATATGAAAATAGGTCAGATAAGTACATTTATGCTTCAAATACTAGTTTTAAGCAAAAAAAAAAATGGTTTGAAAAATTCACGCCGTATTGCCAGTATAATTTGTATTTCACCGAGCCGTAACGAAAGGGTTAATTTAACGAAAATATTTATTTATAATCTCCATCTAGATATAGAAATCAGTCAAATCGGTGGCACAGTGTGCGTCTTGTCCGCTCTAAAATGTAATTATTTTAACTCGGGCAACACACTAACGATGACATAATTCGAATAGTTTATTATTTATATCCTCGCCGCCCATCGATCTAGTTCTCAGCGAATACAGTCATCTGGAAGATCGCGCTGCGAAGAGTGTCGGGTGTCGGGTGTCGTGTATGTCGGCTCTTTTAAAATACGACAAACATCGTCACCATTATTCATCCGACAGTTGAATCTACCGAGTATACATTTTATACCGACAAATAATTTCCAACAAACTATTGAAGCGAATTCGATAATACACATCCATAGTAAATACTATTTATACGTGACGTTTATTGCCAGCGGATATAGCTCAATGGTCAAAGCGTCTGCTTTGCAAGCCAAAGGTCGTGGGTTCGACCGCCGACGGAGATTAAAAAAAAAAGGATTTTTAATTGATTTCTAAGCTCTAAAATACCCCCGGTTGGTGTGAATTTGATCCTTCAGCCGTAAAATTCCAGTCATGGCGTATTAATTAAAATTGGTGGTAGACGAAAGTCGTCCCGTGAAGACCACCCATTCATAGTAAATACTAGTAATATTAAGGATGATGCGTGAATCTCGGGCTGTAGTCTATGGCGTTGGCGGATCAACACTCTATATGCAGCACTTTGACATGTGCACCATGGTAAGCGTCATAAAATTCCACAGATGAGACTTCAGAATTACTATCACCATCTGTCCGTATTCTACTGTATGTGTTTACATAAAAAAAAAAACAAAATTGTGATCACTGTTTTTGTTTTGTTGCTATGATCTATTAACTTGATTGATCTTTAACTTTAAATTTTTTATTTGATTTTACTCGTTTCGAAGTAATCCGGCTCCGTTAGTTAAAAATACATGTACATATGTCTAGCCAAGACCCAACCTCCCATCTGCTTGTACTGTGCAGGTAGCCACAATCACATAAATTGAAAGAGTAAGGAGACACCCGTTTGTAACAACTGCACGAATTCAAATAAAATCCACAAAACAAACACACCTACTAACCATAACGCCAATAGCCACCTTTGCATTGTAAGAGATAAAATGATGAAAATAGCATATAGTCGAATTGAATTTGGCTGAATATATATATTCTTCAGCTAATAAAAAATGTACATTTTATATCATTTCAATATAAATACTTACAAACTACTGAATTAAATCAAAAACTAAATAAAAATGAATGACTTCACATGCAACAATATTAATGACAAAATTCAAATAAAAGAACTTATACATGACTCGATAGAAAACCTCAACCAGTTGGTATATAATAATGAATTCTCACTTACAACTTACCACATATTATCTGAATTAAACTACCTACAGTGTATAAATAATATCACGAGAAATATTTGCAACAATATTAATGATAAAATGACGTCACTGCATAAGAAATTGAAATAATGAAATGTACTAAAGATGTATTATTAATTTATATATACTTTAGATTTAATTCTATATATAGTATCTTAAAATTTTAATTATATAATGCTAGTATCATATCAAAATTATGACAATGTATAAATGTGTATATGTAAAATTCTGTATAAATATATAACTGTAAAATAACAGATGAATCCCAGGCCACACACAAGATCTTATCTTGAAGTGGTGTGGTAAGCCGAATTTAAAAAAAAAAGAAAAAAATAATAAAAAAAAAAAAAGATGGAATGTAAATTACTGTGTAAAAAATGTATCTTTTTATATTTGATTACATAAAAAAAAAATATATATAATGTGAAATAAAATTGCTATTCCACTTCTATACGATATTACACGTATAAAAATGCCATTTTCAACAAATATGAACTAAACTGCGTTTTTCTTACAGTTTAACTGTTAATATTTCACTGACTTTTGGATGTATAGATCAAATTAGATTACGTTCAAAAACATTTTGAGCAAAAAATATTTTAATTTTTCGGAATGATTTCAAATGAAATAATAATAAATATGAATTTTGATTCCTTAAATAAGTGCTGTAAATAATAATCTTTGATTCCGAAAAGCGATGTATGTTTTAGCGTTGTTCCGTTGCGCGCGACTGAATCAGTGTAATTTTTTGTTCACTTGAACTAAACCGCAGCAAGCTCAAGTCGTTAAGGGGACGGTCCAAGTCGGTTCAGTGCTTAGTTTAACATTTCTCCGGGTTCTAGTTGCGTGAAGTTGTATCGGGTGGCTGCTGAATGTTGACTACGAGTATCAATAATCAACAGTCGGCAGGGCGATGAGAGCGCCGGGAGCAGGACGCCAGTGTGGGACCATCACTGACAGCAGAACCACATGGAGCAGACACGCAAACCGACTAACTCATTAAGATATATATTTAAAAAATCTGTCGAATTGATCGTTGTGTGCCGGTTATACTTTGTTGATCGATTTTAAGAAGTGTTACCGGAGTTAAGCAAGTATTCAATTGTGAGTAATAATGGCTTGTTGTGTATGTGATAATGAAAGTAATGTGTACTAAGCTTTGATATATTTTAATTTACAGTAAACATCATATAAAGCACGCCTTTTTTAAATTTGTCACTAAGATTTTTTAGTGTTAGTACTTTTTTATCGATTAATCTTATGATGTATCGGGAGCATCGGGTTAATCATCATAATGAAAACGTTTGTATTTTTAATGATGTTAAATATAATTTTTATTTCGCTGATTTTTTTTTGTCGTGTGTGTGGTTTGCCGTGTGTGTCATCGTGATGGTTTCCAGATGTTGCGGCGCACCCTCGTGTTCAGTCGGCGGGCAGGATCGGCGGCCGGCGGTCCCGAAGCGGCGACCGCGCGGTTTCCGCGCGGACGTCTCCTTCCAGGAGCGCGCTATTCGCGGCGGTGTCGAGTTTCTCCGGATTTAGAAGCGCCGCGCCGGGAGCCGCGACTATTTCGAGCGAATACAAATTAGGACCGGGGGCCCCGGGAGGGACCGGGGAACGCGCGCCGAGGAGCCGCAGTCTCCTACAGCCGCCAGCACCGAGCGCCAGTTCCGTGCTTCCTTGCTTCCCATAGTGCTGATAGACATATGGAATGTAAAGAAGTATGGAGCCGCGCAGGCGCTTCTTCAACGCCCCCATCAACAACCCCAAACACCATCACCCCGCGCCGCAACCCCCACCACAACTGTGCCGTCCGGAAGTGATTCAAACTAATATTTAAACAAATCGTTCGATCTTCGTTTGTGAAAACTATCCATAATTCACGCTGTGTGTCTGCAACATACAAAATCAAGCCAAAAAGCCGGTATTTGCTCTCGAACAAACAATTTTTAAACTCCATCTGTGAACTGACAAACTTTAAAATTGTTCGCCCAACATGTGGCGCCCAGATGCGCCGTTCCACCCGACCGGCGACTAAACTTCTTAACTTATCTGCTTGCCGATACAATATACGCGTACATACATAATTATTTAAAAATATATATTCTAATGATTTAGTTTTAAATATCGCGTCACTCGTTAGCTGTTATAAGATGAGTGTTTAGAGGAGGTGCTGCATAACATAACGATCCAAGACGATACGCGTTACGACATCCGACATTATCATCCGGATGACTCACTGATACATTATTCAATGTGAATAATGACCGTATAATCGCATCGGCGACTAGAGATTCTGGGCGCGCTCTGATTATATAAAACCGATGCCGGATGCAACGACGAAGAAGACGAGACGATCGCTGGAGTTTAGTACTGTGCGGTGTGTGAGTAGCATATGCCGCTGCCCCGCCTAGTACTTCCAGCCGGCGATACACTCGCATAATAAAATAAATAAATAAATCGATGTATGAACGAGAATATGACTCAAAATCGGCTACTCCACTAAGTAAACTTAATCTCTGTAATTAGAATACAAAATAATCACCGAAATTCTAGACACGTATAAACCTTTGATAATAAAGATCGCATCGCGTTTGTCACAAAAATTAATCGTATTTTTGGTCTGTTTTAATGATATACGCGGCCGTTTTTGGTATACTTAGATTGAGAGTTAGAGTAATATACTATTTTTGAGCAATACCGATTTTTATTTAGAGTTCGTATAATTTAACTTTACCCGTAAGATCGTATAAATTAACTTTTTTGGGAAAGATTGATCTTTTATGAGAATTTACGCGCTTTTGCATTTTTAGAAGATATCGAGCTTTAACCGAGATTTAACTATTAGAATGTGAGATTTAACCTTTTTTTGAGATATCGAAATTTGTGAAATTAGTAGAAGTGAAATTTAACGTTTTAGGGAGAAATCGATCTTAATCCAAGATATTTTGAAAGTAAATTTTTGTGAATATAACGAGATTTAGCTGATGTATCATAAGATTTAACCTTTAAGGAGAAAGCGATCTTTATCGTAAAATTGAACCTTTTTGAAAGAGATCGAGATTTAATATATATATACCGCGAATCTCTAACGCAATGGCCACAATTGTTCAGAGGGGACTTCCACTGGACTCGTAATCTGAATGAGCGCATCCTCAAGGAGACTTAAATGTCCTCCAGTGTGATTATTATTATATCAGAATTTGTATAGCGCTTTTTAATAACCGAATGGTCATTCCAAAATGCGGGTGTACGGCAGGTAAAGTCTAGATGTATCGCACAATTGAACCTTATTTTGAAGATACAAGGTTTAACCGATATATTACGTGATCTAACGTTTAGGGAGAAACCAATTTTTATCGTTAAATTGAAATTTTTTCGAAAATATCGAACTTTAATGGAGATTTCATAAAATTTAACCGTTTTGAAATATATCAAGCTGTAACCGATGGTTTATGAAATTTAACTTTCATGAAAGATATCGTACTGTAACTGACATATCATGAGAGAAACCGTCTTAAATAAGTCTTTATCGAGAAAATAAAACCATTTAAAGCTTTAACTGATAGAGCGCAAAATTAACACTGTTTCAAAGAGATTTTAAGACAAGAAGATATATAATGACGTTTATTTTTTTTCTGAATTACTATTTCTAGCATATGCGAACGTTATTCTGTTTGTCACCAAGAAGAGCGAGATGTATTTTGTACGTCATCGCAAGTGTCGTGTAAACGTCTATTGCATACTTCTTGTCAGATCGCAGAGTCCCCTTGTCTTGGGGTCCTGCGCCCCTCGGTACCTGGCGGGGGATCCCGAGCAGCTGCGCGACTCTTTCAAATAAAAGGCTCCTTACAAAAGTTCGACAACCCCGAAGCCAAGATCGCCCGGTCGCGCAACGGTCGGAAATAATGATCTATTTATGAACACGCTCACAAATAAACATTTCTTGCAGCAGATGCTACGGTCTAGACACAATGAGGCACTCCGCATTCTGATGTATACCACCATCTCTCCTCTACCACATGGAGCGTATGGTCGTCACAAATCGTCGCAATAAAGCTAAGAATAGTTGTGCGTGTGATGTACAAAAAACGAGAAAATGACACTAACGTCTAATCTAATCACAGAAATACACACTTTAAGTCAGTTCACTCAGAGAAATGTTATATCTTCTCGTCTTGCATACTCTGGTCCGAAGTCTGTTAAGGGACCTCCATATATTCCAACCCTGGTCGTGTCTAGAGGCTAGGTCCTCTTTCTCTTACAACCCATTACAAAGCGGCATTGATTTTTAGCGAAATACAAAATACACAGTTACGTAAAATGTAACTAATACAAGCGCCGTTTCGTCGATAATGGCCATTGAAATAATTTAATCGAAGCGATTCACTGCAGCATTTAACTGAAGTGATAAACTTCAAGAGATTCTTTATCGTCTGACTTCCTTCCTCGGAAGTCTTCGGGTTGTGATGCGACATAAACGTCGGGGACATCTCTCCACCCGGGCAGTAAAGCCGCCCACCGCCACACTCCATCCATTTGTGTCTCCGTCTCCGCGAAACGACCTGCAGACTACAGATGCTCTCCGAATAAAATGATTGTAAAGCAGTGCCTTCCAACCAGCACGGAATTGTGGCAAAGTAAAAAGCTAATAATATGTATTTTTTAGTTTAATTGGTCTTTTTTATTTCCTAAGTGTCCAAAATGTTTTTTTGTTCAGTAAGAAGGCAAAAAGGGGCGTTTATTTTTTGTCCATTTTTTTTCTCAATTAATTTATAGATGCGGGAATTATCGCTAATTTCCTATAAAGGTGGTGTTGAGTGAAGAAAATCTACACTTTTTATATTGACATTTTCCAGCGCCCAAACCAAAGAATATTTAAAAAAAAAACACTTTTTTTCATACGTAAATTTTAATTTCAAAAGACAATTAACCTACATGAATAAATAATAATATTTTCTTTACAATTCAAGTTCACTAAGTTTAATTTGTCAGGCGGAATAATTCAATGGTTAAAGCGTTTGTTTGTCATTCAGACGACGTCAGTTCAAATCCCAAGCAAGCTTGAATTTTAATAAATTATTTGATCAAATCAAACCTCTATACATACATGCCTTCGGTAATGTTGAACATTCGACGAGGATAAAAAAATATCCAGGTCTCGGGAGGATCGGGTTATTTATCCGATCTTCTAAAAATACCCAGGATTATTGAACCTCTAAATATTTCTCTGGCAGTACAGTTGCCGTCTATGCAAGTTTGCGGTTGCCTTGGAGGTGTTCTGGGATAGGGCAAAGACAATCTGAGCTTACAGAACTGTGAAACGGTAATTACTTTGTCAAAAAGTGGCGAAATGAGAAATTTAGTAAAAAATGTTTGTAATCACTGGTTTAGAGCATCCCCCCCTGCGAGATAACTGCAAGCGATGGCCCACTACGACGTAATATTATGGATCCGATAAGAGATCTGTTTGTTTACGGTGCGACCTCTGTTCTACGTTCCCTGCGTGGGCCATTATTTAGACAGTGGCTACCAAACATGTCCCAGCGGTGACTATCATTCAGGATCAGGGAAGCCATTGTTTGTCAACACCTCTCCTCTCTAGAGAGGCGATAACCTTAGACTGAGAACAACCGCACTTTGAATGCGGTTTTGTACTAATTCGAGCCATGCTAATATTTATAATAAAATAACATCACTGTCCTCGGTATTATGAAAGAACTCACACAAGACTTTGCTTGAACATAAATTAACGAGTCCATCGACAATTATACATCGTTAGCCCGGTCTAGCAATAAAGCGCAGATCGAAAATTGGATGGGTCACCGCATGCATTTAATCACATTTTGGTGGTCAGGTTTAGCCGTTTTTCAGACAAAATGGTCCAGGCCCTAAGATCGTCAGGCTAATGATCCCACTTCCTTAAAAATAGATTTACAAATCACCAAAAATATGACTCGGATATATAGCAGGCATCTCTTTAAAAAACCGAGCTTCTTGGGGGTCATAGGGGACCAAATGTGTTTTCTAGTTGATCTTTCTGTACATATATGTCTTGAAACGAGCCACGAACAATGGAAATTGACATTATTATATCAGTATTTGTATAGCGCTTCTTTATGATCGAATGGTCATTCCAAAAGCGCTTCTTTGCCTCTCTGAGTAAAAATGTGGGTCTTGAGTCTGCTTTTGAAGGATGATGCCTACGCTTTAAGTTCTCTTATGCTTTCCGGCAGAGAGTTTCAGACCATTGGTGCCGCGTAGCTAAAAGCACGATTGCCAAAGACCGTGCTAGGACTACCTCCGGTCAGCTGCAGAGTGCTTCTATTTGTTCTGCCTGATCTGAGTGTCTCTCCACGCCCACTTATCTCCGAAGGCTCGATCAGTTCTGTCAAATAGTCCGGTGCAGTTCCGTTGAGTGCCTGACAGAACTGAGTGACAGCAATTTGTAGTGACCATATGTTGCAGACTTCAGCATCTTGGTTTTAGTATGCGCCCAATATTGCTGAACTTTGGTGATCTAACGAAAACCGCGCAAGCGATATGCTATTGTCATCGATGTATATTTATATTTTTAAAATTGATTAACAATCTTTAACTTTATCATTACAATAAATGTGAATCAAAAACTAAATATTTTTAATTTGTTAATTTTTTAATTAAAAAATATTTAAAATTATGATTATGCAGTTTCACCAAGTATTGTCAGTTGATAACCGTAATGTAATAAATGGTCAAATTTTAAATAAATTTTGTGGCCAGAATTTCAATCAACTTTTGGTTTAATTTAAGACATGTTTAATTAGGTAAGTTAGGTTAGGTTAGTTTGAGTTGAGTTAATATAACTATGCAGTAAAGTAACAATTTAGTAAAAATTTGTCGTGTTCAAAAGATTCAACACCCAGCAAATGCGAACCTCCCCATATTATGTTTGCAGATGTAAGAATTACGTGATGGGTATTGACAGTTCCTTTACATGCCCGGTGTCGGTAGATTGCAGGTATCAAGCTTCCGGTTCGGATGATTTCATTCTTTCCGCGATATTCACGGCGAGGGTAGATGACAAAAGATCGCTTTTATAAAAAAGGGAGATCGCATATTACGTTCTGAGTTGACTTAACCACCCGTTTAAACCTTGCAGATTCTAGCATTGTATTTAATCGACACAAAAAACAACGTCAACACTTAGTGCATACATAACTAAGTAGTAAGAATGACTTGTGTGAGATGCATTATATCAGTGGTCATCAATTTGTGGTCTACGGACCGTCACCGGGCCGCAGGAATATACTCGTATTATTAATATATATCTACTTTTATTCAAGTTCACCCCACTTCAGTCAACCCTTCTATATATTTTTTTCTATAGTGTTTATGGTCGTCTTTCATATAATCGTCTCTTCTATAGTGTTATTTTGTTATTTTGAGTAAGACTGCCCATTGGGACTAAATGGTTAAGGTTTCAGGAGCGTCAGGCTAATCATTCGATCTTATTAAAATGTTATAGGAGGGTTTAAATAATTTTACTAGTGAAATTTTAATAACTCAAATCGCATTCGATTTTTATTATTATTATAAGTGAAAAATTAATTATAATGATTATTTTTCGTTTTATTTTAAAATTGTTTTATCTTCTAGAAAACATTAAAAAAAAAATTAAAAAATAACGTACACTAATTGATTTATATAACAGACGTATTTACACTATCCGTTTTCCTGATTTCCCAAGTCAGCTATTGATCTCAATACCGCTTCAGCTATGGATCCTACTCCCATGCCCGCTAGCGATTCCACTCCTGTTATCGATCCACTCCCGCGTCAGCTACTGATCCCACTACCTATCCACTCCCGCGTCAGCTACTGATCCTACTACCATTACCGATCTACTCCGGCGCCTACTACCGATCTCACTCCCGCTACAGATCCATTCCTGCGTCAGCTACTGATCCTACTACCATTTCCGATCTACTCCGGCGCCCACTACCGATCTCACTCCCGCTACCGATCCATTCCCGCGTCAGCTACTGATCCCACTCCTACGCCCGCTACAGATCCACTCCGGCTGCCGATCGTACTCCCGTGCCCGCAATCAGCGTCGGTTTGAAACTGCACATTATCATCAGTAGGCTCATCATAACAGAGACTCATTATCATGCGAGTGTGTTTTGTTATGGAAATGCCGAGCGGCATTTGAATCAATCAACATTACAAGCGGAGATCGCCACCGCTCATTTAAAATGCAACGGGACGTTTATACAAACCGCGATCTGACGCAGCGAAGAGCGATCTTTCACGTAATTGTTTTTTTTTAAATCGTCCTTCTTCAGGTGAAAGAAATTATCCGCAGTTTTTTCGAAAGTGATTTTCGTAATTTAAATAATGTTCTTAAATATGCTATTATATACTGGAGTACATATAACAAAGCTTTATCGCAGGCAGCTACGCAGTCATATGAGGGGGTATCTAATACTTATATATTGATAAGTGTTACCATATATTTTATTAAAATATTTATATTTATGTAGGGTTGCCATATTTTTCCAATAAGAGATCCGTAAAAGATATTTTTTATAAGCAAAACAAAGACAAAACAAACGCCTATTAATAAATTGTGTTGTTGACAAAATATGAAGTAATATAATAAAATATAGGTATGATAAATTGTTGCAATGGAAAAAACCAACTAATTCCTTCATTATATGTAAATAATTTGTTCCATTTTTGGTTCGAAAATTATTGGCGTAATTCCACGATATCAATGTTGAAAATAAAAATAATTTTTTTCGACATATTTTGGCTACATCTGAGTTTAAATATAGTTTCGTGACTAATCCGAAATATGTCGTCAAATATATAATTATGAAATTTATAGTACATATTCTATATTATCCACCATTATAGTTATTAAGATTGAATTTACATAAAACAGTATAGTTAATCGGATTGAGTTCGGTTAGGATGAGTTATTTTAAATTGAATTGAAAAAATGGTTAGGTTAGGTAAAGATCCGTCGCATATAGGTTAGGTTAGGTGAGGATTTGTCGCATTAAGGTTAGATTAGGTTATTTTTTCTATATTTTTAGCATTCACTTTGACATCCATTATAATTTTTAAATATTTATTTATTTACCTTGTTTTTACATGGATCACGTAAGATAAGTTCTCTATTAGGAGACTTACAGAAGAGAAAACAAGGTAAATAAATAAATATTTATAGTTTAGGTTAAGTTAAGCAAGGATCCGTCGCATAGAGGTTAGGTTAGATTAGGTTAGGTAAGGTGGCAGATTAGCACTATACCTCGTTGCACAAATCAAAAGTAAATGCCCTGGTGCAGAGAGGGCGGTGTTACAGCTGATAGTGGGCGGCTGGACTAACTAATTGACCATCAAACCTTGTGGGATTCGTTGTCCGAGTGTGACGGTGACAATTACACGTGTCGTGGGGCGGAAGGTGGGCGGGGACAAGAGCTTCAGCGCGGCGGCGAGAGAGGGCGCCGAGTGCATCTCAACACACCCATCCTTCGAACCATGCGGTATTTGCTTAACACGTTAACTTCCAATCACTCGAAATTAAGTAAAACAATATTTCTCTCCACTGGCCGATCATTCCATATTATGTGATTGTAACTAAACATATACTTTGCGGAATAACGTAAAGACGATCCGAAAACAGCACGTGATATTCAGTGGACAAATTTTATGATTTTAAGGGTTTAGCATTTACACAATTCTAGTATTTATCGATAAACAATCTGTTTATTTTTTAACTTATTTTTAAAAAACGTTTTGCATTCAAGGCAGCTTTCCTTTATAACATTACACCACGATCACGAAAAATTGGGCAATACAGTAAAAATTAAATATGTTACTGTCAGTATGTAAGAGTGAATTTAAATAAGATCATTCAAGTTTTAATATTTCCAACAAGAAGAATATATTCTATAAACATAATCGTATATAATAATAAAATGCCCTTTTATGTAAAGTTATAATTTTAATTACAAATAAACAATTTGAAATGTTTAAATTCATTTCAATTACCTTTTATCTGACTGAACGTGTTTCATCGTCCGAAAGCAGGTCTAGGTAAACTGAGGATCGCGAGCGATTTCGAAAAATCGAATACGTCGGAACTTTTTTTTGCTCATAAAATTTTCGTGGACATTTTTTTTCTCATTGTGTATATGTGTAATGAAAATAAATATTTTAAAATCAATTTGAATAAAAAATAAATTATAATTTTGCAGTTTTATCAACAGTTATCAGTTAATAACATCAACTTCATCCTAAAAAGTAAGCAATATAATTGGCTATCCATGTTTTCAAAATCTCTGTCATTTTTTGTTTGAATATTCATTTAGAAGGCAAATACCTTAATTTTGTTAAATCGTTAATATTAGTGAAATAAACATATTACCGCCATATGCGCCGAAGAAATGCGTAAGACAATCAACCAACCGTCCCACTGCTTGTATAATCAGAACCCCCAAACACCCAGACTGAAGTTGCGAAGCAGCTTTCTGAGATCCACACAACCTCTCACATCTGGCCCTGAAAATGGGACACTCCAGCTCTGGCAACAAGTCGCATCAGAGGATTTCATTACTCCAAAGGAAGGCCTCCCAACTGACAAGAACCTTGACTGGCGGACCTGGAAATCCCTGAACAGATTAAGAACCGGAGTTGGTAGAACAAAGGACAATCTCGAGCGGTGGGGAATGCTTCGGCAGTGTGAGTCACTATTGTGCGACTGTGGAGACCTGCATATCGCCTTACACCTAAGATCCTGCTCCGTGTGCTCAACAAGGTGCGAATCTAAAGAACTAATAATAATAATAATAATAAAGTTTTTATTCCAGCAGGATTGGGTGGGTTGTGCAATACCCAATCTGCCATATTTTTAAATACATAGCATTGAACAAAGTTTTAATTAAGTGAAGGTCAAATAAAAATTAAAATAAAATAAAATAGTATTTCATGGTGGTTGGTGCACCATCTCCATCCATCGATGGCTCAGGGAGGAGTTGAGCCATTCAGAAGCAGCCAGGATGATGATGTTGTTGGACCTCCTTATCCTGCTCCAGAAGCCGGCAACACGGTGTCGCAATAATGCTGGAAATGAATGGACTCCGCCCTCCACAAACATGTCAGATGCGCTACAAAATCTAGGGAGTTGCATAAGTTGGCGGTATGAGTTATTTTACGCAACTTTGAGCTTCTCCCACTCTCGTTTAGGATAGTTAGACCAGAGTTCTGAGGTATACAGTGCCATACAGTGTGCTTTGAATAGCACTTTCCTGACAGCATTACTACAATGGTAGAACCTCCGAGAAAGCATACCGCTCCGAACGCTTATTGCTCTTCTTTGCCGCTCTATGTCTTCAATGTCACGTAGGTCATCTGTGAGGATGTGGCCCAAGTATTTTATTGAAGACACTGTTGCTAGATCCCTGCCCTCAAGACTCACTGTGGGTATGATCAGTGGTTCATTATTGTGTTTGAAGACACAAACGACTGATTTTGTGGGCTAATGCTGGGCAACACACGGGCTATCGATGTTGCCAGATACTGCGCAAGAATAATTTGATGTCGCTGACATGAAGAAGAAGAAGACCGTCATTAGCACTCACTTCAACTCTAGCAATTATTGAATGATAATACACATGAAATAATTGATTATGAAACGCCATTCTTTTAATGTGATAATAAATCTGCCGAGCGAGTCATCTGGCCTGAAACAACACTGAAACGCCTTACTTTAGTCATAATTTTATACAGCAATACACCAGTGTTACGCTCGCAAAAATTCCAGGCCTTGGGTTTCTTCTCTGTGTATCGTCGGGAATAATATATAGGATGTTCCCAAGTTCACTTTCGGGTGAAGAGATTGATATCAGCATGATAAAGCTAATAAATAAATAAACAATAAAAAAAATGAATGTAATACTGTCAATAAAATCTTAAATGTATCCTATTATATTTGATTAAATAAAAAAAAAAAAAAAAAAAAAAAAAAAAGCCCTTACTGACTGATACCGGAAACCTCGATATACATTCTTTCGTCTTTTATTTCTGTTCGCTTGTCGTACATGTATGTGTCGTCATTTTTTAATGCCTTTAGGAGGACTAGTTACGTAGATAGCAAATTGCGGCGCTAGGCAACAGCCCACCACGAGCGCGCTCAGTCGTGTGTCGACTGCGAAAATGGTCTATTGTTGCCCGGCCTGAATGTTGTGGTCCGGGCCAGAAGTTTGTAAAGTTATCGAAATATATATGTCAATTCATCTTCAAGTCTTTGTGTTGTTAATATGCTCCTCATCCTGCCACTACGCGACTGAATAACTACCTTTTTAGAGAGATGATAAGGTGTATTGGGACGAGACATGAACAATGGTAACTGACAGAACTGCGTGGCGGCAATTCGTTGTGACAACATCTTCCAGATATGGAATAGGTATGAGAATATTTAAAAAAAATATATATGAATTTCATACCTTGTTTTAATATGGATCATATTGAGTACTGTTTCACGTGATGAAAGACTGCAGATTCGCTATCTATGAAATCTTCTTCAGTTTCAATGTGCACAAACGTACCGACATGTATAAGAATATTTGTCTTAAAGAAAACGTTTCACTAGAGGGTAGTTAGGTGATGTATAGGGGTGGGGATAAATAGTTAGGATGTATGTAAGTTATTGACTAATAAGGTATGAAATTAAGTGAAACAGTACTCAATGTGATCCGTATTAAAACAAGGTATGTAATTCATATATATTTAAAAAAGTATATATATTTTTATTAAACTTGCAAAAAAAACTTTTATTATGAGTTTCTCTGAGTACGAACCCGGTAAATCTTGCAAAACATCGAGAGTTTTAGTCTTTAGGCTCCGTGGGCTACGGTATAATGACAATTAATTACACGGGGAAGAGTATTAATACACTTTTTACAGGAAGATGGTTATCGTCTAGAAACTTCCACATGGCGGCTCCCTCTCTCCCTTTTGCGAGGATATTTGAGTCAAAGAAAATCGTTATCTTGAGAGAGAGAGCAAAGTTTGGAGCCGAATAATAGCAAGCAATAATAATCCGCGCAGATAGCGCCGCCTGGAAGCGCGCGGTGACAATCGTGTCGCGCGGATAGCGATCGGGGCTATATCAAGGGAAGCGAAAAAGCACCGAAGAGAACAGATTAATTCATATCTGATCGGATGATGTGTTTCTGCTAGATAGTCTTCTTCTCTTCTTTGTGTCAGCGACGTCAAATTATTTTTGCCCAGTATCTGGCAACCCGTGTGTTGCCCAGCATCAGGTATTGAGATGTGCAGCTTGTTGGACAGATAGAGCAGGATCTTAGGTGTGAGTCGGTCTGCAGGTCTCCACAGTCGCACAATGGTGGCTCTCCCTGCCGAAGAATTCCCCACCGCTCGAGGTTGTGCTTTGTTCTACCAACTCTTCTTAATCTGTTCAGGCATTTCCAGGTCCGCCAGTCAAGGTTCTTGCCAGTTAGGAGACCTTATTTTGGAGTAATGAAATCCTTTGATGCGATTTGTTGCCAGAGTTGGAGTCTCTAATTTTCAGAGCCGGATGTCAGAGGTTCCATGTATCTCAGAAAGCTGCTTTGCGACTTCAGTTTGGGTGTTGGGGTTATCTGATTTTACAAGCAATGGGACGGTTGGTTGGTTGCCTTACGCATTTCTTCGGCGTATATGACTTTGCGTCTTATGTTTGGTGGTGCGATACCAGCCAAGGAGTATAGTTTTGAAATGGGTGCTGTTTGAGGCAGCCAGTGACGACTCTGCATGCATCATTCAGGGCAGTATCATGGATGATGTGACCAGGCAGTATCCAGCTAGATGGAGTGACCGTATTCCTAACGACACACACACAAGCCAGATAGAAGAATGTCATGTACATCGTACGTACATGGCTAGCTAGTTAGCTACATTGACTGTCACCATCTTCAGCATTTATTGTCATTTTTAAGGATGGCTTAACAGCATGTGGATTGTTGATCCGCCAACTTCATTAGACTACAGCTTAACATTTACGCATTGCTCATTTTTACGGAAACTCACTTTTTGTGCGTGGTGTTCACAAAACAATTTACCTCTACCACATTTAAAGAAATATTTAATCATTACTAAATCCGCTTGCCTTACTGGAGTATATGGCATTCGTGAACTTCTGCCACAAAATTCTGTCAGCCACTATAGTCTTCGCGTTATCCCATATAAGCTCTGCCTTTCGCAGTTCCGCCGAGTACATTATATGTATAGTTCCCGACAGCCTTCCAGGACGCCGCGACCCCGAAGCTTGAAGAAAGGACAGCTGCAGTTAATGGTGTTCAGCGGCATCCGAAGTACATGTTCCAGCCAGGTTCATCTTCGTCTCTTGACCGACTATAGTATGGAAAGCTGCCTTGTCTGCTCTCACCTCGTCATTTTTCACAGTCAAACCATGGCGTATCTTAGCATGTCACTAAAAAGCCAATACTGTCGTATACTATGTTTCGAAAAATAGATGCCTGAGTAGAATACTTGGGGTACGGCAACTTAAGAAGAATGACGAGGTGACTGGAGTATACAATATATAGCTGCCATTTTCTTCGGATCCCGGGCTCTCGCCGTCCCAATTCGAAACCATATAAACAAAGGGGGCAGAGTTTACATGGGTTGAGGTACCATGGCGGATGACAGAGCTTTCAAGCGATAGTTCGTGATGGCCATACGATCCGAATCGGCAGGTCACATGTCGCATCGAATAAACACGACGGCGTTAGCGGGTGGCTCTGGCGAGCGGCGGGAGGGAGGGGCTTATTAACGGCGCGGCCGTTACGATCCTTTACGATCGTAACGGCTAAACGATTTATCACGCGCCAGCACACACGCGCGAGTGCATTATTGTTTTTAATAAATCGAAAGCGGTCAACGCTAAATAGGTCATCGAACGACGAAACCCCCTGTCAAAGGTCTTGACCCTCATTATTATCAGCCTGTAGGCGTCCACTGTTGAACGTAGGCCTCCCGCATGAGTCTACATCCCTCTTGATACTCGGCATTCCACATCCGGGTTACTCCCGATATTCTTCTGATGTCGGCAGTGCATCTTGAACAGGGTGGGACAACGCTCCCTTTGCCAATTCTTGGACAAGACATTCTTCGTCATCAACCGTTGTCTCTTTGACAAATATGTCCTGCTCAATGCCACTTAAATGGGTCTTTACCCTCGTCTGTCGAATATACCACTTTTGGGCTATTTCAGTGACTGCCGTATCCGCTAGCTTCGTCATTTAAATAAATTGAGTAAAATTTACCACAAAGTCAAACCAACGCACCGCCAGTATTATTCTACGCAAACATCCGTTCTCAACACTCGCCACTGCATTGGATTTTTGTGAGGTATGGAAGAATAAGCGACAATAGCACATCGTAAATGCGGTTCTCGTTAGATCACTGAAGTAAAGTAATATTGGGGATGGAACGAAACATGGATGGATCACGCTGATAACGGTGTGTCACTGATCAAATTAAGCCGTTCCTTATCATCAAATAGTCAAGGTCTCAATAGCGTTGGGCTAAATATTCAATCTCTTTAAAAATCTGATTAACTAATCACCCAAAAATATGGATATAAATATATGATACTATGGCTACAGCCTCTTTAAATTTTCGGGTTTTTGCCCTGGAAGTTGTTGGGAATCATATATGTTTACAGGTGGTTTTACAGGTGCAGATATATCGGATATACAAAGAAAAATATAACTTTATATTTAGTATGAGAGTTTCACAGTATTCACAATTATTTCAAATTTCATCAATCGTGATCTTGAATTGCGCTAACGATGCTCAATTATCAGCAAGTGATATTACCTGTAATTTAAGATATGTATCTTCTTGTTCATCAATACTCGTTCTATAGCATATGGATGCCACAAATTGCCGTCACAAATTGCTATGATCCTTGACTTGTCTCAAGGAAGAGCAGTTAGCCAGCTATAGATAGTCTATTGAGGATCTCCGTTGAAGATCTGATTACCCCTCTCTTAGGAGGCCGATCTTACGAAAGCGGGCAAGACAAAATTAAGTTAATATGTTTCCGTTGCGGGGCGCGATGCTATTGCGGGGGAGCTTCGAAAGCGGGAACCGTGGCGGGAACCTTGGCGGGGAACCTGGGGGGGAGGACTGCGTGTTTGCTAGCAAGTCTCGAGATCTCATCTGCGGATTAGTAGTAATTACGTTACGTTTTTTTCTTAATTTTTTAATAGCAGCTCGTCGAACGGCGGAAGAGTGTCGAATGTCGAGACGAAAATACGCATTCAGGAGAGCACTATACAGGTATGTATAGATTCAATAACGTCTCGTAGTTTTGTGTTGCTGACAAAGCTTTGATGGCAGATCGTGAGGACTATATGCTCCAGTTAGAGGAGTGGACATGTGATGTTTGCGAAGCGTTTGAAATATTGCAAGAATTATTATTTCTTTTTTTCAATGTTTTCAGAATTCAATTTGACATCCATTATAAATAATAAATATAAAAGTATACGTAAGATCTTAAGTAATCCATGTAAAACAATGTGAATAAATAAATGTTTATTATTATTGTTTCTTTTCTCCTTGAGATCCAGATTGCATAAACGAAGAAACATTAATGGTTTCAGAGATTTTTTAAAAGCATTCCAAAGCTTTCCGGTTATTTTTGTGAATTCCGAAATTGGCCATTACGTTTCAAGGTAATATTTACAAGGTATCTCTTTTTAATATATAGATTTACATAATTGTAAATATTTCTTTATTTACCTTGTTTTTACATGGATCACGTAAGATAAGTTCTATATTAGTATACTGCAGTCTCGACTAACTCGTATCCTTTCTCAATCCTTCCCTTGTTAAAAGATAACTAAATAATAATAGATAAAAAAAACAAGGTAAATAAATAAATATTTATAATTTATAATGAAAATGCTGAAAACATGGAAAAAAATAGATTTACATAGTTTATAATAAGTAACTAATTTGCGAGTAGAGTTGCACCATAGAATTAAATTGGCAAGCCTCGAAAAAGTCCTGCTAATCATACAAAATTCTTAAAAACGCTTATTAAGAAATGTTCAAATACGCCCCGGAAACTATAGATGCCTTTTCTTTCGAGCCCTGGACGCTCTCCCTGGCAATTGGCCGGGAACCGTGTATGTATAAAAATAAAGCTACATATGTAGTGATCACTTGGGACAAGGCCACGATAATGCCAGCTGATGGAATCGTGTGGCGGCCATATGCCTTAAAAAAACATATATGCGATCAATATCAGTCCGCCGAGTTGCTTCAAAATACAAATTCTGAAAATATATTACGTGTCATTTTTAAGCACGTTTCCTTAAATAATGTATTTTGTTCGACAGAAAGTTGGAGAAACTTTTTTTTTAAAAGTTTTTTTTTTTACATAAAAGCGATGTTTAAAACAGAAAGCAAATCCAGTTTATGAATGGCTTTTGTTTTATATTTATTTATAAGGTTGTCCGGAAAGTAATTTCATTTCCGTGTTTTTTTTTTTACGAATATTACAGTTGCTCCATTTCATGTTGGTGCTACTGTCATCATTGATTTGCTTTTTTGCAGCGATCATTGGCGGGGCTGCATGTCACAGTGTTCCGGGAGTTGTTAGTTAACTTTTCGTCCGGCCGGCGAACGACATACCGGTCGGACGAAAAATGCGAATTTTGCTACAAAAACAAGTTCTTCGTGTTGTAAATCTGCTCCTGCATCCTTTCTCCACGTGGCTACGTGACGAACCCGCGACTTGTCGTCTTTTTAAAGACGGGGGGATGTCAATAAATACAAAAAACTAGATACTTTTTTAGTTAAGTTAAAGATACAATTATTATGCTTGAGTTTGAAATTATCTATAGCTATGAATAATAATAGGAAAATCTCAATTAATCAATTACTTTTTACGTTCAGTCCGATTCTAAGCGTTTCCAATAAATTAGCTCTGTTCAACCATTCTACAGATGTCTCAAAACACTTCTCTTCTCCTCTCTACTTCTTTGTGTAACCTTGATTAACTGTTCTGTATTTATGTTTAGTTTTAAGTAGCTCCTGACGATGGTGCCATCTCACTGACACCGGTAGAGTGATCAACAAATTAAATTTGAGTGGTTTCATAAAATGTTTTACTTGTTTTATTCTTTGTGTAATTATCCGTTGGGTTAAAAATAAATTAATATTCGAACAAACAAATATTTGTATATTTGACCTGAATGAATGTATGCAGACACAAAGCGATAATAAAATAATAATGATTGTATCTGAGCTCTTTCGAGTGGGAGCTTTCGGTGCGCCCTCAGAGGGGATAATCCGGGGAATAAAAGTTCTCTGTTTGTCTGCCAGGAGGACAGGGGGGGAGGGGAAGGTCTCGGGCATCCGTAAAGTCACGGGCTGTATAGAGAAAATTCCTGTCGTGAAAACGTCTATTAACAATCGATGAGAACGATCTAGAACAGTATAGCAGTTTATAGAACATTCGAACGAAAAAATAACCCAACCTAACCAAACCTAACCTAACATATTATTGTAGTTTGTAATGTGTATGCATTTTATTTGGGAATCGCATCGAAACAACAGCGCCTGTATTATCTGCATCCTAATATACGTTGCGAATTTCAAAATTGATGCATTCGTATTTAGGCTTTTATAAAAAGCGTTTGCGTAGAATAATGTGGATATGGTTTGACTTTGTAAGGAATGATAAAGTGTAGAAGGCTGCTTTCCATACTACAGTCGGTCAATAAACGAAGGTGGATCTGGTCTGAATCTGAGACACGTTCTTTGAATGCCGAAGGAGAGCGTTAACTATATAACATGCGTTTCTTGCAAGAAACCGTGCTCTCGTTGTCATGAAAGGTCGTCAAATAAAATGTGAACTACACATCCTAAATTCGATGCAGAGACGAAGGCGGATTTGATTGGGATGTGTTTTCAGGATTCTACAGGTCGGACGCATTACATAGAATGTATTCGGCGGAGCTCTGGGAGATAAACGTAACATGAGATGAGGTGAGGATCACGGCAGTTGACAAAGCTAGTATGCAGCAGTTTATGATGAACGTATGAAGACTTTCATAGTTACGTTGGGGTCACGTCGCTGGCGATCATTTGTTGAAAACTTTCTTCAAGAATACCGAAACAAGCGAGAGTTTCTTGAAGAGCGATATTAACCCAGAAAGCGGCTTAGAGTGGTTGTCGGGCTTAAAGGATCAGACGGAGTCGTCCGGCAGCAGATCTCAACAATAGTCGCGGAAACATCGATAACCTCGGGGGGCGCGGGAGGACACGGCACGCGGGAGCTCGGAGGAGAGGCTTTATCTCCAGATCCGAGCGAATTCAGCGCACGCAGCCGCGGGGCGGAGTCCAGGGGCGGCGTCCCGGGACGCCAGAACTGCGGCACGTGACTCACATACGGCCCCGCGCCGCAAGATAACCAACCGATCCGAGACGGAGAAGCACCGGCGGAAACTTTTCTAATATCCAGTGAAATATTTGAAAGCGAGATGTGGCTCGCGAGCAGCGCGGTCGCGGGACCCGGGGCTGCGGAGCCGCATGCCGCCCAGTCGCGGCCCGGCGAGAGCCGCACAGCCCGGACATCGATCCGCACGGAACACCGAATAGTTCTTGGCCGCTTATCGTCAGCCTTTCTGGCCTCCAAGAAGCTGCTACATCAACTCAAATCTTCATCACTTAATACAAATATAAATCCATTGTACGATTTCACTGTGTGCTTGCAAGTAATCGAAGATTTACAGCTTTTACGAAAGTGTATTAAAAGAGACAGCGTGAAAAGATAAACCCTGCATTTTGAATCGTCTTCCATCGATCTTAACGCTCCCGAAAGATCGGAATGCGTGGAGTTGAACCGGCAAGGGCGGATGGAAAGCAGACGATAAAAGTAACAATCGATTCTCTATGGGAGGGCGCCCGGAATTGAGAAAGTGGGAATCCCGGGCAAAGGGGCGGGGAGCCGAGGCGACTTCTTCCGCCTACCCCCGGCGACGCGATCGGCTCTCAATTTATTTTATATCATTAGGTATTACGTTTGTTTATCGCGAACGGTCGGGGCTTTCTGCCGAGCTTAGATAATCGCCATGCGCGAGGTGTAGGCGGCCGCCGGGAGTGGGCGGCGACAGAATGAGGCTCGGGGAAGATGAAACTGATTTTTTTCTGCTTCGATTTAATGTAATCGAAACCGAGTTGTTTTCTTTTGTTAATTCAAATAAAATTCCCAAATGCAATCGCGTTTCTCTAAGCTTTTAGCAAACTACCCGTATGAAATCGATCCCGATCCAGTAAGATTTTTAGCCCTTGGTAGATTTATCACTTGGAGTTTTGTCCTCATTTGATTTTATTTTGATAACTGTAAACCTAGTTTGGATATGTTCGTCGGATTACGATGGAAAAATGCTTAAGCGAAGGAGAAGTTATCGTAAGAAAACATAGATTATAACTGCTCTCTGATTATTAATAATACATAATATTTTTGGTGAACTTAGAGAAAAGGAATTGAATTGGGCTACGATGGAGTATCTGGAAGCAGATGTGCTGTTGGTGACTGTAATCACCATACACTCCAATTTGGATAGCAGCTATATAATGTAGACGAAGAGCTAACATCAGACTTAATGCTGATGGGACATGCCGATCGTTCCTCTCGGCCCACATTGCTGAAATATTGCCTTGAGATGTCAAGGCACCCTCCCGCAATATGTACTCCTAATCTTACAATGTCGGCCGAGAGTTTTGGCCTAGAAGTAAAGCGAAAGTAACTAGTTCGATTCCCCAGGAAACATAAAGTAAAATTAATTTTACATCTATGAAAAATATATCACATTTATACATTATTCTGATTATAAAATACTTTATGTAAGATGTGATTTTTTTTACGTTCTGTTTTATATTTTTAACAGAAACCTTCGCAGGCATGCACGCAATAACTCACGTTAGTTTTATTTCAATCGGTTGAACGGTATATGAATGCTTACACACATAAATTATAAATTAGCGAGCATGGTTGTACTCGTGAAAAAGGTTATATAGAGAATATATGTTGCAGTACGTATTCCACTTTGAAAAGGTACCGAGTTGGTACTACCAACAAAAAACTAATGCGTAGAATCAATCGCACTTTTTTACAAGCAAGAATTGTTCATTAAGTTGTTTAAATGTAAAATGATTTTGCGGCTCATGGGCGAAACATTGACAGTAAAAAAAGTCCTGTATTGGGAAAACGTGACATTATTTTTGAACAAAATTAAATAAACAATCGAATTAATCGCGTTAGCATAAATAAGCATTGCGCATTGTGTTGATCTATGAGCTTATTACTTATTCGACTGCAGTTATTTATCCGCAAATACGATTAAAATATTATATTATACATCACGGATTAAAGCGAAAAGCGTGCGTTCCGATGGGTATGTACATTTTTTCAATAACTACGTTACGGCATAACGTAACTCCATCGTATGATTCGATCGAATTTGTGACGTAATACGAGTTATCGCATTTTCCGGCCACACGCCCGCTGCACATTTCCATTTGCCGGAATACATCACGCTCGGAGCCGCGCGGGCTGCAGTACGACCGGTCCTCGTAAATAACACTTGATACATAATTATTATACTACGCGGTTTGGGAAGCGCTGTGTTCTTCAATGAATTTTAATTTTATAACATTTTTCAGACTGGCGTGCGACAACGTTGCGTACTAGCTCCGTTTCTCTTCACGAGTGGCTGTGAACGAATACTTCAATGTCTGCCACCTGGAGTACGCTGATGACGCTGTCAACATAGAGCACTCCACTAGAGATCTATAGAAAATTATCGACAGCTAGTAAGCAAACTCTATGACTGGGCATGCGAATAAATGCAAAAAGTCCCAGTTTCTGTGTAACAGCGTCTATCGAGATGCAGATCACCAGCTCGGGTCAGGCATGGTCGAGAGTTTCAGATATATCTGCGTACTAGGCCACTGAAAACGATGATCTGCAGAAGGCACTCTCCTAACTGAATGGCAGACTCCTAACTGATGTCTGCAATTCTGCAGAATCCATTTCCCAACCTTATCATTTCCTTATGCATTCCCACGTATTTCTTGGTTATCAACGTGTTACCAAAGAAGGTAATTCGAGACTCGCTGCAGTATACTAATTTCGCAGCCTTAGACTGCGGCCTATTTGACATCTAACTGATCCACCTAGAATCACGGGAAGGTCTTCAGCCATTCTTTAACAAGTAGCTTTGTGCGTGCGTCCAGTAACGGATCCCCATCTGGGTCTCCAAAAACAGGATGGGACAGGGAGGGTTTTCACCAAGCGATCTGCAGAAGGAACTCGTTTCTCACTTCGTGAACGCTGAAGTATCTTTTAATTATATGTGCAATATCTGGGATTTGCAGCTATACTCAAGAAAAATTAAGTGACGTCTGTAAAGTGCTTGTATTTTCTCGAATTTTTTATTCGCCTGCGCATCCTAGCATCTTATTAAAAATATGATTCAGACTATATGTTGTAATGCTGTGTCTGGTTCGTTTATCTTAGTTGCGTACTTAGGTGGTGACTGTTTAAATATTAAATATTGTGTCGTTTGTTGGGTTAAGCCGCTCCATGGAATTAAATGTTAATGGAGGTCTAATCAAGGAGGAATTAATCAATCGATATCCATTAAGGAGATAATCTGATTTACAATATCCGAATACTCTTATCGATAGATTAACCGCGCCCAAAAATATATGAACAAAGTTACAAAGACCAAATGTAAGAATTTTAGAAAATACAAAGACGAAAACAGATTGAGCATCTTACTACGAGTATCTTCTTAATATTTTCTCATATTACAAAAACTTTAAAATATGTTTTCCTGACATTTTATTTTAACACTAACTGAGCTCGGCAAGCATTTCAATGCATTCGGTTTATTGAAGTGCTTTTGCATAATTTTTACTTTGAAACTTTTCGTCTTCTTTATTTTATTGAAAAATCTTATAAGTTTCATCTTTAAAAGTTTCTTTTCAATCGCTTGAACGGTATATGAATGCACGAGACAGACAGTCGTACATACATATAAATGCATAAGCAAAAAAATATTTGATTAAATCAAAAATATTAAATCAATTTAATGATTTATTTTTTCAGTATTAAATTATCACTTAATCCTTTATTAAATATAATACTTAGGGCTGATGTGACACAGATTACAGGTATAATACAATAAAGTTGTCGTTAAAGCATGCAGAGAACGCTACCAATACTCGTAAAAACAGATGTTATGTCAATTTTAACGGGGTGTAAATGCCGGGTTATAGTCTAATGACGTTGGCGGATCAAAGTTACACATAGAGAATCTCTTGCTGTTTGCAGAAGGTGGGGGGAGGCGAGCGTCTGGCTGTCAAAGTGAACTAAGAGCCAGCAGAGAGAAAGAGAGAGCTAGAGATGTAACTGCAGGGCTTGAAGAAGCTTTTAATCAAGAGATAAGGACGGGAAATACGAAATCTCGAGACGGGGCAAAAAAGGTGCCGGGATTGCCTTCGTTAGCTCCGGCTATCAGACATTCTACTTGCAGTGCAGCGTTCAGATGCAGCGTTTCTCAGTGCACTCGGGTTGTGTCAACTCCGCTGCAACGTAATCTATTGTGCGATGGGGTGTGACAGTTTTCGAGACATTTCCTTCAAGAATGATAATTTACGACATGAAATTTTAAAAATATCATTATATTATTGTACAATTTTACCTGAGAATTATATTGGTACAATTTGATTTTTTTTCAAATACGCTCCATAGTTAGATATTTTTTTTTCTTCACATAGGCATTCAATATCTGCAGAAAATGTGCTGTATACATTTTCGCATCGCAGTTCTGTCAGTCGACATCTTCTATACCTTATTGATATAGAAAATGAATTCGATATCGAATTATTGGGGGACAGAATGCAGGAGCAGATTAATAAAACAAAGAACTTGTTTCCGAAGCACAATTCGCGTTTATTATAAAGACTTGATTTCTACGCCCGACAGGCATGACATTTCGCCGGCCGGGGCGCGAGTCTATTGACAACTGCCGACACTGTGAAATCTAGCGCCCCAAGACAGTAGCGGCAAAAAAGGAAATTAAAGATGACAGTTGAACAAACATGAAATAGAGTAACTTTCATAACTAATAAAATGGCTTATGCAAGCACCGTGTATTATTATATAACTAAAACTAACATTATTAGATGTGCATGTCAGGCGAGCGAACAAAAATAAGAGACAAAAGATCGTTTTTCCAGGCTTTACGGCAGGGTTCGTCAACCTTTTTATGCCTAGCGCCCACTTTTGCCTATTTTTCATGGTAACATTTCCCTACCGCCCACCAACTTCGCTATATTTTAATTCAGTATATGGGTGGAAAAAATCTTGAAGGAATGTAGGAGATTTGCAAATCTACAAAAATCGCCCACCGCCCACCACGGAAGCCCGTATCGCCAACTAGTGGGCGGTACGGACCAGGTTGACGATCCGTGCTTTACGGCATCAGCCTAAAGGAGCTATATCAAGCTGATATCATTATTTAAAGTACACAAATATCGTCCTATATAAAATGGATGATACGTGAATGTCTGCAGTTTATGATTTTGTCAAATCAACGATGCAGACTTTAACCGTACTTAAAAAATGCCAAGAGTCATAGAATTCACACATACAATCACCGTCTGATCGTATTCTTCTCTATGTGTTTTAATAAAAAGGTCCATTATACCAAGCCATATTTGTTGCCGGCGGCATACCTGTATATGGTTCCCGACAACTTCTATGGCAGGAGCTTGATGAGCTTGACTTGTAAGCTAATCATATGATTAGACCGACGGTCCCGAGGCATTGACCATTTGGCCCTAAGAAGCGGCTGAACCTGACCAACAAGCGTTTATCAAAAGGCGATATCAAAACCCATACATGTTTTGGTTTGCGCTCAATTCTGCTTTACTTCGGTGATCTTACGAGAACTGCGCAAACGATGTGCTATTGTCACAGGATAAAAGAAGCTCCTATACATAAGCTTGGATTGAAGTAAATATAATTAATTTAGTTAAATAATCGGGGATCATTTTTAAACATAAGAAATAAATTTCAATTTCATTTAAAAAATAAATATATTCGTTTTTTTTTGTACACTTATTCAATATGAGTGAATGAGTTTCATGAAAAAATACTGTCAACAACTCATAAATCAAAAATCGCCCCCAAAAATATAAAGTATATCTGCTTTAAAGTCTAGTTTACGTTAGGTTAGCTGAAATTCCCCTTGGCGAAAATTCATGGGATTAACCCCATTTTCCCGTTTTTAAAATTGGCGTTCGAAATAATAAAAATGGTCCGTTTTATTACTTTTTTACTTTTAAAAATGTTCCATTAAGATTTATGATGGCGGATTATATTTCAATAAGAACGAAAGCTCTCTCGCTACCTCCGAATGAGAAATGACTTTTTAATTTTCTTTCAGTACGGTCCGCTTTGAAATAACTCGCATCCCGGCTGGTGCATCTAGTAGGTCGCGCCTGCAGTACAGCCTGCCATGCAGCCGGCATGCATAAGCTGACCATAATTATGTTTTTAAAAAATATTTTAGTAAAAGTAATAAAAACATTAGAAACATACTCAGAACCTTTTCGATGTCGAAAAAAATCCCGCACGCCACATAATATTTGCGAAAAAAAAACCTGATTGGGAAAAACTTGTCAAAATTAAAGTTAATTCGATGGTGAAATCAATAATTTATTGGTAAAATGTTTTTGGAACATTCTTTTAGATGTAAGTATAAGTTTTTTTTTGTCTTGGGCGAATTATTAGTACTACCGAGATATGTCGTATCAGGTGTAACTTACTTCGACCATTGACGAGTTATCTCGTATCTGGCAGTTGTATTGGGTTATATTATTATACAGTAAATGAGACAGATTTTTCAGTATGAACTGTTTTTTCAATCTTCGTCGAGAAGCTGTTCATTCTCAAGTGTAAAAATATATAATTTAGACATCTTTGAGTGAGAAATCGATAATGATAAAATATAAAAATTAATTTAAGAAATGGGGAGACAATAATACGTACATATTGAAAAGAATTAAAGATCGTAATAAAAAATCCTAACATTATACCAATATTAAATACAGTCGATTACTACGAGTAGTTCTCTAATTAGATAGTCAACAAATTATGAATTATCCCATTTTGAGCTTCAAAAAGACGGTCACTTTATGCCTAGTGCTGCTGGAGCGCTGTCCAGGCAGCCTAACAAACACTTTTAAATATTAAACCCCGGAATATATGCAAGGGGCAATTTCGTAATTGGCTGTGGCATAATGAAAATGTTGAAAAAAAATCAAATCATGTCGTCGGTTCGCCAAACTCTATCTCGTGATATAATTTATGTGTGTACATTTAAAATGTTTGAAAACGATGTGAAAAAATACCAATGAGTATGTAATATTACTATATATACTCGTATGTTGCAGTGAAATGATAAAAACGAAGACGTGGTCAAATAACTAAAAGAAATTATTTATTTACTGAAAATGTTTAAATTAAAACATTGTGGCCTGACTTTCTTTGAGAAAGTAAGTGATTTGATCAAACATAACTTAACCTAAACAACGGATTTAAATTTAATAAATTTCCGTAAAAATTGCTAGTAAAATATTACAATAATTCCTTTTTTTATTTTAAATTTTCACGAAAATTGAAGACAGTAATAATCAGATTTATGGTCTGGAAAACGCTCAAATATGACGAAAAATCTATTATTTGACAAAGATCTATAACTCAACTAAGATTTTTCCCAAGTATGGTCCGCACAGTAAGCGTCGTAAATAATAAATGTTTGATCGAGTGATATATTTGATTATATATTTTTTGTATTGAACTCACCGGCTACGTAATGTAAGGAGCCAAGATGATTAACTCACCTGAAAGAAAAATAAATAAAATATCAGTAAAAACCCTATTACATATATTCTGAGCATTCAAGTTGATATAAATTTAAAATATTAAATACATAATAATTTTTATGTCGTTTTAATGTGATGATCATGTTGAGAAACCTTCCAAAAATTATTTTTCAATAAGTGTAAGAGTACAGTAAGTCAATAGTATGACTGCAGTAAGTATACAGTGACACTACAGTATGTCTACAGTAATGCTACAGTAAGTCTACAGTAGTGTACAGTAAATCTACAGTGAGTCTATAGTTAACAATATGTCTGCAGCAAGTTTACAGCAAGTGTACAGCAGAGCATAGTAATACACAGTAAGTTAACAGAAGTGTACAGTAATACACAGTAAGTTTACAGAGGTTTACAGCAAGTGTACACAGCAGAGCACAGTAATACACAGTAGGTTAACAGTAGTGTACAGTAATACACAGTAAGCTTACAGTAAGTCTAAATACACCAAAGAACAGTAATACACAGTAAGTTTACAATAATGTATAGTAATACATAATAAATTAACAGTAAGTCTGCAGTAGTGTATTGTAGTACACAGCAAGTTACATTAAGTATACAGAAAGCTACGGTTAAGTCTACAGTAAGTTCAATAGATCGCTTACGGCCAAGATATTAACTAAAGAGTGAAGGATATTTACATCCAAGTCTTTCTCTTTAATAAAGCGCAGACATTTTTGCGATTCCCGAATGAAATTCATCCGGAACTCGGGGATTTCAAAATGTCTCATCTCGACTGAAATATCGTCGCGGTGAAATAAAATATAATAAGAGCCGGGGACAGCCGCGGCTCCGCGGCTCTGGAGCCGAGGAATATATGAAGATGAAGTTAGTCTCGCCGAGTTATATTAGAAGGGATGGCTCTGGAGCCACCAGTCACCAGACTGTACTTCAGACAGCGATTTGTTTATAGAAGAACTTGACTTCGAATGGGTTATACGCGTGGAAAGGCTTTCACTAATTAATACAGAATGATATTAATTGATTTTCATTTTGAATTATTTATTAATAAACAGATACGATGCTTCGCATACAAATCTATAGCAAACAACATCTTAAGACATTTGTTTCGTGAATTAATCTGAGAAAAAACAAATGGCGTGATCGTAGATTAGTGGCATTTATGTAATAATGTTAAGTTTATTTTAAATCATGCTCATCATACAGCCATTTTTTTAAATTCATGTATGTGAATTTCTCGAATCAATGAGTTAGAAAGATTAGTTAAATAGTCAATGTTACGGAACCGAGTTCGCGGTCCCGAAATTACAGCGTCAGCTAAATAGTAACGCCGGAATGCCAAGGTTCCGGCACTGAGGATAAGTCCAAAGACCGGAGTTGAATTGGTACTGATTTAGTTGATAACATTTCCATTTTTATATCTAAGTGTACAACATGAGTGCATTCTGTATTTTATAAAAGTAATATTAATAAATAGATTTTTATACACCGCAAATTCCTCGATACCTGTCGTTTTTGGACCTTGATCCCTTCAATTACATAGAGTGGTAGAATATTGTGATGGTCAATGCCATGAAAAAAATGAGAAAAGTCAACGATTAATACGACAAACATTTCGCACAAAAGAGAGGAGGGGTTGATAGTGAGATCTCAAGAAAAGCTGCCTTTAGAGAAAACGAACGCTTCTGGGAGAAAGCGAGGACGTGAGACGGCGATATATTGCGGTTTCGATGGGAAATGTTCCAGAGCCGGTGTGACCGCGAACATAAATAATGTACTAATATGTTTTGTCGGGTCACCCAAGCCGGGGAAGGCCGGGGGCCGCCCTTACCGCCCTTGGGCGCTTACCGCCCTTGGGCCCTTAACGTCTTGCTGCTCAACGTAGTCCGGGAACATTACAACATTAGAGAACTGGGAAAATTTCTTCCCGCATACATTGCCCGGAGCTCCAACAGCGAGATTGAAGTGCATAACCTCACTTTTTAAAATAAATGATGATGCAATCAATCTCGGTGTGCATTTTTAAATTTCGATATTGTAAGCACGGTTGATCTAAACTTCACAGTGCAATAAATGTATGATTTTTTTTTAGTTCTAGTAGTGAAAATTCATTGATCCTTATTAAGATACGTTTCGGCAAATACAAGTACTTAACTTAAATTTTGTCAGTCGTTACTGCAGTCTTATACAGAGAACCTATCTTACGTGATCCATGTAAAAATAACGTAAATAAATAAATACTTATATTTTGATGATTGCCCTATTTTTGTATTATTTTGTTTAATGTTAAATATATTTTTTCATAATATTTATGTACGTTTGTCAATATTTTAATAATAAAAAATGTTAAAACTTAGTGTAATTCAAAATTATTTGACATTTACGTCATACAAAAATAGTCGCTAAAATAGATCCTTAAATATATGCTAAAATCCACGTTTTTAAATGCTTCAAAGCGCTAAATTTAAAAAAAAAAAAAAACTAAAAATACGGGTCTCTAGCGATAACCATAGAGCCTGACCACGGAAATTATTATGATGAATGATAAGTAATTAATTAAAATATCATTTCATTATAAACGTTGGATATATATTTCATTAATTACATAATTAAAGGTAAGCGTTTTCTAGATATTTATTAAATTTAGCAATTTTGTAGATTCAAATTTCTCACCCTAAATATAATACAAAAGTATCATATACACCGTTATCTTTTAAAGCGATATAAGAACATTGAATTGTTAGCCTTTATAGGATATCAAATTATAAAGGCTAGACATTGCACAACTATAATTTATTTCTGAATGCATCACAGACACCGAGTGTTCAATTAACATCATGCGATCCTCGATGCGCCCGCGTCTAACGAACTCACAATGTTTTTTCAACGAATTAAACCTTGACAATGCAAATAGTGAGGCGCTCCGGCGTCTCGTCACAGAGCAGCCTTAATTAAAGACACTACGACTCTGGAGCCGCGAACTGCAGCGGGGAGACTCACCCTCAACCCCTGTGGCACACGGCCAGCTGATGCGCGAGCCACTGGGTCGCAACGATTCGTCGTCACATCGAATTAAAGTACAGATTTTTATTGTGTTGCTTGTAGTAATCCAACAAGACTGGGCAGCACTTTACCCGCCCGACACCGGAGAACAATTACGTATCTTTAATGATGCTCTCATTCAGATTGTTCAAAACGTTATTTTGAACATAACTGTGTTGATTAAACATCTTAAATTCTTTAAAGTAATTGTTATAATCAACTCTTTATCTCAGATTCTTTCAGTCAGGTACGACGCAGGGCATTTTGCCACTCTATTCAAACTGAGGGGATCAAGGTCCAAATCAACAAGTCCAATCGACGAATTTGCGGTGTACGAAATTTTATGTATTAGTAATATTAACCCTTTATTTACTGACGAGACTTATAAGTTCCATACCACAAAATCCAATATTGATCCTGAATTTGCTGCAGTTGTGCCATGATGGGAAATATAAGTCGGATTTATAAAACTATGAAATAAATGCTTATTTCAGAAAAAAAAGGTTTTTTCTTCATTTATCTCTATATCCTATCCACACTAATTCGTATAAAAAGAACCAGTAAAGTAAATACATTATTTCATAATTCAGTAAATAAAGGGTTAATATTAATAATGAATGTTTGGGTCATCCAAATAATCTACCATTCTATGTGGATTAAAGGGATCAAGGCCCAAAAATGGTATCGAGGAATATGCGGTGTATGACATTCAATGTATTAATATTACTTTTATAACTGCTTACTCGTGCTGTAAATTAGGGCATAAAAAGGGGTCTCGTATTAAATAAATCAGTACCAACTCAACTCCGGTCTTTGGTCTTATCTTCAGTGCCTGAACCATGGTATTCCGACATCACCATTTAAGCCGATGCCGTCATTTCGGGACCGCGACCTCGGTTCAGGAACACAGATTATGATGATCAGCAAGCAACTTATCTTGCTGATCATCATCATCAGCCTGTGTCCATCCACTGTTGAACGTAGGCCTCCCGCATGAGTCTCCATCCTCTTCGATCCTCCGCCTTCCGCATCCAGGTCACTCCCGCTATCCTTCTTATATCGTCAGTCCATCTTGTAGGGGGTCGGCCAATGCTTCGTTTGCCAGTTCTTGGGCGCCATTCCAATACTTTTCTTCCCCATCGACCGTCGTCTCTTCGACAGATATGACCTGCCCATTGCCACTTGAGTGTGCCTATTCGTTGGGTAGCATCCACTACTTGAGTTCTTCTGCGTATTTCCTCGTTTCGGATTCTTTGCTGATCATCATAATCTATTAAAGTCCAGTGAGAGTTCTCTCGAAACAATTGTGGCCATTGCTCAAGAGTGCTAAAGAGAAAGAACCCCCGACAGAGACTAGAATCGCCGTCACGGGTTGAAAGGAGATGGAAGATGATAAATGCGAGAATTAAAACAACTTAATCGATCAACATTTGCTCTTTTGATGGAGCATATCGTCGCCAAAAACTACCGCTACAAAAGCCTTTTCAGCTGCCACAGCTCTTACCTCATTGCATTTCTGTCGGAGCTCTACCTCCAAGTATACGTTATATGTATATTTTTAGACGGTATTTCAGGACGATGAAACCCCCAAGGCCCAAAGAAAATACAAGTAAAGTTTAGTAGTAACCAGCTAGGTCTATTTTCGTCTCTTGATAAAAGTAGTTAAACGAAAGACCGCAGTGTTGTTCGCCTCTTCAATTTGTCATTTCACACACATTTTATGCACGCACATGTTCTCAAAATCTATTGCACGGATCCATTGAATTTTGGCGATATATCCTGAAAAAAAGGCTGCTGCAGTTCTCTTCATTTAGTTAAAGCTCGTCTACATTTTCTACCAGCATATAATAAAGAAAATAATGAATAAGTGAGTGATGAAATATATATTAATATGCCTATATTTATAGCATTAGGAATATAGTATAAAAGCTCATTCGAATAGCAGCTATCCATTGATGTGAATAACTCGGAGCCACCAAATTTCTAGTTATTCCATTCAACTCGCAGTAAATATGGTAAGGAGAGTAAGCCAGGCTGGCTGATGTCGAGAGGCACTAGTTGTTAGTGGGTTAGAGATCTAGATAGCTGAGTAAGTGCTCTTGAAACTTTTAGAATATACGGATCGGTGGAAAATGGAGAAATATTCCTCGAAACGGCACCATCAAGATATACACATACACGCAGTTCTAGATTTACGTTCATTTGGACGAACGGAAGGTACTCGTAAAGTATTTTTTTTTACGACACATATTAAACATTTAAATATACCTGTGTATTCGCATACATTAATTTTAAGAACCTGCATAAATTTTTGATAAAATAAATTCTAATAGGACATTCTAACAGGTTAGAATACAATATTATTTATTTATTAACGGTACCAATGTTACAATATTTTTTTTGACGTACATTCATTCCGAAATCAAAGGAAAAAATAAAAGTAGTGTATTGGGATATGAATATAATACCCAAGAAGATCCGTACCGAGGACATCCGAAGAATAACTTAAGTGCGGACGCTACTTAAGAATATGCAAATTCAAATGGTAATGTGACATATCAGTTGAAGTGGCGCCAAAGAACTGATAAACGAAGTGTTAATAGACCACTGCCAGATGGACTGACGACATTGAAACAATAGTGAGAGGAGCCTGAAAGCGAAAGGCGGAGAATTTTATTATCATCACCATGTTCGCTCACCTCAGTGCCGGTTTAAGGGGGTGGCGCAGTGGGTCGGATGCCGAAGGCGTCGAATGATCTAAGGGCGGCCTTAGCTCCTACAGGAGGTATTTTCTGAAGATTTCTCCTCCCACCCAAAAAAAACAGGGGCGCAAGATTTTTTTGACCAGGGCGCCGCAAGTTCTAAAGCCGGCACTGGCTCACCTAACTGGAGCATATAGACGTCACAAAGCTCATGCCATGCCTAAGCTGAGTACATTCTATGTATAATTTTCGACGAAGGCGCGATCTCGGAAGCTTGTTGAAAAGGCAGCTGTTAGACTGGGTATGAGGACCATAGCGACGAGATTTACAATTATCATGAACTAGAAGGCTGCAGCAAAATAATGTACTCCTCCGGCTATAAAATAACATTACATTAAATACAGCTGAAGATGTACAATAACCCTATCCTTCAATTCACGCACACCTTGTTCTAGCAACAAATCACCAGTGAACGCAACCCAAGACACGCTTGTATTGTACTAACTTCGACATCTAGTTTGAGGTAGTTCCACGTGGAGGCGGTCATTAAAGTCACGGGAAGGCCTTTAGCCAATCTAAATGAAATGAGCTTTTTTGCGAGCGTCCAGTGATGGGTCTCCGTCTGAGACATACAGGAACGAGAAAAAGAAGCGTTTTTTAATAAGCATAAATACCTGTATATAGTATACGTAAAAAAATGGTACTCAACATTGCTATTCGGTGAGTTCTTGAACATCCTCAGCCGTTTCCAAAACTGAAATAAGTTATTGTGGTCGCGTTCCTCGTGCTCCCCCTCACCCGGAACGTCACGTACCGGGGCCTATTATTCCGAGTCGGAAGCGGAAGCCGCGAAGGATAAACTTTGCCAACTCCATCGATCCGTTCCGAATCCTCGGCGCTGGCGAATTTCCCAAAATTAACCGACACAGTTTCAAAAAAAAAAAAACTACCTCCTAGACGGGCGAATATGAATCGCGACACTTATGAACTCGATTTTCTCTTCATACAATCCAAGCAGTGGCAAATCATATTTGACTAATGACGTAGTGATGAAGCACGAAATGTACATCTCTGTATCATTTCTGTGAATAACAGGTGCTCATAGTGATTATCTTTCTTTATTATGATTTCCTTGTCGCGTCTGTAGCATTTATTCATCGCGAACCACCGCAATAGAGTTCTGTCAGTCGCCTTAGTTCTCGCTTCATCACATATCACCACTGCCTCCTAAAGCTTTGCACATTACATTCTATGTATACGTGTTCCGGTATGGCGCGAGGACTGAGGTTTGAAGAAAAGGAGTTTGGTTTTGCTAGTGCACGCGTCAAAAATGGACACTAGCAAAAAGAAAATACGTCATATTTTACAGTTTTTCTAGGATAAAGGCGAAAACGCAAGCCAGGCGGCTGAAAATGTAAATAGTGTTTATGGTCCTTATACTATAACAGCCAATCACGTGTAATTTTAGTTTCGTCGATTCCGTTCCGTTAATTTCAATGTCTGCGTACACCACGCACTAGAAGGCCAATTGTCGAAAATCTCGGCGAAAATCATGCAAATCGTCAATTCCGACCGTTCTTCGTCGATTTATATTAGGAGTGTTAATTTATGTCTAACTTAATGCTTAATTGTTCACACATAAAAGTATGTATAAATATTATGTGCAAGTGTTGTTACTTGAAAGAAGTTCAGATGTTGGGAGGTTATTTCAAAGTCAGTATTTGGTGTAAAAGAAGGAGCTGAAGAAGCTATTCTTTATTACTAGTCATACAGGTATGTGGACTGTATAGGGACAAGGCTGAGTGCCCTAGAGCTCCGCCCCCTCCCCCTCCGCCAGGTGAGCATTGCGCTGACGTCTTGAAACATTACCAAGACTATCAGCACGGAGGACTTATCCGGGGCAGGGCTGACGACATTTGTCGGCGGTGATTCGAGACGAAATCGTACTTATTAATCAAATTGTGCAATGCAATGTGTACCAACGTTAATTTTCTTAAGTTTAAAATACTGGGGTTGGGTTGGAGATAGATATGATAAAGAAGATAGATTGTATGACTTGGACTTACCGTAGTTTCTCTTACACCCACCCACAACCGACAAACTCGTCTTACACTTGCCACACCCATACACGGAAAATGCGTGTCGAACATAAACTGGTAGTTTTCAAAGTCTCCTCCTTCATGCATACGAGATCTCTTCAAGAAACAGTTAAATATACACTTGCGATCTTCCTAACTCGCACAAAAAACAACACACGTTTTCCGCATGTACAGACTATCTACTCACGCTGAACGCCATTGAGTACACTGGTTCGGACTAGTTGTGCTTTCCCGCATGCGGTTACATTTTTTTAATTTAAAAAGTCTTTGAACTTCGTTCGGCATTCCACTGCTTTCGTTAAACTTTTAACCTTTGGGTTTATATTTTTAGTTTGCTTCAAAATTTGTTTATTAAGGAAGAGAGTCTCTTAACCACTGCATCGCCACATGTTTGTAGAAACAGCGCAACAAACATCTCTTGAGTATCTCCCAAACTATCGAAAAATATCGATTCTTTTTGGTTTGTGAATATTTTAAAATATTCATAGATGTCGTAGTGAGAAAATCGGAAATAATTTTGAAATAGTTTTTTCGAATATTGCGAAGCGCGCACAGGTACGCTTATGGCGATCGTCGGGTTAATTGAGATATTACTATTTTGTATTTGATTCATGTAGGACACGATTAATAATTTTTGTTGATGAATCGACGACTATGAAAATATCAGTGTTACCAACTTGCGGGTTTTGGCACCATAGACATTGGCGATAGGTATGAAAATATTTGCGAGACAATACGGGAAGGCATAACAGCAAGATATGTGCATTTATTTACTGGGACATCCGAAAATATGGACGACAATTTGCAATAAAGAATTAAATGCAAGCGAGAGATACAGCGCGCTGCAAAAACAACACATTAAAGTCATCTCGGGCGAAAAAAATTTACGACTCTTTTCTGTTACAACAGGACCGGGGTAATTTAGATACATACACACACAGTACTGCAAAGTTGCACTAAGTAATAAATATAATTTATATACGCGTTGTGCAGTTCCCGGCGAATGGGTGGGGTGGGGGTCTCCACCTGCCATCCCCCCGGGCCGGAAGCGCTGTTTTATTGTAAGTAAATGCGACACGAGTGGAACGCGACAAATACCTAGGTAAAGCTTCGAGGAAAAATAAAATAACGCCGGCTTCATGGCGGCCGCGTTTTTCTCTTTCCGTCTCGCTCGCGAAAATTTGTTTTTACGGAGATATGAAAATGGGTCGGGTGAGCAATTAAACGGAAAAGATACGCGAAAACAAGTAATTATGAAATAGGAGAAGAAAAAACTACCTAAAAAACTGTATTTTATTACCATATTTGAACAAAGACATTCATATTTTTTTTGGATGTGCAAGTATGTAGACTTTTTCTGGTATACGTTCTACGATAAGACAATTCTATGGACTATAAATGGACTTTTTTTTTCAGAGCTGCAATGTAAAAAAAAACAGGACAATTGATAAAAATAGGTATAAAAGAAAATAATGTACAAAACAGCAAAAATATAAAAATAAGAATAATTTACTTGCTTTGAAAGCTTCATCAGTTCCCAACGTGTATAATAAACAGTGCCAAGTGGTATCTACATATATGTGAAAACAAGAAACAAAATATTCATCTATTAAATATTTTAAATGTCAAAAATCATTAAAACGAGTATATTCAGCTTATCTTGAACCATTGTAAAATAAAGTCGTATATATGAGGCTACAAAAAGCTCAAGACTAGACAAGATAGATATGTCATATGCGGCGAATGGGTTAAGAGTGTGGATCTGACAATATTTCGGCATTCAAGCTTAAAATGCATTGTTCACTGAATTTATTTCGTTTACCGAGATTTTTTTAATGTTCCATTGCAGAGCGACTAGCAACATACAAGTCTGATCGCAGCTCCATCGTTTGATGAGAATGACGACTTTAAAAGAAGTCGATTTCCCGATCGAAACGCGCTCGACAGTCGCCGGGTTTATTACGAATTGAAGGGCTTAGCTTTTTTATGGCGGAGCGATCCCTTCCGCATTCCTCGAAGCTCTTCTCAAGTTTTATGCGAGTCCCGGCTCTAGAGCAGATCTTCAGCGCTGGGAAAACGCCCGAATGGAGATACTTTACTTGAAATTTCATTCCAGATTATCGTTTCGGATCCGCAGCCTCAGCCTACTTCTTTAGCTATCACTTTGCCATATCCGCTTTTCAATTTGGAGCATATATGTCCGCTCCAACGACACACCAGCTACCAGATTTTTCATTTTTTCTCAAGTCTAAATCCCGTCCCAAAGTTCGCACTCTTTAAACTACTTTCACTGTGCATTTGACCGAATGTATAGTTGGCAAAACTGAGTTTTAATAGAATGGTTATTTCGATTATTGATTTTGAAATTCAATGAACGATACAAAATACAGAAAATATGACATAGTTATACAAATATGTTTTGATTGCTAATTAGAATAAAAACATTCGATAGGTACCACTTATTGTGTCATAGTATTCAATATTTTAAAAGCGCAGTTTTTTGGGCGATATGTCAATCGATTTTTAGAATATGAACATATATTGTAACATATTTTAATAATTAATATATTTCGTAAAAATAATAGGCGTAGTAAGTGGCAATGGCAGTAAATATCTGTTGAAGACACGACTATCGATGGGGAAGAAAAGTGTTGATGTTTCTCGTTCAAGAACAAGGCAAACGAAGTGTTGGTCGACCCCTTGCAGGATGCTGATACGAAGGGGCAAATTTTCTAATGCCAGGACTTTGAGATTACTCTCGTTTATTTAAAAATTTAACAAAATGGCAAGAATTTGATTTATAACTATATCATGCGTTAATGCGAATGCCGTGAGGATGCGAACGGCCAGGAGAGCGATCCAAAATCGGGAACGACTTAACCTTAACCCGATCCATGCGGTAGTAGCTAGCAAACTGACGGCCATGTGGGAAATATTGTCTTGCTCGGGCGTTAGCAGGGGCGCTACTGGTTACCTTTTGTTACTAAGATCATGAAAAACGATTCGGATCATCAACAAGATAGCGAAGACCGGTATTAATATACTGACGGCATCAGTAGAATATCGGGAGGCTAGAAGATTTGATTGCGGTAGGAAATTGTTTAAAATAAGGATATTTCTTGGATGAGTTGAAGTCTCGCAAGGGAAGAGAAAGAGTCTCTTGCGGGAGGGAGGCTCAGGGCGGAAACCTTTAATCCTGGACCCGGCGGAGATCCTATCAAAGTTAATGGAGGCATGCGCAGGTGGGCGGCAGGTGGGCGGCAGATGGGCGGGGGCGCGCCCGTTGTTTTATCGCAGGAGCTGGCGGATCGTGCGGAAGACCTTCGCAAGTGCAGATTTCGCAGCCATTAAACGGTGTCGCGGGACGAATGCCTAATCAACTTTGTTAATCAATTGCAGGGCATCCGAGGGGTTTAATTAAGGTGCGCGCCCTGTATCGGCATGACTACAATAAAGTTTTAACGTGACACATTATTATTTACAGCGTCGGTTTAAATTTTATGCCGAAATTAGTGAACACGTCCCTGGACAGAACATCTATGAAACTTAGAACAAGAGCCGACCTTTAATAACGGGATAATTCTAGACAAAAATAAGTAAAATCAGTGCACCTATAAATGCTATATAAACTGATAGTAAAATGTCAGTTATATTTTATTACTACTTTTTTCATTAGAACTTGCTTGACAATATACCTTGGATATTATATCTGCATTCTCGTCCAGCTTTTGGACTCACTTTTTGGAGGGCTGTCGACATAGTAGTCACATGACATTATAATTTTAGCAAGGTTAACAACAAATTTACTGTAAACACAACCTTGTACGATATAAATCGGAAAAAATAACAAGGTTAAATAAATAGAAGTAAAGTACAACGCTAATCTAAAAAATAAATACAAAATTAAATGTCTTCATATTAATTAATTAAAATTTCTCTAGACCAGACAGGCCGCATTGGAAGTTATAAAGCCGTCGTAAGGTGTGAAATGATTTGACATCTATGATATTATTTATACATTGAAGTAGTAGAAGTAAATATATTTTGAAACGAAAAATAATTGAAAAATAAAATAGTTAAATAGTGTTAAAATTTATAATTTTTTCATAAAAATTGATGGTTTATCTTTATTCCGACGGGGAACTCATAACAGTACTACTAATTGTATAATTATCAATAAATTAAATTAAAGCCACTGAATCAAAGAGGACAAAAAAAAAATACATTTCGATACGGCTTCTCGAAGAAGCCAAAACATGAGTTGAAAAATGAAATTGTGTAAAGTGAACTTAAATAACATTAATTCACATTTAAAATATAAGAAACGTTTATTTACATAAATATCATATAGTTAACTGTTTTGTTAATATTTAATTAAATGTTAAGTGAAATGTCGTAAAACGTACGAGTCGTGAGTGAAAGCTCGGCTGACCGGCGGCCGGGACGGGAGTTTCCTGAATGTTGTTACTGTCCCCTACAGGCCCTCCAGCTGATCTCGGGATTTGCGAGCTTTGTATGGAACGTCAATTGTATGCATCGGCGGGTTTAGTGCCTCCGCCCAAGCACGCGGATGGCTAATTTACGAGGCGGTCCCCGGGCGGGCATTTTTGTGATGTAATTTGGAAATCGCGAAGCGGCAGGAAAAGCTTTTACGGAAAACAACGCCGACCGCCATTCAATAATACGCCCAGTCGGAGTAAGGTAGCGTCCAGATGCGGAGTCTGACGCACGGACTGAATTGCTTGATGCAAAAAACGCGCGGCTGTGTGTGAACGGCGTGTATGGGAGTATAGTAGCTCGCATTGCAAAATCCGAAAACGCGTAAAATTCTTGATCAGCGCAAATGAGGAGTTGTAGGAAATACCGACTTGGAGGTAGTTATTGATCACAAGTCAGAGGTTTTACGTTTGATCGCTGATGAAGTTTATAATAAAAACGATTTCGAAGACTAAATAAGACATAAGCTCTATAAATTGTCCAAAAAAATGGCATATATAAGCTTAGATATTATTTGATTTACCAGAGTTACCGGAGGCCACCCTGCAGCTGAACATGTGGAGAAGCGAAACTGGGAAATACTTGGATTGCCCCGAAAGAGGACCTAGACCCTGGACACGACCAGGGGTGGAATATATGGAGGTTTCTTGACAGACTTCGGACAGGAGTATGCAAGACGAGGACACAAATGAAAGCCTGGCAGTTTTACAGCGGACCGACTGAATGTGACGCGGCGTGGAGCAGACCCTGTTTCACCTTCTAGAGTGTGCGCTGTATCCGAGTAGCTGGACCCAGGAAGACCTGATGATGGTCGGGAGAAACGCCATCTACGTCGCCCACTTCTGGGCAGACAGGATCTGACCCTATTATTTCCGACACGATTATGTTTACCAGAGTTAAGCATGAGTAATATTTGTCGCGGAATAAAACTGAAATAGAATCTTTATGTTTGCTGAATACCGTTAGTTAGGTTGAGACGCCTGTAAGGAGAAAATGATTGAGATCTAGGGATAATTTAATTAATCATTTAATTTCCTTAAAATAATTATTAATTTACACTCAAATATGGCACGTATGTTAAAGAAACATTCTTTTGTTGTGTCTTGGGTCTCACGTTAAGACCGTCAGAAATCATATGAAAAATGGCAAATGATTATGTGGCGGCAAGTTGAAGTGACAAGTACTCTATATAAGAAACGAATATGAGAATTAAAATTGCAAATAAAAAATATATAAATCTTTCTCTGCTAATATCACATTGCAATTGCGCAAACATTCGTAGTTTCGAGTGTCGCGAAATCGATGTTACTGCGACCATCAAAATCCGATCAGGTGGGATCGAGTGGGGAAATAGTAGAGCGACTGAGAGAACGTGACACGGCGCAGGTTAATTACTTAATTGTCTAGCGCCTGGCGCTGAAGCCTACGGGGCCCGGGCTTGGGCTCGGGGCAGGGCGCTGAAAGCAGCAATTCACCGCATTTTTCACGCGGCATACGAGAGTCACTGAGCAAATGAATTAACAGAGAGGACACGTAAAATTATTTTTAAAATGTGAAGCAATGTTTTTGAACGGTAGATATTGCTTTCGTAAGGTGTAGAGTACGCCTCCAGTGTGTTCTTTCTTGGTTTGCAGGCTAACTGACAGAAGGAGCTGATATTTCAAATGCACTTCTTTTTAATTCACGGCGAGTTGACCTTCACTGCTTCGATTCTGAATACGCCCCTTCCTTGTCGGCAGGCAATTGACATGCGCGCATTCTACTCCAAATGCGCCTCTTTTAGTCAACGGCGGCAGACTTGCGCAACATACACTCCAAATGCGCACTTTTCTGATCAGAAGCGCACTGAGTCACGCGGTCTTTGCTCCAAATACGGTCCCCAGGCGAGCTGTCCAGCGCGAATTATACTCCAAATGCGCTCCTTTCTAGTTCACAGAGAGCTGACTCCAGGCAGCATCTGCTCTAAATGCCCTCATCCCTGGTTCTAAGCAAAGTGACCTACGCGGCTTTTATTACAAATGCGCCCCATTTTGATCTTTTGGCGACCTGTCCTGCGCGGTCTCTGCTCCATCTACGGCCTTTTCTGGTTCAAAAGCAAATTGATCCAATCCTAATGCGCGCTTTCCCACACAGTATACCCTAAATGCGCCCTTTGCTAATACACGGCAAGCTGACCCAAGCAGGCTTCGTTTCAAGTGCGTTTCTTCCTGGTCCACACGCGGCTTTCACTTAAAATGCACGCTTTTTTAGTTCACAGCAAGATGACCCATTCAGTCTCTGCACCAAATGCGTCTCTTCTTAGTTCACACGCGGCTCCGACTCCAAATGCACCCCTTTCTGATTCACGACGAGCTGATCCAAGTAGCCTTCGCTCCAAGTGCGTCCCTTCTTGGTCTACGTGCGGCTTCCACTCCAAATACACGCTTTTCTAGTTCACAGCGAGTTGGCCCAAGCAGCTTCTGCTCCGAGTGCGTCCCTTCCTGGTCCACGGGCGGCTGTCCTGCTCCGAGTGCGCCCCGGGAGACAAAGGCTGCGCTCGCAGGCAAATGAGCCCGGGGCCACCTCTTTATGGAGCGCCGCTTCCTGGTCCGGATGGTGTTATTTATGGCGCCGGAACTTGCTCGTCTGCCGCCCCGCCCGGCGATAATCTTGTCTTGCCGCCCCGAGACAACCAACTTTATGATCAGCTGAACAATAAAAGTAAAGCGTGAAAATCGCCCGCCCTCCTGAACTCAACCGAAACACAAATTGTATATTTTAGCTTCCAAATAATTCCAAATTATACCCAAATATTTATTCAGCACTTTAAGTTAATCGTAGAGTTTTTTATTGTATTGTAAATATTTTACATGTGATATATATAGTAATATTTTTTGTACAAATGTTTTATTGTGATTGTTACGTACGTCTCACGCTGAAAACGACAGCTGTTGATAGTTATGTGTTATTTGTAAATGTGTTATTTGTAATGATATAGGAATTCGATGGTTTATTATACTTTGCATCCCACGAGTATTATCGGGCGGACCTTCAATAAAGAAACAGTCCGTGAGCCCGACCGATTGTTAGAAAGGGGGTCATAAATATTAAATAAGCCAAAACCGTCGCCCTTTGTTGGCCAGCGTGAGATGCGTCTATTCTCGAGAAAATGTCATAAATATTAAATATTCAGAAAGTGTTCCTTTGTGTAGTAAAGCGTGCGAACGAGCCTGGGATACGTTTCAGTTTTAGCCATAAAAACATAAACCGATGTTATGGCTAGGATTACCTATCTCCAGGAACGATTCATAATAAAACCCTAAGAAAGGAATACAGACTCGTGCGAACGTGACTATTCTCACGGCCGCAAAAGTAGGTACCAGAAAATTAATGTATAAAAGCACCGACTTGAACGTTAAATAAATCAGTTTTAGACTTGAATCTCTTGCGTTTCATTTCTATCTCCCACCCTCCTGAAGCCGCGCCGGCTGCCTGAAGTCTGGAGAAATGAGGCTGTCCGCCCACTTCAGATTGATGGCGTAACTAGTTACCTTACAAGTAACTGGGAGAAGATGGTCTAGTGAAGAGCGGAAAACCGATACACGCCCGTAGAGCGGATCGTCAGCGGAACTGAAAGCTGTCGTCTACAGTGATATAGTGATTCTAATATTATATGTTATAAGGCGCCCAGAATCCGAAAAAAAGGCTTGACCCAACTGTTATAGTAAAGACTAGGATAAGTAGAATGCCAAAAAATGCTAGACGTTGAAGGCATAGAGGGATAGAGACATCATTTAGTAATAAAAAAACACAGGCAAATAATATTTCAATTGTAAAAAATAATTTTAAAAAGGATACTATTTAAAAATAAAATGGAAGCAAAAGGTTATGATATATTTAAAAGACCAACGGCAGTAGCAACACTAGTATCGAGGATAATTAAATTGGGATAGATAGATGAACCCAGGTAATATGATATGAATTTATAAATAAATAACGCATCCATAAAAATAACCGTCATTTTCAACAATTCGGTCACTTCGTTTCGCGGGAAATATTTCCGCGCTTTTGATTTATGGGGTCGCCACGTCACAGGGTGTATTATTAATATTGTATAAATTTAGTGAGGGGGTCGAAGGGGAATTATTCTTGCTCGGAAAAGGGAAAACGTAGAGGCCGTCCTCGAAAGAATGTTATGTTAATGCGGTGGAGCCGGGCCGGGCGTGGCTCCCATCTGCATGGTCCGGGAGCGCGGCCCGGGCCTAGCCTCGACCACGCAGTCACCCCCGTGGGTTTTTGCTGCCTTACGTAACGTAACACACGAGAGAGGCGGCGTGTATTGTACAATTTTCGGCTCCGGCAAAAACTCCCGTCCCGAATGTGTCTCCATTTTTTTGCTCCGAAACCCGAGTTTAATGATAATCGACAAAACTAAATCACGCGTTGAATAGAAATGAAACAGATTGTTTTCGCGCCGATGGAGGATATAGTTACGCGTGTTTTAATCAATGTGATAATGCAAATTGAAATGGGTGTCGATTTTTCAACTTTTATGAAACTGGCGCGATGCCTAACATGACTGTAATGAATTGGAATTTTTATGTCATTTATTTATTGACTTGAGATGCAATAATTTTTTACCGATACATGGGATGTCTTTGAGATCTTTAATGAGGTATTTTACCCTTTATTTTAACATCTTAATGCCGTTGACTATAAAGCTTCATCCGCCTTAAGAGAGCATTTACTACCTCCAGGACAATATAGTACCCTAACCAGCTTGACCTGATCAGGTTAGTTGGGTGTTGTTAGATCGAGATGCAAGATTTTGTTGCTGCAAACCAATCCACCGGATTGATACTACGAAGAAGATTTATTGACTTGATTCGTTTTCTCGACCGACGAAAGGCATTCATAGGTTAGGAGTAATATGTTACGGAAATTTAATTAATTAAGCATCGGCCTAATCATACGAACTGATGAAAACGTTATAAAAGAGTATACTGTGTACAGTCTAGTAGTATTGTCGCTCCAACGAATTTATATTGCTTGATAGGTCCAAGGTATCATAGGAAAAATTAAGTCTTTCATCGTATGCATATTGAGGAAAAACTAGTTTGATTTTCATCTTACACAGACTTTTACTAGACGCGGAATATTTACAGGGTTCGCCATCTCTTTTTATAACTCCTGTCCATGTGCTGTTGAACTACATCAAGAATTTTGTCGTAATAACGCGCGCGTTTAACGATGCTTTGGAATATACTTTTATCTAGATATTTATGTTAAGTCTGAACTTGTTTATAAGGTTTCTTTTAAAAGGAAGTTACGAAATTTGACAGTTGATAGCGGCCATATTGTTATTGAAGCAACATCTATCAAATTGGCTGTCATTTATTCAGTCGGTTTTGCCAAATCACTATTGTTCAAAATGTTATTTTGAACATAACTGGGTTGTATTAAGCATCCAAAGGTGAACAACCAAAATGAAAACAAGGTAAATAAATAAATAAATATTTATCATCCAAAGGTCTTTAAAGTAATTGTTATAATCAACTCTTTATCTTAGATTCATTCAGTCAGGTACGACACAGGGTATTTAGCCAGTCTATGCAAATTAAGGGGATCAAGATCCAAAACAACAAGTATCGAGGAATGTGCGGTGTACGAAATTCTATGTGTTAGTAATATTAATATTAATTAGGAATTCTTTCGCATCGATACGGAGCATGGCCCATCCCAATAATCTGCCATTCTATGTGGATTGAAGGGATCAAGAGCCAAAAACGGTATCGAGGAATGTGCAGTGTCTCCGGTCTTCGTTCTTATCCTCAGTGCCGGATACTTGGTATTCCGGCATCACATATATAAGCTGATGCTGTAATTTCGGGACCATGACTTCGGTTCCGGAACAACTATAGACGGATATAGCTTTCAACAACACATGCAAATTTTAAAATTGTTGTATCTAAATGGGTGTTCTGTTCAGGCAACAATCCCCGCACTTGGCGCATTTTTCAGTTTACAAAAAATAAATCCTAAAAAAAGGTATCATAGATTGCTGCGTTGAAAACCAATTTAACATTACAAGTTAGGTGATTAACCAGACGCTTCAAAACTGACGAACAGCTCACAGAGATCGTGACGTAGATGAAAAAAAATGTAACGTCACCGGTGGGCGGGGGCGGTTTAATAATAAATGTCTGCGGCTCAGCGGAGAATGGCCGGCCGCCCTCAGCGGAACACCACTCGACAGCCTCGCGTAATTAATTTCCGCCGTGAAGATACAAAATTAATTCGAGAACAGGGCCGCCCCAGGGCCACCCCGCCCACCGCGAGCGCTCGCCGCCTTTATTTGAGAACCATTAATCAATCCGCTCCCGAGACCACTTTATTATGAAGTTTATGGCAACATCTTACGGGCTCGTTTCGCTTTCAGCCGGGCGAACTTTTCAATGCTTATACTTTCAATAATTCGCGATAAGGAAATTTTTGCTAAACAAAACACTACACAAATAATTATAAGGAAAAGCGTAGTCTGCAGTGATCCTGAAACGAGGACGATCTTCGAAGTAATCGGAAGAAAGTCAAAAAAATAAAATTAATAAATGACAATCAATATTGTGAAGACAATGCATTCTAATGTACGAGGGTTATCCGTAAAATAAGGTTCCTAGAGATTTTTCACAGTGTAAAACTTGTTTAATTCCATGAATGCGTACATTTTTGAAAAGTTCAGACTTTTACATATTTTTCTACATAGCCGGCACTGAGGTCAATGCATTTTTGCATGCGGTATACGAGCTTTTGGATGCCCGAGTCAAAAAATCTGCCGCCAAGACACGCAGATACCTGAGAACCGCTTCTTCCAACTCTTCTCTATCGCCGAAATGCGTTCCACATACAATGTTCTTATACTAATGAACAACTTCATGACGATGTTTCTGGTGTTTTGTGAAGCGCTTGATGGATTTTTAAATGCAATGAAAGTGAGTTGATTTAAATAATATTACAATTTATATTGTGATGACAGTTATAGATGAACATTAAAATCCTTATTTTTTGAGAAAAGTGGTAAATTTCATAATTATAGCATGAGGATTTGTCGTCTTTTAGTCTATTTTTTGGATATTTATTGTAAATTATACAATTAAACGATAATAGAACATGGGTTGCGAACCAAAACTTGTTAAAAAAAACCTTACCGTATGTCATTGGTTTGGGATAAGTCACCCCATAGACGGCGGTGGACTAATATTTCAGGCTACGAGCGCCGGGCTATATAGATAAGACAACCATGTTCCCTTAATAAATGAGTATTATGAGCGACCACATAGGGCTAAAATTTTGCTTTTTGTACTTAATTGTGTTTCAATCAAACTAAATTTGAAGCCCGATGGTTTCGGTGTTCTACGAATTGTTATTCGTAGTGTTCGGTGGCTTCAAAAAAGTTGTGATCCACTGGCCTAGTATGACGACCGCCGCGGCTCGCAGGTCATCAATCATTTCATGTTTTTTATCGTCGTGTCGACACTCTGTAGTTAAGCAGTAGTTGCTAGTTAGTAAGTAAATACATTGTCGGTCGTCACAATCAAACACTAGCGTCACTGTAACGTCTCAGACACGTACATCATCATCATTATACCGTATACTCTTACGCTACTTGGCTGAAGCAATTGCTCGTTACAAACATTGTCACAAAGCTCTTTCAGCTGCTATGGTTCTCCTATCAACAACTATGTGAGTAGTTATATGCATAGTTCCTGACGGTATTTCAGGAAGGCAAAAATGGCGCTGTAATTAATGCTGTTCTGCGGTATCTATAACGTCAAGTGATAGACACGTGATTCACGTGCTTCAGATTCATGTTTATCCAAGAGTATATCTCTTTACCGACTATACTAAGCTGCTATGACCACACAACTGAGAATCGCCGATTTTCATCTACCATCAATTTGAAGAAAATAAAGTGCCAATCTGTGTCAGGAATAGTATGAGTCACCCATGAGAACTATTGTCCAGGCCTCCGAGATGTTGGCATCTTCAGAACTCCATAAAAATACTCTTCTTCTTTTTCTTGGCCCTTTCCCATTTACTTGGGGTCGGCTCTCCTGATAACATTTTTCCAAGATGCTCGATCAAAGATAAGCTAGTTTTCCCTCCTGTAGCTCCGCCCATTACATTCTATGTATATTTCTCGACGGCTTTCCAGGACGAAGCGAGGGCTTGAAGGAAACGCAGAAAAGAGATTAGTCTTACACTGAGAATATTCATGTATGCTTTTGAGCAGTTCAAACACTTTCATTTGCAGTTGTGCAAACGAGACTGTCTCGCAGTGTGTAAGTGCTGCGAGGGCAGTAAATGTAGTAAATGCAGTAAGTGCGATAGTGCAGTAAGTGGTCGTGCGGGCGCGTGCTACGAGAGGCGGCCGCCTAAGTGACGAGTCTCGTAGCTCGGCGGAGCACTTCCTGTAGGCGGGAGGTGGAAGGCGGCCCGCCCATACGCCCATATCAGCTCCCTTCATCATACGCTATGCAACTTTCTTATTCTAAATGCAACATAATATTAAAATAAGGATGAGCTTTTTATAGTGATATTAACCCTTTCGCAATCGACAGGCGTATACAACTGGAATGGGCAGCATTTAGAAAACTAAAGTACATTTTTAAAGCGAAAATTCCGCAATGTCTTAAAACTAAGGCGTTTAACCAATGCATCCTCCCTGTATTAACTTATGGCGCAGAGACGTGGAATCTGACAGCAAGTCTTATATATAAAATAAAAGTCACCCAGCGTGCTATGGAGAGATCCATGGTCGGAGTGTCGCTATAAGATAGAATCAGGAACGAGGAAATACGCAGAAGATCTCAAGTAGTGGATGCTACCCAACGAATAGGCACACTCAAGTGGCAATAGGCAGGACATATCTGTCGAAGAGACGACGGTCGATTGGGAAGAAAAGTATTGGAATGGCACCCAAGAACTGGCAAACGAAGCATTGGCCGACCCCCTACAAGATGGACTGACGATATGAGAAGAATAGCGAGAGTGACCTGGATGCAGAAGGCGGAGGATCGAAGAGGATGGAGACTACACCGACTGCATTGGTTGAGAGTTTCGGCTAGAATCCAGTACAAATTATGCCTCTTAGCTTACAAGGCACTCAACGGAACTGCACCGGGCTATTTGACAGAACTTATCAATCCTTCAGAAATAAGCGCGCGTGGAGAGACACTCAGATCGGCTAGAGCAAATAGAAGCACCCTGCAGCTGACGGGAGGTAATCCTAGCACGGTCTTTGGCAATCGGGCTTTCAGCTACGCTGCACCAATGGCCTGGAACTCGCTACCGGAAAGCATAAGAGAGCTTAAAGCGGAGGCATCCTTCAGAAGCAGACTCAAGACCCACCTTTTTACTCAGAGAGGCAAAGAAGCGCTTTTGGAATGATCATTTGGTCATAAAAGAGCGCTATACAAATACTAATAAAATAATAATAATTATGCGGGAGGCCTACGTTCAACAGTGGACGGACACAGGCTAATGATGATGATGATGTGACTTTCTATAGTGATATTAACCCTTTCGCATCGGTTGTCGGCATATGCCATCATAAGATTCCCCGACCGTTGACATCGTTTGCCGTGATATATCGTTTTGCTACTTTCTTAAAATAGTTTTTAATGCATCATCTGATATATATATAATCGTGTCGGAAACAACAGGGTCAGATCCTGTCTGCCCAGAAGTGGGCGACGTCGATGGCGTTACTTCTGGCCATCATCAGGTCTTCCTGGGTGCAGCCACTCGGGCACAGCGCACACTCCAGAAGGTGTGACAGGGTCTGCTCCACGCCGCAGTCACATTCAGTCGGTCCGCTGTAAAACTGCCAGGCCCTCATTTGTGTCCTCGTCTTGCATACTCCGGTCCGAAGTCTGTTAAGGGACCTCCATATATTCCACCCTTGGTCATGTCCAGGGGCTAGGTCCTCTTTCGGGGCAATCCAAGTATTCCCCTCAGTTGCGCTTCTCCACATGTTCAGCCGCAGGGTGGCCTCAGGTATCTCCAGTTCCGCTGTCGACTGTAGGAAACTTCTTCTTGATTTGAGCCGTGTAGTTATCTTTTGGTACCCAAACATAGGGTGGAGTGCGTTGTGGGTTGCTTTGGTGAGTTCCTTCTTGGTAGTAACTTCTCGCCGTATGTTTGGTGGGGCAATGCCCGAGAGTCGATATAGCTTTGATATTGGGGTAGGTTTTAGGCACCCCGTAACCACCCGGCACGTTTCATTCAGAGCAATATCCACTTTCTTGGTATGGGCAGACCTCGCCCATACTGGCGCAGCATACTCGCCAGCAGAGAAACAGAGAGCTAGAGCACTTGTGCGGATCAGGTTTGGTTGGGCTCCCCACTTCGTACCTGCCACTTTTCGGAGTAGGTTGTTTCTGGTGGACACCTTTTGCTTAACAGACTGACAGTGTTTCTGATAAGTGAGGGTCCTATCTCTATATCATCTGATAGCTAAAGGATACAAAAACCAATGTGATATATGAAAATAGACCAGATAAGTACATTTATGCTTCAAAAACTAGTTTTATAATTGACAGTATAATTTGTATTCAACCGAGCCGTAATGAAAGGATTAAGTATTAACGTGTACCTGACGGTGACCGACAACTTTACATATTTTTTATCCACTTCGTATTTAAAGCATTATGGACACCGCAAATTGTCATTATATGTAAGCTCGGATTGTCTATGCCTTGTTCCAGAACACCTGTATACGAGGAGATCTACATGGAAACATATATACAATGTCGCTCCTAAATGGCCTACCAGCACACCTCGATCCTTTTCTTACATCCTTTTCCTCTTTTGTCGATGGTATTGTTCTACTTGATCTCTGTGATCTTTGACACGTGTCATCTTCTTATTCTTTTGTGTTATTTTGATTTTTTATTATTTTTTCTATTTATTGTATATTTATGTATACTCTGTTTCTAAATATTTGTAAAAAAAATTGGAATTTCGATTCTGTATATAAATAAAAAAATATATGTCGGCGGGTATAGCTCAATGGTCAAAGCGTTTGCTTTGCAAGAAAAAGGTCGTGGGTTCGATGCCCGACGGAGATAAAAAAAAAGCTCTAAACTACTCTCGGTTGGTGTGAATTTGATCCCTCACCCATAAAATGACATTCATAGCCTATTAATTAAAATTGGTGGTAAACGAAAGTCATCCCGTGAAGACCACCCATTCATAGTAAATTCCTGTGATAATAAGGATGATGCGTGAATGTCGGGCTGTAGTCTATGACGTTGGCGGATCAACACTCCACATGAAGCGCTTATTCATATGCAAAATATAAAGCGTCATAGGATCCACAAATAAAAAACTTCAGAATCACTATCGCCATCTGTCGGTATTCTCCTGTATGTGTTTAAATAAACAAATGTACAAAAATATGCTGCCAGGTGGAGCTTCGTCTAAATCGTTAATACAATGCATAGACGATGGCAACTAACAGAACTGAGTAGCGTTAGTATTCATATGCTCCAAATATGGAATAGATATGTAAACATGTACTTAACGTTTTGTAGAATATGAAAAGATGTACCTGTTAACGTTGTATTAGATATGGTGAGGTTTGCGTTTTGAAAGATACGGGAAGACGTACCCATTTGTTGTCGGTAATTTTCCGACGTATCAAAAATCCTCCACGTGTGTAATGAACGTTTGTGAACAAAACGATATAAATCCGTCGCAATGCGCAGCCCAGCCCCGGCGTGACGTACATATATCATTCAGTCAGTAAGCCCCCGGGTTGTCGCTCAGCGCGTCGGCTCCGGACGCCTTAATTCCCGAATTTGTCAAACAATTAATAAAGATCAGATCCAGATTTGTTCCTTGTCGTGCGCGAGCGTTATTGATGTACCCATCGATTCAGCGACAGACACACAGACGCTCCGTCCCGTAGAGAAACGCTATCGATACATATAAAAGTAAATACGTTAAAAATTAATTCAAGGTTTAAATTTCAGTTTAAATTTCAGTTCAATTTGTTTAGGAAAATCAATTTGTACCAATGTATTTATTACATAACAACTGATACGCATACGAATTCAAAGAAATATGTTATTTCTCTCATAAAAAAATCGGAGAAAAATAAACAGCAGGCGCAGGAAATCAAACTATAAACCTTGGCAACCATTCAGTTCGTTTTACTAACCGAACACTTTCTATTCACATTTTTGTCCATCACGGTTTTGCTTACAATGACAGCTTCTTCAGTTCTTTAAGTATAAAAGTTTATATTTTTCATCATTCTTACTATCATAAACTTGTGTCCGTCAACTTTTTCTTCTAGGGATGCTTTCTTTCCATTCGCTAGAGTCCCGGAGGAAAATTGCTGGACTCAAACATTCATTCCTTCTTCTTCGCGGTTCAATTCACAACCTTGGGATTCTTGAATGTTTTAACTTATATGTTCCAGATAGGTACACCCGTGCTCGTAGCCATCCATTGTTTTTGATCCCAGTCGATGCTTGTGGAGCTTCAAGCAATCAATTTGGTACAACGGCAATGTCGCTCCTAAATGGCCTACCAGCACACCTCGATCCTTTTCTTACATCCTTTTCCTCTTTTGTCGATGGTATTGTTCTACTTGATCTCTGTGATCTTTGACACGTGTCATCTTCTAATCCTTTTGTGTTATTTTTATTTTTTATTATTTTCTCTATTTATTGTATATTTATGTATACTCTATGTTTCTAAATGTTTGTAAAAAAAAAATGGAATTTCGATTCTGTATATAAATAAATAAATAAATTGTAGAACGCAGAGATCCCGCATGAATCTCACATCCTTCTCAATCCTCCGCCTTCCGGGTTCAGGCTCCTCCTGCATGTGATGTGTATAAATTGTAATACTTTTTACATACGAGTACAAACTTCGAAATATACGAGGGACGGTACGATGCCTGGGAGCCAATGAACGAATGCTGTTCGAGAACGAGAAACGATACCTAGAGCTTCTTTCTTTATAAGCCAAAATACTGCTAAAAAATTTTGACGGCAATCTCACTCGGAAAGTGGTTAGGATTGAGTTAGTTGTTGTTAGGACCGCCTTAGAATGACCTCAAAGGCATTACACTAAGCAATGTTGTTGTTATATTAATTCACTTTGATTTCAAATAAATAACAGTTAACTTATTGCGGAAAATAACTTAAATAGTGGACGCTACCCAAATAATAGGCACACACAAGTGGCAATGGGGATATCTATGGAAGATACGACGGTCGATGGGAAATTACAGTATTAGAGTGTCGTCCCAGAACTGGCAAACGGAACGTTGACCAATCCCCTGCATCAAGATGGATTGACGACATCAGAAGATTAGCCAGAGAAGGCTAGATGCGGAGGGCGGAGGATCGATAAGCATGGGGACTCATACGAGTACAGGAGGTCTTCGTTCTTCAGTGGACGGACACATGAGGATGATGATAAAGAACTTATATCCGTGACTATTTTCTCGACGTATAAATACGTATATCTAAACAGGTAAGCCACATTTTGACAAAATAGCATGCCAACGAATGCAATGGATTTGTGAAGTACGGCATGTAAGGCGTAGGGATATTTTCGGATTGTTTTTTGGCGATCAGCGCCGAATCTGGCCCTTCATTAGGGAGGCCCTAGAGGGGCCCTAGAGGGGGCCCTGGGGGCGGAGGGCCCAGGGCGGAGGCACGTCCGCGGCGGAATAGTTTTCCTCAAAGCGCCGCCCGGGCGTTAAGTGCGGCCGCAGGTGTGCGGGGCAATGCCGACCGAATTCTATTTTCCTTGTGAATACGGCGCTCCGTAAAATTATCGCAGACCCAACCTTGAATAAAAGCGTGCGGTTATTCTTCCATATCTAACTACATTCACATATGGATCACGTAGCTTAGTGACAAGATATGATACGAGTATGTTTAGTTTGGTATGTTTCTAAATGCTCGAATTTCACTTAGTTAATGTTATTATATTTAATTTAAGCCACTCTACTAAGCTTGATAAAATACCAAGATAAATGTGCTACAGTAAACTCTTCTATAACATATTCTTAACATCATATTATAAGTCCGATGTTTTCAAGTCCTGAACTATTACGTCCTAAGAGGCGGTCCAACTCTATATAACAAAATATAAGTGCGCATAATAGGAGAATACTCTGGACAAGAATAATTTAATTGAAGAAAAGACATTCTGTGAAATATATAATAAATATAGAAATGAATCGCGTATTATTGAAATTGTTAAAAATATGTGTACTAATTTATGATTTTTTAATGAATAAAACATGACCAAGAAACAACTCACGATTATTCGTGACGCCTTTTAAAATTTGCTAAATATTAATTTTACTTTACATTAAGGACGGATGCAAAATATTAAGAATTTAAAGCAAGAATTTTCTCCCGACGCAACCTTGTAAGGAAGTTTATTGTTTTTATTTTAATTTTTGTCTTTCCTTATAAAATATAATATCTATACTACGATTATACTCAAGAAAATTTAGAATGATCACTGATTATTTCACCAAATAAATTATATTTATTTACAGGAATCAGGGCTTATAAAAGATACAAGTTATTAGTTATTTGGAGCAAACATTAAACATTATAATATATGTTATATAATTAAAGTAAATACTCAAGGATCAAGCTATATTTTATTGAGTATAAAATTCGTGTAAGACATTTTTTTGTCATTTTTTGTAATATCGCGTTTGAAATTTTCAATACTGGTATTTATTATAGAATATTGAAATTCCGGTTTTGATAAATATTCCTGGTATTGTGAACTCAAATCGTGTAGCCCCGCAAGAATATCTGAAACAACTACAATTTGAAAAGCACTGCACTCCGCGAAGAAGTCTATCTGGGTTACGGAATCAGCTTCGGATGTGGTGCCCAGTACGTAATTCGAAAACGAGGAACAACAAGCCCCTAGTTCGCTGAATGTGAGGACCGTGGAGGAATACAAACGGGCGCCAATGGAGGAGACGCCATGGAATAGGAGACCACATCTGCGATCGTCTATGCATATAAAAAACAATAAACGGGGGACAGTACAAGAAGTTCTGACACATCCTCAGATTGATAGTAATTGATGTGTACATACTCTCGTATATGGCTTGATATATTTGTAGTTTTTGTATCTTTTTTTCCCTAGTCTATACTATACAACTAGTACATGCATTGCTTCAAATAACCTAATATACAATATTTGTTTAAAATTATCATAGTACATATATGTAAAATAAAATAATTAAGATATTAATTCAAGGTTTAAAGTTTATAAGATTTTTTTTATTGTACACAGTTCCTGTACATACAGTTAGAAAAATGTATACGTTTGAAAATCAGTGCCTGTATCGTACCTATTTTTCATGACGGCTGTGAATCTTGGCATCTCACCAAGAGCCAATGCAGCCGTATAATGGGATTTGAAAGCAGATGCCAACATAGAATACTGGAAGTACAATGGTTTGATTAACGGCAAGGTGAGAGAGAGGACTAAGCATCCTTCCATACTACAATCGGTCAAAGGCGAAGGTGGACCTGGCATGGGATGTCGGACAGAACGCCGGCTCGTGATGACCATATGCTTCATTTAGGGAAGCGTACGTGGTTATAATTAATCGCATCTGTTAGTTATGTCGTTGCTCTTACGTTACGAGTACCTTTGTTGATAAATTGCACATTAAAAGTATAGCATCTCTCGTTGGTAAAGCATGCTCTCGCTGAATAACGATTCGCAAAGTTGCTAACTTCCTAACGAACCTCCTCCACTTGCGGATCTTCGCTTTTCCGCCAAAGACTTTGTTTGTATTTATTGCATTATTCCTGGCGTCTGTTTTACTGTTCATAGTTTCCCTCACGTAGCAAGTTGATGTACCCTGGCCGACACTACAGACTATCACTATACACCATACTTGCCATACACTGCACCAGCGATCGGTAAATTTTTTCAAGAAAAACTTATAAGTATCAAAATTTTAATAATATCAATAATTTATTTAATCTCCCTGGCTCTCTGCATGTATGAAAATCCTTCGGAAACTATATATACGCGTAGAACTATACACAGGTATAGCTTAAATGGGATGAGGCGAGGATGATGGCGTCTGGCAGCGCTTTATGGCGGATGTTTGTGATGACCATGTGCTCCAATTAGAGGATATGATATGATGTTATTCTGCTGTTTTAAACAAATTTAAAAAATAAATAGTTTATACAATTGATGTGTTTTAAATTTTATCGTAATATTACAAGTTAATACGTTTTTTCCCCGTATCCGTTCCATATTTGGATAATCTCGTTAATACAAATTACCGCCACACAGTTATTTCACTTACCATCGTCCAAGCATTATCTCAAGACATCTCTGCTTCCAAGGTATTATAACGTGTGGGCAAAAAATACCGTTTTTTTTTCGAATTAATCTTTTTATTTTTGTATTCGCACTATTGTTACTGACATGTGTGCTAAGTTACACGTCAAATTATTCATTACTGTTTGAGATATATATTTTTAAACAGCTAAAAGTGTTTTTTTATGTCTGAAACTATATATGACAAGAGTAGCTCGCGGCTCCGGAGCCTCATTCGGTCTACCACTGTTCTGTGCAGTCCGTAGAGCAAGCCGCCCGGCACGCGCCAAGCCATTCCTGCTGGAGTTTCAGCATAACTTGCCCGCCCCCGCCCACTACCGCCCACTACCGCCCACAACCACCGCCCAGTCCGCTGCTGCTACAACATCTGACGTTTCTTTTTCCAATTTTTTTGACCGATCATTTCTGTCTGGAAACAAGAATGGACTTTCCTGCAACACACTGGATGACAATAATGTCTTATTATTGATGCTCTCATTCAATAATCAACCCTGAAGATGACCACCTTCAACAGCACATTCTTCCAACGAATAATGTCGTAGATTATCACGTACCTCTTAAAGTGTCACTTTTAGCTTATGATTTGACTTGAAGACACTATATAACCAAAAATGATCAACCCTGAAGATGTAACCCCTGCAACGGTACCATTTCCATGCTCTCATTCAGATTATTATTAATAAGCAAGTATATTGAACAGTTGTGATTACTGCACACTGCTAAAGAGAAAAATCGAGTTTATTATGATCGCAGTTTTTTTACGGAAATGCATACAGGAGAGCATAACCGGTTAAAACCGGTGGTATCTATGCTAGGACGGCTGGATGCTGCATGCAGAAAACACGTGTTATGTTTGTATCCGGGTTAGGGAGATTGCAAGTACATATTGATCGGTTTCTTAAAGAGATTCCGATTGTATGAAAAAAACAGATATGTACTGGCAAAGTATTCCAGAACTTACCAGTAATATTTAGGAAATAATTATATGTACATTTAATGTACTCGTCAGAGCTTCGGGATGCATAGCTGACTTGAGACGAGGCGTGGAAATGTGGCGGCAATTTATGATGAAGATATGCTCCAGATATGGTCGGCGAATATGTAAAAAATAAGACGCTTAAAACAACCAACAAAAAATATTTCCAAACGATCATCCATCCAAATACGATAGCATTGTCGCTAAACTTAAAAAATCGCACACATGAAGCACGATACTCGTACGAGTATGTCGGTTAGTAAAATGTCTATCACGTATTATAAAATAAACATTTTTTATTAAATGCGATAAAAGCAAAACCGTTCACAATAAAGCCGTTAAAAATTAACTCGCAAAAGTACACTATAGAGAAAAAAAAGATGTCCGCGGTGCAGCGCGCTCAACGTTGGTAACAATCAGCGATGGTAATGCAGGGAGTGCGAGGCACATCATTGAATTCGTAGCGAGGTTACATAATTGGATAGTATGCAAATGCGGGCGCGCCCCCGCCCACTGGGGCCCCCGCCCACGGCATTAACACTTGTTCGCTGCAGTTCGCGGCAGTCTATAATACATTAAATGTATGACTATGTATGCGAGTACATCATCAGCGGCGCTGTTCTTTGGGAACTCCATCGCTGAAGTAGGCCGACACTCAATATTAATATACTAACTAGTGTTACGCCCGTGCAATGTGCAAATTTCGCAGGTGGAATTAATGTACAGGTACTTATAATTAATTTTTATCATCATTCCATATCCTTAAATACCTTCTAAACTTAATTGCCTCAGTTTAAAGAAGAGCAATTCGTTTGATAACAATGACACTCTTACGTCTAACCTCTAATCAATGGAACACAGGCGTAAGATTGGTTGTCGTCTTTTCTACCGTTATTAACACGGACGCTGCTCTTCGGAACTTAAAGAACTAATTCCTCCTGCACGCACCCACAACCGACAAACTCGTCTTACACTTGCCGAACATCCATACACGGTTAATATGTGTCGACCAAGAACTGGCAGTTTCCAAAGTTCCTTCCTAAAAGCCACCGGTAAGCTATGGAATGCTCTTCCAGCGTCTGTGTTTCCTCCTTCCTACAATCTGAATCTCTTCAAGAAACAGATAAATATACACTTGCAATCTCCCCAGCCCACACACAAACACGAACACAACACACGTTTCCCGCATGCAGCGTCCAGCGTCCCTGGCTAAGCGTCATTGAGTGCACTGGTCTTGACCGAGTGTGCTCTCCTGCATGCGATTACATAAAAAAAAATTATCTGCTCCTTAGCAGTAACACGTACTCTCAAGACGCAGAACTTACTTATGACGAGGTAAAGACAAAATCTACTGAATGAAAGTTAAGCAAAAAATAAATAGCGACCTAGCTCTAGCTATAAGCAACTAATATGGTTGAATAAAATACACCAAATTAACCAGCAAAATTTGGTCGCACTTTTGAAAACTATTGAAGTACAATAAATATATATATATATATATCTTTCTATGGGAAGCATCGGGAAGCTGGTTCATGGAGGGAATACAAAAGTTCGTCTCCCGGATGCGCAAAGCCAACTACATAAAAAAATAGCTAAATGTTCAAGGTTTCAAATAAATTTCATTACCTATGAAAAATAATGTTGACCTTGACTAACTTCTTAGGTTTTCACGGCAAGATTTGGTATTGTGGTTTTTGTGTTTCGCCGTGTGTGGCGACTTGTCTCGTTCAAATATTTCGGTTGACGACTTTGTTGATGATCAACCCTGAAGAAGATTCCTGCAACGCCGGCGAGTATAGCTCAATGGTAAAAGCGTTTGCTTGGCAAGCCAAAGGTCGTAGGTTCGATCCCAGACAAAGATTAAAAATAAATAAAAAATAAATAATCGATTTCTAATCTCTAAAATGCCCCCGGTTGGTGTGAATTTGATCCCTCAACCGAAAAATGACAGTCATAGCATATTCATTCAAATTGGTGGTAGGCGAAAGTCGTCCCGTGAAGACCACCCATTCATAGTAAATTCCTGTAATAAGAAGGATGATGCGTGAATGTCGGGCTGTAGTCTATGACGTTGGCGGATCAACACTCCACATACAGCGCTTAACCATATGCACCATGGTAAGCGTCATAGAATTCCACAGATGTGACTTCAGAATTAATATCACCATCTGTCGGTATTCTCATGTATGTGTTTACATAAGAAATCATGTAATTTCTAACTTTCGATTAATGTATGACTGACTTATCGTAGTTATTAAAAAGTTGAATGGTTTAATTTACAAATTTATTGTACAAAATATGTACACTACAAATCGTCCCGTGAAATTTGCGCTGGCGCACCATTAGTAGCGAATAAAATGTTAAGCGCGGGGCCATGTTAAAAATGAACCGTTCCGACGACGCGATACGACAATAAATCCCTCTCGGGCCGTCACATGCGATTCGGCATTTACGCGAATCGCTCGTTACCGGGCCCATTTGTCGGCCATAATATGCACTATACTATACCGGCAGTACAATCTCGTCGAAGTGCCTCGCGAAGTGTATCGCGAAGTGTATCGCGAAGTCAGCCGAAGTAGGCTTGAAGCGAAGATAATTTGCACAAACTTACAAACTTTATGAGGAGATTAACGGTAGCATATACGATTTTTTTTCTGCCCATATCTGGAAACATGGTCACCATAAATTGCCGACACTGAGTTCTGTCAGTTGCCATACATCCATGCGTCATACCCAAATATCTCTGAACCCGAAAGTCCATCTGGTAACATACTCATATATGGTTCCTAATGATCTGCAAAGAAAAATTCCGAGCACTTGACGACGACAATACCAGCTGTAGTAGGTAATCGGTTATTATTAATAGATTTCTAAGGAGATTGAAAGATAGCCCGACGATCTCAAATGCAGATCCATTTGGTCCTAAAGATCGGTTCAACCCGACTAGCGTTACGTGGATTGCAACAGGCGGTGACCCATCTAAGTTTAGGACTGCACCCAAAGTTGCTTAACTTCTGTGAACTAACGAGAACCACTCTTACGATGTGGTATTGTCACTGGACAACACAAATCAAGATTATTAACAGTGAATACTAGGTGAAACTTCATAATGCATCTCTTTCATCTATGGCATTGGAATTATTTATGGGTGTAAATAAATAAAAATGAATTGAAACTGAAATTGATTTCAAAGAGTGCCTTACATACACGGCAATTACATTTCACTTTACCTAATATATTACACTATAGGGCTAATACTCGTAGTAGTCAATAGTTATTACATAAATATACGTATAATTTAGCAATGGTCCGGCTATATAGAAGGAGAATTTATAGAAGTTGGAATAATCGGTGCAGTGGTGAGAACCGCATTCAGTTATTTTTCCTTGTGATCGGTGCAGGGGCAATCGGGAGCCGCACCCAGGGCGCCAGGGCGGCCCGGGCCAGACCTCGCGAAAGCAAATCGATTTTGCAGATTCACTTTTCGTGATGCGATTTTAACAAAACACGAAAAAAAATGACCCAAAAATTAATAAAAAAATATTTCAATATGTGACCTTTGTCGCCTCTAGGCGCAATCACCGGTGTTGTTTAATCAAGGAGAGATTTTTTTACTTTTAGATTTTTTTGATACGTTTTATTATTTTTTACGGGCTATTTTTTTTCTTACAATGTGCTATAGTCAACCAATGATTATATCATATTAAAAGCGAATTTCTCTTTCGAACCTCGAAGTCTGTTCCAGAACCGAGTGGTCGGGGTCCCGAAATTTCAGCATCAGCTTATATGGTGATGCCGGAGTACCAAGTATCCGGCACTGAGGATAATACCAAAGACCGGAGATGAGTTGATACTAATTCATGTATTTAATGCGAGTCCCCCTTTATACTCTAATTTACAACATGAGTAAGCAGTTAAAAATAATATAATTACATTTGAATGTCATACGCTGCACATTCTTCGATACGTTTTCTGGATCTTGATCCCTTTAATCCACATAGAGTGGCAGATTATTGGGATCGTCCATGCTACGTATCGATGCGTATCGATGCGTAATCATTCCTTATTAATATTACTAATACATAGAATTTCGTACACTGCAAATTCCTCGATACTTATTGTTTTGGACTTTCATCCCTGACTGTATGAATTGACAGATAAAGAGTTTGATTTTAACAATTAATTTGGAGGTTTAATACAAATAGTTATGTTTAAAATAAAGTTTTGAACAATGTCAAAAAAACATTGAATGAAGATCAAAACATGAATAGATCACAATAGTTTAATTAAGTTGAGACGCCTATTATAACGAAATGATCCATTGGGCGTGATCTCCTTTAAAAACTGATAAACAATCTTCCTGAAAATATGCCTCGAATAAGTCACGAAGAACTTCCGTTTTAGAGATCGACGGGAATTATATACGAGCATGTTACCAGGTGAAACCTTCGGGCGCAGAGATGTCTAGTGAGAAGCCATGGATAAATGGGGGCTGACAGAACTGTGTGGCGGCAATTTGTGGTGACAAAATGCTCCAAATATGGTAAAATATTAAAAAAGTAAGTTGATTAAAATCAGAGGATATATTTATAATTGATACGCTATCAATCACCATGACTTCTTATTTGTATACTAGCTGCAACATATTATAATGACAAACTGTCACCACAAAGTTCTGTCAGCCGCCATGATCCTCGCCTCATCACATGTTACTTTTACCTCCCGGAGCGCCGCCGAGTACATTTTATTTCAAATTTTTTCCCTTACAGAAACATTACAAATTTGAACAACTCAATTCGTTTCTGAAGTACATTAAGAATTAATCATAAAATAAAAAAATACAATATATACAAATACAGGTTCTTATGATTAAGTACTAAAAACAAAGCAATAAAGACAAGCAACAGAAGGTACCAATACTCATCAAACAGACGAAACGAACAAATTATTCCTCCAAAGAGACTCGTGGAGTTCATGTCTGAATTGGGCCTCCCTTACGTGAAATATATCAACATCCGAGGCGATTTGGTTAAACAGTCTGATCTCTCTCCAAAGAGACATTGTCTCTGTCAGGTTATGTGTATGCAATTTCTGCCGGCATTCTAAGATAACGAGAGAAAGCAACTTTGCTTTATATTATTATCTTGTGATATCCGAAAATCATATAACACCCTAACACATAAAGTGTTCTCTACCTTCCTGTTTTGAGTGACTGTAGGATTGAAGGCTGCCGTGTAGTACAAAACCTACTACTCTACTGGTGTCCTCTTATGTGTGTTACAACAAACAAAATAAATAATTAAATGGAGACGAAATTGGCATTTGAATGTATTTTTTAACGTTTGTAATATCTCGTAAATAAAAAATAAACTGAATTGAAAAAAACATGTTGACACGTGTGATTAATGTTATGCTGCGATTTGGGATAAGAAAACAATATCAAATAGATTCGAAAAAACGATTAATTCAAACTGTTGTTCCAAAGACAGGTGTCGCAAGGTCGCTTTGTTTGCTCTTCCCGTATCTATCCTGTATGTTATTCCCGCTTCCGAAAGCATATTCCCAGGCGGGATCGACGCGACGAAAGTTCCCGGGAGTCAAAGAGTTTCGGATCGCTGCGAAATTTCGCCGGCAAATAAAAGACAGGCGATCCGGTTAAGATAAGATGAAATGCAGCGGAAATACGAAGCGGCGGGCGGGAGTGGGGAGTACTTTGGAGCGGGAGCGGGGAGCAACTCGGGACGGGAGCGGGGAGCAGTTTCCCGATACGTAACAGTGAAAATAAATTCATTCACTCGAAATCGGGGAGCGCTGATAACGGTCGCGGGGGGCAAGAAGCAAGTACGGGTGGCAGGGGAATACGATTCACTGGCAATATTTGCTTCTAATAGAGCAATATTTTAGAATCTATTAGGTCTAATGGGTTCGATCTACACGAAGGATGAAAATAAATATTTTCAAAACAAATTGTCATAAGATTTAAGGTTTAGGCAGTGCAGAATGTTTAACCTTAGAGAACCTTTATAAAAAGTACATTATTAGATATCCGTTCTGACATCTGCAGCATATGGTCGTCACAAAGGGTCGCCAAGGTCCTAGTCTCATCTCATGTCAGCCTCCGATAGCCTGAGATTTACCGATTACATTTTATGTACGAGTATAATTCCCGACAGTTTTTGAGTACGGCGAAAGCTCAGGACTATAGTATGAAAGGTTACCTTATTCGCTCCCTCACCTCGTCATTCTTCACACAGTCGTTGTATCCCTATTATTCAAACCAAACATAGTTTACACAACCCGCTTGGAGAAATACTAAGCGGCCTCAATAGTGCTTAATCTTAATTTTTGTAAAAAAAAAAGTAGTCTTCCGAAACCGAGGTCGCGGTCCCGAAATAACAGCATCAGCTAACTGGTGATGCCGGAATACTAAGGTTCCGGCAATGAGGATAAATCCAAAGGCCGGAGTTGATAATAATTTATTTGATACGAGACCCCTTTTTATACCCCAGTTTACGACATGAGTAAGCATTTATAAAAGTAATATTAATACATAGTATTTCGTACACCGCAAATTCCTCGATACTTGTTGTTTTGGACTTTGATCCCCTCAATTTACAGAGTGGCAAAATGCCCTGTGTCGTACCTGACTGCATGAATCTAAGATAAAGAGTTTGATTATAACAATTACTATAAGGACTTTTGGATGTTTAATACAAGACAGTAATGTTCAAAATGACGTTTAGAACAAGTAGAGTTTAGTATACAACACATCATTCATGTTTCTATTTTTTTTTCTGATAATACAGTGGGTAGAATAACCCTATTATACACAAATTTAGACCATGTGAAGATACAAAAATAAAAATGTCTATTCCACGTCGGCCTCGTAAAACCACGCGCGTTATCCTGACGACCTTCGATGTGTATGCTTGCAAGATTCTAGAACAACTGTGTAAGACGAAATCACAGAGTTTGGTAGACAAACGTCAAGCAGATGGATTCCCGCATATATTTTCCAATGGACTCACTGTGTATGGGTGGTGTATACGTGATGACTTTTGCCTATCGTCGATTGTGATCGATATCGGAGAGCGGAGGCGTTCGGAAGGTGGGCGGAATTCGTTCTTAAGATGACAAATAACAAAAGGAACGTCATCGACAGCGGGCGGCCCGCCTAATACATATTGATGGGTCCGCCGCCCTGGAGCCGCCGCGCAGTATGAGGAGTGATTTATACCGCCTATCGAGGCGAGGGCGGCTGCTCGCTTGAGACTATAGGTAGGCGGTCGATTCTAAGAAGCGACGACACGAAAATACGCTCATTTCAACATTTGCACAGAAGCAATGCTAACCTGCCAGAGGCCATTTTTCTTGGCAGGATGATTTGTCTGTTAAGGCGCATTAACTTGAAAATTGACATATTCCATGCAAGGGAAGCCTACTTTATATATAAATGATTTTCTTCTATTTTCCGACCCATCTTTATGGAATTTATCTATTTAATTCAGTCAACTTCTTACTTTATCCCACTCATTTTCTTTTAGGTTTTTAAGCTTTCCTTTCATTCATTATCCGTACGAAAATAGCTGCTCTTAAACATGCATTTCTTTTGCTAAGTGGTGCTACTCACAACCCTGGAATTCTACAATCCTTTAAATTTACAAATAGATAAGAATTTAATACATAAATATTTATTTATTTATTTACCTTGTTTTCACATGGATCACGTAACAAAAGTTCTCTATTAGGAGACTGCAGTTTCGACTAACTCGTAGTCTTTCTCAATCCTTCTCTAGTTAAGAGATAACTGAGCTGCGTTGTACTTGTAAGTGGTGTAACACATTTTGTAGGGAGGTTTGTTCAAGGATGAAGGAAGAGATAAATACATAAAAGTGGTTTAGGTATAAATTTATTTTTATTTTATTTTAATATTATTCTTATATGTCGTATATATAATTTTATACTTATTTATTTAACGGAAACAATTTTAAAATTGGTGAATTAATTAAGGTATTTAGTTGGTTATTAATTATATCTTCTTTCTTATTAATGGCTTTATAAATTTCTAAGTATTCTAAATTATTTAATTTAACGGTTTTATTTTCTACATGTAATATGTTTAATACTTTTTCTAAGTTGTACGAATGATTATTTTCTATCTTGGTTTGGAATTCAGAAAAATTAGTGCTTTTTAGGCACCTTAAATGTTCTTTAATTCTAATATTAAAATTTCTTGACGTTCTACCAATATAAAAGATTCACAATCTTGGCAATTTAATTTATATTCCAGAATTATTGCGTTTATCATTAGTATCTTTATTATTTATAAGGTGGTATCCTAGTTTATTATCTGTATAAAACGCTGGCTTTATCTCATTTGGGAGTAATTTAATTATTTTAGGGGTAAAGTTATTAACGTGTAGAATTCGTCTCCACATTCTATCATCTTTAATATTTTCTTTATGATACAAGTATTTATATGTTATGTTTTGACGTTTTTATTATTCAAGATACTGTCTATTAATTGGCTATGATAGCCATTGTTTTGTGCGATATTTTTAATTGTATTTAATTCTATATCAAAGTTTGTTTGTTGATAATGGTATTGAAATTAATCTATGTATCATTGCATGGAAAGCTGAGTGTTTATGAGATTCGGGATGATTAGAAGAATTGTGAATGATTATATCTGTGAACGTCGGTTTTCTATATATATTAAATGTTATTTTATTATTTATCCTAGTAAGTGTTAGATCTAAGAAGTTGATAGACTTATTGTCTTCTATTTCCAAAGTGAATTTAATATTTTTATGAATATTATTAATACTACTTAAAAAAGTTTTTAATTGTCTTGTTGTTCCCTTCCATATAACAAGAATGTCATCTACATATCTTTTCCAAAATATTATATTGTCCGAGAGTTTAATTTGTGAATTTAGTATTTTATCCTCAATATCATTCATGAATTAGAATGTGGAGACGAATTCTACACGTTAATAACTTTACCCCTAAAATAATTAAATTACTCCCAAATGAGATGTTTTATTAATAAACTAGGATACCACCTTATAAATAATAAAGATACTAATGATAAACGCAATAATTCTGAATATATAAATTAAATTGCCAAGATTGTGAATCTTTTATATTGGTAGAACGTCAAGAAATTTTAATATTAGAATTTAAAGAACATTTAAGGGTGCCTAAAAGCACTAATTTTTCTGAATTCGCAAACCACCTTATAGAAAATAATCATTCGTACAACTTAGAAAAAGTATTAAACATATTACATGTAGAAAATAAAACCGTTAAATTAAATAATTTAGAATACTTAGAAATTTATAAAGCCATTAATAAGAAAGAAGATATAATTAATAACCAACTAAATACCTTAATTAATTCACCAATTTTAAAATTGTTTCCGTTAAATAAATAAATACATTATAAAAATTATATACGACATATAAGAATAATATTAAAAATAAAAATAAAAATAAATTTATACCTAAACCACTTTTATGTATTTATCTCTTCCTTCATCCTTGCAACACTACCTACCTCCCTCTCCTTTCATGTTTAACAAGTACAACGCAGCTCAGTTATCTCTTAACTAGAGAAGGATTGAGAAAGACTACGAGTTAGTCGAAACTGCAGTCTCCTAATAGAGAACTTTTGTTACGTGATCCATGTGAAAACAAGGTAAATAAATAAATAAATATTTATAATTTATTATGGATCTCAAAGTGAATGCTCAAAACATTGAAAATTTAATACACCTTGTTTTAATATAGATCACTTGGATCACATCTTATCTATTTGATATTAAAAAAGATTTCAAATCGAATGCTGAAAATATAAATAATATTAGAGTTAAATTATACACGTTCAGGATCTGTCTTCGTAGTAATCCATTGTTTTACATTACAATTGATTCCTTCGGAGTTTCGAGGACTAAATTCAGTTTAACTGCATTGGCGTTTCTAAATCGGTAAACCTCGATAATTTTTTCACATCCTTTTCCTTTTTTGTCAATGGCATCGGAGTCCTGGATCTCTGCGCTCTTTGTCAAGTGTTATTTTTTCATTATTTTCTCTTATTTATCTTATTTTTATCGTGATGATTTTCGTACATTACTGATTGCGGCGCGAGTGATCGATTTTCGAGAGCGGGCGCGGGCGGAATTCATTCTCAAGATGACAAATAACAAAAGAAACGTCAGTCTTAGGTCTAACGTACTCGGGGCGAGCGCCACGAAGGCGGAAATAAAAAATAAGTGAAAAAATGTCGCCGGAACCGCGCCGTAGCAATTCGATCGTTTCGCGTCAATTTTTTTTGTTTGTTCGTCTTATTGGAGCGACCGGAACGAGAAAAATTGCAAAGGGGTTTATTGAAACGGCAAACGGGGACTTCGACCTTTTGTGATAAAGTTGACGAGTGGAAACGACATACCTGTACATCCTGCGAGGCGATGTTTTTATATCGAATTACGAGCAGCCTCTTTTAGTACTGAGACTCCAGGAACACACGGGATTCACTTGAGTACACGTTGAACGTGAAGCAGATTGTAAAATGTCGATTTAAAATAAATTTACGTTTGAATTATTTGGACGAACAATTGATACACTAATAAATACCATTGACATTGCTTTCATGAATCAATCAGAGAAAAATTAACGTTTTACGTGAAAAATCGAATTGCGGGCCGTGTGTATAGCATAAAGGTAAAAACTTGCTTACCATACCGAAGGTTGTGAGTTCAATCCCCAAAGGAAATTTAAAAAATAACAAATCGATTTCTAAAGCTGTTGTAATAAGCCTCTCCGGTTAATGTGACTTTGTGGAATACTGGGGTTACGATGCTTTGACTTTGTAAGAAATGACGAGGTAAGGAAGTCGACAAGGTAGTTTTACATTTTACAGTCGATCAAGAGACGAATGTGGACCTGGTTGGGACATATATTCCGGATGCTGTAGGAGAGCACAAACTAATGCTGATTTTTCACATTTCAAGTCACCGGTAATAGTAGCACAAGTAACAGGAGCATATATTCGTCACGAGCTGACGCTATAGAACCCTGTAAGTTGCCATGGTCTCCGTCTCATCCCAAGTAAGCTCTGAGTCTGGAATCCTGGACAGCGCGAGCTTGGGAACTTAAAGAAAAGGTCTATCTTTTGAAGTATATATTCCAATCAGGTCCTTCCTCAAAGTCACATCTCACAAAGTCAAACGGTCGTACCCCACATAGTATTCCACGCAGGCAATAAAATTGCGTGATGAAAAATCGATCGGAATTAAATGGAACCATTAAATTTTCCCGATCAGCATTTGAAACCGTCATAAATTCAATTGCAGAAGACACCGGCTTATGAACTGAATATAATTCAAACAATAAAACAATGCGATGGATGGCATTGTCGGGCGGAACAAAACGCGCCATTCGAAAACATCACAAAAGCTCACAAAAGCGCACGAGAGCGCACAAAAAGGGGACTCGGCCTCGTCCGGGGATGACAAAACGGGACGGCCGAGAAGATTTATACCGCGATCGGCAATTCACATATGACAAATTAAACTTTGAGCGGGAAAACATTTCCCGCTCAAACCCTCACCGGACAACAAACACCTATACCCTAGCCATACCCTTCAAAAAAATGTCAAAGCACAACACTGTTGTGCAAAAGATCGCGAGTTCTAATCCCTGATGGAGCAAGTTTTTTTTTCAATATTTTTAGCATACACTTTGAGATAGATCCATTATGAATAATATTAAATTTATTTACCTTGCTTTTATATGGATCACGTTGAGTATGACCTCTATTTATGAGACTGCAGTTTCAGATAACTCGTAGCCATCTTCAATCCGTTACTGTCGTCATCTCAACCAACACAACAAGATTTGACTCTTATCTCACATACAGGAAAATACCGACAGATGGTGATAGTGATTCTGAAGTCTCATCTGTGAACTCTATGACGCTTATCATGCTGAATATGGCTAAGCACTGCATCACTGCATGTGGAGTTTTCATCCGTCATCGTCATAGACATCGTCATACAGCCCGACCCATTCACGCATCATCCAATTATTACAGGAATTCACTATGAATGGGTAGACTTAACGAGACGACTTTTGTCTAGCACCAATTTTGATTGATAGGCTATGACTGTAATTTTACAGGGGGAATCAAAGAGATTTTAGGGATCAAATTCACACCAATGGGGGTATTTATAGAGCTTAGAAGTCGATTAGAAATCTTTTATCTTAATTTTCGTCGGGGATCGAACCCACGACCTTTGGTTTGGAAAGCAAACGCCTTAACCACCCGCTGGATACTGTAAGAGATTTTACGTGTAAAGAGTAGTTTCGTTAAATAAACGTCTTATGCGCTAATATTTAACCCTTTACGTACTGAATTATGAAATAATATATTTACTTTTCTGATTCTTTTTATATGAATAAATGTTCATAGGATATAGAGAAAAATTAAGAAAAAACGTTATTTTTTTACTAAAATAAGCGTTTATTTCATAGTTTTATAAATCCGACTTCCGAAGTCCCGTCAGGACACAACTGCAGCAAAATGCACGATCAATATTGGATTTTGTGGTATGGGACTTATAAGTCCGACAAGAAAGGGTTAAACTGTAACAACAGCAAAAAAAATATTAATTTCGCTGGAAACTAACTTTTTCACGAGTGGAAAGTGGCGAATTTTCGTCGTTGTTTGAATCGCTTGCAACGAGAAGCAAGTGCAGGGGTTAGTGCCTTTCAGTCCGCGGTGTTACATAATCGCTGAAGGTTTCAGCTGCGGAAGAGTCGGCCCGGGGAGCGACCGACTTGCACGCGGAGGGGCGGGGCTCGCGACCGGGAGCACTTGCGAGTACTTGGCCGGGACCTCGCCAGCCATCTATCCGCACACACACCCCGAAACTACAGTCTCATAAACAGAGCTCATACTCAACGTGATCAATGTAAAAGCAAGGTACATAACTTAATATTTATTTTGAATATTAAATTTTATTCATATTCATTTTAAAGTTCGAATGTGTTCATAAATGAATATTGAAAGTAGTTTCCGCAAAACTGATTTACTGCATCCATGATTGGAACTGGTACTTCTCTTGTGCCGACGGTTGTAGCTCAATGGTCAAAGCGTTTGCTTTGCAAACCAAAAGTCGTGGGTTCGATCCCCAACGGAGATTAAAAAAAAAACTATTTCTGAGCTCTAAAATACCCCCGGTTAGTGTGAATTTGATCCCTCACCCGTACAATGCCGTCAGAGCCTATTAATTTAAATTGGTGGTAGACGAAAGTCGTCCCGTGAAGACCACCTATTCATAGTTAATTACTGTAATAATAAGGAGATGCTTGAATCTCGGGCTGTAGTCTATGACGTTGGCGGATTAAAAATCCACATGCAGCGCTTAGCCATATGCACCATGGCAAGCGTCATAGAATTCCACACGTGAGACTTCAGAATTATTACCACCATCTTTAGGTATTCTCCTGTATGTGTTTACATAAAAAAAAACTCTTGTAGATTCTATGACACTTGCCATTTTAAGCAAGGCTGCATGAGTTGATCCGCTAACATTTTTACATGGCCTCGCCATAAATTAGTAGTGTTCAAGGAGGATCTGATGTTTCCATATTATTTATTTTACAAAACTTAATTCCCAGCATCTGTAGTTTCGGTTAAAAATACGTTTTTTATACAATCCACACTGGTCAGTATAAAAATCTTATTTTTTTCATGTAAAATAGTTGAAAAATAATAAATATTTATTTAAGATATGTTAAGATATGGCCTCTATTTAAGAGACTGCAATTTCGACTAACTCGTAACCTTACTCAATACATCACTGTCTATATCTTACGTGTTACATGTAAAAACCAGGTAAATAAAAAAAAATATGTATATGTAATGGATCTCAAAGTGAATGCTGAAAACATTGAAAAAAATAGTTGAACAATGGTTCAGAGGGAGTATCGCGGTAATCACCCGATCCCATTATTTTTTTAATTAAAAAAAGACGCGACAAGCCTACTACTGCTGTTTTTTTTTCAGGTGTGGACTCTCGCTCTCTTGGAAAGATGTCGGAAACTATTCATATAATGTACTCGGCGCAGCTCCGGGAGGCAGAGCTGACATGGAATGAGTAAAACACCATGGTGGATGACAGAACAGATTGGCGGCAACTCGTAACAAATATAATCTTTGCTTAGAGGAACGGATATGAATGGAGATGATAATTAGGCCATAGAAACTACATATATTATATATCCTCGGCTAGTTACGGGATATAGAGTTGACATGAGACGAAGCAAAGACAATGGCGACTGAGAACTTTATGGAAGGAATTTGTGACGTCCATATGCTCCTGCTTCAAGAATAAGATTCATGAAGCATGGTGCCACACGGGACACCACCTTTGAACTTGTCACCTATCTTGATTAACTAATGATTGATGCATACCACACCTGACGAGCTAGAAGGGGCGTCATGTAATTTCAATATAAATTTATTGCCGAGGGATATAGCATTGTGGAAAAGCACTCATCTACCATCCGAGAAGTCACGGGTTCGGTTTTCACAAAATAAATATGATTATTTATTTTTTATCATTATCACTATCATCAGTCTGTGTCTGTCCACTGTTAAACGTAACACTTCCGCTTGAGTCTCAATTCTTATTGATCCTCCGCCCTCCGCAACCAGGCTACACATGCTATTCTTCTGATGTCGTCAGTCTGGCGGGTATAGCTCAATTGACAAGCGTTTGCTTTGCAAGTCAAAGGTCATGGTTTCGATCCTTGACGGAGATTAAAAAAAATAATGTTTTTAATCGATTTCTGAGCTACCCAGAGTTGGTGTAAATAAATTAGATTTTCACCCTTTAGAATTAAAATACATTTATATTTTAATTTTCGTCGGGGATCGAAACCACGACCTTTCGTATGATAAGCAAACAATTTACATCTCAGCTCAATCGCTAGTTGTGCAACTGATTACGCACCCCTAAAAATTATCATACACAAGAATATAAACACATGCTCATATAGAAATCTAATACACATACAATTTTTATGTAATCACATGCAGAAGAGCACTGCTGGTCAAGACCAGTGCACTCTGTGACGCTCAAGCAGGGAGGCTGGACGCTACATGCAGGAAACGTGTGTTGTGTTCATGTTTGTGTGTGGGTTCGGGAGATGGCAAATATATTTTTATCTGTTTTTTGAAGAGATTCAGATTGTAGGAAGGAGGAAACACAGATGATGGAAGAGCATTCCAAAGCTTACGGGTGGCATTAAGGAAGGAACTTTAGAAACTGCCAGTTCTTGGTCGACACACATTAACCGTGTATGGATGTTCGGCAAGTGTAAGATGAGTTTGTCGGTTGTGGGTGGGTGCAGGAGGAATTAGTTCTTGAAGTTCCGAAGAGCAACGACCGTGGTAATAACGGTAGAAAAGACTAAGTGAAGCAATCTTACGCCTGTGTTCCATTGATTACAAATGATGCTATAGCTAACAAATTTGTAATTTTGATATACGAGTATTTTATTTGTGACATAGAAATGTACGTATCTACAAACGTTCGGTTATATTATACGTGGGAAATATTTAGAACTAATATGTTAAGATAATCGGACTGTGTCCCAAGGAAGAGTCCCAACAGAGCTTATAATCCAAGTTCTTGCCTTCACTTCCTTGTGAAGCAGTGCTTCTCAACCGGTGCTCTGCCAAGAGAGTATTGAAAAAATGTAAATACTAATTATTATGGGAAATTAAATCCACGAACGACGAGGAAGCATAATAATAAAATTTAATTATTCAGCCACTAGTGCCATAATCAAAATTTTACATACAATAATTCCAAGCAAATACAGAAAAAATCAAAATTTAAATTAAACATAATAGAAAGAAAATATAAATCGGCATGTACACATACACAACATTATTATTATTGTACGCATTCCAACCGATCCATATTTTAATACGCGCACTGCTACACATCACTACCGACACGTCGAGCAGGGCCGCCTTTCTCCAGAGCAGCGCGAAGAAGCGTTTTTATAAGAAGCGGTTCTTACCTTTCTACGGCAAGCGGCGGAAAGCTGATCTCTCGGATGCAAAGAAAAGCCATCGAGCGCGAAAGAGACTAAATCGAAAAAATATTTGAATTTTGAAGGTTTCCAGTTTTTCTTGTGATTTTTGGGTAAAGATATATGTGGCAAATTTCTCCTTCTTTTTGATATTTTGACCACCGTTTCAGGGGTCATCTTCAGTGTTGATGAATCTGACTCTAAAAGAATAAGTTCTTAGGTTTCAACGGCCTGATTTTATATTGTTGCTTTTGGTTTTAGCCGTGTGTGGCGAAATTTTTCTTTCCAATATTGCAGGGGTCTTCTTGCAATGGCTGTCGAAATATTCGAAAGAAGAATTTCTCCACACACGGCTTAACCCACAAGCCACAATATCAGAATCTGAAGATTTATTATTTTTAATGGCGGTTGAAATATCGGAGAGAAAGAGAACTTTGTCGTATACGTATATCGTAGTATCGAGACTCATTGGTTGAGTGCCACTGGTTTGGAGAGCCCAGGAACTCCCATAAATGTTACCAAAACATTAATTCCTCGCAACAAAAAATGAGCCCCGATAAATTAATCCGCCCTCGTCCGACATCATTTTAAACGTAGGTCCCGACAAAAAGTCCGACTCGGGGAGTTGTGTAAATAATGGAGGAAAAAAGCGAGAGATAAATAAGGTGGGTGGGGGGCGGAAGGGCCGCTACGAGGCCTAATTTATTTGTTTCGAGCCGATGACTTCGAGGAGGCTGTCGCGGCATCTTCTTCTATAAGAGATCCTTCCCATTGCGAATACAAAAGTAGGTGCCTACCTATATTGCGCAATGCGATGCAAGACGAAGGCACGAAGAAGGAAATCTCTCCTGAAGGCGAGTGTTTATTCCTTCTTTTTCCATTATTGCCGATTGCCAGAGGTAAAGCAATTACTTTATTTAGGGCATTATTAGGGGCATTTGCGTCGTAACGCTCGTTACAGCTAAAACCTTGTATTGAACTGAACTCATCCCCATAGTGTTCTAATACATACTTAATTTCTACATCAAATCGTGATGTATTATTATATTAGTATTTGTATAGCGCTCTTTTATGACCGAATGATCATTCCAAAAGCGCTACTTTGCCTCTCTGAGTAAAAAGGTGGGTCTTGAGTCTGCTTCTGAAGAATGCCTCCGCTTTAAGCTCTCTTATACTTTCCGGTAATGAGTTCCAGACCATTGGTGCAGCGTAGCTAAAAGCTCGATTGCCAAAGACCGTGCTAGGACTACCTCCCGTCAGCTGCAGGGTGCTTCTATTTGCTCTAGCCGATCTGAGTGTCTTTCCACGCGCGCTTATTTCTGAAGGCTTGATAAGTTCTGTCAGATAGCCCGGTGCAGTTCCGTTGAGTGCCTTGTAAGCTAAGAGGCATAATTTATACTGGATTCTAGCCGAAACTCTCAACCAGTGCAGTCGGTGTAGTATTGGAGTAATGTGACAGAATTTGGGCGCGTTGTAGACTAGTCGTGCCGCTGCGTTTTCTAGCGACTGCAATCGATTTAATTGTTTGGCTGGCTGGCCTGCGTGCAGTGCGTTGCAGTAGTCCATTTTGGAGACTATAAACGCATTTGCCAAACTCTTTGTAGCGTCTCAGGGTAAGCATCTTTTTACCGACCGTATCTGCTGCAGGTTTAAAAATCCAGATTTCACCGTTTTTGTGATATTGCCGCTAAGGTTGAGGAACTGGTCAATTTCTACTCCCAGCAGCTTGACGCTTGTAGAAGGGATGACATCATTACCACATATGGCCAAGGGTTGTAAGTCCAATAGATGTTGTCTTCGAGCTGTGGCCATAAAGAGTATTCCATTAGAAACGACGGACCGAACAGTTATTTTAGCAAGAGGACGCCATCTAGAGATGTGAACAGACCTCCTAAAGGTCTCTACGAAGCGTCTACAAGCGAAGGATCAAAAATGAGTATATGTAGTCATCCAGGACACTCACAATCAGTAGAAAAAGCTAAAATGTACTGCAGGGCGGTATAAATTTTCCAAGCTAACAAAACAAAAACGCTGGTAGTTATAAAACAGGGCTTTTTTGAAAATATATGTTTTTAATCGTAATATTAATTGTCGGCGGCTATAGCTCAATCGTCAAGGCGTTTGCTTTGCAAGCCAAAGATCGTGGGTTCGATCCCCCACGGAGATTAAAATAATATATATTTTTAATCGATTTCTGAGCTGTAAAATACCCCCGGTTGGTGTGAATTTGATCCCTCACCCGTAAAATGCCAGCCATAGCCTATCAATTAAAATTGGTGATAGACGAAAGTCATCCCGTGAAGACCACCCATTCATAGTAAATTCCTGTAATAATAAGGATGATGCGTGAATCTCACAGATGCGACTTCAGAATAAATATCACCATCTGTCGGTATTCTCCTGTATGTGTTTACTTAAAAAAAACACACACACTTTTAATAATGTCTTCACCGCGAGAAGAGACAATTTGTGGTGACTATGTGATCCAGATATGGAAAGAAAATATATGTTCTATGCTAATAGGACAGTTATCAACATGGTCAACAAAAATAGGGGCTCGTGACTTTATTTAAGAAAAATTCAATACTCTGAGACGTTGTAATCCAAAATACATAAAGAAATAATGCGAAAAATAATTTTATAACAAATAATAAATCCGTATCAGGAAAATGGCGGTGTGCTCGCTGGTCAGGTGTGATATTACTGGTTCCTTATTGCAGAGAGATATCTTTCGGCCGAATGCTCATGGCGACCGATATTAAATATCGAATGGGTAGAAAAAGTAATATCGAACTTGCATCGGGAGGATATCGAGAGGACTATGGGAGGGACCAACAGTTCGCAAAGATGAGTTCGGCATTTCAACATATGTTATATCGATCATGTATTTTAAATATAATGTATTAAAAATATTTGAGTGTGGTATCCTGAATATTAGACAGAAGGATAGATTATACGAAAATATAAAAAAAGTATATGGAAGTCTATTCCATGTCGGTCTCTTTAATGTGCGTTATCCCGACGAAATCATTGATGTAGTTCAACAGCAAAAAACCGTAAGAACTAAGCTGCATTTAATAAAGATCCTCCCAAAGAATGGCAGAAATTCCCAGGCGATAACCATCGAAATCAATCAATATTATACAATGTTGAATTTAAAATCTTCCGTGAGTTAGTTATTTCTCTAACCAATTTGATCGAATACCCATTTTTACATTTTCTTGCAACATATACATATGACTGCATCGATTTCTGTGACCCTGAATGTTATCAGTTTGACGTAAGCGGATGATGTAAGTCAATGTTTCAACATCTTCTTACGTTGATCACTTATCCTAGCGATTTGATTAAATCTCACTTTGTATCGGCTCCCTGAAACATATACATCCGAATGTATTGATTACTGTGACCTTGATAATTGTTAGTTTGATATAAGCGGAAGACGTAAAGGCAATGTGATCATTACTCTTATCAGTTTGATAAAATCTTCGTTTGTATCGTCTTCCTGCAGCATATACTCCGATTGCATCGGTTCTTGTGACCCCGAGACTTGTCACTTTGACACAAGCGGAGGACGTAAGGCAAGGGATACGCCTGGCGTGTAATAAGCTCTAATGAAATTCATAATAGCTTCGGTCTCCGTAATATCGTCGCCCGAAGAGTTCTGGCAGGTGCGGACGCGGGCGGGGGCGGCGCTGGGAGAGAGTTACGGAGGCCGAGGGACCTAAGTGGTCGTTAGAAAAACGAGGGCCGTCGTCTTCGCCGCACACCAATAAATCCTATCGAATATTATATACTTTCGCAGAAAAAAAGAACCGAAAAAAATTGCGAAGGAGCGGGAGCGATAGCACATCGATCCGATCGAACTTAGCGAAGAAACGAACGTTTCCGCACGCCGTCGAAGTTATAAAAATAATTGATACACTTACATCTGGAGTGGACTATACTCGCCTAACAACCGAGGACAATGAAGTCTTTATAATGATACGATCATTCAGATTATGATCAGTCAGTAACTGATGCAGGGCATGAACAAGTGCAGTGGGAGTTCCTGAAGTTCTTTGAATAATTGTGGCCTCTACACGGAGGTGCTGAAGAGAAATAACCCGTAAAAGCGTGTATAATCGCATTTACGGGTTAAAATGAAATGGAATATGGAATTCTTTCATTGAAAATACGTGCTTCTTCTTTAGCCTCCCCATTTCTCATCATCTGGAGTCAGCTCTCCTTGTGAACATTCGCCATGTCTGTCTATCCTGCGTTGCATTCTCGGTCAGGCCCAGAGTTTTCAGATCGGTTTTTACAGTTACAGTCCAGGTTTCAGGTCTTTTCTCAACGTGGGTATGTTGAGGGCTCTCTTCACCATGTGGTCCTCATTTCTCCGTGTCACATGCCCATACCATCTTAGGCGGTTTTCACTTTATCTAAAATACGAGCGATAATTGTAAGTACGCAGTTTTTTTAGTGGCCATAAAGTCTGCATGCTCGATAGGGCCGAGTCATTTTCCTAAATTTGCATCGAAAATAACAATACACGTAGGTACAGTACACTCACAAAGTTATCAGTTGAAGTAATAAATTTAAAGTGATGATTTACTCGTACAAATGTTTTGTATGCCTTTTATGATATTCGGTATTTAGGCGAGGGCTTACACAAAAAAAAACTTTAGTTTCATCGAAATTATTTATTTGTTTTTTTTTTCATACAATAAAGGAAAATTGTCTTATTTTGAGTTGTGTCACTCTATTCGCGCATGAGCGATATGATAATATTAGGGCAAGCCGAGACGTCAACAGCCTTGATGAGTAAGTATGGGCCGCTGCAAGCACAAGCGCACTGTGGCGCAGACTATTCATTATTTTTTTATTAAAATAATACATACATAGTTGCCCTTTCCTCATGCCCCGAACACTCGCCGTCGTGGAATACCGTCGAGTATTATTATTATTATCATTATATAAGTATTTGTATAGCGGTTTTTTATGACCAAAGGGTCATTCCAAAAGCGCTTCTTTTGCTTCTCTGAGTAAAAATGTGGGTCTTGAGTCTGCTTCTGAAGGATGCCTCCGCTTTAAGCTCTGTTATACACAATTTTTATAAACATTTATAGTTTTCCTTAAATAACATTACAAAATATATTACATTTAAATTCGTCATTTAAGTGCATACAAACATAAGTAACATAAGTGTGGCGATGTAAATGTATTGGCACATTTAGTGTCAATGACCTCACACTCGTCAACAACAGAACAAGCGTCAGGAGACTCAATGCAAATAGTTCTTCTTGTAACAACAAAACCCTGTCAGAAGTTTATTATGCTTTCCGGTAGCGAGTTCCAGGCCATTAGTGCCGCGTAGCTGAAAGCACGATTGCCAAAGACCGTGCTAGGACAACCTCCAGTACTATATATATATATACAATGTACTTGACGGAGCTCTTATGGGCAGAGCTGACAAAGGATAAGGCAAATATTATGACGGCTGACAGAGCTTTGTGGTTGCACAGTTTGTTACGACCATATGCTCCAACTATGAGGTGGATATTGAATGATGAAAAGATACCATACACGAGTATTAAGTAGTACAATTAATATTACTATAGTTTGAAATCTTATAAATTCATCAAATCCAACGCTGGAGCAGATGCATTCGAGCAAGTTACTTTTTAAACGCACTGACACTAATAAATAATGTATATTTTTTGTTGATTGGGAAGTCATATTTCATTCAAAAATGCGAAAACTTTAAAACTAATACACAAATTGAAAAAAAATGCTTCATAGATATTTTCAAATTAGAAGGTCTTTTTAATTGTGTTTAGCCAAATGAATGACAATGACGTTGGTTGCAATTGCTAGGAAGCGTTCGGAGAAGCGTTTTTCATATACGAAACTTTCCAAAGGCGCCGAATTCGATGTCAGATTTCCTGTTTGCTATGCGAACAGAGAAAATTGTAAGCCTGTCAATACTGAAAACACGGAAAATAAATTCAAATATACATTTCATTAAAAAATATATATATCTGCATAAAAACAAACTAAACTTGAATTCACAATTGAACACACAATTTAAGACATTTAATTTATAGTGTTGTTCTCTTAGCGTAGTGTAACGATATGGTATTAAATATATAACGAACACGTTTAAGATTTATGTATATTTTTTGTAATGACTCATCAATTACATGCTGGTAATTCTTATATTGTGAATTATTCGATTAAATTGAATTTCTCGACGATACTAGTTTGCCCCAGAGTGCGGCTCGCGTGCGCCACTCGGCCCGTTTCACATCCGCAGCCAGACAAGGATTTCTAACCTGCAAATTTATTCCGATTTTACTATCGATCGCCTCGTTAACATTCGAGTTTCTTTCCGCGGCTAACTAACTACCATCCAACAGCGAATATTGGCTGACTGAAAACGTCCAACGGAAATAGCATGCTGAAACACCGGCTACCGCACGATCGCTGAAGTAATGACTCCTAACTGATGTCTGCCATTCTGCAGAATCCATTTCCCAACCTTACCATTTCCTTATCCATTCCCACGTATTTCGTGGTTAGCAACGTGTTACCAAAGAAGGCAATTCGAGACACGCTGTAGTATACTAATTTCGCAGCCTTAGACTGAGGTTTATTTGACAATTAACTGATGCCAAAGAAGGCAATTCAAGACTCGTTGTAGCATACTAACTTCGCAACCTTAGACTGAGGTATATTTGACATCTAACTGATGCACCTAGAATCAGGGGAAGACCTTCAGCCACTCTCTAACAAGTAGCTTTTTGCGTGCGTCCAGTAACGGGTCCCCATCTGAGTCTCCAAAAATAGGACGTGACAGGGAGAGTTTTCAACAAGCCATCGCTGAAGTACTAACTTCGCAGCCTTAGACTGAGGTCTATTTGACATCTAACTGATGCACCTAGAATCACGGAAGACCTTCAGCCACTCTTTAACAAGTAGCTTTTTGCGTGCGTCCAGTAGCGGGTCCTCATCCGGGTCTCCAAAAACAGGACGGGACATGGAGGGTTTTCACTAAGCGATCGCTGAAGTCTTTAAGAGCAAATACACCGAACTATTTCCTTCCTATATCCCATATTTGGAACATATGATTTCACAAAAATCAGCCACGAAATTCTGTCAGTTGCCATTGTCCCAAGACAATAAGGTGCATCTAAGAATATATATGTTAATTTTTTTTTATGTAAACACATACAGGAGAATACCGACAATGGTGATAGTGATGCTGAAGCCTCATCTGTGGATTCTAAGACACTTACTATGTTACATTTAGTTAAGCGCTGCATGTGAAGCGTTGATCCGCCAACGTCATAGACTACAGCCCGGGATTCACGCATCATCCTATTATTGCAGGAATTTACTACAAATGGGTAGTCTTCGCGGGATGACTTTCGTCTACCATCAATTTTAATTAATAGGCTATGACTGGCATTTTATGGGTGAGGGATCAAATTAACACCAACCGGGGATATTTTAGAGCTCAGAGAACTTTTTTTTTATCTTTGTCGGGAATCGAACCCACGACCTTAGGATTGTCAAACAAACGCTTTGACCATTGAGCTATACCCGCCGGCGGTTTCATGACGACATCCTGAGCAGGAGTCCAGGTACATGAAGAGACAGCAGTTATAGTTTCCAAAGCATATTTTAGGTCATTTGTCAATCGGAATTTTAAATTAGATCGAATGATAGCCCAACACTCTCAAAGTCTGTACTGTTTTGTTCTGAGAAACGGCTAAGCCAAATCAACAAACATTTCACCAAAAGCTAATGCAGCCGTGTAACGGATTTAGAAAACTAGGAGCATTCGTAGAATGTATGGGGTAAGGTTGTTTTTTTTTAAAGAGAATGATGACGTGAGGGAGTAAGCAAGACAGCCTTCTATCGTACAGTCACTCAAGAGATGAAGGTGAGACAATTTGAGATGTTGCACGAGAGCATAAATTACAGAAGTCTTTTCTCCTGGCCCTCATGTTTTCGCCGTTTAATAAAATATAAACAATTACTAATTAAACTTGTCGAATTAATTATCATTTAAGTTTGGTTAAAAGACGAAGGTGAACATAAACTTTGGATGCCGCGGCAGAGCATAAATTACAGCTGCTTTTGATTCAAGTTCTAGCTCCGTCGTGAATGGACGTCGGGAAATATACATAGAATGTACTACGGGAGGCAGTGACTTATGCGAAGAGATGAGGACTAGGCAGCGTACAGAGTTTAATGGCGGCAGTTCGTGACGATTATAAGCTCCAGCTAGGGGTGCGGATATGAAAGTGATAGTTATGTTAGAAAGTTTGTTTTACGACGTCAGTTTGCGAAAGGATTTTCGCTCGTTTTTATTACAATTTACGTTTCTTATCCTCGAGGAGAGAAGGCGGGTTGTCTCGAGGAGGCGCCGAGCGCCGGGCAGGTCCGGCGCCCAGGCGAGGGCCCGCGGAGGCGCCGCCCCGGGGCCCCCGCTCGACTTTTGCAATTTATATCGAAAGCTTTTCGCGATCGAAAAAAATATTCGGCGTTCGCATTCGGACGGAGAGCGGCGCGCGGAGCATTATGGAGGCACTAAATCAAAAAGGTTAAGGGCGGGGCGGGGAGGGGCGGGGACGGGCGGGAGCGTAGTGGGCGGAGTGGGCGGAGTGGGTGGGCGCCGGCACCGGCTGCTCCGAATATCGACCCGCCCGCGCTCCGCCGCCCCGCGCCCCGCCGACCTACACTTTCCAAAAACCATCCCCAGACGAATCGATGAACGCAGACTGCAATTAGACCGCGCTGGAAGACACAGACCAGGCGGATGCCCTCGGTCGGCGTGAGGCTGAGCCCTCATCCGCAAAAATGCCTGTCGTAGCCTATCAATCGCAACGAGTTTGCCTTGTGCAAATACTAAGATAAGTTTACAGAAAGCTGCAGGCCTCACCAGGGCCAATTGAGGAGTATCTTTTCGCACAGCTTAACTTTATAACAACTTTACTTACCAGAGCTCCGTTTGTTACGGAGACACTTTCTGAACGAATTCCTGTGACCACAGTGAAGTCATCGAGAAAAATGCTTTGTTCCTATCAGACGACCTGGTAACTAAAATCAATTTCTGTTTCAATACCAGTTTTGTAATGGCATCGTATTGTCGGTTAACAAATCTATCTTCATCCTCATTTAGACGACAGTGTGCTTCATGACGTCTGGAATACTGGTCGCTGCATTCGGGAAACGTGTGTTGTGTTGGTGGATTGGTAAGATTTTTTTTATGTAAACACATACAGGAGTATACCGACAGATGGTGGTAGTAATTCTGATGTCTAATCTGTGGAATTCTATGGCGCTTACCATGGTGCATATGTCTAAGCGCTGCATGTGCAGTGTTGATCCGCCAATGTTAAGACAACAGCCCAAGATTCACGAATCATCCTTATTATTACAGGAATTTACTATGAATGGGCGGTCTTCACGGGAGGACTTTAGTCTATCGCCATTTTTAACAAATAGGCTATGACTGACATTTTATCGGTGAGGGATTTAATTCGCACCAACCGGGGTACTTAAGAGCTGAGAAATCTATAAAAAAATTTTTTTTTAATCTCCGTTGGAGATCGAACCCACGACCTTTGACTAGTAAAACAAACGCTTTTCCCATTGAGCTATACCCACTGGCATACCCGATTGCAAATATATATTGATATATTTAATGAAGATATCCAGATTGTATGAAGGAGGAAACACAGTCACTGGAAGAGCGTTCCAGAGATTAACGATGGGATTTAGGAATAAATCTCGGTGATCGCCAGTTCTTGGTAGACGACATTATTAAAAGTATATGGATTACCGCTAAAAACAATTTCTGATTCTTAACCTGTTTTGTTTGTATTTTCGGTCAGATAATCTACCTCTCTGAACTTTATTAGTTGCTAGCCAATCATAATCTGAATGAGCGCATCGCCAAGGAGACATCATTGTAATTCTGCATGATCCGGATGTAAAGCGGTAAAACTCTAGTCTAGCCCACACAATTCAAAATGTGAACTGAACTAATACACAGTACCATTAATAACTAACGTATCATGATTGCCTGGATATAGTGTGACATAAAATTCATGGCTTTTGCGTAGACACGTGTGCGATGTACTTAAACAACCGTTGTAATCATCAGGATGTGATGCATTTTGTACCCAAACGACGACACATGATAAGGTCATAAAAAGTAATGCACTGCATGCGGTTCAACCCAAAATCAACAAATTACAAATTCGGCAGCGACGTCTACAGCAAAAATGTATTAAATTAATTGACGACGGCATATCAAAATTTATCACACATCGAAAAGGCGGCCTAAAAATGGCAAGCTTATTCGTAGAAAAAAACGCTTCATCACGTATCGTAGTTTCTTAAAATGTTATTTGTTAAGATTCTGATATTCGACATCATGTCATCCGTATTTTAATTGCATCAAAATCGCACCATTTACAAGAGATTAAACCTAAGGGACTGCATTAGGTGATGCACTAAATTTAATGAGAATTTTATATGCTTTCATAATTTTATAAAGTATTGTCAGTTGATAACCTTAATTTTTTCAATATTTTCAGCATTCAATTTGAGATCCATTATAAATTATAAATATTTATTTTTTTACCTTGTTTTCACATGGATCACATAACAATTCTTACGTATCTCTTAGCAAGAGAAGGTTTGAGAAAGACTACGAGTTAGTCGAAACTGCAAATTCCTGATAGAGAACTTTTGTTACGTGATACATGTGAAAACAAGGTAAATAAATAAATATTTATAATTATGATAACCTTAATGTTATATGCTTTCACTATATATTTGTATTATTACCACTATTAAATAAAAATTCCGAGGGAAATATAATAAATTTAAACAAGAGTATATAACAAAAATAGTAATATCGTTTATAAATATTGTTTTTACTGGAACTTAAGGAGTATTAGAAAGCGGACAGTGCAGCCTTCCATAATATAGTCGGCCAAAAGACGAAAGTGGACCTGACTGGGACATGTACTACATATCCCAAAGAAGAGCATTAACTAACAGCCTTTTCTTCCAGCCCCGGGCTCGCACCGTCCAGGAAAGCCGTTGGGAACTATATAATGTATTCGGTGAAGCTGCGGGAAACAGAGCTGACATAGGATGACATAGGACCAAGCCGGCTGCTTGTGATGTCCATATACACCAGTTAAGGAAGCGGACGTGGAAATAATTATGACGGAAGCGTGAGTGTATTGTGCCATTTAGTCTTAAAAGAGGGATGCTTGACTAAATCAACATCACGCGACGTGTTCTATGTTCTAGCTAACGCAAATACTTGGTAGATACGAACTGGTGGCTTAAAGATGCCTGCGATGTTCAGGCGGGATCCTGGGCGGACGAGCAGAGGAATTCCGCCTACCAGACCGTAAGAGCGTGACTATTTTTTTAGGCGCCGTGTCGATAAAATATTCACGTTGCTCCGGAGGTTTCGTCAGGAGGGGGGCGGGAGCGATGGGCGGGGGGAGCGACAAATCGCGGGATGATCCTCTGGCTTAAGCGGTTTACGACACCAATTATATCAGCGGCGACGGCGATTTGCATATCGTTCGCTCGTCGCTGCCGCTGTGGCCGCTCGTCAAAACTAACGGTGGCAATTATATGTTCGGCGGAATTCGACGCGCCAGAGGAACTAACGGAAAATTTTTCGTCGTTCGAACAACCTAACCGCGAAATTCGCTCCAAATGTGTTAGCTCTAGTACGTACTACATCAGATTGAATTGAGCGGTTGTAGTAATGCAAATAAGATCCGCCAACGTTCCGCAACCGCCGTGTTTGGAAAGTTTCAGGCTGTAATTCTAACTGCAAAGCGCGAACTTCAATGGTGATGAAAATTAAAGATTGTTATATAAATTAAGGTATTTACAAATGTAATAAAAGTGTTACTGTTCCGGAACCGAGAATGCGGTCGAAATTACAGCGTCAGCTAAATGGTGAGACCGGAATACTAAGGTTCCAGCATTGAGGATAAGTCCAAAGACCGGAGTTGAATTGGTACTAATTTATTTGATAATATACCCCCTTTTATATCTTATTCTTTTTATTTTTATTCTTATCGCCATCAAATTCTCTACAAAACGTGCATTATGGTTTATATGCATCTTTAGCGATCGCTCGTTAAACAGCATCGACGCGCAACATCTTTGGCGGAAGATCTCGTGACGTGCCGATGTCGGCCATTTTTCATTTTATTTATATCTCCATGGCAACTCATATGAATCATTTTTCTTGTACGAAATTTTACGCAGAAAAACAATTTGCGTTGTGGTTGATGATAATTTGAAAGATCAGATTTTTTGGACCGAATGTTGGCCGGAATAAGCTAACGCCCAGCTAACCTCATCAGGTCAAGCTGGTTAGGGCACTCTATTGTCCTGGAGGTAGTAAATGCCCTCCTAAGGCGGATGAACCTTTATGGTCAACGGCATTAGGATGTGGAAATAAAGGGGAAAATACCACATTAAAGGTCTTAAAGACATCCCACATATCAGCAAAAAAATATTGCATCTCAAGTAAAATTTTCCGGAGATAAAATAGTCCCCCAATCGGATCTCCGGGTGGGGACTGCTCGAGACAAAACAACCAAGACAAATAAGAAAAACCTTCAGCCAACAAAATATGCCACCAACTGTAGCAGGACTGTAGCGCTTATGCTGAGCTGAAAAGGGTTGCGGAGGACCGAGAGGAATGGAGATCGAGATGCAAGATTCTGTTGCTGCAAACCAATCCACCGGATTGATACTACGAAGAAGATATCTTATTATACAACATGAGCAAGCATTTATAAAATTAATGTTAATGTATTGAATTTCATACACCGCTAATTTCCTAGATACCTGTGTTTTGGACCTTGATCCCTTTAATTTACATAGAGTGGAAAAAAATTATGATGGTCAATGAATGCCCTGTGTCGTACCCGACTGTATGAATCGACAGATTCCATCTAAGATAGAGAGTTTGGTTATAATTATTACTTTAAAGACTTTTGGATCCTTAATATAAAATAATTTTGTTTAAAATAACGTTTTGAACAGTTACATAAATAACATGATATGATAATACATAATAAGGTGATCACTAATCCAAGTCCGTGGTCCAGCCTGAAAAAGATTTTCATCCGCCACAATCAAAGATATCTACTTTTTTTGCTCGTGAAGAGTTAATTTTTACATATATTTTTTAATAGCATGCAATTCGGAAACAAATTTGATTTAGTAATTAAATATACATATACTATACATAAAATTCTTAAAACGAGTCAATTCATTCAGAAAAAATATCGGCAGAAGCGGGATGCAAACCGCGGACCTTGGAATCAACATTTGCCCAGGTATTCATACCGCTTAGCCACCGTAGCTATTTCTTTGCCTGAGCTGACTCGTGTTGGAACTTGTATTTATATCATTGTTATCATCGTATGATAGATGTCTCTATAGTATATATTCAAAGTATGTTTATTTTTATTTTGCATTAATCAATCGCGGTTCGCATCCCACTTATGCCCATATTTTTTCTGAATGAATTTACTCGTTTAAAGAATTTTATGTATAGTATATGTATATTTAATTACTAATAATATTGTAATATAGTCAATGATCTATAAAAGTATATTAGAATATTGAAATAATAAAATAATATTCTAATAAAAAAATATTTAATCCATTTAACTTTGATTTAATATCTTCAAAATACAGAATTTTACATGATACATATTTTTAAGGAATTGAATTCTTCAAGAAAATTGATGTACCGAGACATTTTTGTGATTGAGACCTAGACGGAGACCCGTTACTGGACGCACGCAAAAAGCCACTTGTTAGAGAGTGGCTGAAGGCCTTCCCGTGATTCAATGTGCATCAGTTGGATGTCAAATAGACCTCAGTCTAAGGCTGCGAAATTAGTATACTACAGCGAGTCTCTAATTGCCTTCTTTGGTAACACGTCGCTAACCACGAAATACGTGAGTCCATCTAAGTTTTGGTCCGCCCTTCATGTAACTTAACGTAGACGATCTAACGAAAGCCACGCTTGTAAAATAGATGTTTATCTTTTCATTGTAAGCGAAAACGCGGTCTTGAAGTATGTGATTAAATGATGCCCAAAGTGATCCACATTAAAATACGTTGACAAATATTTTTATAATCAAAGCGGATCAGTTTGTGATGGAAAATACATTTTAAAAAAGATGTAAAGCGAGATTCCGCTTATCGAAAATGATAACGGAAAATGGCAATAACTCGGCGAGGTAAATATCCTAGATGGATCGAGGTGGAAAATTGAAAATCGGCGATCTTCGTGGGCGGCAGACGACAGCGCAAACATTAGACCAGAGGTGGGCGGGGGCCGCCCTGCAGCACACAGATCTACACGACTATATTGCAATCGCATGCAATTGCAATTTCGAAGAGTTGCAGGTATAAAAAAATATACCGTCGTTTCGAGCCGGCGCACTATGAATCGGACGTGTATTTTTTGTACTGAAATTTAAAAATTCTTTTCGACACCAATAATACTATATAATATTTTTTTATAAATATAATTAATCCTCGAACCTTACTAACGATAAATACGGAGTTTTATTAAGCAATAACGGTTAATCGTGTCTCTACCGTACTATTGAAATTCTATTTTTACAAGATTTCAAATTCAATTTTATTTATTTTATTTCTTTCAGAAACATTAGAAATTTTATTTAATACCACCCTGAAATAAGATATAATACAAGAGATTTTTTTTTATAAATAAAGGTATTTATGATTATTAACAACACTTATTAAAAAGTTCCGAAGCTCGCTAAACAGAAGACTCCACAAAATCACTTTGATAAATAAATTCGTGGAGCTCATGTCGAAGCTGGGCTTCTCTAAAGTGGAATATATCAATATTCTAGGCGATATGGTTGAAAAGTCCAAGAGACATAGTCTCTGGCAGGTTAGTATTACTTCTAGGAAGAACAAACAATCTGTGCCTCCTTATCCTTAAATAATTGTCAGGATGTTAATTCAAAAACGAAGAATCTATCATAGTCAGTTCCGTGATTTATTTTTACTCACTATGGATATAACAGGTCAATATGCTTTAGCGGTAAAACGTTAGCTTACTTACTGAATGCTGTGAGTTCGATACCTTGGAAATATGAAAATATTTTTTTTTTAATAATTTCTATATATACACGAATTATAGACGCGAAAATAAAAAATCTTATTATTGGATCAAACCTCGTGTGTAAACATATATACTTTTTATGAGTATATATTTCTTCGGTAGATATGTGAAAGTTTTTTCTATAATTTTCCAAACACTGTTTAAATACTAGTATTACACAATATGCCAATTTGATAAGCAATGAAATCTCTTGTTTTAATATGATTAATTTCCACATTATTTTTAATCTCTGTTGATATAATATATTTTGATATCCACCGAAATAATTAAAATTATAAATTAATATTTGAAATTTATTGAATTCTTTAGATTTCTCTATAACACCCAGGAACAAAACATCTACCAATGTAACACGTAACAAATGACGATTCCAGAATACTCGACTTGAATATGGAACACTCGTACAAACTAGTAATAATAAATGACTCACATATTGGCCAAATTTCACCTTTATCAAACACAAGAAAGTGGGTCGAAATTTGCATTTCACATTTGTTGCCTGCCACATACATGCGGACCAAAGAAAAGCACACAATTAAACATTTCCTCGCGGGTCTTGCAAACGGATCGCCATCTTAACATTTCACAACTTTGTTATTTACTTCTGTTCTCCCCGGCAATAATAAAAGTTAAAAGAAACATTTGTATAATACAATTCGAGCCGGGATAACGGGATGCCGGGATGCCGGGATGCGCTTTACGAGCCAACTTTCTTTCCCGCCTACTCATAATTATGGCGCTCGGCGGCACACTCCTGAACCAATATATTTAACAAAAGCAACGAAAAGTCAGATAAGTAACTATAAAAATAAGGAAAATATATCACTAGCGCTCACAGAGAAAATAAATTACCCTGTGTACTTCCGAAGCTGTTCTAAGAACCAATGCTCGTCTTACAAGCTTTACATCATTAGCCTGGACTTTACCCGCCTCACACCCGCATCACACCGGAGGACAGTTAAGTCTCCTTGATGATGCGCTCATTCTGATTATGATTAGTTAGCAACTGATAAGTCCAGTGGGAGTGCCCCCTAAACAATTGTGGCCACTGCACAGAAGTGCTAAAAGAAAGAACCCGTGAAAGAGATTAGAATCGCATTCACGGGTTGTTAAGAGATGGATTATAGATTCTCTCACCGAAAATACGAGCAAAGAATGTAAATGCGTGGTTTTTTTTTGCGGCCACAAAGTCTGCATGCCCGATAGCGCCGAGGCGATTCTATCGAACTGCATCGAAAAGGACTCCTCTTTCTAACAAGGGGAACTGACAGTCCCAGAGAATGTGCGAAGAGGGCGCCACAGGGGCAACTAGGGTTTGAAACTAAATTAAATGATTATAATCTGTCATTAAAAACGCCATGCCCAATCATCATTGGCTTGTGAGCATCCAATATTGAATGAAGACTTCTTGCAAGAGTCTCCATCATTCTCGATTCTTCGCCCTCCGCATCCAGGGTACTCCCGCTATTCATTCGATTTCGTCAGTCCATCTTGCAGGGTTCGTTGTAATAAGCTACATATAAGGCAAACTCTAGATAATTTGCAAATTAATGCCTCTCTCTCTCTCTCCCTCTTTTCACTAAGCCCCACTATATCCATCGCGATCGAATAAAGGCGCGTTTTTAGTTTTAAAAGCCGGCGTGTGCGATAATACGTGTGGGCGGATGTCGGGCGGGCGGGCGGCCGATGCGGAGCGTGATAAGGGCGGCGATGCCCTCGCCTATCGCCCATCGCCTAATGCGCCAAGGCTTGACCTACAAAGACGCTAAAGAAATTTCCACGTTTCCTCCATCCTCAATGCCCGTGAAGAGCGTCCTCGTGTGCTGCATGATACGAGCTCCCACCGCCGCCCATCGCTCACCTCCTTACAACCTTAGTACGAGATGTTATAAGGTTGTTAAAAAATCAAGGAAAATCAAACTTGTGTGCTTATGAACGCAAGAGAAAATGGCTGAACTGTAAACGATGGTTTAATAAATATTCACTGTTTGAATACCAGCGTCCGCCATTTATTTTTCTCCGATTTATTGATGAAAGAAATGTCACATGTATAGTAATAATTTTGAAATTAATTTTAATTAAAAAATATATAAATTAAAAATATTTAGTTTTGATTCACAATTTATTTTAATGATTACATGTTTCAGCCTTCCTGAAGACCATTTTCAATAATGAAAAAATAAAAACAGGCAGTGTAGTATAAGGTATGGACAAGTTCCTACATTAGTACACACATATTTACAGATTGTATATGCTTGCGGGTACAACAATTGAAAAAGCGATATTATAAAAATATTACTAAATTTATTAGTAAAAAAACATTATTAGTACTAAATATATTTTTGCCCAGGAACTGGCAAACGAAGCATTGGCCGACCCCCTACAAGATGGACTGACGATATAAGAAGAATAGCGGGAGTGACCTGGATGCGGAAGGCGGAGGATCGAAGAGGATGGAGACTCATGCGGGAGGCCTACGTTCAACAGTGGTAACTCCCTCCCTGTGCTCCTGGATTGAAAACTTCTTGAGTGATCGAAGCATCATCACTGTCGTAGATGGCTTTTCTTCTTCCTGCCATAAAATCAACTCAGGAGTTCCACAGGGCTCTGTGCTGTCGCCCACTCTTTTCCTTCTGCATGTGAATGATCTGCTTCAATGCGCAAACATTCACTGTTATGCCGACGACAGCACTGTCCATGAGAGTATAATCTTCCAAAAACCTCCGAAACATTCGGAACTATCTGCTGCTAGGGAATCTCTGGTGGAGAAGATGAACATGTCTCTTGAAAGGGTTTCACGATGGGGCGACCTCAACCTCGTCAGTTTCAACATTTCAAAAACCCAATCATGTACTTTCTCCACCAAGAAGACTGCTATGGATCCTGTATCTTTCAACGGTTGTTCTCTTCCGAAAGCAAGCTCCATCAACATGCTTGGATTATCAATATCGAATAATGTCAAATATTACGAGTCAATTAAGTGTAAAGCCGGTCTCGCTTCCAAAAAACTAGGTGTATTATATAGATCACGTCGGTATTTCAACGAAAAACAACTTTTTCTTCTATATAAAGGACAAATCCGACCTATCCTTGAATACGGCAGTCACCTTTGGATTGGAGCCCCAAAATACCTTCTAAACTTAATCGACTCAGTTCAAAGAAGAGCAATTCGTTTGATAAACAATGAGACCCTTACGTCTAATCTACAATCAATGGAACACAGACGTAAGGTTGGTTCTCTTAGTCTTTTCTACCGTTATTACCACGGTCGCTGCTCTTCGGAACTTAAAGAACTAATTCCTCCTGCACCCACTCACAGCCGAAAAACTCGTCTTACACTTGCCGAACATCCATACACGGTTAATGTGTGTCGACCAAGAACTGGCAGTTTCTAAAGTTCCTTCCTTAATGCCACCCGTAAGCTTTGGAATGCTCTTCCATCATCTGTGTTTCCACCTTTCTACAATCTGGATCTCTTCAAGAAACAGATAAATATACACTTGCAATCTCCCCAACCCACACACAAACACGAACACAACACACGTTTCCCGCATGCAGCGTCCAGCCTCCCTGGCTGAGCGTCATAGAGTACAATGGTCTTGACCGGTTGTGCTCTCCTGCATGCGTTTACATAAAAAAAAAACAGTGGATGGACACAGGCTGATGATGATGATGATGATATTTAATTTATTAATTTTTTAATTCAAATTAATTTCAAAATTATAATTATGCGGTTTCACCAAGTATTGTCAGTTAATAACCTTGATGTTACATGTATAGTAAGTATTTGTTAAGCATAAATTTCACTGCACTATTCAACAACAACAAAAATATACCGTCATAATAAAATGCATCAAAAGTAGCATTACATAATTTCATCCAATGCGATTGATACAGAAGGTTGCGCCTAAAGGCGACATAAGTATATATTGTTATAATTCTTATTCGTAGTATCAATCCGGTGTATCGGTTTGCAGCAACAAAATCTTGCATCTCGATCTTATAATGAAATGCATTAAAAAAATGTTAGTTTCATTTCTTGTGAATAATAAAGAAGTTCGCGCCAATAGGCGACAGAGAAGTATGGATACATTTCACATCACTACCAAGAACAAAAAGTACTTCTTTTAATAATAAAATACATTAAAAGTAGCTATCAAATAATTTCCTTTCTTGTGTTTGAGTTTGCGCCTAAAGGCGACAAAGGCACACCTTTACCAGTTAATTAACAATCCAGAGCGTCATCGAAGGCGATCCGTTTCAATTCTAGTTCTCGGTGGGGCGCTTCATTAGGGCCCGCGAGGTGCTCCACAATGGAATAATGTGGAATTCGCTCGCGAAGCTTTTCCTTTACTCTGGCCGCAGAGAAAACAAACGCCCATCTCGAGGGATGTGCTCCGCGTTAGTAATGGACCGCTTTAAAGAACCGTCTCGAGTCTTTAGGGAGAAGCGGACTATCCTTCGATTCGTAAGTGCTCGTATATATAATATTATACATAGAACTCTATAAGGGACGATCTTCTCAAAGCAGGGTAGATGCGCAGGGAAAATAAATGAATTTTAACTTAAGTAATGAATGATACCTGACTATTTAAATATTAATTATTTTTAGGTAAGCACACACTGGAGAATGCCAACAAATATTAATGAAGTAATTGGGATCACAGTTTACATCGAAAAAAACAATTCAAACTGAGAAAACAGGTAATTTATAATTTTATAGTGAATTTTACAAATTGTACAATTTATAAATGTGTTGTTCTCTATTGCCTAAAGCATTTATCTGACAATAAAAATGTATTGTATAATTCGTATATATAACGTTAAAATTATCAACTGACAATACTTGGTGAAACTGTATAATTTTTTTTTTTTCATTTCATATTCATAGTAATTAAAAAAATACCAAATTGATAATATTTAGTTTTAAGTTCACATTTATTTTTAAGTGATTATATGTTACAGGGTGTCCATCTTCAATAGCGATTGACTGCAGGAAGTCCGAAAGATGTAATCACTTAAAAATAAATTTGAAATCAAAATTATAATTTTTTTAAATTAAAAATAATATAGTATTATATAAAATAAATATTCATCGTATATATTACAAAATATTTTGTGAATACGAAATAATGTAAAATAAAAATAAATGTTTTTAAGTTTAAGAAATATAATTACGCAATTTAACTGACAATTCACCAAGAATTGACAGTTAAATTGACGCATAAATCGCATTAAAATTGTCGAAATTTATTATCGTTTCGTGAGATTTTTTTTTATAAAAGCACGTTTTTCATACTTTTTTAAAATTCACCACGTTCTGGAAGGTAAACAGTAGCTGGCGAAGCACACATCACAATAAAAGCACTAAATCGAGATCATTGTCATAATAAATTAATAACATTCGACTGCGAACGCCTGGGTAGAAAACAAAGTCATTCATCAACTCTTCTCCGTTAAAAACGAATTTACTTTCTTAGCCACATTATAGTTGCAAAGCAATGTATGATACGGATTTATCGTTTACACCAATCGAATACGAACGAGCGGAGCTAAGACGTGTGAATTTTCCTTTGATCCAAGTACCGTAACTCTTTGGTAGTATGCATTTCTCCCAGCCAAGGGCGTGGTTCAGAGGTGCAGCAAACGCGCGTTATCCTACCTCAGCCTCGACTATCCGCCTGCAATCGCCGACGATGCATTTCAGTTCGCCATTGCACCTAACCGCATTAAACCACGTTCTAATCGCCTTCCGGCCTCTTTGCGAAATCGTGCTTCGTTAGAGGCCATTTAAATTAAGGGTTTTTCGTTTTTTCTTTAACATGAAATGTTTTATAAAGGTGGAATACTTGCATAATATGTTTTATATCGTATATTCGCATCCTTGAATTGTGATACGTAATGAATACTGAACACGCTCATCACATAAGAAGAACAGCTAAAACTAAATGTTTTAAGTATAATGAAATGAAAAATTTAAATTATAATTTAATATTAATTAATTAAAACTATCTAATTAAATATAATAAAAAAAATGGAAATATTCTTTTTTATTTCACATTTATTTTTCAGTGACTGTACATGTTTCGAATTCCATAGGGTCCATCGTAGGCAATACAAATTAATATAAAATTATAATAATGCAGTTTCACCAAGTATTGTCAGTTAACCCCTTGTGTGATTTTCCCGAATACAATTCGGGCAGGTATTTTGCTGACACAGTGATTTGCCGAACTGGATTCGGGCAAATCGTACACGAAACTTTTTGTAGTGATTTGCCTGAATCCAGCTCGGGTCATTTCCCCACCAGTCAAGAGAAAGAATTGGAAGGACGAGAGTGGCAAATAAAAGAACAAAAAGAGTGGCTTTTTTTTATCAACTTTTTCCAAAAGGTTGACCACAGAAGTGGTTAATAATCATAACGTTACCAAAAACTAATTTCAACTTATCCAGACATCTGGAAGCATGACTTACTTTCCGATGTCTGAAAGAATTGAAATAATGTAATAATACAAGAAATTTGACCAATTTTAATTGTACTATTTTTCTGCAATTTCAAAGACAGACGAAGTAAACTATAAATAATAATGCAAAAAGCATAATTTTAGGTATGTAATATTTGTAGAATTATAGCCTCAGGGTTGATGATACGAATAATCAATCGTCAGGATGATCCCTTCAATGGCAATCTAAATATCGGAGAAGAAAATATATTCGTCACACAAGTATGTATCAACCCAAAAACCGGAATTACAAATCTGGTCGTGAAAACCAACGAAATTTAAAATTATTCAAAAATACTCGTGTATATATAGATAAAACAACGTAAGAATATAGATCGACCGTTTATACCAAACGAATTCGAAGGAGTGTAGATAAAATGTAGGAACTCTGGTATAGTTTAACTGCACTTATTAATACTAAAGGGCATAATGACTTCTTACTTAGATATCGTGGGTTCGATCCTCGGAAAACAATAAAGTAACATTGATTTTGATACTTTGATACTTAATTACTTTGACCGTGTATGGCTGCCAATGCCAGGCTGCAGTCTAATGACGTTAGTGGATCAACATTCTAAATAAAAAGCTTAGCTATCCGTAAAATCTACAAATATGATGTTTTCTTCATCATCGTCAGTCAGTACTAGAAATATAAGGCAATCAACCAACCGTCCCACTGCTTGTATAATCAGATACCCCCAACACCCAGACTGAAGTCGCTACGCATCTTTCTGAGATCCACACAGCCTCTCACATCCGGTCTTGAAAATGAGACTCCAGCTCTAGCAACAAGTCGCATCAGAGGATTTCATTACTCCAAAGGAAGGCCTCCCAACTGGCAAGAATCTTGGCTGGCGGACCTGGAAATCGCTGAACAGATTAAGAACCGGAGTTGGTAGAACAAAGGACAACCTCGAGCGATGGGGGATGCTTCGGCAGGAAGAGTCATTATTGTGCGACTGCGGAGACCTGCAGACCACCTTATACCTAAGATCTTGCTCCATATGCTCAACAAGCTGCACACCTCAAGACCTAATGCTAGGCAACACACGGGCTATCGATGTTGCCAGACACTGGGCAGAAATAATTTAACGTCGCTGACACGAAGAAGAAGAAGACTGGAAATGTGAACACTAGGATATGGTGAGACACCTGGAAGCGGATATTCCCAAAAGGAGCTTAAATAAGAAGAATAATCACCGGTCCGTCTGTGCGAATTTCCCTGACTCGCTCCTCCGCGCGCTTTAATTACCCGCCGTCCCCGCCCGCCCGCGCGCTCAGCTTCTGATTCAATTACACCCAACTTCTTATGTTTTTTGTGCCTCTTCTAATAACGACTTGTTTAATTTACGCAAACTGCCGCCCCCTGCCAGCGACGGCCCGCGCCCGGAAAGTTTTACCCAGGGCGTCATTTGTTGGCCAGCGGCCGCCTTCTACACAGCGCGCCAGTGGTCCTTAACCGGTGCTCAACGCGACAAATAGAATATTTATTAAGTTCTTCAAAAGTTTTGGCCTCTCTTCTTATGACGCCTGTCTATGCGATCTTCGCAGCCTAAGAGCAACCCTGACAGTTCCTATGCCTACTTATAGTCTTGCCTTGGCTCCGTGTGACTTATTTCTGTTTCCCCAACTGCACAGAGAGCTGTAAAGAAAGCATTGGGAGATCGCGGAAAACATCTGAAAGCATGTTACAACGTTCCTGAAAGATATTCCCTTTGAGGACTTACGGGGTGCATTTCAGGCATTGCAGGCACATCTCCGTAAGTGTTTTGTTGCAAGAAATAAGAAATGCGAAGAATTTTAAGCATTTGTGAACAGCAGACCGTAAAAATACTCTGATGGAGTACATCAACCATGATAACAGGATACGTATTCTGTGTTGTCCCCTTTATTTTATAAATATTATTTTATAGATTTATATTTGTGTATAAAATAATTTAGATTTTGAGCTTCATCGGGGTTGAACCCGCGATCTTTCGCTTTAAAACGAGCGCTTTCCCACCCTCGGAAAAACTCTACAGGATAGCATTAAGGTGATTTCAGTGATATTTATAAGATAAATTTCATAAAATACGATATTTGACGTAGATTTGTATGTGTGTATCATTTATTTATTTTGAGCTTCGCCTGGAATGAAACCGCGATCTATCGCATTGAAGGAGAGCTCTTTACCACTAACGTCAAAACTCTGCAGCAGCATCCAGGTGGTTTCAGTGATATTGATAAGATAAATGTCATAAGAGGTGATATTTGATGTAGATTAGTTTGAGGGCATGATATTTTTCTAATTTTGAGCTCCATCGGGGTAGAAGCAGCTATCTCTCGCATAGAAACGAGCGCTTTAGCACTATCGGAAAAACTCTGCAGGATAGCATCCAGGTGGATCCAGTGATATTGATAAAATAAACGTCATAAAATGTGATATTTTATGTTCATTTGTATAAGTGTATCAAATCATTTTGATTTTGAGCTTCGTTGGGATCGAAACAGTGATCTTTCGCATTGAAGGGAAGCGCTTTACCACTTTCGGCATAAGTCTACGCAGGAACCAGGTGGTTCTAGTGGTAGGCGGTTGGTCGCGACACGTGGTCGCTGATTGCGGGCGGCGGCGCTCGTTAGGAGGAGCGGCGAGGACCGCGCAAATTCCAGCAGAGAATTATTTTATTTATTCTCGTCGTCCGCGAACGACGTGACGAGCTTTTAGAGCGACTTTCTCGGGGCGGGAGGCGGACCCGCCCTAGCGAGGGTCAGCACACCGGAGGTAGGCGGAACGAAAGGTGCTTCTTTTACGTCCATTTTCTATAATCTGTATTGTACTCACCGAGTCACCGATGTATGATAACACCTGTCATTTGTATAACCTCACCTGAAAAAGAAAACAAAAATAAACAATCAAAAACATTGTTATATCGAAAAATTGATACCTACGAATTCACAGCAAACGTTATCTTAAGTGATATTTCTCTCATCAATATATAGGAGAAAAATAAACGGCAGGCGGTTGGATTCGAAAAACAAACCTTCGCGATCAATCATAGTTTATTTTTTACTCGGCAATGGCCCATCGTTAAATTGTTCTGCACGAGTCGAGCAATTAACACGTATTATATGATTGATACGCATTACTTAATATCGTATTTTAGATAACAACAATGCGTGTGTCGTTTTGTTGTTTCTATTAACATCATCGTTTCATATTCGTTCATCAATATGTATCGTATGATCCTCAAAAAACTGTGCCGACAAAAAGTCCTATTAGCCGCGATGATAAAGCTTTTTATCGCCTCTCAGTACATTTTATGTATTGTTTCTAATGATTTTCCAAGAAAAGACATCACTAGTTTATGCTTTCTTGAGGCATCAGAAGAAAAATTCTAAATTTGATCTAAATTCGTCATTAGATTTTTCCTAATTTATGAATTATTTTTCTACTTTAGGGCTATAAATAAAATCTTAATATAAATAAGGTGAGGAACAGCAGCGATGTTGTGATAAAAATATGCACAGTAAAACTTTTTTGACTAAGTGTTCCGGAACCGAGGTCGCGGTCCCGAAATTACAGCATCAGCTAAATGGTGATGTCGGAATACCACGGTCCCGGCACTGACGATAAGTCCAACGACCGGAGTTGAGTTGGTACTAATTTATTTAATACAAGACCCATTTTTATACCCTAATTTACAGCATGAGTAAGCAGTTATAAAAGTAATATTAATACATTGAATGTCTTCGCTCACTCAAGTTATCACACATGAGCAATACACCTCGAACCGTGACACATCACTTTTATTCACCATCGAGTGAAAACGTGTCATAAATGAGACCACTATAATAGAAAATTACCGTATACCGATCAACAGCAATTAGTAAATGTACTTGCAATTGGCAGCGATGCAGTGGAAAAACTAAGCACAGTAAATCTCGCACAATAACGTAACCCATAACAAAATTACACTTCTAAAACGTGACAGATCAGACTTATCAGACGTACCGAGCGAAAATGTGTTCTTTTAGCTTTCTTTCACAGAAGTAAAAATAAGAGAGAAAAGTGCGGCGACCGAAAGCTCAACGAAGCCCAAGGAACTTTGCGAAGAAGGCGATCTCACCTCTAGGAAAAATCCGCACGTTTCTCAACTAAGTTTGAAAGCTTTATCATAAAGATTTGCGGGGCCGCGAGCGACGGGCGGCCCCTCCTTGGCAGCGCTCCTCGCAGGGGCCCGCATTTTAAAACACCTTTTCTTCCACACCAGATACCTGCGAAATACGACTGACAACAAATTGCCGTCATAAAGTTGTCGGTCTCCGAGATCCACTCCTCGTCCCAAGTCAGCTCTTCATTCAGAAATATGGATAGTCGGCGACGGAGAAGCCTCGAGGACGTATTCCACATAATTGAAGCCCAATTCATTTTTTTTATTGCATATATTTATATTGTATGTTTGCCATGATAAGGGTACTTTCTGGAACGTGAAATATATTTTTTAAACGCTATGATGAATTTATATTATTTTTTAAGTAATGTGTACGAATTTTTTGTTATAATTTATAAACGATTTTGAATTGTTATCTTGGTGAATTCTAAGTATATAAATTTAATTTAATTTACATTTGGATAACTGAAAAAGCTCTAATTGAAAGTGAAAAAGCTCTAATTGAAAAAAACGGACTTCTAGTATATAAATAAACTGTTTTCAACGTGATCCATATTAAAACAAGCTATTAAGTATTAATATAATTAATATTTAAATTTGACCTCAAAGTGAATAAATACTAAGCATATTAATACTACAAAAGTATTATATATATATATTCTATATATGTAGTTAATTTAATATTTACAACAAATTAATGGATAAAAATATGTTCCGGAACCGAGATCGCGGTCCAGAAATTACAGTGTCAGCTAAATGGTGACGCCGGAGTACCAAGGTTCCGGCACTGAGGATAAGTCCAAAGACCAGAGTTGAATTGGTACTAATTTATTTGATAACATATCCCTTTTTATATCTTAGTGTATAACATGAGTAAGCATACTGTATTTTATAAAATTAATATTAATAAATTGATTTTCATATACCGCAAATTCCTCGATACCTGTCGTTTTTTGACTTTGATCCCTTTCAATTTACATAGTAGCAGAATATTGTTATGGTCAATGCCCTGTGTCGTACCCGACTGTATGAATCGACAAATTCGAGCTAAGATAGAGAATATGATTATAATTCGAAAATTAATACTTTAATGAAACGTCAGACATATTCAAAAGTTCTAAATGCGTAAATAGGACTATTAGCAAATCATTTATCTTCCAAGTACAACATATTCTCGTCACGAACTACCACCGAAAAGTGTATCAGCCGACTGCCTCCAAATTAAGGAATTAAATAAAATACAATGGTATTATCCTAGGCATATTTACGCGATTCTTTAGTCACAATTTTAATGAGATCTGTTGATAAGCCTGTCGCTTCCGAGACTCTTTGGCTCCAAGATGTGACTTACTGGACGAAAAAAATATACTAAAGAACGTAGAGGACAGGCGAAATGTCGCATTTCCCATTCCGGCGACCGACGACGTAAGATTACGATCCGGAACTTTTTGTGCACCTTTCATAGAGAAAAGCCGCGAGTGACTCTGTTGTCTGCGGAGTGAATTAATTACCCCAAAGCTCTAAGCGAGTCGGGGCAAAGTAAAAGGCGTTATCGTTCTTCTAGAGAGGAAAAGTCGGGGGGCGTCGGTGGGCGGCAGGGGCGGAGCTCCCGGGCGGAGGCCAAAGGCGCCGCGGCCGCCCAGACGCTTCCGGGGACAATTGTAGTTTTTTTCCGGATCGCGATAGCGGAGTCGCGCGATCTCGGGTACGGTCCGCTGGGTCAACCGGGGCGACCGAAATCCGCCATTTGAAACTATTACAATCAACGCCTTATTGAGAATTCAAAAGTTGTTGGAATACGACAGCATTTCAAAAATACAAATAAAATTCTGCAATCTCACAAACTGCGTTAATCTAACGTCAGCGTAACAAAATCAATTTGCGATCAGACTTTAAATAAACTTTTGGTGTTTTTTTTTTCTTAAAACATATTCAATTAGGTTTCTTTACATTAACCCTTTCATTACGTATCGGTGGAATTCATTTTATAGTGTCAATTATAAAACTAGTATTTGAAGCATGAATGTACTTATCTGGTCTATTTTCATATATCACATTGGTTCTTGTATCTTTTAGCTATCAGATGATGCATACAAAATTATTCTAAGAAAGTAGCAAAACGATATATCACGGCTACCGATGTCAATGATAGGAGAATTTTTCACTGCATATATCGGGTACCGATGCGAACAGGTTAACTTATATTATGTTGGGTTTTTAAAAACGTATGTAATATATTGAATAATATAATATAGGAATAATTTTATTTTAAAGAACGTAAATTATTTATCGTGATCGGAAAAATACGATTCTTTATCTAATTCATCCTCCATTTATAAGAAAGGCAATAGGAAATATCGGCAAAGCGTAGATTTCTTCCTAGTGAGGTGGTATGATATCTTTAAGCGACTATGGGGGGCCATTTTCAATACCACTGAGAGCATCATCGCTGTCTTTCAGTGTTACGCCCAAACCGAGGATATAGAACCCCAAAAATATTTTTTACGATACTCTCTACTCAGCATTGTCCGAATAATAATGGACGGGACAAATCTTGCGAAGAGATGAAGATTGATAGAAAAAGATGACCGTTTAGCTTATGCTAGCTTAGGACTAACATCAGAAGAATAGGAAAATAAAAGAAAGGTTAAGACACAAGGAAGGAGATTGAAAGGAAGGTATGCCCATGAGACATGACGATTGATGGAAGCAGATGTTATGGTTGCTCCCAAGAACTGGCGAACAGATTGGTGGCCTAGCTCATGCTAGATGGACTAACAACGGCAGAGTAGTTGGTGAAAAGTACTCGTAATTACGCAAGCAAGGAGATTGATAGGAATTGATGCCTAATGCGTGAGACCGAAGTTCAACATATGACAAACGCACTTTGATGATGGCAGTGATGGATATAAATTGTAGCTTCTTAAAATGATGTAAATATTAAAAAGTACGACGTTATTGACGGCTGATATGAAAATATGGCTTTTTATGGAAAAGGAAATTTAGAAAATTTCGAAGAACCGTTGAATATATTAGAACGAGCCTTGCTCATGCTAGATGGAATAAAATCAGAAGAGTACCAAGAGGAAATAAATTAAAAATACGCAAGGATGCTGATACATAGGAACGTTTGCCTAATGCGTGAAGTCTACGTTCAAGACATGGTCAGATTATGATTTTCATACGAGTACATTGCGAGTTATCCAATATCCTTTATTATTAGGGATACGACGCTATTTACAGATACCACCATCTAGTAGCATGCGATCAACCATCCTTATCGGCATTCGAATCAAAATTGTCACGTGTGCGTAATCGTCGCTTTTAAAGACTTGAGAGTATGTAGGAGTGGGCGGGAATGTCGGGCGGGCGGGAGGAAGATAAGCCCAGCAGAGACAGAGGCTCTCAGCCGCCCGCAAGATAAATTTCCGGGCGGCGTTCTCGCCAGGGCAGGGGCGGCTTCCGGTCACTATCTGCCCGAGGGTCTTCCCCGGCTGATCCTCGCGATTGTTGATGCCTCGGTCGAGAACAGATTAAAAGACGATCTTGCGTAAATCACCACTATGCGACAGACGCGACCACCACTGCGACGAAGAAAAACGTTAATACATATTTACCAAAGAAAAAAAATTATAATATTTTTAAGGTTAAGCCTTACCTAAAGATCGAATAGTCTACGGCTCAGAAATGACGTGTTAATCAGGGTATCTCATCGAAAATAATCAAACGCCCAAATATGCATCGGATACTAAATAATTATTCCAGCAGGATGAGGTGGATTGTGTAATACCCACTCTGTCATTTTCTAAAATATATACATATGATATTCTACGTATATACTAAAGCTACCTGTATGTTTTCTTCAAATCTCTGCATGACGTCGAAAACAATACATAATACTCGTATGTACTCTCGACTGATGATTTGATACAAGGCAATGATTATAACAGGTGACAAATCGTGGCGATCATATGTCTAGCTAAGGAGTGGATATAAATATTCAAAGAAAGAAATTGCATAGATTTATAGCAACTGCAGTCTCCTAAACAGAGGTCATACTCAACGTGATCCATGCAAAAGCGAGGTAAATATATGGCTTTTGAGTTTAGCCGTGTGTGGTGAATTGTTTCTATTCAATATTTCGACCGCCATTGCAAGGTTGACAACTTTGTGAAAAGCCAAAAGTCACAGTACCAAATCTGGCCGTGAAAATCTGAGAAATTATTTATACAAGGTAAATAAATAAATATTTATTATTTATAATAGAGCTCAAAGTGAATGCTGAAAATATTGAAAAAATATAAGTAATATACAAAATAAATTTTGTTAATCTACTTCCTGAAAATACGTATCTCAACGTATACCTGTGCGTCGAACACGTACAGTGAGCTATCAAGAAAAAGTGTTCATCGCTTTGCAAGTTTTCAGCGTTAAGGCGCCGCGTGGCCTCACCTTCAGTTCCGGAAGACGACCATCGTGTCTTCTGACTGCGAAGGCAACTTCAGGGAAACTTTGTCTAGCCGGACTAGCGAAGACTAGCTAGTGTATCGCGGACTGAATCCAATGAGATAACACGAAATAAAACAGTTTTGAGTTTCTTCGATCGCTTTCGGAAGCGGTTTGCCAATGCAATAAAAATATATCCTAAGATATATTTATTATTGTAAATTTTGACGACTAAAAATTATAATGTGTATCCTCCTTTACCACTAACATTTACTGATTTTAACTCTGTTACTTTTACATGTTTGTCATCTTTCTGTACTCCCTTTACGGTTTTTTGTAAGGAATGAAATGAGGTGAGGGAATATACAACGCAGCATAGATACTTTATACTACAGTTGATTAAGATACGAATATGGATCTGACTGGGACAAATACTTGATGCCGCAGCAGATCCTTAATCATAGCTGCCTTTCAGGCTCCCAGACCCTTGCCGTGTGAACTCGGCGGAGCTACGGGAGGCAGAGCTGACATGGGATTATGTGAAAGCCATTGCAGCTAAGAGAGCTTTGTGGCGACAGTTTGTGATAACCTCATATGTAATGATGATAATATTAAAAGATATGAGGGAACGGTGAATACAGCCCTTTCCCAAATAACTGGATTTCTTACAAAAAGCCATTGCAAGTCGTTGCGTATAATAGGGTTACGATGACTTGACTGTGTGAGGAATGACGAGACGAGAGAGCGGAAAAGGCAAGCTTCCATCATATACTCGGTAAAGACTGATTTGACTGAAACGTATTCTTTAAATGTCGCAGGAGAGCATAAACTATAGCTTCCTTCAGGAATTGCACTCTTGCCGTCCTGGAAGGCCGTCGGGAACAATATATTGACATCAGCTTGATATAGCTCCTTTAGACTGATGCCGTAAAGCCTCGAAAAACGATCTTTTGTCTCTTATTTATGTTCGCTCGCCTGACATGCATATCTAATGATGTTAGTTTTAGTTATGTAATAATACACGGTGTTTGCATACACCATTTTATTTGTTATGACAGTTGGTCCATTTCATGTTGGCCACTGTCATCTTTAATTCGCTTGTCTGCCGCGACTATTGGCGGCGCCAGATGTCAGAGCGCGCCGTCAGTTGGCGAAAAAGCAAGCGTTTGACAAATAAACGCGAATTGTGAAACAAAAACAAGTTCTTTGTATTGTGAACCTGATTCTGCATCCTGTCATCCAGTAAATCGATATCAAAATAAGAGAGGAGGAAATCAATATATACGAGTATATTATATGTAACGTACTCGACGGAACTACGGAACGCAGAGCTGATACAAAATGATGAAAATATTATTGTGTGTAAAAGAGCTTCGTAACGCCATTATACTGTAGTTAGGTGAGTGGATATGGAATGAGGATAATGATGTGATGTGGATAAAGTCCAGATAACCACTCGACGGTACAAAAGGCGAGAGAAACAGCATTTAATTTGATTATCGTTGACTGGCTATGGGCGGCTGTGGGCGGCTGTGGGCGGCCATGGGCGGGGGCGCCCATATTTCAGGGCGGCTGACACCTGAGTTATTATAGAAGCGATTTTGCGGTCGAGCGACTGTAAATCGCGCCCGCCTGAACCCATATAAATTGTTGAAATAAGACAACGGGAAATATTTTTTTTACCGAGATCGCTCCGGTCCGCGTCGAGGACTTCAATATTATACGATGCTTGAATATGAAACGAATGAAAAACAGACGCGCTATGAGTCGTAAGGCGGTAACGATTTATCCCAAATTTCAATTTTAAAAAAAAACGGATCCTTTATTGTTTGCTTCCATATCTGAAACATATACTTTGAAAGTAAATACCTTTGAACTTTACAATGAGTAAGATGTTTGGACAAGGACTTTTTAAGAAATGTCGAGGTAAGGGGGCAGACAAAGCCTTCCATACTACAGTGACTGTAGTACAGTCGATCAAGATACGAATGGGAAATATACTTCGGATACAGCAGGAGAGCATAAATTACAACAGATTTTTCTTCAAGTACTGTAAGGCCTTCGAGTACTATACACATAATGTACTAAGTTATACATACCATTGTCCAAAACGTTATTTGAACATAATTATTTTATATAAAACATCCAAAAGTCTTTAAAGTAGTAATTGTCAAATTATTATCAAATTCTCTATCTTCGCTCGAATTTGTCGATTCATACAGTCGGGTACGACACAGGGCATTGACCATCACAATATTCTGCCACTCTATGTAAATTGAAGGGATCAAGGTCCAAAACAACAGGTATCGTGAAATTTGCGGTGTATGAAAATCATTTTATTGATATTAATTTTATAAAATACAGAATGCTTACTCATGTAGTACACTAAGGGATAAAAAGGAATATGTTATCAAATAAATCAGTACCGACACGACTCCGGTCTTTGAATTTATCCTCAGTGCCGGAACCAGTGGTAATCCGACATCACCATTTAGCTGACGCCGTCATTTCGGGACCGAGAACTCAGTTCCGGAATACCATCGTATACTTAGTATTCTACGTATTCTTATATAATAAAAGCATATTACGACAAATGTAAAATCGATTTCTCATTCCTATTATAGTAATACAGTTTTAGCAATATTTTTCAGTTTACAACATTAATTTAAAGCAATATAGGGCGTTGATCTATTTCAAAAAGTAGCCGCTTGGGAGCACCGCGTGATTTAGGTTGATTTAGGCAGACCCTTAGGATCAAACGGTCCAAACCTCTCTTAACCTAAACTTCGAATCCCAGATTTTGCGCACGGAATTAAAAGACGCACCAGCATTTGCAAAACGGGAAGCAAACTCCTTCTAAAAACCATCGCTCTCAGTGACGCCTTTTTAACTGACAATAATCTGAACGAGAGCATCATCAAGGAGACTCCCCGAGGGAGGGGTAAGGCATATTAAGCCATTATAATATGCTTAACTATTTATTACATTACTAGTTATACCCACTATTCTGTTAATAAAACTATCTTTTTCATCCATCTACATATTCATAACCCGTGACAACGCTTCTAATTTATATGGATCAAATATTTATTAGAATATTATTTTATTTTTTCAATACTCTAATCTACTTTTATAGATTATTGACTTTATTACAATATTATTAGTAATTAAATATACACATACTATACATCAAATTCTTTATACGCATCAATTCATTCAGAAAAAAATTATATAGATATATATAAATATTTAATCCATATAATAATATCACCTTGAGACATGCTCCCGGTTGAGTTGAGTCACCCCTTAAGGACAAAAAGTAAAATTGTTAAGGCCTAGGGAGCAACGGGCTGATCATCCGATATCCTTAAAAATGATGATTATTGAGAAAAAAATAACTGTTACTTTACAAATTTTATATTATTTATATTTTTCGTACGAAAATCTACCCTTCTTATCCATATATTTATAACCAGTGACTACGATCCGAATCTACGAGTATTTCACTGGTTTCTTATAGGTCTTTGCTCTTCTTAACTCATTCGCATCGGTTTTCTATATATGCCGTCAAAGATTCCCTGACCGTTGACGTCGATTGACGTGATAAGTCGTTTTGCTACTTTCAGTACTCATTGTGACATCTACGGTAGGAAATTGGAAGTGCAATCATTTCCTTTATCAACCTACATGTATTATTTACAGGAATCTGTAAAGCATATAAATAAATATCGAAAGGTTTCGTAACAGGAGCGATTTTTCTGTAAGCCACATGTGTCAATGCCACCACATGTATGGAGTTACATAATGAACATTTGTTAAACATAATAGTTTTTTATGCATCATCTGATAGCTAAAGGATACAAACATAACCAATGTGATATGTGAAAATAGGTCAAATAAGTATATTTATGCTTCAAATAAAAGTTTTAAGCAAAAAAAAATGGTTTGTAAAGATCACGCCGTATTGACAGTATAATTTGTATTCCACCGAGCCGTAACGAAAGGGTTAAATACTGAAGTCCAGAAAAATATGGATTAAAAGAATTATGACGTATGAAAATTCATAGCTGTGATCGATGTTTTTTTTCTGACAATCGTATATGAACGAGAGCATCACAAAGGAGATTTATATTCCTGATATATATTTATTATTTATTTATTTTTTATGTAAACACATACAGGAGAATACCGACAGATGGTGATAGTGATGCTGAAGTCTCATCTGTGGAATTCTATGACGCTTACCACGGGCACATGGCCAAGCGCTGCATGTGGACTGTTGATCTGCCAACGTCATAGACTAGAGCCCGAGATTCACGCATCATCCTTATCATTACAGGAATTTACTATGAATGGGTGGTCTTCACGGGACGACTTTCGTCTACCACCAATTTTGATTAATAGGCTATGACTGGCATTTTACGGGTGAGCGATAATATTCACACCAACCGGGGTATTTTAGAGCTCAGAAATCGATTGAAAAACTTTTTTTTTAATCTCCGTCGGGGATCAAACCCACGACCTTTGGCTCGCAAAGCAAACGCTTTGACCATTGAGCTATATGCGCCGGCAAGCGTTGCAGGTGTGAGGCAAGCAAAGCAAATTAAACTTTCATAAGATGCACACTGTGCACACACGTGATTCGTTTTATTATGAGTGCGCTTGGAGATGAAGTTGTCGGCTCGTGTGGGCGGGGGCGTGTGGGCGGATAGAACCTTTCACCTTAAACAAACACATCTCAGCCATTAATTATCCCGGGCGGCGGAGTGCCGGGAGGGCAGGACCGCTGGGCGGCTCACTCCTGATGGAAATGAGCAAAGTTGGGCGGCAGGCCGAAGCGCGAGACCCTCGCATCGTTGCTCTTAAAAAAATCCTCAACGGACGCGAGGATAATTGTTTGAAGAGTCACAGCTTCCAGAGATCTACTCAACTTTTCACATTCCGCCCTGACTCCTTAAAACTCCAGTTGATGCAGCAGATAACCTCAAAAGTTTTCACAAAACAAAAATCATCCCATAGCCGTTACATATATATTTAAAAAAAAAAAAATATTGCAACTTTTTAAACATTACAGGCGATAATTTTATGCGTTATAAATTTAATATGCGCATACAAACAAGAACCACAAAAAATGATTACTGAAGTACAAGAAACAATATATTAAATACAGGGAGCGGTAAAAAAAGCTGACGGATTTCGTCGTTGTTTTGAATTAAAGCCGTCAGCTTATTTTGTCGCTCATTGTATAATAACGTATGATGAACTACTAAAGAAATAAAAAGAAGAAAGGCAAGGAACATAAAGTCCAATGCTCAGTAAACTGCAGTACAGCATCTGGGAACATATATGGTTTCCAACGACATTCAGGGCAGACCCGTGGACTTTTAGAGACGTCAAATGTAGTACCGGAGGCATATTTTTTGACAATTTCACATTTTTATAAATAAGATCTGTTGATTAGAGGCTCCCAAGGCTCAAAACAGTTTTTTATTGCTATGGAATTTGCGACGTCCCGTTTGAAAACCGGCCGCTTTAACCACTTGACTATAACCATCGACAATCCGGGAAAGCTGTGCGGGAGCTAGCTTGCCCGGGCGAGCTGGCTGCGCCTCCCCAGCGCTGCAGCGATGGTCCTCCCTCCATGGACCCATTACCACTCAAGTCACCCATTAACAGTCGTCATCATCATGATACTGGATGATTGTATGCTTCTTCAGTCGGATATAGATAATATATTCGAATGGGGTAAGCTTAATAAACTGATGTTAAATATAGCTAAGTACAACATTCTGTCCTATACCGTAATTTAAAAACTATACATCATATGTACTGTATGAATACCATTGGAATATCACGTATAAATATTAAGAGCAGACTGACGTTCTATGAGCACGTTGAAGTTGTGTTTGGTAAGGCACTTAAGATGCTTGGGTTTGTTTCACGAGTGTTGTTTAACACATTGGTTCGTAGCATACTCGAGAGCGTGTCTATCATTTGGGCTATATTTTAACTCATCATCACCCCATGAGTTAAAATATAGCCCCATGTTGGAGAGGGTACAGAAGAAATTGCTGAGGTCTCTCTACATGAGGATGTATGGATATACTATCCGTGGCTTTATCCATTTAACTTCATACAGGGTATGTTGTGATGCAATGAGTAGAAGATTAGAAGGATGTGTGCTTGGGTATGCATTTCTTTTGGTTAGTATGAGTCGTGTTTAAAACCCCTGTTTTGTTGGAAATTGGTATGTTTGTCTCTTTATCTGAGAATAAGGAGGCACAGCTTGTTCGTTCTTCCTGAGAGTTCGTTCTTACTAACCTGCCAGAGACTATGCCTCCTACGAGAGTGGTCAGACCGTTTAACCATATCGTCACGGATGTTGATATATTCCACGCGAGAGAATCCCAGTTCAGACATGAGCTCCACGAATTTGTGTGTAGAAGTAATTTCGTGGTGTCTTTTTTATAGGGAGCTTTGGAACTTCCTAGTATATTTCTGGTATATTACTGTGAATTGTTTATTATTTAATTAGAAATGTTATTTTTGTATAAAATTAATTTATATATACCAACCAGCATCACTTTCGCATTTCTACATACTGTAGTATAGAAAAAATTGCCTTGTTCACGTCGTCATTCTTTACAAAGTAAAATCTTACGTCTTACCCTACGTATTCTACGCAGGCATCTGTTTTTGAAACCAATTATGCGGCTGCATTGGCTGCATTTAGTGATATGCCAATATTCACAGCCATACAGAAGAATGGGGAAGACAGGCGCTGCACATATGCTCAATATGTGTTGACTGAATAAAGCTGCGAGTCCCAGATATTGCCTAAGAAATAACTTAAATTATAGCAAAATGACATTAATTAATGATATTTTTTTACTAAAAATAATTAAATAACTTCTTAGGTTTTCTCGGCCATATTTGATATTGTGGCTTTTGGTTTTAGCCGTGAGTGGCGAATAACTAATTTCCAATATTTCAACCACCATTGCAGGTGTCTTCTTCAGGGTTGATGAATTAGAGTTGGTGTCCGGAGGTAGTTTAGCCATCAGCCTAACGTACCTCCACAAGCGTCATGTCGGTGAATCGTGTAAATTTTTTTGAATTGTGGGAAATTAGTAATTCGCCACACACGGCTAAAACCAAGACACAATATCATACAAACAATTATTTTTCATTTTTACTTTTACATTATAAATAAGCATTCATAAATTTACCACGCTTATGCATAACAATTTTTGTCGCCATAAAAACTATTTAGTCGCTAGATAACGTTAAATTTGTGCAATGGGTGTCGTTCGTGTGACAAGCTCTGTAGATGCGTATAAGAAAACATGTATTTTCCTTCCGAATACCGCAGCAGTCGGGTAGTCGGGTAGCGAGGCGCCGAATATCATAATTCTGTCCTTAGGCTCCGAAAGCCATAAAAGAAGTGAGAAGTTTCAGGTTTACGGAGGGAGGGGACGGTACAGGCGCTTAACAATATTTTATTATTCGGCCGGGACGTTAGCGACACGCGGTGCGATTCGACGATATTTTTTCTGTAAACACGAGCAAGAGAATAGCAGCTGAGGGTTTAAACCTCCTATTGAATTACATAGTCCAGTAGCAATAACACATCGTAAGGGCGTTTTTCCTTAGATCACTGAAGTTTGGCAGCATTAGACGCGAACCAAAATTTGATGTGTAACCGCCTATTGCTACCGCGTGTCGTTGGTTGAATTGAGCCGCTCCTTAGAACCAAAACATCCAGAACTCAGGAGCGTCGGGATAATCATAATAATTTCTCATTAAATATGCCTCGGATATACTACAGGTGCCGTTTCTTCAAATCTGCGGGCTTCTGTCCTGGAGGTTGGCGAGAACCACTTATGTTCACAGGTGGACGTTTCAGGTGCAGATATGTCATGGGACCAGGCATGGACGACGGCATTTGACAGAACTGAGTGGTGATAATTTGTGATGACCATATGTTTCTGATATAGATCGGATATGGGAATAAGATCATTGTGGTCTCAAGTATAAGAAGATAACCCATATTAAAAAAAAATATTTTTGGTATGTGGTAAATATTGTAGTAAATGTATGTTTTTTTTTAATGTAAGCACATACAGGAGAATACTGACAGATGGTGATAGTAATTATGCAGTCTCATCCGTGGAATTCTATGACGTTTACCATGGTGCATATGGTTAAGCGCTGCATGTGGAGTGTTGATCCGTCAACATGATACACTACAGCCCGAGATTCACGCATCACCCTTATTATTACAGGAATTTACTATGAATGGGTGGTCTTCACGGGACGACTTTCATCTACAATCAATTTTAATTAATAGGCTAAAACTGACATTTTACGGGTGAGGGATCAAATTCACACCAACCGGGGGTATTTTAGAGCTCAGAGATAGATTAAAAATACTTTTTTTTAATCTCCATTGGGGATCGAACCCACGACCTTTAGCTTGCAAAGCAAACGCTTTGACCATTGAGCTATACCTGCCGGCCATGTTGTCTTTATTCCACTTTAATTTTTGTGCAAAACTAAATAACATGCTCTTTGTTCATATTTTATATTTTCTGTTGACAATGGCTCTGAAAAAAACGTTTAGTCATTATAATTAAAATCAATATTTTTATAAAGATAAGTCTTGGTCGAATTCAATAATGTCAATTTTTTAATAAAATAAGATTTTTATGGAATATTTTTTGGCGTTGACGAGTCACCATTCTCAAGTGAATTTTCGGTCCCTTCAATAATATAATAATTTAATGCAGAATTTTTGCTTAAAAAAATATTTAATATGCAACATTAATGTAAGCTTTATTATGATTTGTCATAAAAAAAATATTTTTACTATAGTCATATTTGGAACTTATGTTTCTGTTAAATACTCGTGGGTAAACATAATAAAAGCTATACTATAGAGACATCTATCGTTATACGATGGTAACAATGGTATAAATACAACTTATTTCACGCATCCGTTCGGGCAGGAGACAGTCGAGTGGACTAGGGTAATGAACAAGAGCAAAGTTGGTTCCAAGGCTCGTGGTTCGCATCCCGCCTCTGCCGATATTTTTCCTGAATGAACTGATGCGTATAAAATTTGAGGTATAATTGTATGTATATATTTAATTACTATTAATAAAAGCCTTCAGACCGCATCACAACTAAAATACTGCCACTTGTGCCCGAATTTTACATGTGATGAAATTCTTCTCCTAATAACTTATGTTTCGCAATATCCGGAAAATAGATGTTGCCAAATATTGGGCATAATCTATTTGCCGTCGTAGACACGAAGAATGATAAATAAAATAATAATATAATAATATCCGCGCCTTAGAAGCTTTGCTCTATTTTCAGTAAAGTATTTTGCATATTTTTGTCATCGTCTATTTTATACCGGTCGGACATTTTACAGACCTCAAGCGCGTCTCGCTAAATGTCAAACTTTTCTTATTTCATACTAGCTCTCTAGCTGGAGCATATGGTCGCTACACTGAATACCACGCTACAGCTGTCAGCTGATCCTTAACTCTTTCTAAGTCATACACGAGTATATACGTAAAGCTCCGGCAATTCAGACTATGTAAATATAGTACTTCAAGACGAGAACCAATAAATTCGAAGAGAAAGCAGCTATATTCTTAGCATTTAAGGGATTTGTAATTCAGCTTATTTGAGAAGGTCTGGAACAATTCATTGTAAGGAGCGGCTTAAATAAATGCATAAAGTTCGAAAAAAGAGCTATAATATATACTTTTAAATGTATTTGGGAAGTTTAACAATTGACGAAATAAAGCGTATTCGCAATTAATGTTACAACAAAAAGCATGTATACAATATTATGGCTTGTAAGTATGGTCCGCATGAATGAACGTTCCTAGGAAAATGCTTTTTCATTGCTCCGTTAAGTTGCTTGAGGACAGAGAGTGGATCTATTGTGATCTATAGTGCCGAGCTCATCGGGATCTACGAGATTCGGATTTCGTTTTGCAGCGTGAGATGCATCAGTAGAGTTCGGCGATCGACGGATTCGATCTCGAAAAATTGCCGACGCGAACAGATATTCCGTATTTGCGAATACAAGCGTCGCACGGGGTGCCAGGCGGCGAGGGATGCGCGCGGCGCGGGCGGCGGCGCCGCGACGGCCGCCGCGATGCTGCGCGCTCTCAGTCGAGGTCCGGAGCTGCCCGGGGGCGCACCGAGCCTCCGCCCACGTCCTCTGCCACTCCATGCGCCGGCCGAGGGCGGAGGCCGACCGAGACCGCACCGCGCGAAACTGAAAATACCAAGAGTGCCCGCGAAAATCGATCAGAGACACGCCGTCCATGTACGACGTAAAAGTACTGAAAATTTGGTTTCTTCGTCTTGTTTGTTTCTTTGGACGTCTTGCGGCCCGGGCGGGGCGGGGGCGGGAGCAGGGCTGCAACGCTGCAGCTCACCTGATCGCCGATTTCAATGTCGTTCTCAAAAAATTAATATCATATGTGGAATCGATACGCGTATTACGTTTCCGTGTCTTCGGAGAGGTGCTTGTCAGTGCGTGCGGTGAAACATCGAGAAGACCAGAATAGCTCGCGGCGGATCTCGTTACGCGACACCCGAGCTGGTCCCGAGGTAAGTGCGACCGGCCCCGGCGAGGCGAGGGCCCCAAATGTGGCGGCTGCGAGACTCGGGAGCCGTGGCCTATTTGCGGCGAGCTATTCCCGGCTCTTCGCTCTTCGCTCGACGCAGACGGATCGTTAAACTCGCCGCTATTTCCGATGACTCCCTTTGCGGCTCCTCGGCCGCCGTCTGTCGGCCAAGCTGCGCCGGAAGAGCTGACCTTCACCGCCGCCGTCGCCCAGCGCGATGTCTGCTTTAGCTGGTTGACTCCGGGTCAAATTGTATCCGATTCGTGTCATTTGGTCCCCTTCAACCAGCTGTAGTTGACATCTGCCGACCGACGAGCAGCAACAACCCAACCATCCCTATATCCCAATATCCAAACATCTTGACCATCAAGACGTGTCAAATGACCTGCGAAACTAATAAAACACACTATCATTGCAAACAACAACTGTCAATATCAAAATCCTTCCCGTGCAACAAATTATACATTACAATCATTATGGTTCAATGGAACGCTTCTTACACATTAATTGTGAATGAACGCTCGCGTTTTAGTGCTTGGAGTGTTTATATTTTTAGTTCCGTCGGCGTGCGACAGGGGGCGGGGCTGCAATAGTCACCTTGTCACTTTTTTCATTTAGGAGCGGCCGCCAAAATAATTTAAAAAATGCAGCGAAGCGACAGGTGAAAAGAACGAAGATGATCACTCGACCGGAATGTCTAGATAAGAAAAACACAACTATATGTGATTAATAATGTAAATTGTTGCTGTAACAATACGAAATTTCGAAGTGTTTCAGGATCATTAAATAATCCACCCTAATGACTGTTTAGTAGTTGAGCTTAATCGACAACAATGTATGCAGCTTTTGGCGCTCTGTATTTTCAGCAAATACAATATTTGTGTGATGATGAAACACTATGTGATTAAACAGTATCGGAAAATTGTATTGTTGTTGTACTCGTATATAATCGCATGACATTGAATAATGAAAATTGTGTAAATTAGACACATCAAATATGCCATCGCGTTTATTGACCATTGATGTTATTTTCACAATAAAAAAAGAATTGAAAATTTTCGAATGGGACGTAGAAACGCTACAACATATGATGGTTTTACTAAAGAAAATTTCGTAAAATCAAAAAAACTTGCGAAAAAAATATAATAAATTACTTAATAAAATATCAAAGTACAGATAAATAACTAGAATTCAACTAAATGCTATTTTTTTACGATTTCTTATATGAACTTTTAGAGTATTTCAAATAAACGGATGAAGAAGAGGATCAAAAGTTGACTAACTTTCAAGTAGATTTTTTGAAAATATGTGTAAGAATTGAAGAAATTGTGTGTTTGAATTGATCTGTTTCTTAAAGAGAATCGGATTGTTTGAGGGCCTAAACATAGACATAAGAGCACGATTTTAATGCTAACTGCTGATTTTTTATAAAATATGTGTAGTTGCCTTAAAAACCTTATGGGTGTTCAGCAAGAGTGCTATGAGTCTGCCATTTGTGAGTGTCTACAAGAGAGACGACGTGGATTACAGGTTCAGAGGGCAAGTCTGCACAAAACCTTACACCACCTCTATACTCGTACAACTTTGCGAAGGTATCTAAAGTAGTAGTGTAGAAGTAAACGTCTCGCTACTTTGTCGCTTCGCCTCACTTCGGCAAGCATCGCCGGGCACTTCGTGAGCGACTACAAGAGTTACCGGAGGTCTAGCATTGCGACTGACAAATTCGCGGGCGGGAGGTATAGTCGGTTACAATAACTCAAACAAATTAGCATATACAGTGAAACCGGCGTTGGGCGGCTGGGCGGGGGCGGGCACGGGTGGGCGGCGGCCCCGCCCTACGCTCCTCGGCCCGGGCAAACGCCTAAGGGAGGCCCCTAACATTTCGAGCCTTTCCCCGTAGTGCTTTCACGAGCGCCTTGCGTTCCCTACCAATGCAAATAATAAGTTTATACTCGGCAGACGTCCCAGAAGAATCAAAACTAGTCGGCGTATATTTTCGCCGACTGGCATTTACACCGAACAAACTATATTTAACACGAGCAATGCTAATTTAACATATAAAATATTTCTACGGAAAACTTTTTTTGATTTGTAACAGAGATTTTTCACACAACAGTCCCTTCTACGTTATTATTTTGGGTTAAACAACCTCTTAGAACTAAATGGTTCAGCCCTGTACAGCATCCGGCTTATCATTCGATCTTATGAAAACGTTAAAGGAGGGATGGATGTACTTTTTGTGTTGGCGTTTAGACAGAAATTATAAGAACTTTGTAACTTAAGTAGATAGAGCAACGTTAGATACCATTTATGCCACATAAATTCGAAGAAGGACGGATGTAATGTGCGAATATTTGTTTGGTCTAAATACACCTTAAGGGGTATACGAAGCTAAACTTGTGTACGAAGCTAAAATACATGGATTCGATACCCGGGGAAGCTTAAAATAACGAAGTTTTTTATTCAATTTATTAAAACACGAAATGAAGAAATATTACGTAAGTGTTTCAAGAATTGCAGATAAGATGTAGGTGCGCTAATATCTATTAGTTAAGCTTCCGTACATATTTTACCTGTGTCATATATTAATAGCTATAGCCTTGACATATAAAAACGCGCGTTGTTGGTTGGATTGAGCCGCCAGTTAGGACCAAATGGTCCATGCCTCGGGAGCGACAGACAAAACATCTAATCTCCTTAAAAAAATTAAAAAATATCTCAGATATTGCAGTTACTATCTCAAGACTCTGGAGGCCGTCGGGAAGCCTATATGTTCTTGGATGGACCGTCGGGTATAGGGATGTCTTGGAGCAAGGTATGGACAGTGAAAATTGACAGAACGGTGTGACAGCAATTTATTTGCTTAAGATATGAAACGGATACGAAGAGAATTCTACCTTATGTTTTGAATTTAATGAAACTATTTATAGATCTGCCTTTGCCGGCGGGTATAGCTCAATGGTCAAAGCGTTTGCTTTGCAAGCCTTAGGTCGTGGGCTCGATCTCCGACGGAGATTAAAAAATAAAATAAAAATAATAATCGATTTTCGAGCTCTGAAATACCCCCGGTTGGTGTGAATTTGATCCCTCACCCGTAAAATGCCAGTCATAGCCTATTAATTAAAATTGGCGGTAGACGAAAGTCGTCAATAATAAGGATGATGCGTGCGGGCTGTAGTCTTTGACGTTGGCGAATCAACATTCTACATGAAGCGCTTAGCCATATGCACCATGGTAAGCGTCATAGAATTTAACAGATGCGAATCAAAACTACTATCACTATCTGTCGGTATTCTCCTGTATGTTTTTACATAAAAAAAAAAGTCCTGTCTTAACAATTGTGACCACTCAAGTCTTAGAAAGAACCCGTGAAAGATAGTCTTTAATACTGTGGAACATTTTTTTATTTACTATTTGAATATATCTTTTGCATGTCTGTGTATATTTAAAGTAGACCTCGTGAAGGCTTTCAGGTCGACGAGAGCCCAGGGGCTCTGAGATAATTAACATCGGTAATGTAATTTGAATAGGCCTCCCGATATTCCCGCGACGACGCATCCCGGGCAGCGGCCGAAGTAAAACAGTTAATCTAAAACTCGCGCAAAAGTTTCCCATTAAGTTTGGCGTAAAAGCTTTCGAAAAATGTAAATGCGGCCGCTCCGGGGGGGGGACCAGGGGGGCATTACAGATTAGGGCAGGTCATAAATCAGCCCGGGGGCGCCGAGGGGCGGAGGCGCCGGACCCTCCAGGACGGACCCGCAGATCGCGTTGAAACAACCGAATACTACCGACGCGCGTAAAATACTCGCACTAAACGGGAAACGCCATTTTAAAGCAATGCGTACAATTGTGGAATTAATTATTTCGTTAAAGTCTGGAATTGCACAACAATAAAATTTTTTTTATGTTATGACACATGCGCTTCTTATTACTGTTTTTTCGATTCCGTTTTTGGATGTTTTTTTTTTCACAGTAATTATCGCGAAAAAAGCCAGAACCCTTCAAATACATTTTTCTATATATCGTGCATACCTGTATATATAACAATTATTATTTAAAAAGTGCGTAATGCAACGTTGCTCTTTTGCAGCTTATCACATCAATACAAAGCCTAATCACACTCGCATAATACACACAATGTATGCTGACGTCATACGGGGATTCTCCCCCCCATGACAATACAGGTCAAACACGTGGGTCATCACGTTAAGAGCAAACACGCCGATTATCTAGCAACATAGCATGACTTAAACATCATTGTCGTGTTGCTTGTTTCCATTTTCTAATATTTACGAATATTTATTGAGAATTTAGCAAAAAAAACATTAATCGGGATAAATATTTGTGAGGGTACCATAATATTTAGACAATAGATCGAGAAAAATTATAAATCAGGGAACAGTTTATGTGGGATTATTTAAAATTATTTTATGGGTGTTTGCCGGGGTCATCAAAAAAGAACAATTTATGCAGAAAAATGAAAAAAAGCAAGAATGAAATTACGGGTTTCCACTGTAATGAAAACTTTCCAAATTACTTGCAGGATCTGAAGTCGAGCCGGCGTACACGTAAATAATCTCGACCGTGATAATTCGTACTGAATTTTGAATCCGGATTACGCGCCCTTCAGTGATGAGGAGGTCCCGGGGGCGCGGGGGAAGCAAATGGCGCGAGAGATTAAACAATTCCCGAGTGGAGCCGCAATTTAAGCGCGCGATTAGCTCAATAAGCCGCGGGCTGGCGGGGCTCTGTGACGGTTGCGGAGGACGATTCGCTCTGCAAGATGGCGCCCCTACGCGCACAACAGACCACCGGAAGAGGAAATACGCTCACAAGTCTAATCAGGTCAGGGGGACAGTGCGTGCCGAAAAGATTTGAAGAATCTTAGTTTATTTCATTTGTAAACACACGCAAGAGAGCAATAGCAAAGATTTTTACCCTCAAGACGCTGCGTATGGGAAGCATATGTAATGGTTGGGTAAGTGAAGAGGAACCACAAAAAATAACCTGAAACAGCATTCCAAAGCCTACTTGTGATATTGATTAAGGAGGTGAACTGATTGTTATGTTTCACCTTGTTCGTCTGACTGTTGTCATGTTTCTCGTGTAGCGATACTCGGAAAGGATTCGACGTTACTTTCCTAAGGACGACCAGTTTTGTAGGATAAGTTTTTTATTGGATACCGCAAAAATCATACCTGCGTTCACACACAGAAGTTTGCATCCTGTTTTTTACGGGAAAGCATTGGCAGTCGTGAATACTCTTCTGATATTATACTGCTACTTTCGCCGCCGAAAGCAATGCAAAACAAAAGAAGATTTGGGTTCACCCAATCCTAAAACTACGATCGAGATTAGGCACATTTCGTAATCTCATGGGTGATTTGAGAAAGGATGAATCCAAATTTTTTAACTACTTCAGAATGTCCATGGCCACGTTTGACAAGCTTTTACAAAAGTTAAAGAGTAATCTAAAAAACAGGTAAAAAAAATAAAAGTCATTTACAAATATGTCGTATATTCCAAGATTACTGTGAAAGTGATTATAGGTCCGAAAAAAATAGTAACATCTTTTAGAAGCAGTACTCGGTTGGAGTTCAGTGTCTCCGATCCTAGAAGCACTATCGTTTTTAAAATGATACAGTGATACAGCATGTTGCTGCACCTCCACTTTTAGAAAGAATTCCCAATGGAACTGGAAAGTCATGGAAAACTGGTCACGTATCTTCAGGCGATGGCGGATATCGATCGTCTTTTTCCAGGTAGTCTTCACCCAAATTCGCTAGGCTCTCGATGCCTCGAGTCTTTCGCCGGAAAGATCGTCTCTGGAGGATCGGGAGAGACGACTATTTGAATTATTCAATGGGGGCAATAATAATTTCGGGGCGGGGTAATCGTAAATAGAGATCCCGGGCGTCGTAAAGCTGGGGGGCGCCAGACCGCCAACTCTCGTCAGCAGTTTAATCATAAAATTTCCATTTTCGAAATCGTTTTTAGAGTTTTTTTTATGTCATCGCATACATAAAAAACAACGGCAGATGGTGATGGCAATGTGAGTTCTGTGGATTATATGCCGCTTGCCAATTTAAGATGTCTAAAAGCTTTGTTGATTGACTAACGTCTTTACACTGCAGCAAGGTATTCACGCGTTGCTAAAATTGCTGCCATTGAATTATGTATGTTGCTGTCCATGACTTGTACCAAGACATATCTGCACCTGGGCAGCCCGGGGACTTGAAGAGACGACCGCTGTAGTTGTAATATACATTGCATTACTGCTTTTGTCTTCTTCTTCGTAGTATCAATCCGGTGGATTGGTTTGCAGCAACAAGATCTTGCATCTCGATCTCCGCTCCTCTGCAATCGTCTTCAGCTCAGCATAAGAGCTCCAACTCATATCCTCGAACACTTGCTGCAAATACTCCCATCTAGGGCGCCCTCTACAGTTTCTACCCTCAACCATCCCTTTCACAATGTCATGAAGAAGACCATCGTGGCGCATGATGTGACCGATCCATCGGGCTCGCCTCTCTAAGATGGTTTTTATTAGGTGCCTATCTTCCTTGATTATGCTGAGAAGTTCATTGTTCGTGACGTGGTCTCTCCAGGAAATTCCGAGAATTCTTCGGTATGACCAAATCTCAATGGCCTCTAGTCTTTTTTATCACTTTCAAATAAGCACCATGTCTCACAGCCGTACATCAAGATGCTCCAAACAAACGTTTTAGCAAATTTCTTGCGGGGCTTTAAATTTTTATTTTTATTCAAGACACTCTTGCATTTGTAAAGTTTTAGAAAGTATTTAAATATTTTGATATATTTACAAATCACTGAAGAATTATACCAAAATACAACAAATGATACACGAAAAAAAAGTGAGTATGGTACATAAGCACACAAGTAAATGACTGGTTATGTAACGTTCGTGTAGGATTATTAAAGTTTATAGTTTAGAAGTAACCTAGAGCGTACATTAAAATGGAATGCCGTTTAAAAATAATACTAGTAAATACAGACATTAATTAAATCTTAATAAAAAATATACATATAATTTGAAACAAACGCCATCTATAAATTATAAGTATCAATAATAAAATACATGTTAACTTTAACTGATTCTCGACTCGGCCAGCGGCGGTTAGTAAAAAGAACATGGTTGTTAAGATTCGTGCTTCGAATTGCAGTGTCTGCTTTTTATTTTTCTCCCATTTGTTGATAAGAGAAATGTCACATAACATTATGCTTGCTGTGAATTTGTATGTGTATCAGTTGTCGATCATTGTATTACTATTAACCATTTCGCATCGGTCGTCGGCATATGCCGTCAAAGATTTCCCGAACGTTGATATCGGTTGACGTGATATATCGTTTTGCTACTTTCACTACTCATTGTGACATCTACGGTAGGAAATTGGAAGTGCAGTCATTTTCTTTATCAACCTACATGTATTAGTTACAGGAATCTGTAAAGATTGTAAATAAATATCGTTAGGTTTCGTTACAGGAGCGATTTTTCTGTAAACCACATGTGTCAATGTCACCACATGCATGGAGTTACATAATCAACGTTTGTTAGATATAATTGTTTTTTATGCATCATCTGATAGCTAAAGGATAGAAGAACCAATGTTATATATGACAATAGTTCAGATATATATAAATATTAGTTTTAAGCAAAAAAAACGTTTGAAAAATTCACGCCGTATTGACAGTACAATTTGTATTCCACCGAGCCGTAACGGAATGATTAAGAACTGAAGTCCAGAAAAATGTGGATCAAAAGATTTGTGACGTATGAAAATTCATAGCTGTGATCGATGTTTTTTTCTTCTATCAAAACGAGACATTTTAGTTAGCTTGGGTGTGACACTGATTAGACTAAGGATATAAAAAGGCTTGGCAAGTGCCCTTGATGCCTCAACATCTATCATCTTCTTCGTAGTATCAATCCGGTGGATTGGTTTGCAGCAACAGAATCTTGCATCTCGATCTCTATTCCTCTCGGTCCTCCACAACCCTCTTCAGCTCAGCATAAGAGCTGCAATTCATGTCCTCGGACACTTGCAGCCAATACTCCCGTTTAGGGCGCCCTCTACAGTTTCTACCCTCAACCATCCCCTCCACAATGTCGTGAAGAAGATCCAACGGGCTCGCCTCTCTAAGATAGTTCTTATTAGGTGCCTATCTATCATACTCATGTTATACAAAAAAGGGGAAAGTTGTTTCCAGCACTTTGCGTTTCCAGCAAACATCGTCGCAGTACATTTCACCGCTTTCCGCGTCGAGGTCGCGAAAACAACAGAGAACCATAAAACAATATTATATTCTCGCAAGCGATCGCGTCGCGGAGCAACCTGTCAGAAGCCAGCGACTCCCGCAACATCAAATTTTAAGTGCCAAACTTATTTTTACGGCCGCGCCGCAGAAAGTTGTTTATCCAAAACAAGGAGACGACAAGCGGCGGGGGAAGGCTGCCTTCACGTTCGGCATTAATAATTCACCGTTCCCGGCGAATATTTAGCAACAAAAGCGCAAAGAGTGCGGCAACAGTGTTGTTTCAGCGAGACTTGAATAAAGAATATGAGCATCATCGTACGAGCGTCTTTATCTTGGGAAAACTGTAATCTGAGACGCATCAACACAGCACCTACAACGATACAGTTTTACAGTTTTTACAAGTTTTCATCTTCGAACATTGAATAACGAGTAATAGTATAACGCTTGATGAAAGGAAGCACAGATTGTTCGCTCTCCCAAAGAGTAACACAAACCTGCCAGAGACTATGCCTCTTGTGAGAGGGATCAGACTGTTTAACCAAATCGCCTCGGATGTTGATATATTTCACATAAGAGAGGCCCAATTCAGACAAGAACTGCAAGAGTTTCTTTGGAGGAATAATTGGTGAGCATTGGCACCTTATGTTGCTTACCTTTATTGCATTGTTCCTAGTACTTAATCATAAGTACCTTTGTTTGTATATATTGTATTTTTTATTTAATTATTCTTGTACTTCAAAAATGAATTGAATTGATAAAATTTGAAATGTTTCTGCAAGGAAAAAAATAAATAAAATAAAATGTATTTACTTTTCTTCAGGGCTCTCCAGGGGTGGCTACGGCTTAGAAGTACAGGGTTTGCTTACCATACCGAAGGTCGTGGGTTCGATCTCTGATGGAGATTAAAATAAAAATTATTTTGAATCGATTTCTAAGCTTTATAAATACCCCAGTTGGTGTAAATTTGAAGCAATAGAATAAATGGTCAGAAATAAGATGAATTTTTGGTTACAATTTAAATCAACATTTTCGTCAGATTTTTTTTTATAAATGATCATTTTTAATTTAAGACAGGTTAAATAAGGTTAGTTTGTTTAGGTTAGGTTGAGTTGGAATAATAAAACTGTGTAGAACATGTTGAACAATGCATAAGAATAGAACATTTATTTTATATTTTGACCAAAAATATATTTATTCTGACTGGAACAATACGAGCCAAAATTTGATCCCTCTCCTGTAAAATGGTACTCATATTATTTTAATCAAAATTAGTGGTAGACGAAATTCGTCCCGTGAACGAAACCCATTTCAATTGTATCCCCGTAAAAATGGATGATCCATAAATATGCAGCATTTAATCATACTCAAAAAATCAAGCCTCATCGATTTCATAAATGAGATTTCTTACCGTCTGTCGGTATTCTTCTGTAAGTGTTTATATAAAAAAAAGTGGGCTTTAATGAGCAATACCGAACGTAGGTATAAAATTAATAGACTTTAAAACAATAGAGATCAATTTAAAATCTAAAAAGATCATTTTTTAGAACGTTAAATTTACAATTCTAGCGATTTTCACAATTTGACTCCAAATAAGTAAAAATTACCAGCGTAGCATATCTGTAGTTCGAATCCAACTTTGGCATCGCTTCTTTTTCTCTGACCAATTGATAATACACTGATGATCGTGGCCTTATCAATAATTACAATTTCAATAGATAAGTATTTCAAACCTTGTTTGTTTCGTTAGTTCTAAACTGTAAACGTATACAAACGTATTGAATCCTTCATAGATCGCAAAACTGCAGTCTTCCAGCTCAGTCAATGTAAATATGTCAAATAAAGGTACAAAACAATTATCTATTTAATATTGAAACGGATCTAAAATTAAATGATAAAAATATAAATAACATTAACCAATTTCGCTATACGCATTGTAAACAACGAATCGGGCATGTAATTCAAGCGGCTTCAGAGATCTTTGGATGGGTAAAATTCTTCTCCGAACGCTTTCTAGCAATTACAACCAATTTCATTGTGATTTATTTGGCAAAACATAGTTAAAATACCTTTTTTATATGCAGTGAAAACTCTATTTATCGTTTTTAAATGGACCTTTTAAAATAAACTATGAATGCGGAAAAACAATGAATGGGGGATCAATTTCTGTATGAAATGAATTCGGAGTAGAAAATAAACGACAAATCCGAGAAACTATTATTTGAGAAACGATGGATAGAGGTTTCACTGTTTTTAGACAATTGTCTGTTTATTATGAACGAAGAATAATTATTAGATACAAATGGCATTTGTTGTATAACATGAACATACTAATTTAATGGCTATTGCTTGTTCATTTGAAGATAGCATCAAAAGCGATGTGCGAAATGGATCGTAACGAACGTTCTGCATAGTGTAGGGTTACCTCTTCACCAGAGGACTCGTCCTCGCTGGGGCATTAAGACATAAATGTGTTTTATGTGCCGGAAGCGAGCAGGGAGGTGTTGTTAATGTAAAATATGTGGAAAATCCCAGGGGCGGCGCGTCCGACTTTCGCCTGCATTTTTATAGCTAATATATTCATGAAAATCTCGGCATATTTCACGACGAGCTTCCCGCTTTTACTGAGAGCGCCACGCGAGTTACCGGAGTCGCGAAAAAAAACTATTGTCTATGTTAAGATATCGCTATTTGATCGCAGTATAAAAGCCGCAAAGGTGTAGATACGTGCCAAAATATAGCGATACCTGCCGGAGAAACTAATGACGCAAATTTAAGGTTGGATATAGCAGCTAATAGCAGCTACAGCTGCTGTTAAATGCCGGCACATGGTATTTTTTTTTATGTAAACGCATGCAGGAAAGCATACCCGGTCAAGACCAGTGCACTCTATGACGCTCAGCCAGGGAGGCTGGACGCCATAGAGTGCTGGAAACGTGTGTTGTGTTCGTGTTTGTGTTTGGGTTGGGGAGATTGCAAGTGTATATTTATCTGTTTCTTGAAGAAATCCAGATTGTAGGAAGGAGGAAACACAGATGCTGGAAGAGCATTCCATAGCTTACCGGTGGCATTAAAGGAGCTTTGGAAACTGCTCTTGGTCGTGCATATATTAACCGTGTATGGATGTTCGGCAAGTGTAAGACAAGTATGTCGGTTGTAGGTGGGTGCAGGAGGAATAAGTTCTTTAAGTTCCGAAGAGCAGCGACCGTGGTAATAACGGTAGAAAAGACTAAGAGAACCAACCTTACGTCTGTGTTCCATTGATTGTAGATTAGACGTAAGGGTGTCATTGTTTATCAAACGAATTGCTCTTCTTTGAACTGAGTCAATTAAGCTTAGAAGGTATTTTGGGGCTCCAATCCAAAGGTGACTGCCGTATTCAAGGATAGGTCGGATTTGTCCTTTATATAGAAGAAGAAGTTGTTTGTTCGTTGAAATACCGACGTGATCTATATAATACACCTAGTTTTTTGGAATCGAGACCGGCTTTATACTTAAATGACTCGTAATATTTGAAATTATTCGAGATTGATAATCCATGTCGATACCTGCAATCGGAAGATCTAGTATATCGCGAATCCTATCTAAGTAGGGCCGGATAATAGGGAAGGCATGGGAAAGGGCAGACATGTGACGAAGAAGAGCCGGGAGATTACGAAACATACAAAAAAATGAGCCGTTAATCAGCTCCATGAGGGACTGAAAATTATAACGCTGCAGTCAGAAGGACTAGTATATCGTAAAATCTATCTAAGAAGGTCGAGAGATCGTGAGACGTACAGAAGAAGGGCTGGATAACCGTAAAATCTGTCGGAAAAGGTTAAGAAAATGTTGACACCTTTCGGAAAAAGCCGAAAAAAAAGCGATACCTGCAAAATAATGCCATAAAATTAAGACAATAGACAATGCCCGATGAGGGTCTAAATACCATGACACTTGCAGAAGAAAAGCCGAAATATCGCGCGACTTGCCAGAGAAGGACCGGATTATCGTAACACCTACAGGGAAAGAGCCGGGAGATGGCAACACCTGCTAAAACAAGTCCATAACATATACTCGATAAGGGCCAAGATCACAAGTCCGGGAGATCGCGCCACCTGTCGATGAAAGGCCGAGAGATCGCGCCATCTAGCACAGTAGGCCCGGGAGATCGCGCTACCTGCCATAGAAGGCCCGGGAGATCGCCGATACCGCTCGACGGCCGACTCACAGGAATCGGGCGACTCGAATAATAAAATTAGCATTTTGAACGTTTCCTTCTCCTGAGGGAGGGGTCGATACGGAAGCGCGGGCCTCGCGATGCCGAATGCGCGTCTTTGTTTACGTCGGATGGTGACGGATCGTCTCGTCCTCCCTTGGCTTGTGGTTCTGCAACTCTTAACCGGTGTACTCGGCTGGCGCGAGTCCAAGATCAATAGCGCACGTGCGGCATAGATCCATTCTCAAAGAAAAATCGATCAATAGCGAATCTACCTCGAGAGCTATCTATCTCATCTTATACGACATTCCGACCTAATGTATTTGACACTTTTAACAGTTATATAAATTTCTATACATTATTTTATATTACATATCCTTTATTCCAACGAGTAAATATTGTATAGTCCAGCGACAATGGCGCATCGTTAGCGCGGTTCTCAATACATCACCGAAGTTAAGGAATATTGGACACGAACCACAACTTGGATGGGTGTTAACAACTTGGTAAACGCGTGTCGCTGGTACATTTGAGCCGCCCCTTAAGAGCAAGTGGTCCAAGCCTCGGGAGCGTCGGAATAATTTGATTCTCTTTAAAAAAAAATGTGATAAACAAATCACAGTTCAGTCGATAGATCGAAAACATTGGCCGGAGGTTGGAGGTTCTGTTTCCAGGGGGCACTGCGTGGAGGATCTTTTCAACCTTTCACATCCGGTCCTGAAACTAAGAGACTCCAGCTCTGGCAACAAATCGTATCAGATAATTTAATTAGCCCAAAGGAAAACCAACCGGCAAGAACTTCGACAGGTGGACCTAAAAATTCCTGAACAGACTAAGAACCGGAGTCAGCAAAACAAACGACAACATCGAGCGGTGAGCAGTGCTTCGGCAGGGAGAGATATTGCTGTGTGACTTGCAGACCGCATCACACCTAAGATCCTGCCCCATGTGCCCGACTAGCTACACATACACCACACAGCACAGGTATTTAACGAGCATTTTCAGCGCATGTAGCATCCCCGTTCAGCACCTATGCAATAATCTTATTATTAACCGTCGGACCGGGTGCAATAACATCAACAGCGATAACGGTTTAATTGGGTTTCGGTATTGTGCTCAAAATTCGGCGGATTAACAAAAGTAATTCCATTACGAAAAAGGTCGTTACGCCGACGCTCAGCCTCCCAGGGCGCCACCTGAGTCGCCCCTCCCACTGATTAGCGGGAGGCGCCCCAAATGATAATACCGTCAAATAATACGCTCGTTAAATTGCTTTATGAGCCGGAGCCCTCTTAAAAAACGCCCTCAATTTTTTTTCACAGCAAGATAAAAATCGACGGTGACTTTTGTGCCTTCCAAGCAAAAAAACGCAACTCTTTTTATTTATTGCACGCGCGAAATCGATTAAAAATGCACATTTGTAAATTGGCTCAAATAAAAAAGATTTTTATGTCTAGCAAAAAGGAACGTTCAAAGCACTCAACATATACTGTTTCTTCGTACTCTTGGTGTAGATCAGTGATTCCCAACAATACGAAACTTCCGTCGGGTAAAAGGGGCGCAGAGTATATTAAATTTCAGCCTCGTTAATCGCGTGTTTAATCCCGACGATATCCGTGAAGTGATTCAATAGCAACTTCGCAGGAGATCACAACCGATTAAAACCATTGGGATACATTCAGAATTCATGAAAGGCTAAACACACGTAATATTTTTTTTAGTCGACATAAATTGACAGTATATGACAAGTCTGTCAGTTGTGGGTAAGTGCAGGAGAGATTAATTGAATTTGAGTATAAACAGCAGTTCTAGGGGAAGGGGGTGCGAAATGGCAGACGGCATATATCGGCATAGTGTGATTATTTTGGAAGATGTAGTTGACTCGTGCAAGGTTCCATATATCACATAGTGTGATACTTTTGGAACATGCCAGTTGACACGTGCCAGATGGTATATATCGGCATACTGAGAAACCTTTGGAAGATACCAGTTTACTCACTATGCCGATGTAAGTCATCTGGCAAACGCCATGGTACGAGAATGTATTAACATAGTGAGAATCTTATGAAACATGCCAGTTGTCGTGTTCGAAATGACATATAGGTTTTATTTTATGTAAGCACATACAGGAGAATACCGACAGATGGTGATAGTAATTCTGAAGTCTCATCTGTGGAATTCTATGACGCTTACCATGTTACATATGGTCAAGCGCTGCATGTGGAGTGTTGATCCGCCAACGTCATAGACGCCCGAGATTCACGCATCATCCTTATTATTACAGGAATTTACTATGAATGAGTGGTCTTCACGGGACGACTTTCGTCTACCACCAATTTTGATTAATAGGCTATGACTGGCATTTTAACGGTGAGGGATAAAATTCACACCAACCGGGGGTATCTTAGAAATCAAAAATCGATTGATAATCTTTTTTTTTAATCTCCTTCTGGGATCGAACCCAAGACCTTTGGATTGCAAAACAAACGCTTTGACCATTTATTCCTTGATACGTTGAAATTCTTTAGATTCAAAAGGAATCCAACGTGTTCTTATTCATCGGATCAACTAATGTATTCTAAAGTTTAGAATACATTAGTTGATACGTGCCAGATACCATATATTGACAAAGTATGATACTTGTAACACGTGCTAGGTGTCAAATATCGGTATTGTGTAAAAAATATATGACTATAATATTTAAAATGTGTCAGGTGTCATATATCAGCATACTTGTGATTTTTTGGTACAAGCCAATTGACAAGTGTCAGGTTGCATATATCGGCAAAGTGTGTGGACACGTCTTAACACCAGTTGATGATGGATGTCGGTGCTCCCGACGCGGTGTTCTTCCACATTGGTCCCCGGTGAGGACCGGAGTCTCAGTGGGGCCCATAATTCTCTCGGGGGCGCGGGCGGAGCTCCGGGGGGGCCACTCTGCCCCGACAAAGGACCCGGCCACAAAAGCGGAGCGCGAGGCTGTGAGCGGATGAATTATGCGGAAGTCGAGAGCGGAAACCTGCGACGCCATTTTCGGAGCGAAACGGAAATCAATGGAGAATTCTAAAGCGAGACGAGATCTGCGAATAAGTACAACAGAAAAATCAAACATCCAAAATAGTTTTTTTTACATTATGAGAGATTGTATGAGAAGAATGTCTTCTGAAAAAGGTATGAGCATACCTGTAAGCATCGGGCATCCGATTTGTAGAAAAATCACATAAGATGGTATTGTTTTCATGTATATCTGTGATCTTTGATAAATGATATTTTTTCTCATTACTTTTATTGCTTCTTTATGTGTTCTCTTTGATTTGTTTCTCTCTTATTCTTCGCGCTTCCTGTGACATATAATTTTTATCATTTATACAGTTTTTCTTGGAATCCCTATTCTTTTTTTTTATGTAAACGCATACAGGAGAATACCGACAGATGGTGATAGTAATTCTGAAGTCTCATCTGTGGAATTCTATGACACTTACCTTGGTGCATATGGCTGAGCGCTGCATGTGGAGTGTTAATCCGCCAACGTCATAGTCTACAGCCCAAGATTCACGAATCATCCTTTATTATTACAAGAATTTACTATGAATGGGTGGTCTTCACGGGACGACCTTCGTCTACCACCAATTTTAATTGATAGGCTATGACTGACATTTTACGGGTAAGGGATCAAATTCACACCAACCCGGAGTATTTTAGAGCTCAGAAATCGATTAAAAATCCTTTTTTTTAAATCTCTTTCGGGGATCAAACTCACGACCTTTGGATTGCAAAGCAAACGCTTTGACCAAAGAGCTATAACCGCCGGCAGAATTCTTCTCAGAATTATTCTGTGAAATATGACAGATCCGTTTATTAGGAATCATCATCATCATTTCAATGTCACGAAACGACGTCACAAAGCTATGTCAGCTGACATCGTTTTCGCCTTGTCCCATGTCAGGTCTGCCTCAGTGAGTTCCGCAGAATACATTTTATACACAATTTTCGACTACCTTTCAAGAACGGCGAGAATCCGAGGGCTTGAAAAAAATTCAGCTACAGTTTATGCTCTCCTGCGGCATCCGGAGTTTATTTTTTATGTAAACACATAGAGTAGAATACCGAAAGATGGTGATAGTTATTCTGAATATGTACTCATCTAAGGAATTCTATGACGCTTACCGTAGTGCATATGGCTAAGCGCTGCATGTGGAGTGTTGATCCGCCAACGTCAGACTACAGACCGAGATTCACGCAAGGATGTTATTATTATAGGAATTTACTATGAATATACTACCATAAATCTTAATTAATAGGCTATGACTGACATTTTACGGGTGAGGGATCAAATTCACGCCGCGGTATTTTAGAGCTCAGAAATCGATTGAAAATCTTTTTTTCAAATCTCCGTCGGGGATCGAACCCACGACCTTTGGCGTACAAAGTAAACGCTTTGACCATTGAGCTATACCCGCCGAAAAGTACATGTATCATCCATGTTTCGCAGCCCTAACAAAGAATGAGGACGATATGTAGTTGGGTCATTGTTTTGATCGGGTAATGCTACGAGACCCAGATATTGCACATAAAATTTTAAGACGATCCACCGTTCTCGGGAATAGGCTCTAAGTCTAGGGTTACTAACCCCATACCCCAGTCACCCAGGACAGCCGTCGATACGCCAATAAAAAAAATAGAAAGGAGTTTTGAAATTTATTTTAAAACGAGGTTATGTTACTATATAACCGCACGACTCTTTCCAATTTGCAGATTCATTTTGAACGGTGTCACGACCTATCGTCCCCCCACAATACAAACTAACCTAACCTAAGGATTTGTCCAGTGATCGTAGAGTTCAGAGATGCATAGGACTCGTTAATGAAATAACTTAGGTTAGGTTTGGTTAGATCAGCGAGACATCCAGTGCACCAAATGTCCCGTGCACCAGACGTCTAGTGCGCCCCACGTCGTTACCGATGAGTCGTAGAACGAATTGTCTGGGGTCGAAATGAAGTGGAACCGTCTAAACAGACTACAATTTTCAGCATGTTTTACAATCCGCGCAGAAAACAGCTCTCTGAACGCGCCGATAGCGTTTCACTTAACGCAATAATATCGACGGCACTAAAGCCTGCACCATCCTCCAAGAAGCGGCTAAAGAAAACTAACGACACGCGGTAAACAACAGACGGTAACATATCCGAATTCCGCATAAATTGTGGCCTTTACGAAGAATGGCTAATGACAAATAAATTGTAAAAGTGAGCGAAAATCGCAGCCACGGAATAAAAAACACAACAAAGGTAGATTGGATCTCACAAAAAATTGGAACAAACTGGTAAAGTCGCGGTAATTTTTTAGTAGCCACACAGTCTGTTCAAAACGATATTTTGTATTAAACATCCAAAATTAATTGTTATAATCAAACTATCTTTAATGGAATCTGTCAAATCAGTCAAATCAGTCGGGTACGACACAGGGCATTTTTTCCACTCTATGTAAAGTGAAGCGATCAAGGTCCGAAACAGTATCGGGGAACTTGCTGTGTATGAAATTTAATGTATTAATATTAATTTTATAAATGCTTACTCATGTATAGACTAAGGTATAAAAAGGGGTCTCTTATCGAATGAATTAGAATCAATTCAACTCCGGTCTTTGGATTTATACTTAGTGCCGGAACCTGGATATTCCGGCATCACCACTTAAGCTGATGCCGTCATTTCGGGACCGCGACCTCGGTTCCGGAATACAGTCTATGTTCGATAGGTTATAAGCACTTTTTTAGAATTGCATCGAAAAGGACCCCTCTTTCTCGATCAGCAACTAAATACGTTATGTATTATGTGGCGTAGAGCTGAAATGTATAGAGGTGACGAATAAATCAACTTTTTTAGTTCGCTCTAACTAGGGAGTAGATATGGAATGAGAAGTTTATCCAAAGGAATCGGAATGGTGAGTTAATGGTTGGCGATGTCTGCGGTGGTGATTTATGGTGCTCCCCACCACGACAGCCCCAGACAGCGGACAGTACTGAAGCCAGTAAGGGAGCTAGTACGAGAGACAGTACGCTTGCTGTGGTCGACCGCTCGATAGTCACCAACTCTCTTCCGAATCCATTAAACTAACATGTGGTGAACAAAGCCAGACAATAAGTGAGGAGAGATCTAATCTGTGGACTGTATAACGTTCGCCATTTTAAGGACAACACTTAAATGCTGTCTAATTCGAGATAAATAATAACATTCTTAAGCCCTTGGGTCGTTTAAAAATCAACTTAAGTATTTTATTGCAAACTCCGTGTTTTTTTTTTCAAATTCAAAACCATGACGGTAAGCAAATGCTTTACCACTAAGCCAAACCCATCGCCATTCTATTTGTTATGACAGTTGCTTCATTTCATGTTGGTGCAACTGTCATCTTAAATTTGATTTTTTGCCGCGATTGCCTAGGCGGCGCTGCATGAAACAGGGTTCTGGCAGTTAGCAGTTATCTGTCCGACCGGTATGGTGAACGCCATACCGGTCGGACGAAAAATCAAGGCTTTATGTGCGTATGCAAACGCCGTGTAATTTTATATAATTTAAACTAATATTATTAGATGTGCATGTCAGACGGGCGAACAAAAATAAGAGACAACATATCGTTTTTAGAGGCTTTACGGCATCAGCGTAAAAGAGCTATATCAAGCTGATATCAACATGAAACATGCTTTCGACAATTAGCAAAAAAATAAACTCATCAGTCGTGGCTTCAGTCAATTTACTCATTGGTATCAATGTACGAGTATATATTATACATTTTTGAGTAAAAGAATCTTTTCGTTTGTCGAATCGGTGTTTTCCCGTTTTCCCAGAGATCGCTCCCACCCTTGGTGTGTTTGCGCCAGAAAGTTTTGCTTCCCCGCGGCGCAGAATGATTTATCCCTTTAAAACTAATGTCCTGGAAAGCTTTTGGACGGGAGAGCGGTCCTGAGAAGAACGAGGGCGGCTCAATAGAACAAACGTTATATTTTTAATTTTCTCACACTGCAACTTAAAAAAGGAAATTTTATTCAATCTGCGTTATATTTTAGAGATAAAAAATTATATCCGCTCCCTGCCTGAATCATATGACCGTGATGATTTGTCCCCATACAGTTTCGTCAGTTTCCATGATTTTCACTTAGTCGCGTACATTATATATGAAAATATACATACTTTGAATATATACTATAGCGACATCCATCATACGATGATAACATATATAGAAGTTCCGAGACGAGTCAGCTCAGGCGGAAGAAATCCGCGGTTCGCATCCCGCTCCTGCCGATATTTTTTCTGAATGAATTGACTAGTTTAAAGAATTTTATGTGTAGTATATGTATATTTAATTACTTATTACATATGATTGATTTATTTATTTTAACAGATAAAAATCCAAGTAAATGCCCAATTAATACGCAAGGTATAAAATAACTGGTGGTGCTTATCTGAAAGTGATAAAAAAATACTAGAGGCCTTTGAGATGTGGTCGTACAGAAGAATTCTCGGAATTTCCTGGAGAGACCACGTCACGAACAATGAGGTTCTCAAGATAATCAAGGAAGATAGGCACCTAATGAGAACCATCTCAGAGAGGCAAGCCCGATGGATCGGTCACATCATGCGCCACGATGGTCTTCTTCACGATATTGTGGAGGGGTTGGTTGAGGGTAGAAACTGTTGAGGGCGCCCAAGACGGGAGTATTTGCAGCAAGTGTTCGAGGACATGAGTTGTAGCTCTTATGCTGAGCAGAAGACGATTTCAGAGGATCGAGAGGAGTGAAAATCGAGATGCAAGGTTTTGTTGATGCAAACCAATCCACCGGATTAATACTAAGATGAAGAAAATACCTAGAAGTAAACATTAATCAAAACACATAAGTAAAAGAAGAAGTAGAAAGTGGTTATTGTGTTGAGATGTGTGTGGCATTTTTTGACTCTCTTATATTTCGACCGCCGTTGAAGGGGTCATCCTCAAGGTTAATGATCACACAAGTGAAAATCTACGAATTAATTTACATAAAAAATAATTCCATCGACTTTACGTCGTATGTGACCATGGATTGCCCCGAAAGAGGACCTAGCTCCTGGACACGACCAGAAGTGGAATATATGGAGGTCCCTTAACATAATTCGTACCGAAGTATGCAAGACGAGGACACAAATGAAAGCCTGGCAGTTTTACAGCGGACCGACTGAATGTGAACACGGCGTGGAGCAGACCCTGTCGCACATTTTGGACTGTGCGCTGTATCCGAGTGGCTGCAGAAAGACCTCATGATGGCCGGGAGTTACGTCATCGACGTCGCCCATTTTTGGGCATACAGGATCTGACCCTGTTGTTTCCGACACGATTATATATACGGGAACATGTGTAAATCTTTCACTAAAATTTGTCGTAGAAGTCCGTCTAGTGATGCTAAATTGCGTGGCCCGTCGTCTGCTTTATTTTTCTTCGTTCTCAGCGACATCGGCAGCCACAACCGTAATATTCTCGGCCGAATTTCCGGTGGCGGCCACGCCCTGCAAGATCTCTTGTGGTTTAATTGTGTTCGAGTCGAGTAACTAAGCGCCGGAATGTTTGCCCAGTTGCCGCGACACGATTAGAAAATTGACATCGAAATTCATGCTGCGCTAACACCACAGACCGATTATAGATGATATGAAAACTACTGTATCAGCAGCAATGTTTAAAAAATTACGCGCTTGCTGACCCGCCCTCGTATAATTCGTTATGTGCGAATTGCGCCTCAAGTAATATGATAAAGGACCATACCTCGCGCAGGTGAAACCTAGTAATCGGTTTATGTGATTCCACTCTCATACCGCACCTAGCTGGAGTATATGGTCACCATAAAATAACACAACATTCCATCCATATCAATCATCCTAAAGAAAAGTGCGGTATTATACAGTACCTGACTTTCTCGAAGAGAAGGTGACTGCAGTATTAGAGGTATTTTTTTAACTCTTTCATAGCGCATGGTGTCTACAGCAATTGTAAGCTTTAAACAGTTTAAACGATTTTTTAAGCGTCTTATTACAGCCGTATTTTATTGATGTGATTTCAAAATTACCTGAATAGGCGAAAGTAATGTCATGTTACGGTCGAGCGGGGAAACCAAGTCTTTATCGAAAATATGTGTCAATGTGCTTCGGAAAAAGTGTGTGTTGTTAATCTGCTCCTCATACTTCCACCATGCGATCCGATAATTATCCCGGCGACGTGAGGTCGTTTCTACCGTAGAGATGAGGATGTCAAAATATATTGCAATGTAAATTAATATAGTTAAAAAAAAACACAAAAACACAAAAACACACAAAAAAACACCAGCCGCTGTTTGCTAACATCATCATTTCGTCACTAAATGCCGCTATAAAGCTGTCAGCCGCCATGGTGTTCGCCTCATTATATTTCAACTATGACTCCCGGAGCACATTTCATGTATAGTCTTCCACAGGACAACGCAAGACCGGGGGCTTCAATAAAAGACAGCTGTAGTTTATGGTCTCCTGCGGCAACCGAAGTACATGTTACAGCCAGGTCCACCTTCGTGTCTTGACAGAATGTAGGATGGAAGGCTGACTTATGCACTCACTCATCTCGTCATTCCTCACAAGGTCAAACCACCCTACCCCCGTACTCTACGCAGGCATCTGCTTTCATAACTCATTAATGGCTGCATCGGCTTATGGTGAGATGCCAAGATACGCATCTCTAAAGAAGAATTTAGTTTAATTTACTGTAAGCGCAGTTCTCGTTAGATCACCGAAGTTAAGCAACATTGGTCGCGTAAAAAACTTGGATAGGTCAACGCGATGGTTGAGCCGCTCCTTAAGATGGAATAGTCTTAATATTACGATTAACTAATCACCCAAAAATATGCCTCGGATACTACAATGTTGTATTTTTATGTCCCCGGTCTCCTGCACTGAATTCTGTCGGTATTCTCCTGAATGTGTTTCAATAAAAAGCAGCCGCTGCTTGTATTGCTACGATACAACAACACCAGCCGCTGGTTGCCAGTGCTGACAAGCAGCCAAGTGAAATTTACGCTCAAGCCTCTCTTCATCGGAATGTATAGTATTTGCATTGTGTTAATCTCGTTGAGAGCTTTCGTCCGCGCGTTGGTTGCGATAGTTTTTGCGATTTTTACATAAAAAACAGTTGCTGCTACGATACAAAAATACCAGCCGCTGCTTGCCAGCGCTGACAAGCAGCCAAGTGAATTTTACGCTCAAGACTCGCCTCTTCATTCGTGAGTGTATTTGCATTGTCTTCAATCGAGTTGAGAGCTTTCGTCCGAGCGTTGGTTGCGATAGCTTCTCCGGCGCCCCTCTGTGTCCCGCCGCCCCGGGGCCGCCGCATAAATCTCCGCTAACAATGAAATAATACAGCGCCGCCCCCGGCCGCCCGCCGCCTGCCGCCCGGGCGGCGCTGCTTTCAAGGGAACCGATTTCGCGGCCTTTCTATTCATTGTATTTTTGCCGCCCCATGTAAAAATAAGCATTTTCGAGTCGAAGCGCTCCCGACGGAGACATTTGCCTTTGGCGTCGTCTATGTCGGCTAACACCTGGAAAATACGGTCGCCACGAAATTCTGCCACGAAATTCCGCCACGAAATGCCGCTACACATTTATGTCGTGGCTTACTTCGCGTGCGTTCAAAGCAAAGCGTTGACGGAAATATTATAAATATATCAATTACGAACAATGAGGTTTTCAGGATAATCAAGGAAGATAGGCACCTAGTAAGAACCATCTCAGGGAGGCGAGCCCGGTGGATCGGTCACATCATGCGCCACGATGGTCTTCTTCACGACATTGTGAAGGGGATGGTTGAGAGTATAAACTGTAGAGGGCGCCCTAGACGGGAGTATTTGCAGCAAGTGTTCGAGGACATGAATTGTAGCTCTTATGCTGAGCTGAAGAGGGTTGCGGAGGACCGAGAGGAATGGAGATCGAGATGCAAGATTCTGTTGCTGCAAACCAATCCACCGGATTAATACTACGAAGAAGATCAATATAATTATTTTTCCTTCGCATATTTGGCGCATACGGTCAAAACGAAATTCCGCCACACATTTTTGTGGGCTGCACATTATTTCGATCTAAAACAGTGGTTAACTGGTGCCTCGCGTATATTCATACAAAGCGTTGAAGTTAATATTGTCATATCAATATATAATTTTTTTCGAAAAATTCCGCCACATTTCATTTCGAGAAAAATAAACTAAGGCAGTGGTTTTAATATATTATACAACACGATGATTTTTTCTTCTTCTCATAAATGGACCAAATGGTCACCATAAGTTCGCATTTCTGTCAACTGCATATTATCGCCATTTCGAGTGGAACGACCTAGAGCAGAAGTTTACTGGTGTTTCGTAAAGCCCTTGACCGAAATATACGAGTATATTAATATTGAGGTGCACCGCCCCTTAGAACTGAATGGTCCAAACTTCTAGAGCATTAGGCTAATTATATAATCTCCTTAAAAATATGGAAAAAAAAAACTTCAATTACTAAGTCTCCGGGCTCTCGCCATAAAGGCCGCCGGGAACCATACGAGTAAGTTTCTATCTGGGCCTCTGGGTGCAGAGATGTCTTGAGACAAGAAATGGAAGCTGACAGAACCGTATAGCAACAATTTGTGGCGACCATATGCTGCAGATATGGAAAAAAAAATATTCCCATATCCACTACATATCTAGAGAATTTAGCCACCACAAATTTTCGTCATTGATAATAGATGCACACCTACAATTTTACGCTTCCAAAAATATTCAAGAGAAAAATAAAACCTCCTACAATTTTACCATGCCATAAAATATTTAGCATTTAAATAGGCATTTAACCCGTTGACTGCCATCATATTTCGCATATCTGCAACCTACAAGTCAATATGGAAAAAATGATTTTCAAGGTCACAATAATTTTAAAAAAAACGCAAAGATTTAAAAAAAAGAAACCAACAGTAATATTTAAGACTTCAAGTAACACGCCACACTGCACACAATCGTTTAATGCGAACGCCGACGCAAGACTACTCCATACAAAATGTACGCAATTGACAACCCCGACCGACCGGGGTTCGTGGCGCTTCGTTTGAGTAGCCGAAGAACCCCGATTGGGGTTTGTGGCAGTCAATGAGTTAATTAACTTTGTGGCGGGCAGCGGGTCATGACCATATGCTTCAGTTAGGGATTGCGAATATGGTGATGATGATCAAAATGCTATGAGCGGAAAGAATATGGTGACATAGTAATTGCAAATAGCGGCTGTTGTTACTGTATCATAGAAACACAAGCAGCCTAGTGTGATCGAAGTTTATGGTTATGTTTATTTAGGTGTCTGTCAAAGCTTTGCTGATCACCGATCATAGTTCGACAACCTGAAAAGAAGCATCCTTGCAGAAGGTCATGTGGTCCCCCTTCACTCACCTCGGATTGCCGCGTAGAGCCGCGTGGTGCAGCGCATTGAAGCCATTGTTGTTTGTGAGGGTCACATCAGCTTGATGCTCCAGCAGGAGCGCCAGCATGTCGTCTCGCTTCTTGGAGATGGCGTCGTGAAGAGGCGTGTCACCTTCCGAGTCCTAAGCACAAACACCGAGCAACATCACAGTTTGTTGAAAAACACTATTTTTAGACTACAATATTAGCAACGTTTTAAGAGCAATTCTCGTTTGATTCTAATTGAAGGTAAGCGACATTGGATTGCTAACCCTTTCGCATTGGTTGTCGGCATATGTCGTCAAAGATTCCTCGACATCAGTTAACGTGATATATCGTTTTACTACTTTGAGTACTCATTGTGACATATACGGTAAGAAATTATTGAATATAATCGTTTTATATGCATCTTCTGATAGCTAAAGGATAGGAGAACTAATGTGATATATGAAAATAGGTCAGATAAGTACATTTATGCTTCAAATACAAGTTTTAAGCAAAAATAAACGGTTTGAAAAATTCACGCCGTATTGACAGTATAATTTGTATTCCACCGAGCCGTAACAAAAGGTTCTCTTTTGGTAACTCACTCAGCCCTCCTTTCTGCCGTCAGTTCATCACATAAAAAACGTGAGAAGTGTGTTTGTACCTGAAGGCTTGGATGGCAGCCGAGTTGAAGTAGCGTTCGCACGACCGGCAGATGCCCCTTGTTGACAGTAATGTGCAGCGCCGTCTGTCGGCGACGGTTGCGGGCGTTCAGGTCAGCGCCCGCAGCGCGCAGGAGCCGCAGAGCCCCCGGCTCGTCCCCGAAGGCCGCGTGGTGGACGGCGCGGTCGCCATCTTTATCCTCGGCATCTGCGTCAGCCGCGTGCCTCAAGAGCGTGCTGATCACGTCCAAGTGACCGTTCTGAGACGCGGCCTGAATGGAAAATTTCACATATTAGTGGATGAAAACAATAAATAGTAAAATTCTAAAATTTCATTTGAAAACATGAAATTCTGTGCTTAAAAATTAATATATAGAGCAATAACAGATACAAATAAAAATATAAAGAGCAATATTTTATCACATGCATTATACAAAAATAATATTATTTCATATTAAAGAATGTCATAATATTTGTGTCATTCCTCATTTTTTAATAGTTGTATGAATATTTTTTACTGTTCAATTCAATATTTAAAAGTTTGGGGGTAGTTCCTTGTTTTGCTGCCGTCTCTGCTGATGGCGCTACCGGGGAACAATATTGCTTTCATAACTTCTTAGGTTTTCACGGCCAGATTTGATATTGTGGTTTTTGGGTTTAGCCGTGTATGGCGAATTTCTTTTAACCAATATTTCGACCGCCATTGCAGGGGTCTTCTTCAGGATTGATGATTTAGTTGTGATTTAGTTGTGAGTTGGTGTCATATTTTTTTTTTACAAGCGTTATTGATATCTTCATGGCAACTACATACTCAAGTTTCATTGGTCTGGAGAACCGTGGGTATGTTCTAAGAATCCGGTGGGTATGTTCTAAAATTACGGTAGGTATGTTCTAAGAATTGTACCTCCACGAACGTCATATCGGACTGTGGTCATCCTTGCTTGTCTGTACAGGTTTTAGAGTATGTGCTAGAGGTGGAAGCCATGCTGTATTGAGAATCAAGCCGTCATCCCTGTTGATGTTGATGGGATGTCTTTTGATTTCAATGGCGGTCGAAATATTGGTTAAAAGAAATTCGCCACACACGGCTAAACCCGAAAGCCACAATATCAATATTGCTTTCGTCTGCCACAGACAAACAGTGGCATTACTTACATAAGATGCCGGTCGTCGCAATAATATGGTGACGGTTGGTATCAAGGGATGTGAGCATTATAGTGCATATATCACCTGGAGAGCCGTGTGTCCCCCGAACACGCCGTTGACGTCAGCTCCTCGCGCCGGAGCAGCGCTGGCCCCGGGAGGCAGCGGGTGTGCGGCCGCGGTCAAGATCTCGTCCACCTTTCCGGCATCACCGTTGGCCGCTGACTTGACCAGTTCTTCATTGACGTCTCCGGAGACATGTGTCTCAAACAGCTTCTTCAGCAGGGCAGAAAGCCGTTCCCCTTGATTTAAAAACAAATTATTTTTTATGAGTTATACAAAAAAATCATTTTATATATGATTTCAGTATATTCCTTACCTAACCTATCTACTTCTATAGTTCAACTTCAATTGTATTGTATTATCATTTATAAACATAACTAATTTTAATTGCAAATTTTTATAAATGGGCTTGTATTATAAAAAAATACAAAATTAAACAATGAAAGATACTAAAAGACTCTCACTTTAAATAAAGTACAAGGTACAAGGCTACAAATTAGTCAGTCAGCCCTTCATCCCAAAGCTGCATAATGCACATTAAATACATATTTGATGACATTTAACCTGCTTGCATCGATACCCGATATATGCCGCGTAAGATTCCACTACCGTTGACATCGGTAGCCGTGACAAATCATTTTGTTACTTTCTTAGAATAGTTTTTTATGCATCATCTGATAGATGGAGGATACAAGAACCAATGTGATATATGAAAATAGAGATAAGTACATTTATGCTTCAAATACTAGTTTTATAATTGACATTATAATTTGTATTCCACCGAGCCGTACTGAAATTGTTAAGGACTATGAAAATCTATCGATTTGAACAAAAGACAAATTTTTGTTATTTAACTTTATTTAAGACGATTCAGTGATTAAATCGATGCTCCAAAGACCAAGACCATAGAAAGAGCATAATCTTCTTTTTCTTTACTTATTTGCTTCACAGTTAATGCGCATGGTCATCAAAAGTTATCATATTATTCTATCAGCTAACATGGTCTTCGTCGCGTCCCATTTCAACTCTGTCTCTCGGAACTTCATTATAGAGTACATTTTATTCCTGACACAGTACCTGGCATAGAGATCTCGGGAGCCTAAAACATAGCTATAATTTATGCACTTCTGGGACATTCTAAGAACATGTCTCAAGTGTCGAGTCCGCATTCATCTCATGACCAACTGTAGGATAGAAGGCTGCCATGTCTGCTTCCTACCTCGCCATTCCTCAAATTTTATTAAATACGATCCTGAAATAAGATATAATACAAGAGAAACAATTTAGAAATATACGTATTTATGATTATTAACAATAGTTATCAAAAAGTCCCGAAGCTCGCTAAACAGAAGACTCCACGAAATTACTTTGATAAATAAATTCGTGGAGCTCATGTCGAAACTGGGCACTCAATTGGAATATATCAGTATTCGAGGCGATATGGTTGAACAGTCTGATAACTCTCCCACGAGGCAATAGTCTCTGGAGTTAAGCCATCTTACCCTTAAGATTTTATAGTACATATTCTCAAAATCCATTGTACACCTGAAAGCTTTTGAATGGCTGCAGATCCTGACTTCTCACTACAAGCATTTTTTACAGATATTTAATGTGCCTGACCTGATGAGTTTCCTGGAACACTTCCATCAGAAGACGCCACCTTGGTGACGGCGTTAGGGTTGTACGTCCAGGAAGTGTTGCAAACTTCAACTTTCAGATCGTTGTCGTGATATATCTGCTGAACACGGCCAATCTTTCCCAGGGTCTAAAATTTAAAAATATAAATGAGTAATATGAATTAAGTATAAGGACTGTTTTGTATGTAATATACAATGTCATTTACAGACTTAATAAAATTTTAATACACAAAGAAAATATAGCAACACTTGGGTGGTAAATGGTACAGTGAAGAATGTTCATGTAATGAACAAATCTTGAGCGTTATATGAACTATCTATGGTTCATATCTCATGTCTATCATTTATTTTTCTCTGCTTAATTGATATAGAAAAAAATTAGTTAGTATTCGTATTTGCTACTATTTTCTATGTATATTAATGTATTTACCGTTCTTGAGATATTATAAAGATCAATGTCAAAAATGAAAAACAATGTAACTTAATATTACCATTAATTTTAACTTTACACGTTTAACGCCATGTAATGTTTTTAATGTATTAGACCCAGAGGCGCCATATAGGTCACATTCAATGTTAAAATTCCATTCCAATGTAACCGCTGGTGTACAGGGACTGTTTGTTCGAAAAAAAACGTAGGTCACCGGTGACCTACATGGCGTGAAACGTGTTAAATAGTGGTTCTTTACCTTCAGATCATAAGACAAATCGCAGATCTAAAATGAAACTAAAATCATTGTATTTCAAGGAAATATAAAAATGAAAATATTACCCAAAATAATAAATTAATATCAACAATATTTCGTCTTAGAAAAATGCTCAATACAGATTGGACATGTTTTAGATTATCAGGGTAATGTTTGAACCCAAAATTATGTAAAATATAACAGATTGACTAAATTCTTAGACTACTTTAGTATTAATTTCAATATCCCTTCGAGAGTTCTTTTACCAATGAAGTACTTTTGCATTTTGACATTTGTAATTTAAGACAATTATCATTTAATTATGTGTAATTATTGCATTATAAATACTTAAATTATGTTAGTAATAAATAAATAAAAACACATATATTGGTATATTAGTAAGGGGTGTTTTACCGGTGCCATAGCCTCTGCCCATTCTCCATGGCCGCGCTGCAGCGCCTTGACTCGCTCTTGATCTGCGCAGACCTGCACCAGGTCTCCCACTACGAAGGCACCGGCTCCCAACCCACTGCCACTGCAAACCTAAAAACATAAAATGACCTTTTACTACAAATAACTAAGAATCTTCTTACTTAAAGTACCTAATATACTGACATCAGCATGATGTAGTCCTTGCTTACTGTTACCGAAAGCCTCAATATACGATCTTTCGTCTCTTTATTTCGGGTCGATTGTCGGGCATTTAAGTGCGCCGTGCTGACAGGTGTATTAGTTAAGAACATCACCGCTCGTGGCGCTGAGCGAGATCCGTAGTGCCGTCGAGCCCACACGGCAGTCGGTTCCCACCCTTTAGCGTGACAAGGTCCGCATTATGGCCCAGCGGCATGTCATTCAGCGTGGTCAAAAGATTGTAATGTTTTTAACGTAAATATAATCTGTGCTTCAAAAAGAAAGTGTTTGTCTGCTGACCTGTTCCTCATCCTGTCCTCGCGCGACGTAATAACTCCCCTCTTTGAGAGAGGAGGATGTTAATACATAATCATATTTGTTTAATTAAATTATTTGCATGCACATGTAAACCATATTGAGATCACATTTGAAGAATAACTCACTTTGGTCAGCACAGCTGGGTTGAAGGTCCAGCGGTTGGCGCTGGGGTAAGAGACGACGATGTCGTGGTCCTCGTCGATGCCCACGACCGTGCCGGCCGCCCCGAGGCACTCGAACATGCCGTCGGTCCAGCCGCCGTGGCCGTGCTGCAGCGACTGCACCAGCTCCAGCTCTAGCTGCACGGCCACCTGCTCGCCCACCTGCAGCCCCGGGGGGCCTGCGCGCCCCGCGCCCAGCTCTCCCAGCAGCGGCAGGTGCTCGCGGTACACGGCCTGCCCCTTCACGTCGCTCACCACCTGCAACACCACCACACTGTTGACTGTACCTTACACCACCTTACAGAGATATTTCTTGAGGTAACCAACCTATTGTTATAAATTTATAACAACCTATATCGAGTTGGTATCAGTAGCTACTGTCATAGCTCTTTCAGGCTGGTTCTGAAAAGCCTCAATATGCGATTTTTTGTCTCTTATTTTTGTTCCCTCATCTGACACGCACATATAAAAATGTTAGTCTAAGTTATAAATTTAAGTAGTTATATTTAGTTTATTTGTTTTTTACAGGCGCTCCATGTCACGTGGGAGCGGCATAGTTTGCCAGTTGGTCACTATTAATTTTTGGTGGCAATGACTCTCACTGACACCAGCTAGCTCACTCTCTGCCCAGACGCCGACGTGAACACCATTTTATGTGTCCCGGGAAGAGGACCGAACTTTGTCAGTCTTTTAACGTAAAATAAATGTCAATTTGCTTCTAGATGAGTTCTTTGCTTTGGCGACCTACTCCTCATCCACCCACCACGCATCCTGATAACAATCTTGATGATCTGGCGTCACTTTGATTAGACGGGGGATGTCATTACTTTCCTTTAGAATGATTAAAGTGAGGAAGCCTCAGCGCTTGACTCACCTCAAATCTTAAGAAACGTCTCTGCAAACAGGTGTTAAGATGGTTACTTTAAGTCAAGGAATTTCTCTGCATACGGGTGCTAGTGGTGAAACTGTAGTTCAAGGTTTTGATCCCCAATTGAGATTTAAAAAACACATTTTTAAGCAATTTCTAAGAACCTTCTAAGCAGTAAATACCCCTTGGTTGGTGTGAATAAATACCCTTACACATAAAATGACAGTCATTGCCTATCAATTAAAATTGACGGTTGACAAAAGTCGTCCCGTAAACAGCACTCATTCTTAGTGAATTCCTCTAATAATTGGATAATGCGTGAATTTCGCACTGTATTCTATACTTTTTAAGAGATATTTTGATTGTTGGAACCAATTCTTTGAATTATATGATATTCTTTTTGCACCGCTTTCTGGAAGAAAGTATTACACAAACAAAAGGATGAGGTGAAATTTAAATGCAAATGCGGATGTACCTTAAGGTCTGCCATTCCTTCGAAGCCGACTCGATAGAGATTCTTGGCTCCGTTGTCCCACACCACATAAGCGGCCGAGCGCTGGCTGGCGGCCGACCAGTCCTGAACTTCATTCACCTTCCCTCGCCGGCCGTTACCTCCATCTTGATCCTCCCACTGCCAGTCAACCTGAAAAATTCATGTAAAAGTCAAATGATGTATGATATTAGAAAAAGATTATTTTTTTTGATATTTGTAGAAAAACAAATTTATTTGACACAATCGTTGAATCAAATTTGAAATTGTTTATGGTGGAAATGTTATTTAAAATAAACAATTAATCATTTACTGTATATATGGAGATATTGAAATGGTTCCACAGTTTCATGTAATCCTTTTTCTGTAAATTAGTTTTGTAATTGTGAGAATTGATAAGTTTAGTCTTACCTCCTCAAAAGCACGGTTCAATTTCATTAAAATATACTGGATCAGGATCCATATTAAAACAAGGAAAAGCCATGACGTAGCTGATGCTGATCCACTAACATCTCTGATAACTCTGGCGCTAGGGAAGATGCCTTGCAAGGCATGTTCCTTTCTCATATAACACAGTTCCACTGAAGAATACGGAGAGCCTGGCTAGCTGTTACAGTAAAACCAATTGCGCAGCTTAATGTTTGTAGCATTGAGGATAACGGTCTTGAACTTACCCCTCTGACAACCCTGGCGCCCGGGAAGATGCCCCGCACGGCCTGCTTCTTGCTCTTGCGCCGTGGCTCCACGGGGCAGCGCTGGGCGCCCGGCGCGCTGATGCGGGAGAAGCGATGGCGCAGCTGATGCTTGTCACCGTGGTAGCACACGGAGCACAAGTCATAGTTGGTGCACTCACCACACTTCCAACGGATGCCTGAAGAAAATAATCAAGACTGTCATTACTCAATTTCAATTTATTTATTACACAACACATTAAAGGAAACTTTATGGTTGTATAATATATACTAAATGAAACAATTTAAACATTAACTTCTATAAGGCGCACAATATATTATATTTAAAGGCTCACCAAAGATGGGCTGCTGGCGGCAAGTGTCACACATGGTGCCGTCATGCTTGACACCCGTAGAGGCGCTGTCTAGCACGCGCAGGTCGTAGGCGCCTGAGCAGCGGTAGTTGGCAGCCGTGCCGTTGTCCCAGACAACCACCACCTCCTCCGGGGACTCAAAGTTACGCACCGTCCCTGCGTGGCCCTCCCCGCCGTCCTGCAATAACCATCAATATGAATATCATCATCATTCAATATCCACTCCCTAACTGGAGCACAATCATACTCAAACTTATAAATCTTATTTTTTTTAAAGGCAGATCTTGAGTTCCTTACTGGCTTGATTAATTAAAATCCGAAAATTTAAGTGTGTTTATGATCTCTGAAAAGACATCCTTCTAACCTAAAAGCTCACCTAACCGAACGTACACTGATATATCTTTATTTTTCAAGTCGAGGCAGATGTTGAGCCCCTCACTAACCTGCTTGCCCCACTTCCAGTCGGGCCCCCGGATGACGCGGGCACCAACACCCTCCATCATGAAGCGCGTAGCGCGGGCCGCCGAAGAGGGGCCTGCGGCGTTCACGCTCTCCATCTGAGAATATCAATCACCAATAATATAAACCGATTCAAAAATGTTATCGAGCTCTTTTTGGCATTGTCTTGACAGAACACATACAGTAAAAGATGTTGCCAAGTTGCCTCTGTAAAATCCCACTAAAAATCAAATATTTTTTCATCTTTTTCTCCCTCCTTATTCGCTTACTTTAAAAGCATCAAAATTTTTCATCATCACAAATATTTAGTTTTCGAAAATATTCTCATCTTTTAAGTAACACCAAAGCAATACTTTCAGACCTGCCATTACTAATAGCAACCAATTTTATAAATTTTGTTTTATTTTTAACTAAACATTTAGTTAATGCATTTGTTTTTAGATAAATGAATAAATTATTTATTTGATAAAGTAGCTAAATTTTCAAATGTTTTTTTATTTTTGATACAGGTATGATAAAAAGATAAATAAATCTAAATTAAAATAATATCCTAAAATTATGGAAAATCAAAAATCTATAAATATTTAATATTTTTGAAATGGTGTATTTAAACAATTTTTGTATAAAAATATAACTCTTCATATTACTGATATTATAAATTATTTTTAAAAAAAATGGTACCTAACATTTTTTTGCTAGGTAGGTATTTTTAATTTATTCCATTTATTGACATGCAAATTGCTTCTGGTTTGCTTCATTCCTCAGTTTACTAACATCAGTTTGCGGTTTGTGACAGTTCTCAACTGTCAAAATGTTAGGTTAAACGACGCTTTCGCGTTCTATATATGTATTCTCTAATTATTACCACCATTTTTGAGTTACTGCATTAAAAAATAACAATGGGAAAGCACAAAGACAAGAAGAGACGACGCCGTTCGCGGTCCTCCTCTTCCTCGAGCGAGGACAGCGCGGAAGAGTCGAGGCGCCGCGACCTGCGCGAGAGAGACGAGTTCTCCGCGCGGTTAAAGGGACGAGATGACGATCGTACACGGCGAGTGGCGGAGCCTGAAGGGCGGCGGCCCGCAGAGGCTGCTGCGCGAGGACTGCTGGCAGCGGCGGCAGACCGCGATCGCCTACTTCCCGGACTGCGCGTGCAGTCGCGCCGCAAATATCTCGAGAAGCGTAAGGATGACAAGGTGGCTGAGCTTGAAGCGGACATCGCTGATGATGAATACCTCTTCGATGATCAAATGTAAGACCAAATGAAATTATATTAGAATACAAATAATTTTAAATTGAATCACTTTTTATGACAAAGTTGTCCAGGCTATGAATCGGATATGGGAAAAAGTAAGTATATACATAAATAAAAAATCATTTTGCTAACATGGAACGATGTAGACAGCGTTGAAATGCCTTAAACTATATCAATGAACTAGTATTGCTTTGTAATGATGTTTTACAATGTATCTCGATTTATTTTATTTTTATCTACAGCTTAACGGCTCGAGAGAAAAAAGAGCGGGAACACAAGAAAGAGCTTCTGCGGATAGCCAAGGAGCATGAGCGTGCTCGGGAGCTGGAGAACGTCCAACGCTACCACATGCCGAGGGACCTCAAGAAGGGAGAGAAAGGTAAATCAATGATAATCAATCACTTATTAAGTCTATAATTGATTAAATACACATGATTTATGAATCCTCAAAAAGCTTTGGCATTGTAAAAAACAAATCTTCATCGCCTTTCATAAAATAAAACATTAATTACTGGACAAAATTACTATTTTCAGGGGAATATGTGGAAGTCGATGAGAGGGAGAAGCACCCTCACTCCGAGCAGCGCAAATGGGAACAAGAACAGATGGCATCTGCCGTGTACAAGTTTGGCTCCAAAGATGCTAAAACTTCTAAAGAAGACTACGAACTTCTTCTCGAAGATCAAATCGAGTTTATTCAAGCCTTGCGCATGGAGGGTGACAAGGATAGCAAAGGAAAAGGTGAAGAGAAGGTGTCGGTTTCCGAAAAGAAGAAAATGGATATCGCCGAAACCAAAATATCTCTTCCGGTATTTCCTTTTAGGAACGATCTCATCGCCGCCGTCAGAGAACATCAAGTCCTCATAGTCGAAGGCGAGACGGGCTCAGGAAAAACGACACAGATCCCTCAGTATTTACATGAAGCGGGATTCACTGATGGAGACAAATGCATCGGATGCACTCAGCCACGTCGCGTGGCCGCCATGTCGGTGGCTGCCCGCGTCGCCCAGGAGATGGGCGTCAAGCTCGGCAACGAGGTCGGCTACAGCATCCGCTTCGAAGATTGCACCTCGGAACGAACAGTCCTTAAGTACATGACGGACGGCACACTGCACCGAGAGTTTCTGTCTGAGCCGGACCTGGCTTCTTACAGCGTGATGATCATTGACGAAGCTCACGAAAGAACTCTGCACACGGATATTTTATTCGGCTTAGTAAAAGACATCGCCAGATTCAGACCGGATCTGAAGTTATTAATATCGAGTGCAACTCTGGACGCTCAAAAGTTTTCTGAATTCTTTGATGACGCTCCGATCTTTAGAATTCCAGGAAGACGGTTTCCTGTCGATATTTACTACACTAAGGCTCCGGAAGCAGACTACGTGGATGCTTGCGTCGTCTCCATCCTCCAAATCCATGCCACTCAGCCCCTCGGAGACATTTTGGTATTTTTAACCGGGCAAGATGAAATCGAAACGTGCCATGAAATGTTGCAAGATCGAACCAAGCGGCTCGGATCAAAAGTGAAGGAGTTGATAATTTTGCCGGTCTATGCCAACCTTCCTAGTGAAATGCAAGCGAAGATATTCGATCCGACTCCTCCGGGGGCCAGGAAAGTCGTCTTGGCCACGAACATTGCCGAGACATCTCTCACCATAGATAACATCATCTATGTAATCGATCCGGGATTCGCAAAGCAAAACAATTTCAATTCTCGGACAGGAATGGAGAGTTTGATGGTCGTCCCGATATCAAAAGCTTCGGCCAATCAGCGCGTAGGTCGTGCGGGTCGCGTAGCTCCCGGGAAGTGCTTCCGACTGTACACGGCCTGGGCTTACAAGCACGAGTTAGAGGACAACACCATCCCGGAGATACAGAGGATCAACCTCGGAAATGCTGTGCTCACCCTCAAGGCCCTCGGGATTAATGATCTGATCAATTTTGACTTCTTGGATCCACCTCCACATGAAACCCTAGTGCTGGCGCTGGAGCAGCTGTACGCCCTGGGGGCCTTGAACCACCACGGCGAGCTGACTAAGGCTGGCAGGAGGATGGCCGAGTTCCCCACTAATCCGATGATGGCTAAAATGCTACTGGCGAGTGAAAAGTAAGTTGTTTTTTTTTTACTATAATGTTAAATTTACTTTGACGTTTCTTATATCACTAACCTAAGGTTGCTTGTGTTGAGAGATTAACAAAGGTAGATATTTTATGTTAAAAGTAATAATTGTAAAATCTTATGTTACTGTTATTTTTATAGATACAAATGCTCCGAAGAGATAGTCACAATAGCGGCGATGCTGTCAGTCAACGGCGCCATCTTCTACCGGCCCAAGGACAAGATCATCCATGCAGACACGGCGCGCAAGAACTTCAACCACCCGGGCGGCGATCACCTCAGCCTCATGAACGTCTACAACCAGTGGGTGGAGTCGGACTTCTCCGTGCAGTGGTGCTACGAGAACTACATCCAGCATCGCTCGCTCAAGCGGGCGCGCGACGTGCGAGACCAGCTGGTGGGGCTCATGGCGCGTGTGGAGATAGACATGGCGTCCAGTCTGGAGGAGAGCGCCAACGTGCGCAAGGCCATCACGGCCGGCTACTTCTACCACATTGCCCGCCTTTCCAAAGGGGGCAACTACAAGACGGCCAAACACAACCAGGTACACTTACACTAAATCTATCCTTTATTACTATGTTGCTACTAATCATTGCTATTTTACATCAATCGGCATCATACATCATGATCCAACCAAAAGCTAAACAGTAGCGCCACTGACAATTTGTAGTCTACGAGAGAACCTTGTGGTTACTTTTGGCACCGCTGATGGCAGAGCCGTCAACCAAAGAATTGTGTTTCCCGGTAGCGCCACTCAGGATACAGCAGTCGAGGAAGATACCACTTCCCACATGGCCCTGGCAGTCTGACGCCCAACGCGCTAGAGGGCTGATTAAGGTTGGAGTCAGTTTCAGTTTAGGACACCTTTTCTAGACCGTGGCTCACGGCATTACATTAACACATGCCGTAGTTTTTATTGACATTCTTGTATTTTTCTGTTTTATTTAACATTAATCCATTTACCCCTTGGTATTAGTGCATATGCCATATGACGGTATTTACATATTTCATTTAAATTAATATTTTTCAACATTGCTTCTATTAATATGTTTTTATTAACTTACAAAAGAGTCCCTCTGTTTGTTTATACAAATTTTCCGTTGCCCAGTTATTCAATTCAGTCAAAAATAAAAATAAAACCACACTTAAATAATTTTCATTGATTACAGTCAGTACTGATCCACCCCAACAGTTCGCTGTTCGAGGAGCTGCCTCGATGGGTTCTGTACCATGAGCTGGTGTTCACCACTAAGGAGTTCATGAGACAGATAACGGAGATCGAGAGCAAGTGGCTACTGGAGGTGGCGCCACACTACTACAAGCCCAAGGAACTCGAGGATTCTACCAACAAGAAGATGCCCAAGGTGGTCGGAAGAGCAAAGCCCACGGAGAGCTGAGCCTGTAGAGAGATCACTTTCACTCGTACTCTGTTACTATTTGAGTCATTAAAATTCAAGGATTACTGTTCATCAGCTTTTCGTAAAGCCATTCTGGTCCTGAGACTTCCATCTGGTACTTGGGAATCTGGCTGAGAAGAGCTGTGACTCACAATTGTTGATAATATGTGTATTACAAATTACTGAATTAATTACTAAAACAATTATGAATAAAATAAATTAATATTGTAATAAAATATCATCACATGTGTTTTATTTTACGTATTTGAAAAGGTGCAATGTTTTTTATACTTTAAATGATTATTTTTGGTTTTTAATGAATCAGAATAATTGGTTGAGGTTTTAAATGCTATATATTTAGTATTAATCTATATCGTAATATATAGAGAGAAAAAATGGTTTTATAATGAAATTTTGTTTGAATTGCCGATGTATATTACATTTATACAATAAACCATAAATATAGTTCTAAAATATATGAATGATGATAATGAGTTTATTTCAGCCCAACCTAATTATTTTGCATGTCTCAACTGTATAACAGTGAACAAATGATACGGCAAAACTCTACAATTCTAAGCAGAAATGAGACCTAATGAAATGATTATGATTTCGTAGCTCTGTTTCTTTTTGAAAGTTATAAAGTTTGTCATTCATATCGCTGCTGTGAGCAGCTCTTAATTCTCAGTTTCCTAACCACATATGTTTTTTTTTATTACCTGCATTAGCAACGATTCTAAATCAATAGTTGAATAATATATTGACTTGTTGTCATGGAGATGTTATAAAATTTACTTTACTGTTACATTCAATATTATTTACATATCAATAAAAGTATTTAGTTTGATCATTTTTATAGTTATACAAAATCTGTGTTGCGAAATAATAAAAGAATAAGTCCAATCATCTAAAAATTTTACGTCCCTGCTTATTAAATATTATTTTTTAATTATAATGCTGCCTAATAGACATGACGAAGGTGGATATGTGCCAGGACAGGTTATCCCCATCCCCACGCGGCCCTGGCAGCCCCCGGCCTCGCCCCCGTGTTACCTGCCACAACACAATGACAATGTTCCACCTGAAAATATGCCAATGGACACTACAGGTATCAATATCAACTATTTACATTGTGTACTAAATATTCACACATGCAGCAGAATACCTTCACAAGGCGATGCAAAGATCTCATCTGTGGATTCTATGTGCTTATAATTTTAAAGATGGCTTAGCTCGGTATGTGGAATTTTAAAATTCCATCTTCATCACCATGTCTGCCCCCTAACTGGAGTATATGTTCTTCATGAGCTGTCACCACAGAGCTCTGTCAGCCGTCACGGTCCTCGCCTAATCCCATATCAGCTCTGCTTCGCACAGTTTCGCTGATTGCATTCTATGTAATGTTGCCGACAACCTTCTAGGACAGCGCAAGCCAGGGGGCTTGAAAAGAAGCAGCTGCATTTAATGCTCTCCTGCAGCATCCAAAGTACAATTTATGTCTCAAGTAGGTTCATCTTCGCCTCTTGACTGACTGTATTGAAGGCTTGCTAGTCCACTCTCTCAACTCGTTTCTCTCATCATAACTCACAAATTTAAACCATCAGACCTCCAGTATTTTATTTTTTTACTTGCAAACGCAATGAAACTACTAATCAGTATTCGTCCATTCTTAAAGAGTAGCATCTAAATAATAAAGAGCTTGTGAATTATGTGTAGATTGTAGATTTTAAATATTTAGTTTCTTTGAGATCAAACTCGGGGTCTTTTGCAGCAACATATTCAAGTGCATTAAGCTCTTGGCCCTGGGTACCTTTTTTATTTTACGGGAGTCACTTATTTTCCCAGGTCCTTGGGCTTCCGGTCATTTGGATTGGACTCCGCTTGCAGGGATGACAGGAACGCGACCTGTCGTCGATAAATATTCTATAACAAAATATTCCCCCGGCGAGTGGCGTCAACATAATGCACAAATCTTGCATGGAGCACCGATTAAAAATGCTACAAGGTAATATTCAATAAAGTGTATTTATTATTATAAATAAACGTGGTATTGTGATGACAAAAAACCACACCTGACAAATCAATATATCTCTTTTAAACTCAAGGCCTAGTCAAGAAGCAGCAAAAGTGAAATAAGAAAAGGGCTCTCACCACATTGCCGTGGCTGTTCATAGGACCCTTGGTCGTCTTCAACAACAACCTGGACTGATGTAAAATGTTGCAACGGGGTAGTCACCGCTGACCATATTCAATACCGTGTGTCTGACGAGTTGCTCCTCTTAAGACTTGATGATGGTTAAAAGATAGGCACTCATCGCTGATAGGAAGAATGAGTTAATTATAATAATAAATAACTACAGTGTGATATTTTAATCTGTCCAATGCGTCACAAAAAATGAATGGTAAACCTGATTTGTTTTTTTTTTGACAGCCTGGAGATCGATAGCAGGAACTGCATTGCGCGAGCCCACATTATAGCAAATAAGGAGTTCAACGACAACACGGAGAGGCTGAAGGACAGGGCGCACGACATCTATCGCTGGAGAGCGGAAGTGGAGCATGCTGTGAAAGCCATGTCTGATGAGATCGTCATCCTCGAGGAACAACGGCAAAGACTTAAGGCGGCCCTAGCAACCCTTATGCTTCCTGAATCTATCTGTATGTATGCTTTTAATTCAATTGTTGAGAGTTTTGGACTAAGGGTAATGTGCTTGCCTACCATTCGAAAGTTTGCGGATTCAATAGTGGGCAAAGTCTTAAAATAAAAATGATTTTAGAATATGAGCCGTCTAAGGCAGTGATCCGACCAGATCCGTATTTACCTTAATGGCCAGCTTAACAAATAATAAATTACACTTTGAAAATTAATAACCGTAACAGCCTTGTGGGTCTCCAAGACTAATTTTGATGATAATTAGTTTGGTTTTTTTCTTTCTCCAAGAGCCCGGGGCTTAAAGTTCAAATAATTATCAGTGCAAGTTAACTACTATTCATTTTCGGAATTTCCTACATACCTATGTTATGTTATACAGTACAGGCGAACCTCGACTTTCGCACATTCGACTTTCGCACAATTCGCTATTTCGCACATTTTTGAAAAATAGTTTTTTAATTATTTTTTTCCCGAAATAATGCAAAAATGTTTTGTTTTAGAGTTTTATTCAAGCTAAAATATATTTTTAGCCCCTTTACACTTCTTAATTCAATTTCATTGAATTATTTTGCTGTGTAGCTTGTTTGTATTTTGAATTTGTGAAATTAATCGTGTCACAGGATTTTTCCTAAAATATAAATTTATAATAGAAAATATGTTCATTAATTTTTGGCCGGCGCTTATCTAATAATATCACTTATTTATAAAATTTACATAATTGCTGCATTTAATTGAATATAAATGTGCGTTTTTTTTACGTAAGCACATACAGGAGAATACCGACAGATGGTGATAGTAATTCTGAAGTTTCATCTGTGGAATTCTATGACGCTTACTTTGATGCATATGACTAAGCGCTGCATGTGGTGTTGATCCGCCAACGTCATAGACTACAGCCCGAGATTCACGCATCATCCTTATTATGGCAGGAATTTACTATGAATGGGTGGTCTTCACGGGAAGACTTTCGTCTACCACCAATTTTAATTTATAGGCTGGCATTTTACTTATGGGAGATCAAATTCACACCAACCGGGTATTTGTTGTATTTTAAAGCCCAGAAATCGATTAAATTTTTTTTTTTAATCTCCGTCGGGGATCGAACCCACGACCTTTCGCTTGCAGAGCAAACACTTTGACCATTGAGCTATACTCGTCGGTAAAATATAAGTATCATTAACAATAAACTATACGCAGATATGAGGTGGCATAAGTGGTCGAATGGACATCGCGTTTGACAAAAAGAAATGAACATTTTGTGTAAGATCATCATCAGCCTGTGTCCGTCCACTGTTGAACGTAGGCCTCCCGCATGAGTCTCCATCCTCTTCGATCCTCCGCCTTCCGCATCCAGGTCACTCCCGCTATTCTTCTTATATCGTCAGTCCATCTTGTAGGGGGTCGGCCAATGCTTCGTTTGCCAGTTCTTGGGCGCCATTCCAATACTTTTCTTCCCCATCGACCGTCGTCTCTTCGACAGATATGACCTGCCCATTGCCACTTGAGTGTGCCTATTCGTTGGGTAGCATCCACTACTTGAGTTCTTCTGCGTATTTCCTCGTTTCGGATTCTATCTTTTAGCGACACTCCGAGCATGGATCTCTCCATAGCACGCTGGGTGACTTTTATTTTATGGGTAAGACTTGCTGTCAGATTCCACGTCTCTGCGCCATAAGTTAATACAGGGAGGACGCATTGGTTAAACGCCTTAGTTTTAAGGCATTGCGGAATTTTCGCTTTAAAAATGTACTTTAGTTTTCCAAATGCTGCCCATCCCAGTTGTATGCGCCTGTCGATTTCTTTTGAGAAGTTATTTCGCCCTAGTTGTATTACTTGTCCCAGATAGGTATAGTCGTTTACAACCTCTATTTCTGTTCCTCCAATGGAAATAGGATCAAAGGTCTGTGAAATATGACTATTATTATTTGTGTAAGATCATTTGTTGAAATCCTCATATCCGCTGTTTATTTTTTTTCCCGATTATTTGTTCAGAGACATGTCATAATCGTAAGATTTTGTAAGCTTTAAATTTATAATGGTATCACACACACACAGGACGGAATTTGAAAATTATTCGATATGAACTGAAATATGCGCCATTTTTTGGGAAGATAAAATATTCGCTCACAAAACATTTAAGAATTTTTTTATTACAAACAATGAATGCAATATATACTTATAAATTACATTAAAGATTCGTGTTAGACCTGCGAAAGAATTTACCAAAAAAAATATTAAAAAAAAAAACAATTCAATGGGGTTACGTTACAACATAATTTCTTAATAATGCGGTTATAATTTATAATTTTTTCAATGTTTTAAGCGTTCACTTTGAGATCCATTATAAATAACAAATAATTATTTATTTACCTTACCTTGTTTCTAAATGGATCACAAAAGTCACGTAAGATTATCTTATGTGATCTTACGTGACGCATGTAAAAACTAACTAAACTAATTTATAATTTTTCGCTCACTTTACACTTCTCAAAAGTACATGAAAATTTAGTCGCATTTCCAGTATAAAACTGTGTGTGAGTGAGTCCTTACTGTTACTTTTCGGTTCTGACATTTTAAAGTGTTGAGATTTTTTTAAATATTATAGAAGAATGTGACCCAAATGGAGAACGCATATCTAAAGTGCGTAGGGAGATCCATAATGGCACTGCGTGTTACAGAACTCTCTATGAAGAAAAGAAAAAAAAAATACAAAAAACTCTTGACAATTTCGTTAAAAAAATATAATTTCAATTTAATATGTACTGAGTAATTTTTGACAAATAAAATTTTTGAAGTATATCCAATCTTTGGTTTTTTTTTTTCTTCCCTCTACTTTCGAACATTTAACTTTCGCACACATTTTCAGGAACCAATTATGTGCGAAAGTCGAGGTTCGCCTGTATACATAGAGAGGTAAATGGAAAGGAATTATGAGATGTCTGTCAATAATATTGGAGAATCTTTTTTAATGATATTTTTGAAGTTATTTTTAAATAAAATTCAGAAACAATAAAAAAATTGTAGATTTATTTTAAAATCCTAAGCTGTTTTTGTATTAAACCTATTCATTATTTTTAAATTTTTGTATACTAATAAAATGTATTTTGTTTGGTTTACAGCGAGAGAATGTCTGGACTTGAGGTCCAACAGACTGGAGCCCGACCTGGTGCGAGATCCGGCCGAGGATGAACTCATCAAGGAGCTGTCGTTGTGTCAAGAGACACGGAGAACTTATATTGACATGGTCACTGGAATCGAGAACCAAATGGCAAACAACAAGGCGGCCAAGGCGGCTCTGGAGTACGACTGGAGCGACAAAGGAGTGTCTTATGATACGGAGTCAGTGAACGTCGCTCTCAATAACAAGTCGAATGTCATCATGTTTAAGGCCGGCTCAGTGCGAGTTACCGATGGGTATTGAATTGCTTATATCTTAATTTTTTTAAATATGATTAAGTTTGCATTTCTTTATTGATTCAGCAATGTAAAATGGAGCTTTCTTTGTGAGGTCTTTGATAAAACTGCTAATCGTGACATGCAATATCTGTGTTATTTTATTCATAACTTTAGGCAATCGACTCCAGGATACTGGGAACATTTTTGCAAAGATAATTTGGAGCAAGCCGAGGCGGCGAGACAGACTTCCATTGATTTGCGTGGATTGGTGGAAGGAACTCTGATCAACACTGCGCGAGACATCCGCACCCAGGCGGACAGGGTCAACCAGTGCTTAGGTGAGAAGGCCGCTTGCACCGAAGATTTGAGAATTAGACTACAGAATGAGCTCACAAAAGTAATTATAATGTTCTTTAATGTAACTACTCACAAAAATAATTAAGCAGTATATTATGACACTTAAAGATAAAATCTTTTATTTATATAGGGAAAAACAGCTGACGGTTTTAAATTAAAACAATGACAAAAACCGTCAGCTTTTTTTGCCGCTCCCTGTATGTTCATTACATGAAATTGTCTTATTGTAAGGTAGATGCAAAACTATTTTGCGAACAATAACAGTGAAAATCATAGGTTTTCATTATTTCAATTGGAGATAGGTTCCAATCAATAATATACAATAATATACTAATGGCTTTCTACATAAATCCAACTTATTTTCTAAAGGAAATTTTGAGAGTGTATTAAAAAAGAAAAAGAAAAAATGAACTAAAATCTTAATTGTAGATATGTTATAAATAATTTCATTGTAAAATTATAATACATTTTCTTTAACGATTGTATATTGCTATTTGCTAAAATATTCTGCCATTGTAAATAATATTTATTTACAGACATTACAAAAGTTGACTGATATCGAGAAACTGTGTGAAGATATAAAAACTTCCATCAGACAACTGGATCTGTATATGAAAGTGGTTCAAACTCGCTTGGACAATAGAAGTATCATGGGCAGACCAAATGTAGAAAATTGTAGAGATACTCCCCAAGTTGGGTATGTTTTTGTCTTTTGTGTATTTATATTATTTCTAGAGATAACGAATTATGCTTATTTAACATATTTGACTATTATTCGAAATACCAAAGGAATAAGTGGCATAACAAGATTACATTTTTATAATCTCTGTGACTTTTGATGATATTATAGTACTTAATTTAAATTAAATTTAATAAATTGTAATTATAACATTGAATTCACATTATATTTCATTAATTATATGCAAATTTATTTATTTAATGTATATACTGTTTTCACATTTTTTTGAACATAAGGCCGAAGCAAAAAAATTACACAATTTAAATTAAAAAATAAAAATTTACAATTTCACCAAGAATTGTCATTATATTTAACTTTTAATTTAAGAGATAGCACAGTATTATCCCTCTTTTATTTCCGGTATTTATTTAATTTCTTTCAAGCATCTATTATGTATGTAATATAATAATAGATTAATGGCTTAACAATAGGCATGGATTTCAAGAAGTAGGTAGGTATATTTAAACAAAGTTTAACACTATGGTTCAAATCGTATATCGTCTATGAATTGACATTTTCAAATGTTGTCATTTATACTTATTTGAATTTATTATTTTAAGGTTGATCGAAGAGGTTAAGTCTATAGCTTCTTCTGTGACCAATCTTAAAGAAAAACTGCAAGAAGCCAACGAGGCGCGCTCCGTATTACTGAAAAGTCGAGGCGACCTAGAGATGGAAATAATAGTCAAGAAAAAGTCCATCTCAATTGACCGCGACAGATGCGGAGTAATCAGATCCTTCTTTCCGTCGGCGGCGAAGTTGTCCGGCCACGAATAGCGTAGACCGTAAATTATGTTGTGGTGTTTTTTTTTCATGTGCGAGTGGATATTTTGCGATGTTTTTTGACGACATCAATAATTTGGTCAATGTGAAAATGTGCAATCCGACGGCGGCGAATCGCCTGAAGATGAACGGTTACGCGTGGGGCGCCGTCTCTGGCTTCCACTTGGAGCAGGTGAAGGTCTGTAGTCGCGGAGGGACGGCCTCCTCGGCTCTTTTGAAGATATCAGACAGTAGCGGCTGCGCCTGTCTGTTACTGGAGGGCTCCCGCATCGGAATCCTGTTTGGTGTAACTCCTGACAAGTGGAAGGCTATCGAGGACTTGGCCACAATCGGTGAGGATCTGTTTTACCGACCCTTCCCAATGGCTATTAGAGAAAGCTTCTCTGTTCAAGAGAGACTGTTTTACCACTTCTGTGCCACGAATCAGACCCGGGACGTGTTCTTTGCTTACTTTCAGAGGTCTCCCAACTTTCTCAGACGGGAACAAGCCGTGCCATTCTTGAGGGTCTTAGAAACATCACGGAGCCAAGTGCGAATCAAGAAAATTTACCGGGAGAAAATATTGAACAGCAGTGTCGATGAAGGGAAAGTACAGTTCAGTGATTCTTAACATTTTTAACATCGGAGCAGTAGTGATTTATTAGGTCAGTTTGCAGCAGCACTTCTATGGTTGCACCTAAATCATGATGGATCTAATTTAGTATTGTTAAAAGATAAATAATACTCAGGAAATCAATATTTAAGGAACCCCTGAAACATTCTTGCAGAGCATCGATCAAGAACCTCTGAAACAGTGCTTCATATATATTGTATGTTTCAGGAAAATAATTCGAGCCATAATTAAATTAGTGTTCTTTATAGATATATTTATTACGAATTTAAGAACTTGAAAAGTTATTATACAACAAAATTATTTACAACATGAAAACATTTATGTTTTGGTTCCTTTTATAAGTACTTTTTGTATGTTTTATAATTTGTCAAATATGTGTTTTTTGAGGAGCTAGCTCTCACAGAACAGTTTTCAATCATTGTTATTATCTAGTATTGTTGTCATATTTATTGTATTGTAAATACCGGATTGAGGATAAAGCTGAATAAATTATTGCAACATTATTTTGTAGTGTTTTTTATTTATAACTTCAAGAAAAACAAACAATCATTAGAAAAATAAATTATATACATCATGAATTACAAGATACCTTCTTAGTATTAATCATATTATAATAGCTTCATCACCTCTCTCTTTACACTGGCCACTTTAACCTGTTCGCATCGGTACCCGACATATGCCGTGTAATTTGTATGTGTATTCCACCTAGCCGTAATGAAAGGGTTAATGGTAAAAATTTTGGTCTTAACTTGATGTTCCCAAATTAACTTGATTATGTAATTTGTAAGGATCACTTACATTTTATTTGCATTAAATTATATTGCATAATGTACAATGCAGCTATCAATTTACTTCATTTAAATGATAATTGAAGGAAGTTAAAAACGGTCCCAATTTATTTGGAAATATTTCTTCCTCGAGAAAGATTGGACAATTTGATATATCATAAAGTCAACAATTCTTGAACCTCTTCCGGAGTTCGGCGGACAATGGATCGGGGGTTTTCATATTTATTAGCCGGATCGTGAACGGCAGAGTGAAGATTCTTGTAGATTGCAATTATGACTTCAAAAGATCTCTTCTGCACGGTGGATTTATTAGTACTGCTCATCAGGAGAGCGATCTGAGGCAACAAGAAAACATCCGGCATCGCAATGAAGCTATCCAACTTGTTCATGAATGACTTGAGGCTGGCGGCTTCCATCCCGGGTAAGGTAGAGAGCGGAGCCTTCTCTTGCTCCTGCAGAATAGTGTAGACGGGGCCGAGATTGAGGTTGGCCACCAGTGAGCTGGCTTGCTCGGATGTCAACGTGTCGATCTGAGCGCCCGCCTGCGCCTGCAGCCTCTCGTTATAGTCATTACTGAACTGACACAAAGAGACGGTGCACTGAATATGGTAGATACAATTGAGCAAGTACACCGACATGTCCGCGGTAGAGAGGTGGCAAGCCGTCTCGTTGATGGCCCGGAGCAGAGGTTCGATGACCCGGGTGACGGCTGTGCTCAAGTCGGAGCGCTCGGTCTGCTCGGACACGGACGTGACGGCGAGGATCTCTCGCAGAAAGCTGAGCAGGTCAGTCACCACACGAGACGGAGTCAAGTCGGACGGTGGGGCCTTCACCCCTCGGGAGAGATCATTTTTCACTTTGTTTTCAACAGAAGACACAAAAACATTTTCGCTTTGCTCTCTCAACTCATCGAGAGTCATCAGAAGAGAGCCGCCGCTTATTTCTTCTCCTAATATTTTACTGTAATATCTGATAAGGTTGGTCACCGTGCAGAGGACGACGGGTTCTTTATCGGAGGTCAGAATGAGCTCGACGCGGACCTTCAGTGGATGACACAGCCCCTCGGTGATCTCGACTAGCGCGACGCGGATCTCCTCGGCGGTGTCGATCTTGTCGCAACTGTTGAAGAGGACAGTTAGACTCTCCTTCTCGACGGGGAGCGCTTGATGGACCCAGGCGAGGATGTCTCCGATGTAGCGCTCGGGGTCGTGCGCGTGATGCTCGATGGGTTTCCCTTTGCCGGTTTTGCCAGTGAGAGCATCGATGAAGGCGCGCACGAGCACGGCCTTCCTGGCGGCGCAGTACTCGTCCATCACGTACTTGAGCAGCACCGGCCGTGCCTGCAGCTTGTGAAGCGCTCGCGGCAGCAAGGAGCCGCGATCGCCGGCGTCAAAGCTCCGACATCCGGTCTGCGTCCAGCGATACAACCGCTCCATGGCGGCTTCCTGGTGCAAGCTGACCTTCTCCATGATGTCCAAAGCCGCCGTCTCGAAGCCGGCGTGCATGAGAGTCTTGCAGTCGCCGTGCAGCTTGTCCACACGCTCGAGGACGCCGAAGAAGTCGGCCGCGATGGGCGAGTCGCGTGTCACGCCATGGAGCGTGGCATTCTCCGCCGGCGTCAGCTGAAAGTGAGAGATGAACGCATTAGCCAGAATGGATTGCTTCTCCACCTTCTTCTTCTCTTCTTGGAGCGCGTCGGTCTGCGATATGAGGTGGTGGGTTTTTTCTTTAGACTCTTGAAGCCTCGAAGACATTTTCTCGATGGCGGCATTCATTTGCAGGACGTCTCCGTAAACGGAATCGATGTGATCTTTCAGTTTACCAAAAGAAGTCAAGAAATTTTCGTAGATTTCTAAATTTCTTTTTTCGATTTGATTTTTAAGATTCCGTCTGGCGAAAGAAGAGTTGACCGTACAGAAAGAAGAAGTTCTCAAGGCGTCGATGGTATCTTTTTCTATTTCTTGAAGGGATTCCAATATTTCACCGAAACGTTTTTTAACATGACCAGGCTTTTCTACGGTTTCGACCCCCATTTTTCTTGAAAGATTATCTCTTCAGAATATATATATGACTCCCAGACTCCGAAATCAATATTTATGTAAATATATTTACAGCGCTACGTCACACAATATTATTATGTGGAATATGACACAAGGAGAGTTATTCTTCTTCTTCTCCTCGGTTGCGATATTTCATTATAATTATATTACATGCGTTAGGTATTTAGAAATATAAGACTATAATCAAGAAAAATTATCATGATCCCTAACTATTTAAGTAAGTAAATGAAATTAGTAAAAAAAACTAAAATAATATTTAGAAGAATTTTCTTGTCGGTACCTACATTTTATAAAATATCCAGCTAAAAAATGGCAACAGAATATAAGACGTCAAGTATAATAACCTAAACAGTAATGTTTTTCATATCACGATTTGAAATAATAACGCATCACAATGACGTTCATGACAACGTTTAAAAACCGAGACGATCTCTGATTCCTGCATTTCTGAAAGAAACTTAAATAAAAATGTCATCATTACTCTAAACATATTATAAAAAAAATACTTATGAAAATCGGTTGATTGATTCGTCATTCATTATGATGGCCAGCTCTCAGAAGCGCGCGCGAGCGCGGCGGAGGCTCGCGGCGATCACCTTTCTGTCCAACATCTCGCTGGACGGCACTTACCGCGACACCAGGCTGGGAAAGGTCCCCCGGGAGAGTGCTCCGGTCAAATCAGACACCGAGGCCCCCAAAGACGAATTTAACACTTTTCCCAGAGATAACGCCGAAGAGTTCTCCGAGAGTAAAAATGTTGAACGAACGAAGAGATACACCTTCTCGGGCTGTCACAAGACGCCGACTGCCAGCAGGCGCAGCGTGGAGCCTGGCCGCAGCCCTGAACTGGGCAGCGCACAGAGTTCTGACTCCGAGAGTGCCGCCACCCCCGCGCGCCCCTTCAGAGATAGGTAACCCCCTTGTGCTACCTTTATTTATCTAAACACATATTCGGGAGTCTTCTGGAACCGATTCGTTCAATCCCTTAACCCATTCGGACGGAATAACAAGTCTGACTTGTAGTATGTAACCGCGTCCAAAAGTGCTAACTATGAGTCTACGTCGTAGTAACTTAAATAATTTAAAAAAAAAATGAAAATATATATTTTCTTTAACTATTTGTTACTGATTAAGTTTGATATATTACATTTATAAAACAATAAAATAATCCCATAAGTAGTTTTTTTTTTATTGTTTCATAAAACTTGCATTATGGAAGAATACCTCCTGCCCTTTCCCACATTCTTATAACCAGCTGGTATGTGTTTTGCTGTGCAGGAGTACGAGTCATAGTGAGGGTCGCATGAGCTGCGGGGGCCCGTACGCCTCAGCGAGCCTGCGCCGCCGTGCTCCACTACTCGCCGGCTGCGCCCCCGCCTCTAGCGAAGATCGCTACAACAGCAGCAACGAAAGCCTCAACATAGGTTACAAACATATTCTTTGATTCTTTTTTATTACGTCTCAATATTAACTATGCCTTGCGAAAACCAGGCTGGTCTTTAATCTTTTGAACGCGCCTCCTTTTTGGTGGATTAGTTAATCGATTTTTGGACAATTAATATAGACTGTAATATATCTTCTACTAAACAAATAAATCAGATGTTGCTTATAGTTTTTTACTGGAATCTCATATATTTTATCTTCAGTTATAAAGTTACTTAATTTTGAACATTACAACAGTAGATTAAAGCTGTAATACGAGTATGAGGCTACAAATTCTGCCTGAATGGGTTAATAAATATGTTTGTATTTTATTTTGTCGAACCACCCCTCAGGATCGAAGAGTTGAACTCTCAAAAACGTCAAATTGATATTCTCAACTCAATAAATAATGCTGTTTTACAACTGCCTTATATATTATACTTTAGATACTATGGCTGCCTTTTCTTTGGGTCTTCCAGAAAGCAACAGGAACTGTGCACAATTTATACTCGGCAGAGCTTCGGGTGGAGATGTGACTCCAGACAATGAAAATACAAAGGCAGTTAACAAAAGTGTGTGTCGGTAATGTATGGCCACCGTATGCTTCATCTGCGGTGGTCAAATATGGAAGTCGTGTACCTTTTTATGCTATGGCTAGTCAATTATACCTGAGTTCCTATTTTATAGGTATTTTTTTGCAGAGCAATCTCTCGTTATGGGCGTTACTCCATTCTTACTATGTGTTACTGTTGTGTGACTGCAGGGCGACTGCGAGGCCCCGGGGCGGCGAGCATCCCGGAGGCGGAGGTGCGGTTGCTGCGACTGGTGCGCGGCGTGCGGCTGCGAGACGAGCGGCTGGTGCTCGCCACCGAGGCCGGCCTTCCTTTCCTGATATTTTCCGATGTTTCATTAAACAGAGGACAACGACTCGGAAGGTATGATCCCACTGTGGTACCAACTCAATATAGCCCTTTAAATCTGGTGCCGAAAAGCCTCGATATGGGATTTTTCATCTCTTATTTTTGTTTCCTTGTTTGACACGCACACATGAAAATGTTAGTCTAAGTTATAGATTTAAGTAGTTATAAGACATGGCGCTTTCAGGCGCCTTTTTTTTGTTGTGACAGTGGTTTCAGGTCAAGTGGGAACGGCATAGTTTGTCATATTGCCGCTAGTAGCTTCCGGGGACAGAGACGCTCACTGCCACCGGCAAGTGGAGAGTCTCCGTCTGGACGCTTCTAAGACTGAATTCTGTCAGTCTTCTTGTATTTACATAAAATAAATACCAAATGTACTACTCGACGAGTTCTTTGCTTTGGCGACCTACTCTTGATCCATCCACCTTATTATTATTATTATATTAGTATATGTATAGCGCTCTTTTATGACCGAATGATCATTCCAAAAGCGCTTCTTTGCCTCTCTGAGTAAAAAGGTGGGTCTTGACTCTGCTTCTGAAGGATGCCTCCGCTTTAAGCTCTTTTATGCTTTCCGGTAGTGAGTTCCAGGCCATTGATGCAGCGTAGCTGAAAGCCCGATTGCCAAAGACCGTGCTAGGACTACCTCCCGTCAGCTGCAGGGTGCTTCTATTTGCTCTAGCCGATCTGAGTGTCTCTCCACGCGCGCTTATTTCTTAAGGCTTGATAAGTTCTGTCAGATAGCCCGGTGCAGTTCCGTTGAGTGCCTAGTAAGCTAAGAGGCATAATTTGTACTGGATTCTAGCCGAAACTCTCAACCAGTGCAGTCGGTGTAGTATTGGAGTAATGTGACTGAATTTGGTCGCGTTGTAGACTAGTCTTGCGTTGTAGACTAACCTTGCGTCCCAATGACAATCCCGGCGATATAGAGTCGCCTTTGATTCGAGGGATGATGTCAACTGTTACTTTTATATATTTTCTTGAAATATATATATTTTTGGAAAGAATATTTAAGTCTAATATATCTATAACATTATAATGATAAAATTTTCCATTACGTTTACTTTGATTGTTTATATTTCTCTTTTATATATGTCATATATCATTGTAAGTACATATTGTATATTTTGCAAGTTTCAGATTTTTTTTCTTATGTTAATATTCTGTTTATCAATTTAGACAATCACTGATCGTTTTTCATTCGGTTCACAGACCAGAGTTACGGAAAGATGGAGTCCGTCGACGCAACACATCTGGTCCCCGCCCTCTCTCGTCAATCAATGACGTTCCCATTGATGCGTTTGACCTCCTCGGGGTAGAACGGGGAGAAAACGGACAAGAGATGTCGTACGGCAAGCTGCTTGTGCCGCGCGACCACCGCAAGACTGAGGAGGGTTCAATGGACCTTACCACCAAGACCACCATGCCCGTCGCTTACAAGCATCCCACCATTGTCGCCAGGTGAGAATTCTGTATTAAGTAGAAGAATGTATTTTTGTAGGTCTTCACATTTAAAAATGGAATTCATAATATTTCAATAATTTCTTTTGTGTTTATTTTTACAGTAAATAAGGTACACTTATTTTTTGACTTGCTAACTGTTGACTTAAATTTATTAAACACATCGCAATGTAATCTTGACCTTTGGAACAGTGGTCAGAAAAAAAACGATTCTCTGCACGTGAAATGTATGGGGAAAGAAGATCATAACAAAGAGCTGACTATACAGCGCATATATCGTACCGAATTCTTTTTACAGCTGTAAATTTTAGCAACTCACGTAGTTCTTCTCTGCGTAGAATATTGAGGTATGATGGTTTTGGACGTATTATGAGATATGACGAGGTGAGAGACCGAACAATATAGCCTTCCATACTTCAGTTTGTCAAGATGCGAAGGTACACCTGGTTGAGATATATACTTTGGATGCCGCAAAAGAGCATTAACTACAGCAGCTAAGCTGCAAAGCTTTTGGAAACTATGCATAAAATTTACTCGGCGGAGCTGTGGTAGGCAAAACTGATATGGAATGAAGCAAGGACAGTGGCGATCTACAGGGCTTTGCGGCAGTTCATGACATCTTTATGCTCCGGTTAGGGGAGCGGACATGCACAGCAGGCTACTCCATAACACGTTTTTAGACATTAATTCACTTAGTTATTTGAGTCATTTATAATTTCATGATACAAACAATAAATAAATTCTGCTGAAAAAAAAATTAAGACATACAAAACACATGCATGTGTTCTGATATTCACATAATTTTGAAATTGGTGGATTAGTTGATGATATTAATACATAAAATATTGAGAAAGATATCACATAATTTACCCATTGATTGAATTGTAGAAGTTTAGTGATGTTCCAGCCTCGAGAAACAAGGTGAGCCAATATATGATGCATTCAAGGCCGCCTGGCTTACTCCATTCTAACCACCACAGTTGGATTATTTTTTCCATATTATTTTTGGTAAACACAATTAATGAATACTTTCAATATTGCAGGACAAAGTTATTGACTCGGCAAACAGATAAGAAATGGTAATTTTGGGCCCGATGGTAGATGGTATATTCCGTAGATGTACATAACGTAGAACAAGTAGAGAGTTGGTTATTATATTATGCTTAGTCACGCTCCCTGTAGTGTTAACATCGCTGAGCAACTTCTAGCAATATTAATACTTATATTTTACATTTGTTTATTATATTTACTGCAATGTATCTGATAATCCATACTGAATCCCAGAGCTGGTGTGCGATGTACGGGCTCTCGCTAAGTGCCGGTCTCCTTAGACCTGATTACCGCTTAATATTTTACTTAGAATTTCCGATTATAATAAGATGAGTATTAAATTATATTTTCATATCATTTACTATTGATTTTTAAATGTTTGTCCTGGAGTTCTGCAGAATTATTATTTTACAATAGACTTTTAAAATCACAATAAGTTTTTTCCCCTCGATTAGTTCTTTAGTTAATAATCAGGAAGATGAATGTATTTGAGTTCGCATATTATAAGAAATTAATTATAGCAATGACAGTATTAGTGACATGTGTTATTATCAACGTTTTTGCCTTTAAACATACAAATTACTATTGAACATTATTTACCAGTATCTACTCAAATACCTTCAGCACCTTCACTAAACAGTAATTTAGCTCTGTTTGTTAGACAAGATTGTTTACCATTTATTTACTATTTAGATCTTTTCTCCCTTTTTACAAGCTTTAGATACAGAGGTTAAAATAACATGCTATGGATTACTAAAAAATGTATTAAACAGCATTCATAATAATATTTAGCAATTTTTAAATTTTTAACTCCATTTAGTTGTTGTGACCCCCTTCATTGCTGCAACTTTTGCAAATTTTTTATTTTAAAATATTAAAAACTAATTTTATACCGAAATGGAAAATTTATAGAACTGTACTTTCAAATTCAAATATTAAATAATTGCGTGTTACATCCTTTCATCAACAATTGATTATTTATACATAATTTTTATATTATTAAATTCTAATTTAAAAGTTTTTGTTTTTTTCTTCACATAATATTGAATTAATTAATTCTGAATAAGAGATTTCTCAACAATTTAATAAAAAATATGGAATATTTTTAATTTTGAATTAATAAAATTTACAAATATAAATAAGCAGTTTCACCATGAATCATCACTTAACAATGTATATGTTGGTAGCCCATATTTTTGTAAATTTAATTGAAAATATTGTAAGACCACATTTCTGAACTGTGCTGTGGTCCAAATTGGGGTTTTTATTTTGAGAACTTAAAATATATGATGTGAAGACTTTGCTTAGAATCTGATTATTCCAGGTGTTTCTCTTACGAGTCCTCACAAAGGACCGGTGCTGGTGGCGTGGCCTCGTCCCCTGTGGACAGCAAGGCCTTCGACTGGGAGGACTCCACCGTCTTGTCACCAAAAATGGTCAGTTCAGTCCACAACAACATAATATATTCCAAAGTGCAGTAATACTTGATGTTTGTTGTACTGATTACATACAAAAAATGACATTAACCCATTCACTGTGTATGACATCTATAGCGGTCACGATCTTTACATGGAATTTGTAGCCTCATATTACTCCTTTATTCTACTGTTGTAATATCCAAAATTAACTTACTATTTAAAGAATAAAATGAGTAATTTTACCGATTTCAGTGCCACAGTATCTTTCTCAGAAGCTACTTACTATAATAGAGTCAACATCATGTTCGCTGTGAATGGTGGAGACGTGTTATTTCTAACCGCATAACCTAAATGTAAAAAAGGATATTCATTACATAAATAATGATTAAAATGGCGTGAGGTAGAAGTGATAAATTATATTAATATACCTTTTATTTGAGCCCATATCATTTCAATAGCATTATATTGGCAATGGTATGGCGGTAATCTGATTACCGTGTGGCCTTTTGTTTTGGCCAGTTCGTCCAATACATATGTTGGTGTTGGAGGTTTATACAAATTAACCAATCGGAGCAGCTCATTTTTTAACATTGCCTCATTACTTGGCACTCCTTTGTCACGAAGCCAACTTATAATTTCATTTTTATTGTTTGCCGTAGTAGGAGCTTTGTTGATTTGGACAGAATGGTACGAAGCGTTGTCCATTACTATGGCGTGAGGCTCATGTAAATTTGACAATAAGGTCATATATTTATCAAATCGGTCAATAATTATCAAAATTCATCTCTTCGTGATATTCTGTCGTTTTAACTGACTTAAACGCCAGAAGACAATTGGGCACAAAACCTTTTGACGTTCCGGCATGACAAATAATGAGGCGCTGGCCTTTTCCTTCAGGAGTTTTCGTCCTGGATTTAGCCGTGTCGTCGGTCCATATTTTACCAACAGTATGATTAGCATTGAGCCAAGTTTCGTCGAGAAAAACGACTTTCTCCCAATTCCTAATGCTCTTCATTTGCCTCAAAAAATCGCATCTTTTCAGGGAAATATCCGTGCGCTCCATTATAAACTTTCTTTTTCACATTTTTTATATTTGAAGCCAATGTTTTTCAATACCTTACTAAGAGACGTCGCACTGCCTTGATATAATCCGACTGACTTTAGAGAACCTACCAGTTTAAGAAGTGTTGGTATTTCGTTGCGGTCATAGTATGCATACACGTGATTCCTAATTGCTGCCAAATCAAAGCTATCGGGTTTTGTTATTGAGCATTTCTTCTGTCGTTTCTTATTTGGTGTTAATAATTTTTTCTCTTCTAATGAAGATTCACCGTATTTCTCCTCTGTGATCCGAGACACTGTAGATTTACTGATTCCTAGGGAATCCGCCACCCGATCTCGAATGTTTTCAACAGACAGTAATGGTCCACCATTTTGTTTTTCTTGATGAAAATAATCTCGCAAGCGTACGACAAATTCATGTGATTCACTCCTGAGAACAGTTTTTTTCTGTCTCTTCGGCATTGTAAAAACACAAAAATATGATTCAATTAAACAACTTTAACAATACTAACAATAAATATAATAATTACAACAACAAAAAACACGAATCGATCGAAGAACAACACGCTACTGAAAGTCAAACATTTGTACTGAGCCGCCATGAAGCCGCCATGCGGAAATAGAGATGTTTATATACGATTCACTTCGAATTCAAATTCGATTTTTTTTCGAAGAAGAAGAGAAAAAAAATCGACCTAATCGAAATAAATATTTTTGCCCCATCCCTTTTACAAGGGGCAATAAATGTGTCATAGGGTTCTTCCTATTTTGAATGGACTATAAAAACGAAAGCTCTTTTAGTTTTTAATAAATTGGTGATTATGAATTATAACTCAGTGATTTCATACAAAGTTTTACTTGATTTATTATTTTAATATGATAAACCACAATGTTACTGCGTTCTACGAATATGTAACTATATAGAATATTAAATATATTACAGTGTAAGTAATTTGCCTAAGAATTCATTAAAAAATTCTACCTAAAAGGCGCTATCACTATAAATTAGCTATTGCACACTCTTCAGTGTCGCTTTCATCAGAGAAATAGTTCAGCTCAGGTACATGGTTAAAAGTTATTTTGGATAATTTGTAAATCTTTGCATTCTTACTTGCATCTTAATAAACATAGTCATAGTTGAAAAAACTCTTCCTAATTCATATATCTTATCACGCCTCTATCATAAAACTAACAAATTATTATATTTGCTACTATTAATACCATCAATCTATTTTGTATAAATTTTTGACCAGGTGCAGTATTCTCCGAATTTATTGGACGACCCGGAACTCATCGCCGGCAAACATCGCACACTGCTGACCTTCACCTCGTACATGACCTCCGTCATTGACTACGTGCGCCCCCAGGACCTCAAGAAGGAACTCAACGACAAGTTCCGGGACAAGTTCCCTCACATCCGCCTCACGCTCAGCAAGCTACGCAGGTAAATTTTTTAAATTTTACAGTTGACTTATTTATTCACGGAAAAAACTACTGACATATATACATATTCACAGCAAACATCATCTTATATAACATTTCTCCCATCAACAAATCGAATAAAAGTGAAGGGCAGACGCGGGGATTTAAACCAGAAAGCTTTGCAACCATATTCATTGCAATTACCTGTCTCTAGCCGCACGGCTATTTGCACCACCATTATTCGAATTAAGAAATTAACACCTATTTTATTATTGATATGCCTTATTTATAGATGGCGCTTGTTGTAAACTGTATGTATATTAATTTATTTAAATGTAAGTTAAACTATGCGAAGGGAACGAAAATAAACCAACGTTAAATAATATTCCATTTCAGCTTCATCAATAACCGCGCGTGCGATCCTCACGTCCTTGGTGTAAAACAACATCAAAGGAGCAAGCAGTTCAAGTAGATCTTCCCCGAGACACGGTGCAAACTCCCAAACAACAACACTAAATGCGTCTCCTATTCCCTTGGATGATACACTCCATCAAAAAATGTCTCACATGCATTGCTGTTTCTCACGTGGACTGACATCATTAGAAGAGCCACTTGAGTAACTCCCTTAAATATTCCATGCTCGGTAAAAGCTTTGAGTTAGACAAGTTGATATTTTTCACCTAAAGATATGCTCAAGAGAAGAAAATAACATTTGATTATTCTTCCAAAAGTTGACTACTAGTATTGGGAAATGGAAATATAATTGTGTACCTCGGTACTAATTATTATTATATTGTGTTGTGACTCGCTTATAAGAGGTGCATTGGAATGAAGTACAAAACAGTTGTAGCTAACACAAAACATTATGGCTAGTTTTCCTCTATTTGCGCAAGTGGCTGCAGCCTCATCATGAAAATAGTTACACGTCGCCTTCTCACTCTCTTGTCTTCAATTTTTAATTGATATTGGTCTTCAGTATGAAGCGAGAGATGCGCAAGATCGCCAAGCAGGACGGCAGCGGAGCGGAGCTGCTGACTGTGGCGCTGGGCTACGTGTATCTGGAAAAACTCATCCTGGCCGGGCTCATCACCAAAGACAACCGCAAACTCTGCGCCGGCGCCTGCTTGCTGCTGGCGGCTAAATTCAACGACACAAAGGGGGACGTCCTCAAGGCTCTCATAGAGGTACATCTTGATACAAAGTCCACCACCTGCTGCATGTCTTATATTCATTCATTTTTTCATTTGTCCATGTCCGCTCCCTCAACTGAAGCATGTGGACATCACGTATCGTCGCCACAAAGTACTGTCAGCCACCTTGATCCTTGCCTTGTCCCATGTCAGCTCCGCCTCCTGCAGCTCCGCCGAGTACATTCTATATCTATATACAATTTCCGATGGCCTACCAGGACGGCGAGAGCTCGAGGGCTTGAAGAAAAGGCCCATGTAATACGTTATACCCTATTACATTCTTACAGAACTTAAGTATCATGGAATAAGAATGTAGAACATACGTGAAGTGGCAATACTATTGCAAAATTTATTTTTATTTCATACTTTATGATATAAGGAAACATGCAAACAAAATAAGAGTTGATGGGTTATTTATTAATATTATTTTTAAAATGATATTGTCTTCTATATTTGTTTAAAAAATGGCATAAATTCAATTGTAAGCCATTATTGGGTAACGGAATGTTCCACATTCCATGGCGCTCGGGTGCTTATGGCCAACCCCCATAAAGGATTGAAACATTGCGGTATAGATACATATGCATAAGTAGGCCGTCTCTACTAAAACATCTCATGTTTTTGCAGACTAAATTTTTAATATTTAATGTTTCAGCGGATTGAGGGCGTGTTTCGTCTGAATCGAAAGGATTTGATTAACTGTGAGTTTGCCGTGTTGGTCGCCCTGGAGTTTGGCCTGCACGTACCCCCGGGCGAGGTGTTCCCGCACTTCCAGCGCCTCGTGCACGAGTCGTGACGGCCTGCTGCCATCCTGGGTGAGTGGCCGGCACACCCGAGCGTGTGCTTTTTGATGTCGGATGTTTCATTTCTAGATAATTGTTTAGACATTCTTACCTTTAATGTAACTGTATTTTCTTGATTAAATTCTTTTAGTGTTTATTTTATTGCACACTTATTTTGTGTTTTTTTTGTCATCATATAAGCTTGCAAACCAACTAAAGTCTGTCCTGTGTGTGAAGCTGATAGGATGAACGTTGTTTCTTGATCAGCCTCGGCAATGTCATGGGGACTTCCACCTTCTCTCTGATTCGATAGTAGTTGAAAACTGAACAGTTATCGTGTGATCACCACAACTATATATATATTTATTTTTTTCAATGTTTTCAGCATTCACTTTTAGATGCATTATAAATAATAATTTTTTGTTTGTTTACATTGTTTTTCCATGGATCACGTAATATATGGTCTCTGTTTAGGAGACTGCAGTTTCGACTAACTCGTAGCCTTCCCCAATCCAACACTTGTCAAGAGACAACTGAGCTGCATAGTACTTCATAAGTGGTCTAATATATTTTATGTAGGATAAGGGTAGGAGGGTGTCTATCCCTGATAGACACACCTCTACAAAACCAACCTATTCCATTATAAATATTTATTTATTTACCTTGTTTTTCCATGGATCACGTAAGATATGGTTTCTGTTTAGGAGACTGCAGTTACGACGAACTCGTAGCCTTTCTCAATCTATCACTTGTCAAGAGACAACTAAGCTGCATAGTACCTCATAAGTGGTCGAACCTATTTTATGTAGGTGAGGGGGTAGGGGTGTGTCTATCTTTGATAGACACACCCCTACAAAAACAAAGAAAATAAATAAATATTTATTATATTTGTTTCTCTTTTATTCATCTGTATATTATGTGAATTAGTATTTGAATATTCTCTTATCGTTTGCAGACATGGATACATCATTTGAAAGAACCAAGGACAAGCATACAATCAATGTATTGCTGATGTGACTTCACAACTGACGAGACTCCCAGCTCGTGCGGGTGTTTATACCGAACATGAAATTCTCTGAAGAAGACTTGCCGGAAGTGTCTGGCGGCCCGTCGGCAGATTCTCAGAATCTAATCATTGTACAATATCTAATTAAAATACCAGATAGGAGTGTTTTTTTTGGAAATTACATCTTTTCCGGGTATTTCTTCCATCCTTAAAGATGAAACAAAAGAAGAGTAAATCAATTAGTAACTAACCATTTAATTGATGATACTATATAAGAACAAATGTAGTTTACCTGCATGTATGGAATAAGATTAATTGTTTATATTACTTGATACATTTGTAATATGAAGATGGTGTATTATATCATATATGGTAATAATATTTTGTAAAATAATATGAAAGTAAAACTTCAAGTGTGTACGCCTCTAGTGTAACACGGCGTGTGTACTTAATAATGTAAATTGTATATAATTAGTTTCTTTATTACGACTATGTTATTTTTAATGTATCATTTCTGTAAAATCATGATAGTGTCCTGTTGTAATGGTCTCAAGTGTAAACTATCGCCATAACTGTTTATCTGTTGACAAAACTTTCTTCATCCAAATCCTAGCCAATATATTATTATATTAAGTTTATGCAGTGCTCGTACGTGGAGCAGACCCTGGCACGTCTTCTGGAGTTTCTGTAGCAGGGAGAAACACAGAAAAGCATTCTAAAGCTTTACGGTGACATTAAGGTCTTTAACCCTTTACGTGCTGAATAAGATTTCATAAAAAGTCACGAAACAAGTCAATTAGTCAATGAAAAATAAAGTTTAATATTTAACCTTTTCTATGCCAAGCGGTTTTCGTTTGGGGAGACCCCGAGGGCCGTCATTTTTTTGAAAAATCAAAAGCTATTTTTAAAATCGATGTATTATCGATAATTCTTGACAATACGTAGTAGCTAATTATTTCAACATGGCAGCAAGAGATGTCACTGTGTGTTCTATATTTTAAATTAACACAGAGGATCAAACCAGAGCGAGAATACTCGCTCTTTTTCTATAGCCGGCCTGCTGGACACGGCCAAGAATGCGAGTAATCTCGCTCTTTGCACAGAAGCGGTTAAGGACGATTTTTTTAATGTGTTTTAATTGGTCAGTGCTGCATTTATATTCAATTTCAGAAGTAAATTAAATAAATCCATTATTATTTAAAAAAAAAAGGGCAAATTTTAAACATGTGTAGAATAATACATATCGTAAAAAAAAAAATTGACGAAGGAATGTCGTAATACGAAACAAAATTATATTCAATATAGTATTCGGATAAATCTGCATCTCGCACTGAAGCGACGTGTATTTTCAGGGCGTGGGATAAATCCGCACCTCGCACTTAAGAGCAATGCAAGTTGGTGCGGATATATCCGCACCTCGCACGTAAAGGGTTAAGTCACAAAATGAAAAACTTTCTTCGCCAATTTTAAAATATGTATTATATTGTCATAAATTATCGACACAATTCACACAATTTATTGGAATTCTATTCCATCTACTTTACATTCAATAAGTGATTTTGTCGTAGATCTGCTTCAGGCCTAAGCTATTGTCGGTAAGGCTCAAATTGGCCTGCACTCGGGTGAGGGATGTTCGATAGCTTCTGTTTCCGACACAATTATATATATAGTGCTGTGTCATGTGTACTATTGTATATAAAAAAATGTGTTAACCAAAAAATTATCACACAATATGTAAATTTGCTATTTTCCCTGTATATATATTTTAATGTAATAATAAAAATATATATAAAAAAATCTCTTTCTACAAAATACTTCATTTCCAAAGAAAATATTATAAAATGATCACTTTTTATTTTGATTATGTTGGAAATGTGCAAATGTTTAGTTTTTAATTTGCACGATGAGATAAAAAATACCATGATGATGATAGACCGGATAAAATAATTAAAAATTAAAAAGAACACTTCTCATTGATTTTATCATTGATTCATTTCATCTTTCTAGTCGGGTTACTTGTGACTCTAGAATGCTCTGACAGAAGAGCTCAGTTGTAGTCCACAACACAGTAGGTCCACGACTGTAAGTATTCCTCTGCTGTGGCCTGTCACTGGACGCCCAAGGTGTCCATCAGTCGGCGGAGGGCCGGGCGGTGCTGCGGCAGGGCGGGCAGGAGCCCCGCGGCCAGGCTGAGCATCTGCGCGCGCAGCAGGTGCTGGCGCGCCAGCTCGGCCTGCAGCGCGGGCGCGGCTGCGGGTGCGGGGGCGCGCGTGCGTCCCTCCGCTACGCCGCAGTGCAGCCGCCCGATACGCTGATGCCACACGATCGTTTCCAAGTTCTTGCAAAGACAACAGGAAATTCAATATTACACCCGCTGCATTCGGGCTGCATATTTTGTATCCTAAACCTGCTGACCGCTATTTAAGTTGCTACGTTAGGTAATGCAGCGTGGCTCATCTTGGGGCTGCTTGTAGCTATGCAAGTAACAGTTGGTATTATTGTATTGTGACACCAAAAGCAGTAAATGAATGTATTTACTTATAAAATTAACCCAATTACTAAAAAGTTTTTTTATCGCAAAAAAACTAAATTACCCATAAGTATTTCAGTTACTTTTGAGCCGAGCACTTAAGTTAAAAAGTTATTATGATTTTCGCTTCAGTGACTGCCATTCTCGCAACTTCGCCTACCTATTGTCTCAAATCACTGGGAGGGAGGTTTGCCACGACACATATGTTTTTCTATTTCAAACTTTATAAATTGTGGGCCTCACCTTCCTCTTGAGCAGCTGCTTATCCTCCAGCTCCGCGCGCCGCTGCTGCAGCTCTTGCTTGGCGGTCTCCAGTGCAGCCGCGCGATTCTGTGAGGCGATCTGCAGCGACTCCAGCCGCACCCGGAGGTCTGAGACGATCTTTTCTTCTACTTCTATTTCCTGAAATCGACAACAAAAGAACTATGACAACTTGAATTCATCGAAAATGATAAATCTCAGGTAATTTTGTCATAGTTTCACTGCGGTAATGTTTGCACTGCCTTTCATCTGAACTGAAATTTGCGCCTTACACCCGTAACACACTAAAGGACAATGAAGTGTCCTTTATGACACGTCCATTCCCTTAAATCAGCGGTCGGGGAACTTTTTTAACCATTACCCCAAAATATTTTTTCGTAAGTCGATATTACCCTAAGTTATTTTTGCGTAAGTCGAAATTACCCCAAAATATGTTTGCATAAGTCGAATTTACCCCTCCCCCCCATTTTGAAAAAAAGACAATCAAAGTATATTTAAATAAACATTATTTATTGAATTAATTTGCACGGAAACTAACAAAAAAGTTACATGAAAATAGTAAGTTCTATGAAATAGCAAACTAGAAAAATTTCCTTATTACCCCAAAAACATATTTTTAACCCATTTGGAGAATTTACTCCGGTTCCCCGACAGCGGCCTTAAATCAACCCATCCATGGCTTGGATGGGAATCTCATTTAAACTGTCTGTTGTCACCCGGTGACCTGCGCCCTTTGCTTGCGCTTAATGTATGTCTTGTGTAGAGGTCCCGCAGTAGAGGAGTAGCGCTAACAGACATCACCTTGGAAGAGGAGGATCCCCGAGTGACCCCTGGCATGCGCCCTCCGCGGCCTGCACTACACGTTTGTCCTGTGCATTACCTGCAGCAGAGCAGCAGCACGGACTCGGCGGTCTCCGGCGCGCGCAGGTAGCGCCTTGCGGGCGGGCGCCCCCGGGTGGGCGCGCGCCTTAGCAGCGGCCGTGGAGCGCCGCCCGACAGCCTGCGCCAAGTCCGCGGCGAGCCTCTGCCCCGTGCGAGTCAGCTGCGCCTGCCGAACCTACGTGAGACCACATCATTAACAAAAGAATCTATTTCCTGCACAGAAGACAAATTAATAACCTTGTCTGCCAAGGACAGAATGATACCCACTTAAATCCAATGTATTTTCTTCCACCTTACAAAAAGCCCTTGACTCGAGCACTCTCAACATTAGACATTACTATTACAATTTGTATTGTTAAATACAAGGTATAAGATGGTTTTGTGAGGAATGACGAGGTGAGAGAGCGAACAAAACAGCCTTCCATACTGCAGTCGATCAAGAGGCGAAGGTTGACCTAACTGGGGCATGTATCGAGAATGCCCCAGGATAGCATAAACTATAGCTGCCATTTTTCAAGCTCCCGGGCTCACACTGTCCTGGAAGGCCGTTGAGAACTCTACATAGAATGTATTCGGTGGAACTGAAGGGATGTGAAGCTGACTTGGGATGAGGCGAAGAAAATGGCGGCTGACAGCTTTGTGGCGGCGGTTCTTGAATGCCATATGCTCCAGTTAGAGGAGCGAACATGGTATGATGATTGTGATAAAAGTGCGTGGCAACACCATACTGATGGAGCACGCCAACGCAACGCCACTATACTCGTATATAACGGACGACAGTCGCAATTCAGCCCTCGAGACGAAAAGTTCCCACGAACCACTTACAAACCACGACGTTACATTTTCTTCATTAACCATTAGTTTGGAAAATTAACAAGTATGATTCCCACCTCCATTCGATGTATTTCCGCTCTCATCCTTTCCACTTCAGCGGTCGATTCCTTTTCTTGCTTGGTCTCCGAAGCGAGAATGCCCTGCAACACGGACAAGTCAATTATGAGGTGAAAGTAAAATCTTAAGTCAGACATTGCAGCCCAATAAGTAGACAGACTAACCCTTTTCTGCCAGGCCACGGCTTGCGCGCGAGTGCGGTGCAGTTCCATTGCCAGCTGGTCCTTGCTTTCCTCCAGGTCTTGAATTTCCTCTTCTAAAGTCGATGACTCGATTTCCGCGTCCTAAAAATACATCAATTTTCTAGTGAGACAAACTCTCCAAACACGAGAATAACTTTATAAAATGCATTTTATTGTGCAATAAGGAACCGACGAGTGAATATTAATATGTAGTCAGGGCCACCGAGAGAACGTTAGAGCCGCTACATTTTTAATGAACAAAAAAACTCTCCATACGGGCCCTTACCAAATTAACTGCGAGAAATTAAGTTATCTACTCGTATAAAAAATTGAAGCGCCGGAAACTTTTTGTCTTTAATTTATTTTCGCTCTGTGTAATACAAACACTCATACACCGCACATTCCTCGATACCGTTTTCGGACCTTGATCCCTCCAATCCACATAGAGTGGCAGATTATTGGGATGGTCAATACTCCATATCGATGCGTGCCCTGTGTCGTACCCGACTCTAAGATAAAGAGTTTGATTATAATAATTACTTTAAAGACTTTTGGATGTTTAATACAACACTTAGTTATGTTCGAAATAACGTTTTGAACACCATTTATTGTGGTTTTTTTTTCGATAAACAAATCCTGAACGAAGAAATGTTTTTAACTGTTTTTAACCAACTCAAAACTAAATAAATCATCAATCCTGAAGAAGACCCCTGCAATGGCAGTCGAAATATTGGTTGAAGGAAGTTTGCCACACACGGCTAAACCCAAAAGCCACAATATCAAATCTGGCCGTGAAAACCTAAGAAGTATTGAGCTTCCATCTAACCTTCAAGTTGGCCATGGCGTCTTGCGCGTAGTGCGCGTGGCGGTGCTCCAGCTCGCGCGTGCAAGCCTGCCTGTCGCCGCGCGCGTGCTGCAGGCGCTCCAGGCGGCCCTGCGCCGCGTCCAGCGCCCGCTGCACGTCCGCTTCCTCGCGGAGCGTCTCCTCCAGCTCGCCCTCCAGTTTACCGCATTTGCGTTTGAGCATTTTGATTTCTGTAAAATATTTTCTTCATTATTTCGGCATCACGTCAAATCGAGGCTTAAATGCGCAAGACATGGGCGAGGACTCTCCAAGACTTACACCAGACTTCCCGGCCACATGCTGCTAAACCTATAAGCGTGCATCACACTAGTGACTAGACTGCTACAAGCATTACCAAGATGCCTTCTAGTCGCTGTTTGCAAGCAGCCCAGTCATCGAGTTTTCTCAATATAAATGTTTTTTCTTTAGAAAAATGTTATATAATGCTATGAGAATTCGGAAAATGATAAAAGACTGTATTAATACTGACCCTCGAATAGTTTGGAGCTCGATGTTTGCGACTAAGAAACGTTAAGTGGGGGGAAACGGTAAGGTGTATTTGTCGTAAATTTTTCGACAACGCACTGGAAAGTTAGCGATCCTGAAAAATCTTCTTCTTGTTCTGTCTTGCCCAGCATTAGGTCCTGAAATGTGCAGCTTGTTGGGCACATGGAGCAGCATCTTAGGTGTAAGGCGGTCTGCAGGTCTCCACAGTCGCACAATGGTGTCTCTCCCTGCCGAAGTATTCCCCACCGCTCGAGGTTGTCCTTTGTTCTACCAACTCCGGTTCTTAATGGGGAGCATGAAAAGAACCTCCACGCGGTGCCCCCTGGAAACGGAATTTCGAACTTCCTCCTCCAGCCAATCTTTTCAACCCAGCGACAGCAAATCCTCGAAAATGAAAACTCACGTTCCTGGACGAGCCTTGTCTGCTGCGCGCGCGCGTCGCGCTGGCGGCCGAGCTCGACGGCGCGCGCCTGGTAGCGCAGCCAGTCCTGCTGCAGCGCGCGCGCGCTCGCCGCGACCTCAGCCAGCGCGCGCTGCAGGTCGCGCTCGCGGCGCTGCTGCGGCGACTCGCCCCCGGGCGCCGCGGCCAGCAGGCGCGCCAGCTGCGCCGCCGCGCGCTCCAGCTCCAGCTGCCGCCGCTCCAGCAGCCGCGCGCCTCGACCGCCGACGCGCGCCAGCCCGAGGCGCGCTGGTCGGCCTCCTCGCTCAGCTTGCGCGCCTCGGACGCCGCCTCCGTGGCCATGACGATTTTGTAATTATGCTTCTCGATTTGTAGCGTCGCTTTCGCTTGGCGGTTTTCACAATGAACCAGCGCCATCTCCTGCAACAATATTCGCCCCCTTGACAGATATGGCAAAGGCAAAATGACTCAATATCAACGTATTTTTTATTAGGATATGCACCACTATTTAGAATCATACCATGCCCGCTTCCCTATCTAGAACATATGATCGTCACGAACGCCACAAGTCATTGTCATCTGCCATGGTCCTCGCATCATCTCATGTAAGTTCTGCCTCCTGTATCTCAGCCGAGTACATTGTATGTACAGTTCTCGACGGCCTTCCAGGAGGCGCGAGCCCGCGGCTTGAAGAAAACGCACTATTATTGGCACATAATGATACCAGAATGCATTTTCTTCCGAACATGTAATTCGGAATGTATCGTTTTGCAACAAAATAAATATCCAGATCAGCTATGGAAGAACAACAGTCATCCTGTGGCCGTGTTACAGAAGGACTCTGCGGCTTGCTGTAGCATGTGATGCTTTATTTCGTACTCGTTCAGGCGGTACATTTATTTCGCACTTAGCTAATTGAGTCTGACCTGATCCCCGGCTTCCTGCTTGAGCCGCCGCACCGTGCTGGCCAGGCCCTCGGCGGCCTTGTCGCTGGCCACCAAGTTCTGCAGCCGCTCCAGCGTCTCTGACTCCAGCCGCAGCTTCGCCTCCCCCAGCTTTTCTCTTTCGCGGGTTGAGATGGCCGCTCTGTTCGCATGGCTGGACTTTTCCTGGAGACACAATATTGCAACCAAAATCAATATCTCTCGATTACAAATTAGATCTAAGACACAAACATGAGCATTCATTTACTAATATATCAATTGTTTCAATTGTTAGTGAAACTCTTCTTCAACTTCCTTATTAGCCATTTAATTACATAAATCCTGCCTATTTATCGCCACTCATACACACCACGTAATTACCCACTAGTGAAATGTTTTCTTTATCAGTAAATATTCATTTACACGTCAGTATGATTGTGCACATTGGAACTGAAGAAGCTTTCATAGATCGCAAAACTGCAGTCTTCCATCAAGTCACTGTTCAGTGTGATCTATATTAAAACAAAGTATGCAATTCTTATAAATCTAATATTAGCGAAAATACTTGATACAACGATTTCTCATCCACACGTTCTATTGCGGTGCCATAAGTAAGAAACAAACACGAGTGTTCTTTTTCTTACACGCACATTTATTTTGCAGACAGTTTCATTACCGCAACAATGTAATATTTCAGTTAGATTTTCCGTTCTCTCTTATTGCTATCTCTCTACAACGCTAAGACTTCAATCTCGTGGATATCGAGTTATTCTTTCTTAACTGTAACGTGTTTTTTAAACTCCCTTCAAATCTACCAACAGATTTCAGGAACTTAATAAACTGACTACACTCGCGAGTTCACTTCTTAGTTGGTGTTCCGGAACCGAGGTCACGGTCCCGAAACTACAGCGTCAGCTAAATGGTGACGCCGGAATACCAAGGTTCCGGCACTGAGGATAAGCCCAAAGACCGGAGTTGAATTGATACTGATTTATTTGATAACATATCCCTTTTATACCTTAGTGTACAACATGAGTAAGCATTCTTTATTTTATAAAATTAATATTAATAAATTGATTTTCATACACCGCAAATTCCTCTATACCTGTTGTTTTGGACCTTGATCGAAATCAATTTACATATAGTGGCAAAATATTGTAATGGTCAATGCCTTGTGTCGTACCCGACTGTATGAATCGCGAAATTCGAGCTAAGATAGAGAATTTGATTATAATTTGGCAATTAATACTTTAAAAAATAATTATGTTCAAATAACGTTTTGAACAATCTGACTTAATCGCCTTTACGTATTCCACGAGTCTACCCATCAGAGTGCAGACCTGATTTTTCTCTGGAAGCAGACAGTCTTGGAATTGTGCTTTCCTCTTGAAAGCCAACAGCTAAGTTACTAAAGAAGTGGTCCAACTCACCAGTCGGGCGAGCTGCAAGTCTGCGAGGGTCAGCTCCAGCGCGGTGCTGACATCCGTCGCATCCGCTTCAAGGTCGCCGCATTTCTTTTCTTCTTTTTCGACTTGAAAGCAACATCGATTTAATATTATCAGTTTTTGTTTAGAAACTTAATAGTCTCTAAATTCAACCCAAATGTATACTGCGATTTATTAACTTCATCGAAGGCGCCTAGCTCATCATAATTTAAATCCATATTTGTCAAGAGTCCAAGAAATATGTAAAACCAATTTTATTGTCAATTTAGCATTACGTTAAAAAATATATTGAATGTATGAAATCATCATCATCATCATCAGCCTGTGTCCGTCCACTGTTGAACGTAGGCCTCCCGCATGAGTCTCCATCCTCTTCGATCCTCCGCCTTCCGCATCCAGGTCACTCCCGCTATTCTTCTTATATCGTCAGTCCATCTTGTAGGGGGTCGGCCAATGCTTCGTTTGCCAGTTCTTGGGCGCCATTCCAATACTTTTCTTCCCCATCGACCGTCGTCTCTTCGACAGATATGACCTGCCCATTGCCACTTGAGTGTGCCTATTCGATGGGTAGCATCCACTACTTGAGTTCTTCTGCGTATTTCCTCGTTTCGGATTCTATCTTTTAGCGACACTCCGAGCATGGATCTCTCCATAGCACGCTGGGTGACTTTTATTTTATGGGTAAGACTTGCTGTCAGATTCCACGTCTCTGCGCCATAAGTTAATACAGGGAGGACGCATTGGTTAAACGCCTTAGTTTTAAGGCATTGCGGAATTTTCGCTTTAAAAATGTACTTTAGTTTTCCAAATGCTGCCCATCCCAGTTGTATGCGCCTGTCGATTTCTATGTATGAAATATGGTTGAAAAAAGTTCACCACACACGGCTCAACCCATAAGCCACAACATCATATTGAATGTATATTATGCAATTATTTTGCAAATTAAATAATGCAATTAATATCAATGAGATTCTCATTTATGCTCAGCAGATATGTTTATTCATCGTCACTTTCGCATCGGTTGTCGGCATATACCGTCATAAGATTCCCCGACCGTTAACATCGGTTGACGTGATATATCGTTTTGCTACTTTCTTAGAATAGTTTTTAATGGATCATCTGATAGCTAAAGGAAACAAGAACCAATGTGATATATGAAAATAGACCAGATAAGTACATTTATGTTTCAAATACTAGTTTTATAATTGACAGTATAATTTGCATTCAAACCGAGCCGTAATGAAAGGGTTAATTTAATGTAAACAGTTTTGTTTTGTAAATCGTGGCAAATATTTATTCAAATAAATTTGCTACGATTTGTCTTTTTTATGTTTTGTCGTCAGATGCGCTACTAGAGATCTTCAAACGTCATCAAAAGTTTGTAAGATAATAATAAAATAAATTATCGATATCGAGTGACTTTAATTGGACCCAAGGACCCAGGGAGCAAAGAAGAAACCTCCGCGTGGTGCCCCCCGACAACAAACCCTGTTGTTTCCGACACGATTATATACGTTATATATATATATATTGGACCCAATATTGTATCCATACTTTCTTTGAGGCAGCAGGATACGTCGTAGTTAGCTCGATCCTTGAGCGCGGTGAGCTGCTCGTGGCGCCGCATCTCTTGGGCCGCGGCCTTCTGCACGCCCTCCACCCCGGCCTGCAGCGCGCGCACTTCCGTCTGCACGCTTCTGCAAGACAACTCCAGCATCACTGTGAGGACTTCCGGAGATTCTCCAAAGTTATATTATTTACTCAGCACCGACGCGGATCAAAAACTGACGTTCAAACTACACCAAGCTTCAGTTCATTCAAAACAAAGCCACACAAGTAATTTTCAATGTACATTTTCACACTAACCGAAAAAATACAGCCTTAGACCAAAAACAATAGCACACTGTACGCGCGGTTCTCGTTCAATCAATAAGTTGAGCAACATTGGTCGTGAACCAAAACAAGGGTGGGTTTCCCGCATGACGTTGGTTGGGCTAAGTTACATTTCTGGACTAAAAGGTACAGGTGTAGGAAATGTCGTGTTGAGTATTCGATTTCTTAAAAATGACAATTAACAATCACCCAAATGTGACTCGAATAATACAGCTGCTATCACTTAGGCTCTTGCTCCATGGAGGCCTTCGGGAATTATATATGTTCCCAGATAGACTTCCGATCTCAGAGATGTCTTGGGACAAGGCAAGGACAATACTAGCTGACAGAATTTTGTGGGACTCTTGTCGTTACCATATATTCCAGATATGAAACGGATATTAATAATAATAGAAGCATTAGCTTACAATCTGGGATGTCCTGCCTAACTTCTGGTTTGGCACATACCCTTGCTCTTGGAGCAGCGCGGCGTGCGCGCGGTCCCGCTGCTGCACGGCCGTGAGCAGCGCCCCCCAGGCCTGCAGCAGGCGCCGGCGCTCGGCCTCCAGCGCCTGCAGGTCGGCGCCCCCGCGGCCACGCGCCCCGCGGCCGCCGCCAGCTCGGGCCTCTTCACGGCCAGCTGCTCGGCGAGCAGCGCCCCGCGCGCCTCCAGCGTCCGCACCTGCCCGTCTAGGCGGAGCGCCACCAGGTCCAGGCGCCGCTGCTGCTGCTGCAGCGCGCGCCGGTCGGCGGCCAGCTTGTCGGCCGCGCGCTGGCGCCCCATCAGCTCGGCCCCAGAGTCGCGCTGCCAAGCTTCGTACTGACGGCTCAGCAGAGTCAGCGCCTCGAGCTCGCCGCGTAGTTCCAAATCTATTGAAATGAGAACCGAGTACCTATTACATATATTGTTACATTCTGACTTTTAACTAAGTTTGTATGTTTTTTTATTATACATACAGTCAATCCTAGAACAACGCGAAAGTCAGGACCGCGTTGTTAGAAATCGTGTAATTGGGGGTGGGAATCTCATACAAAATCAAAGGTTACGGACTTCTTCGCTAAAAATTAAAAAAAAAAAAATCGCGTTGTTTTATCACTCCTCTAAAATTCGCCTAGAGTCTCCAAAGTGCTTAATCCGCCACAGAAGTCAAGAAAACTATTTATTGTGTGATCGAGAGCCCATAAGTGATTCGTATCTGAATCGTGTCAGCCCATCTCTTTTGACTGTTCGATTATATTTTCTCAACGATTGTTACCTTTGAGGTTTCGCTCGTCCAGGGCGGCGCCCCTGTCGCGGTGCTTAGCCCTCAGGTGATCTGCCACGCGCTGTCGCTCCGCGCGCGCCCCCGCGGTGTCTTCGAGAGAGCTCTCGTACTGCGCGATGCCGCTCTGTAACCAAACCATATTACCATTGCCGGACCAAGTAAATGTTGGGCTCCAAACGCATTTAAAATATGCACACCTTAAAATATATATTTAGCTTCTCTGCGCATATTTTTTTAAGTATTTTGCAAAATCATTTATTTTATTTATCTGTCAGGCTACCATAGTTCTCGTCTCATCTCATGTAAGGATGCCTTCTGTGAGTAAATTCTATGCACTCATTCAGTTAGATAGAAGGCTGTCGAATCCACTTCTTCACCTCGTTAATCCTCACAAAGTCAAAACATCATACACCCAGTATTCAAAGCGGCATTCTGTTTTCAAAGCCCATTCTATGGCTGGATTGGCTTTTGCTGCTGTGCCAAGATTCGCAACCACATTGACAGTAACATCCTCCTCTCTCTCAAAAAGGGTGTTATTCCGTCACGTGATGGCATGATGAGGAGCAGGTCAGCAAAACAAAGACTTTTCAGAAGCACATTGCCGTATTTTTACGATAAAACTTTACAAGCTTGTGGCCCGGACCTAGGCGCAGCTGTAGGTCGAGCCCCAGTACAATATGCTCTCGCCAAAGGGCGGTAGGCAACTGATCTCCGCGATCGGTATGGGCTCTCGCCCGTGCCACGAGCGGCGGTGTATATAACTAATGCCAATATGGCGGACACATCTCTGTTTGACAAGCGAACAGAAATACAGACGAAAGATTGTATATCGAGGTTTTCGGTACCAATCATGCTGATGTCAACAAATAATTATTATTTACCCTCTGATGCTGGACCTCTCGCTCCAGCGCGTGCAGCTCATCCCCTAGTTGAGCCTCGTAGCTGCGCCGCTTCTGCTGCAGATCCCCTCGCTGCAACACAAATACATTTGAAGCACGGCAACAAGAAATGCGTGTTTTTTTTTCTTTTGTCTGGCTTGTTCCATGTTTTGCAAGCAGATTTCAAATATAAATATGAGATCAGCTTTTACATCTATCAGAGAGCAAGCGAGCCTAGATGGTTCACATTATAAAAAAGTGATACTAACCTACCAAGAACAATGCCTCTTGGAAGGGTGATTGGACTAGTTCAGGAATAATATTTTTATTTATCATATTTAAAGCATCTTACTCTGTCCAGAGAAGGGTACTTTCTGAAATTTGACCTGCTTCTCAATAATGTTTTTATGTAAAATAACATCACACCTTACTTTATCCAAATTTACTATGATTTGTATGTGTGATGATGTTATTATGGTTGTTCAAAACGTTATTTGAACATAATTATTTTGTATAAAACATCGAAAAGTCTTTAAAGTAATAATTGCCAAATTATAATCAAATTCTCTATCTTAGCTCGAATTTCGCGATTCATACAGTCGGGTACCATCACAATATTCTGCCACTCTATGTAAATTGAAGGGATCAAGTCCCAAAATAACAGGTATCTAGGAATTTGCGGTGTATGAAAATCAATTTATTAATAATAATTTTATAATATACAGAATGCTTACTCATGTTGTACACCAATCTGTATACAAACCAGTACCAATTCAACTCCGGTCTTTGAACTTATCCTCAGTGCCGGAACCTTGGCATTCCTGCGTCACCATTTAGCTGACGCTGTGATTTCGGGACCGCGATCTCGGTTCCGGTAAAGTGGTTATGACCAGACTACAGTTATTATGCTGCTTTTGTTTATTTTTCTCGTAGTTTGGTTTATTAGTATTCGCTTTTATTTTTCTGTTTATGATGCAATCACATTTGAAAATGTTTTAAAATTTTAATGCTGGTTATTTAAATCCTCATAAAATAAATGAAAAAAAAATCACACAGGGCAAGGATTTCCTCTATGTCAGTGGTAGTTAAGCTTTTTAAAATACAGGCGGGATTAAGTTATTTAAAAACTTAATTATCAAACAAATTCTTAATTGAATCCAATTAGAAATCGAATTAATAGTTGCTTGTATATATTTTATATTTTAAAGCTTAAAATATATAACCAACCAATTGATCAATCGAAAAAAATATTAAAAATTCAAAATTTAAGTGGGCCAGATGATAATTTTTGCAGGGCCGGATCCGCCCCGCAGGCCTTAGTGTTGCCGAATCCAAATAAAATACCTTACAAAAAATACTTCATTTTTAGTTATAATTGTACAATAGAAAGACTAAGTGCAAAGTTTCGGATGTTGCAACTAGAATTAATTTTATCCTATTTTTATATTTTGTGCATTATGGTTTTATACGACGGGTTCCCAATACAAATATTTTGTAACAACAGTTTTTCGTAGACCGGTGGAAACTTTAGGGTGGAAATATCCCTCAATCCTTCACATTTTTAATGACTGTAGCAGCAGAAGTTGGTACTGCACAAGGAGCAGCTATAAACCTACCAGGGTCAGCACCTCGGCATCCAGGCGCTGGGTTTCCTGCAGAAGGTAACGATGGAGTGCGGCTTGGAAGGGCTGAAGCAGCGGGTGCTCCGGTCGCAGCAACGGGGGCACTTGAAGCACGGGGGGCTCCGCCTGAAGTGGCGCGTCCCCAGAAGAGGCGCTTCTAAAACATATTTAATTCATGTATTTATTTACTTTTATGTGCTTTATGTGCTGGTGCTTATCTGAAAGTGATAAAAAAAGCCTTTGAGATGTGGTCATACAGAAGAATTTTCGGAATTTCCTGGAGAGACCACGTCACGAACAATGAGGTTCTCGGGATAATCATGCGCCACGATGGTCTTCACGACATTGTGGAGGGGATGGTTGAGGGTAGAAACTGTAGAGCTAGCCCTAGAAGTATTTGCAGCAAGTGTTCGAGGACATGAGTTATAGCTCTTATGCTGAGCTGAAGAGGATTGCGGAGAACCGAGAGGAATGGATATCGAGATGCAAGATTCTGTTGCTGCAAAACAATCCACCGAATTGATACTACGAAGAAAAATATAGTAGAAGCACACAATTGAATCATTTTTTTGGTGGCAGGATAACAGAAAAGGTGCTCACCTCTGCATAGTGTGTGGATTAGTCTCCTAAAATATTGATGTCAGCCCACAAAGAGATGCAGACTCAGCATGACAACAATAAACAACCTCTAACTACAGGCAACAACTTTTTGCCATGGTTACGCCGAGAGTGGCCAAATCAATTATTTCAACAGTCGGTCGGATTAATTTTTGAAAATCGAATTACGCAGTTACTACCAACAAAAAATAATAAAAACAATGAAACATCTTAATTAGCTGGAAGAGTAGGTATGAGTACTTTTGTACAGCCTAAATCGAAAAATAATGAAAATAATTACATGGTTTTTTGGAAGTCAGTAAACCAGTGTTATTATTTTTATGACTTTCTTTATGTTCTCTTCACGTTTTTCTCTTTTTTTTTCTGTTTTACCTTATTTTTCACGCGTCATATAATTTTTATCATTCGTACTGATTTTTCCATTACATATATTTTTCTATGCAATTACTATAATTATTATATATGTATATGAAAACCGATCAAATAATTACATCAACTGTGATTTGGCAAGTTCTACTGATAATAAGTTAAAGCTAGTCCTTAATAAAGCAAAATTAAAACGGATGTAGGTATTTTGGGATTGTTTATTTTGAAGTAACATATTTTATCCGCTTTCGGTTGCCAAGGCAACTGAAACCGATACACAACACAGTCCTGTCATGGTTGGTTCGATTTATAAATATTTCAAAATAATGCATTAATAAGTGTATCATCAAATTCCATTGTTATCATCATCATCATTTCCATGTCCGCTCGCCAAATTGGAGCATATGGTCTTCACGAATTTCCGCTACAAAGGACTGTCAGCCACCACATTACTCGCATCTCATCTCATGTCAGCTCTGCCTCCCGCAGCTCGACCGAGTACATTCAATGTATTGTTAGTTGTAAGGCTTGTAGAAAAGGCAACTGTAGCTTATGCGCTCCTGTGGCATTCGAAATATCAGGGTTTGCATCTTGTTCGACTGTAATATGGTAGGTTTCCTTGTCCGCTCTCCCACCTCGTAATCTTCATAGTTATGTAAAAAAAAATTTTTTTTTGCAGATATTGTCTCGCAGTCAAGCAGGGGCGGGTGAGGGACCGACTAGAAGCGGTGCGCCCTCCGGGCCCCCAAAACTCGAGGACTTCTTGGAGCGCCGCGACTACAGCGGGGCCCTTGCTCTACTCGAGGTGATCGTATTACTTCTTCAACATTTTTTTTATGCTTAGATTGTCACTGAATATTCATTATCTTTTATGTGCTGTTCATATTCTGCTCTAAAGGTTGTCGGGATGCATATATGTTCCCTAGTGGACCTCCAGGTGCAGATGTGTCTTAGAACGAAGAATTGACAGCGACAACAAGTTGTGGTGACTGTATGATCCAGATATGGAACGGACATGGGAAGAAGAATGATGTTCACATGTTGTCTGCACTATATGAAGTCAGCATGTTCTTGGTAGTGTTGTTTCTCCCTGCATTTCTTATCATTTGTGATCTATTTACATATTTGATGTTCACATGTTGTCTGCACTATATGAAGTCAGCATGTTCTTGGTAGTGTTGTTTCTCCCTGCATTTCTTATCATTTGTGATCTATTTACATATTTGATGTTCACATGTTGTCTGCACTATATGAAGTCAGCATGTTCTTGGTAGTGTTGTTTCTCCCTGCATTTCTTATCATTTGTGATCTATTTACATATTTGATGTTCACATGTTGTCTGCACTATATGAAGTCAGCATGTTCTTGGTAGTGTTGTTTCTCCCTGCATTTCTTATCATTTGTGATCTATTTACATATTTGTGTTTTTTTCTTTCGTTTTTTTACCAGCAGCAGTCTCCAAAAAAATATTTTTACGGGTTCAGCGTCCAGTAGCAGTTTGATAAATAAATTCGTGTCTCGACGGCAACGTGTTAACTTGGCTTTATTATGTTACAGTTCCGGATGACGGAGGGGCTCGGAGGGGCGCTGGTGGAGGAGTGGAGCGCCTACTGCGCCTTCCAACTGGGGGACTACCGCCGCGCCTTGATGCTCTACCGCGTCCACGGGGGCGACCTCAACAGGGCAGTGTGCTGCTTCTATCTCGGTACCCTGGATCACAGATGATATATACATTTTATCGCTCGTGAATAGGACTAGGATCCCCGGAGCTTTCAATTAAAATATTTATTGTTTTCTTTATAAATAATGGCCATAAACAAAAAAATATGCAAGGGCCCATCAATAATGAATGCTTATAATATCAAGAGTTGATTAAGTTTTGACATATTAATTTGAAACGAACTACCGCCCAGCACAAGTGATAACACAATACCGACCGCTGGAGAATCAAAATTGTAACAATAAAAACACAAGATATAAAGTCATCATACAACCAACACTGCGCGCCCGTCAACACCAGCACAGAATCCGAAGCGATATCACACGAATATGACAATATCCTCTTCTCAAGTAATCACAGCACTGCACATTGTTACTCCCTTTATTAGCAGCAGTAATGCAGCCAGTATTAGGGCAACCTCACTCGAAAGTGGTCGGGATATTGTTGCTTCGTGTAAGGCGATATAGCGAGATCACCTCAATGGAATTTCAATAACCAAAGTCGTAGTATTTCAGTTAAATTTTTGTATTTATTCTGTTTCAAATAAATAAGTTTCATACCTTAGTGGCGTGATAATTTAAATTTCGGTATCAATTTAATCATTAATATTCAAGATCTTTAATCCCACAAGTGTGCACAAGACACGTGAGGGATGCCTTGAATTATGAAAAAATTATAAATATTTATTTATTTACCTTGTTTTCACATGGATCACGTAACATCTATAAATAAAAAAATATATATTTATAATTTATTATGGATCTCAAAGTGAATGCTCAAAACATTGAAAATATTATGAAATAATGTTTATAAATGCTTATAAATGTTTTATATGTCAATGCAACGGACTTTCATTATCTTTTCCTTCCAGGTCTGTACGAGGAGTCACAGGAAGCCGCCTTGAAGGCAGCGGATGGACCTCTAAAGGTGTGGACAAACTTAAACTTGATGCGATACATTTTTATCCAGTAGACTCCTTGAATCTAACCGCAATCGCAATAATTAAAAAATCAAAATGCCTCTTTCTTGCGCGCATAGGGACACGATACACGACCAGCTCTATATGACCTTGATTGCACAAATATGTATGTCTTTCAGAACAGGCTGCTGTTTCACTTGGCGCACAAGCTGGGGGACGAGGCAGGGCTGCTGGCGCGGCACGGCGCGCTGAGGGACGTGGCTCCGGACCAGCTGTGCTTGGCCTCCATCCACTACCTGCGCGCGCACTACCAGGAAGCCATCGACATCTACAAGAAGCTACTGCTTGACGACAGGCTAGTACAATATAGTAAACTGTAACATGAGAATTGGCCTCCTCAGGGTCAGCGCTCCACATCTACCTAGATGACTTAGCACTGAAGGTTGGACTACTATTACCAGAATGTTCACGGTAAGAAAACGAAATGTTCAGAATTTTTGAGTAGTGTTTTCATAAGTGACTATGATATCATAGCACTTATTGAAACATGGCTCAATGACAGTGTTTTCAATCGGGAGCTTTTTGGTGATGGTTATAGAGTATTTAGAAGAGATCACGGCTTCGGTGGAGGCCACAGGGTGGGGGTTGTCTCTTGGGGTTGCGGTGTGCAGGCCGAACGCTTATGTGCTCTGAATTCTTCGGGTTAAGACCTTTGGGCGAAACTAACCTTAAGACAATAGTTAAGGTTAAGATAAAATAGCAAAATTCAATAATCAAGTTTGTAATGAAAATATTATTAATTAATAAACATGCTACTGTTCTCTGGTGCTAGAGCGCTTTTTATTACTCGTACCTCAAATTAAAGGAGTATTAGTGATGCAACTTTTTTTTTACGACAGACACAAACTGCCGCAATCTGCATCAAATTTCATCAACATCAAAGTTGACTCCCCCGTTTCTGATATTTTTTATTGATTGTTGGTTTCAGAAATCGCGTGGCCTTGAACGTGTATGTCGCCCTCTGCTACTACAAGCTGGACTACTACGACGTGTCGCAGGAGGTGCTGGCGGCCTACCTCAGCCAGCACCCGCGCTCCACGGGCGCTGTCAACCTCAAGGCCTGCAACACCTTCAGGTGCGCCTTTACTATTGGAATCACCTTTTTTACCTCACCCCTCTATTGGTATCGCCCTTTTATCTTCTAATATGAGCGTTTATGCTTGCAGGCTCTACAACGGCAAGGCAGCCGAGAGCGAGCTGAAGAACATCGCGACCGACCAGCACATGTTTGGCCGCGACCTTGTCAAGCACAATTCGGTGGTTTTCCGCAACGGCGAGGGCGCCCTGCAGGTGAGCGACAATATGGCAACACAAATATACAGTGTATGTATATACATGTTTCAGTCAACTAACAACTGATCTAGCCTCCTTTGTTCCGGAATTGAGTCGTTCAATCCAGAAAGTGAAGGCGTCAGATAAGGCGTCGGACGTCGGAGTGTAACAATAAAAACGCGGCAGAAATATCTTTTATTTATATGTTGTTATTTTGCTACAAGATGTTTTATGGTCATTTTATAACGTCAATCGGTTATTTATTTGGTAGTATATTATTTAAATTATTTCATAGCTTTGATATCAAACCTATATCAACTCTCGGGCATCGCCCCACCAAACATACGGCGAGAAGTCACTACCAAGAAGGAGCTCACCAAAGTAACCCACGACGCACTCCACCGTATGTTTGGGTATCAAAAGATAACCACACGGCTCAAATCAAGAAGAAGTTTCCAACAGTCGACAAAGGAACTGGTGATAGGTCACCCTGCGGCTGAACATGTGGAGAAGCGCAACTGAGGGGAATACTTGGATTGCCCCGAAAGAGGACCTAGCCCCTGGACATGACCAGGGGTGGAATATATGGAGGTCCCTTAACAGACTTCGGACCAGAGTATGCAAGACGAGGACACAAATGAAAGCCTGCCAGTTTTACAGCAGACCGACTGAATGTGACTGCGGCGTCGAGCAGACCCTGTCACACCTTCTGGAGTGTGCGCTGTGCCCGAATAGCTGCACCCAGGAAGACCTGATGATGGCCGGGAGTAACGCCATCAACGTCACCCACTTCTGGGCAGACAGGATCTGACCCTGTTGTTTCCGACACGATTATGTATATATGATTTCATGATAACAATGACATCAAAGTGACATTATCTGTGTCAGGTGCTGCCGGGGCTGGTGGGCGTGCTGGGCGAGGCGCGGTTGAACCTGGTGGCGCGGCGCCTGCGCGGCGGCGAGGCGCGCGAGGCGCTGCGGCTGCTGGGGGGCCTGGAGCCCGCCGTGCCACTGGAGTACATCCTCAAGGGCGTGGTGCACGCCGCGCTGGCGCAGGACACGGCCGAGGAGGAGCACCTGCAGACGGCGCAGCAATGCCTGCACTTGGTGGGCAGCTCGGCCAGCGAGTGCGACACCATCCCCGGCCGCCAGTGCATGGCCTCGTCCTACTTCCTGTACGGCCAGTTCGAGGAGGTGCTCGTCTACCTGAACTCCATCAAGAGCTTCTTCGTCAATGATGACACTTTCAATTATAATTACGGACAGGTGAACCTATAATTATTAAACGATTAATGATCTTCATCCACCATTCATGCTGTTTTGAATCTTGTACACGTTCACAAAAAAAGGTTTTGTGGAAAAAGTGATAGTGTCAGTTTTACTTTATATATATATATTTTAAATTGTTGCACTATGGGATATTAAGAATTTATCGACAGGTTTATATAATATATAAATTATCATAAAAATCATAATAACAGCTTCGTTAATCAACCTACCAAAACATGATAATACAATACGAGGAATGACTTCTACGACAATAACGTATCTACGGCAGGTTATCACATGAGCTGAATGATGGAGTTACATGACGATTATTATATCACATTTCGTCCCGTAAAGACGCGTACAGCAACGCTTGCGCACGTGATGGTCGCTTGGTGAAAACCCTCCCTGTCCCGTCCTGGTAACACGTTGCTAACCACGACATACGTGGGAATGGATAAGGAAATGGTGAGATTGGGAAATGGATTCTGCAGATAGCAGACATCAGTTAGGAGTCATTACTTGCGTCTGCACTCTTGCAGACGGATGCGCAGAAGCGCTCAAGAGCAGCGTAATTTCGTTTGTTAGCAACGAAGTCCTGGTATCCGACCGGACCTATTGCCGACCGGACCACTTCAAAGAGCGCAATCCTCACAGAGTGGTGCAACGGACAGTTCCACAGAACGTGAAGTGCGTCCTGCTGAGAGCTGCCGTCACATGGGCACTCCAACTGTCCAAGCCTGTGGAGGTAGCTCCAGAAGAATCCGTGTACGGTTAGCTGCTGGCTCATGTAGTGTGTATCACTGTTACTCCGGAAAAGTGCTAAACGATGGAGATGGCGCACTCCAGAGACCTCGCATGAATCTCATGTTATTTGCTTAAAACCCGCAGGCCAAATGCGCCACCGGCTACTACGCGGAGGGCGAGGAAGCTCTGCTGGCCGTGCGGGCGGAGGCTCTGCGGAGCACCGCCGCCTACTGCGCGTGCTTGGCGCGCTGCCACGTCATGGCGGGGCGCGCCGCCGCCGCCTGGGATCTGTGTCAAAAGGTAACGACTCTTTGTTTCCTTATCTGGAACATTTTTTAATATTTTTCTTCCCATATCTGGCGAGAATTTTTGGGGGGCATTTGCGCCTAATGCTGGCTAATAAACCATTTAAAATCCACCCACAAATATCCCTCTTATACTACAGCTACCCGGACTTCTGCTGTGGAGGTTGTCGGGAACCATATACGTTCTCAAGTGGACCCTCAGATATGGTGCAGATATGTCCTCTAGTTCTAAATCACCCTTATACAACGGACAAGAAATCCTCTGGTAATCCAAGGTCCCACCGTGGCAACTGCAGCGGGATTACTAGTTGTTCCGGAACCGAGGTCGCGGTCCCGAAATTACAGCATCACCTAAATGGTGATGCCGGAATACCAAGTATCCGGCACTGAGGATAAATCCAAAGACCGGAGATCAGTTGATACTAATTTATTTAATATGAGTCCCCCTTTTATACTCTAATTAACAACATGAGTAAGCAGTTAAAAATAATATTTACACGATTGAATGTCATACATTGCACATTCTTCGATACGGTTTTTGGACCTTGATCCCTTCAATCCACATAGAGTGGCAGATTATTGGGATGGTCCATGCTCCGTATCGATGTGTAAGCATTCCTTATTAATATTACTAATACATAGAATTTCGAGTGGTAAAAATAACCTGTGTCGTACCTGACTGAATGAATCGAAGGTAAAGAGTTGATTATAACAATTACTTTAAAGACTTTTGGATGTTTAATACAACACAGTTATGTTCAAAATAACTTTTTGAACACTAGTTGTTTTATACTTCTATGTTATAAAATATTTTTTACATTGACATTTTCATCATTTCATCTGTGCATGTTGCTCCGCAGTCCGCGGGCGGCCCGGACTACTTGAGCCTTCTGCAAATAGTGGCCAACGACTCTTACCGCATGGGCGAGTTCCTGGTGGCGGCGCGCGCCTTTCACGCGCTAGACAGGTGAGGCATCTTGTTTAGAGCATAACGTTGTTGATTTGTCTATTGATTCAACCTGTACTTACACAACACTGCCAGACTCTTCATAACATTGCTAGTAAAATGTTTAACTTCGAAATATAATCGTACAGCCTTTAATGTTTCCATTCTCACATAATCTGAACTTCTTCAAGGATGAGGAGCAGAATAATAACACAAAGACTTTTTCTGAAGCACATTGACATATATTTTCGATAAAGACTCGGTTTCCCCGATCGATCGTAACATGGCGTCACTTTCACCTCGATCGATCGGGACTTAACGATGCGATCTCCCGCCGTCGGCACACGACTGATCGCGCTCGTGACGGGCTGTCGCCCAGCGCCCGAGTGCCGATCTATATAACTGACGTCACACCCGTGACCGGACTTGTCCGAAATGCCAATTTAGCGACACATACATGTACGACAAGCGAACAGAAATAAGAAACGATAGAGTGTATATTTTCGAAACCAGTCAGCAAGGACTATGTCATGCTGATGTCAACTTGTAGAAGCCCTTCAGTTCACTCGTTCTGGAAGCCTTTCGCAAAACTCATACAATCTGAATTTTCACACAATCCGAACTATGTACTTCAAAAAGTAGTGCAAATTCTACAAAAAAATCTACTTCAAGAAGTACTTTAGATTGTAATAGTAAAAGTTATTCAATTTACTCGCCCAGGAGACTTTCGGACACCATATACGTGTCCAGGAATGGACCTCCGGGTGCAGAAGATGTCTTGAGACAAAGCCAGCTTGGGACAGTGGCGGCTGACCAAAAAGTGCGACGGAAATTCTTGGAGACATGGAACGGATATGTGTAAAGAAAATATGGGATAAGAGTGTTGTGTTTTGTAGGCTGGAGCCTCACCCCGAGTTCTGGGAGGGCATGCGCGGCGCGTGCGCGGGGCTGGCGCAGGCCGTGGCCGGCGGGCGCGCCGAGGCGCGCGCGCTGGGCGAGTTGCTGCTGCTGCTGCGCGCCACGCCGCGCGCGCAGGCCGCGCATGTAGCGGGCGCGCTCGCGCGCTGGGCCAACGACATGCGCTACGACCTGCCCGATCCTGGACATTGAACAACCTGATCAATAACTGGATAAATGGAATTACGAAAAAAAAATAACGTCTTAATTAGTTTTTCATTTTTACTTAAATTAGATAAAATATTAATAGTTAAATAAGAATAACAAAAACTCTGTCTTAGCTCAAACTTTTCAAGGATTATACTTTTACATGTGTTGATGAGCTCATTTAATAACACCAGGTCAAAAGGAATGGCACATTCCATTACCAATTCTCACAGTCTGGTGTGAAAATATATTTATAGAATAAGCACCTTTGTAAAATAATCGTTGCCGTGGACAATTGTTACTGGATGAAGGAATTGTGCAATGTGGTCAACTTTCAGGCAATGGTGATGACACTGATGAGTGATGACCATTGCAATGATAAATATGTCTGGCCAAGTATCACACAAGGTGCTGAGTAACATAATTATGGAAATCTTTTTTATATTAGAGAATGAAGTCCAAAAAATATATCCCAAGGAATTTACTATGAATTCAAAATCATTCCATTTAACATGAATTGTATAAAATATTATATTGCTTACTGATGTATTGCATGTGCAGCGACAAATGATCAAATAAATCAGGACGTTTCCTTAGTGCTGGTATCCATGGTACTCCGATGTTACCATTCAGCTGACGTCGTCATTTCGAGACCGAGTCATCGGTTCCAGAACACAGACAATTATTATTTTTATGTTACATATATTTTTATATAACTTCGTAGGTTTTCACTTAGTCAATTACAAATATTTAATTTCTTTGAGATATAATAATTGTTACGGCCAAAATAATTATATTTCTACTTATTTAAAAAAAATATATATATATATTCTAGATCAGGGTTTACCAAGCTTGAAGATTGTAAAAACCTTGCGTGTGGATGGTTTTTTTTTTTTTTTTTCGATTGATAATTTTTACCTGACGTAGCCGTAACATGTCGTCCTATAATATAAAATATCGTCCTAAAATAAAAAAATGTTAAATATTTTCTAAGTAATCTTCATTTATTTTGGATAATTATTTATTTATTCCCCCAGCAACCCATCTTCTCTCACAAACAAAAACAGGTATTTAATTGTTATGACTTTTTAACCTCCCTAAATTAGAATGAGCAAAATTAAGGTCTTTGCTTGGTGTTTTTTTTTTGCCTGTCTGCATATCAAATTTGGTCAAAATTTATCACAGTAAAGTGTTTTTGTTTTAATATAGACCCTAAGCTTTATATTATCTTATTTTTAACCTTTATTCCTAGCTACAAAACATAGTTTTTTTTTGTTTCTTTAACTTCGGATATTATTAACTACCTTTTGGTTTAACCCCTGAGATTCCACCTGTAAGCCATTGGCTACTAAAAGCTAATGGTGTACTCGGTGCATCTCCAGGTGCAGATATCTTTGGTTAACTGACAATACTTGGTGATTTCTCCGAGTTTTTTGAAGATGCCTCTCATATTTTATAGTGAAATATATTAATGAAGAATATGGGAATATTATGTCTTTAGGTTGCGTTGGCAAACAGCAGTCATTTCCCAGAACCCGGTGTCAGGATCGAACCATCGACGATTAGTCAGCAGGACTAACACAATAAAATATATAACAAAACAATTTTGTCTTTATTTTATTTATTATATAAATTTTAAATACAATAAAATAAATTACATTTAAATTTAATGTCATTTTTATACACAGGAAATTTAAGATATAGATTATGTTTCATAAAATCTATAATGATAAATACATCTGATCACAACCGAGGAAAATAATCTTTCAATTGTAGAATATTCAAATTATATTTAGTATAATTTCACTTTGAAGCAAACACTCATCATTTGCATGCACTGCATAGACAAAATATTGTATTTAAACAACAATGAAAATGTAAAAACACATAACGTGGGACAACTGGCTTAATTGATAGAGAAACAAATGATCTGACATAACATAACATAATACTTATTTTTGATTGGCCTTATTTTAAGAATAAGATTTTAAAAAATGTTTTCAGATCTATTTAAAATAGCCGACATATTGTTTGAAAAACATAAATAATTTTATCAATTACACTGTAGTGAACTTTCTTTCTACTTTTCCAAATCAGTACTTATTGAATGTTAATTAACACGGGTAAGTCGAATATATACCACGTAAAATAACTGCTTATGTTTCCAGTCAGATTTGGTATTGTGACTTTTGTGTTAACGGGGGACGACTTTCGTCAACCATGAAGAAGACGCCTGCATTGGCGGTCGAAATATTGGTACAAAATAATTCGGCACACATGGCTAAACCCAAAATCCACAATACCATATACCATGTAAACAATAAATACAATAATATCTAAAGTATTAAATTTATTATGTTTCTAATACAGTCTGGGACACGATTGATCTGTTTCAGATTTGTTTAACAGATTAAGCTCAAACTAGGGGAAAGTTGCTGCAGACAAGCATAAACTTGCTGCATAAAATGCTGACTTGATTGGCTCTCGTATTATTTTTTTTGCAAACAGATGAAAATACAGACAGAATTTGACTTGTTGCTCAACAGAGTCTGAAAGTTATGAAACTAGATGATCCGGGAAGGACAATCAAATACAGGCCGTGTTTGAGCAATGAATGTGGATGAATTAAAAATGCGGAGCAGAATAAGGAAATGGGAAAACATTTGAAAGCTATCAAGTAACCGATGGCAGTTTTTTGGAGATTGCAAACTCTAATGTGGAATTGGATACGGCAGAGTGAAAATATTTGTGAACTTTAAAATTTATAAAAAGATATGTAAAAGAAGGCTACAGGATCACACGGCATATTATTATTATATAAGTGTATATAGTATTGATTACAGCTTATAAGTAAAATAAATATACAAATTTTCTAACAGGCGACAGTAATTGTTGTGATATTGATTTAAAGTCCTCCGCCGCTGCGCTCGACAGAGATCTTCTTCAGCAACATCTCCTGCTCGTGGTGAGCTTCCTCCATCTCGGCCATCCGGGCGAAGCGCGAATACGCCACGTGGCCGGACTTGATGGCTGACATCATCTGCGACAATAACACCGGGTTGTAGCAATATGTAACATACGTCAGATTCAATATATACTTTCATAGATAAATCAAAAAGATTACCTGGAGATTATTTTTAAATTATATATACAACACAAGATAAATAATTACAAGTACATAAAAAAGCATGACTTTGTTCTGAATCAAGCGGACATTATTGATTGATTGCATTTTGAAGAAAATAATGTGTTATGTGAACAGTGAATTTAATTAAATTAACAAGTATTAGTGAATATAGATGAGCATAATGTTTATAATTAAATAAGAAACTCACATAGTAAATGGTAAAAAATTAGTAATCCAAATAATTTATTGAACTTTAAGAAAAATGCAGAATTTAGATTAGTCAAAATAATAAAATAACTTAATGTTCTATAATACTATTTCATTCTATAATACTAGTTCATCAAGTCACTGACTGTTTACATCAGAGTAATGTTTTATACATTTACTATAGATTCTAATAAAATGATTTGAAGTATAAGTACCGTGGCACATACGAGTTTAATTCATTCCGCGACCTTGCTCGTATTTCAAATTACTCGTATCTTAAAGCAATTTTACATAAGTCACAAAACGCGAGCACAAATTATCAAAGATGCTTTGACAGCGAGAGCACACTGATAACTGATTCTCTGATTTACGCGGAAAAGCGTGATGCGCGGTTCGTTTGCGACCGGCCGACCCGCTAAGCCGATTGCTCATATTTCAAAGCAAAAAATCGCTCGCTCGATAGCTCGTATCTCAAAAAACTCGTATGTTGTGGTACTCGTATGTCACGGTACCAATGTATTTCTATCGAACTAACAAAAATCAATGTGATTTATTTTGCAGAAAAGCAGCAACAAAATGATAACTTATAAGAATAAAAAAAATAGCAGGTAATACAACAATAATTAGAGAGTAGCTTTGTATTAGTTGGGTATCACTAGAAGAATTACTTAAGTCATATTTCAATTTCACACAATCATAGAGAGCATGTTGTTAAAATAGAAATCATTGGTAAGAATCTGTGGCGCGCAAGTAAAATTTCCTATTAACCTGCAGATATTCGTCCAACTCTACTTGTCCATTCATGTTTGTGTCAATTTCCTTGAGGATTTCGTGCAACTCTTCTCCGGGCACTTCCTCCCCGGTGCTCTGTGGACAAAATTTGACAAAAGCGTGAGAATAACCAAACACCAATACAAATAGTTACCAAACAACCAAATAGTACAATGCCATGAAGTCTAAAATATTAAGAAAATAAATACTGAGATCTTCGAATGGTATAATTAATTTTCAACACGGCTTTGTCTGAGATATCGAAAGTTTTAGAACATTAATATCTTTAAAATGGTCTGTCAATTGATTCTAGAATTTTTTTTTTCACATTTAATAGGGCCCATAGTTCAAAGAAAAATATTGACTGATGCAAGACAAAACGATTTTTAGATTTGTAGATCTTTGAAATTTAGCAATTACAGTTTTCTTTATACATGACTCTTATTTAAGAAAGATTATTACGACCCCAGCATTATAAATAAATAAATGTGGAAAACAGAAGTTAACAAATAACTAGTACTGGGAGTAGGTTTTTGTGATATTGTCACATATTATTTCCTATTTTATAGTAATTTAATTTATTGTTATTAGCTTTAATTGATATTACATCTTATCTTCATGGGATCTCAATGTTTAATTTCCATTTTAGATTGGATGATTGGAGACCGACAAACACATTAAGAAGATGGCCGCTCCTTGTTGATGACAGATTACCTGAATGTAGTCGGATAGTTCCAATTGCCCGTTATAGGAATATCTTATCTCGGAGGTCAAATCATGGATTTCTTCGTCATTTAAATTTAAACCTATGTCCTAAAATATTTATCAATACAAATTCATAATAGACATGTTTTTTATCATCGATAATAAAAAAAATTATCGTTGATATAAACACTACACTTAAAATTATAACACTTATATTTAAAAACATATAATTAAATATTAGGATGATTTTGTTGATATAAAATTATGCAGCACAATAAACTGCAATATATTACAGTATCCATCTTTCCTCTAAGAATCATTTTCCCGGATTTTTCGTTTATTTATTCTACTCCGATTCCATTTCATACAAAAATTAATCCTGCATTAATTTATTTCAATAATATTCTAATACGTCCCTTTAAAAACGATATATGGAGGTTTCGCTGTATATAATAGTGATGAGTGTTGCATTTCAAAATTTTATTTTTTACTCGACTAATTTAAATTGTGTTAAGCCGCTCCTTAGGACCAAAAGGTCCAGGCCTCGGGAATGTCGGGTTAATCATCCGATCTCCTTAAAAAATCTAACTAACAAGTCACCCAAAAAAATGCACGGATACAACATCTACCATCTTTTCAAGTCATCGGGCTTCTGATCTGGAGGCCATCAGGTGTATATTCCCAGGTGGACCTTCGGGCACAGAGATGTTTTGAAACGAGGTACGGCAACTGATAAAACTGAATGGAGACATCTTATGAGAAAGTATAAAGAAAAGACAATGTATGTTTAAGTACCTTTAATCCCCTCCTGATGTCGTTAATAGATACATATCCCTTCCTGTCCTTGTCAATAATCTGGAATCTCTTGATGTAAAGCTGAATCTCATCCTTGGTCAGGTTGATGGGAATCTTGTCCCGACTAGCCCTGTTAACCATTTGTCCCATTTCGTTTTGAAGGAATTCGGTCGCTTCCTTCTCTTGTTTCTGCAACACAAATACAAAATATTTCAAATAAATGTTGTATACCAGACTGTGAGAATTGGTAGAAGAATGTGCATTCCTCATGATCTGATATTATTACTTATGTAAGCTCAGCGACACGTGTAAAGGTACTGTCATCGGAGCTAAGACAGACCATTTGATCCTACTTTGATTATTAATATTTTAAAGACTTGGATGTACGAGTATATATAAAATAATTATGTTCAAATAACGTTTTGAACAATCAGTAAAAGAAAACAGTTGCTAACTTATGCTGAGCTGAAAAGGGTTGCGGAGGACCGAGAGGAATGGAGATCGAGATGCAAGATTCTGTTGCTGCAAACCAATCCACCGGATTGATACTACAAAGAAAGAACAATATGACTTTACTTAAATTATAACTGAATTATATTCAATCCATTTAGAAGATTATGTACTTGGCTAGCAATATTAATTGTTGAGATCCTCAAAATTGATGTATGGAAGAAAAGAGATTAGTTAATAAAAGCATTGCACAAATTTACAAAAATATTGATATTTTTTGTGTGAAGGTAAAAATATTTTAGACGATATGGAAATAGGAGTTCAGTAGTATTTGAATACCTTTCGTTCGTCATTAGACCACTTGAGTTCTTCGGCCATGATCTCGATGATGCCGGGAAGAGCTTCCTGCGCCGCCTGCACGTTCAAGAAAGCCAGGCGGAGGCGGCGCGCAATCATGTCGATGGCGGTGCAGGCATACTCACGCACGCCATATCTACAAATAGTTAACATCAAATTATAATATTATCAAATGAACACTTTATAAAGTCAGGATGTGGGAGCAAATTTCAGTTGACATATCTCAAGTGTCAGTCACATTAGGCTCATCTGTCACGTGGTGTTAGTGATGCTGTGATACAAAAGCTTCAGCCGTTGCTTGCCGGTGCTAAACCTAGGTTTAATGTGACCCACAATTTACATGTTTTTTTTGGCAGGTATATTTGACGAGGTTGATTTCATAGCTAATAATAATCATCAGGCAAAATACGAGTATTATTCCATTATGGCAACTAATTATTTGGTCAGTATTCAAATAATTACAACATACATACACAGAGGTACCTCGACATACGAGTTTAATTCATTCCGCAACCTTGCTCGTATTTAAAATTACTCGCAACTCAAAGCAAATTTCCAAATTGAAATAAAACACGAGCACAACTTATCAAAGATGCTTTGACAGCGAGAACACACTGATAACTGATTCTCTGACTGTGGCCGGGGGATACACACGGGAAAGCATGACGCGCGTTTCATGTGCAACTGGCCGACCCGCTAAGCCGATTGCTCGTGTCACAAATTTTGCTTGTATTTCAAAGCAAAAAATCGCTCGCACGACAGCTCGTATCTCAAAAAACTCGTATGTTGGGGCACTGGTATGTCAAGATACCACTGTATATATATTTTAACTTATGGTTATGATAAGAATAAAATAAATACAAAAATTTTAGTGTTTTATTTTACTGAACATTTTGACATAATTACTGATGAATATCAAATAAAGATACTGACCAACTAAATACCTTTCTTATTTATTATACTTTATATCACCTGAGCCTTGCTACACAAATTTAAGAAGAGAACGGTCAAGTTGTATTAAGTATGTGATAAACTTTAATACTTTATATCACAAAACACCCTTTAACTTTTATTCCATTTCCGCATCCTAGCTGAAACATATGGTCACCACAAATTCCCGCCTCACAGGTCCTTCAGGTGCAATTATCTTTTTTTTTCTGTTTAGTTTCTGCACTGATTCTTGATTATTTTAACTTCTACGTTCCAGATTGGTACACCCGTGCTCGTAGACATCCATTGTTTTTTATCCCAGTTGGTACTGTGGAGCTTCGAGCACTCAATTTAGTACAACGGCAATGGCAATACTTTTCTTGCATTTTTTTCTCTTTTGTCAATGGTATTGTTCTCCTAAATCTCTGTGATTTTTGACACGTGTCATCTTCTTATTTTTTTATGTTTTATTTTGTATGTTTCTTTTATAATTATATTCTTTATTATTCTATGTATCCTGGAACTTAGGTTCTGTTGAATAAATAAATAAAATAGTTCCTGACAGTTTCAGAATGAGAGCCCGTGGACTTGAAGAGAAGCTACCTTTGATATCCAAGACCTTTTGTATGTTTAACAATCGGAATTTTAAAAAGATCATAATATAATCCCAATGCTCCAGGTCTGATGCCAGGGGTTTTGCGTTTTTACTTATGTCGATTGTCAATACCACATTAATTGTGATTAGAAGTATCTAAAATATTAAATATCCAACCTGACTTCAGCATCAATGTACGGGAACTCAGGATGCACTTTGCGACCAATAATGGGCCATCTCTTTCCGGTCAAGGCGGCCATTTTCGCCACAGCAAAGGCGCGGTCGCCGTAAGACATGGACAGATGTTGTGCAACCTGCAGTAGATCATTCATCAATATACGATTTCTTGAAAATGCTTCAATGAGGTCGAAACTTAATATATGGATATATTTAAATATGTCTAATTTGACATTTCTTTGAAAAACAATTTATACAAATTTTTAACATACGACTCTCTAAAATACAGATTGTCAGACAAATCGATAAAAAATCTTTCTTCTTTTCATATCCGTTTCATATATGTAACATACGGCCACCACAAATTACCGCCATATTGCTCTGTCAGCTGTCACTGTCTATTTCTCATTCACCTAAAGGTCCTCTTGGGAACATATAAGATTCCCGACAACCTCCAGAGCAAAAGTCCGAGTACTTGAAGAAAGGGTAGCTGTAGTATCCGATGCATACTTTTAAGTGATTTGTTAATAATTTTTTTAAAGAAATCGGGTAATTAGCCCGACGTTCCCGAGGCCTGGGCTATTTTGTCTTGTGTGGCCGCTTTATCCAAAAAATTCAGGAGAATAAATACAACATTTTTTTGTTTTAAATGCATCAACGACAAACTAGTTTGGTTAAACGGTTTATGAGATCTACAAAGCAATATAATAATACTAATATTATATATGAAATTACCTCGCATTCGAGACCAAAATCCTGCACAAGCCTAATGTACATAGTGGGCGTCCAGCCGTGAGCTCCCTCTATTAAGAAGCCGTCAGTTTGACATTCCTTGTAAAGCGGAGTCAATTTGGCAGCTGAAAATAATCACACAAACATCAGCACATCTGTTTTAATCGCCAATTGTTTTTTGTAAATGTCTTAAATTATTATGCTACTTTTTGTTTTTATTTTATTTATTTATTTATTTATTTATTTATTTATTTATTTATTAACGGAAGACAGGTTCCAATTTATAAAAAAAACAATATACATTCATAGACACAAAATTAAATTAGACATATCAAATATAAAAATAATAATTACAAGACGTCTATGGGAAATAAAATACAACAAAGGATAAAACAATGAAACAAGTTGTAAAAATAATAAAAATAATAAAATAAAAATAAAAAAGTACATAGAAGTGTGATATAGTCATGATTCGGGAGCCCGGCGTGGAAGAGTTGCATGGACCCAGGGCTTAACAACGACCTTATCAGGCCAGGAATCCGCACTCATCATGATCGAGTTAGACGCCATGGGAAGGATATTTTGAAAGACGCATAATGGGCGCTGACGGCATTTAGTTTCCTAACTTTAAGGGCCCTCGGGTTAATTTTTGTAATGCCTAATAAGTAATCTGCAAGGTTGGCCTCCGTGGTATTAGGTTGAAGGAATCGAACATGGAACGACAAGAAACTGTCGACGCCGAAAACCTGATTGGTGGATACACCAGAGCCTCTCAGCGATACTGGTGAGTAGGGAGGACGGGCGGCAATGTTAACAGCACGCGGCGATGGTTGGCGAGAGGGCAGCTCAGTCTCGCGTACAGTAAGTGGCGTTGAAGGGGCAGATACCATATGACTAGCGGCCGTCGTTGAAGCAGCGTCACGGCTATGACGGCTATTTCTCTTAACTACAGTCCACTCGGAGGTGGATGCAGCCGATGGAATCTTGGCAGGAGATGAATGGGAGGCGGGACCAGCTGAGACTTCCATCTGGTCTGGAGCACTCAATGCAGCTGCTTTAGTTTGACGTCTGGTCACCGGTGCAGACGGTTTGTGTACAGGCGACGGCAGGGCCGCCTGGATGAGGGCAGGCATGGCTGGACCAGCAATCATCTTGGCAGGGGTAGGCTGCAAGCTGGACAATTTCTTAGTAGCTGATTGCTTCTGAGTGGAGGTAACTGGAAGAGGTGATGCCAGGATGCTGGTGGCAGGAGGAGCACTACCGGTGTGAGGCATGGTGATAGCCTCGCATCTCGGGCAAGCGGTAAGGTTACCAAGTACCTTAGCAAGCTCCTCGCTGATGATGGACCTAAGGGTCTTGAGGTCGACAGATACCGACATAATGTAGGCAGACACAAAACAAGCAGTAGATAGCCAACGATTAGATTAAACACACCAATCACTGAATAACAACGACTTGGCAGACACAAACTGAGCACAAGCACTGGATAACGACTTGGCAGACATAAATCGAGCACTGGATTTACACACAAAGGAACTGAAGGTAAACACAAGTCCTTTTCAAAAATTTTGTATGCATTGTGAGTTTGACAAGTTATAACATAACCATTTTATAATACTTATATGTTTAAAAATTTAAATAACGCATAAAAAAATACCAGATATATGAAAAACGATCAAATTCGTATGAAAAAAATACATCTATATTTTCTTTTCTTTAATAAATATAAAAATACGATGAGTAACGAATTTTTGGGCATTGCATGCACAATTAAATTCACTTATAGAGATTATTAACTGCCGTCATAATCGGTTGCGAGACGTAATTGTTTCCAATTTTTTAATTTTTTAATTGAATCTTATGTTTGCTTGGACTTATTAGATGAAATTCAGGAAAAAAGAATTAATAAATCGTGAATAAAAAAAGTAATATTAGTATATAATAAAAGCGTAAAAAGAGGATAGGGTAGTTATTGTCATAATGAATTATTGGTTTATTTTCTATACCTTCAATGACAGCGTCCACAGCCTCCGAGGCCATGGCCCTGTAGGTGGTCCACTTGCCCCCGGCGATGGTCACCAGGCCGGCCGGGCTGACGTGCACGATGTGGTTGCGGGCGAGGGACTGCGTGTCCTCCTTGTTGGGGTCCGACACCAGCGGGCGGATGCCGCTCCAAGCTGACAACACGTCACCACGGCGAACTACAAATTACACAAAAGTTGCAATTAAATTTAAAAAATATATATATATGAAAACTCAAGGCGTATACAACTGGGATGGGCAGCGTTTGCAAAACTTAAGTACATTTTTAAAGCGAAAATTTCGGAATTTTTTAAAACTAATCTCCTATATGTATTAACTTATGGCGCAGAGACGTGGAATCTAACAGCAAGTCTCTTCTTTAGCCTCGCCATTCCCATCATCTGGGGTCGGCTTTCCTTGTGAACATTCTCATTGTGCACATTCGCCGTGTCTGTCTTTCCTGCATTGCATTTTCGGTCCAGAGTTTTAAGATACTTGTATAAAGTTGCAGTCCATATTGCCTGTGGTCTTTCAGGTCTTCTTGTGCATCATTTTTTATTTTTTTTTGGCAATCTAACAGCAGGTATTACACATAAAATAAAGGTCACTCAGCGTGCTATATATCTATGCTCGGAGTGTCTCTGAAAGATAGAATCCAAAACGAGGATATCCGAAGAAGAACTCAAATAATGGAGGCTACCCATGAATAGGTACACTCGAGTGGCAATGGGCAGGACATATCTGTCGAAAAGACGGCGACCGATGGGGAAGAAAAGTGTTGGAATAGTCAGTAGATGACAAAACAAGTCTTTTATTTTTAATAAATTTGTCATAATTTAAATTTTAGCTACGGACGCATCGTTTTGGCACAGTCACGCACAGGTTTAATGACCATAAATTCTATCATTCAAATGACTAAAGTCTTCTGTTTCTATGTGACAAACAATACCTTCAACATCAGGATTGAGGTAATTCTTAACCTCCTGAAGAATGAACAAGATTTCATCTTCTGTTGGCTTCGGGTTGTGAGTTATTTTGCACGGCAAGTCGGTGGTGCCGGCAATGGTCTGTCGCAGCCAAGGCAAGAAGAAAATAACTCGGCCATCAGACGTGGAAGGATCCAGCAATCCCATCTGCTCTGGGCTAAAATTAATAAGAAAAACATTATTTAAATATATTTATTTTTTTGCAACAAAAATAGTTCACGATTTTTTTCATACAAAAGAAGTAAAAAAAAGTCCAACATTAACAAGAGGCGGTTTATTATACAGCGAGGGAGTGTTCCGTAAAAAGCACCTTAAAAAATAAATAAGAAGGGCGGGTACAAGGAGACTGCAAATGAAGCATGAAGACCCTAAAATCAAATTACATGCATAGAATTTTTAGTGGCATAGGTCATGTGTTTTATAAAAGCCTACCTGTAGTATCCAGGAAGAACGATGTGGACTCCGGAGGACGGGCAGCAGATCTCCTTCACAGTCGGATCATCCATCTTCCTAATAGTGTCAGTAAATGGACCCGTTGCATTTATAACTGACTTAGTTTTTAAATCCCATTCTTTGCCAGTCATTTCATCCTAAAAATATAGTTTATTTAATTAAACTCACATACAATCAACTCTCCTAAAATGTTTACATAAAATTCTATGATTAGCTGGAAGCTCTAGAGGCCTGGACTATTTAGTCCTAAAAGGCGGTTTAACCCAAAGTAACAACATTTTTTTTACCATATTTGGAGCAAATATACTCCTCAAATTGCCGTTTCATAATTCTGTAAGTTCTTATCGGCCTTAAGTAGCGGCTTAACCCTACCGGGAGAATGTATAGATAAATTAAATTTGATGAAATTAATTTTTAAAAATCAAGCATGGTTGGGTTTTGAGCTGACACCACTAAATGAACAAAACAAATGTTTTTACCACTGGACTATGGTGACCCCCTGGTGAATAATAACATAGAAAATACTGTTTAATGAAAAATCGCAATCACGGTATTGTGGCTTTTGGGTTTTTTTCGATCCAATATTTTGACCACCATTGCAGGAGTCTTCTTCAGGGTTGACGACTTTATGTATTGAAATATAAACATACATAGAAAAAATCTCTATTAAAAAACAATAAAGCATGCATTATAAGGAGAGTCGACTGTGCAATTGTTTCTATTGTGTTATCAAGGTAAACTACATCACAAATGTACAATAATATAAGTATTAAATATTCATTATATCAGTGGCATTCACTATTAACCCTTGCGCATCGGTACCCGATATATGCCGTGTATGATTCCCTGACCATTGACATCGGTTGACGTGATATATCGTTTTGCTACTTTCTTTGAATAGTTTTTTATGCATCATCTGATAGCTAAAGGATACAAGAACCAATGTGATTTATGAAAATAGACCAGATAAGTACATTTATGCTTCAAATACTAGTTTTATAACTGACAGTTTAATTAGTTTTCCACCCAGCCGTCATGAAAGAATTAAATAAACATTAAAGGCCGATTGAAAATTAAATGAAGTGTTCAGATGGTAATACAGGAATGTTGCCAAATCAACTATTGATTGATCAAATGCCAAATGATGATTAAAATGTTTGCCACTAATATCTTCTTCGTAGTATCAATCCGGTGGATTGGTTTGCAGCAACAAAATCTTGCATCTCAAACGCCACTCTTTTTGATCTTCTGCAATCCTCTTTAGCTCATCATAAGAGCTGCAACTCATGTCTAGGGCTCATTAATATAAAGCTTAAGAATAAATTATGATTATGCCGAAGGATTTGTTACCTTTAGCCTCGCACCGCTGAGCTTTCCATCGGTTTTAAACAATTTGGTAACGGACACGTGATTAGCAACTGTCGCACCGTGCCGGGTCGCCGTCAGAGCAATTGCCAAGTTCATGCGAGCATCGTCCTGCTGTCCTGGAATATTATTCAATAAATTATGTAAAAAATGTGAATAAAACCTAACGTCTGTAATATCAATTAATTGATAATGGATGAATATTTTTTTATTCTTATTTTTCTCAATGTAGAGGATGGTTATCGCCAATTTTGCGTCTAATTTTTCCATTTGAATGCATCTGTTATTAAAACTTCGCATGTTTTTTTCGGGCCTCAGGAGCGTCGGGCTAATCATCTAATCTCCTTAAAAAAATCACATTAACAAATCACCCAAAAATATGCTTCGGATACTACAGCAGTCATCTCTTCAAGTCCCCTGAATGCCGTCGGGAACCATATATATTCCCAGGTGGAGTTTCCGGTGAAGATATGTCTTGAGATGACATGGACAATGGCAACTGACTAAATGGTAGCAATTTGTGGTAACCATATGTTCCAGATATGGAACGGATATGAGAAGAGGATGTCTATCTCTTTACACCACCACGGACCACAATATTCTCAAAGCAGTTTGTATGCAGCACATGACCAAAAAATGGTGTAAATGTGGTGTAAAACCTCTGCTTATTTTGCAACTCCTCGGCTATCAAAATTTTACTAATTCCTTACATCAGGGAACAACAAAAAAGGGTAGTGTTTTTTTTATGTATTATAAGTAATTACTTACCATCAAAGTAGACGATTCCTCCGCAGAGTTTGTCTCCCTTCAGCATAGGAAACAATTCCAAGGCATTTTTCTTTGAGAGATAATAGGAGCTCTTGACATTTCTGTCGCCGGCGACGAAGTCATACATTTTTATTCCAAACCAAAAGTAAGGCACCTGCCACCAGCTGTAATTACAACAAAACAGCATTAAGTTTGAAGAAAAAAGTATGCGTCGCGTTGAGTCTTCTTTAAAATCATCATGTTTTCATCATTACCGTTTCCGCTCTCCTATTGGAGCATATTGATGTCATGAACTGCCGCCGAGTACATTCTGTGTGCAAATCCCAACGGCCTTCCAGGACGGCGCAAGCCAGGCAAGGTCTTGAAAAAAAGGCCGCTGTAATTTATATACAACTACCCTATGACATCCTTAATATATGTCCCAACCAAGTGCAACTACGATTACAATAATTATAATTAATACAATTAACTGACTGTAATAAGGAAGGCTGCCTTGTTCTCTCTCTCACCTCGTCATTCCTCACAAAGTCAAACCATCATACCCCAATATTCTACGCAGGCATCTGATTTCGAAACCCATTTTAAGGCTGCGTTGGTTTTTTGTGGGATGCCAATATTCACAGCCGAAAAGAAGAATAATGAAGATACATTATCATACGATACATGCTCCCTAACTGGACCATATGGCATTCACGAACTGTCACCACAAAGCTCTGTCAGCCGCCATAGTCTTTGCCTCATCCCATGTCAATCACCTCATTTCGAAATCCATTATACGGTTACAATGGCTCTTATTGATATGCCAAGACTCACAATCATAAAGAATAATGATACAGGCATTATATTGACGGCACTTTGTTTTGATTGAGTAAAGCGGATATTGCGCATGGAATCAAAAAACGATCCATCAAACCCCCAGTATTATATGAGTAATCTGTTTTCGAAATAAATTATACGGCTGCATTGGTTTTTGGTGATATGCCAAGACTCACAGAAATAAAAAGAATTGGGACATAGGCATTATATTTATAAGACACTTCGTTTTGATCGAGTAAAGCTGCGAGGCCCAGATATGACGCATGGAATCAAAAGATGCTCCACCGTTCCCAAGGCGGGAAATGAGCTCCTCTTTATTAAGTATGAAATGATTATTTCCCTTACGTGTAGACTGGCAGCATGATGGGCAGCGGATGTGTGAGATGCGGAGCCACGGCCAGCATGTTGGCGCGCTCGTGCAGCGCCTCCTTCACCATGCGGTATTGCTCGATGTCCAGCTGCATGATGGCTTTCTGCAGGTAGCGCACTCCTCCGTGGATCAGCTTGGTGGCTTTCTGCGGCTGCTGGTGCCGCTGGCAAAGTCATCAGCTTCCACCAGAGCCGTTCGAAGACCTGCAAAACAATCATTACAAAAATCATGCTCACATCACTTGCTAACAGGCATTATTACAAGATAACATCGATGTTGCCAGATATTGGGAAAAAAATTGACGTCGCTGACACGAAGAAGAAGACAAGATAACACACAAGATACGGCTTTTGTAAGCATTAAAAAAAATCCTATCCACTCACTTGCAACCTTCAGACTGGCAATTTCGCTGAACACACTTACACGATAGATCTCTCAACCGAAAAGTGAATTTTCAAAGATCATAATTTTTGGAATACTAGCATCTGAAAAAAAACGATTTTTAAAAACAAGTGAAGCTGCATTTACCCCTGGTTGTAGCGTCCAGAGCGCATCCTGCCCCGGTGGCTCCTCCCCCGATGATGAGTACATCGTACACCTCACCCGACTGCAGAGCGCTCAGCTGTTCCGATCGTGGTGGTAGAGGTCTCTTCACTGGCTTGGTGCTGGCTGCGTGCACCACTGAATTGTTGTTATTTCTCTAAAATTAAAATTAGCCAATTTAAATTTTTACTCTTTCATTTCCTTTCCAACATACTTTTATTTATCTTTAAGGGTGAGGCTGAAATGGACATTATATATGAAAACCATCATTTTTTTATCACTCTAGGTTTGCCGACTCTACAGCGCCTGTATCGTCCCTATTTTACTTTACGGCTGTAAATCTTGGCATCTCAACAAGAGCTAATGCAGCCGTATAATATAATTTGAGATCAGATGTCTGCGTAGAATACTTACTGAGAGAGCAGACAAGGCCTTCCATACTGCAGTCCATCAAGAGGTGAAGGTGGACCTGGCTGGGACATATTTTAAGAATGTCGCAGGAAAGCATAAGCTATAGTTGCCTTTTCTTTAAGCCCCCGGTCTCGCGCTGTCCTGGAAAGGCCATCAGGATGAATAGCTTGAGTGGTTTTTGTAGTATTAGAGATATAGGATCTCAAAATGGCTTTGGGAACCTGATCTGGGTTGTAAGTCTCGTTACTTTCTGCATTTAGCCACATAATTATATTCCAACCATATTTCAAATCCACTAGGTGTTCCAAACATTTGTTTCATGAAATAATGTATATTAGCATTTTTAAGGCACTTCACAGAACTAGATTTTTGACAGAGCTTATCAAGCCGTCAGAAAAAGAGTACATGTGGAGAGACATTCAAATCAGCCAGAGTAAATAGAATTATCCTGCAGCTGACGAGAGGTAGTCCTTGCACGGTCTTTAGCAATTGTGCTATCAGTTTTGCGGCACCAATGGCCTGGAACTCACTGCAGTAAAGTATAAGAGAGCTGAAAACGGATGCATCTTTCAGAGATAGACACCAGACCCACTTTTTGCCTAGGAAGGCAAAGAAGCGCTTGTGGGACCATTTGGTCATAAAAAAGCACTCTATAAATGCTGATTTAATAATAATATTCTTCCTTATACAATGTTTTATTGTTTTGTGTGTATACTTAAAAAATAATCTCTCCCTAAAGACTAAAATTTATCCTATGCAGCACCTAGCTGTACCAGATTATTGTCTTTGAAGTCCACTGAAGGACCGAAACCTCTATTAACACTATCCTCTACATGTTTGTGTGTAAAAAAAGTACAAATACAAAGATATGATAATCTCATTTCATTAATATTGCAACATTATTAGTATTTTCAAGGGCTTATTGTGACCAGGAGATTATTACGTATTTAGTACATGTATTTGGCACTCGCTTTGATCATGATCTAGATAAGATGCAATTACATTTATAATAGAAAAGCTTATATTGTTATGATATCCAGCAGTAAGAATTTTTATAAGTGGGTATTTAAAAGAGAAACCATGGTACTAGAGGTTACAATTATTTATTGTTTCAATCTGATGTTTCATTTTAAATGTGTTATGTTCTGCACATGCAAAGCCCTTCCCTATATTTCTAACTATTTAATTGTAAGGCTCAAACTTAATTAAAAGGTGATCACTCCTTCGTAGTATCAATCCGGTGGATTGGTTTGCAGCAACAAAATCTTGCATCTCGATCTCCACTCTTCTCGATCTTCTGCAACCCATTAGCTCAGCATGAGCTGCAACTCATGCCCTCGAACCTTGCTCCAAATACTCCTGCCTAGGGCGTCCTCTGCAGTTTCTATCCTTAACCATCCCTTCCACAATGTCGTGAAGAAGAGCATTGTGGCACATGATGTGACCGATCTATCAGGCTAGCCTCTCTGAGATGATTCTTACTAGTTGCCTTGATTATGCTGAGAGCTTCATTGTTTGTGACGTGGTCTCTCCAGGAAATTTCGAGAATTCTTCCGTAAGACCACATCTCAAAGACCTCTAGTCTTTTCTTATCACTTTCAGATAAGCACCATGTCTCATAGCCGTACATCAAGATGCTCCATACTAATGTTTTGGCAAGTTGATTGCGGAGCTTTAAATTAATATTTTTTGACTCAAGAATTTTTGTTTTTTTATTGAACGTAAGACTTGCTTGATGTATGCGACTGTTGGCATCTCTTTTTGTTCCACCATCCCAGTTGATCGTACTTCCAAGGTATACAAACTCTTTTGCATTTTTTAGGGTTACTCCTAGCATTGATATATTAATTTTCTGCTGCTCATTGCGGCTTACTCTATCAAGGTGAATGTAAAACATAACTGTAAATCCTGGCTAAAATGGCAATTAAAATGCCTGATTAGCAAAACGGAGATCTGATAACATCATAGATAGAATAAGAACTAACCACATAATTACAGCAAGTTGGAAAACCACTGTTATTATTATTATAAGTGTCCCATTAAAAATATTAATTTATAAGGTGCCATATAAATACATTGCTTTTTAATATAGATTGTGAAAAACTGTTACCCTTAAATGTTGCCATCTAACATAAAAATGATTGTATTGAATATTTTAGTTTCACTAATTTTTTGAGTAAGCACAGCATCAAGGAGACTTAATGGATAAATTACATCAGTCATTATCTTTTATACATTCCATACTTTATTTATGCTTCTGTTAGTTCTGCTAACTAATCGTCGATGGAAGCGATGTAACGTCGAGATTCGTCGGCGGTTCGTGGGGCTTTAAGGTATTGAAGACTGTAGCGTGTTCTGACGTGGCGGGTCTGGAGACTTACTGGCTTAGCCCTCGTGCTTAGTGGCGGGTCTGTATAGTATTGCCACACTTTCTTAATTAGTTTTCAGAAGACCTATTGTTGGGATATTTTCCTTTTTGTCCCAATAGATCTTTTTGAGGATGTTTATCGTACAATCTCTGCTCAATATAATAGCCAGACTTTAAGTTACCTTGGCGGAGTCATCCCCGGCAAGGAAGTGCGCCACAAGAGCTGCACTTCCCACGGCGCTGGCGCCTCCCACTGCCAGCTTGCGCCACCGCGTCGCCATTCTTCGCTATCTACAAATAAAAAACACATACATTGATACCAAAGTAGAAAGCCTAACAAATAATATCCTGCCCCATGTGCCCGACTATCTGCACATACCGAGACCTAATGCTGGGCAGCACACGGACCATTCATTTTGTCATATATTGAGCGGAAACCATTTGACTTCGCCGACACGAAGAAGAAGAAGAGTAGAAACCCACAGCACTAAGGAATGGAACTCATTTATTCGAAAATAAATAAATACAAAATTTTTAAATGAAATGTCTCAAGGTCAGGAAGAGCGGAAGAACCAACTCAATCCCGACCACTTTATATACCGGTATGAGTACCACGTGGTCACGTGGTACTCATACCTAAGAGGCGTAGTGAAAAATAATAATATAAAACTAATTACATTGAGCACTTTGAATGTATTTTTTCGAAAGATAAAAAGCGCCAAAAAAAACCCGTTACAAATTTCCAAAAAACTGTTGACACCTTTTTTCGAAGTAATTTAATATCATTTGTCAAATTTTTAGCGATATACCTATTGCACTTCGATTAAATAATAAAATAGAATTAAAATGCGCTATTTGCTTCAAAAAGGGAGCGGCTGTTTAGTAAAGAGTGAATGACACTATTTTTTAACTTAACTCAACATTAAAATGTAAATATATGGTCTTATATGTTATTTTGATTGCGGGCGCCTTTTGCGCTTATTAATTCACCACTGTCATAATACGAGCTGTATAAAAATGCGAGTAAAAGTGTACACATATAATGTAATCCATGTGTTTATTGCCAATGCTACCAACAAGCCACAAAATAAATAAAATACATCATTTGGCTAAATAATAAATTGGTAGGTATATATAATATGAACAAAATCTTTGATCCTAAGCCAACTTATATAGCAGTGTTTTTTTTTATTGTAAGTTTTGTATTTTTCACCCTTTACATGTATACATAACAAAAAGTTATTACTTTTATGTATTGGTGATAAAAAAATGAAATACGCCCTTCATATGTCCTTTGGATTATTTTCGAGAAATGCTGTATAAAAACATGTGAAAATGTATGAACTAATTTACCATTTTTCGTAATTGCATTATTTAAAGCTAAATTGAGACGACACCCACTGTTAGTCGGAGTTCGTTAACCATTTCATTACGGCTCGGTTTGAATACAAATTATACTGTCAATTATAAAACTAGTTATTTGAAGCATAAATGTACTTATCTGGTCTATTTTCATTTATCACTTGGTTTTTGTATCCTTTAGCTATCAGATGATGCATAAAAAACTATTCTAAGAAATTAGCAAAACGGTATATCACGTCAACCGATATCAACGGTCAGGGAACCTTATGACGGGATATACGGACAACCGATGCGAAAGGGTTAATTTCTGATGTATTTCGTATTTAAGTGCAACACTACTCATCAATACTTGTTTACGTTCTTCATTAAAATTTGGGCTTGCTATTCGAATAATACATTGTTTCAAAATCCAGCCATTGATCTGGATGATGTAATGTAAATTAAGACGTCTCTGCAGCGAACCAACACAGAATTCAGGTGAGAGGTCGGGCGGTTCATTCCGCTTTTACTCATCCCACTTGTAAGCAGCAAACAATTCTACTTGTCGATTAGGTCATTAACCGACAAGGTGACCAGATATTCGCGAAAAAAAAGAACACACATTCAAAAATTATTTATTTCTTCCCATATCCGTTCCACATCTGGTCACCACAAATTGCCGCCACTCGGTATTGTCAATTGCCATAGTTCATGCCTCGTCTCTCAAAGACATTTCTGCACCCAAGGGTAGACCTGGGAACATACATAGTTCCTGAGAAGCTCAAGGACTTGAAGAGACACATACATGTGAGAGATCGGACAATTATCTCGATGCTCCCGATGCTCCCGAGGCCTGGACCGTTTGGTCATGAGAAATAGCTCAACCTGATCAGTGACACGGGGTTAACAACGGGCAGACCCATCCAAGTTTCGTTCAGCGCCCAATGTTGCTTAACATCGGGGATCTAACGAGAACTGCGCTAAAAATGATGTGCTATTGCTGTATAAAATAATTTTCGGAAACGTAAATAATTTACGAAGTTTCCCATGATTTGTGACTTCCTCGACTTACGACCTTTAAGAGCATACATATTTTGTAATAAACTAAATATTGATCAATTTGACATTCAATTAAGTATTTCGATTGTCATTGCTAGTGTTAAGCCTTTTGCGGTGAATTCCTTTTCGATATTTCGACCACCATTGGTAGCATGTTACCAGCATAACGCGAGCAAAACGCTAAAGTCATGAAGGGAAAAAATGTGAAAGTTTATTTACAAATGGTGTTTTTATAAATATCTATTCATCTTTTACATGGCGTTAACAGATAATGAACAAAACAACTGCGCTTAGCAAATAGTTTAAAGTTTGTTAAACTGAGGATTCATTGCAATAAATAAGAGATTCATTCTCATATAAATAGTATTAAGAATGTTATCAAGATTCAATGCAACACATCATTTCACCAAAAATGACCACACGACTCAAATCAAGAAGAAGTTTCCTACAGTCAACAACGGAACTGGTGATACCTGAGGCCACCCTGCGGCTGAAGCGCAACTGAGGGGAATACTTGGATTGCCCCGAAAGAGGACCTAGCCCCTGGACACGACCGGGGGTGGAATATATGGAGGTCCCTTAACAGACTTCAAACCGGAGTATTCAAGACGAGGACAAAAATGAAAGCCTGGCAGTTTTACAGCGGACCGCCTGTATTTGAGTGCGGCGTGGAGCAGACCCTGTCACACCTTCTGGAGTGTGCGCTGTGTCCATGTATCTGTACCCAGGAAGACCTGATGATGTCCGGGAGAAACGCCATCGACGTCGCCGCCTTCTGGGCAGACAGGATCTGACCCTGTTGTTTCCGATTATACGATTATATATATATTTCACCAAAACGGAATATATCCTTCGAAGATTTGCCTCATTTGTACAGGGCTTTAACCTGTGTGTACTTGGCAGGGACAGTCCACTCGCATTACACCGGAGAACGACATTGAAGTCATCCTTATAGATAACCTAACTCAATCTAACTTAAACCAATCGAAATAAATTAAATCCGCACAATAGATACAATAATATGGTCACAATAGTAACCGGGAACAGCGGACTGCAGCAGCCAAGAATAGATTTGGCAACAACTTTGGTGGACTGCACTCGAGCATCAATTATATGAACTGCCTCGAGACGAAATTGCACCCCGGCCGTCGGCATTTCCTCGTGAAAAACTGCGTTATGAGGCGACTACTAGATGCACGTGATACATGCACATAAAATTACAAAATTTATTCTAAACGGTATCCGATAATACAAATCTGTCACTGAGAAATGCTATTTTTTTCCAAAAAATTAAACCAGTTAACTTAACACTAGACAACACGACACAAATGTCATTGTAGAGATAAAATAAAAAAAAAAGTTGTGCGACTGTCTTAGCGCTGATGATAAGCTCCACGATCATTGATCCCATCAGGGGATTTGTGTTTTAACTTGTAAAAATACCAGTGTTAGTTTTTACAAATTGTCAAATAAACATTTTTATTACATTTTATCGACCAGTCATTGTCTGAATCGGTTTTTATACCAAACAAACAAATGTCCTTATTCAGAACCCCACATTTACTTTTAATTTCCATTTTTCAAGGAAAAAGTTAGTGGGTCAATTAACCCTTTCCGTGTCACGGACGAGTTAACTCGCCAAAGTCGTTAGGTCCCGCCAGGCCACGGACGACGGTTGTAAATTTTCGGTCACAGAGGTAGGATTTTAATACATTGATTAAATAAGGGTGTATTCAAAAGCAGGAGTTTGTGACAACCCTGTTCGTATAAATTATCGACAACATTATTTTTATCAATTAGATGTTAGTGTCTATTCTAATGGAAAGTGGAATGTTTGGGTCTGAATCCAAACATCCAAATTTGCTTTACATTAGAATAACATTATACTGAACGGTATGATAATAAAATGCAATTCCGTTTTGTCATTTAGAAAACGCGACTGTCGTGAGGTATTATAATCCACGATCACATCCCCCATATTGTTTTTAAATGAAAATACCAAGTACACGTTGTCAAATAAACATTTTTATTACATTATCGATCAGTCATTGTCTGAATCCCGGTTTATACCAAACAAACAAATGCTTATTCGATTCCCACATTGTCAAAATTCTTTGATTGCCTCAATCAATTAACGTTATGGGTCAATTAAGATACAAAAGTATATCTCAATATCTGTATGCCGAACATTTTTTTTTAATCACGTTATTTAGCCGGATGTTTCCGAGGTCAAGGTCTTTTTTATGTCAACGCATATAAGGAAAATACCGACTGAAATTTTATCTGTAGGTTCTATAACGTTTGCCATTTTTTAGTAATAACTAAGCGCTGCATGTGGATTGTTAAACCGCTTAAATAATTCACGTCCAGCCTTCAGACATCCCTAAATTTTACAGGAACTCAATATGAATAGGTAATGTGCACGTATTTTCGGTGAGAGAATCTATCTCCCATTTCCATCTCTTTACAACCCGTGAATGCGATTCTAATCTCTTTCACGGGATCTTTCTTTTAAGCACTTCTGTTCAGTGGCCACAATTGTTCAGAGGGGACTCCCACTGGACTTATCAATTGCTAACTGATCATAATCTGAATGAGCGCATCATCAAGGAGACTTAGCTGTCCTCTGGTGTGATGCGGGTGTGAGGCGGGTTAAGTTTAGGTAGCGTGCACGGTTCAAAATTTCATTCTAAAAGACCGCTAAGCCCGTATAGAAAATTGTTAGCATTACTTTTGTAACATTCTCTGATTTTTTGTCAATAAACATGATTGTAAGTACACGTAATCATCATAATTATTATACAAAACAGTTTTAACCCTATCGCATCGGTTGTCGGCATATGCCGTCATAAGATTCCCCGACTGTTGACATCGTTTGCCGTGATATATCGTTTTGCTACTTTTTTAGAATAGTTTTTAATGCATCATCTGATAGCTAAATGATGCAAGAACCAATGTGATATATGAAAATGGACCAGATAAGTACATTTCTGCTTCAAATACTAGTTTTATAATTGACAGTATAATTTGTATTCAAACCGAGCCGAAATAAAAGGGTAAATAAGTATTACGGAATTTAATCATACATAGCCAGTTGCCAAAAGTATATACATGTATATATACTACTGAAACATTGTATTCATAAAGTATACTCGTATATTTCAAAGCATTGTTTTTTACTATAAATAACTTGTTTTTTTTTTTTAATTTAAACTTGAACTTGCTATTCCGATGTTACGTTTACATCTTCTCAACGCCAGTCTGATATAATGATGACATCATCTTTGGTATTTCCGTGAAATTAACAGACGAAAGTGTATTACCAAGAATTTTATATGACGACATAATTATATTGTCTTGCATACTTCTTATCTTATAAGACTCTTATTACGGAGAGGTATTATAGTAATAACGAATAAGAAATAATTATAGGTATGTATCGAAATAATAAAATATTCTCGATATTATAATGAAAAAACCAGTAACCGAATTATTTAATTCGACTTATTATAGCGATTGAATTGTCCCCAGTTTACGGCTGTGATTATTTGCATCTCACTAAAAGCCAATGCAGCCGTATAAAAGGTTTCAAAATCAAATACATGCATAGAATACTATTAGTACGATGTTTCGACTTTGTGAGGAATCACAAAGTGAGACAGCGGACAAGGAAGCTCTCTATACTACAGTTTATCAAGAGGCGAAGGTGTACCTAGAGGGCATAAACTACAGCTGCACTTTCTTCAAGCCCCTGAATGTACACGGCGGAGCTGCGGAAGGTAGAGCTGACACGGGATGAGGCGAAGACTATGGCGACTGACAGAGCTTTGTGGCAACAGTTCGTGAATGCCATATGCTTCAGTTAGGGAGCGGATATGGTATGATGATGTATCATCATTATTCTTCTTTACTGCTGTGAATATGGGCATCCCACAAAAAACCAACGCAGCCTTAAATTGGGTTTCGAAATCTGCGTAGAATACTAGAGGTATGATGGTTCGACTAGGTAAGGATTGACGCGGTGAGAGAGCAGACAAGGCAACCTTCCATACTACAGTCAATCAAAAGTCAAGAGGTAAAAATGGACCTGGTTAAGACATTTACTTCTAATGCCGCATGAGAGCATTGACTAAAGCTGCTTATTTTGAATCCCCCGTCCTGGTAGGCCGTGGAGAAGTATACGTAGAATGTACAACTCAGAGCTGAAATGGGATGAGGCAAGGATAGTAGCGACTGACAGAGTTTTGTAACAGGTAGTTCGTTATGGCTATATGGTCCAGTTAAGAGAACGGACATAGTGATGATAACCTAGGCAGGTAAGTTCCATATTCCTGTAATTTATTTATTATTATTGTATTGACACAGGTAGGTACTAATCTTGTACTCGTTTACACTCAACATCAAGCTGATTCTTATTGAGATAGTAACACGAGTGTTAGTTCCTTACGTAATAAACAATATAATTAATGCACCTCTACACTAATTACTATTCAGCTCTGTTAGCGAACAGCTATGGTACGCAGATAATATAGTGTATATTATGAAAAATAAATGCTAGTTCCCATGTACTGTTTTCTGCATATCTTTTTAAGTAATTTAAGTTTTTAAGTGTTGATTGGTTGCCAATATTACATAAATTTAAACCTGTAAAATCATTATAAATAAAGTAACAAGTGAAATATATGTTCCATTGTAAGGAACCTAATATACGATTACATAAACAATACAACCTCGGTGTAAAAGCAACTCTGTTTACGATCAATTCGGTTATCTATCAAAAATCATTGCTGCAGTTTTCAGCAAAAGAAGTTCAACATAATGGGAAGCAGGCAGACACAAACATGAATGTATTATTGTGATTCTCACAGAGGCGTCATTGACTTAACAAACCTGTTACCTGCCTAATAACAACCTTCGGCAGACTGATAACACTACACGGCCGCCACGATTAACGCGCATACAACCTGGTGCCTGTGTATGACCTCATTGCTCTCTTCACATAGACGATGAATGGACCACCATATGACGATAAAATATGACGGCAGGTCGCGGGCAGAGCTACGAGTATCTAGGCCGTGAAAGTACCAGAGAGTGAGCCGCCAAGGTAAAGGTACTACAATCTATAGGTTAACTAATCTGCAAACATAAATGGTCATCGAAATATTCTGTAGGAACCAAAAAAGTAGATTTCTAGATGAAAGAAGCCACGACACTTTTTAAATTGAATGAAATACAATAATTAACTTAAAGCTACGAAATAAATTAGTGAAATTGCTCTTGAGGTTATTCCACAAACAGGAGGATCACTGGCGAGAAAGGTTAGCGGTACTTACTGCCCAAAACATTGGAAAACAATTGAACACACCTAAAAAAACAAAGATATTCACAAATTTGAGATGTGGTCGTACAGAATAATTCTTGGAATTTCCTGGAGAGACCACGTCACGAACAATGAGGTTCTCAGAATAATCAAGGAAGATAGGCAACTAATAAGAACCATCTCTGAGAGGCGAGCCCGATGGATTGGTCACATCATGCGCCACGATGGTCTTCTTCACGATATTATGGAGGGGATGGTTGACGGTAGAAACTGTAGAGGACGCCCTAGACGGGAGTATTTGCAGCAAATATTCGAGGACATGAATTGTAGCGCTTATGCTGAGCTGAAAAGGGTTGCGGAGGACCGAGAGGAATGGAGATCGAGATGCAAGATTCTGTTGCTGCAAACCAATCCACCGGATTGATACTACGAAGAAGATGCACAAATGAATTCAAATTTCGTTCCAAATTTGAATCTTAATACATATTACGTCGAGTACTTTTTAGAGCTTTTCGTTCCCTTGGGATCAGAGTTTCGATGCCAACGTCACACTAATGATGTCTGGTATCAATGAGAACAATAACAATTTAAAAAAATCACACATTTCCCCTCTATTCACGCCTGGAGAAAAAGCTGCTCTACACAATAAGTTTTTTAGACAATAAATTTACATAGTATGTTATTACACACATGGAGAAATGACAAAGTTTGCATTAAACGAGAATCCGCGGTATTCCGGCAAGAGAATAAACAGTGCTTATTGTGATCTACGAGTATGTTAAAACAAATTAAAAACTATTAATATATGTATTATTTGAAATGGATCTTAAAGTGAATGCTAAAAATTATAACTAATATTAAATATCGTGTTTTAAACCAGGATCTATATATTTTTTGCATGTGTACTTTTAATATTGCATTTTTTATTGAATGAAATATTCACTGGTGGTGCATCCATTGGCGGGTTTTCCACGCAAATGTCCGAAAAAATAATGTTAATTTCAAATGCATACTGAAGCGTAAACACACTTCATCAAATTATGGTACACACTAAACGTTAAATTATTTTTTATGAACGTAATTTTTGCACATTACACAAAAATTTAAGGCTACGCAATCTCACTTTCGGATAAAAATAAAACAACACATTTGCAAGTAGGAAATTACGAGTACATATATTAACCGATCAATAGCTGCAGTGCATACACCAAAATACTTTAAGGTAAATTTTGAAAATATTAAATAAAATATAAAATTTATTATTTGAAAAAAATATTCTATAAACTGACATAATTTAAAATAATGAATCATGCTGTTGAAAAATGATAAATCTAATGTATTGACGCATTCACAAGAATCATATCAGATCATGTTTTACGGTGGTGTTAACGGGAAACCGCCTAAGATGGTATGGGCTTGTGACACGGAGAGATGAGGACCACATGGTAAAGAGAGCCCTCAACATACCCATGCTGAGAAGAAGACCTGGAAGACCACAGGCAACCTGGACTGCAACTGTACAAGGATCTGAAAACTCTGGGTTTGACCGAGAATGCAACGCAGGACAGACAGACATGGCGAATGTTCACAAGGAGAGCGGACCCCAGATGATGGGAAATGGCGAGGCTAAAGAAGAGACGGTGGTGTTAACGTACTCGTACAAAATAGAATTCAGCAAATATTATTATTGTTTATATATAAAAAATATATACAAATAATTAATCAATAGCGATATACGAGTACATTAAAAAACTACTTCGTTTTTGCTCATATTTGTATGTCAAAATTTGAATATTGACGTTATTTCTTATTTATAAAGTTTTTTATAAAGTATATACGCTTTTTGTAAAATTACTGACTAGCATTAAAAAAATCCTTAGGTTAGGTTAGGTTAGCGAGACATCCAGTGCAGCAGTTGTACCGTAGGCCAAATGTCCCGTGCAACAGACGTTCAGTGCGCCCCACTTCGTTACCGATGAGTCGCTGAAAGAATTGTTTGTGAACCACTGAGGATTGCGTGACATAAATAAATAAGACTAAATACCGTTATTGTTCGTGTACTACGATAATAATATGCCAGTGCTAAACTAAAATGGTGGAAAAATAATTAAGCGAATGTTTATACGCCCCATAAAATAAAATTAGTGTGTATTTGGAAATTATCTAAATATTTCACTTACGATAAGAAGATAACTCTTGATACTTCGTGCATGGCAAAAACAAAAAATCGATATTTTAAGTGGTGGTAAGTTTACTAGGAAACCAGATATAATTTTTCTACCAAAGTGAGTTCGTACTAGTGTTTTTTTTATTGTAAAACATGCACATTATCTTAAGTATGTATAAATATTATAATTGAATGCTATGTCATGCAATATTAGCTTCGATATAAGTAATTGCAAGGTCACTATTATGCCCTGCCAAGGTCAAAAGATGATAATCCCTTTAATCAAGTGAGCACAGCATCACACATCCTTTTATTGATGGATTGCTGGTATTCTAACAGCTAATATCCAGAGCTGTGTAGATAATTGTTAATCATAAAAGTAAAGTTTACATTAATCTATATTCTTTAACAATAGTACATATCATAAATTTTCGTTAAACGTAAATAATCGTTTATGATCATAAATCGACGAACCTTTTCTGTTTGCAATATTAAATTTATGATACTTTTTTTTTCACGAATAAAACAAAACCTCTTTGCGCTTATGAGTACCTTTCTAATCAAAATGGGTGCATTTTTGGTGTTGACAGTTTGTTTTATGGGACGCATTCTTATTTTGTCACATTTTTTCGAAAATATTTTCACGTAATTACAAAAACTGTAAAACTAGGATTATATTTTTCCGATTTCTTTTTTCTCGATAAGTGTTTAACAATTCAATAAGTTTTCTTTAAAGTTTTGTACAAAATTACGATATAACGATCATACAAAATTTCTTTTAGATCATGACGTTTAATTTTACATTAACTGTCCCCAACTCTGCTAATATCTTATGACGCTATTAAAATATCTGCTTTAGAAAATAGAACAATTCAAATATATTAGTATGTGTATCAAAAATCGTCCAAACATAAAATATACAATACATACATTAAATATTTAGGTCGAAAGGCTTTCAATACAAGTGCGATCATTATTTTTGTTTTTTTTTTATAATGCGTGGGAGAACTTCATTTAACTTATATTGGTCAAACCTGGTTTATACGATTATGTTCAGCATAAGTACGCGTTTTGGATCATAATTCACTAGATTCCAAATAAAACTTGATCGAGTGAACTGTACATAATCGTACGCCTAACATTTTTTTTAAGTAGTTATAACAATTGAAGTTACTAAAAATAATTTTAATTCTGGCAACCTCTCTAGGCCCGACCTTGTATTTTAAATAGTCATATGAAATATGGATCACCCTAAAAATTATATAAATTATTATAATATAAAAATATTTATTACAATATTATTAATTTATATTTTAAATCAAGTTATTAAATCAATTTAATGATACAATATACCTATTAATAATAAACCAAAAAAAAAATACGAATAACAATAAAAATATATACTTTTCCTAGAAACACAAAAATAACAAATTCATACAAAGTCTACATCAAAACCATAATATAATTGACTGTCTACCACATATAAAAGTTAAAAATTTCCATTATTAAATATAATATGTACTTCGCTGTATTGTTCAGTGGTTTATACATACATATATATTTTATTATTCAACTAACAGTCTAAATAATTGATGATTTAATAAATGTAAACATTAATCGATAGTATTATCATTAACAATACGCCGAGCTCAAACAGATTTTTAATCAACACACGAAAAAACATAATGCCGATCAAATAAAAACTCGGCCAGGTTATTATAATTATTCGATTAGCGAATCTTAATAATTTACTAAATTCACGTTTTTAAACATGCAATTCCTTCTCCCATTAATTCATAACTCACTACAATAATTGACGAATTACGAATTTACGTAAAGAATAAAAAAATCAAAATAAGTCTTACAAAAACAGTAGTAATTTCTATCGTAAACGAAAATAAGAATTGGGAATAACGTACATACTAATGTAATAGTTTTTAAAATGTAGTAACCTATAATCAATATTTTTTACATGTCAATTGTTACGATTTTGTAAAAATAACTATTTTATATTCAATAATTTATCACTATAATTAATTCACATTCTGGGTGGCTGTTAAAGTAAAAATATGTTTTTAGATGCAATTCTCTCTCGCAAATATTGCACTCTGGATACAAAACATAAAAATTGCAGCGGATTTCCGCCCGCACTCGCGGACGCGATTAAAATTTAAAAGTCAACTTCACGACAATCGAAAATTAATGTTAAATATAATGTTTTAAATGTGTAATGGTGGTGCTTACCTGTTGCAAAAAAATCACAAAACACCGAGCGACTAACGCAACATGTAGGACCTCACTCTCGCCTGATGCGAATGCACAAAATGGGAATAATGTATGGTGAAGTGCTGAGGTCGCCCGCCTAGGAGCGCTCAGTGAAATACTCAGACCAAAATAACTGACTCACCGCACTAACACACGCACGCGCCGAGATTCCGCACACACTCACGCCGAGTATACATATTATGTAATAGGACATTCGCTACTATAGTTTCCTACAATACGGAGACGACACAAAAAGCGAAGTGCGATCGAGACACACATGAAGTTATTCGCGTACACGCACATTTTTTTTGGATTTCCGTGTAAAATCGTGAGACACGCCTTTGGAAGTAATGGCACAGGTTCAGGAACGTGGGGTCTGTACCAAGTGTTTCGAAAACTACAAATGTCTTTCTTCAAGTCGCTGAGCTCCTGCTCTGGAGAAGTCCGAAAAATATATTTTCCCAAGCGGATCTTGTACACAGCAGATACCTATTTTATTTTGGACTGTTTAATGAGACATTGGATACGATCGACACAATATAATACTAATTGAAAACGCAACTGTTTCTCAAACTAAATTAAAGCCGCTAGAGTGAGCAAAAGCTTTACACTCCTAATAAGCTTCGTAATTCTTTTCCAACAATTTAAGTGTTTCCTTTCTCAGTAAAAAAAACCCCCACACATTCCTTCAGCATTTCCAGCTGTCAACACATCTCATGCAAAGAACCGGCCATCTAGTATAGAAACAGCATTTAACTACTTTTGACAGCTTTTAGAAAATCCGTATTTTCCTAATCGTTTAATCAAGTATTAAGTTAGTTATTTATTTTATATCAGACTTTTTTTATGTAAATGCATGCAGGAGAGCACAACCGGTCAAGACCAGTGCACTCTATGACGCTCAGCCAGGGAGGCTGGACGCTGCATGCGGGAAACGTGTGTTGTGTTCGTGTTTGTGTGTGGGTTGGGGAGATTGCAAGTGTATATTTATCTGTTTCTTGAAGAGATCCAGATTGTAGGAAGGAGGAAACACAGACGCTGGAAGAGCATTCCATAGCTTACCGGTGGCATTAAGGAAGGAACTTTGGAAGCTGCCAGTTCTTGGTCGACATATATTAACCGTGTATGGATGTTCGGCAAGTGTAAGACGAGTTTGTCGGCTGTGAGTGGGTGCAGGAGGAATTAGTTCTTTAAGTTCCGAAGAGCAGCGACCGTGGTAATAACGGTAGAAAAGACTAAGAGAACCAACCTTACGTCTGTGTTCCATTGATTGTAGATTAGACGTAAGGGTGTGTCATTGTTTATCAAACGAATTGCTCTTCTTTGAACTGAGTCAATTAAGTTTAGAAAGACTGCATGAAATACAGAAATTACCACTATGCATGCTCAGTATTGAATAATATAATTCCTATGTAGTTGTTCCTAGTTTACACGAATGGACTACGCATGTAATGTTTGAAATGATGCGTTGTGTCCTCTCCATTAACTAACACCTGGTTTATAGGGGACCGCACAATACGACTTTAGTAGCGCCCAAAGTCGTATAGCCACACACATAGTTAATATTATATTTGAATATGTATGTATTCTACAATAAAAACAAAAATGTGTGGCTCCTATCACGGCTGTCATTTGTGAAAATTCAGTGCTGCCAGAAGAATCACACACACCAAAGAATAATAAACTTGTATAATTTTGTAATAAATAAAATTATTTTAATGGTAATTTTCACATCAATTACCAAAGGAAAAAATAATTTAACAACTGTTCATTCTTAAGAAATTTAGGAAACAATTTACAAAATGAAATAAATACCTAACATATTTCACGGGTTTCATGTCAAACTAAAACACATAAAAAACAAAAGTGGAAAAAAATATATAAAGGAAAGAAAAACGTCTTCACTATCCGTAATCCTTTATGTTTTTCCTGAATGTTTTTTTAATGGTTAGATACGATTTAAAAAAAGTATTTGTTATATGTTCTGTACTTGCTACACTGGGGTCGAGCTGTCAAATGGAATGGCATTCGTGCAATGAAAAGGCAAGAGAAAACTCTCAATTTTTCATTATCATTTCAATTTCATCTATCTATATACTATCAATTTAAAATTGTCTGGGGTTGGGCCTGTATCAGCTATGGTTTACACCATAGTTTATATATATTTTAGCCGACATTCCTTTCTGGATATTAAGAAATCTTTGACTTAAAAATAAAGCTGACAGCTTTGGTTAAAGTTCTTCTGCTGCAATCATTCCGTATTTTATTGTTGACGGCCACGTTGTTATTCAGGCGAGCATTTTCCAATCATGTCCATTACCTATAATATATATTTTCGATGTAAAAAACGAAATAATTTAAAGGTAAAATAGTGAATTATTTAGGTAAATAAATAAAATAAGACTTTAATTATTTGTAAAACAGATTTATCAAAAAAAAAAATTACACTTTCACAACATTATTAAATTTAAAAAATGTTTTATTGCAGAAAAAAGTATTTCACAGCTTCGCTATTCATTTTTCCTTTTTTTCTGACGCTAAAGAATTCCACAATTTGATCACCTCGCCCTCAATCAGATGCTGTACAATAACTCCCTCACTGTCAATAAAGTTGGCAACAGACTTGATGAATGATGACTCTCTCGTCTTTCCAGATTTGGGATCGTAAACATTGAGAATAAGCTCGTATTTATCATCGAATCTGAAATAATTGAAATATAATATCTGTAGACACATAATATATCCAATTTAAAATTAAACAAAATGATAATTACATCTAAAAGAAATGCTTTTAATTCAATATATTGAATAAATAGGTACAATAATCTTAGCAAAATATCTGGTGTTTAAGAAATTTGAGCATTAACACTATCCAGTCCGTGCGTTACGCTGGAGACCGACTGTTTTTTTAAAGAATTGCTTACAAAAAAAATCGCATAAATTTATTTGTTTATTATATATTCATTCCCCATCATCGTCGTTGTCTTTCGATCTCCTCGACATCATCAGGAATATCGGACAAAGCATCAGCGTATATCGTCAACTAATTCTAACCAAAAATATATTGCATTAGAATATAAAATAAAATTTTACAAAACAGTTTATATTTTGGGAAATACTTATTTTGCTAACAAACACATAAAATTTAAATGCATCCAATCGAAATATTAATCGAGAAAAACGATCAACGTTTTTCCAATTTAAAAATAATAATTATAACAAGCGAGATAAAGTCTAATTACACATTATTTTATTTTTTTTACAAATAATAGTCATTTAATTTTTTTATTGTCATGTGTTCAAATTAAATTAAATACGACCCTCACTGAAAAGGTTTAAGATCTTTGAATTATGGTCGAAAGTAAAAACAACAAACATGTTGTGTGACCCGCCTTTAACATTCGGCCTGGCGATTACACACATATTGTATAATCGGACTGGATAGTGTTAATGTATGTTTCAATTGAATTAAATCATATTTTAAATAAAAATCAAATCCAAGTACCACAATTAACTAAGAAAGTTAATTTAACAAAACTTTACAATCGTCTTATAACCAATATGTATTATTGTATGATTAATTAATAAACGTTATTAAAAAATATGGTTGCTTAGGGCAGTGCTCCGCAACCGGTGTGCCGCGGCACACTGGTGTGCCGTAAGCCGATACAGGTGTGCCGCGATCAAATAAGGCAATATTATAAATAAATAATTTTACAACGGTCCTCAAACTGCCAGCGCCTATCGCCTATTTATGTAGACATACAACGAGGTACTTGCTTTATTAAGTTCTAAATGAACTTAAAAAAAAGTGAAATTGATCAAATAAATATCTATTTTTGGCTTTTAGTGTGCCGCGGTATTCAAGGTGAGAACTTTGGTGTGCCGTAGAATCCAAAGAAGTACTTTGGTGTGCCGTAGATGAGAAAAGGTTGCGGAGCTCTGGCTTAGGGGATAAAGTAAGAGAGAAAAATGTGTGGAAATTATAATCGATGGTAACCAATTGGTTCTATCAATAATTAAATATGAATTGACTAAAAATATTCTGAGGGATGAAATGTTGATAAAATATATAAAACCTTACTTCTTCATGTACGAGCTTGCTTCCCACATGCGGTGATTTGAGTCTCCTTGAGTTATCTCCTTGACAACAACAAATATTCCCTTCTCTTTAAAAGTTGTATACAATGTCAATATTCCCATTAAAAAGAAATATGATGAAACGCACACAATCAATACGACCCTGAAAATAACAAAAAGTCTTATAGAATACACCAATTATTTAAAATGATTAATTTGTATTAAATTATTTATCATGTAGATTTGAAGATTAGCCCAATACTCCTGAAGCCTCGTCAATGAAGTCCTAAGGCGGTTTAATACACTATAGAAGGGACCATTATATGAAAAATCGTCGCTAACATTATAGAAAAATCTGTTTCAAATAAAAAAAAGTGTATCCTATAGGAGGATTGACTGTATATGTTTATAAGAATATCTTTATTAATTTTAGAGAAAATATAGATTATATAAAAAAAATTGTAAACACTTGCCAATGCTATTGACAATACCAATTAAAAACAATGACTAATAAATAATATGGCTCTCTATGTGTAATGGTGGCATGTATCGTTATTGTAAATTCAGGATAATTTTCAAGAGAGTTGGCAATATGCAAGATAAAAGAAAACACAAGTTATATATAGTATGCAAGGTAAGACATATACATGTATATATTTTAAATTTATTGATCTTACCTGGATTGAGGGAACGGATAGAGGAAGTCCCAGAGAAGAGCGTAGAGAGCGATGCCCACAGCCAGGCCGCACAGCACCAGCCGGCCGTCCATCAAGGCAAAGTTTTCCTCACATCCTAACTCAGTTTTCAATATCTAAAAAAATATACAGAAGAATCAATTTTAACAACAATTGAGTACTGTAGATTTTTTATATAAATAAATACAAGAAAATAATTAATGAGATCTAGAGAAAGGAGGAATCTTATTGTTGGATACTATGACATTTGCCATCTTTAACCTATCAGGGATTTATAAAAATAAAAAAAACTTGATTTGCCACCAATCACTGTAGGTGTATGAATATACACTAAATGTTCATATTATATAAAAAATAGAACTAACATCTTTAACAGCATCATCCAGGGCATTCTTGACAGCAGATCCATCCCATTTGTTGATTTTCAAAACCTACAAAAAATAGTCATATTTTAGATTTTTTTAATTTAACAACAATTTAATTTTACATCATTATAGAAACATCAAATAACATTTTATATAATTTTACAATTTGTGAGTATGTCAGATGGATTTATTTGCCAAAACATGGCACTGACGTGTCATTCAGATCCCTATGCGAAAATCAATTAAATATTGAAAATGATAACACAGAAATCGTAATGTGAATTTCTAACTCTATTTGACATCATTACCTCTGGACTAGGCTCTTCTTTCTTAATTTCGGTCATAGTTTTCTTTGAACTCATAAATAAGAAATACAAGACCGGCAAAGTACGAGATATCACTAAAATGCCAAAATCTGTTGCAGTGTACTCAGGCCCAACAACTTAATAAGAACACTGACTAAAGAAAATGGGTGTAACAATGTGTTTACGAATAGGTATTCAGTTTTTTATATAACTTAAATAGATCATTTTTTCAAATTTCGAACAAAATAAAATATTTTTTATATTTTCTGATGTTCATATATTTAAGTTAATTTTATTGTGTATATTAAAAGTATTAGTTATTCTGTTCCTTAAATAGACTCCGACGTTAGATGAGGGAATACAAAAGCTTGGAGAGCATTTTGTAGCCATCTTGAGGTGTTAAAGAAGGATTTTGTGAAGTAAATAGTCATATATCAATAAATATCAATTGAGGATGCGCTGAAAAAAGTTGAGTCTGAGAAGAATTATGTAATAAAATATATATTTTTAAATTAGAACTTCATCATAGTTTTTGTTTTTAATTTTAGCGTCTTTCTTCGTAGTATCAATCCGGTGGATTGGTTTGCAGCAACAGAATCTTGCATCTCGATCTCCATTCCTCTCGGTCCTCCGCAACCCTTTTCAGCTCAGCATAAGCGCTACAATTCATGTCCTCGAATACTTGCTGCAAATACTCCCGTCTAGGGCGCCCTCTACAGTTTTTACCCTCAACCATTCCCTCCACAATATCGTGAAGGAGACCATCGTGGCGCATGATGTGACCAATCCATCGGGCTCGCCTCTCTGAGATGGTTCTTATTAGTTGCCTATCTTCCTTGATTATTCTGAGAACCTCATTGTTCGTGACGTGGTCTCTCCAGGAAATTCCGAGAATTCTTCTGTACGACCACATCTCAAAGGCCTCTAGTCTTTTTTTATCACTTTCAGATAAGCACCATGTCTCACAGCCGTACATTAAGATGCTAATTTTAGCGTATGTACATATTTTTTCATATATTTATAGTATAATTTCTTGACAATATCGTTTTAAAAAGCTAAAAATGAATTGATCTATATATTATTTGGTACGGATTGTCTGGCTACATAGAATAGGTAAGCAGTTAAAGATTTAGCATTCACCATCTATGAGTATTGGAAGGTTGGCTGTACTGTCGATATTGAAGTAACGCGACAGTTTTGTCTTTGACCGAAGTTGCGAATGACATGTTATCAAAATGTCTGATTCCGAGGGAAGCAACTTCTCCGGCAGCGGCTCGGACGCTGTGAGCGTCGGCTCCAATCGCTCCCGCAACAGCGCGCGCTCCAACAGGTCCGTGCAGTCCGCGAAGTCGCGCTCCGCCTCGGCCTCGCGGTCGCGTTCCTGCTCCGGCAGCCGCTCGCCCTCCAAGAGTCCCTCCAGGTCGCGCTCGGCCTCCAGAAGCAAATCAAGATCACGGTCAAGGTATCATTTTTTTTTTAAAATCTTTGTACGACAATACCAAAGGTGGATTTTACCCATGAAGCATCCCGTTAATTACTCGCCCTCCTTAAAGTCCTGTCTTTGAAAACACGAACCTGGTTCTTTTTTATGTACATATACAGGAGAATACCGTCAGGCGGTGACGGAGGAATCTTATCTATGGATTTTATGAAGCTTGTCATTATGGAAAATGGATAAGGCTGTATGTGTAATCGCATTTTTCATTTTTAAGGGGACTCACTGAGATCCGATATGATTTCAATGTTATTATGAAAGTGTGCTCCCAAGTAGGGTGCGGTGGCTGGAAGAGAACCAAAGGCAATTTTTCTTGCATCCCCTAGCTCTCATCCTAGAGGATCTTGTAAAATTAGAATATCTTCATTTTTGTATGTAACACTGCACTGTAGTGTATCAAGCTTTATTTTTTTTTTATATAAAATCAATACTCTGATACAACTGACTGATAATTGTCCTGAATATCATTTTGTATACTCATTTCATTTACTATTTTATGGCTAAAAATGTAATTTTTTCACATTTTAATAATTTTTATTTAAACAAATATCTGTAATTAGAATTTGTATTTATTATATATTGTCATTTAATAAGTATACATCACTGTACTGTGATGAGTTGTCAAAATAATTTATTATTAATCCTTTTCCAGGTCTCATTCTGGCGGTTCACACCGAAGCGGCAACAAAGATGATGAAGCCAAAGAAGCTTCTGGAGACGAACAAGTTGAGGTGAGTTGGTTTCAGTTTTTGTAAACATTCATCAAAAATCCTGGCTAGGATTAATTCCACTAATTTACTCTCAAGTTCATTTGGCTTATATTATTATTCGGAGCATTCATTGCAATTTGGGTTCTTATTCCAGGATGAACAGGAGCCAGAGGGAGAGGACTTGGATTCAGAATATGATGAAGAGGAAGACGAAGACGATGATCGACCCAGAAAAAAGAAGAAGAATGACCGATTCGGTGGTTTCATTATTGATGAAGCGGAGGTATTTTATTATAACTTTGTTATACCTTTCTCTTGCCTATATTATTTTTTAAATATATTTGCTAATATTTTATTTTTTGATAAAATCTAGGTGGACGATGAAGTGGACGAAGATGAAGAATGGGAAGAAGGCGCCCAGGAGATGGGAATCGTAGGCAACGAGGTTGATGAGCTCGGCCCCACCGCTCGAGAGATAGAAGGAAGACGTCGAGGAACTTCCATGTGGGACTCTCAGCCTGAAGAAGAGATCGAGGAATACTTGCGCAACAAGTATGCTGACGAGTCGGTCGCTGCCCGCCACTTCGGTGACGGCGGCGAGGAGATGTCGGACGAGATCACTCAGAGGACCTTGCTGCCCGGCATCAAGGACCCAAACCTCTGGATGGTCAAGTGCAGGATCGGGGAGGAGAGGTCCACCGTCTTACTCCTGATGAGAAAATTTATTGCCTACCAATTTTCTGAAGAACCGCTCAAAATAAAATCAGTCATAGCCCCGGAAGGTGTCAAGGGGTACGTTTACATCGAATCTTACAAGCAAACTTTTGTCAAAGCGTCCATAACAAATGTTGGAAACCTCAGAATGGGTTTCTGGAAGCAGGAAATGGTCCCCATCAAAGAAATGACAGACGTGCTACGCGTTGTTAAAGAACAGTCCGGCTTGAAGTCCAAGCAATGGGTCCGCCTGAAGCGCGGCATTTACAAAGATGACATAGCGCAAGTGGATTACGTCGACTTGGCTCAAAATCAAGTGCACCTCAAGTTGCTGCCTCGCATTGACTATACGAGACTCCGAGGTGCACTGAGAACCGTCCAGAGTGAGTCCGATGCGGCCAAAAGGAAAAAGAAAAGACGACCGGCGGCCAAACCTTTTGATCCGGAAGCCATACGGTCTATAGGTGGAGAGGTCACTTCGGATGGTGATTTTCTCATATTTGAAGGAAATCGTTATTCCCGTAAAGGTTTTCTTTATAAAATTTTCACAATGTCAGCTATTCTCTCTGAAGGTGTCAAGCCGACCCTGACAGAGTTGGAACGTTTTGAAGAGCAGCCGGAGGGCATCGATATCGAACTGGCCGCTCCCGCTAAAGATGATCCCTCGAGCTTGCACTCGTTCTCCATGGGAGACAATGTGGAAGTCTCCTCAGGCGATCTGGCTAATCTGCAAGCTCGCATCATCGCTATAGACGGCTCCATGATCACGGTGATGCCCAAACATGAAGCCTTGAAAGATGCCCTCGTTTTCAAAGCTAATGAATTGAGAAAATATTTCAAACAAGGAGACCATGTAAAAGTATTGGCCGGAAGATATGAAGGAGACACCGGACTGATCGTTCGAGTGGAACCTCACCGGGCCGTCTTGGTGTCCGATCTGACGATGCACGAATTGGAAGTTCTCCCTCGAGATTTACAACTGTGCTCAGACATGGCCACGGGAGTAGACTCGTTGGGTCAATTTCAGTGGGGAGACATGGTGCAGCTGGACCCGCAGACTGTCGGTGTCATCGTCAGATTGGAAAAAGAAAATTTCCACGTCTTAGGAATGCAAGGAAAAGTCATCGAGTGCAAGCCCCAAGCTCTCCAAAAGAAGAGAGAAAATCGTTTCACCGTCGCTCTCGATTCTGAACAAAATAATATACAAAAGAAAGACATTGTCAAAGTTGTCGACGGACCTCATTCCGGAAGAGACGGGGAAATAAAACATTTATACCGAAACTATGCTTTTCTTATGTCGAGAATGTATTTAGACAACGGAGGAATTTTCGTTTGCAAAACGAGGCATCTTCAATTAGCTGGAGGTAATCGGTCGGCATCCGGTGGAGGCAGTGCTGGCAGTCTGGGCTTCATGTCCCCGCGCATCCAGTCTCCCATGCATCCTGGCGGGGGGCGAGGGGGCGGCGGAGGAGGCCGGGGAGGCCGCGGCCGCGGAGGCTCCCGTGTCACCCGAGACCGGGAACTCATCGGAACGACAATCAAGATCACCAGCGGACCATACAAGGGTAACGTCGGTATCGTTAAAGACGCCACCGAGAAGACGGCCAGAGTGGAGTTGCATACGCAGTGTCAAACTATCTCAGTTAACAGAGATCACATTGTCAATGTCGGAGCGCCAACTAAAGACGGAAGCTTTTCGTCCTACAACCGTACTCCAGGACGCACTCCAGCATTCGGATCGACGACTCCTCATTACCGAGAAGGCGGCAACAAGACTCCCATGCACGGAGCTCAGACTCCCTCTTACGAAGTCGGTTCGCGCACCCCGCATTATGGATCGGCCACTCCCTCGCACGATGGAAGTCGGACTCCAGGACAAGGAGCCTGGGACCCTACCAACACTCCGGCTCGCGGAAACGACCTCGACGCCTACAGTTTGGATGATGCCTCACCGAGTCCCGGATATAATCCCAGCACGCCTGGATACCAAGCGGGAGGTCCTTACACCCCACAAACGCCAGGAATGTACGGCTCCGATCACTCTTACAGTCCTTATCAACAGAGTCCCAGCCCTACAGGATACCCGGCAGGTTACCTCGGAACTCCCAGCCCGGTTGGGTATTCTCCTGGTGGTGCTCCACGCTCTCCCTATAACCCGTCGACACCGGGAACCGGATTGGAGTCACTGGGTGACTGGCACACCACCGATATTGAAGTCCGCGTAAGAGATACTCACGAGGATCCCGGACTGGTCGGACAGGCGGTCGTTATTCGAGGAATAACTGGCTCCATGTGTTCGGTGTTCTCGCCTTTGGAGGGAAGAGTAGTGAATGTGGAATGTGAGCATTTGGAGCCCACGGTCCCGCAGAGGGGAGACACGGTCAAGGTCATCATGGGAGAATACAGAGAGTCCGTTGGACAGCTGCTCTCCATTGACAATCAAGAAGGAGTTGTTAAAATCCTGCAAGACGATGTGAGCATGTTGCAGTTGCGTTATCTCTGCAAAATGGGACCCAAGTCAGTTAACTATGGGGAGTAGTTATTTATTTTTTCAAAATATAATAGAGTTGCATAGTTAACTGGTCTTGCAGAGTTGACAGTCTTTTTTTTTTATGTGATAACTGGAAACTGTTATCTTTTTAAGTTATGTTAAGTATGTAAACGATGAGTTTTAAAAATATAAAAACTTCGGTTTGAGTATATATTATCTTTTATTTTAGCATTCGCAATCCCCGCATTCCCTCTCATGTCCGACTAAGCCATTATATAAATACAAAAGTATTCTTTACAAATATACATTTATTTTCCACGTGTCATGATAATACTTGAATGCTTCTTTTTCTGGGAATCGATCTTCCTGCTTCCTCACACTAACACTAATACAATAAATACAAAATAAAACATATTATTGCGATAGTTGACAAATGGTGCAAGTGTTGTACATAGCGCTCATTACTTCTATAATTAAATAAACCTCAACCGTTTCTATATATTAATTTAAATTTCAACATACAAAAACAAAATATATGTTAATAAGCACAGGGCGATAAATTAAATCAGTCTTCACTACCAAAATCAACAATATTATTATTTGGCTTTGCAATTTATTCTCATATATACAATAATTATTATTTCTTATAAACAAAATATTAATATTCTCTTTCTATAGAAAAATTAAGCGTATTGCTTATAAAAATGTATTAAAAGAGCTGTTAATTAAATAAATACTTTACAAAATCATTCACCATAGTATTAACTGATGCCTTAAAAACATACAAATTGAATTAAAAACATTAATCATACATTTTCCTTTAACAGGTAAATTATTTACTAATGTACAGAATATATACAGAACATGAGAAAAATACATTAATATTTAAATCTATTGTCACATTTGATGTTATTTAATAAATATAAAGTAGTATGCAACGCAGGTTGTAGTTTATTCCAAAATATCTGCACTAATATGAGACAACTGTTTATAATTACTAAGTAAGAGTACACAGTATAAATACAGGTCTGACTTTGGCAGAAATAAAAGTATTGATCCATCATTGTGATGATAATTGACATTCATTTTGGATTTGAAATCAAACGGATCAAAACTATTGAAAATATTATCCGGGAAATATAAAATAAATAGTACACAAAACTAAACAAAATTCATGATTATTGAGATTAGAATGTGCCAACCTTATTATTTTTCTCTACTGAGTTTGAGAAATAGTGAATTTGTAACAGTGCTAAATATAAAACTAAGCAACTGATAATAATACATTTAACACAATTAACTAACTGGTGCATATATATATGAACTTCATTCTAAGTGTTAAAAATGTTTGTAAAAATGAGACGTGTGAAACGATGAAAGGTGTAGAAGAAACTCGATTAACCTGGTAACATAACGGTTAAACTGACTGATAAGTAATATCACAAAACAATAATACATACTATATTTGAAAAAATACTATATTTTCATTTATATCGTCATAACGCTAGCTAGTTAAGTCATTTTAAGTGATAGTGTTTTGAAATTTACACTACTACTGGATGTGGTAAAAATGAAATTAAGGAATCAATAACTCTAACAACGTATCCTGATGAATCAGAAGCCTTTTGAATATCAGTTGATTAGATACAAAATGTCAATTGAAATTGAAACATTACAAAAAAGGACGTACGAGTACAACATTAGATACATAAAAATCAAATTCTTCATCCAGTAAAGAACATTAGAAATTATTTTTGGTATATATTATTATAATATATTTATAGTATGAGATTTTTTTCTAATTTAGCACCATTTCTTTTGAGTTATTTCACGTTTTTAAAAGTTCTCTGTCGGAATAATAAAATTAATACAATAATCACCGCACGCCTCTAGGAATGCGTAATTGATCGCATTCCTCACAATCACTTATTGATAATTAATATCGACTGCATTTGCACATTATTAAGTAGCTGATGTAATTAAATACTAACATCTTTGAAGAATACTATCTGCACAACAGATACTGATAATCCTTGCAGCGCCGCCGACCACAAGGTCAACAGACAACACCGGGGGGTTTAGTTTCAAGAAGCGTACATCCTGTTGATGTCTCCTTGGTAGCGCTCCTGGATGTCCTTGCGCTTCAGCTTGAAGGCGGCCGTCACCAGCCCCATGTCGGGGGACCACACCTCACTGCACAGCTTCACTGCGGCCGGCACCTCGAACCTCTCCAGCTTGCCTGCAAGACAAACAATACATAACTCCTTCACCAATTTTTAGGCTAATTTAGGAATATACATAAAAAATATAATGCTCAAAACTAACTGAATATATAATTATTGCGGCAGTGTGCAAATACAAAACTGTGTCAGCTGCCATATGCTCCAGTTGAGGGAGCGGACACAATTTTTTTTTATTTTTTTTATTTAATCAAATATAATAGGATACATTTAAGATTTTTTTGATAGTATTACATTCATTTTTTTTTATTTTTTTTTTTATTTTTTTTTTTTTTGGAATTCGCATTCCACGCCACTTAAAGGTAGATCTTGTGTGTGGCGTGGGATTCATCTTTTGATTTAAGTGTTGCTTAATTTATATTATTATTTTTTTACATTTTTACATAATAAAATTTTTTTTTTTTTTTAGAATATAAAATAATATCATTCATATTTATAAATTTTTTATAGTCGAAGTGACAATTTCAGCATCATTTACATAAATATTTCGATTCTTTAATAGCCTCGACCCATGTAAGTCTCAATTTCCACCAGACACATTGTAATGAACTTAATATAATCAATACTTTTTTAACAATATAAATATTTTATACAATTTATATAAATTCTATACTTATTATGCTTGGATCATCTTAAATGAATGTGCGAATACATTTTTTTTTGATCATCTAAAGATTTAGATTCTAAATCTAACAAGTCAAATTTGTTCTAGGCGGCCCAAACTGCAACAGTTTTGGTTACTTGAAATAATAATAAAATGGATATTTATTATAGTTTAAAAATTAATCAATAAATTCAATAAATGCCACAAGCATAAGTCTAGTAACAGGATGTTATTTAGTGTTTTTACTAACGTAATTTTTGCATTGCATCAATTTAAGTTTTATTAGAAATGATAATTAAAATAAATGACTATTATTCAATTAAGAAATAATTATTGAAAATAAACTTACATTTTTTAGCATGGTCTCCCAACTCCTTGATAACGGCCTTCTCAATGGCAGTGCTCTCGCAGAGTTGCTCAAAGTTGAGCGCCGACAGCCCAATTTTAGTTGCCAACTCTTCAATCTGGTTCTGGTTGGGCACCACCAGGGCCACCGTGTACTGCTTGGTGGAGTCTCCGTACACGCAGATGTTCTCCACGATGGGACAAGTCTTCAGCTCGGCTTCTACTTTGCCCAAACTGACATATTCACCGGCCTGCAGCTTGACAAGATCCTTCTTGCGATCTGTTGCAAAGAAATATTTGTTACTATTTTAATTTTTTTATACAGAAAATATGTTAAATAAAATAAATACGGAGCATAAAACAAATACAAACAATCACAATATAACATATTTATTTGAGACATAATTTGCATGAAATAAGATTCTTACAATTTTTGTTTTTTTTTTTGATTGATTTTATTTTTTATTATATATTCAAAAGGTATAATTTTGTTAAGTGAGATTTATTAATTACCAATAATTTTGATGCAACCGTCTGGGTGTATTTCACCAATATCACCCGTCTTGAACCAATGCTTTCCATTACTTTCTGTGAAATCATCTTGTGACTTTCCGGGCAGTTTATAATATCCATTTGACACCGATTCTCCTGGAATATAAACAAAATACATTATAAATAATAACACGGAATTAATGAATCAATTTTATTTTAATAAATTAAAAAATACTGAGGTTTTACAATAACTTGAAGTCAAGATAACTAACTAAATATGTAAATGATTTTTAAAAGTTGACAGAACAAATATTTGTAATGTAAATGATTTTGAATTACTTACAAATTATACAAAATTTACCTCACTGACTTTGAAAATATTTAATGGAAATAAGTAATAAATGATCTGGATATTAATGTGAAAAACGTACCTCCGATAAAGATCTCTCCTTGGGGGCAGGGTTTGTTGGTGACTCGGTAGTTGCCTTCCTCCCAGTTGACGAGCTTGATCTCGCACTTGGTGTTAGGGGCTCCCACTCGGCCCGTGGAGCGGTCGTAGCTATCCATGACGGTGGCCGAGGAGGTGGTCTCCGTGAGTCCGTAGCCGGAGATGACGTTGCAGCAGAGGCAGATCTTGATCTGAGTGTGCGTGTCGGGGGCCAGCGGGGCTCCGCCTGAGATCATGAGACGCAGCTTGCCGCCCATCAAACTGGACACTTTGCTGAACACCAGCCGGTTCATGAGGGGCGTGTCGTAGCCGCGCTTCATCCAGCCTTCCTTGTAGGTGTACGCCCAACGGAAGAAAGCGTTGGCGAATGGACCGCCTTTGGAAACCTTTTCTGTGATACCTTTGCATATCCTATCCATGATTAACTGTAAAAACACATCAAAATGAAAATACATTTTTTACAAATTTGATAAATGTATGTAAATCTACAGCAAATATCATCATATATGACATTTATTTCATCAATATTGGAGAAAAATAGACGGCAGACGCTTGGATTCGAATCGCAAACTTATACAATCATTGTTGAATTCTTTACTCAGCGTTGGCCCATTGTCAATTACTTCTGCATATCGACTTAAGAAATTATAATATATTTAAATAGATGGTGCTTGTTGTAAAGTGTATGTATATTTTGATTAAGATTTTTTTAATTTTTTATTTATTCAAAGGTATTGCATTTTTTTAGAAATAAGAATAATGTGTTGTGAATTCAAAATTCTTATTATTTTTTCACTTTTCTTAGATGAATTTCAATTGAAGCTAATAATACTCACGGGAACAGTGGTCAAGCAAGTAGGTTGGAGGATGGTGGCATCTCCCTTGGTGCCTCTTTTAATTTTGCTGGAGCTGTCAATCATGGTCAATGGAGTGGAATAGCCAATAGGTACTCCTGTAATTGCAAAAAAATATTAAAGAAACAATTTGACCATAAACAAACTATATATACATAATTTTAATGGGCGTAAGTGAAACAATATTTTTATCTTCATAAATGCAGTTAAACAACTTTTTCTCTATCTTTTGTATCCTTCAATATTTAGTATGATAAATAATGGCATACATCATATAATATTATTCACCTGATAATAAGCATAAACTTTCAGCGAGCAGTTCAAATACGTGGGCCAGAGGTAAGAATCCCATAAGGATGTCACCAGGTTCGATAGGTACAGCGTCGTGAAACGACTTCATGGTGCTGATGAGGTTGTTGTGCGAGAGGATGACTCCCTTGGGGATGCCGGTGGAGCCCGAGGTGTACATGATGATGGCCGTGTCTTCAGTTTTCGGTGGGACGGATGCTGCAAAAATAAATATATATAAATAAATATTCATTACTTTGTAACTTTTCTTTCGTTTCATGACGCTTAACAGATTGGCAGTCTATAAGATCAATAAGTACCAAACACTATTAGTCAGTAATTTAAATATATTGATGAGCCATCTATGCAGCCCAAAAATATCATTTTGCTAAACAAAATGTTATTTATCAATTACATTTCAATTATGGAATAATGTAACTATGATTAGAACATCCAATTGTTCTCAATCATTTAAATAATCAATTCACATTTTAAACCAAAACTACACTATTTTTATGGTGTTTAAAACGGCAATCTTTATAAAAATAAAAATAATACCATTTTTTTTCAAATATTTATGCCAATTAATATTGATTTATACTTTTAATTACACTTGATGCAATATATATTATTAACCAACATAAAGAAATTTGTGAAAGATAAAGCCATGAATAATTAATGTGAAACGTTGTAAAACACGTAGAGTAAATTTATTAACACATACTTATATCAAAAGAAAAATATCTGATTGAACAAAAAGCGATATCATTAAAAATGCATGATTATTTAGATAAAGATTATGTTTTGATACAAAAATTTAAGTCTACAAGGAAAGGAGCAATGATAATAATAATGCAATCTAGTAACAGTGACTTTATTATCTGCTACTTTTATATTCAATTCCACAATTTTAATAGTGATATTTACTTCAATTATTTTGAAGTAAATATGAATAAATAAGTAATGAATTTTAATATTATTCAAACAACAGAATTAGGTTTTTTTTTTAATTTTTCATTAATGAAATCTGACATATTTAGATGCACTCCATGGACATGTACATAGATAGTTAGCATCTGTAGAAATGAGGTCGACATATCCAACCGGTCTAGGCCTCCGTTGGATTACGCTAAAGAGCTTTTTTCTACTTGACTCAAAGTCATAGTTAATATTGAGCAATGCCACAGAATGTGTTCAGCGCCTTGCAAGAGCAAGTTCAGGCTACCACATGGGCAGTCTGAACTATCATAAAATTAACGTAACCAGACATAAATTGACTAGTCCAATAAGTTGGATAAGCCACAGCATCTCCATTCTATCAAGAACGGAAGGAAGTAGGATATAAGTGTCTAGCTAAGAAATAAAGCCTAAATAAAAAATTCAATAATATGTTATGGCCTCAGATTAGCATCCCTGAACTGGTATACTCAAGGTATGGCATTAGACTTGTGATTCTTAACCTATTTGTTACATATGATCTCTATAACGGTCATGATCTTTACATGGAATCTATAGCCTCATATTACGGCTTTATTCTATGTAGTAATGTTCAAAATTAACTCACTATAAAAAGTGAATATTAAAATTTATTGGATCGCAGTTAAAAACTTAAAGTAATATCTGATATATTTGTTTATTATAAAAAATATTACAGTCTATATTAATTGTGCATAAATCAACAAATCCACCAAAAAGGCGCCGCATTAAAAAAATTAACCAGGGTTTCGGACAACCACAGAATTACTCTCAACGTTTTATGACTGCGGCATATTATTTACACCAGTACTATTTTTGAACAATCATCTCATTATGCAAACGGACCTAAGTTACTGCACTAGACAGCTACAGTAATAATGTTACTAAAATAATAAGGGTAAAATAATGCAACTTACTTATTGATGAAGCTTTGCCCTTTTCCAATAATTGTGAATAAGATATGATTCGGATGCCTTCCTTGAATCCCTGCGTGTCGGTTGTCTTGATCTGGTCCTCCATGTAGATGAGGGTGTTGACTCGGGGTGTTTTCGCCAGAATGTTCTTGAATTTGGGCAACAGATCGTGCGATGTGATGATTGTTGTCACTTCCGTCTCGTTGACTCCGTGAGCGATGGCGTCGTCTCCGAGGGTGGCATAAATGGTAACAACTGAAATGGAAGATTATTACATATAATTCACTTTCTCAATCTACGGGTATCTGCCAACAATTTAAAACAAATGACCTCAGTAAGCTGCTGTTAGATCCCTGTTTTAGAATATTCACAGCATCCTTCATCAAATATATTTTCTAACAAAAACATACTCTGTAGAACCTTTAAGTGAGGTAAGATTTAAGACTAGAAATGCATCTGGTAGCCAAATAGTACAAATTGTAAATATTGGCACAGAAAGAAAAATATTTTATAGTTAATTTTTTTACTTTATGTTTCTATTTCACTGTGAAATGTTTTGTAAAGAGATGCAAATTGTATAAAGGAGGAAACACAGATGCAGGACAATTATTCCAGAACAAAATTTTCGAACTGATGCAAATATGCACTATTCCAAATATTGTTGCATTTCAATGAACGTTTTGCTTTCATAATAACAAAGTCAGGCAGAAATGCATAATTGACGTTTTTACATTTGCAGTATATTATATTTTGCCTACCTGATGCTCTAATTGTATTGGATATCACACACGCCACTTGTCAATTGAATCGTTTAACATTTTGTTTATTGTTATCGACATATTCTATTAAGCAACCGATGTTATAAGAACTGTCAAATGTTATTATTTAGTCGTGCACTTCAAACATTCATACAGAAACATTTTTTTATAAATATGAAGGTATTAAATTTAATATAGAACTAATTAATTAATTGTTAAAATAATAAGTATTTAATATGTTAGCAATATTATATATATATTTTTAATAATAATAAGTTATTATTATGTACTGAATTTGTATTTTTTTGTTCGAGACCCGAGTGGTACTTACTAAAATAAATAGACTGTCGGAAAGTAATAATATTAAGCTTGTGAATAAATGAAGACTGATTGAATAATAATAAAAATATACATACTTTGAATATATACTAGTGACATCTATCGTACCATGATAACAATGATATAAATACTAGTTTCAACGCGAGTCGGTCTGGGCATAGCAATGGCGCAGTTCGCCGAGCGGTATGAATACCTGGGCATAGTTGGTTTCCAAGGTCCGCGGTTCGCATCCCGCTTCTGCCGTTGTTTTTGTGCTTGGATTGACGCGTTGAAAAAAGAATTTTATGTATAGTATATGTATATTTTAAGTAATAATAATATTGTAATATAGTCAATGATCTATAAAAGTAGATTAGAATATTGAAATAATAAAATAATATTCTAATAAAAATTAAAAAAATATATAAAATAATAAATATTCTCACACAACTTTGTGATATAAATCTGGGAGGTGGAAATAATATTTTTATTTTATGATCAATTAAAACTGCCGCGCCCGCACCGTCCTCGGTTTAACAGTGTATGTGTATATTTTCCTGATTATTATTCATGCACTTGGTGTAATAATGCAGATTGCAGTAATGAGCACCGACCTGGGATGCTCTGCTTGAAGCAGCCGTGGGCGGCGATCATCCACTCGTACCTCGTCTCGGCAAAGATGACAATGTTGACCCTCGGCTGGTTGCCCAGCTCTCTCAATCCGCTACCGAAATAGGCTGAGTCTCTCTCAACTTCTATAAACGACTTCCATATATAGTCGCCCATGTTGTACTGAAATATATAAAAATAAATATTATTATTTAACACCATAATATACAGTGGAACTCCAACATTAGTGGTTTACGCTCTATTTTCTCATATTTTCTACGGTCCAATGTCATTTTCATGCATTCAAAACCCATTTTTACATTCAATGTATTTCACGTGATTACACCTTCAAATTTTGAATGTCTTCAAAATTAAATAAGTCCATTATTCATGTAAAAAAGTATTCTATAAAACTAAATAAACGGTCACATAAAATTTGCAACATTTTTTACGTCATTGATTTTATTTAATATTTCCGTACTACATCACTCTTGTCACAATAACTTTATTAAACAGTACATAAAAAACAATGAGCATTGCATCATAACCTTGAAACAACAAAAATTTCACATAAGTGGTATTGAATATTCAGCAATGAAATATTGCCTTGGTAAGGTGCTATAATGCAGACACAAAATTATCGTTGATAAGAACATGAAGTGATATATGCGCCCATGATTATGAAAGTGGCGTAAAATTGAAAAATATGAGTTGTTCCTTTATTTCAATTCACATTATTGTAAATTAAGGGAGGCAACCACATTAGTGGACAGCTTTTTAACCTTTTTTGTGATTCTTTTCAAGGATACGGGATGATTAAAAGTGATCGAGTCTTTGAGGCTTTTTTATGTATATTATGAACTACATAATCAAATATTTTGACACATCTTTGTCGAATATTGTCCTAGTTAAAAGCTGATATACATGGTGTTCTGAAAATTAAGTGTACAGTTGGCGTGCACAAATATATTGCATGATTCTATATTGACTGACCTTCTTGAACACCCTGCCGTTGGGCTGCACCTCGTCCTCCTCGTTGAGGATCTGCCGGGTACCGAGGCAGCGCTGCTTGCCGTGAGCATTGACGACGGTGCTCAGCATCTTCTCCATGGTGTCCACTCTCTCTCGCACCAGCCACACGTGCGTCTCCCCCGGCTGCGACACGCTGCGCAGCGTCACCGATTTGTCATCCTGTTCATAGATCTTCGCCTAAAAAAATAAAAATGCATTTTTTTTATATAAACATGCATAGAAAAGTACCATCAGAAGGTTCCACTAGTTAGACTGGACGCTGCATGTGAGAAGAATGTCTAGTGGTTGCGTATGTGTAGGCAAGTGCTTATTAATCTTAATAAATTGATATATACACACAAATCTACAGCAAATATCATCTTAAGGACATTTCTCTCGTCAATATTAGAGAGAGAAAAGCGGACGCTGGGATTCGAACTCGAACTATTTGTGAAACCTAATGTTCAGTCTGTTCTCAGCGCAGAGATCACGACCATTTGCTCCGCACAGACTCGACAAATTAATGCCATGCAATTGGTCGAGATCCCTGCAGTACAGAGTAAACATTGGGTTTGGCAAATAGTTCAAGTTCGAATTCCAGTACCCTCAGTTTTTTTATCCTCTGATAATAATGATTTAAGATGATATTTGCTGTAGATTTGTATGTATATATCAATTTATTTAAAATATTGATTTAAGTCTCCGATTTTCTATAAAGCATTAGAGTATTGAAAAATATACTAAAAAAAACCATTTAAAACTTATTAATCTAATTATAAAATTAATGATGGTGCTCATCTGGTCTTACTAGGATAAAGTACTTCAATCAGTTTCAACTTTACATTTACATTTTATTCATAAATCATAATATTTAGTATATTTAATTATTACATTCATTGAATTTACTCGGCAGGCATGACAAAATGGCTGACAGAGCTATATTGCAGGAGCTCGACCATATGCTCTAATTAAGGGAGCGGACATGAAAATAATTATTCAAAAGAAGTAAAAAAAACTACGTTTAATAAAATAAAACTCCGTAATTGATAGTGGTTTTATCCATTTTCTCATAAAAAATTGATACAATAAATACTGCATAATAAATACCAATAATATGATGAGAATATCATAATAAAACTTATCAGTTGAAAATTAATGGAGGAGTATTTTTACAGGAATTTTTATTATCAGTGATTTCAAAATCGCACAGCAATTTTTGTAATTGATTACAGGAAAAATGTTTGCAGAACACAAACGTCTGGTTATATTACTATGAGTGAAACACCAGTGTTATAAAAAGAAATTACATTTCACATTTAATTTGCCGCTCCAAGTGGCTGACTAGCTGCTACTTTTAGGACCTAATATGCTAATACATAAATAAGACATCTATGTTATTATATGCTGTGCAGAATCCATTTGATGTTGCTGACGACACAAAGAAAAAGAAGTGAGTTGGGAAAATTTACGAGAGTAATTTACAAATACCTTTTAAAAAATATCATGATTTTTAGTAATAGTACTTCTGTGTAGTGACCCTTAACAGTGAGAGGGGAACATCCTTGGGATCAGTTGCAAACTTTCAATTATTTGAAAAAGCGTATCATAAAGGAGAATTCCCTGTCTTCTAATGCTGGTGTGTGATAAAAGAATTTCAATCATAACTATTAGGTAATGCCGGAATTAATGTCGTTTTTCCAATACGCAACATTGGTTCAGTATATTTGCCTCCGTTGACCAGTAAAATCGTGTGTTGTAACTTTATTCTTTTTTGTGATCCTTTTAAAACGAAAAAACCTCTTCTACCCCATTTACAAACAATGGCAGAGACGTGTCATTTGAAAAACATTTAAAAAGCTCTACACTGTTTCAAATTTTGGGATTACCTAATATAGTATACTCGTATTAATACTAAAACCACTCGCTTCATACAGCAAGGCTCTCATATGCTCTAGAGAGCGTTAGACGAAAATTTGTGGAGACCTAATATGGAAGAAGAACTAACCTTAACCCTCCTGGACATGGCCCTCTTCTGCCACGGTCGCTGCAGCACGAGGTGCACGGGATACGTGAGGATGTCGCAGAAGAACACGAGGGCTCTGATGGCACCGATGGCGGTCGACACCCAGACATTTTCAACTCTGAAAAAAAAACAGTCATTGTAATTAATATATTCAAAAAAGTATGAAGATATTCCTCAGAAAATCCATTCAGAGACGCTTTTTTTAAAAACATACAGGGGAATAATGACAGATGGAGATAGTGATGCAAAAATCTCACCTGTGGATTCTATAACGCATACCACGTTACACGTATATGAATCATTAGTCTGTCAACGTCATAAACTACAACCTGACATTCACGCATCATCCATTTATTATATGAATTCACTATGAACAGGCGGTGTTTACGGGATGACGTTCGTCTACTAACAATTTTAATTAATAAGCGCTGTAAGTGGATCATTAGTCTGTCAACATCATAAACTACAACCCAACATTCTCCGTCAGAGATTGAGGTATATATATAAATATTCGTAGGTATAATTTAATGAATTAAAAATTTATGCCCAAATTTGTTATGGAAAAACCAGAGACGATTTTGATTGATGTCACATTAAAAAGGCATTTATCTTCTAGTCTGAAGAAATCCAAAACAATAATCGAATTATTAAATTAAAAGTAATTTTGCGTACATCACTATTCAGTTGTTTTTTTTAATCAATTTAAAATATTTACATAACAGCAGTAGTGCAAGGTGATTAAAATATCGATGATAAATTAAGTGAATAAGATAATAGGAAGGGACTTTATTAAAACAAGATGTATAATATGGGGAGCGGCAAAAAGATCCGACAGTTTTTATATCAAAACACATAAAACCGTCAGATTTTTTGCCTCTCCCTGTATTATTATTATTATCTTCAAAGAAAATCATTAGTTTGTGCTCGAAATTAATTTATTCTCATTTATCCTTTGAAATTTGTAATCCATCTCTGGATCGTGAACTTTAGCGTGCATATCTGCGATAAAAAAAAATGTCCTCGTTAAGTACACTTCAGATTGAACGATATTTATGACAATGCAATGATAATCAAGATTATCGGATTAATTAATTAATCAATAAGACACCGTCAGGCCAACTAATTATTACGGTTATAAATAAGAATGCCAATAAATCTGCCTAGCAACAGATATTGAAAAAAAAATTTTTTTTTACTTCCATATATCCTGGATATATCATAAGCTTAGATTAAGTTCGCGGTATATATACGGTTGCTGCAGGAGAGCATTAACTACAGGTGGCTTATCTTTAAGCTTCCTGCACTATACTGGAAGGCCGTCGAAAACAATGCATATAATGTACTTGGCGGAGCTGTGAGAGGCAGAGCTGACATTGAATGAAGCGATGACATTGAGGACTGACAGTGCTTTGTGGCGGAAAATCGTGACGTACATATGTTCCAGTTAGGGAAGCGGACATAGTGATAAAGTATATATATAACTAGCTATGGTGAACTGAACTTCCTAGTAGCAATCCTAGAGTGGTTTGCAGCAACAAAATCTTGCATCACAAGCTTCACTGCGATCTATCGTATTCAACTCAACATATGACGCACAATTCAAAACCGTTTACAATCATTACAAGTAGTCAAGTATTCTTCAACCTTTAAGCATCATCGAACCGGTGAAAATTGGATAAAAAAGACGCATCGATAGCGGTCCACAGGTTGAAGACGCCTGAGCTAGACTAATCAATGGATTGACAAGAAAATTGTATACACTTAAATAATCCACATATAATCGGCTTTCATTTAAATAATGTTTGAATATCATACAAATCTTTCCGCTACTACACAAGACACTTAAGCTATTGGATTACGGTATGGAAAATACTTATACTGTTGCTTATCAATGCGTAGTGTAACCAACAAAGATTTAAAAAAGTTGTTTAAATTTTACTCTCTTTATCACAAATTCCGCGATTCAAATTGAACAATAAAATTACGCAAAAATGTGTAAGGTGAAATAAAAAATAAACAAATCAATTTTTGTTAAAGTATTTTAAAACCAAAGATTGTGCATTGCGAACGTATTACTTTGGCCTTCAAATTTGTAGGATGAAGTGAGAAAAGGCGAACAAAATTCTATGTAAGTATGGAGAACAGTACATTACAATGAATGAATAAATTAAGCAATTCAACTAAACTCGTTTAACAACAATTTCACGCTGTCATCAGTACTGAGTAGTTTGGCTGGAATTGAACAACTAAGTAACCCGAAAATTGTAAAAAAAAACGTATCTTAAAATATATTTCTCAGATGAGTTATTTTCATTATAAGGCGGAAACAAAAGAAAACATAAAGTTGACAAACTTCACTTCAAAATATTTTTGTAAAACATAAAATTAACGATAAAATTAATTATCCTTGACAATTCTAAAAAATAGAACGATATTTAACCCTTTCATTACGGCTCGGTTTGAATACAAATTATACTGTCAATTATAAAACTAGTATTTGAAACATAAATGTACTTATCTGGCCTTTATTCATATATCACATTGGTTCTTGTATCCTTTAGCTATCAGATGATGCATAAAAAACTTTTCTAAAATAGTAGCAAAACGATATTATCACGTCAACCGATGTTAACGGTCGGGGAATTTAATGACGGCATATGCCGACAACCGACGCGAAAGGATTAATACTGAAGGAGGTGATGGGAGACAAAAGTACCAATTTTGAATCATCAAATGCTATTATCTCAGAAAAGATCATTTCTACTTGTGTAATTATTCGATTAAGTACGCAATATACGAGTAAAAACATCGCAAAAATGTGTATATGTGACATGTGTCGGTGTGTGTACTCGCAGCAAAACTGGTTAAATCCATACTGCGTAAAAAATGTTCTCGGTATAATGTTAAAATAAGTAGTACTTAGGCAGTACTTCGAGTATAAATATGTTTTTGCGTACATACTTTGGATTTAACCAGTTTTGATATCATTCAACAAACAAACGTAATGTACGAGTACGTTATTATCTTATTATGTACTTGAAAATCCTAACCAGAAAAATGTTAGGGAAACAGCAGTTTTTTTTTATGTAAACACATACAGGAGAATACCGACAGATGGTGATATTAATTTTTGAAGTTTCAGCTGCGGAATTCTATGACGCTTACCATGGCATATGGCTAAACGCTGCATGCGGTGTTGATCCGCCAACGTCATAGATTCACGCATCATCCTTTATTATTACCGGAATCTACTATGAATGGGTGGTCTTCACGGGACGACTTTCGTCTACCACCAATTTTAATTGATAGGCTATAACTGGCATTTTACGGGTGATGGATCAAATTCACACCAACTGGAGGTATTTTAGAGCTCACAAATCGATTAAAAATCCTTTTTATTTTAATCTCTGTCGGGGATCGAAGCCACGACCTTTGGTTTGCAAAGCAAACGCTTTACCATTGAGCTATGACCGCCGGCAAAACAGTGAAAACTAACCAATATATTTTGATATTAGATATATATTAAAAACACTTTTTTGAACATTTTTAATGACGATTATTTAAGTAACTATTCGAGCTATGAGTGGGTGAGTTTTACACCGAGGGAGATATTTATAATAACACCGTTTTATATTTTCTTCTTCGTAGTATCAATCCGGTGGATTGGTTTGCAGCAACAGAATCTTGCAAAATGGAATTTTTTAAATCAACTAAAATGGTAATGTCAGTGTTGCAAGACGGTAGACTAGATATAGATAGGTATGATGTGATTTCGAGAAGTTATTAGGTATTACATATCTGATATGTTGGTTATGTTAGGCTGCTGGCAGTGTCACGTTCATGGCCAACACGCAAGGTTCCCGCCAAGACTCGGTTAGTCTCCACGGTCAATGTTTACATCGGGACACGTGTATTGTATTATCACTAACGGCGCGCGTTGCTCCGCGTTAGATAATACAAACAGAAAACGAATGGTGCAAAATTTTTGGCAACACCTTAAGGCACATACTATTTTCACGTGCACACAATTACGTAGGCGCAGTAATGTCACTCATTACTGTTTTACCGTTCCCGTTTTTATGGAGATTTGATTTACAGAACCATTGCGAACATGCAGGCTATAACTTCTGTAAATTTCATTGCAATCGGGTGAACGATATATAGGAACGTATACGTAACACGCATACACTTATAAAAAATATACTTTTGATCGTTATACATATTAATCATCGTACTTGTATCTTTATTTATACATACATATGATTATTTAAAATTAAATGTATTCGTTATTTCAATTTATTATTTTCCATAATAAAGAATTTATATATATATATATAGATAATTTTATTTTAATTATCATCATCATTCAAGTTTTATAAATAAATTCCCCAGATGCGTCAAACTGAAGATGACGCAGGTAGTCAGTTAAAAAAAAACTTTACGATCTTTGATTAGACAAAACAATCGCGAATTTGTCATTTTTATCAGTAAATTAATCATAAAAATCAACAATTAACAACAAAGCAACTTACATGTGTGATATTCATGATAAATAATGTAATAAGCAATACTCTTTCTAACAATAAACAAACATACGCTAAGTGACAAGAAAAATATATACAGCATTTCCTATAGTCAATATTTTATTACTAAGTTATTCAATAGTTGCGTGTTTAAAAATATCAAATAGAATAAAAAATCTTTTTTTTTTTGAAAGACACGACCTCGAGTCTTATTCGTTTACTTCCGAAAACACGTACTTTAGAATATTTTTTAAGTCTTTCGATCGATGTCTGATTAGTATGTATAAAAAAGTGTTATATTGCTATGTTTATTTATTATAATATTATCATTCGTGCTAATCACACATGTGCATAATGACATAAAGGCTGATCAATAAAAAGTTTACATAGTATTTATATTATTTATTTGGTTGAAGAAGGTGCAAAGGCCAATCAAAAATACAAGAATTATGAAAAACTCAAATGTATTAATTACATAATGTAAGTAATATAAAGAACACAAAGTATGCATGTATCATTATTGTTAATCGATGGACAAGCAATTGTTAAAAATATTATATTTAACGAAAGTCATTATTTTTCATATTATATACTCCTATGATTTGAAGTTTTTTCAAACTTTATAAGAGCATTTGTTTATATGTAATAGCATAAGTTTTTGTAACATTAAGCACATGTTCAATTATATATATATATTTAAATGAACTTGTAGAAATAAGATATACAATGAGTGATGCCATATTTCGATTGAATATTTAAAAATATATATATTTTATTATCAACCAATTTCCAAAATTAAACCAATAAACATTTTTTTCGTATTTCGAATTATTTTTTATGGTTTATGACAATTGAATAGTCCTCACAGGAATTTAATTTTTCCTAATCAATAAGGGTTTAGCCACCCCTTAAGGACGAAAAAAATACTGTCCTCGTGAGCGTTGTGCTGATCATCCGATCTCCTTATTTCTCGGGCATTACAACCGCAGTATATGCAAGTTCGCGGACTCTTGCCCTGGAGGCTCCCGGGAACCGTTTATATTCCCATGTGGACCTCCGGGTATACAGGCGTTCTAAGACAAGGTATATATTTACAATCTAAGTTTACAGAACTGTTCAAATGACAATTTTCGATGTCCGTAAGCTCTAAATATGGAGCGGATATGTTCAAATTAAAACAATAAAAAATGACAGGTGCGTTAAAAAGCCTAAGTGGGAGTAGTTTAATTGTGTGGGTACATAATAAAAAATATTTAATTTTCAAATGTGTGGTATTACATAAACAACAAAAAAAGATTAACGAATTAAAAAAATCAACTTAAAAAAAGTGGTCCAATAATGTTGATATTAAAAGTTATGACCAAGTATGGAAATGGACAGAGTACGTATTATATTTTTATTTTTTACAATAACATTTAATGTTCTTATAATCTTGAATGAACCATTATATTCATTTACAAATGTACATTGTTTTATATGATCCGATAATAATTCAGATTTATTTATGAATGCGATTCATAAGGCCATAAAACGTACACAGATGCAATTATGTGCACATATTATGTGCACATTTTATGATATCCAATGGCTTTAGTCGCATAGCGTGTCAATCCGAATGACAATTATGTATATGATGTACTTTCAAGATCGCGGTGAGATTCATATATCAAAAGATCAAATTAAATTCCACATGCCACACGATAGACCCCCGTGTTTATCGAAGTGCACAAGATGGACTGCGTTTTTTATGATTTAAACCATTAAGTAATAAATTATGCACTTCTTTAGCGCGTGAAGTGACATTTGAGATGATCCTCGGCAGCGAATCACACTCGTCGATGAAAACGCTCACCAAAAATATTTTGGTGAGCGTTTCGTTTCTCCACTGATGCATATATATTTTTTATTAAAAAATACTTTTCGAGGATCCCCACAGAGGGCTTGGTCGTCCATAAACTATATAGCTCAACCGTATCGTCTGTGAAAAGGGTATGTAGTGGTTGCGTGCGTGTAAGTATTGAGGGGATTGCACGTGTATATCTCACATATATGTCTCTTATTATTGTGAAAACACAGATGCTGGAAGAGAATTATAGAGCCTGCTTGAGGTGTTAAATAAGAAGCTAGAGAAACCATACGTACCGAGGTGAAATATGTCAACTGTGTCGGGATGCACGGAAAAAGTTCCGCTCGTTTGGCGTACATGAATAGTTGCAGGACTGAGATACTTCATAAGAGCAGTGTTTATGGTAAGAATGTTTAAAAAAGGCTTTGTAAACAAATTTAACGTTTATGTTTCATTGGAAATTAGACGTTATGAATTGACATTGGTCTGTGAATTGGTCGATCGAATCCAACAAGTAGTTTATGGCTCCCATCAGTATTGTCAGAAACGTGAATAATATTTTTCTATTGCGACGGATACCTCGATTAGCGCTAAGACAAGGCAATTAAAACTAGACGAGGAAGAGGCTCCTATCGGGGACACGTAATGTCATAATTTGGGCGGTCGGCACAAGACAATAATATTGTGATTATGTAATCCTTGGGATGTTGGGTTCATCGCGCTGCCTCCTTATAATTAAATAATCTTCTACGATAACAGTAATTAAGAGTCGACCAATAAACAAAGGACTTTGGATCAAAATATATTGTGCGATCATTAAAGGTAAGCAATATTGGATGCGAACCTAACATCGATGGTGTCCACCGCAAGCCGTTGATTGAGTTGGGCCGCTTCTTAGGAACAAATAGTGCAAGTCTCGGAGGCATTGGGCATTGAGGTATCTCACCACGATAATACTCAATAAATTAAAGATTTATATTTTAAGATAACCATTATCAATGCCCAAAAATGATGGACAGTATGTATTAATATTATTAAACACTTAAAAGACAAATCTAATAGCTTATGCAGTTAACACCAATTATTTCTTGTGTATGTTGATTTTTGTCAAATAAACAAAAACCTTAATGGACTCTCTTGAATCAAAAAAGGTAAATTGTGAAAATATTTTTTCAACGAATTATCACCGAAACCACAAATATGAGTTCATCGCATAATTTCAGTATTATTTAATTATTCTCACATACTAATTATATGTGGAGTGTTTTTAAAAAACGAAAATAACATTTTAGGTAGCACCTAACATTAACCTTATAAAAACAATGCTATGTCGTCCTTAGTAACGTCCGTATGGGTCCTTAGTAACATTCCTAATTAAACATATTTACTATTTTTCAAATAAAAATGCAGCTTTTAACACTTTATATGACTGCATACTTTGACAACAAAAATTACCTACCGACGAACTTAATTAACCCTTTCATTACGGCTCGGTTTGAATACAAATTATACTGTCAATTAAAAAACCTGTATTTGAAGCATAAATGTACTTATCTGGTCTATTTTCATGTATAACATTTGTTCTTGTATACTTTAGCTATCAGATGATGCATAAAAAACTATTCTAAAAAAGTAGCAAAACGATATATCACATCAACCGATGTCAACGGTCGGGGAATCTTATGACGGCATATCGGCCGACAACGATGCGAAAGAGTTAAGAAGCTTTCATGCATCGCGAAACTACAGTCTTCCATCAAGTGAAACAGTCCTCAAAGTGATACATATTAAAAAAAGTAATGAAAAAATTATATATTTGAGAACTTCATTTTGTTAAAAAAAAGGAATTTTCTTAAAAAAATTATATTTTTTAATTAATTTAGGTGAGGTTAGATTCAATAAAAAAAGCACTACGACTAGTTGCCCCAAAATATTAGTATAAGTAATAACTTGTTTTCATCGGTATGTAATGCTGGGCACCACACAGGCTATCGATGTTGCCAGATACTGTGCAAAAATAATTTGACGTCACTGACACGAAGAAGAAAAAGATTGGTATTTACTACTACTGTCGCAATTGACAAAAAAGTGAGAAAAAACACTCAGAAATGATACTAAAGACCATTGTCCATTTATTAGTTTTGATTTTAAAAATCATGTCGATTTAAGAAAAAAAAATTAAGTTTAAAACACTATAGAGAATAATATTATTAAAAAACTGTATGTTTTTATGCTTTATAAAATAAAAAAATAATATTTTTTAATTATATGACAAGTCCTGACACCATCTCACAACAAAGTCATCAACCCTGAAAAAGACCCCTGCAACGGCGGTCAAAATATTGAATAGCATAAATTCGCCACACACGGCTAAACCCAAAAGCCACAATATCAAATGTGGCCGTCAATACCTAAGAAGTTATTTATAGTAATACAACATCAACAAAATATTACATCGATTGCAAAAATCTATGAGATGTTGGAAGTCGTTGTCCTTAGATCAAAGCATTAAATTATACGTAATACAATGGAAAATATTGCATTTTCGTTATGTTATGTAAAAAAACCACGCGATCTTAATGTATGAATTATGTAACGCCACCTTGATCGGTAGCGACTGGAAATGAGACCTTCTGTGTTCGTTGTAAGCCGACGTGATAAGATATGAATGATGCGCTATCAATGGATCGCCAAAAAAAGACAGCTAAATCAAATTTGGAAGCTTCTGGAAACAATATTTGAGTAAATAATCAATAAACCTACATCACAACACGCTTCTTTGGAAGGATACATACACAACTCGAGAAAAAAATGCCACATAAAACGCGGAAAAACGAAAATAGGCGGCCTCTGTGTATTTTTAAAACAGTCACTTCTCAATTTAAAATCTGATATATATTGTATATATTTTAATTTGCAATATTTTGTTTGATAAAATAATGAACACGGTGCACAAAAAACCGCGTTTCGTTAAAGGTTTCAGTCACAAAATTCACCTGTAATAATAGAACATAATAATAATAAATTCAATTGTTTGAAGTGTCACTTACGTGTTGTTGCCGTGCATCTTTTTTTTTTAAATTGAACCAAAACAAAAATTAAAACATAAAAAATGTTTTTTTTATGTTATCGTCTGTCACTGATCACGGTATGTTTTTTTTTTTTTTAAATTAATATACCACGAACGCTGTTACGCGGACCACGAGGCAGGTGATAGTGCTCGGTGTTGACTGGCGGACTGTTGTACCGCGGACAGTCGAAGCAGCCGGCCAGCTGATGGATGATGAGAGGGAGGCGTTATCACGGCTTATCACTTATCACCGAAGGTGCGAATCCAACGTCTAACGTGAAACCACGTTGGCACATAATACATCGCGCCAAAACATCGTAACAAAGAAAAAAAAAAGCACATAAAAAAATCACATCGTGCTGATGCTTATATTCAATCCACTCGTCGTCCAAAAAAGTCGTCGGAAACTAAACACATAATGTATCAGGTTGCTCGGAGAGTAATTTTATATTTACGGAATATATTTTGATATAGGCGTTTTAAACGATCATGCACAATCGAATACGATTCATTCAATCTTTCAGTGATCTTTAGAGTTGTTGTTTGAAGATATGCATATATGAATGCCTCTATTGCGTCTTCATCAGCTGCAACTGGCCTTCAAGAACGTGGTGCATCTTTTACAAATCTCCCAAAACATGCCTCAGACGTATATCCCTGGAGGTAGTCGGGAACCATCTACTCTCCTAAGTGGGGAGATAATTTGGGACAAGACAAAGACAATGGTAGCAGACAGAACTGTGTGGCAACTGTAGTGACAGTATGTTCCAAAAATGGAACGGATATGAGGAAGAAGAATATTTAGGTCATAATGCTTCAGCTAAGGAACTGATATGAATAAAAAATCAGGAAATAAGGAAATTCTAACAAAAAAACACGTACATACTTTATTATGTACATCGATCGCCATCGATAGAAACTTTACTTAAACATCAATTAACAATGTTTCGTCAAACAAATGCGCTAAAATGGGGGTTGCGATAAAAAATGTAGACGGCACTTATTTTTCTCTTGTGAAAATCCGTAAATATTTAAAATCAGGCTCGGCCGTTTCATACGCTCTCCATCAAAAACGCCGTTTGAGAAAAAGAAAACATTTGATTGCGTTGTTTTGAACATCGAGAGTCGATATATTATTTGCAAATAGAATAAGAAATGTTCACGGGTTCACAGACGGTGAGCCCGTGACTCGTACGTCTGCTTTATCAGAACATTTTGATAGATGCTTATTTGGTGTATAATATTTTGAATCAATTAAATAAAATTGATTGCGATCGCGATAAAATATTGAAGGGCGCTGTATGGCGAATGTATCATAATTATTATAATTTGATAATATCTTAAATGTATCTTATCAAGCGCTAGATAAATTTTAATGTTTTTTAAGTAAACATATGCAAGAAAGTATAACCGGTTGTAACTAGTAGGTTCTATGATACTGGGGCAGGGTGGCTGGACGCTACGTGCTGATTTTTGTTGCTTATGTACGGTTCGAGGAGATTATAAAAGTGTTTCTTGAAGACATTCAAATCGTATGAAGAAGAAAACACGCATACTGACAGAGCAGTCCTAAGCTTACCTTTGGCAATTAGGAATCAATTTTCGAATATGCCTGTTCTTGGTCGACAAATATCAACAGTGTTCAGCAAATGTGCGTCTGTTATGAGTTGCTTCAGAAGGGATTTATTGGATGAGCTCAGAGGAGCAACGGGTATTAACGGTAGAAAAGACTAAATTAACCTTTGTGTTTGTGTTTCAAGGCTTGAATGAATGGCTATGTGTGCTATTTTTTATTATTAGAAACAATTATATTAAATAGTCTTAATTTCAACTGCGGTATTAACTTCCGCATTCTAACAATATCATAGAATTAATTCTTTATATCGTCATATGTAATATTTACATTCAAACGGCAGAGACAATTGATCGAATGCAGAGTAACGCTGGAGGCTATAACTATAATTATTAGGTCACAAATGAAGCATATATTGTAAAATATAATACGTTTTAGATAAAAACAACGCAGTTCTTGTTCCAAGTCAGTGAGAAATGGAGTTATAATAAGGAGCAGCTTTCTGAGATCCACACAACCTCTCACATCCGGCCCTGAAAATGAGAGACTCCTCTGGCGAGTCGCATAAGAGGATTTCATTACTCCAAAGGAAAGCCTCCCAACTGGCAAGAGCCTTGACCGGCGGACCTGGAAATCCCTGATCAGATTGAGAACCGGAGTTGGTAGAACAAAGGACAACCTCGTGGGGAATTCTTCGGCAGGGAGAGCCACTATTGTGCGACTGCGGAGACCTGCAGACCGCCTCACACCTAAGATCCTGCTACATGTGCCCAACAAGCTGCACACACCTCAAGACCTAATGCTAGGCAACACACGGACTATCGATGTTGCCAGATACTGCGCAGAAATAATTTGACGTCGCCGACACGAAGAAGATAAAAAGGAGGGTCCCTAGAGGGTAAGAAGTTGAAAAAGAAAACTACAAAAACGGAATATAATTATTCTTTAATTAGTATTAAGCTTTCAATAGAAATATTATTAAAACGCGTCGTAAGATGAATTGTTTAATGTTATTTTTTTGTATTAAATAATTATTGAATTTATGGAATCACATAAATTCTTAGTTTATGGAATTACAGCAAGAATTATCGATCGTAAATTCAATAAAATATATTTCCATTTTCTTTAAGTATACATTAATATTACTCATTAATCACATTGTATATTACAATACTTCCTTCTAAGAAAATATAAATATATTTATGATAGTTACATAATAGTATTTTTTCAAATAGCCTTGGTCACTACTTATACAAAAAAAAAGATTACATAATATGTATCAGTTCATGTATTAATATATATTATATTGTGTACTTTTAAATAGGACACCTGCTACATATACAAAAAACGCCTATTTTTTACCTGGATACATGGCAGCAAAAACTGGCAAATAGGCAACGCAAACCTTAACTGCTTAAAGTCATGGAAAGTTAACTAATTAATAAAACGTGAAAAAAATATAAGCACCCACGTTAAACTGAAAAAATGCTTTATGAAACAGGACATTCCAAAACAGAATATTAATCAAATAAGTCATGTATACTAGATCAGCTAAAAACTAAATAAATTAAATTAAAGAATAAACTAGTAATTCAGCATGAAAATCAACAAGTACGGAATGAAATTAATTTGAATGAAATTGTACTCGTAGTGAATTTATATTTGAATTAAATGAAATATTGAGTCAGTTTTTCGTTGTTCTATTGGCTTAAATTTAGACCATACAAGCATTCGCACATTTTCGACTCCTTCGAATTTGCTTGGTGTGAACGGTAAATCCTTATTGTAATGTTGCCCTATCTACTTCGCTGCAATTTTCATACGAATTCAATGCAGGTTTGACAGGTTAAATCAAAACCGATTACATTAAATGATCTTAAATAATTTCTCATCTTTAGGGTTCACAAATCATCAACCCTGTGGATGTCACCTGCAATGTCGGTCGAAATATTGTAGAGTAGAAGAAATTCTTCACACACGACTTAACCCAAAAAAGCCACAATTCGATTAAATTAATATTGTTGCTAGTATTCTAGCTCTTTATTGGTTTGGTTAAAATGCAGTACTAAAATAACAAAATGACATAGTACTGAGCTAAAGAACGTAATAGGGTATATCTGTTCTATGCTACAATTGACAACTTCAGTATATACTGACATCCCCTTCTTTAAAAAAGACGACAAGTCGCGGGTTTGTCACGTGGCCGCGTGGAGGAAGGATGCAGGAGCAGATTACAAAGCAAATAACATGTTTTTGAAGCACAATTCGCATTTATTTTTATTCAAGACTTGATTTTTCTCGTCCGGCCGTTACGCCATGTACGCCGGGCCGGACGAGACTTGACTGACGACTGCCCGGAACACATGCAGCGCCGCCAAGATAATCACGGCAAAAAAACAAATTAAAGTTGACGGTTTCACCAGCATGAAATGGAGCAACTGTCATAACAAATAAAAAGGCATATGCAAACGCCGTGTAATTGTATATGTAATTAAAACTAAATTTATTAAATGTGCACGTCAGGCGAGCGAACAAAAATAAGAGACAAAAGATCGTTTTCTGAGGCTTTTCGGCATCGGCCTAAAAGAGCTATATCAAGCTGATATCAATACAATATACATAAATTGTTTTTTTTACTTTTGAATATTTTTACTTCCAATAAATCTTCTTGAATGTACCTCCTTTGTTTGTTTAAAGTAAATGATAATAATGCTTTACTACACGTGTATTTTAAATCGAAATGTTTAATTAACGGATATGATATCATAGATAGAGAACGATTCTATAACAGATTGCGATCTAGACTTTGTTCGGATCGTCTGTCGATAATGATATAATAAACTCTGTTGAAATAATGAATCCCGGCGTTATCAGCGATCAGCGATCAACGATCGTAGTTCAAGAGAAGTGCAGGTGAAGAACTAATCAGGAAGCATCCGATACCATCAGCGGCGGGATCCAGGTCCAATAAATCAAAACACTGCATCACTATGTTTCATAACATCGTACTGTGTGAATCACTCTACTGTAAACCTTTGTGTTCGTCACCATCAAAACTACCAGAATTGCATATTATTAATGTAGTCAGAATTGCACATTAATTGCAGTCTTATCGAATTTATTTTGTGCAATATTTTCAAATAGTTTTGTGTAAAATGTACCGTTTTCAAATGATAAAAGCAAAACTTGATTCGCCCTCAAGTGTAGTTTTTCATTTTCGTACAAGTTGAACATTTATCTAACGACAAAACAAAAAAAATATATACATAAATCATTATATTTATTTATTTTTTTGATCTTTGCAATCATATCTGTCTCTCTCTTTTATCGTTCCCTGAAAGACACACCCCTACCCTCTTTCCTACATAAAATAGGTTAGAACACTTGCAAAGTACTATCGCAGGACAGTTATCTCTTAAGAAGAGAAGGATTGAGAAAGGCTACGAGTTAGTCGAAACTGCAGTCTCCTAATTCTTAACTTAACTGAACTTATCTTACGTGATCCATGTAAAAACAACGTAAATAAATGAATATTTATAATGGATCTCAAAGTGAATGCTGAAAACATTGAAAGTAAATATTATTTTGGTAGTTTATTCTCCAAGTCTAAGAAGTATTTTTTTTGTGTAAAACCGAGAAACAGAAAAAATGACACTTGTACACTGAGCCGCTATAATAGGATATCATTAAAAAAAACTTGAATTTTAGTAAAAAAGTATCTAGAATAATTACGTTGGGTGAAAAATTCAGATAATCCAATTAACTCCACTCACTTCAATCAAGAGATTAGGTTAAATCACCGAAAAATCAAACGTAGATTTATTTATTATTAAGTATTTATATGTGTTAACGAATGAAAACGAAAAAAAAACGACTCATCGGTAACGACGTAAGTTATTTAATAATATAGTAGATAAGTTATTTCGTTACCGAGGCCTATGGATCACTGGACAAAAAATATTTAGGTTATGTTAGGTTACCGAGACATCCAGTGCACCAGTTGTCCCGCGTACCAAACGTCCCTTGCACCAGACGTCCAGTCCACCCCACATCGTTATCTATGAGCCGTTGAACGAATTGTCTGGGAACAAAATGCGGCGGAACCAAAAAAATCTTCGATTGCATGAATTTTAATTTTAATATAATCATATATTTCTAAAATACACAATTTAGATTTACACGATACTATTTTAAAGTATAAATAAAATTAGTTATAAAAATCGTTTAAAAAAAATCAACACCAAATGCCCGCAATTGAGTATAAGTAAACGAGTGAAAATAATGCAAAATATGAATGAAGTTTTTCTATGGTATTAACGTCAGCAATCGTGTTGCTAATAAGAAAGCATCGAGGCACCTATGATCTCTTATAGCTGTTATGTAGAGAAATTAGTGTAGGTGTTTTTCCCTTTGCCTTCTAAACATATAACATAAGTTAGTGATCCGGTTCAACAAGGTTCAAAAGAAGACACGTGCTGTCAGATACTATGTATGTTTTAGTTCCACTGATAAGCTTATCTTGTATAAAATTGCGAATCCAGTGGCCCGCGAGGTCAGAAATGTTTGCGACCGCTGTCACGAAAATTACCTAGTGCCCTACACACCAGTGGCAGTAACTCTACACCCCATCGCCAGGCGCGATGCTTCCCATTTTAATTTTAATTGCTATACATACTCGTACATATTAGTATATTGTGGAATGTTGATCCTCCAACGTAATCAGATAACAATCCTAAGCTTCGGCAACAAAGTTACAGCAAAAGTTATACAATGCCTGTCTATGACTGACATTTTGCGACTGAGGGGTCAAATTCACAAAAACTGGGGGTAGTTATAGAGCTTAGAAATCACTTGAAAACCTTTTTTTAATCTCTGTCGAGGACCGAACCCACGACCTTACGACTAAATTTTCCAAAGCACGGCGTGTCAAGCTTGCAAATTGCCTCAGATACTAAAGCTGCTTTCTCTACAAGTTTGTGTATCAGAAACCATTGACATCAGCATGTTATAGCCCTTGCTGACTGGTACCGAAAACCTCAATATACAATCTTTTGTCTCTTATTTCTGTTCACTTGTCGACATGCACGTGTCGCCATATTGGCATTTTGGGTTAGTTATATAGACCGCCGCTTATGGCGCTGGGCGAGAACCCATCACGAGTGCGGGAGTTGTGTGCCGCCCGTCGGCGAGAAATATTGTATTATGGCCCGGCCGAATGCTGTGACTAGGTTCAGGTCATAAGTTTGTAAAGTTTATCGTACATATATGTCAATGTGCTTCTGAAAAAGTCTGTGTTATTAATCTGCTCCTTGTCCTGCCACCACGCGACTGAATAACAACTTTTTAAAGAGAGGAGGATGTTACCATATATAATTTTAGAATTAATTTTAATTAAAAAATTAATAAATTAAAAATATTTCGTTTTGATTCACAATTTATTATGCAGTTTCACCAAGTATTGCCAGTTGATAACCTTAATGTTATTGAAAATGCAAGTTTCGCAGAACTAACTGACTTATTTAATAAATTGGGAATCAAAACTAAATATTTTTAATTTATTAATTTTTTAATTAAAATTAATTCTAAAATTATAATTATGCAGTTTCACCAAGTATTGTCTGTTGATAACCTTAATGTTACCATATATGTTCCCATGTGGATCTCCGAGTGCATAAATGTCTTGAGGCAAGGCATAGACAATGACAAGTGACAAAATTGTATGGGGGCTATTTGAGGTAGAGGAGAAAAATAATGGGATTCGAGCCCGGGATTGCTCGCATGTTAGCCGAGCGCATGTACCACTCAGAAAATTCCGTTTCTATTCACAAACGCATCAGCTGTTGTGTGAGTGGCGTCATTCTGACAAACAAAGCAAAATATCAAGTTCAAGAACAGCTTAACACAATAATGTTCCTACCGCAACAATAAGTATTTAGGATTTACACATGATTGTTGTACCACAGCTCCAATAACTAATGATCGCAAATAACAATAAATTATTGGGAAGCGCCATTTTATTATGACACATTTCATAAATTTAAAAAAATGGCGCAATTGTTATAAAAATGCATTATAAACTGCATAAGTGTTTTTTTTATATAATCGCATGCAGGAGAGCACAGCCGGTCAAGACCAGTGCACTCTATGACGCTCGTGTTTGTGTGTTGGTTGGGGAGATTGCAAGTGTATATTTATCTGTTTCTTGAAAAGATCCAGATTGTAGGAAGCAGGAAACACAGACGCTCGATGAGCATTCCAAAGCTTACCGGTGTGTCTCTTTTCAAACGCAGAGTTGTCAATACAATTTACTACGCGACTTTACATGACATTCACCTGTATAGATGCGTCTCCTTTCAAGAATTGTCCCATCACGCATTTCGCATAGCTTGTGTATCAGTCCTTAATTAATCGATACTTATTATAAACTTAAAAATATTTTAATTGAGATTTATAACCATGTGATATTAATATTAATTACGTAAGGTAATAGGGATCGTTTAAAGCCTGCACAAAATAAGTTTTTCTGTTAGTTTGAAAATAGGGTGATTATGCAACCTCTTTTATGAAGCGAATATTATTATATGACACCGATTTAAAAGGTATATTTATAACATACTCGTATGTTTAGAAAAAACATTTAATACATTAATTGTTCAGATATTTTATTTTATGATTTTTTAACATAATTGACATACTCGTAGCTTGCCATGAAAATTAACGTCTCTAGAAAAATGACAATCACAGCAAATGAAGGGACTCGATAATTAAAACACAAAGGAACCATAAAAAATAAGTACATCTATTTTGAATTAAATATATTCTTATAAATGAAGAGAAACACGAAGAAAGAGAGTTGTATTGGCAAAAAAAATGTTTTCAAAACCATTGGTAATGACGGAAATTCGAGAATATCCGTAAAGGAAATTCGAATGATTTCACATTGTATGATTTTCTATTAATTGTTGATTTCCAACGATGCCAAATTGTAATCCAATAACTAAGGTCAGACAGGTTCACACCCCCATATGTGGCGGTGTTTCACTGTCATTCCCAATGACATATTTAATTATGAACAACCTCAACATTGACGTAACTCAAGCATCATCGAAATTACTACAATTCACTCAAACATACTACAGAGCTGTATTTATTTGCCAAACTAAAAATTACAAGAACGCTCTAACAGAACGCTGCACATAAAACAGGGATTGTTTTTAGTCAAAAACGTAGTAAATCTATGGCTGTACATATTGCTATATAATAATCGATAACACAATATAATTCGTTTAGTTGCCCTAACATGTCAATTTCACACATACAAATCAACTAATTTGTCCGGTAGTAAAACCGTCTAACGTTATTTTTAATAAGATTCTTATAGTAAATACATATTCACGATTTTTAAGGCTCTTGGAAGTTATACGCAATGGAAGATGGTATTTACCAATGCTCCGGCAATTAAAATAATAAATAAAAAAAACTTAGTTACAAGAAACATAAATGTGTTGTAAGAAAGGCGCTGCCTTCGATGAGAAATATTTTTTTTTCATCCCAACTTTTTACAATGGCGCACAATCATGCGCAACGGTAATAAATATTTATCGTTTTAAATAAAAAAGTCAACACAGTTCACGGCAAAAGCTGCAGTCCTTAGCACATCACAAAGGTTCTTTTGATAAACAAACAGTAAGCAACCAGAGCCGCATCTTTCAGTATCCTGAATTCTGCCCAGGGCCTCAAAAACATGGGGTCTCCATCAAGATAAAAAAAAAATCCAACCTAATGTAATATACAAATATTTTCTTTGAAACTGCGTCTTTGCTATAAAACGGAGCTTGTGCCTAAGACATTTTTTTTCCTACTTTCCACTATTCCTTCAAAACACTCCTTCTGTTTAATCTTCTTGATTTTCCTCGATCGCCAAACATCTTGGGCATCGCAACCCTTTATTGTAACGTGGATAATTTATTACTTTGTCACGGGTTGTTGTAGTTCTACAATGAGTGGAAGAGTCTTACACCCTAATGCAGAGATTTTTCTTAAGATTTGAGGTGAGTCACGGGCTGAGGCTTCCTCACTTTAATCATTCCAAAGCAGAGCAGCTATTATTAGGTTGGTTACATTTAGGAATGTCTCTGCATAAGGGTGTTAAATTGATTATGTTAAGAAATGTCCCTGCATACAGGTATTAAACTTCACCGCGTATGGCGTCTATGGCGGTCATGAGCTTTTCATGGATTTTTGAGTCCCATATTACAGCTCTATTCTACTGTTGTAATATTAAAAATTAGATAATATATTTAAATATATGTATATGAATATAAAATATATTGAATTCTAGTAGTAAACTATACGTAACAACCGATATATTTGTTTCCTGGAAAAATTGTTACAATCTATTGTATGTTAATTGTCTAAAAATCGATTGAAAATCCACCAAAATCGCGCCGTAGTCAAAAGATTAATCTCAGTGAACCTCAAGAAGAATTGTTTGTTCTGGTAGTAAGTAAGCAATAAGTACAGTTTTCCTGCTTTCGCATGATATTTTGAGTTCGCCCGTGAATGGCCGTGGCGTAGCTTCATCTAAATTCGCTCCTAGTTCCTTGTATTAGTTTATATTATTATGACTATCCCACCGGCCCGGTAGAATCAGCTGACGGCGCCCGGCTCAGGTTAGAGTCCACAGTGACGCACGAATCTCGCATTTTTCTGATAATAAATAACAAATCACTGAGTGCTCGTTCTTTCAGCGACATTGAGACCTTGGACCGCGGTATCAAAGATTACCTCGAGCGCCGGTGCCCATCAGAAAATTATACGAGTACAGTGAGGCTCCGCTTAACGCTGTCTCGTTAAGCGCTGTTTCCGTTTAGCGCTCTTTTATTTCCACCCGGTGTTATTCCCCGACATTGTGCATAAATAGTGAAAAAATAGTGGAATAAGCGAAACAAACCGGTTTAGATGAGGTAAACGTGGAAGACGTCGAAGAAATAGTTCAAGAAACAGCAGCTAGTCTTTCTAATGATGAGCTCAAGGAATTAACTGAGCAAGAAGATAACAAAAATGTTGATATTGGTGATTTCAAAGAAGAGCAAAAAGAACTTTCGATGGCGTTTGTAAAAAAGAGTTGGACCACCATCACTGAAATATAGACCAATTTGTTGAAAATTATCCAAATTTTGACAAGAGTTCAAAAGCAAGACGGGGTGTTATAGATGCTTTATCAACTTATCGACAACTTCTAACAGAACGCAAAAGGAAAACGCAAACTACATTAGATACCTTCTTGACAAAAAGGCAAAAAATTGGAAACACAGAATAGGCTGAATGATCTAACTGACTTAGAATTTTATTTGTTTTTATAAGTATATTCGTTTATATTGTTTTTACTTTCGTAATAAATAAATGTTTGGTTTTATTTTTATTAAAAAAAACATAACTATTAAATTTAATACCTAACCCCATCATTTACACGTTAAGATAGCATCGTTTAGCGCTGTTTCGCATTACGCTCTACTTTGATGGAACGTATCCCCCGCGTTCAGCGGCCTTACTATATTTACTGTTTCGTAAAAAGCTTCTTCGCGAGATTGTGCTTATAAATCGCAATATCAGAATAATACATTTTCAGTAGTTAATAAAAATGCTAATGTATTTGATATCCACGTTGCAAATGTTTAATATAATTTTATTCATACCTATTAAATTTATGACATTGAAATTATAAAATTCTAATACGAATAATGGATTTAAAAAATGAACAAATCAATATAAACATAAAAAGATTCAGAACATGACTTTTTTTTAAGGGTGTTAAGCATATTTAATATACTCATAATTAATATAAGCCTCGATACTAATAAATGTTAAATTATTAACGTAAATAATGAAAAATTGTTAATTGCTTTGTGGGGTCTTAACACCTAACTCGTGTTTTTCTTCATTTTATGCGCTTCTATTATAAAAAGGTTTTGTGAACGAGTCTTGGTTTTCAAACCCGTTCCTTATAATCGTATATAATCCTAGATTGAAAAAGAGTTGAAAAAAGACTGCAAATTTGACCGAGATAAACATTTTTTTATTACGTTTTTATTTGCCCATAGTATCTATTTCAATGTCCAATTCAATAATAAAAAAGATTCCATCTACCAATGTTCATGAAGTATACCTAACCATTATTTTATCCTACGAGTACGTAAAATAATTTATTGCATATGTAGAAATGAATTATTAGTATAAGTACATCATGCTATTACACGATAAATAAATTTATATCTAATCGGTTTACTATTATGCTCGTACAATCATTTGCAATAGATAATTCATTTGCACGTAATAAATAGCATTCATAGGTTCTAATTTGCCTGAATGATAGAGCACACACACACACGTTATTATATTAGATCAGGCCTTCTTAAACTATGGGTCGCGACTCCAAATAGGGTCGCGTAGCAAAATTCTGGGGTCGCGAGAGATTTAAAAAAATGCAATTTTTATGAAAAATAGGGCCATATAATTTTTGTAACTATAATGTTGTATACTTTATAAATATAGATTTTTGTATGTTTCTAAATGAATTCTAAATATATATTTTTTCATATGTATATTGTTACCTAATAAATAAATCATCAAAAAATATTGATTTATCTTTCTTTTATATTTATTTGGGGTCGCCTGGAAATTCGCAATCGAAAAGTTTAAGAAGCCCTGTATTAGATAATTCTATTTATATGAATATGTCGTTTCTCCCCAAGGTTTTGGCAGCAATGCCGACTATTTATAATTATATAATGCCACGCCCCCACCACTGACTACTTGTCGATGAATAGCTCCGACAGTTTTCCTTTTTACCGGAAACTTTGGGCTTTCGAAAACAACGCGAAAGGTCGATATCCCCGTTGCCGATTGTGAACTACGAAAACCTATTTTAAGGTATTACAAGGAAAACTGTGACGTACGAGGGCTATTAGATTTTTTTTCGATCTTACAGACATATATTCATAGCAGCTCGAAAAATCTATACGATAGGTGGCCTTGGCATATGCAAACCATGAAAAATTCAAGTCATATTGATAGTTACTTTATCTATGACAGTCTTTTTATGTTATCAAATGACATTATCTTTTAACAGCGAAAAAATGGAATATCGCGCCGTCATAAAATTCCAGCATTTGAAAAGAAAATACAATATTTCATACAAATAATTTACGTTGATAAGGCCGGAAACCTTTCAAATAGCCATAGTACACGTATTATCAAAACACAATCAATGATCTATGAGCATATTAACAGACTACATACATTTTTATACGTTGTCTTTCTGGTACACTTGTTATAAGTAAAATTGCGAAACAATAGATTTTTTTTTCGTTTTTCTAGATTTTTTTCTCTTCTCCTTCTTAGATGAATTTAAAATATCCAGATTAAAATATAAACTAAAAACAATGAACATCTTTACAAGGTTGGATAGGGACAAATTTCTTAACTGTAACAGTGATCAAGTTATATTTTCTAAAGTACAAATATATTTTCCTAATTTGTATCACGCAGAGAAAGTTAATATATATTGTTTAGACATTTTTAGTCAACATGTTTCGACCTCTCCAAGAATTCACTGTCAATATGTAGTGTCAGTGTGTTTATAATTTATATAATAGTTTGTTTAACATCTGACTTATACGGAACAACATATTTCTCTTTCATTTTCCCTTTCATTTGTTGTACCACTCGGTGTCACAACCTATCGTTCTGAGACAATTCGTTCAGCGACTCATCGTTAACGACGTGGGGCACACTGGACATCTGGTGCACGGAACATTTGGACAACTTACCTACCAACTTACCTAACCTAACCTAAGGATTTGTCCAGTGATCGTAGAATCCAAAGATCCATATGTCTCGTTGACGAAATAACTTAGGTTAGGTTAGCAAGATATCCAGTGCGCCAAAAGTCCCGTGCACCATACGTGCAGTGCATCCCAAGTCGTTACCGATGAGTCGCTGAATGAATTGTCTGTGAACGAATTGTCTGTGAACGAAATGCGGCGGAACCGTCCACTAATACAAATAATACAATTGTCGTTTTACACTTTAGAAACATTCCAAAGACTGAAAAAAGCGAAATAAAAGATAAGGTGTTATTTCAAATATGTACATGCAAAATTCTTCAGAAATATTCCAAACAATTGCACGCGTATTTATTTAAAAACATCTTCATGTGTTAGTTTTTTGGATTTCGTGTAAAACAAGAATTATATATAAATCAAATGATATATAAATGATTTTGTAAATTGATTGAAAATCCATCTTACATAAAAAAGAATCAAATAAAAGCAATGCTTGTTTGTTTAACGCTTTTCTTAAATATAATTTAAAGATCATAAACTTACGTTTCATTTTCATCCACGAACATGATCCAAGAACCTGAAAAAAACGTTTTTTTTAATGATTTTGACACATTTTCAGACGATTTATAAAATAATACAGTCAACCCTACTACAACGCATACATGTATTGATTTGTAATGGAGATTTTTCTTCTAAAGTTTGCGGCGAATTTTTACAAAATGTTGCTTTAATTTGGCCTGCATTTATTTGTTCAGTAACCAATTCAAGGTTTTGGCAGCACATTAAAACAATTGGCAGTAAATAAAATGAATCGGCAGTAAACTAAATCATGCATCTTGCATCTAAGATGCAAGATTTTGTTGCTGCAAGCCAATCCGCCGGATTGATACTACGAAGAAGATACTAAATAAATCGACAGTTACCACTGTTTCGGTATGAATGTGGTCAGTTATAAAATTAAAATGGCTGTAATATATTAAATATTGGTAAAACTTAATGTAAAATTAATGAATAATTAACCAATAAAATGGAAACTTAACCTAACCAATTATTAATTAACATTCATTAATTATTTCCTGCCAATTTATTATTTTTCTACTGCCGATTGATATTTTTTACTCATCTTTTTAGGTATTTATTACTGGCCGTTTGCTAAATAATTACTACCCATTAATTGAATTAAATACTAACAAAAAAAATGTTGAGTTGAACCGCGTCTAAAGACTAAATGTTCAATTCATCGGTAGCATCGGACTAATCATCCGATCTTATGAAAACCTTATAGAAGTATTGACTGCGATTACAAAATAAAATACCTCTATTTATTATCTTTAACATCGGTTATTTACTGTGAACTAAAGTTAGCAATGTAAAAACTTCAAGTTTTACAAGTACACTAATGTACTCATACTTTTAATGATATTCTTCTTCGTTGCTTAAGTTTCAAGAATAACACCTTGTTTGGAGCAGTCACCTCGCCGCCATGGCAAGCGAGTGCTGGCCAACCTGTCTAATACAGACGAGAAAATTCTAAGGATATCATGACAGTTGCGCAAAAAACGAGGTCGTCTAACTGGCTGCGCAATAAGGCTACGTTATAATATATATTACAGCTTGCAGTGATAGTGATTATCATGACTAACATCAGACGACGTAATTAACAGCAAGAGAAGTACGCTTATAACATTTCAAAAAGCAAGAAATCATTATATGCAATCGGTCAATCTAGAATAGTCTTGTCATTCCATGCGCAATATTTGAAACGCACAGCTTACGCGATCAAAACAAAGTGCCGATTATACAACGCCTGTATTGTACCGATTCTTCTTTTAAGAAGTGAATTTTGACATATCGCAAATGCAGCCGTTTAATGGGTTTCAAAAGCAGAAGTCTGTGTAGAGTACTATGATGGTTTGCACTTTTTGTGAACAATGACGAATGATAAAACTGTTATCGTGTGATTTATTTTAAATTTGCAATTCATTTGTTTGTTTTCCAAAAATTATTGAACTTGCATCAAATTATTATTAGAACAAGTGTTTTAACCTTATCGAACTCAATTTAAAACAGTTTAAAAATTGCTTTACAAAAAAACTACATAAAATCGTTAAATTGTAAAATAAATCAAAATATTACAAAACATTATTGTTGGTTGTCATGACAACCCTAAAATAAATTAAATATGATTATAGAAATGATTGTGATGATTGTGACCCTTTAGATCAGTGCTCCGCAACCGGTGTGCCGCGGCACACTGGTGTGCCGTAAGCCGATACAGGTGTGCCGCGATCAAATAAGGCAATATTATAAATAAATAATTTTACAACGGTCATCAAGCTCCTAGCGCCTATCGCCTATTTATGTAGACATACAACGAGGTACTTGCTTTATTCAGTTCTAAATGAAATTTAAAAAAAGTGAAATTGATCAAATTAATGACTATTTTTGGCTTTTGGTGTGCCGCGGTATTCAAGGTGAGAACTTTGGTGTGCCGTAAAATTCAAAGAAGTACTTTGGTGTGCCGTAGATGAGAAAAGGTTGCGGAGCTCTGCTTTAGATGACACCTCATGATTTGCTCTTCATAATTTTATATTCCATTGTTCACTGCATCAGTCGATTGAATCATTCGGATTAAATACTGTTAATAATAATAATTAAATATTTTCTTATGTAACTGTATGCTCCGATAATGAAAACTTTTATTTTTTCCGATGACTTATAACTCACATAAAAATTAATATAATGTATATGTTAACAATTAATGAATGCATATAATTATATATTATCAATACTATGTTATAATCAACGACTTATGTATGTTTATAAAAATCATTTCTTTCAGAGTTAGCATTTAAAAATGGGGTTTTCACTCTTATTTTGACAACGAAATAGAACACAAATTACCAAGTGATGGGCGAATTTTATTTACAATATTGTTTTTAATAATCCAAAATAAACTGTTCAGGTTGTGTTAGGTTAGGTTAGGTACATTTAAAAGAACGCGGTAAAAGGTTTTCTCTAAAAACATTCACTTCTGTAGGATAAACTGTCAATATTGACAGAAAAAATGGGATAAACGGTATTTTAGATGCTAAATTAGTTTATTTCATAATTTACATCGCTAATTACTACCAAGAAGGAACTCACCAAAGCAACCCACGACGCACTCCACCCTATGTTTGGGTACCAAAAGATAACTACACGGCTCAAATCAAGAAGAAGTTTCCTACAGTCGACAACGGAACTGGAGATACCTGAGGCCACCCTGCGGCTGAACATGTGGAGAAGCGCAACTGAGGGGAATACTTGGATTGCCCCGAAAGAGGACCTAGCCCCTGGACATGACCAAGGGTGGAATATATGGAGGTCCCTTAACAGACTTCGGACCGGAGTATGCAAGACGAGGACACAAATGAGGGCCTGGCAGTTTTACAGCGGACCGACTGAATGTGACTGCGGCGTGGAGCAGACCCTGTCACACCTTCTGGAGTGTGCGCTGTGCCCGAATAGCTGCACCCAGGAAGACCTGATGATGGCCAGAAGTAACGCCATCGACGTCGCCCACTTCTGGGCAGACAGGATCTGACCCTGTTGTTTCCGACACGATTATATATATATATCGCTAATTAAGACCATTATCTGTCACAAATAACAAATTTTTAATTGTATAAAGCATTGTTTTTAACAATATAAACGTGGTACATACACAAAAGTGATGTTACTAAAAATAAATTACCGACATTAAAAATCCCACATATTATAAATTGCTCAAATTGGTCCTAATTTTAAATATACATAATTCATCATATACTCGTAATTGTACAATGTATGAGACATCAATTAAACATGCCTTCTGCATACAAATTTTCAAGCCGGTGAAATTACGTATAGAATAACTGTTATATAAAATGTATTATAATTATAAATTCAATCCCTTAAATTGCGTCCAAATTGAAGACAAATTAAATGATAGCGATATTGTTTATCATTCATTATTTATTAATTAATCAAACTGATTAGAAACTCAAGATTGCCATAGGTTAATCACTGATTTTTATCACAAAAATTAAATGATAAATAACTGTACAAATGGATCGAAAACCGGATTTGTAGCAATAGTTTGACCGGCGTAAGAAGAGATAATCTGCAATTAAATAATTAAAAAGCAATACAAAATACGTGCAAGAGGGATACTCATAATTCACTTTAGAGGTTAGGTCACCCTGACACCCTTTTTAACACATTTCACTTGAAATTGTTTTATTATTGCTAACGTTATTAGAAAAAGCTAATTGAACATTTCATTTAAGCGTAATAAAAAAATGTTATTAATTTAGAAATTTTTAAAAAATAGGTAATCGGAACATCCGAACATGGAATTGAGGTTAGAATTTAGAAAACTGCGAAACACAATGACTCTTGCTATTTTATTTTTGATTTTTTACCTTTTTTCTCTTGAGAAGTGGATGATTTTCTTTGTAAAGTTTGTGCCACTATGTTTAAAACGCGCGATCACTAAATAATCAAAATAAACAATAGGACACGAATTTGTTGCGCGAACGTTACGCACACGTTCACGTCACGCACACACTCGCGCGTTTTGGGCTAGTCTCTGCTCGACCAATCAGAAGCCGTTCTCGCCGAGGAAAAGGTGGCGTGATGTTCACGTCACGAGAGGCGGCGCAATCGATAACTAACTGGGGAATGCGCAAGACTACATACTTCACTCTTGGGCACCCACTCTCTCTCGCTCTACCTCAACTTTTTGCCATATGGCCACCACAAACTGTTTGATGTGCTAATCAACCTGTTACCTGCAGCATTATTTACATTATTAAACTTCCGCCAGTAACAATCGTCTAGTGGTCCGTCAGATATGACTCGCGCAAGACCCTAGTTTAATTTTACTATAAGCCCACCAAGACAAATTTGCAAAAAAAAACTCATTATAAAATTAATACCTCACCAACTGCAGTTTCTTATAATTCTAGTTGTAAAATTGCTACGTACCTAAAAGTATCATCCAATTTTTTGAATAATTATCTCACATCATTATATGAGTAATATCGCAAATATGTCTTGTTATATATTGGTGAGCATCTTAAAAGCAGCCCACCGTTCCCATAATACAATACAGTCGACGGTTCTCTGCGATACAATTGCAATAAAAAAATCTTTATCTTTATTTTGAACTTTTTATTCTGCCACGCTTTTAAAAATTTATCCGTTCTAAATGATTTTAATTTTTTTAGATTCGGGGCTTGAATCAAAACAATTCTTACGTTTTTGACAATTTCTACATAAAAATTATAACTCCCCATTTTAACAAGCATTTTAACAAAACAAATGTATCTGCTCGAAATCAATGAGAAACAATAGAAATTGTTATGATAAAGAACATGACTGCATACAATAATTATAGATTTTTCATTCATTTAAAATATTCGATTAAATAATACTATGGTAGGTAATTATTTAATATTAATCATGTGTGTGGCGCACTCTATTGACAGTATTTCGATTTAGTTATTTAAAGAAGAAAACATTTTTAACATCCCTGTTTTAAATAATATATAAACCCATATTATGTAAGCATATGCTTGGGTAAAATGATATATGTACTTACTACATAGGTAGTTCTGATTTTATATACATATGTATATTAACAGACACAATTTATATTGCGTAAACAGGCTTATTGGATTTTTTTCATAATTATATAGTTTTTCTTATTTTACGGGAGTGTGATATATGCATTTATTTGATATACAGGTATGAGTAGGTTAATATTTAAAAATAGCAAATAGGTAATTTTTACATTACAGATTTTTTACTTAAAAATATAACTTTTTCCATTTTAATAGCAACCTTCACATTTCAAAAGCAACCTTTTTTATTTCAAAGGCAACTTTTTTCATTTCAAAAGCAACCTCTTTAATTTCAAAATCAACTTTATCCTTTCAAAAGCAACAAAGTACCCAACCTTTTTTAATTTCAAATAACACTTCGTTAAAATTGTATATATATCAAAATAAAAAATAACGACATATGCCATAACAAGGGGTCAATATACAACAGAGGGTTTAATGATGTATTATTTTTTTCACTTTGTTTTCACAAATATCTTGTGTAATTTTTCAGTATTCCACTGGTATTATTTTGTCTCTTTTTTATCTACTTTGTCATGTCCGTCTCTATACTGTATTATATTACCTTATTTTATGTTATAAAATTGTATAATATTATAGATTTGTATAATCTACGTTATTTTTAATTATTTGGCATGTCATATCTATGTACAATGTTTTAATATTTTTACTGTACTCCATAAATCTGAAACATCTGTTCTGTAGAAAATAAATAAATAAAATAAATAAGTAAATTTCGTAAAATCCATCTCTTTATTGTCAATTCTTATATTGCATTTTAATGCTGTATAATTACACAGATCACATTGATTATCACATTTCATTTATTAAAAGGAAGGAGATAAATTTATTTATCATATTTATATCATGGAATATAATTAATACTTAATTATTTAAATATTTTTCATTAATTTTGTAAACATACTTAATAGGTATATGAAAATAAATATCATAACTATTTACTTTTTCAATTAAGAAAAATTATTACATAGCCCCAAATTATCACATTATTTAACAAGATTGCCATTATGAACTTCATCAACACCTTTAGCTCTTCTCATCACAATTTGTTAAACTCTCCATGGATCAGTTTCTTTGTACATTCTATCTACATTGTCCCTTAGCATTTTCTCTTGATCTATAAATAATAATATTTTGTTATTTGATTAATACATATCAATTAATAAAATGTGTAATCATTATTAGTTTCATAAAAGAAATGTGTAATTAATACTAACCTTTACTCAAATTTGCAATAATACATTGTTTTCTCAAAAATTCTGTACATAGTTCCCTGCTCAAACCAAATGCGTGCATATTGTATGTAAAAGTTCTGAAAAAAATAAGTATGAACTTCAGAGTAATATGAATTAGTTTGAGTAAAATATTGAAAATAATTTATGCATAACATAGATTTAAATGTTGATTAAAATTACATTACAAAGCAATTGTTATTAATATTGTAATTCAACAAAAAAATAATTAAAGAATTAAATAATAAACTTTGTAAAACAACTGAGTTTTAATTATTTATTGGTCTATCGGCTTGAGTGACATCTCACCTACCTCAGGACAAACTTAAAACTTTTGGTTTAGACAAATAAATAAATCTCAGAGGTTTTACAAAATTGATTATTTCATTCATTCAACATGACAAACCAAAGTTACTGGGTTCTATGAAAAACTAATTACCCTAGCTGGCCAAACGTTATATTTTCCTGGTATTGCTTATCATCGAAGAAGGCTTCCATGTTGTTTGATGTCACATCATCTTTGGTTGCAATCGGCCTGTGAACTCGCTCGCATTGCAAAGCATCAAAAAATGCTGCATTCCAAAACCTTAAGGAATGCCAAATGGGTTGATCTCTGAGGTAAGTGTAAAGATACTCTTTATAAGGTTCACATCCAGGAACCTCAACTGGAAGAGTTTTTATTATTTTATGAGTACATTATTATAATTAGAAAATATATACACTATTTTTTGTAGGTTAAGTGATTTTTATCACTTTGCTAACAATCTATAAATGATAAATATTTATTTATTTATTTACCTTGTTTTCACATGGATCACGTAACAAGGTAAATAAATAAATAAATATTTATAATTTATTATGGATCTCAAAGTGAATGCTCAAAACATTGAAAATATAATCTATAAATGATTTATCTAAAAATAAAAAATATTAAGCTAAGTTGAATTTAGTAATTAAATATACATATACTATACATAAAATTCTTTAAACGAGTCAATTCATTCAGAAAAAATATCCGCAGAAGCGGGATGCAAGCTGCGGACCTTGGAATTAACCATTTGCCCAGGTATTCATACCGCTCAGCCACCGTGGCTATTTCTTTGCCTGAGCTGACTTGTGTTGGAACTTGTATTTATGTCATTGTTATCATCGTATGATAGATGTCTCCATAGTATATATTCAGAGTATGTATATTTTTATTTTTTATTATTCAATCAGTCAACATTTATTCACAGTATTTTTATATTATTGGTTCCAAGGTCCGCGGTTCGCATCCCGCTTCTGCCGATATTTTTTCTGAATGAATTGACTTGTTTAAAGAATTTTATGTTTATTATATGTATATTTAATTACTAATAATATTGTAATATAGTCAATGATCTATAAAAGTAGATTAGACTATTGAAATAATTAAATAATATTCTAATAAAAAAATATTTAATCCATATAAGTTGAATTTATAATATTTTTAATTTTCACAAAAAATGTAAAATGTTTACTCAATCGTAAATGCAATTTTTTTATTAACTAATATTTCATTTTCTGTTTTTAGATAAAATATTTGTCATTCTAGTTATAGTTGTACAAGAATAGGTATTAACGTAAATAATAAATAAAAATACCTTCCAAATAAAAAGTAAAGCACATATTCATCAGAGATTTGGCTGGAGAAAAATCATCTGCTTCGGCACATTCAAATAAAACAATTGCAAAATATTGAATTAGAGAATAAAATGTAGATTCGTTTACTCTTCTAGATCTTCCTCTTTGTGCGTTCACAAAACGTGAAAACCACAATCTGCCTGTCTCGTTCTAAAAAAATGAAAATAATTTGTTATTTGAAAACGAAAATTCAAAACAATTCCTTTCTAGATTAATCCAGTTATTATAAACATCAATATTAATAATTCATTTTCTACATTAAATATTAAAGTACATCACTTTTAAGATAACTTCTTAGGTTGTCACGGCCAGATTTGATATTGTGGCTTTTGGGTTTAGCCGTGTGGGGCGAATTTCTTCTCTCCGATATTTCGACCGCCATTGCAGGGGTCTTCTTCAGGGTTAATGACTTTGTTGGACAACATATATCACTTTTAAGATATTTGAATCCTCCTACTTGATTTTACTAATAGTATCTGGGTTACCTTAAATTTTATAAATCAAGGTAGATAAAAATCTTTTATTTGTGAATGCTTAATATTTAACCAAACCTGAGCTCTACACATGTCCCCGGTAGGGTTGAGCAACCCTTTAAGGAAAAAAAAAAAATTTCCGGGCCTCACGAGCGACGGGCTGATCATCCGATCTCCTTAAAAACGCGGATTATTAAACACCCAAATATTTCTATGGTACAATAGCCGCAGTCTATGCAAAGTTCGCGGACTCTTGCCCTAGAGGCTCTTGAAATCATCTTTGTTCTCATGTGGACCTCTCCGGGTATATAGGTGTTCTGGGACAAGGCATAGACAATTTGTGGTATCCATATGCTCCAACATCAAAAAGAGTGGAGTTTGAGATGCAAGATTTTGTTGCTGCAAACCAATCCACCGGATCGATACTACAAAGAAGATAAGCTCCAAAATATGGAGCGGAAATGCTATAAAAAATAATAATAACCTGGGAAAGTTGTCCAAATTTGGCTTTTTGCTCCAATTGTATTGATGAACTGTCTTTAAATAAGTGTGCAACAAAGTTTCTCATGAACTCAACACTGGCTTCATCCGATTGACTGTCTAAGCTCAAGCTCGAAGCCCAGGACTGGACGGATCCTTCTGATCCTGGAATGCAAAAAAACAACAATGTTTGAATTTATAATTCAATAGAATAAATTAAATAAATGATAAATTTAGTATCTATGAGCATTATAGTTTTTTTTTTATAAAAATAGTTTGAAAAATGATAAACTTTTGAATAAAATACTTCTTACAATTAATATCATTGAAACATTATTCAAATTACTTTTTCATAAGTTCTCCAGTGCCATTTTTCTATTTTTACCCTTTTAAATCTTTTAAGATTTTTGCAAACAATAAAATGATAATAAAATAGAACACAAAATATTTACTATAGATTATGGCAATATTTTATCACAAAATAAATGTGACATTTACCTGATCTCACCCAGTATTTTTTTCCATCCTTGTCAGAAGAATCAATACTTGTACTTGGACCGTAGCCGTCTAAGTCGCTAGCAGATCCACTACTTGGAACTTCTAAAATGTAAGTGAATCAGAATTAGACATTTTTTCAACAATAAATGAGTTAACATTAAGGTCATCAACTGGCAATACTTGGTGAAACTGCATAATTATAATTTTACATTAATTTTAATTAAAATATTTAGTTTTGATTCACATTTATTTTAACGGATTACATTTTTAGTTATTGAAGATGGTCTCCAGGGAGGCCGAAACATGTAATCAGTTAAAATAAATGTGAATCAAAACTAAATATTTTTGATTTTTTAATTAAATTTAATGTAAAATTATAATAAATGAGTTATTGTTAAATGTTTATTGATTTTTAATGGCCTTTGTGCTTATACATATTATTTTGTTGTGACATCAATGAATTCCCTTATACATTAATGATTTCCAAGACACACATACCCATCACACAATTCATATCCACCCTTTCACACACTCTTTGCTTTATATAGAGCCAACACTCACTTTACTAACTGTCTTGAAAATGGCCATTCGACCTGGCTGAAACATGTCGTCAAAAAAATATATCGTGGAATTAATTCTAAAAATTCTTTTATTTATATCTGATATTATGGAATTCCACCAAGAATTATCGATCGAAAAAATCGAAATAATTATTATATTAGCTTTAAAAGAAAGGAAATCTTATATTAAATAACAAATATTATTCATATGGACAACTTCAAATAGATTCTGCCCAATATCTCACAACATTAATGTTTCATCTACCATTAGTCTACCATTAGTTGGTTTAAGTTACCAGAATAATGGCTAATACAAAATATGAAAATTATTCAAATAATATGAGCTCTGAGAGTAAATTATTTCAAAAATCTATAATATTAGTGTCATAGAATGTATTTGATTTACCCATTTTTATTTTCAATTTGTCGTAAGGATCCGGTCCAGTGGCTACCAAACTGCACTCCATGTTGCTATCTATGGATTGGGATAAATGTAAAGAGGAGAGTTCTCTGTCAATATCCGTGCTCCCACCGTGGTTCCCACTCTCCTTGTCATCTTCGTGAACTATCAGGACATCGTGTCTTGCTGCGGAAGACAGTGAATCATCACTTTGTTCGGTTGCTAAATTTACTTTTGGATTTCTGAAATTAAACAATATATATCAACATCATAAATATAACGATTTTGAAAGATAATTCAGTATACTCATATAATTTTACACTGATCTTACATTTTATAACCCATGTTTATATTAATTTTATATAGAGAAATTGATGTCTGCCACTAATCCATCAATGTTGTTCATTCATAAGAATAGTTTATTACGTTGGTTTTGTATTTTTTGTTTTATTTTATGTAAATACAGGAGAATTCCGACAGATGGTGATAGTAATTCTGATGTCTCATCTGTGGAATTCTATGATGCTTACCGTAGTGCATATGGCTAAGCGCTACATGTGGAGTGTTGATCTACCAACGACATAGACTACAACGCGAGATTCATGCATCATCCTTATTTTTACAGGAATTTACTATGAATGGGTGGTCTTCACGGGACGACTTTCGTCTACCACCAATTTTGATTAATAGGCTATGACTGGAAATTTACGGGTGAGGGATCCAATTCACACCAATTTTAGAGCTCAGAAATTGATTAAAAATCCTTTTTTTTTAATCTCCGTCGGGGATCGAAGCCACGACCTTTGGCTTGCAAAGCAAACGCTTCGACCATTGAGCTATATCCGCCGGCGAAGTACATGATTATATTGTAAGAAAACTTATTATAAATAAAAAGCGACTAACTTATCGGCATTACATACATCATTGAGTGTTTCCCTTCGCCAAGCGATGAAGAGAAGTTGATTGATTGTTCTATTTAAAAATATTCATATTCTTGAATAAAAAAAGAACCAATGCTCAATGTTGCCATAAATTAAATTGTTTGAAATAGTTACTCACTCTTCACTTTTAGGCAAATGTTTCCGCTTATGTTTGGCCAGGGCTTCTCGATCCTCAAACGTTTGTCCCAGTGTCGGCAGAGCGTGCAGCTTGCGCAGAGCTGATATTCCATCCTCTGGCACGCCTCCGAGAGAATCTGAAGGATAGAACATTCCTCCACCATCACTGAAGCCTTCTTCAGTAGAATAAGAGGACGATTCACTAAGGCTTAAAGCGGACTCCAACTATTATCAAATAAAACACAATTATTAGCATATCAAAGTAATAACTAAAATAAAATGGCCAAATTATTTAGTAGAAAATTGAAAATGATTTTTTGGAATTTTTTACTCCTTAAAACATTATTAAACTAATAATATAGTTGTAAACGGTGTACGCACTAAAAATAAATAAATAAAACAATAAAGAAATATTAAAAATAAAATAGATATTCATGCATTTGATAACTATATTTTGTAAATATGAAATATTTTTTACATTTTGGTGCTGGATAAAAACTGAATGAAAGGATTATTTGTGATCCTTTATAAGTTAATTAGATTTTAAAAAAATACATTGTCAATTGAAGTAATTCAAATGACATAATTTTAGTTTTATATTACATTATTAGGTAGGTGTTGAGAAAGCATATTATTAAAAAAGAAGCCTTTTCAGTGAAAGAATCAGTAAAATACATCGCTCTACTCAAGTCTAAGTCGATGAATATTGTAAGTGTAGCAAAGGTATTATATTTATACAGTAGCTGTGTGTCTGATAACAATGGCATTCTAACATCTGATTTGCAATCTATGGAACACAGACATTTAATTGTTTCATTAATCCAACTTTATCACTACGAAGTCTACTTTTCTGAACTATCTCAATTGCTTGCATATGCAGTTGGATTCGTCAACTTAAGAGCATAAAACCCTTTCCAAGCATCCCTGAATGCTTCACATATGTCGGCTTAAGAGGTACGCCTTCTTTTTTAACAACTAAGGAAGGCTTTGGAATGCTCTCCCGTCCTCAATTGTTAATTAATAATTCGCAATATTCTGATACGCAGCGTCTAACCAATCTGATCTATAGTTTGTGGGAGACCATAACCCTTTACTGGTGTTCTACTGTCTTTAATATATATTTGTATTGCTTTGGATTTTTTTATTGCAATTCAAATTCATAAACCTACATATGGTCATTAGAAGTTTGCAAAAAAACTGTGCATTTAAATGTTAATGTAGTTATGATAAATACTTATTTAGATTTAATCTTACTGTTTACTTTGAAAACAATTTTAAACTTATTTTTTATGATAACTGAATGTATTCTATGAATTATGGTGAATGCTTAGTCGACACAACAATGTAAGAATAGTTTTATTTTAATCCATGGAATGGTCACAGGTAGATATGTATATGAGTGGGGGAGATAGGGGCATTGTAACATTATACCTACATTGAAATACAAATATATACATAAATATCTGCATAATATTACCTTGTTGGATATGCCGCTAATTATATCAGAACTATTTCCGAGAAATGTCAGCATTCGAGATTTTAAGATGCCCTGGGTTCGACCCATGATCCTCTTTATCTGTTCCCCGTTGCTTTCCTCTTTAGAATTCATCAAGTCCACCATAACGTATAGCTAATAAGAGTTAAGTATTTACATGCACCGCGAGGTGACTGCGCAACTGGACTATATTATTTTCGATGTTCGGTATCTATGAAATGTAAATACATCCTAGATAAGTCATTTATTAATAACAACAATCTACAAATAAATTGCAACTATAGTCCATCCAGTGTATGAAGAACCCTATGACACATTTATTATAAAAAATATATACATTTTAACCTATAATACGATATTATGTATCTATTACGAAATAAAAGTAAACGAGAACTATAAAGACACCAAACACACTGCTGAAAATCTAATATTAAAATAATTTATATAATCTAACAGCAATTATAAATCAATTTTCGACACAATAAATATTTAATGCATTATAATTAAATTTGTGCATTTCGTACATTATCACAGAGCTAAGGGATCGGTAAAAATAAAGCATTATTATCAGATGACAATGTTGAATTATGGTTGATAAATTGTTTAATTATTCTTAAGATGTTTGATTTATTAGATAGAGTACAATGGGAATAACTTACGGAAGGAAATGTCTTAAATGTTGACATTTAGCGTAACGGAAAAGCGTTCCGCACCCTAACGGGAGGAAGGAGTGATAACGACTGCATTGCCCGGCGCGGGCGGACTACAGGCTTGCCGCTAGCCTTGACACAGTTGGGTTTAATGTGACTTATCGAAAATAATATAATTATTACTTTAAATATTATCCTGTGCACTTTATGATAATTTCATATTATAAGTCATGTCTTGAATAAAATCAAATCCAAAAGACATATTTTAATTTATTTATCAAATAATCAGTCGTTACACTTTATTTTTATTTTTCAAAGTCAAAAAAAAAACACATATGTATGTAGGTTTGTAATGATGCAAGGACAATTTACCTATCAACCTTATAATTACATACTTGGTTTGTAGCTTGAATACATAGTTTTCCTTTTTTCTAGTAAAAAAAGTAGAATAATATTTTACATTATAGTTTTTTTTACAAATTAAAGTATTTATGATAATTTCGAAGGTTATGTATACATTTTATGTATTGTGTTTTTATTGTGATATGTTTACATAAATAATTTGTTATTTGTTAGAAGGCTTTTGATAATGTTGATAAAATTAATATAAGAAGTGAACTATTTTCAAACGTTATATCGGACGATTTCCAGCCAAGTTGTATGCGTTCCTTCCTAAAATGACCGAAGTACATATAAACATTAAAAACCACACACTATATGTAGTGCATGTTTTAAAAGTAAACTGTTTCTCCGTCTTTTGTGAAACGCGAATATTTCCTATAAATGTACACTATATAATATTACTTTATATGAAAAATTAATTGAATACGCGATCATATGATCGCTTACTAATTATAGATGATACATCAAATATAACTTTTAATCAAATCATTGTATGTTTTTGTTTGAAATGTAAGCTTTCATTGGCTACAAATGATAATTAATTATTATAAACTGTATTTATATAAATACGTAGTTCATGTAGTAACTGCATTTACATGTATATATATGACTATAAAGACCAGTTCAAAAAATACTAAAGGATATACTCGTACATCAGCATTTTAAATCATGTGAAGCGAAAAGTCACTGTTTAAAATGCCTTGAATGATAAATGATTACCCACATTTCAACACTATTAACGAGTATTCATTATATCGACAGGAAATACATAATTCTTATCCAAGGTGCCGTTATATGGAATGGCAGAAAAATAATCTAACCGCAGACAGAATTTTATTCAGATTATGAAGTAACTCTGAGAATTACACACTCACATTCAATATTTAACAAAATACAATAAATAAATAAAATACTTTGGTTGTTATCTCTTATGTGTTAATTGATGAATAAGTAATTAAACATTTCAAAATACTTGTATAACTTGAATTTTTCACTTCAATAAATGTTCTATATAGTGATACATTTTTTAGTTTCATTGAAATAGCATTTTTTTAATCTGGTTTATAAATATAACACGTTATTTTTTTCTATTTCAGCTACCTAGTATTTAAGTAAATATTTAAATACACAAAAATAACATAATATCTAATCACCATATAATTGATAGATCTATTTTATAGTTTCCTTACACATTCCATTATTTACAATAATTATTGTGTATGTATATGTATTACCTACTGTACTTCAAATTCTCTTCATGTGCGGTTTCACGGATGTATAATACTAGTAAGAATGTAAAGAAAATAAATCCATATACATATTTCAATTACCATGGTTCATAAAAACATACTGCACTGCAGCATAATGAATTATGCATTTCTGTATATCTGTATATCTGTACAATTTAGATTTATCGAACGTATGTTCAATGATAACTTGATGAATTGCTATATAAAACAGTATCTACGACACAAAAACATAATTACAATGAGATGTATTATTGAGCTTTAGGACATGGGTTAATAAAAGTTTTTTCATCACTGATTTGGAACCTCTTAGTTGTAATGTTTTGCTGCGACACACTACACAGAGTAGAGGGGTAGCTCCCTCATATCTCGCCCACACAACCTCCCTTCTCATCACTTGCGTGGCCTTGATAAGTACCTCTTTCAACTCAAACTAAAAAACATACCCAAACAAATATGTTTGTATAACATAATATAAAACTGAATTAAAATAATAACGTGAACAAGGTTTTTTTGCATTATTTTTATTTTGAAATGTACTGTATGTGCAATGAATAATATTTTTGAAGCTTAATTTCACTTCTTTTAAATACATAACCAACATTATTATGATATGACGGTATAACCCACTTTGTTTTTAAAGAATGATTGACAAATTATTTTCAAGGCAAAAGTCAAGGTTTTTGGGACAATTTTGAACATACCGCCAGACTAATAATTTGCGTCAGCAGGTATAATATAGAGTAGAGTCGAGAATCAATGTAGGTATTTTTACAAATTATTTTTATTTTAATCATTACAATAATTTAAGTAGGACATTCGTTGAAGATTATTTATTTTATCCATAAACTAGCTAGCAATATTAAATTAATCCAATAACAATAAAAGTCATAATACCTATATTTTATTACGACATAAATATTGCAACATTGCCTTCTGCCATTGTGTCAATATCAGCTGACTTGTAACAACAACAAAGTTACTGACAGATACAGGGGAAAAATGAAAATAATCAGTCTAATTTTATCGTTATCGCGGAGCGGTCATTGAAGATACATTACAATATGGAAAATGAACCTGTTGTTTTGCTGACTGGCTTTGGGCCTTTTGGTGAACATAAAGTAAATGCAAGTTGGGAGAGTATTAAGAAAGTATCATTAAACAATCTCCAACAAAAACTCGGAATAAAAATTGTTACTGTCGAAATTCCCGTAGTATATAAACAGGTCGACGATGTTATACCAGCATCCTGGGAAAAATACAAGCCAACGGTAAGGTTTAATCAATTAATTATTTATTTATGCTAACTATATACATAATAATATTATAAATTGTAATATTTTTACTGGATAATTTGCATAAGAAAAGTGGGTTCTTTATATTTGTACTAATGATTATTCATTTTATTTACCAGAATGTCTTCTAAGCATTGAGTAAAAACGATAACAACTCGTTTCAAAAGTACTGTGATAACAATAGATATGATTAAAAAGATTCCTATTATATGTATTAACAAAACGTGTATTGATGGTTTGTAGTGACATATGCTCCAGCTAGGGAGCAGACATGGAAGAAGAAAAGAATAGTATGTAACTGTTATTATTAGGTAATGGAAAAGTTTCAGTACATAGTCTTATCTCTATATTTTGTTAATTAAAGACTTATAATTTAATCTTATATCAAGTATATATTTTAACAAGTATGTACAATATTTTAACTTGTCGGTTTAACCACTTCGCCGCAGATGATATCTATAGCGGTCATGAACTTTGTACAGAGTTTTATGCCTCATATTTCAGCTTTATATTACTTAAGTAATTTTAAAAATTACTTAAAAATATATATAACTGAATTTTTAATCTATTGAGAATATAGTACAGAATATACTCATTGTCTAAAAATCAATTAGAAAATTCACTAAAAATGCACCACTTACAAAATGTTTAATAAGCATTACTTTTTGTATAATTTCAGTTAGTTGTACATGTTGGCGTGTCTGCTGTTGCTAAACAATTGACTTTGGAAACCGTTGCAAGAAAAATAGGTTACAAAAGAGATGACTGTGAAGGAAAATGTCCTACTGATGGGATAAGTCAATGCACTGCGAGTGATCTAGAAAATATCTCATGTCAACTCGATGTGAAAAAGATTTGCGAAGAATATAACAAACTAAACAATACAATTCCTGCCTGTTTGTCAACTAACGCAGGAAAGTAAGTTATCGGAGGAATTACTATCTAATAGAATATAAATTTTATTAACCTACTCATTGAAAAATGAAAATAAAGTATTTTTTAATTTGTTTTTAAACATGAAGCACAATAAAGTTAGGTTTATCACTCCATCTTAACACTATTATATATATGATTCTCAACATGATTCATATTGAAACAAACCAACATATGCTTTAATTAAATTTTCATAATGGACTTCTAAGTGAATGTTATCAATATGAACAATACCTATTAAATAAATGAAAATATTTTATCATGTTTCAATATATATCACATTAAAGCAACTTTTATAATAAGAAATGAGACTGTAGTGTTTGCTTAAAAACAAATGGCTGATGAAGTGCACAGAGTACTCGAAGTCATGATCTTATTTTTATAATTAACTATTGTTCAAGTATTCCATTTAAACAAGGTATATATTTTGTTAGTTCTGCTAACTTATCGTCGATGGAAGCGATGTAACGTCAAGATTCGTCGGCGGTTCGTGGGGCTTTTGGGTGTCAAGGATTGTAGCGTGTCCTGACGTGCCGGGTTCTGGGTGCTGACTGGTCTTAGCCCTCGTGCATAGTGGCGTGTCCCTAGAGTGTTACCACAATTTGATATTAAAAAGGGATCTTTAAGTAAATTCTAGAAATATAAATAACATGAATAATTTAAATACCCTTTTTTTTTAATACTCATTATGATGGAAATTTTATAATATTCAATTTCTTATCTCATACATTAAGCCTTGAGATAAGATAAAGAATAGTTATTAATAAATTGTATTACTCATCTTTTAATAAAGTAAATATTGATACACTCTTCAGTAAATTATAATTATAGTTTTATAACTACACTACAAACGTTAATATAAAATGCTCAAGCATTAAAAGATTTCTATCAATCTTTCTTTATTTCTCCACTTTATTGTATTCTAAAACTGACGCCAAAATATTTTGTCATTGCAGTTACTTATGTGAGTACACCTACTATGCATCGCTAAGTATGGACTCATCACGCACTTTGTTTGTTCATGTTCCTGATATAAAAGATGAATCATTTACTACTGAAGCTATAGCACACGGGCTAGAGGCTATTATTGAATTGTGTTTGGAACAACTCAAACATTGTTATTAAACCTATGATAAAATGAACCAATACCGTAAATAATAATTCAAGCAAATCTTTAGATAGGTACAAAGAGTAAAATATTGTTATTTTTGTAATTCTATGTATATAATAATTATAAATATACTTCTATTATATAAACTTTTACTTTTTCATTAAAAATCTTGTTTCTGTTGAAGTATACTTAGAATGTAATCATCTGAGCACCGGGCGACAGATCAGACATGGGATGCGAAGACTGTGGTGTCTCATAGAGCTCTATGGTAGGAGTTCATGAAAACCATATGCTCCAGTCAAGGGAGCGGATATGGAATGATGGCAATTCAATTTTCTAAGAAATAAAGCATAATTTTCATTATATTTTATATTTTTTCTTACCTTGTTTTGTACAGGTAGGAGTATTAAGAAGAAAAGCAATATTACAAATCCACACTTCTATAATTTTTTCATTTTTTATATAAAAATTATAGACAATCACTAAAAATGGCAACAATCCATACCATTTATACATACTTATTTGAGAAACCTATGTAGAAAGAATTTTCGTGATTTAGAATTAAAAATCTATATTAAATTAAAAGCATTCATTATTTTATACAAATATTATACCACAGTTGATACAGAGTGATGTGTTCATCAGTCTTCATGATTTTGACTTTTTAAGAAAATGTTTGATTTTTAAACTAAATAGATAAAGATATAACTTTCCTCTCCTTTTTCAAATATTGAGGATCGTAAATGTCAATGTTGCTAATCTTGTAGATGATATCCCGTCACCTGGAGCCAATAAAACAGTTTGATAAGTAAACAATTAATATAGGTAGGTGTTTACATAAATACATAATTTGCTAATTCATTGGTAATAAAATGAATGTATTTTTTTTTCAATCTACATTTAAAGTAATACTGACAAGATATCACCAAATAATCATGAATTGATACTTATTTACTTAGGTATATGTAATACACAGGTAATTATATAAAATTATTTAATTAGGCTTATAACTGATTTTCTGAGATTCTAAAATGCAACTAATAAAGTATTGTATTATAATTTTTATTATAGTTAGGTATTCACTTTCCATATAGGAATATTGTCTCCTATATTAATTATATATTATTTATATAGGTACATATATTTAACATATGATTTATTAGGTTTTGTTGCCAATATAAAAATGAAAAGCACCTTTCATGATATTTAAAGTAATTTCAGTACCTGAGAGGTAAGATTTACTCTTTTTTTCACATTTTATTCTGTACATATATTCTGTATACATTTTATTTCTGCTACTGTTTAATTAATTATACAATATATTTTTTCTAAATCGTTCATAAAAAAACCATCATTTTTTTCTATAAATATAAATAATATTGCTTACAATATAAAGTATGTACATTTAATTGGTATAGACTAAACAAGAGGATAATTTTTAAACTGATTTGAATTGTTTTGTTTATTTAATTCCAAATAAGTATTCCTTTGTCTTTTTTCACTTTTGTTCCATTCTTTTCAGAATGTTTTTGTGTATTGTGGGGTTGTTATACATATTGTTATAAAAAAAACTTCAAACCATGGAAGATGTAAGTGTAAATCGTTATAAATATCATAATTAAAATATTTTTCAATGGATACATAGAATTTTATAAGTAATACCAATTGAAAATTATTTTTGAAATGTATTTTCAGAAAGTAAATTATTTACCTACCGAAATCATCGTGGACCAAAATGACCAAAATGATCAAAATGATCAAAATGATCAAAAGGTCCTCTCCGTGAAGCACGATTCAGTAAAGTATGATGAAAGCTACGGACAAACAATTAAACCGTGGAAGTGTTCTTTATGTAAGCACAAATTTTAATAATTTATTTTCATCATTTATTTATTTCTAACAACAATTACCTACTTGAAACCATGGTACAAACCATTTATTGTTGCAATTCCTTCGGGTGAGTTGTAGGACTAGAAAACATATTTTTCAATATACCCTTAAATAAGAGTAAGTAATATGGTATACATATTTTTATCATTGAAAATATTTTTTTGGTGTCAAAATTACTTTAATAATATTAGATATTAGAGTGCTAGATTTATCAGCTAGAAACATTGTGTCCTTACGACCATGGATTGGATTTTGGAGGTTATAACAGAAGCACATAAGTCTTTTCTTCTTAACGCCCAAGAGTTTTCCTCCTGTAATCCATTACGAACATTCATGTAATCAAAGGTACAGAAATTTTTTGTACTCAAGACAATAATATAGAAATAAATTATGTTCACTAGAATCTGGGCTTATATAAAAGTCAAAATGCTTCAAATCATTGAATGTATGTACAAGCTATAAGCTTATATTATATAGTTATTTGAGGCAAACATGTGAAACATTAAAAAAAAGTTATAAACATTAATTATTTGGGTAAATACTTATGGATATTATATTTTCTTGAGTATAGTTAGTTATTAAAATATATAAAGTTAGTGTAGTGATGTATCTTCTATTTATCTTTATATTAATAATACGTTACATTATCAATATTTTGAAGGTTATGTTTCTAATAATGATTGGAATATTTTTTCTATTTCAAAAAAAGGAATATCTAAAAAAATATATAATTGAAATATACGTCAAATTATGTACATATTAATAATCAATTTAATAATTACAGTAAGGGGGTTCTTTTTTAGATCAGTGCTTCCCAAATGTGTGGGGTCGCAAAAATATGTAGTAGAAAATACAAATATTCATTTAAAAATATTTTTCTATGTAACATATATGGAGTATTTAAACGAATTCCTATACATTTTATTTTTGTAACATCTTAACGTTTTTAATAACTACATTGTTTTAATTTCATGATGAACAGTATAAAGGTTGACTGTCTCTTTTATAACAGCTACATACAGCTTATCATAATATTTTTTTATAAAAACATATGTGTACTTAAGTTTAACTTAATTGTTTTAGATTATTTTTTTAGTATAAATAGTGTCAAAGGAATGGACACTAAGACACTATACATTAAATTATATGGTATTATTTGTATATTTATGTTAATTTTAACATGTTTATTAATTTTTTAGTAAAAAGATTTCATAAAAATCTGTCAACTTAAAAATCTTATCGTAAACTATTCTCCGATGAATAAAGACCTAGAAACTTTATAAAAAAAAATGTCCTTATACCTACTATAATATGTGTCAGACAAGTATAACATTTTTACCATAAGTACTCGTAAATTTTTAAAGGTGATCTTAAAGGCATTGTGGGTTGTGAACGGTTCATGAAGGACTTGGCGTCTCGAGAGCTGGATCGCGTCTCCCGTCCGTTAGTAGCGCTGTATTGGCGTACCCGTCAGCGTCGTGTTGGCACAATTACTTAATTTGTTTACATACAAAAATTGAAATAAGATCTTTATCAATAAATTTGCAATAAATTGTATATTTGTACTTGCAGGTCCACGGGAGTTCCGCCACTTGTACTTGCTGCACCGCCACCTGCCCAGCCACACGGACGAGCGCAACTTCCCCTGCAGCCAATGCGGCAAGGCCTTCCGCCAGCAATCCACTCTGCGCCAACACTGCACCATCCACTCAGTCGCCCGGCCATACTCCTGCATGGTAATCTGTCCTTCATCAGGAACACCTTAGCACTAAGCTTCAGGCTAATCATTCAATATCCTAAAAATGCAGATTAAATAATTCAAATACTTATTATAAAAAATATTTGTGTTTTTTATTGTTTCATTATATATAAGAGACTCAGTAACCGCAATGATTTTAAAATAACTTGTGCTTTTATGATGAATTGAAATATATATATATATTTGTTACAATTTACATTTTAGGTCTGCAACAAAACATTCAGTCGCATCTCGACTCTCATTTCCCACAGAAAAACACACTTCAATGAAAAACCATTCAAGTGCGATTTGTGCTTCAAGGGATTTCATCAAAAAGGTAATTCAATTTATTGTAATATCCATAATGTTATATTTTGAAACGAATGATCTAAGAGTTAAATTTTAATATTTTGGTGACCATACGCTCCAGCCACGGAGAGAACATGGAACAATATGAACTTTATGCCTAGTTTATTGACTAGCGAGGTCTTTTTCCATAATGTGTAAAAATATTTAATTATAGTATTTTATTTATTAATTAATTTTACGTTGTGTAGCGATAAATTAGGTATTATAATTATAGGTTTATTATTTTCAAATAAAGTAAGCACAAAATATATAATTTAAAATGGTTTATGTACAGGTAATCTGCGCAATCATATATTCAGCCATACAAACGAGAGGCCATATCGTTGCAATTTTTGTGAAAAAGGCTTTAATCAACAATCCAATCTAAATGCTCACTTTAAAAGGGTCAGTATATCAAAATTAAACACTAATAATATTTAATAACATCAGACATTACTCTCTATATCATATGTTAAATCACTAAAAATATATGCACAGGTGCATTCCGAGTTCGAGAAGTCTAAGAGAGCAAATGTTTTGATTTCTGGTTTTATCAAAGCAACACAGAGCACGAAAGTCGATACAACTGAGCACGATGACAATTCCATTGCAGAAAATGTCTTGGTTTCTGATGATATGTCACAGAACGTGAAACACGAAGCAACCGAGCATTCTGCCAACTCCAGGTACGAATATGATCATATTTAAATATTATTACTTCGGGTAAGAGACCTTATCGAAATTAGAAGAACATCTAAAAATAAAACTGTGACATGTAAACCTTTTGTAATAAATTATTTCCACGTATTTCACATGTTCTATCTACTTTTAATGAAAAAGACTTTATTAATTTGTATTAATCATTCATTTTTATTACATGTATCACATTTTAGAAACGAAATCGTAGTGGATGCGATCAAAACTGAACAAATGCAGCAGTCTCTGAAAAATAATAATAAAATATCATTCGCATTGTTGAAACTTAATGGTGCCAAATCTGTGATCGTTAAGATTTGTTTGAGCAACATCTCAACAGAGAAACATGTAAGTCCTTAATTGAATAATTAATAAAAATAAAAGAAACGCCATTTGGGGGACGTATTTATATAAATTATTTGTCATGTCGTCTCTATGGAAGCTAAGGTCACCAATATTATAATCTTTGAAGCATCGTTTCGCAACCTGGGGGTTGCATTGTGGTGTAAAGGAAAGTCCAAATACGAGTATGTCAAAGAAATAAGTTAAGTTGAATTATTATTTATTTTCAATGTGAATATATTAGTAATGATTATAATCTACAAATAGCTTCCCAAAGTGGCCCCCCTGCATCCCAGGGAGCCCTGGAGGGAGCCGAGGGGCCATGGGAGTGTACGGAAGCCGTTATTTTATTACAATAATAATTTTACGATTATTTTTTTCAAATTATTTTATTTCTAAGATGTAATTGTATTTTAAAATAGCTGTCATAGTTGAATATTTTGCTTGTGAAATTTTATTGCAAATAAAAAACAGATAAGTACGAATATATTGGTGACGGTACATCAGGTCTTTCTCAATTGGTTTATTTAATAAATATTAATTACTCAACAATTTAAGCATCGAAGTATCTCTTTATAACACAATAACTAAGAATAGTATAATAAAAATAAGTTGACTACTTGTTTCTGTTTCATTTCATTTAAAACTAATACAAATTTCCAGGGGAGGGGGCGTGTGTAACTTTTACATGAAAGGGGACCGAATAAATTTGGGAACTTATTCGGTTTATTTACCTACACAAAAAAAAAAACAATGTTTCGTCAGAATTTCGAATTACTTAGTGTACTAATAGTCAATTTAAGTATTTTTTGTATGTTAAAAATAACAAAAGAGCGTCGCAAGGTTATGGCTTACTTTTTTGGCTCTTCAGGGAGTCACGACACTAAAATCACTATCTTTAAATTGAAATACATTTTTAAGGCCACGATAAAGAAGAACTGTATGTATTTAATTTTTAAATGGCTGATTCTTATAATGACAAATTAAACTTATTTAATATGGATATCAATTATGTGTGTTTTGTTATTGACAATTGTAATAAATCATTGGCAGATTATCGCTCCCGTTACATCACAAGAATTAATGGAACATGGAAGAATAATGTTAAACCAAGATAAAATACTAAATACGACAACGGTTAGTACTTATTTTATTCAATTCTTACAAAAAAAACATATAAAAGTACTGCTCAGTGAATAATTAGTCGATTAATCATTGCAGGCCGAGATTAATTATTCTTAACTTTTTTTAATTTGATATTTTTGTTTGGTTCAAGGAATTTCACGATGAAATATTAGGTCACCTGCATTTACCTGTGGTGGCCATCTTGGAATCTTTCATTGACTCTGACGGGAATCTTGCCATTGCGGCCCACCCTCCAGACAATTTGGACGTTCAAAAAAGTAAATACACTTGCATAGTCACATATCATATCCTCTTTAATTTGAAACTAATTCAACATACTTCGGTCGTAATAATGTGTCAACTGAAGCCCACACGCTTGAGGAATAATAAAAAAAAACACTTTTGAAATCCCTACAAAATGACAGCAAAATAAAATGTTTTTCACCACCTTTAAAATGAAAATACTACTTAGAAATATTACTGCATTGGATACATTACAAGTGTTAAGAAATTGTGGTATTGAGTAATGTGATATATTATGATGAAAATATTTTTCAGTGTACTTAATTATTAATTTATTTTATTTGATCTTACTAGGGGCAGTTGAAAATACAAATTACGAATTAGGAGATGAGAATATATTTTCTTTGAATAATATGGACTTAGGAAATATTCCAGGTTTGTACAATACTTTTGATTATTTTATGTAAACATATACAGGAGAATACCGACAGACGATGATAGTAATGCTGAAATCTCATCTGTGGATTCTATAACGCTAACCATGTTAAATGTGGTTAAGCACTACGTTTGGAGTGTTGATCTGCCAACGTCATAGACTACGGTTCCGACATTCACGCATCATCCGTATTATTACAGGAATTTACTATGAATGGTTGGTCTTCACGGGACGATTTTCGTTAACCACCGATTCTAATTTAATATTCTATGACTGGCATTTTACGGGATCAAGACAAATCCATCAAATTGAAAAACGTGACAATCGATTCAGCCGTATATGAGTTATAAATGGTGTAAATACCACGACTTTCTTTTATATATTTAGAGATATAATTTTTAACATGTTTTCCATATTATGTTGAATTTAACTTAATTATCAAGTAGGGCTTCATGAACGTTGCGGTATAGAGCCAACCAGGGACCCGCTGTCCCCTGCCCATGCCGCGACTCCGCCCTCGTCATTCTTGGGCGCCCCTGGCAGCAGCACCTCTCACTATGACTGGGGATTAGAACTGTTCGAGCCGCTGGACTGCATCGATGATGGTATATATCCACTGCTACATGTTACCAACGTTGGGTAGCATGCATTCAACAGTGCTACCCAGCTTTGGGGAGGCGAGGATCCTGGCAGCAGATAGTGGTTTATTAAGGATATTTTGTTGTGACTGTCATTTTATATTCTAAATTACAAAAGTAAACACTGAAGTAAAAATATAAATTTAATACAGTGCTGGTTGAGCCCCCCTTCCACCCCTTCTTAAGACCTCGGGAAAATGATTATCTGATCTTAAAAAATCCAAATTAACAAATCATCCAAAAATATGCTTCGGATACTACAGCTGCCGTCTCATAAAGTTCCCGGGCTCCTGCTCTGGAGATCGTCAGGAACCGTAAATGTTTCCTGTCGACCTTCGGGCTCATATGTCAACTGACAACTAAGAAGTGGCAATTCCTGCTGGCCAAGTGGTCCATATGTAGGACGGATATGGAAAGAAAAAAATGATTGATGAAAAAAAGTGATTAAATTAATTGTAAATTAATTTATTAAAATATTTGCTATAAAATATATCTAATTACAGTGTTTGTTTACAGATTGAATCAAATGTGGAGTGACTGAATTTCATAAAAAATACGATGGCTCCATATAATATCTACTCTCATGAAAGATTTACAATTGATGAAAAAATAAGTTTTATTTATTGTTACGCAAGCTTTTTATTTTTATTTAAATACTATTTTATTAGAAATAATGCATGTGCATGAAATAAACTATTTTGAATTAGGAACATTTATAATAATTATGTAATATGCGCTCATTTATATAAAACTCACAATAATCATGATTGACACAATTCTAAAATTCCCTTTTTTTATATAAACATTCAATAATCGTTTGTAATTTTAATATCTCTAATAAAATAAACTTTTACATATATTTATTATATTTTAATTTTTTATAGTCATCGATTTACTTATCAATACATAATCATCCCTGTTAATAACTCTTCGATCTGCGTAATCACTTGTGGGTTTGTTGTTGTTAATTCTTATGTACTGATTCTTCTTATCATTACATACAAATGTATATAACTACCTAACACCAATTATGTAATTTATACATAAGCTTTATATTTATCGCATTTTTTTATGTATTCGTTACGTTTTTATGTTTACGTTTCCTTACCATATAACCTCCCAAGATAGCCACCATAAATCAACGTCAAGAGCAGTTGCACAATTCGTCAATTACATTTGTGTATTTCGACAGTCAACAGGACGAGAGTTGTGGAATTGAATAAAAATATTTATAATTTATGTTTTCTCGTGGTATCTGCTTACTTGTTGTATCATGTGGTTATCGCGATCCAGAGAACGTTCCTGGAAAATGGTACTTGACGACACGGAAATAGTTATTATTGAACAGGACAGGTGATCAACCTTCAAATTTACAAAACAAAATGTATTTTATTACGCCAATTGATATTATTATAAAGTATATCCATTTGGGTAATTTCCCATTACAGTTAGTCTCGAATGTAGTTGAATATTCATAAATTAAACGTTCTCTACCACTTAACTCTAAATCTATCAACAATAAAAATTCTAATAAATATTTATTTATTTACATTGTTTTATATATAAAACATTTAAACATTTACATGGATCATGTAAGATATGTTTTCTGTTAAGGTGACTGCAGTTTCGAATAACTCGTAGCCTTTCTCAATCCATCACTTGCCAAGAGACAACTGTTGTTGACTTATGAGCTTTTTATGTTTTGCTTTCAGATAAACGATTTAAGTACTAGATAAGATTAAACTTATAAAATATAAAAATATCAAATTACACTCAACACCACTGTAAAAGTTAATTATTATTAAAATATATAAATTATAAGAATTTAAAGACAATAATTTTTTGAACGAGAGCTCAAGAATATTAAATGAAGAAATTTTCTTTATGTTTTTCAAAACCCATCTATGTTGGTTAATAAAGTTGATAGTTTCAAGATTTCAAAAAATCTTCATTGTTTATCCCAATTAATACCGACCAGATTAAAGTTCACCCAATGGCCCACTTTCCAAGTCTATAAATACTCCAAACACTTTATCTATTAAAATGTAAATATTTATTATACCTATGATACTCGCTAATGCTTCAAATTGAAATTTTATCGGCGCGGAAAATGTTTAATTTTAGCCACAACATATAAGATGATATTTGAGATCGAGGTGGTTAAACTGCAGAGATTGTGTGCATTTATATGAAAATATCCGCTCCGTAGTTTGAGCACATAATGGGTCCGCCATCTAACGTTTTTTTTTTCAACTAGTGCTTATTTCGTGAATGGTTACATTTAGCTCATGTCTGATTTGACAGATAATTAGTTTTATCCTTCCGCTGAACGAATATGGTTGTGTATACGCTTGAACAATGCTGGGAAATATTGCGCCATTACTTTGAAAATCATGGTAATGTTGCAGAATGTGTGCGAAAATTGCGTACGGATTTTGGAAGAAGAGAATCACCGTCAGCTCCGTATGTTCGTTATCTTGTGAAAAAAGTGAAAGAAACTGGCATCCTCATCGATAAACCAAAGCGTGAAAAGCCAAAAACAGTGCGTACACCTGAGAATATTGCTGCTGTGGCAGAAAGTGTGCGTGAAGCGCCATCAATGGCGCTTCTATGCGGCGCGGCCATGTTGAATGAATTTTTGTTGACAAAAATTGAAGAGGAGAATATTGGCAACATTTGGTTACAACAGGACGGCGCTACGTGCCACACAGCCGAAGCTACACTCGATGTTTTGCGCCCTGTTTTAAAAAAAAAAGTTATTTGGCGGACCCTTTAGTTTCCACAAAATTCCTAAATCGGATTGTGTGCTGTTGCAATACGTTGCATAAACGTTTTTATTTATTTTTTCATATTTACATGAAAGTAAATGCATATCTAATTGCAGATATTTTTCTTAAATCATTCGATTGAGATTGAATTAAACATAATACTACTAGAAAATAGTGTAAACAACAGTCATTTATTGTTATATGTACAAATTTGTACATTTCTAAAGGCAGGTAATTGTAGGTAACTTGTATTAATGTAAGTTAATTTAAATTTAAAAATCAAACTTCTTTTCTTGGTAAGTTATTGCATGATCCCTGTGATGGTTAAGAAATTTCTACCTATACGAGGACGTTCAGTAATCTTTATTGTTTTATCAAGACAAATAAATATAAGCCATGCTTCCAAAAATTTCCATTTGGTTAAAAACATATTGTTGCACATAATTTTCGTGGACGTAATTCTAAGATACCTTAATTTGTTTGATTAATTCAGAGATTAAAAAGTTTACTTTACAAGTATAAATATCTAAAAGAGAACATCTTAGTATTTAATATTTTTTTGAATAGTTAAAATCAATAAACATTCGATAAATTTATTAGATGTAAGCCCGTTTACATGAAATTTAAAATTCCTTGAATAGAATAGAAAAGAAGAAAAATTAAGAAAAACAAATAAAATTATTTCCACTATCCCTTTGAGAAAAAAATGATACTGTACGATCATTTTATATATATTTTATGCGTAATTTTGATTACCTGTATAAAATATGTTTCACATATTTATGCTGATAACCAAACTGAATGTTAAGTAAAATATTTCATCGTAGTATCAATCCGGTGGATTGGTTTGCAGCAACAGAAGCTTGAATCTCGATCTCCATTCTTCTCGGTCCTTCACAACCCTTTTCAGCTCAGCATAAGAGCTACAACGCATGTCCTCGACACTTGCTGCAAACACTCCCGTCTAGGGCGCCCTCTACAGTTTCTACCCTCAACCATCCCCTCCACAATTTCGTGAAGAAGACCATCGTGGCGCATGATGTGACCGATCCATCGGGCTCGCCTCTCTGAGATGATTCTTATTAAAGCAAAATATAAAGTTACAGGATTTTACATTCACATATATTAAAATGTAATATGTTTTAATTAAATTCGAATCGTCTTTTTAAAATATGAAACTTTATTTTATATGACGGTTAAGTCTTGCGTTCGGCTCTGTGTTATTTATGTAAAAATAAAAGTGTTAAGTTGGCACGTTATCAAATTTTGCCGTCCCGATATAGACGACAGCGGGCGGCGGACTCCGCAGGCGCTCTGTCAGAAGACGGAGACAGCCTCGCTACTCGTGGCCCCCTGGCTGCTCAGTCCCTTATTTACAACTCAACTACAACCTCATGCAGATTTTTTGCAAGCACATGCAGGAGAGCATACACTCATCAACAGAGTATTTTGGACAAGCAGTGAACTATGTCGTTCAGACAGGTCGGCAAAACACTGCGGGCGGAAAGAATGTGCAGTTTGATTGATTTTTTCGATCGAGAATTCGACTTGGAAGTTATTGCAACGTTCATTTAACTACAGTAAAACCTCTATTTATCGTTTTAAAGGGACCCATAAAAATAAACTATGAATGCGGGATTGATTTTTGTATGAAATTAATTCGGAATAGAATAAATAAATGACAAATCCGGGAAAACGATTATTCAAGGAACGATGGATAGATGTTTCCCTAATTATATAATATTTTTGACGACATGATTCTTCGGCTTCATTATTGATATACCTGTATATTATCATCATCGACTTGAGTAGTGTTTGTAAGTACATATTATCGCCATCATTTTGCAAAATTTAAAACACCAAGCGCTTTCAACCTTACAATTAAATGGCTTATGTTGTAATAGGTATTTTATTTTTAGCAATGGTCTTTAAGTTCCGTCATTGCTCATGATGATAAATAGCAAATTAAAATGCTTCTCAAGTTTTTTTTATGATTTTTAAAAATAAAATGGTCGATTGTCATCGACCTTGCGAAACAAGATGGAACTGTAATAAATCTTTCACTGTCACAAACTATTTATGTAAATTAGAAACACGGAAAATGAAGAAAAAATATATTTTTTCCCAGTTTTCGCTTGAAACTTATATGTTTTGTTAGATTAGTACTCTATTATTGATAGATAATATCTTGCATCCTTCATGAAGACATATTTGTATTTATTTTAAAATATATGTAAAAGTATTATAATACTAAAGCCACATTTCAATAGCATTACATATTTAGCGATATGGCGATCAAGGTTAACGTTACAGGTGACAATATTTTTTTAAGATATCAAATATAGAAAGGAGTTAGTTAGCTATAGTTTAATGAGTGAGTACAATACATAATCCAAATGTTAAATGTACAAATTAAATTTGTAATAAAAATAATACTAGTCCAAATATCACGAAAATTATCTGAAAACCATTTTAAAAAATCAAAAATTATATTCCAAATAATAGTTGCAAAACAAATGAAACACATTCTGAATGGGTTTCTATACGAATTTTGTTGCAGTGTATAATGCCAAATTATTTTAGTAAAAATAATAACATATTTAATTATGCAAATTTACCAGATCAGTAATAATTTCAAAAACTAATAATTTGGTAGAGTTAAGCATAAAGTAATCAAGTACAAATTTGCGAATTGGAGATACACACAAGAACTCGTAATTTATTTTATAGCGGACATTTGTGGCGGAAATTCATGAATATGCTCCAGTTAGGGGAGCTGACATGGTATGATGATGATGATATACTCCAAACAAGACCAAAAGAATCGAACAACATATTAATATTTTTTTTACTTAATATCTGTTTTAAAAAATTTCAGTTAATTATTTTATGATTAACTTACACCGATTAAAAAATAAAATTCATCAATCTTGGTGTATTTTCTATAATTTAGCAACAGTGTAATTTGTATCGCTAGTGTGTATGGCCCTTTAAGATTGTCATTGTTTTTTTCCGGTGTATTGTTAGATTGATTATTTTGACTCGGGATCTAATCCTGTAGATTGTGCAGCCCGACGAGTTCGCTGTATGCATGACCCACATTGAGAACATTTCCTATTTACTTTCGTACACACCAGCAATGTCGGTGAAGATGAAGCAATTTAGAATCGACAAACATCAATACCGTCTTGTGCAGTGTGCACTCCCTTCTTACTGACTTTCACGAAACAATAAAGTCTAAGTAGATCGCGGAACTCGTAACGTCTTAAATCTGAACTCGTAATGCGGCATGCGGAAGCAAAGCCATATTGCTTGCAATAGATAATGTTTATATCATGCTTTCAAAAACTGAAATATCCAGTTTCGAAATGTGTAGACTTTTTAGTCTTTCAGTGCATTCGTAAAAGAATCCACTGATAAAATGCGACTGTTTATTTATATACAAAACATTTGATTTTACACCTTCATTATTACATTTAAAAAAAAACTCGCTACATACTATATTTGCTTCTATTTTGGAGTATTTGGCTTTCATAACCCACCACCAAATTCATATCCAATTTTCAAGACAGATTCTCATAATTCAATTTCATGAAATACCTCATATACCGAATATATATATTTTCCTAACTTACATACCTAATCTAACCTAAATACTTGACTGCCAGATGCCCGTCAAGCCCAGCTATCTAGTCATCATGGAATATGTATGGCTTCGGTTTGTATAACTTGCTATAACCACTACTTAGTTGGAGCATATGGTCACCCAATCCAGAATATTAACAGGTATCTATGTTTTTCAGTTTTTTTCCTTTTCTTCAAGCCCTCTGGCTCGCGCCGTCCTGAAAAGATATCGGGAAACGTACAAGTGCCCATGATTATGAAAGTAGTGTAGTGGTGTAAGTCATGTTTCATTTGTTGTCAGATATTTAATGGTTTGTATTTTGATGTTGGTTGTAATTCGATAAAATGCTTTATTTCGATTTTTTCAATTAATGTTGGATGAAGATTCTATTGATTCACAACAATAGTATATATAGAACATAAAAAATGACCTGAAATAAATTAATAATAATTTTCAATTGCTTTTACAATAATGGGCACACATACAAGGTATAGCTGATGAGCTTTGTAGCGGTAGTTCATGACGTCTATATGCTATGAGAATTATATTAATGAATCTCTCATTTTTAAAATGGCAAAAACATAAATATGGAATTATATTTAAATGATTTATGACGTATGAAGCAGGTAGGTAAACAAAAATAAGTCCTGGGTTAGCTCACTAGTGTTGCATATTGAAATGTGTCATATTTACTGGCTTAAAAATAATATTACGTTAGGCAGCCAACTACCTACAAAATAAACATATTATCTAATTATTACTCGTAGTACTCGTAGCTATCTAGTAGAAAATACATTATTTGTTTACCTCGATATATATGTATTCAGAAATTGTTTATAGAAATATTATTACTTTATTATAAAGGTATCATGTTAGAAAACAAATACTATGAAAATATAATAAAACATATTACTTTCAACTACGCACTGAAAAATGAAAATTAAAAAAATCGCTCAGAATGTGAAAAACATGAACTTAAAATTCAGTGACAATTCTTTTTGGTTCACTATATTCCAGCGCACTTATATTACTCATTTAACTAGTGATTTAAAACGCTTTATACGGTGCTATGGTAAGCTACGTTCAATTTTTTGACTTTTTTCCCATATCCGTTCCATTTCTGAAATATATAGTCACTGCAAATTACCGCCACTCAGTTTTGTCAGTTTGTCATTGTCCATGCCTCGTTCCAAGACATATCTGCATCCAAAGTTTCACCATTAAATATATATGGTTGCTGACGACTTCCAAGACAGGAGCCGAAGGACGCCGAATATGGTGCTGTAGTATTTAAGGCATATTCTCGAGCGATTTTTATGGATTAAAAAAAACGAATTAATAGCCCGAAGCTGGAGCTTCAGGCTAATCGAAGGAGTACCTGAACCTGACCACCAATATGCGGTTAGCAACCCATACAAGTTTTGGCTCGTTATAATATTGCTTTACTTCGCTGATTTACCAAAAACCGTGCTTGCAATGTGCTTTTGCCGCTGGACTAACTAGCACACAACTAGCTTTGGTTAACTTAAACGAAAAGTAGCGGTGATGCTTCGCGCAGAGCTTTGAGTGACACGCGGAAGGCATGCACCTCGCTTCCTGGGTGTTATTGTGATAATATTTAGCATTCGCCGGAGTCTGGAACTTAAGTCATGGGTCGCAGTCTCTGCGGTAGAGTGGCACGTGGTTATTTGCGTCCTGCCGCCAGTTGCCCGCCAGCCAGGAGCCCCGCAGGCCGCCGGGCGCCGCAACCGACGATCCCTCGCAACTCGTCGCTATTTCAGTTTCGGTTTCGTCGAGAAAAAACTCTTGTGTCATGTGACCGACTCTACAACAATCGCGGTGCACCGGAACGTCATCTAATAATCAATCAAAAAAATAACACAAATCTAATTCGTCTCGACGGAGGAGATTTCATCGGTCGGTTCATCTAATTCCGGCGGCCATGAGTGTGAGTGATTCATGCAAGTAGTTTTAAAATAATATCAATCGACGTCCGCCGTGGAAAATCAGGATGCTTGAGAAAAGCCAGCCCGGAATAAGAATACTCACCTTTAATTAAAGATGTTTTTTTTATAATTGAGATATTACTTTATTATACATCAATTTATTTTAAAATATAAAATATGTTTGTTAATATTTTCCAGAACGATATGAATTCATGAAAACACATCTTGATGGTGCAATATAACAATTAATGAAACATTTATACTTAAATACTCTTTGGCAGTATTTTTAATACAATTTTATTATAAAAAATAATGTGCTCGTTCATTCTTTTACACGCCATAATTATAAAAAAAATGTGCTACTATCAAGCTTACACATTTTCGCAACAATATTTATTATTAATTTAGAATATAAATATTAAAATGTTATTGTCTTACATTATTTTTATAAAAAGGTCCATATTTTTATAAAATAATTAAATGTGATTACAAGCAGTCAAATAATAATAAAAAAAACAATGATCATTGTTTTGTTTATTATATGTCAAAGCAAAAATTCAAAAAATGTTCCAAAATTTTACTTAAACAATTTTATCATCTCTAGCTAGCTAGTACCAGATCTACTAGCATTTTAAATTATATTTTAAATAGTTCAGCATATATTTTCATTAGCGTTTGTTATGTTTATATATATTAATTTTAAAAACTGGAAGTACATCTAATATAATAAAATATTATGGTATTTTTACTAATTCGGATCTGCATTCAAAAATTCGTTAAGCCATAATGTGCCAACACGATTATTGCGTTAATCATAATTTTCTTTTTATGTCATCTATTTATATGTAACTAAGTATACAAATTACTAAATAATACGCTAATGGTATACTTAAGCGTGGCAATATATTTAAAAGAAGTCTAAAATACAAATCCTGAAGTACGCAATGCTAAATATATTTTAAGATAAACAGGATTTAGTGTAGACGTGAATCGTTTGGAGGGAGAAAAATTGTGTTCTTCGATCTCACAATTTGAATAAATTTGGAACGTCTTGTCGCTGTCATTACACAAGAAATATGTTTCCGGAACAACCTAACTTAACTTTACCGCACAATATCACATACTATATAGAATTTATTGACTAATATATACCTAAATATCAACGAAGTTGTAATTATAATATTATTCAGACATTTTAGTATTTCTCTGATTGTCTTTATTAAGTACGTGTCTTAATTAAGTACACGAAACAGAACTAATGGGCTCCAGTCCAGGAATCAATTTAGCAGATGTTGATTTTTTGTCAAAAGTTCAAAACATTAATACATTTGTCACATCATTAACACAGCTTTGCCATTTGATGAAATTTTATGTTATTTTTTACACTCTCTTATCTGCTGACTAATCCATCGATTTTTTTTCTACCTCTTATGTATTTTTATGCTAAAAACAAGAGATATTATTTTGTGAAATACATTTTAAGAAATGATTATTTCATTACATTATTGTGTATTTTTACATAATTATGTATACACATACACAATATATTGTGTATTGGAATCAATTAAACGTCGAGTTAATCATTGTTTCATCAAGTGTTTGGTATTCTGGAGGGGTATCAACTGCAGATAATATTTTTGATAATGACTTGGAATTCGAAACTGTGTTTAATCGTAGCGTAGGATCTGGTATCAGAAAGCAGATATATCCAGTCTATGTGATGGAATCATTTTTCAAAATCATTTCAGGTTCTTATCGGTTTTCGTTGAATTAACTTTGTATTTTGATTACAGAAACCAAGAGAACAATGGCAGCCTTCGGCGGTGGAACAAAATCCCAACAGCCGATTCCGAATGACAAGAGCCATGCCGCAGTGGATGGTACAAAAGTTTTAATATATATTTTTTGCAAAGCCATTTTCCTCTGCTTCCGAATTGTCATCCGAATTGAGACATTTTATCGATAAATTACGTTTTTATTAATTACACAGTTTTATTGTAAGATATGCGTCTCTAGATAAGTCATTCGTAAATAGTTCAAAAAGCTTTTTTTTAAGTCCAACTACAATAATAATGCCTTTTTTACAGAAATTATTTGAATCATTTTTATATTTTCTCGGATATATTGTAACATTTTTGCAGAAATACAATATTTCTAAGTGCATAAAACATATCTTTAGGTATTCAGCGTTTAGCTGATACCTATTTATATAAACAAAAGCTCTATTCTCGAGGTTGAACTTTGTTGTGTATGACAAATTGCCTATAAATTAGGCGTTAATATTGCCCTTGAAAGCTCTAAGTTAATATGAGTAGCAAGAGTTAATGTTAAATTAATGTTGCAATGAAAATTTTACCTTTTAACGTATGTTAAAAAAAAAAACAGTACATACAAAGAAGATGCTGATGCCTAATTCGGGGTAGCAATTCATTTTTTTAGTATATAGAATTGTTTTAAAATTGGATAAAAGACTGATATTTGTTTTGTTGATCCTTCAATTTTTAATGTTGTCTATTTTTTTTCAAGAAACATTCAGACTCCGCTCGCTTCGGTCCTGCCCCTCCGCCTCCACCCAGTGAGGCTCCCCACCTATCGCAAACCCTCAGTCCAGGGGCACAAAGAAGACCCGTGCCTCCGCCCCCATCCAAATCCCCGGTCGTCGAGCCTGACTACGAAGTCATCGAGTTCCCATCGCAACAATACATGAATGCCAACCTCAACCCTTCTGCAGGTCAGTTAACTTAACTTAATTTTTCATGAACCACACGCTATAATATGTTCGATGAAATTCCGGGATATATATTTTTATGAAATCGCATCCAGAAGAGCAGAACAAGTTGAAAATGAATGATACCTGTATATTGCACAGCTAAGATGGCTGAACCCTGCATGAAACGTATGTTGTGCTTGTGTTTGGGTTAGAGAGATCGCAAGTGTATATTGATCTGTTTCTTGAAGAGATCCAAATTGTATGAAGGATGAAACATTGATACTGGAAGAGCATTCAAAAACTTCTTGGTGGCATTTTATGAAAAAAATGTAAGCAGCTAGTTCTTGGTTGACATAAATTAACAGTGAATGCTCCAGTGAACATTCAACAAGTGTGAAATGAGACATTAAAAAAATGCACTTTAGTGTGTGTTTCCTTGTTGCAAATTGTTTATAAATATTACAAGGCTACCAACATCCAAAAACATTAAATACCTTATTCTAAGCTGCCAGAGACTACAATGGTTGATATGCATATTTTTTTCATGGCCAGGTAACTAACCGTACTCAACATGGCACAGTTGATTAAATAGCTTCGAAAAATCATTTTTTAATTTAAAAAAAATAGTTATACTCAAAATAATATAGAGTAATACCAAAATATTTAACTAAATAAACTATATTATATACATAATAGAATCCAGGTTTATATAAAAGTTACACAAAATTACTGAAAATGAGTGTTACGGCAAACATGTGAAACATTATAAATTATAATAAATCTTAATTATTTAGGTAAATACTCAGGGTACTTTATTTTCTTGCGTATTTTTAACACTGTTTAAGCTGATTTTGTTCAGAATATACATAAATTAAATAATTAAGTTGGTTTTTCAGGGTTGACGGCGAAGAAAAATGACGGCAACCATTGTGACTTGTGCGGTTGTTCGGAGCCCAGCGTTCGTTGCCTCAACTGCAGCGGCCAGCTGTTCTGCATGTCTTGCGACGGCATGTACCATCGCCATCCCAAGAGACAGACCCACGTCAGGAAGGTAGTCAATCTATTTATTTCAACTGCAGCACTCTTAAATTATACTCGTATTTATATAGTTGGAGCTCTTATGAGTTTATCTTATTGGTTAAAACTTGTTGGAACGACGTTAAAAGTTAATTTCACGACAAAAGTCGTCCCCGAAAAAATAGGTATACATAATGATAGTATGCGTAAATGTAAGTCTTTAAAATATTTGCACAACAGAATCGGTATATGTTGTAGGTTAGGTTAAGTTGTTTTATAAGAATTTATATTCAATTTATTTTACTATTTTTATTACCGGAAAACCGTTTTTTCAGGTGGATACCGACTTTGTCGTGAATACCTATTTTGTCGTGAAAAGGGGCTATTTATTCGGTTCGATAATTGGTACCATATATTATTTAACTGTTGTAATATATTATCTTATTTGTCTGTATTAAAAAAATGCTTTTTTATTTTTTAGTACAACTGTTTTGAGCTGTTCACCTTATAACGACAGTTACTTTAAATTTAACATTGTATTTATCTTATATTTTTATTAAAAGTAAGACATATACGTTTTATGATTTGTTCGCGGTAAGAGTTATTCACGAAAATCGCAACGCCTGGTTTGTAGGCAATTTGTTTTACATTACGAAAATCGATTCTAGTTTGAAGCATTATTTTTCACGCCCACGATTTAGGCATTTTACCGTACAATATTATATTATTGTATTTAAATTCCGATACTTTTTTTGAAAAACTGGAAATAATAAAAAATAAATAGAATGTGCATAAAACGTAATATTTATGGTAGTAAGACTTATCAGCATAAATTAAATTATTAAATGTTAAATTATAAAAAGTTGCTTTGTTCTTTTCAAAGCTTGATGGAGAAATGTCAATATGTTTATTAGGGTGTCCCAGGCTATGTATGGGAAATTATTATTTTTCGAAATGAAATCGGCTCACCCTCTATTTTTATGTGGTTTGGTCCTAGTAACTCACATAATAAATTTGATTGCTATCGGACAATGTTTTCTGATAGTGACTTGATGTTGAAGTTTTAATATAAATTTTTGTATGAAGGCCAAAAAGAGCTTTTGAAAACTTATTGTTTATTCAGCAAATAAAACGCTGTTTTATCTCTTTCTTACAAATATTAAGTAAATATTATGTAAATATTATTATCTATTATAGAAAATTAAAAAAAATGTATTGCTTTTTATAATCAGGGTTTGGCTTTCGCGCGCCTTAGAATTCTATTATTGACATGTTCCGATGCAAGTCGCTATCTTTTCCCGTGGTTTTAATGACGTGAAACTTTTTTTACAATTATTTGGACACCATTCACACAAAACGAGGGGGTGAGCCTTGAAAAAAAACGAAAAAAAAAAATTGGGACACCCTAATGTATATATTAATAAAAATATTGGCATGTGGTGAAAAAAACAATTCGCCGTACACGGCTAAAACAAAAAACATATTTATTCCAAATTCTAAATTGAAATACTAAGAAATCTAATTGGAGCATTTGTAATGATGTGGTGACAATTTAATTCTTGATAAGAAATTAAAGAAAATGTTTCGGCATCGAAAATTTCTTGTGATTAGGAGGATGAATGTGTTCTAAAAAAGTGAAAGCTATCACCGGGAATACGATTCCAATCAGAAATTATGATATGACACCTGGACGTTTGTGTTGTATATATCGAGTAATAATAGGCGGCAGTCCTAGTGAAATTATAAAAAATGACAATTCATCTCATGTTGTGTTAAATTAATAAGATTAATTATTTTCAGAGCTTAGCGAATGTAGGACAAGAAAACATTCGTCCCCCTTTACCCCCCAAAGGAGTTACGACCCCACCAGTTCCGCCCCCCCGCAGAAACAAGGTATCGACATCATGCAATATATCCTAAACTATTTCCAACCAATTCAATTTAATACTTGTCAATGAAAATAATAAAACATTTGTCTTTTCACACAAAATATTTGAACAGTTTAACATGTCATTATTCATAGTCCATGCATATAAACATACTCAATGTGTAAACAGTGTTTATCGATACTTAAATGTTTCTCGTAATAATGTTCTATTGTCTTATTTCAAACTAATCGCATATTCTTAATAAACACATGACTAAAATATTCACCTTAATTTAATAAAATAAATAATCCACGGTTATGATGATGATTGGTAAACTGTTTTTTTTTATAACAGCGATCGGTTTTTTTGTGCTGATTAAATGAAATTTTTTTTATCATTATAATCCAAGAAAAGTATTTGATCACCACACATGGCTAAACATTTTATAAAAACCCTTCAGAAATATTGACAATGGGTTTTGACGGACATAGCAAATTTAAAATATAATGGCAAACAACAAAAAATTGCCATTGTCTTAATATAACCTTCTTTAATACTAATTTGAATTAACTTATTATATACCTACCTGTCATTGTGTATTAATACGATTATTAACAATACTAATTCTATTGTAAATATTTAACATATAAAACATACTACATATATTTTTATTTATTTTTATATTATTATTTTTAATAATTACTTTGGTACCTTGTTTATTATTCATAATTTCATTAAAACATATTATGTTTTATTACATAACCATTTTATTTTAAGCATGATCACTCTTACTCTATAAATCATTGTAATATTCAAATTATACACAAGTATGATTTATTTCTCAGATAATAATTATAATACTCAATGTTTATTTACCAAATCAATTTTAAGCAATATTATTGTGTTTATAAATATATTCTATTATCACATTTACTTAAGTTTAAATTATTCCATTATTAAATAGCCACAGATGTTTTGAGATCAAATCACAATAATGTTATGTCATCTCATGAAAAAATGTTATTCATCAATTCAAATCTTAATAAAATGTTGTATAATTTTTGATAGAAATTTGATTTATTTTATTTTTATTGTGTTAACTGTTAATTAGATGTACTCATATATTTTACATTCTTTAAGAAAAACTGAAATCAATGTATGTTATACCTGAATAATGTAAGCTTAGTTTTAAGATTAATAATTGTATATTTCAGAAGTATTTAAATACACAGGTTGCTTTATATATATTTTTATTACCTTACAACAACACTATAATAATCATGTAATAAATATAGGATACAATTTAATGACAATGTTTAACCACCTACTGAACAAACCCGAAATGTTATTCTTTAAAAGTTAATATTACGAATTACAAGCCCAAAAATATAACACTAGATATTTATGACAATAGTATACATTTTACATTCAAATAATACAATAAAATATACTTATTTGATTTTGCACCATTTTTCTCTGTACTGTACACTAATATTCACAGAAAAGCTGGCAATCGTTACTATTGTGATTCGAAATAATACTCGTATTAGTATAAATATTATTTAGAAATTGTGCAAAACTTTATCAATTTTTTTAACGACTTTACGTCTTATGTACTCGTATTACTACAAGAAATAAAATATTGATGCCAAAGTAATTCTTAGAAGGGCTTAATAACAAAATTTTATTTATTAAAATATTTAGTTCTGAACTAATTTCCGAAACATTTCTCTCTGTTAAAGAATCAATTACAATTTATTAGATAACTAAAGATATTTTGGACAGGTGGCATCGCGAAATGAAAATTTTGGAGGAACCTTAAACCGAAAAATGAGTAGTCCGGTTATTGGTAACACGATTGATAGAACTGCAACATTACAAAGAATGACAACACGACCGTTACCCGCAGTGCCTACCAATCAATCCGCAAGTAAGTTTTTCGCGTGACATATAATAATTACCAACAAGATTAATTACCTACAGCATCATAAAAATATGACATTTTCAAATGGTTTGAAGGCACATTTTTATTTTTTAGCGATGAGAAGACCAGATTTTGAAAATCAAAATCCGAATAGAGATCTTTTGAACAATTCGTCTCTGCAGCAAAGATACAAGCGTCACCAAGAGATGATGCAAGGCACTCAGTCCGACATGTCTCAAGAATTTACAAAAATGAACATTCGCGGGGCGCAGCCTCAATCTCCCGTGAATCCTAGAAATCAGGTGTTTATATAGTTTTAAAATAATTGACTGATTACGATATGTTAGTATAGGTATATATTTTTTGTCTATCTTCTTTTCCAACCCAAATCCACCTAATGTTAGACCCAGGTCTTCTTCTTTGATTTCAAATATTTACGTTTTGTGAACTTCCTTTAACTTGGACCTTTTCACCAATATTGGCAACATCTTGCTGGTTATTAGCCTACATTTTTACGTCCAATTTTTGATCACTACTTTATTTTAAAAAATTACCCTACCTTCCATCTCCTTTCCACTTCACTATTATTTTCTTTGCTCAACTGCATGTGCTATGGTAGCTACTTTTTTCTTCTCCGGATTTCCACATTCTTGACTTAGTCATGGATAGAGACGCATACAATAAAGCATTACATCGCTCTCTGTAGCATTTGTAGTTTGATTAATGATATATTTGGTGAGGTTATATAGTTATAATTGCCTCATAAAAGATAAGACACTCGTTTCTATAACTCTTTGAAATTGCGTTTTAGGTCACAAATAATAATTGGAACCCAGTTATTGAGAAACATCCGGAACCGATGGTAAATCCTGAAGTGGTTCTGTCTCGGAAACAATTCCAGCATGACATCCACACTCACGAGTTGAGAGAAGACTTCCCCAATGCTCCCAGCCCGCAGAGGTCTCTCAAGAGGAGTGGGATGAGCGCCTCGGTGTTTGACCTAAACGCTGGAGGGATGCCACCACAATATCCACAACAAAGGACGAATCAAATGTCTCAGGTAAAAAAAAATGTCAAATAAGAGTCAAGTAAAATTGATCAATTATTTATATATTTTTCTATTGTACAACATTACAATTTCATAATTATCTGTTTTGTAGTTTCATTGGTCTTTACTTTTTTAAGCTCATTATATTTAACGAAAATATTATTTTTCTATATACATACCTGTAACTGTATTTAGAAAGTGTGACATTAGGGAACACAAGAAAGAAGTGAAGCGTTTATACATTTTTCGATGAAAGTAATTTTCTGCGGAAAAATATTTTTAAATATTTTACAAGTAATCAAAAACTGATGAATATTTCATTATTTTGTTCATAAGTAATTTACATAGTACATACTCTCAAAGCATTCACAAATTCTTATCTCTTTTCTCTGCATTGAACTGTGTTTTTTTTATATTTATTATAATATTACTACTATCAAATCACGTAGGTAGAACATTAGACAGTGTGTAGCTGTGCTGAATGGGAGGGAAAGTTGACAGTTTTTTCATGTTTCACTCTTCATCTTCCGTGAATGCAACAGTGTAAAGAAAGATTCACTCGCAAAACGATTCCACAAATACATCGGCACATAAAATGTGTAAAGAATTTATTGATGACAAAAACCTAGAATAATTTATTTTTGAAAATTGACTTTGTTACTTGTAGGCTCAGTCAATGGCTCAGTTGGGATGCATGAACTGCCAGCACCACATGATGGGGCCCCCGCCCGCGGACTGGCTGCCCTGGGGGGGGCGCTACGGCAGCAACATCAGCCTCAACATGCCCCCGGAGAACTTCCCACAGCCGCAAATGTGGATGGGAGGGATGCCTTGGTGTGGAGTGCCAATGTACCCACCTAATATGTTACCTCCCCAACATAATGGTAATTTCTTTCATATGCTATTTTTGTTTGATTTAACTGATATTAATATATTTACAATGTATGTTTATTGAGATGTTCGGTAATTCATTTTAGGGATGAACAGAATGGGATATTCCAGCAGACCTCAGTCTCGTATAAACTCGAGAGCGGCATCTCCCACAGCCAGCATCAGGTCGAGAAGATCGAGAGTCAGCAGGAGAACTAATATGGATCAAGACGACAACTCGGACGAAGACGACAATAGGAGGTCAACAGCCAGGAGGAGCAGCATGAGGTCTGACAGACGTAAACCGTCGCAAGCTCCAGAAGAGTTTCACAAAGAAACTAATTCGAGGCCGACTAATCATACTCAAGATGTGAGAAGTAGTCCGATGCCGGATAGAAAATACCAACTGAGTAGACGAACGAGCGACGCGTCTGAAAGAAAATCTTCTGTTAATGTCAACACAGAAACTCAAAGCAGAAAAAGCCGCGCATCGATTCCTAAAGAATCGTTAGGTACAGATACTTACCCATCTTCCGACATCGATTCAGATAGAAAGAGTGTGATCAAAGAAGACACGAGTGTGCACTTAGCAGAAGCATTGGATGCACCTCCTCCACCGACGCCGCAACATTCTTGGCAATGCGAATATTGCACTTTCGTGAATGAGGCGGGCACTCGAGTGTGTGACGTTTGCTGCAAGACTCCGACTGCACCGCCAGCTGCCACTAAAGACTTGCCCAAAGAAGACGACAGACCGAAGAGCCGAAGACTTTCCAGCAGCGAGAGTTGCGCGTATGACTATAGTGACGCTGAAGCTTACTCCAAGAGAAAAGCTATTCCGTCGCACAATCGCGCACCGCAAGCCGCGACAGAAACTGACTCTAACGATGAGGCATTATCGCACATCGGCAAGAGAGGTAGGCGTAGGAAAATATCTTTTTTCCCCGGTACAAAGTAGCGTTACCTCACTCCACCTCAACATCTCCATTCCCGTGTGCATTTTCATGAGTAATCACAGCACTTCTAAAAATACGAATACATATCTCCATTTATTATAAACATACCTACTTCCTTTGCAATACATAAACTGTCACAAAGAATTTTGTAATTGAAATGTGAAAACATTGAGACTCCTACGAGAGCTGTAATGTTTGATGAACCTTCAATAAACTTTATGCCAAAAAAGAAAATTCATTTATAAACGCCGTAATATTATTATAGGTGCGAGCGTTGCAGCGAAGTCGACTGCATCATTTAGACGTTCAATAACACCCATTTCCGATTTGAATAGAAGCACCGAGGAGCTCAATATAAAATCCTCGCGCATATCAGAGAGTAACGTTATTCATAGAGTTAAAACTGTAAATAGAAAACAAGCAGCTGAAAAAAAATCCACCGGGTGTGGTCCATCTCCTCCGAAAGAAATGGAAACATCGAAACGTTCAATAATGAAAGATAATGATTCTGAAAAGTCTAGAGTCAAGTCTCCAGCTGAAGAAGTTAAGAAAGAAACAACATCAACGGGAACGTCTCCTTTGCCACAAAGCATTTCAACACAGGTAAGTATTGTTGTAGAAAAACAACATACAATAAGAGTATTATTAAAAATATATTCACTCTATAATTCAGACCGACGGTTTCCAACAAACTGTGCAAGCTCGATGTTAAGGAATGGTGGTCGTAATATTTTTTGAAGAGCCACGCCCATTAAATTTCTTTATAGTTGTCATTATATTATTGTTTTGAATATATATTATAATAATTTTATACGCATGTTCTGAAATTCAAACACTCTTTAACAGACGTACGATGTAGTTCAAAACGTAAAAAAATCCATGGAACAGTTAAATAGAAATGATGAAATAGAAAATACAACGACAAGTTATACGGAGACAGGTAAATCAAAAAGGAGATTCAATAAGCCTATGAAGAGATCAAACTCCTTACATAATTCCAGAGTACCGTCACAGGACATGGAACGTTGGGCCTCTTCCCATAAAAGTGATAGATCCATAAGTCGACTATCTTATTCTAGTGACACGCACGTAAGTAATTCACATTGTGACTTTATTATTGATTTAATTCAATATTTCTAACTTGTATTATTATTTTAGAGCGTTCCGACAACTCCGCCACGAGAAGAAAGTCCAGCGCCTTACGGAGATTATGAAGACTTCCCTGAAAGAGAAAGCAAACGCCTCGGTCATATGGGACCATTGAGAAGTCGATCAAACTCAATGTTGGCTTCAAATCATGGAATGGGTGCCGGCATTCCGTCATCATATCGCAGCATCATGGATCTTCGGAAGCCCGACTTGTACAGAGAAGAACAATGGAAAAACTCATTAATAGATCCCTTTTTATTTTCTAACCAAAGGGTGATGACATTTATAAATAAATATTATAAATATTTTTAATCCAAAAAGCTTAGGTATTTTTTTAGTATTAATTTAAAGGTTCAGTTTTCAAATAAAAGGGTATTAATTTCTACGAATATTATGTGGTGTTATAGAAGCTACAAAAGTATGTATAATTATGATTATTGGTATTTTACAATCCTTTTATCATATAATTTCACTGAGATCAAAAGAGAAAATACGAGTTATAAACATTACATTTTAATGTTGAATGTGGAAAATGTTAATTACCGGTAAAAAGATTGAACTTGACTAATTCATAATTATATCTGTAGTATCAAATTTTTACAAAAAAATATTGGCCCCGTTTCCTATATTATATCAAATTATCATATTTTATTTTATTCGGATAATATATTTTATTATTTACGTATTTTAATCATATGATTTATTTACTTATTATTTAATATGTATACCGTTGAGTATAAATAAGCTATGATAAACATAAAACCTAGCCATGTGTGTAAGTCAAAAAATAGAAAATCTTATTAATTTAATAATGTAATATGATGAACCCCAAAAGAGCTCATTTTAAAATATTTTGTGTGCTTTTTTTTAATAGAACAATTACAATGATTATCGAGGCGACTCCCAGCCCCGGGAGTTCTCTCAAGCCTATGCCATGGACTTGTTGCAACGCAGGCAAAGTGACGCTATGAAGTCTCAGGGAATGGAGTTAGTCAAGTTACTCAGAGTAAGTTACAAGCTTATTTATTGTATGCTTCTAAATCACGGATCAGTTTAGGTCCCTACATTAAATGAACATTCAAGAAACTAGCTAAATCTTGAATTAACTTATTGCAATGTTTTTAATACGGTTTAAAATGTTTAAGCTGTCAAGTTAGAATTTATAAAAATAATAATTTAAATTTAAAATTAAAAAAAAAAAACTTTTATTTAAAAATGTATATTTATAATGTTTTAATTTATTTTAAATACATACGTTACATGTAATTATTACTCAATATATGGTAGGGAGCTGGGAAGTTTCATGGTAATAGTCAATACATAAATATATTTTTTTAAATCAACTTAAAATGCAATTAAACGTAAAGTTTTTCTTCATTTGGTTTTTAACATGGAATAAATCTTCATTTACGGTGGTAGTAAACGGTTTTTATATAAACAATGAAACCTTTGTTAATGTTATCAATCTTTAACTATAAGTTTTTTTATCGTGTGGAAAAATACCGTATAACAAAATAATAATAATAAAATATACATCGATTTACAATATCCAAAAAAAAATGTTGTTTAATTCGTCTTGATTTAATTTAATATTTCAACGAAATATGACTATTTGCATTTACGGTGAAATGAAACCCAAAAAACACTAAAGAACTCCAACAATATGACCAACAAATTTTACTTTTTTCCAGTATGGTGTTATTTTAAAGCTCTGTCTGATGCAATATATTAAATTTTATTCCCGGAATAGGTTTTTCATCCACAATTTATCCAAGTATTTATTTATTTTCGCTTTAATTTACGGAAAAATATTTTTATAGGAGGCAGAACTAAATAACTTCTCTGCAGAAGAACTTCAAATAGGAATGACCAATTGCGGATCTCAAAATCCGATTCAGTGGTTGAAGGAAAACTGGCCTCAGATGACTGAGACAGTTCTAACAGTTGCCACAAACTATGGCCGCGAAGGCAAAGAAAACACTGTCGGCACCATCTCACACCACGAGGCAAGAAATGCTCTCAAGAAACATAAGGGAAGTGTGTGGCAGGCTGTTACAGAGTGCGTCGAACAAAGACAAAAAAAGGTAATTGTAAAAATATTTACAATATAACATTAAAAATCAGATGAAACATAATTTTAAGTTTCTTTTTTTAAATCTTTGAGTAATATGGCAATAACTACTGATAACTTTTCATTCGGTTGTTATTTTATTCTAAAACATTTGAATATTTTTTTGAATAAAAAATCGAATGAGCTTAAATCAGTGTTGCCACAATACTTTTTATTTGTGCATTGTACCAATATGGAAATTTATAAATTATGTTAAATATTTCTTTTATAGTTTTTGGATCTTCAATCCCGGGGTAAGTTTAGTAGAGAAGACATTCTAACATGTCTCACGGCACACGAAGGGGAGATAGAAGCCGCTTTTCTTGAGCTCAGCAAAACTCAATTGAAACCGTTTCTTATGAGAATATGGGGGCCACCTTCGGGGGCTGAAAATGAAAGCGGGAACACGTGGGGCGTTCAGGAAGATTCCGCTAAGGCTCTTCCTGGTGAAAAACAAGAGGAGGATGGTAAGTTAACTTAATTTTTTTAAAATTCACATTTTTTAGTAGAATAAACCTAATAATACATTTTTACCCAATTATTTTATTGCTACACCCGCCCCTTGGCATTTTTTTGGAATTTGCTAACTAAATTATTAAACGAAAATAAAAACGATCTCCACGTCTATCAATTTTTAGCCTTAAAAAAATGATAAGCAAACAAACATTTCTCACCTCTGATATTATATATATAAAATTTGATTTACAAAGTACGGTATTCTTCTTTCTTCAAAAAATAATTGAGATGCACATGAATAATTGCAGTAAATCTACAAACGAATACCGAAAACAAATAAGGGCATGAATATCAAAAATTTACTCATGTTTTTAATTGTATTTATTATTCAAAACCGCAGATTTTTTTACATAATTATGTTTTATAATTGAATTTACTTTTTTATATTATTTCAGTGAGGTTGTCAGATTCGAATAAACTACTTGATTACATAAAAACACAAGCTGATCAGGCGACACTAGCTAAAGAAGCCACTTTAGAAGCAGCCAGATCGGTAAGTGACCGTAACAGTATCTTACCGCAAGCAGCAGCAAGTAGTCAGGTATCTGGAACCCCATCCTCCTCTAAAGATAAAACAGTAACCGTCGATGAGAAGCTTTCAAATGATAGCCAACCTAACCCTTCCTTTGATTTTTTGGCCGGCCTAAGAAAACTAATCGAACAAACAGACGGTGACCAATCTACAAACATGGTATTAAGAGACATCGGAAACATAATAAATAAATTAGAGCAAAAAAATTCTACTCCAGAAACGGTAGAAAATAAAACACCTAATTCTTCAATAAATAAATCTATAAATGTTAAAGGAGAATCTTCACATCAATCTCCAAATACTATTAATCAAAATGAAGATAACTCGTCTTTGCAAAAAAATCTTACTGAATCAAATGAAACATCATTTTTTCGAAATGATCAACCAATTAATGCCCCCACATTAATTGGAACTGTCAATACAGAATATAAGAATAATAATCTTGATCATAATCAAGCCTCCACTTCCAAAGGTAGGGATACAGTGGAACCAGTATTATTACCTGAAAATACAATAAATATTAATAAAAAGATAATACTATTCAATTGGAAATAACAAATGAGAAAAATGCATATAATTCCAATGTGGAATTGAATTCTGTAAAAATAAATAATCAGTCTGAAAGTGATAGCAGTGAGACTGATGAATCTCAAAGTGATATTGAAGAATCAAAACAAAACCATGCCCAAACAGAAAATAATAATTTGAAGAGTGAACCTAGTGAAAATTTAGATGTAAAACATGAAAATATTTCAAATCAGGTAAGGGGTCATTTACACACACAAGAGGGAATGCTTGAAATACATGAGTTAAGTAATACTGATAATACTCAGCATATTATTCCAGTAAATGTAGATATTGATTCTAGCAATGAAAAAATTCAGCAAAATGGCAGCAACCTTGTTCTAAAAAATTTACCGGACAATTCAAATAATCAAAGAACAACAAAGAAAGAAAAAAATCCAGATAATAATAATTCTCGTATTATAAACAAATCATTATCATTAGAATCTGAAGACAAAAATATTAAGGAAAATAATAATAATATGAATAATAATTTATCAATGACCGAACCGCAATCATCTTATCATAATAACAATGTACAAAATTTCACCGAAACACCAAAGAAACCCCAGCCGCTGCACGATATAATGGAAGACACTCAACGCTTGATACAACAAATGAGGGATGAAATCAAGTCGGATATTGCGACATACAACTCTGAAGATAACATAACAACTGAAGAATCATCGAGTGATGACGATGAGTCTGAGAGACAAAGCGATGATAATCTATCTGATTCTTCTGCAATGCCAGCTTCCAGCATCCATGAACTACACAGCGGTGACAATGAATCATTTACACAATCCTTTAGCGACGAAATGGAGTCAGGGGACTCCGAAGGAGAAGAATCTCTTCACGAGGAACAATCTGAAAGTGTTGCAGACTCAGAAAGTGAGCCCGAGCTTAATAATGTAGATGACTTGAATGATAAGAATAATATAAGTAATGACATAGAAGAAAAAACTTCTAATGGAAATAAAATTACAATTATTTCAAGCGATATCATTGACACTGAAAAAGACCAAAACAATAATTCTAATAGAGTTATTAAGATTGAGACGACAGATCATTCAGAGTATACTTCTGATGAAAATGATCATTATGAAGAAGCGGAAACTCACCATTACGATGAAGCACAAGCATCACCACAAACTACAAGTTCCCAAAATGAACTCAACGTATTTGATAAACTTGTCACTAATCTTCAGAATGATGTTGCACACATCAATGAAAGTCCTGTTCAGAGTCAGCCAGCAAATAATAACTTATTAAGTGAAAGTGTTGGAGAATTAGATGTAACACCATCAATTTCAGAGATCGTAGAAAGTGAAACAATTCATGATAATATATCCAAAGATGAAAATAATGAAAATCAAAATACATCAGAAAATACTGCATCTGCATCTGCATCCATCGAATCGGTCGTTGATAAAGTCAATGTTGATGATCATAAGCAAGTCATACAAGCTAATGAAAACATTCATGAAATGAATGATAAAATAAACGTAGGCGAGGATCCTAATACCTTAAATGAGAATAAAAATGAATCTGATAATAGCACAGTCAATCAGAACACAGTGGCTTTACATTTCCCATCCCCTTCTGAAGAACCATCTACTTCTGAAGAACAAATATCGACTGATAATGAAGAACTCAATTCTCAAAATGATAAATCTCCAAGTAGTGATATGTCAAGTGAACAAAACAAAGCAAACATTATTACTTCCGATATAATTTTAACTAATTCAAATGAACAAACATCACACGAAGCAGAAGTTAATGGAAATTCATCTAACGGTAACATTACAGAAAACTCCAAAAGTGAAATAAGTCCTGAATTACAAAATGCAAGTGAAATTAATAACGACAAAGGCACAACTCAAGTACCATCACAAACTTCTAATGACACTTCTGAAATAATTATTATTCCAAATTCTCAAAATAATAATAATGCTGTAATAAAAAGTAAAAAAGTCACTAAACCATTTTCTTCTCAAATACCAAAACTAGAAAAATCGGTCCCCAATAAGACCCCATCAACAATACCTGTAAAAACTAATCTTCCGAAAAAGATTCCTTTACCTCTCGACAAACCGGCAGCTTTTGGAAACTTTCAAAGTGGACACGTTAAAAAATTACAACAAGGTTTATTTAACAAAGTTAATGTGACTATTTCAAAAACTCCTGATATAAAAATCCCTAAAATTCCTGTCCCTATAAATGCTAAGAACACTAAAGATTCTAAAATTGGTTCTGCTATTTCTGTCGGGGCGTCAAATAAAAATGAAAGCGGTAAAATATCAAGCAGTTCTCTACCGGCATCATCAAAAACTACTATAGCATCAAAATCGTCCAATGGCGGAAGGAAATTAAAACCGTATTTTGTAGAGACTTGTTTAAGTGATGACTACTTCACGGAAACAGATGAAGAAGGGAAAAAACCAAAACCGGTTACTAAGAAACTGATATCGCAAAAGCCTCTAAAGCTCATCAATGTGGAGATGGTGATTGAGCCACCGATTGAACAGAACGATGAGAATAACTTGATTATAAACAATAAACAAATTGATCTGTCGGCTATTGATTTCAAGGAGGATTCTCCGGAGGTCAGTTTAACATACAATAACTATTTTAGAGCAGTGATAATTATTGATTTGTAGATTTTTAAAATAAAGAGTCTTGTAAGATTAATATTTATTATTTTTGATACAAAACAGAGGCAGATAAGAATGCTGTTAGCGGAAGGCATCATGCCGTCATGGGAGCAAGCGGAAGTTGCAGTGGAACTTGTTCAAATGAATTTTGATAAAATCACAGCTCTTCAAGCCGCTAATGAATGCACAACAATAGAAGCTGCGCTTTCCTACCTTCAGCAAGAATGTGAACTATGCACGGGAAAATATCCTATGAGAGAGGTCAGTCTATATCAAACGAAAAAATACTTTTGATTTATGTTGCCGATTTATTATTTAATTCTAAATTATACGTTACAGATGGTGTCCATGCTCACATGCACCCACAGATGCTGCAAAGAATGTGCCATGAACTATTTCACCATTCAAATCACGGATCGAAGCATATTTGATTGCATTTGCCCTTTCTGTAAGTTACCGGAACTGCACGATCTGAATGAAGATGACATTCTTGAGTATTTCTCTAATCTAGATATAATGCTGAAGAGTATTCTAGAGGAGAATGTGCACGAACTTTTCCAAAGGAAATTACGAGACAGAACGCTTATGCAGGATCCAAACTTCAAGTGGTGTGTTGAGGTAAAGATACAATGTTAAATATTGTCCATAATCTGCCACAACTATTGCTACTCTTAAAATTAACGCATTCATACTTTATTATTTTTATTCTGATATTTCCTATTGCATTATAAACTGTTTTTCATTTTAATGATGTGTGTTTGTCCCTCACACACAACAACCTTCTTATTTTAGTGATGTATACAGCTTTAAAATATGTATTTGTAATATCATATAATTACTGTCGCTATGCTAACTTTTGTAAATAAATATGATTAAAACAATATAAACATATTCTTTTAGTGTTCTTCTGGCTTCATTGCAAATCCAAGACAAAAACGTTTGACCTGCCCAGATTGCCGTTCAGTAACATGCGCCCTCTGCAGAAAACCAGTAAGTTTACATCTCAAAAATTATGTAAACTGATTTAAAATACAAATTAAATAATGCATTCATTCTTGTATAATTATAATCAGGATGATTTTAAGATAGTATGTAATTTAAAATGAATATTTTCACCATAGTGGGAACCACAACACGATGGAATTACTTGTGAAAAGTTTTCTGAGTGGAAGGAATCAAATGATCCTGACAACCAAGTGGAGGCTGTGAAGAAGCATCTCGATGATCATGGAATAGATTGTCCAAAATGCAAATTCAGATTTGCTTTATCGAGGTACAAAATATATTTATATATCCAAATTTATTTTACCAGATTCAATTCTAATTGAGTTTTTTTTGTTCACTCTTTTACCTTGACTCTCTGTCTGAATGAAATATTTCTATAATAATAATTACGTATATTTGATAATTACAGTATTTCAATGTGTCTATATGACGGTTTGCAATTATTCCAGGGGTGGCTGCATGCACTTTACGTGCTCGCAGTGCAAATATGAGTTTTGTTGCGGGTGCGGTAAGCCATTCATGATGGGCGCCAAGTGTGGCTTGAGTCCGTACTGCGCAAAGCTCGGGCTACATTCACATCATCCGAGAAATTGCCTTTTCTACCTCAGAGACAAAGAACCGCATCAATTGCAAACATTATTAAAAGTAAGCATCACACAGTTCATATTCATAACAATTCTTTATTTACACCATCATGAAATAACATTGACAGCTACGGATTCAGTCCTAGGCACACCACACCGTTTTGGAGACTTCCTTTTTAAAAAGCGTATAAAAAATTATGAAGAGTATTATTTTATGTAGAAATATAAAAAAATAGTTTAAATAGTGTAAGCCACAAAAGCATCATACTTATCGCTTAATGTAAATCAGTCAAAGACCATCGATCATTGCTATGATTTTGAGAATGTGGTGAATTTTTCTGTTTTTTCTTTTCTGATAAGAAGAAAAAGAATGGTATTATGGATAACTTTTTTTTTTTCGAAAGTTATTTTGAGGCTCCCAGAATTAAAGATCGAAAAAGCGCTTATGGGATAGGCCGCCAATATTCATTGTATAACAAAAAGAAACAAATACACAGCATAAATCATTCATAACGGTTAAGATGATCAGTTGAATTGCACAATATTACCTACTGCGATGTACAGTTCGTTGCACGCATGTTTAATATTAAAGTATTGTCTAAGACCCGCCTAATTCATTTTCATTACATAATTATCCAGGTAAAAGATTACAGTACGAATATTATTTGTGTACATAATTATTATTTTCATTGAACAAAATAATTGTTTGGTTTTAGTTAAATAATGTGGAATTCAAAACCGAACCTGCTGTGACAAACAATGAAGAAGGCACCAGCACCATCGCAAGATGTCCTATTCAACTTCAAAGAGAAACTCCAGCCGGCTTAGTGGACAGTATCTGTAACTCTGATGTCGCCAAGTCTCAGGCAGGATTGTGCAAGTAAGTGGAAATAAAAATACTATCAAAAAAATATCTATAATAAAATATAAATAATTTTGAAAAAATGTTATTTCAATTTCTGAAAAATGCAATTTCAAATTATAACTTATTTGGCTTAGAAAAAATGTAAATGAAAATATACTTAATTTAGATAATTTACATTGCTTTATTAAGTATTTTTCTGGATTTCGTGGACTACATTTAAGCATTCTCTAGTAATTCATAATTACCATTGATTACACATCTGCATTCTGCATATTTTTTTTGCACAAGGAAATTCATTTTGAAGATATATCATACACTTTACAGGAATCACTATGTAGAATATCTATGCAGAGTCATCCGTCACAATGATCTGGACAGCATAGCAATATTATCTACCGATGACCTAGAAACAGTCGTCAAAAGAGCTGATATAAAATTACCTCCGAAACCCTACGGATCCGTAGAAGGCTTATATAGAACTCGATTATTACAGGTTATTTCTTAAAATATAACGATTGCAGTCTTTCATTAACCGAAACCCGAACAAAGCAATAAGTTATACGGACACCCGTGTTTTAGTTTCAATACACTTTTCACAGTCATGTATATAATTCGTTATTATTTATTATTAGGGCTCATTTTGTGGAGTATCTGGTGGGGCTGATTCATAATCTGGACTCTCTGCCGATTATGGACCTGAGTGACATGGTCGCCGAGTTGCGGCGCCGCGCTATCCCGCTGCCCGAGCGCGGACCTTGGGACACGGATCCCATCTACTCAGAAATGTGTGCCAAGGTACTCCACAGCTCTGAAGCCAAAGCATGATGTGATCTTTCTATAGTATACTTATTGCTTTGTCAATTTCTGTTTTAACCAACATGACTGTTGAAACACAGTTTTTTATGGTGAAACAATTGTTTTGTTTTAGATTTATCTAATGCGATGAAAACATTTAACAATTTCATAACAGTTTTATTTTCCATACCTAATTAATTCAACGACTCATATCTAATGTAATCCATTACTAATGTATTGTTAGAGAACCATAACCAAAAAAAAAAAAAAATGTGAGATTAATAATGTCTTGAAACTGAAATGATAAATAAATTAATGATGATCACTTTCTTTTTTCAGATTATTAAGGAACAAATACCTTTGGATTGAAATAACGATCCCGCTGCAACATTTATATTAGAGTTTAATATTACAAATGTCTAGTTCTAGAATTAAATAACAATATTAATCATTAATGCATATATGTACAAAGTGATATACTTTATGTTTATTTAATAAAAATATATTCAATAAAATTCATGTTATATTTTAATTCTCATTTATAGTATCGTCATATACTCACAAGATTAAGTTAATTGTATATAAATTCATTGTATAATAATAAAATGGAAACATTAAAAAATGCATTGTTTTAGTAATAAATTTTCACACTGGTGTGATTTTTGATTTAGTAAACACAAACAGTATACATAAATACTTTAAAATAATGATAGTTTCACAAATGACTTATCTTTTCACAAAGTTACTATCCATATTATTGTGCGACCTTTGAATGTTATAAATGTTGGATTTAATTCGACTCTCCACACTTCCGTGTTTAGCCGCAATGCGCAGCTGTTCTTCTACAAAGTCTTCTTTGTATTTCGTGCTTTTATCTTTAGCCTCCGATCTTTTTTCCTGTGCTCTGTAATCAGACACATATTTTTCCCTTTGCCTATCTCGTTTGGTTGCGTCTTTCATCATTTCTCGCCTTTTCTCTTCCATTTCATCTTCATTTAATCTCTTACGTTGGGGTTTTTCCCACTTTTTTGTAGAAGGCTCGATAGTCTTTTTTGCCAAATCGGAATGAGAAGATTTGTGATTCAACTGAATCTTGGTACCATCGGCTTTTACTAATCCATAACTTTTTGTCTGCGAAGTGGATTCTTCATCATCTCTGAAATGATGATTTTTGGGTTTATCTTCACGATATTTATGATCATATTTGGAGTAATTATCATTCTCCTGAGGTACTTTTGGTTTCTTTACATTGTCTCCATATTTTGAATGATTTTCTGACTCATAGTTTTTTTTTTGTTTCTTTTCACTATAATCATACTTCGTATATTTATCTTTCTCATATAATTTACTCTTATTTTTTACATTGTCGTCATATTTTGAGTAATTATATTTATCGTGTGATCTTTTTGTATTATTTTCTTCATCTTGTCTATTTCTTGATGAAGAACTTTGCCTTGTATCATGTTTCTCATGTTTTGATGACTTGTCCTTTCTTGCTGTCTTCTCTTTCCGACCTTTATCTTCTTCATCCGAGTCAGAGCTGCTGTCGTGTTGGCGTTTTTTACTTTTTTTATGTTTTTTAGATTCCTTTATCTCGGCTTCCGAATCAGAATCAGACACTGATGAGTGCCTCTTTTTCTTCTTTTTTTTGTGAGATTTGTTTTTTGAATGTTTAGCAAGCAATAGTTCGTTTATGCTTAAACCGGAATCTGCAGCACTTTTTAATTTATCCAATTTTTCAGCCAATTTGTTATCCAAGTCATAATCTTTCTTTTTTTTTTTCTTCTTTAACTTTTTCTTCATTGAACGTCCCTGTGAATGATAAGGTTTATATTAAATATATATATGATGATTTTACTTCACCACAATTGGCTAAATATCATATTGATTTGAGCTCAATATTTTAAGGTTTACAATACTATCTCATAATCATCAATCATCATCATCAGCCTGTGTCCGTCCACTGTTGAACGTAGGCCTCGCGCATGAGTCTCCATCCTCTTACATTCTAAAATAATCCACTATTATTTCCATTGCGACAAAAGCAAACTATTTTAATTTATTATACGAATAGAATTTTTACTTGTAGTAAATTAGAATAATTTCAAAAATATTTAGCTTCCTATTACATCTACCTATTTTACCTACCTATTACACCTACTGGCATTGCACTTAAGCAAACTACATTCTAGTTGTATATTTAAGATACTAGGCGACTGCATGACATTGTATCGCACAAATAAAGGTGAGTTTGAAAATCTTTACACCAAGAAAATCCTCTTCGATCCTCTGCCTATCTATTACCATAATATATATTACTATTATCTATTACAACTAATAATATGAGGAATAATACTGACATGTAATATAAATGTACTCTACAGCAATTTTATTAATTATTATCATTAAATCAATTATTATAAGAAGTTTAATGGAATTTAAAAGAATATTTTTCATATATTTTATAAATAATAATAGATTACATACCTGATCTGCTTTTAAAAGCATTGTTAATTCCTTCAACTTCACAGGATTTTGTAAAAGTTGAGCTCTCGATTCAAGTTCCCGTTTCCTTATAGCGACCAAAGGATCCTCCAGCAGTTTTCGTGCCATGTCCACCTGAGTTTCATTTGGACCGACTTGGCCACTTAAATTCCTGATGGAAAACGGTATACACTCGTGTTCTACGTGATTCTTAGGCGGGGCTTTTATATAAGACTGGTTCGACTGTTCATTCGATACAATCTTTTCAAATGTTTTATCGACGGCTTTTCCGAGTAAATATTGTTCTCGATCCACACCTTCATTGGGTTGCTGTAATCAGAATATATATTGAATTATGTATCTACTTCTCTATGTATCTACTACTGAAGAGCTACATTTCAAAAAAATACCATTAAATTCATAATTTTTCAAGTAAAAAAAATATTGTTAATACAAAAGTTTTAAAAAATTAAGCGACAAAAATCATTGTTATATATGTTATCCTATAACTTCACAGAACTTTGAAAAAAAGGTTCTTTATTTGAATTCCTGTTTTTTTGTAGACACGAAAAGGTTCTCCAATAGCTTTAATATCATGTCAATCAAAGTTTGAATTTAAAGAGATAAATTCCGTGCGAAAAAAATACTTTTGTAAACACTTTAAAAAAAATTGGTCATTTTTGTTTATTCTTAAGTATTCATGTCAACTATTTACTGGCACAAGAAGAACAGTAACTGATAAGTTCAACAGAAATCCCCGTGGACAGTGTGGCTACTGCACAGAAGTGTTAGATATCAGATTTTCAGTAAATGATTGATATTTGATAGCAACTGTAAGCTTTGCGGTGAAGCCACGAAAATCCTAGTGAAGTAATCCGCAAAAAGAAGAAAGTGATTAAACTTATCGCAATCATGGGTTAAAAGAATATAGAAAAAAAGGTAATTTGATAGATCAGCATAACTATGAAGATTATTTATAATTTATGATATGATACTTATATACATAACATAAAAGGTTATTTACTTTGTACATCCAATCCATCTTCTTGTTGGAGCCGTGAGTGAGCACGCCCGAGGCCTGCCCCTGGCTGGTGAGCTCCTCGCGAGAGCGTTCGCTGTCCATCTCACGGCGCAGGTCGTCGATGCGCTGCTTCTCGTGCGCCTGCGCTTGCTCCGCCTTCCAGACACGCTCTTGGTTCTTCATGGTGTTCGGATGCCATGACTTTTTTGTATTCTAAAAAATAAATATAAATATTTATTGTAATACTTCAACAAGTAAATAGTTGCTGCACAAAAACTAAAGCAGCATTTTCATTAATCTGGCAATCTTTTGTTATCCTCAAGAGCAGTCGTCTGAAACAGCAAGAAATTTTTTAACCATTTCACTCTTTACTCGACATGCTGGATAGGTACCCGTAGAGAACTGACTGAACATGCTTAAAATTAATTTAAACAATGACCATTGGTGTCATGTCGTTGTTATGTATTTTTTTATAAATCTAATCCAAACCTACGTCTGCATTCCAAGGGTTGGAAGTTAGATGTAAATGCATCATCATTCATTAGTACAAGAAGACATTTTTTATAACTGGCCTAGATGTCTGCTGAGGAGTTGTGTAGTCTTATAATCTAAATATGTGGAAAAAATAAAACAATATTTCATATTTATAGCAGCAACTTTTTATGGTTCCACCAGAGAGCTGGCTAAAGCATTGTATTAAGAGTAGCTGGGAATCAAACCGGTGATCCCATAACAGTCAAGTGTCCCTCGACAAAGTGAGTCTCAAATGAAAAACAATAGATATTATTTATATTAGATCACTTTGATACTTTTTGACAGTTTGAATTACTAAAGTTTTCATAAATATATTTCTTCAATACAAAATTGTATTCATAAACGTCTGTCAATGAATGAAATTTAGGTGTTATAATTGAAATATATCATAAGAATTACATTTTTAGTTCAATTAGGTCGTAATGATTAATATAAGAATCATATTTCATTGATCATCTACCAGTAAGGAATATAACAGAATAAACAAAAATCTTGAAAGAGAAAAAATATTTGATGATCTTGTAGGTAAATACTTACTAAGTCACCGCCTCCCATGGTAAATAACCTTAATACAATAAGGAAACAAACCAATTTTATAAATTATGTCTAAGAATTACTATATCAACATAAAATATCGCTCGTTATTATTTTTCTGAAGTAACATAACCTTTCTGTCATATGTAACTTACTTTAATCATAGACAATAATACTAGGTGTTGAAAACAAACAACAAGCAAAACATTAAAAATACCTATTATCAAGAAAATATTTTTTATTATATTTATCGCTTTTTGCTTTAGATACTATTTTGCAGCACGCTTTTTAAGCATTCTCTCGTAATACATAAAAATGTATTGAATACTCTAGAATTAAATCTAATGGGTACATACAGGACTAGAATCGGGCTCAGTTTCGTAAATTTCTTATGTCCCGATTTTTATTTACTTATTAGGTTGATTTATTATAATAAATATACAATTTTATTTATTTATTAGGTTGATAAACTCAAATAGTCTTGCAGTAGATTTAAGTTTCATGTGTTAACAATGTATTCTCACATGAGTGACGAATTGATATTTCATATTTGGCTAGGTAGTCAGTTAAAATGTGTTATAGACTGGAACCAAAATAACTTTAATAAGTTGTGTTACGTATTCATACACAACTCTTAAGTAATTTTTGATTTTTGTACGTATGGTGAGAGACTTGAGTGACGACATATATATACATCCTTGTTTCTAATGCATTATGTAATAATATGTTTGTTCCGACCATAGGCATACAATTCTATGAACTAGCATTAAAATTGTTAAAATATTATGTTTAAAGTATATGTTAATATAATATGTTCATAGAAAAATCAATAGTAAAGGGTTTAATAAAAACTGTTATCGGCAATTATTTTTACTCAAAGCTATCCATTTTGTGTTATTTCTTGACATTGGATAAAACAAACATTAACCGAACGTGAAATTTTATTATCAATACTTGAACAACTGTGAACTACTATAATTCGAGATAATTTTGAATCAATATTAAGGATATTAAGTGTTTAAAAGGACACACATACATAGAAAGAATAGAAAAATCGTCAGATGGTGATAAACTGATCACATAAATATTATGTGTATTCTGAAGTTAAATGGGTAGCCATAATTTAAAAAACTTAGATACTATAGAATAAATCCTAATGCCCAAGTCCAAGTCCAAGTTTCGTACTGTTTTTCGTCCGTTTGCATTCCTTCAAATAAATGTTGTTTTGATACCTGCTTGGATGTTTTGTTGTTTAGACTTTAGATAATACATAAATAAGTATGTTCATATCTACTTACTTTGACACTAATAGAGCTGCGTGCAATTGATTTTATTTAGTTTGATTGCTTAATGATATTACGTTGGTTATAATCAGTTCGGCTCGTAGAAATACGCCACAAAAAGATAAAAGACATCAGCGATCTATCATTCACTAACTTTGTCACTACAGACGACCAAGCTAGATGATCTCATACCCTTGATTATAACTAAGAATATTTTAATGAAACTGTACAGATTGGGACATCTCACACAGCACCAATTGAATTGTTATTAGCAAGGCACGGCAAAATGCATGTTAAATCGCAAAAATATGCGCATTTAAATGTGTTATAATTGCAAAAAATGCAACAGTGTAAGTAGGCAACAACGAAAAAACAATAAATTATGCTAAAAGTAAGCAAAAAATGCTCCCATGAAAAATGAGTTCTAAAAACATAATTCCTGTTCTATGAACTTACACGAAAATATTTTGAATAAAAAATGCTAAATAATCGATAATAAAATCTCATAAACTTAATAAACAAAAATAAGAAAAAAGATTATTTTCTTTTTCATTCATTTTTACAAACATAAAAGGGGAAAATTGTCTAGTAAAACAACAACAAAAACATCCCTATTTTTATCTAAGCACGGCGCATCTAAAATATTTACATACCTGTATATGAGCAGCCATCGGTTGTAACTATAATACATGTGTTCATTGTACACAGATGGAATTTTTAGGAATCGGAAGGGTTAAATAAAAAAATACGTAAACTTTATAAAACAATATAATAATATGTTGTATTGTAGATACTATATATGTACATAAGTTGAGGTATGTAGATACCAATAATAAATTGATCTTTCATGAAATCATTACAGCGACAAACTTGTATCAAATTAAATACTTTCAAAATATAAATCCTCACATTAACAATAAATTCTCACCGATATCTAAAATATTGTTATAAAGAGGTAGCAGTGTTGTGATGGAATCCTTAGTACTTATAGGTATTTAGGAACCGAGTACATTATGTTATCAACTAGTTTATAATAATATATTGAATTGCTACAAATACATTAATATAATTAATAATTGTATCAATATTCCACATGGCTATTATGTGTAGTTTCGCGTATTATCATAAAGCATGTTCAGTAATCAATGCAAAGGAATATATTAGGTACCTATGCTAGACAATAATAATATATAAATATTATCAAATCCTTATTGACTATACGTTAAAAAATATCCGGAGAACCGGAACGAAACCAGTCTTATAAGTCAGCTCATTCACATTATTAGCTGTGACTTCCTATCGGACACTATCAGTCATCAGTCTTCCCATCCTTTAAGAGCAGCAAACAGTAAGCGGTCACAAAACCTAGTAAAAAAAATCACAAACGCTTTTTTCGTCATAATGGCAGTCAGTACTGACACCCCACTTATCGCGGAAAGTCTTTGGATTGAAAAGGGCGCCCAGAGCACGAGATAAATATTGCACGGTCGCGACAATCGACAAATAATTACACTTTTATCCACCGCTGAACTATTTATAAAACAAAATGTTAACAGATTAAACGTTTTAACAAAAGTTGGATCGTTAACGATATTTTGGCCCTTTAATAAAATAATGAAAACAATATCACTACATGATGTATTCTCGTTATTTTTTAACATTAGACTACCGATAACACAGGAATCATCTATTCACGACAGTATTTACTTCACGGGGAAACGTACAAAAGTCTCATCAAACTCAGTCTTGCAAATATTCACGACGCCCGGGCGAACTGAATGACGGAGTTCATTCTTATCGGAGTTCCAGACTCTATCGGCTTCATGTACATCTTTCTCTTTCGGGGAGGAAGGGACATCATGTCTCGGCGGGACATGTCGAGGAGATCCAGCGAGTCCTCCGGCGACGAGGAGCGCTCGGGCGTGGAGCCGGGGGGAGTCAGCACCGCGGTGTCCTCGGCGACGGCCAGAGCGGCTTCCACGCACTTGACGATGTTGCTGTCGGTCTTCAGGGCGGAGCGGAACTCGGGCACCGGCTGCGGCGCGAAGTAGCCGTGGTGGCGCATGATGGCCAGGTGGTCGTAGGCGAAGGGCGCGGGCTCGGCTTCTCCCGCTTCGGGCTCCATCTCCGCGACCTCCTCGGGCGCCGCCTCGGCCACTTGCGCGACTTGCGCCGCCGCAGCGGCCGCCAGCAGCGCCGGGTCCAGCCCCGCGGGCGGGGGCGCCTCGGCCCGGTAGGTCTCCTGCAGCTGGCCGATGCCGACCGAGGAAGGGTGCTCGATCATGTCGCCGGCGTGTCCTTTTATGTGGGCTTCCATTTCCTTTTTGCTTTTGAAGGTGTCGTCGCAGATCGTACATTTATAGCACTTGGCACCGTAATGCTGGACGCGATGAAGTTTGAGCACGTGATTGTAGCCGAAGTCTCGGAAGCAGATGTCGCAGTGGTAAGGCTTTTCGCCCGTGTGCGTACGCGAGTGCACCTTGAGCTGCTTGGAGCACGTGAAGCCCTTGCCGCAGCCGGCGGCCGCGCAGCGGTAAGGCTTCTCTCCGGTGTGCGTGCGGAGGTGGATGACCAGCTGCCCCGACTGGATGAACGTCTTCCCGCAAACGTTGCAAGCGTGCGGCCGCTCCCCCGTATGGATGCGCATGTGACGGTGCAGTTTGCCGCTGTGTTCGAACGCTCTGCCGCACACCTCGCATCGGTAAGGTCGCTCCTTGGTGTGGATGCGCCGATGGACTTGCAAATTCTCTTTGACGCTGAACATTTTGTGGCAAAATTCGCATTCGAACGGTCTCTCCCCGGTGTGCGTGCGATAGTGGCGCACCAGTCGAGCCGGCACGGCGAAGGTCTTCCTGCACACGTCGCAGCGGTAAGGGTCGGAACCGGAAGCTCCGGCGGCGGCGCCCGGGGCGGAGGCCGCGGGGGCTCCCAAGCCGCGGCCGTGGGAGCGCGCGTGGCTGGTGTGGGCGCTCTTGGTGGCGAAGCTCATGCCGCACTGCTCGCAGGGGAAGCGCCCCGAAGCCACGGCGGGCGCCACCGCGGCCTCCGGCTTGACGCTCTCGGCCGCCTCCTCGTGCTCCAGCGAGGGCATCCCGGTGTAGTACGACCCGACCATGTCGTTCATGCGGCTCCACACCTTCTCTGGAAGAAAGAAAAAAACGTCAGGATGCCGGTCGGTGAAGTTTTATTTTTAAATTATATCGATCGACCTAATAATTCGCTAAATTTTCGGGCATCGCAAACTGACCGGATGGCGTCTCCGTTTTCTCTCGAGGCGGCATAAAAATATTTTTGATCCATTCTTTGTGTTGCTTCTCCCACAGTTCCTCGGACATGATGGCGACCGCCCCGCGGACAACCGAAAAAGCGAGCGGCCTCGAGCAGCGGCGCCCGACTTGTGAGGCGCGAGAGGCGTCGCTGCCGCGGCCGCCGCCTTCAGCCGAGCCTCGGGGCCACGGACGGGGCGAGGGCGACGGCCGCACACGTGGAGCTGCAGCGACACGTGCCGCGGCCAGGTCAGTGCCGGCCCGGGCAGGCGTGATGGGCGCGATGTAATCGACGAATTTCTTTGATTAAAAATATATCATTTCTTCGCACTGACCGTGATAATATTTTTTAAGTCATTATTCTTTCGGGTGTTTCGAGACCGTCATCGGAATGAAGTTGAGTGCTTAAACAATATTTGTTATTTTATAAATTTAACATTCGATTTAGTATAATTATAATTTCGTAAAATGTACTCGTGGTATTGAAATAATATATCTTAAATTATTATTTGGATGAGAGTACATAAATAGTAATAAATTAATTTTCCGGATCATTTTCCATAAAGTTATATCAATAAAACATTCCATAAGCGTATTTATCTACGATGTGTGTACATATTTAAAATTACTACGATTAATAAATAACCGATACCCGCCAACATCATCATACTCATAAAATTTGTGTCGGAATACATATCGAGCTTTATTTAAGTTTTACTTATCGATCGAAATGAAAAATGTCGTAACAATCCTACACCGAAATGGATGAATATAGGCCCATTTCGAGCGTTTATTCGAACGTGGAACTCGACGCTCGGGTATCGATCTCGGGAGCTCCAGTAGTAGGGTAAGATGAACCGGCGGAGCGAGGGGCGGGGGTGAATGAGTCCTCCGCGGAGGTGAAAGTGATCCCTTCCCCTCCCCACCCCCGCCCCCGGCCACTCAACGCGAAACTGTAACAACCGAGCAACTTTCCGCGGCTGGCTCTTCTAATATTCCACACGGGGAGAGATGGAGGCGCGATCGATCGCTTTGCAGAACATTGTTGGTGCTCTCACTCTCCTTTATCAGATAAAATTGTTGCGACACTTTGTAAACATTCTCACGAACATCAAAACATTCAAAACTCAAGTAAAAATATATTCGTTTCAATATCAATATACTCATATTAAATGTACGATATTTTATAACCATAAAAGTTCATTTGAATATTTAAAAGAAAGAACACAATAGAAATAAATCACGATTGATACGACCATAGACAATATTTTAATAAAAAAAAATATGAAAAGAACCATAAACATTTTTTTTAACCCTTTATAGGACAGTGGCAAATATAAATGCCTCCGCAAATAAATATATTTGCCACCGTGCATGCAAACGCAGTTGTTTTCTTAAATGTTAGGTGGCATTATAATTAACCACCCCACGGAGCCTTATACAAGTAATTTTTTTTTTCTTGCTCCGTAGACTGATGTTAATTAAATTAAATTTAGTTTTTCTTAAAAATGAACAAAAACGTTATGCCCTATAAAAGGTTAATCTATGGGTACGACAACATTTGTTTGAAATAAAGTGCGAGTGATACGATCGTACATAATAAATACATATTAGTTTATCACACCTGTGAGATTATAGATTACTCTTGTACATAAACATCCAATGGTAAAATTCGCCTTCAAAAACCTACGCTTAACCTTTTTTAATCAGTTTGAATTACCTTCCACACGCGCCCCCAATACCGTGCAAACAAAAATATTTGACATTTTTATTTATTTATTTATTTATATTACAAGTATATAAACTGTCTTTCTGTGTAAGTGCATCTGTATACGAACCGGATGTCACAGGCAAGATTTAAGCTAAACCTAAAGATGTAAGAGCCCATGACTAAGGCCAAGAATTAAATTATTTTTGAGATATGCATAGTCATAATAATACATGGTTAATAATGGGTTGCAATATGCAAGGACATGATAGCTGACAGAGTTTTGATGCGGCAGTTCGTGACGATCATATACTCCAGATAGAGGAACGGATATGTAAATTAAATCATCCTGTAAATAATTTTTTTAACACAGTGTATAATGTGTTCTTAATAGAACTGCAGGATCAATGAATAAACTATACGTTTATGTATTGCAAGCTTTACCGTGAAGTTGTTTTCGTATAATATTATATAAAATACGTAACTTTGTAAAAGTGAATCTCCGGCCGAGAAAATAAATGTTTGACTTGCATTCAGTGGATAGGTAGGTAAGTGGGCGGCCGGTCGGTTTCTAAGCGCGGCGTGACGTTGTGAGGCGAAGCACCGCGGCGCGGCGGGAGGATCGCGCCGCGGTGCAGGGCCGCCACGTGCCGCCTCCAGTGATCAGCGACCTGGCTAACTAACACCGCGGTGAGGCGCGTGCAGCGATAAAACAAATCGCCAAATAATAATGCATTCCGAACCCGATCGCGAAAAACAAGCGACACTGTCCAGATAAATCGAGGCATGAAGAGATAAATCCCACCAGCTCCTAAACGCAATCAATTAATACCGAAAATTAAAAAAATATATACGTACGTTTAAACGACACGAAAAAATCAATGCATTCAAAATTACACTAAAGACCGTATTAAATTGTTTCTTAAGAACTTTAAAAATAATTTTAAAATATTAATAGATAATACATGAATTTAAAATTGATTAAATGTCTATTTTTGGAAATGACTTCTGCATTAAAAAATATATTTTTTAAACATTTGATCACTAATGGTATGATTTAATTGTTAGGAATATTGGGCGATAGATTCATTTTATAGCACTGTGTATTTTCTGTGTGGCTCATGTATGTACTCGTATTTTAGATAATAAATAATGACTAAAATTAAACAAATTTTGGAACAAGTTATCTCTTCTTGTGTCCTCAGTGTGTGTAATTATTGATAAATGATAATATCTTAAACGTTAAATAGGTATAGTCTTAATGTAAATAGAGTTGTTTGTCTTCAAAAAATGTATTTTTTAATTACAAATAAATATATGTACTAAGAAAGGGATAAATAATAAAATAATTAAAACACTGATATTTAAGTGAGCTAAGTTTACATTTAAATATGCAGAGTAAATAAAAAATTACCTATGGTAATAATTTTAGTATCGATATAATTGTTTTATTACACACTGTCTCAAAGAAATTAAAAGTAATTTATAAATCAATAAATAAATAGTGATTTATAAAATATTATATATAGGTAATAATAAATAATTAAAATAATACATAATTGTTTGCGTATCTAAAATCTGGTGGTATTTCAAATAAAATCCAATAATCGATAAATGTATACGTACAAAAATATTAATACGCATATTAATAGACATTCGGTAAAATATAATATCGTAATTTTGTTAAAACCTAAATAAAAAATATTGTTTAATTTAGAATAAATGTAGGTACGTACCTATCATACCAATTTTCCGTTTTCTAGATGTTCTGTAAAAATAATAAAATGGTAAAATTAAAATATAGTCGCTTCCGTCAATTTAAATAAATAATTATATTATTTTAGTATTTTTAAGAATTTATTTAATTTTATCCAAATGCGTTTCGTTTACGCTCTCTTAATTAATGGAACCTACGCACTTCCCCAAAATCGATTCTCTTTTAAAAGTTTTAAAAATAGATGCTCACACAAAAACGAGTTTAACATTTAATAAAATGAAATAACCTTTCTGCAAAATCCCCGAAACACAAGACCGGACAAACAGAACAGACGGCGTACTCACCAAAAATAATTTTCGGGCGAAAATACGACGTTCAATAGAAAGCTTGTTGGCATAGGTTAAAAATGATTTGGCAATAGCAAAGTTCACGCCGGCACCTCGATATTTAATCGAAAATCCACGAATGTGTGTCTTTATTCACCGATTATACTAAAACAGATGCACTTTTTAACTGATATTTAGGAGTTTTTAATATAAAACTTGACAGAAACATGGTAGAGCATCCTACTGAGGACTCGCAATTCACTATAATGTTTACCTCTATCAAGACCTAAGGCGAACGAACCGCATCGGAAATGGCCGAAGTCTACACGAGCCGCCCTCGGCCTCAGTAAGCCGCGGTTCAGGCACGTGGAGGCCGAGACCGCGGCACGACGGGCGCGGATACGTAGGAACGTGTGGCTTCAATAGGCGATGAATCAACAACTTAGACTTGCGTACAATACGTCATTGATTTTATTTTTGTAAATTCTGTAAAGCAGCCCACATGCAGTCGCTTTAATGACTTTCTGATGGAATTTCTAATTGTATTCGATTAGTAATATAACATGACTAATAAATTTAATTATTTTACATTTTAACCGCTTTACGTGACGATTAATAAGAGATTCATTGGAGAAGATTTATGCAATATTGTTGGTACCAGGTATTCTAAGCTTTCATTACAATCACACTTCTCTTTTCATCTATGTTATCCGTGCACTAATGGCAGGAATTTACATATTTAATTATAAAACAAATAAATGTTGTAAAATAGATTTCGTCAGTTGAATATCTTGCATTTCAGTTTTAAAAATGCATTCAAAAATATTTATGCCATAATATTATTTAATAAATAATCATGGATTTTAATTCATAAGCAACAGACTTTACTGATTAAAGAGTTTTATTGTGAAATTGTTAAAAATAATATTATCTTAAGATGTTGTGAATTATGATAAACATACATCATGCATTATTAAAGTCATTGTTTTAGCTGTGTATCATATTACGCATAACTTTTATATTAAAGAAATATCTGAACTTGTCATTTTTTCATATATATTTGACGTTTTTAAGCTTTTCCTTAACTCGTTTTAATGTTTCATATAATTTGACATTTGATTGAAATTGAACGTTCTGAAAACCATAAGATTTCCATTTAAGCGTGGTGTATAGCAAGATGTTATGAGATACAAGTATATACCGATTAGCTAGAGAAAGCATCTTAAAATGATACAAAAAAATGTTATTCTATTTCGAGTGATTGTGTTACCTCACAGGTATGTCCCACTCCATTCGATCAAAAATATTTCTCTCACACACATAATCACGCATCAAGTGTTTTATACGTGTTTTAGGACATATTTGCACCTGAAGGTCCACTTGGGTAAAAAATTGTTGCCAACAACTTCCAGAACCGAAGTCCGAGTACTTGAAGAATGTGTAGCTATAGTATCCGAGGTATATGTTATCCGAGGTGATTTGTGAAACGTTTTTTTTTAAGGAAATAAGATTATTAGCCCAACGGTCCCGAAGCCTAGACCATTTTGTCAAGGGGTAGCTCAACCGGATAAATATTTTTTTACTATATCTTTTTCATATTTGGACCATATGAACACCGCAATTTGCTGTTTCACAGTTATGTACGCTCAGGTTGTCTTAAATAAATCTTTATTGTTCTATTATTTTAAGCATAAATTAAAAAAGTATTTTCAAGGTCAAGATGACCTAATCACCAGAAAAAATGCTTTTAATAGGCAAGCGCACCCGCAACGTTATTGCGAGCGGAAATTATCTCAAAGATGAAAAAGAGAGTGGTCGTTGACCCGGCTTGCTACACGTGTCGGACCCTGCCGCGGTGCAGGGCCTCCCGCGCGTGGTGCAGCGCCGCCGTATAACCTTCCCCAACACAGATAAACGTTGCCGCAGACGCCCGAGACAAGTTCATCCAAAGTCAAACGCGCCGTCTCGCTCACTCCGCCTCCGACCCGCAAGCCAGAAAGAGACACCAATACGAGGCATGACAAAGTCAAATTCTTTCAACGGAACGGAACGCTGACAGCATGGGAAGCGCTTTTTTCATCCGCCTAACGCGCCGCCAGCAGAAAGAGACAACGCTACTTCATTAATCTGTCTATCTGCCTCGCCTGCTACGTTTTGGAATACACAAATATTCGAATTTCAAATATTTTGTTTTTTTTTTTCAATAATTATTATTACGAAGCTATGAAATTAATACACATAAAAAAGATTAAGTAATCGAATGTCAAATATTGTTTTCTGCGTTCAAATAAATTAAAAAAAACAGTGACGAGAGGGAACTTGAAATGTATTCTGCTTTTTATTGATAGGGGCTTTTAGTGTTCATTTTATGTAAACGCATTCATGGGAATTGAGGTTGCGATGCAGAGGAAATTTTCGAATGGACTCAATGTCGCCGCTGGACATTATGGCTGTACAATGTAAATATAACATGATGTCTGTTGTTGACTGCAAGAATTAAAGATATCTATTCAAAGTCCACGAATGATCGGGAATGCGGCGGACATTATGACAGTACACCATTGATGTACCTGGACGAGCAATTTTGAATCAAAATAATAACAAATAAACAAATATGGATTTTTTAAATTTTTATTAGAATATTATTTTATTATTTCAATATTCTAATCTACTTTTATAGATCATTAACTATATTACAATATTATTAATAATTAAATATACATATACTATCCATAAAATTCTTTTTTCAACGCGTCAATCCAAACACAAAAATAACGGCAGAAGCGGGATGCGTTGAAAAAAGAATTTTATGTATAGTATATGTATATTTAATTATAAATAAACAAATAATTAAACGTAAATATGTACACGATCGTGTATTTATATGTAGTGCAATTTATGAAGCAACGCTTTATCACAAGTTTTTATGATTTTTAATATATTTATAAATAATTTACTACCATAAATTTGAATAATTTACAAAAAAATTGTTTACGTACTTTAATTTTGTTGAAATTGTATTTGAACACTATTTTATTTCAAATACAAGGCTAATAATTATGGGTGTGTCTTTTTCGATATTTTCCTATTCATCATCATCATCATTATCAGCCTGTGTCCGTCCACTGTTGAACGTAGGCCTCCCGCATGAGTCTCCATCCTCTTCGATCCTCCGCCTTCCGCATCCAGGTCACTCCCGCTTTTCTTCTTATACGTCAGTCCATCTTGTAGGGGGTCGGCCAATGCTTTGTTTGCCAGTTCTTGGGCGCCATTCCAATACTTTTCTTCCCCATCGACCGTCGTCTCTTCGACAGATATGTCCTGCCCATTGCCACTGGAGTGTGCCTATTCGTTGGGTAGCATCCACTACTTGAGTTCTTCTACTGAATTTTCCTATTACATACATATAATGTCCTCGAGTGTGGTTGACAAAATAAACGGCTTGGAATGTTATTTTCAAACTTTAGAAATTGTCTTAGCTCGATACCCCTTTTTGATAATTCATGCAACACGCAATTCGCATCTCTCTTCCTCACGGCCTTTAGCAGTTAACCCTCCGATAAAATCATCCATGTGACATTTGCAATCATTTTAAATAGGCAATTAAAACATTATTAAAACATTCCTACAAATACGCATTTTTGTCGATGTCATATAGAAGCACTTCTAATTTTATTTCCGGCTTCAACATTTATCTTATGTTTCCGAATGCACTATATACAACGTTTTAAAAGCAAGTTAGCGAATTAAAAAATAATTCAATTATTTTATTGACATTGGCTCCTAAATTATATGAGGTATTTTTTAATCGCATGGAACTCACAGCGGATCGCCACCACAACCTGCTAAGAGGAACATTATCATTGTGACAGGCCCCTTCACCTGTTAGTTATTTAACACCTCTGCATCCTGAAGATCTTCTTCCATGTCCGATCTCTGCTGAAGAATATGTTCGCCACATACAACACTCCCAATGCCTGGACCCAAGGGTAGCAGGATCCCTATCGATGCATTAAAAATCAAATACTACAATATTTTCTCGGTTTGACCATATTGTTATCATTAATGTAGGTAATTTTTCTTTTTCAGATCTATGGTTTTGTTATCAATGGCTGACGTAGTGATTTACATAATCTAGGTATGATTTTAAGAATGATAGGTATTAAACATTTCGCTTTAAAAATGAGAATATTTATTTGTTTTCTATATGATACTATGACACTACTAAGTATTGTTATGTACCTACTCGTTCAGTGGTGGTTGTTGAGGATCTCTTATGTTCCAAAACAATTTGAAGATTAATTATAAAATGATTAAATGTAGACATTAACTAGATTGTTCATTACTCGGTTACAATCTTATATACGCTATGATTGCATGAGTATAATATTTGATGTGTGTAATATAATACATATTATCAGCGCAACATAAAACCAAAATAATAATCAGCGAAATAAATATACGTATCTACTCAGCTAGTTTGTAACTAGTGTAGAAAAAAATACATCTTTTCGAGTTTATTTTATAAGACTTCCACTAGGTGGGTACGTTGAAAATACCATTTATAAAACGTATTCTTTTATTTTAAATATTTTTGTTTATAAATGAAGAGTTGAGTTATTTAACGAATAAATTGGATTGCATAATTGGATTCATAGTTTGGAAAATTAATAACTTGTGAAAACGCGTGTAGTAAAGAAATTTTATATTATAAGATGGAAAAGGTACGTAACGGAATCAAGAGCTGTTCCCATTTCTTAAAGTTAAATTTATTTGTAGATTAAATGTTTTCTTTCTTCACATTGTCATGTTTCATTGCGCGGCGATATCATAGTTGTAATTGTAGTAGCTCTGGGATGATGTTTTACATAATAAGTTAGATAAGTGACTTGCAGGTACAGTCGTTTCGTAATTCTTTGTCAACAGAATAATCCAACTGGATACACCACTATCAGCATTCTCCGCTGCTCTTTAATAAGTCGGACCGTGAATACATTTCGACTTGTTCACTCTGCGCTAGGCCCGGGTACTTTCATCCAGTATTAGATTGCTACCCATTTAGATACGCACACAAATAAGACGAATGAACCCTATTTAGGTCGTAGGGCAAAATCCTCTTGCCACGTGTCGCACAGGTTTAACGTGGTCGCCCATAGCACGGGCAGAAAGATGGTCCTCGTGACGTCACATGGGCTGGGTGGGGCGGGGGCCCTAACGAAGAGCTGTTTTCCCCAGGACCAGCTCAGCCCCGGCCCCTGTGCTTCGGCGCAACTGCGGAGTATGGACCCCTCGTCCAATAACCCCAGCAGGATGAAGGCACGCATGTTCGGGTACAACATCAAACGTACCTACCCACCATCCTCCTCGAAAACGAGGGGAAAGCTACTTGTACGAAAATACGGTGAGGTTGTTATACCTTTATCCCCTTTGTATTGTATGTCTCTGTGTTGTGCCCCAGAATTTGGGCTGAGCTCCGTGTTTCGGGGTTGTGGTGAATAACCTTGTATTGCGGCATGAAAATGTTCTTAAATATTAGTCATTACTGACACAGTTGTTATCACTATCTAATTACATCTACACAACAATACGTACGAGTATTTTACAAGTATTATGATTGTTGATGTACATATATCTATGATTATGCATCATTTTAGAGTTTCCTTATGCATTTATGTTATTCGAATATGATTTGCATTCACTTTGCATGTTTGAGAGCCATTTCACAATTAATTTAAAAATGAAACAACGATTGGACTGTATTCATATCGATAATTTAAGTAAAATTAATGATACTAATTCACAGAGACATATAAAATTCATCGGTTTTCAAGATCCACGAGAAGTACTCAGTATTGATGCATCAACATATAAAGTATTAATAGATGTACTGACTTATATATAATTTATAGATAAACATTTCGTTCAGTATGTTTGTTCCTGTCAGTCAATCAAAAAGATGCAGATTCAATTATTATTAGAAATTATTTAATTAAGACATGCCGTAAAAAAATCATTAATTCTAACAGGAGAAATGAATGAAATATTTTATAAAACTAATCAAATTATATTATGGAATAACAAAGAAAATTTTGGTCCTTCCCATTTAGTGTCGATGACCGAAGTGACCTACATAGTTTTGGCATTCTGAAATTTACTTTTCACCAATTTTGGGTTCAACCTGACCTTTAGGCTTTACATTATATTTCAATTTATTTATACAAAATGCACGTACCTTCTTATTTACAACAACCAGCCTTTTGTTTAGAATTATCTAGTTCTTAACAAAAGAAAGTGTGTAAATATTTTTATAGCAAAAATAACGAGCACTAAAATTAAATATGTCTAAACAAAGTGTGCTATTATGTAATATGAATAAATTTTTACATATATTTACTCGTATATATATATATATATATATATAATGTTATCAAACTTTATATTCACCGTCAGATTATTACAGGATTAACTACAATAGATACCCATATTGACAGTCATAAAATAGTATCCCATAAAATTAACATTTGAAAAAACGGTACTATTCGGTTTCATTTTTCAACTTTAATATAACTTATAAATCTTTTAAGAAAAACAAATAAAATATTTATAACTTCTTGCATATACTCCTATATTATAATAATTATTAATAGTTGAAAACAAAAGTAAAGAATTGTAGGACCCTACCTCCATTGTTGTTTCTATTTAAAACGGTCGTTTCTTTCCATTCCTTGTCATTTTATTTTTGTATACTATAACTCGAAACATTTTATTATCAAATGTAATTTTATAGATCTCTTTCGTGAATAGCCTTAATCAAGAGTTTATTTTTATTCTGAGTGATCTTGTGCTAACCGGAAATTCCAATATGTAGTGTGATTTCCCAGTCACTTTTTGTGTCAATTTTTTACTCCATTCTGTTTACTGTGATAAATAAAAGGAAATAAAACTTGATTCAATTATATCATTTAAAATGTATGACCATAGATATGGTTTGAACAGAAAAAAAATAGTTGAATCGTATTATCTTTATTTTTCCAGGTTTTTCAAATTGTTTCCATCCCGTGTCCCAGTACGATGGCACCACCTACGCATAAATGTTGACAATGCTGAACTCTATGCACTTTATACCTACTGGGCATTAGTTCCATACTGCTGGATTTAAAAAATACACTATTTGTATTGCGTAGCTATCTATCATGTATTTTCGCCTTTGTATATAAACAAACGGTGAGGTGACCATTCAATCTGAATTTTCAAACTTATTCCGGAATACTCATTTGATCATCAGGAGATCATGCAATATACAATGTAATTAACATGAATATCAACAATACTTTTTTTTTTTAAAACTCATTTTTTTTTATTATACATGCGATTCTACCATGATCATTTAACAATCTTCTTCGTAGTATCAATCCGGTGGATTGGTTTGCAGCAACAGAATCTTGCATCTCGATCTCCATTCCTCTCGGTCCTCCGCAACCCTTTTCAGCTCAGCATAAGCGCTACAATTCATGTCCTCGAATACTTGCTGTAAATACTCCCGTCTAGGGCGCCCTCTACAGTTTCTACCCTCAACCATCCCCTCCACAATATCGTGAAGAAGACCATCGTGCCGCATGATGTGACCAATCCATCGGGCTCGCCTCTCTGAGATGGTTCTTATTAGGTGCCTATCTTCCTTGATTATCCTGAGAACCTCATTGTTCGTGACGTGGTCTCTCCAGGAAATTCCGAGAATTCTTCTGTACGACCACATCTCAAAGGCCTCTAGTCTTTTTTTATCACTTTCAGATAAGCACCATGTCTCACAGCCGTACATTAAGATGCTCCAAACAAGTGTTTTGACAAGTTGCTTGCGGAGCCCTAAAGTAATATTCTTTGACTCAAGAATTTTGGCTTTTTAATTGAAAGCTAGCCTTGCTTGATGTATTCGACTGTTGACTTCTCTTTTTGTTCTGCCATCCCAGGTGATCGTACTTCCAAGGTATACAAATTCTTTTGCATCTTTTAGGGGTACTCCTAGCATTGATATGTTAATTTTCTGCTGCTCATTGCGGCTTACTCTCATGACTTTGGTTTTTGTGCTGTTTATCTTCATATTGTAGTTGGAATTAAATATGTTTTCCATGGATGTCAGCGCTTCAGTGAGTTCATCTTCAGTTTCAGCAATCAGAGCAATGTCGTCAGCAAACCTTATCATATCAATCTTTTCGCCATGTATTTTAACCCCCTCTCTATGCCCCATTTTTTTCCCTGATGTTATTAATTGCATTTTGTATGTATACGTTGAAGAGTACAGGCGACAGAGAGCATCCTTGCCTCACTCCTTGACGTATTTTTGCTTCCTTTTGGACATTTCCGAGTGATATTATGCCAGCTTCTTCTTTGTAAAGTGAAAATATGAGTCTTCGTTCCTTGTATTTGACTCCAATTTCTTTCATTACATCGAAGAGCTTCTCCCAATCTACTTTATCAAATGCTTTTTCAATGTCCACGAAGGCAATATATGTATCTTGGTCCACTTTTATCCTCTTTTCCAAGATCATACGCAGGGATAAGATTGCTTCTCTGGTTCCCATTCTTTTCTGAATCCAAATTGATCGCTAGTGAGAGTCTTTTCAATTTTTGGTTCAATTCTATGTAGGATTATGTTGGTCAGTATTTTGGATGCATGGGATAGAATACTGAGTGTTCGGTGTTGTTCACATTTTGTTGTTCCGGGCTTCTTTGGCAGAGTTACAATTACACACTTATTGAAGTCTTCTGGCGCTATTCCTGTATTATAAATCATCTGAGTCATTGTGAACAGAGCATCTAGAGTTCCGGTTCCTGCCGATTTTATTAGTTCAGCTGGTAGGTCATCAATCCCTGGTGTTTTTCCATCTTTGAGCTTTTTTAATGCGAAGTCAAATTCCTCTCGGATAATTGGGTCTCCCAAATCATCGGCATCCACATCAGTTTCGTTTTCTAACACACTCTCAAAGCTGGTATCATTACTTCCGTTGTATAGTGTTTCCAGGTACTGTTTCCATCTCTCCCCTATTTGTCAAACTATATGTCCTCAAACAGTATTTTCCCGTTCTCTGCTTCTATCGCTTTGCCTTTTCCAATTTTCATGCCAAAGAAATCCTTTACTGACGCATATGCAGTTTCAATATTTCCTTTTTTCATGTTGTCATTGATTTCTTTGCATTTTCTCTGTAAGAATGCTTCCTTAGCGATTCGTGACTCTCTGTTTATTCTGTTTCTCAGTGCTCTATATTCACTTTGGGCCTTGTCATTGGGACTATTTTTGAGTAGTCTCCTTTTTTCTATCATGTTAACGATTTCCTCTGTTATCCATTCTTTTCTTGCCTTAGGCTTATCTTTGCCAATGACTTCTTTTGTTACATCTTTAATTTTTTTTTTTATTTCCTCCCAGATTTCATTAACATTTGTCAATTTTTTTGTGGCGCAATGTTGTGTTTTTTTCGTGTATTCTTCTTTGACATCTTTGTTTTTTAAAGCTTTAGTGTTCCATTTATAGTTAGTTTTTTAACAATGAATTTAACAATGAATAACAATTATCTATCGAAATTGTGTTTCATCAAATAGATACACCTATGCTTATTACTTTGAATTAACACGGATCATGTTAAGCACTATTTATTATTCTGTTAGAATAACGAAATATGATGCGTTTATACATGTAGAGAGCTGGCGAAGTTTTAAATTGAAGACGAAATCGCGATAATTCAGTAAGTGAATAAACATTGCTCAACGTGATTCATGTTTAAAACAAGGTAAGAAGTATTTATATATTTTAGATGTATCTAGAATTTATTGCTTAAAATAAAATAATACATATTGTGTTTATTTTAGCATTTCTAATATCACTTATAATTTTTATATATGTACCGTGATAAGGTTCATTGTTTCATAAAGTCTTAAACTCAGTAATTTTGACATTATTGGATCAAAAATCCATAATTATATAGAATTCATTTTAAATTATATGGAATCTTTAAAATCTTTAGATGAGAAGGTTTTTAAAAAGTAATTATTTATATTTTGATCTTCTAAATTTAAACTTGTTTCTCAGTTTTTGTTTCATTGTTGTTAGTGGTGGTTTTTATAATAACGAATTCCGCCTCTCTTCCGTGGCCATGTTTTTCACGGAAATGCAATATGTATGTAGAATGGTCACTGCCATACGCATGCCCAACGCCAAACGCGCCGAATAGGTAGGCGCCCGGGATAGGATGAAGAAGCTCAGTTCAAAGGCTCTGGTTTATCGTCAATAAAGTGCTCTCCACGTGTTGGGTCAATGCCCTGCGTATTTTGACTATAAGTTTGGGCAGGCACGGGTGTTCCCCCGCCCCAGTGATGTGCGCGGGGAGCTGTTGTCATGGCTGCGCCCCCCGCGGGACTGCAGCGCTCTACTGACACGTGGCCGAGGCCAAGGAACCGAAACACGTGGACTGCACTTTGTTGTTTCTGTTGGAACATAATGGGACTCTGTTCGATGCTCTGCCATTGGAACGCTGACACAATGCCAGTGGACGCAATGCGATACGAGAAGTATTCAAATTTGAGTATTGAACTACGTAAGAGTATGCACATACTTTATTATTATCTCGCATAAAGGCATCTAATAAAAATATCCTATACCGATTTGTAGTGATCGGTTATATATCACGAACACCAATTTACTTGTTCCTTCAATTCCTTATTTATGATGTTTTTTTACCATATCCGCTGCATATTTGGAACATCTAAACGCTCAAGCTATCTATTCTTGTCCCAGATTACCTGTATTTCAGAAGGTCTACATAGGGACATATGTGGTGATGAGATCGCGAACCTTCATAGACTGCGGCTGTAGTACCAGAAAAATACTTAGGTGCTTAATAATCAGCGCTTTGTTAAGGAGATCGGATGATGAGCCCGACTCTCCCGAGGCCTGGACAAATTATTTTGTTCTTAAGGGATGGTTAAGTCCTACCGGGTTATGAATAGAGCCTACAGTTGATTAAATAAATTTTAAAAACCAAGCTTGGGCTGGTTTTGAACCGTCGGCGTCTGAATGACAAACAAACACTTAACCACTAGACTATGCCGCCCGGCATATCTATGTGGTTATGTATAAATGCCTGTTTTCCAGTGGTTTTTATACGAGTATGTCAACCTGCCTTCCGAAAGTAATGGTAATTTATGACCATGGTCATAAACACAAAACGATAGTCTTACGACAGCATTGCATTTATTTTCTTAAGATTTCATAATTAATAAATAGGTAAATAATACATTACCTAATCATATTAGTATGTATGTGTATTAAGTTATCATGAGTATTGCTTATCCGTGTACATTTATTGTGGATGAGAACCGATGCATGTAAATATGACCCAAAGATACCCGATTGTATTGCGTATCTTTAGGTAAATATCTCTGATTTTGTAGGAAAACATCGATAAATAAAATATGTTATTGAAATTTCCATATCCTTGTCTTCCTAATAAAGGCCTACAAAAATATAATTCATATTTTATGCATGTATATTTTAGTTCTCCGCAGACTGCCTTCAAGATCAAAAGTGCTCTGTGACTCAAAAGAGGCGATAGTACTATATGTAGTTAGTTCAGTTCAATCATATTGTGTGTAATTACTTTATTTACACATCCATCAAAAAGTTGTATCAATGAATAATTGTTTGATGCAGACTAAAGTTGTAATTTTTTATTGACGTATTTTTTGTACTTGTGAGTTGAAAAAACTAAATTCAAAATTTCGAACCAATATAAAAAATATCGTGCAATATGTAATGAAAAAAATAGCATTCGTTCGAACTTACTATTTATTATATTTAACCGTAAATTTAATATAAATACAAATAAAGAAAATACAAAATCAAAATCGCACAATATTATAATGTATTGTATAAACTATGAACTTTCTTTGTTTTGTTTTAAAACCAAGCCCCATTCCGTCAACGAAACTAGATAAATACTGTTTCTAGATTGCGTTCATCCTGCTAGGGAATTTTTGTTTGGACTTAGATTAGCAAGCTTGCATAGCATTCAAATCGATTTGAGTATTTTTACGTAGTGGTTAATGACTTGAGTGACGACATATGTTCATCCTAGGTTTTAGTCCATTTTGTAATAAGGACATGGTGATGACTGAATTCCATGCATTTCCACTCCACAATAAAATACGTTCATGGTAGAATTCATTAATTGTATTTATTGAGCGTTATGTATTTTAACTATCTCATTTATAATGCACACATATTCAAATAAAGAAGGTTTTCAAAAAAATATTGGGGAAGCATAAAATAATACTGATGATTTTTTAGTGTGGCAGAATGCACATTTTTTTATTTTAACAGCGCGCGTCGTTGAGCTACGCAATTATTTTCAGAAACTGCTCGATCACAAAAAAAAATCTGATAGATAATTTATTTGTTTTCTGAATCAAAACAATTTCAAAATATTAATTTTGTAAATTGAATTATATTTTGTATTACTTTTAGAATTTTTCATAATTATATATCTTCGCATGTATTTTTAAACATAAAACATAGTGATATATATATTTTTTAACAATAATAATTTAAAAAATAATTATTTTAATAATATTGTAAATTTTACTTTATAAGATGAAATAGGTTTACCTATAAAGTGTCATAATAAATTATTTAAAAAAAATCAATTGCTGTTGAATAAATAATAATACATAAATATTTTTTCATACCTTGCCATGTAAGAAAAGTAAAAACATACTTTTTCATTCGAAAATCGGTATTTAGCATGACTTCTACATATATTTTTTTGAAAATTTTAAAGTAAGAAATGATACAAAAAATATATTTACATGTTCGTATAAATATATATTATTTGTAAAATGTTTTTTTTTTACAATGGTTGGCTATATTTTCAGGATAATAGGCTCTGTGCTGCCATCTACCTGGAATTATTGTATTACACAAAGTCTATGGCCGGTGTTGTTGCTTGTTGTTTATGGTCGTCAGCCGTCAAACTAGCCGCTAAAAGTAAAGCGGAGGGTCTTATTTTTATTAATCCGTAATCATCACGGCCTTAAGATGGTATTTATTATTCTTATGCATTTTATCCGATTAATTATATATCATAAATCATTTTATTCTTTTAGCGATAGTCCAATACAATTTGTTTACCGGTCAAGTATCATCTCCTTCAAACGTACATTATACGTTTATTAATATTATATGTTCCTTTTCAGACTATAGGCAAGAATAATAAAATGCTTCAGCACATCAACTATCGAGTGCGAATTGTCCTTCAAGACTCTCGCACCTTTATCGGTACTTTCAAAGCCTTCGACAAGCATATGAATTTGATCCTCGGTGACTGTGAAGAGTTTAGAAAAATCAAGTCTAAAAACAATAAGAATGCCGAACGAGAAGAGAAGAGAATGCTGGGATTTGTGCTGCTGCGAGGCGAGAATATTGTGTCGATGGCGATAGAAGGATTGCCTCCGCCCGAAGAAGGTTTGCCGAGAGTTCCAATTCCTGGCGCAGCTCCTGGACCTGGTATCGGTCGTGCGGCTGGGCGTGGAATGCCAGCTAATGTGAGCGGTGCTCCTGCTGGCTTGCAGGGGCCAGTGCGAGGTGTGGGCGGACCATCACAGCAGCATATGACTCCTGGTGCTCGCGGGCAGCTGTCAGCTCCCCCACAGATGAGAGGCATGGGCCCTGGCATGATGGGCGGGCCCCCACCTGGTATGATGGGCATGCCGCCTGGGCTAGGCCTTGGCCGCGGTGGCCCCGGCCTGGGAGCGCCCGGGCTCGGCGGTCCCCCGGCCATGAGAGGACCTCCCCCCGGAATGATGCGAGGAGGCCCCCAGCGACCTTATTAGTGATATTTTCTACCATCGGCTCTGGCCTTAGATTATTTACAACCTATGGACTAATTAAAAAATAATTATCACCCGTTACTGAATTATAAACATTCAATTTGTTTATTAAATGAGTACATTAAATGTAAATTTGTGTGAATGTGCAAAAATAAATGTTTCAAAATGTGTTACATATTATAAATAAATATTGTTGTATTTGAGTTCAATCAATTACAATAGATCAATTTTAAGTGTTTTTGTGTGTCATTAAACCGATAACCAATATTTAATGGGAAAACATTGGTTAGGCAGGCTTTCTTGCGGTCACAGTGGCATTTTTTCAACTAACAGTAATGTTGGTTTGGTGATTATTATATTTTTTAAGAGTCCATTGTTATATTATAAAATACTTACTTTATCTTAATATTTTGAATCTTTAGTGAATGTGTGTAAGTTATGAATGAAATAAGTAACTAATAAAAAGTATGTTTCTATAAAATAATGTTTTGTTTGTTACAATTGAAGTTCTAAAAATAATTGAACACTATTTTCTGTATAACACATTGACTGCCAACTACAAGATAACTCGTAGATTGCGTTCTTTTTTAGATCGCCAACTACAAGTTATTTTGCCCTTGTTTACTTGCCATTTTAGTGCAGCTACGAATTAACTTGGAATATATCAGTGCTAATATCGATAGATGGCTTATGGAAAAAGAACAATAAATCAATGCTGGCATGAACAGAAAAAATATTAAAAATCGAAGAAAAAATATAATGATAAAACTTTTAGAAAAATTTTTTTTTATGCTTTTTGATAATAACTATGCACTAGAATTAGAGTTTTTAATAATATAATGCGATTAAATCAAATTGTCATTTAAGACCAGATTTCTGAAAATTGGCAGCCAACTTGATAATTTGTTTTTATCAAGATACTAAAAAGTCACGTTTGTACACATACTGAAGTATTTCGAGTCACCTTGTCTTCTGATTCAGCCCTTTATAACTTTTTTCTTATGTTTATGATTTATTATGACAATTGAATATTTGTCATACTGTTAAAATATATTTTTATGGAAATTTTAATTTTTGTCAATATCAATATCCACAGGCATTGAACAATATTAACCACTTCATGCTCGCGCTCATACCGGTGCGGGAATATTGTCCACGTCGTTACGCTCGCACCGGTACGGGTGTTCATTTTCTGTTTTTGCCGCTCTTGCATATGTTCGATGTTTACGCGTATACAAAAAAATTTAAAGTAGATTATTAAAATGCAATAAAAGAAATCGTTTTTTTTTCATTTTTGCGAAAAAAAACCCGAGCATGAAGTGGTTACATACAATGGTCAACTTCATAGACTACGTTTTCTAATAATTTTATTTGACTTTCTGATAGTATTGTAGTAACATAATTGATGCATTTCAGTAATAGGCCAGTGCTTTTTTTATATTCATATTATTTTTTCCACATCTCTATTATAAAAATATAACAATAATTATCTTAGATTTGTTACAATATGTCTAAACAATAATTAGCTTTGTTACATTTAATTGCTATGAAAAAATATTTTTCAAAAATAATATAAAATTTATGTAGAGTTCGTTAATTAAATTAACATTATATATTATTATCACTCATTTTAGTTTAATACCTTTAAAATAAAAATAGTACTATCTGTATTTTGACTGTAGAGCATGGTTTCAATTACATGATTTATAGACAATAAGTAACACATATATATATTTTTTCTTATGATATTATTATTTGGACAGTAAATTTAATAAATCTCAATATATATGTATATATTTTTTATGTAATCGCATGCAGAAGAGCACAGCCAGTCAAGACCATTGCACTCTATGACGCTCAGCCAGGGAGGCTGGATGCTGCATGCGGGAAACGTGTTTGTGTGGGTTGGGGAGATATATTTTATCTGTTTCTTGAAGAGATCCAGATTGTAGGAAGGAAGAAACAGACGCTGGATGAGCATTCCAAAGCTTGCCGATGGCATTAAGGAAGGAACTTTTGAAATTACCAGTTCTTGGTCGACACATTAACCATGCATGGATGATCGGCAAATTTAAGACGAGTTTGTCGGTTGTGGGTGGGTGCAGGAGGAATTAGTTATGAATAATTGATATTTGATTATAAATAAATGTCTACCATGAAAATAAATACTGCCAGAATGATGTTAGATCTTGTATCAGGCCTGAGGAAACTTTTCGAATGGCGGGCCTTATTGGAAATTAAAAATGATAGGTGGGCCGTAAGTAATATAATGTATTTAAAAAAATGCGAGCATAAAAATTTCACCTCCACACTTTTTTTAAAATTGCTTGAAGCTACACAAAAAGGGCTCGAAAGCCCAAGTTTGCCCAGACTTGGTCTAGCGTAAAAATGGTCCACTGGAAAAATAGAAACCAATTACTTATTGGTATGAAACATTAAAAAAATTCTCCATATAAATAAAATAAAATAAATAAATGATTGATATTATTTAAACATTAACCAGTCTTTATGGTGTGGTATTCTGTCCTAATCTAAATTTACATCTAAAATATATATCATATCTTATATAATAAATCGTGATTATATTTTTAATGAATTGAGTTTCTTAAGGTTAAGAAATGCATTTCTGTTGGTATCAATGACAATAGTTGCACTTTGGGTGACATTTGACTCCGTTGACTCCACATTGGCACCCGCCAGAGAGATCCCCTTTGCCTGCAGCTCCCCAGCGGGGCCCCCGGGTCACCCAGCAGATCTCAGTCTTGCACATGGAGCACCGCAGCCAGTCGCATCCCCACTTCTTCATGAGCAGCACCTGACACGATGGACATATCATTGCTTCACCTTTGCTCACCATTTCATCTAACATTTGTTTTGTTCTTTGTCCATCTGTAGATGTGCTAGGATCATCATCGGTGATAAGTTTTTGATATTCTTTACAATTTTTTCCTTCGTGTATAGCCTACAAATGAGAAAATAAAACAGATTATTGATTGTCTTCACAGTCGGGGACTGTCTATAATTAGCTAAAATCTGTATATGTGATTTAAAACTTTATTTAAATACAGGGAACTAGGTTATTTTGTTGGCTTTCATTATTCAGTATAATCTGTTCCTTTTTTTGGTCTCCGCAAACAATCATAAGAAACAATGTCAAATAATCGCTCATAAACTGTTACCCGATTTATCATTTGCCTCGAACTTATCATCTAAATATTACGGCCCCTCACAAATATTATCGCGATTAATCGCTTTGCAAAATTCTCACTACATATTCATAAATATATAATTAAAATAGCTGAAATACGAAAGTCGTCCCGCGAAGACCCATTCATAGTAAATTCCTGTAATAATAAGGATGATGCGTAAATCTCGGGCTGTAGTCTATGAAGTTGGCGGATCAACACTCCACATGCAGCGCTTAGCCATGTGCACCATGGTAAGCGTCCACAGATGAGACTTCAGAATTACTATCTACATCTGTCGGTATTCTCCTGTATGTGTTTACATAAAAAAGTTAAAATAAATTAGTAGTATGACATTATACCTGGCAGGTAAGACAATTTGTTTTCTTGCAAACAGGGCAGTGAAAGTCGTTGACATTTTCTTCAAATATGCACCATCCTCTGCAGTTTGGAGATTTACAGTGAAAGGTGTTTTTCATTTTATTTTCAGCAACGTTTACCGATTTTGCCAAGTGCTGTTCATACAATGTTTTATCTACTATGGCTTTTATTTCTCTTTCTTGGACCGTGCAGTCACACGAGTAATTGTCATCCCTGTAAGGACATTTGATTTCAACTTCCTCGCTGTACCTTATAGTGTTGATGAGGCATTCTTTGCAAAATGAATGAAGACATTCTCTCAGTACGACACCGCTGTGTTTATCACAGTTTGTAAAACAAATTGGGCATTCAAATTGATCTGTATTTTTTACTAAATCAGCATTATCCAGTGATATAAGCTGCAAGTAATGATTTTTATCAGTTTTTTTGTTTTCCTTAACAGGCGTTGTTTCCTTCCGAGTTTGCTTAGGAGTACCACAAGCACTGCACAACGGGCTCAGTAAGCTATTTATCAATGTACACGCTGAACATATCCATGTATTTTTTGTAACGTCTTTCAAATTAAAAGAAATATTAAATTTTTCTGTTTTAGGAACATTTTCAATCGTTTTTCCTTTATTCCTTTTTTGTTTCTCAGGCTCATCAACATTTTGTTTCGGTTCACTGCTTGAGACTTTTTTTGTGACTTCACTAATTTCTACGTTGATGGAAGTATTATTTTTTGATGAATTGCCTTCTTGGGTTGTTAAATCTATAACATTATCAATCTTCTTTTCCTCCAACTTGTCCTCTTTTATTATTTTATCTAAAATATAAAAAAAAAACATTACTTTTAAAGATACTTAAAAATTATTTGTATCACCATAGTAGCAATTCTGATACTTCAGATTTGTTTCTATGGACCTATCTCCAAACTAATACACTCTTATATTAATAGAATTGCCTTCAAAGTTTTAAGCTTATATTCTATAATGATAATGTTAGTTGATTTGATCCAAATAATACAAATAAATGAACTTACCAGAAGCAACTACATACAAAAATAATGGAACGTCAAAATCGTTTCCATTGTAATGAGCCACAGTTAAATTGTCATCTGTTGTAAGATGTTTTCCTATAATCCACCGTTGGACAGCTGTTGGAATTTGTAGTTCATCATTTAGTTTCATCTTTAGTTCACGTATTGTCATTTTTTCTTCCACCGTAAATGGAATAGGTCCTTGGTGTGAAACTTGATCTTCAATGTAAACTTGTATTCTAAAAAAAGCAAAAATTATATTGAATACATTAATAAATACTTTAATACAATTGTCGATTTTTTGTTTTAATAATTATTTACCTATAATTTTACATTAATTTTAATTAATAAATTAAAAATATTTCGTTTTGATTCACATTGATTTTAACTGATAACGTGTTTCGGCCTCCCTGGAGAACATCTTCAATGATTGACCAATGGAGACCTTCTTCAAGATTGAAGATGGTCTCCAGGGAGGCCGAAACATGTAATCAGTTAAAATAAATGTGAATCAAAATTAATTTAAAATTATAATTATGCAGTTTCACCAAGTATTGTCAGTTGATAACCTTAATGTTATTAATTATTTACCTTTTCGTGTTATTTTCCTGTAATAATGTAGTTGTAGTAACTGAACAATTCACTTTCAATAAAGCTAATTCCTTTGCCAAATTTGCAGCCAAAGAGTAATCACCATCAGCAATTGACATTTCCAATTTTTTCAAAGTTATCTTGATGTCATCATTTTTAGTGACATTAATTATTTTCGGTTCTAAAGTTTTACTTTCCCCAATATTCGTATATATGGCGTTTTGTTGTGTTGCATTACAGTTGCTTATAAAATTAGGCTTTTTGTCATCGCGTTTTGAGGCTTCATTATTTTTTTCAGTGTTTTCCTTCTTTATTTCAGTTTTTTTCGTAACGCGATTTGTTTGTGCTGCACTATTTACTTTGTTATTTTCGCGTATCGGTTCGATCTTTTGATCAGTGATACATTCTTCAATCGAAATCGTTTGGTTATTTATTTGCCCATTTTTAGATTCTGTTTTGCAATTAGATATTTCGTGGGAATTTTTAATTTTAGTGTCTGGTTTTACATTACTTGTGGATGCAATGGCATCATTGGGAGGTAGTTTGGATTTATTAGAATTCCCTTCTATCCCTTTATCTTTGTCTGTAAAAAAATCTTCTCTGTTTTTTAAAATGGAATTGTCTGGTATTTCCGAATTTGACGGCTTATGAATTTGCCATTTGTTTATTATATTTATTACATCGAAATTAGTAGCTTGACTAGAAACATCGGTATTGGACATCTCGGCATTGCTATTAGATCCACTACTGCTACCGGATTGCATACAGTGTTTATCCATACTATAGTGTTTTGGAATTATTTTTTGTTCGAGATTATTTTCGATTTCGTCACTGGTTATATCATTTACCTCCCCGAGATTTTTAGAGCTTTCGATTTCTACTGCTTTTGACAATTTTGTGTCCAATGCTGGGGAATTATTTCCCGGTTTTGGACGTTTGGGGAGAGAATTTTTCATTTCTTTTAATAACTCTCTCAGTTTCATCTTCTCCTCTTTTTGTAGCGCACTAGATTCGTTACCTCCACTCATATCTTTAGTACTGGATGACTCAACAGTAGGCGGCAAATCTTGTTTCGGTAGTACTGTTAATACTTCAGTTTGCAATGAACCCGAAATTAAACGCTTTATATTTTGTTTGCCTTCATTCTTCGAAATGTCATTTTTTATTCTATTTAAATTGGGTGAATTTAACATAATACTTTTTACTAATTCCTCACTACCTTTAACTTGATCTTTCGTATTGGATTCTAAATGGATGACAGTAGATTTATTTTCAGAACAATCTAGTAAAATTAAATCATTTTTAGTTTCATTTGCGGTAATCTTTTTTATTGGCTGTGTAATTTTCTTGTTATTATTTTCTTTAACTTTATCCATCTGAGCGTTAAAATCAGTCGGTGTATTTTTATTTGTAAGGGCGTTGAATTTAATTATGAGCTCTCTCGCCGATGAAGGGTTGTTATTCTCCAAAACGAATGCATTGTTTTCTTTGTTATCTTTAATATTATTCTTATGAAGTTTAATAATTTCGGCTGCTTCCCTATCTAGTTCGCTGATATTTGGTAAAAAGCACGATATTCGTTTTTCAACCTTATTTTCGGTATCAGTTTTTTCAGATGTCGCATTTTTTTTGGAATCGAATATTCTCGAACATCTAAAAAAGCCCACATCTGGATATTCGTGTTTTGTTTTTTTCTTTGCACTGTCGGGCTTAATATTTTTTATTTTAGTTTTACTGTCGCTTATTTGACGCTTATACCACGGTTTCGGCGAAAGTTCTACAGGTTGGACTGTTACGGATTTGGGTACATCTGCTTGTAATGGTATATTATCAAATGTATCTTTTACTTTATTTATAACATTACTTTCAGGGTTGTGTTTTGTGCGGTCTGCTTTACTTTCATTGCCTATTGCGATGGGCGGCGGGGGAGCGTGACGCTTCTTTCTGTAACTTTTTGTGAAGTCCGAGTTTGGTGGTTGAGGAGCTCTTCGTTTTCCTTTTACGTGGCAGGATGTTCCGATTTTTGCATCTCTCGATGATAAACTGGCTGTTTTTCGATTTTCATTTAACGTTCTTAGGTTCATGTTATTTTTACTTATCGCAGGTAGACTAAACGTATCGTAAACTTTCAATTTGTTTTCGATATTATTGTTTGTGTACTCCTCTGGAATCCCAGCTCCCGAGGGGAGAGTTCCGCTGGAATATAAACTGTATTTTTTTCGCAAGCTCAAGTTTTTATCCATGTTTCTTCGTCGGTTTCTTTCTGAAATTAATCGGTGATATGTTTCGGTATACGGTCCTGAAGCGATGAACTTCTCTGGTTGGGAGGCGTCTCCATAAGGTTTGTAATTGTTCGCAGGTAAAAATGCAAAACTTGCGACAGTCGCCGTGCTGGAGGCCGAACTGTTGGAGCTGCTGCTGTCTGATGAGTCAGAGAGATTACTCTCTTCCTCTGATGTTTTTTGAAGACTTTCAACTTTTTTGAACCAATTTAAAAACGATTTAAACCCAGTAGAACGCGGCCGCTGTTCAATCAGTTTGTTTGTGTTGACTTTAAAACAATCTTTTTTATCAATTTTAAGATCGTTATTTTTCCCCGCATCTGGTCTTTTTATGGGTTCATTTTTATTTTCTTCTACAAAATTATCCATTTTAATTTTTCATGACACCTTTTTTCTGCGAGTAATGACCGTGTTGGTTGTGGTCTAAAAATAATAATGTGTTAATATTAAATCAGTATTACTTGTCAATCTTATTTTTTTAAATAAATAGTTTGATAAAAAAACTTTAAGAAACTCTTAAAATGAAAGACTTGAAAATGACCATTCGACCTGGCTGAAAGATGTCGTCAAAAAATATATTGTGGGATAAATTCTAAAAATTCTTTTATTTATATCTGATATTAAGAAACTCTCATAACATATAAATGATTAAGGTAGATTTTTAAGAAATTTATGTTTCAAATACTTATATGTAATTAACTTTGTATATTTTTTCCATTCATATTTATTGATATAATTTTTTTAATACATAGGTACTAATCTACCTACTTAATTCAGCTTAAGAACATTTTTTATCATAATTATTTTAAAGATTGGAATCTAAGTAACCACATTGTCCCCAATACCTGATTTCTAATAAATAAAAAATGAGGTTCGTATTAAGAATTGATCACACAGGAATAAATATAAATGATGGATGCACTTACCTCACTGTTATAATCACTTAAATCATTCACTTCATTACTCTTATTTCAACCATACACAAAGAACATTGTATACACACATTGCCTTGGAATTCGTTTTGTATTTATAAATCGTAATTTTCAATTTGGTTTTGCAATTTTGTGTGTCCGCATTGTAAATATAACTTATTATCAATACCAATGCTTAGAATATTTCCATCTCGAAACATACAACTCGAATGAAATTCGTCGTGAAGTAGAAAATCTGTTAAAATTAGATCATACGCTAATATATGCCTCACCCGATTCTCTTCGTACCGTTTTAGAACAAACTTCGACCACAGGGATTGCCAAGCGCGAGACTTGGCACAATGAATGGCAAAGCTTTGGAATATGGACATTCAATATTACAAGGATCTAGCCTACTCATCATTTATTTTTTATATAATTATCTTTATATATTATTGATATTTTTTAAATAAATTATAATTATATATATATCATTATTCATAATTTAATATAATATAGTATTATAAAGTATGTATACAGTAAGTTGGAGGAAAATGATTTTAAAAAAAAATGGCGATTTTCCGTAAGCCGAAAAAGGATTATTATTGAAACTCAAATATTTCCCAGATGTAGGTTTGTTTATTAACGAAACTTAAATTCGCATCAAAAACTGAACATCAAAATCAATAAAAATAAAAAATTAAAACAAATTAGCATCCCCTTTTCACAAAGGTTAATTATACAAGTGCAAATCTCATTCAGGTAACTTTTGCAGTTTTCACGTTGAATACAGACAGATTTCGGTTATTTTGGCTACTTGATTCTAATTGCATTCAACGCTTCTTCATTCTGATCTCGTTCAACGAAATGATTAGTTTTTTCCTTCTCGTTTCATTTATATTTTCTTCACTTTCTTTTGTTTTCATAGTTAAATTATTTTCCTATACTGCGGTGTATAACCTCACATAGTCTCCGCGTGTTGCGAAAATGATTATAAAATAATGGCGACTAGGCTAGGCGTCACAAACAAACAGAGTTTTGAATTAAAGATCACGCTACTCAATTTTTATGAAATTTAATCTAATCCGATTTAGAATCATCTGACTAGATTAATCATTTTAAAAATAGTCGAGTAAACCTATCGAGATTTCAAGGTTTATTATTATTAAGTGTTTTATTTCTGGATTTGATGTAGAAACACTGTTTTAGACAATAATTTTATAAAAAATATATATACCTACTTCCTAAATGTAACTAGTTAGCAATAAGACGAGTTCAAATACCAATTACTTACAAATAAATATTGTAAATAATTTCACTTGAACAAGCAAGTAAATTGTTATGGATTAGATACATTACAATTATGAAATTATGGTAATTTTATGATTTTTTTACTTGAGTGATTTATACAAGAGATAGGATTGTAATAGAATGATGGAAATATGTTAATTTAATATTTAAAAGGGTAAGTATTTTTTTAAATAATTTTTTATCGCCATTTAATTATTTAAACATGAAAACATGAAGCGGCTGACTACTGAGACTGTGGTGGTGGAATTAGGATCGCGGCGGCTGAGCATAGGGAATTTGTTCACCTTTTTTAAAAACATCTCTAATAATATATATATATAAATAAGAATTGTATCAATATTATGACTTTGTTTTTTAATACCCAATTAAATGTCGTGATGCACGAAAAAAATAATAGGTGTTAATAGTGTAAGCAATATATTCGCTTATCTTAAACATTAAAATTCTCGTAGATGCCTTTATGAGTATACTTGTACGGGACAGGCACCGACTTTACCGTACTTCGAAAATATTGTTTGTTTCCTTAAATAACATTTAAAAACTAATTTTCACCTCAATAGAAAGTACCTTAATTCAATGCCATGCAGAATAATACAAATGAAAACGCATTGTACGAACTACATTTATAAAATAAAATAAGTCCATGAAATGCGACCCCAGAGTCTATCGTCTTGTCGGGCTCCCAAAAAAGCAATGTTAATGTAGTTATTTGTATGTTGTAGCTACTTTTATACATAATATATATTATTTACGAGTACATTTTTACTCCTTAAAAAATAGATGTGTTGGATAATTTGTATAGTAAATATTGTACAGGTTTTATCTAGCCACTTATATAAAATGTAACAGGGTAATTTATATATGATATAATAAATAATCCCAGTTGTATAAGCCTGTCGATTTCTTTTGAGAAGTTATTTCGTCCTAGTTGTATTACTTGTCCCAGATAGGCATAATCACTTACGACCTCTATTTGTGTTCCTCCAATGGAAATCAGGTCAAAAGTCTGGGCAATATGACTATTTATCATGGGTTTAGTTTTATCTAAGTTCATTTTCATCACATTCAGACCAATTTTCGACGCTTCATTGAGGTCGTAGAACATGTTATGAAGCTTATCAAATGATTCGGCTATTAGCACTATGTCATTAACTATCAAGTATTGGAGTGGCGTCCAAGAACTGGCAAATGAAGCATTGGCCGACCCCCTGCAAGATGGACTGACGACATAAGAAGAATAGCGGGAGTGGCCTGGATGCGGAAGGCAGAGGATCGAAGAGAATGGAGACTCATGCGGGACGTTTGCGTTCAACAGTGGACGGATACAGGCTGATGATTAATGAATGATGATGAATAATAAATAAAAAAACATAGTTCAAAAATATTTATTTTTAGTCGTAAAACTACGTAAATTAAACATATAAAATTAGTCATACAAAATTAAAAAAAAAACTAAGTTATAAATACAATGTTATCTATAAATAAATGACTATAATATGTAAACACATGGGAGAAACTTACAGGGTGATGATTGACATCTGTTGATTCTACAATACTTGCATTTCAAGTATAGATAAGCACTGCACTTGCAATGTTATGCCGACAAAGTAATTAGAATCGTAAAAATAAGATCATATCGTTTGAAAAATTATATTCTTTTTACCATTTGAACATTTTATATATAGAAATATTGAAAATCGAAATTATTAAAAAATTCAAATTTATTATTAATCACACTTCTCCATTTAAATAAATAAACATTGAGTTTTTTAAAGGAAAGAACAACCAATATATTGGTATTTAAGTTTAGTATACATTTATGTAATCAAATTAAGTGAAATTATATATAAATTCACTCTATTTTATTATTAGGATATGTTTGTCGATTACATTAAATATGAATTTCTTAAAATTATTCCCGGCCTCAATAGCAACGGGCTAGTCATTAAATCTCCTCAAAAAATACTGATTCACAAACACTCATATGCCTCCTGTACGACAGCTGCCGTTTTTTCAAGTGTCCGGTATCTTACCCTGGAAGCCGTTGAGAATCATATGTTTCCAGGTGCAGATATGACTGTGTGGAGGCAATCTGTAGAGACCATATGCTCCAGATATGGGAAAAAATATATTTTTGCGTGGTTCAATAATAATATATTTAAACAGTAATAAATGTTTTTTCAATTGAATGGAGCCAATTTGTAAAAGGTTTATTGGAAGATACTTGTGATTTTGTATACTCCAACAAATTTTGAATCCAATTGAAGTTTGTAACATTTTTGACTGGCAATAGACAACCAATCAATAACCCCCAGTTAACAAAATTGTCAGGATGAATGTGAATAGCTTTTTGGGCAAACGCTTTACTGGTTACATAATTTCCAAGTAACAATTCAGAAATGCTTCTCATTATGAAATATTTACATTTGTCTACACATTCAACAGACACTTTTATTTTTTGAACACAAGTATTGGCAACCTCTGGATTTGGGTGAGTACTTAGTAGGGAGAATTTCGTTAAGTATTCCCATAGGAGTGAATTTTCTGGCTGGGCAATGATGTTCCTTTGTAGTATGCGAATACCAGTTACCGGAGAATCATTTTTCAAACATAAATATGATTCTACAAATGCTATAATTTCAAGATGTAACTTTTTATTTTTTAATTTTGTCAATTCAACCATGATGAGTTTTATTATTCCATTATTTGAATGCATGATTCCTAATGCAAAAGCTCCCAATAGAGCAGAAATAGAAGGGTTTTCCGGATTCATTTTTACACTTTGAAATAACATTGTTACAGTATTATCTATACTTTGAAATGGGTGTGCCATACTTGCCATCGCTACAAGTAAGTCAGCCTTCACATTCTCATTATTGGTTAACCGTTGTAAAGCCATATTGTACATTGTAAAGGATTCATTAAGGTTGCCAGTTTTAAAGAGGGCATAAGCCAAGCCGCACGCAGAATTTAATGATATTTTTGATACCGATTTATATGTTTCGATAGCACGGTCATACTTACCAATACGAGTTAACATCCTACCGATATTAACAAGAACAATATCTCTATTACTATCATCAACGTACTTTAAAGCTTCTTCATAAACACCGGTTGCTTTGTGCAGAATACCCATTTTTTCCAACAGTATTCCATAAATGTTAAGGCAACAAGCATTTTCATCTTCAAATTCATTTAGCCAAGCCATAAGATCACACGCCGTAGGTATTGCGTGCATATTTTTTATTTGGTATTCCACTTTCGGACAAGATTTATCGATCGAGTTCAAAATTGACTTGCATACCCATTCGGCATACCCTAAGCTACTTTCTTTATGAAAGCCCAACTGTGAAGAATGTCTAAATAAATCCATTGCATCCTCGTGGCCCACAGATTCGGCTATCAGAGATTGTCCTATCCAACTTTCTATGTATAACGGATCAAATTGTTGAGCTTTTTCAAAGCATTTATTAGCCAATACTCTATTCCGTAATTGAAAATATAATACACCGAGGTTGCTCCATACCATAGCGTTGCTGAAGTCAATTTGTATAGCTTTTATAAAAGCATGCTGGGCAACATTATATTTTTTAATTTCACTGTGCATACAAATAACGCCTAACAAATTCCAATACTGCCATTCATTACTATCAATTTCGACACATTTTTTCGCTGATGATATTGCTTTGTGAGCTACAGTGATATCCCCACACAGTTTATAATAATTCAGATAAACTACGGCTAGTTCGTAGTAAAGATTGCAATTTGGGTTAGTCGATAAGTTGATAGATCGACAGTAACACTGTATCGCTAAAATATAAACGTCATTTTTTTCAAGCGTCTTCACTTTTTCACTACCGGATTGACCATAAAATGATGTTTTTACATATACCTTATTATATTTGGAAGGAAGTTTTGTTATAATTAATATAGCAATAGACAAGATATTCCAAAGACATGAAAACTGGCCTTCTTTTTCAATAGCAGATGTAACTAAATTGACAGCTTCTTGAGCATTTTCCTGACATAAGCCGTACAAGTTTTTGGACAGAAAATCATTCGCAATAGATATTCTTACTTCCGCCATCCCTTTAAGAGCTGGTAAAAATGAGTCGTGCTCTATAGACAAGTATGTTTTAAGAGCTTCATTGAAATCTCCTAAGATGTATTGAATCGAACCGATTTGAACTAAAGAATAATTCCTCTTTTTATCTAGATCGATTACTCTTTTATAACATTTCAAAGCCGACGTAAAAGACCCTCGAGAATAATAAGCATCGGCCAGGGATTCCCAAGCTTCAGTGTCGTCGGGGTTCCATCTGACAAAGGTTCGCAAATTAACAATGGCTTCGTCCCACTGCTCCAATGCGAGATGATGAAGACCCAGTTCTAGCAGAGACCACGAATCCCGACACCCTCGCAAATTTGTCAAGTTTTTGAGGAATGTATAATTATCTTCCCAAAGGCGGAGTTTTCTATAAACACTGCTAAGAAATTTTCCCGCATTAGAACATTCCGGATTTAATGTGAACGCTTTGAGATAGCATTTTTTAGCTTTTTCTAAATATACATCGTTTGCGTTACTACTATAATAATCTCCGAGATACACAAAAATGGAATAATTATGAGGGTCATATTTTGCCGCTTGTAGAAGTGGCAAAATAGCTTTTTCATATTGCTTTTCTTCCATGTAGATTTTTCCCAAGTAAAACCAGCATTCATCGGTGTTAGTTTTATGTTTCTCTAGGAATTCTAAAGATTTTTGAATATCTCCCATTTCTTTATATAAAACCCCTCTAAGGGATAAAAATTCAAATTTATCTCCAAGTCTATCGAGTAAATCTTCAGCTTCTTGAAATTTTTTCAAATATAAATAAGCAAAATAAATTGCAACATTTTCAGAATTTGTTAAACGTTCATTATTCATATTATCTTTCATTTCAATAGCTCTGAGGCATTTTTGTTCATCATTCTGTGACGCTAAGGCAATCATAAGAATCTTTGTAACGATTGTAAGGTGGGGCTCTGCAGCGTACTGCGTAAGTTTTATTGCGATACTTTCTGATTCTAACCATCGGCGAAGCTTCAAACAACAAAGTGCCAAAAAAACATTTATCAAGATATTCAATTCTCTACAGTCGGGTAGAAGTTGAGCAATATTGTATGCTTTTAATATATCTTTATTTTGGAAGTATATGATCGCTTTTGTTAAATTTCCAATTACAGATTGAGAATCAAGTGAAAGTAAATTGTCAGTTAAGTTTATAAAAACTTTACATGATGCATATTCTTGAAGTATATAATTTTCACAATACACTTTACAAATCCATTCTTTGCTCGGGATCGATTCATATTTTTTCAAATCAAATAGCTTAACGAATACTTTAATCATTTCATCGAAACACTTTAAGCGGAGAACACATTTTAGGTAGTTCAAGATCATTTTATCATTGAGGTATTCGAGATTCAGTTCAAAAATAGCATTGTCAATAAAAGTTAATCCTTCCTCGGCGATTTCATCAGAATTTATATCAGTGAGTAATTGTAAAAGTTTTTGAAGAGCTACCTGTTTGAGTTCCCCATTTTCAGTTCGTGGGATGTTGTACTGATTTAATAATATTGTACCACATTTGACTAATCGTCCACAATTTGTTCCGATACCATGAATTTTATCACAAATATCTGTATATTTCGATACATTCATTTCATCGATGAGTAATTGTTGATAAATGGGGATAAGTTCGTCTTTTGATTCTTCGCTGTTGTTCTTCTCATAATAGCTTGCCAATCCTTGCCACGCCAAGACTTTGTCATTCTTCAATGAAATGGCTTTCCTGAATGCGAGAGGAGCTTGATTGGAATCTTGGAGAGCCACTCCGAGCATGACCAACGCCAAATAGTTATTTTTATCTTTCTTTAGTATTGTCTTACATTTTGATATTGCTTCTTCAAAATTACTATTGTCTATTGCCGTCCTAGCGAGCTTTAGGGTATCCTTGACTTCTTCCATAGTAGACCTGAAATATATAAAAATGTTTAAGAAAAAAATATGAATGTAAATAATATAATATTATACTAATATATTTGATATATTAATAGATACATAGGACTAGTATTTTTTCGTTCACTTAATACATATGCAATCATTATTTTGTAGACACAAATTTCAGAGACAGAGTGGGAAAAAGTCTATATGAGTAAAAGGCAACAATGTCACAGGTATGATGGAAGTATTTCATCCATATTTATAGCAGGTAGTTCAAGCAGTTAAAAAAATTGTCACATAAATGTTTAATGTTCTTAAATGAAATATTTAAGTCAAGAGATTTTGTACAGTACTTTCAGGTATAACTAAAAATTATGACAAATATATAATATGTATGTACACGTAAACAATGCCGGGTTTAAAAACAGTATTATAGTAATCAATTGTAAATTATATTGCGATGATTGGTAAAGATTTCGTATTTTACCATTGATTTCTGTTTGTGTGTCAATTATTTTTATTTCTTTCCGCAATATCTTTTGACGTTTCAGAAATCTTCAAGACAAAAATTTGACAAATCCGCATTCACATTGATAAAGTATTATTATTATATGGCTAGTAAAAATAATAGGTATCTATTTAATTTACTCTAAATGTAAAATTATGTTTGTACAATTATTGGCATGATATATTTAATTTTTATCGATACAAGTATAATACGTTTATTCACTTCATTATTATTAAATATGTAAATACACCCATCAACCAAACATTATTTTTACAATTTAAAAAATGAAAATAAAATATATTATTGTAAATTTATAGTATAACATAATCATTAAACATATTACATAGTACATTAAACAACATAAATTAATATTTTTATATTTAAAAATTAAGATAAAGTTTTGTTACTTTGAACAATGATTTTCAAAGAACAAAAACTAAAAAAAAAAGTACACAACCACAAGTATTCCGTAGTCCTTAATAAGACATCTGGTCTAAGCTCATTTTTAGTGTGATAAAATAACAGTTTTAAACATGTGTAAATATATACGACATAAAGATAGACTATTTAAACTTACGATTAAACAACCAAATAACGTCAACTTAAGTAAACAATATATATCATATAAAAATAAACTCACATATTTAATAAAGAAAACAAAAGAATCATACTATAAACAAAAACTAAACATCACTGATAAAAACGGTAAAGAGGTTTGGAATGTAATAAATGAAATAATTGACAAAAATAAACATAAAACTAATTCAATTAAACAAATAAAACATGACAATCAAATAATTTGCTGCACAACAAACCCTGCTAAAGCCGCAAAACTATTTAATAATTATTTTGTTAACGTTGGAAAACAACTTGCACAACTCATAGATGCCAAAAAACCTAATATGAATCACACTGCAGACGTTAACATTGAACAAAAAATAACAAATTTTCAAAATACAACAGAAGCTGAAATTGAATTAATCATTGATAACATGAAAGACGGTTCATCACCAGGATTTGACGGCATTAAAGTACATACTCTTAAACATGTTAAAAACAAATTTCCAAACCTCTCGCGTTTATCATAAATAAAAGCCTACAAACTGGAATTTTTCCAAATGTTTATAAACAAACAAATATTACACCTATTTTCAAGTCTGGCGACCCTGACGATATTACAAACTACAGACCAATATCAATAATTTCAAACATAGCAAAAATATTCGAAAAAATAGTTAAAATTAGATTAAATAAATTCATTAATTCTAATAATCTAATTAATGAAAACCAATTCGGATTCATGGAAAACAGAAACACCCAAGATGCCATTGCTAAACTTTCAAGTTATATACTTGACTCATTAGATAAATCAAATAAATGTCTAGGTATATTCATAGATTTAAAAAAGGCATTCGACAGCATATCCCACGCAAAACTAATTTCAAAATTAAAACACATTGGAATTAGTGATAGCGCATTGGAATGGATAAAAAGTTATCTATATCAACGACCTCAAGTAGTTAAAATTAATAAAATACCGAGTCAAAAAGAAACTAGTGAATTTGGAATACCGCAAGGAACGGTATTGGGACCACTACTATTTATTATCTATGTTAATGATATATTCAAACTGAATATTAACGGTAAAATAATATCATATGCTGACGACACAGCAATAATAATTGAGAGTAATAACTGGAAGGAAGCAATAAAATTAGCCAACGATGACATTAACTGTCTCAAAAGGTGGTTTGACATTAATCTACTTACATTAAATGCAGAAAAGACATATCTAATCCCATTCTCCATAAACAAAAATAAAATAAAAACACCTATTACTAAATTATTTATACATTGCCCTGGATGTAATAATTATAACTGTGAAAAAACCTGCTCAATGATCAAATCCACAGAAAAAATAAAATACCTGGGTATATTAATTGACAGTAACTTAAAATGGAACATGCACACAGCCGAACTAGTGAAACGTATACGCAAATGCATCTACATATTCATTAGACTCAGAAACATCCTATCTAGAGCAGATTTAAAAATGGTTTACTACTCCATTGTCCAATCTCAACTGCAATATGGCATTGTCGGCTGGGGAGGAACATACCTAAATATCACCAACCCCATTAGAACTGTACAAAAACTTATCATCAAAATCATATTAAAAAAACCTCCCACATACCCAACAGAAAGCCTATTCAATGAATTTAAAGTGCCAACGGTAGATTCATTATACCAAAAATACACTGTTCTACAGACAATAAAAGAAAGGAGAATTGAAAACTGGAACACTCATCACTCTGCTAGGTATATACATAATCTACTAATACCAAAATTTAACACACAACATTCAAAGAATGGTTACAAATACAACGGAATAGTGAATTTCAACAATCTTCCTCCGGAAATAAAAGCGATCAGTGACATGAAAATAATGAATAAAAGGGTAAAACAGTTCTTCAAAAATAAAAATCAGATCTGACGTAATTGTACAAAAATGAGAAATAAATGATATATATATAATTTTTTATTACATTATAATGTTACTATTATTAAAATGATACTAATGTAAACCTCTCTGTATATGATTCAAGCTAGGTACTAAGTAGTAATTGTATGTATATGATCCAAGCATAATAAGTATAGAACTTATATTAAATTGTATAAAATAATTATATTGTTAAAAGGTATTGATTATATTAAGTTCATTACAATGTGTCTGGTGGAAATTGAGACTTACATGGGTCGAGGCTATTAAAGAATCGAAATATATATGTAAATGATGCTGAAATTGTCACTTCGATTATAAAAATTTATAAATATGAATGATATTATTTTATATTCTAAAAAAAAAAAAAAAAAAAATGTTATTATGTAAAAAATGTAAAAAATAATAATATAAATTAAACAACACTTAAATCAAAAGATGAATCCCACGCCACACACAAGATCTACCTTTAAGTGGCGTGGAAAGCGAAATCTCCAAAAAAAAAAAAAAATAATAAAAAAAAATTAATGTAATACTATCAAAAAATCTTAAATGTATCCTATTATATTTGATTAAATAAAAAAAAAAAAAAAAAAAAATATTATAAATATGTACTATTGGATTGATTCATATACATATTATTCCTGCAAGAATTATCATTATATTATGTCCATAGAATAATATTTTATGAAGTGGGATATACAAATTTTATTAAGGTGATATAAATTTCAATAATTGTGTCACATAAGTAAATTACTTGACGTTATTTTTTTGCAATTTATCTGCCCCGTAATAGGAAAAATAAATGTATGGAAATTATATTTAAATAATAATTTAGTTAGAGAATTTCTCATATCTTTTGTTATTCAATAATTAATTCGTAAAATACAAGTGTATTTAAGTGGTAATGAAGAAACTATCACAGCTTTGATTTATATTTAATATGGAATAACTATTTTTTATAACTCAGTTGATAGATGTTACCTACTCTATTGTCTATGGTTTATGGTGTGTAAATAAAAACATGTCTCCCGTTGTTCTTTTGGTGATTTCTGATATTTTGTAATAATCGTGAGATCCGATTGCGGATAAAGTTTTCGAGTCGCACATGTGTTTCGTTTGAACCAGAAAAAATACCATGAGTGATTTAATGGACGGTGAATATTGAGACGGTGTTTGATGATTACCAAATAAACACAAAAACTTGGACTCGTCCTTGAAACAAAGCCAAGCTTTGGACTATTTATAAATACAGTCTCAGCTCGGTATCTCTGCACAATATTTAAAATCGCATTTGTGATGTTATCGAATCTTTTTAATGTTGAATACGATCGCAAGTTATCTCTGTACCCGAGTGCCAGTCTAATACACTCCAAACGAAAAGGCATATTCATACATCCCACGACGATGTTCAGAAACTTTCATGCGGCAAACGCAACAGTCAGAACGAAACGAAGTTGTCATATATGTGTCGGGTCGTTTTAAAGAGTTAGACGGTCCTTGAGAATACTCGTCCACTGTTCTATCGCTCCCGTTAAGCCCGTGCATCAGCAGCTCAGACAGCAGCCTACAGCATGAAGCTCCTGGAGAGCAGTCGCTTCGAGGCGATAAACAGCGCGCTCGCCATCCAGACGGGCGACAGCTCAATCTCTGGGCGTATCGAGAGCTACAGCTGCAAGATGGCTGGTGGGGACAAGGCGCTTTACAAGCGCTTCACCTCCGAGGGAGGCACGCCACACGAGCTGCAGGCGCTCTCGCCACCGCAGACTGCGCTGGGAGCCTCACCGGGTTGCGGCTCCTACAGGTGAGTGACCATCGAACTGGATAATCCTAACCATATAGAGATGCTGGACAGCACTTGCGTACCCAGCTTCAACGTTTGAGCTGCTACTCATTAGCCTGACTATGGGCCTATTATATTATGAATTATAAGTTAGGTTGAACATTTGACGTTAATCAAATAATTGGTGTTAATACAACTCATTAATAATTGGTGTTAATACAAGTCATTCAAAACTTACTTCAGGGCTATAAAAGTTTGTCAAACTAACAAATCAATAACACTGACAAAATGCTGCATAAAAAGCAGAGCTTGGTTCTAGTTAATAAACTTTTAGGCCCATGGGATGGATGCTCTGGTGCTATTTTTTCTTATAGTTTATAGAGATGTTTTTGTTTTTCTTTATTTTGTTGTAAGAAAATCTCGTTTGATCCAAAATGTTTATGTTAAATTGATATTTAACACAGTGATAACATGCAGCTTATCGCTATTACGTGCACTTGCATCGATAGGATTTATGATCTTGAATTGAGATTATTCATTTTGGTGAGCCCTAGATGAAATTCAACAATACTTTTGCAGCGAAATACCATGAAATCTCACCATGCACAAAATTCGTCAATTATATCACATAACATTATAGTGATGAAGTGAAAATGTTAATGTATAAGCAAGATGAAAGACCTAATTGCGGATATATATGTAGTGTTACATATTTCTGCATAACAAAAAGAACGTCAAAGACTACTCTGATCAATAGTGAAGCAAAGGAAAAGACCAACTCAACTTTTAAACTTTTTCACGAAATTCCAGATGAAGTTTCTGCTGAGCTCCTATCCTACGCCAAAAAATAAAGTGCAACCCTACATAGCGCATTCTAGCAGAACGATACAATAAAAATTAAACTTCCTTTTTATTTGTAAAGTTATCGCGTACTTTTCAATACTAACCCTACTATGTGGACAACATTGCGTAATATGTAATATTATTACATTGCATGCATACGAGTATAAATACTACAACTGAATGTCTAGAATACTTTTTGTGATATTTTAAATTGTTTCATACATTGTTCAACTAACTACACTGCTTAAGTCATTTTTACAGAATGACAAAAAGTCTACCTTAATTACTTCCTTTAATTTTAGAGGAAATTGATTGCAGTTTTTAATAGGTGTGGTCTTTGTGCATAGATAATTCATTTGATGCCTTTTAGTTGAGTATCATGCTTAATTTTGATATTTACTCAAAATATAATATACTATTTTACTTACGCTGTGTAGTTAGCTGAGCGTTGGTATAAATAATAATATTTTGTATTTCTATTATGGAAGAATATGAATGATTTGTTCTATATTTATTTCAGCCGAAGTCTTTCAGGCGACGAAGAAGGAATGCTCTGTGATACAATATCTAGGAAGACTCTGTTCTATTTGATAGCCACACTGAATTCTGCATTTCACGACTATGATTTTTCAAATGCAAAGGTAGATGTCCATTTTATATGCTTATATTTTATTAAATGCAGATGTATTTATGAAACTATTAAAAGATGTTTGTTCTGGTTTGATTGTGATGTACGTTTGTTATTTGTACAGAGTCCAGAGTTCAGCAAGGAGCCTTCATTGCAGTGGGTGATGCAACAAGTGGACGCCAACTTGAGTGCTGTCGCTGGGGAGCAATACCGGGGCCTCCGCTGGCCGCTGTGGGCCGCCGTGGACGATGAGATAGTCATGGCGGAGTGTGACATCTACAGCTATAACCCCGATCTGGCTTCAGATCCGTTTGGTGAACCGGGATGCCTTTGGTCTTTCAATTATTTTCTATACAATAGAAAATTAAAGCGAATCGTCTTTTTTACGTGCAGGGCTATTAAGTAAGTAATTCTTTTATTTTTTTAGAAATAATCTAACCATTTCCTTTTCACAAACTTGCATAATCCATGTCCATACAACCTTAAGAAGTATCAATAATGTACTAATTAATAAATACTTATGGTTGTTCACATGAGGAATAGCAGACATTGTTAAGGTTGTCAAATATTTCTTACATTTTTATAGAAGGTTCATTTCTTGTAACAATTTCTTTTTCAAACCTTAATACTTTCAGCAATGTTGAACTTAGACATAGGCTCGTAACCTTATTTTACCAACTTTGAGATTTTTCTAGAGCTCCTCCTTTTTTTACTCGCCATCTTTCTATTTTCTTTACCTGCCGATGCCCTCTCTGTGCTCTTTCAACACCCCCAATTTTTTCTAGGTCTTCTATTGCCCCAGAAAGTCTCAAACACCCTCAAGGTGGCTTTATCGCCCAAGTTGAGAACCTAGGACTTGGAAGATTACATAATTTCAAAAAAAATAAAACGTTGTGATTTAATAGGTTACTTATTTTTTTTATATCACACTCAAAAATTTAGAAAAATATTGAGAAAAAAAAAACACCTCAAGATTTTGCAATAAGAGAAAATGTATTTTCCCAAATACTTCACTTGTCCTCTGTTACTTTATTAGATAGTTTATGTAACATAACAATTTAAACAATATATATAAAAAAAAATCAGACCTAAAACAGATTATCCCCTAAGTCTAACAATTAATATTATTAATCACTTAACTATTTTAATATAAAAAATTAATTTTACCATGTTCTTCAAATTACTCATTTGTATCTTCATTGGATTTCAGCCCAATCTATGCAGCAGACTCTGGAGTGGACTTCGCTATGGATGAAGATGACGATGTCTATTGAAAACTGGAAATGTGTGACATCGAAATGTTCAAATAAATCTTTCAGTAGGTTTAATGAAACTCTGGGATAGTGTTCGTTCCACGAGAAACAATATTAGTTCATTACTAAAATTTAATATAATTTTGTATTAGGAATAACATTTTATATTACTTCTATTTTGAATCCTAATGTTACATATTATTTTAATATATAAATGTGACATTAAACACATTAAATTTTTATAGTCTTGTTCAATATGAAAGTGTTTGTAAAAGAACAATGTCATTGATAATGTTTAGTTTTCAAAACTAGTACATTATTGATGACATTTAAATAAAGTACTCTCACAAAAATGTTTATAAATTTATTGAACATTCCCGATGAAAATATTATCGTTGATTCAATATCTTTACATATTCACCAATGTACAAATTAATAAGTATCTTTTCAACAAAATTAATGGAAAATAAATGTGGTATATACCAATGTATTTCTTATTTTGGATAATGTTTGCTCTGAATCTCTCTTTACTATATCTTAAGCATATGCCCAAAAATGTTATTTTATTCTTTTACTTGCATTATGTGGTTGGCAGACATTTAGGATCATAAGAACCTGATGGCTCAGTGAAAAATCAACTGTGAATTATATTCTTCTTCAGTAATTCCTTTATGGATCCTTTTAGTGTAGTGGTTACATAAAGTCAAGTGATTACCCCTAGTTCCAAATATTTATTATAAACATTTTTATATTATAATTGCCCACCTGTGGTGTGAAAATTACACCTGTTGTAATTACATACTTCACATAATACATAACTGGAAATGTGCATTGTATTTGCTGTCATTTTATGTTGGTCAGTAATTATAAACAATTGTTTCTTTTGACTTAAGATTATGCAGTTATAAAGTAATATGTCGCTGGGGGAACTATTTAGGTACATAATTTAGAATATTTTCTCTAATTTTATCTCTTGGATCCCATAGTTTTTTCTTCATAATATGACATAAAAATTTAAAACAATCGTCTTTCCCTTTGTTTAATTTTATGTTTTCAATTTTATGGCTTTAATAAAGTGGTTAATTTAATTGATTTCAATATATATATTATATGGGGCTTACTAATATATATATTATTTTGTTTACATGCAATTGATTTATATATTTCCCATTTTATATAAGCTCTGTAATATTTTTCTTTCATATTTCTTTAATAAAAGAGAATTGTATATTCATTCTTTTTAAAATTCTCTTATTTCTGCCTTCTTAAAAAATGTTCTACCTGATAACGAGCTACGATCTCACAATATTTTGTGAATAAAACAAAATATGACTGCTAATTTAATGTGTTGTCTAATAATATTGTTAACATATTTTTATTTTAACATTTAAAACGAATTAAATTAACATTCTAATATCAAATGCCACTTTTTCTCTATTGAAAATAGTGAAAAAATATCATTTCAAATGGAATGTTATGTTTGAAGCTGATTTTGAATTCCATGAAACCTTCCAACAGAATACGTAGGGTATAGGGCGTGGCTCATATCCAAGGTCTCATGAATATCAATAATGAAAGTTAGCTATTATGTTGTTACAATGAATGAGGTATCCCTTAATGTTTATTATTAATTATTGTATAAAGCTGCACATCTCAAGACCTAATGCTGGGCAACACACGGGCTATCGATGTTGCCCGATACTGGGCAAAAATAATTTGACCTCGCTGACACGAAGAAGAAGATTAATTATTGTAACAAAGGGGATTCATTTATATACATTTTTTTTATGAAACCTCATTGCAAACATTGTATGATAAAATAATGTTATTACTTACAGAAATATTCCTGTAATGTAAGTGGCAAATGGCTTATAAAATATGTAAAATTGGATTATAACTTGATAAATACGGTTGTCAATCATTAATTGAATGTTTAGAAAGAATATTACTATGTAGTGTATTTTTAAGTCACTTATTGCTATGAAAAACTATTTGCGTTTATGTATTCTCACACTAATACAGTAAATGTTTTTTTTATGGATTAATTTAAGAGGCGCCTTCAAAGACATATTTTCTTCTCGAGAATGAAATCATGTTAAGGCCAGTGTACGATGAGGATGTAACATATATTTATCAGTAAATGGGAGTTATCTCATTTTAACTTATATATTACGGAATTGTTTAGTAATAATATGATACACATTTTTTTATTTTCATTTCCTATGCCAGTGGTTCTTAAACGGGTGCTCCACGAGGATGTTTCAGGTGCTCTGCAAAGCAAGGAACTGCTCCCAATTTTTTTTTTGTCTGCGGCAAATTATTAATACTAAATTTGATGTATGATTGATTTTGGTGCTCCGTGAACTGACCTTTTAAATTGCAAGTGCTCCGTGGCTACCGAAAAGATTAAGAATCACTGTTCTATAATTTAGTATGATTAACTTAAGAAGTATTTTATAATTTTGTCTAGTAGAGTGAATGTAAGTTAACACAATGATTGGGTATATCTACTTCCCAAGTAATATTACATAATATAATAAGAAGCTATTAGGCATGTTCTTAATGTCACTAAATGACAGACTTAATATGAAAATGTTTGGTGGAACCCTGTAGTAAGTGTTAAATTAAGATGAAAACGAAATTGTTAAAGAGTACATATTATATAAATTTTAATAATATACGTATTTACTGCATATATTCTGAAAATTTTAATAATGTTTGAAAAAAATATTAAAATCATGTTTTTTTATAAATTACTAGTACATATTTACTAGTAGTTGCCCTATTTCGTTGTAAATAGAGACCTATATATTTTGTGATACATTATAATTTATTATTACATCATCTAATTAAGCAGCTATGAATTTTTAAATATATTATTGTACGTTATTTTGAAAGATATGTAAAAATAACCTTAAATAAGGTATGATTAATAAATATGATTCAAAATATATGTAAATTATTTAAGTAGTTCCTAAACGTATAGGTCTCTACTTGTCTTATGTATTTTGTAGTATTGCACAAAGAATATATATAGACATGGCACTATTTCATTATAATATAGATAAAATACACCCTTTCCAGACTCACATACTTTTATTAATGTTCATAAATAACAAGTTACTTAACCCTTGGACACAAAATTCAACTAATCGTTTTAGCTTTCTTTTCTTCATCGGTTTTTTTGTCTTCAAGATGTTTAAATAAAAAAAGTGTAAAGCCGAAAACGCAAGTAATCTATGTTGACCATTGTGCCCAAGGAGTTGGATCCTTATAAAATATAATAGTTTTGTACTTTAAATAAATATTAGTTTATTACATTAATCTTATTTTTCTAAATTATCTATTTACATTTTAATTTTTATGTTCTAAAAATAATTGCATTTCATGCTTCTTCTGTTCATTAAGTAGTTTCCAGTTTACAATTCTTTGGCTGAGGAAATCTGAAAGTTTTATGTTCTATTTGAATATGTTATAATGCTGCTAAGCAAATGTGTAATTTTCCTATTACAATTTAAAAACCAATTGTTTAGTAGTTTTATAAATTCTGAAATTGATTATGAAATCAGTTTTCAAAATAGTTACATTGAGATGAATACATTTTTATGTAGGCCTTATTACATTACTTCAAACTCTTCAGGTAAGAGTTTTATTTTTCAGATTTAACATACAGAATTCTTGGTATATAATTATTTATGACAAAATATTTCTTTCGAATTTATGAATAACGATTTGAAGTTTGCTATATTCATTGTGACGACATAAATTTAGTATGTAGCGCCACTAATCCCCAAAATTAGTGTTAATTTTTAAATTTACAAAAAATATCCAAACTAAGCTTCTTAGGACAGGAGACGCGAGGGCGGGCAAAATGGTTGGTTCACGGTCAAATTAGCCACGTCATTACGGGCATAAAGCCGGTACCGGAATCCACGGGGCGCATGAATTAAATAGTTAATGGAATGTTTTCGAGTACCTGAGTTACCTCTTATGTAATAGATTAAGTCATAATTGTACACTAAAATGAAGTAAAATGTAAGCAAATACATTTTTTATGGTTTTATTAAATATGTATCTGAGGATATGCCCAGACCACTTGAAATTACAAAATATTATTGACACAAACTTATGGAATCAGAAAAACACTCTGAATTAAGATTATCATCAAATAAAACTTGTGTTAATGTTAACACAAGATTTATTTGATGATAATATGTATAACCATTGAGCCACTAAAAATATAATAGTTTATTTTTAGCGATGGTTCTAAGCCCGTCTCTGACAAAAAAAAGTAAAAGTGTTTTAACTTTTTTTAGGGCCACAGGCCGGTTGCCTTGCACCTGTACTCCTTGGGATTACTTATCAAGGCATTGTTTTCAGAACAGTTTCTCATTATACAAGTAATGGGTTTTGGTGTGCAATACCACACGTGGGTGTAAACCTACTGTAGAGTACAGTGCTACTGTAAACTAAAATTAAGAGTTCCCAAGTATCTTGAAAGAAAAACACTCCCCAAAGAATATCTGGACGCATGTGAAGGATACCAAACCTACATTTAGGTGTACAACAAAAACACAACAATTACCATATTTTATGTATCATATTCTTTATTATGGGCTTGGAGAATAAAATATTTTGGGATTTATGGTCTGGCAAGTTTTGCGCTCAATGACGCTAAAAAAGAAATTTACAATATTTAATGTTAACCCTTTGGTTACTACGAATTTTCTTAGCGAAATTGAGAAAAAAACAAAGCGATTTCAGAGCATTTTTTAGTACTTTTAACATGTTTAACGCTAAATTATGTTTTTAATGCAGTCGGCTCAGAGGCGCCATATAGGTCACATTCGATGTTAAAATTCCATTGAAATATAACCGCTGGCGTACAGGGACTGATTTTTCAAAAAAAAAAAAATGTAGGTCACCGGTGACCTACGTTGTGTGAAACGTGTTAAAAATTTAACATCATTTTTATCTTTTTATGCTAGATTGTAAAAATAATCCAAACAGTTCATACTTCAGATTAATCAAATAAAAATTTAATCAGTAATAATTATATTTGCCAATAAAAAAATATAAACATCAAAAAATAAAATATCCAACCTCAAATTTTGATATCATATAAGATGTAAATAATAAATCTTTATTACTGTCAACTTGTGTTAAGATGGTCCGAGAATATTCGACGCTTCCTCATTTTCGCATGAGAATCGACCGTTGATTATTCGACGCTTAGTAACCAAAGGGTTAAATGAATTGAGTACCTTCATTTTGTGTGACTACTTATAGATTTGTCGAGGAATGTTCACACGAATGACAAGAATCGCATGATGGTCCAATTATTAGAAAAAAAGTGCATTCCTATACGTATGATGATCTGTATAGTTCCATGTTATGTGTGGTTTGTTGCCATCAAAAGACTCTTCGAAAAGTAACACTTATACTCTTTATTATTACATTATTTTAAAAATAATTGTGTCTTGCAGTTCATATCACTTATGTGAACAGGACAGTTACAAACATAATCTATAATATTATAGTTTATTTATTCTAAATGTATTTGGGGAAGTTAACCTAATAATACTATACTATATATATATTTTAATTGATAATCTATTCTCTTATTATAATAGAGAAGGGATAGTTTCTTGAGAAAAAATAATTCTTTTATAAATATTTTTATTCTCTATATATTTAATGGAGAAAAATAACATTACTCTGAAAAAAAAGTAGCACCTACAAATGATTTTAAATGAATATCAGCTGTTATTGTAGATAATATATCCATAAGTTTGAAAATTTATGTATTCGAGTTTTTTTTTAATTAATAACATAATGTTAAACTATTATGTACATTCTTGATTTATAATCTTATTATTAATTTTAAATTAATATTAGTGTATAGTTACAAAAGTAAGAAAGACTAATAAAAATGGCAATTTTTTGCTACTTATTCAAAGTTTTTTATTTTATGCGTTAACAAAATTTAATTTATAGTAATAGTTAAATTAAAATATCTTTAACCTTCCAGCGGGCGCGCTGACTACTTTCCCTTGGGCGCTTGTTGTAAATTTTACGTGATCAAGTTTTCTCCATGTAATGGTGTTTTCTTTATATAAATGCTAAGGAATTGCTGTAAGGTTTAGAAAAATGATGAATGACTACTTTAAAAAACAAAAAATGACTTTCTTAAATAAAAAACGAAACAACACTCTGAACATTTCAAAACAAAATATTTTATCGACCTGTTAATCAGAATGAATTTTCGCCTTTAGTTTCCGTGTAGTCCAGTATAACCTGGGGCATTCTGGTGTCAAGATCCATTTCTATATGTAATGTTGACGTAATTATTAATGAATTATTTTACCGAAGTACATAGGAAAGCTTTTTTTTTCCTTTTGGAAACCAAATAGAGCGGATCCAACAGTTCTGCTTTTGTCCGACAAGAATTCTTTTGGGATAGTAGATGAGAGAGACACTGTCCTTCAAATAGCTCGGAACTCGATGCTTACGACTCATGTGATAAAAGTGAAGGAAGTGATGAGGTGCAATTATCGTGAAATTTTATGACAGCGCGCCTGCTGGAAGGTTAAGAAATATTAACTTCATAAATATACTATAGGACTTGTAGACATGCTATATTGCAGACAATGAATAATTGAATTATGGATCAGAACAAGATCTAAGTGGAGGTCAAGAAATGTACCCGTACAGATTACAAGTATCTTAGTTCACAATTGTAGACATAAAGTACCTACAATATAACACCTCTACAAGTAAAGTAGAAAAATAATGTAAAACTAAAAATAATATATGGATTTTTAAATATTAGAATATTATGTTATTATTTCAATATTCTAATCCAATTTTATAGATCAATGACTATATTACAATATTATAAGTAATTAAATATACATATACTATACATAAAATTCTTTAAACAAGTCAATTCATTCAGAAAAAATATCGGCAGGAGCGGGATGCGAACCGCGGACCTTTGGAACCAACTATTTTGCCCAGGTACTTAAACCGCTTGGCCACCGTGGCCATTTCTCCCGCCTGAGCTGACTCGTCTTGGAACTTCTATATATGTTATCATCGTATGATAGATGTCGCTATAATATATTTTCAAAGTATGTATATTTTTATTTTTATTATTCAATCAGACTGCATTTATTCACAAGCTTAATATTATTACTTTCCGACAGTCTTATTTATTTTAGTAAGTACCACTTGAGACAATATCAAGAAGGTAAAATTATTCATCAGTAACACAGGTAAAATGATTGGTTATAAAGTCCGCATTGGACCTATAAGTAGTTATTTCTAATCCATTCAATCTATAGTTCAGTTCGAGACCCGAGTGGTACTTACTAAAATAAATAGACTTTCGGAAAGTAATAATATTAAGCTTGTTAATAAATGCAGTCTGATTGAATAATAAAAATATACATACTTTGAATATACACTATAGCGACATCTATCATACGATGATAACATATATAGAAGTTCCAAGACGAGTCAGCTCAGGCGGAAGAAATGGCCACAGTGGCCGAGCGGTATAAATACCTGGGCAAAATGGTTGGTTCCAAAGGTCCGCGGTTCGCATCCCGCTCCTGCCGATATTTTTTCTGAATGAATTGACTTGTTTAAAGAATTTTATGTACAGTATATGTATATTTAATTACTTATAAATAATATGTTTCTAAGGCTAATTCAAAAGTTTGTTTCTTGTTAGATAAGGGGACTGATCATTAATCTACGACCACCGGCTACTTCAAGTACTACTAGCTGATAAAGGCAAGTATTGATAATCATTGCTTAGTTATAATTACTTGTACTGATGGTTGCATAAGTACCGCTTTATATATTCATATTATAAGAAACATTGAACTATTTTTTTCATAACAGAAAACTATATTCATTAAAATATTATATTTCACTTATATATTACTCTTTTAAGTCTTTCCTTTGTAGGTTATAAAAAGATATCATAAAAGTAGGTTATTTTTATTAATTTAAGACACCTACAAATATATTTGCAAAAGTTTTGACCGTTTTTTACAAATACAATAAAACTTTTTTTTTTAGATTTGAATTATTTATTTAACCAATTGTAATTTCCGTCAGTTCTAATAACCTTCTCCTATCTTTCTATCAACTTATTAATACCATTAGTGTAAAATTCCGTGGATTTTGATGCGAAAAATGTAGTAAGGGATGTTTTTACCTGCTCTATTGTATCAAAATTTTTATCATTAATTTTTATTTGCAGTGATCGGAATAAATGAAAATCAGAAGGAGCAAGATCTGGAGAATACGGTAGATGCTTGATAACATCCCAATTCAACTCATTTAGCTTGTGTTGGGTCATCATCACGACAACGCGCAACCACATGTGGCATGACCCAACACAAGCTAAATGAGATGAATTGGGATGTTATCAAGCATCTACCATATTATCCAGATCTTACTCCTTCAGATTTTCATTTATTTCGATCACTGCAAACAAAAAATAATGATAAAATTTTTGATACAATAGAGCGGGTAAAAACATCCCCTACTACATTTTCGCATCAAAATCCACGGAATTTTACAATAATGGTATTTATAAGTTGATATAAAGATGGAAGAAGGTTATAAGAACTGACGGAAATTACATAATTAATTAAAATAATAATATAAATCTAAAAAAAAACGTTTAATTGGATATGTAAAAAACGGTCAAAACTTTTGCACCAACCTATTAATTACACCATAAACTAAAGGGTATAAATTTTATGGTGATTAATAAAATTACAATAAGTCAATAAATAATATGTTAATTTATCACTTAATAAATATTTATTGAATTGATTTGATTTGAAATAAATTATAAAATTGCTAATGCACAACTAGTGGCGCAACTAGTCACATATTATAAATTTTAACAAACAGTTTTATTACTTAAATATACATATACCATACATAAAATTCGTTTTTCAACGCGTCAATCCAAGCACAAAAATTAAAAAATTAATTAATAATGTCTCCTTGAGACAATATCAAGAAGGTAAAAATTATCCATCAGTAACACAGGTAAATGATTGGTTATAAAGTCCGAGTCGGAACTATAAGTAGTCGTTTCACATCCATTCAGTCTATAGTTTGGTTCGAGACCCGAGTGGTACTTACTAAAATAAATAGACTGCCGGAAAGTAATAATATTAAGCTTGTGAATAAAAGGAAGACTGATAGAATAATAATAAAAATATACATACTTTGAATATATACTATGGCGACATCTGTCGTACGATGCTAACAATGATATAAATACTAGTTTCACCGCAAGTCAGTCTGGGCATAGCAATGGCGCGATTCGCCGAGCGGTATGAATACCTGGGCATAGTTGGTTTCCAAGGTCCGCGGTTCGCATCCCGCTTCTGCCGTTATTTTTGTGCTTGGATTGACGCGTTGAAAAACGAATTTTATGTATGGTATATGTATATTTAAGTAATAATAATATTGTAATATAGTCAATGATCTATAAAAGTAGATTAGAATATTGAAATAATAAAATAATATTCTAATAAAAATTAAAAAATTAATTAACAGTTTTATGTATATATATATATATATATATAGAGATATTATGCCCAAGTTTAAGTATAAAGTGACACATCATATTCCAGCAAATAGCTTTGTGTCATTTGGATTCGATGAAAATATTTTTTTTTGCAATGAACTTAAAATTGTCAATCTTTGACTCATCACTCAAATAAATGTATCAACTATATCAGAGTGGTTGCCTTGGTATGAATTAGCAGGTCCGACAAGGATGGGGGAAAAGACTTTAGGACCCATAAGCGGCTTTCTGGTTCCTAAAAGTTATGGAGAATCAAGAAGAAAAAATAATAAAACATCTGTAGATCCATATGAGCGGAGTTTTATTTTAGAAAAACCCTTTTTGATAGTGAAAATTGTTTTTAACCACTTTACTATGGATGACAGCAGCTTTATTTATGTATTGGATTTGTTTTAAAAGCTGTAGGTGACATCTGACATATTCCATTACTTGAAAATATATTTAGTCTAAGAATTGATTAACAAAACAAAGGTGCAGCTCACATCAAGTTAAGCTATACAGTTGCATTTTGTTATGTCAAAGATCAATAGTTTTTATTTTTATCAGCTTCTCTTATGAGGGTGATCCGTAAAATAAGTTTCCCATGGCGACAGGAAACAGATCACCGAGCGCAGCTCACACTTGGCAGGCGAAGCGAGGGGGAGATCCATCACGTATGGGTGCCAAGCCAAGACTGAGCTCCACAGGCAGCTCGCACAGCTTCTAGGGAAGGGATTTGGAGTAGGGAAACCAAAGTACACTACAGAATCGCGGGATCCACCATAACAGTCTGTAGCGCCATGGAAAACTTATTTTACGGATCACCCTCGTAGAATACATTAAATACCTTTATTTTTGTAACAAAGTTTTGGTCGCGTAATTGTCCCCCCATGCCTGAATTAGTTATATTTTATTGAGGTTTTATAAATTAGTGTTATTGTAATGTTATATCCTAAAGGAAAACATCAAATTGACAAGTTGGAAGACAAAAAAGGACTTACTACCCTTTCCAGTGATTCTCATATTTTATTGATGTTTATTCTGCTTCTAGTTTAACATTTAAATACTTCATGAAGCTGCTAAAAGATTGGGTAAAATTTCTACATAATTTATTATGTAAAAGATAAGAAGACATAAAAAATTGTGTTGTCTATATCACCATTTATAATATATTTTAAGTAAATTTATAATAAATAAAATATTAAATACATCCATGATAATTGCCAATGTATAATAGTATTGAGATCTTAAATTCTCTACATTATTTTAAAATTTCAACAACTTTTCAAATAACTATACTTAAAAATATAATTTGTATGTAAAAACTAAACTATTTCAGAAATTATTACACGCCGAGAATCGAATGTTTGATTCTAGGGAAATCGGTAACTGAAAATTTATTAAAAAATATCCATAAATCTTGCAGTGATGTGAAAAAAAAGATTTATGCAAAATATGAAAATAAATGTTCTCCAATTGGTATAATAAAATAAAACAAAACTGAATCAAAATCAATTATTCAAAAAATATTTTCACACTGAATAATAAAATATTATTTTCAAAGTAACACCTCTGTTGTATTTGATTGTACTTTACCCTGAAAAAAATGGGCGATTCTGTAAAACTGTGTGATGCTTTCTATCAAATCCATAAGAATCACGCTGGTTTCTTATAAGCAGTATATTTAAAATGGTTTTAAGTAAACGGATAATAATAACATAAAAGGTCTGGACATATCTTATTGTAATATTTACAAACATTGGGAAGATATATTTCTACATTGCAATCAACAAACTTCCACATAACAACACATCTATTTCTATCCACTTGTAAAAAAACTTAATTTATATCAACTGAAAATAATATATTTTTTAAAAATATAAACATTAGTCTTCTCATTGTATTAATAACATGATTATACATTTTAGGGTTAAAAGATTTCAACATTATTTGTTTTTTATATTCTATAATCAGAGAATTAGAATTCTCGGAATTTCCTGGAGAGACCACGTCACGAACAATGAGGTTCTCAGAATAATCAAGGAAGATAGGCAACTAATAAGAACCATCTCAGAGGCGAGCCCGATGGATTGGTCACATCATGCGCCACAATGGTCTTCTTCACGATATTGTGGAGGGGATGGTTGAGGGTAGAAACTGTAGAGGGCGCCCTAGACGGGAGGATTTGCAGCAAGTATTCGAGGACATGAATTGTAGCGCTTATGCTGAGCTGAAAAGGGTTGCGGAGGACCGAGAGGAATGGCGATCGAGATGCAAGATTCTGTTGCTGCAAACCAATCCACCGGATAGATACTACGAAGAAAGAACCACAACACCATCCCTGCGTGTAATAACACATAGAGGACAAATGCACTTGAATAAATCAATTTGATAGGAGGTAGAAAATATGTTAAAAAAAGATTTAATGTAATATGATTTTTTTAAATTATTTAAAATCGATTGGAAATAATTATTTTACAAACATTATTTTACATAATTCAGTAAATATGTTCACAAAAAAATATAACAGATTATTCTTCTTCCATAACCACCTTAAACTGGAACATATGCTTGCTACTAATTGCCAATATAAAGTTCTTGTCAGTTGCAATTCATTACACCCTAGAGCTTTGCTGAGTACATTCTATGTGTAGTTCCCGACAGCACAATAACTGGGAGATTTGAATAAAAATGCAGATGTGTTTAAGCTCTTCTATGGCATCTAAGAGACTTGAGTCTCTTAGTTATCAATTGTATTCTAATTCAGAGATAAAATTAAAGTAATAGAAATATCACTGAAACTGGCGGATGTAAATTAATTGAATTGTAGTAACATATGATTATTCAAATGAAAATATAAAATTTAATAGATACAAAGGATTTATAAGAATAACTTTAAATAAGGATACGGGAACGCTGGTGCAGATTGAGGTTTTGTTTTTGAGGCTAAAATAAAAACACTTTAAAACTTAAATTAATTGAAGTATTGTTTTTATGTACAGTTACTGTTTTATAAGATAATATTATTTTATTCAATTTACTATATAATCGTACCAGATTATGTTCAAGTTCAACTATCCACAATTATAAGCGAGATTAGTTTTTCAATTACTTGTAATTTCCGCCTATCGATGATCACCGGATCGATAACATTCTTTTATGTAACATTATAATCTAATGTCGAATAATTCCATCCCGCTGTCAAAAAAACACAAACACTTCAAACGACTCGAAAAAGTTTTAGAAAACCACTAGAGAAGTACACATTTGAATTAATTTAAATGTCTATGTAGATGATCGCAGAACGACGGTCACACTTGTGGGCGCTGACTTCCAGCCGCCTTTAAAAATCAAATGAAAGCACCAAAAATTAAACTATTATTTTTACACCGATCAGTCAATATCAAAATAGTTTATGGAGGATTTATACAACATCACAGTATTTATGTAGACTCGGAGCCAGGACACGTAAGACGACAACGGATTCACAGTCCAAGCCAATCATTTAATATAGCAGAGAATAATATGTAACCCTTGCATTGCGATGATATGTATTTACTACAACTCGATTCTAATAATGAGAATATTCATATAAAATATAATAGATACTGAGCTCAGAGTTTTTGTATTCCTCCATAATATTATTAAGTATTAAATAAAATTAAAATAATGTATAGTTATTCATTTGTAGCGATGGAAATAAATAATTTGTGGAATAATAGGGGATAGAATCACATGTGTCATGCATCTGCACGTAAGACTGCGCAGACAGACAAATTGTTGTCCGGGCACAAAAGTGGGTTCGCAAACATTCCGTCACTGTGCATTCAGCCGCGCTCGAGTCAATACGAGCGCTGAATTTGTTGCAGCTATAGCGGCTTAACTGCGATGTTTTTTCTCTTTTTCAGATACTTACACTACAAAAATTATTACATTTCAACTTCAACCATAGTCAATCAAAGCAATATTTAGGAATATTTGCAATTTTCCGGTTTTTAAATGACATTTTCATATGGTGTAGAAAATACATATCATCGGAGCTCACAGATGTTTTGAGCACAATAAGAGGAGGGTTAATATAGCATATCGTCTGCGATAGTATCTGAGTCGATGGTGTGGGATCATGTGACTCCGGCCGTGGGCGGGGGCGTGGCCGTGTGGGGCAGCGTGGCCAGGGGCGCATGCGGCTGCAGGGCGGGCGGGGGGCTGAGCAGCTCGCGGCGATCTCTCTCCCGCTAGCGGCCGGGGCGCCAGGCGTCCAGCAGCGCCTCCACGCGCTCCTCCGTGGGTCCCCAGCGACTGTGCCCCGCCGCGTTCTGCAGCCACACCACTAGAGTGCCATGAGCGGATCGGAAGTGGATATCAGATCTGTAAATTTCAAATGTATGTTTTTACACCAATTATTATAGTGGAAGTTAGAAACGTGGCAATTGAGTTTAAAAATTGTATAGTATGGCCGAGCGTCACAGTCCAGAGATAAAGCGTTTGTTTGTCATTCGGATGCTGTCAGTTCAAAACCCAAGCAAGTTTGATTTTTTAAAATTGATTTAAACAAATCTAAGCTCTATACCTGCCCTCGGTAGGGTTGAAACACACCTTAAGGACAAAAAAAGATATTTCAAGGCCTCAGAAACATCAGGCTTATCATTACTTAAATATACATATACTATACATAAAATTCTTTTTTCAACGCGTCAATCCAAGCACAAAAATAACGGCAGAAGCAGGATGCGAACCGCGGACCTTGGAAACCAAATGCCCAGGTATTCATACCGCTCGGCGAACTGCGCCATTGCCCTGCCTAGACCGACTTGCGTTGAAACTAGTATTTATATCATTGTTATCATCGTACGATAGATGTCGCTATAGTATATATTCAAAGTATGTATATTTTTATTATTATTCTATCAGTCTTCATTTATTCACAAGCTTAATATTATTACTTTCCGGCAGTCTATTTATTTTAGTAAGTACCACTCGGGTCTCGAACCAAACTATAGACTGAATGGATGAGAAACGAATACTTATAGTTCCGACTCGGACTTTATAACCAATCATTTACCTGTGTTACTGATGGATAATTTTTACCTTCTTGATATTGTCTCAAGGAGACATTATTATATGAATTTTTTAAAAATTTTATTAGAATATTATTTTATTATTTCAATATTCTAATCTACTTTTATAGATCATTGACTATATTACAATATTATTATTACTTAAATATACATATACTATACATAAAATTCTTTTTTCAACGCGTCAATCCAAGCACAAAAATAACGGCAGAAGCGGGATGCGAACCGCGGACCTTGGAAACCAAATGCCCAGGTATTCATACCGCTCGGCGAACTGCGCCATTGCCCTGCCTAGACCGACTTGCGTTGAAACTAGTATTTATATCATTGTTATCATCGTACGATAGATGTCGCTATAGTATATAAATAGACTGCCGGAAAGTAATAATATTAAGCTTGTGAATAAATGAAGACTGATAGAATAATAATAAAAATATACATACTTTGAATATATACTATAGCGACATCTATCGTACGATGATAACAATGATATAAATACTAGTTTCAACGCAAGTCGGTCTAGGCAGGGCAATGGCGCAGTTCGCCGAGCGGTATGAATACCTGGGCATTTGGTTTCCAAGGTCCGCGGTTCGCATCCCGCTTCTGCCGTTATTTTTGTGCTTGGATTGACGCGTTGAAAAAAGAATTTTATGTATAGTATATGTATATTTAAGTAATAATAATATTGTAATATAGTCAATGATCTATAAAAGTAGATTAGAATATTGAAATAATAAAATAATATTCTAATAAAAATTTAAAAAAATTCATATCAGGCTTATCATCCGATCTCATTAAAAAACTGGCTGATTATTGAACATCTAAATATTTCTCCGGTACTACAGTCGCAGTCTATGCAAGTTTGCGGGTTTTTGCCCTTGAGGCTAGATGGAACCAAATGTTTCCATGAGAACCTCCAGGCATACAGGCGTTTTGGGATAAGACATAGACAATCTGACCTAACACAATAGTAAAACAGCAATTTGCTGTAACCATATACTCCAAATATGGAGCGAATATAATAAAAAAATAATCTACGCAAAAAAAAAATTATGACCGTATTTAAAGACTACTTTTTTTAAGTCTAAAAAAATAGAAAAGCAGAGAGATGAATGTTCTATTCTCACTTGGGCATGATGTGTTGATATCCGTGGCGGTACTCGTGTTCCAATGCCGGAACAACGACCTGTTTTCTTTTGAAGTGCGACGCTTCCAGCTTTAAGAGAGCGTTGGGCGGCTGCTCGCGCCACTCGGGGAGGAACACGATGAAGCTTAAAGGCTCAGCAGAATCGGCAAGTAAGCGCTCCATGTGCTTCACCGTCGCCTCCAGCAGCTCTTCGCAATAAGGCGGGTTCACTTCGAATGATCCCGAAACCGGTTTAAAATCCAAAAAAGGTCTGAAAGAAGTAAACACTGTCTTTGTAAAATTTATAAACTCGATAGCCTACATTATTGTGAATCTCAAAAACTATTATTATTATATCGCAGCAAATATTAACCCCTTTCACTGCGTATGACGTATATAGTTGTCATGAGCTTTACACGAAATTCGCAGCCTCATATTACATCTTTATTTAACTGTTGTAATATTCAATATTAAGTTACTATATAACTGAATGTAAGATATATTGGATTCCAGTCAAAAACTATAAGCAATATCTGATATATTTGTCGCCAGAAAATATATTACAATCTATATTAATTGTCCAAAAATCGATTACCAAAATCACTCAAAAGACCCCGCGTTTAAAAGATGAAATGATCCCTCAGCAATACATAATTTTTCATTATGCTTTAGATTAACCATCATCATCTCATCGTGTTCACTGTTGAATGATGGTTTTTCACATAAAAATTAAATATGATGCATAGATTATTTTATATTTACAAATGGAGGACTAAGGTATTTGTAAGAAAAGGAACTCACCCTCTGGAACCGAAGTAACAATCTGTATCTGAAAACGCTGAGCAGTACTGGCGAAAGTATGAATTTAATGGCCCCGCAAAGCATTCAAAAGTGACTCCAAACATTTTGCTGAGGCATTCGAAAACTGTAACGGGCAGAGCGGACTGAGTGATGTGAGAGTCGCAGCCGGGGGCCGCGGCGCCCAGGAAGGCGGCGTATCTCTTGATCATGCACCACACGCGCGGCAGGAACAGTTCAAACTTCTTATCATCAAAGCAACTGTGTCTATACAAATGTTCCTGAAATAGTAAATATATAAATTATTACATCGAGTATAAATTTAATTCTTAATGAATATAATAAACAAAAATGCATAGAATATAACTATGAATTAAATAAGTTGTTTTTGTTTACACACACATTAGAAAAGTACACAAATAATTCTATAAATGTATGGAGGTTTCCATCAGTGTCACGATTTTCTTATCAATTATAAAAAAAACTATACATATATATATATTTTAATTAGCAGCCGATATATATATATTTTGGAGTTTACAATTACTAGCCTGTCGTGAGCTAAGCATATTATAATGATTAATGTTAGTTTCAGTGAATTGGAGAAAGAAAAAATATATTATACATATTTTTAAAAAATAAAAGAAAGCATTATTTGTTAAGGTATTAAGATTAAATTATTTGTATGTATAGCATAAAACATTATCTAAATGTATTTTGCAAGTATTTTTTTATGATACACTGTATATTTAAATATTGGGTGTTTAAAAAAGGAATATATATCCTCATTTACTCCTAACCTGCGTACATTACACAGTTAAATGTCTCATAAGGCAATGACTTAAATAGAAATTTAAATTAAATTAAATTATAATATTTTGATAAATGATCTATTTTCATATAAAATAGATGCAAAGATTGCAGTAGGTTTAAATTTTAATCTAATGATGAATATTCTGAAAGTTTAAACATAAATAAATAATGTAAGGAATAAAGTGTATAATAAATGTATTTGTAATTATTATTAATTTTAAGATTACCATTATGTAAATGTGATAGTAAATTGGATTCAAATAAACATACCAATTTTTGTAAATGTAGAATATTAATGATGAGATTATCATTTTGATATCTCAGCATGGCTTGGTCTCGGTCCAGGTAATGGTCCACCAGTGGCGGGCGCGGCGAGGGAATGGCAAACTGCACCGGGTAACACCAGACTTTGCGCAGCGCCGCTTGTTGCTGCGGGGCGCTCAGCTCACCGATGCCGTGCTCCTTGAGCAACGCGCTATGTTTCTCTTTGATCTTCTTTGAATACTCGGCAGAAAGATGGTAGATTTTGAGACAGATCCCTTCCACTGAGCCTTTAACGGTTTCCGTGAGATGAGGTTGACATTGACGCTAAAATAAAAAAATGTACAATAATTTTATACGATAATCGTCGATCATCACCGCTTTAATTAATTTTATGTTCTCGTCAAAGTCCTGCGAGAATATACCATACCTTTAAATGTGTCAATCTATCTTGAAAGTCATCATAGGTCGCCCCGACAGTTTTACGGAGCCATTGAAAAGTGTCTTCCGCATTCCACTTGACCACCTTGCGGCTCTCCGGGGAAGCGTTCCGTGACTCGATCATGGTCTTGGCGGCTTCAGCGTAGCGCGTGAGCTGCTTCCGTGCGTCACCTGTGAACTTTGGCTGACCCAGCTTGATGGGGATGTCGTTCATGATTTCATCAAACATGGACTTGGACACCTCCGGGAAGCAGTGGCTCGGCAGTAGCGGATCGCAGGCGCCCTGGTCGCAGACCTTTCGCTCCATGAGCCAGCGGTTAAAGGAGTCCTTGGGAGCATCGATGGCCTCGCGAGTGTGGCAAAGCTCCTGGTAGCACTGGCGCAACTTGGCGGCCAGCGTGCAGCGGTAGGACTCGATCTCTGGGTGGGGGTGCGGGCAGACGGTGGGCGGGCGCTCGTAGATGACTACGTTGGTCGGCACGTCCAGGTCCCAGGGACCGGCCAGGAAGAACTTCTTGGGAGGGGGCCCGCTCTCTTCAGAAGCGCGCCGCTTGGCAGCGATGGTCGGCACGGGAGGCGCGGGTCCCGGCCCGCAGATGCCCAAGGGGTCCGTGATGGGATCGAACTCTCTCTTTGTCAGAGGCATCTCCCACATGGACTCTCCGGAGAGCTTGTTCCAGAAGTAGGGCCGGTTCTCTCTCTTGGACCAATACTTGCGCCAGCCTTGCTGCAGCAGTTCGGGATGGATGTCCTCGGCGAAGTGGTTGCCGGGCGCGGGAGGGCCCTGGGGGGTCTGCGGGGTGCCCTGTCCCGGCGAGGAGTTCTCTCCCGAGGAAGACGAGCTCAGCTTGGCCGGCGAGCCGAGGATGTCGGGAGCGTTCTCGGAGCCGGCCGTCAAGCTGTCCCAAGTGGACGGGCCGGCGACGCCTTTATCTTTTATGTCATTCATCGTAATAATTTAAGGAACACGTCCTCAGATATAAAAAGGCGGGAGTTTTACCTGTGGATCATCATAGCTATTATTACGATACTCCTAACGCGAGATGACTGATTTTTTTCAATTTAAAGGCATTAAAAACGATTCTGTGTTATTTTCTCGACCAAATTTCGGCAAATGTCTCAAAAATTCACAAATTCCAAATTGAATGATGACATTTTGTAAGGGAGAACTAAACAATCATTGTTTACTAGACATTTCTCAGAGATAACGAAAGCAAGGATAGTCTAAAATAAATCTATCGACCTCATAAATATTATTTATATCATTTAACGAAGATGTAAACTAAAAATGTATCGTAAATCGAAATATTCGTACACTTTAGTAAGCATCAGAGAGAAACACAAGCATCGCCATTTGCACTGCGACCAACTATGCTGTGGAGGCGAGGCTAAAGTTGTTCTTGTGAGACTACTATACCTATCAGGGACATTTTTACCTACTTCGTGTGTTGAAACTAAAATTTATAATAGGTAATATCAAAATAATTTTATTAAAAGGACATAATGCACAAGAACAAAGTATGAACATTTTTCATCACTCAAATAACCCACTATTATGTCAAAAACTACAATCTAATGCGTAATGCAAGTCTGTGTGGGTTAGTCAACTTAAAAAATAAATAGGGGATAATAATTTTACATACAAAAATTGGCTTTGTTATAGTTTATATTTTAATTTTCAATAGCTCAAAGAGTATCTTTTTTGAGCTATTACATTACATCTATTGAAATAATATTTTTGATAACATTATAAAAGAAAAGTTAATAGAAAAAGCCAAATAATCAAAATTTCAATAAATTGTTAATTGTACAACTATATTAATAAAAAAATTAATTATGACATAAGATATAAACTGAAATATTATAACTAAGCACTAAATGCTTTATTTAAATAGAAACTCTAGAAGAAAGGGGAGATAAAGGAGATGGAAACGAGGTAAATTGTCGTGGTTCTTGTCAAAACTAGGTTAGGATCCGTAAAAATTCGGAGGGTAATCGTGTTATTACTACACAAAAAATCATCGAAAAATCTCCAAAAGATCGTCGAAAGGGCTAAAGGAGAAGTTTTTAAAATCACATATACAACAACAACAACAAAAAATACACGAAAAGTTTTATGCGAAATCAAGATCGGTTCTATTGAATTTTATCAAACCAATAAAAATTTCACATATGTTTTTATAATTGATTGTATAAAAATTTGCGATAAATGTAAGTTCATCCATGCCCAAAATATAATTCAAAGATATCGGTTCGAATATAGCCACAAACATTTATTTGTGAAAGCCCCCATCACATTGAAATATTAAAAGAAAAAGAATGACTTTAATCCAAGATAATATGTGTTTCAAATGTCAAAAATATTAAATTTAAATTAAGAATTTCACAATCGTGATCTTTTATAAAATATTCATTTATTATAAGTATTAAAAAAATGCTTTTTGACATTGACTTTAGTGATTATCGTAAAGGATACCAAACAATACCGGACTCAATTGATAACATTGAGAATTTGGAATATTCAGAGTTTTTTAAAACACACTTGGTAAACAATGTGCCTTGTATGGTACACAATATTACCGAAGATTGGAAATGTGCCAAGGATTGGGTTGATAAAATATATCCTCATTACGATAATCTAGATCATTTTTTCGGTTCACAATACGTTCCGATAACAGAATGTGATTATGAAAGTAAAGAGCACTGTAAAAGGGAAATGATATTTAAGGATTTTATCAATTATTGGAAGAAGGATCCGGGGTCGGATCCTACAAGATCAATTTCATATCTCAAAGATTGGCATTTAAGAAGAAATCAGCCAAATAATAAATTTTATACCGTTCCTAAATATTTTGCATCCGATTGGTTAAATGAATACTCCATCGATAATGACTTAGATGACTACATGTTTGTTTACATGGGGCCAAAAGGATCATGGTATTTATATTGCTAAACCATTTATGTTGTCCTTATCCCATTAAGGGTAGTTTTGCTTTAATAAAATTTGACTTAGAAATTGTATTTTTTTTCTATAAATTCTTGTAACTTATTAGCCACCACACAATGCATTAAAAATGAAAATAGGCTGAGAGTTATTTCAAGATTGATGGAATGTTTCTTTATCTTCATTATACAAAAATATATGTTTTTCTTATTTTGTATGGAATGATATGAAATATCATTCCATACAAAATTCCAGAAGTAGAGATTAAACCAAATTAGAATATTTTACAAATTCAAAAGCAAAGGTGTAGTTATTCTTTATATTTAATTATGTGAAATGTGGGTATTAATATTTTTTTTTATTAATTATAAGTTGGATAAAAAGAAGCAAAATATATTTTCAGGACTCCTTTTCATGCAGATGTTTACTCTTCATTCAGCTGGTCAGCCAATGTGGTTGGGAAAAAAAGGTGGTTACTGCTTCCACCTGGTGAAGAGCGTAAATTAGCAGACACATTGGGAAACCTTCCGGAAGATATCACTGGACGCCTAGACAATGTTAAGTACTATGACATCATACAGAATTCTGGAGATGCTGTATTTGTCCCTTCCGGCTGGTTCCATCAAGTGCACAACTTGGAAAATACAATTTCTATCAATCACAACTGGGTAAATGGTTGCAACATCGATGTCATGTGGAAAGCTTTGAAGTTCAGTCTCAGCTCTGTAGAAAAAGAAATAATTGAATTCAAGGAAACATCTGGATGGCGAGAGCACTGTCAAGTGATGCTTCGCGCATTATTCGGCATTGATTACGAAAACTTCTTCAAATTCATTAAACATATAGCGGTCAAGCGTTTAAATAAAATCAAAGAAAATACTCATATTGAATTTGATACATGGATTTTAGGTAATAATCATGTTTTATTTGATTTAGGTTCTATAAGATCTCTTATTAAAAATATCAATGAAGAAGTTTTATTTGATGAAAATGATAAACATGATTTAGGTGATATTGTTCACAATATTGATAAGGTCTTGTAAAAATAACTTGTAATATTAAAATGCAATGTGATATTAGTCAGTAATAAAAATTAAATTTTAAAGTTATATACCTCTTTATATCATTTTTTATATATTCTACAATATGTTAACTATTATAACAACTCATAGAAATAAAACAATATTATTCATAATATATGATCCCGAAAGCCACAAATACAAGTGATTTTTAGCAGAAACAAGTATTCTTACAGCAGAAAGTCTTGGTTAGAAGATTTTTTGCTAGAGAGAATTCAAAAGCTTATCCATATGACATAAATTTCATATCCCGTTTCTGCATAAAAACATTTATGTTTTTATGGCTCTCAGGTACTGATATTATTCTATAATTGTGGAGTACGGTGGGAAGGGGCATAGGTTATCGATAATTAAAAAAAGTTTGAAACATTATATACACACAAGTTTCAATGCCTTAACATTAACATATGGATATTTTTAATTATTTATTAGAATATTATTTTATTATTTCAATATTCTAATCTACTTTTATAGATCATTGACTATATTACAATATTATAAGCAATTAAATATACATATACTATACATAAAAATCCTTAAACGAGTCAATTCATTCAGAAAAAATATCGGCGGGAGCGGGATGCGAACCGCGGACCTTTGGAACCAACCATTTTGCCCAGGTAATTATACCGCTCGGCCACCGGGCCAATTTCTTCCACCTGAGATGACTCGTCTCTGATCCTCTATATTATATATCCTCTATATATAGAGGATCAGAGACGAGTCATCTCAGGTGGAAGAAATTGCCCGTGGCCGAGCAGTATAATTACCTGGGCAAAATGGTTGGTTCCAAAGGTCCGCGGTTCGCATCCCGCTCCCGCCGATATTTTTTCTGAATGAATTGACTCGTTTAAGGATTTTTTTGTATAGTATATGTATATTTAAGTGCTCCTTAACATTAAAGTTTTAATAAAATTAAAAAAAACCACAGCATAAATTTCGCATTTCTTTTAAAGCTCCTTTATTTGTATTGTATTTTTTTAAAGTAATATAATAAATTTAAATTGTTTATTGTAATAGTTGTGCTATAAAAAATGCTCTCAAATGTAATATTTATCATAATTGTGATTCTTGAGATATAAAGTTATTTATATATTTAAACCTTCCTTATAAAAAAAGTCAAAATACCCAACCTCAAATAAAATATTATTATCACACATGCATATGTGAAATATTGTAAACGATATATAAGTTTTAAATTTTACAACTAAATATTTGGTTACGCAACCTATTTTATAAATTAGATTTGGGATGAACATAAATTACACCTTCATCATGCAACTGTCGGATATCATTCTGGGTATAATCCAACTTGTATAACACATCTTCAGTGTGTTCTCCATGATATGGCGGGCGAAGAGCTGCTAGAGAAGTAGCGGGAGTACGGTCAAGTCGAGGAGCCGGACTTGGGACCATTTGGCCTCGATGACTACAAGTGAAGGCATTTCTAGAAATATTATGACTGTGTGTGGGAGCTTCATCTAAAGTCAGCACGGGAGTGACACAAGCGTCCATTGAATCAAATATTTGACACCATTCTTTTTGAGTGCGAGTTTTGAAGACATTGCCGAATATTATCTTTTGCTTCTCTAAATCTGAAAACTGGTCATCATTATCAGACAGGCCTAATCCGTTTAAAAGTTCTGCATAGAATTTTGGTTCTATCGCACCGACTGCCATAAACTTTCCATCTTTGGTTTCATATGTATCGTAGAAGTGTGCTCCACCATCCAATATATTCTCCCCACGGGGCTTACCCCATATTGGTAGATTTTGTGATCTATATATCCAACTGGCGGCGTACGATGCCCCTTCCACCATGCTGCAATCAATGACTTGGCCTCGGTTTGATGAAGTCCTTTCATACAGAGCCATCACAATACCGAGGGCACACATCAATCCACCTCCAGCAAAATCGGCAGCCAAATTTACAGGAGGAAATGGATTTGTCCCTTTTCTTCCAAAGGCTGACAGGATTCCTGCTACCGATGCGTAATTTATATCGTGACCTCCTTTAGAACTCAGTTCTCCGTTTTGGCCGAATCCAGTAAGACGGGCATAAATCAATTTTGGGTTATCCAGTAAAAGTACATTGGGACCCAAACCATTTTTTTCCATAACACCCGGCCTAAATGGTTCAATTAAAACGTCTGTCGATTTACAAATGTCCCTTAAGATTTTTTTTCCTTGATTACTTTTTAAGTTTACAGCTATACTTTTTTTTCCATTTCCTAAAACATCCATTGATGAGGGATTTATCTGAAAATTACATTTATAATTTTTTAAAAAGCATATATATTTCATGTTATGTGTAATTTTGCATATTTTTAAGTGCAAAAACAAATATTTAATTGTATAATTACAGTACCTTGTCTACAATAGTTACAGAGGCTCCAAATTCTGCAAGTATCATACCGCAGTATGGACCGGGAGCTAATCCCAACATTTCCACAACTTTAACACCTTTGAGCGCCATCTATATAAGGGGAAAAAAATTATAAGATATTAACGGTTTTTCATTTTTTTTTTGTATATGTGAACAGGAGATTACTAAAAGTGAGTTGGGACCATCTAGCTGCTCTATGACTTTCTCTCGCAAAAAGAATTTATAGTTATTTTGAAAGGTTTTGAAGTTGGTGTATATTTGATGTTTAGTAAAATTATACATATTATAAGAGGGAGGTTACACAGGTGCTAGAAGAATATTCCAATACATATGTGGTGTTTAGGAAGAAGACATTAAACTTTATTGTTTGTTTACGAGTACATTAATTAATTTATGTAAAAGTAACTTTGTAACTTTCGGGTGGGTAACACTTTACTGTAGTTTATCAAATATAATCAAAATGTTGTAGATGTTGGGTGGTGTTCTTAAGTAGTGTTCTTCACTATCGGATATTCCATTTTCCTACTAAAAATGCCATTCTTAAACTTTTTATAAGGACTTTGACAACACAAAAATACCTACTGTGACTAAATTACCTTAAAAATATTTTATTTTAATGCAAAACGCTTTGAAGTTTATTAAACTACAGTGAACTGTTATCATCAGCTATCTCAACATCTATTTTAAATATATTTATCTCTTTATATTCATCAAATATTATCATAATGGTAATTAATGGATGGATACCCACGCCAAACACAAGATCTTATCTTTAAGTGGTGTGGTAAGCGAATTTAAAAAAAAAAAAAAATATGTAATGTAAATTACTGTGTAAAAAATATATCTTTTATATTTGATTAAATAAAAAAAAATATATATAATACATTTTTTATAACTAAAAGTAGGTATTTCCGTATAATCTAAAATATTATTATATATTATAATTGAATAACAAATGAAAAAACCTTTATCAATGAGTGTAATTCCCAGGAATAATTATAAAACCATTTAGAAAATTAAAATTTGATTTGTCACTGTACTGATAAAAGTTCAAACTCCAATTATTACAGGTGGATAATAGTTGAGGTTCTGTTTTGATTATGAAAATGTCAACCTCAGTCTAGTGTTGTCAACTTCGTTTTGTAATTATTTTTTATAGCTGACGCTAGAGAAAATATCAGGCTTGGTAGGTATATTTGACAATACAATAAAGCTAGGTATTGAGTATGTTAATATTAAAAAATGAATTATATAGTCCATCCAATATATGAAGAACCCTATGACACATTTATTGCCTCTTGTAAAAGGGATGGCGCAAAAATATTTATTTCGATTAGGTCGATTTTTTTTTCTCTTCTTCTTTGAAAAAAAAATCGAATTTGAATTCGAAGTGAATCGTATATAAACATCTCTATTTCCGCATGGCGGCTTCATGGCGGATCAGTACAAATGTTTGACTTTCAGTAGCGTGTTGTTCTTCGATCGATTCGTGTTTTTTGTTGTTGTAATTATTATATTTATTGTTAGTATTGTTAAAGTTGTTTCATTGAATCATATTTTTGTGTTTTTACAATGCCGAAGAGACAGAAAAGAACTATTCTCAGCAGTGAATCACGTGAATTTGTCGTACGCTTGCGTGATTATTTTCATCAAGAAAAACAAAATGGTGGACCATTGCTGTCTGTTGAAAACATTCGAGATCGGGTCGCGGATTCCCTAGGAATCAGTAAATCTATAGTGTCTCGGATCACAGAGGAGAAATGCGGTGAATCTTCATTAGAAGAGAAAAAATTATTAACACCAAATAAGAAACGACAGAAGAAATGCTGAATAACAAAACCCGATAGCTTTGATTTGGCAGCAATTCGGAATCACGTGTATGCACACTATGACCGCAACGAAATATCAACACTTCTTAAACTGGTAGGTTCTCTAAAGTCAGTCGGATTATTTCAAGGGAGTGCGACGTCTCCTAGTAAGGTATTGAAAAACATTGGCTTCAAATATAAAAAATGGGAAAAAAGAAAGGTTATAATGGAGCGCACGGATATTTCCCTGAAAAGATGCGATTTTTTGAGGCAAATGAAGAGCATTAGGAATTGGGAGAAAGTCGTTTTTCTCGACGAAACTTGGCTCAATGCTAATCATACTGTTGGTAAAATATGGACCGACGACACGGCTAAATCCAGGACGAAAACTCCTGAAGGATAAGGCCAGCGCCTCATTATTTGTCATGCCGGAACGTCAAAAGGTATGAGCAAAAGTCACGAGGCATGTGACAATGTCACGGCAGAAGATTGGAAAAAAGTGGTGGACAAAAGAAAGAGACTATTATGCAGATTGGGATCGCGATGTACGCTTTGACAATTTAAGTGAACAGAACCTTATTATAAATGTGTGTGAAAGTTGTAGTTCTGATTCCGATAGTGACAAAGACAATTTAGAATGTACTGCTTTATCGGATTCCGACTAAAATGTGTGTTTTTAAGGTTATGTGCTAATATTTATCTCTACACTTGCTTTTCTTCATAATTTTCATATTACTAATATTATTATTTATAGCTTGTTTTACATGTCTCTTAAAACCTGTTAATATTCACTTATAATTGATAATAATTCTTATATTTAATTTTAGTAGGTATTTACAAAAACAATCGAAAATAGGATTATTTATACCCCAACACTGGTTTTCGCAGTAATGTGACATGGCCTTCTACGTGCGTCAGATATTATAGTATTATAGTTACAAATTGCCGTATTTTTTCTAATTTGTAACAATATGCATATATTTTTTATTATTTTGTTTTTATTGTGATATATTTACCTAAATAACTTATAGCGCTTATGCTGAGCTGAAAAGGGTTGCGGAGGACCGAGAGGAATGGACAAGATTCTGTTGCTGCAAACCAATCCACCGGATTGATACTACGAAGAAGAAGATATAAGAAGAGAGGCTTTTGTTTATGTTGATAAAATTAGTATAGGTAGCGAACGTTTTTACAACGTTATATCGGACGATATTTAGCACAGGGCAATAAATGTGTCATAGGGTTCTTCCTATATTGGATGGACTTTAACAATAAAATTTATTTTTAAATATGTCGTAGATGAATCATCTAACTTCAATGCCTTTTAGAGTCTACTCTATATTATAATTTTAGAATTAATTTTAATTAACAAATTAATAAATTAAAAATATTTAGTTTTGATTCACAATTTATTTTAATGTACATAATTTATTTTCTATATAATGACAAATGAAAAGTAAGGTATCCAGGCCTGCGCGTCATGTTTATGTCTAGATCCAATATTTCTCCATTAATTATTTAATTACACTTTGTTAAAAAATAGATTAATATCAAGAATTATCGTTTTTGTTCATATTTATTAGGTAACTATATATTCATAATTACCTACAAATCGATCTGTCACTATTTATAATCTATGGACTGCATCATTTTAAGTTGACATTTCAAACTTCAAAATGTTATTAGAAGTTATTATCTTCAAATTAATATCTCATTTATTAACCTAATAATCACATTGAATATTTACACGAGCTTAAAATTTTACAATTTGATTATTTCTAGTTTACTTATTTTAATAAAATATAGTCAAAATGTGTTTATTTTTTAAATATAAGTTCAAAATCACTTTGTTCTTGCTGATTTGCAACTTTGCAAATATTTATTCAGAGGATGTCTTAATATGGGGCCCGGGATTACGTCCGATAGACATTGTGATGCCAGCGAGATACTTCTTTTTGCAAGTTGATAACTCCAGGTATGATGAAGCTTTGAAAATATGATAAGTTACGCATTGAGAAAAATATTTCGATATAGAAAAGTAGGTTAAGAATAATACCACCAACGTTTCAATGCTAACTTATTCCGACGAACATTTTATTTGTGGGCTTATTTGATATGACTTAATTATAACGTATTCTATTATATTAAAAGAATTTTTATGTATATATCAATATAACTGTCCTAATTTTAACCCTCCAGAGACGAAAAAGTTTTTTTGATACAAAATTAAGATTTATGATATATTCTATCAAAATTTAGTCAGATACGTCAATATTTAAAAATTAAAAATACACAATGCTTTATTAACAAAATGTCTATATTATCGTATTGTCACGCACATCCTTACAGGATCGCATATTTTAAAATCTTATGGTGAAAAACAAATTGAATGTCCATTTTGATGAAAATGATTTCACAGAAAATACATTAATTCGCAAGGGTATTTGGTAGTAGTTTCCATTGATCCTTGTAAACCGAAATTGAGTGATAGCGACAATTTTCAGTTAGAAAAAGGACCAAAGTAGGTGTAAGCATATAATAGTAATCACCGTGACAATGTGTGGTCCCGCTCCTCCGAGGAGGGTTGATCTAGTGATAAAAATAATGTATAATTTTATGTTTTTTTTACAGTCAAGTAGCCAAGCTGGATGACCTCTATGTTGCCATATCTGGTGACTCTGAGTCAGGATCCTGCAGGTTATGGGTTGAGAAGTTAGATCGGAAAGACGACTCATTCATAGTGCGTTACCGTCTGTACGAGTCCTGTACAAACTTTAAAATCAATGTGACTTACAAAAAAAAACATGTAGGCATGTCTCCTTATACATATACAGGTAACGCTTTTAATATTTCGTAACATTAGATTCTTTCAGGTTCTTATCATATCGGAGATCCGTCGATTACTCAATTTATAAACCTTAGTCAGCAGAAATTAAGAATGTGAATCTGTGTTGGGTTGTAGCAACTGACTTTGCAGCTGAGGTTCCTGGTGTTGTTTTGTGGTGACCATGTACATCATCGTCTGAATAATACGTTTTTTATTATTTTATATCCGCTTCCTATCTGAAGTAGATCTTCTCCACAACTTGCCACATTAAAATGTGTCGGATGCCATGAAATTCCCCTGTACACATTATGTGTATAGTTTCTAAAGGCCTTCAAGGAAGACAAGAGTCAGAGGTCTTAATAGTTAGGAGGCTGCTGTAGTTTAGCCAATATTTGCTAAACTACAGTAGTTATTATTCAGTGCAATATTGCACTGAATAATAAAAGATTAAAATATTACAATAGTCTTCATTAAACGTGTGAACTGATTCCAGTAGATAAAACATTTATTTTGATGTTACATTGGATTACTTTGAGTAATTGTAATAGTATTCAGTTATTTAAAATTTTAAAGCAATGCGTATTTTTGTAAATCATAATATAATGGTGTAAATTTTAAAGTAAAAAAATAGTGTAAACTATTTCATAATGAATATCAATAACACACATATTTTCCCCTGTAATAATTCATTTTAATCATTTCAGGATATGTATTGCATGATAATTGCGATTGTCCGTCAGCTAATTTTGAAACATGGGCTGAAAATTATCAATGTCCAAAACAGTTGGACCAAATTGTTAACGATATGCGACCATTTCAAAATGTTAATATGAGCAACGTTTTGTTAAATGTAATGGAAAAATACAACAGCCCCGGAAGCATAAGCATATGTCATTATCTTATAAAAAATAACCAACTGTACAGAAAGTGTTACGGACAACATGTGGGATTCAATATGTTTTCTGATGCGATATTACTTTCCGTTTTGCGAAAAGTAAAACTTCCTGATATATCTTTTTTAATAAATTTGGGAGATTGGCCTCTCGTAAAGAAACACTCAAAAGTTATTCCTGTGTTTTCATGGTGTGGAAGTGATGACACTCATGATATTGTTTTGCCCACATATGATTTAACAGAGTCCACATTAGAAAATATGGGAAGGTAAATATATTTAACATTCATCAAGTACTAAATAATCTTATTACTAATTTCATGTACAACTGAATAAACAACCATCATACAAGTTATTTTAAATATCATATTAATTTTTAAATACTTAAATTAATTTTTCGTGTATATCGATAATATTTTTCCCCAGAAATACTAATAGAACCTGCATTTCAGAGTTATGCTTGATATGCTGTCTGTACAAGGGAACATTGGGAAACAATGGAGTGAAAAAATTCCCAAAGCAATTTGGCGAGGAAGAGATTCTTGCCGTGAACGCCTTAAACTAATTGAAATGGGAAGAGAACACCCTGAACTATACAATGTGTCTCTTACTAACTTCTTTTTCTTTAGAGATCAAGAAAAAATCTATGGACCGAAAGTCCCGCACATTTCATTTTTCAAATTTTTTGATGTTAGTATTTTGTAACATTAAGGTTATCAACTGACAATACTTGGTGAAACTGCATAATTATAATTTTAAATTAAATTAATAATTACTATAATAATTAAAATAAATCAATAATGATTAATAAATTAATTACATTTTTACTATAATTATGTTCAAATAACGTTTTGAACACAAGGCTCAACCCAAAAGCCACAATTCAAAAGCTGGGCATGAAAATCTACGAAGTTATTTGATCTAAAAATGTATTAACAAATCCATCAAAAATGTGCCACGAATAAAAGTTTAATAAATAAAAAATAATAAAAAACCTTTCATTATCATATGTTGTTTTTATTTTTCAGTATAAATACCAAATAAATATTGATGGAACAGTAGCGGCCTATCGTTTTCCATACTTATTAGTTGGCGATAGTTTGGTATTCAAGCAAGATTCATTATATTACGAACATTTCTATAAGCAGCTACAGCCTGGAGTGCACTACGTGCCTGTCCAGCGGGATTTATCAGATCTGACAGAAAAACTTCAGTGGGCAATAAATAATGATGATCAAGCTAAAATAATTTCAAAAAATGGAAGAGATTTTGCAAGAAATTTTCTTATGCCACAAGATATTATATGTTACTATGCAAATGCTTTAAATGTGAGTATATTTCATCTATTATTTAAAATACTTAAGATATTTTTTAGGCGATTTCCTTAATAATTTTTTAAGCGATATTTTGATTTGTTGAATTGGGAGATATGCTGGTATAATACAATTCTTAATTTTCCTAACATTGAAGGCATGTTTCATTTTTAATTTTGAACCTATAGAATAATATTTATAATAACATAACTTTTTTAATTACGTACGTAAGTACAACCACTATAAAACTATTTATGGTCGCTATGAATAAATAATCCAAATTCGATTTATTTCTAGGAGTGGAAAAAGCATATAGTTGATCCTGTAGAGTTTTATGGAGATATGGAAAAAATTTCACAAACCAGTGAAGATAAAATGTGTCCATGTGCTGAATCATCCAAATCATATGCTAAAGATGAATTTTAGATAAGAAGATAAATACCAAAAACATAATTAATTGAATTTTATGATAAGGGTATTTCAACTACTCATTGAAATATCCGTATTCAATCTCAAAGAAAGACAACTGATCAATTTATTAATAATTAGTTTAATAAATACAAAGTGATGTTTGTTAATAAATTAAACATAAAAATGCCAGCAAACAGCTGATATCTTTGACTTAAGTTAACCAGTTGGTATCTGTGACAAATTTAATGTTGAATAATACTTCATATTATTATTCTAAATAATTATCAATAATTATTGATAATCTTAAATCTTTTCACAAATATATTTAAGTGTGATAAAGGTATAAACCATTTTTACTAAAAAAAGGGATGTTTATATGCTTACCATACTTGGTATGACTATAAGCTTTTCCTCTCTACAGTTTTTTGTAAACGGGACCAATGTGATTAAAACATATCACATGAAAATCTACCATATTGTAAAAATAAGTTACGTTAAATATATCGTAGTTTAATAAAGCTTTATACATATTTTAAGATAGTATTTGTGATGCATTATAAAGATAAATAAGAATAAATAAAATTATCAGAGAATTTTTTCATAATGTTTATTATTGAAGACAATTTAATTAATTATAACCTCATAAATTAATTTTGTGGAATAATATATAATTTATGTACCATTAACATTTTACTTTGTATTATTCAAACATTTTTTTTATCTGTACATGCTTACATCTGGACTTTGGTACATACACATATAGGCATCACATAATAGCCTTTTAGCGTGCTCCGGGAGCATCTTGTCACTCGGAGCAGCATCATGAAGGGATCTGACTCCTTCTTCGCTCAACCACAAAGCTATATCGTCGACAAGTACTATTTCTGGAATGTTGTAACCATTCTGTTCACCTAGAATGCATAAAATAATACTCTTTATATGACTGATTTTTATTGTTTATCATATCTTTTTGGTAATGATTTGTTAAAACATAAAATGCTACCTTTTCTGTCAGCCATTGAATCAAAAAAGCACCAGGGAGCTTCGTGCCCTGAACCTGCTTTGACAAAAGCGACATAATGAGAAGTTTCAATACAAACAACTGCAAATAACTCCATATACAATCTTGGGACGGGACAGTGCTCTGCCATTATTGTGAAATCTGATGGCACTGATAACACTGTTGGCTAAAAAAACATAGATTATATATATACATTCGGTGAAACAAGATATAAAAAGATAGAAATAAAACATATATTATTTAGTTACTTTGTGATTCACTCTTTTGACATGGGAGTGAGCCGTGTCGAGGCAGGGCTGACAGAAAGCCGTACTTTCTAGTCCCGCACCGCATTGCCCAAAACATTCTTTACATTCAAAGGCCGCTAGTTTACCACAAACTGTGCACTGTCTTGGACCTATAATAAAATAATGTCTTAGTATTAATGGTTGTATTATGTGCATGATATAGTAATTGAATAGTTATAATATGACAAACAATTAATCAAAACATGTTTTAATAATAGCATAGATCTTATTATACATAGTAATATAATTTTACTTTAGAGACGTATTACTGATCATATTATTTTTTAATAGTATTTAAATTTCTAATTGAAAGTTCTTCATTAAACTGGATAATTAAAAATATTCAGTTTGATTTAGGATTTAGCGCAATATTATGTTACATTTTGGTATATATTGTAATAGACTGATGTTATAATTCTATTTTAAAGATATTAAAAGCGTGCCATGCTCCAGAAATTTAAGAGTTAGTGATTATTATAAATTCAATATAAAATTAATAATTATTAAATGTTTGTCTTCTGAACACTCATTCAATTAAACTAGAAAATACAGTGAATCAATGTTACATAATTTTGAGAGCCGTGATCATAAAATATTACCATCTTCTATGACATCAGTCACATCTAACAACTGTGAAGGCAATATCCGCGGGTACATTTTGTATGACTTTCCAAATCTCGGCATTTGTATTATAAGACAGGGTGGAACTTCTTTTAACTTTATATTTGATGTGAAAAAGCTTTGTTCAAAGAGTTGTTGGACACTGGGCAGTGTGAGCTTTTCATCCTTCTCCACAAACAATTGATAGTGAAAAGCCTCTTGGCCGGAGTTTAATTTAAGAAATGGTTCTGCGCGTAAAATTTGTGCCACAAGACTGTTTAAAAATTCTTCAGGATCCTAAAATATATTATTTAAATTAAAAATACAATACCAAAAACATATATTTTTAATTTGATGTAATAGTAATAAAATATTAAATTTATTTAGATTGTATTCGATACTGATCACTGCCTACCTTTTCTTCAGAAGTGAGTCCAGATATAGAACTCAATTTTTCCAAAAGTTTTCTTAACTTCATGACTCTGTCAGCTCGCACATAAAGATTTTGTCTCAGCGGATTAACTATTTCCTCTCTTAAAACTCGCTGAACTTCTTCATAATGCACTGAATCCTAAATATAGTAAATGGGTTTTTTTAACCGGCGATGAATAAAATTACCAATCAAATTATCACAATGTTATTTTATACATAAATACCTGTGAATCTGGGGGCCTGAATAGTAGACAATCAAAAACGCTGGTGAAAGTAAACATAGAAAACAATGTTGCATCCAAATAACAAGAATTGTGATGTCCTTGTATGCCCCTGAATTTGCCGCACAATCCTTCTAAGTCAGTCGTATGGTTGAGTGGAGGAATGCAACCAGGTACAATGGGGCAATCGAGCTGTAATATTATAAATGGAAATTATCAATGATTTTAATAATAAATATTATATGTTATAAATCAATAATCTTGGTAATATAATATCACCTGTCCGAAATCAGCTGCGGTGGTGTCTGGCTGAGGAGTGACCGGCACATCTAGGAATCGGCCATCTTTGCGACACAGTGCGAGGGGGACAAATAGACCTCTTCCTTGAGGACAAGAGAAAAATCTTTCTCCGCAGTGCATTCCATCGCTCAAGCCGGTTTGTTCCTCTTCCAATTCTATTCCAGCATAAACTGCGTCTGAAATTCAAATGATTTCATATGAAAGAGTAAGCAGTGTTCTTTACCATAGTATTTTTTAGATATAGAAGAAAGGGTAGCTGTAGTAACCGAGGCATATTTTGGGGCGATTTGTTCTTTGGTTTTTTAAGGAAATCGGGTGATTAGCACGACGTTCCTGAGGCCTGGACTATTTTGTCGTAAGGGGCGGCTCAACCCAATTTTTTTTTAATACTTTGGAATAGTAAACTTTAAATGAATATTTTTTAAAAAATGTCTAGCATTCTTGGACGAATACATTAATTCAAAGAATCAACAAGTAAGTGAAGATGTTGAGTAACCCCTTTTTTAGCTTTTCCTTGAACTTGGCTTATCAAGCCAGCCGCTTATTTGGGACAAAATGTTTGGCTTAGGCGTCCTAAATAAGCGGAATTAACTGTGTTCCAAAATAGAAATTTGATAAATATTAATATTTTTTCCATTTAATACCATTATTTTTATGGGTAGAAGAATAAATAATTAAGAAAGAAATTAAATCTAACCATCTACAAAGCCGATCCAGCGAACCACTCCATAGTATATGTTGGATGAATCCGCTACCACTTCTACCATGGACCCGACCCCTATGTCGGAGTTTAGTCCCATGGTGTCTGAAAGAGAAATGGAAGGAGACTCGGCTGTATCATATTGTGCTTTTTGCTCGCTGCCACTTGTGCTTGGAACAACTGGAATAATAATTCAAAAAATACAAATTGTTAGTAAATATTAGGTATATTTTATATAATTGATTCCAATTTTAACAATCCAATTTCATAAAATTCAATTAAGTAATACTTTCAAATCCACAGTTTCATTAATAATCCTTAGTTCAGAGATAGATAATTATGCTGTTGTGTATGTACATTATTTTTATAATCAAAACTGAGCAGGTATTAATTTATTTTCTATATAATGTATAGTTACAATACTTTAAATAATATTACGTCCAGTTTGGTAAAATTAAATGCATTAGTATAAAGTCATGTATATTTATAATGTCTCCTGTAACCCCAATTATTTTTAATCTCGAAGATGGTTGAGAATACGATAAAGACTTTCCAATCTATATAATTGCAATTTAAAAATAGGCTTTTAATGTTTTTTTTTTATTTTTTTATTCAATTTCAAACAATTTTTGTTTTGGAGAGAAGTTACTTAAAATAATATTGATTACTCATATCACTTGAATTGACTTCATTTTGCATTCCAAACTCCAGCACAAACACAGGGATATTATCCAGTGATGCATTTTCATCATAATTTGAGTAGTAATCCATAATTATATTTTGAGAAATAGTGCTTTTCTGGCATTGCTCTGTGGGATAACTCATGTTTCTTAAATTGTACTGCAACATGGAGATGCTTGACATTTGAATCTAAAAATAGCGTAGAGGGGATATTGCCAGGCAAGTATAAATGTTAACATCTGGAAGAGTTTCAAAATACAGGACTCATGTTTACAGTTTTTATATATTACAGGAAAATACCCATTTTTCTCCTAGTTTCCGAAGCAGCCTTGGCCCAAGTCAATTTTGCTTTGTCATTTATCCCAGGTTGTTGTGAATGAGATAATTTGAGTGATGTTCGTCTTCTATCATGAACAAAGTGTGCTAAAGGATTTAATGATTTTATTCTAGGGGGGGAGTATCCACCTCCAAAATCATCAAATTTAATTGCATATTTTTTTGTCGTATGCCTGTCAAGAGTCACAGAACGATTATCCAAAGGTGTTCGATTGCTAATCTAAAAGTAAATAAAACCACATTGATTAGAAAATTATTTTATATCAATAACATAAGGATTTTTTTATTTTTCCCTATAGGTAGGTAGTTAATTACGTATTATTATTATTTTTTTATTATTATTGTGAAACATTATTTAAACCTGTTTGTCACTTTCGTTTTTAAATAAAGAAAATTCCCTTGAATCACGGTTCATGTTTTTATTACTTTTGACGCAAAGTAATTTCTATCTAAGTTAAATAATATCAACATTTACTGAAGTATGCTAAGCAAAATGATCACTGTGCATTATTTTAATATTATAATTTATCCAGCAGTATCACTAAAATCACTAAAATATACGGAATGAAGAGCTTATAAAGTATATACTGTACATATTTATTATCACTGTTGATAATCTCGCAGCTGAGCTTATCTTAAATGTTTACAAATTACAAAAACAGATAAAAATATCACAAACGAACGTAAATGTACTACATAGTTCTTTTAGATGTCAAAATTATGTTAGTGATGTCAGTGATATGTTTTTGCTTAAAACATATTGATTTTGTAATTTTACTTAGGTAAATTACGAAAATGCCTACTGAATGTATTTTCGTTGGTTTTCTCGGTGAAAATTATTATTCGTGAATTTTGAGTTGAGCGGCTTGCGGTGTACTGTTTTTAATTGAGGAGATCTGCTAAGTTGATACGTTAAATACTTATAATGTCAGTAATTAAATATACATATACTATACATCAAATTCTATATGCGCATCAATTCATTCAGAAAAATATCGTCAGAGGCGGGATGTGAACCGCGAACCTTGGAATCAGCCTTTGTTCAAGACTTTATATACCACCTAGCCCTCTCGGCTATTTTTCTGACTAATCAGGGAAATAGCCGAGAGGGCTAGGCGGTATATAAGGACCTGAACAAAGGTTGGTTCCAAGGTTCGCGGTTCACATCCCGCCTCTGACGATATTTTTCTGAATGGATTGATGCGCATAAAGAATTTGATGTATAGTATGTGTATATTTAATTACTAATAATATTGTAATATAGACAATTATCTATAAAAGAAGATTAGAATATTGAAAAAATAAAAATAATATTCTAATAAAATATTTAAATCCATTTATAATGTCACTTGTAATGTTAAATGATTAATCGCCCACGTCTTTACTTAAAACCTAAGTCATAAACTTTTGAAATAATTATAATTTAAAAACTTAACTATTTTTGAATAAATTGTAAAATATTAAAAACTTGTTTGTAAAACGTTAAGCATTACACATAATACTAAAGGAAAGTAAAATAATTATTTAAATATTATCTCTTAATTTTAACAAAATTTTTGGTCGATTGCGCTCTATATTTGTCCTAAAACAAACATACTACGCGGAATTCATGCATTAACTCAATGTAAAAATTGAAAAATTCAAACTAAGTTTAGGATTGTACAACTTTTTCGAACCGAAGTAAATGCTCGAACAGAATAATGCATATAAAATCGGACAGTTAGTTTATAATAACGAGGATTGTGTCCATTTTTTTATTTATTAAAAACATAATTGAATGTATATGGTAGGTATTTAATTGTTATAAATAAAATGATACATATCCACATCCCTACCCGTTACAAAACAAAGCATAGAATGTTCGCATCTCTAACTTGCTTCTTGTTGGTGAATGTTAGTTATTCCTGTGAGGTCATTTTGCTGAGAGAAGAATAATATATTGAGTCTTATTGGTTATACGGAAATTATGATTGCATCTTCTGAATTCAATCACTGTTTATTCTAAACGGCTTCCGAAGAATATCCAGTTTCGCTGATCTCTGTTAAACAATGTCTGTCACTTTTGTTCAGCGCGGCAATCGCCCGCCAGCTAACACGACTCAGATCCAGAAGATTCTCGATGAGAATTCTCATCTTATTCAAGCGATTCAAGAATACCAAGCTAAGGGTCAGGTCAACGAATGCATTCAATACCAGCAGACTCTTCACAGAAATCTCGTTTATTTAGCATCGATGGCTGACGCGTCCCAAAACATTCAAGCCATTTTACCCGTAAGTTGAAATATTATAAATTATTACTTCGTGTATAATGAATGTTTATCGGCGTTAACTAATCATGCTCTGTGTGATTTTTTTTGTAGCCGCCTCATCAATTGCAACTCGGCGGAGCCCAACCCGGTCAGCCATCCTCACATGGGGCGGCTGCCGATGTTCCCAGCAATCCTCAGAATGTGAACACTAACAACTACCCCCAGACGTCGCAGGCTTATAGAGGAGCCCCGAATCCGGCGGCTCCGAATGTCCCGCGCCCGGCCGGGACACAACAGCCCTACAACCAGAGGGGCTATCCACAGAATCAGTATCAGGGACAGTATCAGAACTCTCCTCTGGGGGCTTACCCACCTCAGACACAGGCGGGATACAACATGAATCCCAACCAGCATTCATACGGCCCTCCTGGGCCACAGCCGCAAGGTTATCCATCCAACTCCAACTACGGTCCGCCAATCACCACAGCACAGAACAGCAACTACCCCACCGCCGGTCATCAGAGTGGGAACTATCCACCGTCGCCCATGCAGCAGCCGTACGCCGCTCCCGCCAACCCAGCTAATCCTGCTCCTTACTCGGGTGGACGGGGAGTCTCCTCCCAGAATTATTCTAATTCTAGTGGATTTCAGGGACCACCCATGGGATCGGGCTACGGAGGTCCGGGTGCCGGCAGTCCGTCTTCAGCTAATTACAATGCCGGGGCGAATCAGAACTCTTCATATCCGTCTCAACAATTTTCTGGTTCTGCTCCTCCTTCTGGTTATCCTCCGGCACCGACAACCCAACCCAATCACTCTCCCCAGCCGGGGGGAGGTTATCCCAACCAGACCCCCGGTTCCGTTAGCTATGGCCCGCCCGCTGCTCAGTCTCCGACTTACTCTTCTCCTAATACTCACAATTCAAATCCTCAAAATGGTGGGACGCAAGCTCCTAGTACTAATGTCTCCAGTCAAGCGTACGCATCAGGGCAGCCATCAGGATATTCGTCGTCCGCTCAGCCTCCATTCTCTAATCCGTCGTCACAACCCGGTAGCCCGGCGCCATCTAATTACCAAACCCCGGTATCTCAGCCACCGAATAGTTCTTCAACTAATTCTCAGGGATACGTTCCTCCTGTCCCGCAGTCGTACCCGCCCCCCGGAGGCTCGTACCCGCCGCACGGCTACGGCTCTCACCCGCAGCCCGGCTATCCCCCCTCACAGTATCCCAACTCCTCCTACCAATACTCCCGCCCCCCGGCCCCGCAGCCGCCGCCTCCTCAGAGTGGTTATGGAGGATACAGCTACCAGCCGCCGTCACAGTAAACACCATGTTTATCATCATTTAATTTCAGTACTTATTATTTTAGATTTATGTTATTACGTTGTGGTTGTAACTCAACGATTTTATTGTCGGGTTTTCAGTGTAAGTCCTTTTAAGTCCGATTAAAATTCACTTTGCTAATAATAATAGTGTTATTAAAATTAGTGAATGATATAAATGTTAATTGAAAAATTTAAATATGACTATTTGGGTCACTGTGGTAATGTTCAAAATAATAATTTCTGTATTTTTTAATAAAAATATTTTTTACTACCTAACTATATAATGTTATTATTCACCATAATGTGATTTTCATGTGACAAAATGTAAATTTACAAAATAATTACGTAAATTGTTTTTATGTACTTTAATTAATAAAGTGATTGGAAATCCCAAGAAGTTTTTACTTAAATATTCTATTGATATGGTATTGTGGCTTTTGGGTATAGCTGTGTGTGGCGAATTTATTTGCACCAATATTTTGACCGCCATTGCAGGGGTCATCTTCAGGGTTTGCCAATTTGACAATTCCAAACCTGACCGTGAAAACCTACGAAATTCTATCAACGTATTTATTTTAGGATTACTTAACACATTCGCATTGGGTGACATTCGCGGTCGGCTGATACTCTTATACGGGCGATAAATCGATGTCGCGCGTAAAAAATATGTTTCTACATAAACTACCAGAACTTTTAAAATATCCAACATAACTACATATTTTTTCAATATGATACTCACCAATTATAGCACCACCAGCAAAATCATCGAAAACTAATAGAACTTCTTACACTTATTTTTAATTATGTCCACAACTTGAAAATACACATTAAAACTTTTAAGGGTACGTTTTTTAGAGTTATAAATATTTTTTAAGATTTAGAGTATGATATTCATGGTAATAATAACCCTTATAAAGAGTATTATCACAAAAAATATACATAAAATACTAGTGATTATGCAATAAAATTTAAAATATATGTTGATTTTACAAAATAAGCAAACATTGATGTTGTGGCTTATGGGTTGAGCCGTGTGTGGTGAACTTTTTTCAACCAATATTTCGACCGCCATTGCATGGGTCTTCTTCAGGATTAATAATTTATTTAGTTTTGAGTTGGTTTTTTCAGATTATATATTTCTTATATAAATTATTAATCCAAAAAGGTTGAAAAAAGTTCACTACACACGGCTCAACCCATAAGCCACAACATCAAATCTGGCCGTGAAAACCTAAGAAGTTATTTAAGCAAACATTATTTATTCTAAATAATAAAACAATTTAGTAGTAACCCTGTTTCTTAAATATGTGTTTACTTTCGTAAAACTGATATTGTTGACCCTCATAAGCAAGAAAAAGTCAAATGCTTGTAAAATAAACAAGTATAAATACCCTACCCGACTTTAAGATCAGAGTGCGTAAAACGTAAAAATACCCTTCCCGTAATTACCAGTCAGTCGAGGTAACGGGTATTAATACCTTTCCCGATGCGAATGTGTTAATATAAGACATTAATAATTTATTTGATTTTAAAATTACTGGTATGAATTTCTCATTAAATAATTGGAATATAAATTAAATAATTATATATTTTTTATTTCGTTCATTCTTATTATTTATTATATCTACACACTTTCATTACACTTATTATTATAAATATTTTTAATAACCAATTTTCGAATTTCCCATAGAGTAATATGAACTCTTACTACATTCCTTTATATTGCTGGTTAAAATTACCAATTTTTGCTAAGTAGACATTTTCTTGAGAATGACTCAGTCATTCAACTAGAAAAATGGCTTTTGTGAATGTACAAGGAATAAATTCTTAATATTTACTTTCTTCTTTGTGTTGATAATGGTAAAGAGATTGATCCAGTAAGTTTGGAGGGGTTACAAAGTGTTTTTTTTGCTCATTAAAAATGTGGTCCTGTCCACAAAAATCTTATTTTATGGCTTTATTAGTAACTCTAATTCAAAAATAAAATAATGTTTATTGAGATATTTATACTAAAGAAAGTGAGTCGTATAAGGTTGTAGGATAGCAAGGCAATAGAGTTAGTTAAAAAAATATTTGTATAAAAAAACCACATTATAAATGAATTTTAGAAGGATTAGCTTAGTTATTGTTTAGTTACCGGCCGTAAAAATAAACTGCCAAAAACAAACAACCAATAACATGAAAAATGTTATTAGGAGAGCCGACGCCAAGTAAATGGGATAGAGCCAGGAAAAAGAAGGAGATTGTTTATTGTATTTTTTTTAATATAATAAGTTCTTATATTTCAAATACAAATTGCTGTATTAAGCTAGTTCTAGCAACACTTATTAAAAAATGGTTAATAAGTATGTTTCATAATTTAATACCGTAATAATACAAATTATTTTCTATAAGTTCAAATGTGAATGTATTATTCAGAAAATGTAATTGTAGGTTTATTGAACTGATGGATGCTTTCATCGTATTCGTCATCTTCATCGCAGGCCTCTTCTTGTTGGTAAGTCGGGAAATGTGGAGATAATTTTAATCGCTTTAAGGGGAGTATTGTGTCATACAAGTAACACAATCCATTAGTCGGTCCCGGTACTCCAACGCCTCTTACCCATATGACATTGTATTTTCTGTTAATACGAACAATTTGAACTCCCTTTATTACTCTCCAACTGAAAATATTACGACGTATAAGAATGAGAAAATAAACACAAAGGGCTTGTAACACATAAATAATTTATTTTTTTCGTCCAAAAGAGATGCGCCAGAGGAAGCAAGACATAATTGTTGTCATGAAATTGTATAGTTAAACTGACTGAAGAATATGAAGTAATATATTTGGTTTTCCTTTAGTGTTGCTTCCTATCTTATATTTTATTCTGAATTATAGCTTTATGGTACAAACCTTTTTTCAATTAAGTACATTTATTAATTTTCATGTTAAATATAAAAACAACTTAAGACTTATAACTGAAATATTCAATCATATTATTGTCCATTATTAAAAAAATAGTATTACTTATTCCCCATGTGGCCAGGTAATTTTGTCCCTGGCCAGACTCGTCCTTTTTCTCCTCCACCGCCAATGTTTCCTGGTCTGCGATGTGTTTTAGTGACACCGTGTGATGCAGGCATACCTTTGAAACCCCAACGCTTCACGACACCTTGAAATCCGTAGTCAATTCTAAAGAAATAAAATGTTTTCCCATGTTTATTTTGCTGAAGAAATGTTCCCTTTTTCCAGCTATCTGTTATCACAACAATTCTTTATAATCATATATACTTAAAAAAAAAATTAGGTACATACTTTAACAGTAACATTCAAGATTATTTGGCTGATAAAGAGTGCAGACCATATACTTCCGACTCATTTCTCTGATTTATAGTTACTCAAAATGATCCATGTTCAAACAAGGTAAAATGTTTCATTGATTTACTTATTTATTTCATAGAACTATAGTTCCAATAAAAAAAAGTACAAATGATAAAAGTAGGTATAGAATGAAATCATGTAAAATACGGTAAAAATCAAAAACAGATATAAAAAACATAAGGAAAGCCATGAAAATAATAAGAAAGACATAAAAATAGAAAAATGAAATTATGTATTTAAATTTTCAAATGGATCTCAATGTGAATGTTAAAAATATAAAATTAGTGATATATTAAGTATGAAATCAAAACAACAACGAAAAGTGTTTTTTTTTTCCGTATAAAGCTCCCTGTATAAAGATAAAACATATTGTATTATATTTTGGTTTCAAATATTGTTTATAAAATTATAAACATTATGTTTCTTTTCTTTCCAAATTCTGTATTTCAATCGGAACATTTGTGCTATAAAATAAAGACATTTAAATTAGAAAGGTGTAACTTTTACTAGCTTTGGGAGCAAATTATATTTTGTCTGCTGGGTAAGATGGACAAAATAATTTCATGTGATTTGAATTATGGACTTACGTTTTGCCTCGTACATCAATAAAATCTCCAACTTTAAAGTGTTGTGCTAATAATGGTGTTCCCGGGGACAGAGCTGCTTCAGGTGATATGAGAAACCGGCAAAGATTTCTTTTTGCAGGGACTCCAGAATTTTCAAATTTCTTATAGTACTCTTTTGTCAAGAGAGATGGATCAACAGTCTCAGCTCCGACAAGTAAACATCCCAGTTTATTACTTTTATTGTATAATGGACGTGCATGGGGCTGCATAGGATTCCATTCTTCAGGTGGTAAGTAATTTATTACATGATTGTCAGCCACCTGAAATTATAAACTTTGTAAGTCATATGAATTAAATGAATAACAACTTCTCTCAACATACCCATTATAACAGTTTGATTAAAATGATCACACTAGTCCAGCCTATACCAAACAATGGTCTGTGGGACAGTCTGGCCTTCCAAGGATTTTATCCTGTCTACCAATTATTTATACATATATATTCGTATATTCAAGGCAGTATAACATATTTATTAATATACTCGTATCATTGCTTAGGATAGGACCGGGTCTAGTAAAAACCATGTACAAATAAACGTGAAATAAAAGTAATTATGTTTCATTTGTTTATTTTTAATCAAAATCTATTTAAAAATATAAAAAAACATGTTTATGAATACTTAAATATTAATGTACACAAATATTTTACAAATAACATTCTGAATCGACTTTCAAAAAGTTAATTAGAATATTACAAGATTTACTGTACACAAAAATTTAGTAAATAATATCAATGGTTATTTTAATAATGGTTAACGAGTCATCCAAATCTATATGGGCCTATATGTTGCTTGTTATGCGTCGTGATTAAACCGGGAGTGTCTTAGTTTGAGACATTTGTTCCATCCAGCTTTATGGTTAGCGTTATGGTGATACACTGAGGATGTGTGTGGAGAGAGAGTGGTATGTGGCGACACTATTTTTGCATCTTTTTTGCGTATTGAAGAACACAGCTGCACATACTTAATCAATGTTATTTTATTTAAGATGTTTAAGTAATGCGAGATGATATAATAACAATAATATAATTTTGACTTACATGTAATAAAGTAGTCAATATCCGATTGCCATCTTTAGTCCAGAGTGGGTAGTTTCCAATCTTCCTTGCTATTAGGCCACATCTCTTGACCTTGGGATTCCACTCACCATGGGGCACCGGTTCATTTAGCAATGGTGTATTGACAATTTTTCGTACAATTTTTGCGTTTTTAGTATTTTTTATTTGATCATCAATGACTTCTCTTATAAAGTCTTTATTTTCAGCTGTGATATAATCATCGTGGAGCTAAAGAAAATTATTGTAATTTAGTGAGGAATTATTTCAGTATAAAATACTTTTAACATTATCGGTTATACTTCACTTTTCAAATTCGCCATTTCAACAGTTCAATTTTTATGATTACTTTGATAGCTAAGTCAATATTGAAGTTATTATATTTATACTTTTTGAAAATAAAATACATTTAGATAGACTAAAAAAAAGTACATAAACAAAAGCCCTATACTCATTTCTAAGCCCATACAAATAGTTCTGAAACTTTGTGATTATTTACACTCTAAATAGTTATGAAACTAAATATTTTAATAAAATTTATAAAAAAATATTTGAATTACTAGCATAGAAAACTCGCACAACAGTTCATAGCATTTTCATTTGGTAGTTTAGTTTTGGTTCAATTTAAACAGGACTGATGGGCTTTTACTAAAATACTATTTATTAAAATATTCCTTTACATAAAAACAATTATTCCTAGATGGATATTACTTTTAAAATTGTTTTTATAAGTATGATAACAATCATTTTCATTGTAAAAATGGTAAATCTAACAATGAACAAGATATTTCAGTATGCGTCAGTTAAGTGTTGATTTTATAATGCTTCATACACTGAGTTGAGTTGTAACTAAATATTTATCTGATTTTGAGTACGAGATTGACTACATTTTCAAGGTATTTTTTATATTTAGTGATACAATTATTATAAAGCTGAATTTTCAGATTTTATCTGAGCATTTACTTAAATAACATATAAAAATACCAACCACACGCTCTTTACGCACGAACCATTCTGGATATTGTAATTTGGGTCTTCTGATTAAAAATGTTTTATTTCTTACAGAACTTACATTATGGTTCAACCTGAAAAATCATTTGGAATTTTAGTATTAAAATATAGAAGAAAAACGTTATTAAATATATATAATTAAAGGGAAACCAAATGATTTCTGGTTTACGAGACTGAACACGAGATATAAATGTATGAGCAGGGATCTTTTATAAATTATTATATGATAACAGGAAATATTTAAATGTAATAGCTTACGAAAGCTTTAAGAAATTATGACAAAGAATACTATTAATTAAAGAAGCCATGTCACTTTCTTATGAGTATTTTATATGTTTTAGAGGTTACGTCGCTTGCATTATTTAAGTGACTTTTCTTTCAATTTATTTTCTTCTTTTAATGGCTACGTAGTGTGATTTTTAAACTAGGTTTTTTTCTAATCGATTCTCGTATTGCTGATAATGTCTTCAAGCACAAAAATGTAAAAAACTAACCCATCCATATGAAACACAACATATCCCAAAGTAGATATTCTGTCGTAAAAATGTCATGAAAATAGTCTAATTAAAAAATAAATGATTTTATTTTTACGTATTCAATACCATCTGTTAATTATATGAAAATATGCGTACAAAGGATATAATATAAATATTAAAAAAAAAAATGTATTAAAAATACAACACAATAATTTTAGTAGACTATATGATGCCCTTTAGGAGACTACATGAGCTTTTATATCAGTCGGCTGGACGTTGTTTGTAAAAAATATAATGAAAAATTACAAACTGATGTGTTTTTTTTAACCCTTAATTAGTCGCATAGGGCCAAAAAAAGTTCGAATTCAAAAATTAAGCACTTGCCGCTTCCCGAAATTATTTTAATTTAGCTTGTATTTGTTTAATTAGGTATTTAGTTAGTGTTATTTCTTTTAAATATAATAGTATTATTAAAGCACTTTAATTATAAACAAGTTTTATTTCCTTATATATTTCATAAATAATAATAAAAAATCATACAATTTGGGGTCACCTGTGACCCCATGCGAGCAGTTGTGTAATTTTTCTTGGTGCGACTAATTAAAGGTTAAGTAGCTATTTTATAGCAAAAAATAGAAAAAAACGGGAGTCCATAGCTTATCTGTTCACCTGTTTTTGGCCAATTTATTAATTCTCAGATATTTTCACAACGGTTTATCATATGTGATGATAAAAGATATCTTAAATAAAAATAAAATAATTTGTTTTTTTTGACAAAAATATCGAGCAAAAAATTGGAGCTAATTTGGCAATGGTAGTCGATTATGTACTCTATTTTGTGTGTGGTAACAGGTTAATTATTTCTGGTGACCATACGATACAAATTTGGATTGGAAATACCATAAAGCTACATACATTTTGTCTATGTTTTAATATTATTATTAAGAAATCACCGAAGTCTCTGGTTGCCAAATTTAACCTTGTTTTGACCTGACATTGCCAATGTTTATATAAAGATTTACTTTATTATTATAGTTAGTTATAGTAATAAGTCAATTAAGTTGTTATATTCAGTAAATTTATACCAAAGTTCAATTTATTTAATACATATCTTTTTATTAAATGCGTGATAATTTTGAATAGGTAATGTTTTATATTTCTTTCATTACTACTCCTTATTTTGTTTCATCATTAATCATCATTTGCTCCTAGTGATCTTTCAATTAATTCTAAATGATTAAAAAACGCTATTTTTCAGATGGAAAATTGATAAGAAATTTCAAGATTTTTTTCTTTTAGTTTACTTAACCTATAAAGAAACAATAATATTTACTCTTGTCGAAAAAATATAGCACAATAGTACAATTTAGCTTTTGTTTGGAAATTAATTTAGTTAGTGTTGATGACTAAATCATTGGATAAGTCGTGCCTTATTTTTTTTACTTTCGGCTAATTCTATCACTGCAAACTGTATCTTGTTTGTATTAATGAGAGATTCTTAGAGATAATTTATTTCAGAAGTGTTAATTATATTAATTATAATCAAATTATAGGTTTACAATATAAGATTTTATTTTATTTTGGGAATAAGTTATTAACATACTATGTATTTACAGCATATTCATAATATTAATCATTGTTTCGCTCATCAGTAAACATTTACTTTTAAATGTTTTTATCATACATACATGTTAAAGCAAAGCTGTGTATGTGTAAGAGACAATACTAATGGAAGTGAACACTAACAGTATAATGACGGTTTTTATAATTTTACTCCCTGATGGCCGATCGGCGATCGCGTATGGTTAAGAAATCTGCATTTTACATAATAACAGTGTAATTTTGAAACACGCTCGGAGTGCCTAAGTGTCCTTATTAGTAATTAAATTTAAAAATAAATAAACATGTACACACTGAAAATTATTTTGCATTATTTATTTGATTCATAGAAAAGTTTTATTTGTACTTTGAAACTTAGATTGCCTTTTAAAATTTCTCTTAACAATATTTATTAAAAAAATTGATAACCTTGGCGACCTTTATAACCATACTCCCCGTATGTATGTTACAAATAAATAATATAACTTCATCTGCTTGTATCAACTGCAATAACATTGTTTTTGTAAATGAAATTAGCGTTTTCCTCTGTGAATATAACATAATATAATGTATCATTTAATGTGTTTTTATTCTCTTCTGTTAATAGATTAAGCCTATTTGTTTTAGAGAATGTTGCGACAACATAAAGATTCTATGATCCGTCAAGGTAGTATTGATGACATAAATACTTACCAACTCTTGAAGGCATCTAATTACGAGGATACAGTCCGCCAATTAGATATTTATTATGGGATAGGTGAGTTTTTAATTCTTTAACTGCTGATGATTTTCAGTGGAGTAAAAAATATGATTTAATATATTTTAAACGAAATAATGAAAGATTTTTATGTTCCCAAAAATATTTTAATGAAAAATTTGTTTTATTTGCAGTAAAGCGGCAACTATTGCGATTTCAAAGTCCAATAACAGGATTGTTTCCTGTGCTATCAAGCGACGTGACTGTGGGAAGTGTTCGTGAGAGTATATACTGTGCTGCTGCAGTGTGGAGCCTGTACCAGGCTTACAGGTATGGATAAAAGACTATTAGCGATGCTCTTATATTGACAGCGATCAGATAAATCAATGATTATTTTTAATTTCTAAGTAAATTTTCATACATTTTTTTTTGTTATTTTTTAAATACTTTGCCCCCAATCTTGCATTGACAGTGTACTTTTTCCCTGATTTATCATTTTTAACAAGTGTACTTTTGTTCATTAACGTCATTGTTCATTGCAAATTTATATTTTTATTTCAATGTTATTGTTGTCATAGTAATCGGCATACTTTTTAAATTTATTTTTAAAGCTGTTTGATACCTACAGCTTACAGCTAGCAATTATAAATCTTGTTCTTAGGTATATAAGTTAGGGTTAATAAGTTATTAAGTTATTAAGTTGATAGGTATCGGGTCAAATTTGAAAAAGTTCCTGAAAGCTTTATTATTTGAAATATTTTAATGTCATTTTTCATGTTTTTTTTTTATTATCTAAGATATACTGTTCATAATAAAAACTACATATTGTAGGGTTATTTTTTGAAATTGATAGTTATTTTTAATTTAAAATTATCAAAAAAGAATAAGTTTTTATTTCTAATTTATTTTTAAGTAATTGTACATGTTTCCGACCTGACCAGGTGCATTTAAATATAAATTACAATCACTTAAAAAAAATTGAAATAAGACCAAATATTTTTAATTTGTAAGTTTCTAATTAAAATTAACTTTTTATTAAAATTATTTAGTTTCATCAAGTATTGTCAGTTTATAAAATTTAACATCGTTAATTTTATATTGTGGCTTTAGGGTTTAGCTGTGTGGTGAATGACTTCTTTCCAATATTTCGACCGCCATTGCAGGGGTCTTCTTCAGGGTTGATGACTTAAGTCATCCCTGAAATGGCGGTCGAAATATTGAAAAGGAGTAATTCGCCACACTCGGCTAAACCCAAAAGCTACCATATCAAATTTGGCCGTGAAAACCTAAGAAGTCATTGTTAATTTTTTATGCATTTATTTTAGACGAATAGATGATGACAGAGGCAAATCATATGAGCTCGGGCAGAGCGCTGTGAAGTGCATGCGAGGTATATTAGAATGTTGGGTGAAGCAGTCCCCCCGGGTTGAGAAGTTCAAAAGGCAGCAGTGCAATGCCCATTCCCTACATTGCAAGTTCCACCTCACCACGGGTGAAATAGTCTACAAGGACGACGAGTACAACCATCTACAGATTGATGTCGTCTCTATTTATTTGATCTTCTTAGTGCAAATGATTACTTCTGGGCTGCAAATTATCTACACTCAGGTATTATTTAACCTTAACCCTTTGGACGCGGAAAGCGACTATAGTCGCCTGAATTTTTATTCCTCGTCGACACGTAAATCGACTATAGTCCATGGCTTGTAAAAAACGTTCCCTTTGGACGCGGTAGTTGATTTTTGTCGCCTCGCATTTACGGCATCCTCTGTAATATACAGACCTTTTTTTGTTACGCAATTATTGCGCAGGGGTGGGGGAAAGATAGGCCAAACATGTCTCTCTTTTCATCATTATAGAGGGCAATATTGTTTTTTATAATATATTTTTGTGCTGACACTGAACATTCAGAATTCACATTTGATGGAATGGATCGACACCCCCCATTTTAGCATTATTTCATGACTATAATATATGACATATACTCCATGTTATATTTTTCAGTTTTTTCTGTTTTTTTTTTATATTATTTCGATAAAAGATTTTTATACGTAAGTATAAAAGTTTGTTATAGTATATTTTAGTAAATTAATATAATTTTGTTAGTAATAAATATAATTATAGTTTTTTAAATATTTTTTAAAACTTTTTTGCCTCTTCATCCTCCTTCATCTTTTTTTGACAGCCCTGTTATGTCATAAACATAGCAAGGGTTGGGTATTATGACATTCCCTCCATTCAAAATCATAAATAATGACTAATAATTGTATAATCACTATCGATTTTGTACGTTTTTTTTTTTTTTTTTTTTGGTATTTAAATTTCATTTTTTGAGCCCTGCTGCCCCCAAAATATAACCTGACAACTGTTTTTTGGTGTATTTAATCATGATATTCTCAAAATAGAAGTAAAAATAATTTTATAGAATACTTTATTTTTCATGGAAAATTTGCATTTTTCAAATCAACTTTTTAATTTCGCTTGCCGCGTTGAAAGGGTTAAAAAGTATATATTTTTCAAGAAAATTAAATTGTATTGAAGAAAATAATATGATCCCTATGACTGTTCAGAAATTTATTCCTTTACAAACTTGTAAGGATGTTCAGTAGTATTATTGATATTTTCAACATTTGTAAAAGCCGCGCTTTTAATAAATATAAAGTTATTTTGCTAAATGTAAGGCAAATAATAATGACAGTTTGATACATAAATATTACTCCATTTATTTTAATAAATTAATTTATTTTTTAATAATTCATGGACATTTATCTAAGGTCACTCCATTCGACTGTTTATGTTAGTGATGGGGACATTAATCATATTTTCGTTTTTGTATTAATATCAAAATATTTTTTTGCAATTAGTATTAAGTCATAGTAAATCTTATAGTATATTTAACATTAAAAAAATAATTGATCTTATAAAATATAGACTTTAAAATAAGTAAAATCATACAATTTTTTAAATACGTACAAGAAGAAGTGACAAAAAATCAAGAGAATTGAATATAATAATGTCTCTAATTCCTTGATCATAATAACATTGCAACTGTCATAGGGAACAGACTATAATTTTTTAAATATACATACCATTTGATCAACTTTGTTTTTGTATTATAGGATGAAGTGGCGTTTGTTCAAAACCTAGTGTATTATGTAGAGAGAGCTTATCGAACGCCTGATTTTGGTATGTGGGAAAGAGGAACAAAGTATAATAATGGAACACCTGAAATTCACGCTTCATCAATTGGTAATTAAATTGATTAGTCACAAGTTTTTTCTGCGTTTGACTCATTGAAATATTAGATATTCTGTTTTTCTACAAAATTTCTTCCTAAAAGTTTGTCAACTACTTGTCTATGGTCGTAGTTTAAAATAAAAATATTGTGTATTACATTTATTTGTTTCTTATTAGGAATGGCAAAGTCTGCTTTGGAAGCAATAAATGGATGCAATCTGTTCGGCGACAAAGGAGCATCTTGGAGTGTTATATATGTAGATATTGATGCTCATAACAGAAATAGGAGTATATTTGAAACACTCTTACCAAAAGAATCCAGTTCTAAGGTATTATTTTTAATCCTTTTTGCAAAGCACATAAAATTTCATCATTGAAAACAAAATTTTCTGGTTTATATGTTTAACAAGTATGATATGATAAAATTAAATTAAAAAGCCCAACTATATAATTGTTTTATGAATTTTTTAATTTTTATTAGAATATTATTTTATTATTTCAATATTCCAATTTACTTTTATAGGTCATTGACTATATTACAATATTATTATTAATTAAATATACATATACTATACATAAAATTCTTTTTTCAACGCGTCAATCCAAGCACAAAAATAACGGCAGAAGCGGGATGCGAACCGCGGACCTTGGAAACCAACTATGCCCAGGCATTCATACCGCTCGGCCAACTGCGCCATTGCTATGCCTAGACTGACTCGCGTTGAAACTAGTATTTATATCATTGTTATCATCGTACGATAGATGTCGCTATAGTATATATTCAACTAAGTAGTCGTTTCTCATCCATTCAGTCTATAGTTTGGTTCGAGACCCGAGTGGTACTTACTAAAATAAATAGACTGTCGGAAAGTAATAATATTAAGCTTGTGAATAAATGAAGACTGATTGAATAATAATAAAAATATACATACTTTGAATATATACTATAGCGACATCTATCGTACGATGATAACAATGATATAAATACTAGTTTCAACGCGAGTCAGTCTAGGCATAGCAATGGCGCAGTTGGCCGAGCGGTATGAATGCCTGGGCATAGTTGGTTTCCAAGGTCCGCGGTTCGCATCCCGCTTCTGCCGTTATTTTTGTGCTTGGATTGACGCGTTGAAAAAAGAATTTTATGTATAGTATATGTATATTTAATTAATATATAATTGTTTATTACACATAATGGAACAAGATCTTTGATAAGGGTATTCTAATGCAAACATGTTTTTTATTACTTGTTATGTAGTTTGAAAATATTTTACATGAATTTAATTATTATTAATATTATTTATTTGTCGTTTTTTTAAAGGGTGTGGATGCATCGTTAATTCCAACAATATCATTTCCTGCTTTTGCCTCCCACGAGGAGCATCTGGTCAATCAAACCAAAAGCAATGTCGTCCGTAGACTTCTCGGTCGATATGGAATGAAAAGATTCAACCGAGATGGATTTAAAAGTGTCCTCGAAGATACTAGTAGAAGGCACGTTTGTATTTTTAATCAATTTATATTATGTACTAGTATTCAATTTTTTTACATGAAAAATCTGATGGACGTTCGTAATACTGTAAATGAAATTTATTGTTTTTAATTTTTGATTCTGTCAATTTTGTAGATTCTATACGGAAGGTGAATTGAAGGAATTTGAAGGACTGGAGTGTGAATGGCCTTTGTTTTACACATTTATGATCATCGACGGAGTTTTTAGAACATTGCCCGATCAAGTTGAAGAGTATCAAAAACTTTTGAAAGCTAGAATATACACGGATGAACACGGAGGTAATATTTTTTATATCTTTGCAATAAATTAAAGTGATTTATAATAATTTTAGACTACTTATGTTTTTTTATATAAATGCAATAAATATATATTTTTAAATCTTAGATCCAGTTATTCCATGGTACTTTTACGTTGCAAAGGAATCAATTGATACTGAAAGAAATGAACCCAATTCAACAAGAAGGTTGCCTGATGGTAAAAAAGCTTATTTTTTTTATATTACTATTGTATCCAAAATGACTCGAAAAACTTCAGTGCTTTTGTCAGTATCGTTTTTATATTTTTTAAATTTAATTTTACAACATATATAGAGTGACTTCTCTCGCACACAACACTCTCCTTTTCAAAAGTTATCTGTGCTTACAACATGCAATAATATCAATAATATGATTTACAGAGAGCGGTGGTATATTTTTATGGGGACAAGCGATGTTTGTGATTGCTCAGCTGCTGACTGGAGGATTATTACACGTCAACGAGTTAGATCCCATAAGAAGATATCTGCCGTCATACAACCGTCCACGAAAAGCGGGACGGTATTCAGCCTTTCAGGTAATTTTTGCATTAATAACTATTGTAGTGTATTTATTTAAACGTGACCATTTTTATGTTATGTGTTGTAGTAAAAGTATAGTTAAAAAATTATAATGTTTGCGTTTGTTTTTTGTTATTTTGAATAGGGAACTGCCACAGATCTTGTCGTGCAAATAGTACTAATTGCCGAGTCGATGAGACTGCAAGCCATGATGGGCACTTACGGGATTCAGACTCAGACTCCCCACGAGGTGGAACCCGTGCAGATCTGCAGCTCATCGCAGCTGGTTGGCGTTTACCAACAACTCGGGGTGTGCCGCAAGCTGGGGCTGACTGGGCGTCCCGACCGTCCCGTGGGATCTCTGGGTACCAGCAAGGTTAACAATATTTAATATTAAATAATAAAATATAATACTTCACTGTGACATCCCCGTTAATCACAGGCGATTCTATGTCGCTAAGATGAATGGATGAGGAGCAGGTCACTAACAAAACGAACTTTTCGAGAAGCAGATTGGCGTTTATTTTATTTACAAGACGGCTGAAAAAATTAGGTAGCTGCCGCTCGAAACAGAACACCCTTGTCATTCCACGACCTCCGGGCAACGATATCAATATTTTGCTGTCAATTTATTTGAATGCGTGCTGAAATAATTTTGTTAAAAGAAATATTATTATTATAGGTATACAGAGTGTGCGGAATGACTGTCCTTTGTTACCCACTCATATTTGAGGTGTCCGAGTTCTACCTGTACCGGGATATGTCTCTGCTGATAGATGACATTAAGACGGAGCTGCAGTTTGTGGGTCGCTACTGGCGCCTGTCGGGCCGACCCACCGTGTGTCTTCTCATAAGGGAGGAGCACATGCGGGATCCACAGTTTAAAGAAATGCTGGACCTGTTTGCTATGCTCAAGAAAGGCTATTGTGATAGCGTCAAAGTCAGGATCGGAAGACTTCAAAATCTCATATCAAGCTCCTGCATGGGTATGTACTAAATATGAAAATATTTTTATTCAAAAGTAACGCTCTAATTCATATATCATCACCGTTAATTATGAATGTTGAATACATGAAATTATGAACTATTAATCATCTGTAAAATAGTCTTTTAATGCTCATATTAATTTTCCCTTTTAATTGTATACTCTTCTGTAATTGGACCTTATTATAGAATAATAAACATTTGAATCGTTGTATATTTCAGAGCATCTTGATTTCATGAATCAAGGGGAGTTGCCGGAAGGAATGTTTACTCAGTTCAAGCAGCTGGAGCACGAATACATCGGCTATCAGAGTCTAACGGATGTTCCCAAAAGCTCCATGTTTCACGAGACAACTATTAACTTCCAACACTTCCAAGACAAACCTATTTGGGAGATTTTAGATGCATTGCGATCTACTGATAACATTTATGCGCATTGTCAGCTCTGGGGCTCTCTCTTACAAAGGGTGGGCCCACAATATGAAGTAAGTGTACAGTCAATTAATAATACAATATATCAATTTAAAATATACAAATATGTAATCCATTTTTTCTTGTTAATAATTAATAATTTCATAGCAAGATGATATTTTATTTTTTATTAATTGGATGAATTGATTAATATAAACATTCATTATCTGCAAGCCTTACACAAACATTACATATCCTTTCTTTAATGTATCTTATGCTGTCTTAGTACAACATGCACTTTTAATGCTCTCTTGCATTGATTCACATTATAAATAATATACATGAAATTTAATTAGAGATTAACATTAGTTGTCATTTTAACCGTTTTGTTTAGGTAAATGGTGTAACAGTAGAGTCTGCCTTGCGTGCTCTTTACCACAGGGCGGGGGTCCTCCGTTACTGGAGAGCTGTGAGGCACTGCTCCAGTCTATTGAACCATACTGTTGATTCTATAAGTCCTTTTATTACCACAGTGCTAGTAAATGGTAAACAGGTGAGCATTTTCTTTAGTGATTTTAGTTTTTTTGCTTAGAAAATGCAGTATTGAATATTCTTATACTCTTATAGATCACAGTGGGTGTTATCGGTCAAAAGGAAACCGTTTTCGATAAACCCATGACTCCGGGCGAAATTCAATCGGTTATGTATCAAACTATTCAGCCATACAATGTTATTCAAGCGGTATTACAACAGGTAAACATTATTTTTTATTAATGCGAATATGTGATAGAGGAAGTCGTGTCTAAAGAAAATAAACTAAAATTTTAAAATATGTTAATATACTTCGTCACACCCTTTCTGTATTTGGTTATATTTACAAAATATGCACATAATGATTTATATATTTGTTATATGTTTTTAGGAAGTAGTTTTGTACTGCGGGCGGTTGATTGCGACATCTCCCGACATGTTTAAGGGCATATTGAAAATAAGGGTTGGCTGGGTTCTTGAAGCTATCAATTTGTACAACAAGATGTTCCCCAATGAGAAGACTCAAGTAAAACCCATTGAATGTTATTCTCCGTATGAACTGAGGCAGCTGCTGCAGCAAGTTCTTACTGTTTCAGACTGGGCTCAGGAGCGGGAGTAAGTATACGTGTATTTGTGTAATTAATTGTTATGTTGTAACTTAGAGCTGAAACTTTGTTCCCAAGTCGTATTATTTTTCCAAATTAGTTATTAATTAACATGCATTAAATAAATACTATCAGTTCTATTAATGCTGAAGATAATAGTAATCATACGATATAAAATGAATGATATATTTTGCAAATGTGTTTGTAAATTTGAATTTCAGAAATATTAGAAATAATGTTCTAATTAACTGTATACAAGGAATATCAATGTGTTGTAATATAATGTGTTAAGATAATGTGTCTGTCACAGATTGAATACACTTCAAAGGCGCCAACTGGATGGATGTTTGTGTAGAGTTCCTAAGCATTTCTACATACAAGTGTGGGACGTTCTCACTCGAACGCCCAAAGGAATTACAGTGCAGGTAATATTAAATATTTTATTTGTATTTATATTTAATCTACTAATTATTTTAATATTTTTTATTCATTTAATGGTTAAGTTAAACAGTTTTCTTTAAGCACCTGTGGAACCCTTGTCCATTATTTAGTTTAGCGTGGCGAATTTCTTCTGACGAATATTTCGACCGCCATTGCAAGGGTCATCTTCAGCGTTGACGATTTTGTGATGAGTTGATTTCTTAAGGTAGTTTAGCTGTCAGCCTAACGTACCTCTTTAAGAGTCAACCGTATCAGTTATTAAACTATATTTGATGTAAATAATTTTTAAATACTGATTTATGGTTCAAAATTATTTTTCAGGAGCACTCCCTCCCAGCCCAACCGACATTATCCAACATGAGCCGCTCGGAACTCAGCTTTGCTGTTCTCGTAGAAGAAATGTTGAATCACATCCAACAGCCGGCTTATCGACAACTCACTGTTGAACTTATATGCATCATATCAACTATACTTAGAAGAAATCCTGAGCTTACATTTCAAAATACATTAGATTTGGATCAACTCTTATCCGATGCTGAAAAATTGTATAATAAGGTATCGTCGTTTTAAATAATAGTTGTCATAATTCAGTGATCTCCCAATTAAAAACCCATTTGAGTTTTCCGTTTGATGCTTACTTTAATAATGCTATGTAAATATGTCATCAGATTAATTAAAAGTGGGGTCAAAGATGCAAATCGTGTTTAAGAAAATGAATAAAACAATATATATTTACATTCTGTTATTTCTAGGATATCAATCATGAAAAGCCGGTCTCGGACGTGGAAAAAAGTTTGTTTGCTGCTCCTTTCTCATGTTCAGCGGGTTACTTGGCCCGAGCTGTGGTCAACAATGTTCTCCAGGGAGGAGCCACCACTTTATCCACTTCCATTTCAAGCAATGAGCATGAAAATTGTCTAGTTTCATAATTGATGATGATGAATCATATATATAAGTATAAACACAGAGATGTTCTTATACCTACATAATGTTATTCTTTATAAATAATAAAGGGCATATATAGAATGTTATTTGTGAATGTAACGTTGTTTTACCACCGATTACTTAAATTAGTATTTTAATATACTGAAGAGTAACAGCAAACAGTTTGTTATTATAAACTAATAATATTTAAGTTTGAAGAATACTTTTTATTTTATTTTGTAATAAATTGGAGAATTTTCTTTTGTTATGTTTTGGAGAAGTAATCTAAAATAAAAAAATCTGTAAAAACTTTTTTTGTTATTTCTGAAAATATAAAATTTGGTATTGAAAAATAAAAGATGTTTACTAAAAATACTCTATTTATTTTACAATTTGGCATATCGGTATGTAAACATATTTTTTATCATCTAAAAATGATATAGTTGATATTTCTATAATTTTACATGAACAGACTAATATTTGCCGCTTTTAGGTTATTAAAACCGACAAGTTTTAATAACACAGAAGCTACTAATATAAAATTATATTTAAAAATAAATTATCACATTAAAATAATGTTAAAATTAAATATTGTCTATATAATTTCTATAAATATGTATATTTGTTTAACATAAAGCTTTATATGGCTGACTGTCCAAGTCACGTTTGTTAACAATTTGGCATGATGCATACGGATACCTAAAAATGATATATTTGATATGTCAGCGAGTTTTCACGGGTGGATTATATGTTAAACGAGGATAAGGAATGATCACAGAAACAATAAAGTTTTAAATGGAAATTGTCTACGCAGTAGCTTTGTTTACCGTATAGGTTTATTCGGCTGACGGTTCCGGTTACATTCCAGCCGGTGGCCGAGTGCCTGACTGTCGCCTCGAACAAGCCGCTGCCAGGCTCCGTCTGGAGGACCAGCGTGTAGTCCTGGACGATGTGTGCTACTCCATCCAGCTTCAACGAATCAGACGGAGCTCCTAATGTTGCATCCACTATCTTTGTAATATTAAGTTTGGCACATTGCACATAATTTGCTAATAATCTATTAATGTGATCGACTATAACCAAACCTACGTGGAGAACTTTCTCATCATCGACATCTATCTTGCGCGTTTCATGGCAAGTGCACCAGTGCGGATCGATGGCCGCAGACTGACAGGTGCGATTATCATTTATGGGAAGAAAAAGACTTATTCCTCTTGATTTTGCATAGTTTTTCTCACTAACTTTTTTTCTAATTACATCATTTTCAATCTTCTTTAGGTTTAACAAGTCTACTAATGTTTCATGAAGATCATAAGGTGTAGTTAATCTTTTAGTATTTTGCCTTAAATTAGAGGAAGCGAGTGGAAAACGTTCTTTGAATATTTTTGGAAGCACAAAAAAAAGGAAAGGCAAGCGCTCTTCTATTCTACCTTGATGAGTTGTGCGAATTTCTCCCCAGCGTATTCCGTGGTCGCTGAGGAGAACTACGACAGTTCTATTGAGCAATCCTCCGTTGTGTAAATCTTTAAGAAGATTATAATATTTTTCATCTCCTAAAAGTGGATAGTTTAAGTAATCATGCGTTAAGCCCGTTTCCCAAAAAAAACCGAAATAAAGATGACTGAACATTACGGTTGTAAACTTTTTAACGTATGACAGCAAAACGTCCAACGTTTGTCTCGGACCGAGGCAAAGCTTTGCATTTAAATGTTTTTCATGACCGATTTCCGACTCTGCCAAATAATTAAAAGTTCTCCAGTAGTAATCGGTAGGTGTGCCAGCAAATCCATTTTTCATATAGTTAAATAGTGCTATTTGGGCAGCATCTTCAGCAAAGGCTGTGAAGTAACCGGCATTACTGTAGTTCCTCCAAATTAATGGGCAGTCATCAAATGTTGAGTTCTTGAGCATGAGACATGCTGCATTAAATTCATCTTCACTTAAGCCTGAAAGAACTGGAATCAGATTCGGGAATGTATTATCACCCACTTTATTATATCCTTTGAATTCTGTAGCACCGATATCTTGTAAATATTTTAATGTTTGTGGCATAGTTCTATGAAAATTTAAACGAGAGACGGCATCGATGCCTAGTATTAGAACATTTAGTGGAAAATTAGAAGTGTTCTTCTTTTTCTGTTTATTTTTTAAAGTTATAAATGAATGAAAATCTTTGTATATTTCTAATCCTTTATAAGAACATTCCACTTTAACAAATTCATCTTCGATATTTATAATTTTTTGAAAATAATATACATTCTTTTTCATATTCATAACGATTATCTGATGAATTTTCATTGATATCTTGGCGATAAAACGGTCGATAGCAACACGTTAAATTAGATTTGTTGTATATTCCATAATTCGGAAAATATTTTTCCACAATCCATAAACTTGATACATTAGATTCCACCAATGGAGGATTAGTTTCATTGTAACAGATGATTGGCTTCACCGTGTGTACAAACTTTGCGATTGAAACATCAAAAGGATCAAATCCAGGAATTTTGCAACCCTCTGTTTTAATAAAATATCCTTTTTCACTTACATCGATGTATTTATAATTATTGAGTCTGCTCCACGAAAAACGTATTTCATGATAATCAAACGTAATTTCAACTCCTACGTTTATCAACAATAATAAAATTGTTGCAGCTATTATTGGTAATAGAAGAAAATAATATTTGTATTTAAATGCATGCGAGACTGCTCTTCTCTCTTTGAGTAATAGAATATAATGGCCATTCATTCTGAAAACAAAATAATATTGATTAATATCGCAATTTAAATTAGAAGTCGCTGAAAGCTGTCAAAAGTCTGTTATTCTAAGTTCAAAAAACTATTTCTAACTATTCATTTTTGGTTTACATAAATGTTAACAAATTCACATACAACATTTTTATTTCTCGTCGGTTTATTTTAATGGAACGCAGGTATTTATTAACATTAAACTAGAAATTTGCGCCATTATATATTAAAAATTTAAATTTCGTTTAACTATATTCCTATATTCCCACCGGCTCCAGTGGCCCTGTCGTTTTAAAGATAACATTCCTACGTATGTGACTCTGGTTTGTTTTAATCTGTAATATGCGTATTATTTCACTGCAATTTCCGCACGAAGAGATAAAAAATGTATTAAATAACACCACATGTAGATGAGTATAATGGACCATGTTTTAAATGATTGTAAATTAAATTACCAAATAAATATAAATACTCGTACATGCACCGATGTACCTGTTATTTTAACGTAAGTTTTCATTGAATTAAATATTGATTTATTTTATGTTTTTAAGTCTGTATAGTGTCCGTCATATTTATTTTTTATTTTAGTATAATTACAAAAATAAATGTAGAAAATTATTGTGTAATCAAATTGATTTCACATATTTAGGAAAATTTGCACTTTTAATAAAAATAAAATACATGCGACTATGCATAATTAACGAACTATTTTAAATTATCACAAATAGTTATTAAAAAATATTTATTATTTAAATTCAAAAGCTTATGTTTTTTTAGTTTTTAGTAATTATATCTGGTTTTTTTTTCAAAATACATACAAACTGAAAAAAAAATGTATCTATCGATATTTTTGATAGGTGTATTTATTTAATAAATACATCGATACAAAATACAAACACAAATTTCGTAATGATTTTCATTAAAAATTCTATATAAGCTCCTATATAAGTAACAGCACTTTTAAATTACTATTATCTGCTGTTTCCTGCTAAAAATCCGCGGTTTTCATAAAGATTTAAGGTTATTTCGTTACGTATTTTTTAAATTTTATGAAATCATAAAAACTCACCTATTGCTCCGTCGACTATGTATGTGAGAAATTTAATGGTTTTATAACTCGTATTGCTTTCCTTCAAACTTTCGGATCAAAAACCTTCGAAATATAAAGGATGATCCTAATTTCGAGGACATTGTATCCCGTCGCTCCATAGGGAGCGGGTAGTCGGGTGGTAAACAGAAAAGTAATATTAATGCACCTCACTACACATGTATATATTACAAATGTTCGTGAGTGTATAGGGTTTTTATTCAATAGTGGGAAATGGCGCATGCGCCGAAAACGTTTGCTTTACTGATATATTATATTCACACTATAGAATAAGTATTGTGGAAGGTAATAATTTTTTTTTGAAAATCATTCTCATTGATCGATTATTGATAACAAAAAAACCAATCAATAGTTTAAAAGAAGCGCTGTCAAATTTCCGTTTCCGTCTACATCTAAATACGTTTTATCTATGGTAGGTATTTTAAATAAGATTTATGTATTGTATTGTAGGTAGATATTTTGTTTAATTAAAAAATATTATATTTAAGTTATTTGATATCGCAATAAGGTAGTAATATGTTATGCTATTTTAAGTATTATTTTAGCCAATTTAATTTGGGTGAAACGTCATTGAATGAAATATATATTTTAAGTAGGTATAAATTGATATATATATGAATTGTAGTGCTTATGCTGAGCTGAAAAGGGTTGCGGAGGACAGAGAGGAATGGAGATCGAGATGCAAGATTCTGTTGCTGCAAACCAATCCACCGGATTGATACTACGAAGAAGAAGGTATAAATATATTTGAAAATAACCACAAATATAATTATCACAGATCTATTATGTCATACACTCTGTCACCCCCAAAGCATAAGCACAACTCATAAAAACTTACTGCAGCGCTGCATAAAAATGACAACCTAACCAAACGAGAGATTTCATATGAAAGAAGGGTAGGTTTTAATGGTCCATATTGTAATAAGTCTATGATGGGTATACATCTAAGATAATATTATCATTCGATGTGAATTTCATTTTGTTAGTTTGAACAGATCACCAAAATATTTGAGGCAGGCAAGATTAAAGATTTAAAAAAAACTTGCGCGCCTGAAAAATAATGCTCCTTGTTTTTTTTTTGTTTTTTTGTCTTTAATGTTTCCATTTCAAGAATAAGTTTTCTATGTATTAACCCTTCAGAGATGAAAGTATTTCTTTGATAAAAAATAATGTTTTAATAAGCTAAACAAAAAAAATACTACTTCTTAACATCGCTCTTGAAATATGTTCTGTAACAGTTTGTCTCCTTCAATAAGGGTTAAGGAACCCATAACACTAATTAGTATATTTCTTAAAAATTAATTAAGTATATTTTAATTACTTTCGTCCTTGCAATAGTTTTCAAGCCTTTTATAAATCTTTTAAAAATTTGAATCGGTAAGTTATTAAATTACAAGAATTTTCATTAGTTCAAGATAAGTAAGTACCTCGAAGATTATTTTTTATGATATGTATTACTTTACAGAAAAAAAAAATATTTTAATTTAATTACCTTGAAAAAAAAATACCGATTCCATATTACATTTATACAAATGATAAATGTACATAAAATACAAGGTTCTGTTTACTAAGCTGGTATTTATTTAAATTTATCAGACTATGATGTTCTCCTTTTATTAATTAGGAGATGCTAAAACACCCAATAGATTTCATGACTATTAAAAATGATATATTTTATTTTCATAGTTCGCAATTCCAATAACATTATAACCCATACTTTAAATTTTATTTCTCGTCCTATAGGAATATATTCCTACTGTTTCTGACTTTTGAAGTTAATAATTATATTTGGGAAAATTGTGAAATATGAGGTATTTGTATTTATTATTTTTGGGACTGCAAAAGGTGAAAAATAATATTTAAGAAGTCCCACACAAAAAAATATTTAATCAATTATATTCAGATTCAATTTCATGGAATATTATTTGGCCGACATGTAATTAAAGGATTCATAAAATATGATAATGGTTTTAAATAATATAACATCTTAAAATATATATAAAATAATTATTTATTTACTCAATTTATCAGAAAAAAATTAATGTATCTATATACACTTACAATAAATACATGAATACACACGACAACATGCATTCTAAATAGGAAGAGTGTTTTGTATACATCTTTAATGAGCAGTTTTAGCAGTTCTCGTTGAAAAAATAAATAATAATAAATAAACTCAGAGAAGAATAAAACAAATCACAATTTGATCACATTTTATTATACAATTACTAATTCGAATATAAATTATTATGAAAGTCCATTGTATACTTTGTTATTGGATGTTTGTTTCAGAATCTTCTTGAGAGCTGGAAAAAAGAAGAACAATAGATTAAGAACGAATTATAAATATGTATATAAAAAACAGGGTTTATTCAATTACAATTTTGTTATAATTTATTCATCCTAGCTCTGCAGATTTACATATATTTATGTGATTTATGTGATTTAAGCAGATTGCTGCAACCATAGGATTTATAAGGTTTATACGGCATAAGGTTACGTAAAAAAGTGTTTAGTTGTACTTTCGGGTGTAATGAATTAATAATCACATATAACTTATCATTTCTTAAAGCCAAAAGAATTCTAATACGATTTCATAAAATTTAAGTGTATATGGCTATTAGATTTTTTCCAAGCCCCTGGACTGATGACCACCATGAAATTTTAATCACTTATTGACAAATTTATAGCGATAGTTAAAGTAAAAAAGTGTTTTTTTGGTTTTTGTAGTCTTGCCTTATGCTTATCATGAACTTTTAAATAGAAAACGTTAAATAAGTGGACCTTTTTTATTCACTGTAATTTTTGTTTTTTACAGTTGCTTGATGTAATAGGGGAAGGTGAAAGAGCATTCGTATAGCCAAATTGCTTGGTTGTTTTTGTTGATGGAGGTGTTTATTGGCAACATAGGATTAAATAATTTCATGATTTGTACTACACAATCATGTATTTTGTGGCGCCTTCAGCCTAACTTGACAATCTGAATAAACATTATGCAAAAGCGTAACAATGCGAAACAGGAATGTTTGTAGTTTATAAATACCTTCTTTATCATCATTTGATATGTCCTGCTTTGGAAAGTCAATATCAAATGTTATATGAAGTATTCCGTGTAGATTATTGTTCTCAAAGTTTGGCATTCCTTCTCCTTTCTTGCGGATGCGAGCTCCGGGCCAAGTCACTTTGTCCCGAGTCACCGACACTTTGTGGCCATCAAGATGAGTTATTTCCATTTCAAATCCAGTGAGAGCATCCTAATGAGATAAAACAGCATTAGAGTAGTCAATCACATATCCTATATATATATCACATATATATATGGAGATTAAACAAGTATTGTTACTCATAAATTATCAGTTAAATTTTTCACAATAATATTTTAATTACCTGCAAGCTCAATGTGACATTTGTATACAAATCGTCACCTCTTCTTGTGAAGATGGGGTGAGGTGAGGTCTGCAGGGTGACGATGAGATCCCCTGGATCTCCATCGAGATGTGGTTCCCCCTCGCCTCGCACTTTGACGTTCTGGCCGTCTGGCGCTCCAGCTTCTACCTCGATCTCCAGAACCTTTTCTTCACTGACAAGCTTGACATTAGGGCATTCTTCACAGACTGTCTGCTGCATCATTTGGAAGCGTCCGGGTCCCAGATTACGGGTGACCATTTCTTGCCGACAGTTGCATTTTCTCGTTCCGGATGTAGGTTTAATCACAGGTTTATTACGAGTTATCTGTAAGCAATTACACAAATAATAATATTTTTTAGCATCATAAAACAGCAGTTTATTATTATGAAAGATTTGGCTCTGTATTTAAATCTGGACAATGTGAGGAATATTCTTTAAAATAGTGTTACCACACATCTCAGATTGTCACGGTTGTGGAAATCAGTCCCGACCTGCTAAGTATCAGCATCACAGACATTTTGAAGCTAAAACCATTGAAATATAATCTTCACGAAAATATCGACAGTGGGTTGCAAATCCATACATCATACAAAAAGTCAATGCAGCCATATAATGTGTGTAAAACAGGTGGTGTCGGTGCAAAATATTTAGGGTACAATGGTTTGACATTGTGAGAAATGGTGCATCCTCCTATCTTACAGTCGGTCAAGAGAAGGAGCAACTGGCTGAGATATATTTTCCAGATGCCGCAGGAGAGCATAAACTAAAAATTATTTTTCATCAAAAGGCAGTTGTAGTCGGATAGACTATGAACCGTCACCATCCTGGAAGGCCATTGAGAACAATATATAGTATGAACTTGGTGGAGCTCGGCAAGGCATCAATAATATCAGACTATAGCAGCAGATAAAATATTTTGGAGACAATTTGTGATGATCATATACTTCAAGGATTATAAGGACTTCAACCAGGTTACAAGGATTATTTACTAGGGAGATGAGTTTTTAAAATACAATTCTTATCGGATAGCTCATGAATGAGCACAATTATCGGGTAGCTCTCGAATGAGCATAATTATCTTGTACAATTCATCTCCACATATCTACAGCCAACAAGACAGTCATGCAATCAGATATTTACTTCTATAAAGTTCCCGTTGTAGAGCTCCTCCAGCGTGACGTGCAGGTTCATGAGCAGGTCTGCCCCGCGCGGCGCCTCGTGCCCCTGGTCGCCTCCGCCTCCGAAGTGGAAGCCGAAGTCTCCGAAGAAGCTGGCGAAAGGATCCGCGTTGTTCATCATGCCATCTCTTTTCAGACAATCCTCGCCGCAGCGATCGTACAACTCACGCTTCTCCTGATCGGAGAGCACCTCGTACGCGGCTCCCAGGTCCTGGAACTTTTCCGATGCATCAGGGTCGTCCTTGTTCTTGTCCGGATGGAGTTCTTTGGCTTGTCTTCTGTACGCCTTTTTGATTTCATTCAAACTGGCGCTTCTAGTCACTCCGAGTATTGAGTAAAAATCTCTGCCGGCGATAACAGAAATGGTGAATAAAACTAAATAAACTAATGCTAATGTCTTTATGCTTATCGACGACATGGCCGGAGTCTGTTATTTAATTTAATATTGCACTTTTTCCGCGGATTGGTCTCCCGGCATGTCTGTTCTCGCGTTGCGGAGTTTTGACACTTGTCAAGTTATACAAATCGACCGACTCAGATTCGAACACGTAAGGCTAACTTCGAGGACACGAAACTATACTTTATGACGAACTGTAAATAATTGACAGATCGCGATCGAATTCTTTCCCATGTGCGATCAAATTTTTATTGATAAATAATCATGTGTATATATATTATGTATTTTTTTACCTTAAATAATTTATTACTTAGGCCTTTTTAGAATCGATTATTTCACTTTCGTAAACCAATCGGGAAGAGCCTCGTATGTGCATATATTGCCACACGTAAAATTTTAACGCCGGGTTTATTAACAACCAATTTATTAAGAAACGAAAAATAAATTGATCCCTTTTAACCCTTTTCCTGCAAAAGAAATATACTCTGTCAACTATGATACGCCAAGCTATTTCAGTATTCGAAACATTCATACTGGCGATCCACGTCTATGCACGTAAATGGCAGTTAAGGCACGGATTGCTTGTACGTCTATGCGCGTAAATGGCAGGGTAAGAGTTAAATATTGTAACAATAAACTACAAAGTAATAGAAGCAATAATTAATTCAAAATATTTACATTACACGATTTTTCATAATATATGTGTGAAAGAGGTAATGTAAAAATATACCTACATCTGTACAAAATTATTCTTGTTTGAAAATTGGAACAAAAGTAAAAAAAATAATCAAAATTTCCTTGATAATATAGTGAAAATTTGTTTATACTAATGAAAAATATTTTAAAAAATTTTAGTATAGCGCAAGCGCGGCTACGGCGAGTCCAAGTAAAGTCAAGCGTGTCGTAGCAGCGTAGAGCTGTATACATATAGTACTGGGAGAGGGAGTGTTCCTGCGCGCTGTAGCTCGGGTTATATTACTGTGCGCTGCTACTTAGGGCTATGCTTACCTTGGGTTCAGTGTGTGAGCGCTAATACGCGTACATATTATATTACATTACTTTATATGTAATTGGGGTAGTAATATTGCTTACACCAATGTCAATTTTCAACTTGCGATATCTACGTCAATAGTAGACGTTTAAAATATTTTGTAATTTAGTATAATATGAATGAAGACCAAATCATTTACGTTGGAGGTACGTAATTTTGGAGAAATACTTATGTTCCGTGTTATCAAAATGTGTATCAGCGGTAAAATTATAAGGGGGCTAGAATCAATAAAACCGACCCTTATAAATTCGTGCTGACCGTTATTGTTGGGATCGAAACTGAAATACATACCGCAATGAATAACTATGAACTTTACGGTCGTGCTCATAGAATATAATAAAAATCTAAAATGTAGAAAACTATGCTGTTTAATAGTCGCAATGGTGATAGGTTATAAAAATGATATTCACTAAATAACTTAATATGTGCAGAAAATGTCTTAATTTAATAATTAAATGAAAATATGTACATACTTCTTACCCTGTATATATATATTATACCTTTTGCCAAATAACATTAAATAAATTTTAGTGTTTACCAATAAAATTGTATACACTAAATTTTATTTAATAAGATTAACCAATAAATTAGTATATTTTGTTTAGTAAAATATAATTATTACAAAATTAAATAATAATGTAATAACAATACATACCTAGAATCACCCAATGTAACAAATAAGTATATCTGTTTTACTGTTTATTTTTAGGTATTAGTATTATTTCTTTTAACTCTAATACCATGGCCAGGTCCTACCATTTTCAAAATATCGTGCAATCGAGACAGTGCTAAAGTGGTACGCAAAATTGTTCAGAGTAAATGGATCCCGGTATTAGAAAAGCACGAGGTGAAGTTACCATTGGAATGTCCCTTCCATCCGTTACGTGACATATTTGGGCCGCAGCACGCGGCTAAGTTCCAACATCGCTCCTCACAATGGACCTGTGGTTTCTGTGGAAAATCATTTTATGAAGAAAAGTTCTTAGATATTCATTTTGATAATCGACACAGGAGTAAAATTAATAAAGTAAGTGTCCTCAAAATAAAAATAATTCATTTTATTTTTTTCCGCATAAGTATCTCGGTTTCTATTATCTATGTCTTGTCCTATGTCATAGAATACATTTTATTCATAGTTCCCGTTAAATAAACACCTTTATATGCCCTAGTAATTAAAGATGCTCTCGCATTAAGTCCCCAGGCTTTCGCCTTGGATGCCGTTGAGATTTAAGACAAAGCGTAGATATTGACAACTGTGGTGGCTATATCCTCCATCTATGTAGAAGATATAGAAAATATTTACAAACTTGTGTTTCAAAAAAAATATTCATGAAAATTACTATTTTTCATTTTGATCATCGCATGAATTTTTTCAGGCAGAAGATGCCGTTTGCTTAGCAGATTATTGCGACATCATGAGATGTCAGGTTCTGATTTCTCAAGATGCGTCCTTGGGTATTGACGGAGGTTCCCTGCCCAGTACAGATATCGAGATATGGCAAGAAACAACTGTTTATCGCACTGCACTTACAACGTCTGGTCCTAGAGAAGTAGCACGGATATTTTTTAAAAGTAATGAACAGCAAAGTAAAAAATCAAAAAAGAAATCAGCGTCAGACAATCATAGAAATTGCCCAAAAGCATCTGAACCAATCAAAACTGAAGAAGAGAATACAGAAGGTAATAAAATATGATAATGTTTATACTTGTATTTAGTTTATTCTCTTATCGATTACTTTAATTTGAAAAAATGACTTTATCACTTATAATTAAAGTGTGTCTCTTTTCATTAACTGATGCAATACCTATTTTGTATCACTTATGTAGACAGCCTTTGAGAATTGTCAGTCAACAATCTAAATGTTATTAATATGACTATATTATTATGTCATAGATGACAGCGAAGGAAAAACAAACGAGAGCGATGGAGAGCAGAATAGCACTTCAGAACTTTGCGACAAGGACATGGTTGACTCGGCGCTTCCACCAGTTGACCAAAAGCAACAGAGGATATCCGAGTTGCAGAAGTTGAAAGCAAACTGTAATCCCGAAGACTTACAAAAACTTAAAACTCGTTGCGAGCTTCTCGTAAGGGGGTGCATCGCTGGCTTAATTATACATTTATCTGTACACGACTTTAAGGAGATTGAAGGTAATTTGTCTTATTGATAATTTTAACAAACATTTTTTATAAAAATTGAATGGTTAGTTATGTCTTAAAGACTTTTGTAATGAAATAAAACTAAATATGCAACTCCATCTGATCATTGTCATGGATCACTTCTTCTGCCATTTAATAATTGTTTACAAGCAAATGACTGGTGAAGGGGTCTCACTTTGTGAACAAATTTGCTCATTTTTAATATAAAAGCTAGGTAAAATAATGTCTTTAATATGTGAAATGGATTTCAAAGTGAATGTTAAATATATAAAACAAATAATTGTGAATTACAGAAGAGATGAATCGAGCAGTTTGTTGGTATTTGAGTTGCGATCGTTATTGGGAGGATGCAGCCACTTCTGTAAGACCTTTCCCGTGGCCTCTGGTTATCGGGATCACAACAGTTCTCACTCTTGGAATCTGCATGTGTTATTACATCATTTGGGTCCTATTTGAGTAAGTGCATTCATTATAATTGCTATTTTTTTAAATGTTTTTTTTTATGGCTAGCATTAATAAACAAAAGCCTTATGGCCATATTGTTACAAACAATTAGACTTATTTTCTTAGTCAACAATTAAAAAAAAAGTATAACTGTATCCCAGCGCTTTGATAATAATTAGAATGCTTGGCTTACTTGGATTTGATGGGAGAACCATTCAAGTGCTAGGGTCAACAGGCAGCAGAAAATGATATAGTCATTTAAAATGAAAATTCGAATAAAACATTGCTAAAAAGTAGGACGATATATTGGTTATTTATTAAATATTATATTTTGTACTTGCATTCATGGAAATATAACTCGTAGAATAAACATAGATGTACCCTTAAACAACTACCGCCACGTTTATTATTTATGGATAGGCACTGGCAAACGTTGCGAGTTTAGTATTTTATAATGACAGATGACTCCCGCAAATTGAAATGATTAAGTTCCATTTTGCATTACTAAGTGTAATATATTAAATTTTTGCAAAATTAAATAGTTCAGATGATAAAAGTTTGGAGAGTAATAGTGCAACAGCTACAGCGCACTCTTCACCTTTCCGTGGGTCTTCTGGTCACAGCGGGGCCGGCAGCAACATGTACAGCGAGGAGTACTATACGGTGGCGGACCTCAACGAGCTGGGACAGAATGAGCATTACATCTATGTCACATATCCACCAGAGCTGAAGCGAAGATTACTAGAAAGGTATGCCAATAATATTTTCACATTTTTAGTATTGAAAGACGAAGGAACTCTTTGATATACTTGTATAATCACATTATAACTTTATAAATGAACTTAATTTATTAATTATAATTTATTATTCCTTTTGTATATTTTTGCTTACCGATTACATTTCTTGTAAAGATGTCTTGCAAATGATTTAATAACCATAATAACTAATCATATTGATGAAGCTGCACACAAACTTTATAGAGAAGCTATTATATTGTATTTTATGCTTTGACTATCAAAATGAATTAGATGAACCCTGATTGCAGAGGGATGCAATGGGTAAATTTGATTATGCTTTTAAATTAATTTTAATTTAAAAAATAACAAATTAAAAATAGGATGTTTTATTTCAACTTTATTACAATTATAATACAATACTAATAAATGTGAAATAAAAGTAAACATTTTTAATTTGATATTTTTAAATTTAATTTTATTTAAAATTATAATTATTTAGTATCACCAAGTATAGTGAGTTAATAACCTTAAAATTATTAAATTTGATTAGTGATATTATTTTTACATACAGCTATAGTTCATGATTTATGATTTTAATTATTTTACTTTTGAAAATTGATTTATTTATAGTATTAATTGATATTTTCTTCGTCTTTATGACATTGGATATTTTTAGTATATTCCACATTGTTAGCCTAATATTAGAGTTTTTTTTTAATTTACTCAACTATTACAGATTATAAGTTTGAAACTGTACAGGTCAGATTAAATATCACTTAGATTTAATAATATACATATAAAATGAGCATGAAAAACATTAAATAAAGTCTAAGTAGTTGTACTATTTTATTATTTTGTTTAAGATTAAAGAAATATAATTTACAGAAAAATATTTACCAAATAAGTATCTTCAAAATAATCTATTAATAGTAAAATATAAATTATTAAAATGAAATAAGTGCAATGCATAATAAAGTGACTGAAATGTCTTCCTCTGAGGCTATTATCAGATTCAAACTTAAAACAGGTCATCCTTTTTATTCTATTTTATTTAAATATTGGTTATCGGTTCAGTAGAGTGAAGGTTTTGAAGTGATTATTTATTGTTTTTTGAATAATGAACCAAGACAGTAAACCATAGTTTTTTCTCCTTTAGCTGCTACAATAGAACTACTCGCCTTTGAAGCAACAACCACCATTTCTGAGTGAATGATAGATAATGTAGAACCCTGTCAAATAGTGACCATTTTACAAAGAAAAAACTTGCCTGATATTGTTTTTATATTTCTAACGAAAATAATAATATTTGATTAATTAGTGAACCAAGTAGTTTTTTTTAAATGTGTGCTGTAATAGCAAACGTATAGAATTATGTAGAAATCCATGTACTTATTGATTTAATTATCATTGAAATGTAATGTAGATTTTTTAAATGCCGATTTAATGCTTAACGAAATGGAAATAACCTGAAGATTACAAATTACATAATTAACTAATTGTTGATCTTACATAATTTAAAAAATGTTACCACCAAACTGATAAAATGCTTATTGTATCCAACGTTTTAAGATTAAAAAATAAATAATATATAATTAATAGTACATATATTAGTCCTTTACTTCCTCATTCACAAATAAATATATTGTGTAAATACAAATTGTTTTGACATGGCTTTCCTATCTATTAGTTGATAATGATATTTCACTGATGTACCAAAATTAATTATTATACGACATTCAGTCCTTTGCTTCTACACACTATTGTCAATTAGTGATAAGTTTTTTAGACTATATTTTCATAAAATACCTACAGGATCTTTTGTACTGCCTCTACTTTTTGATTGACGAAGAACTATTAGCTCTCAAGACATCCATAGTAAATTTCTTGTACATATTAATTTGGCTTTATAATAATAAAATATTTTATTAAATCATAAAAAATAATTAAACTCGAGAGCAAGTCCTTGCAAAATAACAAACACATTTCTTAAACAGTAATTATATAGTAATACTTTTTTCTCATAATAATAATTATCGTCATACGCTCTATTTGCTTTACTTTTAATTATAGTTATAAAATTGATTGTTTACAAATCATTTTGCGAATCGTATAGGATTCAAGTGCAAGTTAAAATGCACAAACCCTTTCTTGCTGATAGAGTAGGATTACACTGTAAGTCAATTATTTGAAGTTAAAGATTATAATTTGGTTTACGAATTGGAAATTAATGTACATTGAATCTGTAACTGAGTCATTTATTATTATTTATAAAACATAACATTTAAATTTTCTTTATTGTTTTTTTTTATATTTATAAGTCATGAAAGTTAATTAACTAAAATTAAATGCTAAAGTAATGTTATTCATAAAATCAGTCATATTTATAAATATTTTTTGATCAAAATTGTTAAAAATCATCAAGAAATACTTTTGAATTCACGAATTTAGTCAAATTTAGGTAAATGTACTAAATATAAAAGTCTTAAAATGACAACAGATAATAAATAAATTGATTTTTCGTTGTTAGAAGTATTTATTTATCTAAATAATAAAATAAAATATTTTTTTATATTATTTATTGTAACTAATGAAATAAAATGATTTTAAATACATTGTTTATCGATTCTAAATTATATTTATATGCCTAGCTATTATACGATAAGAAATATTTTGCATACCAAAGTATACAATGAGATTGAAATGTTTGTATTTTTGTTTTAGCTTAACCGCTTCTGTGCCAAGAGCGAGATTACTCGCATTCTTGGCCGTGCCCAGCAGGCCGGCTATAGAAAAAGAGCGGGTATTCTCGCTCTGGTTTGAGCCTCTGTGTCATCATATGTCCCGTTTTTTTGGTTAATTTAAAATATAGAACACACAGTGACATCTCTTGCTGCCATGTTGAAATAATTAGCTACTACGTATTGTCAAGAATTATCGATAATACATCGATTTTAAAAATAGCTTTTGATTTTTTAAAAAAATGACGGCCCTCGGGGTCTCCCCATACGAAAACCGCTTGGCATAGAAAAGGTTAACAACATTATTATAAATTTAATTCCATAGTGTTAGTGTTTATTGATATTTTCAAATTCACAAAATAAGAATTGTATAACTTAAAAAAAACTAAAATATTTTTTTGTGATAAATTTGATTTTGGTCAACCACAAATTAGTGCACAAAAATTTTCAAGGTTGTGTAAAATATGAAATATTAAAATAAAATGTTTTGTAATCAAATTACTCTCCACTAGCTTCATATTGTGCAAGATTTATACTTTCTAAAATAAATACTTTTTTAAAAATATTAAAGAGTTTCATTCAACGTAATTTAATATAATGTGTATTTAATCAAAGGTTTACAAAAAACCTTTGCATATATTCCCAGGTGCTTTGGAAAGTGTTGGCCTCAATATCAAAATATGCGAAGATAAAGAATAGCGCTGACTCCTAGCATAGTTTGCCATGTGCCTATCACAGTAATGATAAAAAAATACTTTAACCCTTTCGCAACGGTTGTCGGCATATGCCGTCATAAGATTCCCCAACCCTTTACATCGGTTGACGTGATATATCGTTTTGCTTCTTTCTTAGAATAGGTTTTTATGCATCATCTGATAGCTAAAGGATACAAGAACCAATGTGATATATGAAAATAGACCAGATAAGTAAATTTATGCTTCAAATACTAGTTTCATAATTGACAGTATAATATGTATTCCACCGAGCCGTAATGAAAAGGTTAAAACAACAAAACAACATAAAATTCATAAGGTAACTGTAGCATTATGGTAAGGTTGTGATATTGTGCAAGAATATCAATTATTATATGCTTTTCGTACTGCATTATAAAACTGCAAATACTCAATGAAATAATATTCTATAAGCAGCAATGCACAAAAGGTCCTTGTAGAAATAAATCGAAGAGGTTTTAAGAATATATTTTTTATTATTCTATTGTAATGTATTCTAGGTCTAAATAGGTTGAATTTTTAATTTGGGGTATAGGGTTGAATTTATCTCCAGCCATTCCCGATAAAATAAAGCTAATTCTATAAACTTGAAGAAAAAAAAATTTCAAATTGAAATGAAATATAATTTATTATTTACAAGTTATTTACTTAATTATTACACAATTCATTATTAAATAAGGCAATATAAAACATAACTTATCTTTCTAGAACGGTGTAGGTTTCACGGAGGCAAAAACATCCACACCCAGTCGGGCAAGTGTCATATTTGGTGAACCACTCCTGTAGATGGGCTGTGTGACCTCCGTGGCCGCACACGAGACATGCATTAGCTGATCCCCTGACTCCGACATTGCATATTGTGCAGTTCAATACGACCAGGGAACACTTGGTGCACTGGTTGCCTCTCACAATGTTCTTGCATTTGTTACACTCGCTGACCATTTCAACTCCACTGTGTTTGACTTCCTGATCATAATATGACACCCGTTTCATAACCTGAAAAAAATAAATTTAAAAAATTATGAATTTTTTTTCAGGGACTGTTTCCTTATAGTGAGGAAATGATTACAATGATCGAGCTTTCTGCCCAAAAACTTCATGTTAAATGAAAAGACTCATGCTCATGATATTAATGCCGGAACTGAATAATAATATAAATAATTAGAGAGGCTTATGTCTCATTGTGGATGAAGAATGGCTAATACATATATAAACTTTTAGATACATATATAACAGCGGTCGGGGAACTGGGGTAAATTACCCCAAATGGGGTAAAAATATGTTTTTTGGGGTAATAAGGAAATTTTTCTAGTTTGCTATTTTATAAAACTTACTATTTTCATGTAACTTTTTTGTTATTTTCCATGTAAATTAATTTAAAAAATAATGTTTATTTAAATATACATTGATTGTATTCTTTTCAAAATGGGGGGAAGGGGTATTATCGACTTACGCAAAAATATTTTGGGGTAATATCGACCTATGCAAAAATATTTTGGGTTAATATCGACTTACGCAAAAATATTTTGGGGTAATGGTTAAAAAAGTTCCCCGACCGCTGATATATAACATATAAAACTTTTAGACACATATACAAATATATATGTATCTAAAAATATGGCAGATTGGGTATTGCACAACCCACCCAATGCTGCTGGAATAAAAGATTTTATTATTATTATTATTATCAATAATATATTGATGATGATTGTTTACTTTTGAATATCTGAGGAAGAGTACTGAGTGACCAAAAACCATTGCCCCTCTCTTAAATGATAAGTTACTTAAGGTGATCCATATAATCTCTTAAACGATAAGTAACTCAATGTGATGCATATAAAAACAAGGTAAAAATACCTTTCTAAAAGGATTTCAATGTGAAAGCTAAAAGTATAAATGATTAACATAATACATTTTATTGATACTACAAGGAGTGACAATAAAAGCTCAAAACAACGACGAAAACCGTCAGCTTTTTTTGCCGCTCCCCTGTATTACTTACTTCAGCTCTGGCTTCAAGTAAATTCCACCTGTGTAATATGTCAGCATACACTCTCATGTACGACTGATAGAGATGGACCGTTGCAGAATCCAATACAGTATCGTCGTACTTTCCTAATGTAAACATAGATGTTTCATAGATGCTTGGATTGCTGTCGGTTGAATCATACCACGAGCTTGTTCTATCTTTCTTTAGCATAGGAACTGCCCAGCCCTCCTCATTGATGTTGTGTATTGTGTTGTATGGAGAGCTTCCACTTCCCTATATAAAAACAAGAGCAGAAAAGTCCTATTTATTCATTAACAAAGACACAAAAATATTTTTAGTGAAAAAATCCTATTATTGAATCTCTACCATATATGGCCGCTATATAAACACAAATACCTTAACACCCATGTTCTACTGATCACACTCTGAAGTTTACATTCCTTGAAAGCAATGAGAGAACACTTGAAAAGGTATATATAGTGTTGTCAGCCAGGTTCCTGGTTTCGTAGCATATTGTAATGAGCACATTACTAACATTTTAAAGAAGGCTAGATGATTAACCCGATACTCTATTATTGCATAGCAATGTTTGATTTATAGATCATGTCGATTTGAACCATCCATTAGGTGCGCTATGTTTATGCTTCAGATGGATATTCAACCATTGGTTGTGTATGGTTGTGTGTAAGGCAAAAAAAAACTATATATTGCATTATAAACTATTTCTAATTCTACACTTCTACAAAATATCAAATGATATTCAATATATATCATTTCTAAGGTAAATAGCGTCAGCACTGGCAGAGCATCTGGCTGACACAGGACATAAGTTTTCATTCGTAAGGGAAGCCATTGAAATCAAAAGACATCTCATTAACATCAACAGGGATGACGGTTTGATCCTCAAAACAGCATGGTTTCCACCTCTAGCATATGCTCCAAAACCTGCTTAGACAAGAATGGACAGCTACAGTCCGACATCACGCTCGTGGAGGTAGGCTCCTTAGAACATACCCACCGAACACGACTCTCCGACATGATCTCGTGGAGGTATGTTAGGCTGACGGCTGAACTACCTCAAGACATCAAATCATCACAAAGTCGTCAACCCTGAAAAAGACCCCTGCAATGATGGTCGAAATATTGTTACGAGAAAATTCGCCATACACGGCTAAACACAAAAGTCACAATACCAATATTGAACATACATTTATTTTTACAAATGCATTAAAATAAATGGGCACAGTCATTGTAAATGCGTTTATAGATTAATTGTCCACACGAGGCACTAAACCATCCTTGAAATAGGAAATAATTCTCAGGTAAGATTGTACTTCCTGAGGCATGCGTGAAAATTAAATAAAAATTAGATTATTAAATTCAAGTGGGTGCACAAGATAATGTTATGGATAAATAAAACTCACATTTGAATTAGAAGAAAGATCGCTGGATTTACTTCCTGTTAAGTATGTATCATAGCAAATTCTAAAAGTACAACACAGCATTGCAGCCATCTGTATGTCCGCTATTTTTGCATAATGGTTGATTCTGTAGAAAATAATTTTATTATTAATATAGAAATATTTTTACCAATATTTACAATTAATTATAAAAAACATGTATTCAAAATGAACTATATAAATTATAATATATTATTGTGAAATTGCATTAAGCCAATGTGTTTTTGGATGATATAAATTTATACCACCCAAAATTGAATAGCAGTTAAACTAATTTTTTACAGCATAAATATTGTTAGTAGGATCAATATAAATAAATTTTCATTTTATAAGTCCATCATATTTGAGTTGGGTTATATTTGTATCGCATTTTTGGCTATCTTGCAGATAACAGTTGACATTGAATACAGCACATGTTATTAACATCTAATGTAATATATATTTTTTCACATTATCTTTTACATTAGTAAACATGACTAATTGAGCATTTAATAAGCACTTTAAAATAAAATGACATCACACATAATTAATTATATTTGAAAAAAAAAAAAACGGAATAAACAATTGATGAATATTCAGTTATTGCATATGTACTTGAAATGGTGTCATGAAAACTGTTACATTAGATCTATAGTATTTAAAAGGATAATGAAGTATGTGATTAGTATTTATATAAAATTGTACTAAATTTTATTGCATAATTCAAAAGTTATAGTTATTTCTAAAAATATGAAAATATTCACGTGAAAAGAAAATAAATGCCTGGAAATGCTCTTTTAATATATTTTAATGGTAAAATTATAAGACTTTTGATTTAAATTAATAAAAGATAGAGAAGTATATGGTTCTTACAGGGCTTGTATCATATTTGAACCAAAAGGATGCAATGACCAATTAATAATTTCGTCATCACTCTGTCCGAATTGGTGATTGTTGTTGTCTGACTTGTGCTGTTCGATGGATGATGCTGTGAGGCCAGAAAGCTTCCAGGCCTGCATCAGGTCAGCTCTTCCCATAGACGCTGCTACAGCTGCATTACGCTCACACATTCCTGTAAAAAAATACAATAGTTACTTATACAAAATGTTTTATTATTTGGTAGGATATATTGAATCGGCAATTAAAAATGAATAGCAGTACATACCTGGAACAGATATATCGCTCAGTGTGTATTGTTCTGCTAAACGTTTATTTAAAGAGAAAAGATGATCTGCTTTATACAGGGTGATTCTGGGAGTAAAATGTGGAGTAACTCCGCTTCGCAGGCTGTTTGCTGTCCTTCGAGAAGGAGCTTTCTACAAATTTATAATCGCATTAAAATACTGGCATCAAATTTATTGATATCCATTTATGATGTTGTCATAGTGATAAATGTCAAACTTTATTACCCATCTGTCTTGAAAGTAAAACGTTGTAATGGAATGCGATGGAGGACGATGAATCATCTGCGAGAAAGAATGAGCCAGTCCGGGATTTGTCGGAGACGGGGATGTGGTCGGATGAGGCGAAGGGGAGCGATACGCTCCTGCCAGGAGCACCGGAGTAGAGAGTGATGACAGTGATCGTGGAGTGGAACTTTCCGGTTTGAGCGACATTCGTTTTGCATTTGGAGGTCTATTGAATACAACAAGTGTTCCGACGTTGCACCATTTAGCTCCGCACGTCCTCGGAAATGGTATGCAATTATCCTCAGTCCCGTTCACTGCACTTTCACTGCATTCTGATAGAGGCCTATTTCCACCAGATTTATTTGTGTTATCGTCTTTCGATTTAATTGGAATCTGAAATAATTATTTATTCAATATCTGCTCAAGAAATCAATCCATTTTTTATAATAATATAATAACATATTGAATTAAAACTTACTTTTAAATTAAGTATGAAAAAGCAGCATAGCGTGTTAAAGATTTACATGACTAAATGAGTATTAAAACACTGCAATATTATATTAAGATTATACGAAATGTAGGTATTAAAATAATTAGAATTACCTGCTCTAGGCAGCTGATTAATAATTTCAAACAATGTAGCAGGCATGGATTATGAGAGCGTATTTTATTATATGCAGCTGTGTTTATGGCTTGCAATATTTTGATTGTTGAATTGTTATCGATATTTGTGCCCGACAGCCACGTAAATCGAGGTATAGACATGTCTAATGAATACGAAGATGGGAATGTGACCCTTAAAATTGCTACATACTCGTTGATTTCACTTTTCACTGTGCACGTTTTATGATCAAGGTCAATGTCACTGATTGAAGCATTCTCGAGACCCTTGACTGATTCAAATTCATCACGTAGTGATTGTTGAGGTTCGTAAGAAGATAATTTAACCTGGTAACAAAAGAAATTTAAAATAATGACAGTATTTCAAATTAATTATCATTCATAAAAAAATCATAAACATACCATTTGGATATCTGTTTTACTTGAAATACTTGAGTCGGTGTATTCATTTGTAGAGACATAGCTCAACGCTGAAAACAAAAGCACACAAAAATGTTCAAATAAAATTATTTATTATTAACAGATCATTATTTTTTTTTGAAAACAAAAGCTGATGATATTGATACACTTTTTAATAGTAAGTATTGTATGTAATAATTTTACTTACTTTCACTTAGAGAATCATCTTCATTGTCATTTTCTAATGGCAAATAATGAGAGCACATTGTCAACAGCGAAGGATGCATGGACCACAGCCTGAGAGTCTGGTCCCGGGCCCAAGTCACCAGCTGGTAATTTGACTGAAGTAAATTTGGTCTCCATTGCATTTGCAACACCACATCGGTGTGTCCGACAAGCCTGTGAACGAGAGCCCCTCCCACCCACACACCGACTGTGCCCGCTTGGTCTCCCCGAGGGACGCCTCCCCACCCCACCCCCATTGTTATTAAGCCGCTACCGAAGGGAGTGTAGACAGCTCTCCACACTGGGTAATTTGTTGTGATGGTATTCTCTACTCTTCGAGGATTATTTATGTCGAAATATTTTATTGTTCCGTCGTGGCTGGACGTGACAAGTTGGTAGTCATGATGAGGGCTCCAATCGAGACCGTGAATTTTACAGAGATGTGCCGATATGTACTGTACTGGGGAAGATCCTTTGCGCTTGTCCCACAGTTTGACGTCTCCATCGTGAGCCGTGGCTAAGAGGTTGCTGGCAACTTTGTTCCATTGGACTTGAGAAGCGCCAGCTGAAAAATTATATGTTAATAATTAATATAATAATTTATTATCATAGTCATTAATAAAATAATTATTTAATTAATACATAAATAGCTTTTGAAGATATCTTATATTGGGTTGAAACGTGTGCAGTTAAAATAAATTATGGCAACTATTTTTTTTGCCAGTATTTAAATCAATTAATGAGCAGTAATTATTTAGCAAATGGTCAGTAACAAATATCTAAAAATGTAAATAAGAAATAATCCTTTGGTTGTAGAAAAATAATAAATTGGCAGGAAATAATTAATGAATGGTAATTAATAATATGTTAGGTTAGGTTAGGTTAGATTAGGTTAGGTTTTCATATTACTAGTTAATTATTTATTCATTTTGTACTAATTGTTACCAATATTGAATATATATCTGCAATTTTAATTTTATAACTGACCACATTCATACTGACGTTGAAAACATTGAATACTGCAAAATTATTTAGCCTACTGGCGATTCATTTTATTTAATGCCAATTGATTTACCTTATTGTCAGAATCACAAATTAGTTACTGAACACAGAAATATAGGTCATAAGTTATATGCAATAAAGTAAATGTACATATTTTATTATTAATTAAATGAGTATAGTAATTAGCCATAAAAAGTGCAAAAGAAGAAATCATATAAATATCTTCAATAAAAAAAAAACTATTATTTAGTAATAATTACCGACAGCCGATAACGAGAGGACAGGTCTCCTCGTGTCTCTCAGATCCCACAGGTGAGTAAATGTATCGATGGAACACGTGGCAATGAGATTATGATCTTCCCGGTGCCAGTGCGTATCACTTACTACCCGAGTGTGGCCAGTCAAGGAGTGGATCCCTGTGAGATCGCCATTTCTCCAATGGAAAATATCTACTCTCTGGTTGCTCTGAAAAAATATATAAAAAAAATCTCTACAATTTCTAATTGAAGAAATTAAAATTGGTGATGATCAAGTCATTGCGATAAAAGGTTTACAAAAATAGCATTTTTTTTAAATCTTATATTATTTTAATAAAGAATTAACAATTTAAAAATATTCACTTTTATTTAACATTTATTGTGTACTGTAAGGCAGTGCTCCGCAACCGGTGTGCCGCGGCACACTGGTGTGCCGTGAGCTGGATCCAGGTGTGCCGCGGTCAAATTGAATTTATTTTGACATTTTAGTATAGAATAATAATAATTATTATTAAATAATTTTTCAATGTTCCTCCAGCGCCTGGTGCCAATTGTTGAAAACTGCGCAGTATGACTAGTTATAAACAAAGAAAAATGACCCTTATGCGCATCGGTGAAGACTCATGCCCGTTTGGACTAGTGATGGGCGAAATGTAATAATAATGTACTAATAATTATATTAGTATATTAGTCAGTCCACGTGCACTCGTCTAATATTACTGACGTGTGCAGAGCTGTCACTATTTTACACACAGTTAAGTAAACAACTTTCCACCATTTACGATAATTACCATTAAATGTGTGTGGTTAGTCTTCTTTGTGTGATACATATTAAGTTTTATACCCCTTTAAATATGGATAAATTTTTACGTGGAAAAGATCCGAATGAAGAACCTAGCACAAGTGTTACAAAAAAACTAAAAAAGATAGTTTAAAGAAAGTACGACGAAGACTACATTAAATATGGATTATCGTGGTGTGGTGAGGAAATGGCTCCAAAGCCACAGTGCATCATTTGCAGCGAACAGCTATCAAACGAGTCAATGGTACCCAGTAAATTAAATCGCCATCTACATTCAAACCATCCCAGCCACGCCAACGAAGACAGACAGTATTTTAAGAGGTACTTAGAACAAAATAAAAAACAGAAGATATTTATGAAATCGGCCGTTATGGTTCCTGATAAGGCCTTAGAAGCTAGCTACCATGTTGCAAAATTAATTGCATGTCAAAAAAAACCACATACGATTGGCGAAACACTTATTAAACCAGCATGCATGGAAATTGTTCGACTTATGCTTGGGCCCAATGAAGTTAAGGAAGTGAATAAAGTTTCGTTGTCTGCGATACTGTTAAAAGACGTATTCACGATATGTCAAGCGATATATTAGGAACACTGATTATAAAACTGTTACTGGCTGAAAAATTTGCGCTTCAGATCGATGAAACAACCGATATTAAAAATAAAGCAGAGCTGATCGCTATTGTACGTTTCGTTGACGAGGACTTTATTAAAGAACATTATTTATTTTGTAAGGAGGTTCCAGAGCGAACTACCGGTGAAGAAATTTTTCAAGTGACCGATGATTTCTTCAAAATATATAATATTCAATGGAGCAATTGCATTGCTGTTTGCATGGATGGCGCTGCGGCAATGACGGGTAGTAAGAAGGGTTTTGTCTCTTTTGTCAAAGAAAAAAATCCGACGTTACAATTTACACACTGCTGCATACATCGAGACGCATTGATGGTCAAAAATTTGCCGGAAGAACTTTTGAACACGATGAATGAATGCATTAAAATTGTAAAAACATAATTAAATCGAGAGCCCTACACTCGCGAATCTTTGGAATACTCTGTGCAGAAATGGGAGCCGAATATGAATCCTTATTGTTTTATACTGAAATTCGTTGGCTATCCCGAGGCAAAGTTTTGGTTAGATTGTTTGAGCTTCGTCACGAGGTGCGTGAGTTCCTTTTAAATCAAAATATGCCCGAGCTATATCAGCACCTCAATGATGATTACTGGATAGCCAAACTTGCATACATGGCTGATATATTCGAGCATTTGAATAAACTTAATAAAAAAATGCAAGGTCCAAATGAGAATATATTGAGCTCCGACAAATTACAAGGGTGGAAAAAAAAACTCCAACTTTGGCAGAAAGAGTTGCAAAAAGGATGTTTGGAAATGTACCAAAGGACCAACCATAGTACAATTAATTGTGGATCTGGCCCAACAACACTTAAGTACGCTTCAGCAGAAATTTGATCAGTATTTTTATTCCATTAATACGGAACAATACGATTGGATTCGAAATCCTTTTGCAACTAATGCAATAATTTCTACGGAAGCACTGCCCTTGCAAATTCGAGAGGAATTTACAGATTTAAGTAATGATATGACTCTAAAACTTCACTTCTCCGAAGTTCCATTAGATGTTTTCTGGATTTACGTTAAAAAAGAATATCCTCGCATTTCCGACAAAGCAATTTTAATACTACTTCCATTTTCGACAACACATTTATGTGAGCAAAGTTTTTCAACGCTTGTATAAATCAAAAATGATAAGCGGTCATGCTTAAAAGGTCTTGACCAAGAACTTCTGGTTGCGCTGTCAAAAATCGAGCCGAATATAAAACTTTTGTGTTCATTGAAACAAGCGCAGGTATCACATTAGTTTAGTTAGCTTCTAATTTAATAATAAGATTTTACACACAATTCGCGCCTCCGCCAGGGATACAGAAAAGACGTTTTTTTATTCCAGTAGAATGTTTCTTTTAATTTTTTTTTTTTAAATGTTTTTATATTTAAGTAATTTGTTACTTTTGGGCGTTATTTTAAGGCCTTCGCCCTCTGTCCCGACGACTGGCCATTGATTGTCAGTCTTAAGTATAATTTTGTATTTGTATTTTTTATGTTTTTTGTAATATTTTGTATTTGTATTTCTTATGTTTTTTTCTGTAATTCTTTGTGTAATGTTGATTGTTTAATTTTGTGTAATGTTGAAATACATATGTGGGCATATTGACAAGCGAGCTTAAGATCGTTTATCGCGGTTTTCTGTCTCTGAAGGGAGGGCAGTTGACATCAGCATGATGTAGTCCTTGCTTACTGTTACCGAAAACCTCGACAGACAATCTTTCGTCTTGTATTTTTGTCGCGCGCCACACCTTTATGTATATGGCCACACTGGGGCGAGTTACATAGTTTGACCACTGGCGGCGCTGCTGACCGCGCGCACGCCAAGGAAGTGTGGACAAAGTCAGTGGGTCCCCAGCCTTAAGCGTGACAAGGTTCGCGTTGCGACCGCGCGGCATCATACCGCGTGGTCACAAAGCTTGTAATGTTTTAATGGTGAAAAATATAATCTGTGCTTCAAAAAAGAAAGTCTTTGTCTGCTGCCCTGCTCCTCATCCTGCCTTACGCGACGTAATAACGCCCCTCTTCTTTTGAGAGGAGGATGTTAGTATGAATACTTTTCAAATAAAAAACTAAAAATTATTGTAAAATTTTGTATCATTTTAATACCTATATATCTTAGTTTTTGGTGTGCCGCGGAATTCTAGGAACACTTTTGGTGTGCCGTGGGTGAGAAAAGGTTGCGGAGCACTGCTGTAAGGGATAGCAGACATTTCGAACCCCATCAGGCCCATCCTAAGCAATGGCTTATTTATTTTTATGGGAAAGTAGTGACGATATTTTATGGTGATAAAGCATTCGACTCAAATATTGATAACTAATGTAAAATAGTATGATCATATTAATAACATAAATTGAATGATGAAATTTTTATATCACCGAAAATACCCTCAGCTATTGCAAAAGGGATACAAAAGAAGATAATCAAATTGAAAAAATAAGTGCTGATTCAAATATAAAAACCTTGAAAATAAATAATGTCTGAATAGGTTAATATAACAGTTAACTTACAGAGATGGCGCACAACCTCTGCCCCTGTTGTGTTTGACACCACTCAGCTCCGGCCACATCATATTTGCTTTGTCTAACTATTTTTTTAATGGTATCATTATTTTCGGAGTCCAGTTGTTTTATGGCCAGGCACCTCTTTCCCGCAAGCAAAACATTATTTCCCGACCAGTCCACAGCCATAGCGGTGGCCTGCAACTCCCGAAACTCCCATTTCGACAATTCCGAGCTCCAATGAACTGTCATTTCTAATTTAATTTCTGGAATTCCAAGAAAATAATTTTAAAGTATTCCAATACCCTACATGATCAATTATATTAAACAATATTACTTAGTGCGCATACTCAGTACATGCTGCGCATATTTTTTACATAAAAATATAATGCGCGAACCATGAATTTTGTACAATATAACTAATATTCTAAGGCACACCATAGTTTTTTATTTATAAATGTGCTGTTAGGTATCACTGAAAAAATGTATTAAGATCTTAAAATTCAAACTATGAAATATAAATAATTTCAATTCATATTGTAAGTACAATATAATAACAATGCATGAGATTTGTTTATTTATGTTTATGTAAATATAAGGTGTCAATACATTGTAAGCAATATTTATAAAACAGCGAGGTCCGATCAGAATTATGCAGGGACATCAATGAACCCTGAACTTAATAATCAGTACAACAAATACGGAAAAAATATTACAAAATAAATGATCGAAACTCATAATAATTTTAACCTCACCTTCTAAATTTTTAATGTCACATCACTAACATTTAAATAACAATAAAATAACACGTAATAAGTTTTAAGGTTTAGATTAGTTATTAAATTGACCTATACAAGTCTAAAAAAACAAAATATAATATTATTTTAATAACTTCGACTATCAGTATGTTGACAGTTGATTTATAGTGCTGCCATGTTAAAAATTAACTACAAATATTGTTTTTGTAAGCAATTACCTAGTGAATCAGTTATTATGTTCCGTATCAACAGGCCGCTGTAAACAAAACGTATAAATCTTCATCATATTCCTTACTTTAACTCCTTCAAATTAATTTACTTATATTAATAAAAAAACACTCGCTGCACAGAACTTAAAAAAGGAAGTATATAATGTGCATTCAGTTGTTAGTATAAAATTTAAATCATCCTTTGGGTTAAAAATGTTTCCAATCGATGGAAAATGCCACCAAATTTTAAATCCTCTCGGGGAAATTGTTGGTGTATAGTATATAATATAAAAAGTCAGTAATATTATGTTCAATGTATGCGTTCAATATTTTTTTATTCACTTGGTTTTACTAAAGCCATATTATAATCCAATTATTTCCTGCGAAAATATTATTAAATGAATAATAGTAAAAAGGTAGCGTAACGTAAAAAGTAAATCACAATTGATTAGGAGATTATAAATTTTATTTTTGTTCAGATATGTAATTAAACGTAAAGTATCATAAGATGAAATAATACATATGTGCAGTTTTCAATGTAAATTGTCGCAAAATCGTAGTAACTTATAAATTCACCTACGGTACCTAATTTAATCTTTTTTTTTTAATAGGCATAACACTTTTTCAACGACGTGAATAATTTTTATTTTAAAAAATTATTTTGTGTTTATATAGGTTTATTTTTTGTAAATCCATGATTTAAATTACTGCCTATATATTTAAAAAATTACACATTTGAAACTCTATGACCAATATTCATAATCATAGACATGTGTAATATTTATAGAACACTTCCAGACAGCCGCTGTTTTATAAACTGTCAAAATATTATGGTTTAGTAATAATTCATGATTACTTAAAAAAAAAATCACGTGTAAAGGATATATTTAATAATATAATCATTATAATGAGGTGGCGGACAAATATATTAATTAAACTAGGGACTTTTATTATAGCATCGTTTTTATATTGTGAATATTTGATTTATTATATTGTTATAATACAGGTAAATAAAATTATGATTTATATTAACGCGAATAAATGAAAATGTATACTTTAAACAAAATGAATTTGTCTTGTAAATATATATTATTATTGATCATTACTTTGATAAATTAAGAAATTATCTAATTTGTATTATTATCAATTAAAAATGATCAGTAATAAGTGGCTTGACTAGAGATAATTATGATAACATAGTTATTAGATGTGGTTTGAAACTGTTTTGATTTTTGATGTATTTATAGTGTAGCTGGCCTGTCTTGAACAATTTGAACATTCAAGAAAATGAAGCTCCAGTGTATGCAATGCTCTTGGCTGATACTCACTTGCTCGGCAGCAGAAATGGTCACTGGTTTGATAAGCTGAGAAGGGAGTGGCAGATGCACCGCGCCTTCCAAACTGCTGTGTCATTGCATCGACCAGAAGTCGTATTTGTTTTAGGTTATTATAATGTTTCTTATCGTAGAATAATAAATAGCCTTTGAGTGGTATACCTTAATTCTCTTAACTCAGAGAATATGGTCACCGCAAAACACCATTAGAAATGTTGGTCAACTGACAGATATTTTGCCTTTTCCATTAGTGTATTCTTAATTATATTATGATGTGGATGGACGATGATGAAAAGGCAGCTTTACTTGTCTGCGACTATCTTATATGATGGACATTAGTCATAAACAGCAGTTAGCAGAGTAACTTATCCACATTTAAAGAAAGAAAACAATCTTGGGCTGCTCCGCCTTTTGGAACCAAATGTTGTAGGACTCGGGAGCATTAAACTAATTACCTGATCTTAAAATTGCCCGTTGACTCATGCCCAATTGCGCATCCAATAGTACTGCTGCCTTCCCTTCAAGTCCCTGAGCAATGGAGGCCATCAGAAATATTTAGTATGTACTCGGAGTTCCTGGTGCAGAGATGACCTGGGATAAGGCAACAATAATGACAACTAAAATATACTCCAGCTATACAAAAAAATCTACATTAATTATAATAAATTACTGAATATTCTTTGTTTATAATTGTCGGTTATGGAATTATTTTCTGCTTATTTTGTGTGATTATTAAGTTTGACCATTAAATTTTCAGGAGATTTATTTGACGAAGGACTTTGGTCAAGTGGGGTGGAGTTCAATTCATATGTCGAGCGATTCAATACATTGTTTAGTGTTCCTCAAGATACCAAAATTTATATTGCTGTCGGAAATCATGATGTCGGCTTTCATTACAAGTTAGTTACTATTTATTTAATTATAAATTTATATTTTATTTATTTGGAATTACGATAGTTGTATTCATGTATTCTTTTTCATCACCCACTTAAAAGAGGGGTTTGGTTTTTTCCCATTAAAATTATAGAAGCCAAAAATGTAGTTGTTAATTAGTTATCAAATTTTTGGAATAAAAATGTTTTTTTAATTTATATTGCTCATTACAGCTTAGAAGGCTAAGAAGGGGTTATTGTTTCATCAAAGTATCTTAGGTAAAGATTAGCATTTGTTTTTTTTTGTGATTATGTTTTTGGAGATAGAAGGGGTATTTTTTTCCCTATCAGACTATTGAAGCTAAAAATAATAATTTATTTTTTGACTAATCTTTAGAAGCAAAATTAAGTGGTTTTTTTTTAACATAAGATAGAGAGCTCTTTTTTCTCACCATTTTTGATATTTCTGGTCACCAAATTTTGTAATGGGTGAATTTTCTTCAGGAATGTAGTTAATTGGTAAGTGGAGCAAGAACTCTTGGCAATCGTTGTCTCATGACAAGTTAGCAGTCAATAATTAAATTATTTGACATAAGAAGTTTTTGTTATTTTCCATGTGAACATTGTGACTCCTTCGCCGAGGGCTGCTATTGTAATGATATGAAAAATTTAATAATAGAAAGTCATACTTGCTATCTCTTTTATAACATAGATCTTGGGAGTATTAAGTTAAATAAATGTTATTACACTAAAATATATTGACACTAAATAAATAATAAATTATTACATTTTATAGAATAACGCCGTATTTAGCAGACCGGTTTTCTACACAACTTAAATCACCCCCCATACAATTAATTTCAATAAGAGGAAACCATTTTGTAATAATAAATTCTATGGCCATGGAAGGAGATGGATGTTTTCTGTGCCATAATGCTGAGAATGCTCTTAACAATATCACCGGTCAGTTTTATGTGAAAACATTTATCTGAATATAAAAAAAAAACACTTAATTCAATGTCTCTCTAAGAAATGTTGGTATTCAAGAATATTTTTATTTTTCAGCAATGTTGAGGTGCACCAAAGGATCAGGAAGTTGCCAAAAAACTCAAGTATTAAGTAAATATAGCAAACCAATTTTACTGCAGGTACTAAACAATCACTTGTTATTATATATTAATCACTTGAGTATATTTTATGTGGAACCTAGGCTCGTTTACATTTGATAAAAACCAATCATTATTGGTTTTTGTCAAATTTAAATTGAATTGTTATGATTCCAGCATTTTCCTTTATACAGAGTATCAGATGACATTTGCACAGAGTCTGATGCAGCGCCACTATCAGAGAGAAGCGCGAGGTTCCGTGAGAGATGGGATTGTCTATCGAGAGAGGCGACTGAATATCTCATAGATAATTTACAGCCTCGGGTTGCATTAGGCGGCCACACTCACCACGCCTGTTACATACAACACACCATTGATCCTCAGTCGGCTGTAAAAGAGAATTTTATAGAATATTCAATTCCGTCATTTTCTTGGAGAAATAGAAACAATCCAAGCTTCATGTTGGTATGTATGCATTTCATTTTTACTATTTAATCTAATCCGCATTGAATTGAGTAGCGCAAATAAATACTTTAATTAGACTTGCCGAAAATATATTTACATATCAATATTTTTTAATTGAGTGTTTACTACAATAGTAGAATTAATTATTGTTTTCATTATTAATTGATGATCTCAATGACTCCTTTTGATTGTGCTATTGTGTTGCTATTGTGTTGCTAAACCCATGTTAATGTGCTATCGTGTTGCTAAACCCATGTTAGTGGGATTATTTTAAGTCCATTAGTTATACTTAAATAATTAAAATAAATTATTTTTAAATAATGCAATACATTTTTTACAGGGCGTTTTCACACCGCATAATTATAAAATTTCTAAATGTAAACTACCCCAAGAAAGCACTGTAATATTTTTATATTGCATGTTTGGGGTTTTCATTTTGATTTATCTTAGTCTTTACATAGGGAAGAAGGTTCGTAGTTATAATAAATATTTTTGAAGAATACCTAATAATAATTTTAATGTATTTATCAGCTGATGTTAATGTAATGAAAAATGCCTGTTTTATAATTATGAAATAAAAAAAATGTAAATTTATTTGTGTTTTAATTTACTTTTGAATTGTGAATATTAAAGGGTCCGCCAAATAACTTTTTTTTTTCAACAAACAGGGCGCAAAACATCGAGTGTAGCTTCGGCTGTGTGGCACGTAGCGCCGTCCTGTTGAAACCAAATGTTGCCAATATCCTCCTCTTCAATTTTTGTGAACGAAAATTCGTTCAACATGGCCCGATAACGATCGCCATTGACTGTAACGGCCACTCCTTGCTCATTTTCGAAGAAAAATGGCCCAATTATGCCTCTGGACCAAAATCCGCACCAAACAGTGACTCGTTTTGGGTGCAACGTCTTTTCAATGTATGCGTGCGGGTTTTCTGTGCCCCAAATGCGACAATTTTGCTTGTTTACATACCCGCCAAGATCAAAATGGGCTTCATCTGAAAAGATGATTTTTTTGGCAAAATCGGCATCTTTTGTAAGTCGATCGCAGGCCCACTTAGCGAAGCGAAAACGCATTGGATGGTCAGTTGGCTTCAACTCCTGAACCAATTGGACTTTGTATGGCGTCATACCAAGGTCTTTATGCAAAATTCGTCTCAATGATGTCTCCGAAATGTTCAATTGTTAAGAACGACGATGAATTGATGTTGATGGCGCTTCACGCACACTTTCTGCCACAGCAGCAATATTCTCGGGTGTACGCACTGTTTTTGGCTTTTCACGCTTTGGTTTATCGATGAGGATGCCAGTTTCTTTCATTTTTTTCACAAGATAACGAACATACGGAGCTGACGGTGATTCTCTTCTTCCAAAATCCGTACGCAATTTTCACACACATTCTGCAACATTACCATGATTTTCAAAGTAATGTCGCAATATTTTCCAGCGTTGTTCAAGCGTATACACAACCATATTCGTTCAGCGGAAGGATAAAACTAATTATCTGTCAAATCAGACATGAGCTAAGTGTTACCATTCACGAAATAAGCACTAGTTGAAAAAAAAAACGTTAGATGGCGGACCCTTTATAAATATAAAAGGCGGTGTGACTAGAGTGGGCAGAGTTCAAAATTAGCATATTCGGGGTTTATTTCGGGTGGCCCCCATACCTGAAAAGATAAGGGAAAACCGCCTAAGATGGTATGGGCATGTGACACGGAGAGATGAAGACCACATTGTGAAGAGAGCCCTCAACATACCCACGCTGAGAAGAAGACCTGGAAGACCACAGGCAACCTGGACTGCAACTGTAAACAAGGATCTAAAAACTCTGGGTTTGACCGAGAATGCAACGCAGGACAGACAGACATGGCGAATGTGCGCAAGGAGAGCCGACCCCAGATGATGGGAAATGGCTAGGCTAAAGAAGAATTGTGAATATTATAAATATGCTACCAATTATTTTATATCTGTTTTTCCTATAAAATAAGAAATATTTTTAAAGAATATAATTTTCTTAATTGTCCTTTTACCTGTGTGTAGGTTTTATATAATTCATATAAACTTCTATATTCTAATAAAACAGCAAATTTTTTAAAGGTACAAATAATTTATTAAAACATTAAAAAAATACAAATATTGAATGGTTTCAAGTGAAATATTTTAATTATATAAATAGTATTTAAGTACTTTGAAGGGAAAGAGTCACAATAAATTTCATTCAAATATTTTATAAATATTATTCTACAATACTGAACATGTAGGAAGATAAAAATTATTCACAACAACAATGTTAACTTAACCATTATTCATTTTTAAATTCATCATTAGCAATTTAATTACATTAAAATGAGAAGCACAAAAGATTCACAACTGATTGCATTGATTATTTCATTACAAGACATTTTATTGTTGCCTTTTATATTACATCTTGTATATTATTTACTCTTTTGTGTTAAAATAAATAAAGATCTGCTAATTTGTAGATCGTATTGTCAGTCACGTTATTTTAGTGCGCTACACTTACAGATCTTTTAAATAATATAGCTGCAATTAAACATTTTGATATATTTTTTCTCCAAAGTAATCTTTTATAATTTAAAGTTTTCATTGGAAACAGGAACGATTCACCGGATTAAAAATGTTTGCCGGATTATTCTAGGTAAACATAAATAAAATACTTCATTCCTAAGAATCCGGGGATGCAGGAAGAGGCTTTCAAGAGTCTCTTCATTATTTTGTATGAGGTTATTTTTGTGTTGGAGATTTTCAGTCGGGGAGGTCTGTGACGCGGATGCCCCCTGGACGACGGTAGAGGCTCTCAGCGGGCGGCAGGCGACCAACTTGAAGTCCTCGGAGTCCTGCACCGTCACGAGCTCCATGTCCGGCCCCGCGGAAGGCTTCCGTGGCATCTCTTCCCGCGTGTTCCAGCAGCACGTCAGCTCCGCCTGGGTGCTGTGGATAATAAAAAAATACTCGTTAGTTGACATATATAAGATAAAAAATATATAAGAATTTTGACACATTCTGTAATATCCTCATCTTTTTGTAAGGCTACGAATCATGGCACTTCACCAAATTGTGAAGTGCCATGATTCGTAGCAAAAGTGTTAGTTGGATTATGATGATGATTATGATGAGGATTATGATGACTTGGTGAGAAATGATGGTATAAGGGAGGGGATATAGCAGCCTTTAATCTTACAGTCAAGAGATGAAGGAGGACCTCTGGGACATGAAGAACGTGTCCCAGCTACATTTGTGTTATTTTAACATGCCGCTGAAGAGTATAAATTTCGTTTCCCTCTTTTTCAAGCCTTATGCCTTGGAAAGTTATCAGAAACTATATAGATATATAATCTACTCATACATAGGAAATGACAAGGGATGAGGCGATGACCATTGCAGTTGAGAGAACTTTGGAGGCTGTTTGTGACGATATAAAAAATTAAGTGAAGATGAAAGTTCTACTCACTTTGTCTAAGAATTTGGTGACATCGTAGACGCGGTCGTAGATGATGATCCAGCAGTCGCCGGGATGGTCGTGCCACGAGACTTCGTCCAGGGTGATGATGCGCTCCCGCGGCTCTGCAGCCACGGGGGCCGGGGTCGCAGGAGCCGCCCAGGGCACAGTGAGGCGCAGCGCTGCCATGGTCAGTGACAGCAGCCCCGCCCTCTCCATGCCCCCAATGGGTCCCTCGGACATCTGCCCAGCAGCCGCCATGGATGCCATCGCGCCTCCTCTTAGACTATATCTGATATAGTACAAGTCTTCGGCGGACGCGATTGTTCTCCTTGTCGTCTGTCGTGAGCGGCTGTCCTTCGGGGACTGTCTGTCGTCTAGCTCTCTATTGCCGAGCGAACCTCGAACCTGGAAGTAGAATTATGATACCATATTAATGTTGATCGATGTCGGAAAAGCAGAGCGGTATTTAAAAAAAAACACCATTTAAAAGCGCCTTCGAATTATTCACTAACATTCTGATATTTTTAATTGATATTAGATATAGACACATACCTGATAAAACGCAAGTAAATATTAAATTCGTAATTTATAATGTAGGCGTTTCTTCTAAGTATAAACAAAATTCTAGAAATATTGATAAGCATTTTTATACTTTTACATATTTGCTAAATAACTTTTGCTTTGCAATTAGATAAGATGCATTGAATGCAACATTAATATTTAATTGTAAAGTTGTCAACCCATTTTAAATGGCAATAGATTATTGGCCCGTGTTACGATTAAATATTATGTAATTTATGTAATATTATTACTTATCGCAATTATTATATGTAAATATAAATATCATATCTAGTTTATACTAATTCAAATGGCGTGAAATGCATTGTAATTAGAGATATAAAATTAAAAAAAATATATATTGTTAAATTATTCATAGGTCAGAGTGCATCTAAAAACTGGGCTTGTGAATGTTGCCACATTTATCACTGCAAAAAAATGATTTGACTGTCAAATAAATTATGATATATCACGGAAAATTTAAACGTTTTTCAATAATTAATTGCAATTCGTATGATATGAGTAGAGTACGCCCATGGATAGCGGTTTACGGATCGGTCACTGGCCACTAGCTGCCAGTAATACGATCCACCAGATACGATGTCTGACAATAATTTTCTTAATGCTACTTAATGCCACGAGCCGGCGACATTTTCTATAGGTTAAGAATGGTTACACATAATCAAATTCGTTCTCTCTAAAATACTTAAAGTAAGATTAATCGAGAGATAGCGCAAAATATAAAAGGCAAACCAATAGATGTATCCATTTTAAAACAATCTTTTCAAAATTAACATAAAAATTAAGTTGAAAGCCTCGAAGACGGGTTTTTAATTTGACTACTTAAAAAAACAAGTTTTTTTTATTGATTTTGTAGTTACATAAACGCATAAATTAGTAATTTATTACAACCCTCTATATTCGAAAGAACGCGTGTCAAATTTGACTGGTTATATTTTGTCTTGTAACGCTTTCTATCTAAAACCAATATTAAATTAATTTAATTATATCTACTGCATACTTTAATAATATTGGATTTTATAATATTTCCATATAGTATTTAGATAACATATCATATTTATTACATTAAAATATCTATATATGTATAATATTTTTCAACAAGAAAAGCCTTGGCTACTTAATTGAAAAGCTACTTGAATGCTTTTGCTACATAAGTGATAATAAAATATTATACCTAGGTGAGTATTATGTAAATATGTATTTTGATTTTATACAAACAGTAATTTGTGTAAATAGAGAGACACGTATTGTAATTAGACCCATTTGTATATCTTAGTGACGTTTTTTACTTAAGTAAACGCATGCAAGACACCAAATTTGGTCGAAGTCAGTGGACTCTAACTGTCAACGAGAATGTGATGCACGCGGAAAGCAGGATCTGATTAAATTATAATATCGATCGTAACATATATATTAAAATTACTCAAAAAATATTTGAATTTAAAAAGTAATCTAAAATAATTAATTTAATAAATATATATTTTAATGGTATTCAACCACTGAGTAAAGGGGCGTGCACACGTGTGATATTGGTGACAATTATATTGATACATTCTGATGTGAATGCGGTCGCAGTGGAGCAACAAAAACTCACCTATACTAGTTATAAGATGTCTATTTTGATAATTTTAAAATTGCAGTGAGATATATCAACATCACACATGTGCACGAGCCTATAATAAATAATAATTGCAATACTAACGTTTCAACAATTTTCCTTTTGGTAGCACTTTCACTGGGAACGATGCACGTTATTTCAGTATCTCACTTAAATGTTTATGTCAGATGTTTCAGTAAAAAGAACGTCTCTTTTTTGTATCCGTAGAATGCACACAGAATGAAACTTTTAACAAGTCGCGTTAGGTTGTTAGTCAAATAAACAAATTTCATTTCTACTGAGTTCCTTTAGCTGTAGAATGATGATGCTCGGATTCGGCTGTCGCTTATATAGCAGCTCGATTGAAGATCCCCCCTCCACCTGCATGGACCAACGTTTGTGATTGTGTTATCAGCCGCAGATCCGCCTGATGAAACAAGGCGGGAACTTGCGCTGGCTTCAGCTTTGTTTTACTCGGCGTGTGTACATATTTATTTTTCAATAATACGGTATTGACGTAGGAAGTACCGTATTGTTTAGGCTGAATTAATTGATTTTCTTCTGAATAAACGTAGAAAGTTTGCGCGTATTGTTTGTGTAGTAGTTTCACGTCAAAATAATATTATTTATTGCGATTGCGTAGGTTTGGAACCACAACATTGACACTGACATTCATATTTGAATTGTAGAATAAAAAACAAATGAATGTATACAAAGATTATTTAAGAAATATTTTTTATGATTTTTTTAAAAAGTAGGTATAACATAGTAGGTATATTCTTCGATTTTAATTATACGTAAAAGTAAATTATTTATTCTGTAAACAGGTTAACACAGTTAGTTTCTTATTTATGTTGCTTTAAAAAACTGACAAATTATAGTTTTCATTTTACCATACGCTTTATTTCGGTATTTACCTATTAATAATACAATGTAGGTACATACAGAACATTATTTAAATAAAAATACAAATTGAAATACGAAACAAACAAATGTGATAATTTTTAAAAATCGTTTAACACGTAGCCCTTTTTTATATTAGCACGCCAGTCATAAAATAATAATGTTAATTTTATGGAGAGGAATTTTCGTGCTACTGAAATATAAATTTATCGATCGTTGTCTAATTATCTATAGAGTTCCTTCACCTTGTAAAATGGTACGTGTACATGCATGATATTGTGCAATATTTCTCTCTGCAACTTATTGCCAAAAGACCGAATATTTGAATATATAGTTATAGACCAATATTAACTAGTACAGCTTTCAATCTTTACGCTTAGGCTTTTACTACTTATACACATTAACTATTTGTTCATGCAATAAATGCCAAGACTGCTGGAAAAGATTGGTTGAGGAAGGATCATAACTGTAAAGATTCGCTATCAATGGATGAGATCTTCACCAGAAAAAGAGTGGATACGAGTTTGAATGAGAGAAGACAAGAAGATGAAACAGTAATATCGCACGTATTTATGCACTTTCTAAAAAATCGTGAGCGAAAATCACACATCGTCTGTGTTTTATAGACGGAATCATAAAAAAAAGATTAATCAAACATGTAATTATGACCCATAAAAATATTTGCATAGCAGCCAATGTATGCGGTTGTTATTTCTCGATTATTGCTTTTAAATAATCTTTGTTATGAAAATATAGTTTTTTTTTATAATAATTGTTTTCTCTTTTTATTGCAGTTAAAAGTCGATTATTTTTCAGCGGGCGGCTGAGTTTGATTATTTTTTATGTCACGTCACTAACGAGAGAAAAAAACTTCCTGTCGTCACAGCTTCTAGCGCGATACATGAAATTATATTTTTATTTGGTTCGATTACTTTTTATCAAAATATGTGATGTATTTTTATATTGTTGTTGTACAAAATAATTTTAATATAAAGATTATTATTAAGAAAAATTTATACCACTTTCTTCATAATTTGGAATGCTCTATTAGCATCAATATATCCTCTTAAAAATAACATACCTTCTTCGTTTCATTTCTTTATTTACTAATCGTAAACTCACTGTTGAGCAACGTGGTTCTTTTGACGGCAAACAAAATTTTATTTATTTATTAGTCCAAAGCAGAAATCAAGTATTAAGAACACCTGGACAGCTCTCAAAGCTTTATTATGGTGACTTTGACTAAGCTCTTAAGTGCTTGAATGAGGTATTATGTCATATACGAGTATATAATATTTGCATACTTGTATAATAATACTATGTTGGATAAATTAATACATTTGAAGTAGTATCAACGCATCTACTTGCTAGATTTAAAATACATACAAATATAATTGAATGTGTTATATTTTAATTAAGCTTCAGTAGAGTGGTATTCCACTGCACTTCCCGGAGCACCCGAGCTTTGCAAGGATGATCTAGTTTTCCACGATGCTCTCCGTGAAAAATAAAAAGGTCAAGAAAGGGAATAAAACACAAATTAATGTGTGAATTACTAAAAAAAATGGCTGCGGCACAATCCTCAATGGTGTCACTATCTTTCGTTCCCAGATAATACGGTAACGATGTGAGGCGTACTGGACGTCTGGTGCACGGGACATTTGTTGTACGGGACAACTAGTGCACTGGATGTCTCGCTAAACTAACCTAATCTATGGAATTGACCAGTGATCGTAGAGTCCAGAGATCCATAGGTCTCGTTAACGAAATAACTTAGGTTAGGTTAGCGAGACATGCAGTGCACCAGTTTTCCTGTGCACCAAATGTCCTGTGCACCAGACGTCCAGTGCGCCCCACGTCGTTATCGATTGTTCGTTGAATGAAGTGTCTGGGAAGAAATGCGGCGGAACCATATTTAATGTCCTATGTTAAATTTGAACCATGATGTGTACTTTTTATTTTAATCAAAAATCTCTTTAAATCCCTCTTTTTAATCAAAAGTGCTCCGTGACTTTAAAAAGGTTAATAATCTTTGTTTAAGTGTATAAGAATATTATTTTATTATTTATGTATATTAGTAACTCAAAGAAAAGTCGTCCTCGCCTGCAATATAAAGTACATATACTATGTAACTATTTTTGTATCGTAATGTACTTATGTTTCAGAAGAAATATATATAATATTAAAAATAATGATTTTTATAATAAAGTTTTATTTGCAAAGGTTTAAATCATAAATGTAATGACATAATTTTATAATATTACTGGATATTTAGATTGTTCATATCAAGTATGTACCACAATATATACATCTATATATTTAAAATAACATATATTGCTTCATTACTCTTCTTCTACATTATTTTGACGTCAAAGTCATGGTTATTGTTGCAAAATAATATTTTTACGTTTTACAAATTAACCACAAATATTATTGGCTTTTTGTCTAATTTGAATGAATCACGCAAAGTGTAATTGTTGTCATGAGTGTGACGTCATATCAATAGGCTTACCGTAATACAAATTTGTGACGTCAATGTATATTTTCAAGAATGTACAAAATAACGTGAATTGTATTTCAATACAAAATATTGTTGTGTAATATAAATGGTTTCGCAATTTTACAGTTACATTTCAATTACTTGAAATGTTTAAGGATTACCCACTAAGTTAATTATTAATTTATCGATTTGTTTGCGTCCACATACAAGCTTAAATCGATTGAGCGAATACTAAAGGAATGCACAAATGAACCCGATCCTCCCAGTATTACGAGAGCTCATACACTATCCATCCTAGTTACGATATCTGGCAACAATTTTTCGCCATGAAGAAGTACATTTACGTGCGATACAAAATAACGGATCCAAAGTGCTGTATTTTAATGTAATCATGAAATTTGTGAATGTATTTAAGTAGTATGTATGAATTTAAAAAAACATGTACGCATTCTAATTTTAAATATTATTATTTAGTTTTCAATTATTTGATTACTGAATCTATAATTACAAACTATATATTATATATGGGAAGTTATTAATGAGCCGTATGAAAGTTGTATTCTTTTATTTTGAAGTTATGTAGGTAAATTGTTGTATTGTATTTTTTCATTGTTTTCTTCTTCTTCTTCTTCTTGTAATTCCAAAATATCATATATCTTTACTGACATTAAATTAATATAATATGTAAGCGTCACTGTTTTGCAAAATGTAATCTTATTTGTAATTAATGTTCATGTATTTAAATATAATAAGATTCATAATGACATAATATACTTAACTTTTTGAAAAAAAGTAACGTGATCCCTAGATTTTGATTTAATAAATTATATTGTACAATATAAATTCCGAGCTTGTATAAAACTATAATACTGAAAATCACTGAAAAATCACTGTTTGTCGAATGAAGTGAAATTTAAAACACCTTAAGAAAAATGATTTGATTTTACCAAACTGTCATTTTTATGAAAATGATATGTATTAATTTGTTATTAATTTTACTTTTCTGTGATGCATTTACCTAAATATTTTCATATTTATCAGAAACGCAGTTTACATTGATGTTAATAAAATGAATAAAATGAATAAAATTACCGAACGTCTTTACAAGGTTCCATTGGGAGAAAATTTCTGTCATATGAACCAAAATATAATTGATCAAGCATTGTCTTTTTTTTATTGGTTGGAACTTATAATTGATTTGAAAATTATAATATTATTTGTAGTTTTTCATGTTTTTCCAGTTGCGCTGTCATGAACGGCTCGTCCGCCATATTTGTGCATTTCCCTGGCCACGGCGTAGACCTGTGTAATGGAGGGCCGAGTCTCTGGGGCCGCGGCTATGCAGGCTCGTACGAGGCTGCGATACTGTCAAGCAAATAATCATATCAATATAAAAAATGAAGCGTAGATGGTGTACGTATAATGTAAGTGAATTTAATTAGGTTATTGTCCTACTTTTACGTTTAAAAAAAATAACGGGCTTGCGTACGAGCTTCGAACGTTTTTAAATTTTAGAACAATCCTTGACTCAAATCGAACACTATTTGCGCGCAAATATATGAACGCTTAAGTAACGTTGAATTAGCTTAGTCAAATATATAATTAACGAATAATGTAATCACAATTAATATTTTTGTAAGTCGTTTATTCTTTTTTTTGTCATATTAAATATTACCACTTTTAACCACTATATTAACTATTGCATTCTGTTCGTAATTCCAAAATATTTTGTGTTTTTGTTCATAGACAATTCTTCTTCGTAGTATCAATCCGGTGGATTGGTTTGCAGCAACAGAATCTTGCATCTCGATCTCCATTCCTCTCGGTCCTCCGCAACCCTTTTCAGCTCAGCATAAGCGCTACAATTTATGTCCTCGAATACTTGCTGTAAATACTCCCGTCTAGGGCGCCCTCTACAGTTTCTACCCTCAACCATCCCCTCCACAATATCGTGAAGAAGACCATCGTGGCGCATGATGTGACCAATCCATCGGGCTCGCCTCTCTGAGATGGTTCTTATTAGGTGCCTATCTTCCTTGATTATCCTGAGAACCTCATTGTTCGTGACGTGGTCTCTCCAGGAAATTCCGAGAATTCTTCTGTATGACCACATCTCAAAGGCCTCTAGTCTTTTTTTATCACTTTCAGATAAGCACCATGTCTCACAGCCGTACATTAAGATGCTCCAAACAAGTGTTTTGGCAAGTTGCTTGCGGAGCCCTAAAGTAATATTCTTTGACTCAAGAATTTTGGCTTTTTTTATTGAAAGCTAGCCTTGCTTGATGTATTCGACTGTTGACTTCTCTTTTGTTCTGCCATCCCAGGTGATCGTACTTCCAAGGTATACAAATTCTTTTGCATCTTTTAGGGGTACTCCTAGCATTGATATGTTAATTTTCTGCTGCTCATTGCGGCTTACTCTCATGACTTTGGTTTTTGTGCTGTTTATCTTCATATTGTAGTTGGAATTAAATATGTTTTCCATGGATGTCAGCGCTTCAGTGAGTTCATCTTCAGTTTCAGCAATCAGAGCAATGTCGTCAGTAAACCTTATCATATCAATCTTTTGGCCATGTATTTTAACCCCCTCTCTATGGCCCATTTTTTTCCCTGATGTTATTAATTGCATTTTGTATGTATACGTTGAAGAGTACAGGCGACAGAGAGCATCCTTGTCTCACCCCTTGACGTATTTTTGCTTCCTTTTGGACATTTCCAAGTGATATTATGGCAGCTTCTTCTTTGTAAAGTGAAAATATGAGTCTTCGTTCCTTGTATTTGACTCCAATTTCTTTCATTACATCGAAGAGCTTCTCCCAATCTACTTTATCAAATGCTTTTTCAATGTCCACGAAGGCAATATATGTATCTTGGTCCACTTTTATCCTCTTTTCCAAGATCATACGCAGGGATAAGATTGCTTCTCTGGTTCCCATTCTTTTTCTGAATCCAAATTGATCGCTAGTGAGAGTCTCTTCAATTTTTGGTTCAATTCTTCATAGACAATAAAGACATTAAATATTTACTTTTATTAGTACTTTAGAATTGTATAATAATTTATTGATATTTTAATAATACTTCAGCGTGTGAAGAATAGGTATTATAAATTTTATAAGATTGTTTTGATTCAAAATTATTATATTAAATTGCAGTTTATAATGATATTTTACATCTGAAAATCCTGTTTAAATTATTAGGCAATTTCGCAAAGAATAATCAGTTAATAACTTAAGCGTTTAAGTGATAAGTTTAAAATGTACCTTTTCAGAATATGCATAAGACGGAAGTTCTTCATAGTCACAATTGTTTATTTTCTGTATTAGTGCCAATAAATTCATCTTGTCTCCGTAAAATGGCGATTGAAGTGCTGCCAGCTGAAAAAATAAGTATTTAGTCAGTTCTGCGTAAAACAAATAATTACCTAATAATTATGTTTATTCAATGCCGGTATTTGATTTACCTAACACTCGGCTAATAAACTGAACCATACGGTTTTTACTGTTTTTACTGTTTTAACTGTTTTTACTGTTTTTACTGTTACTATACTTTTTTTTCGGACAATCCTGTAAAAATTACAAAATTTCATGGTAAAATACATAAAGGACGATATTCGTTTTTGGAATTTCCTACTTCACTTGCATGCTTACTACTCACTTAGCGTAGAGGGGTATTAGTTAGCGTTAGGAAGTTGATATGTTTTTAAGCTTTTTAAAAATAATAATTCAATTAATTAAACGATAGTGTATATTAAACCATAATAGTTTTTTATACATTTGAATTATTATTTCTAAAAATATTTTGTACCACGGTATTGGTTGGAATATATCCACCACGCATATTGGGAATTAGTGTATATTATCATCATTTTATTCACTAAATTGTTTAAAATGTAAGTGATGTTATGATTTTGTTTTTTACATTAAGTATTTTCTCAACCCAATGTCGAGCGGTGCCGTTATTACTGAACGTCGTTAAATAAACATGCATGCTGTCTAAATCAGCGTCAACACTATGCACTTGATCATGCATGCCACATCTGACAGGTGCCAATAAAACGTTTATTATATATTGACAGTGCGTTTTAGGTATAACCATGAGCCATATTTCGGATAAGTTCAAGTGTGAAGTTGTACAATACCTCATAGAGTAGGCATCCCAAGGCCCAGATGTCGGATCGGAAGTCGTACCCCAGCTGCGTCACTCGCTCCGGGCTCATGTAGTAGGGGAGTCCCCACTAGCGAGTGTGCTGCCATCGTCTTGTGGCTGAAGAAGCGGCCTAATCCCAAGTCGCCAAGCTTCACGACTCCGGAGGAAGTTACGAAAACGTTTGCCGGCTTTATATCTGTCAAATAAAGCGATCAATAAGAAAAGTGGAATAAAGTAATTGATTAGCATGTAACCTGTACGTTGAAGCGAGACATGAACCCAAATAGCTTTTTACATATAAATACGTATATAGAGCTTATGTATATTTACAAAAATGAGCAATAGTACAAGTCGCCTCTACTATGAACTCACTTAGTATACTCACTTATTGGAATTGAGAATATTTTAAGAGATTATTACTTGAAGTGTATGAAGTAGGAAAGAAACGTCCTGATATATACTTCAAAATCTGCTTGCGGTCTTAGAGAAGAAGCCGAAGAATCATCTATTTGTCCTGAGTCAACATGATTTGTTTACATACTTTCACTACGTTATTTGTTAGCGAAAGTGTGTTGATAAAGGTATTGTTTTTATCTAATTTATTATTTTAAAATTAGTCTGTTGTTTTATTAAGTAAAGATTCTTCTCAACATAGCGTATGATGTAATATTTGGCGTAAAATATAATAAACCAGTCAACCAATTTACATGCATAATATCAATAATGTTTTGAACCGGTCAAGATTCACATTAAAAGTTATCTATTATTTATGTTTCTGATGAGATCCAGTTCATTATCGCGTTGATGTAATTAAAATGTTGGACCTTGGTTATATTTAGTAGGTTTATTATGTTTGATTAATTATTTACGATACAAACACTTTTTATTAATTTCTGATGTAATTGGTATCATGATTTAAATGTCTATTTGATATTTGCTGAGTAATAAAGCTTTATTAATATTTCACTCTTCGTGTATGTCATGTCATAATAATTACTGCTGTTATATGAAACTGAAGTATTTATGTAAACACTAGTGGATTATCATCGGCAAACTTATAATTATCGGAATCGCTGTAACAAAAATATACTATTATTGTATATGTTACATATAAATTGTGCAATTGCTTTTTCAGTGAAGCATGCAAGTACATATTTGTAGCGCCTCGGGTGTTATTTGAAAAATACGTTGATATATTAATTAGATGTGTTGGTGTTTTTCTTTGGTTAGATTAGCTTAAATTAAACAAGTACAGTGACTGATAAATTTATCTATGACTAAACACTTTCTCGAAATACCAATCGACCATGCATTAATATAAAATATGGAAGTAACGTAAGAGTTTGAAAACGGCAATATTAAAAAATAAAATTAGTCAACTACATTTTTTTAAACTTTTACATAGACTTTTAATCTGTGTTTACGATAGGAATCTTTTATTGCATCTCTTGAATCTTGCATTTAGTACGCATTCAGATATTTTGTCGAGAAGAAATTTAGCGTTATTACGCTAAACTTATTTTTAGCGTTATCATGCTAAATTTAAAATACATACATCGTTGTCCTTACGTCTTACGGTTAACTTTTTTGTATCAGCTGCTAAATTTCTCATTCTTCTATTCGAATGTCCAGTCTTCCTGTCATTAGATGAATGAAAATATGTCGCAAATTCAGCAGATAAGCCGTTAATTGTCGTGGAAATTCTAGCATATCTATTTGGTTACGCTTTCAAAATCTGGCCGATTTTCACATGTTATTTTCTTCATAATTTAATAATTTAGATACAAAAAAAGCATAGCATGATTCCTAACTATTTAATTAAATAATTTAAAATATTTGATCTGTGTTTTTTAAAAGTTAAAATACTTTAAATCGCTGAATGTAAGTGTAAGCTATTAGTTATTGGGGGAAAACATGTGAAACATTAAAAATTCTAAACATATATTATTTAGGTATATATTTAGGGATCAATCTATATTTTATTGAAAGTTGATTTGAAATAAACGCCTTACATGTTAGATATATTATGAAATATAAAACGAAGCTTCGAAAACAATAATATTTCTATAAGCGTTCACCGTCAATAAACGAAAGTAGACACCACTAAGACATATCCCTCGGATGTGCATACGCTATATCCGCGTGCATTTATTAAGATACAAATGAAAATTGGATGGAAATCGTCCGATATAACGTTGTAAAAACTTTTTATAGAGTTTTTTCTTCGGGCGGCTGCGACATCTTAAAATAGCTTTGGAAGCTATTTAAACTCGTATGAATAAATCGGCTCACCTCTGTGCATTATTCTCTTGGAGTGCATGTGATCGATGGCCGCGCAGATCTGCACGAAGTACTTCCAGATGGTCCTCTCTGCCACCAGACGGCGCTGTCGGCGGAAGTGCCGCACTAGGCGCGCCAGGTCCCCGGCCCCCGCTAACTCAAGCACGATGTGGAGCTGCGCCCCCGCCACGAAGGCCCCCAAATAACGGATTATGTTCACGTGTGTCAGTTGCTGCAATAAACATAGACACCCCCTCATTGCAGTCTCTCGTAGAGAGCCATTTTGGCCACAAATGCGCTGGACATCTTCCACTAGAGGTACTCGAATAATAACCTTCCTTTTCTTTTCAGACATTAATTTTAGACTCAATGCTAAATGGATAAACCCTGATCACTCAGCTCATCTCAGGTCTTATAACGACGTAATAGACTACATTCATTTAATTTACTTTCTATCAAATTCATGCACACATACAAATTTACTTCAAATATCATATTTTATATTATTTATCTCGTCAATATCGAAGAAAAAGAAACGGACCACGCTGGGATTCGAACCGCGAACATTGCACTTTTTCTTATATTTTATACACAGCACATTTTGCTAATTGCTTCTATCTACCGACTTAAGAATTTACATGTATTTGTAGTTTTAATACGTATTATTGCAGATGGCGTTTGATGAAAATTTCTATCTTCCTATCTAATAATTATCTTTTTCTTAGATATTTATGAATGAGATGTTATAAGAGATGATAATTCATGTAGATTTATTTGTGTGCATCAATTTGTTAAAAAATATTGATATTTATCTTCAATTATCTATCATGTATTGGAATATTGAAATATATTTTAAAAAAATTTAAAAAACAATTTACTTTCAAACATTAGCGGCCCTAGTGTCCTTTACAGATATTAGAGCATATCTTCTGAGACAGTTCCTCTTATTGGAAAAATGACCTTTTCGATGCAATTCAAAGAAAGTGCTTTAACCCTGTTGGGTTTAAGAAATTCTTAAATCTACTCGTACGAGTAGACTTAAGAAGAAAAGAAAAACACGTATATTTTAATTTTGCTCGTATTTTTAGTTACAAAATATATCTTTCTTCTAATCGCCCTTTACTTGCGAGAGTGCGATTCTAATACTTTTCACGGGTTCTTTCTCTTTAACACTTTTCTTTGCAGTGACTCACAATTGTTCAGAGTTTGTCTCTCGTAGACTCGCACAATTTTTTGTCAGCAATAACGCGATAAAGATGTGTAATGTACATTTTATAATTCTTAGAAAAGTATATCGTCATAAAAAATACTTTTGCGTTACGATTTTAGATGTTTTTCATTAAGATAATCTTCACTTACCTTTTAACCCACTTCTGGGCAGACAGGATCTGACCCTGTTGTTTCCGACACGATTATATATATTAAGATAACGATGAGAGAAGTTATTCTTAAAATGTGCGCTATTTTCTCAATATGACGCTGCCGCATAAAAAATATAATTATTACATAATACTTATCTAGAAAACGATCCTAGATAATAATTATAAATGCATGACGAAAGACTCCATAATAATAATAATTTTGTTTTAATACGGATCACGTTGGGTAACTGTTATTTATAAAATTTGAAAAACATGTTATTTGAGGTTAGTCGAGCCCAACACATCCAATAGTATTTGTTGTATGATATTGTTTTGATTAGTGTTCTGTTAATATTTTCCGTATGTGGAGGATATTGTCTAATGTTGAATAATTTTGAATACATACAGTTATGGCAGCTGCCATTATCCTAGCTTTTCTGTCTCTAGTTTTTTCCAAGACGTTCCTACTCTATGAGGTTTACGTGGGAATATACGTGGTTTTCGACATCCAATATAAGGCTTATCCTTGGCATGGTTTGGGTGTTAGTAAATCAGATTTTTTCAGGAGGTCAAATGATTAACCCGACTCTTCCGTGGCCGGCATAATTTGGTCTTAACAGGTGGTGAAATACCCGAGTTTTAGTCCGCGTCCCATGTAGCTTAATTTCGGTAATCGAACGACAATCGCGTCCACAATTGTCTTTGGTTTTTTTATGCGAGTATGTAACAATAATTGTACCAACCTGAAGTAGATTAATTTCCTTGAGGCAGTCAATGCGTGTGGAGCTGTCAACCATATCATAAAAATGTATTTTCTTTATGGCCACAGATTTTCCGTCTTCTACGGTGATTGCTTTAAAAACTTCTGAAAATTGACCACGCCCTATTCGCTTGTCTATGTAAAATTCGTTCAGCGATTTATACCGACTGGAGCTTAGCAGTTCACTCGCTTCGTTCTCACTCATATTTTCAGTTAATCGGATTTTTTAAAAAATATAAGTAATATAATTATTACAGTGAAATTAAAACCAGATTTTGTTTGTTTTGAGCAAAAAAATTAGCGAATATGTAGTACTTGTATATTGAACCAAACAGTTAAACATACAGTTGATGACTAACTAACTTAAAAAAACGGTGCATATAAAATTAGATGATAACAATTATTTTGCATTAATCAATAATGTAGAGGCTTCGTGTGATTAATATCACGAAGGTACAAACAAGTACATGTATTGATTTTTTTTCGTATAATAATGGAGTAAGTGCGCTGCTAGAAATGTGACGTGCAGTTGATATATTTGTGATGCATTTAATGAATGCTCTCTTAATATGATGCTTACAATAAAGTGAGATTTAGTCGTTGTGGAACATTTATTTATTTAAACAGTTTATAACTTTTGTCTAGAATTACAAATTATCAACCGTTTAAATTTATACATACGAAATCATACAAAAATTTACAAAAAATATTTAAAATGATTCCATATTTGTATACGATTTTGTATGCGTAGTATTTATTTTTTTCAATCTGTAACTTTATAAAAATCTGACAAGACTATTTAATACCTATTGATTTCAGTGATTTTAAAAAATGATAAAATTGTATTAACGGTAATACAGTAACCTGTAAGCCATTCAAAATATTATGAAATTTTTGATTTTACGAGATAGCCTTGACAAGTCATATTCAGGGCTTCAAAAAATATATGAACGAGTCGAGAACGTCAGGATAATGACCGGATACACTTAAAAGAGCTGATTAATAAATGCAAACCATAGCTGCTTTCTCTTCAAAACTCTAAACTCCCTACTTAGGGGGCCTAAAGCAACTATGCATGGTAGTAGTAGTACTCGACGGAACTTCGAGTGCAGAGCTATGTTGGATCGTAGCCATTGGCAAAGCTGTGTGGCATTAATCTGTGGTAAATATATAATATTCGAAGCGATTATAGAAGAAGAAAAAGAAGTCATAAAAGTTAAATTAAGTTTGAATCTGTGCGAATTATATATTTTTGTTACACTATTTATATTTGCTGATGTGTTAAATATTTAGTTTTGACAGAGTATATAGTTTTACTGCAACTTGTAGTTTTATATGCAATAAGATGCATGCATTTGATAGTGATCAGATATGCCGAAGCACACTAGGAGAAATCGTGCACACAAAGATTGACATTTCAAAATGTGTCATATGTCTGATATATTAATGACTACATCGAATCGATCCATTTGTAACCTTTATATTAAAATTATACATTTAAAAACATAATTTTCAGGCACTAAATTCGTTAGTAATAATTTTTGTTTGTGAGCTATAAATTCTAGAACAATGAATTGGAACCTGGCTAATTAAAATATTTTTAATACGGAATTGATATTTATTGGTAATTTTTTTCTGATAATTACATTCGTTGTAACTGATTTAGTAATTTCAATTCGAATTTTTGGGTACTACGATATTTTCATGGGCCTGATAAGGTCCATGAAAATATAGGGCTCAGCCGTTTCTTAGGATTAAATGGTTCAGGCCTTGGAAGTTTCGGGTAAAACATCCGACCTCCTTAAAAAATATGAATAACAAATAATACAAAATACACACTACAGTTGCCGTATCTTCAAGTCCACTTGGACCTTCTCCTATTTTTGTTCCTATTTGGACTTTCAGGTGTAAGAATGTCTGGAGATGAAGAATATACTGTGGCAATTGATAGAACACAGTGTAGGCAATTTATGATGAACGTATGTTCCAGAGATGGAACGAATACAAAGATTATCCATGCAAAATATAGCTTGTCTGGGATTGAGATTAAGACTTATAGAATAGTGAGCAAGTGCTTTTCTTCTACTCCATATAATACCCGTCTACAATAATATAAATAAGCAGCGTGATAACATATTTAAGTAACTAATTTATTGCTTACTTTATTTAAACAAGAGATTTTTAAAAATAATTTATGTACGAAATAAAAACCGTTTATTGATAAGTAATAGACCATTATCAAAATTTAAATAATTTATTGTATTTATTCATGTTCTTAATGATAAGATACATCATAAAAAAATAATGCGTGAAAATAATTAGTGACGAATAAATCAAATGCTTTATATTAATGTAATGCTTAATCCACATGTAAATATTAACATTTATATAATTACCGCGTTCAATAATATTCTCATTTATTTATAAACAATTTACGGTTAATTATAGCAACATTATCCATATCGAGATTAATTGTAAATGTTACCTAGAAGATTCTAAAAATATGTGAACATGATTTATACCTATAATAATAATAAGATAACTATAATTTACACAACGCATTAGTACAAGGTTCATATGAATAACATTGACATCCATTTCATTGGCGAGATGTATCCGGACTTTTCTAGTTTTAAGCGTTGACCTAACGTTAGATTCGTAATTATCCAAAAAATGTGTTCAAGAGTTCAATTATAATAAAAAATCTGAATGTTCCAAAGTGACATATAATTTATTAACCAATATATTTTGCGCATTATATTTAATACTAGCACATCAGGTCATGCATATTTTGAAATGTTCCATATCGTTACTCATTTTTTTACTTGTGTTTGTCTATAACCTTCAATATGGCGTAATTTCCTTAGTGTTCTTTGCAAAATGGCGTCGCTTAAATATCTGACATGTAACCGTATACATTTAAAATGATTTACTACAAAAGTCGGCTGTATTGTTTTTTTTACAATGAATAGTGCTTCATTGAAGTTTACGTCATCTTGAAAAAAAAAAACAAAAATCTAAGTTAGATTCTGTGTGGATCATTTTTTAAGCGGAGAACTCATGTAATTCTTATCGCTTTCTTATTGCTCGTGTGAAAATGAAAATCATTTACGAGTATTTAAAATCAGAAAATTATTATGTGTAAAAAAATGGGTAGTTAGAATGTGGACAGAGTGTACGAAACCATGGTCTCAATGTTGTGAATAACTGCTGCTTAACATGATCCACGAAACACAACGTAAAAAGGAATTTTTTAAAAATCGATTTTTAATAAAAAAATGAGCACGAAAATTAAATTTTACATGTAAAAACACCTAACTTAAATAAAAGGAGATATACAGTTAATTTTTAATTCCGAGTATAAGAAAATGAATTTATTCAGGTACGCTGAAGTAAATTTTGTATATCTTTAAAATGTACCGGTTCTAAAAAATAACCCCTGTTGATATTTCCGTATGTCAAACAGATAAAATGTCAGAGGTCAGTACATTTAAATATCAATGAACATTATCTTAAGTTGGTAGAGTAATTTTTAATTGAATTAATTTATGCAATATATTTAATTCTGAGTGTCGAAAGTCTATACGATTTGATGAAATTATAGAATTAACTAGTGATGCAGTGGCGTGAATATGATATTTCTTCTGTCTTAGGCGTCCTTATGATTTGCCGTTTTATTTGTCAAAATAAAACGCAATTACAATTTAAGATTTATTTAGGTGTAGCAGTATTTTTCTGTTTTTTTTTTTTATCAAAACCAACGTTGACTTGTTCCCCAAAACTTTATTTAATTTCCTTGCTTTATCCTCTTCTCCTCCTTATAAAATCTATATCTGATACATATGGTTATTTCACAAATTGTCGTCACGTTTAATTGCCACTGAAAATGCCTCATCGCCAGACATATTTGCACTATAAAGTTTACCTGAGAACATATATTCATGGTACATACGTGGTTCGCGACGACCCCCAAGGCAGAAGCCCGAGGGGTCTTGGAAGTGACTTGATCAGACGGTAGCTGTAGTATTCGAGGCTTATTTTGTGTGGTTTGAAAATAGTTTTATTTAAAGGAGGTTGGATGATTAACCTGACGCTCCCAAGGCTAAAGGAGCGGCTCAACCCGACACCTCCTAGCTACTGTAAATAGGAAAGGGTTATTTGTCGCGGTACTTGGATATTATATCAAACGACATATTTGTTGAACTCATATCCACCCACTTCTGATTGAAAGTTTTCTTGGTTGATTGCTAATCAATATAAAACAATTTACATAATAAGGTGAAAGCTTGCTATAGACAAAATTGATAATCTTATTACCTGAGATCGTTTTCATAATACATGTATTATTAAATAACTTCTTAGGTTATATGTATTATTATCTATTTTTCCGCAACCGTAAACATCAAACATCTATACTTAACGAGTCTATGGAGCCGTTTCAATATTATAGGTTAACAAACACCACTTATTATTAAAAAGTCACTTATAATTAAACTTAATATTAAAATAACGCGCTCTAGTAGACATTTGGAGTGAAGGGCTTCCAGTTTGATTGTGTTAAAAATAATAATAAGTGTGTCGTTAAAATAATAATTCAAGATGGCAATCAATGAAAAACGGCTTTGTCGACATTTGTAGAATTGCATTAGTATTGAAGAGTCAGTATTGTCCTAGCGAATGGTGTGTCATCAATTGTTCCACAATCAATTCTGAAATAAATCAATTAAAATAGTCTTTTTTATCTACTAAAACAGTGATATGTCGTCCCTTAAATCATCCTCCTGAAGCCTGCCTCCTTAATCCACATTATACTCAAGAAAATATAGCATAATCCCTGAGTATTTTCCTACATAATTGTCATTTTTAATGTTTCACATGTATGACCCAAATAACTAATAACTTTTACCTACTTTAGTATTTTTTTAAAAGTATTTTTACTTTTATACTAGCCTGTATTTTAATAAATAATTAGGTGAATTTAGTTGATTCAATTATTTTTTCAATTATTTTGATTAATTTTTTTTTTATTTGCTTCAATAATATTACAAAATATTTTTACATCTTAATTCATTATTGAAGAATTTTTACTTTTAAGTGTATAAGTGTGGCCCTGTAAATATATTGACACATTTAGTGTCAATGACCCCACACCCAGAACAAGCGTTAGGAGACTCAATGCAAATAGTTGACTTGTAACAACAAAAATCCTGTCATAAGTATATCATGATTGACACACAAATAACAAGGCATTATTGTCACAAAATCAAACGTCCAACACTTTGCATCCATCAACGCCAGCACTGAATCTGTAGTAATATTACACCAAATATGTCAATATCTTCACTTAAATAGTCTACGTAATGTAAAATTTTCTTTAGTAAGTTGCTGCGCTGAAACGTCAAATAATAAGGAACGTAGGAACTGAAGAATATGAAACATTCTAAAGCAATTGTCACATTTTTTTTGGAAAATGAGTATTTATCGAGAAAATAATTAAACTTCTATTTTGACCACATTCCATCACATTTTTTTTAAAAAAATATGATTTATATACATTTATGTATTTTTTTTTATATATATTTTTTAAATGTACAGAATTGTTTATGTTAAAATTTTATGTACTCGTAATAAACAGATCAGAATACGATACGTATTGTCTATAAATTAATATGAAAATCGATTGTGGAAATTTTGTCAATGAGGGTCTTGTCAAATAATTAATGTTGCTTTTTTCGTATATCTTATTGTCATTAATTAAAAATTACAAAAATATTTTTATTGGATATAAGCTTATTTATGAAGCACAAGTATATTATCGAATACTAGAAAGATGCGGAAACGAGGCGTAACGCAATGATAGATATGTTTTTATCAAATAGCTATTAAATAACGATTATTTTAACATTAATTGTTGTAAATAGTTTATTAATTTTATTTTATTTTATTACTGACTGTTAAAAGATTTGAACAACAAGCATTTAATTTAGCACATAAGATATTTTTATTACATCATCCTTTCATATTATTTGATGAGAGTCATATTTAAGTTTTGTTTAGGTTTTTTGTATTTTTTTTCCAGAAGTAAGGATCATTTAAATTATTTACCATGGGAATCTTTGTTTGTGCATACTATTTATTCGGTCACAGATCAAATTTCGCTCCGTGGCGGTCGGATGTGTATAAACACAGATAAATTATAACCTTTATTAACGGATTTTTTTGACAATTAATGTAAAATAAACATGAAATATTTATTGATTTTATCGCCTGTAATGCACACAAAGGGTTCGAGTTAATTCTTTGTCCTTATTTATTTACACTCGCAAATGTTTTGGGAGACTTACTTCTTTATTTGGTTACGTGTATGTATTGATATAAGTACATATAACGAGGATGTTTTGTTGCTCACGTTCATAATTATAAGCATTTTTTTAAAACCATTTGCTGTATCTTACTGGCAACAAATATAAGAATAGATGTACATTCTATACCATAAAGCAGGTAGGTTTATGATAGTCAGTACAATTGTACCTTCAAAGTAATTGTATAAATATTTCCAATTATAACAAATAAAAGAACTTTTAAAATTTACTACGAGTAATATTAAAGAGAATAAAAATATTTTCAATGAAACGATGATTTATTATTTATTTAAAATACATAGTTATTTGGAAGCACTTCATCATAATGAATACAACATATTGACTCTGTTTCGGCTGAGGAAAATAAAATGTTATCACTGTAAACATACATTACATACAACTGTAATAATTAAATATTTTGTTGTGTTACCTAGTAAATTTATAATTTACATTTTTGTAGGACTAATACATCAGTTTGTAGTTTTTTGTAGCAAAATGAAGAGTTGGATACGAAGTAATGATGCAGTTTTTTTACTAGAGAGTTTTATGACACAATAATCCACAAGTACTCGTAGATTGAAATGAGTGTCTTACTGAAATTTAATAAAAGTATATCATTATTTTTGACTTACCTCTTCAAACTCCCCAGGATAGATATGCAGCTATAAAAACTAATATGTAACTAATATTGTTAGCGGCAGGAAAATTATTGTTATAAATAAATATGCAATAGAAAAGCAAAATTAGTTTTAAGACGTTTTTTGTAATTTTCGGACAAATTATGTACGTATTTAAAAAAAACTTTTTATTTATTCCATTTAAATATGAAAGTGAATTTGCATTATTTAATATGTTTTGTGTTGGTTTATTGTATAAATATTAATAAAATTATTATAAAATAGTATTATTGCTAGTTTCGAATGCCAAGTGAATCTATAAGCCTCATAACAACAATATTTATGAAATATCCTAGTATATTAGATAATTTACATTACTTCAATACATCGATAAACAAATAATAAATAGGTTTGCTATTATTATAAGAATTTCCATATCACATAATATTATAAAGTAAGTGTAATAAAACGGCCATCTTAACTACAAATGGATTTATTCGTAAGATTATTAGCACCTGACGCAAATTAATGTTTTGATCATTAGCTATGTTTTGGCACTAAAATGATTTTAAACAATGTGTACTTAGTATTCATAACATATGACATTAAATAAAAAAGTAAACATTTCTTTACATATGTACATGAACAGTTAAAAAGTAATATTTACAGTAATATTATATAATAATGCTTACACCTTATTATTTTCGAATCGAATATTTCATATAACAACTCCGGTAGTTTACAAAACAATGTTGTGTCAAAGAATGGGAAAATATTGCAGTAGAATTTATTTTTATAATTGAAAAATATAATTGTAAAAGTTGTATTGTCATCTTGTCTGAATTGTAATAAACTTATTGTTGCTTCCTGTGCGTCACTAGAATAGATGATTCTTGTTGTTTTATTGAAGATATTAAAATTTCCTGCACATTTCAAAACAATATGGCCAATGTTACCGAAAATTCATACACAAGTAACAATATATTTTACACTGGACGGGAAAATAAATTTTATTCTTCAAATAAAAAAAGCAGACGATTATTGTAATAGTAATTATATTTTTTTACAATTTTATAATATAATGATTATCAAGGATTGCTTGCTGTCGACATACATAATTACATAGGCTTTCACTGTTTATTTAACTACATATTTGTGTTTTTTTGTAGTATCAATAATAGATATAAAAAGTACCTGCACATAGAAATTTGTTATACAGCTATTATACCTCCGAAAATCATTTGAAATAAAAGAGATATTTATTTTACGACTTGTAAGGATGAAAAAATAGTTTAAAATCCACAAATAATTAATAAAATACCTTAAAAGTGTTAATTCTTCTTCTCTGAATGAAGTGTCCTCGCACGGGTTTGATTGTAGACTCGAATTCTTCTTCGATTAACTTAAATATGTGTCCGGTTTATTATTTTTGTTTTAAATAAAACACTCGCTAATATTAAATAATTTTATGAAAAAATAAATATTTATATCAGCCGACTTCATAAAGCTTCAACCGAGGGATGTTGCAACAGTAAAGCGACAAAAGAGATTTATGAAGCCAGCTGACCTCTGGGATACGATAACTTCTCAATCGCTCCTCACTCGGCTTCACTCTGACGACACAGCATTCCAGTAAAATTATTTATTTACAAAATTATAGATTAATGTTATTATTTGCTTATTTTTAAATATATTGTTATTTTACAATGTTATCGGGCATTTAATCCCTCTCCGCCAAAATTTCCAAATAACTCACCGCAAATTACTATAGCAATGTTGTTGTTGCGTATAATAAAATTATCATCGCTAAGCAAACTGCACGCTTTGAAGTCAGCGACAACACGGCGAGAGGCCGGGGGCTTATGTACACATCATCATCATCAGCCGACCATCTCAAGCCGTGTTGCCAAAATGAACATCTATCAGACTACTAGCCCTTTCAAAATGCAATTTTGAAACGGTTTGCTTAGAGATTACATCACTGTTATATAGGCACCTTATAAGTACGCTCTACTCGATGCTTTATGTTCTTATATCAGTCACTCGTGATAAATAACTATAACGGTTCTAATAAAAAAATATAGGTATTTTGATTTAAGCTTGCAAAAGTGATTTACTATAAAGTTATCATTAAAGTGAGTAAGAAAAATTACTTCTTATATAAAATCTATTCGTTCTGAAAAGTAATCGCCCGGCAACTTTGCTTTAATGAGCGGCTAAATCCGCTAAATCAACCGAACGGAAAAATTATTATTTATATTTAATGATTTCAAAAAGTGTATTATGCACAGATGATAGAATCCATCCCGTGGAAATCTATATTATGATTTTCCTACCGATTAAACTATTTTTTTCTTTTAGAAATATAGTACTATAAATTCAAGACTGTCGATATTTCAAAGTAATCAATCAAATTGAAAACATTTAAATTTTACCTTTAAACCTGTCACTGATTGAGTCGTAACATAACATCATTTCAATCGTCTCCTATCGGCTCGGAGCCCTCTGCTGGCAACCCTTTACTACGGCGCTTCCTCTACTGAGTCGAAACGTTCTCAAGTCAAAACGGATCGAAGAATTTGGAATCGTCTAACACATAAATCGATAGGGGTTAAAATTATAATACGGCGAAACTGCGGTAGAGTAGGAGAGCCGCGTCGGTAGTATCGTACATTGCAGGTGCCCGGAGCACCGAGAGAGCGTCTGGTGTCAGGCGCGCCCATGCGAGGTCTAGAAGAGCATGTGGCAGCGCACGTTGCTCTGAGTAGAGCTTATTCCGTGATGTGGGCGGTGAGGTCGACTCCCTGGCGAGTCGGGTCCGTCCGATCGCCGGGGTCGGTGGCGGGGAGGGAAAGTAGATGTTAGGCCTCTAGAAATATCAGAGCCGTGGGCTTCGGCTCGAGGTTAGACTTCTTGGCCTCGACGACGAGGAACTCGATCTCCTGGCGGTCGCGCTTGGCGAAGGACTCGGCGATGAGCCGCGCCACAGCCTGGTGGGGAAGACCGTCCACGCGCCGACCGTCCACCTCCAGGATCAGCTGGCCCACTTCTAGCCCGCCGGCATCGTGCGCGGCACCGTTTTCCTGGAAAATATTTTATCAATAGTACATAAAAATTAGCTGCTTAGCCAGGTGGCATAGTCTAGTGGTTAAAGCGTTTGTTTGTCACTTAGATGCTGTCGGTTACAATCCCGACTGAGCTTGATTTTTTTAAATCGATTAAATCAAATCTAAGCTTTATACATGCCCTTGGTAGGATTGAACCATCACTAAAGGACAAAAAAATGTCCACGCCTCGGGAGCGTCGGAATTATCATTTGATATTCTTACAAATACCTGATAATATTTAGAACACCCAAAGATTTCTCCGGTACTACAGCCGCAGTCTATGCAAGTTCGTGGGCTCCCGGGAACCATATATTTTCCCATGTGAACCTCCGTGAACTTAGAGCACTGAGAAACGGCAATTAGCGGTGTCCGTGTACTTCAAATATGGAGCGGATATGGTAAGACAATCATCGAAATTATGCGTCGTCTTCTATGATCATCTGTTGTGATATTGGACACTTAAATATAATTGATGATCATTGCTCACGTGTATGTTGATGATCCTGGGTAGCGGGTGCTTGGTGTTGGCGCCGCCCTCGATGGCGATGCCGAGGATGGGTTTAGTCTTCTTGACCGTGATGTGCAGGTTACCGTGGTGGTCCGGCACGACCCTCGCGGGGTGCGGCTCTGGCGCCCCCAACTGCAGCCTCTGCATGGACTGGTGGCGCCGCAGCGGGCCTCCGCCCTCCCCCAGCAGGGCGCCCCCCTCCTCCTTCATATCGAAGCTCCGCGACAGCTTGTGCGCGAGCTCCTACAAGGCAGTGATATGAACGTTTCAAATTTATCCGTTTCGGCGTTGCGATCTATCACCCATAAATGATGTACCCTAACGATAAACGTATTTTTAAATCTAAACAGTAACATTCGCACACCGGCCGACGAAAAAATTGATTCTTTTTTATCGAACTTTAAAAAGATGATTTCTGAATTTTCTTCTACACTATCTTTTATGTGTAGATTTATAAATATACAATATTTTTTTGTAGTATTTCTACCAATTGTTATATTATTGGTTGAACGAATATAATAGGTCTCTTTACTGATAACTTAATAAATCCGTTTATCATATATATTTTTTATTATTATCATATTTTATGAGCATTATTTATAAAACTATCGACAAAATGAATTGTTTTTATCCTTTAAACGGCTTGCAGTTAAAACTAACAATCTATTATACTGTGAAATAAAAAATATAATTATTTAGGATGAATCTTACGCCATTTATTGTTTTTTTAATATTATTCAAATAAATTATTTACATATTGATGTTTGTATGGAAAGATAAAAGACTATTTGTCCGCAAATATATATGATTTTAACGCCGTTTCAAAGTACGTGTAATGATTATTACGCCATTTGAAGCTAAAGTAAAGTAGTTGCAAGTCTACATTTATGCAAGAAAGGAAACAATAACAAAACAAATATAAACAATATAATTAAAGTGGTTGAATATGAGTCATTTCATATTTTTTTCAAAACATATGTTCATAGTATGTAATAAGGGTACAAATAGATAATAACAAAAATTACGATAATATTTCAAAATTGAGACAAGCACAGACAACGCTATAATACTACTCGTATTATTGTATAAAATAATACTAATCATTGAATATAAATTAATTTGTTATAAAATGAGGATATGCTTAAAATAATGGCGAACACCAGACTTGAGTTTTTTTGCGAGTAATATATTTATAATGAAATGAAAAATATTTATTATTTGTTGCTGGGGATTTATTTATAAAAAATTTAAAGCAATAATACTGAATTCATCAGATTTGTTCACAACTGCTCACATATGTTGTAAATATAGTGCACCAAACTGACATACAACCTACAAAATCATAATTAGGTATTTAATTTCACATTCACATACAAAGAGACACCGAAAACACAAAATATATACAGTTTACAATTGTTAGAATTTATGTACGGGAGGTGGATAGTATAAAGTAGAACTAGTAATAGTAAATGTACAAATTGAACTTTTAAGTATCATACTAATATGTAAATTGTATAGGAAAGACTACTGAGATATAAATTAAATATAAATATTATACGAAGTAAAATGCATGCAACTAGATTTTATTTCAATATTTTATCTATTTTCGAAAAAGATACGATTTATGTACACTCAACTAGCGCAACAAAAAAGGCTTCAAACCTTTTTTACTTTTATATACCTACTAAGACTTTAGTAATATATTTTAGTTTTTCGATAATTATTCGGTTTAAATATAAACACCGTGCCCGTAAGATTAGGAACCTTAGGAAAAAGAAATAAGAAAAAAATATAATATACGTAAAATGAAGACAAAACAATACGCATCACAAAATGAACCAATATTTTCATTCAAACACAAGTTTTCATGCGATGTACTTGATCACAAAATAACTATTATAATCGATTAAATATAAATAAATAAACATTCTACTTTTGGCGAACTAGGTCAAATAAAATAAATAATATATATTGCACTACGCATCAGAAGTTTTTCATAATTATTATTCATTATTTATTAATTAATTTTAATAGTGGTTTAGGCCGCTGGGTTCAATACAAAAAGTGTTGTGAAAGGAAAATAATTAGTTGTACTGATTTGATTAGAATGTTAGTCAGGTCAGGTTAGGTGTTGGAAGATCGGTCTTCTCTAATGTTTATCATTGGTTCGTGGTCGTGGTTTGAGCTGGGCAGGCGGGGACTGGAGAAAGTAACACTTCTCTCTAAAGAAAGTTTCCCAGCGAGACTGGCGACCGCTGCATTGTCCACCGGCACTGCTGTGAGCCGTGACATCTCCATACAATACAGTGCAATGTACAATACTTCACTTTAAGACTTGATCATTTCACAGATTCTCAATTCCCACAAGTCGAGGTATTATTGATGACCGGAGAGAGTGAGGCGAGAGAATGTTTTAGAAAAATGTCCGCTCCGAGTGACAATTGCGGAGGAGGTTTAACGAATTCACTTCAATCGAGAGGACAGATATGGGTATCATATAATAATTTAAGCGAGGATAAAATAATTTACAAGTGCTAAAAAGCCAAATTTACAAAAGACATTTAGATAAATTGAAAGGTTTCTAAAATGCAGTGAATGATGATATCATCAGAATAATTATTGTGAACCAGATTATGATCATGCTTATGGGTGCTTAGAAAAATTGTTTCAAAACGAACGACTGTTCAATATTGTATCTCCTAATCTCTACTGTCCACCTGGTGGGCGAGTTTGTTAAAATAATGTTTTCTATGGAGTTCCATCGTTACTCTAGCGTGGGTCCATCTCCCTGAGATATTGGGAAAATCAATTCCCAAATAGGATACTTAAATAAATTCTATTGATGGAATTTACATAATATTGTTTATGATTTTCGTTTAATTGGCAATGTCACCCAAAAAATATTTGTTATGACACAATGTTATTAAGCTGCAAATAAGCGAATATTAACGAACGACCCTCGTTCATTATTGAGGTTTCACAATTGAATGGAAATGAATAAGTTCCGAATTAAAAACAAACGCGGCACCAGGAAGACTAAATAAACAGGAACGAAGCTAATAAAACGTTCAACTAGTCGGCGTGCATGTAGATATATGAAAGTGCGAGTAATCGAAGTCGGCCAGCGGCACATTGCCGGCAGCGGGACTTACGAGAGGCCTGCCCCAGTACCACGACTTGACTTTCTGCGTCCATCCGCCCAGCGAAGTCTTCAGTCCCTCGAGGTAGCCCTGCTGAAACCACACCGCGCGCCGCGTTAGTCCCTGACACCGAGCTTTGTTCTCTCTTAATTGCTTCCCTTTCTTTGACAGACGCGCGACGGCGAAGTGATTTCTCCCAAAAGTAGTCGAGGTCAAACAAATACAGTCGGAAAACAAACACTTTTAAAAAGAGGCAAAATAAGAACAGCAAAATACATACAATGGATTCTAAAGTGGACATCAAAGAATAAAAAATAAAAAAAACTATTTTACCTGCGATATTATCATTTTAATAATCTAATCATAACTACTTTGAATAGTTACGCCTAAAATGGTTTAAACGATTTGAATACTCAACGGGAAAATGAATTTGGAAAACCTTTACGAGGATGTATGTATACAAAGCGTTTTTTTAAATATTTTTAATCGAATACAAATGTTATGAATTAATGTTGAAATAGTTTCTAACTAATCTTAAAAATGCAAGGATTAAACTATCAGATTATAGTTTTTATTAAGCACTATGGGGACCTAAGAACATGATTTATTAAAAAAGAGTGATGTTATGTATTTATAAAAAATATATCTTAAGCTACCTGGGTAAGTAAAATACTTGACTAGGAGTTATTGACTAAGTTGTAGATAATACAATTAATATTACGTTTTGCCGTAATCATCCAATCTAATAAAAACTACAGAATTATTGATAAGAGATGTCAAAAGCAATCTCTACAATAATATAATTTGAACTTATTATGATCAACATATTACTGTATAACATTAATAAAAATAAAAATCATAAATATGTTTGACAGCGACAGTGAAATCTACTTTTACCAGTGATCGGCATTACAATGTTACCGAAATGTAGGATATTATGTTTTTAAAATAATATACACTTTTAAGAATGTATTAGTAATTTCATTTCCTAAATATAACAAGTAAATTATTTTAAATAATTTATTTACATATTTGTTGAATATTCTTCTAAATGCAATAATACATATTTAGTGTATTAAAGTTAATGTAAAACAACACGTTTTTTTCATTGTGAGACATTATATATTTGTAAATGTTGTGCAGTGATATAATCAAAACGTATACAATTTTGACCAAAACTTGGAATTCTACAATTTTAGTAATATAAATGGAAGATGCTTTTAAGAATTGATTCCACAGTTTATTGCTGACGGCTCTTCTCGGCTACTTCGAGATGTCATTCTCAAGTTACTGTTGTGTTAAGATTGTACTTATGATGTGATATACTCGTAATTGTCCTGCACGTCGTCCGACATGAGCTGATACTCTCATGACGGTCGGCGTGGGTGTGTGCGCTCAAAGTAACATAAGATTAGTAAGTTTTCGCTAAACCCACCTGGTCCTTTGAGAACGAGTCGGTCGGGCAGGCGGCGGGCGGCAGGGGGCGGCACAGGTGAGACAGAGAGGGGCAGAACAGAACAGAACAGATCCATGTCAGTAAAGCCAGTGTCTCGGCCACATGCGCTTGGGTTCGTGTGTACTTCAGCCACATTTATTTATATTATCATTCTAATAAACATTGTTGTTAAAGCGATAGTCCGATCTTATACTTTTTGTCATTTTCAAGTGATGTGACACATTTTGTGGATAACTACCGACGCAATATTGTTCCCACAGCTACAGTTCACACAGTGAGTAAATTGTGACATGAGATGTTATTATTTTGAGGTTATGTGTTGTATTGTGAATAAAGTCTTCCCACATCATATTATTTGATGTTATGAGTGTTTTTATGTTTAAATTGAAGTAATTCAAGGAACATAAATGTAGATTTAGACGTAAGAAGCGTAAAAAAAACCTTATGTTACATTCTACTAGACCGAATTGGTTATATTTTAAGCCTTTAATTATTAATACGTTTTACAACATGAACAGTTTGCTTAAAAATATATAATTGAATCAATATACATCATACTAAGTGTTACTTTGGTAAACGATTATTTTGAAAAAAATCAATTTGAAACATTGATGACTTCTTTGTTAGTTTTATATATTTTAACTTATTTTTTCAAAATGAAGCCCCTTGTTGATAAATTCGCGAATTTTTTATAGCCATTTCATAAAAAGGCTTAAGTGAATAAATTATCAAAAAAGTTTTTTTTACTATACTCGTACATGTATAATATACAACAAGTTATAGTTTTTTGACACAAATACCTTTAGATTTCTCGTATTCAATTATCTTCATTTTATTTTTCGATCACGTTTTTTTTTGTTTTTAATGAAGTTATTAAAACGCCTTTACTTAAATTATTCATTAATTTATGATAAATCTTAAATTCAATTTGTCTAAAGCAAAACAAAACAAATCTGTTCCTTAAAATTATATATTCAAACCATGCAGTACCATAAAATAATTCACTTATTAAATATACGAGTATAATGTATTTTTGCCTTGTTTTAACTTAGATCATTTTGGGACACTACAGTTAATGTGGTATTATTTTTGGCAACAACAGTTGCTCAACGTGATCCATTTTAACCATAAGAATATTGAAAGTAGATTTTAAAGTCAATGCCAAAAATATACATAAAATCATTCAATTAGTTATAGCATTCAATTTGACAATTTGTTTCATATCTTGTATACAAATAAACGATTGGAATTGAATTGGGAAAGAAGTTTGTTGTTTAGTAGGTCACCCAATAAAACATAAATACAAGGCGTGATTTTATTTTTTATCACTGGAGCATTTTTGCGCAGATTTTAATTGGGTGCAAGTTGTGAAGACACCAACTTACCGGATTAAGATCAACCGGAATAAGTATATTTTTTAAAACTTTCTTACGGGTTTAACGACAATTTACAGCTTCGCATATCAGTAACAGTCACTTGTGATACGGATTCAGTTATTCAGTTTTAAAAATACAACGTAAAAAACATTTAAGGCTTATACGAGTAGAATAATCAAATAACACTAATATCACATTAATTCAAAATAGTTAATAATACAAATGTGTTATGTATTTATTTAAATAGTTTTATTGAATTGAGAGATAATATTTTTTCATAACATACAATATACATATAGTGGAACAGCAATGAGAATCATTCGTTCCAGAATTTTACTCGTAATGTAACAACTCGAAAAGCAAAAAAACTCATATAAAATAATGTAATTGATATCCCGTTTGTGATTTATTAATTTTAACGATTTATTTCATTTGTATCATCCACATTTTCTTTTAACGTAGAACGAAACAACCTTGAAGGCGTTTTTGAATTGCAAAATGCAAAAATAAATTGAAATATTTGATTATTTATAACGATACATATTATTTTTACTAGAAATCTGGGCGGATATATTTCTTTTTGTCGACACCTTAAAATTCAGTGAAAATGTGACTGCATTATAGGAATTTAACATATTATCTGAAGAAGTGCTATGTACAGACTTATGAACATGAAAGTGATATTAAGAAGTGACTTCCCTTTTTCGTGTAACTAGTTTTACACAATTTTGCTGATAATATGTAATTTTAAGCAATAAGTTTTGCTCGTTATAAGAGGTTTCACTGTATACAACTGCTGTCTGATACGAAACGAAAACAGTAATTTAAATAAAAAAGATAATCTTACTTTCGATGCGACGATGACGAGACACATTTCCATTGATTTAGAAAAATGAATGAAGTGTTTTGTGTCCATACATATACTCGTAAGCCTGTTTTGGTTGCAGTCGAATAGTTGCATTTCATTGCAAGAGAAATGGCTGTTTATCGATTTGTATATAATAGATATTATGATTTATCTCATTAATAATGTATCAACTATGAATATGTTCATATCATATTTTGTTTATATATACTCATTGCATACAATAAATACTTATGCTCGTGTGTTAATTGTATTTTGAGAGTATATTGTTAAAATGCATAGGAAATGTTTTATTACAAAAGCATGGATGTTGTTGTTTTAATTATTTAGTTTGCTGATGGGTGTGGCTTATGTAATTAGAGGTAAAGCGCTAAACGCTCGGCTACCATGCGAAAAATTATGGGTTCGATCAACCCAATTTATAGTTTGCTTTGATTGAACTGTCTATTCTTGATTGACAGTTTCAGGGTTGCGTTGGTTAGATCTCTACGAAGTTTAATAATAAAAGCTAATAATCAGTTTATAAGTTCCATAATTGATAAATGTTGCTATCTATCTATAAAAACTGATCCCTCATCCATAAATTGTTTCCCTAGCTTATCGATTAAAATAAGTCGCATATAAAATTCTCAGTGAGTCCTTGGATTGCCCCGAAAGAGGACCTAGCCCCTGGACATGACCAAGGGTGGAATATATGAAGGCTGCACCCAGGAAGATCTGACGATGGCCAGAAGAAGCGCCATCGACGTCGCCCACTTCTGGGCAGACAGGATCTGACCCTGTTGTTTCCGACACGATTATGTATAGTGAGTCCTTACAAATGTTGGATAATTCTGTGATTTTTGACATTAGCGGATCAGCATCCCACACACAACGCTTAGTCATCCGCATATTGTCAGTATTATATTCTTCAGTAAGTGTTTACATAAAAAGATCAGTGCTTACATAATTTTGTTATTTTTTATTTCGTGTTTTTGTCATCTTTAAGAACTACCAAAAGCCACAATGTACGTAATGTGTTCGGAAAAATACCGCGGGATACTGTGCTCATATGGGATGAGAATATTATTGTTATTATCAGATGATAAGGTGATATGTTATAAATATATATTAGTGGTGGTTTCAGAATAAAAAGCAGCGAATAAGTCGTAAAGAAAGATACAGAGACAAAGAGACCGATTTAAATCTACAACTAGTAATGTAGATCTGAATGTCTTTACACATATAGTTGTGAAACGTTACATTTTCACTTTTTAACTTGTATCTCGCTGCGCTGCTAAGTGCGAAGGGAGCCACAACCTGTAGCAAACCTGCAAGAGCGAGACAATTATTCAATTATGAATTCATAGTATTCACTTTTATGGCAACCTCTGTAATGGATCCTCAGCACTCCACACTCCGCAAGGGAAACGGAAGCCGCGGCTGTTGCAAGACCACTGGGCGCGAAAGTGAAACCACGTTTACGGTAATTAACTCTAAGCTAGTTTCAAACATTTTGAAGGTATTACGTAAAACGCAACATTTCAATGTTTTTGCGAGTGTTTGTTTTCATAAAAATAATGTTTGAAATTACGCAAAATAATAAAATGTTAACCACTTCTTTCAATGCCACATACATTTTCAATTAGAGCATTTGCCTACATAAATTGCTCCCAAAAGCTTCCATAAGTTGCACGATTTTTCATGTCTTTTCGATTAATATCCGAAGTTTTTCCGAATATATTAAGGCGACTGAAAATATTGTAATCGTTTTTACTTTAAGCTCTGTTGAGACAATCGATACCTATTAAGAAATATAATATCGTCAATTAAACGAGTTTATTATAGTTTAAGAAGCTGATGTGATGGAGGAATAATATTTATTTTTGTCATGTCAGCACTGTGTTTGAAACGAGATACATATGTACTATACATATGATTATGGTTGTATACCTTAATCCCTCTTTAAGCTGTCGAGCAAAGTGTAAATTGGTATCGCATAATCATATAGTTTAATAAAAACAGTATACATACCACTCTTAACAATACAATAAAATACGATTATATTACTCTTAATTGATGACTGACTTTCTGACCAATCTCAGTTTGATGCACGCCGCTAATTACAGAAATCATTAAAATGTCATTATCTCATATTGCAAAAAATTAAACGTTTAAAAGTTATAACTCTTTATTCATCTTTTCAATGTTTGAGATATCATTATAAATAAATAAAAATCTATAGTGCGTTATTCATATAGATGCATTATATGTTATAATATAGTTTCAGTATTTATAAATTGAATTATGCAATAGAAATTACTAGAATAGACTAATCTATACAAAATAAAAAAATCATAACTTCCGTATTATTTAGAAGTATAAACAATTTTTTTTAGCAGTAAGTTTCGAAGTAATCTATATACATAAAAATTAATGTATGTTTTTATATTACTTATGACTTTACTACTTACCAATCACGATGATTCCTTTTAAATATGTTAATTGCGCATCCGGGAAGGTTTATGTATCATTAAAACCATTTTACATCTCGATCTATTCCTATTTAAAAAAAACCTGAGCAACGCCGGGTACAATCCGCTTGTATCAAATAAATAGTAATTTCTATTAATGGTGTATAATATTAGGATTTTTCCTGGGGTTCTTTAATTTTACATTCTCCAACTAAAATCATTATAGCTTCAATACCCGCTCCCTAGTCGGTGTATAAACAATTCATATTATATTGTAGTAAAAATGTTAATGTGTTACGAACAATTTTCATTTAAAAAAAGTGTAATTATCTTCTTTTTTTAGTTTTTCACACAAAATTTAAATTTGCAGTTTTAGAGAAAACGGTTTGAAATAAAAATAACTAGAATAAATTATGAACTATTTAAATTTAATGTTTTTTTTCATCAGAACCTTGCTATTTGTAGTATTGAATTGCCAGGTATTCATGCATTGTCCATTATTACGCAATGGGTGTGTTCATAAGACGATTTTCATTTACCGCCAAATTTGATTAAAAGCGTTTGCTACCAAAGCTTAACAGTGAAAATGATTTTTAATAAATTTATAATTTACCCCGGTGGGTTTAAAAAATATATAAATATTGATTGGTCACCCATAAAAAAACAGTCATACTGAGAATAACTGATGAATCATTTTCATACCAAGCGAGGTTAGTTATATAACATATAAATTCACAACATTTTAATGTTGAAAATTCTACATGGATTGAATCCGAGACCTCTGGTTTGGTTATCAAAGAAAAGACAGAATTGAATTAATAACAAAACGAAGAGACATTGACAGGACGGTCTCATTATTTTTTTAACACCTGCTAATTAAGAAGTAAGCCACCGCAGTTTAGCACCATATAATAACCGCACACGTGAGGAGGTGTGCAGGTGGCGGCGGTTGGTCAGGCCTGGCGTGAGAGTTACGAGTGTAACGGTAAGACCAGTTGTGCGCGGCGTGGGAACGCGGCCCGCGCTTGGTGGGCTCGGAGCCGCACAACTTCCGCTCAGAGTCCTGAATTATTATGCCAATTCAGGGATTTACAACATCTTCTTTCATATTCACTCCCTAGTTGGTGTACCTTTTTTCGTCCATATCCGTTCTATATCTGAAGAACATGCACACAGATAACCGTCACACAGCTGTGAACTGCTTTTACCCATGCCTTGTTCAAGACATCCTGTACTACTACCTTTCTTGGGAATATATAAAATTCCCGACGTCCTCCAGGATGAGATAAATGATACAGCAGTATAGTATCAGAGGTATTATACTGGTAGTAGATGACGTTTGTTAATCAGCATTTTTAATTAAATCGGCTGATTACCTCGATGATGACACCCTTAAAAGCTTCTAAAATATTAACAAGACAGTGTCCTCTCCTGATCATTTAAATTATTAGCATTTATGTCTTTTGCAATTGGCAAAACGATGTACCATCTTTTATTTGAAAACCTCGCGCCTAAAACATGTCAACTGACAAATGTCGAACATTGGCTTTATTTGATTAATTTACTAACGATTTTGAAACATTGTGAAACAATGTATTAAGTAGGTAAGAGAACAATAGGGTTCTCAGTATTGTTTTTGACACATTTCAGTATTTTTTTTTATCTAACTTACTATTCACTACATAACAATAAAAATAGGTACCATTGCAAAATATTTTACTAAAGTACCAACGAGTAATAATATTTTTAAGTATGTGCACTCACAATGGTTACTTTTCGTTCGGTTATCATTCAATATTGATCAAATGCCTGGATGATGAATAAATCCAATAATATACTTAATCATTTAATGTACAATACATTTTACTACGGTAATGACAAAATATATCATTATTATATGAACGGGACTGACAGAGTTGACTACTATCCATAGTACGGAAGGTGTCTTACTTCAGTTATGTACTTAAATTGCATCTGATCATTGATGCCAAAATAGACAGTCGGAGAAGTACGAGTATAAGCGGGAAGCAAATCTCCTGAAACATACGTGACTGAACTAGCACACGGAGTGTTGAGTTGTGTTGAGTTGCCTACGACAGAAATATTTACTCTGAAGTGATGGCCTACGTTGAAGAGACATGTCATGTCGCCAGAAGATTTGAATAACGTAATCAAGAATTGGATTTTAACGCGTTGTAATTTAAATTGAATTATAAACCGTAGAAGCATTTCGAGAAGCTGACAATCTTACCGAGTAAAGTTATTTACGAGGTATTAAACATTTATCTCTATCCTTAACACTAAGGGGCAGAACAATATTTTATGTTTCGTCATTATTTCGTCGAAAGTTCCTTGACATGATAAATCATATTTTTTTATACTGTAATAATTATATTATAGGTATTTCGAATTTTTCCGTTTTTGAGTTAAGTACATTAAAATGTATAATTTGGAATCGGCTTTTCAATGTTGATATAAGTATTTTCAAATATATTTCTCCATTGAATTATTTATCATTTTAATTATTAAAGGCAGAAATAAATTAATACATGTTTTCCAAACACATTTAAGAAATGGCAAGGATATTTAAATAGCATATGTAATATTCTTTGAAATGTCAGAGCCAATTCTGTACGCATTATTTCATCATTGTTTCGATAGACAGCAAGTCGAAATGAAGCGTTCAGAATAATGATGTCACCGACATCAAAAATTACTCTTATCGAATCGAATGATCGTTTTTGCGCAGAAACTACCTCATAAATCGTCAGCATCGGACAACGTATTATTTAAGTCGATGATTACTTTTTGCGCGAGATCGGGTCCGTGAGAAATGAGCGCGTATTGGCGGCACTCTGCCCAATGGCGGATTCTGTCAATAATCTCAATAGATTATTACTTCAATACGAAAAATATTATTATAAAATATTATATTATTATAAGTAATACATATTTTCTCACTATCCGCTCTCGATTTAGAACACATCCATGGACATTACATTTGGCCCCCGGCAACCGTTATTAGCTGATAATAGTATGATTAAAATTTAATAAACTAGTAATTTAAATACGGTGAGTACGTACTACAGAATCTTCATCACGAGAATTGGTTGGGTTGAATTTTTCAAATTAAAAAAAAAATAAACAGCAAAATTTTCTTCAAGACCCTAAGTGGCCTAAGTTGTAGTTATTTTAAGGGCATTCGTTAATGGTAGTCGAAAAGTAGGAGTAAAATTATATCGTCCGGCCTTTCCCACAAAATAAAAGAGCGAATCTCTAAAATAATGAATCCGAAATAAGTATACTAAGAACAACTCGTGTAGTGGACTCTACTAAAAAAACTATACTCAATTGTTAATAGTTGGTACATATCTGCTGAAGGGATGGCAAACGATGGGGAAGAGTTTTTTAGAATAGCGCCAAAGAATTGGTAAACAAATGGTCGAGCAATATTGACTAACGACATCAGAAGAATAGCAGGAAGAAGCTAGATGTGCAACACCGAGGATCACGAGGGATTTTGACTCATGCGAGAGGTTTACTGAAAATAAAAATGACTTAAACGCAAAAAACGGTTCTTTTATGCATTTTAAAAAATTTACAATGACTCAGTTAGGGACCGGATATCCGGAGAAAGATTAGCTGCAAATAGAGATCTGATATTGCATAATGACGATTTATTTATTTATGAGTGGACAGTTTTCTATTATGTATGCATTGTGGATGACGCCTATGGTCAGAAGACGTTGATGATGGTTCCCCTGGGGCTCTTGCTGTAGTGCCCGCCACCCAGGCTGGTGGTTACCCAAACAGACCACGCGTGGAGGTTCACAGCCACGCGGTCACTGAACAAGCCAAACAAAAAACATTATGTTCACCGCCTTAATTTGCTATTGAATCATAAATGATTCGTTGCACGTATAATGGCATCGAACAAAATTTCATGTGTTTTTTCCTGTATGAATAAATACTGAAAAATGTGCATCGATGAACCGTTTTACACTTAAATAGTTTCTTCAGTAGTACCGTTCTTTGTGTCAGTACCAAATTATCTTAGCCTAATAGTAGTCGGTTGTTAAAAATATGCTACTTTGTAATCTGCAACGGAAAGATTTATCATGGAAGTATATACTTGGAATATTATATAATATATATATCTGTGGTAAATATTTTTTTTACCCAATACAACGTTGTAAGGAAATACCTGTACATATATTTTTGTTTATTTTGTCAAAATAATATAGGCCTCTTATTACATTAAACAAACAGCAATGACAAATTCATATACGTTGTTACAAATTAGCAATACCATTACAGTTTAATAAAGATGATTTTATGGCTTAAAAAAAACATTGCCTGCCGATTCCAATGCTGAATTCTAAGCAAATTATCACTCCGAAATTTTTTAACAATATAAATAAAACATAATTAACTCATTTAAATTAAAATTAGAGTGTTTTCCCAATGATTTTTCTTTGTCATCATTTGTCGGTCTTCTCTTGAATGCATTCACAACAAAGAGGTTTGTCTGAGATGGTGATGGTGTTTGTAGGTAATATTAGGTTATCTGAGTCACGAGCGTTGTTCCCATTGAGCTGCTCGCCGTCTCTCATCTTTCTCCGTTCTCTGAATATTCATCACGACGCATTTCTAGAGCTCGATGTTAAAGGCCGGTTAACTTTGCGAACTTAGTTCCAAGTGCTACTTAACAAACAGTACGACAGCGGTCACGAAATGTAACATTGTGCTCCGAGCTGAGAGTGTTGTGGTTTTAATCAATTATTTAAAAAATACGTGGATTTTATTAAGAAGGTCAATGTTGTCATATCTCAGAGGTAAAACATGTTTAAATAGGAATGTAAAGTGGCTTGATTGGAGGATCACATTAATAATTGGATTACTAAAAAATCATTACTTTAGTTCCCACTACAGCAGGCTCTAATGTCACTAGATTTTATAAAATACGGGGTAAATTACTAACATATTTATATCTTAATATTCCTGCAACAAATAATAATCTTTGATAACAAAAAATTCAATATTAAATGTTTTATTTATTTATTTTTATTAATTTTACCAATTTCCTTAACTAAACCAAAGTAGTCATTCATTCTCACAAAATTCATGTCGAAAGTCATGAAAAACATAAGTAGCTATTTACCTTAAGCAATACTAATTATATGTTATAACAAAACATAACATCTCTATTAAACTCTATGGATATAAAAATAAATGATACTCTTGGTTTTAAATATTTGTATGTACATATTTCAATATTGTCTCACCAACGAAATAATATTTATGCAAAGACAGGAAAGTCGTTTTCTAAAAAAATCGCATTATTCATTGCAATTAAGTTGTCAGATTATTATTTTGTGCAAGTGTATTTATTTTTACTGAACAGTTCATTTAATGACGCGTTATTGTATTCTCATATTATACGAGTATTATTGTGTCTGAAGGCGGGATCAAGGATCAAGACTTGACGGAACTGTCAATCTTCCACTTGTCTTTATGAGCACGAACTACTTATATCGCACGTGAATTCTCATTTATATTATAGGTGGAAAATTTACGTTCAACACTGTTGATCAATACCACGTATTGCACACGCGCAGAACCTAATATCGATCTATATTTCGTACGCGCATGAGCAGAACGCAATATATTGATCATTATAACTGATCGTGTATTCTCCGCCTTACAGCTCTTATCGTCAGAATTACGAATAGACAATCGCGAGAAAAATTGAGTCATTTACTGCAAAAGCAGATGAGATAAAAAATAAACGGGGGCGTGTGGGTGAACGGAGGTCAGGAAACGAAGAGAGTGGGAAAACGTACAAGAGTTTATATAAGGCGTTAGAAAAACTCGTGACTGAAGGTTTCTTGAAATAATAACATCATCATTATTTAAGTTAAAGATGCAGGGATAATGAATGTACACAGATACGTAATAAATCAATTTTATACATTCCAAAGTAGTTTTTTTGTAAATGTATCCATTTACAGTATTTACCAAAGAGTTTAGGATTTTTATATTGTAATTTTATTCTTCTTCTATACGAGGAACTTATGGTTGTCGAAAATTGATGACCTACAGTTCTATCACCTGGCATGAGCCAAGCTTTATCCCTAATTCATAATGCACTCGAACAGTACAAAAATAATTCTGAAATCGATAAAAAAATAACGATTTTTACTAACTGGTAGTATTTCATCAAAAATTAAAGGTCGAAAAAATACATTTTTTATTAGATCCATTTTAATTTTATTCAATCATCTATGTTGTTGTAAATTCTATTTCGTTAATTGTATATTTTTTAATATCTTCGTCGTGAAATCTTCTATTCTCCACCTTTTTATTGCGGCACGAAGTAAGATGAGTTGGTTAGTGACTCATTACTGTTTGACTGACTCGTTATTGTCAAATTATCAATAAACGTATAGAGTACCGTTGTTCGGCTCTCGTAGGGTTAAGTAGAATCTGCAGTAAACAGTTATGTTTGGGTTCACGTTCTAAAAAGAGTCCGCGTCTATCGGCTGCATCTTAACTTGTAACACATTCGCCAATTATTATTGAAGCCGGATTTACAGTAATACGCTCTTTGATACGAATTGCGACACAAATAGGCTTAGTGAAAGTAAAGACTTTTTATATATGAACTATCTATTTATTTATTGCAGTGGCCTCATTTGTAATTACTTTATTCTGTGAAATGTATTTACAAATTAATTTATATGACAAGTGACATGTGATAAATAGTCAGTAGTACTCGTAAGAACTACTTCATCTTCTTTGTCCGCTTTCTAGGTGGAGCATATTGCTATATCCAGTATTCACATTGTCCCCTGTCGTATTTGCCTCCTGGAGCTTCATCATATTCTGTATATACTAGTAGTTCCTGATGGTTACCTTAGACAACGAGAGCCTGGTGGCTTGACGAAAAGGTAGCTGTAGTACATTCTCTTCTGCGATATCTGGAGTATGTGTTCCAGACAGGTCTACCACCGCGTTTTGAACGTCTGTAGGATAGGAAGGCTGCCGTGCATTGATGTCTAATCTTTTTCATTCTTTACGAACAAAGTGTGAAGAAAAGAGAGGTAATGGAGCGGATATGGTAGCTCTCCATCCTACTGTCAGTTAAGAGATACATGTTTACCTGTCTGGGACATGTTTTACGTATAGGCTTTCGCCATCCTGGAAGGCCGTCAGAAATTATACTAAAAATTTAACCGGGAGGCAAAGTTGACATGAGACGAGTCGAATATCATATAGTTTCACAGAAATTTAGAGTAGTAATTTGTGATGAATATTTATGGTGCAGCTAGGTAGAGAGTGGATATTGAATGATAATGTATGAGTGAGCTAAAGCCCATTAGCTAGAAATGAATGTCACAAAGCATTATGACGGACGGATGAAAAAACTGGGTCTTGGGCTACCAGAAAACAAAACAATTAAAATTCGAATCAATATGAACCATTATGTTTTATTTGAATACGAGCATAACAAATACTGTAAAAAATATATATTGTGTTGTATATTATTATGTAACTTATAAGTGGATTAATCTAGTTTACCTGTCAAACCCTATTACAAACATCTGTACTAATATTTATTTTAGCAGAAGCAAAGATTTGTCCAGTAGTGTTATACACATTTACTCGCATTTCGGCAAACATAAATAATGAAACAGCCGGTCCGTGGGATTGTCACCGATCATAATTTATTCACTTGTTGAGCAAATAACGTCGGACAGTTAATAAGTCCGGACGGCCGTGGAAAATATATTCATGAAATTCATAACAAAATGTTTCGGTTTGTTTCAGGTCACCGATTGTATGGTTCCGTTACACTGAATATAATTACAAACACTTCCTCGAGTTATCTGTATCTGCAACATGGAGACTTGGCTGGTGGACGTGAAGAGAGTCAAGATCCCTCGGCCCAAGTTCGGGTCTCGGTATCCTTCAGAGCCCCCCAAGGATTACTGTGACGATGACGACGCCAAGATCAAGAAGAACCTCACAGACGTGGAGAAAGAGATCATCAAGGCGACCGAAGAGATCCGGAGAAATATACAGGACAAGTTGTGATAGAGAATGATTAAATAACATAAATTATTTTCGTTAATTTAGTTGTAGTTGAACCGTAGAAATAATTACTTAATTATATCGGGAATAATGAAAATTGCTCTTAATTAGTATTTACTTAATTACGATAAGTTTTTTTAATGCGATACATAAACTATAATTCCGATTGAAAATACACACCGTTTCATCATTATAAATAACTAATGCTGTCCAATTAGATAGGATTTGTTTTGTTATGAGTTATTTGATTTTAGATTATATAAAAATAATAGTAGCTAATTACATACTCGACAACACACTTTTGTAAGATCGATGTGATTTGACGATGTCTAAATTGAAATGCAAAATCGTAAGTTGATGTTATTATATTGCATATGAATTCAATTTATGAAATAATATCAATGTTTTATATCATATTTGAATACATTACAATCTTATATGTATGACATACTCGTACATTCAAGGCTACCGAAGATATACAATTTCGCCTTTCTATAATGTACAGGTATGAATAAATAAAAGTTAACATATTTTTATTATGGTGCGCGTTTCATTTATTTTTATTTGAATATATGATTTGTGCACACAGAATGAAAAATATAATTATATTTTCAATTGTTTTTCCACCTGATTAAACTAACAAAAACAAACCGTAATTCTTGTCACCGTAACAAACACGAAATGGAATCAGTATTAAAAGATTACATAACGGGATATATGAAATTATTATCAATTAGGTAGTTTGCTCAAATGGAAACATTTCGGTATTTTAAATTGTTTTTATAAACGTTTTTATATACGTAAAGATATACGTTTTTACGAATATAGACATGTAGATTTACTGTTTTTCGTGACCAAATGTATATTATTGTAATAAATAAAATGATATTTGAAAAATGCTTTTGTTTTTTTAATTTTTATTATATTGAAACAATAGTATCCCGATTAACATTTTTAAAAATCGCGATGATTTTTTCCTTGTTTTATGGATCTGATTCTTAGTCACGTTAAGATTTTTTTATCGATTTGTTTAGTACCTTCTTCTTCGTAGTATCAATCCGGTGGATTGGTTTGCAGCAACAGAATCTTGCATCTCGATCTCCATTCCTCTCGGTCCTCCGCAACCCTTTTCAGCTCAGCATAAGCGCTACAATTCATGTCCTCGAATACTTGCTGCAAATACTCCCGTCTAGGGCGCCCTCTACAGTTTCTACCCTCAACCATCCCCTCCAGAATATCGTGAAAAAGACCATCGTGTCGCATGATGTGACCAATCCATCGGGCTCGCCTCTCTGAGATGGTTCTTATTAGGTGCCTATCTTCCTTGATTATCCTGAGAACCTCATTGTTCGTGACGTGGTCTCTCCAGGAAATTCCGAGAATTCTTCTGTACGACCACATCTCAAAGGCCTCTAGTCTTTTTTTATCACTTTCAGATAAGCACCATGTCTCACAGCCGTACATTAAGATGCTCCAAACAAGTGTTTTGGCAAGTTGCTTGCGGAGCCCTAATGTCATATTCTTTGACTCAAGAATTTTGGCTTTTTTATTGAAAGCTAGCCTTGCTTGATGTATTCGACTGTTGACTTCTCTTTTTGTTCTGCCATCCCAGGTGATCGTACTTCCAAGGTATACAAATTCTTTTGCATCTTTTAGGGGTACTCCTAGCATTGATATGTTAATTTTCTGCTGCTCATTGCGGCTTACTCTCATGGCTTTGGTTTTTGTGCTGTTTATCTTCATATTGTAGTTGGAATTAAATATGTTTTCCATGGATGTCAGCGCTTCCGTGAGTTCATCTTCAGTTTCAGCAATCAGAGCAATGTCGTCAGCAAACCTTATCATATCAATCTTTTGGCCATGTATTTTAGTACCTATAATACTTCAAATTTTCGCACCTTTTTACTTAACGAATTATCCCATACAATTTGCCTTACAGCGCCTAAAAAAGTTGTACTTCTAAAGTATCAATCAATTGTAGTTTTAATGTATTCATGAAATTGTATAATTTTCAAGTGTGTTTTCCTAATATTGGCTCGTCGAATGAAAACACCCGTCGCGCGCTCGTGCCCGTCAATGTCCGACCAGCCGATAGCCGTCTGCCTGTTTCCCGCTTGTTACCAGTTGCTTGTTTCCGCGTTGCATAAGCGCGCAGTGCACAGTGTTCTGCCGGTGTTTGTTCGCTGTCTTGACTGACTGGGTCTCGCTACAGCGGATCTAATAACACTGCGAAATGTCAGTTAACCCTTTGGACGCGGAAAGCGACTATAGTCACCTGAATTTTTATTCCTCTTCGACGCGTAAATCGACTATAGTCCATGGCTTGTAAAAAAAAGTTCCCTTTGGACGCGGTAGTTGATTTTTATCGCCTCGCATTTAGGACATCGTCTGTAATATACAGACCTTTTTTTGTTACGCAATTATTGCGCAGGGGTGGGGGAAAGAGAGGCCAAACATGTCTCTCTTTTCATCATTATAGAGGGAAATATTATTTTTTATAATATGTTTATGTGTTGACGCTGAACATTCAAAATTCACATTTGATGGAATGGATCGACACCCCTCATATAAGCATTATTTCATGACTATAATATATGACATATACTCCGTGTTATATTTTTCAGTTTTTTCAGTTTTTTCTGTTATTTTTATAATATTTCTATAAAAGATTTTTATACATAAGTATAAAAGTTTGTTATAGTATATTTTAGTAAATTAATATAATTTTGTTAATAATAAATATAATTATAGTTTGTATTTATTTTTTTAAAACTTTTTGCCTCATCATCCTTCTAAATCTTTTGACAGCCCTGTTATGTCATAAACATAGCAAGGAGTGGGTATTATGACATTCCCTCCATTCAAAATCATAAATAATGGCTAATAATTGTAAAATCACTATCGTTTTTTTAAGGTTATTTTCTTTTGATTTTTAAATTTCATTTTTTGAGCCCCCCTGCCCCCAAAATATAACCTGACGACTATTTTTTGGTGTATTTAAGCATGATATTCTCAAAATAGAAGTAAAAATAATTTTATAGAATACTTTATTTTTCACGGAAAATTTGAATTTTTTAAATCAACTTTTTAATTTCGCTTGCCGCGTTGAAAGGTTAATAGTTCTACGTTTGTTGCGGCTGACTAGCGACTTGCAGCGTATTCATAACACCGAAATTTGATGTCAAACAAATATATGGTTTGATGTCAATGTGTCATGACTACAAAAACACAGAAATCAATCAAGAATGGATTGTATGTTGTATAATTGCATGCATTGCATGTTATAATGATTTAATTTTTCATCATTTTATCACAACTGATTCACACTCTTTTTCATTTATCTATTAAATATGATTCTTAGTAAAACATTCATACACGGATATCCTTTAAATAACTTTTTCTGATATACTTCGTGGTTGTGTATCTAGAAAAAAAATATATATACTAGCGTGTACCCGGCATGCGTTGCAATGCCATTAAAAAAAAGAAACCGCGAGTGTTTATGGAAGCCCCTCGTCGGGAGCCTCTCGTCTTCCGATTGGATAAGTCGGACATGAGGCGTGACCGGAACTAATTAGAAACAATAAACTTAGATTATGTTGTTCTTACCTAAATTTGACAGTGGCGCCCGTATGTGTTTTTATTTATTGGAGTGCTTTTGGATACACAATGTATTTTTTGTTTTTCAGCCATCATTTACAGCTGCATCGCGTAAATGAATATACCCTTCGGAACGCAACTTGGTTTGATTTAATCAAATGTAGAGGAGTCGTTCAGTTTCCATTTTCGCGTACATGTATTGATGGAACAAATGTCGACCTTTTACGTTATGATTTTCAGCGTTTTCACGAATCATCAATCGATATGAATAGTAATTCATGGCACTGACTTTCTTAGTCGTTTCTTCATCTGTTTGTAGATTTCTCAACGGGATGTTGAAATGGTATCCGTCTTCTCCTTGCCAAAATAAAATCAGATATTGCAATCCATCGTACGATCGATGCGTTTCTGAGAATTGCTGAACATGACCATTTGTATGATGAAGAATGATTTGCGTTCGGCAGTGGTAGTAAGAAGAATTGTACTTTCGTATGTTTGTCAAGAAATGTTTTGATTCACTTGTCTCACCCGATACCAACGTTAATAAAGGTTCGAGTGGTGAATGTAATTCTGGCAATTTCAATTTTCCACTCGTGCAACACATTCCTAGTGTTTCATTTTTTAAATTTACAGGCACTACAATACACGCATAATTTATCATTTTTTCCAATAACAATACTTGGGTGCAGAGTGTAATCATAATTAGGATCGTAATGGAAAGCACTATGATTTAAATCAGCATGCAGAGTACGTCTGGTACGATCTACGCGTACTCGATCTGTTTCCAATCTTGCTTCCCGCTGCTCATCTGTTTCAGATGAACGGGTTTGAGCAGTGTGTACTCTAACTCTTTCCAATCTCTCCAATCTTGCTTCCCGTTGCTCATCTGTCCAGATGAACGGGTTTGCGAAGCGTGTACTCGATTTATTTCCAATCTTGCTCTCCTTTGCTCGACTGTTTCTGAAGCTCAAGATGCCCTTTTCACTCGTGCTTGAGTTGTACTCTTGACCTATTGCTTTTCGTTTGGGTGGCATAATTGATATCACAGTGGATGTTACGTTTTGAAATTCACTTTTGAAAAATAAAAATAAATTGATTGATATAATACTAACATTAAGGTTATCAACTGACAATACTTGGTGAAATAATTATAATTTTAGAATTAATTATAATTAAAAAATATAATACCTAGTATTTCATAATATCTTTTTAAATTGAAAGCAAAAAAAATATTATTGTATAATGCTGGCTGTCATAGCTCAATGGTAAAGCGTTTGCTTTGCAAGCCAAAGGTCGTGGGTTCGATCCCCGACGGAGATTAAAAAAAGGATTTTTAATCGATTTCTGAGCTCTAAAATACCCCGGTTGGTGTGAATTTGATCCATCACCCGTAAAATGTCAGTCAAAGCCTATCAATTAAAATTGGTGGTAGACAAAAAGTCATCCCGTGAAGACCACCCATTCATAGTAGATTCCTGTAATAATAAAGGATGATGCGTGAATCTCGGGCTGTAGTCTATGACGTTGGCGGATCAACACTCCACACGCAGCGTTTAGCCATATGCACTATGGTAAGCGTCATCGAATTCCACATATGAGACAAAAAATTACTATCACCATCTGTCGGTATTCTCCTGTATGTGTTTAAAAAAAAATAAAAAAAAAAAAAATCTCAATACATTAAGACTAATCACATACCAATTAATTTTTGAAATAACCTTTTTCAATTGTTGTACCCGCACACATATACAACCTGTAAATATGTGTGTACTAATATAGGATCTTGTCCATACCTACATAAGCCACGGCTTGTTTTTATTTTTTCAAGGAAGGCCGAAACATGTAAACATTAAAATAAATTGTGAATCAAAACTAAATATTTTTAATTTATTAATTTTTTACTTAAAATTAATTATTAAATTATGATATAATACTATCCGAAGCCGACCAGCAATTAGAATTCCAAAATTAACTCTTTCTACTGTATATCACACACAATAAATACGTTATATTTATTTTAATTCGATAAACAAAAAAGTCGTCAAAAATTCAAATATTGAAATAGTTTATTCGAAAAACGAATTTCGTTTCAAAATATTCAGTACCTTACGTTAATACCTACTTAAAATACCTACTAAAATTACCTACTTAAAATAACTTCAGGTCAATGAATTTTTGTTTACGGCGTTGCTAAGGAAACACACAATGTTCTAAATTGGCCGTTTTGTATTACAAAAGTATTGTATGAAAACATGTTTTACGTAAATATTCAATTAATTTTTGTAATTAAATCAAATTTTGAGTATCCTATCTTTTTCTTTTTAGTATCAGCAATAATTCGACAAAGTATTATCGCAATCGGGTTAATGGTAACGGAATGCATCAAAGACACACAGATAGACAGACAGACAGACAGACAGACAGACAGACAGACATTGATTTTTATATATTTGGATTATAATGTATCCATGTGAAAAATTGTTTTTTTAAATAATGTTGTCACATAATCGTGAGGCAAACTCATGTAATAATGTCTAATTAAATACTCTTAATAAAATAAGTGCCTTATCTGTTTTTAAAGAAAAATGTATGTATAAAAATGAAATAATTGTCAGTTGGTTTAATAGGATGATAAATACGGGAAGCGAGTGAAACAGGTTGGAGAGATATATGAAAGAGAAAACAGGTGAGTTTTTGTTTTACGCAAGATCTATCATTTCCACATAAATGCAGCTATGACGTCTTCAATCAAGCGATACACATGCGCATAGAACCATTGAAAAAAAGAGTAATTTATCGAAAGAGAGTTTCACTTGACGACAAATCATACAAATCTTAAATTCGAAGATATAATAATAATTCCTCAATAATTTTCTCTATAAGTGTGTTTTTGTTTTTTTTTGTTTGTGAAATAGTAAAAAATATATTTTTTGATCTACGCAAACTGTGGTATAATGAAATAACTTTCTTCATCATATTATCACTTCTTTAATTTAAGGACACCTGGCTGACTTGTAATAAAGGATGTGGCTGCTAACAAAAAGTTCAAGATCCCTCAATCCAATGTTTTCTCCAAAACTGGGGCATAAACACGTGTAACTTCATCATAACAAGCTCCATAATACAAAGCTTCGACGAATATTTGTTTAAGTCAACTGTATTCTAGGTTGACGAGAGCTGTTGATATTAATGTAGCCATTTCAATCCGGATAATATAATATACTCGTAAATACTGATAAGTTAATCCGGGGAAAGACGTTTAAATATGTTGTGACGATGTTTAAACCAAAGTTTCTGGTAAGATATATAGTATCCTCAATTAAAAACAGAAATGTTATCAAGAGTTGTGTTTTATTTGTAAGTGAAGTTTTATTTTTGTTTGAATTATTCTGTGCATGAAATTCCTACCACGAAAATGGCTCACAAAATATAAGGCATACGAAAATTCTCCATGTAGAAAATTGCTCAAATAAAAAAAATATCCAAAATGAAAATTGCGCACACAGAAAGTCTCCCGCAAAAGTTAATGTTAAGTTAATTTTCATAGGGCTAGTTGTTCTATATGGATTAATTCTGGAACTAGTATTATTTGATGGGGGCTCTTCGTCGGTACTCACCGAGTCGTCGTAGTTGTCCCCCGTGTGTAGCTGCGCCGTGCTGCCGTCCCTGGAGCCCCCGGGTGAGGAGTGCCTCCGTGAGCGTGCGCCCTCTGCCTCATCGCCGCTGCAATAGTCCTGGAAACCGCCCCGTAACAACACACCAATCAATAGGGATCCTCAACCACTGCGACAAATGTCTTCCATGCTTTAACAAAAGTTGGTAACTCAAACAAGTAACATAATAAAAGATATATAAAAATCATTTTTATAATTATTTTATATGATTCGATTCTCTTCGATATCGAATTTAATCAAGGGAAACACTAGTAAACTTATCACAAAAAAAAAAAATTAAGAAAAAAAATATGAATTGAATATTTGTGCTGTGAAAGGCCCATCATACTTTTCTTCAAAAGAAGCACTCGTTATTCCGGTTTGTAATTACTAATATTGTCACTCAGAAGCAACTAAACGATATTGTTATTTTTAATTAGTTAACTGCGCAATTGAAGAGAATACGATTTTTGTATTAAAGTAAACTTTAAATATCATGATTTGTTCCCCACCGCAGTGGGGAACAAATCTTTGCAGTTGGGGAGAGTAGGTTATACTAGATGTAAATTTAAAAATCCTTGATTTAATAAACGAATTAATAAAAAATAAATAACTAAAGTATACTTGTGAGTATTGGTTTTGTTAAAACAAGGATAAAGTAAGATATCTAATAACAACGGTACATATAGTATATCTATATTCATGATTTAATTATTTATTCATTCATGTAAGCTTGAAATTTAAATATTTATATTAAATTTTACTAAAAATTGTGAATTTTGGTTCCATATATTAGTATTTTTTAAATAACTTAAATATTCAATTATTAGATAAATAATAACATGGAAAGATTATCTTTTTCTTGTATAATGAACATGTGGAGATTATAAACATTGTATTCTTGTAAGAGATAATATAAATAAAAGTAAGGAAAAAATAAATAAAATAAAAATAATTTATAATAATGTGAAACGATGTTTTTTTTGTCTAGAAATTAAAAACATTTCACTGCATTTCATATTGCATATCTATGAAATTTGTTAAAATTGCATTTTGATAACTAAATGTTTAGAGATGTCGAATGGTGATGTAGTGTACTCTAGTCTAGTCAGTGCTAGTGATCACTAAATTTTTTTTTCAGCGGTACTCGTACAACTCTCCGTATTTTTTTCGAAAACTAAAGGTTAGGTGTTGTAAATATTTTAAAATCATGCTAAAATAATGATGCCAATTTGTATTATAATGTAAAACATATTTATTATATTAGATAAATATTTGATATTGATATATCAGATCAATTATCCCTATATGTCGATGTTAAAGTAATTAATTAAAATGTGATAACTACATGTAAAATATGATAGGTTCAGTTTTATCATTTTAAATTATTCCCTTCTTCGTTTTATTTTATTTTTTGTCGTAGCGTTTTAACCCTTAAACCACTGAAATAGAAATACGTGGAATTTCGTAACAATTTTTTTGTTTGTTGGATCGTTCTTCAAACCTGATTTCTTAGGTAGATAATTTTACGGACGACAAACGGCTTTAGTAGGGAAAGCGCGAAAATATTGGCATTAGAAATTAATGAAATTGTAGTGATGCCCTTCTATAGACGGTCTTGATGGTTTAAGGGTTAAGTTAAGAACGTTTCCAACGCCTCCGAGTTTTCCTGTAAAGTGTTGTGTGCACTCACGGGTTGTCAGTACTTAGGGCGGATTTAAGTCACCTGTGTGGGCGGCGGCTCCGGCTCCGGCGCGGGCGGCCCGGGGGCGGCTCCGCGCACATTGCTGCCCCTGCTGCCCCAGAACCATCATTTCATCATCGCAAACAATGCCTTCATCAGATCCAACGAGACTTCTCGATGTTATATTATTTTTAAGAATCGTTAATTTTATTTTTGACTTAGAAATAAATACATAGAGAGGGAGGTTGGATGCAAGTACGAGTATATAATAAATAAGTGAAGTTGATAGGAGAAGTCCAGTCGATGGCAGTTTGTTCTTAAGACAATCTAACCATGGGATTAAAACCCAGCAGTTTCCAACCTCTTTATTATTGTGCCTCCAGAAAATATTTTTTTATTATCGTCTTCCCTAAGATAAGCAAAAATGAAAACGGTCCTCGCCACAACTTTTTCGCCTCGAAAATATTTGATGAGCGAAAATTGATTTACGTCAAATTTTATAAATGTATTTTTTTAAATAATCGCGTTTTCAAAGTAGATTGTTATTTTTTTTGTATTTGTAAACAATCTCTAAATTATTGTTAGTCCTCCCCTCTCTAAATTGGTATAAATCAATGATTTTGTATCGAAAATAGGAGACCTCAAAAACTTTATTAAGGCAGTCCTATCGAAAAACAGTAAGTAGGTATTAACGGTTTTGAAAACTCGAGAACCTTCCAAACCTTCTCTTTCACAGCTAAGTGTTTATGAGTATCGAAGTATGGTACTTTCCTCAATGTACATAGTCTGATGTCTACAACGGCGAACGCCCAAAAATCAAGAAGTCTAAAAATAAGAGAAGTCTCGCTGGTTCCAGTCAGGCAAAAGGCGCCTCTACGATACTTTTATTTTTCGCGCATCCGTTCCTAACTGGTGTATCGTAAGGAACCAAATTTGTTTGTATTTTATTTATCGTTTTAAAAAAATCTAAATACTCAAATTAGAATTTTTTCAATGGCGGATTAGGTTATTGATGATTTTCGTATTTAAAATATAATTAGGAAATTGTAAAAAGTTGTAGGATAGGCCATAAGTTGATTTTAATGAATGAAAAAAATTGGAATAAGGAACTCCCATGAGGTATGAATCAAATGAATAAAGCTCCGTTCAGTGACGTGGTATTTATTGTAATTCTATTGTAATTTGGAGTTTTGTTGATTTAATTTTAAATTTTTTAACAGTATTTGTAGCTCTCAGAATACTCCTGTTAGGAACGGATTAAATAGTAAAAACAACGCAAAAATATGATATTAACCTTAGGAAAGTTAAAGCATAACACGGAATAAATAATTCATTATATCAATTATTTTTTCTCGGCTCATTGTAAATACTGCGCTCGTTAGTCGATAGTGAATGTAAACGTTTATTTTTAGTAGCAAAAAGTGCCAGTAAAAACATTATTTCGTGTTTTGCCAGTAAAAACTCCTAGTAAAAAGTACACTTTCTATTTTAGTTAATTCTTTTAATTCCTTCGTAAAGTGCTAACGTCAGATTATACGTTTCATTGGATTGCAAATTCTATAATCTTAAATGAATTATTTCATATTCATGCAAATATACGAGACATGATGAAGTATTGCGAATATTTACAAAGTAAATTGATTGTTTTACATATTATTTTAAGTATAATTTGTCACGTTTTAAAAGGAAAGTATATTATTCAAAATATTTTTGTATGAAGTAAATTGCATCGTTTATTTTAAAAATATGAACGTTAAGTCAGATAGCAGGATTTAAAAATATAATCAATTTAACATCGTATTTTCTGATTAATTTCAGGTAATTTTTGACAATCAATAATGTAAACAAACTTTATTTAGTAGATACCAAACTACATTTGGTAGTGATCGAATGTTGTATATTACAACAAATCAATATCGTATTTAATAATAAAAAAAAAACGTATGTTGCTTTTTTTCTGAATCTTTATATATTACACTTGTTTTTATACTCGTATTTTTGACATACACGTATAATTATTACTCGAAACGATAGATTGATTAAGTAAACTACATGGGATTTTAAGCGTAACCCGCGTCTTTTAGGTGGTTACATTGTAGCTAAATGATAGATATGTTATCAGTATATCTATCGTATTATATATCAGTAGATATAACTTTAATAGGCTGTCGCCAGCACCACAGGATGGATAGACGGAGTTAGGCAATGTTCACACGGCGACCAACAATTTAAGACTTTTCCTTAAATTACGGTCAAAAACGGTATACCAGTAACCTCGATTGGATTTTTCTATTAAAAAAGCGCGCTATTATGTATTACGTAACGTCTGTTCTACAATTTTCGGATTGTAATGCGCAACGTTGTTGCGTATACGAGTACATGACTTTCTCGCGTGCATATTTAAAGCAATTCAACAGTTAATCCGATCACAATTTAGAGAAAATAATCACTACAAACTGCTAATAGATTGTACTCAACATTTAAAGTTACGGCGAGTATACCGAGTGTAGTGGACTGTTTTTTGAAGTGACAAGAATTCTGGCGCACAGTCAATCACTAGTGCCGGGTTTATCATTCGGCCTCCTTACATAATAACAACATTTGATTTTATTTGAGAAGCATTGAAGAAAATTCGCGTAAAATGAAGAGATATGACAATTAAATCTGAAGAAAAAAAGATAATATTGAAAGTATGCATAAAATCTAATCGGCAGTGTTTCTTAGAGGGATCTGAAAATTAACGATATCCGCCGAAAAATTCGAACAAAAGATGATTCAGAATTATTATTTTCTTATTGTTCAGGTTGCTGATAGGTCGCCGTGTGAAGTTTGCCTTTTTTTGTAGTTGTGATGGGTTCGTGTCCTGCCTGGGGCTCACCTCGGGTCCGGCGCGGGAGGCGTCAGGGCGCTGTCCTCGCTGGGGGAGCGAGGCTCCGCAGGGGCGCCAGCAGACTCCGCCTGCACCACAACCAACACAAGGGATATAACCCTTGTACATTCCAACGCCACAACATAGTTTTCGAACGACTCCGCGTGTTCGATCGCACCGTTCAAGACAGCTCAAGTTGGCGAAATGTCAAATACGGCGCACAAAACTGAGTATTGAGGTACTCGTAATATATGTATTCTAACCATCAATACATAGTTCTCCAGTTCAAAAAATAATTGTATTCTGACCGTCAATGCAATAAAAAAACATGTATTGAGGTAATATGCGTATTTCAACCGTCAATACAGTTTTGCAGATATTAGGTATTCTGATCAATGCACATCGTATTCAGCGAGTATTGTGGTGATAAATCTAGTTTGAATATCAATGCTCAGTTTTGTGTTTTTTTATTTATTTCAACAATGATCTAATTTTGAATAATTGCTCAATGATTGCAGTGTTGAAACACTGATCAGATTCAGAGCGCCATGATTTCCATACTAATAAAATAATTTTATATTCAATTGTGACCCTAATTAATATGAAACAGTGGGTAAATTTATAATCGAACCTTAATATTTCTTCCTTTGTAAAAAATCTATAAAATTTAGTGTAATGCAGTGGTTCCCAACTTTTTTTGTTACATTCTTATCATGATCATTATTCATATATTAAATATATTCTCTCCGATAAATTTAGTAAGAAATATACAAAAAAAAAATGATGAGCCGAAAAGGAGCGCCCCCTACCTTTACTTCTTCAAAACGATTTGATGAGCAAAAACAAAAAAAAACCTTTGCTTCCAAAAATATTTTGAGAAAATTAACATTCATACTTAACTTACTTATAAAAGTTAAAACAACAAAAAATTAAAAAACAAAAGAACACAATTTCTCCCCATTCCTCTCACTCTAAAGAAATTTAGAGTTCCAGTCTAAGGGTGAAATATCCATTAGTTGGGAACCACTGTTTAAAGAATCTATATTTTTTAACTTTAGCTTAAATAAAACTATTATAGATATTCACATAAAATATATTAATGGAAAATGGCATAAAGTCAAAAGCTGGGGAAGTAAGAATACGAAAATACTTGTTTCATATGGCGCAGATTACGTGATAGGATATTTCAAAAGTCTAATTTACAAATACAATGTGCACAAGAGATAAAGTATAAATAAGCGAGAGAGAAAATATTAAAATGACTAACTTACTTTTCACAAACCCACGGCCGATAAATACGCAAAAGGAAACGTGCTACAGCTCTTAATCTTCATTGCTCATTAGTTTTTTTGGCACCTACAAACTCGTACTCAAAGTCGATGTACAATAGACGAAATTCATTCGCATTTTTTTCATATAAATAAATAAAAAAAAACCTATAGAATTACTACATGCTGAAATAAACTCTACAAGCAGCATCATAAAAAACCTTGGTAAGGAGGCATCTTTTATTATATATTTAAACGATAGCAAAAAGTGTGAGTCATTTATACATAATTGACCGTGTAAAAAAGTTATATTATTTTGTCTTAAATTAAATTTTATCAACGGGTATTGCCCTCTTATGAAATGGACCACCAACTATATTTCCATGTTTTGGTCGGTTTTCCCGGAAGACGATGTGCCTCTAGTGCCTGTATGTTGTGGAAAACTATTGACCCCCACGTAGTTACTACTGTCCATTAAACACAAGTGGTATCTTTAGTAGAAACGTATCTTTCTGCCCATCGCAGAATGTCTTTGATTAGAACAATTCTTTATAATTTCAGTGTTTCGTAACCTTCTCATGAGACTTATCCCTGCTATCTTAATTGGCTTGACACATATAAAGTCTCATTTTACAATTGGTAGCATACGTTTGCATCTCTATTATGTATCTTTTAAGCAGCCAGAAATCTTTTCTGCTTTATTAAATTGTTCTTAGATAATTCATTTATTAAAAAGATCTATTAAGAATTATTATTAAATAAAAGATTGTAATATCAGCATTATTTATAACACAAGCCTTACTGGATATGCATGAGATATTATAAAAATATAATTCTTACTTCATATTAATGCGGTTATTATGATATGAATATCTAAAGAAATTAATGCAAAATATGTAACTGACATGTTTATTACACAAAAGTAATAAAGAAATATGTTTATTTCGAGAAATAATTAATATCGATTGTGTTATATTTGCGGGCGTGAACTGATTTGGCAGAGAGCTCAACGAAGCGGAACGAATGTACAAATAATTCAATGTTAATTGTTTGATAGACGTCATACACGGCAGTCTGTATTGTATGAAGCCGATCGCACACCTACACGCAATTATTCACGATCCCATTAACTGTAATCATTCGGTGAACCGCGAATAATTCGGTTATCCATCTCAATAACGAAGAAGGTCGGAGCATTATTATACTTTACGTAATTTAAAAACGTTTCTATTGAACGTGTACCTGTGCGGGGGATATTATCAAAACCCGGCACAGTCCAAGGCCGGCCCATCTTGGTAATTTAATTGATCGTATTAATCTAGGCGATATTTTATGTTTAGTTAAAATTGCTTTAACCAGTGGTTCCAAAAAATTCGCTCAAAAGCGTAAAAGAAATGTTGGCATTTACTGCTTGAATATTTCTTGTAATTTTTATTTAGCAGTATAATTTTTCAAAAGACAGATTAATTAAATAGCTGTGTTGTGAATTTCCTTCAGCTTCCACCAATTATGAATTGATAGTTGGTTCACAATACTTTGTTATTTTACACAGATTTTGTGCCAATTATAACAACAATTATTTAAGTTTAAAATGCGTATTCAAAAGGTGAATAATAATAATATTTTATTATAATATTATCAAAAATGATGCTTTAAAATTTTATTATATTTGATACTAAAGTCAATATTCGTAAATTGGTAGAAAATACAAATTTTACTATATTTGTAGTATTTCAACCTTAAACCTAAGTATTTAAATAAGTAAGAGTTTAAGAAGACTTTATCTTAAAACGTTTTTTTTTTCAATTAATATAAATTTTGCTGATAATTTAGGCGTTGAAATAAAATAATAAAAATCTCTTGTATAAGTTTATTCTGCAGCGATAAAACCATTACGCATGACTGAATGTAGCATGTCTCATGTGGATTAGTCAAATAACTAGTGTAAGCATGTTTCTAATTATATATAATAATTGATAAAAAATACTCGAGAAGCTCCAAAAAACTTACAAGACAAATAATTATCGATATGCCTCAAAATTGAAATGCAGTTAGTGTTAATCAAAAATAAAATTACAGAAAATAATAATTTTAAATGTGAATAAAGGTGCGGCAGTTGGAGGAGTCATGTGAGGCAAGGATTATAGACAGGTGTGGTATGGTACTATGGAGTATTCTAATTTAATTTAATTTAATTTTGTGTAACACACACAAACAAAACCGTCACAAGGTTTTGTACAGTATCATAAGAATGAGTAATAATACTAACAGTGAGTAAAAATATTTAAAATTTTATTTTTAACATTCTCTTTGGCTGTGATCACAATCGCTTAGAGAGGGCAACCCGCTGGTGTTATCAGATGCAAACTGATAATACTCGTAATGTGTGAAAAAGCTTATTGTACAGAAGACTAAAGTGGAAATATCTTGCAAAGAAATACTTAAAAAAAACTTATTAATTGGTCTTGTGATATTTAAATACCACGTTTTCTAGCGTCTAAATATTTTTTCTGACAACAAAACATTAATCTTAGTAAACTTGTCAATGTTTACATATAATTTTGGAAATATGTATTATAAATGTGGTGTTTTGTCTTCATTTTTCAGTTTTTCCATTTTATAAAAAAATGCCAACTATAAACAATAATAAATTTTCTATGGTTCAAATTGGGGAATTTTATGTTGGCAGATAAAAATTTAAACGATAGCAAACGTAAGACTATTATAAAAAAACTATTATACTTCTGAAACCATAAAAAGAAAATTTCTATATTTTAAGCACTCGTAAGAGAAATTATCATTGATTGAAAATGTAACAACCCGTGTTTATTGAGTGTCAAGTTAAAAGTCCAGTTTGATTGTCATTTTTTGAGCTCGGGATCACTCTACCACCGAGGACTATTGATACTATCGATAGTTATCGTCATCGATTGGGTATTGTAATCATGATTGTGGTGCGGCATGGCGCGGTGTGGTGTGGTGTGGCGATGGTGTAGGCACTCACCGGGGCCTGTAGGTCGTGCATGGTGGAGGACATCAGCAGGTGATGGTGGTTGTTCTCGAGTCCGCCTTTTCTCTGTGGGGTTGCGGTAAAGGCGGGTGAGGATAAGAGACAAAGCGCATTCAGACATGTAGATCGTTTGCCGAAACCTGGCACAAGCGCCGTATCTAATACATATGCACTTGTAGTGTTTTGCATCTCCCTCGCACGTGTACACTGTAATCAGTGATGCAGAGACTAGTGTTAGTCTACGTGTCTGCCTGCATGGTGTAGGCTGCATTTTATGTGTTAAAATTGCATATGTGTGTATGATTTCATCTGCGCCAGGTTTCCTCAAGCGGCCTGTATCAGATCGTGAGTTGCAGTTTCTTAAGCGGCCGGTGATTCTGTAGTAATGCTGATTTATCTAATTTGAATGTGATATCTACGACATACAAGGTCAGAATAAAACTCATCAGGTCTGTGATACGATTCCGACAAAATGTAATTGATATTTTCTAAGTAGTTCTAATAGGTATTCTTACTAGTATATTTATTTGTTAGAAAATGAATAATCGATAGAAGAATAATGTATTACAAATAGAGAGATGATTGACGATAAATAGGAAGGCAATAAAATTGTAGTAAAGTAAATATTTTGTATTCAAATCATCAATACACTTTCATCAGCTTATGACTTGGAACATTTATTACTTGTAATATATACTTAGTGCAAGTGACAACTCGCAACAAGATATCATCAAGTCGAAAATTAAATACGCGAAGTCGTACTAAATATTTATATTTGTACAAATATTATTATTCCTCCATGAATGCTACCCAGGAGATGCTTATGGTTGCCAAAAATGCCGCCATTAGAATTAATCCCCTTACGACGATTCTTGCCTCGTCTCAAGTCATTTCAGCATCAAAGTACATTATATGTGTTGTTCCCATTGGCCTTTCAGGAGGAGAGCTCTAGACTATTAATAAAAGACAGCCGCAGTATCTCAGACATATTTGAGCGTTCGTCAATCGGCTTATTAAGGAGAGATCGGGTGATTACTCCAACGTTTCCCCATTTCATTTCATTACTATATTTAATTACAACACAATAAATTTATATGTAACTACATATAATATTTAATTATTTATGGTTTGTTGATTTTGTAAGATAATTTATATCAACTATATCATGCCAAAAAATTACCATAGACCAGGTCAGTTTTATTCTTGCTAACGTTGATTTGTATCAATGAAAAAAAATGTCAAGTGTTCTAATTAGTGTAACGCTAATACGGTACCTCGCTATTTATAAAAAGTGCCATAAAGAGTAAAATAAATATAAATATAGTGGAATAATAAAAATACCTATTTTCTCATCATAAGAATGAAAACTATTTACAAACCGCCATCTCCCAATGCTTTATTTTAATAATATTATTTGCGATTATTTCATGCATATAAGTTGATAGATAAAAATGTTGTTAATTAAGATTCAATTATGTACAAACTATCTACATTTAAAAAAATACTTGGCCTGATTTTTACATGCTTAGAGAGTAGAAAATATTTTAAGTGATATTTGGGAGTGTATTGTAAAATAGAAATAAAAAACTATATTGTCATGTACCTACCAAAGTTTTAGATAGTTTATTTGAAAGTAAGTTTAACGTAATAAATATAATGGAAGCTATTTATATGACTTAAGAGTTGAGTAGTGTGAAGCAATCAGGCATAAAATGTTTCGACATCAGTTTCAGGGTTCATCATTATCATCAGGGTGTTGTTGTGATGAGTCACAAATTGTAATGACGATCGAAATGATGTTGAAATATTAGAAGCGTACAATCACTTTACACGGCTGAACTCAAAAGTCATAATTTGACTGAGAAAATCCACAATTATACATTACTTGTATAATATAACTATTTTCGATTGACTACTCTTTATATTATTTATTATGAGTTATAAAAAAATGTTTGCTAATTTAAATTGCAATGAATGTAAAATATATGAAGTTATAAGTATTGTCAATCTAAGATATATTTTTAATGTAATCTATAGTATTATGCTGAGGTTTGTATCAATTCAATCATGAAACATTAATATTTTTGTGATATTATTGTTATTGTCACTATTTTAAGAAACTATCGGATGATATGTAAAGCAATGGACGTACCCGCACGTGATGGTCCAGGGAAAAGTCTCTCCTATATACTAACTCATCGAATCTCGTTCTATCTTCTGGTGAAATGACTTCTCTCAATTCAGTCATCAAGGTAAACTGAAATCAAATACAAAATATATCAAATAAATACTGTTGTGCAATGTTAATAATTTTAATACATTTAGTATGTCATAGAAGGTGAACATATTTATGTGCAGGTTTATACTTCAGTAAACGTTTGCAGGAGAGCACAGACGTTGTGGGCTCCATGACGTTCAAGCCACATTCAGAAAGTAAATATATTAATAAGATATTTTTGCTTTGTGAAAGTAGTTTCTTTTAATCTTCTGTTACCAGGCGGCAGAAATTGAAACATAACCTTAAGGTATTTTGAACTGAAATTTTGGAAAAAAAATTATATAATATGTTTTTATAGTGAAAAATAATTTCTGATTGAAAGAAATAAAAATACGTCTTCACAATTAAATACCTGAAGTAATTATAATTTTTTAGCGATGAACACTGTAAAACTGGTCGTTAGATTAGTGTATCACAAGGATGGGATGACGAATTCCACAGAAATTAAAACAAATCGATATTAAAATAAATAAGCAGTTTTGTTTGAAGTGTCAAAGGTGACGATAAAGCTTACGAAGTAATGTTTCTTCACATTGTACGATTACTCATTATAATAATTACACTCTCACGTATTGATTAATCGATTATATAATATAATTTTAATTGAACTTTTGCGCTTTTTGAACCGTAATTTCAACACTTAATTGTATGATAAATTGCAGTTCAAATCATAATAATTAAATAATATTTTTCGAGTAACGATCACAGTACTTGACCACCACAACTGTCGACAACCTATCAGCTGTTATATTTTCCCATATCAAAAGTCAACTTTTCATCTTGGAACATTTTTTTTTTATAACCGATCCATATATTTTAGTCTTTTCTACCGTTATTACCACGGTCGCTGCTCTTCGGAACTTAAAGAACTAACTCCTCCTGCACCCACCCACAACCGACAAACTCGTCTTACACTTGCCGAGCATCCATACACGGTTAATGTGTGTCGACCAAGAACTGGCAGCTTCCAAAGTTCCTTCCTTAATGCCACCGGTAAGCTTTGGAATGCTCTTCCAGCGTCTGTGTTTCCTCCATCCTACAATCTGGATCTCTCCAAAAAACAAATAAATATACACTAGCAATCCCCCAACCCACACACAAACACGAACACAAAACACGTTTCTGGCATGCAGCGTCCAGCCTCCTTGGCTGAGCGTCATAGAGTCCCCTGGTCTTGACCAGCTGTACTTCTCTGCATGCGTTTACATAAAAAAAATATCTGGAAGCATATGGTCACCATAAATTGCCAGCACTTAGTGAGTTCAGTGAGTTGCCACTGTCCACATCTTGTTCAAAAGTTCATTTAAGAACACGCTGAAGAATCCGACATATACATATTTTGTCTGATTTGTATTGTTTAAGGAGATCAAATTATTAGCAATATGTTACTGAAGCTATTTGGTGCTAAGGGGAGGGTAAGCCCAAACAAAATACACACATATTGAAATGTTCTTTCAGCATATGTATTTTCACCTTCATACAATTTGGATTTCTTCGTATATCTATGTAGGGTTGTAGTCTCCTCAACCCTCATACAGACAGAATGATGGCTGGTACCTTGTCGGGCGTGCCGAGCAGCTCCAGCAGCACCGTGACGAAGGCCTCCACCGTCATCTGGCGGCCGGCGTACTCGTCCAGGTAGTACATGAGCGTGGGGAACTCGCTGTTGGGCAGCAGCGTGCGCGCCTTCTCCTCCACCATCTGCGCGGCCGGCGAGCGCCGCGGCATGCGGCACGAGCCCGAGCGGCTGCCGGGCGGGCTGGCGGCGTCCCAGGCCTCGTGCTCGTACGCCGTGCACGAGTGGGGCACCTTGCCCACGTCCCTCACCAGCAGCGACATCCTCTTGTGGAACTTCAGTTGGTTCACAGCCTCGTCGTGCGTCACCTCAAGGAAAGACTGTCCGTTCACTTCGAGGATCTGATCACCGATCTGGAAAACCAAAATAAAATATTTAATAAGAATACAATACAACAAAAAAACGAAATAGTATCGCCCTGAATTACATTCCATAATAAATGATGGATGCTATCTTCATGGGTCTTTTTCACCCATGAAGATGGCACCCGGAAAATTGATTGAATAATAGTTTACAGTTATTGATTAAAAAGCTTATAGTATACTCGTTAAATCAAAACATTCCTGTAGCTCTACCTAATGATGTTACCTAATAGCATTTCTTAAAGTCAGATTTAATCTTAAGTCAGGATCAATGAATTATTTTTATTAATTTGTGCTGTCTGATCGGCAAAGATTTACAGTTGGAAATGTAATATCATAAAGTGCAAATCGCTAAATAAGATGTCTATATTTAAATGAAATGAAAATCATAAATAAGTTCTACCCCACGTGTGAGAGATAGTTACTCTACACATTTTGGCAATATACCTTTTGTTTACATAGAACCATAGAAATAATTGTGATTGCCAGTGGAGAAACAGTTACACTATCTTAAACAATTATCTAGTTTTAATGTCAGCCTTTCTCGTGCATATTCGTTACAACATTTGACTTTAGTAGGCATTGTTTTATGTATTGATAAATTTATATATTATTTTCCCAGCTGCTTCAATACTGAAGTGAATGCGTTCCAGGTCACTCACCATCAGCCCTGCCCTATCGGCAACAGAGTCCTTGTCCACTCCCGTGATGAAGATGCCCAGATTATACTCCAAGCCGCCGCGGATCATTAGGCCTAATGATTGTCCCGGCTCTATGCAGAGGTCGACCTGAAGCATACAAGATTCATTATCAGGATTGTAAATAGAAAGATTTCACCTACCAATAAAACAGACATTTTATTTATCTCATTATTGTTTTATATCCGCTTTCTAGTTGAAACACAAGGTCGTCACAAAAACCCGCCAAAATGCTCGGTTAGCCACCATGGTTCTTCCGTAATCCCATGTCAGTTCAGTCAAGTACATTATATGTATAGTTCCCTACTGCTTTTCAGGGTGACACGAGCTCGGGGGGCTGAAGGAAAGTCATGTATAATGTATGCACCTTTGCAGCGTTTGAAGAACATTTCCCAGCCAGGGCCATTTTCGTCTCTTAATCAAATGTAGAATGGAAGGCTGCCTTGTCCGTTTGCTTACCTCGTCATTTATCACAAAGTCAAACCAAAGTACAAGTAGCATAAGTATATGTTTACTATACTTAACTGTAATTATGCGAATTATTATTCAATTAAGCTGATAATAGAATTATAAATCCTAGTCGAGGACGACGGCTAGCTGGTAGAGCATTCAAAACCCAGGCATATGATAAGCGTGATAAACGATATGAGATCTCTTCACTTACATTTGGCGGTATTTTTTGTATTTGTTTACATAAAAAAATTGTTTAGATGGGAGTCCAGAGTCATAGAAGCGTTCAATAGTGGATCATCGGCCGGTATACAGTACCCTCCGTATGGTCCTGTCCTTGCTGCTGGACCTGGAGTAGGCGGGGTAGCGCGGCGCGGGCGGCAGCGCGGGCGGCGGCGCGCGCTGGTACTCCAGCGGCGGAGACACGGGCCTGCCCTGCCGGTCCATCCACGAGCACGTCTGCCGCGCCGTGGGGCTCCGCACGGTCATGCTCAGCTGGCGGCACGACTTCAGAACCTACAACATTATAAGCAGTATGTAAAAACTAGTGTTTCCTTCAAATACTTCTTTTTTAGACCGATTACTTTGCACACTATCAGAAGCACTTGTACGAGTATGTGATCTTCTTCTTCTGGTGCTAAGTTAGATAGGGAGCTCGTAACACCTATTCAACAGTCCGTATGCGAGTGCAGTGATGTATTTTTTATGCTTTCACTGTAGGAGAGCATAACCATTCGACACCAGAGCATTCCATGACGTCTAGCCAGGATGGCTGGACCCTGCATGCGGAAAACGTGTGTTGCGTTTGTGTTTGTATGTAGGTTGGAGAAATTGCAAGTGTAAATTTAAAAAGATCCAGATTTAATGACGGTGGAAACACTTAAACGGGAAGAGCATTCCAGAGCTTACCGGTGGCATTTAGTAAGGAATATTGGAAACTGCCAGTTATTGTTAGACGCATATTAACCGTGTATGCGTATGTTCGGCACGTATATGAGTTCCAGAGCCAAGATTCTCTTGCTGTTAAGAACTCTTTAACTCTCTTTTTTACCCTCAAATGATTAAATAATACATTTTTTCCTTTAAATACATGGCCCAAGTAGAAGACTTTCTGAAATGAAATACTAATCAGCTAATCTCATTGAGTTCTGGCTTTTTCGAAAGTTCTCATGTTATATATTATATACAACATTATTCGGTGTATTTACATATCAATTACTTACAAGAGCATATAATAGTAAAATGTACAAATAACATAAGGCAGTATGTGTATAATGATTGTATCTACTTGTATTTCCTCCCTTGTACAATCTATGTTTATTAATTCAATGTAATTATATATACTTGTATAAATAAAATTTTAAATAAGATTTCTCCTTAGTCCCTGTCACACACGGAATTTACGCTATTTCCACATGTAGAGTCTAGCTAACGCTTCTAATAAAGTGCTAAAATAAATACTAGTATTTGTGTACATGTATTAAAAATGAAAATAATTTGATACTGTAAATCAAGTGACCTACGTAATGAAGTTCGAAAGATGATGACATAAAAACGGGAGATTTTCGAACGAGAATTTTGTAAAAACAAGCATATCTATTTAAAATAGCCATTGATAATGTAATATTTATTATTATACTGTTTTGATGGCCTTTTGCCGAAATATCATACGAATTGCACGAGTATAGTACATACCTCTCACACACAATATGCCGACTCTCATACATTCGTGTATACAATGAGCACATTGTTTGTTTGAGTTTCTCTCCGAAATACGTCATTAGTAATCGCATAAGGCGTGATGAATTGTAATCGTTGAGATACAAAAGTGTGTCGCTGAGACGACTCGTAAAAGCGACCCGCCTCTTGTCAAATTGAAAGCAAAATATACATATCGCGAAATACTTTTATAATATAAGAACTATGTAATTCTACAAGATTTTTTTTTTCTTTATTCTCTACTTCTTAGAGTACTTTCAGACCAAACGAACATAAATCTAGAATACGATAATTAACGTTATATACTCGTAAGTGTAGACGGGTTTTTTTAAATCAATCTTCAAAAAAATTAAGTACCACTGATTTAAATAATAATATTAATATTCTGGAAATGATTGAAGGTATGGTTACCGCAGGCCTGAGTAATATTTTTCCTTTTTCTTCTGTCGCGGATACTAAGATTGAAGAACGCTGATACAACCTGTTATAAATATTATAGGCGTTCAAAGTTAATTGTATAAATCGAACCAACATTTTTTAGTATTACTTTTTTTAAGTTTAAAAATGTCAATAATTCATTAAATATATGAATTTTTTTAATTTTTATTAGAATATTAATTTATTATTTCAATATTCTAATCTACTTTTTATAGATCATTGACTATATTACAATATTATTATTACTTAAATATACATATACTGCTATTATTATTATTAATATTATTATTACATAAATATACATAGACTGCCGGAAAGTAATAATATTAAGCTTGTGAATAAATGAAGATTGATAGAATAATAATAAAAATATACATACTTTGAATATATACTATAGCGACATCTATCGTACGATGATAACAATGATATAAATACTAGTTTCAACGCAAGTCAGTCTAGGCATAGCGATGGCGCAGTTCGCCGAGCGGTATGAATACCTGGGCATAGTTGGTTTCCAAGGTCCGCGGTTCGCATCCCGCTTCTGCCGTTATTTTTGTGCTTGGATTGACACGTTGAAAAAAGAATTTTATGTATAGTATATGTATATTTAAGTAATAATTCATTAAATATTAATAAAGCCTTTTATTTCATTTGACCCAACGTTCGTGTATTTTATTTTGTAATTTTGGCAATAGCTTCAGCCGACCATGTTATTGGTTATTGGTTATTTTAAAACCAGGCCAAGAACACCCAATTTACGAAAAATGAATTCGCTTTTAATGAAAATAAACGTACGATTAGTTTGATTAAAAAGCGTGAAAAGATTGATTAATTATTTAAAGAACGTGTCGAGCAGCACGAAGTTCCAACGAGCTGATTTAATGAAAAACACAACGCATCGCCATTTTAACAAATATTTACACGTTCGATGCATATTATTAGTATATTTGTATGTAACATCACATGTTGAATTCATTAAATATGTAAAACAGTAATGTAAGTTTTATTTCTACAAATTCCTCGTGTTTATCAAATGTGAGAAATGCATTTTTATTTTAATCAAATTACACTTTTAAATTATGCATTATTTAGCAAATAATTTATTTAAAACATGCTATTGACAAAAAATACTAAAACTATTTATTTTACATATTTTATTATTATTTTTAGTAGTTGAGATTCTTGATGTCATTTCTGGGGTAGAAATATTCTCCACTTTTGAACATAATTGTAGCAGAGTTGTAAATATATAGAGGTTTATTTTAAAGAAGCAACACACTTCCCACTGTAATTGTGAAACTGACCGAAGAAGCATTGTTGTTTAGAATGGCATCGAATACTTTTGTTATATTCTACAAAACAAATTATAAATTCAGTTATATTATCAATGTGAAATAACATTTTTTCCCCATACATAATATATAAAAAACAGTCTAAAAAGTTAATATAAAAATAATGATGTCAGTATGCCAATACCGAATCGTTAGAGTGAAAACTCCTGGTAAGTTTAAGTTATGTTATGTTTGGAAAGGTTAAGTAAGGTTAGATTAGGAGTATTTATTGTTGAACAATTACTACAACAACTTACAAGTTAATAAGTAAATTTGGGTTGAGACTTCTCTTACAACCAAATGGTCTAGGCCCCGGGAGTCTCGGACTTATCATCTCATATACTTAAAAACTATGATTAATAAACACTGAAATATTACTCGAGTACTGTAGCTGCTGCCTACTGAGCCCTGGGTTATCGCTTTGGGAACTATATTCTTGTGTCCCCATAAACACCTGTATACTCGTCTATACGCAAGTGAATCTACGATCTTGAGACAAGGCATGAACAATGACACCTGGTACAATTTTGATATAGATACAATATAATCCAGATACCAAAAAAAAGGATTGATTAATAATTGGCCAGTGAAAAAGTGCTCTGGTTAATTTTCGTGTAGCTTAATTAAATAAGGCATATCTGATACGATTGTAGGTGAGCTGTAGTTGCAGGTACTGCTAGTACTGTGTCAGGCGCCAAAGCGACCTGCAGATTAAATTAAGAAGCTTTCCCACTTCCGGCCGCCTCGCTAATCCTGTTATCGCATTGCATCACAACACCACTGGCCGACTTACAAACCTAAAGCAAGAGTCAATAATAATTATCCTCACAGCCACGGCACTAAAACTTCCGAGCAGCGTCAAAAAGATCCACACAGATGCGAAAAATAATGTCTTTTTATAATTTAAATAAGCTCTGAATTTATTTATTGACTTTTTTTCAAGGTTTTTTTTATAAATGAAGGTTTTCTCTTTTCTTAATTTTATATTAATAATAATCCCATTGTACGTAGCCACGTATAATAATCACTTAAGACACCAAAGAGTTACTATATCCTATCTGAACTATATTCCTAGTATGTTCCGCATCCTGAAATTCATTATCTATATAGTGGATAATTATTGTTAATATTTTAGGCTTATCATTCTGAAAACACTCTAAAAAGTACTAAATGCATATTTCTCTACTTGTATATCTACAGATTTCCTGTGCACATGTTCTGTTGTTAGTTACTTGGAGGGTTCTATACATTTTTCTAGAAGTTGCAAAGATTATAATCTGGGGTCTTTGTCATAACCTTTATTATCTGAAACAAATTTTGAGATATTTTAAAATCAAAACTCAAATTATTACAGATAAACTTATGGTGGTGGAAAAAAATATACAAATAATATATCAAGTAATAAAGAAAGGGAGAAATGTGAATGCGAGGATCTTATGAAGGACTAGGAAGAGTAATGAGGAATATAAAATATTTACAATAAAAATATTTTAACTTAATTAAGTTGTAACAGATTTATGTTTTATCGGAAAATTTGAAAGGATGTAAGTTTGCCTATTGATTATAAATGCTTTAGTTTGAGATTTGTCATTTTATAAGTTTCTAGATATTTGCTGGCTGATTGAAGTCTATGGCAGAGATATTTGGTGTTATTTTAAGAAGCTGTAATATCAATGTGAGATCCGCGCACTATGTGAACCGTCTCATTGAGTATTCTGTTATCTGCTGGATCCAAGCACGTCATTTATCCGCTAACAATAGGAGAGCCAAATTGAACCTTTCTCGCGTGTTTGTCGCTTTTCAATTAAAAGTAATTCCAAGCTTAACGAAAACTGACAACAAAAACACTCTTCCCGATGAGATTGGAAATTTGGCGAAAGATAAATCGAGACGTAAGTATCTGTATTTATAAGGTTGAGTTTGAGATTAATTTATTATTAAGTTTGTATATTTTTCACTTTTTAAAATTTACATCATTAATAGAATAAGTTTACTTATTATAACTTGTGCATTATTTTATCCATCAAAAATTCTCATTCTTCTATTATAGAAACATACTGATATCAGCTTGATATAGCTCCTTAAGGCCGATGCCGTAAAGCCTCAACAAGCGATCTTTTGTCTATTATTTTGGTTCGCTTGCGTGACATCTACATCGAATGTTTGCATACGCCAAAAATAATTGTTATGACAGTTGGCCTATTGCCGGTTGGTAGGACTGTCGTATTGGCAGTTGGTACCGTGGAGATGTGAGATCGCGCCGTGGGCCGGCAGTTGAAGTTTGACTCGCGCCCGTTACAGTGCGCGCATCCTGTGCGTTCCTGTAGCGGGCGACGTTGTGAACAATAAACGTAGTATGTAAACAGAAACAAGTGTTTATATTGTGAACCTGATCCTGCATCCTTCATCCAGTTAATCGATGTCCATAAATGGAAGAAAAGGATATCAATACAAATACGAGCTTTTTGTGTTCCTACGAACAATGTTAGTAGGAACACAAAAGGAGTTCATAAAAATATATTCATTAGTTAATTGTGGCTATATGCTTCAAGTGGACAGAGGGAAAGGATTGAATGTACTCGTATATTTAGTGAAACTTTGAAATGCGGAGTTGAAGAAACAATATTGATTGCTTGCGTTTAAATTTAGACAAACCAGGAATTAATACGATCACATGCTACTTAATAAGAGTAGATATGTAGAAGGTATAATTTTTATTTTGGTTAAGATTATTGATCATTCACAATAGATAACAGTTCTCTTATGAAGTGGAGCACCAACTATATTCCCATATATTAATACACATAACAAATAACAGTAAACATTATCACATACAACATTTATTCATAGTCAAATAGTTACGGAAAAAAAGGTCATTTGTATGAACCTCAAACTGCTTGCTATGGTTCGAATCTTACGTCGGTAGAATTCGAATTAAGAAATATTGAAGCGAAATATATTGATCCGTAAACCACGAGAGACAAAAATATCACAACAAGAAATAGATAGCAACAAAATAAGGCGAAATATTTACGAATGTATTTTCCTTGGGGTTATTACGTTTTATTATCCTTTCGTGGAGTTTGCTTGATATTACTTTGGATTCGTAACCCCGTCGTGACCTGCTTTATTTCTATATGGGTCAGGGACACAACAAACCTACTCACTGGCGTACTGCCCATGTTCTAGGAATTTTAATATTGACGGTTTTTCTGTTATTTAATCTTTCGCAAACATTCATAAATATACGGTCTAGTACTATTTGCGTACTGAATAGTTTATATTTATATATTTTTCGATAATAACTCATTTCAAAACGAATAATACACTATATGCGCCAACTGCATTCCTGACTTAGAGTAAATGGACAAAACAAACAAAACCACGAAACGTCGGATAACTAATTTTTACTTATTATGATGTCTGAACAGAAATTTCTTTTAATTTATAATGTTTTTTCGATAAACGACCCATATAGTTAAAGACACCAGTTCTCGTTCGATTACTCGTACAAATATTAAGCAATATAGGGCGCGGATAGTATAAAAATGGTTGACCGCCGGTAACACGCGCCTGGTAACACCGCGTGTCGCTGGTTAAATTAGGTTCAGGTCTTAATAAGTTTTGGATAAACATTTGATTGTTCATTAAAATAGATAATAAATTCTCAAATAAGCCTTAGATACAAGTGATGCTTTGTTTTCAGATTCCCTAGTTTTCTTAGAGGAGAACTGTCGGCAGCTATATGTAGTATGTGCTCAATGGAGCTTCAGTCAGATGACTTATGAAAAATAAGGGTCATGGCAGCTGACAGATTTGTATGGTGGCAATTTGCTGGGAGATGTAAAAGGATACAAAAAATGCTTGCGCCGTGTTAAGACAAGCCGTCTTACATCATGCTATACGAGTTGCCTACAGCCATCGCGGCGTTACTTTTTATTTAAAAACATATATCCTTATTTGTCACAACAGCCAACATTAAAACGTATATGTTGGATTTAGTAATGATCATATATAAGATATTAAAAACTTTTATAATGGTTTCGTACGTCATGCGTACCTCTATAAGCTTAAATCAAATGAGTAAGAGAAATTCAAGGGCTAAAGAAATATGGAATGTTTACGAAACCGTGGCCTCAATTTGCTGTTTTTTTTTTTTGCAAAAGTTATTTTACGTAGTCCATATTAAAAAGGGGTATAATTTACATATTTATATTTTTTATTAATATAGTAGTGATTGTTTGATCATTTTTCTACTATATTAACGCATGTGATATAATGTGTACGGCCGCTACTTGTTGTGATTACTATCAAACAACAAACTATTGATTGATTGCCGCGTGCTGTGAACTAGGACGCTTATAAGTGGTCTAAGATTGTATAGCCAATAGTTCTATTTATACGTCATTAAGATCTCCAACAGTAGATGACTGGCAATTATTGATTCAGGGAAGTTTAACACACAGCCAACAATCAACATTGCAAAGCCTACACATTCAAGATATGTACAAAGTAAATCAAGATCTCGAAATAAAGGTGTACTTTGTTTGTTATAGAGTTCAAGAAATTAAATGAGTGAGTATTTTTTGTTTTTGAAACCACGGAGTACTTGTGGTTCATAAAATCAATACGTGGAGCGCTAAATTCACAAAGCAGCTAATTAAAAAAAACTTCGCGTCTAAACAAAATATGAGTTATTCTATGCTTCGCGGAGCACCTACACATCCTTAGTTCAAGGCAAAGTGCCAGTTAGTAACCAATAAGTTAAATCGTATAGATAAATCAGTATGTAATTTTATTTTTAATTCATTCCATTTATTAATTATCGATATTTCTTCCCTTTTGCATAAGAATTTAATTTTAAAATTTCACGTAAGTGTACATTTTATAAATATACCAAATACAAAAAAATCATATTAAAAAATATCTTATTTCAAGATATAATTTTCTCTTTTGCTTAATACTAATTAAGTTTTATTAGTATTTATGATTTTTTGTATCCCATTTACCATACCCCTATTGCCGACTAAAAAGACGAAATGGATTAACTTTAGACGTCTACGAATATTTTTTTATTTTAACAAATAACATTTATTTTTGTAATTTAAAACAATTTGTATTATGTTTTTATTACTGATAGATGTAGTAAATGATTTTACTGATAGCTAAAATATAGCATGTCATCTTCAAGAAATCTCTTTCATGGCGATGATTTGTGATGCCCACATCCACCTGATATGATGTGGATATAGAATAAAAAAAATAAAGTACTCAGTGGGATTTAACAATATTTATGATGACCGCCATGCATAAAATATATACATGAGGAATAGAGACATTGAATATGCAACAATCTATATACTCGTAATGGCGTGTTGCAAGCTGATGCAGACTTGTTGCTGCAGTTCTTGGCACAGTTCCCTGGCGCCTGTATTTTATCTTCAGGCCAGCAGGCAAATTAATTTCTTTATTCTATCGTCCAGCTCCAATACAACGAACGACTGTTAAATATATGCTTCCTAACAAAAACAATAATTTAAAAAAAATCATGCTTAATATTATATACAATAATATTCGAAAAGAAGTCGAGGTTCTAATGATGTTTAAATAAACACATTGTATCGAATTATCATAATATCAGGTAAACTTCATCTACTGCAGGATATAATCTTCCCCTGGCCTTCTTAACTTTTCATGGCCTTTCGTTATCTTTATCAAGTTTGTCTTTAAATTAATATTGAACGATTTTTCATCTTTTAGTCAATCATTTTGGTGTTCGAAATCATGTTCTTATTGAGCGCCATTTTGCGTGTAGTGCATCTTTCTGATGATACATTAATCAATACTTCATTTCAAAGGCGTCAGTTACCCTAATTTGTTTTCCATTCCAATCATTCCTCTTCCGGCCGGTTAGCAATATTCCAAGCATGGCTCTCTCCATTCCCAGTTGAATGACTTGAATTTTTTGGGCGTAAAACTTAGTCAGTAGGATCGTTTCCGCCCCGTAAGTAATGTCATGTAGGATGCCACTGTATATGATGTTTAAACGCCTTAACATTAATTCTAGTGTTTTCTATCAAGTCATATTATAAAATTAAAATGTTTATTATACTACTGATATGACTGTAAAATCTAAGAGATTTTTCATAGAGCAGTTTTCATCATGTATTTCATATGAAAGCAAATGGCCGCAAGATTCCAGAGATTTCTCTGTCGTCCAACTGGGTCATCAAGGTGCCGCATGTGTAAATAATATAAAATGGTTTTGTGCGTGTCGGGTTTTCAGGCAAGTGTTTATTAAATTGCTTCTTGAAGAGATGCAGATTGTATTCGAGAGGAAACAAATCCTACCCAAGTTCACATATGCCAATTATGTATGAGAAAGCGTTTCTCGAGATATGTAGTTGCATGCTTCATCAATATAAAAAGTGCAGAAGAATAGTTTTCCTATTAACGATGCTAAATAAATTTCATTAAATAATATATTAAATATAATTGAATTGCTTTTGAAATAATCACGTTAGTATTATTAATTACTTTGAGAATAGTATGAACAAACTTTTTAATGGAAAAAAATACCGCTTAATCATTTGATCAATCTTTCATTTCAAAATTTTGGCAAAAATAAACGCGCAGGCAGCGAAAATCTAAATAATAATTACTCTATAGACGCTGGTTATTGCGTTATCTAATACAGAGCGGAGCAAATAATATGACTCACAACACAAGAAGTTTAAAATTAGACATAAATGAATTAAAAGTTGGACGGCGGGCAAATTGTTATCTCGCTTTTGAATATTCGATAAAGACGGAAAGGGGAAACTTGGACAATTAAAATTCGCATACGTTAAGAAAGTTCCGGACTTTCTTAGAAAGTTTATGAACCCTCGAAAAAAGTGTATTACGCCAGTGACTATAGGAGGAGGAAGATCATTAATCAAGTGTATTTATGGCGACCGTTTTTCGGTAGTTAAGTCGGCAGTATTCGGGACGACCCGAGCCTGTCCAAGACCTGAGAGATTAAAAACACAGCATCTTTAATGTCCCCAAAGTCTATTGATAAACCTATCTTGTTGATGGGCGTAAGAAAAAACTTTATAAATCGATGTTTTCTATTATATTCATGAAAATGTAACACGATCTTTGAGAATTTATCTTAATAACTTGCTGTTTCTTAGAATTCGTAATCCTCTGCAAATATTCCCAAAATATAACCCTATAGTGACATTTAGTAATTAAATATTTTATCAAATTTGATATAATCTTAGCATTTAAATTAAGAAAAACAGGGGGGGGGATAATGCTACTTTTTATTGAGCATAAAATATAGTTCTTGCTAAAAAATACATAAAGTTTTCTATAAAATACATTTCATTAGTACTGCTAAAAAAAATTATATCTTTGTTTTTAAAATGGACCTGTTCGGTTTGAAAGGCGTACAATCATTCCTACTAAGTAATGTAAAACGTAAAAAAAAGATTAATTTAAATTTATATATAAAGTGAAACAATTAAAATTATAGTTACTACAATTCCAGACCTTGGATTCATATACTCGTAGCAGATTATATACAATGATCGGGTATTATGTTTACATTTAAAAAATTTCATATACATCTGGGGTAAGAGCTGTGGATGAACTATAATACTTTCACTTATATATGATATTTTAAATATTTAAACTTAAAAATTATGACATTTACACGCATGTACCCATTAGAATTTTAAAATTCACCCCAAAGGAGGGAATTTCTCATTTGTTGGAAACCACTGAGATAGCGTCTGACGCCATTTGTAGCAATAACATAAACCGGCTTCACACCAAATGTTGCCATAAAATTTGACGCACGTTAGGCGTACCCTACATGATCTACTATACTGAATATTATTACATAACGCAATTTTATTGGACGTGTATGTTGAACGCCGAAGAGGGCGCAATGATATTATGGAAGATTGAGCAAGTTAAATTTTTATTTCGTTATCGTAAGAATGTGCTATCTATAATGGAAATTGTCCACAAAATTTATTATACTATGGGTATTTCACAGGATTGTTAGTCTGCCAGCAAACGCCAAGAAAGGCGGCAAAAAATCAAAACGTAATGAAATGCCTCCTGCTCTACAAATCACATTGTCTATAACATAAAGAGTAAATAATATAGAACTGCAATAAAAAGTATGTCGCATAAATTGATTATATACTTAAGAAAAATATAGCATGATTCATAAGTTTTTCCTTAGATATTGATATTTATTGGAATTTTAAATGTTTCACTTGTTTCCCTTTAAAACTAATATGCTGGTACCATCAGTAATTTTACTTAAAGTATTTTAACTTTTATGTATGCCGAAATAAAAAAATAATAATTTATGTAGATAAATAGTCGGGAACAATGCAAAATTTTCTTTAGTTTTGCCGGCGGGTATAGCTCAATGGTCAAAGCGTTTGCTATGCAAGCCAAAGGTTGTGGGTTCAATCCCCGACGGAGATAAAAAAAAGATTTATAATCGATTTCTGAGCTCTAAAATACCCCCAGTTGATTTGAATTTGATCCCTCACCCGTAAAAAGCCAGTCATAGCCTATTAATCAAAATTGGTGGTAGACGAAAGTCATCCCGTGAAGACCACCCCTTCATAGTAAATTTTTGTAATAATTAAGGATGATGCGTGAATATCGGGCTGTAGTCTATGACGTTGGCGGATCAACACTCCACATGCAGCGCTTAGCCATATGCAGCATGGTAAGTGTCATAGAATTCCACAGATGAGACTTCAGAGTTACTATCACCATCTGTCGGTATTCTTCTGTATGTGCTTACATAAAAAAAGTATATTTTGTTCTGCATTTCTACGTATATTTTTTAAATGAAAACATTGCTCAATCATTATATTATAACATTCTGCGATAAAATTGGTTATTTGGAAGTAAGTTGTGATTTAATTTTCCTGCTTTGTCTAAGTACTCGTATAACTCAATATAACTGATCATCTAGAGCAGTGTTTCCCAATTAATTTTGTCACAGCCTCCTGAAAGAATTGATACCCGACGACCCAAAAAAATCTTTTCAACAGGTTTATTTATCAATAAATATTACAATTAAAATAAACATATTTCAGCCCAAATTTATAGAAACTTGCTTCAATGTATACATTCTTTAAATATGTTCTATGAACACATCTTTATAAAGTAAAGTTTATATATTCTACTGAATATTTACGTGACCCTCTCGAGAAATCCTAGAAGTACTGAAGCACTGATCTAGAGCTTGTCTTAGACTCATGTTACGAATAACAATTTTTTTCACTTATTAGTATCTCAAGTATAGCAGGGAGTTGGCAGATGATCAGGTCACTGGCAGTTATCGATCATCATGATTATATTGGAAGGTTGTCCTCTTACCTTGAGCGCCTCTTCGTGCGAGATGGCCGTGAAGGGCGTCCCGTTGACCTGCAGGATGGAGTCCCCGGGGCGCAGGCCCGCGCGCTCCGCCACCGAACCCTCCTCCACGCGGGAGATGTACACGCCAACCCCTGGGGAGGTGCAACCATCTATCCATAGAGCATCCGGGGCAACAACCACACAACACACAACACACCACACATCACATTACTACACAACTATATATTTATCAGATTCGCTTTCATGAGATACAAGCGTTTGAAGATTTGATGTACTTGTGTCTCGTAAAGCCTTTATATTTATGAGATCTTTATTTTTTATGAAACTTTTGAAATACGAATAGCCTCGTAGATTTTCTTGGCGAGAATGAGAATTGTGGCTTTTAGGTGGAGCCATGCGTGGTGAATTTATTTCGACCAATATTTCGATCCAATTAAAATTGACCCCCTGCAATGGCGGTCGAAATTTATACTAAAGACACAACTCGATTGTAATATGTTTCTTCTTTAGGCATATTTGTTTCTGTCTTTATAATGAAAAAAGTAATAATTTAATCTAGTTAATAAAATAATTATAATTTAAAATGCATATTTATATAATTGAAAAAACAATACATTAATATAAATATTATTGTCATTCGAAAATGTATCAACATATAATGACATAATATAAAGAAGAAGAAAAATACAACATATTTATTTTAAGTAATATGTAAGCAAATAAAACGATTTCATAACATTTGACTTGAGCTCTTTTTTACCATTATGTGAAAGTAAAACTAATGAGTAAAGGTTTATACTAATTAAGTATTGATGTAGTTAATTATAATGAAATATTAAATTAATCACCCGATCTCTTTAAAAAACCAAAAACATTATTTCTTCACCACATATTACTTATTTACGTAATACCTATATATATATATATATATATATATAAATAAATGTTATAGATAGTATTAACATTTAAAAAACAACGACGCTTTCTATTTTTATTTTACGAAAAAAAATCGTTTTGCAGGGCCGTTGGCGAAGAATAAAGAACACCAGTGGCACTCGGATGAAGTAGATAAACATTGAAAGCTCATATCCCGGAAAATATTTGCCGCGCTGGCGTTGGCGGGAAAATCTTGCGGCGCACTTCAGCAAATCTGTTTGATATGGTAATGTCCACAGGCTGTAGTTGTTCGCTGCAGCAAACTAGACCGGAGCAAAAACAATGCGGCTGTGCATTTTGCACACGAAGAGTTATAACACCTAATGTAAATTAGACCTTAGAGAAACAGTGAAAACATTCTTATTGTTTTGAATGCATTTTTAAATAAACAGCTGATTTTAATTATTTGAAGGAAAATAAAAGCATCACAGTATAGTTTTGTGTATAATCATATTTGTATATTTAAATCATATAATGGGCTACTTCGGTGTGAAAAACCAAGCCAAAGAGAGACAAGGAAAAATCGATATTTTATGCAAAGTTATTTGAGGATTTGACAATTACCCGGTAATTAAATTGTAAAAACAAATTTTATATTCTTGTCACATGTAACATTTATTAAATGTATTTTATTTCAATAAATAATTTGGCTCTGTTTGAGTTATACATCACATTTAATCAATCTGATTGAACCCATTTAAACTAATCCTTACTTAGGGATAAATAGAGATGCGTTTAGTCAGACGAAGTAGACATGTACAAAAATCAATATTTTCTTAAAAAAAAATTATTTGTATTTTTAAATTTATTTTACAAATATACAGTTTCGCAAAGAGTTGTTTGTTAATAACCTTAAGTTTTTTAAAAATTAAAATATATCTACACTTTTGACGTTTTTTTTCCGTGTCGCTTTACTGGATTGTGCCACCAATAATCTTTTATAAGATCGAACCCTTAAAGTAAAGTGTAGACGTAGATAAAATCGTAATAGTCGACTATTAAAATCTTAAGGTAAATAATGTGTTTTTTTTTATTTAATCTTGATCACAATTTTGTCTCATTCAACTGTATCGACTCTGCTTCCAATCTTTTCATAATAGATGGCATAGGTTTCTGATTACTATTCAGGTCCATGACACTGATATTATAATGGTTTATAACATCCAGAAAGAGAGCTTAATGTAGCACAATAATTTTATCTAACTTTCCTTGCGCTCTCCAATTTCACGAAGTACCTCCAATCCAGAGTTGTTATTTTTTGTTTGTTGGACTCTAACAAGACTGCTGGCAATTGAAAACTTTTCCAGCAAATTTCTGACATTATTTGGCACAATAGTACCGGGAAATAGGCCAGTGCCGGAGTTTATTAGTTACGGCTTCAGGAATCCAAAACCTTCATATTAATCAATATGCCGAACGGTTTCTCAAAAATAACATTTCAACAAAAGTATTGAAAATTAAATATCTTTTAAATTTAAAATTAAGTAATTATATCGAAGCTTGTAACAAGTACTCGTACTTACATGTGTGAGTCAAAGTAAACAGAGATACAACATAGAGTTAACATAGATACTAAATTATTTAAATACCAGCGGGGATTCGGTGCTCCACTCACTGAGTAGCAGTTGCTAAAATTGTTAAATATTATTTATTACCTTGTATTTTCTTTTTATATGTATAGAATTCTAATTTTTATGGCTCTGGTGACAGAATATATAAAAATATCATTAATAATACTCAAGTATTTTTTTATTGTATTAATATTTATCAGAATTTATAAGACGGTTGCGTCTAATTATAAGAAAAATCGATAGCCACCATTACAAATCGCATTGCCATTTATACTATGCTGAGATTTGAAACAATACTTGCTAATGTAGACCAACGACAATAGCACATTGTATGCGTGGTTCTTGTTTGATCGAAACTTGGGTCGCTTGCCGCCTGTTGCTTACCGTGTGTTGTTAGTTAAGTCCTCCTATGCTTTAGGCCAAATGGTCCGAGACTCAGGTCAATAATACGATCACCATAAATATTCCGACTAAAAATACCAAAATATATCAGATACAGATGATGTCTCTTGTTTGTCATGAGGTATGGTTAAGACGTAAAGTTTTTACATACCATTCCGAAGGTTTTAATCCTCGACGCCGATAAAAAAAATGTTCTTTTGTCGATTTATAAGCTTTATAGATAAGGCCCTTAAGGTTTGGTTTGAATGAACACCCGTAAAATGACAGTTATAGTCTATTAAGCTAGACGAAAGTTGACACGTCAATACTACCATATAAGTGATACCACGTAAAAAATATGATGCGTGAATGCCGTATATGACGTAAGCAGATCAAAATTCTGCATTCAGAGCTTAGTCACATTTAAAAATGATATAGATCGTATATTCCACCGATGAGATTTATCCATTACCATGTGTCGGTAGATTCCTGTATGCGTGTACATACAATAAGTACCATGGCTCTCGCACTGGTGGCCGTCGTGAACGATATATGTTCCCAGATGGACGTGCAAGTGAAGTTATGTCATGAGACAAGGCATGAGCAATGACAGAACTGTATTGCGACAATTTGCGTTGAAGGAACTGTTCGCATAACAGTTGAGCCCTGGCACTACTAGGCTACGTCTCCTCGTGGTAACTACGTACTTGTGCTTGCGGTGGTTCATACTCCCATTCCCCACAACCCGCGGCTTAGCTTCCATCAGTCCCAAGTACCTTCGCTCGTTTTCTCTTAAATCTTCGGCCTCGGTTTACTGCTGGGCGAGGAGAGCCGCTTTCCGTTTGATGCCCGTTTCTAAATTCTGCTTCGCTTGATTGAAAGGGTAGATTTTAAATAAATTATGTATGAAAGGGTATCTTTTAAAAATGTTGCATGCGCTGTATAACATTTTGCAGAAGCAATCGGAATGAATATTGAATACTTTATTTTAAATTTTTATATAAAACAGGATAATATAGAAAATTGGGAGAATTGAGAATGGAAGGACAGTATGTATTTGGATTTATTCCACATACTCAGTTTGGCTACCTCGCGTAACCATTATCAAGTTAATAAAATTATAAGTTAACGAGCTTATATAGAGGATGGACATATCTGTCGAAGAGACGACGGTCGATGGGGAAGAAAAGTATTGGAATGGCGCCCAAGAACTGGCAAACGAAGCATTGACCGACCCCCTACAAGATGGACTGACGATATAAGAAGAATAGCGGGAGTGACCTGGATGCGGAAGGCGGAGGATCGAAGAGGATGGAGACTCATGCGGGAGGCCTACGTTCAACAGTGGACGGACACAGGCTGATGATGATGATGATGATAGAGGATGGTGTGAGTGAGTATGTAGTATCTCAAATACAAAATAACGTATTTTTTTGTTGAGAAAAATACATTAGCCATTTGAAAAAAAATGGAACAATTTAAGCTAAAAATATTGAGTGTTTGTTTATTATGTTTAGACGTGAGCATATGTCAATCTTTATCATAAATAATCTAAATAACATACAGTGGTTAATTTTTAATTATACCTAAAATGTAACTTGTACTTATTACACAAGTATAAATAAATATATTTTTATATAATGATTTAATATTTAAAATTTTCAGCTGGATTATTTTGTTATGATTATAACAAATTGATTCAAAGTAAAAAAAATTATTTAGATTTTAAATAAATTATGTATGAAAGGGTAGAGTTATAGGTTATAAATTAGAATACCGAAATATGCTGATATTATTTCCTCGTCTAGTAAATTTATTATCAGTATGGATATTTTCATTAACTTGAGCATTTCTATACAACAGTCACACTTTTTCAGTGCAGACCTCGATTTATCAGTTGCTAGATGGCAATAATGTGAATAAGCGCATCATCAAAAATACTTCATCACCCTTCAATAATGCAGGTGTGAGGCAGAGAAGTCTAGTTCATTAAATACTTTATTACATTTTTTTTTTTTTTTTACATATTAGACCGTGAGCCTAACGTTGGGTATGCTAGCTGAACTACTGTTAAAAGTTGTTGGTAAGTTAAGAGTCGCAATTCTTTCTAATACATTTTTATGTTACGTGCAAACACAAATTTATGATACGAGTGCAACATGCATTTATAACGTCCGCGCGGCAGGTCTCTGATGCACGCAATCGTAAAACCATCGCGATGGTTGGTTTGCTGGAAAATACTTTAAAGGTATTTTTCTGCAATCGGCGACCTCACTGCAACTGCAACTGGTTGTAAGCGAAAATTTCGTAAAGCGAGCACATAAAAGTAAAATTATATCGTATAAAAGTAACCTGAAGTGCTGGGTTAATACCTTGACTCTCTCAAAGGAACACGTATTGTAATGTTTCATAACCACATTAACCTAAACTTGTATAGGAAATGTTATTAGATTGTTTGAAACAGTATAATTCAAGTTATGAGCGGTTGCAAGAAGAGTATAAACTTGTGTTATTTATATATTTAGCATTCACTTTGCGATCCATTTCAAATATTAAATAAATAAATACTTTCGACCTTGTTTTAACATTATCACACTGAGTACTGTGTATTAATTTGCTGGCATACCACGGATTCTCGCCATCGATGAAAGCTTCATCAGCTCCCATCATTAAGGCTTCAATATTTCTGAGCATGTACTATGTTGTATTTTAGAACGATATTTATTAACAAAAGATTACTGATCATGAGAAGATAGATCTTGCTGCTGACAGATGTTCCTGGTAGAAATTAATAGTGGTCAAATGAATCGAATGGCAAAGACATACTCGTGTACTATCTAACAATACTTTTAATCTGGGAGAAAGAAACTATTATACGAGTATATTCAATGTTTTATCAGAAGGATACAAAACATTAATTTTTATATTTAATGAAGTAAATTTTTTTATATTATTATTTACAAAATATGTATTTTATAACCAATTGTTCATGCTTAGTGAAATTCTATTCAAAGTACTTACATACCTTTAGAATTTCAAAAGTCACTTAATTATTAGCATGTTCATGGTGAGAAGTGATTGTAGGCGATAAAGATTTAAATAAACAAGTTCGAAATCTCCCTTCTCCGGTTGAACTTAATTGGGACGAATTAATTATTTTTTCTTAACAACAAAAGGAACAAATACAATAGTACATCTAGAGTTATGTTGCTATGTCCCAAATATACGAATATCATGCAAAATCATATACACAATTACAGTAATAAATAAACAGAAGTTTTTTCGTAATTGTAATAAAATTTAGTATCGAGTGAAATTAAAAGGACATGAGTATTCTGTATGCAATTCGAATCGACAATGATTTTTTCTACTGATTATTCGGATAATAAGATGGAATTCGCTATTATTTTTTGTATTTATTAAAATTGTATATTATAATATTATTAACAGCTAATTATAGCTTAGTTGTGGCTTAAAGGATAACATTGTTTTAACTTATAACATATTTTTGTATTCAAAAAGAGTACGTTTTTATGCGTCAGAAAATGATATTTTTTTTAGACCATAGATCATTTACAAGGAATAATTTGAAATCATCAAAATTGAAATTAACACCGATAATTGTTAACCTTTTAAAAAAACCCATTAATTTATAAAAAAGAACTAGTTACACCATGATGATCGGCAAATGAGTAAAAAATTACAAATAATAATGCAAAAAACGCCACAAATAAATATTATTCGTAATTTCGCAATAACTTCATTTAAAAAAATTTCACTATCGCTTAAACGGTTCTGCTGTTTATAAGCCATACACTCTTCGTCATTTAACTGTAATAGTCATAGAGGAGCTTCTTAATTTGTATAGAAGTTTTTATAAAATAAATTCAAGTTATTTAATTTAAAAAATAAATGGAAGAAATAATATTATTGCTTCCGCATAATTAAAGCGCCGAGATCTGCGCTAGTGTTTCATCTCGTGATTCGCTACATTAGTGCAGGTTCCCGGCGCTAATTGCACCTCAAAGTGAAAAAGTGAGCGAAAGTTTTCTCTGAGTGGGTTTGCTGGACGGGGGCGCCGCCCACCTCCCCGCCCCCCGGTAGTATTCCCATCGATCGCCGGCGGCGGGCGGCAAGGGCGGCGAGCAAGACTCAGTGCGGCCCTAGACCTACACCCTCTAACACACCCTTGCCCTAACGAACACCATTAAATGCCATCAAATGATATGAGTCCTATCATGCTGATATTATCAATATATGCCACGGTTAATCCACCGGATACTGCGGAATCCACTCGCGATGACATAAAAATTACAGATTTAAAAATCTAAATAATAAGAACGTTCATAGCTTATATATTGTAGCACTTATATATTATATATTTATAAAAATATGTTATATATACTAGTAAATATTGATAAATAAATTTTTTATACTAAAGAAAAGTAGGATCCATAAGTTAATTGTATTTTTTTATTTTAAGGGATGGTAAGAAATATTGTCAGAAGAGTTAAAAAAATAAAACATCTAAGCGTTATTTACATTGAATGAACGAAGTGAAAAGCAATATTATTATTTATATTTATACGAGTATACTCGTACATCCCAGGCAATGAATATTTAAATAACAAAAGCAAATACCATTTAATTCTGTAATGTATCAACCGAATAAAAACAAAAGGAAGTATATTAATTTTTTATCACTATACGTATTTTTGACCTCCTTCCTCTGTCATGAACTCTATCCTTCTCATATTTTCAATGTTTTGAGCATTCACTTTGATTCTATCCTTCTCCATTCTCTTAGAACTTAAAAGTGATGGACTGACAAAGTGCTGCTGAAACCGTCGACTCATTTGATTATTATTAACAGTTAGTAAACGTGATGCATGTCAAGACAAAAGTACAACATTACTATCTATTCTTCTTCTTCTTCTTCGTGTCAGTCTATCTATTGAATAAGTGTATTTATATTATTTTAATAACCGCATATTTTATTAAAAACAAAACTAATTGTTATAATACATATTAGTACATTCCAGAAGTGCATGATACACAGCTTAAATGTAAAAAAACAGGTATTTTTGTGATGATGGCATTTGTATATGTGTTATCAAATCATATCACGTCAACAATAGTTGCACAATCCAGTACCAATTCATATAGCACCTTCTTAAAAATGTAGTTTTTGAAGAAAAGTACTTAACCAAGGAATTTGCAATGTATTCAATTCTGTTCTTCTTTTGTAATGATCAATGCATTTTTAATTATTAATTCTTGTTAAAATACTTATAATATATTTAAATATTTCTATTCCTTTGAACCAGAATTTGGATATTTGCTGTCACCAGCTGATAACATCAACAACCTCAGTGGAAACAAAACCATATTTTTAGTACGAAAAGTGAAAATACATTTTTTTACTAGAAGATACTGCGTTTTGTTACACGTTGCGTTAAAACGGCCATCGATACAAAATTTAGACACCGTGTGTGTATAGACAGGCGGTACCTTTATCGATCTAAGTGAAGACATAAAGGTGCATACTGCGTTTCAGGCCGAGGCCGACGTAGGAAGCTCACGTAACGCCGCTTCCTTTGGAGCATTCGTATCGGGGAACGATAAAAGTTGTGTTCGCGCGGGGCGGACCGCGCGGCGACTGAGCGGCTACAACTGCTGGATACTAATTTATTTTTGATGCCCAATCAATCATTGTCAATTTTCGGCCGCGCATCCCCCCACCCGGGGAGGTTCCACAAATCAATTATTTATTTATTCTAAGCGTTTTAACAGACCGACACGATTCCTCGATATTATGATTCATTATGTGCCAGAGTGTAGTCTTAGAAATTATGCTTTGATAATAAAATTAACTTTCATTATCCACGCTTATTTGGTTTAAAATTATTTTTGGTGATGTAAATGAAAGAGGATTTTTAATCATGTCAAAAGATTTATCATTGACGACATGTTTCGACTTTGTTGTGAAGGCATTCTCAAGTGACAATGGCTCGTCGACAAATTGAATTATTAGTTATTTTTATTAATTGAAAAAAAGTACATTTAATTATTGTATTGTTTTGTATTTATATTAAACTCGATTCAATTCGGATACACATTTTCTCGTAATTAGGCAGTGTAGTAATAATTTTAAGAATTATGTTTCATGCACAGTATTCATTTATTAATTATTGTCATTCTTGAAAATATTGAATAGTAATTGAAGGATTTGGCACACTACAGCGCCCACGATAAAACGTTCAATATGAAAGAACATGTTGGAGTGGCGCCCAAGAATCGATAACAAGGTGTCGGTAGATGCCTTTCTAGACAACTTTTAATTAAATCAGATGAACAGCAAGAGGAAGCAGAGGACCAAAATGATGGAGTAACACGTATGGTGGCAACGAATTGAAAGAAGATGAACGCAGAGTCATGATGATAATCGTTTCATCATCATCATCATCAGCCTGTGTCCGTCCACTGTTGAACGTAGGCCTCCCGCATGAGTCTCCATCTTCTTCGATCCTCCGCCTTCCGCATCCAGGTCACTCCCGCTATTCTTCTTATATCGTCAGTCCATCTTGTAGGGGGTCGGCCAATGCTTCGTTTGCCAGTTCTTGGGCGCCATTCCAATACTTTTCTTCCCCATCGACCGTCGTCTCTTCGACAGATATGACCTGCCCATTGCCACTTGAGTGTGCCTATTCGTTGGGTAGCATCCACTTAGATAGAATCCGAAACGAGGAAATACGCAGAAGAATCGTTTCATAGAAAAGGGAAAATAGAGGTTTGTATATTTTCGTATATATATAGCGTTCATTTTAACATCCATTTTAAACATTAAATATGTATAATTTTAAACGAACTCCCCACTATAAACAAACTCTATGCACTTTGAATAATTGAGATAGTGTAAGAAATAATAAAAAAATATTTTTCAAAGTATATTAATTGTTGACTAGTTAATACGAAATTGCACATGGCGCAGGAAACCATGATCTCATTTCTATAAACGGCAGTTACTCAACGTGATACATTTAAATCAAATTTAATTTAAATTACCAATTTTAAATTGAGTTTGTTATGGCATTATCATGCCGTCAAATCTAAAAGTACATTACATCTTTGAAATAAATGAATTTCTGGTAATAAAGATTAATTATTCGAAGAATTCAAAGAATGTTTCTCTCGCGTAGACGGGGCCGCGTGGCCTGAATATATTTTAACTACAGCCGCTTACGATCATTGTAGATTTCAGGCTGCTTCAGGCGTCCGGACTGAGACAAGGTGGGGAATATGGCGCGAGGCATTATTTATTAAGTGTTTCTGTCATTCTGCGGAGCGCCGTCAATAAATCACGAAATAATTTAATTCAATGAAGTTCAAAACTGTTGTTTGCGGGAGAAAATTCACTGGGAATTAAGAGAGTGAAAATTTAAAATAAAAAAAAAAAAAACAAATTTGACGACGCAATTACAAGATTAAATACTTTTGTTTCATTTTAGGACAAATATTCACATAAAATCAACGTTAAAAAGTGTAACAGGCTTAAGTGTTGTAGGAATTGACCTATCATTAAAAACCTCGGGCCATAAGTTAAACTTAATATTTATGTAGTCGACTGTCTTACAGGATGATAAGAACCCTTAAATGAGTTACAAAAAAGGGATTATACTTATTTATAGCAAGCAATCCGTGTTTACTATACTCGTATATATAAAATACGTCTTTTGCAATTCGGTAACTGCGAGTATAATGTATCTCCTGAGAGCTCTTGTAGTTAGTAAATAATCTATGTATAATGAGGTATACGCCTGTGATAGTCCTGAACGTCCGGAACTAATATTTAATTTTAAATAAGCTTACAAAAAAAAAAAAACCAAACCGATAAAATTTATAAAAATATCATTTATTTCCGTGGTGTACTTAGGAGAAATTGCTATTCGCATAATGAACTTTTAGCAACACGATCCGTTTCAAAGAACCAATTAAGTTCGCAGGACAAAGTCCCAATACAGTTCTTAGAAGAGAATATACTTTACACACGCAATAACTAAAATGTTAAGAGTGTCACACTAAGTTGCCTGCTAGTCGCAGCTTTTGGAAGCCGCTGCTGTTGGCCGTAAAGCAGCCTAGTAATACCAATACATCTAACGGATGGCAAGTAGCCTATATTGACTCACGCTGTAGATAATAAATATGATCAGCGCATTTTAGAGAACACGTGGTTCCACACGCTTACACGTGGTATCTGATAGGAATGGAATGTATATTTTTGTAAAGAGACCGCGTGATTAGATGTGCGCAACTTATTTGTTAGAAAATGGAATTATAGTTACCCGCGTCCTTGCCGCCCTTGACGCAGATCCCGAAGCCGTGGGAGGCCTCCGGAGTGTCGCGGCTCATGGTGACAGTTCTCGTGGTCAGCTCATGGATGTTAGGTGCCGATGTCTGCAGGTATGACCTTCCTTCCCGGTACCCCGCCTGCAATCACCAGCACAGTCAATAACTATGCGCTAAAGGCTGTTGATTGATAAATACAAGAACAGATCATTATCTTAGTGTGAAATTAATGAGACGATACAATAATTAACGTAAATACTATGAAAAAAGAGCGTTCCAAAAGAGATTGGCGTCACACCTCAAAAAACGTCAGGAAACAATTGAACACAACAGAAAAAAAAGATACTCGTTAGCAAATGATTTCAAATGTTGTTCCGAATTTGAATTGATTTTCAATACATTTTGAAATGTATTTACATTTTTATAATCAATTCGGTAGGTATCTGCCTGTATCCGGCAATATTTTACTTTTTATTTTAAATAATGAACATAATGAACTTTATTTATTCCTCATTTTGTTACAATTACAATTTAAATGCTATTATTTTACAAACTTTTGGATGCACAGGTCAAACGATATTATGATCAAAAATGTTTTGAACATAGATTAAAATAAATGTTTTGTATACTTTCAAAAAATTTAAATAAGTATAGACGGTTAATATATTTTAGTTTTTTTTTATCGAAAATCTTCCACAAACCGATCATAAACTAGATGTGTTTAACGAAGGACTAAAATGTCAGTGTGGTGGGTATTTAAAATTCACCTACATATAAAAATGAAAATAATGTTCTACAAAATACACCCATTTCAGACGCGAAATTTGCTCGGGCGTAACACTAGTTGCATGGTGATTTGAGTATACAGTCAATAGAGTTTTGGTTTTAGGTACTTCTTTGTAGATTTAATTTTAAAATGTAAAAAAACAATGATTAGATGATGTTGGTACCTGATGTTAATAAAATAATTTATTTTCTGTTTACTCTTATTTTAAAATTGTGATAGAAATATTCAATCTCGCACTAATTTCTCCGGAATACAATCAAATACTGACTCAAAAAGCTTCTATTTTTTAGTAAAAAAACAAACATTTAATTTGGAAGAGCCGAAATATTGACTCGTTTTTTCGAAATTTCGGTCGAGCATTTCAAATATTGACGTCTTACAAATTCCTGTACTTGCACCTGGTTCACATAATGTAATACAATCTCGTGGGAACTGTAGCATATACCCAACATTTTTTTACAACTGTATGAACGTTCCAACGAAATTTTTTTTGTATAAAAAACATAACAATATATAGAAAATTTGAATTTATATTTCCCAATTTAAAATTCCGTGAAATATGAAAAAACGAACAATTGCATACACGATGTTCTAGAAAATTACATTTCGATTTACAGTTTTCATTTATAAAATGGTTTTGTGAAAATAAGAAAACCAACTGTTAATATATTTTTAGCGAACAATACGTGACCATTGCTTTTTTGGTATATAATTTTTCTAAACATCAAATATATATACAGTGAGACCCCGCTTAACGCTGTTTCGTTTAGCGCTGTTTCGGTTTAGCGCTCTTTTATTTCAACCCGGGATTCCCCGAAATAGTGCGCAGCGTTAGGTTTGCAAATATGTTTGTTTATAACATTTCTATATATTATATCTTATATTTATATAGACATAAAAAACATTTATCTCACTATTCTATAATTGTATATATACATATACTGTCTTGTAATAAGTTTTATACTTATTACAAACTCGCAAAATACTTCTGTCTTTTTTTTTGGCTATTATTCTTAAAATGGTGGTTAGGTATACCTGTATGTATATGCTACAAGCATAATATGTATGGAATATGTATAAAATGTATAAAACATATATATTGGTTAAAATGTATAGATTATATTAAGTACATCAAAAGGTGTCTGGTGGAGATTGAGATTGAGTTTAAGTTGGGGCGAGGCTGTAAAGAATCGATATTATTATATGAATGATGCTGAAATTGTTAACTTACCTTAAAAAATTGTATAAAATCATGTAATTGTGTAAAATTATGTAAAAATATATAAAATTGTGTAAATACTGAAATAACAAAGATGAATCCCACGCCTCACACAAGATCCATCTTTAAGTAGCGTGGTAAGCGAATTTACAAAAAAAAAAAACATGGAATGTAATTACTGTTAATTTATTCTTAAATATATCTTTTTATATTTGCTTAAATAAAAAATAAAAAAAAACGAAACAGTGTAGTTGTTTTTTTGTTGTTTGGTGCGGTGCTGTACGGACGCATTTTTATCATTTGAAACATTTGTTGACATTATTGGAAGTATGAATTTATATAATATAATAATAATATAACGATTAATACACTGACAAATATTATGATACGAAAAACAAGAAAAGAAAGCAACCAGAAAAGGCATTTCACTGGAAACTAAAATGCAAGTGATTAGATTAGATTCTGGTGAACGTCAATCTCAATTTGTTAAAAAATATCCAAATTTTGACAGGAGTTCAAAAGCAAGACCGGGTGTTTAATATGCTTTATCCACTTATCAACAACTTCTAACAGAACGCAAAAGGAAAACGCAAACTACATTAGATGCCTTCTTGACAAAAAGACAGAAAATTGGAAACGCAGAATATACTGAATGATCTGACTGACTTAGAATTTTATTTGTTTTTATAAGTATATTCGTTTATATTGTTTTAATTTTTGTAAGAAATAAATGTTTGGTTTTATTTTTATTAAAAATAATAATTATTAAATTTAATACCTAACCAATTTTCTATCCATCTTCCCCTAACCCCATTACTTACATGTTAAGATAGCCTCGTTTAGCGCTGTTTCGCATTACGCTCTACTTTGATGGAACGTATCCACCGCGTTAAGGGGGGCCTTACTGAATTTGTAATACATTCAGTATGTACCACGAGGGTAAACTTTTCGAATGTAGGCCACATAAAATATTAAAAATGATCTACGGCCGCAAGTAAAATACTTGATACCTCAAAAATATAAGCCATCAAAAAATGGTCCCATATACAAGCCTTGATCTCTGAAAAATTTTGCCAAGAAAAAAAATTTCATCATAACAAACATTTTTTTTTAAATATCTCGTGGGTGGTACAAAATGGACTCACAACCTGCTGTTTGCCTAGGACTAATAATTATAGTATTGGTCGTCAAAAAATCATTATACACCACATATATACAGTAGTTCATCCCAAAAACCGCAAAAAAATTTTTCGTGAAATTCTACGAAACCATGGCCTCTTGCATAAAAGTTGATTTCAAGTGGTTCTTATTGATTCAAAATAACGATCCTTAATTTTAAAAAATGCATAAAAGCACGACAGTAGCTTTGTCTTTGAGGAAAGTTCTTAAAGCATTTACCCATATTGAGAACAAAAAGAGAAGTCAACAGACGCATACATCAAGCAAAGCTAGCGTTCAATAAAAAAAGAAAAATTCTTGAGTCAAAAAATATTAATTCAAAGCTCCGCAAGCAACTTGACGAAACATTTGTTTAGAGCATCTTGATGATGAAAAAAGACTAGAGGCCTTTGAGATGTGGTCATACAGAAGAATTCTCGGAATTTCCTCGAGAGACCGCGTCACAAACAATGAGGTTCTTGCATAATCAAGGAGGATATGCGCCTAGTAAGAACCATCTCAGAGAGGCGAGCCCGATGGATCGGTCACATCATGCACCACGATGGTCTTCTTCACGACACTGTGGAAGGGATGGTTGAGGGTAGAAACTGTAGAGGGCGCCATATATGGGAGTATTTGCAGCAAGTGTTCGAGGACATGATTTGTAGCTCTTATGCTGAGCTGAAGAGGACTGCAGAAGATCGAGAGGAGTGGAGATCGAGATGCAAGATTTTCTTGCTGCAAAGCAATCTACCAGATTGATACTACGAAGAAGGCCCACATTGATTATACTCTGAATGAGCGCGTCATCAACGAGACTTAATTGACATCCAATGTGATGCGCATGTGAGGCGACTAAAGTAGCTTTGCCAGTTACACGCCTTATAATATTATATTATATGATATAACGATATTTGCGGTAGTTACATAATGGCATAACGATTGTATGAGTTGTCCGGGAATTTGGCTCCAACCGTCGCTGGTAGATTAAGTTCTTCGTCAGACTTGTCACGCATCGCAAGCAGTTGGGTTATTTATGGGTAAATATTCAGAGCTATTTACATTGAGCTCTCGGCGCTCGCTTTGGCAGCCTGATAAAAACTTCCTCGGTGGACTAGACATTTTAGTATATTTAAATATACACACGCGTCCATGTCAACCTACATTAAATATTGCCCGTAATTTAGACGGGTAATTTTATACGTTTGAATGTTATTATTAACTAATTGGAGAGTGAGGTTAATAACCCGGCATCGTTAAACATATTGATTATGTCCTCACAATAGAAAATCAGTTACAACGAATCTGATAAAAATACTCTTACGTTGTGAGTGTTGGAAATTATTAAAAAATTAAAAATATTATTTTAGAATACTTTAAAATAATTCATTTTTAATGTTTTAATTACCTGGCTTTCTTGTCTGCCTGTTTGTTCATTATCAACGACTATTTAATTATGCAATTGATTTATACTAACTTTTCAATGATCTAGAAATTGCTGTTAATATTAATTAAATACAAAACAGACAACAATAATTACTTAAAAAAAAAAACATGTTTATGACGAACTGAAATGTATGAAATATTTTTACATGCCCATAAAGATTCCTCATACAATAGCACATCGTAAGCGCGGTTCTCGTTAGAACTCGCGGAAGTTAACCAACATTGGGGGCGGACCAAAACTTGGTTGGGTCACCGCCTGTTATTAACCACGTAACTCTGGTCCAGTTGAGTTGCTTCTAAGTTCCTAATGGTTCTGGCTACGGAAACGTCGGACTTATCCGATCTCCGTAAAAATTAAGATTAATAATAAAATATGCTTACTATAGCAGCCGCCTCTTCAATTCCTCGGGTTTAGCCCTGAAGGTTGTCGGGAATATATATGTTTACAGGTAGACTTTACTGTACAAAGTTGTCTTGGGACGAGGAACGAGCAGTGGCAGCTGCTTTATGGTATCCATATGCTCCGAATTCGGAACGGATATGGAAAAAAACTGACCCCATATAAATAGTCCTGAAAGTTCGTAGAGTGCAAGAGTGTAAAAAGAGTTCGTAGAGTGTAAAAAGTCTACAGACTTTACATACAAACTCAAATTATTTGTATGCGTCTCACGTTATTCTTTCTTTCTTTTAAAATTATTTCCCCGTTAAAAATATTGAATAAATACATTGTAAAATTTAGTATTGTGAACTTTTATTTTTCCATTTTATTCGAAACACCTGTGTTTTAATAAAACGAAATTCAGCGCAATGTCATAAAGTCGTAACATGAATTCTACAGTCATACGCCAGCATACAAGAAAATTGTATTCTATATTTCCCTCACGAGTTTTTTTTCGATTCCTGGGCGACGGAAGTTGTCTTCAATAATTCCGGAGAAAACAATAAGCACCGGAGTGTCGCAGAGCCTTGTTTAGAGGCAGCTGCTATTTATGACCTTCTGGTTCCCAAAAACACCGCCAGGAACCAGAATTTCAATTTAAAATAACGCCTTTGCCGGGAAAAGTTTGAATTCCAATAAGCCGGTAAGTTTTCCGAGAATCGCCAACAACGTAATCTCATCCAAATTTGAATCCCACCTACTTTACATTCCAAATAAATTAATATGATAATGAGACTAGCTTAATAACGCTCCGTAACTCTCACGGAAAGATCTAGAATACACGTAGTGGCCATCTATCTACCTTTATCTACATTCCATAATATATTTCCTCGTCCATTTAGAGCCTATAGCTACCGCATTTCATAGCTATGCAACTTAAGTCAGCAGTTTCATACTTTCACTTTTTTTACATTAACACAAACGGGTAGATGTAACAATATCGATAGATAGTAGTGGAAAAATTATCTTACGTATGCACTGCATGTTAAATGTTGACCCCCCAACGTCATAGACTACAGCCCAGCATTCACGCATCACGCTATGAAACAGGAATTCGATATGAATGAATGGTGTCTACGGTACGACTTTGGTCTACCAATAATTTTAGTTAATTAGATTTGACTGGCATTTGACGGGTGAGGCATCATATTCACACCAACCGGGTTTATTTATAGAGATCGAATTTATGTCATTTCGTATGTTAAGAAAACGCTTTACCACTAAGCTATACCAGCCGGAAAATATTCACTTTTTTCTTATATAACCGTTAAATATGTTCAAATATATACGATCTAAAGAATTGACAGAAACTACGATATCCGAAGCACCTCTTGTATTTTCACTTTAGTATGATTTTACAGCATATCAATTGCATATCGTGTCATTTTTCATATTTAATGTTTTGTAATTTATGATAATAATATATATAATTAATTTAAATGATTATGATTCACCTGTGGATTATATAATTGTACATTCCTCATGATTGAAAATAAGTTTATTTAATCGTGCCAATGTAATTAGTTGAAGGCATAATAAGAGTGTTTTAATTGTTATATTTTCTCCTATTTCCAGAAGTACTTTTAGTAAGTACAGTGGTATACTTCTAAGAAGATGCGACAAAGACAAAACGACTTTACTTCAGAGGATAGCGCACCGCAGAGAAAAGTAAAATGTCTTTACTTTGCTCATTGAGCTTAAATTCCCCGGGAACTTACGACAGCCTATCATTTGATTGCCCGGAAGTCTCTAAGTTATTATATAATTACTGAAACTGTTGGATTTCCTTGCTTTGAAAGAACCAGTTCCGCATTTTTTAAATGTGTTAATAAATAAATCGAATATTTTATTAGACGATTGACGAGTTGGGACAGATACGAGTTTCATAAGGACTTGTATAAACGTTTTTCTTTCATTTAAGCATCTCTGCATCCACAGCTTCTTTTAGGTACATTCATTTTCGCAGAAAAATAAAAAAATAATAATACAATGCAGTTGCAGTATCTGAGATATATTTTATAATTTTTTAATCACATTTTTAAGGATATCGGATGATAAGATGTACTTGTGTCCAAGATAATTTAATCTTGAGGTGACTCTTACCAACCTGTGACATGTAGTGTACGTAATTGATAATCATTTAAGAACTTTACGCGTCCAATGTTGCTTAACTTCAATGATCGAAAGAAAATCCCGTCATACGTTTAATAAGTAATTTTCCTTTGGGTTAAGCCGCCCTTTAGACTGAACGGTCTAGGGCTCAGAAGCATCGGGTAGTAAGACGGTATCTTTCATGCTGGGAAGCAAACGATACTAAAGATGTCTTTTTATCAAGCCCCCGGGCTGACATCTTAGTACTGATTCTACTTAAAATATAGCTTCATCAGCTTAAGAGGGAAAAATAAACCAAGGTATTCTTCCCGTTCTGTATTTTAGATCTTTAGGAATTTGGGAATCTTATTGATTATGTTTTAGCATAGAATTCATTTCATCCAATAAATTTTAATAAAAACACGACCCTTAAAATTCTGAGTGAGCATGGTAAATAAATGTGATTAATGTATTATTTTATTTATGGAGATATTTTTACAAAATTAATATGATCGGTAGTAGAACTCGGTAATTTTCTCTCACAAAAGGCACTACCACTGATCCTTAACCACGGGCAAATTGTGTACTCGTACAACACGCTTTTTGAGCACAAATTTGTTTAGCTAGATATTTATTATACCTACTCGTAATCCTCCATTTTACGAGCGCCATATAAACACAATGAGAGAGAGAGCGTACTGAGTACCAAGCATGAATGTAGGAAATTTTATTAAAAAATGAATAATTACTACCAACGTACCCGTTACAAAACATTTATTTTTCCATCTATCGTTACTTTTTCTTTGTAACACGATTATTTTTTTGAATAATGACTCCCGATTTGTATCTCTTGAAATTTGTTAAATTTGGTTTAATTTCGGATTGAATTGCTGATTCAAAAAATAATATATTACTTCGTATAGAAGTATTGTTGAAATCTCTTGATTCTAAGTCCTCCAGTTAGTGACGCTATATCTTGAACAAATTACATTATTGGCCATTTGTTAAAAACAATACATAGTTTTTATGGTATTTTTTCTAGAATCGAGCACATTATATGTTCTGTGAAATACATACTTGTGTAAAACGTGAACCTTCTTGCCACTTCTTGCCATTCTACAATTTAATCATCATTTCGTCCATCTAGAAATCAGTTGTATTTAAATATACTTTTATTTCTTGATACATAATTATTGGAATTGTATAGTTGAATTATTGCTTAAAATAATAAATATAACACAGTACAAAATATATTTCAATTGTAACAAGTTTTACAGGAAAAACTGAAAACTGATATGTTTTATACTTAATAAGTTTTGATGCAATATTCTGTCGTAAATAAATATTTTAAATAACCTTTTTTTCATTACATTTTATAAAATCATTACTACAATCCCAAAGTAAATAGCTACATAATTACATGCATAAATTTTATACCATTTGTGTATCTAAGTACATCATTGAAATAGAAGTGGAAGAGAGCATCCATGAAGAGGAGTGGAGGATACTCGTAAACACACACAATACATTGTCATTAGCTTTAATGCTCTAAAGAAGAGAGATATAATAAACATTATCAGTAACTTTAATATTATAATTTACTTGTTATCTATCGCTACTTGTGGAGTGTTATACTGCCGTCCGGTATTCACAAATTGTACGTTTTTCCAGTGACTCCATATGTTCATGGTGCGACATTTATCAACCATCGATTTTTAAGAATGCACTTACGTTTTTACAAAGTTTGAGTTATAACCTTCAGACATACGAGGGGTATTTATGGAGAAAGGTATTAAAATATATTTTAATTTTAGGCTTTTTTGGAATTCAACTCACAACCACTGACAAGAAAATGCCTAATAAAATTGTATGACATAGTGATTATTATTTATTGAGATTTCTTATAATAAATACCAATTGAATGCTTTAATTTGAAAACAATTCAAAGAATAAAATATAAATAATAAGCCATATTTTTAGTGAGTTTATTGCCAGTAACTGGATATCTCAATAGTAAGTTGAGAACAATTTGAACGAAGATATCATTATTATTCGGTGTAATTGTGGTAGAAAAAATTCAACCCAGGTGTAAGTCTATAATTATTATATACCTGTGAGTGTATCACTATTTACTATAAATGAAATAAAAAGAGAAAATGTCATAATGAAATCCAATTGAAAACATTAAGTGACTATTTTTATGCTCTTTATTTAATTACATGCTATTAATTTATAATTTACTGTTTATTTCTAGTTTTACGGTTGCAAGAAGGAGACAAAGCAGGATCAATCGATAATTTTGAAAAATAATTTTAAGAGTAAAAAAGAATATTGCAGGGCGGCAAAGTCTAGTGGTAAAACGTTTGTTTGTAATTCAGCCGCAGTCTATGCAAGTTCGCGAGGTTTTGCCTTGGAGGCTCTTGGGAACTATATGTAGTATGTTCCCATGTGGACCTCCGGGTATGCAGGTGTTCTGGGACAAGGCATACACAATCTGAGCTTACAAAACTGTAAATCGGCTATTTGGGGTGCCCATATACTGCAAATATGGAGCGGATATGGTAAAAAATATTTATTTTTGTATTGTGAGTCATCGTAGTCGTGTTGCTCAAGATTGAGTAAAATCACACAAATAATCTCATAAGATTATAATTATGATTCTTCGTAAGTGTTATCCGGGAAATTATTGCGGATGCTTAACATTGCCTTCAGTAAAAGATTTCAGTGAAGACATGTCTATGTGATCTCAATATGAAACAGGGAGTCGGTCAACGCTTCATTTGCCAGTTCTTGGGCACCACTCTATCACTTATTTTCCCCATCGACCATCGTCTCTTTAACAGATATGTCCTGACCATTGCCACTAAAGTGTGTATTCGTTAGATAGCCTTTATTACCCCCCTACTTGAGTTCTTTTTCGGATATCTTCATTTTAGAATCTATCTTTTAGAGACACTCCAATCATTGAGTCTTTACATGGCACGTTGAGTGGCCTTTACTTTATGGGTAAGACTTGCTATTAGATTCTACATCTCTGCGCCATAATTTAATAATGGAAGGATGTATTGGTTAAATTTCTTAGTTTTAAGACATTGCGGAAATATTCGCTTTGAAACTGTACTAGTTTTCCACATGCTGCCCATCCCAGTTGTATAAGCCAGTCGATTTTTTCGAGAAGTTATTTCGTCCTTGTTGGAGTATTTGTTCTAGATAAGTATATTAAATAACAACCTCTATTTCTGTTTCTCCGATGTATATCGACTTAAAAGTCTGGGATATATGACTATTTATCATGGCTTTAGTTTAATCCATGTTCTTTTTCAGACCAATTTTGCTCGACGCTTCATTTAGGTTGTAGAGCGTGTTTGGAAGCTTATTAGGTAATTCAGGTATAAGTACTTTGTCTAGAATTGTCTATATCTCGATTGAGTCAAATGCTTTATCGAAATCTATAAAGGCGAGGTAGAGTAGCTGATTATATTCTTCGCGTTTTTGTATGATTTGTCATAGCGTGTGGATATGGTCAATAGTACTAAAGCCTTTCCTAGAGCCAGCTTCCTCTCGAGGTTGAAATTGGTCAAATCGATCCGTCAACCTGTTAGTTAGCATTCTGGAGAAACTTTATATAAATGAAAGAGAGAAATCGGTAGGTAGTTTTTAAGCAATGATTTATCGCCTTTTTTGTGGAACAAAATCACTATACTGTTACTCTATGTTGCCGGGGTTTCTCTATTTTATATTACACTGTTGAATAGTTCAAGTTATTTCAACAGAAGGGTTTCTCCTTCTTTGAGAAGCTCAGATGTAATTCCGTCTTCTTCAGGGGTTTCGTTCCTTTTGAGTTGTTTTAGGGCCGATTTAATTACGTTTATGCTAATATCTGTAATGTCTTTGGCCAGTGTTTTGTGAGATATTGAGATTATTAAATCTAGGTAATCAATACTGAAACAATGAAAAAAAGATAGTTGGGGTGAAAAGTAAAGTTTTTTGGGGATGTGATGGTGAGGGTGTACTGACGTGGTGAGTGGTGCTGGGCGGACTGCTGGCGGGTGCCTGTGCAGGGGCGGGGGCGGCGCGGCGTGCAGGGCGGCCGCCCTGCCCCAGGAGCCGCAGCACCTGCTCAGGTGAGATGGGGCGCTTCTTGGGGGCGCCGGCGGGGGCGGCGCGTGAGCCCAGGTAGGTGCCGCGCGGCCGGTGCCCCAGAGCGCTCGCCGGGCGCTCCACGATGGTGTAGGAGGTGCCGGGCGGGGAGTAGTACATCCCGGGGCGCTCGCAGCAGCCGCGCGCGTCCGTCTGCGAGCGCGACAGGCGGCCCAGCCCCGCGCGCCCCCGGGCCCCGCCCCCGCCCAGCGCGCGCCCCCGCCCCCGCCCAGCTCCGACAGCTCGGACAGCTCGGGCTCCCCCATCCTCATGCCGGGGGACGGCCGGCGCCTCTGAAACACAACAACACAATCAGCATCGCCATCTTACTGCCCACTTGGCAGGTAGCACATCAATCTGGTAATCTAGCAGGCTGCATCATCACCCTGTCAAATAGGACATAAATTAATACTGTTGTTGATGTCCGCTCCCTAACTAGAGAATATGGAAAACATCTGTCGGCTGTCATAGTCGTCGCGTAATCACATGTCAGCTCCGCTTCTCTCAGCTCCGCCAAGTACATTCTATGTATTCTTCCCAATGGTCTTCAAGAAAAGGTAGCTAGCTGCCTAATATACACATAAATATTTTTGTAAGACTTTTTCCCTCGTTGTAAGGTTAAAAAGAAAGAACTTTTTACAAGTCGTATCTCTCGAGTGAATAATTCTTTACTGAAATTCAATACGTCTAATCCTTATGACTGTCGCACCATGATACTTTTAAAAATATCAATTACCTAATAACAAATGTATGAAAAAATACTTTGTGTTGCAAAAAAATGCATAAATGGCATTCAGTATGCAGCTATAGTTGTTCTGGGATGTCGGACCACAAGGGATTCTGGTGAAAATAGAAACGTCAAGCGAACCGAGTCGAGTTGATACTTGTTATTGGATAAACTGGTGCTTAATAAGAAAAACACACCACTAGAGGAAGCTCTTATTTATTTGAAATTAAAGAGAAAATAAAGGAATTAACATAAAATTCCACGAAAAAAGCGAGAGAAGTTAGCGTTACACTCTCAAACGCAAGGAAACAATAGAACGCAACAGAAAAAAAACAAAGATACTCGTACACAAATGAATTCAAATTTAGTTCCGAATTCGAATCTTATTTCAATACATTTTTAATATGTAGCTATCGCTTACATAATTAATTCAGTAGGTCGATGGATATCGACGGCAATTTTTTAATTTTAGTTTTAAGTAATAACATTATTTATTAAGTATTATATATGAATTTATAATCTGCCATTCTCAACAAATTAGAACTAAACTGTTGCTGAAAAATTACAATTTAACTGCTAATATTTCATAAGCGTTAAGATATACAGATCTAACGAGAATATTTTCATATATTATATATTCTCAAAGTAAAACCGAGCCCTTCAAAGAAAAACAGCCATAGTTAATGTAATAGTGTTTATTATAGAATTTAATAAATAACACATATCCGATACAGTAATTGATATGGACCGCATAATATTATGGACCTCAAATTGATGGGTGGAAAACAGACATTGATTTTACGAGACCGGCACGAACGTCACTGCGATGGCGCTGACGGCCATCACTGACAAAGACGGAGCCTGACCGGGTGGCGCTTTGTCCCTTTGTCCCCGTACACCGACCGTGAATACTCCGGATAATAGGGGACTTACCATCCCCCGCTTTGCATTATCGGCGACATTCCGGTCCTCCTCACGCTCTGACATCACTTCACTGTAAGCTCCTCTCCGTGTTTTCACAAAAGGATCCGTCGATCTCGTTTTACGCAACACGATATTATGAAAACTGCCATAGAATGTTAAGGAAACGTATCCCGTTACCGCCGCGTGATTTATTTACAAAGTTAACTCGGCGAAAACACAAATAAAGCGTGATTTATTAAGCGTCGTGAAAGTACTTTATATATTATGAAAGTAATAAAAAAATGGCCGCTATGCACGAGTATCAGATTTATTGCTCAGCCCGATGTGTACGGCAATAAAAGCATCGATATTGAATTTCAAGACGTTTTCATCTCGGGCGCTGCTGAAAAAATTGGCACACTCAAATGACAGCATGTGCAGAAGAGACAACGATCGATACGGAGGGAAAGTGTTGGGATGATATCCAAGAACTGGAAAAAATGTCGAACAACTTAAATACTATGTTTTCATGAACCGAGTGCCAGCGGCTAGAAATACCACGCTCACGTTTTATCAATAAAAAAAATGTTTTTCGTATGGGTGATCTCGGCAAGTAGGAAGCAAATAGAACGACGTTCTATTTAATCACATGATAGCAGCTAATTCATCTACTCATTACGTGTAAGCATAGCATTCACTACACGGACTTGCTGCATGACATTGCGAGACTTAAAAATAAGGAAGAAGAAGGCGGATCGATTTTATTGTAATTTTTCTTCTCATTATAATAAATTTATTTGTAATAATAAGGCAAAACAATATCACATAAATTATTATTACGTAAAACCAATAATTCCAATTAATTGTGCTTGGTTAAATGTCAAACAAACTTGTGATGGAAGCCTGCGTCCATCACTGTTCAAATAATAATGATTAAGCTTGTGAATAAATGAAGACTGATAGAATAATAATAAAAATATACATACTTTGAATATATACTATAGCGACATCTATCGTACGATATCGAACAATGATATAAATACTAGTTTCAACGCACGTCAGTCTAGGCGGGGCAATGGCGCAGTTTGCCGAGCGGTATGAATACCTGGGCATAGTTGGTTTCCAAAGTCCGCGGTTCGCATCCCGCTTCTGCCGTTATTTTTGTGCTTGGATTGACGCGTTGAAAAAAGAATTTTATGTATAGTATATGTATATTTTAAGTAATAATAATGATTAATTTTCAAAAAAAAATACTGAAGTTACTTTTTCATTCATCTTAAAACCAGTAAAGTTTCTCTTTCAGTGGATGGTTGCTTTCTTGTGTCTGAAAAAACTTGGCTTTAGCTTTGCGTCTTAATGCGGAACTTTGTTTTAATTTATATTACAAAATTCTGTTGTCGTCCGCGTCGCCGAGAATTACCTGCACTAAAATGAACATTACAAACGAAAGCTACTTTTAAATACACACGAATTAAAAAGGTTTTTTTTTGCATATATTATGAGACTTTACTTGGAAATTCGTTTTGAAGAGAAATTACTCATTATAAAATGTTTCGTTAATCTGAAAAAAAATAAGTGAACTAGGCCCGCATGGAAATACGGTAAAATAATTTTAAAAAATGTTATTTTTTTATTATATAAGTATTGCAGATAGCGTAACGTGGCCAGTAAAAATAAAATTAGAGTATTTTGTGAAAAACTATTGTTAAAAAAAATACGCAATCGAGTCCTTAGATGACAGCAAAAATGCTGAATTCCAATTCACTGGTTTGAATCTGATGGGCGTAACATTCGAGTGCTAGAGTTACCAGTAAGCGAAAAATGATATGGATTTGAAAATAAAAATTCGTGTTATTAATTATACTGCTAACTAATTACGAAGAAACATTGTTATGTACGATTATAATGATGATATTGAAATATGACATTATGCACATTTTGGGATAATTAAAATTAGAATATTAAAATTCTAGATGATCTAGCTTCTAGTTATATAAAATAATTATTGACTACAATGAACATTAAGCAGATCATGCTAATGGAGAGCCAGCCTGAGAGAAATTTGATCTTAGAAGATGATAAACTTTATGGTTTTGATTGAAAGTGAATATACTCGTATATCCCAACCAAGAAGTGGATGTTAATAATAATAATAATAAGCTTTTTATTCCAGCAGGATTGGGTGGGTTGTGCAATACCCAATCTGCCATATTTTTAGATACATAGACTCATTTTAGATACAAAATAATAATTATATATAAATATATAATAATTCATTCATGGTGGTCGCTGCAACATCTCCATCCAGCGATGGCTCAGGGAGGAGTTGAGCCATTCAGAAACAGCCAGGATGATGGTGTTGTTGGACCTCCTTATCCTGCTCCAGAAGCCGGCAACACGGTGTCGCAATAATGCTGCGAATGAATGGACTCCGCCCTCCGCAAACATGTCAGATGCGCTACAAAATCTAGGGAGTTGCATAAGTTGGCGATATGAATTATTATACGCAACTTTGAGCTTCTCCCACTCTCGTTTAGGATAGCTAGACCAGAGTTCTGATGTATATAATGCCATACAGTGTGCTTTGAATAGCACTTTCCTGACAGCATTACTACAATGGTAGAACCTCCGAGAAAGCATACCGCTCCGAACGCTTATTGCTCTTCTTTGCCGCTCAATGTCTTCAATGTCACGTTAATGAATATGGTAGGATAATTATTGCATTGCTATTGTATCCTTTAATAAACTTAATATTTAGCTTAAATTATTAATTAACATGAGATAATATTAAATTTACAATTGTACTTCCAATAAAGAGATTTAGAAACAGAATAGCTTGGCAGAGTGAAAGAATTAAATTCCTCCTCGTCTGCAGTGCACTCATTGGCGCGCAATTTCAAGCAAATGTCAGAATAGCCGCATAAAAGAAACGGCTATTGGCCTTCGTGCCGAAAATTTGCATTCGGCGCAGGGCGCAGTGCCGGCTATACCTGAGTGCACCCAGGGCTACAGTTTCACTGACTGAAAAGAACATTTACCGACACAAAACGATATCTAAACAAAGGACAATGAAGTCTCAACGATAATTTTTATTTTTTAAATTATTTTCATTTTACTTTATACAAGAAAAGACGTCCCGTAACGGCAGCCTTTGAGAATGGCGCTTTTTGGTGCATCATGTTCTCCAGATTACTGTGACTAGAAGTTTTATCGGATTATATTATGCTTTCCACTGTGGAGTTAAAATTGTATGCGTTGTGTTGTTACAATAATGTCTTTAGTTAGACTAAATCCTGATATTCTTTCGTCGTAAATGGTCGGTGAATAGGTCAATGTGAATAGGTGTTTTTCAAGATACGACGAATTTCGATTAATAATAGGCTGTGGTGTCATTTAACGGGGTAAGAAAATATAATGATATGAGTTAAGAATCTATATGTTAGAGTCAAAACTATAAAGCTAATAATTTTATTTAAAACAGTTTTTATTTTATGGCTCGTTGACGAACGAACCGGTGACCTCCAGCGAGGTAGGTGAGCTCTTTACTCTGTAATGCTGATTCTTAACCTTTATAAAGCCACGGATCACTTGTGATTTATAAGAGCAGCATGCGGAACATAAAAAAATAGTTTTAGGGTCACGAATATAATGCGCTGCAGACTACAAAATAACAATTCTGTACTTTGTGGAGAATCCGAAACAACCTGGAAAACTGTCTTTTTAATACATTTCGGAAAAAAGGATTCAAAAACATTTTTGAATGTTTTTGTTTTAAATACCAAATGAAAGAAGATAATAATTCGAATTTCTTATCGAAAACTATCGAAAAGGAACCCTTTTTCTAAGAGGAAATGACTAAAGAATAAGTTTTCAGGTCCAGCTCGGTTTTGATATTTAATTACATGAGTTAAATCTATCGTTAAAAGCATCATGTTCAGTTATGAACTGTGTAGACCAGTGATCACGGTTTATGCATTCAGCAGCCGTGGTGCAAAGCTTTGTGGGCTTAGAAGTAGCGCTTGGCTGGAGTACAATGTCTACCATTCTAGACGAATGAATGCGACATAGATTGTACAAAGCTGCAAGTCGCTCCACCTCTAGTGAATCCTTTGCTGGAAGATATCCAAAGTCTCCCTAGTTGGCTCCCTGGAGCACCAGATAGCCCCCCTGGACACGCGACGCCCTGTTGAGTGCTGCGCCCCCACAGGTTCCCGATACGGTCTTTTATTTTGGCAGCAGCCCCGCCCGTGTTTATAAACATGCAACAGAACAGTGCGCCTCATAAAAGTTTTCCACGTAGCGTGCATATCATTATTTTGTGCATTAGTGTAATCAGAGCTTAAAAGCGAAGCGAAAATAAACCAAAAACGCTTCAAAAGCTTTACAAATGGATTATTTAAAACGATTGTCGTGTATGGAATATTCGCACGTACCTATTACAATTATTATTACTCTGCTGAATTTTAAGGTGGTCGATTATCACGCGAGCTACCATATATTCAAATTCTGGTGAACGTTGATTTTTTAAAATTTGAAATTGAAAAAAAAAATGTATTTTAACATTTGGTAAGTCTGAATCCTCATCACTGAAATTAATTTTTATCGTTTGATAATTCCACTCATAGATTTTTAACCTTAATTTGATGATAACTGAGATATGATAAATAAATGAGTAATGTAGTAAATTTGTGTATAAATCTCAAAAATTACACAGTGAAAGTTGCAAGTAATGAATAGTAGGCAAGCATTTCCTCACGATTGTCCTTTGTTGGTATTAACCAGCAAATTTGAATTTGAACAATGGAACGGATCATCCATCCGCATTACTTGAGCGGTCTTTAAGAACATAAATATCTAATGTTATGTTCATGATTATTTATTCTTGATTAATTTATATAAGAAGACTTTACGATGCTATTTGATACATATTATTTTATAAATAAACTATTTGACAGTTTGTATATAAATATTATTTGATTTATAAAGTAAAAAAATCATATTTCAGAAACATTCTCAATAAAATTTAAATTAATATAAACTCTAAATTTTACCGCAAATACCTATAAACATTTAATGATGGACTTGTTCTCTTCTACGCCCGATGATTCCATCATCTATGATTCCAGAGACAAGATTGAGGTCTAATCTATGATTATATCATCTCTATGAAGCTTGAGGTGAAATTTTTGGTCTAGGTTTTTGTGAACAGTTTTTCTAATAAGTATATTTAGGTACCAAATAAAAATAATGTTTTTTTTACGATAATCCTAAACAAACATTGTCATAAAATATATTTCGAGTGCCCAAAAAAAATATTTCTTATAAATACAACATTATTGAAATACTTGTATTCCACAACGCATCATTTCCATTCGAGGTAGAAAACGAAAATGGGATAGTTTGTAATTTATTAAAATGTGACAGGTCCCTCCCAGCCCCACGTCATGAGCTTAGAGAACCACGGAAGTTGTCGAAGAAAAATGGCGGAAAGCTTAAAGAGCTTGACTGACATGCGAGCGGTTGAAAGTTTAGATCCCGGTGAATTCTAATATAAAGTTTTTTTTTTTAAATAAAGAAATACACCCTAAAGAAATAAAAATAAACTCACACGTAATTCCACGATTCATATACAAACATAATGATTTGTATAGCTTTGTGTCTGCCTGCATACAACGATAGAGATTTAAAAATCATTATTTGGAGCTTTTAACTTTATAATTAAAAAAGCATTTCATCAAGATACAAGACACAAAATAAAGCACGATCCCTCAGTTTGTACCCAAATAATTGATATTTATTAGAATTCTTGAGATAATTTCACAGGTTTCCTCAAAATAAATATAGCTTTGACGTACTTTCAGTGGTTTTAAGTAATTTAACAATTATTTTAATAAGCCCAGGTTTTATTTTAGACAGTAAATATAATTTATTTATCTAAATAATCAGGGATCGTGCAAAATTTTCTTAATTTTAATGATATTTCTCTATAGGATTCTTTGGAGGTATATTCCTGTATGTGTTTACGTTTTTAAAAAAGATCGCCCCCCAGACTCACCCTCCTGAACTTAGAGGGCCACGTAAGTATTTACGTGGTCTGGGCTTTTTATGCCCGGCCGGGGAAGCTATAAAAAATACAATATACCAGAAACAAATATATTACTTAGTCGGTACTTCGGCCGGTCCACCGGCTCGGTGCGGCATGCTAATGCTGAAATACTATTCAGTTATGTGCCCGAGCAAAACTTTTTGTATCACGTACGCCATGCATAAAATAAAACATCGCGATGTACTATGACTGCTATTTATATTGTTTCGCGAACTGCGTTTCCGAACAAGTAAATATTAATTAGACTATTGAGAGTATTATACTACAGCTGTGAGCTGCAAGAAGATCTCGCTTCCTATCTTAAAACGGTGGACCATTTTTTAAGTCTATGCTGATATTCGAATGAAACATAGCTAGCATATTTAGCACCTGTACGATACCAATCATTCTACATGGCTACGAATCTTGGTACCTTGCCAAAAAACCAATGCAATCCTACAAAAATTGATATAATTTTAAATTCATTTTAATTAACAAATTAAAAATATTTAGTTTTGATTCACATTTATTATAACTTTATTAAATTAAATGAATGTGAATCCAAAGTAAATATTTAAAATTGCATAATTTTATAATAAAAATGAATTTAAAATTATACTTGTAATTAAGCAGTCTCATCAAGTATTGTCAGTTGATAACTTTAGTGTTAATAAAAATTGATATCATAAAATACAGGGCGTTCGACTGTTTTATAAATAACGACAAGGATGATGAGAGATGTATAAGACAGCTTTCATCTTACATACGGTTAAAAGTCGAAGATGAACCTAGCTGGGAGAAGTTCTTCAAATGTGGCAGGGGAGTATAAGCTAATTAATAAACACAGCCATTTATTTAGGCGCCTGGGCTCTCGCTGCCTTGAAAGCACGTCTTCTTCGTAGTATCAATCCGGTGGATTGGTTTGCAGCAACAGAATCTTGCATCTCGATCTCCATTCCTCTCGGTCCTCCGCAACCCTTTTCAGCTCAGCATAAGCGCTACAATTCATGTCCTCGAATACTTGCTGTAAATACTCCCGTCTAGGGCGCCCTCTACAGTTTCTACCCTCAACCATCCCCTCCACAATATCGTGAAGGAGACCATCGTGGCGCATGATGTGACCAATTCATCGGGCTCGCCTCTCTGAGATGGTTCTTATTAGTTGCCTATCTTTCTTGATTATTCTGAGAACCTCATTGTTCGTGACGTAGTCTCTCCAGGAAATTCCGAGAATTCTTCTGTACGACCACATCTCAAAGGCCTCTAGTCTTTTTTTATCACTTTCAGATAAGCACCATGTCTCACAGCCGTACATTAAGATGCTCCAAACAAGTGTTTTGGCAAGTTGCTTGCGGAGCCCTAATGTAATATTCTGTGACTCAAGAATTTTGGCTTTTTTATTGAAAGCTACCCTTGCTTGATGTATTTGACTGTTGACTTCTCTTTTTGTTCTGCCATCCCAGGTGATCGTACTTCCAAGGTATACAAATTCTTTTGCATCTTTTAGGGGTACTCCTAGCATTGATATGTTAATTTTCTACTGCTCATTGCGGCTTACTCTCATAACAGTAAGCACGTATAAACATATATTTTAATATATATTTATAAAATGTACTCAGTGGAGCTCTGAAACACAGAGTCAGCAAATGACGAGGCAAAGAATATGGTGGTTGATAAAACTTCGTGGCTGCAGTTTGCGATGTCCATTAGGGATTTGATATAGAAAGATGCCGGAAACTGTAATGTTTTTTACGGTTTTACTTTCACCAAGCGCACAACGAGCGAAAGAAAGCTTTACTTGAAAAATCAATTCAATAGTGATACAACTTTCAAAGCAGTAAAATAAAAAAATAGTTTTTTGGTTATAAAGATATTTATTCGTGTAGTTTCAGCATAAAAAGTTTTTTCGGTTTCCTTTAATTGCCGAGTAGTTAAACTCTAAACGCGGAATAAGTAATTACGTATTTTTTATTTCACCCAGTAGAGTTATATGTATAAGTACCTATTTAACGCATTTTAGGCAAGCACCTGCATAAGCGGTCGTCAACACGTTACACAGGTGAGGGTACCTGCGTGAAGTAGTTTTTCCCCAAGGACCATTAAATTTGTATACAAGTGAAAAAACATAATTAAAATGCTAGTGAAATGTGTAAATAGCCATCAAAATCTTGTAGAAAGATAAAAGATAGATAATTTAATGTAGTACAGAACAATCATGGGCTTAAGTTGCACCTAAAACAATCTACTGAAGCAAATAAAAATGTTTTTTGGTATGTTTTTATTTTTAGAGATTTTCATCCTTGTAGAACTTTACAGTGTTATTTTTTTAATATTAAGTATTATAATGATTAGATATAGTTATTATAGGCAATCTGTCACCGCCACACATTTTTTTGCTTAAACACATAAAGGAGAATACTGACAGACGATAATGAAGAATCTGAACTGAATCATTTTTGAGGACGACTAAGTGTTGTATTTTTACGGGGATTTTCCCGGAAGACATTCGTATACCAATACTTTTAACAAATAGGCTATGCCTGGCAATATATGGGTGAGGGATAGAATTTACGTCACCCCCGGAATTTATAGAGATTAGAAATCGACCAAAAAATCATCTTTTTAATGTCACTCTTATATCAATTTTACGACCTTCGGTATGGTAAGCAATTTACTTAGCTATATCCACCGATATATGTAAAGAAATGTGAAAAGCAAAGTTATAATTTTTAAATCTCGAAATAACATATATAATCTGGGCCTGTTATACGTATGTGTTGTAAATGTATAAACAATATGAATGTACTTTTTATATTTTAAAAGTCGGTAAATTAGTTATTTAAATGTAATATATTATCATTTTATGTCTTATCATTAATATTAATACGATAATATGATTTTAAATTATCAAATAATAGTGATAAAGAAATCTAGACATTTATAGATTTTAATTATTCAGTCACGATATGAATCACATATCACGTGAAAAATTTAAAAATAAATTATTCAGCAAAGTGTTAAATATTTCATGAGAACACCTTGACGTATCGGAATTATAGAATCGACTAAAATAGAACAACTACTTAAGTATGTATATCACAACATTTCATCGCATTGAAAGTATATGTGCGTGACAAGGCGCTATAAGGTATGACCTATTTATTGTCAACGTAACAATTTTTCTACTAAATTAATAAAATATTATAAATTCTGTTCTTGACCTCAGGAGTATTACTGTAGAAAAACACAGAGGCAACGGATATTTTTGTATTTTTTAAATTTCTTTTTTATGTAAGCACATACAGGAGAAAACCGACAGATGGTGATAGTGATTCCGGAGTCTCATCTGTGGAATTCTATCACGCTTATCATGCTATAATAAGTGTTGTTATGACAGCCAAGTAATGTAATATCATCTTCTTTGTATTTAAAACAATTATGAGAAATATCAAATAATAACAAACAATATATATAATTACAAGATGTAATAAATTAAATGTATTGAATAAAGCAAACATCAAAAAACTTTAAAATGGTGGCTTTTGGGCTTAGCTGTGTGCGGCGATTATTTTATTTTTATGTTAACACATACAAGAGAGAATACCGACAGATGGTGATAGTAATTCTGAAGTCCCATTTGTGGAAATCTATGACGCTTACCTTAGTGCATATGGTTTAGCGCTGCATGTGGAGTGTTGATCTGCCAACGTCATAGACTACAGCCCGATTCACGCATCATACTTATTATTTCAGGAAGATACTATGAATGGGTGGTCTTCACGGGATGACTTTCGTCTACCACCAATTTTGATTAATAGGCTATGACTGGCTTTTTACGGGTGAGGGATCAAATTCACACAAACCGGGGTATTTAAAAGCTCAAAAATCGTTTTTTTAATTTCCGTCGGGGATCGAACTCACGACCTTCTGCTTGCCAAGCAAACGCTGTAACCACTGAGTTACCCGCCGGGAATTATTTTTTTTGAAAACGTACTTATGATATACCTTACCAATAAACATTGGGTGTTAAAACAGTGGTTATCATTCGATCACCGAAGTTAACCAACATTGGACGATAACTGAACTTGGATGGGTATCCATTGCGTGTCCTCAGTGGGGTTAAACCGCCTGTTAAGATCAGATGCTCATAGTTTTGGAAGCGTCAGATTAATCATCTAATTAACAAACGCTCAAATATGCCTAGGAAACATGCCTTTGGACAATGATAATGGATTATAAACAGAATTACGTAGTAGAACTATATGCGGCGATTTGTGTGTAACAATGCGATTAATATAGAGAAAGAACATGAAAGCTTTATAAAAAGTTAAATGAATTTAAATCAAGATTGTTACTGTGAAAACAAGTTTTTGTGGCCTGCCAAGTAACGATAGGTAGCAGTAGGTATATAAGGTTGAAAAATAACATCAAAAACTGTTTAACTCGAAAGTTGTAGAAGAATTTTGAAGGTAATTTACATTTTTGATATTCATTTATTTATGTTCAGTCGAAAGTCGAACTTGTTACAAACTTTATAATCCATTCCTTGGCCAGGTTAGCGCCTTCACAACAACTTCTTTTAAATTATTAATCATTCTTATAAGAATAAATACCTACCTTAAACACGTACTATAAAAGGTTATACATTTGTATTATTTTCTTTTTTACGTAATAATGGAAGGAAACTTGACATTGTAATAAAAAATAATCAAATATTATATCATATACTTCTACACTCACATTAAATATAGAATAACAAAAATAGCAATAGAAAGCAATAAGTAAGATACTAGTAATTATTAATCACAACTCAAACGCGTTGGCAAAGGAATCATTTCACTATATTATTCCACTGTAAAATTACAATTACTATATTTTATATGCTTTTTTCGGAATAACGAATATTAGGGGTACTATGGTTTCACTTTGGGAGGCGATAAGAAGGTGGACACGGCAGCTTATAATAGCCTAAAAGACGAATTTGGACTTCTCTGAGATATCTTCTCCATATGCTATATAATAGTATTAAAAACAGCAATTTTTCAGACCCCTGAAATCTCATCGACCTGAAATGCCGTCGGAAAATATACATAGATTGTACTGAAATTGAAAAGGACAAAAACCATGGAAACAGACTTCATGGTAGCAATTTATGATGATCATATACTTTATTTAAGAAGCGGATATAGGAAGATTTTAATAGAAGATAAAGAAGCATAGATGGCAGTGAAGAAGCTGCATGTACTCGCATATTTTTGAGTAAAACAAAATTAATAAAGTTCAAAAGCAATTGATATCTAAGTTCTTTTTCTCGAAGTCCAAACAATGATTTCTCACTACTCGTTTATTTAAATTGCTGCTGTTTAATAAACTTATATTATTTATTGAATAATCTGTGTTTTTTATAATTAACTGCACATTTTATTGCAAAATACATGTAAGAATATAGCTGTAGTATACTATGAAATATATCCGGCTTTCTGGGTGAAAAGTAATATATAAAGGTGATTTTGGTAAGAACATCGGGGAATTGTTCGACTGCAGTAAGTTGTAACTTTCAAGGCACCTGCATTGGAAGTTAAATTGAATGTTCTTAGTTCTAACAGGACCTGCTGCAAAGAAAGAGAAATACATGAACGAATTTTCAACATTGTAATTACGAATGTTCCAAGCGGGGCATTTACAAATAATCTCTTGATCAAAAAAATAACGCAAGCAACGTATGAGCATTTAAATTAATGTTAAATAATAAAAATATATTTTCATATGAATGTAAAAAAAATGACGTCTAACTTCTTACATATCGAAAACAAATACATGTGTAATAATTCCAATAAAGCTCTATACGAGTATTTTAAAAAAATATTTTCGTTTTATTTATACTAATGTTTTACGATTTATTTCTTGATGCTTAATGTAGCAATGAAGATTTATAATTGGTAATGTCAATAACAAAACTAAATTACTTTCACGATTTCACAAATATATATGTACTAAATATTAAGGTGTGTGAATTTATGATACCTGTACTTCTATGTTTAGCGGAGGCAGTTCCAACAATTCAATACTTTCCGAGATAAAAAAATATCCACTATGCTTGAAGATAGAATATCATATAATATCATATACGTACTTTATATATCACAATATGAAAATAAATAGAATACCCAATCTTTCCCAATCATTTCACATCTATAGTTGGCATTTAATTTTCAACACTAAAATTGTACTTGTATGTAAAAAATGACTGCTTTTGAATAATAATTACACTATAAAAAAATAAGTGTCAAACTAATTCGCTCCACCGCAAAAAACGAGAGTGGTATTCATACTCGTACACTTATAATTCAACAGTATAATAAAATAGTCTGAAACGCTTCTGCTAAAATGTACTTTAATTCATGACTCTTGCCACCATAAAAATAATATGTGTACGATAGAACATGTGTAGCATAATAATGTAAGTGAAAATGCCGTGTCATCGCGCGCCCTCTCTGGGGGCGTAGTGGGCGGAGCGGGCGGTCTTGGGCGGACTATTCACGTATATCAGAAGTCTCTGCTACAGCCTCCTACCAGTTCATCCTTGCCAGAGTTTCACGAGGCTAGGCAGAGACTTGGAAGCCTTCAGCACTAAATTGCCGTGAATCTAAGTTATTTATTGTGAACCTGGACTACGAGTTACTATTCTGGCTGCCGTTGTATAATATTCGAACTAACGTATACTTACTATTCGGCCGCATATTATGAATTCTAAGTTACACCATCGAAATGTTGGAACGAAAAGAATGTGTTTATTAAGAATTGATCTGAATTAATATTGCTTCTTGTAAAACAAATACATCGATTAACATTGTATAATATTGACGTTTGAACTATTAATAATATTATTTTACAATTTAAATCGCATTTTTTACTATGTTATGTGAAAGATTGATTCTTATGCAATGATGACAACCCTACGCGTACCTCTAATAATCTTTTTAACCAACACTGCCAGTAAAGCAGATTTTGGCAAACGTTTTGAATGAACCCTTTCGCATTAGTTGTCGGCAAATGCCGTCATAAGATTCCTCGACCGTTGACATCGTTTGACGTGATATATCGTTTTGATACTTTCTTAGAATATATTTTTTATGCATCATCTGATAGCTAAAAGATACAAGAACCAATGTGATGTATGCAAATAGACCAGATAAGTACATTTATGATTTGAATACTAGTTTTTTAATTGACAGTATAATTTGTATTCAAACCGAGCCGTAATGAAAGGGTTAAAGATGGGGCGCAGATCATGTATTAGTTATAGAATATAGATGAACATTATTGTAATAAAAATATTTCAAAAATAAATTAATAAGAGAAATTGGTTATACACATTCATGTTTTATTACTTTTAATAATTATCGTTTTAAGCTATGTAGTTTATATTGTAAAAAATGCTACTAATTATTTATTGATGTCTAATTGTCAGAATATTTTTTTTATAATATAGCAATACATTCGCAGAACAATTTATTAAAAACAACATCTTGGTTTATAGTCACTTATACGAGAAAGCATTTGATTCGCATGACGACTGTTTTTAACAGGCCGAACAATGTTGTGCAACGAACTATGTTAGTTATGTGAGGTTTAACTGTACAAATTTCTTATATTATAATGTGAACAACAATAGAGTGACGGAAAAATTAACTAACGAGTAAAAATAACTATTTTAAGATATTGACAGCGGTGACTGTGTGAATTTAACCACATTGTGGCTGACAACCTCGCATTAAGTCGATCCATTCGAGTGAAATGTGAGTGAATTAGTAAATCAAACAACTTCCCCTGATCGATATGTCTGTGTTTACATGTCTTGCGTCTTGCAGTAATGTTTTCTTGAAAATTAAATACGTGCAAGGTGGTATTACTGAGTAACATTCATTATAATAGCCTTGACAGATTGACGTTTTTATTGACGTGTATTTTCGAAGGCTAATTTAATTTAATTTTTTTCTTAGAGATAGTAGTTGTTTGTTTACTTGGAGTCAAGATAGAACTTTATTCTAGTATTTTAAGAGTAGCTGTATATTTAAGAATACATTTTTAGTGTAGTTATATTTACCGTACCTAATATTTTGTTTTGCATATATTGCCTTACCCATCTGGAAGGCCGTCGAAAACTATATATTTAATATACACGATGAAACCAAGTTTACTATATATATGACTTGAAATAAGGTGAAAACGTTATCAAAGCTGATGAAACTGTTTTACATGAGATTTGCGGTGATTTTATGATTCAGCTATACTCAAGAAAATTTACATAGAATCCTGACTATTTGACTTTATAAATTTTATTTACTAGAATTTTAAATTATTATATATAAATAAAGAAACATAAATTATTTAAGGAAGACAATGAAATAATACACTATACAACAACTGAAAGCAGTATAAATTTTATCCTGATGATGAAGTGTTGTCCAAAATCTCAGTAGTTTTACAAAGCGTATTATTTGATTGTTAATTACGACAGACATCAAAGTTATCGTGTTCTACGAATAAGAACTATTTAAATATATACCCATGGATGATAATTTACTTTCTTAAGTATAGAAGCGGCATGAAAAAGAAGAATAAGTAAATTAATTCAAAAATGTATCTGGTTATGACATTTAAGCTTAGTACGATAAGTAGTGAACGCATTAATAGTGTGGAAAATATTTAAAAAAAATCGCTTTGCATTTTCCGCACAGTAACGCGGTCGTACAGTGAGCGCTTCATTGCGTATTTATTGAGCATTCCGCGCGAATGTTGGGGACGTTGGATTATATTATTATTATTCTCTCGATCTATTTTCGAAAACGTACGAAAAAAACAATGTGATTCGAGCATAATAGTGGGTGTAATATAAACCCGGCGGAGGAAAAACTCCGACAGTCGGGTCACGTCCGCAGTGGCGTTGACGTCAGCGCGCGGCGCCGCGACGCTGCCTGAGGCGGGACGGGCCTTTAAGACCCGAGCACATGAAACTATTAGGAACTAAATACATGGTAAATAGAAAGTCACTGCTTTGAAATATCCTCTTATATGTATAATGATTGACGGCTATAGACACTGATATATCCGTAATAAGTATTAACACAAAGTCGTCAACCCTGAAGAAGACCTTTGCAATGGCGGTCGAAATATTGATGGCAGAAAATTTGCCACACGAGGCTAAACTCAAAAGCCACGATACCAGTATAAAATAAGTTGAATGTGTTTTAAATAGATTCAGGAGTAAAACTCATCGTGTGTAAGCTAAAAACATTTTATATAAGCAAGATATTTTTGATTTTTTAAACCTTTTATCTGTGATATAATGATATACTGGGCTTAATAAAAAACATAAATATTTTTTAACTTGTTATAATGTATATGACGGGGTGTGAAAAACTGCTTTTTAGCTATTTTGTAAGTCATAAAAAAAATAAACTCTTCCAAAAATGTATATTCCGTTTCTTTGTCATTAAATTTTTATACATTTTTATATATTATATATTAATATAGGGTGCATATAAAGTATGCACCCTACATGCTCAAAATAACAATAATATATATTTATAAAAAAAATATGCAGCGAATTCAAAACCTTATTTTTTATCAACAAAAATGACGTCCTTAAAAAATTTAATAATAGAAAAAAATGATTGTTCTGTACGTTGTCTGTTTTGCTTGTGTTCTCAAGAAAATATCCTATATGGAAAGTTCTAGAACCATCGAAGATTCTAGAGTAATTTCTTGCTTCGTCGTGTGCGGGGGCCTTAAGTTTTCTAAGAAGGCGCGGCAGAGACCGCTCCTATTGTTCCCTCCATGGTTTATACCGCCCGGGACTCGAACGCAATTAGGTGACGGAAACATTACTTTATTACGTTTGGTGGAAGACATTTTGTTTTTAATCAATCACAGTAAGCCGAAAAATCGACAACACTTTATCAACTATTTATTATGTTTATTTATTAAATTTGTTTTGATGTTGTGTGATATTTTAAATTATTTTATTTGTTGTTGGTGTAAGATTTAATAGATTTTTAAATAAATATTTAAATTGTGTTTTTTGGATTAAATAAAGGCTTCAAATTATACAACGTTTTGATTATGAGGCTGAATAAATAATCGTCATCTTATGGACGGTTTCATAAACATTGCGACGCCCCCTACCCCTCTTATTTCATTACATTGTATTATACACGATATTTTTAATTCTGTAATAATATATTGATTCATAAATATTTTATTTAAAAAATTTATCACCTTCTTTAGATCATAATTTGTTGAAGACCATTATAAGGCTTTTGATTGCAGTATAATAATTATGTAGTCGTATCTTATAGGTTGTAAAGTGACCAGGGGCGAAGCTCTTATTCATAATCTAATATACTAAAATGTATTTTGCGTATTATGTAATATAAGGCTTCGTGAAATACGTGAATTAACTAACGGTCTAGTTTCGCTGTTATGTATTTGTCATCACAAAAAATAACTTAATTAGCTGAGTAACGTTAAATTCTCCATTGTTGTGTATCGGTCAAATGTGGTGATGCAAAACTATCACGCAAACGTGGGACATAGAACCTGAATTTATGAACAATAAAAACATTTTACAGCTTTTGCAAATTCAGGTTCTTTATTAGCTTGGGTTTTCTTTTACGTTATTACATTCTCAATTTTCTTCTAAGTGTGGTCGACCTACGTGTTTAAACATTTATTATTTATCCAACGTTGTCGTATATATTAACCTTTAAACGCCCAGTGGTTTCCTTACGGGACCGTAGATTTGCGTCGTTCAATGCCCTACGGTCCCACACAGGAGTGCTTATGGTTCATTTCACAATCGGATTACATTAATTTGTAATAATAGTATTAAATTAAGTTCATGGAAGAATCTATTGTGCGATGAAACATTACAGACATTGGAGTGCTAGGGCATTGAACGACGCAAATTTGCGGCTCCGTATGGGAACACTGGGCGTTTAAAGGTTAAATAATGTGTTAGTTACACCATTTATAACTCAAAAACGGCTTAACGGATTTTTATGATTCTTAATTTTTTCGACTTATCTTGATCTTGAATAGAAAAGAAGATATTAAAACATCGAAAAAAATCTTGAGAAAAAATAATGAAGGAATTTTTTTTTCACATATTTTGTAAGAAGGTTTTTTTAGAAATATGATGGTTCCAGTACATGACATTGTGTGCATTTTGTCTTTTTCAGATTAAATAATTTTGAGTATTTTTTTATGTAATCACATGCACTAGAGCACAACCGGTTACTGCAAGTACACTGCAAGTGTATATGTATCTGTTTTTTGAAGAGATCTAGATTGTAGGAAGGAAGAAACACCGACGCTGGAAGAGCATTCCAAAACATACCGGTGGAATTAAGGAATAAATTTTAGAAACAGCCAGTTATTGGTCGACACCTATTAACCGTGTATGGATGTTCGGCAACTGTAAGACGAGTTTGTCGGTCGTGGATAAGTGCAGAAAGAATTACTTCGTTTAGTTCTGAAGAGAAGCCATAATGGCAGGAATAACGGTAGAAAATAATAAGTGAACCAATCTCAAGCCTGTGTTCTATTATCGTAAGAGTGTAATTGTTTATCATACGAATCGCTCTTCTTATCATCATCAATTATTTATTTATTCTTAGGCGGTACGAAGTTCGCCAGGTCAGCTAGTCCATATTAAACAAGGTAAAATGTATAAATTTATTTAAGCATATGTATTCAAAATTATATTGATTTTTATTTTGTGTCTCTTCGTATATACTCGGAGCAGCTTAATGTTTCCAGGCCAGGAGCAACTGAAGCGAGTAACAAATCCTTAATTCCTCTTAATACTCATCTTGTGTAATCTACTTTGCCTCAGTCCGCATCCAGCTTAGGAGCAACTCCCGACCACCGCGCAGACCTAACCCCAGGATCCCGGATGTTGGAACATAAACGTAACGTAAATGTAGCATAAACGCGTAACCTTTGGGGATGAAAATGAAGCAGGGACAGCGCCATTTTCACTCGGGTTAGAAAGACACTTCATTATTCTGGTACCCTTAACCCCTTTGTACCTAAATTATTATAACACGTATTTTTTATGTAAGCATACAGGAGAATACCGACAGATGGTGATAGTGACGCTAAAGTATCATCTGTGGATTCTATGACTCTTAGCATGTTACATATGGTTAAGCGCTGAATGTGGAGTGTTAATCCGTCAACGTCGTAGACTACAGACAAACATTGACGCATCATCCTAATTATTACAGAAATTCACTATGAATGGGTGGTGTTCACGGGAAGAATTTCGTCTACCACCAATATTGATTAATAGGCTGGCATTTTACGGGTTAGGGATCAAATTCACACCAATGTAGGTATTTTAGAGCTCAGAAATTGATAAAAAAAAATCTAATCTCCGTCGGGGATCGAGCCCACGACCCTCGGCTTGCCAAGCAAACGCTTTAACCACTGAAGTGCACCCGCCGGCATGTTCTTCCTTCTTGTAGTTTTACAAGATCTATCATAGTTTAACCTTGTTCATCCTGGTATAGAGTTGAACACGTGCAATGTATTTATTTTTCAGAATTTACTGAAGCCGAACTTTGCTGACAAAGCGATCAAAAGCCAATTATATTGCTACTCTTTTAAATTCACTTCGTTGCACTAATCAAATTAGCACTTTGAACCAATTTTAACTAAGTGAAGATAAAATTGGTTAAATCGAACATTTGTTTTTTTGGCCTAAAAGTATCTTTACAAATGACAGACAAAATGACGTGTTCTTTTCAAGTTTATTCAGTAAACTGTTTCAGAGAAATTCTTGAAAAAAACATACGAATACGTGTTTTTTTTATTTTTTAGCACCTTTATTAAATATCATATAACTCAATAGACGGTCAAGCAGTCCTTTTTGTTGGTCTTCTGTATGTATTTAAAATAAATATGTATACTTGTATAGTATTTACAGAAATAAACCCATTTACTGCGTATGACGTTTATAGCCGTCATGAGCATAGCATGGATTTTCTAACATCATATTACAGCTTTATTCTATTGTTGCAATGTTCAAAATTAACTTACTACGTAACTGAATATAAAATATATCGGATTCCAGTCAAAAGCTATAAGCAATCTCTGTTATATTTATTGATTTGAAAATATATTACAGTTTATAATAATTGCCCAAAAATCTATTAACAAATCCACCAAAAAATTGCTGCATTCAAAGGATTAAATGTGCAATTGAATGTGATTCACGTTGCATTATAAAGCGGTGATATTTAATCTTTTGACCGCAGCGCCTTTTTGATTTTTCAATAGCTTTTTCGGGAAAATTATAAAGTCTGTAATATATTTTATAGTAAACAAATATATCACACGTTTTTGACTAGAATCCAATATATTTTATATTCAGTTATATATTAAGTAAATTATGAACTTTACAACTGCATATACAACTATAATATGATGTTATAAACGCTATCTAAAGCTCATGACTGTTATATTTAGATGTCATTGCAGTTAATGGGTTAAGGACTTATTTAAACTTGCATTACACGCAAAACCATAATACCCGCCATAAGAGACTGGTACTGAACTCTTTACCAATGAATACAAGATAGAAAATAAATTATTGATGTATTTAAAGTCTTCGAATGATTCTGAAAGCTCATAATTTTTGCAATATAATATTAGAAACGGTAACGCTGTTTTGGTCACCAGGTTTTGGAGGGTTACACACACCCGCTCTGAAGTTTGCTGTGGATGGCCAAACTTATTAGGATTCACGGAGAATTATACAAAAACAAAATGAAGAATAACCGCCGAGGCGAAGTTTGCTAATAAACTGTCAAGATATGAAAAACAACAGTTGAATCATATAACAAGGCATTATTATGTGAGACACAATTCTGCGTAGCCATGTTATTGTTGATGTTGGCAAGAAGAATTACTTATGTAATTAGTTGGTGTGTTTTCGGTTGAATGCTATCGAACGATTTTGAAAAAAATATCTCGGTAATACGATAACCATTGTAAATGTTGCAAGGATGTGATAATGACCAAAGATGGTTGAAAAAAACGGAAAAGAAATAAAATCAAAACCAAAATCCACAATCTCTGTTGACTGGGGATATTTTGAAGATTGTCAGTCTGTCTAAAGCATCAACTAAAACTGACAAAGTTAGTTAACAAAAGGTATCGACTACTAAATTAATTACCATGTTTTATAAGAAATATTACAAAAGTATTCGTTTGATAATACTGCAGTGAGTAAATGAAGAAGAAAACGAGACGTGTCATTGAGGGTAAAAACATATTAAGCCTTCATTTATGTTTTCGCTTAAATAAAATATTCAGAAATTTTTAATGGAATTTTTTTGATAGACCAGATTCATCCCGCAGAACTTTTTAAACATTATTCAGTAGCATTGATATACAGTCTAAATATTTGTTTTAGTTTTTGATAAGATATTGTCTTTGAACGAGACAAGGCGAAAGATCAGTTGTGAAACACTGCGTATCTGTTGAAAAATTGTGCTGGTTAAGTTTGTCTCAAATTAGGAGCATACAAAGGGGTTATAAAAAAAATATACCTTTGATTAGACAGGTCAAATAATATTCATAAATAACACAGCAGTAAAGTAATACTGTGTTAGCTAAGCATACTTCGCGATTCCATTCAACAGTTACATTTATTGATAGTCACGACTCAACCACATCGAAAAAAATATGTTTTTAATGATTCCTTCTCAGTTCGACAGCTGGATTTGAATATTTGATGTATTATATGGAAGGAAAGATCCGGTATGAAAAGTAAGCAGACTACAGACTGCCAACTGTCAAATAAACCATTCCTGGCACTTTCCCCGGAAGGCGCGGTGGCTGGCACCCTTGGCATTTTGCCAGGAGGCCGTGACACATGCAGATAGCTCGGCGATGTGTAATTTCGTTCCGAGAAAGTAAGATTAAATCAAGTTAGCTTAAAGTTTTCATATTACACAACATGTCTTCTATAAAAAGACTTTTGCGTTCTTTGAAAATGTGTATAAATTGATGTTTTTTTTTGGGTGAAAACAATACTTTTTATATATAGAACGAGTATATAGTAAATTATGTACTATATAATTGAATAAAGCCTTATTATCCCTACATTATAGATGGGTAAATATTAAGGGATCATTCTATATTTTCATAAGTACGCTAACAGAATAAAAATATAAAAAACTCCATGATTACATAAATATACCGATATATGGCTATGAGTTTGAATAAAAAAAAGTGATATTTTTGTTGTTGTTGTTAATATTAACGAAGTTTACTGAATATTAAAAAAATGCTATTTTCAATGCAAGAATTCAATGCATTTAATTTTATCAGTTTGCTTCCACCCTGAGTTTTCGCACGGTGTATGTGCGAAGCTTGTTAACAGATATAGAAATCTGGAATATCGATTGAATTAAAAGGTCACGTTTGTTGTCGGATTCTACAGTGCAAAAATATATCCAAACAAAATCCGGTATTGAGTTTCATTTCACCTTTTTCCATTGAAAACTATGCAATGCGCAAACAAGCAAAGCATCATTTAATTCTCTTCTTGCATTCCTAGTAATATACAATATTATACAATAGTATATATACATAGAGAGGGGGTTAAAAAACATGGCCAAAAGATTGATATGATAAGGTTTGCTGACGACATTGCTCTGATTGCTGAAACTGAAGATGAACTCACGGAAGCGCTGACATCCATGGAAAACATATTTAATTCCAACTACAATATGAAGATAAGCAGCACAAAAACCAAAGTCATGAGAGTAAGCCGCAATGAGCAGCAGAAAATTAACATATCAATGCTAGGAGTACCCCTAAAAGATGCAAAAGAATTTGTATACCTTGGAAGTACGATCACCTGGGATGGCAGAACAAAAAGAGAAGTCAACAGTCGAATACATCAAGCAAGGCTAGCTTTCAATAAAAAAGCCAAAATTCTTGAGTCAAAGAATATTTCTTTAGGGCTCCGCAAGCAACTTGGCAAAACACTTGTTTGGAGCATCTTAATGTACGGCTGTGAGACATGGTGCTTATGTGAAAGTGATAAAAAAAGACTAGAGGCCTTTGAGATGTGGTCGTACAGAAGAATTCTCGGAATTTCCTGGAGAGACCACGTCACGAACAATGAGGTTCTCAGAATAATCAAGGAAGATAGGCAACTAATAAGAACCATCTCAGAGAGGCGAGCCCGATGGATCGGCCACATCATGCGCCACGAAGGTCTTCTTCACGATATTGTAGAGGGGATGGTTGAGGGTAGAAACTGTAGAGGGCGCCCTAGACGGGAGTATTTGCAGCAAGTATTCGAGGACATGAACTGTAGCGCTTATGCTGAGCTGAAAAGGGTTGCGGAGGACCGAGAGGAATGGAGATCGAGATGCAAGATTCTGTTGCTGCAAACCAATCCACCGGATTGATACTACGAAGAAGACAATAGTATAACGGTCTATCTATGCCTCCTTACATTACAGAAATTGATGATTTTTATTACCATATCCGAATCATATCTAAAACATATGGTCACCACAAATCACAGCCACTTAGTTCTGTCAGTTCCTACTGTCCATGACTCAACCCCAGATATTTTGGCATCCAAAAGTCAACCTGGGAAAACATACTTCCCGATGACCCCCAAAGCAGAAGCCCGGGGATTTGATTGTTTATCAGATTTTTTATGTAATTCAGATGATTATCTCGACGCTGTCGATGTCTATCCCAATTGGCCCTAAGGAGCGGCTCAACCCGACCAGCCAGCGACACACGGTTAGAAACAGGCGGTGACCCATGTAAATTGTGGTCCGCGTCTTAAAGTTGCTTAATTTCGGCGATCGCGTTAACGAGGTGCCATTGTTGCTGGACGAATAAAGATGATTTTCTTTTTGAACTTCTTTGAAAACAATATTGTTATTTTCAGTGATATTAATTTCGCTAATTGAAATTATTATAATTGTCTCGATTTAAAGAGAGCGCTATAGTTTTTATACAAGCCATATATCTGACAATAAAACTTCATAAATTAAAGTAATTTCTATAATTAGCTAGTTTATGTATAGCTAATTATAATGTAACTTAATAATTTCATGTAACAAACAATACCAACGGTATATAAAACAGTTAACGAAACAAACAAATTTTTTTTTACTTAAATCGAAATACTTAAGCTAGAGAATCAATATTCACATATATGTATAATATTTTATACTAACCAATAATGTATACTGCTTTGAGAGTTGACATACTTAAGGTTTAGTAGTGGATCGAATCTTTGTAGAGTATAAGCGGTACTTAGCCAACGGATATTAATATTTTAATACATTGTCATTAAGTTTTATGTACCATATAAAGCCCACAGCTATGAGACGGATATCCGGAATCTCTGATGATAGATATTACGTACGTCAATGAATTATGTATAATTTGCTCAATAGATAGTATATAAAATTATAAGACTATGTACTCGTACAAGTGTTCCGAAAGTCGACGTTAAGTCTAATAGCTATAAGTTTTTTTCATGTTTTAAACATTTTCATTCAGTACAGTCAGTTAAAATTGGACGAGGTATTAATTTTTTAGTCTTTGGTAGGGCAAAACGTGACATTTTCTTTGAAACTGGAGCAGTTGACTTTGAGTTTTAGGCAACAATTTAACAAAAGCATTATTCAGGATAATACATTAAATTGAAAAAAAGTTAAAAAAGAAGTACCAAAGACAAGACTTAATGAAAATGTTATCGACAAATATTTACAATCCTCACAAGTCCTGCAACTTTAAAAAAAAACTTAATAATACTAACTTATTATTTTGAAAGTGTTTAATTCAATTAAAAGCCAGTAAATTAAAAAAAAATGGTCAATAATAAATACATAAAAACTCATTAAAATTAATAAATTGGCTTTATAAGTTATATTTTAGTTTAATATAAGTTAGCAGTAGAAAAATAATAAATTGACATTAAATGATTGATGTATGGCAATTAATAACGTTTTCTTATGACATAATTGAAGTATGGCAATAAGTTAGGTTTCCATTTTACGTATATGTGCTAATTATGCCTTTATTTAACATTAATTACTGGCAGCATTGACTTGACAATGTTACTGACTTTCTAATATAATAACTCATCATATTCGTACTGACACAGTGGATACTGACAATTTATTAAATATACGACGAGTTTATTTAATTTACTGCCAATTCATTTAATTGACTGCCAAAACCTTTAATTAGTTACTGAACAAAAAAATACAGGCTGTAATAATACGAGATAATTGGTGCTACAATACAGATTATTAGACGATACGACTAGAAGGATAATAATAAGGAAAATCACAATCCTTTTCAGTTCATTCAACTTTTAAGAAGTCTCAAGATTTATTAAGCATTTTTTGTCCATTATCATCAAATAAGACATGTTTTATCGCGTTATTTGTCGCCAGAGTGTATTCGATAAAGTGCTCCTGTTCCGCGTCAGTTCTCCCATTAAAGAAGAGTTGCTTAAACCGTGCCATATCTCTCATTAAACATTAATCAAAATTAGTCCCACGCATGTGCCACGGCGTGCCTGCTAATTTGCAGGACGGGGGCGCCTTAATAGCCCCGGGGGGCGGCGAGAGGGGCGCAGGCGCAGGGGGCGCCAGAGCAAAAAACACGACAAACGATGTCACACAGAAACATCCCCAAATAACCAACACAAGAAAAAGAAACGAGGAAAAAAATACACATATTTAATGAGTCAGAATCTATTTTTTTTATGTAAAGATTTTTTTCTGTTGTGTCGTTTTCGAGAGTTGAGGATTATTTTGAAGCACACTATAGTGCATACATAATATCAGTGTCAAATTTTTTTATTCTATTGATTTTTTTTAAAACAATAAATACATAAAAAATATATGTGTAACTTCCTAGGTTTTTACGGCCAGATTTGGTATTGTTGCTTTTGGGTTTTGCCGTGTGTGGCGAATTATTGTATTTTGTACCAATATTTCGACAAAGTCGTCAAACCTGAAAAAGACCTCTGCAATGGTCGAAATATTGGTATTAAATAAGTTTTCACACACATAGCTCACATTTTTTATGTAAACAAATACAGAAGGATACTGATAGACGTTGATAGATCTAGGTTGATAGGATAATTAAGTACTATATTTGGTATGTCGATCTGTCAACGATTTAGATAGCAGACCATTGTCCACGAAACATATATTATTATCGGACTCACTGTGAATGGTTGGTATTCAAAACGATTTTCGTTGACCACTAAATTTGATTGGAAGGCTATGACTGGCATTTAACTCGTTCAATTTATAAATAATTTTACTTTGATCTGCGTCATGGATAGAACCCACGACTTGTTGAATAATAAGCAAGCGCTTTACCTCTAAGCTTTATCTGCCTACATTTAAGATAAAAAATAATACACTTCCTTTAAATAACCTTAGTATTATCCAAATAAAGAAAATGCTTTAATAAGCCTCTGTAATATATTAAAATCTTATGGAGACTTTTCGAAATTAAATGTATTGAAAATCAAAAGAATGCGATTTTTAAAAAATACATTCTAAGCATCGGACGAAAAAAATTCAAAACAAAATTTAAACATATCATGATGGATTAGATTGATTTAGATTTAGAAAAACAAAATCTTTAGAGTATAAATATAGAAAAACTACATTAGAAAAGCTTTTGTCCATGGTTGGAACATCTTTAATGTCAGCGGTATAGTAAAAACTAGATTCGAAATTCTCGGAAAATCGGAAGAAAAAGAAAAGAAATGCATCACAATTAGCCACAACTTGGCTGAAAAAGGCTGAATTATCACTGAAGCAACTCGGTGTGGGAAATGTAAATAATTGATAAAGACTGTGAGAGTTCGGAGTGAGATAAATGAGAATTGATGGGAAGAGAAATGTTTGGCTTGAATAATTGCTCGTATGCCTCCATAAAGGTAAGCAAGAAAATAAGATTAACAAGCATAATTGAATACAAGGGAGGTATGGCAACGGAACACATAATTCGTTTATTCAATACAGGAGGAATTGATGTGAATTACATACCTACTTATACGGGAACATTGGCCAGACTTAATAAATGTTATGGTAAGTTAAATAAACTATTTAAATCATGACTAATTAACATTATATCAAGTAAGTCACACTAAAAACTAAGCTCCTGACCGCATTACAGCTCATTTTTAATTGAAAAAATTGTAATGTATTGTGTCATTTTAAAGTGAGGGATAAAATTTACACCAACCGGCGGTATTAAAAGAGCTTAACAACTTTTTTTTTTTTATCTCCGTCGAGGATCGAACCCACGACCTTCGGTTTGGCAAGCAAACGCTTTAACCTCTAAGCTATGCCCGCCGATAAAAATCTTATATGTACATTCATGTAATATTGTATTTAATATGCTGGCACAATTATAATTTTATATAAGTTGAACGCACACCTGAGTCTATTAACAAGAATTCATAAATCAATACGTACTTCAGTAATTGATTTTCATTATTTAAAGAAAACCCTTTTCTATTCATTGAACTGAAGTCTACATTAAAAATGTTATTGTGATTGTGGATGTTTTTTCTAACCAGAAATCTACGAGTATAAATCATATATCGTGCGATATTATTCAATTAAAAATACAAAACTAATGATTACTTTAGGAAATTATTACATATAATAAAAAATACATAATTTCCATATTTAGTAAGCGTGAAGTAATCATAAAACCTTAATGGTTTTATAAAAAGTTGTGTAAGTGAAAAGTGGTCATAAATAATTTAAGATATTAATTTAATACATTTTGTAAAATACTTCCGCATTTACGTGGATTTCTGGTAGGCATGTTTGCTCAAATCATTGTATTTCTAAGTAAAATGACTCATTTCAGTAATAAAAAAAGATAGTTCGGTATCACAACACTAAAATTAGTGCACACGCGATGCATCCATTAAGGTTTTTGCATTATAATGGAAGCTGTAGGACGTAGGTATATAATTTATACTATTTTCTAATGTTGGCAATGGTGCTTTATTATATTGTTTTCTTTATGTTTCGTGATATATTTTAATTTATATTGAATAGGTATTTTAATTTAAAATTCAAATGTTTTTTTCTTGACTTCCATTTCTGTTATTTATGATTCAGAATATTTAAGAATAATGAAAGATGATACTAGATTAAAATTGAAATTTTTATTCGTTTATTTGTTATCATTATTTTTTCGTTTAACCACACAGGAAACGTGAAGAAATCTCACCTGTGAAGTTACTAACCATTTTACAAATAGTCAAATACTAAGAGTGGAGAGTGGAGATTGAGATGCAAGATCTCGTAGTTGCAAACCAATCCACAGGATTGATACTACGAAAAAGCAATGCTAAATGTGGAATCGCAAACGTCATAATTTTTTTTACGTATAATCCATTGTAACCGATAATCACGTTATATGTATCTTCGTCTATCACTAATTTTAATTATAGGTTCTTTTTCGTAGTATCAATCCGGTGGATTGGTTTGCAACAACAAAATCTTGCATCTTGATCTCCAACTTCTCGATCTTCTGCAACCCTCTTATGCTCAGCATAACAGCTGCAACTCATGTCCTCGAAAACTTGAAAATACTCCCATCTAGGGCGCAGTTTCTACCCTCAACTATCCCTTCCAAAAATCAAAGGTTATCACTGGTATTTTACGGCCGAGGAATCAAATTCACACCAACCGTGGCTATTTATGAAACTTATAAATCAATTACAACACATTTTAATTTTATTATCCATCATGGATCTAATTCATGACTTGGATATGGTAAACCAACGCCTTACCACTAAGTTATACACCAGAAATTTCAAGAACTAAATATATATTATTTATAAAAACTCGTGTGTTCAAAATTAAAACTTTTAGAAAATATAATACTAATTATTTTAATCAACAATAATAAAGGATGATAAGACATTATTTTACAAACATAGGCATAAAACTGTAGGCACAAAAATGTGTCAATTTGTTTTTTTTTCAATGTTAAAACTAATATTACATTAATCTGAAGACCTATCCTTGCAGATGACAAGCAATTTGAATATGATTGATTTTCACAACAAAAAAATAAGATTCACCGTGATCGGCATTTTCCTGCTTCGCAGAGATTTTCTAGTTTGGTGGATAAATTCGAATAAAGAATTTTTATTTGAAAAGTCAACCGAATAATACGTTTTTTATTTTTGCAGTTCGCTTTTCGTTTATTTTTCAATGGAATTTTGAAAGTTATTGTTTTTAAAAATAAATATCAAAATTAGAAATTACCGAATAACTTGTTTTATTTTAAATTAATTAGTAACATCATTCCATTAATTAATTGCTTGAATTTAGTCACTTTTCAAAATAAATTATTCATAATATTATGACATCTTATAAAAATAATAATTTAAAAGCAATAGTACTTTAATAACATATAAGTGTCATTAAAAAAAAACATTACCTTCAGAAGATGACCAAAAATGAATGGACTGCTAATGGACTCTATGACGTTCAACCAGGTCACCTGGATGCTGTTTGAATAAGGATGTGAGATGTTTATGTAAGAGTTGGACATTGCAAGGTTAGATTGTTTTGCTTTTAAAGAGATTCGTGTTGTATGATGAACCAAACAAATAAACTGGAAAATAATTTCCAATTATATATTTTTATTAAACTTAAATTATAAATAATATTCAAAGCCGTCAATATTATTGTAAGAAACATTAACTTTTAAGCTTTTAAGCAGGGTTTTTCACATGTCAATAATATCATTACCTAGTTTAAAATTTTTAATCCACTTTATCGTAAATTCGGAAATTGTTCGGCTCTGCGAACCAATTTTTTATCTAACTGTTTACAAAAAACAGTTCAAACATATAATTAAAACATTATTAGTACTTGACTGCTTTATTAAGATGTCATTATCCATATTTTTCGTCAATTGTCACAAAATATGTGACGTAAAATTATTTTTTATTTCAACGAAAAATTTATCTTGAATTATTGTATATTTCGTATTTGGACTTAGGTTTTTCTTACGTTTCACTGATTTCTGAGCCGTGCGATTAACTCCAAGTAAATGAGCAACATCTAGGTCGACGCATTACGGACATAAATAATAAAGGTATTTTCTATTACTTGCTAACGTGGAGTCGTGTTAGAGCCATGGGGCGGGTTATAAAGCTCGCTGAAATGAAACAAAGAATAAAAGGTTTTTATGCCCTACATCAAAATGTTAATAACACGCGACATTCCAATTTAAAAAGGTCGTATATTTAAAACTCACATTTTAATACAAGTGTAACCCTGTGCGTCATTTTAGAAAATTTGATGTCATCGCCTCTCAGAGTTGTAATCTATATATATAAAAGAAAGTCGGGTTATATTTGTTTTTATAACTCAAGAACGGCCAAACCGACTTGGCTGAAAATTGGTGGAAAGGTAGCTTAGAACCCAAAAACGTCCATGGTATACTCAAAATTGATTTGATTAAGAAAAAATATTGAACATTTACGTAAACATGTTTTCATACAAGACTATTGTAACTTGACAGCTGTCAGATAAGACGGTGTTGCCATAGTCAGCAACATAACTAAAAATGACGCAATAGTAGGTATTGTAAGTAGGTACCTACGTAAGGTACGGAATATTTTGAAACAAAAAAAAAAACAAAAGGCAGGAAAAAAAAGACAAAAACAAAATAAATATTAGTGAAAATATCAGTTTAATCTTTTATTTGTTAAAAATGCTATAACAAAAAGCAAATGGAAAGGCATCTTCTTATTATTTTAGTTTTTATAACTCAAGAACGGCCTAACCGACTTGGCTGAAAATTGGTGGAAAGGTAGCTTAGAACCCAAAAACGTCCATGGGATACTCAAAATTGATTTGATTAAGAAAAATTTTTGAACATTTACTCATTTATTGCCTTTCGGGTGAAACAAAGTTCACCGGGTCAGCTAGTTAATAATACAGTGAGATCCAATGTTGCGAGATTAATATTTAAAAAAAAAAATGTTTTAAATATTTCTAAAGTACGAGCTTTTAAATAAAATTTGATAACAAATGTACATTATAAATAATAACTAATAAGGCCTTGCTCCCTACTTATGCAAAAAAGATAAAGGATGATTGCAGAATCTATAATAAACCAATTACATTATATCAATATAATATATACGCTGGAGTAGATAAGGTTTTGATATATTATATCATTCTCTTATCAGTTCTGGTTTCTGTAAGCATTCCCTGAAGGAAGGCCTTGCTGCCTGTTTTCACATTATTTGAACGTGTTTTAGGTTAAAGGTGTAAGTATTGGAGTTTATTTTGAATTAATACTTACAATAAGTTTAGCTATAAATTATTGTAAATAATTTTAATATGGAAAGTGCGGAGACAACTGAAACGAGCCAGTAAACTTTTTTTTTAACACAACTACTCTATCTACTTGTGAGACATTACTTAAATGGTCACCATCCAAGTAATTTTTACATCCAATAACATTTGTCTTTGGTAAATAGTATTGATTTTCTACAACAATTTTTCACCATAATTTTAGTCATTTACAATCACACTCTCCGTACAACCCACTGTTAATATTTTTTTTATCTGCCAGTATTCTCCAACACGTTTTTCCAAAACTGAATAATTATATTCGACAAGCATTATTTACAATACCGAAAACTGACGAGGCATTCAACTGAATAAAAATATCATTAATGTAGGATATATTTTTTAAGATTGAAATTTTCTAAACTCTATAGAAACGCCTTGATAGTGTAAAATTGATCCCTCACCCGTAAAATGCCAGTCGAAACGATGAATTCAAACGAAAGTCTTCCCGTAAATACCACCAATTCATATGAGTCCCCGTTAAAATGGATGATGAGCGAATTTCGAGCTGTAATCTAATGGTGTTAGCAGATCAACACTTCATATGCAGTGCTTGGCCATTCTTAAAACGGCAAGCATCATATAATCTAAAGATGATATTTCTCCATCATCGTCTATCGCTATTCTCCTGTATGTGATTACACTAAAAAAACATTCGATTCAGTTTGATTATAAAACGATGAGAAAATTCGAAAATATTCGAATCGAATTAAAAAATAACAAAAATAAATCGATTGTAAATTTCCCGGTCGGTCCGCTCGGCTGCATGGTGAATGAACGTGTATGGAGCAGAAGATGAAAAGCCTTTATGGCCGAGGGTTACGCACGGGACCTGTCGATTCCACGCTGGGACATATTCCCCCAAGTAATTTATTAGCCGGGATTCGGCCATTAGTTTGAGCATTAAAGCTTTGGTGCGAGAGGCGGTACTTGAGAACATTCGATACTATTCCTGGATGTTTCCAGTCACCTCTACCCGCATCACAACAATTTTAACCGATCTACACTATTTTTTAAAGCCTAGCTCGGTACAGAAAAACCTCACGTTTTTTATCTAAAAAACGCTAAAGTATTCAGAAACTTCTCCTTATATTCTCTCGAATAGTACTTGATGTAATGAAAGAAATCTTATGAGAGCTTTGGTGAGATTTCACTCAATCTTCAACTTCAAGGCCTTTAATAAAATAATCAAAAAAATACATTTCATCGAAAATCATAGTTCGAAATAAAATTTAACTAAAAATAATATAATTCAATTAAGTCATTTAATAAGTGGAAAGCTTTACTCGAATATTAAATAATTATTTTACCTTCTACTTTAATGTCATATGAACAAAATTAGGTAAAAAATTGTTTATTAACTAATTGGGTGTTATGTTATTAACGGTTTCGATCATTTCAGTTATACTCTATTTTAGTTGACATACATTTATTAAGCCTTCATTACGGCTCGGTTTGAATACAAATTATACTGTCAATCATAAAACTAGTATATAAAGCATACATGTACTTATCTGGTCTATTTTCATTTATCATATTGGTTCTTGTATCCTTTAGCTATCAGATGATGCATAAAAAAATATTCTAAGAAAGTAGCAAAACGATATATCACGTCAACCGATGTCAACGGTTGGGGAATCTCATGACGGTTTATGCCGACAACCGATGCGAAAGGGTTTAAGAACCTCTGAAGATTTTTTTTTTTAAATCATTTTTATTTTTACGTAATTACTTCAACCGGACGATATTTTATTTTACAAGCAGTTTTATCTAATGTTTTTGACAAATAAACTACCTAACGATTAACGAAATTAACTATTTTAGTAACTAATTTTGTCTGAAAACAATTTAGGTAACGGACAATTAGTTGAATAGACATTTGGCCAAACGGCCATTTGACCGAAAAGACATTTAGGCGATTGAAAATTTGACTAAACAGATATTGTTTTAGACCGATTGAATATTGGCGGATTTTCTTTTTATTACATAAGATATTTAATTCATTACAATAATAATTTCTTTGAACTTTTTTGGCATAATAATAAATTCAATTATTAAAACTATGTTTGTAAACGTTTTAGGGTAACATTTGAAATAAAATTAATAATTGCTGTTGGCCAAAAACCCGCGAACAAATTGTTTTAAGCTAAATAACCAGATAGATGTTAAATTGTATATTTAACATTGACCAAATCTCCACACATCGAATTTTTTGTTGTTGCGAATTCCAATTAATATTTCGTTACTAGTTAATAAATCAATTTTAATAGTACTTTCACATAGTGTATTATACGTTAAAAATATTTTTCCATGTGCTATCGGTATTTTCCCGATTTTGTCAAATGACAACACTGGCAATCGATTCATGTTCTCGTATGTTCCAGGCCACGGCTCGCCCGGAGGTGAGCCCGGCCAGTGGCCCATATTGCACATCTCTAATAATGCTCCCACACAATGGCCCGTTATATTCTGCTCGAATATCACATTAAACTGTTTGCGGGGCGGGAAAACATACGAGGCTTGTTTGTGTTTCGAACACAGTTCAAAACTTTTCGAACGCTTTGATCATCCATACAATATTAATGATATAATAATATATTCACGCGCTCTTGCCTTTCGTCTATTTTGATATACCGATGTGATTTCACGTTGGGTTAATCGTCAAAGCTCTAATTTAAAATTATTTATATTCCTACTATGACTGCACTAATATCTATGTTTTCAATTATTTAGTCATTAATAGTGTATTTTGGACGGGTAAACTTATTAAACACTAAATTTAGGTAAAATAAAAGCAAAAATATATGTTTTATTTATTTATTTTATTTATTTATTTATTTATATACAGAATCGAAATTCCAATTTTTTTACAAATATTTAGAAACATAGAGTATACATAAATATACAATAAATAGAGAAAATAAAATTAAAAAAAATAACACAAAAGAATACGAAGATGACACGTGTCAAAGATCACAGAGATCAAGTAGAACAATATCATCGACAAAAGAGGAAAGGGATGTAAGAAAAGGATCGAGGTGTGCTGGTAGGCCATTTAGGAGCGACATTGCAGTTGTACCAAATTGAGTGCTTGAAGCTCCACAAGCATCGACTGGGATCAAAAACAATGTATGGCTACGAGCACGGGTGTACCTATCTGGAACATAGAAGTTAAAACATTCAAGAATCCCAGGGTTGTGAATTGAACCGCGAAGAAGAAAGAATGAATGTTTTATGGAATACCATTTTATTGTGAACGTTTTACAGCTTTAAACTTACATTAAAATTATCATTTAATATTACAAGAACTGGCAGTTTCCAAAGCTCCTTCCTTAATGCCACCGGTAAGCTATGGAATGCTCTTCCAGCGTCTGTGTTTCCTCCTTCCTACAATCTGGATCTCTTCAAGAAACAGATAAATATACATTTGCAATCTCCCCAATCCACACACAAACACGAACACCACACGTTTCCCGCATGCAACGTCCAGCCTCCCTGGCTGAGCGTCATAGAGTGCACTGGTCTTCACCGGCTGTGCTTTTCTGCATGCGTTACCATAACAATAAAATAACGTGTGTCTTTGAGCCAAAGCAGCCATATAATAGATTTTATACATTTATACATAAAAGGTGTTAACGTAGAATATTGGGAGTATAATGATTTGACCTTATAAAGAATGATGAGATGAAGGAATGGACACGGCAGCATTCCATCCAACAGTCAGTCAAGAAACGATGATGAACGTGACTGGGACATGTTCTACGGATGACGCAAGATAGCATAAACTATAGATGCCTATTCGTTAAGCCCTAGTCTGTCGTCTTAATGGAAATTAGACATTGATTATACTCAGTGAAGCTCCAAGAGGTAGTGTTGACTTGGAATGAAGTGGGGATCATAGCAGCTGCCAAATGTCCACGGCTGCAGATTGTGATGACCAAATGCTCCAACTTGGGGACATATATGGAATGATAAGTGCTGATAATTATTTGCATTCAAAAACTATTTATAAGTCCCCTAATTCATTGAGGTTATTTTTATATTATCTTTTGATTGAACATTAGGCATAGAATATCCAATTAAAACTGTTTAATGAAATATTTGTCACCTCCTTTAGGTATTTGTGTGTGAGAGTTAACGGTGCATAGTGAAGGTTATCATAATAGAGCGACCCTCCGGTGATTTAGTAAACTTTGAGCTTTTGGAAAACTCTATAAACCCAATTTGCATATTCCCCCCATTACCGGGTGAGCCAATATTTCGCCGCGATAAAATATTATTTTCGGCATTTTCGGCCTTTGTTTCGTGCCGTTTCTGATGGTTTTTTAAACAAAACATCGCCACGGAAAAAATAATAAGGCAATCTTCGTATTCCGTTGCTTTGAAATCTGATATTGATATTAAAAATAAATGTATAAATTATTTTTGGAAGCTATGTTATGCGTTTTTATTTATATTGTTATAATTTCCCCACCACATATAAACTCTGTGCATTTTGAGTGGATGGATTCAAAATGTAAAATAAAAATATAATTGAAATAAAAAAAAAAAAAAATCCTTAGACGATTTATATTGCCATTTATAAACTAGAAATGGCTAAGATACGAAGAAAAACCATCAATAAAAAAAAAAACAAAAAAAAATCAAACCTTAATGGTTCTGAACAAGTTTAAGAGTTCGAGAAAGTTAAAAAAAATGCGTAGCGAAACCACCAATATTAAATTTGACAATTATATAGAGTAGCCCCTTTATTCACAGAAAAACAATTGATTTTTTTATTACTTATGAAAGCTATTTTATGCCGTTAATATACTAAGTAAATAAATAAAAATATAATTGTATAATTCAGACACTATTTAAGCATAAACGCTCGTAATATAATTTTGATATCCACTTATTTATTTATTAGGGTATTAAAACGTCTCGGACTCGTTTTATTGCAAGATAATGCAAATGGAAAGTTATTTATTGTCGTGCAAAGTTAAATGACGTATTTCCTTATCAGTGTGGTGCAGCCCGGCTCGCTGAACACACCGAAGCGAGCTCCAGCAGGGACACACTCCACAGTGGCTGCTTAACCACGTGCCCACATGCTTCCTAATGCAAGCACACGGGGAATATCGCCAAAGTGAAACAAAACCTCATCTCCGGGTTCTTTAAAGCTTGCGAGAGCTTGGGGAATTACATAAAAGGTAGCGTTCCGCAATGCTATCTTCCGGTAACCACATCCTAATTGGAGCACATGCTCAAATTTCTAATACACGTACAGGTTCATAGAAAATACAATAATATATACAATTTATTTTATCAATTTACAAGCTGCACATCTCAGGACCTAATTCTGGGCAACAGACGACCTATCGATGTTGCCAGATACTGAGGAAAAATAATTTGACGTCGCTTACACGAAGAAGAAGAAGAACAAATGAACGGCTTAACTGATATTTTGACTAATATTTTTTTCGTTTTTCTGTCTTTTTTTCTGTCTTTTGTTTTTTTTTTTGTTTTAAAATATTCAGTACCTTACGTAAGTACCTACTTAAAATACATACTCTTGCGTCATTTTTCTTTTCGGCGTTGCTATAGATACAATGTTTCAAATTGGCCGTTCTGTATTACAATAGTCTTGTATGAAAACATGTTTTATGTAAATATTCAATTAATTTTTGTAATCAAATCAAATTTTGATTTAGAAAAAATGATTTTTTTATCCTATAACCTTTTGCTGATTTTAAGCTACCTCCTCACCAATTTTCAGCCAAATTGGTTCAGCCGTTCTTGAGTTATAAGTTCAGTAACTAAGACGAATTTCTTTTATGTATATAGATTAGACTAAAGCTGACAATATAAGTGAGAATCGAACAGTAGACAGTACAACCAAGTCATGTTTATTACATTTAACTTAACCGCTACACCATTTCACCACCCGATCGAATTGAGAATTTTAAAATATTTAACAATTGTTGATCAAGTACATACCTTTCTAGATTTTCACGACCAGATTTGGAATCGTAGCTTTTGGGTTGAGTCCTGTGTGCCGAATTTTTTCTGACCTGAATATTTCGACCAACATTGCAGGGAAAAATTATTGCTTTTAATCATACGTAAGTAGTACATTTATTGTAGCATTGACAAACAGTAAAAGTAGCTTCATCGTGAATTGCTACCGCTAAGACCATGCGTCGTAGATAGCCTTAAATTGCAAGGGTTTTAAGGCGATGAACCAAGCTTCATGTCAGTGTTGCTGGACCTTGCATTAAAGCGTTCTTCGTAACTCCTTCATATTATACACAATTCTCATATGAAATAGTCCGTTTGATTCTTGATTACAATACTCAATTATTTTTCGTTGGACACGTAGCAACCACTAGTCAACGTACAGAATTTTCAACAGTTCAAATTTAGCTTAGAATGCTGAGATTCTGTCGAATTATTTGTGCAGAACGGTTAAACCAAATGATGAAAACTCTCTCTTGTTGGATCATATCTCACAACGTAGAACCGTAGAACATATTATGTTTTATATAGGCCAGATCCTTGGCATCTGAGACTGTTATGTTGGATAAATAATCTAATAATATATATTAGCATACTATGTATTTGTATATCCCTCGGAAAATTCGCCTGCATGTGGGTAAATGAGGCTTGTATACAACACACCTGTTATAATACACATCGGCGCTACAGTTTTGGTGTTTTGCGGCTCAAAGCTCCCGAGTGCCGAGGGATGGAAATAATAATTTGCATAAGTAGCAGCTCCCGCGGTGAGGCCGAGCCCAGCCATCTAGCACCGAGCACACCGCTACCAATTTTAACTGTTTGATATGATAATACTTGCATAATAAACCAACGTAAAAGAAAACTGTTTGTTCCGCAAGTTGAAAAAATGAGCACGTAAGTTGTACACAACAAACCTTACCTACCGAATAGCTAATAATATAAAATTGAAAACAAGAAAGGAAGCCAAATGACTATCATGGGAAGAAAACTAACCTCAAGACCTTCTACAAATGTTCTCCACTTAACTACGATCTAATTAATTTGGTACGGAATTATTTTGCCACTTGGAATGTCGCATAATAAGAGTGGACCTTTGCAGAAATAGTTTGTTTTTCTTCCATCGAACTCATTTTGAAATGGAAAAAAGATTTTCGTCTTACTAAAGCGTTTACCTAAATGTGGAATATTTAGAGAGTTTTCGAACCAGTTTGGCATTTCTTCTGATGACGACTGTACAGGTGATTTTGGCAAATAGTAGACTGTAATACATTATCTTATGAAGTGAATCATTTATAAAAATATGAGACGAATTCTGTGTTATCGGTGATGGCTTTATGATAAACTACATCAAGGAGACCGCCACACACGTTTTCTGATATAGTAAGCAAGAGCATTGAGCCATATCCGAAAAGAAATATTGAAATAAGACAAAAAAAAATTGTTCAGCTCATTCATCATGGATCATCTTATTTACTAGTTGAATATGCTTTACTATTATTAGTGTAAGTGTCAGTATTATAAATTTATTATGTCAAAAAGAATACAAAATCCTAAATGTGCAGCTATTAGTCACCAAACAAAGCATTAATGAATCCCTACTGTTCAAGTACTTTCACTCTCCCTTTTTTCTTAATCCTATCTTCTTTCTTCCACACACCCACGCCACGCGCCGACACTCAATTATTAAAATGCGTTCTCGTGGCATTCGAATAAAAGCTAAACACTTCCTTTTGTTTTCGTGGGAGGATTTCGAAATTGGAGTGCTTACGAGGTCTTTCAGAAAACTTCGAGAGGAAAACGCGATTATAATTTTTATTTTATTTATTCTTAGAAGCGAAACGAACTTAAATGAGTTGCAAATCGGGAGTAGTCTAACCAAAATACGAGTATATCAAGAACAAGTCTTCCAGTTAGTGAGCATAAAATCACCAAGAATAAAACACACTAGAAAAGGTGATAATTACACAAATGTATTGGAGAAAGTCTTCTTAAAAAATTAACTAAACTTATCAAATAATTACATAATAACTGATGTTTATTCATGTTTGCTTGACTGAATATGGATCAAAGTTTAGATGACTCGTATTACTATGATGCTCTCTGACATAGAGGAAGATTTTATTCTAAAATATCTTCGTCTATAGTCGTTTTGTTAATTAAAGATTTTTCGTGATACTCTTTGCAGAGGAATTTTTATGGCCAACGAAATAGGAAAAAACAACGGAAAACAAAAACATTCCCATTTCCAACAACAATGTCCAAGTTACATCCCAAGAATCAGAAAATATGATCGCATGTCAAGTTGAAACAAATTGTGCCACGAAATATACTGCAAATTTAATATGAATACTCGTATTTATCTGAAGACGAGAGAGTACAAGAAAAGTAAGATTCAAACTATGAAAAATAAATGTCGAAAACTATTAGTAAATTTTTATTACGTGTAGGTATAGTCAAAGATAGGTGCCAGTATTATTATTATTTATATATGCTTTTGAAGGTGTTTTGACCAAAAAGTAAATACTAGGTATGATCGAGTTATTCGAACGGCCGGTTTTCTGAATCCGGTTGAGTTTACAATAAACATTTCCAACGTTGTGTACATTGGTTTCCACTGCCCTAAAGTCCTGCGGCTAACCAGTGTACATATCTGTTCTCTACTCACAAAAGCTATCATACTTGATAGTTTTCAGCAGCGTTACTTACTATATAATATCATGAAATGTTTGGTACTCGTATAAAAGGTTATTTTGGCCTACTTAACCTGTTCGCATCGGTAGCCGTGATATATCGGTTTGCTACTTTCTTAGAATAGTATTTTACGCATCTGATAGCTAAAAGATACAAGAACCAATGTGATGTATGAAAATAGACCAGATAAGTACATTTATGCTTCAAATATTAGTTTTATAATTGACAGTATAATTTGTATTCCACCGAGCCGTAATGAAATGGTTAAGTGCAGATTGATTTAATAAATTCAGTCACTATTTAATTTATTCATTAATCTTTAAGATTAGCTCGATTACCCGGATAGTGCCTTGACTTTCTCTAAGAATACCGAGTGTGTCTGTTAAAACATATTCCTTTCAAAGTTTCCTCGTATTATATTTAACTGACTTAAAGAATTGCGAGGATAAACTACTCCTGCCTCTTTTATTATATATAGAATCGTATAACTGATCAAGAGTACTTTTCTTACCTATGTACAAAATACATTTTTCATTAGAATGATAAAGAGAAATGTAAAATAAGGTTTTTTACTCACTATTGTGGATCGAGAAAGTGTGCTACAAAAGAATCCTCAACTCTCGAGAACGACAATAGAAAAAAAGGTTTTACATAAGGGTCTGGAGTTGTCCCGTACATGCTTGCAGGTACATACCATTTTGAATATGTTGATAAATATAATATTATAAGCATAAAATAAAATATTCTCAAAGATTTTGTAAAAAAAAATGGAATACACGCATATTTAGCAAATCAATAAGACGAGTAAGAAATAATTGTATGAAAATACTTGTACTATACATACAATACATAATACTTAATTATTAACACAATTTTTCGTTATTTTTTTAAATTTTAACAACATATTCATTGCTCTAATTGATTTCATATAAGTTGACTGTGATGGTGATATTGTTTTATAATGTGCGTTTGTAATAAATAAAAATATGGAGTTTCTTGCCAATTATAATTCCTTGTTAGTTTTTACCCACCCTGTTTGCCTCAATTATTGTTTGTGGATGAGAATACATGATTGATTACTGACGGGGAAATAATTAATTCTGCGTTACTGCCTACCCCTACTGCACCCAGCACAACAGCAATTATTACTTATAGCAACATTGCAGCGTTGACGGAGATTCCGGGAGAAGGACTCTGGCAACATTTATCCAGATGTATTTGCAATGATTAATCACATGTCAACCAAATGGATCAATCAATATTGATACTATGCCAAATTAAAATCCATTTTGAACTTTCAGTGAGAGTATCATAAGTTACATATCACCTTAGTGTAAAAAATATTACAAAATCAAAAACATGCTTTAAATTGTCGTCAACGTTTCTTAGTATTGTTTTTCATTATCAGATACATATTTTTGGGTTGAGTTAGGTTCAATTAAACAAGCACGGAAATTGGATTCCTCAAAATGTTCGTTTATGTTAAAACATTACTTCGTCGGTGGGTATACAAACTGAAAATTAAAAAAAAAATGGTAAAAAAAACGACATTTTTACTGTTGTAATACAAGTTTTAACAATGAGTAATGATCTTCAGGACTACCATAAGTAAGTTAAAATATAAATTATTTGTTTGAAAAATTACGTATCTAATGCGAGTATATTTACGAGTATGTTACACATAATTAAAAGTGTTGTATTTTTACCTTGTTTATTATGTAATTTTACTAGTAAGTATTCGGTATATTTAATAAATTATAGTTTAAAAAAAATAGAACTGTTACAATTACGTAGAACAAACTACGTTGTAGTTCAGTGGTAGTACAAAGTTTATTTGAATATACATTAGTTTTTCTATTTTTGGAAAAGCAAAAATAAAACTAAAAGGTACTATTATTGAACAACAGTTAATTGCGGTTAAACCTAGTTTTGTTATTGGTATTATATGACGATAAATTTGCATGGACCTACAAGTCAGCAGTTTTTATAGAAAGTAACAGGGAGCACAGGAACAAGGGGCCGCGATAAAGGTTATGTGTCACGTGGCGGCTCGCGTGCCATGGCCGGTACGACTGGCGTGGCGGCGACCGCCGGCACGCGAGCCTTATCATCCAACAATGTAATGCACTAAACAAAATCGAATCCGTATAAATAAACAAATCGCGTGCTGGGGTTGTTGCTGTTCATTAGAAAAAAATAACGAAAACTGTGCCCACAAAACGTGTTTTCACGTAAATTATTATTTTGCCAAATCTGGCGGTTTATTGGCCTGCGACATGCCATCGAGTATATTAAAATAAGGGAATAATAAATGCTGCAACAGGAAGAATCGGTGCTGTGCGAGTGCCGTGACCTGCAGACCGCGTGATCTTTTTCCTGTGTGGTCTTTTAGACGCCATGCATGCTCACCATGAAGTAGAGTTATATTCGTCATTATTCGTTATAAAACTAATATTTTAGGTGTAAACAATTTTAAGTACACATTGATGTGCTTTTTAAAGGTATCCAAATTTAATGAGGGTGGAAAAATATATACTGAAAGAGCATTCGAAAGCTTTCCGTTAGCGTTAAGGATATTGAACTAAATCGGTATTTTTACCATTAAATCTTAAAATTGGGACTGAAGAAAAATATCTCCTCAACCCTGGATGTGCAACTTCTTAGAATATTTGAACAGTTAATTTTGTGTACTTGCTAACGATTTTATTATTTTAGGACATTTTTTATAAAAAAAGATGATTAATGACTTTATTACTATTATTTTATATATAAAATAATGATGGATTAATTATTTCAATTTACGCTACCTATTAATTCAGTAAATGCATTTCTGTAAAACGCATGTAACGTAGCGTATTTCAATGTGCCTAACTGAGCCTAAAAATGTTTTTACTTTAGGTAGTAAAATCCGTCTGCAATATCGGTTTTATTTTAATTTTTCCAGCTATGCAAAAAACATCGAGCAATATCAAAACATCTAATTTGTCCAAGAATCATTAAAATACATGTCAAAGTCTTTTAATGCGACGTTTTTATGCAAAATAAAAGACAGAGTATTATTCAAAATGCATGTATTGGTTCGACGAATTATAATATCGTCCTGATACTCGTAAGTACAAAAGTATTGGATAATTTTACTGATAATGAATATTTTTCAACTCACAAAGAAAATAACCTAATTTATTTGATGTTCGGCGTAGATTCGGTCGGGTTGTTTCATTCCAATCATCAAACGCTGAAATCTCAGATCCGCTGAGATACAATCTCTCTTTTGGGCTGATAAGGTTGTTTGGAGGGTTGAACCCTTTGTTTCTGATTGTATCGACGATATAAAGAGGTCAAACATTGTGGTGTTCACGACCATCGGGTCCATTCAAAATAAGGCTTGTACTATTCAGAAGGTCTTCCGAAAATATATTAACACTAGGTTATTTTTTCAGCTTTCTGGAGATAGATTCTCAAACTTTTACTATAATGTATAATACATGTTGTTATTTGTTACCAACGTTAAATATATATTATTAACAAAGTTTAAACTATTAATGACACAAAATTGACATATTATAATATCACGTATCTACCGTTTACTGTTAAAAATCAGTTTTCAAACTAACATATGTATTTTCAATATTATAGTAGAATATATATTATGGCACAAATTTCAATAATTATATAAATATATACCAAATTTTTAAGCTCCAAATTAAAACACATAAAATTAAAAAAATCCACCATTCATATCGCAAAGAGTAATAACAATCGAATGTAAAAGGCATGTAAATTCTTTCAATTAGAAGTTACTTTTTAAGGTTAGGACGCGAGGTGCTTTAAACTACTATATATAATATTTATAATATAATACGTAATTAATAAAATAATACTAACATTTATTACTTTCATTTACTTTATATAATAAATCACTAACTATCTTATATTGTGGCTTTTGGGTTTAGCCGTGTGTGGTGAATTACTAATTTCCAATATTTCGACCACCATTGCAGGGTCTTCTTCAGGCGGTCGAAATATTGGAAATTAGTAATTCACCACCCACGGCTAAACCCAAAAACCATAATATCAAATATGGCCGTGAAAACCTAAGAAGTCACGTATTATACATGTACTAAACTAATTTATGACTACATAGTTTTCAAAAAATAATCCATTAAAGACGAAATACTTTAGAGCAAAGAGTTGTCACATGGACACGGAGTAGGAAGAAATATTATTCTAGAAAGGGATAATAATAAGAGAGAAGTCAACTGTTAAATAAATAAACTGTGGTTCACCAAACTCAACTAATGAAACGTAATAATTTTTTAATTTGAAAAACAATTCATTTGAACATTCGAGCTCAAAGCTGGGAATGAAATACGTAACATAACGTAGTAGGTGTTATGTGTATATTTCCACGTCTATTTAGCGCATGAAAAGCTTTGTTACATTATCTATCCCGGGGCTTCAGTGTGACTGACAATCGCTGAACAAACATGGCCGGAATGATTGCAAAATTTCCGTTAATGGATTGCCAAATACGTCAACGGTAAAATAATATTCGAAACGACAAACTATTATGACACAAATCTACCATATTATACGAGCACATATAACTGGATTCAACGAGAATAATAATCAGCATTTTAATAGTTTTAATGGATATATAATATGGCCTGTATTTCTTTGTTCAGTAACTTATTCAAGGTTTTGGATGAGGTTAAATCAATTGGCAGTAAATAAAATTAATCTGCAGTTGACTAAATAAATTGGCAGTATCCACTGTGTATGTATGTGATCAGTTATAAAATTAAAATGGCAATAATATATTCGATATTGGTAAAAATGAAGGTAAAATTAACAATTAATTGACCCATTAAATGGAAACCTGACCTAACCTATTATTAATTACAATTCATTAATTATTTCCTGCCAATTTTTTTTATTGCCGATTGATATTTTTCTACTGCTGAATGATTATTTAGGTATTTATAATTTTTTTTATACATTTTTAGGTATTTATTATTGACAGTTTGCTAAATAATTACGGTACATTAATTGAATTAAATATTGCCAAAAAAAAAAGCCAAATAATATTATAGGGATATATTATATCAATGATTACGGCTTCGAATCCTTGCACTTTTTTAAAAATCAACAGTATGATAGTTTTCTAGAACAATTATTTGCAAGATCGAAATATCAAGGATGGTTAGTCTTAAATCTTCTTTTTAAATAAAATATATCAACACTGGCGGGCCAAAATCGGGTAGAATGCTTCGTTAAATATCGTTACTATGACTTATAAAATTAAAACGTAAATGTTAACTATATCAATATTCGTAATTATATATTTATAGTATAATTAGTAGAACCCAACATACATAATTAAATAATAATCAATTTATTTTAATTGGATGAGAAAGGACTGGTTATTTTATATATAATATGGAGCGTAATGTAGACTAATTACTTTTTCGTAAAAAGGAGATGAAAGTGAATTTAATTAAGGAAGCAACAGGAGTCGAGATTGATTGAATTGATTGTTCTTGTCGAATACAGACATACTCGTACCTACGTTGTACGATTTCTTGTGAAGAAAGATTTTTCCCGAGTTTTAAAAAGTGAGAAAGTCAGGTTGTTCACCGGACTAGCTAAAATAAATGTAACAATTTTGCTTCACAACAGGACCCATGAACCTAATTGTGGTATATTCTTTAGAGAGCATGAACTAGATATGACATTTAACATTTTGTAACGCGATTTTTAGACTAAAATTACTATTAATTCTAATAAATTCTCATGTTAGAAACATGTCACTTGTCGCCTATATTTTTAACTACCATTTCAGTAATATATTCAGTTACTTTTCAACATTACAATACTGTTATATTAGACTGAAAATCTATGTCAAGCTCATGACGGCTATAGACGACATCCGCAGTAAAAGGTTTGTATTCTAATAATATTCATGACGGAGTTTAAGGATGATGGGAATGATTTGCTAGTTAACAGAACACCTGTCTTTGAATTATGGTAGCCATAATATACAAATTGAAGGCAAATATAACGGAGCCAAAAACTAATAATACAAAATACTAATGCCTCTTAAAATTTTCATCACTTATTGACGTTCAATTGTGTATTTTAATGTCATAATAATCAATACTATTAGTTCATTCTTTGTACAGGATTATCGTTTGAAGAGCGATTTATTAAATCTAAAATCTAAAGGCTGTTATGCATAAAACCGAAATAACATCGACTTATACCAACCAAGCCTTAACGATAGTCATTTAGTAATTATTCAACGTCAACGTTAGTTTTTTATCGGGCCACTTGTTGCAGATAAGTTGTTAACCTCTGTAATAGGTACTTACTATCATTATTACGTACTTAATAAGTTGTTTTTTTTTTCAATGCAATACATACAGGCAATAGACAAGTGCTCAATTATTGTGTTAATTTTATTAAGAGCTTTTTAAACTAAAAGTGTTATTGTATATTTATTCCGATTTTAATTAACTATTATTACAGTTGATGATTTTTGTTAATAATTGAATATTATCGATCGAAATAAAATGACAAAATCAAAACATTTGAAATGAAAGTATTTGATGTTTGTTTTAATAAGTTGGGAATCGGAAAATAATTTGACGACTAAATAATCAGGGACAATAATTGAATTATTGTCCCTGATTAATTTAGTGTAACCATAATAAAATCTTAAGATCTTACTAACTTCAGAATAGTTGTTTAGGTTATGTATTTTAGTCAGCTTTGTAGATACTTCATATTTTACATGACAAACCATGTTTTTTATAAGTTCACAAATGAATTAATGATATTTATATGTGTTTAAGAAGGGAGAAAATTGATAATGGCAATCACAAACAAATTAAACTATTACATTGATAATTTTTCAATATATATTTATCTATTTTTAATACTGCATATTACAATATTGTTAATAAACAATTGTGAATTTGTTAAAACATATTATAAAACCTATGAAATATCGTAATCCTTCATGGAACAACAAATTATTTTGATGCACTATATTTGACCAATATAATTCGTATATTTGACATATAATTATTTCGTATTCCAATTTAATAAGTAGAAATGCGAAAGTCATGATTTTTTTGTATTTTTTTTTTCTCAATAGAATATATATATTTGAAATATTTCATGAATTATTTAAGCATATTCTCGTAATCAATAGTGAAAATTCGATTATAAAGACTTCTATGGATTGAGATATCACGATGAAGCAACAGTCAACGCCACTGTAGCAGAAGATACTCACGGAGTATACTATATTTATTTTATAACGAAAGCTACACAGCAAAAAAGTATTATCTAAGCATTCTCTTTGACGAATATACGAAAAAGAGTAATAATTTCGTACACTTTTCATTTAAGCACATTGTCTTTTTGTTAACAGAAAAAATAATAATGTCACGAACTATTCATATATATTTTTTAAATATTGTATTGGTTTTCCATCAAATTAATTGTGAATAATTCGTTTATTAATTCTACCCGAACGTTTTGTAACAATATTACAAATTTGACATCTTAAAATATGAATTATTTATACAAATCGTTTTGATAAAAGTCTAAAGAGTACAAAAATGTATATTTAGGTATTATAAAGGAATAAATTGTCCAGCAGACAAGGACGTACCTGATTATTTCATGATGTCTCCTGTATTCCCATTCTTCCCGATGTGCCCGGGGTCTTGGTGAACCGTTGCTCTTATCCGTCTTGCTCAGAATAATGTCGCTACACCTTAACAAATTATTACGATACAAAATTGTTTATCGTCACGGCCACAATACGAAAATTACATATTAATTTGACGTGTCGAATTATGTATAATATTCTCAGTGGAATGAACGTGTCGAAATCGCGATTCGAAATTCAGACAATATAAAAGATGTGAGAATCATCGTTCAGGATGTTTACAATTTTTGAATTTTAGAATTTTCACTCGTCGCGGCGACGTCTCGTCAGTTCGAAATACATTATTTGATTGTGTTTCGTGGTCGCTCGTGTGGATTTAGGATGTTTAATGATCGGAGTGATGAGTTGCAGACTGCCATCGCGTTTCGGTTTTCTTTGCGATAGGACTGGTCGACGTAAACATTTTTGACACCGCCTTCGTGGTCGGGGTGGGGATGGGGGCTCCTCGTCCTGGGACCGCTCGGGGAGCACTGGCTGCGGGCCGCGGACCCGGCCGGGCGCATCAATGGCGACCCCTGGCGGGCGCGGGCCGCTGCGCGCGCACCTGACCCCGTGCCTCTTACGTCAGCGCTCGATACCAGGGGGTGGCCATGAAAATTTTATATGGGTTGCCTTGCCTGTCAACCTTTAGCGGCCGAGCAGCGCTGGCAGCACCGACATAAACACATCGCGCTCATCCGCCAAGGGCGTACTGCCAATACTACTTCTAAACCCATAAAGCTTTGTGCTGATGCCTTTACGGCCGTATGGCAAACACCTTTCTGTTCTTCGCAGATATTTATTTTAGACTAACTACTAAGTAAATAATCCCTTATCACCGGTCAACCCAACTAATGACTGGGCACGGCGCTTTTGATGACAGATTTAACTCCTTTAATTTAGTTTCGACCCTAGATGCCCCTGTGCCTCCTCCTTCCAGACCTCGGAGCATATTGTATGGGACTGTCAGTTTTTCTTGTTAGAAAGAGGGGCATCTTTTCGATGCAATTATGCAAATTGGTTTACAAAGTTTTCAAAACCTCAATGCTTACTTAATCACCAGGAGGTCGTTGTATTTTGATTACCTTCGTTGTGCACCGTCAACAAATAATACATTTAACAATTTGATTTGCTTATTCTATGACCGATTACCAATGTAACGATATACATAATTGTCGAATAATTCTTGATACAAAAAATGTTAATCCATTTAAATTTGTGACTTAAAACAAAATATGTAAGTAAATATCATTATTCCTTATCTGCTCTCTAGCTGGAGCATATGATGGTTACAAACTGCCACTATATTTTTTATCACCTATCATGGTTCTCATCTCATTCCGTGTCAGCTCTCTCTTCCAAAGCTCCGCCGAGGACATTATATACGTATATAGTTCCCGATGGCCTATCAAACGGCGAGAATTTGGAAGCCTGAGTTTGTGCTGTAGTTTATGCTCTCCAGTGGCATTCAAAGAACAGCTGAACCGTCTCCGTCGTGTCTGCTTCATCACTTCGTCATTTTTTACAAAGTCAAGTCTTCGTATCCTTAATGTTATACGTAAGCACCTCTTCTCAAAATCCACTATCCGGCTTAATTTGGCAAGTTGACAAGATTTGTAGGCATAGAAGGAAAGCAGAAATACAAGCAAATAGTATTGCGAAATTTCATGCCTTTCAACTTTTATATGAACCTTGTTTCGTCCCAAGTTTCTGTGCCCAAAGCGCCGCCGTGTACATGATTTGTATAGTTCCTGACTTCTCTTCAGGACGGCGAGAACTCAGGGCATCCGTACGTAGAGTCTGAGTTAAATTTGGTTGTTTGTTAACAAGCTTTTGAAGTGATTATTTCTGATGGAAATTCATTGTTAAATTTCGAGTACATAAACATTTTTACAATTGAATTACACATCATCGATGAAATGCGCGCAGTCAACGTGGTCGAATCAACTTCTTACTTAAAATATTTATTCTAATATTTTATTCAATTTAGTATAATTGTCGTAATTTTCTTTTAATGAAAGCGTATTGTTAACCTTTTCGTGACAGCTGCGTCTCACGTAAGTAATGACGTCATAAGGCGCCATAAATAAAAATATAATTTATTTTGTTCATAAATTATTTCTTACTTTAAGAATAGCATCGCTGTTATCGTAAATTTTTATTATCGTTGTCATCAACCTGTGCACATCCATTCCTATGGATTCCTCCGTATTATTTTTTAAGCCCATCACCTTTTTTAAAATAGTCATTGCTAAATTTATATAATTTTGATTTCACTATTATATTATTATTAGTTACAGCACTGACGTTTCCCCAATTTTTGGCGCTCAGTTTAATTTAATTGTTCGAATCTAGAAACTTCCACATCTTGTCTATAGTATTATAAGAACCTTCTATTTGCTTACTAAGCAAAGATATCATGAATATAATAATTTAAGAAATAATTAATTAAATATAGCAGAAAGTTCTTTATAAAAAAGTCGTAAATTATTACATTTAAAAAATATGTATACATAGATATGACACTTTCGTTTATAAAAATTAACTTGCTTTCTAAGAAAATCTTAGAGATAAAAAAAATATTTTGTGTCAAAACATATCAAATAAAAAAAAAGGAAATTTTGCAAAGGTGTGACTTAGAAAAAAATATATACGGAATTATATGAAAGATATAGTGCTGAAATTAAAAATGCAAAATTAACTAAATATTATGTTTTAGTGGCGTTTGAAATAAAGAATATTATGCCATCTATTGCTCAGAAATAAAACTTACATGACAGCTTTCCTCTAAGGAATTTTAACTGAAACATAAAAATGTGCAATATTTCAAATTAAATATGTAGTGAGTTCCTTATCAAAGAGAATGCGCATAAGTTATTAAAACTAAAAATATCATTAATGCTTTAGTTGTTTTTCTCTTCTTTCAGCGCCTATGCTCTTGAAGAAATATATATTTAAGAAATTAAACTTAATACTACATACAGTCAACCCTCCTATAATGTACGTTTTTATAAGATCGGATGATTAGCCCGATGCTTCCGAGGCCTCGATCATAGCCCAAGTGGCGGTTCAACTCAAAATAACAACATAGAAGGGTCCAATTCATGAAAAATCGCAGCACACTAGGAAAATCAAAAAAATGCATTCGTTATAGAAGGGTTTCTGTAATATTGTAAATAAATGAAAGACCTATTTATTTTACAAATATATATATTTATTATTTGATATAAGTACATCTGGCATAAGACTAATATTAAAAAAACCGCATTCAATTACCTACAGTACTCAAATTACTTATTTCGTCACTTTATAAGTGCCTTAAATTTATATAATTATAACTTTTGATTATTCACATTTTTACAAAAAAATACATTAATATAAAATTAGTATAAAAACATCCTCAAATAAGCAATACGAGTTGTACATGATAATATCATTGATTACCCTTTAATGTAAAAAAAAAACATTTATAATATCAAAAAATACATCTTTTATATTTTTATTTTAAATTCTTATTTAGTAATTATTATGTCATATTTTAATGTAAATTATTTTATTTAGAAATGAATATAAATTTATCATGTCATTTACCATGTCATCACCTTATCATGTCAAAAATGTATACCTTTAATTCAGCATCATTTTATTAATACTATCATGACACTTATCCTTATATCATATTAAAATGTTTCTTTACTTATTACAACGCTTGGTAAATAAATTGATTACTCTCCAATGGACTATGCAAATTTCACTTAAATATTCTTTATCACATATGGTAATTGTGAGTCAAATAATAATTTTGAAAACAACTATACGGCAGCATATTTATACTACACAACAATTAGGCAAACACATGTATATTGAAATGGTTCTATATTAGATTCAAAGATTTTGTAACAAACTATGAAACAATTAAAATATCAATGATAATTACACATGCACAGTTTTTTTACTGAAATTAATATCAGGATGGTAATATTATAAAATGAAACCATTTTAGATGATAAAATGTATTTCTACAATACTAATGACAAAGATATACTTTTAACAAATAACTCTTCAACGGTTCAATCTAGAAACTGGTAAAATCCAATTTTGATCTAAAAGATAGTAATTTCTTAATTTTTTTGCATTCGCTCCAAATGTCAATAAATAATATAATAAAATATCTAAGTGCCTGGTGTAAAAAAATCAACACCAAACAGTGATGCAGTGTAACTGTCATTTTAAAAGTACTGCAGATTTATTTGTTGTAAAATGCAAAAATGTACGAATATATGACATTTAGAACAAATAAAAGTATTTGTAATTATATTTCTAGAGCATAAAAGCTTCATAAGTAAATTTTTAGGCTTGGCATTTTGATTTGATCCAGATATATCTAGATGAAAAAATGACAAGAAAGACTGTGTGGAAAATATTGAACACTTCAAAAGTTGACCTAAAAAGGTCCTCTCGCCATAAATTTATTAGTACAGTATGTATAGTAACTCCTCAGTATATAAATAAATGCATCTTTGTCTTAGAATCTGGTACAGAAAGAATATTAAAATAAATAAATGACACCATTTTAATTTACACAATTTTAAGAGAGCAAGTATTTTATTTTGTAATGAGTATAAAATATCATTAGTGAAACCCCAGATAAATTATCTCTTTAGTAGGGATAAATAAAACATAACATGAATTATATTTATCAAAATAAGTTGGTTTTTTAATCAGGATTGAATTATAAAATTGATATACAAAATATTAAGTAAAAATTACACTGAATGTTTTTTTTTTAAATATTGTGTGTTACATTATGACACACTATTATTTTTTTGAATTAAAGTTTCACAGGTCTATATTATTCTTACTAATTTATCTACATAATTCTGTTTTTTACAACATAACCTGAATTTTTTTGATTTTACACAAAAATATTGCAAATATCAAAAATAGTAATCTTTAAAATGACAACAGATCGATAATCGCCACCGTTAAAAATTATTTAATTTAAGGGTAAAATTGTTGAAAACTGAAAAAAGTCAAGACTATACTCAAAAGAAATTATTGCTATTTTTATATTTAATGAAGAGTATTGAAGGAGACTCGTACTCTTACTATATTAATGGTACCACAATGTTCAGTCATTAGAGATAGGACTACAGAATAAAACAAATAAATACAATAATTTTAATGAATTCAAATTAATGCAGATGTTTCTAGGTGAGGAATTATTCTTCTGATAAATTAAATTTAATAATAACTTTAATATATTATATAAATAAAACATCCATTACAATTTAATAAATTACGTTTTACAAAATGAGATCTAAAAGTTTTTATAAAACATGTTTTTTTTATATCTAACTGTCATTCTGTAATTTAAGCTAGTTACATTAATCATCAGTGTTTAAATATGTACATAAATGCATTAATTTCATTTTACACAATATATATAATTGTTAATTTAGTTACAGCTATTAATAATTTAAAGAATTAATTTTTTCCTCCAAAGATAATATTACTTTAATGTATAAAAATTACAATAAATATATTAATTTACATTCCGTATTAAGGATTAATAGTTAAAAACCATTTATTTACTTTTAAAAACTTAATATAATTTAAAAAAAACTTATATTTACATTATTTTATAATTAATGAACAATTGGTCCCGACATCATGAAATTTGTTTAAAGATATATAGGGAGAGTCAATTTACACGTTTCTAAGCATGGAGGTGGCATCTGTAGTGAAGGAATTTAACAGTGACCTTCACGTTCTAGACCTTAAAAGCTTAGTAACCACGCATAATCTTTTCTATTTTAATTTGCTTGAATAGTAATTTTCAATTGCTCTTAACATTCTTTGAAGTATTTTTATTTTACTAATACCAATAAAAAATGCAGTTTTACTGCCATTCCCTGCACTCGTATAATACAACAATGAAATTAAATCCACAAATGGTTAGGTAAACATTATCACATATACAATAATAATTATCAATGTTGCCATATCAGGGAGTAGTGAGTAATTTTGTAATATTTATTAACAGCACGCTGTCTTAGAAAGGAAAGCTCCCACGCAGAGTTAAGTCTTCTTACTTTTATTGTGTTTTCCGTTGGCTGGAGATTCGACGGCTTCTGGCTTCTTCTTAGGTCTCAAAATAAAGTTTAAATTAAAGGCAGTATTGACTGCATAGTAAACATTGGCATTAGATGGCAGCATCATTTCTGGAAAAAAAAAAAAAACATTTTTAATCATACTACATACATTTACACTAATGTTCAAATATTATTTTATTTAATAAACCAATGTAAAGACTAAATATCATATTTTAATACACATTGAAATCTAGAACAAATGCCATCAGATTAAAATATTATTTTATCTTAATCAGAGAAAAAAAAAATTTGCAACCTTAAAAATAAATGCATTTATAATTTATAACAACTGCCATTTATGAAAATCTTTACTATAAACAAATAATAGCTTTGAATTACTCAATTCTTTCATATATTAAAATGCATAGTGGTAAATGAACTAGACATGAATATACTGTCTAAAGTTCGAATCCCGGATGTCCATCGATTGGAGTGGGATTATTTTATTTTATATTTTGTAAGGAATTTATTATTATATTGATAATGTCATTTGTATACAAACCTTTTTCTGGAAGAACTTGAGAAAGGGTATATTCTTCAGGGTTTCCTTCCAAATTAAGTTTCAACATGGAATTTCTTATAACTTGTGGAGTCCTCTCATTATTACTCAGCATTATTGACTTATACAAGACGATTCCCTCCGTTTCAACACTATCAGTTTCATACGTTACTCTTATAATATAAAAATCAGGGCTACTCTTTTGAGAATGGTTCGGACTTAATGTTCCGACGCCGTGATTATTATGATGTTTACCCGCTTTAGGAACTTGTAATGTTTTAGAATTCGAACTATTGGCACTTGATAAAGAAACATCTAATGAAGGAATTGAAGAACTGGAGCTTCCACTTGACATCTGCGAGGGAGACGCTTGCCTGTCCAAGCTGTTGTTCTTCGACGAGGTAGTGCTGTTGTCCAAATCGCAATAAAACTGAGAACTATTGCTGGAGCTAGTGCTGGCTATTGAATCATTTTTACGGTGACCCTGTGGACACGTGTTATTGACAGGTTTTTTTTGCCTTTTGTCTCTGTTCGGTTGATTCAGCGAAGGTTCAATTTGGCAAGACAGCTGATACGCTTCTCTGTCGTCTAACACCAAAATAGAATCAAACCATCTGTCAAACATGGGATCTTCTGATAAGTGATATGCATTAGCTGCACCCTGAAGTAGTTTTATTTGTGCCAACACTTCGAATTCTTTTCTTCTTTTGTCAAAATTGATCAGACCGTCAGTGACCGTGTCGGGTATTGCCGTATCAATCATTGTTAAATCTGTTAAAAATGTTCCCAAGTATGGTATCGTTCCGTGGCTTATATTCCCACTACGAATGTTATGTTTTTGAAAAGCTTTTTGAAGTTGCTTATCGTTTTCTCCAACTGTATCTGCAAACTTAGCCGTGCCCTCCCTCATGAGAAGCTCTCTTTGAGCCCACTGATTATTTTCTTCACTGAAGATTCTGGCTAATTCATCAAAAAGTTCAATTTTTTCTTTAGATACCAATGACCAAGTCTTCTGCAACCTGTATATAGGATTACTTTGAAGACCAGAGATGATGGCTTTCAGCGACGAAAAGTTTTTTAATATCCTCAACTCTTGAGCTATGTCAATCCATATAGAGATAATCTCCGCTCTGTCTTGCGGTCGCAGTTTCGGCTCGACGAGAATCGTAGATATCACACGAAAAGAAACTGCATTGAACTGGTTGACTGTTGCAACGACAGTAGCCGCTTCGTGTGATCTGTTTTTGTCTCTGCGGGACCACACCGCGCCCAGACATTGGTGCGGGACTAATTTCTTGAAAAGTTCCTGTAACACAATAAAATAAATTAGAAACGGCATCGCAAAATGACAGCAGAAAATTGAATTGCTAATACATTATCCATAAAAAAAAATACTATGGAATAAATTAACTGACTTGAGATGCAAAAAAACTGAGAAGAGTCTTTGGAGTCAAACAGCTTGAATGATCTATGTCGCTAACTGATTATACATTATATTTTTTAATGTGTCATAACATGGCCACCATAATCTACACCTAAAATCTTGACATCTTGCCACATTATTTTACTTTGTGACACATCTGCACAACATCCCAAAACTCTGCTGAACACATAAATGCTTTGAAGGAAAGCAGTTTAGTGCATTTCCCTGTAGAAACTGCTAACAAAATTAAAACATAAAATTCCAACAAAAGTATACACTAAAGATACACAAAAATTAAAGAAAGGTATAGAAGGAAAGATAGATTTTGTTATATTTACCATGTCCATGCGTGTGAACTGCTCGGCAAAGTGTGTTTGTGGAATCTCGGGGAAGCGATAGACGTGCAGGTGATGCTGGGCGAGGCGCATCCCGGGGGCCAGACACACGCCGGGGGACAGGCACAGCGCGCCCCCACCCCCGCCCGGGGACCCGCCCCAGCCGTCAACGCAACTCTCCTCCCGCGACCACACAGACAACTTGTTCAGTGCCTAAAACACCATGACATTCAAAATAAGTATTAAATTTATTATTGAGACACCCTTATGAAGAGACATCCCTTGAGGTTACCAACTTAACACCCATTAATTACTGAAGATGGACTCAAGGGAGTTTAAAACACATAATCACTTAAAAATAAATGTGAAATCAAAACTAAATATTTTTGATTTGTTAATTTTTTAATTAAAATAAATATAAAATTGTAGGTTAGTTATTTTAAGAAATTTCTGTAGACGGATCTAAGTTGGTTACCATAAGCCAAAGAATAACTATGCATACGGGTGTGAATATATTAAATAATTATAGGAATAAAATTGAAGCAAATATGAATATTTAAAGAAGAATTTTCATTCATAGAAAATCTAAGTTTTAATCAAGTGGTAAAGAGAAATAATGGTCACCCTGAATGGAAAACCAGTTAATAACCACTACTTAACATGTTTCATGCCACGTAGATCACCGGTGACCTACGTTGTTGTTGAAAAGGGCGCCACGTTGGTCATAGTTTTTTTTTCTTTGAACAATCAGTCCCTGTACCCTAACGATTACATTTCAATGGTATTTTAACATTGAATGTGACCTATATTGCGCCTTTGAGCCGAACGCATTAAAAACATTACATGGCGTTAAACGTGTTAAAGATAAATAAATTTTGCATCATTCTAGCAAATCATATAATTTTCCAGATTGGTTTGCTGTAGATTACAAAACAATAGATAAAAATATATCAACAATACTCTAGGGACCAATGTTTTTTTCTTGTAGACTACCAATCGTTTGCGAACCATTCAATCACTTTGGCGACCGTTAGTTTATTGATATATGTCATTAGAATTTACCTTGGTATTCAATTCTGACCCTGGCAGGTAGACAGTGGTGAAGCCAATGAGCTGATGAAGAACTGGGTGTGTCGGTGGCAGCCTGAAGTCTTCTGGGTAACTGTCCAGCCATACGTGCAGAGCAGACACCAAAGTCCTGAAACAAACCACAATATAGATGAGAAATTATACTATAATTCTCATGAAGGTTTAGAAAAATATTCCAATATAGCCTTGTAAGGACTTTCAGCAACTTGAATATTTTTATCAAATCTTGAGTCTCACTTCTAATCACTTAAAAGAAACACAACAATGGCTAATTGAAACATGTTGTTACAAATAAGCAAAATATGTAAATTCATTAAAATTAATTCCATTGAAGGTGGATGTTTACGTCAACTGTTTAAACCGGTGTAAATATATTTACTTCTACTAAATATAATACCAAATTTTGGAATTTCAAAAAAATCGAGAAAATTAACAAAACGATTTTCCATATTTTTAAAAGAAAATAATCCAACTGTTTTATAGAATCAAGCTATATTATATCAAAATAAAATTCACTTTATTACAATTAGAGGCGTGAGTAGGTCTAATTGCAATGAATAGTATTTTAAGAAAATAAGTCATTTAAATAAAAAATATTTACGTAAAATATTTTTTTATTTAAAAAATGGGACACTACTTGCTTGTTTCGTGAAGGCATCGAGATATTAGAACGGCTTGCATAATGACGTCACTCAATAACGCAATCTGAGGTTTGACGTCATCGATGAGACGTTTGCTCTACCGGGGCAACGTCAGCACAGTTGCGTGTTCAATGGCAACTTCTAAATTTAATAAAAGCCATACAAATCGAACAATTAACATCGAATCACGATTCAAATCTCAACAACGTCATAAATATGAACATACAATTAGAAATGCACAATTTATCACGTTGGAGGTCTCTGAATTTTTCTGCAAGCTATCTGCTTAATTAATATAATAAAAAAGTATATTTTTTTAAATTCAAAAATAAATAGGTTTTGTCGGTAATTCAAAACATCGTGTAAGTCGAAAACTATATTTTATATTTAGTACCGTTCAGTACATCTCAAAATATAACGGAAATAATTATTTATCCCTAAATGTCACACCTATCAAAACATTAATCGTATTACTCTCTGGAATTCAATAAAATATCAAGCAGTTTAAAAATGACAAGAATATACTTGTGGCAAAAATACCTATGTCGTATTCAAAAATAGGTGCTGAAATTTGAGTTACTTTTTAAAACATATGTTTTTAATTGTAAGAATGGAATCCTTGTAAAAAAATCATAGTCTGGATGCAATGTGTGGAAACAACGCAGAAGTCCATTGACTATGTATTTTACTATTTAAAATATACATCATCTGCTGCTTATATAAGTACTATATTAACTGGCAAATAGACGATGCGTATAGAAATGACGTCCAATGTTTGTGGTCGTATCAAGGATAAAAATCCCAAATGATTATAATATGCTTCTTGACGAGATTCTAATTGTACAAGCGTGAAAACTTCTGGCAGTATTTTGTAAAACCGCTCATCCTAAGTCGACAAAATGCATATGTCAACCGTATATATCTATTTATTTTTCAATTTACATACCATCATTACGCATATGAGCGTATCAAACGTGTCCTTGCTACGCTTGGTACATACTCGTATAATATCACTCCGCGGTTGAGTCGTCTTCGTTCATGAAAAGATATTTCGTCGGCGGTTGTATTGTAATAACAATGTTAATAATATCTACCGGTTTGGTAATTGGCGGTAATATGGCACGCGCCGCTCGGTCTGATTGAGGTGCTCTGAATACCATCGCAGGTCCGAGAATTCCGATTTTAGAGCGTTAGTGAACCCGGCTGCTTGATGCGAAATGTTAATTTAAAAGTGAAAATTCTCGGTCGACCGCTGGCGACGGAGTATCGACCAGATTTCGTCAGCTGGGCTGCTAACTGTCTGCTGTCTAACACTTGGCGAGCCGGACATGGCGACTAAGAAAGTTGGACTTGATTGGGAGACACACCATTCAAACAAGGTCGCCATAGTCCGGCGATACGATCTATGGGCGAACTGGCAGAAATTACTTAGTGAAAAAATGCACTTAATACAATCAGTAGATCTGGACCGCAAATAAAGCATACGATGTGCCACAAATATTTGACACCTGTTGTATTAAACAAAAAAAATACACAGCGAGCAAATACAACGAACTCTGCTTACTACGAACGTAGAGCCATTAGAAAATTAAATGCACTCGCATTAACCACGTTTTTAATTATGAAAATAATAAAATACGTAAGTAAGACTAATATAACTAAAAAAAAACAATATATCAAATAAATCTATATAAGACAGTATTGCCATGCATAAGAAATTACATATATTTACTTTTCATAAATGAAATAATAGGAAATCGATTTTTATGGGTGGAACTTTTCGTTACATGAGGTGGTTCTTGTTACGTTCGCCCCTCTCTCAGATATAATATTATTCGTTCGTTCGCCTTTCCAGATACAATATTATACAAAATTGACAACCATAGGGATGCATTCTCACACACTACATTGTATGAAGATACGGAGTTAGGAGTTCTCAGCAATTTCCAGACAATTTTATTTATATTTTAGAATATTATGCTTTTTCCATTCCTTACGCAATTAGCAAATGTTAATATTAAATTGTCTATAATATGGACTTATATGAACAATATTAATTATCTACTCACCTTTTAATCATGAATCATTATTGTACATTAATTAGGAGTGATAGTAAAATTGCGGTAACATTAATACAAATAAAATAACATATTTGGTATTAAAATGTTGGGTTGAAAATTCTTCGACTTTTCATTTTCACTAGATAGCATATTTAAATAATAATATTTTTGATAACTCATCATATTTTAACAATAATATTTTAACAACAATACTAGTATGGTAAGTTCTCAGTGTTTATAAATGGGTATGTAACCGTTTCTGATAGAATAGTTCGTGTCATATATCACATATAATAAAACTACATGTTTTATCAACATATTTTGATCTCGTGGTTTTTTCCATTAATATTACCAGGTGATCAATACACAATTTTATTATTGTGATGGCTGAGATGAATCTCGTAGTATGCTGTACATAAAGTAAGCAAAAATGCGTCAGCAAAAAGTGCATACTGAACTATAGTCTATCCAATATAGGAAGAACCCTATGACACATTTATTGCCCTGTGCTAAATATCGTCCGATATAACACGTTGTAAAAACGTTCGCTACCTATACTAATTTTATCAACATAAACAAAAGCCTCTCTTCTTATATATAATAAGTTATTTAGGTAAATATATCACAATAAAAACAAAATAATAAAAAATATATGCATATTGTTACAAATTAGAAAAATACGGCAATTTGTAACTATAATACTATAATATCTGACGCACGTAGAAGGCCATGTCACATTACTGCGAAAACCAGTGTTGGGGTATAAATAATCGTATTTTCGATCGTTTTTGTAAATACCTACTAAAATTAAATATTAGAATTATTATCAATTATAAGTGAATATTAACAGGTTTTAAGAGACATGTAAAACAAACTATAAATAATAATATTAGTAATATGAAAATTATGAAGAAAAGCGAGTGTAGAGATAAATATTAGCACATAACCTTAAAAACACATATTTTAGTCGGAATCCGATAAAGCAGTACATTCTAAATTGTCTTCGTCACTATCGGAATCAGAACTACAACTTTCACACACATTTATAATCAGGTTCTGTTCACTTAAATTGTCAAAATTCATCTCTTCGTGATATTCTGTCGTTTTAACTGACTTAAACGCCAGAAGACGATTGGGCACAAAACCTTTTGACGTTCCGGCACGACAAATAATGAGGCGCTGGCCTTTTCCGTCAGGAGTTTTCGTCCTGGATTTAGCCGTGTCGTCGGTCCATATTTTAGCAACAGTATGATTAGCATTGAGCCAAGTTTCGTCGAGAAAAACGACTTTCTCCCAATTCCTAATGCTCTTCATTTGCCTCAAAAAATCGCATCTTTTCAGGGAAATATCCGTGGGCTCCATTATAAACTTTCTTTTTTCACATTTGAAGCCAATGTTTTTCAATACCTTACTAAGAGACGTCGCACTGCCTTGAAATAATCCGACTGACTTTAGAGAACCTACCAGTTTAAGAAGTGTTGGTATTTCGTTGCGGTCATAGTTTGCATACACGTGATTCCGAATTGCTGCCAAATCAAAGCTATCGGGTTTTGTTATTGAGCATTTCTTCTGTCGTTTCTTATTTGGTGTTAATAATTTTTTCTCTTCTAATGAAGATTCACCGTATTTCTCCTCTGTGATCCGAGACACTGTAGATTTACTGATTCCTAGGGAATCCGCGACCCGATCTCGAATGTTTTCAACAGACAGCAATGGTCCACCATTTTGTTTTTCTTGATGAAAATAATCACGCAAGCGTACGACAAATTCACGTGATTCACTGCTGAGAATAGTTCTTTTCTGTCTCTTCGGCATTGTAAAAACACAAAAATATGATTCAATGAAACAACTTTAACAATACTAACAATAAATATAATAATTACAACAAAAAACACGAATCGATCGAAGAACAACACGCTACTGAAAGTCAAACATTTGTACTGATCCGCCATGAAGCCGCCATGCGGAAATAGAGATGTTTATATACGATTCACTTCGAATTCAAATTCGATTTTTTGTCGAAGAAGAAGAGAAAAAAAATCGACCTAATCGAAATAAATATTTTTGCCCCATCCCTTTTACAAGGGGCAATAAATGTGTCATAGGGTTCTTCATATATTGGATGGACTATAGGTAGTGACACTAATTGAAAGCCACTAGTGCATCTCACTGATACCGAGAGATGATTACGATAGTACTGAATGAAAGAGAGAAGGTTATTAAAATCCGATGCAACAAAACCTTTGGAAATTTTTATTATTTTTATTTTGTTATGCCACGTGTTTTATAATAAACTAATATATAGCTAGTAAATTTGTGCATATATGTTTTATACATTCATTATTCAGCAAACATGGCTCACCTATCAGATGCATTTTACACGTGCTGCTTATAGGTAATATGAATGATTCATTCATACATGAAAAAAAAACATTTAAAATGCTTCGTTGAACTAACGGGCGTAAATAAATAAATATTTAATTATATTTCACGAATTTATTTAATGGTTCCATTTATTAACCTCTCCTAGGAGTCGTTATTAAGTTGAATTGTGGAATCCCAATTTACAATAATAATCAGTGTTCCCAAAAGCCTGTGTTTCGTCGTCCATGTGTGGATGCCGATCTACAGACTTAAGATCAACATATTGTTATTAAGCATATTTTAGTAAACGTGATGTGAAGTATTTATATACTTCTTATATACATATAGTTAAATCAAAATTTATTGTTTTATTTTATTTTTTATTTATAATTTATAATTTTCAAGGGAGAACCATTCTACTAGCAGAATTCTTGACTGTCGGATATGGAAATCACTAAACAGACTGAAGACCGAAGTCAGAAGAACGAGGGACAACATTGGAGCTGATACGGAGTGCTGCAACAGGGACACTGATATGTAACTGCGAAGACTTCGAGATCCCAACTCATCAAAGATCCTGCCCCATGTGCCCGACTAGCTGGTCCTCCCAGGACCTTATGTTGGGCATTGGACAAACCACCAATGTTGCCAGATAATGGGCTGAATCAATTTGAAGAAATATCATTTAAGATTGTGTACAATTAGATAAGCTGTCATGTCATCTCATGTGTGTTAATATAACCAATAGTTAATCATAATCCACTTTAGTTCTTTCCTGCAAACGTTTACATAAAACAGAGTGCCAGAGTAAAGCAACGCAAATAAGTTCAAAGATAACCCGCAAATTGATGACAATCGAGATTTTTTATAGTCAGGTGAAATGTTTACGATGTCGATGGAGAAATAGGCCGATAAAATTGTCAGTTTCTATTTCGCAACATTCTCTCAAACAATGGAAGTTAATGGCGTCAGTTCTGCACCGCGCGGCGTGCGAAGACTCCGGTGCAACAGACAGTCCACCAACACAACCATTCATCCAAGTGGACGGACCAATCGAGCGAAATGAGGTTACAATGAACTTGTCGCAACAGTTCATGAATTAATTCCATCGAGATTTTCTTACACGCATTCCTGATCATGCAAGGGGCCTACGTTTAAAATTTTGTACTAGAAATTTGTTCTGAAAGAGCATTGTCGCCGTATGTTTCGCCTAATATTCTATGCGCCTCATCAGCTGCTGTTGTCTTTCGAAAGAAGTAATGTAAAACAATTCGTTGCAAAAATGGTTTTGTAGGCACGAACTCGGCCATGTTTAAAATTTCGGATAAAAACGTCTTTACACTCCGTCAGTTAAAATTGGATAGTGATTTTGAACCTGCCATCTAACAGAGGAAGGGCAAGCAGCTTTTCACACATCGCTTGTATGGAACATGTTTGTAAAATTGAACAAGGACTGCAAACTTTAGTAGTATGAGTATTTTGGAATAATTTGAAAAATGCGCTTATGCGTAAGAAAATTAAGTTCGAAATATTAGACGGTCCATCGGATGCGAGATTTGTATCATTCTTTAAGAAAGTACTCGTATCCAAATTTATTGGATTATTAATGATTAGCCTTCATTTCTTTCCAATTATAAATGAAATACTCACAATTATAATTTAAATGTTCATTAATTATGCATTTCGTAATAAACAGGTGTGTATAATTCATCTAATACGAGAGAATCAAGTGAAAGCGTGTTTCTCATAGTACACACAGCTCTGACTCTATCTTTCCAGATCAGCTCATAAACAGTTAAGAGTTACGTATCTCCTCGTATTTATGTGAGAAAACTGACATCTCAAAAGTACAGGTACATTACCTCATTTTGTAAAATTAAATAGCAACGAAAAATATTTATTCCAAAATTAGATGAGCAACACAGTCTTCTTCATATTTTAACAAACTAGGGTCTTCACCACATGCCATTTCGCGGCTTAACAACAGATAAACAGAAAAACACATCCTACTGTTATGCTATCTATTCTAGCGCAGCGATGCCAGTAGAAAAACAAAGAAATTACATAAAAACGCATAATTATCATTAGTTCGTTTGAATCTAATGAGCGTACCATTTGAACTCCGGGGTTGCCAGTTCCAAATACGGTCGAAATATTTTTATGTTTTACGGAGCGCTTCTCGAAGCACCTGAAACATAGTCGCGGAGCACCAGTGCTCTACTGAACATTAGTTAACAGTCACTGCTATGAGGTCTGCATACCTGATATAGCCGAAATAATTCCTACGGATTGTATCAAATTATTGATGGTACAAATTATATGAAATCCAGAAAGTTATTTAGTATATTATATATTCCACCTTATTGTTGAATAGTTTCCAAATAACTTGTTATTGTATCTATTTGCTATTTTCATATGTAAGCCTCACATTTTGTATTTTTTTTGTTTCGCACGGTTTCACACATTAAAAATATATTATAATGTAATTATCACGTGAATCCTCTCATTCTTGCTGAAAGCCTAATAGTTTCAGTTACGTGAAGTAAGCCCACAATGGATCCTACATAACGCGATTATACTTTAAAATTATTTACGAAATGTCAAGAGTATTGTTATGTGAATTATTTTGGGAATTTTCAACACACGATCGGGCTGCATAATTCAACAATGGCGTCAAAGACTCATTATTTTAATGGCGGTATTATTTTTATGGTTTCCCGAGTGCGTGATGGTGCACAAACATGCAATCTGGACATCCACAAAGAAGCGGACGACGACGTTACAAGACAGTGATTTGAATAAATAACATTTTCACGTTCGTCGATTTTCCCAGGGGTATTACTAGATGGATATGACATAATGGAAGATTTCATAAATTCTGCAAGACTTCTTTTCCACTTGAAGAAGCACATTATTTACTCTCTGCATATGTGTACATGGTGTACGTATCTAAGCGAATCGAAACGCTGCATGCTTTTTAAGTAAATATAATAGCGGAACAGAACATAGGGTTTTGACACTCCAGTAAAATCTAAAACTTTTAGCCGTAGTACAAGCATTTAGTTATATCAAGGTGAGAAAATATAGATAATTTTGGGTGTTGATTTATATGTTTTTTATGTGTCAATCCGAATTTCTTCGCCACCTCGTATTTCGTATGCAATTTGATAAAAATCAGAAAAACTAAAATGTATTATTTTCCGTTCTTAACAAAATAAATAAGAATCAGCAATTTAAGAAAAAAATGTTTTAAGACAATAAACAACAATACATTTGCTATGATTTGTGCGTAAAAATATTTCAGATTATATTAACGGTTAAGGCGTTAGAGAGTGTTAAAATTTGATCAAAAATAAAAAATCGGCAAAAATATTTTTATTTATTTATGACGACAACTGGGACCGCTTTCTATTTTACATCCAGTATTATATAAAGTGCTTACGAATTAATGAAGAATAACATTTTTTTACACTTCATTGAGGATCGAACCTGCGACCATACTAATCATCAAGAGTTTTCAGTTCGGAAGGCGGAGGATCAAAGAGGATGGAGACTCATGCGGGAGGTCTACGTTCAACAGTGAACGGACACAGGCTGACGATTATCATTCTCAGACGTAAGCTACTGTACTAGGAGAAAAAGCTACTACAATATATAGTTTTTCTTTCTATTGATTAAAACGTAGTACAGGTATATATATAATAGCTAATGGTCATACTATGTTTTTTTGTGTTTAGCGTCATCTCCTTTTTGTTCATTTCTATGATGCTCCCACGTGACATAATGACCACACCGAGTATAATGGTCAGGCGGGCTTCAACTTATTGATATCTTCAACAAAGCGATACAAGCCTAACAATGGGCTCCACAAGCGTCGCGGTCGAGATCTCTTCCTTGCCAAGGTGGCGCTCATCACACACTTCAACGACTGCCGAACCATGACAAAGCCTAAGCGATGTTTGCCGATGATGAGTCTTCTGATAGTTCAATGCTACGGAGATCGTTCGAGAACAATGAGTCGATTTCTGTTATTCAAACTTACGACTTGATCAAGTAGCACATGCACAATGAAATCATACAATTGTTGTCCACTTCTCTGCCATCATCATCATTTCCATTGACATCAGCATGATGTAGCCCTTGCTGACTGGCACCGAAAAGCTCGATATAGAATCTTTCATCTCTTATTTCTGTTCGCTTGTCATATATTTATGTGTCGCCATATTGGCATTTTGGACAAGTCCGCTCACGAGTGTGTTAGTTATATACATCGCCACTCGGGCGACAGCCTTAGCGCCGACGAGCTCGCGGAGCCAGTCGTGTGCCGCCAGTCGGCGAGAGTCTATAGTCTTAAAATAACTAACACATATTGTCAAAACCAATTTAGGGACAGACCTTCAGGAATTGAAGCACTCACGCTAATTTATACATTTTTTATTTCTTTTCCTTCAATGCCATTACAAAATATATTACAATTTTAATTCGTTATTGAAGTACTAACGCAAGTATGACGATGTAAATGTATTGACACATTTAATGACCTCACACTCAGAACAAGTGTCGGAATACGTTTGTAAATAGTTAGGATTTGTAAGAACAAAAACCATGTCATATGTATATCATAGTTCACACACAAATAACACGGCATTATTGTCACAAATTCAAACGTCTAACATTTCGTATTCTTCCACACCAGTTCTGAATCTGAAGCAATATTACACTAAATATGTCAATATCTTCACTCAAGTTGGTTTCAACCACTGTTCACTGCGATTCTTTCGTCTTACACGTATCCAGGGTTGAACGATGGTCCTTTCAGGCCACACTTCAGGCTCCATGAGAGACAGGTATACGGTTGACCTCTCATACAATCTCTTTAAGAAGCAGATAAATAAACTTTTTCAATTTTCACATTCTTCCTGCACGAAGCTTCTTTGCTTATGTCAAGTGAATGCATTGAATGAGGTACTCAGTGTCAAAAAATTGTCATCAGATTTCTCTTGATTCTTATATCACCAAAAGTGAACACGTAATAAATTTAAAATATTTATAAATTACCTCTAAAGGCATGTCAAAAGAGTCGAAACACAGGGTCAAATTGCTTAATACAATTTACAGCGAACAATAAAAATGCAAGGCGGTATATGATGCAAGCAAATTGTCTTGTAGCATCCAATTAACGTAAGATGCAATAATGCATCAAGTCTGGTAATCACGACACTAAAAGTTCAATTAAACTGTAAATTAATACTTTAAAAAAGTATGCATTGTAGTATTAAGCTTAAGTCACAGAGAACGAGAAAGTAATATGATAAGAAGAAAGGGAATACGAGTACAAACAGTCAACCTTCTTGAAACGTACACTTTAAATTTGAAACGGTTTTTTTTCTGTAGTGTTGGCGGCAATTTTTGCGTGTAACGGTGCCTTCTAGGTTGTATACTTTGGGTTGAACCGCCTCTTAGGATTTAATGGTCCAGGACTTGTGAGCATCAGGCTAATCGTTCGATCTTATGAAAACTTTATAGGAAAGTAGACTGTTATATACTGATACCAAGAGGTAAATCAAAAGAAAGACACTTTACATAACGTTACTCTTATTGAATTTAAAAAATAAAAAGAATATGTGAAATAATTAAATGCCCTTGAGGCTAAATAACTTCTTAGGTTTTCACGGCCAGATTTGATATTGTGGCTTTTGGGTTTAGCCGTGTGTGGCGAATTACTATTTTCTAATATTTTGATTGCAGGGGTCTTTTTCAGGGGAGTTGATGACTTACTGCCCTTGAGGCTATTTCACGGAGAAGAGCGGTCCAAGATCACTCTTGGTCCTGACATTTTTCGAGGTTAACGTCGATATTCGTAAAACAAACATTGTTCCAAATTTGAATCTTAATATCATGTCGAGTATTTTTACAGAGATTTTCGTTCCCGTTGGATAATAATTAGATTCCAACGTCACACACTTGATGTCTGATATCAATATATGCGCCCATAATTATGAAAGTGGTGTAAGTCAAGAATTAAAATAAAAAAGAGTTATTAATTTATTTAATTTCACGTTGTTGTGAATTTATATAATTTTCATTTAACATAAATTAAAAAAAAATTAATACCAAAACACAAACCTTTAATTATCTCAGAACGAATGAAACATGACTAACACCACATTCATAATTATGAGCACATGTATGTATTATTGAATTATTGTCGTACCTTCGGTGCTGTTCTGCAAGTTCTGCTGCAGCTGGTTGTAGAGGATCGTCTGTAGCGAGACCCTCGTAGCGGCAAAGCAGTAGTGTTAGCACTCGGCCTGGACCGCAGAAGCTGCGATAGGTGGCCAGGAACACATTGATGTATGTGGACTCCAGTTCTCCATCGTCTGTGGCCAATGCCTCGACCAGCCGCTCTACGGTGCCGGCCTTGACGAACCGCACACGCACCGTCTCCCATTCTAGATGAGAGATCTCGTCCTCAGAGTCCTAAATCCATAAAAGATGAAAATTATAATCCTCAAGATATAGATATATTCCGGTCCTGTTTTTGGAGACCCAGATGGGAACCCGTACTGGACGCACGCAAAAAACTACGAGAGTGGCTGAAGGCCTTCCCGTGATTCTAGGTGCATCAGTTAGATGTTAAAGAGACCTCAGTCAAGTCTGAAAAGTTACAATAGTATGCAACAGCGTGTCTCGAATTGCCTTCTCTAGTAACCCATTGCTAACCACGAAGTATGCTATCAGTAGCATCCACTAGTTTCTTCGTTGGCAATCTTCGATTTGAATTGTATGTTAGTTAGTTGATTGAGGTATATTTTGGTACTCACGCTGGATGCGCTCTTGGTAGGGCGGTGATACCGCACCTTCTTGAGGTAGACTGTATAGATGGCTCCGTCAGAACGCTCTTCGCCCCACAGCCGCCACGTGGGCTGCTGGAACAAAGCAACAGGTAAATCACAAGCTCGACAAAACAAACATCTATACCGATGGGTCGATAGAAGATAACAACGGCACTAAATACTCTTATTTATTGGTAAAATTTGGTGATCGGATGTGAACCGATGTTTCAGCATAGTATTGTGGATAGCCATTATTTTTCCTTATAATTTAATTGTCATAGAAAATATAGTACTGATTTACGATTAGTTCACAGATATAACAATGTGCATAATAAATTCATACAAAAATGAATAATCAGCAATTATTAAATATTTATTACGAGTAATAAATAACTCATCGCAACAAGGTGATTGACTCCATAAAATGGTAATGTGATGTCCTCAGCTTATTTTTTCGCTGAGTTTTCATTTTCATTGATGACAACATGGGCAAAAAACAAAACTTCGTGCGAACTATGTAACATTCAGATTGTAGAATAAATTTAATAAAAATGCATCTTTTAGAATAAAAATATCCAAGAATATATGTTATTAGTCTAAAAGTGAGTGCAGATCATCATCGACATGTTGCGACTGGGTAGGAGAATTAAAGCAAAAATATTTAGTTGCTATGCAACTGCATCCGTCGAGATGCAGACCGAGCAATCTTCAGCGGAAGTCAGACTATAAGGAGGGTCGATAACTTTAAATATTTTCTAATAATAATTTTAAATGATGTAAAATTATCTATGTTATGCATCGAGGTTTTATGAATCAAGTTATATTGTAATTACATTCATTATACGCAAGCGGATAGGGACACGATTATTAATTTATACAAATATGGATTTTTTTTAAAAAAAAAAAAATATTAGAATATTATTTTAATTTTAAATGACTTTTTATAGATCAAAATTATCTATATTTTATGCATATACTAATCAAGCACAAAAATAACGGCAGAAGCGGGATGCGAACCGCGGACCTTGGAAACCATTCATTATACTGTGCCTGGACAACGCGGATAGGGATAGTATATACAGTATGTATATTTTTATTTTTATTATTCAACCAGTCTTCATTTATTCATACTTATACATAATTTCTAGAGACAGGATGAATAACCCGACGCTCGTAAGTATACCTTCATAAAATCGTCCACTGTTTCCGCTCACTTAAATATCTGAACACAATACTTTTATCTACTATGAGATACTTATTTTATGCCGATGAAGGTCTAGATTTCAATGTTTCGTCAAAAACTCTTTGACAAAAGTGCTTATTTTCCGGTGAAAATACGAGAATCATACGTAGGTTTAATATAGTCATACAAGCTGCACATCTCAGGATCTAATGCTGGGTAACACACGAGCTATCGATGTTGCCAGATACTAGGAAAAAATAATTTGACGTCGCCGACACGAAGAAGAATGTAGTCATGCACTTGTGTGATGGAATATTCATCAATATTTAAAGGACGGAATTTGTCCCGACGCTCATAAAAATCTACTACTGGTGTAATAACATTACCGATGAATTGTTTGAAGTAGTTGAAATATCATGACTATCATAAAAAATTAATTGCCAACTAAAAGTCATAACTACTTATTCTTGGGATTTTTCAATTAATTTTCTAGGAAAAGCCGAGCTTCTGAATAATATAGATCGTGACCAGCGCTGCTCGCTCGTTATAAGACAGGTACCTTTGACATTTAGTACGTGCGCGTATTAAATAAGTTTTCCAGGAAAACTGTATCGAACAAAGTGAACCGCGGAAACTTTTACGTCGGATCGACTATATGCATAATGTATTCGGCAGATGTTTGGGATGAGGTGCTGACTTGAGATGAGGCGAAGCATTGTCGGCTGTGTCTTGCACAAGTGGTGGCCTTATATTTTTAATGTAAACACAGATAGATGAATGCTGCCAAAGGTAAAAAATGATTCCAAAAAACAGTTTCTAAAAAAGAAATATAATTTAAAGAATATTAAAAATATATATATTGAATCTACTAGTATTTTCAATCTAAAAACGTCTATCCAAAAACTCTGTAAATGATCAAATTTACACAAACCGGGAGAAATAGATATACTCGTATATTATAGATAATCATTTTTAATTTAAGCTCCGTCAAAGTTCAAGCCCACAATATTCTGTATGGTAAGCAAACGCTTTACCTCTAAGCCGCAATTTGGTATCACTCTGGATGGGTGTCTTAAAAGTCGGGCACAATGCTTCTCGCATGAGTGTCTAGCGTGTTACCACTGAGCCATATCTTTCAGTTAGCGGCTCTATATATGGTCAACCTTTGACATTCTGCTAGTGCACGTCGTAAATAAAGTTTTCCCAGAAAACTACATTGAACAAACTGAACTGGCAGTGAAAATACTACATGAGACAATAAAATACCTTGAGATAAGTCAATAGTGGATTGGACGATATACTGGAAGTACACATATACTCGTATATGTATGAATTTATTGTATATAATATGCCGGGGAATGACCGGAAGTTAGGGCGCCCGACAGATATGCAAGGGGTTGCGCGTACGATCTCTAACGAATCTTAAAATTTAATCAATTTCAAGGCTCAATTTATAGGCTCTATTGTACATTGTTCAGAAATATAAAAATATATACTCTGGTATGAAACTGGTGCTTCACCTATTAATTAAAATAAGTGATAAACAAAAGTTGTCCCATGAAGACCACCCATATCGATTGTAATTACAGATTTTAATATTTTTTACTTATGTAAAGCTGTCAGTTGTTACCTATAGTTCTCAACGCGAACCTAAAAAATAGATATCCAGAAGTATATTCAGCTAATTTTTAATATTACAATATGAGCATCAAAATCCGTGTAAAGCTAATAACGAAAGCGGTTAATAAACAAATTTGCGCTATTTGTGAGCAATAAGTGAATGCCAGGCTATATGCAGCGCTTTGCCATGCCGACAATAAATAACAAGCTGCATAGAATCCAAAAACAATCGACATTTTACAATATGAGCTGACTTAAAGAAAATCGATATATTTGCGAGCATTTTATTATGCTTAATACAACCTTAGTTTTAATAGATTGGCGTAAAAAAATTTGACCTTTAAAATTATTTTTATTATCATTCAAATTACTTATGCCGGAGATTGAACCATCGTGACAAGCACTCGAATGACAGTAAGGAACTTTAAGATGTCGCTCATACCCCTCGGCAAAGTGTGTACACTGTAAATAAGAAAATTCGTGTATCTGTTTCATCGGTTCTCAAACTGGTTAGAAGGGCGGTTTGTTTAAAACAATTTAATAGCCCTTTAACGGAAATTATTATAATTTATTCAATAAAATTCGTAGTGACAAATAGTTTTGTACAAGGATGCCACATACCCACGTTAAGGTTCTACATATGTATATGCCGCTGTAGTCGTATAATACTCGTACATTATTTGAAAAACAATTTTATTCCAAAAGTCTCCGAACACAAAAAAATGCTTTATCGTTTGGATACATTTTTTTTATTATAAGAGGATGATAAGAGTAAAGTATATCATTTTTTGAATCCTTCAAGTAAAGTTTAAAATTAATTTGAAACATTTCCACGAAACCACCATTATTCCATACTGGAAAACAAATCCATACTAAGTTTGAATCAATTTAGTATTACTCAATTTGTATTGAAATATTATTTAAAGTAGTTTTGATCCTTTTCAAGGCCACCAGTACCTATGATTGTATGGCAACTAAAAATATGAAGCACCGAAATCATTATGGATCAATTTTAGTTTAATATAATGATTTACAAAGTTACTCCTCAGATTTTTTACCGAAATTATTTCTTTAAATTATTACTAACCCTTACTTTTACAATACAATTTTAACTACCACCCGACTATACGAACCAGAATTATTTATTTAAGAACACTACTGATTTTATGCCAAACGCATCAGAAAACATCACTGTCAGTTTCACTTCTATATTTATGTAATAATATTACTAACTAATAAACTCCGATAACGAATAATAACTTAAGCGATGTTATGTTTGTGTCATAAGACATTTTTTGCATTAAGAGTATATTTTTCATTATATTTATTGACAATATTACTAGCACTTTTATTTTTAAATTATTTTTACTTATTCCAATCGAGTAAAATCTGGATGCCTTTTATTTCTTGCGTTCCCGGAAAATGCTTCGAGGTCCCCTAGGAGACTGCGGATTCCGGTTTGAAAACCGTCTATCTGTACAAGTTCGAGAGTACATGTCAATCTATCCCGGGCAAAGCCGGATAAAAAAAGCTCGATACATAAATTATGTATATTTAAAGGTAATGTCAGTTACCTGAGAGGTGGAATCGATAACACATAATCATCTAGAATGCTGTACAAGTACATAATATATGTACGAAACAACAGAGTGAATGTTTATGACAATTTAATGTACATTTATATTCTAAAGGTTCGCTGTTAACAATATTAAATTTATACAACATTCACATAAGGGTTACATGTACATAATTATAGTTAGAACATGTAGTACGAGTAAACTGTTGATCTAACATGTAAGCTCGTTATTCCAACTATAGTCAAATATACGTTTTAAATTGATCCAAATAAAACTAAATATAGACAGTTTTTATTGTATGTTGAACATTTTGATGATTAGCATTTTGAGTTTGACAAGATATGTAAAAATATGCATGCCATTTCTGTCACGAGGCTTTCTATTTAATTTGCTTAAGATTTTCAAATATGTAAAAAAAAAATTTTTAATAGATGAGTTATGTGTAATTATCTGTTTCAGCCGAAGAAATAATTTCTAATATTAGTGGTCGCGAGCGCAATTAGAAATTATTTATAAAAGTTTAACGTTATCTAGTACCTAAGTTTATTTGAAGAATTTTTGGAATTGATTTGTAGAAATTTTATTATCGTTAATTTTTTTAAATATTCTTTTCTAAAGTTTAAATTTAAATTTTATTTGTGAATAGCTGAAAAGGATCATAGCATTTTATTATTTTAGTAATTCATAAAAAAATCTACAAAATTGCACACCAAGAGAAAAAATTCCAAGCACAAAAGTAACGGAGCAAGTATACAGCCTTGTCGAGACCACAAGAATATGAAAACACCACTGAAAAAATACCATACACATGTATGTATGACATGTTGAACCGCATATTGAGGTGATTTTTCATGACTTTTGCTATATTTTTTTTAAAAACCCATAAGTAAAAGTACGACTGTATACGAATACATATGATTTCCAATGATATCATATTCTCAGGCAATCATTTTCAAGCTCTCCATGAATCAGAGAAAATGAAACAATAATAAACGTGGGATTCAAACCGCAGACGCTGCATTCAAGTGGTTGTTGTAGCGTGTAAAAGTAGGTGGTTTAATTATTTATATAGTATTAAATAGTGATATATTTCAGACTAACTATCCTGGAGTCTTGAAATAATGCAAGATTTCGTAAGTATTTTTTTTTTTCACTTTCTGCAATAATGTTTATGTGCTATATGTATGTATAAGAAATTGAGTTTTGTTAGGAAGTTTTGTTCGAGCATTTAAATAGTAATAAAATATACTCTAAATAAATATATAAGTTAAAAAAAACTGTCGGAAAGAGAAATATATTACTATTTTTTCAATATTTTTAAGCATTGACTTTGAGATCTATTTTAAATAATAATTATTTATTTATGTACCTTATTTTTACATGGATCACGTTAAGTATGACCTCTGTTTATGAGAATGCAGTTTCGACTAACTTGTAGCCTTTTGCAATCCGTCACTGTTAAGAGTCAACTAGATACTGGCACTTTTTTATATAATTAGTTGACTCTTGAAGAATTTATCTTGAATTACATTTCAATTTAATATTATGAACCCTTTTAAAAAGTGAATCACATCACTATTTTATGCGACCCCATTAAACACTTACTTTAACACTAATTATTGCATCACAACCATCTGAGAAATTAGCGTTTTATTCGTTTTATTAAAGTCACTGCTAAACAAATACAAAACGTACATTTTGCTAATAAATTGCAAAACATATAAAAAAATATTTTTAAGCCATCATAATTGATACTTAAAATGTTAGTTTCATTAGTTTATCTACGAGTATGTGAGAAAATACTAACGCCTAAGTGCCTGTGAAGGTAGTTCACTTCTAATTATATATAAGACTGGGCAATAATCGACCAATTAAATAAATGATGCAGGTAATCGCAATTTCATCACCAGCAACACGTTATACACTGACAAACAATTTATTTACCTTATCTACAATTTTTTATAATTCCAAAGTTTCCGTGTAAGAATTAATTGTTTTGTTGAATGAATTAATTCGTTGAATCGTTGATATGACGTACATCAAATGTATATTTTCGATTTAAATTATTAGTACGCTTTTATTAAATTAAAGTGACCGAGGATCTGGTAAGGACGTATCTTCGCAGGAGAGCATAAACTACAGCAGTCTTTTCTTCAAGGCCCTGCGCTCGCGACGCCCTGGGCGTCGGAAACTGTACGTAATGAAGCGAACATGGCAGATGATATAGCTTTGTGGTAATAACAATACAACATTAACTTAAAATTATAAAATAAATATATTTTAATATAACAATAGGTTTTTAAAAGAGTTACATATATAAGACCAATGCATCCTCCCTGTATTAACTTATGGCGCAGAGACGTGGAATCTGACAGCAACTCTTACCCATAAAATAAAAGTCACCCAGCGTGCTATGGAGAGATCCATGCTCGGAGTGTCGCTAAAAGATAGAATCCGAAACGAGGAAATACGCAGAAGAACTCAAGTAGTGGATGCTACCCAACGAATAGGCACACTCAAGTGGCAATGGGCAGGACATATCTGTCGAAGAGACGACGGTCGATGGGGAAGAAAAGTATTGGAATGGCACCCAAGAACTGGCAAACGAAGCATTGGCCGACGCCCTACAAGATGGACTGACGATATAAGAAGAATAGCGGGAGTGACCTGGATGCGGAAGGCGGAGGATCGAAGAGGATGGAGACTCATGCGGGAGGCCTACGTTCAACAGTGGACGGACACAGGCTGATGATGATGATGGTATATAAGAAAAACCTTGGCCTTATATTGATTCCTAATCCCATAAAGATAATCCTGAAACTTTCTGATAGTCAATTTTTAATCTACATTAAAATACTTGTAAGATCTAAAACAAAACAAAAACCGTTAGGCAGTTCATATCATTTACCTGCGTCTTAATTAATTTATTATAGAATTCATTGTAATTAATACAATGTTGTTACATTTTTAACACGTTACAAGTAACAATTACAAATTGGCTACGACCATCCTATTCATCATGGCCGCTAAAAGCTATTAATGTGTTGCCAGGTCAACAAATAACAATCATTCAATCAAGTTGCTGTGTAATGCCTATTCTATAGGCACTCACGTATACCTACTATGTTTTTATGGGATCGGTTAGCTTTACTCAAGAACATATCGTACGATCCCTGAGTTTTTACGTAAATAATGTAATTTATATTTTTAGCATTCAATTTGACACCCATTTTAAATATAAAATAGATAAATACTTCCTACCTTGTTTTAACATGAATCGCACTAAACACTGTTTATTTATTTAATAATAACGGTTTCGCCTCCAATAAAAGTGTAATTAGTTCCAAACGTGGATAAACATACTGATGAGTAAATAATTTCAAAAGTATGGTAACAATAGGACAACAAATGGTATGCAGGGGAGAAAAGAAGGGGGAATGGGTGGACCTTAAAGAAGTTAGGGAACGGGTTTAGACCTGTGTATAAGTTACAAAATAATTTTGTTATACTTAAGAAAAAAAAAAAAGTAAAATATGTGCATTTACAATTGGAAAAGGTAATAATTTTTTTTATTTATTGGAAATACTTAAAGGATAAATGCTGTACTTAAAACTAAATATTTTCATTAAATAAATAATTGATTACATTTTATTACTGAAATATTCTAGGTAATAAATATAACTCTCTTTAACTGCATATACATCCTTTTGAGAACAATACGAGTATGCTATACACAAACCATGATTTAAGACGGTATATGTAATGTATGTTGGAATTTAAAAGCCGCTAGTCAGTTGTACAAATAATATTATATTAAAAAAACGTGGGTTTGGGATTCAACACATATTGGTACATTCAAACAATTTGCAAGACTCGAAATTTTTCATTTTACGTCGAGTACCAAAGTGCAAAACGTCGTTATTTCATGTTTTGAAAACTCAATAAGGTTTCCGTCCGCTTTATTACAACCCAATTAGTCCGAAAGTGGCGAAGGGGATGTTGCGACCATCAACTCTAAAAATAAATCTCCGGCTTCAAAGTGAAGTGGCAGGTGGGCGGCAGGTGAGCGGGAAGTAGGCGGTAGGTTGTTCCGCCCCCGCATCTGCTTGGGCTTTCAGGAAAATCTACAGAGACCGCAGGAAAACGCACCTGCATCCCACAAGGTAATCTAATAATCTGAAAACTATTAACCTAACTATTGACCTAACAAATCTAACCGAACTACATACTAACTTAACCTATATTGTAAAAAAATAGAAAAACTTTTTTTAGCTCTCCATATACCCTTTTATTACAGTAATATATGATTAAAGACTTCGTATCTGGCCACTACGCGGCTTAGGCTCCAGTATAACAATCTTCCCAAATTTAAAAGTTTCTTTACAGAATTGACAGACGAATTGGAATTAAAAACAAATATTTCCTGTAAATTTTAATTTATGAAAAATTTCTCAATATAAGTATTTTTTAAACAGGATTTTAGAAAACAATTATATTTTTTGGTTATTATTGTAAAATTAATTTCAAGTATTTCCATCTTAATAATCGGATATCTAATTCACGTAACTAATTTACGTATGTTTCATGATTTTTCACACGAGCCATACGACTAACAAGATTGCTCACTTTTTAAAAATACCATAATCATATATATTGTTCTTTATTATTTGAAAGTGTTGCATTATTTAGTAAAGTATTAAATTACAGTGTTGTCATGACAACAAAAATATTGCAAAATTGTACAATATTACTCAAATATCGAATAATGTCAAATATTACGAGTCAATTAAGTGTAAAGCCGGTCTCGCTTCCAAAAAACTAGGTGTATTATATAGATCACGTCGGTATTTCAACGATAAACAACTTCTTCTTCTATATAAAGGACAAATCCGACCTATCCTTGAATACGGCAGTCACCTTTGGATCGGAGCCCCAAAATACCTTCTAAACTTAATTGACTCAGTTCAAAGAAGAGCAATTCGTTTGATAAACAATGACACCCTTACGTCTAATCTACAATCAATGGAACACAGACGTAAGGTTGGTTCTCTTAGTCTTTTCTACCGTTATTACCACGGTCGCTGCTCTTCGGAACTTAAAGAACTAATTCCTCCTGCACCCACTCACACCCGATAAACTCGTCTTACACTTGCCGAACATCCATGCACGGTTAATATATGTCGACCAAGAACTGGCAGCTTCCAAAGTTCCTTCCTTAATGCCACCGGTAAACTATGGAATGCTCTTCCAGCGTCTGTGTTTCCTCCTTCCTACAATCTGGATCTCTTCAAGAAACAGATAAATATACACTTGCAATCTCCCCAACCCACACACAAACACGAACACAACACACGTTTCCCGCATGCAGCGTCCAGCCTCCCTGGCTGAGCGTCATAGAGTGCATTGGTCTTGACCGGTTGTGCTCTCCTGCATGCGTTTACATAAAAAAAAAAAAATCTCATAAATGATATAGAGCTTTAGAGAAGATTATGTTTGTGTAGCTACAAAATTGTTTTATGACGTATATTCAGGAAAGTGTAATGATTGATAATAATTATTTCGATTTTTTCGATCGATATTTCTTGGTGGAATTCCATTATATCAGATATAAAATAAAAGATTCTTTAGAATTTATTCCACATATATTTTTTTTGACTACATGTTTCAGCCAGGTCGGATGGCCATTTTCAAGTCAATTAGTTAAATTTTTGTAGTCAAAAAATGTAGTCAAGTAACTGTAAAATGTAACAAGACATGTAGTCAAAAAAAAAATATGTGGAATAAATTCTAAAGAATCTTTTATTTTAAAATTGATAATAATATTATTACTAATACATAAATTATAATACTTCTGTAATTAGAAGAAACTTATAACAATCAAGTAAGCTTTTACACATTTTAAAAGTTATTACATTCAATATGTACTTGTATAATTATAAAAACACACAATAATGTGTCATGGGAAAAATAAAACGTGGAATAATGCAATCATCCTCATTATTTAAATATATTCCGATACTTAGAGTAAAAATAATTGTGGGAGATTCATACAATGGACTATGACAAATCATCCTACAAGCAAATTGTTAGTAACTAACCGCAACAATGCAGATTACGTATTTTGACTTATTTTTGCATAAAAAACATTAACTTTATAACACATCTATCTAAATTAATTATATCATAATTACGCATTCCGATTCCTAATAAATGACAACAATTAAGGTACGAGTTTGTATGTACTAGTATAATAAACCAAGTTATTATTTTTCGATTTTTTCGATCGATAATTCTTGGTTCCACAATATAAAAATAAAAGATTATTGGGAAATTATTCCATAATTTTTGAATAATTTCCAAATAATATTTTATTTTTCTTTTGATATTAAGTTGTAGGATTTAATTCAATAGATGTAAATTAATAAACATTTTACATATTTTTACTATGTTTAAAGGCACTTGAAAATGACCTCAAGTCGAGGACGAAAAACGTCGCAACACAAATCGTGGAATAATCAATAAATGCTAAATATTTATGTATTTTACTTCCGATGAATCTAAAATTTGTAGCGTGTAAGCACTAGTTATAAGAACGAAACGGACTTCTATTTACAAGTTCTCACATGGATTTGAAATTGGTGGGTATATACAGGTATATTGTTTTTCAATTTTTCAATTTTATTTATTTCTTTCAGAAACATTACAAATTTTATTTAATACGATCCTGAAATAAGATAATACAAAATAATAAACAATTTTTAAATAAAGGTGTTCATGATTATTAACAATAATTATTAAAAAGTCCCAAAGCTCGCTAATATCAATATTCGAGGCGATATGGTAGAAAAGTCTGATCACTCTCCCAAGAGGCATAGTCTCTGGCAGCTTAGTATTACTCCTAGGAAGAACAAGCAATCTGTGCCTCTTATCCTTAAATAATTGTTAGAGACAAACAAACCGAATTCCAACAAAATATCAGGATTTCTGCACGCCGAGCACTAGCCGAATAGCTTAAATAAATATTAATAACAAATCTTCGATAATATATAAATTATATTTACTAGTTTATACATAATGTGCTCAATGCTGACAAATGAATGCGTCACAGACTAAGAAAACACCTGGCTCATACTATTTTCATGTTAACCTAATCAAGTGTTTTTAAGTTGAATCACTTTGATGCATCAACCACTCGATACATTCTATACTTCTGTATTTCAATAATCATCATTTATATCAGAAGCTTCGGCTTCAACTAGAAAGAGTTTGCAAGGCAAACCATAAAAACGAAACAAGAGTTATTTCTTCATCGTGTCTCAGGATTTTGTCCTGATGAATATTTGACATCACTTAGTTGCTCACGGCAATTGCGAGTATTTTATCATCTACGCGTAACATAGTAGTTTTTTTAATAATTTGACATCTACTATTTATATGATAAATAAATATAGTATATACCATCCAGGGTCCACTGTAAAATCGAAACGAAAAAAAAAGTATAATACTCAAAGTACTTCGTAATTCTCGGTGAATATTGAGCGTCTACGACAGTATCTTTAACCTTTTTGGAGCCAGAGAGCCACTTGTGATTTATAAAGTTAGTTTGCGAGGCATCAAAATCACCATGGGAGCAATTCTGGGATTCGCGAAGTACCTGTAACATCCACAAATAGTTTACCAGTCCTCTACGGAGCTTTATACTTGTTACTGGTATACAGGATACAATTGTGTAAATAAATAAATTCGATGTATTTCCCAATGTAGTTTTGAGACGAGTTGAAGGGGCCGCATTTTCTAATATCCAGTATGTGATGGCTACATGCTCCATATAAAGAACGGACGCGGCATCGAGATGAAATTTTAGAGCAATTTCGAAACACAGTCAGTCACAGCTCGATTACGTAGTCATTATAACCTGTTTCAATTGATTGAACTGCTGATTACGATTGCGCATTAACCTCACATCTTTTTAGAATGATTACAAAACTGTTATAATATGCAGTGCGTGTAAATATAATTATGTCTCGTCAAGCATTAAAGATCAACAAGATCTGTAGCAGCCTTCAAAAGGCAAGTTTTTTTTCTTGTTATGGCTTCACGAGCTAAATAACAAGTTGCGGATGCGTGGCAACTTATGAGCTCATGAATCCCTGGTTAGAAAACATGTTTTTCATCAAACTTATATGCCTTTTAGAAAAAAAAATATACGCGTATTTTAACATCCCTACATTTGTTTAGCGTAAAAACTGTTTACAGATGTTAAAGGAATTACAATATTGATGGTCGTGTTGGTACCTTTACGACGCAGTAAGAAGGTTGTTATGTTCCACAATTTAACTCTTACAACATGACTAATTCAATGTGATGTATCAATTAAATATTGCTGTTATATCAACGCGATGAATGACAATACTACAAAGTTGTATTTAAATACAAACACAAAATAACATGGTCAAATCTAACAAATGTTTTTTTTTTCATTTTCCATTAACCAATTGGGGCCGAAATTATGCATCATGCAAATTTTGATGTCAATGACAATGCTTTTTATGCATTTTTCTTCTATATATCGAACAATATTACAAGAAAGTTATTGTTCACTTACGTCATCGTTCGATTATATAGTTTAACTTTCAATATTATCATTGCCATGGTAACCAGCGGTCTTTTTTGTTTATTTTTAATGCTCTTAGCTGCCTACCATATATTGTCAGTATTTTTAAAACCAAATTAGTTCTCCTTTAAAAAATAAAGCTGATTGATAGGTACATATATCAGTTTGAAAAATAATGGAACAATTTATTACATATTTGAAATATTCGAATGTCTTTTGTTGTTCTTCTGTTTCGTTCGAACTCGCAGAAAAATTATTTTATAATGAATTTCATATTTCTTAAGGAAAGTATATAAGTTAGGCCTACTATCTTCAGAAATGTCTATTTTACGGGACTTCAGTTGGTTACCTTAAGCCAAGGAATGACTACATACGGGTGTAGGTATATTATAACGAGGAAGTAGGTTATTATGACTTCTAACGTGGGCAGGAATTTCAGGAGTATATTAATCTTGCTTAAAGCGATCTATACTGTATGACAAAATGAAACATAGACACTGAAAGGGTATTGTAAAGCATATTCTTGGGGTTTACGTTTCATCTTGCATTTGTTATCACGCGACAGCTTTCGCGGTTTAGCACCTTACCTTGACGTACCACCTAGAGAGGGACTTCCCGAAGTGCAGGGGTCGGTCGTGGTTGTTGGGGGGCGGGACGACGATGGCGGGGGTGGCGCCCCTCGCAGGCGCCCCCCCTGGACCCCCCTGGGGCGCCAGCGGTTTGCTCTTCTCGGTCAAACTCTGATAGAACTCTGCACTCGAATAAATGCAGTTTGCGGTCCAAAGCAGCATTGCCAAATATTAATATCTATGCGCGATAATCTCGAGCGAACGCACCGAGAAAGTTGTGTAAAGTCTTCATTCACGGCCGACCACTCGTATGTATATTTATAATCACAAATTTACATAATAAGTCATAAATAAATATAAATCGCTTTACAATTGGAATGTGCTCGTTGGCATTTTTTGTATTACATTTTTCTATCGCGAGTTTGTGTAACAACATTATCTGAATAAACACATTTTTTATTTCGCGTTATTTTTGTATTCACTTTGAGATTGACGTCGATTATATTTCTATACGTAAATATTCCAATATAAACGATAAATATGAATACAATCCTTGTGAAATCGTTTTGAAACGGTCGAACCCTTTTCCCTTCGTTAGTCCAATAAACCTTTTTGGGATCCAATTTGTAACATTCACAACAGCTCAAACTCGCCCCAGATTTACCCTTAAAGAATTCATATTTTTAGATGTAAGATTACATACTGTAATAATAATAAGTAGTGCTTTTATTGAAGGGCCGGGTAGCTTAAAATCAATTTTAAAGAATATTTTTATCTCCAAAAAAAATATTTAGAAACTCCTACAATGATATCAAGATGCATATTATTTTTAAAATAAAAAACAAGATTTATTTCTGCACACTTTACTCAATGCAATTCACTGCGCAAGAATAGTTTTCCGTAAGTTTCCCAATACCGAGAAACAAACTTAAATAACTAAATTTTCCGCGAACATTGCTTTATAACAAACAATCACAAAGTCTAGTTACAAAACTTTTAAAACGTGCTACACAATCGGTTAATCAACTAATCACTATTCATTTAAAAAACACGTTTAAAAGTCACACGAACTGACAATGATGCTTCAACGAGAACACTGATATTCAAACGCTCTAAACGTCAATATAAACACGAGTTATTTTTGTGTTACACAGCGTAAATATTTAAACATTCCGAGCGTACTAGACACGAGTAGTTTGATACATGTTTTGTGTTGATATTGAATAGTTTTTGTTTTTGTTTGAGACGTCGCGACGTCTGGTTAGATAGGCTCGTGTGCAGGAACTGAGCGGTGAGCAGTAAGCAGCCTTCAGACCTGCTGGGCCAGCTGGGCAGACTGGCAGTGAGTCGCGCAGGGCTTTGTTATCACAGCAAGTAAGTAGTAGTTGTGACTAGTTCCCGGCCACCGAGTTACGTACAGGAGTGATCAGCAACGAGAGGTCTACGATCTGATATTACAGAATAAGCGCATATTATTCTTGATATTACATTACAATACATATATGTAATTTATTCTGTCTGATGTTTCGGTGTAATTCGTTTCAATTTCGTTTCAATCTTACGTTGTATTGTTATGTTAATTTGTCATTATATTTTAAAATAAAATGTGTCAATATTTTTTTAATAAATTGAAATATAGAAACAAATTTACGCCCAACATCATTAATATGTTATTAAGATGATATTTGTTGTAGATTTGTATGTATGTATATATATTTATTTGAAAAATCGGTATTGATCTTAAATTTTCTATAAAGCATATTGAAATATATTTAATGTGAATAACGATTTGTTGTGCAAGAAAATATATAAATATCTATATCAAATATGAAAAATGTTGTAAATAAAATATGATTTTTAGTATATACGTACTCCACAATTTTAGTTTTGACGATATTTTTGTCGAGAAGGTATTCTCAAGTTTTCTCAGCGAAAACAAAATACGTCGTCAATAAATAAAGTTGTAGAATTTAAACTTAAAATCTCCTTTCACGAGTCTTTGGAAGAATTGTAATTGTGGAATTCCGCAATGAGTTGTGGATCGAAGAAATCAAATTAAATATGTAATATTTATTTATTTTTCTTCTTGTTTTAACATGGATCACTTTGATCGATTGTCATTCATATAAACGAGGCCATGGTGTTTTGCTCTCTGCCTATTTTCTTAAAAACAATCACTCATGTGAAGAATTTACAAAAAAAAATGGATTAAGTGCATACGAAAGGTAAGAAAATAGGGGAATAATAATAGTTGTTTAAGTAAGCAAAAAAGTAGCATCAACATTTATATTAAGTATACCTAATATGGATCGCGATTAGTCGCTTTTACAATCGGGAAAAATGTTTTAGTGTGCATTTTTTTATGTAAGCACAATAAAACTACACCAAAAATATATCCCGTCTCAATCATTATTGGAGGTAGTTTAAAGATAAGCGCCATCTCCCTGCGTAATAATTTCACTAAGAGAGTTAATTAAAGCAAGTGTATAGGCAATACCAATTATAAATAACAAATAAAGAGATACAAAAAGAAGACTCGAACAAGATAGTTGTAGTGGCGACATAAATCGTTCTCGTATTACTCGACTGGGTTATAAAAAGAACGAAGAATTTTTGATTAGCGAAGAATAACAACAATGAAAAACTTTATTACTTGCATTTAATTTTGAATAGAATAATTATTATCGATCTGCGAACCGGAAAAAAAGGTTGATGTAAGCTGTCGTAGACAACGAACGACGTCGCCCATTATTTTACGTGAGTCAGGCGGGTTTCCTTATCGAAGTTTTCAAAAACAGATCGAAATATAATGTGTAATGTGGATACAATTGGGTTGAACAATGCTCGTGACTAACTATTCGTCATAAACCAAATTAGGGTAAAGAGGGTGCTAATTTTTTTTATGGGTGAAATTAAATATCATCTGGGGATTCTATTACCTCTTAAAATATATTATATGCTGTAGAGTTGCCAGTCATCACGTTATTTAATGTATAATACTAGAATACAAATAAATGCAAGCGGAACGTCCCTTATGGTGCATAATCGTAAGAGCATCGTTTTTTATTATTTTTCAAGTTCAAATTAATTTACGAAAATTTGGATGAAATATTTGTGATCTAAAAATTAATAATGTAATTAATAAGGAAATGTTTTAAATATTTTTTTCGAATTTATTTAGTTTTAATTTTAGCAAATTTATTGACAATTGACTCGCGCGTGTTGGTATTGAAAAATATTAGGTTCTAAAAAGGCTCCTTAGGACAAAATAGTACAGGCCTTAATAGCGTAGGACTAATAACCATTCGATCTCCTTAAATTTTCTGATGCAACATATCACGGAAAGATTGCATACAGCTTTACAGTATGCATTCGAGTCCCCGAATATCTGCCTTGGAGGTCGTCGGGAACCATATGTAATCCTAGGTAGATCTCGGAATTTTAAGATGTCTTGGGACAAGGCATAGACAACGGCAACTGAACGACGCCAATTTGTGGTATGGAACGGATATAGGAAGAAGACATTTATTTATTTTTTAAGATATTTAACAAAATACGGCATGTTACCGAGGAAAAATGGCATATTATGAAAGTCGTGTTGCAACCCAAAAAGTTTTAAAATTTCAAACATTCATAGCTCAATGGTCAAAGCGTTTGCTTTGGAAACCAAATGTCTTGGGTTCGATCCCCGACAGATTAATAAAAAAACGATTTTTAATCGATTTCTGAGCTCTAAAATACCCCGGTGGGTGTGAATTTGATCCATCACCCGTAAAATGAGTCATAGCCTATTATTTAAATTGGTGGTAGACGAAAGTCGTCCCGTCAAGACCACCCATTCATAGTAAATTCCTGTAATAATAAAGGATGATGCGTGAATCTCGGGCTGTAGTCTATAACGTTGGCGGACCAACACTCCACATGCAGCGCTTAGCCATATACACCATGGTAAGCGTAATAGAATTCCACAGATGAGACTTCAGAATTACTATCACCATCTGTCGGTTCGCCTGTACGTATTTACATAAATAAACTAAACTGAAAAATCAGGTTGTTAAAATGGAAAAAGGAGGACGGCAACCTTCGTAGAGACTCGTGCGAATGTTTAGGAGTGGACGAACGCAGGCTAATTATGATGATTATCTATGGAATATTGACTTATTCGTACAAGCGTTTGCGTAAAACATGCACGATGTAGAATATAAACGTTTAGTAATAACTCGAGTATAATTTTATTGCATATTAAAACATCGCGATAAGACTAATCGCTGCACAAAAATGAAAGTGAAAGCTTTTACTAACCGCTCCATAACAACATTACCCGAGCCTGCAAGATAACATAATATTATTATTAAGCGGTTAAGGTAAACATGTCAGTAACTGGATTTATATATGTTTATGTGTACATAAACTCACAGGATAGCACCAGTAGAGAAGGGTTTTGTGGCAAAGACCCTAATGCTAATAAATATTTCATAGTTATTGTCGGCAAACTTGGCATCGGTCATGCTAAAATAAGATATACAGTCGATTCCGCTTAATTAATACACCGCTTAATTGGGATAGTTGCTTATTTGGGACAAATCTCAAAGAACAGAAACCAAACCAAGAAACCAATAGTAAATTTATATGAGATATAAAATAAAAGATTCTTTAGAATTTATTCCACATATATATTTTTTTTGACGACATGTTTCAGCCAGGTTGGATGGCCATTTTCAAGTCTTGACTTGAAAATGGCCATCCAAACATGTCGTTAAAAAAAATATATGTGGAATAGATTCTAAAGATTTTTTTATTTTATATCTGATATTATGGAATTCCACCAAGAAATATCGATCGAAAAAATCGAAATAAGTAAATTTATATGTTTAATTGGGACAACATTCCGCTTAATTGGGAGAGTAAATTTAAGATCACAGCACATATTATGTTACACATATTCTCTATAAAAAATATGTACAAAGAATTTGATATGATGCGTTGTCTCATAGCTGACAAAAAAATGTATGGCCGTGTTACAGCTTTATTTTATGCAGGAAGGAAATGAAGGGAGCCCTACATCCGCACTGAATATCTGTGCTGATTTTGTAGAAGTGAAATGTTACAAAAACAAAAGACAGACTACACTTGACTAATTTTTGCATTGAATGAAATTGTATGACCTTATAATAACATTTATAATTTTATTTAGGTTTTTTTTTTCTTTAAAGTTTATATTAAATATTTGTAATTTTAATGATAATTTATATTACCCATATGTAATTTACAGTTTCCAAGAGTTTATAAAATAAAATTATTCAAAAAAAATATACATTGTTTAATTTTATGTGTGTATTACTGGTTAATGGCCTTAGCTGCCAAAACCAAATAAATAAATTATAAAAAAAGTGAAATTCGCTTAATTGGGACAGCCGCTTAATTGGGACAAAATTCCCAAGTCTTTAAGTGTCCCAATTAAGTGGAATCGACTGTATTTGCATAATCAACGTATATTCTCTCATGAAAAATACTTGTACATCAAACTATCGAAGGACTCCAATTAATGTTTGTCACAAGGTTCACATGCCCAGTAACAGAAACAGAACTACTCTAAAAGAAATAATAAGTAAATTAGAATTTATGAGATGAATTGCTTTTACAGTCTAATTTGATTTATAGTCTTACATTTCAGTATTATGATGAAGTTATCTCGTGCCAATCTGAAGAGTTTTAAGTCGCTTGTACGTTAATCTGCCGGGGGTATAGCTCAATGGTTAAATCGTTTGCTTTGCAAGCCAAAGGTCGTGGGTTCGATCCCTGATGGAGATTAAAAAAATATATATAATCGATTTCTGAGCTCTAAAATACCCCCGGTTGGTGCGAATTTGATCCCTCACCCGTGAAATGCCAGTCATAGCCTATTAATCAAAATTGGTGGCAGACGAAAGTTGTCCCGTGACGTTGTCGGATCAACACTCCACATGCAGCGCTTAGCCATATGCAGCATGGTAAACGTCATAGAATTCCACAGATGAGACTTCAGAATTACTATCACCATCTGTCGGTATTCTCCTGTATGTGTTTACATAAAAATGAAAAATACTGGAGTTTATATACTCGCGTATATTTTTTTCTGCCCATATCCGTTTTCCATATCTGGAACTTAGGGTCACTACTAATCGCAGACACTCAGTTCCGTTAGCTGCCACTGTCTATTATTTGCCCCATGACAACTCTGCATCTAAAAGCTCACCTGGGAATATACAGTCAACCCTCCTATAACGTTTTCATAAGATGAGATGATTAGTCTGATAGTGTCGAGGAATAGACTATTTAATACTAAGAGGCCGTTCGACTTAAAATAACAACATATAGGGAGCGGCAAAAAAAACCGGCGGTTTTCAATCAAAACAACGACGAATACCGTCAGCTTTTTTTGCCACTCTATATAAGGGACCATTATGTAAAAAAAATACGTATGCACTGTATGAAAATTCTCAGTTAAAAATCAACATAGTGTGCGTTATAGCAGAGTTAACAGTACATGGTTCCAGACAACCTCCAGTGCAGAGACCTGAGCACTTGAAGAGGCGACCGCTGTAGTATCCGAGGCATATTATAAGGTATTGTGTATATTTTTAAGGAGAGCGTATGATTAACTCGACGCTCCTGTCCTTGACCATTTGGTCCTAAGGAGCGCCTCAATCCGACCAGCGACACGCTATTAGCAATAGGAAGCGAACAATCCATGTTGTACTTTGCGTCCAATGTTGCTTAACTTGAGTAATCTAACGAAAATCGTGGTAATGATGTGCTGCTGGTCAAATATATATAAATTTACACAAATCTTAAGTTGCACCTTAAGTGGAACCCGGGACGGTTTGCATGACAGTCAAGTGTGCTACCTCTGATCCATGCTCTCTAAGCCGTGCCCAGATTTCAAGATCGTGCATACTTTATGAGCTCACAGAGACTGAAAACAATTTACAAATACTTGATAAGCGACAATTGTTATGTGAAGAACAACACAACACTTAAGTGCTTTCAGAATGGAATAATTCAAATATCGAATGTCTTATTCTTGAAGAATCCTTATATTTCAGATTACATATATTAAATTTAAGTAAGATTTGATGATGTAGGCTCTAAATTTGTAGCGAATATGTAATACGGAGATGCTTACTATTTATATATTTTCTGAGAAAACAGGCTTCTTCCAGTGATTCCTAAAATCGGCGATATAACTCAACTGTTAAACGTTATAACGATTCAGGAGGGCGACAGTACCCTTCGAAGCTATTATGAGGAGGTGTATGAAAGATAGAGAAAGGGTTTTCACGACATTTTCAAAACTGCTTTATAACCTCTTTTAATTAGATTCACACGCAAAGGTAGCTCTTGTCGGTTTGCAAATGAATGCATTTTTTTAAAGATATTACAAAAGGCTGATAAAAACATTTTAAAGAACATAGAATACTTCAAGTTATACACCAGGGGTGGCCGAGACGCGAATTTTTTTGGGAACCACTGGTCTACAGTACTATGACCTCATATTGTGGGCTGTTTGTGGGCTTGTGGGTGGAGGCTCACAATGACGTAAGTGACTGTATTGTAGTATTAAATGTATTTTTATATTGAACTACAAAACTGAGCACTAAGTCACCAGTTAAGCTAAGCTGAAAAAAGATAATAAATAGTTTTTTCGTAATACTACCTGGTCACGGACGTCTCAAAACTACATACAACAGATTAAGACAAAGGTCAAGAACTCCGCTGTAACGGTTTACTAGAGACACAAAGCGGAGTCACCAGTAACTATATACTGATCGTGTTAGGTAAACAATCACACAGCAACACCAAGATTTTTGTAGCTTCGAAATCGTGCATCTAGGACCCTCGCTTTTATATCTAAAATGTCGCTGAAAATATTTTCAAATTCCAAAAATCGATCTCATCTGTTAATATTGTGACGTTAGTTATTTTTTAATGAAAGCTTGGGCAGAGGTAAAATAATAATTAATTTAAGACATCGTAAGTGAAATAACTTAAGGTACGAGTTCCAGATTTGCTGTAATTTCTGGGTTTTCATATCTATTTACATCATCCAATGTCATTTATATTAGTGGTCATGTTCATATTTTTTAAATATTCATAAAAAAAAACAGACTGAACTTTTCATCGTCTATTTATTAAACATTCAAACATAGTATCGTACTATTTTCTACCAATGTCATTATATTACAGTTCAATATTCACGCACCGTCTATGAAACATTCAAACATCGAAAACTATCGTTTCCTGGCACGTGAATCAAAATAAAATACATACTTTTAAGTTGTTTTAAAAATATTTTTGACATTTTTCTTTCATAGTTATAGATTGTAAAAATATAGCATTCAGTTATGTACGCAGCCTCCCTAAAATCCTTTAGTACACAGCCCCACAATTTTACAGTGGCTGAGAGTGCCCCCTTGGAAGCTGTAGTGGGTGAATTTAACATGGATGTTTAACACTTTCATTCAATTTCAAGCTCCCTGCTAGATGAACTGACGATATCATTATAATGGAAGGAGGTTGAATATGGAAGACAGAAGATAGAGAAGGATGGTGACTCATCAGTAAACGACACAAGCTGACGAAAATTATTTATTGAAAGTGGTTGATGCACCCTCAACTACTCCAAATAATTGTATAGATTTCATTGATCCACTTGAGTCGAGTATTTGCCTAGCAAGTGGCTTAGAGTTACGCGCTTCGCATTCCTGAGATTTTGACGGCATTGTCCGCCGCTAGGTGGCGTGGCTTGTCGACATGAATGAGTGGGTGGCGGAGGAATCGCCAGCGGAGGATGCCACAGACGACACGCATCGTTACATGTGTGTATAATGAACATGCGTGCACGGAACGACGTTTTTTATGCAACGCACGTGCAGGAGAGTACCAACAGAGGGTTTTCCCTTTAATTGAATCTATGACGTTCAGCCTGGTGCGAATGACGCTGTATGCGTGTTTTATATAAACATATATAATAAAGCATCAGCAAAAGGTTTTGGTCCCCTACAGACTAAGGCATTTAACCGATTGGACTGAACGCTATATTTGGAAAGAATATGTTGAGGTTGTATGCATGTAGGTATTGAGGAGATTGCAAGTGTTTTTTAATCTGTATTTTGAATAAATTCAGACTGTAAGAGTATGTAAAAGGAAACACAGCTGATAGGAGAGTATCTCAAAGCCTGCCTGTGGTGTTAAGTAAGGAGCTGAAAAAGCTTTTCGTCCCGAATCGAGTACAATTTAATCAGCTTCTTAAACGATCACATTATATTTGGAAGGATACACACATGATGAATAGCATTCCATACCTGGATGTAGTATTAAATGAAGGAGCCAAATAAACTATTTGTCCTGAGCCTATATACTATGTTAACTGTGAATTTATGTTTTAATTGAAACTATTTTGTCCTGAGTTGTACATACATACATGCGAATTCATATGTAAAAGGTCTCCATTAGGTAAAAATTACATCTTAACCAATCGTCATATTTGGCAATCAGTTACTTTCTTGGCGTCGAGCAGTTTGTCTATTTTAAAAATTCATAACTAATAATTGTTCGAATTAATTATTTTAGGAATAACTAAAATTTTTAATGTTAAATTTTTTTTAAATAAAAAAATATTAAAAGTCATGTGTAACAGTGACACAAAAGCGTACGCCATAAAAGCGTAATGATTTTTACAGAATACTACTAATCATACATTTTTAATTACAAACATAATGCATAAAGTGATACTTTTGTATGATTAATCGACTGCTTGATTTAGCTAAATACATGATAATGCTACATGATTAATAAATAATTAAATTATTGTTAATTATATGCGTGAATTTCATTCATATTGATCGCTCGAAGAAATCAGCCAGTGTGGCCAGAGTGAAAAACTCCGCGAAAGAGAGAGCAATCGGTTATTGTGAGCAAGAATAATTGTTTTTAATGAGATTGCAAATTATTATTAAGCTGTGGTGGGAGTGAAAGTGAAGAACCTTCTCCAGGCCATCATTACCCGCGAGATCAGCTGGCTGTAACGAGGGAGACGTCAATGATCATAAATACACAATTATCATTATATACCTATTAAGTGACTTGCTAAAACTGTATAATAATTGGCAAGCCATACATTTCAGAGCAAGGTAAATATTTATAAATTTGAAATATAAAAAAAAACAATTTAAACAGATAACAAGGGAAGAATTATGTGTGTAAGTATGGTATTATTTTGGATCATCAATTTTATTTTATGAGCTAACTTAGCAGCAGCGATTTTATGCACATTAAAAGGTAGCCAAAGACTATAATTGTGTGAAAGGCCATCAAACATTTAGAGAGCAACACTGAAGTGAAATTGTATACAATAATACGAGAACGTTGGAGCCTTCATGGATAATATTGAGTCCTTTCTATGATTACGATAATGATAAATGTATCAAATCACTTTTGGGTTGAGTGTTATGGCGTCCTTTTTATTCCCACTTCGATATTTCGACCATAACACAACACACCTGAATCTTAGGAGAGAAAAAACTGTTTTACACATTTCAACCCAAAAGCCATGATTTATTAATTAAGCCTATAAAGTATTCGGTGCATACGAAACCAGTCTTCGTGACAATGATTATAACGTGATACTTAAATATATATTTTTAATAAAGGTACAAAAAAATAATTTTATTATTCATTTTTGAATTGGATCTCAAAGTGTATTGGTATATTACTATTATTCGGATATGTAAATCTAACACATTTTGAATATTATGTTATTGACAATACTATCCTGAGGATTTATTTTAATTTGTATTTAATAACTAAAAAGGATTTATTAAAATATATTTTTTACCTGTGTGTCAGTAACTAATTCAATTACAGGCAATTAAATTAGTTAAAATGATGATTGAAAACATTTTTATTTATTTTTTAACCTAACATTGGATATTATTTTAAGTATAAATATTTGAATGTATTAATTAATAATAAAAAAATAAAAATGTTACTGGTTGTTTATGAATTAAGGTTCCAACTATATAATTAGTCTTCTTTGATGTGTAGTATGTCTACAGACGTGCTGCTTACAGGGCAACACAGTGACACATCATGCCTCAATAATTCTGGAAATGAAGGGCCAAGGACGTGGGCGTGTGTCACGTGGGATAGGTCACGGTCGTTACAATTATTATGTGTCAATCACACATGGCGTCACTTGACTACTCATCTCACAAGTATGGGCTCGGTCTTTAACCCACTTAGACTGCGAGTTTCCTGATATCAAACGTACGCGACCCAGATTTCATATTCCGCTCGGTGACAATCTTCTACTAACATAACGCTTGTACGACATTACATACTAAAGCCTTGAGTACACAGAACTCGATCTATCGTAGCTGGAAACGATATCTCTCGTCATTGGCCGATCTAGAGGGTCAATCTTTTCCAGACAAACACAAGAAAGATTCGCATTTAATGCACCCGAAACTTCATTTTTAATAGATGATGGAAGAGATGGAAAATTTGGCCATCTCCAGTCAACTCATAAAGAAAACGTTTTTTAGTCAGCTATTTTCGATGATGATCCATGCCTTGAAAAAAGGGACTTTTCTTTGTGTTCTCTTGTGAAGTTGTATGAATTTTTCCTTAAAAATTTGCTTGGTATATGGAGCGTATGGTCGTCATAAATTGCTGACATACAGTTTTGTCAGCAGCTCTTCACACCCTGAATTCCATCAATTTTTTTTTTTATTTATGTAAACACATACAGGAGAATACCGACAGATGATGATACTAATTCTGAAGTCTCATCCTGGAAATCCTATGACGCTTACCATGGTGTATATGGCTAAACGCTGCATGTGGAGTGTTGATCCGCCAACGTCATAGACTACAGCCCGAGATTCACGCATCATCCTTTATTATTACAGGAATTTACTATGTCTTCACGGGACGACTTTCGTCTACTACCACTAAGCTATGACCGCCGGCAAAGTACATATAACTAACTATTTTGAAATTATACAAAATACATTATAATATTGTCTTTAATTCTTAAAGTATTACAATGATAAAATATAGTTTTGGTTTATGTTCTACTGTCAATACAAGAAAGGTGGATAGGGCCGGATTTAGCCCACTGTACATAGTTTGCCAACTCCTTTACAAATCCCTGGCCCATGTTGGCAAATTATTATACATACATACAATGATTCGAAATTTGTGAATTTTCACCAATGCCACATGGAAAACATAATACGTAAGAGAGCACCTGTATAAACGTTGAATGTTATATTTCACACATTGAATATATTATATTTATTTATGCACGATCGCCAAAACACCGAAAACAGCAGTTTTTCTCGAACAGTATGTTGAATTGAAAGTTTGCTTCGACCCAACGCATCGCCTACTTTTGAATTTTCCAAATTTTATCAAAAAAAAATACTTATGTACTACAAACATGTTATCGTATCATCCAGCTTAACCTATCTTATACTTGACAAAACTAAAAAAAGCAAAACCCACAAAAAAATAACGTAAAGAGACGGTTTACTGGTAATTTTTTTTTAATATATATCATCAAAATACATAATATTATATACGAAATAGGTGTATTGTAATTTATTCCACAGTATATTTCGCGACATGCTTCGGCTTTAAAATTAATTTATAAATCAATACATAAGTAAAATTATAGGATTTTATAAATAATTATATTGATAACAAAAATACTGTGAAATGACAAAAACGTTAACTGAAGAACTGTTGTTTAAAATTGCAAATTCTGTAAAACAATGTCAAATATAATAAAATATCATTATTTGAAGTTGTCTGTTTGTCGTTTTTTTAAGTAAACACTACAGACGGTGAACAATAAATATAATTGTGTGTATTATAATCCACAAAATGGCAAGAATCATATAATCGTTGCCATTTTAAAAGGAACTAAATATACTGTAATGCACTATTTTTAGGTTCATTTATTACGTCTAGATTTGAATCCCGGGAGGTGTGATAAAAAATAGGTATCAAAAAAACGCGGACACGGTTCAAATTGTCGTCGCAATGTTATTCTTTAGAAAATAACACAGAAATGACAACAACCACTAAATTGTTGTACAGCACACAGAAAAAACAACAACATATTGTAAAAAAAACAACATATAAATTTATTGGTACGGTATTATGAATGATCTCACCGCTAAAATTGTAATTGATGTTATTGTGATGCTATATTATTCAAATTAGGCACAGAGGAGGATTTCAAAATGAGATTTCCTTATTCTGGTGACGTATTATACCTATATTGTTGCCTACAACATTGCCCATTCAACTCTATATATTCCACACAACTTTTGCGTATTCATATTTGTTGAATCGGGTTTTTTTTTAATGTGTAATCAAAGAAATTATTTTAGTATTTTACATCACCATACTGAAGGGTACAACAGTGGTTCCAATTAATTGGATCTTCTATTATTGAACATTGTTATGTTGTTTTATTATTTCTGGTCATTTCAAGATCAAATAAATTATATATTCAATGTAACAATAATATTTTGGCGAATGCTTTGATCAATGGTCAGATAAAATCATCATTAGCGCAGTTTTATTTTTAAAATCTAGTTATTTACGAGTACCATTTTTGGTATAAAAACCGCGAAAAACAAAAATCTAAACAACAAAATTTTGAAGCTTTGGCCCAAAAAAGAGGAATGTCCTGAAAAAATGTGAAATTATACCAACGATAGATATAATAAAACAATAAATAAAACATTTGTATTACGCATACAGTTATTAAAGGCGATTATGTTTTCGTATAAAAGCTTCTACAACGCGAATTCTTATTTTGATTACCTACCTACTACAAAACCAATTGGCCAAATACATCACGGCATTGTAAGAATTGTAAACGCTTTAATTGTATGTTCTTCTCAAACGCCTTCACAATTTCAAAACGTTCGCCTTCGTCTTATGGAAATACAAGAGATATGTAGGCACCAATTGTTTCCTTCGTGAATTCGTATAATATTCAACCATAGCAATAATCCCACACCAATACATACCGTCCTAGATTCATCGGTCCGAATATTTTTTACACTTAGGTAGGTTCAAAAACTCCTGGATAACAAATAGTATGTCCAAATATCGATGATTTGAAAACATACCCCATCTTTGGCATAACAAGATTTTACTGAATAAATGCGACGAAAACTAAACAAATTATATTTATATTAAATAATTTTGTATCCGAAAAAAACAGAAAAATACTGTCATAAAATTTAACGTGAACGTAATATAACAAGTATAAACATATTCTATTATCTCCATACTAAAACCAATCGACACAATGTGAGTATTATTTATTATTCAAGAAAAAAAGATGAAATAAAAAGTATTGAGCTATTTATTTATTTACGTCCTATTAAATCAAACAGTGTAAAATAATAATAATTTTATATCAGTGGAAATCTAAAATCTTTCCAAAAATTAGATGTGGTTTATTTCATTTTTATTTGCACATTTTTAGGTACGTAAGTAACGTACATTTATAAATATCAATAAAACGGTTATAAGTTAGTTTTTTATTCTATAAATTAAATTACCAACCGTAGTTTTATTTTTTTCTGTATGTGGTAAAAAATAACTTAAGAGACAAAAAAAAATGTTGCACAAAATTAAATGATTACGCAAAAATGGGAAATTGTTTTCGATAAATAATATTATTTTTATTTAAATTAATTAACATCACAATACATATGGCCCGTGTTAAAAATATACCTACCTCGCATCCCACACTTTTGTTAAAACAAGTTTCTTTTGTGTATTTAAACATCCTCCAATATTATGTTTTTTTTTTTGTGAAAATGGCTTAAGAGATATTGCTTATCGTGAGTGATTTAATTTTTTGTGGTTAATTTGTGCTGTAAATGGCACACCTCACATTCAAAATAGTGAAAGGTTAGCCATACCTACATAATTAAGTAAGCAGATAAAAAATACAAGAAACGAAGGATCGTTTTATAATTAGGAATTTAAAAAGGATAATAAAGCCACTTTTATCACATTTTTTTAAAAATAATAAATAAACCGTACCAAGCTCTCTACATCCAAGTTCATGTTTTGGTCCGCATGGTGTCTCCAGCCCTCCTCCGGCACAGTGGATGCCAAGATCCTCCGTGTCAAGTATCATGAAATCGCACCGAGACAAATACATTACAAAACATTAACATCACTTCATTTTACTTTTTCACAGCGCACATTATTCAGAACATCATTTTACGGCACTCGATTCACAACGAAAGGCACTGGCCGCCAAATAAACTCAAAGTGACGTTTGAGTGTTGAGCCGTTTCACTGTATTAAAACATCATTATAAACAAGTAGACGAAATCAAAATATCAGACAGGTAGTCTGCCGCACACGCGTGTGTTTAAAGCGGCGTTTATGAATGACTTTATTGCACGTGTTTATTAAACGTTAACTCAAAAGCTTGATAAACTTTATTTATTCGATTGTTTGATGTGAAAATACAGATTGTTGCACCTTGCCACTGACGGACGAACGTAACCACTTGCCCAACGTAACTTGGCCAAACTGACACGACTCATGACTTTGTGGCGCGCATTGCGACTACAGCACACCAACGCTAACTGTGCTTGTGTGCGTGCCTCAGTAGCTACCTGCAAACTTTCTACTCGCCTCGAGTGGGCTTATCATTATTCCTTTACTTTACTATGAATAATATTGATTAATTACCTCTACTTTGTGCAATCAACTCGAAACAATAATGCGCATACGACAACATGCATTTAAACACCCTGTTTATTTATTTCGATTTAATATAAGAATAGTTTTAGAAAAGGTATATACATTATACAGTCCCGTTTTAGGGGGTGGCGCAGTGGGTCGATTGCCCAGGGCAACGAATGAGCAAGGGGCGCCGAGGGCAATCTATCTTATATATATATATATATATATATATTTCAAATACATACAATATGGGGCGCTAGAAAAAATATTGCCCTAGGGCGCCGCAGGGTCTAGAGCCGGCACTGACTATACAGTAAAGTAACTTGGGTATTTGCTCCCAGGGTGGTTCCTAAGTTCGCCTCTCCCCCCCTTTTCTTTCAAGGTTTCTTTCTTATTTTTTTTAAATTTTCATTTTATGACTCAAAATTTTAATGAATACATCCATTTATGTTTTCAATATTCCCATGAATAATTCTGTCAAAAAAACGTTTTGTCTTTAAATTCTATTGTACACGCCATTTACACTGTAATTACGAACCATATGGAACTAGTAGACGTTTCCACATACTATAGTGTACATCAGCTGAATAGAATGAATATTTGTAAGTTAACTATTTACATGGTATGTTAAGTAAATATTCACAGACCATTATTATTTTTTTTAATTATGAATGCAAAAAGAGCAATCCACTGCTTCTAGATCTTTAAAAGTTTCACTTCTATAAGGCAAAAGTCTCACTCATTTTTTTTGCTACTTCTTTAAGTTTTATTTTCAAAATGAGATAAACAAAGAAATGAAAAAATATATCATTTTAAAAATATTTATTTATTCTTCAAATGTTACAATATATTATGAAAAGCATTAATAATACCTAACAATAAAATTAATGAATAAAAATGTAGTTTTAATAAAAAATATCTACAAACATTTAACAAAATAGTTTTAAAGAGACCATGCATCAGTTTTATTTTTGCCAACAAGCATGCATATTTATTCTAAATAAAGTTTAGTTTTCTTCAAAATTAATTATATCCCACCACTTTTCTATCTAACATACAATAAATAAGATAGAAAAAAACACTTTTTAACACGTTTAATGCCATGTAATGTTTTTAATGCATTCGACTCAGAGGCCATTATAGGTCACATTAAATTTTAAAAGGGTTTTTCAAGAAAAAAAAATAGGTCACCGGTGACCTATGTGGCACCCTAGTCAAAAACAGCGTAGGTCACCGGTGACCTACACTGGTGTTAAACATGTTAACACGGAGGCTAAAACATTTTTTAAGTAATAATGCTTGTGTTGCCATAGGAATGTATAATATTCAGATCTCCAATTATTATCAATAATTAAATAATAAACAATTATGTAATAATCATTAAATTATACATAACACCACAGAATCATTGTTGAGATAAAAGATAAGTCCGAGTATTATTATATAAATTGCCACTGATTATCTTATATAAAAATATAATTATTAAAATTAAGAGCAAGCCACTAAGTCAATTACTTTGTTGATGATGTTATAAACAAAATATTCAAATTAATGAAACCATCCTACAAATATATGAAATAAAGTAAAATTTAAGTGCAAAAAAAATTGGACTGTTCAAGATTATATGGATTAGTTGTAATATACTAACATTAAGGTTATCAACTGACAGTACTTGGTGAAACTGCATAATTATAATTTTAAATTAATTTTAATTAAAAAATCATCCTCAGACCATCTTCAATAATCTATGGTCTCCAGGGAGGCCGAAACATGTAATAGTTTAAAATAAATGTGAATCAAAATATAATATTTTTGATTTGGTAATTTTTTAAATTAAAAGTAATTTAAAATTATAAAAAATTTTAATAAACTGCTTAAAAAAATAGATTCAAAAATAAAAAACTTTTTTTTTCATATTATTTAGTACATTTTTTCCATATTATTTAGTACTTTTTTCACAATATTGAATTTTGTTCACCCCCAGAAATGGCGAATTATAATTCGAGTATCTTTACAAAATACTGGTAAGGACAACTAACAATATAAATAAGTACGATTAAATCAATAGCAAAGATCATATGTTCAGCATGCAAGATATAATGGAATGGACAGCATGTCAGTGACTCAAACAAATGATATGTCAACAATACACGCCATCCTCAAATGACTTTACATTTTGTAATTAATACTTTCCATTATATTTTTCCCACACGTTATATGAATCCATTAAATAACTCTAAAATAAATGATTTATAATAAATAAGAAGGTACATAATATTTATTAAATAAACTATATTTAAAGCACCTTACGTTTAGTAAAAGAGATTAAAAAGTTGCCAAAATATTAAAATTTACAATACCTAAATTGCGTCCCCAAAAAAAACTTTACTTGGACTTTGCTATACCTAAATATTTAATGATATATTTCATAATATCTATAATGTAATTACTGAATTGACAATGTTTTTTATTAATTACTTTAAACATTTAGCTTTGTAATCAAATTTTAAACCTAAACATCAATAACTCATTTTTAATTTCATTACAAAAAAATACAAATTGAATACTGCCGATTTAAAAAATACAAGACACATACAGCTAGTGTGAACACTTTTTATGCTTCATAATTATATTCCCACCATAGATCGTTAGCTACCGCATTGATCGACCCATCTCTAGTCAGTGTTATTGCACACATCGTGTTTACTGCAATCAATGTTCAGTATAGATCGGATTCAAAAAAAATGCATGATCAATGCTCATCTGCGGTAATCATTTGGGAAATTTGGCGACCACAATTTTCTGCCTAGCTAAGTGTATGGTGTTAATGAATGTTATGGCGGGGGTCATAATCAATACTCATAATAAGGTCAAGCCATATCTTTCCAGAGACAAGTTAATTTTATACTTAAACCATTATAATTTGATAACTCTACACAACTGAATCAACATAGGTGTGCTCTTTAGCTGATGCAATGGTAATCATTGATTATCATTTTCACATCGTAATAAATATTGTGAAATAATGAACCGTATTATAAATTAAACGACTCGTATAATTGTACTTAAAGAATCAACGGTAGTTTTGATGAGTGTTGAAGTTTAGGCGCCTGCAGCGGGTGCATGGGACTGGCGTTGGATCTCAGATTGTGGATGCTGTTGGAACGTCGCACCGTGCGGCATCTGTCCATGGCCGGAGAAGGGGAGGCCAGAGTGACCGTATTTTGCCTCTGGAGTTGACCAGGTCGGCATTTATCGACAGGTCTCGGTGTCGCGAAATTATCCACGTTCCTAGACTTTAGGAGAGGAGTTTTATTTTTCGAAGGAGTCGGTTTGAAACGGTTTATGGACGGAGTGACCCCAAACGTATTACTGGCGTAAGCCTCCGTCTTCGGCGTGACCTTATTCGAGACGCCGAAAGGTGAAATATTTTCATTGACCATGTAGTTGTTGTGGCGAGTATTATAACCCGTAGGCATGTGATTTTTATGCGGGGTCACCTGTCCGTCGGGCGCGTATACGGCGATAGTGACGCCTGGTTGTTTGTTGGACTGCAGCTTCTTTCCCGGTAGCACAGAACTACGTGATGTCGGTTTATCATTCAAATTTTCCTAAAATAAAAATAATACAAAATTGAGTATGAGGTTCACAACAGGTAATAATGAAAATTATAAATATGAAGGTAAAATTACTTGAAAAGTTAAATACGACATGGACGTTTCAACATTGGTGTTGCTCTCTGCATCCGTAGATTTGGTGGAGTTCTGTGAACGGCTGGAGCGACGTTTTCGCTTTGCTTCCTGTGATCGCCTAACTCCCACCTAAATATCAAACACAAATATGAGAATATCATATTTTAAAATTGATTACGCTTATTTTATTTAAAAATAAAAAAGGTAACACCGGTTCATTCAAATTGATCATAATTCAAAATATTTCAAATAATTTCTAGTGAGACAAAAGAGAAAAAAGAGCGGAAGCTAGAAATGAGGAAAGCCGATGACGAAAAGTTGATTTACCTTTTTTTTCTTTAAAAGAAATCCATTGACAGCAACATGGGGAAGCAATCCCTTAAAACGCTTAGCCTCGACAGGTTCACTACCTTCTGGGTCGGTGGCCTGCGGCGTCAGCAGCAGGCGCCGGGGCAGATGCGTGCTCTTGGGCACTTGCGGGGACTGGCGGGGACTCAGGCGCCTACAGTAAAAACAAACAATAAAAATAAATGACTTTTTCTTTTCTATATACACCATCTATTTTTTAAGATATGTATTTACTAAGCCATATGCTTTGCCATATGCATTCTATGCCGATTATTCAACAAATTATTTATTTACATCCCTACAAATGAATACCTATTATTTTCCATTTTTTCCTTATTGTTGAGTTGTAGTAAATACATATCATCGTAAAGCAAGGGTTAAATATATGTAGGCAGGCGTGATGCACCTCTAAAATGAGATCTTGGGACATTGAAAAAAAACAACAAACATGGCACAAAATGACAAATTTACTATGTCTACAGTTTGACATGTTTTGATGACTTAAGTTTTTGGCTGATACTCTTATCAGCCTTAAACAGCTTTGCAATAATACGACATAAGACTATCAGAATGTGAATAAAATAAACTAAATCCAAGTTGTTCAAAACTGATATGATAAGTATATAATCAATGTATATGTTATAAAGGGTGAATGTTTAATGCAACATGACAATTGTAAAGGCATTGCAAGTGTATCTTTAATCTTAAAAGATTTGGCCTCTCTTCTTCTGACGCATGTCCATGTGATCCAGGCATACAACAGACGGTGAGACACTTTCTCGTTGAGTGTATCATCCATGAGAACAGGAGACGCATCCTGTGTTGTCGCCTGGGAGTCTCTACCATTTCTTGGGAGGATTTACCTGAATTGCTGCTTAGTTCTGACGGTCCCTTGCTGTTAAACTTCATCAGGGAAATCGTCGGGGCTACACGAGCGGTTAACGAGGCTGACATGGAATAGGCTCCTACGTTCATCAATTATTTCTCAGACGTATATTCTAACCTTTTGTGTAACTTGCTGGGTACAATACGCAACTATATATTTTTTTCTACATTTTTTTAAGTGAAAAAAAAAGTGCACCTTTTCAAAGCGGTGAGTGTTCCATGTTGGTAGAGCTGCTGCTGGCGAGTGACCGGCGCCGAGCGGGGAGCAAGCATCGTGGCAGAGCCTGCGACCTGCTTCCTTGTGGACAGCTTGGTCTGGCGCTCCTGCAAATACAACAATATGATGCTCTTTATCTGCCACTGCCTTATACCTTGTGACCTTATAAATTAAACACTTCAATAAAGCGCTTCTTACAAGCTTATGGCTATTTCGATAAAAATATTTTTATGTAAATAAAATAAAAATAAATAAAACTAATATTGATTTATGAATAAATTTAATTTCATATGGATATTTTAAATTATTTATTAGAATATTATTTTATTATTTCAATATTCTAATCTACTTTTATAGATTATTGACTATATTACAATATTATAAGCAATTAAATATACATATACTATACATAAAAATCCTTCAACGAGTCAATTCATTCAGAAAAAATGTCGGCGGGAGCGGGATGCGAACCGCGGACCTTTGGAACCAACCATTTTTGCCCAGGTAATTATGCCGCTCGGCCACCGGCCAATTTCTTCCACCTGAGATGACTCGTCTCTGATCTTCTATATAAGTTATCATCTTATGATAGATGACGCTATAGTATATATTCAAAGTATGTATATTTTTATTTTTATTATTCAATCAGAATGCATTTATTCACAAGCTTAATATTATTATTTCCGGCAGTCTATTTATTTTAGTAAGTACCACTCGGGTCTCGAACCGAAACTATAGATCGAATGGATGAGAATAACTTCTCCCGCCGATATTTTTTCTGAATGAATTGACTCGTTGAAGGATTTTTATGTATAGTATATGTATAATTAATTGCTTATAATATTGTAATATAGTCAATGATCTATAAAAGTAGATTAGAATATTGAAATAATAAAATAATAATATTATATGTATATTTAATTGCTTAAATTTAATTTCATTTATAATTTAAGTCGATAATAAATGAAAATTCTCTATGAAACTATTTTATTGTATGTTTATAACACAAATGAATATAATATTATTATATTTCACAATTAAACTTTTAACATACTACATGTTCCTATTCCGTAAAGACATCATTGTGTATTATTTATGTAAATACTTCATAATGTAATATGTACATAAAATGTGTTTATCTCTTTTTTAGGTTATACCATTTTGCTTAAATAATCTCCGATGCATACATTGAAATTCAAAATACTCACAGCATTTTTTTGGTTCCAATCATTTTGCATGGATTGAAGGAGGCTCTCTCCATTGATCATGAATGATTTTCCACTTCTAGATTCGTATGATTCGACCAGTTGTGCTAGTTCAGCCTCGACTTTTGGTAACTAAAAAAAAAAGGATCACAATACTTCAATATTATAGAAAATGTAACAGAATACTTGCTATGAAAGGAAATGTTTTAAATATTTATCCCTTACATGACAGGTTTTTATCAAATTTATTTAAATTATTATCAAACGCGTCTAAGGAAACGTGGGGTCCTAGAGGTTAAATACTTGTAAATACCTTATAAGGGGTCTAGTGTATCATAAGTGAAAAGAATAAATATAGATTACAATTCAAGAAACATTTAATATTACCTGTTTAAAATATTTATGTTTATTATTATGAAATCACATTAGGAAAAATTGAAAACGATGTATGTGTACTGTGTGTATAGTTATGTAGCCTGCCACATTATATAATGTATTTATAATCATTTAAATTATGCATTTAAAAACTGTACACTTAATGTGCACATGCAATACATACAGAAAAATATATATAGACATATTTTACATTAGAAATATAATTAGATTATTTCGTGTGATTAGTAGAACAGTCTTGCAATAAGTTAGAGGAATCGGTAGTCGCTAGACTATCCTCGTATAAGCTTGTGGTGGCCATAAACCTCATACTGAAAGCAAATATAGAGTAGTGAGAAAGAGATAATAAAGTTGTCATTCTTCATATTTGTTCTTATAAATCAAAAATGGAAGATACATTTTTAAAAAAGTCGAAAATGTTATTGCATAATGTAAAAAAAATGATGTTAATACATATTTTACTACCTGATTGGAAACCGCCTTCCGTTCCTTTTCCTCTCTCAAGAGTTGCCCGCCGCGATTATTAAAGCGCCCAGGTTCATTGGCTCTGGCTTCCAACTCACTCCATTTAATCCATAGTTGTTGCCGCACGGCGTGCATTTGAAATATGTCCCTTAAATCATCATTTTAAGGTTAATTTGTCAAAATTTGTCAATACAAAATTTTAATTTTCTTCATATATAATTAAAATGAATAAAGAAAAAATGCTAAAAATTCTAAAGACCAATTTCATTGTTTGTGAGAAAAAAATTTAGACGGCGACAATGTAAATAATTTATATAAAGTAAGTAATAATAAGTAGTAAAGTAAGACTCACTTGTTTTCTTTATAGAAATCTTTCAGCTCCTCCAGATACATTTCATGCAGCGTGAGCAAGTCTTCGTTGTAGATGCTGGAGTAGAATTCCACAAACTTCTCTCTCTGCAGACCGCTGTAGAGGCATTTATTCCACATGTCCAAAATTTCGGTGCGCACCTTATTGACAAACAGCTGAAAGACAAAAACAACAATGACTCGATAAATTTAAAAGAAAAAGTAATTTATCAACTGTTTATCTGACATGTTTTAGAAAAACAACAATCATTTCGGACTCCGCTTTGACATCAACATTGATTCGTGTAGTATCATATATCATGTAGAGTAGTTCAGTGACTCTTTTAACATGGTTCGTGCATTTAATAGGTACTTCCTTTGCATCGTTGACCAAGAGTGTTGTCAGTAAACAATATTTTTTCAGGATAACTCCTGTGCTAGTCCAGTCTCAACATAACATACAAGATTGAATACAGAAAAAATATTTTGATGAGCCTTTGGCATGTTTAAAGTTGTTCATTCTTATAACATAAGCATGTTATGTTGACACAGTGCTAATAGCCGAATCACCTGATGAGCTTCAAGACATGCTCTACGACCTCAATGAAGCGTCCAAAAAAATTGGACTGAAAATGGATAAAACTAAAGCCATGAGAAATAGTCATATTTCCCAGACATTTGACCCGATTTCCATTGGAGTAACACATATACAGGTTGTAAATGAATATACCTATCTGGGACGCGTAATAAAACTAGGACGTAATAACTTCTCAAAATAAGTCGACAGGCATATACAACTGGGATGGGCAGCATTTGGAAAACTTAGTACATTTTTAAAGGGAAAATTCTACAATGTCTTGAAACCAAGGTGTTTCACCAATGCATACTCCCTGTATTAAACTTATGGCGCAGAGTTGTGGAATCTGACAGCAAGTCTGACCCATAAAATAAAGGTCACCCAGCGTGCTATGGAGAGATCCATGCTCGGAATGTCTCTAAAAGATAGAATCCGAAATGAGGATGTCTGCAGAAGAACTCAAGTAGTGGAGGCTACCCAACGATTAAGCACACTGAAGTGGCAATGGGCAAGACATATCTGTTGAAGAGATGACGGTCGATGAGGAAGAAAGGTATTAGAGCGGCGCCCAAGGACTGGCAAACGAAGCATTGCCCGACCCCCTGCAAGATGGACTGATGGCATAAGAAGAATAGCAGGAGCGGCCTGGATGTGGAAAGCAGAGGTCCGAAGAGGATGGAAGAGGATGGAGACTCATACGGGAGGCCTACGTTCAGCAGTGGCTGGATGCAGGCTGATGATGAAGCATATTATTACCTTTTTCCTTGTTTATCTATAGATTAATAATTAAGAATGATTAAGTTATTAAAATAAGGTGGCATTCAATTATTTTTTAAAAGGTGAAAACATTTATTTTAAATATGCTTCCATGAATTGGTATATTCCAAGGGTCGGCAAACTTATTTGCCAAAGAGCCAAATATGTACATTACAACAATTCAAAAAAATTCTGGGAGCCAAATCTGTTTTTTTAATTTAGTAAGCCTTCATTATAATTTTAGACATTCATTAAATTACGGGTACACTGAATAAAATTTGATTTCAAACTTTATAAAGATTTATTCCTCGATAAACAATAATGTGAAAGTAAGGTATCTATAAATTTAAATCATGACAATGACTGATAAACACTTAATGCGAACAATGTCCATGCATCTCCTTGGAAATTTTCAGTAAGTCAGGTTTGTATATTGTTGTTTTTAATTTTAGGCATGATTCCAAGCTCTCACCAATAAGACGACTTCTCAGTTTACTTTTAAAAAGATTTTTCGCATGAATATCTAGAACCAAAAATGGAAAGAACAGCAAACGCGAGTTTTTTAATTCTGATCGTAAGAGTCAGGAATACTATTCCAGACGTTGAAAATGATCATGTCTTCCTTCTCCAGGTCTTTCAAACCAGACCACTTGTTGTGAACTAAGATCACATTTGTTCTTCTCTAATATTTCCAAATCAATACAAAGACGTTGAAATTTAGAGCTCCATATCTCCTTGTTTTTTAAATCTTCCAATTGTATTTCAAAGTTACCAATGTCAATGGCAAAAGGAGAAAATTTCAACTCAGTTATCGTAGCATTGAGGATTTTTGACGAATGCTAAGGTTGCTCTGCTATTTTTAAACTCCTGAAACCTGCTGAGAAATGCTTCTCTCATATTTAAAATTGTTGTTTTGAAATGCTGTTTTTCAGTAGAGGAATTATTTTCTTGGCAATGCTTCAGCAGGCTCGGAAAGTGAAACAATGTTTCCCTTTCAAAATCTTGGGCAAAAAGGGATAATTTGTTTTCAAATGAAATGACTTCTTCCAACATTAAAAAAAAAAAATGTTTCCTTAACCTTGTAGCTTATGGTTAAGCTAATTTAGATGAGATGTAACGTCTAACATTAAATAAAAGTTTTGGATCCACTGATTGTCTGTAAGTTCTGGATAGTGAACACCCTTCTCAAGGAGAAATGCTTCAATTTCTGGCAATAGGGACGCGAAACGTTTTAAAACGTTCCCTCTTGATAACTATCGAACCTTGTTATAAAGCAGAAGATCAGCGTACTTACTCTCCATTTCAACTAAAAATTCTTTGAATTGACGATGATTAAGAACTTTAGCTACAATGGAGTTAATAATCGTAATAACTAAAATAGGCCCCCTAAAAGTGCTAGAGGACTCTGCGAAATGCCGTAAGGTCACAGGTTCGATGAAAGGAAAATCCTGATCTATCTCCTTCTCGTGGTGGGGGGTGAGCGACATCAGTCGGCCAATATAGACAGGGACCGAATGTTGGCCGGAATAAGCTAACACCAAGCTAACCTCATCAGGTCAAGCTGGATAGGGCACTCTATTGTCCTGGAGGTAGTAAATACCCTCCTAAGGCGGATGAACCTTTATGGTCAACGGCATTAGGATGTGGAAATAAAGGGGAAAATACCACATTAAAGGTCTTAAAGACATCCCATGTATCAGCAAAAAAATGATTGCATCTCAAGTAAATTGAAAAGACTAGCGATCAATTTGGATTCAGAAAAAGAATGGGAACCAGAGAAGCAATCTTATCCCTGCGTATGATCTTGGAAAAGAGGATAAAAGTGGACCAAGATACATATATTGCCTTCGTGGACATTGAAAAAGCATTTGATAAAGTAGATTGGGAGAAGCTCTTCGATGTAATGAAAGAAATTGGAGTCAAATACAAGGAACGAAGACTCATATTTTCACTTTACAAAGAAGAAGCTGCCATAATATCACTTGGAAATGTCCAAAAGGAAGCAAAAATACGCCAAGGGGTGGACAAGGATGCTCTGTCGCCTGTACTCTTCAACGTATACATACAAAATGCAATTAATAACATCAGGGAAAAAATGAGCCATAGAGAGGGGGTTAAAATACATGGCCAAAAGATTGATATGATAAGGTTTGCTGACGACATTGCTCTGATTGCTGAAACTGAAGATGAACTCACTGAAGCGATGACATCCATGGAAAACATATTTAATTCCAACTACAATATGAAGATAAACAGCACAAAAACCAAAGTTATGAGAGTAAGCCGCAATGAGCAGCAGAAAATTAACATTTCAATGCTAGGAGTACCCCTAAAAGATGCAAAAGAATTTGTATACCTTGGAAGTACGATCACCTGGGATGGCAGAACAAAAAGAGAAGTCAACAGTCGAATACATCAAGCAAGGCTAGCTTTCAATAAAAAAAGCCAAAATTCTTGAGTCAAAGAATATTACTTTGGGGCTCCGCAAGCAACTTGCCAAAACACTTGTTTGGAGCATCTTAATGTACGGCTGTGAGACATGGTGCTTATCTGAAAGTGATAAAAAAAGACTAGAGGCCTTTGAGATGTGGTCGTACAGAATAATTCTCGGAATTTCCTGGAGAGACCACGTCACGAACAATGAGGTTCTCAGGATAATCAAGGAAGATAGGCACCTAATAAGAACCATCTCAGAGAGGCGAGCCCGATGGATTGGTCACATCATGCGCCACGATGGTCTTCTTCACGATATTGTGGAGGGGATGGTTGAGGGTAGAAACTGTAGAGGGCGCCCTAGACGGGAGTATTTACAGCAAGTATTCGAGGACATGAAATGTAGCGCTTATGCTGAGCTGAAAAGGGTTGCGGAGGACCGAGAGGAATGGAGATCGAGATGCAAGATTCTGTTGCTGCAAACCAATCCACCGGTTTGATACTACGAAGAAGAACTAAAATAACTTTTTAGGTTTTCACGGCCAGATTTCATGTTGTGGCTTATGGGTTGAGCCGTGTGTGGTGAACTTTTTTCAACCTAAAAAGAAAGGGTTGAATAAAGTTCACCACACTCAACCCATAAGCCACAAGATCGTAATTTCAATTTCAATTTTGTTTATTTTGCCTTTCAGAAACATTACAAATTATATTAACTCAATTCATTTCTGAAGTACAATAAAAAAAATAAAAATCACTAATCACTAATCACTAATCGCATAACTTTACTAATTTATTCCGGAAATATCTGCGCACAAAGCGCTTCTTGGTGAATAATGAAATGAAAAGCCAATATCAAGTGATTATTTTTTTCTTTTAAAATTGCAACAAACCCTTTTCTGACGCTGGTCATATTTTTGGTCCCGTCTGTTGAAATCGACACAATTTTATCGAGGAATATGATATTTATCCATACACTCCACCACAGCATTTGCAATATCCTCTCCACGCGTCTGACTTTTGAGTGACAATAATCCTACAAGTTCTTCTTTAAGACCTGAGTGTGAAATAAATCTTACGAAAAGCGAAACATGCGTCACAAGACTCGTCAACTGCTATTGATAAAGCCGAAACTAATTTCAGATCTTCGATTTTCTGGATGGTTATATTGGAACAAATTTTAATTGTTCTATCTTTCATTATATTGGCAGAGAGTGGTAACTCCATAATTTTTTTTATAATAACTGCATTGTTCTTAAAATCTCGAAATAGTTCTTCGGACACATCGATAAAACAACTTTTTATGTATTTGCCGTCTGTGTACGGTTTCCCTCTCGTAGCAATCTCTTGACTAACAACAAAACTTGCCATATTATCATTACTGTAAGATTGCATCCAGTTATTAAATACAGAAGTTGATGAATCGTGACTCTTCCGAAGTTCCTAAACTGCTTTCTTCCTTGCATCACCGGCAGGATATTTAGTGCTAAATGACGCATGCTTACTTGTAAAGTGTCTCTCCAAATTTGACTTCTTATTGTGCGCAAATTTCTCCTTACAAATAAGACAACTCGGATAGCCATTCAAGTTTCGAATAAATACAAAATTTTCGGTCCACTCAACTCTAAATTCGCGGTTTTCATCTTCCGTTTTTCATTGCTTCCTTTTGGTAGCCATATCTATTGGGGCACCTACATATAAAAACATCCCTTTTTTTTCTAAAGCCACCAATACAAAATTATTATTATCATTATTAAAATTATGATAAAAATACCTATATAGGATGTGTAGCTGGATAAAAAAAATACAACTTTATTCTTCAAGAAGACATCTTTGTAACGTAAGCCATTTGCACAATAAGCTCCGACCACTGTAGAAAAGACTGTTCACAATCAATGCGACTGGTACAATGAATGCTGTTAATGTCAACCAGACTTGTTGAAACGCACGAGTCTCCCCCGCGACGCGTACCCGGCAGTCGTCAACCGACCGATAAGTCACCCCCACACGTACACCACGCGCCACTCCGAAAGTAAGGTAAGGGTTGTATGGCCGGTTTACATTGGTCAAGCGTTTAGCGAGGTAGGTAAATACAGTGAGCAAGGACAGTGGTGTGAACCGATTGAACAGTGGCGAGTCTATTGTGTAGGGGTCTATTCCCTCGGCGCGATGTACCTGCCTAGGCCTGTGAATATTTGTGCCAGAGCCGCACTCAAGGAGCTAAAGAGCCGCATGCGGCTCTGGAGCCGCACTTTGCCGACCCTTGGTATATTCTATTTTAATACATTGTTTAAATTAGAAATTAATACCTTGAAACTCTGGCGTTTCAGATCTTCGCATCGCTGCAGCTCTTCAGTCAGGGCATTCAAGGTAGATCGTGAATGGCCAAGATTTTCTTCCAAAAATGCAGTTCGATACTTGGGAGATTCTTCCAACCTTTCCCACAGCAATGACAGCTTCTCACGCATCTCCAAAACCTGGAAACATTTCGGTTAAAATTAAGATAAACAAATAATATAATAATAGAGGAAATGTAGCGTATAGATTCGTCAGCGGTTCGTGGGGCCTTTTGCTGTTGAAGACTGTAACGAATCCTGATGTGCCGAGTTCTGGAGAATGACTGGCTTGTTGGCAGCGTGTGTGGCACACATCCTCGTGCTAAGTCCATTGTGTGTGTAGTGTTATCACAAATGCAAACATTGGAGTTGACTTTTTTATATACAGGAGAACACTGAAATTCACACAACACAACTGACAAGGGACGTGGCGAAGTTCATGGCATCTGATATACTTCATGGCGGTATTTTGTGAAGACCGTGTGCTCCAACTAAGGAGCAGATATGGAAAAGAAGTACATAATTCAATATTTTGTATTCGAAATGATAAAATGTTTTACAGTCAATTTACAACAATATTGAAATAAAACTGAAAACAAAATTGTTTCATCAAATTTTTTAGTCCAGAATCTAATCATGTGAAATTTAAAAATAATATTAGGATAACTATGTTAGGACACAAAGTCATCAACCCTTAAGACCCCTGGAATGGAAGAAATATTGGAAGAAAATAATTCGCCACACACGGCTAAACCTAAAAGCCATAATACCAAATCTGGCCGTGAAAACCGAAGAAGTAATGTAATATTAGAATACCTTTTTATTTGTTTTGTAGTAATGTGATTTCATAGTAAATTATTGAAACATAATGTTCCTACCTTTATATTAATTAGTATTGTGCTGCAAATTCTTAAATTAAAAATAACTATAATGACCTCTGTTTTTCTTTGCTGGAGTTTATCACACAGATTTTCATACAAGGCATTCAATTTGTCCATGTACTGGTCAGTGACTTTAAACTCCTCCTGCGATGTCTTCATCACATAATTCTGGAACGGATCTTCATGCGAATCCTCCAATTCATCTGAAAACAAATTAATTAACATGTTATATAAGCACATCCCCATAGTATGTCATATTAATGTACAACGTGTTATATTAACCATTAGAATGCTACTAAAAATGCTGCGATCGATCGTTATATATATCGCTATATCGTATAAGAAGAATGTTCCCCTTGTTTGCACTCGCTGTAGGAAAGGTAAACATGCTATTTGTGCGGCAAAACATAATTGTTGAGTATTTTTTTTTATAACTTTTATTTTCAAAAAGAAAAATTAATTATTTCATATATATATTTTTATATTTATATCACTAAAGATTTTTTCTTCATAATGCAAAAGTAATTATTAAATGGATTGATATTTGTTGAAATGAGAGTGTATTACTTGACACCATTATTTTTTCCTTTAACCCTTTAGATTCGAGGTGCGGATATATCCGGACCAACGTGCACTGCTCTTAAGTGCGAGGTGCGGATTTATCCCACGCCCTGAAAAAAACACGCCGCTTCAGTGCGAGATGCGGATTTATCTGAATACTATATTGAATATAAATTTGTTTCGTATTACGACCTTGCTTTGTCAATTATTTTTTTTACGATATGTATTGTACTTATTTTGTGACTTTTTATGAAATCTTATTTTGCACGTAAGGAGTTAAAGCAGTCAAAATATGCATAGCAATTTTCGCACGTTTATGCAGAAATCGCTTAGCACTAAAACGGTTAATGGTCGCTATTGAATATTGGCCTTCGACATAAACTTTTAACCTTAATAATCTTTTGTCTTTTACATCAAGCCACGTTTTGCGATAAATATCATTTTAATTCTTCAATTCATTTCATTTTCATTTTTCAAACCTTCAAATTTTTTAAATCATAGCTTTTTAATAAAAATAAAAAAAGCACTATTCATGTTACACATATATAAGATACTAAAAATTTAAGAAGCTTTCATCAAACCAATTGAAATGGTTTAATAGTTAAATATATTTATTTGATATTTAAAAAAATACCAATACACATAGATTGAAAATAAAATTAACAGCAAAATTATATTGAATATACAAATAAGAAATCAAAAATTAACAAAAGAAAAAATGACAAAAAAACAAACAAAAACAGGATACAAAAAAAATGTCATCATCACAGAAGTGCACGGCTCAGCAGACAATTTTTTCTTTGCATTTCAACACAGAATTGATGTATGAGATGAGAAGGATTGAGAAAGACTACGAGTTAGTCGAAACTGCAGTCTCCTAATAGAGAACTTTTGTTACGTGATCCATGTGAAAACAAGGTAAATAAATAAATAAATATTTATAACAGAATTGATGTCTTCGATAAACTTCGAAAAGGATAAAAAATACCTTCAGTAAGGCATTTATTAACGGTACGGCTCAATGGTTGAATAGTTCAGAGCAGTGAATCCTAACAAAAAGAACTGCAAAGCACGAATGGAGCGTTTTTTATCTTTTTATTTATTTTCTAAGCATTCCCTATCTTTCCATTTCAAATGTTAAAAAGATAAATATTTCTTACCTTGATTTAACATGAACCACGTTGAGCACTGTTTATTAATTGGCTGGAATACCTTTGCTGAATAAGTGGAGAACAAGTGAAGAACTGACAAAGCTTTCATTGAAGGCGCAAATGCGGTATTCCACCAAGTGAATAAGCACTGCGCAACAGTAAAATTTAGTACTATTTAGTAATGATTCATAGTGATGAATAGTTGTTTTTTATATACAAATATTTTGAATTCCAGTCCATTATGATGTGCACGGTGTGGTAAATAGATATGCCCGCAAGAGTATAATAATAATATCAATTGACATAGAGAGCAACAAATATATAATAATAAGTACCTAAGATATCCTTGATTTGAGTCTTAAATTTTAAGAAGGTCTGTATTCTTTTGTCGCATTCTTCTTGGCAGCCTGTTAGATAGTGAATGAAATCATCCACATTCTCTTCACTCGGCAAAGGGAAGTCGGATAATTCTTTTGAAGGACACCCCATAATGTCACAAAGATTCCTTTGCCAAACATTTAGACGAATCACCTTTTCCTTTCTCGTCTTAAGCAAAATCCGGTAGCTACAACATACACAGATTATGATAACAAAATGTAATTTATTTATTTTATTCATTTAAATCATCAATTAAATCAAACATTGAACATGAATTTGAGTCAGTATTTTTTTTATGTACACATAGGAGAATAGGAGAGCATCGGTAGAAGGTTATGGTCCTACATAGATTCTAAGGCACTGAATCAGGTTGACAAGGACGTTGCATGTGGTAAGTGTGTGAAGGGGTTGTGTGTGTAGGGTCATTTATCAGTTCAAAGAAGAGCAATTCGTTTGATAAACAATGTCACTCTTACGTCTAACCTGCAATCAATGGAGCACAGGTGTAAGATTGGTTCACTTAGTCTTTTTTACCGTTATAACCATGGTCGCTGCTCTTCGGAACTTAAAGAAGTAATTCCTCCTGCACCCACCTACAACCGACAAACTCGTCTAACACTTGCCGAACATCCATACACGGTTAATGTGTGTCGACCAAGAACTGGCAGTTTCCAAAGTTCCTTCCTTAATGCCACCATTAAGCTTTGGAATGCTCTTCCAACGTATGTGTTTCCTCCTTCCTACAATCTGAATCTCTTCAAGAAACAGATAAATATACACTTGCAATCTCCCCAACCCACACACAAACACGAACACAACACACGTTTCCAGCATGCAGCGTCCAGTCTCCCTGCCTGAGCGTCTTAGGGTGCACTGGTCTCCTGCATGCGATTACATAAAAATAAAAAAAATAATGCTGGCAGAGCATTACAACAGAAGCTAATCGTCTTGGTCCAACATAAATTATGTAGGCTTACTCTTAAGAGGTTCCGTGGGTCTATTGTAGATAAATAAGTGTAAGTACAATCAATTAAGCAAGATTGAAAGAGGTAGTGTCCATAATGACAGGGATAAGAAAGGCTTAGGGAACAACTTGAATGTCTTTACTCTGTGGGTGGGGATCAGACTTTGGGGTGACAATGTAAATTGGTTTAAATTGATTTAATCAAATCCAACAGGTCCGTTGTAACTTCAATTCATAGATAGCTGCCGTATTCGAGAACTGGCCAAATTAGTTTGCGGATAAACAATGTGCTTTAGTGAGAATCCTCTATGATCGATGCGCTCTTGGGTATTTATAAGTAAATTAAATATCATCTTCCTACGGTCTTTGAGAGATAAGATATAAAACATCATATAAATTTTAAGAAGAAGAAAGTTCTCATGATGAGAGTATGTTGGCATCGTACCTTTCCAAGTCTTTTTCCAGGCCTTCTTTGATGAATTTAAGAGGAGTGTTGGGAAGCAAGGGGGTCACTTGAATATCAATACCCAGACACTTTTTCAGCTCTAAAGCCTCTCTCTGAAGATCTGCAATCATAATGACATTTATTTGATTTACTATTAACATCAGAACATAATACAGTGGTACCTCGAGATACCGGTTTAATTTGTTCCGTAACCTTGCTCGTATGTCAGTTCCATCCCCCAAAATTCCACCAGAGTTGTATTTGTTACTCATTTTCGAATAAGAAAAATGTATTTATAAAAGACAAATATTTTATATAAACATAATAAAAGAGAAGGTAAAAAAAAAACTTCTTTAATCTAGTTTGTTTGTATTTGTATGTTCAGTCATTTAACCCTCCAGAGATGAGCGTGACCGTATGGTCACAGTGAACACTATTTTCTATTTATCCCTACTCCGGTCCCTTTTCTACCTGAACATTGTATCTTTCGCTCAGTTTCGAAGTGTCACCACCACAGTTATTCTGCAGCCGCGGCAACGGAAACAGTTACCAAGTACCCTTGTGAGTTATTTTATTTCAAGTTGATTTTTTTTTCTACAAAATGCATACTTCAAAAGAGTAAATACAATTTTCTAAAATGATTTACGTAATTTTTACTAATTCATTTCGTATAAAAAATTTGTTGATCTAAGAAATTAATATCATAAATATTTTCGGTGTAGCTGTATTTCAACCCCAAGGTTAGAATTCATAAAAAAACTAAATAAAGAATAAAGTTTTCATATAAAATAAGTTGTCAATAGTTAGGACTAGCGTTACCATACGGTCACATAGCTTTTCTACAAGAAATTATCGAGAGTATTTAAAAAAAAAAAAGCTTTATGAAGAAAACTACATGCTGATAAAGTATAGCTTCAAGTTTTAGTTTTTATCAAAAGAAAACATTCGTCTCTGGAGGGTTAAATGCACTTACACAAAACTTAAATTCTACTGTAAGGTTCATTTTGTAACTCTTTTTCTCTTGATTGGTCTTTGCCTTATTTGCTGGATACAAAAAAACCTGTCCATGGACATTTGTTTCTTCCTGCCTTTCAGAATGATGCAGAAATGAATTAGTTACGTATCATTAAATAGCTCCGATGACGATTACTTCGACAGCAACAAGGCAAAATAGAAACTGATAAACTAAGTTTTATTAAAAATATTTTTTTTCTAATCAAAAATTGTTTGAGTTATGGTAAGGTAGCTTAGGTTTAATTAAACCAGCAAGCGTCTTACCAAAATATTGTTTACATGTCAAATGTTTTTGGCAGGGATCACTACTGTCAAAATAGGTAAAAAAAACCAGTTGAAATTGTAAACTTAACTATGATCACTAATCCTCAGGACCACTATTTCTCAATTTTACATAGATTTAATTGCATAAACTTCAAACATCAAGTTATAGTTGTGTATAGATTGATACATCGTAGTGAAATTTTACCGTCATTTATAATACGATTTTGATTTCATACAGTGTGATATACAATGTTAAGGTGTTACCCATGGAAACTCGGCATTTAATGATAAAGTGTGCATACTGATAAGGTATCTTATATTAACTCACTATCAATGTCAATTTTCATAAATTTGATTTTGTCAGTTGTCTCCTCGAGGACCTCGTCGTAACGTTCCTGCACGATCTTGATGAGCTCCTCACTTCTGCGCAGCCTGGTGCCATCGTCCACGCCCAGAATCCTCCAATTGTCATTCAGAGAATATATCAACTTCCTGGCATTGGCCGCGATCACTTTCTCCACTTTGTCACTGAAGGAGCAAATAACAAATCCATGAAATGTTACAAGGCCATAATAATGCAAGCATAATAATATCAAGGGATAACGTTAAATAAACTTACAAAAGCGTTTTCTCGCTGTCACTGCACTGATACATCATTTTAAACACTACTAAAACGCAACTAAACAACTAGACGAGCGCTTTAGCTTTAATAAACATATAATATTTATAAAACCAGTGCAAATAAGATAACCGCCCGTTGACAAAAGTGAAATAGTCGTTTTCAACCGAAAATTATAACGTTTGAAATTATTACCCGTGTGTTGGTTGCATGGAATTAAGGCTGCCAGTACGTTGAGATTAGCTTTAGGGCTCGACAAAATATAATTGAATATACCTATTTTCTTTTTCAGTTTTATCGCTTCATGTTGTGGCAGCTCTGCAAATATCGTTTCTGTGTAAAGTCAACGAATGCATATACCGCGAATGTTCTGTCACCGCAACGTTTCTTTACATTTTAAAAACCTAATAATATAATTAAATTACTTTAATACTTGTACTTCGAGAATACTCGAATTTTTAAGGAATTTACACATAATAAGGAAATAATTTTAATAAAAAATGGCTGATTCTAAAATCGATTCTTCTACCGGTTTAAAAAGATCCCGGGACAGTGGTGATGAACAAAACAAACTTGTGAAGACTAACCACGCTAAGGTGGTGGCCGATCATTATAATGCCTTGGAACAGAAAGGACTCGACGGAAGATTTCAATCTCCCATATTTTACATGCGAAACTTTAACAATTGGATCAAAGGCATGGTGATATCAGAATTTTTGAAAAAAATTAAGGAAAGTAAAATAGAAGACGCTATGACCCGCGTCCTGGATCTTTGCTGCGGTAAAGGCGGCGATTTGTTAAAATGGCAGATCGGAGGAATCGACCACCTGATCTGTACCGATATTGCCTCTGTGTCCATCGCAGACTGTGAGGAACGGTATAAAAAAATGGAAAGAAGGCGCCAGTCGCGTAACTTCTCCGCGGAGTTCATCGTGGCAGACAGCTCAGTAGTGCGTCTGAGGGAGCGCTACCAGATGCCCGCCCTGCAGCTGGACCTCGTGAGCTGTCAGTTTGCCTTTCACTACAGCTTCGAGAGCTTGCCTCAGGCGGAATGCATGATGCAGAACGCCGCCGAGAGCTTGCGTCCCGGGGGGTTTTTCATCGGCACCATGCCGGATGCCTACGACATTGTATCTAGAGTTACAAAGTCTGGAGGGAAGTCTTTCCAAAATAACATATTTAAAGTGGAATTGGATTTCGATCCCGCCAACGGATTCCCACTGTTTGGAGCCAAGTACAATTTTCACTTAGAAGGGGTCGTCGACTGCCCAGAGTTTTTGGTCCACTTCCCTACATTTGTGGAGTTGGCTAAAAAATTTGGTCTTGAGTTAGTTTTCAAAGAGCGATTCGAAGATTATTATCAGAAGAATAAAGAAGCCGGTGCCGGTCTGATGAGGAAGATGCAATGCTTCGAATCGTATCCTCCCTCGTCAAGTGTGGAGCTTCTGAGTAAGGCCAGTGGAGATTACGATCATGCCAAAAACTATGTGACTGAAAATCCTGCTGAGGATAGTCATTGTCCCATCAGTATCGGGACCATGTCCAAGTCTGAATGGGAAGCTACATGTAAGAAGATTATAAACTTTACCTACCCTTCTGAGATAATTCTCTTTCTTACATTCTATTAATTTCAAGTTTTTCAATCAATATTTCTTGGTGGAAATAAAAATATAATTAGAAAATATAAAAGAAATATAAATAATGTATATTCGGTTATTTGTCGATTTTCTGTTTTTGGAAAATATTTACAGTCAATATAGAAATACTTTAATTACTTCATATCTATTACTCTGAAGTTAAATACAACATTGATAAAGTGATTCATTAAATTTATATTTAGTTCACTAAAATTCCCTTTAAATAAATAAGGTTACAATAAGTATTTTAAAGTGATTGTATAATTATTTATTACGCCGCAATTTTAATAAAATTAATAATCTTGTTAATGCAAATGTTTTAAGAATACTTTCTTTTTTTCAGCCTTATACATTGTATTTGCATTCAAAAAAATACATAATGATTCAACCTGAACAGAACTACAAGAACATACTTTGAGGCTCTTCGTCAGCGCGGTAATGAATTGATTGAAAATTTTGTATCAACAGACAAATCAGAATATTATTTTGTATTGTTAACATTTTGCACAAATATAGATCTTTCTTTTCCACTGAACTATTGTTATAAACCTAGAAGTCAAAGTTTGTCTTATTTTATTTTAATAGTATAACATTTTTATTGTGAATTGAATATAATTCTAATGACTAGAAAAATACATATTTTCATATTTATAGAATACTAAATAAATAAAAAATTATAGTTTTATCAGAACTCTTAACCCAATCTTAAAACCTGATCTATCAGGAGAACCAATAGATTAATGTAAATTTTGACATTGAAAAACTATTTATAAATTACTAAAAAATAAGCCATAATTGTGAATTAATATACAATAGTTTTCTTGATCTCATATACATAAGTTAAGAAATTAAATTTGAGATATAGTGTCAAGAATTTTACATTACTTGTGATATAGTAATAATATTCTTATTGTTATAATTATATCTAAGATAACAATTTTGTCCCTCATGAAGGTACTAGACTCTAGTAACTAGAGTCTGGCATCCATATATTTATTTTAACAGCAAATACTTCTTTATGCCTTCTACATGAATTATGCATTTTACAGGAATGATGTTTTTATTTATAAAAGTTTATGATATTCATGATATTCATAAACTTTTTACACAAAAACATCTGGAGCAGCTAGATGATTCATGTGGTTGTTGAGTATTTGTAGGGGTTGAGAAGATTGTAAGTTTAAATCATTGTATCATTAATCATACATAGCATAAGGCTTTAGAAATTAATAAATTGAAGGTGCATGAGTGCAGAAAAGGTGCAAAAATGCAAAGATTTAAAAGAGCAGTAACCTTATAATTATTTAATGAATCTTTTTAATTTTTATTAGAATATTATTTTATTATTTCAATATTCTAATCTACTTTTATAGATCATTGACTATATTACAATATTATTATTACTTAAATATACATATCGTACGATGATAACAATGATATAAATACTAGTTTCAACGCGAGTCGGTCTGGGCATAGCAATGGCGCAGTTCGCCGAGCGGTATGAATACCTGGGCATAGTTGGTTTCCAAGGTCCGCGGTTCGCATCCCGCTTCTGCCGTTATTTTTGTGCTTAGATTGACGCGTTGAAAAAAGAATTTTATGTATAGTATATGTATATTTAAGTAATTATAATTATTTGTTTAAAACCAAGTATGCATCTCTATTTCAGAGTAGCAGCCAGATTTTTAGGTGATATAATGGTTGAAAAAAGGAGTTCTTGAATTAAATTGAATGATGCCTTGTCTAAAAGTTTGTATGTAAAATATTTTTCTATAATAATATTTATCATTATGTCTATCAATGAATTTGATGATACAATTCTCAGTCTTGAACAACCCGTCTGTATACAAAGGTCGACCACGCCTAGACTGATTGATTTAAGGTTTCTTTGTTAGAGTTTCCTTCCCATTATTTGAATTTTATGATACAAAATATCTGTTCTGCATTTGCAAAATTCTGGACTATCCTGTGCCAGCCACCCTATCTATTAACCGTCAGAAAGATTAGATTTTTCGGACGAGGATATATTGCTAAATTTGCTATATATCCTCTTCCTAAAAAAAATTGCTAAAAAAGACGAACGTTCCTCGATAATTATCGAAATTTCCTTTTTAGTTATATTTAATAAACTGTTTGTCAAACTGTTGTCTACTTTATTTTTATTTTGTGGTTACAAAACTTAAAAATAAAAGGAATAATACGTCCATACAGTCATGTATTACATATGAGAACTATACAATGAACCCTTCTATGATGTTTTTATAACATTGGATGGTTGCCTGACGATCCTAAGGCTTGGTTATTTAGTTCTTAAAGGCGGCTTAGCACAAAAATATAACATAGAAGAGGTCGTTATGGGGATCATCGCCATAAACACTAAAGCAGCCATGTTAAAATTGCTGCCTGCGGGCAGCAAGCACCCCTTCTGCGGCCCGCGGGTACCCTCAGAATTTTTCATAAAATGTTTGAGTTCATGCTTATTTTCTTTTTGTGAGATTTATTTAGGGCAGCCATGTCGAACTCGCAGCATAATTGCAGATGGAATTAATAGAATTACAGTCAGACTCTACACTCCGAGTTAAGAATCTAGAATAAGGGATACCTGGTTTTTATCAATACCCCTCCAAAAGCCTAAAAAAAACTAAACAAAAATTATGGCATTGTATGGTTCCACTTATTCGTGTGAGCAGTTATTTTCATTTATTAAATGAATATATTGTAATAGCAGCAGTTCCTGAAATATTTGGCCAAAAATTAATAACTAAAAGAGGCTGGCTATACATTAAATTTGGAAGTGAACTGAGAATTATAAGTTCAACTGCATAAATTAATTTAAATTATAAATATATTACACTTATACATACAATTAGTCTTATTGTATAAGAAGTATCATGCAAGGATTGTGTTAATAGAAACTTGTCAGATGATAAAAGCATGATTACATATTATTATAACGAAATTAATTAATATCATCTTAATGTGGCATAACGGGTATTTTTGCTGCCCGGGGCGATCTCCAACTTGTTATCGCCCCTTGAAATAAAATGTCTCCTTTTTGCAACTTTTCGCCCAAAATATACTCGACCGACGAAATGCCGCCACAAGTAAAAACTACCATGCATATGTGTCAAAAATATACTAAACCGACGAAATGCTGCCACCTAAACCTATCTGCCTGCCTTTCTCTCCCAGAGGCCTTATTTTTCCAATTTTAAAAAAGCCTCAAAATATTCTGAGAACTTTCAATTTTCGTAACATATTTTATACTAATATTTATTTAATTTTCCTCAACATATGCCATACAATTAAGTTCTAAGATAAATAAAAACTACATTTATAATGATAATTTTGGAATTAATTTTAACTAAAAAAATAATAAATTAAAAATATTAAGTTTTGATTCACAATTTATTTTAAATGATTACATGTTTTGGCCTTCCTGAAGACCATCTTCAATAATGAAAAAATAAAAACAGGCAATGGCTTATATAGGTATGGACAATTAATTAGTTCCTACACACAATTTACAGGTTGTATATGTGTGCGGGTAAAACAATTGAAAAAAGACATCATAAAATTAATGGGTTCTGTGGTTTTTCTAATGTATTAAGTCATTATATAAAAATGTTTTTTTGTTTTTAATTTAAGAATGGTATTTGTTATTTTAATGTAATAAAATAACAAATACCCAGTCATTTCAAAATAACAAATACGAATATAAGCCACTGCTTGTATTTATTTTATCATTATCGAAGATATTCTCCAGGAAGGCCAAAACATGTAATCATTGAAAATAAACTGTGAATCAAAACTAAATATTTTAAATTTATTAATTCTTTAATTAAAATAATTTCAAAATTATAATTATGCAGTTTCACCAAGCATTGTCAGCTGATAACCTTAATGTTACATTTATAATGCGCAATAGGCGAAAAACAACATAACGTAGTATGAAGAGCTGCCAGAGGGTTGTAAGTGGGACTGACTGTATTATTGTTTTTCTTGACACAAAGTAAAAAATAAAAGTTATATTTTATTAGTATATGTCATTTTTCAGGCTTCTAAGATTGTAAAACCCAAAGTGTGCGGCTATGAGGTAATCTGCGACAGCTTTCCGTAAAAAATATTTGTATTAAATAATAAAAAGTAATGAAAATTATTAATCACTTGAAAAGTATAAGTTAATAGGTGTTTATTTTTCCCCCTATTTTATATTATTAATTGTTACTTGATTTCGTTAAAAAAATAATTAAACCTTAACCCTTTCATTATGGCTCGGTTTGAATACAAATTATACTGTCAATTATAAAACTAGCGGTGTGAAATACCTGGGCATATGGTGGATTCCAAGGTCCGCGGTTCGCATCCCGCTTCTGCCGTTATTTTTGTGCTTGGATTGACGCGTTGAAAAAAGAATTTTATGTATAGTGTATGTATATTTAAGTAATGATAATATTGTAATATAGTCAATGATCTATAAAAGTAGATTAGAATATTGAAATAATAAAATAATATTCTAATAAAAATTAAAAAATTAATTATAAAACTAGTATTTGAAACCAAAATGTACTTATCTGGTCTATTTTCATATTTAACGTTGGTTCTTGCATCCTTTAGCTATCAGATGATGCATAAAAAACTATTCTAAGAAAGTAGCAAAACGATATATCACGTCAACCGATGTCAACGGTCGGGGAATCTTATGATGGCATATGACGACAACCGATGCGAAAGAGATTATTATTAATAGAGACAAGAGAAAAAAAATATCGATTACGTTTTGTATATTTATACCAATTCTCAAAAACTATAATACATATGCAGGCTGAGGGATTTTTATATGGTGATAATTTTTCAGTCTATTTTATCAGAAAATTTCGATGAAATATCGAAATAAATATATAATGGTACTCATTTTATATTGCAATAAAACCATTCTGTAATACCTATAAATCATATTTTTTTATTGAAACGTATTTACTTACCTATTTATTCAAGTAAAGTTGAATAGAATACTAAACAAAAACTGTCAAAATAAATTGGGAGTGCGGTTATAAATAATACAAAATTGTTTCAAACAAATCTAAATGTTTTCTTTATTATTATTGATCAGAATATATACTCTAAGAAACTAATTTTAGTTTTATTTAATGATATTATCAATTAAAAAACTATAAGTAGTTTCTTCGAGTATAAAAAAATGGCATATTCCATGAATTAAATTTGAATACTCGATTTAATATCTGAAAAAAAAAACAGTTGTAATTAATTTAATGTTTCAACGTGAATTTCCTGTAAAAACGTAAGTTTTTTTCATAAAATTGAGGTAGGTAAGTAAGTCGTGAGTTTGGTAGCGGCGCGTCAGGAGTCATTGTGCCCGGCGCATGCGCAGAGGCAGCTTTCCGATACTTAGCAGTTTGAGAGTTGCGTTGGCTCTCGCTGTAATACTTAAGTAATTTTGGTCAGCTTTCCTCTCGAAACACCGAGATGAGTGTCGACAAGCCACCCATAATGGACGACGTGAGTATTAAAAATGTCTCCCGCAATAAGTTTCCAACCGATCTACATCATTGCGGTGCTGCATTTTGTTCCCGCTGATGCGCCTCGCTGGTGAATATATTCCGATTGACCCAACGAAATTTTTCTAAGTCCCCAATATGGCGTCAAGATACCCATGCTTTGTGTTAGACCGTCTATAACAGATTATTGAATGATACCTGCTCTCATTTTTCGGGAATATTATAATGTGAACTTTTGGAAACTATTTTTTGCGAATTTGACTGTTTTTTAAAAATTAATACGGGCCGCGTCCGCACTATTCGGACGTTTGTTGATCGGTTATCTTTTTTATTTAGATGAAGGGCATCAACGGCTCGCGGTCCGACCACGTTAACGGGATGCAGAATGGCTTTGCGAGTCCTGACAAGCACAAGTCAAGCCACAAGTCCTCCAGCAAGGACAAACACCGCGACAAGGAGCGCGAGCATAAGAGCAGCTCCTCCAAGCACAACTCCAGTAGCAGCAGCAGGTAAGGAGAAGCTTTAACAAGAACACAGCTATCGCGAGTCTTCTTTTTAGTCATCTTATTTATGATTATGTTTCATCTTAGTATCATTTCATTATAATACTTTAAAATGCTTTATAAAATCGATACATGTTCAAATAAATCATAAAATACTTTTACTGACAGATAGCGGTCCCTAGTCGGATTTCTCATTGATGGATTTACAATTTCACCAGCAAAAATATCATAACATTTTCCCTCTTACTTTGACAGTAGTGATACCCAGGGACAAATGAAATATTAAACTGAAACAAATATATTGGATAAACCAACCACTGTGTTGGTTTAATTAAACCTAACATAAACCAACTCAACCCAAAAAATTCAACTTGAATTTTAATAACATTTCTTTTAGCAAAATTTAGCTCATAAGGAGGTATTAGTCATTGATTATGCTGTCGCAGATGTCATAAAAAGGTGTATAATGGCATTATAAACTCTAAAAACTTTATATCTGATAATAATGAATGCTACTATATAACACTACACAGCATTTATAACTGAATTTGCTTTTATTAATTATTGCAAATTACTGGTGTATTATTTATAATAACTGTTCATATTTTTAGGGATAAAGATAAGCACTCCAGTAGCAAGAGCCACAGTTCTTCATCGCACAAATCTTCAAACAGAGACAAAGATAGAAGCGATAAAGACAGAAGTGATAAAGACAGAAGTGATAAAGACAGAAGCGATAGAGATAAAGGAAGGAGCGACAAGGACCGGCCCAGGAGTGACAAAGACAAGGATAGGAGTTCTGACAAGCCCAAGTCTGAGAGTTCCCGTGATAAGGATAAAGACAGCAGAAGCGACAAACACAAGAGCAGCACCAGTAGCTCTAATGACAGGAAACATTCTAAAGACAATCACAAGAGCTCGTCCAGCAGTTCTAAGGATAAATCATCGTCATCAAGTTCTAAAGATAAAGATCGAAGTGATAAGGACAAGCACCGGGACAAGCACTCGTCTAGCTCCAGGGATAAACACAGCAGGTAACACTTAACATTAAGATAATATCATTTACTATTTGACCCATTAACAAAATCAATTTTAAGTATTCTTAAACTATTAGTATTCAAAAGAACCAAATCTAATAAATACCAACATTTTAGTATTTAAAAAAAAACAATATTTACACATTTCTAATTAAGTAATATATATTTTCATTCTTAAAAGATGCAGTTAATATAATGCAATTGCTAAATTGATTTGATGGTTGGGTGCTGAACAAAACTGCTGTCCTTTGTAAAGATTGAATAAGAAGTTTGAATATTTTACCTCAACTCTCTAGGAGCCGGAGTGTTGAAATATCGTTAAACAGCTATCTGAGCTGTCTAAGGACTTCAAGTCAATGTCGTATATAAAAAATAAATAACATTACAATGAAACAAAAAAACAACCTTAACTTGACTCTTTTTCAACGGAATAAAATTGATTAAAAAATAATGATTACTACTAAAAAGCTCGGTACTTATTTAATTTTTCAGCTCCTATTAGGGATAACTTGGTCATCGGTAAACTTGTATGGTGTTTTTTTTACAATAATATTTTGTCAGTTATTTAAGAATTTATAGATTTGTTCATGGGTCTTATTTTTATTATGTAAATTAAATTTTGAAATTCGTGTATTATTTAAGTTTTGTGTACCAAGTTTTTTATTGTATTTATTACTTTGAACATTTTCTGATACATATTTAAAAAAAATTAAAACATAATTTGTTGTCTGATAAATTTGTTGCTAAGGAATAGTTTTATTTTTCAATGTGTTATTTAGGGCTGTAGTAATGTTTTGATTTTTATTTTTTCTATAATTATATATACAGGCGGACCTCGACTTTCGTACATGATTGGTTCCTGAAAATGTGTACGAAAGTTAAATGTCCGTAAGTAGAGGGATGTACAAAAAAAAAAACACCAAAAATTGTACTGTAAAATGTTTATTTATCAAAAATTACTAACTAGGTACATATTAAATAAAAATTATATTCTCTTAATAAACTTGTCAAGGGTTAGTTGTATTTTACTACTTTTTTCTTTTCTTCATAGAGAGTTCTGTAACATGCAGTACTAATATGGATCGCCCTACGCACTTGAGATATGCGTTCTCCATTGGGATCACATTCTTCCATAATATTCAAAAATGTCTCGAGATGCGTAAAAGCTTTGTTCATATTTTTTATTATTAAGGTTTTGATGATTTCTTCTGGTTCTTCTTCCTCACTTTCAATTTATATACTATTTTCGTTCTCTTGTCGGACCATTAGAAATTCATTAGTCAAGGGCTCAGAATGAGATTCAATCACCTCATTAATATCTTCACTGTTAACATCTAGGTTTAGTTGGTTCATTAGGTGAACTATTTCAAGTGTGATGGTTTCCGGAGTTTCATCAAAATTTATGAAATCACTCTTCATTTATGGCATAGTTGCTTCCATGAACCTTTCATTGTTGACTCTTTTATTTCAGCCCATGCGTCTCCAATATTTTTTATTGCGTTCCATACGTTATAATTCTTCCAGAAATCTTTTAATTTGGGCCCACCTTCCATGTCAGTTGCTTTGATGGCCTGATTCATTATCGACCGTATATAATATCGTTTAAACGTAGCTATCACCGTTTGGTCCATGGGTTGTATGAGACACATAGTATTGGGGGGAAGAAACACAACATTGATTTCTGGGTATAAATTTTGTAGAGATTTTGGGTGTCCTGGAGCATTATCTAAGATTAATAATGCTTTAAATGGTAAATTATTAACTTCACAAAAATGTTTTACTGCTGGTACGAAATGTGAAGTGAATCAATCATTAAATATTAAAGCAGTAACCCAGGCTTTTTTATTGGATTTTCAAATGACTGGAAGCAATTTTTTATCTTTCCCTTTCAATGCTCTAGGATTTTCTGCTTGATAAACTAACATTGGCTTCAATTTTAAATCACCAGCTAAATTTCCACTAAGAAGCAATGTCAATCGGTTTTTAGAAGGTTTATGACCAGGGGCAACTGATAGGCATCTTCTTCCAAAATAAACCAGTCTCATCTGCATTTAATATTTGACTATAGGTATATTCTCCATCTTCAATAATTTTGGACCATCACGAATCTTTTGCAGCATCTTCATCCGCATCAGCTGATTCTCCAGTGAATTTAATATTGTGTAAAGAATACCTTGTTTTAAATTTTGAAAACCAGCCGTTACTTGCATGAAACACCGTGTTAGAATCTTCGTTTAGTCTAGCCTTCCAATCTTTATGCAAACCAAGTGCCTTAGCTTGAATCATTGAAGTACTCAGAGGGATGTTTTCTTAATTTTGATTACTTATCCAATAACACAAAGATTTCTCCATTTCATCATTTTTTTTACATATTCTTTAATTTTATCTTTATTCTTTAATATCGAACATATCATAGACCTTCTTATATCATACGAACGGCCAATTGAAGCACAAAACTTTCCATTTTCAGACCGTTTTATTATATCCATCTTCGTTTCGATTGTATGAAGTTTATGGGTTTTTGATTTTTTTTTTAGCCATATCTACTTCGCAGTTTCTTCGTTTCTCACTCATGTTAAAACGGGTACGAAATATTTGAAACAAAACTCGCAGAACAATGTATCCGTACGTGCGCTGACGCAAGACTAAACGTATCAAGGTCAGACGGGAGTGTGTACAAATTAGTACATACAAACGCAAGTTCGGACTCGCTCGCGCTCGTTATGTTAATGCATATGTGCGAACAGAACGTAACATTTTTCACAGTACGGACCTCTTTCATATTTATTACATAGTGCGACAGGGAAACAACTGCACGGAAACAAAACATTTTTGAATTTTCGCAAAAAAAAAAGATTTTTCAAAAATGTATGAAATAGCGAACTGTACGAAAGTCGAATGTTCGAAAGTCGGATGTACGAAAGTCGAGGTCCGCCTGTATTTCTTAATGTTAAATATGTAGACTTTTTTATGTAAAAAAATATCTAAAGTTTGTAATGATTTTTTCTTCCCTTATTCGTTCCACATCTGAAACATGTGGTTACCACAAATTTCCGCCATTTAGTTCTGTCACTGTCCATTTCTCGTTCTAGGACATATCTGCACCTGAAGGTCCACTTGGGAACATATATGTACCATTTTGTCCTAAGGGGCAGTTCAAGCCTATTGTAATGAAAATGTCTTTTTTTCCTTTTTGTTTTTCTTTTACTTTTAATATTTATATATTTTTAATTATTATCAAGTAGTACCTTTTGTATGTAAAATGGTGTGGTTCTTACAGTGCAAAAATTCAAAATTTCTGGTCCCAAGAGTGTTCAAAGTGCTCTTATAATATTACGATACTGGTAAATGTTTAATTTTTGTCGGATATTGTATGGCATGTATTATAAAGATTATAATGATAATTACTCCCAAATAAAAAAAAAATATTTTTTTCTTTCTTAGTAGGGATAAATCATCACACAGTTCCAACAAAGAGAAACAAAGCTCCACCAGTGAAAATTTTCCTGAAAAGAAAGAAGATGTGAAACCAAAAATAGAAATCCAAGAGGTAAAGTAACTCAATTGAAAAGAATAATGCCAGGCAGCACGTTAGAATTTGAACCATTCATATATTTTTAATTTGTTTTCAAAAGGGTTAATGTATTTTTTATAGGATTATGAAATTCGAAATGAGTCAAATTCAGAAGACGTGAAGATGAGTTGGAACAATAATGATAATTGCGTGGACCCGCTGGCTAATGTCACGGCTAGTTCTTGTGACTATTCACTTTCTCAGTTTAAAGAAGAACCTGCGGAGGAGAAAATGGAAGAGAGTGAAGAGGATATTCCACTGGTAAGGCCATTTTTTTAAATATTAAAAAGTAAAGATTTGATTACAATTACTGTAACAAACTGTCTTTTTTTATATCAGTAGTTTCTATTGTGGTACATTTTAAGGTAAAATAAATATTCATAAGATTATTCTATAATTCTATTGTAGATTATTTATTTGTGCTATATTTTTTGTCCAGGCTGCAAGAAAAAAAGTTAGCAACAAAAGGAAATCTTTTGCTAGTGACAGTGAAGAAGAAAAACCACTTTCTGCGCGGAAAGCAATCAAGACTGAGAAAAAACCTAAGATCAAAAAAGGTTTGTGAACATCAATCAATTTATTTAAAACAGACATTATTTAGTACCGATTTCAACATTTACCATTGTAATGCTTTTTTAGAACCAGTTTATGATGATGAATACTCTGAAGATGAAGTCAAACCTAAAAAGAAGGTGAAATCTAAAACCAAAGTAAAAACTGAAGTAAAATCACCTGCAAATAACGCTGCCAGTCCAACCAAGCGAAAGAAAAAACCTGAAGAGGAACAGGAAGTGTGGAAATGGTATTTATATGATTTTTAATTAATTGATTAACCCTTCTGGTCCAATTAAAACTCACCAGGTCAACAATAGATTTTCACAAGTTTTTTTTTTTTTTAATAAAATCTTGATTTGTGTTAAAAATGTATTTTATTGATTGACATTTAACATTGGATCCACGCGGAAAAATCAATGTCGAATGAGATTCGACCTTGAACCGGAAAGGGTTAACGATCAATTTTATATTAACACTATCCAGTCCGATTACACAATTTGTGTGTAATCGCCAAGCCGAACGTTAAAGACCGGTTACGCCAACGCTTAGTGACCAACTACACACATTTTATGTATTATCACACAACTAATGTGTTGTTTTTACTTTCGACCACAATTTAAAGATCTCAAACCTTTTCAGTGAGGGTCATATTTAAGTTTATTTGGACATATGACGATAAAAAATTTAAACGAACATTTTTTGTAAAAAAATAAATAATGTGAGGTTAGACTTTATCTCGCTTGTTCTTCTTCGTAGTATCAATCCGGTGGATTGGTTTACAGCAACAGAATCTTGCATCTCGATCTCCATTCCTCGAATGTTATAATTATTATTTTTAAATTGATCGTTTTTCTCGATCAATATTTTGAATGTATGCAATTAATTTTTTTAATTTTTTTAAGCAAAATAAGTATTTTCTAAAATATAAACTGTTTTTTAAAATTTTATTTTATATTCCAATGCATTATATTTTTGGTTAGAATTATTAGTTGACGATATATGCTGATGCATTGTCCGATATTCCCGATGACGCCGAGGAGATCCAAGATAGCGACGATGATGGGGGATGGATATATATAAACACATATGCGATTTTTTTTGTAAGCAATTCTTTAAAAAAACAGTCGGCCTCAGCGTAACCACGCGGACTGGATAGTGTTAATGGAAAACTGGACTAATAATTTTTCATTTATTTTTCTGTTGACCTAGATATAGTTATTTTATTTTTTTGTGTATTTTTAACAACTATATTTGCCAAATCAGATGACTGATATTCACTTTATTTTTGAAATATTCAAAATTCCCACACTTCACAGTTTAATTCTCTTCTCTACCACCAGAGTGTGCTAACATCAAATGTAAGCTAACCTAAAAAGTTTCATTTGTGTGGGATTGCTGTCAGTTGCTTGGTTCATAATATGACAAGCATGTGCTGCTCTAACATTATCAATAAATCTAAAAGGATATTATTAATCTGTATCAATAATAATGATGCATTCACACTAAAACTTAAACATTTTATACATAAGAGGTTTCATACATAATGCCTACTCTATATATTGATGGCATATTTCTTAATTGTTTTATTATTTTATTGATTAATTTTACCATCACTGTACTGTTATTTATTGTTGTATATTTTATTATTTAGGTGGGAAGAAGAAAAGAAGGATGATGGTACAAAATGGAAGTTTTTAGAACATAAAGGACCCCTCTTTGCACCACTTTATGACCGTTTACCTAAGAATGTAGTTTTCCGCTATGATGGCAAGGAAATATCTCTCTCGGAAGAGACTGAGGAAGTAGCTGGCTTTTATGCCAAGATGCTTGATCACGATTATACAACAAAAAAAGCTTTTAATGATAATTTTTTTAATGATTGGCGTAAGGTCATGAATGACAAGGAGAAGTCAGTCATAAAGGATCTCAGAAAATGTGATTTTAAAACTATGCATGCTTTTTTTATGGATCAAGCTGAAAAGAACAGAAACAAATCAAAAGAGTTAAAGGCTCAGTTAAAAGCAACAAATGAAGAGCTACAAAAAGAATATGGGTTCTGTACGATAGACGGGCACAAGGAGAAGATTGGAAACTTCCGCATTGAGCCGCCGGGTCTCTTTAGAGGTCGCGGAGAACACCCTAAGATGGGAATGCATAAGAAACGTGTTGTACCAGAGCACGTTATTATTAACTGCTCAAAAGATAGCTCTCAGCCTAAAGCTCCTCCCGGTCACAAGTGGAAAGAAGTTCGTCATGACAATTCTGTAACGTGGCTGGCTTCGTGGACTGAAAATGTGCAAGGTCAAGTAAAATATGTAATGTTAAATCCTAGTTCAAAACTCAAAGGTGAAAAGGATTGGCAAAAGTATGAAACTGCACGCAAACTTGCAAAATCAATTGATAAAATTCGTAATACTTATCGTGAGGAATGGAAAGCCAAAGAGATGCGAATCAGACAACGTGCTGTGGCTTTATACTTCATTGACAAACTGGCACTCAGGGCGGGCAACGAAAAGGACGAAGACCAAGCGGACACTGTGGGCTGCTGCTCGCTTCGTGTGGAGCATATCGAGTTGCACAAGGAAAAAGATGGCAAGGAATATGTTGTTGTCTTTGATTTCCTCGGAAAAGATTCCATCCGATATTACAATGAAGTCCCAGTGGAAAAGAGAGTTTTTAAGAACTTAGAACTTTTTAAAGAAAACAAAAAAGAAGGGGATGATCTATTTGACCGATTAAATACTCAAACAATGAATGAACATTTGCGTGACCTAATGCCTAATCTGACTGCTAAGGTTTTCCGCACATTTAACGCTTCCTTTACGCTTCAGAACCAACTTGACGAACTAACTGATCCGGATTCAACCATAGAAGAAAAAATACTTTCTTACAATAGAGCTAACAGAGCCGTCGCAGTGCTTTGTAACCATCAACGGGCGGTACCTAAAGGACACCAAAAGTCCATGGATGCGCTAAAAGACAAAATACAGGTTAAAAGAAATCAACTGGATGATGCGGAAGCTGAAATGAAAGACGTGTTAAAGATGGCCAAAAAGGGTTCAGTTAAAGAAAAACTGAATGCAGATAAAAAGAAAAAAGCCCTGCAAAAATTAAAAGAACAATTAAGGAAGTTAGAAGTCCAAGAGACAGATCGAGATGAAAATAAAACCATTGCATTGGGCACATCAAAATTGAATTATCTTGATCCACGTATTTCCATTGCATGGTAAGTTACAAATGAAATATTTTACTTAAATTCTATTGTATTTTATTAGCCACTATATCCTCGTTTCTGTACTTGTACTAGTGAAATGACAAGACATTATGCTTGGGTCCTTACCTATACGGGCACTTACAATTTCTTATCATATATGCATAACGTCCATAAGGGTTTAATAGTGTCAATTTTTTAAAAGGTTATCCGTCAAATAAATGTTGTGTGATAGAGCACTCTATTTACCAGTTCTTTGGCACCACCCCAACATGTCTTTAAGTAGCGTCCACTACTAGAGTCTTTTGGTATGCTCATCTTGGACTTTTCGGAGGTTTTCCGAGCATGGCAGCTCTTCATTGCTCATTGGATGAACTTTTTTTATGTTGGGTTGTATTCATAATTTTTCAAAAGGAAATTTAATAATACCTTAATGTATCAGTTAACACATTCCAATCAGGTGAGATTCAAAAACCGCTGATACTTTAATACAGGCGAGAAAAAAAAGATGTCACTCATAAAAAATATGTATTTACGAAAAATGGCATAACTTTTAAAATATCCAACCTAACTACTTTTTTTTTCAATATGACACTCACTAATCATAGCACTACCAGCAAAATTATCGAAAAGTTATAGAACTTCTAACAATGATTTTTAATTATGTCTACAACTTGTAAATACACATTAAAACTTTTAAGGGTACGGTTTTTAGAGTTATTAATATTTTTTTAGGTTTCGAGTATGATTTTCATGAAAATAATAACCCTTATAAAGGGTATTATCATAAAAAATATACATAAAATACTAGCGATTATGCAATAAAATTAAAAATATTTGTTGTTTTTACAAAATAAAACAAACATTATTTATTCTAAAAATTGAAACAAATTTGTAGTGACCTTAAATATGCCTTTAATTGTGTTAAACTGATATTGTCAAACCTTATAAGTAAGAAAAAGTCAAATGCTTGTAGAAAAAAACAAGTATAAATACCCTACCCGACTTTCGAAGATCAGATCGCCCGAAGATGTGTGCGTAAAATGTAAAATACCCTTCCTGTAATTAACTGTCAGTCGAGGTAACGGGTATGGCATACCTTTCGCGATGTGAATGTGTTACGTAAAAATATTTAATTTATAAAATATATACAATTTACTCTTTTTTTCTAGGTGTAAAAAGAACAATGTGCCCATTGAGAAGATCTACAACAAAACTCAAAGAGACAAGTTCCGATGGGCCATTGATATGGCTACAGTCGATTATGTATTTTAATTATTTGACATAATCTAGTGTTTTTTCCTCAATACTTTGTAGGTTAGAATCTTTTATCATTTAATTTCTTTTCTAGTAGAAAAATATATATTTGTAAGTATATATAATTATTGTATTTTATTGATCATAAATCATGACTTGGACCTGTGGAGAGTTGAGAAATCTCTTGTGACTTCAGTCTTTAAAGAACGTGGGCTATTCAAGCAGTGAGTGGGGTCATACACCGCCTTACGCAATTCCTCACTGCACATAATGTCATTTAACAGAACCATACATTCAGTTGCATGGCAACAAGGAGTTTGTGGGCTGATACGTCTGAAGGCTTATAAATTATTTTCGTTTTTAAATTGATATTTTTTTGAGAATATTTTGTACTCAACGATTTTAAATTTTATCCTCAGAACAATGAATTTGATTTGAATTTTATGGTCTTCGTGTCTTTTTTTAGTTGATAATGTTGTGTAATCTAGGTTATATTGTAAATGTAAATAGTAAATTGATAATTCTTTATTTTTATTGAGATGTACTAAAAGAAAATTTTACATGTATTTTAGAATCTATCACAAATAAAAATGGAATATGAACATGATTTCTATTATTGTATAATTTGTTTTATTGCTTATCAACCTGTGACAATGTTGAAAGTATTTTTTCTTATCTATGAAACTGATGCTACTTAATTTTACTATTTAATTTAAAAAAGTTCACTGGTTCCATGCTTTCTGGCAAATATGTAAGATTTGATACATCTTTGTGCTGTGTGTTGTATCCTTTTCCATATCCTGAAACATGATTAAATTGTGTTATTTTTATTATAATTGTTCTATTTCTTATTAACTCCAGAAAACAATTTGATAATTCCACATGAATATAAAAAAGTGTCAACACAAGAAAAGATGTAAATATTTTCATTATATCATGTAATACTTGCCTAACTTTGACATTAACTTAGTAGGTGCATTCCTTAAATGCAGAGGCACCGATGGCAAAGGACCCTTACAGTCATTGATATTACTTTGACATTTTTTCAGTGCATGATAAACTTCTGTGCTCTTCTTAGTGCGGGCCAGATAGACGGCGCACTGTGCTAGCAACACGTCACACTCAAGCATGCCTATTAGTTGACAACCCTGCATGCAAGACACTGCAAGAGTCAATGCTTGGGAATCTGCCAATCCTAAAAATGCATTTTTAATTGCTTTTATAGTAATTTATCTGGCTTATCCCAAACTACTCCAAAACCCATTCATCCCGTAGTAATAATTCATTACATAGAACCAATAGTAAGCAAGATTACTGATTAAAATAATTTTGCTGATATTTCACGGTATTTGAATTTAAGGAATGCAAACATTATTTTTTTTAACAGTTAGGATGATTAATATTTTTTCTCAACTGAATAGTTAATTTGATAGTGAGACAAATCCAATCAAAATTATTTTTTAATTTTTTTTTTTTAATTCTAATCACTTCTTAAGAAAGAATTTTTAAAAATCTGCTGATTTTCAATTCATATGAATCATAACATTTTTATGCATGTAGAATGCAGTAACTTTGCGGTTTGACTGTACAGCAGTCTTTAGTAAGTAGCTTCTGAGGAAGGTGCAGTAGCACCGAAACTGATGTGATTTATTAAAACTCCGTGGTTTCATACAAAGTTTTACTTATTTTATTATTTACATATCATTTTTATTATAATATATATTTTTAAAATGATATCAACATTTCGGAGTGAGCGTCAAAATTGGAAAACTTTCTGTTTGTATTCCTGTGGACGTCGGGGAGGAGCTTAATTCTTATTATAATTATACAGTTTCACTAACAATTTATTGTATGTTGACAATCTTAATTTTATCATATATGTTTACCTATATCTTCGCCAGCAATACGGATGAGTCTCCGAGCAATATACAAAGGATCTTCCCCGCCTTGAATCATTCTTGTTAACCAATATAAAGCCGCGTTGTCATCTGAAGCTCTAATAGATTTGTGCATTGCAGATATCATATTGTAATGCTCTTCTCCTTTGCGGTCGTACATTAGGTGGGATCTCTACATATTAAATGAGTTCATTAATTACTTTCATTATTAAAAATATTAATTAAAATAATTTCAATTAATATGAATTTCATATTAGCATTATATTCAATTAATATGCTAAAAAAGTCACCCACAAAGTAAACTGATTTTATGGCTTTTTCTTATACCCAATTGTTATTTTTATAACAGAAAGGATTTCATCAAAAATTGGTTGTAATGCGAGTATTGTAGTGTTGATATTTGATAATATTTGGGATCAATACCTTTATACCATCTTTAATATCATCTAAAGACAATAATGCAGGACTTGTCACAGCGCTTGTCCAGGGATCTTTTGATTGGATGGCAAGTTGCAAGCTATTTAAAGCTATTCTTGCGTCACCATCACAAATTTCTGATAGCCATTGTAAAGACTCTGTTTCTATTATAACTCTATAACGAAGAATTATAATAAAAGAATTGACAAATAAGTAAGGTAAATTTAACATAATTAATATTATTTAATGAATATTTCCATTTTTATGTTATCAATATGCTGCAATAAATTACCTTGGCGGTTTTGTATTAGTGTTCGGAGTAGAAGGAGTGTTATTTATTACAACGTCATCATATTTCGTTATCAAAGCTCTCTTTAAAATAGACATTATATTTTCTGTATTCAGTTTTTCTAACACAACAACTCTACATCTACTGAGCAATGCAGAATTAAGACTAAAAGATGGATTTTCTGTGGTGGCTCCGATAAGAATGATCGTCCCAGCTTCTACATGAGGAAGGAAAGAGTCTTGTTGTAGTTTATTGAAGCGGTGTATTTCATCCATGAATAATACTGTTTTCCTTTTATGCGCCATGTCATTTTTTGCTACCTTTACAATTTCCTTTACATCACTGATCCCAGACATTGTGGCAGAAATTTTAACAAATCTCATGTTGTTTTCGTTTTTGCATATAACTGAAATGACATTGGCTAAAGAAGTCTGAAACAAAGAGCACGGCAATAATTAACAAGGCATCATCTCATCTTAGAGTATGGAGCTTTATAAAATCGACACATACTTAGTACAATCAAAACATTATAATTAACAGATAATAAACTTGAGGATCATTTTAACAGTAAAATCCATTTTTGCACTTTTTTGTCTGCCAATTTTGACATCAGCCCTACTGACTAAATATGTTTGAAGGTAAACTAATGCTCTAAGAAAACCTAATGTTACTAAAAACATATTATAAAAAAAAAACATTAAAAGTCCATATTTTCTCTTTGATTTTGCTATTGAAGTCATCATAAAAAGTGACAAATATCTATCTGGATGCAATTACTATTAAAAAAGTATAATACATGGGTATTAATAAATAATCAATATCAAATAAAAACCAACCTTTCCACATCCTGGTGGACCCCACAAGATCATGCTCGGTATATCTCTGTTCATAAGAAGTTTTCTTAACAACTTATTGGTTCCAAGAATGTGACATTGCCCAGAGTACTGGTCAATAGTTGTTGGCCGCATTTGTTCAGCTAAAGGGGTTCCAATAGAAACATCCTAGAAAGCAAAGTTAATATAATTGTTTATTAACTTAACAATAAAGGGAGTATGTGAAATTGTTTTCAATTGAACTAATTCATGACATACCAATTTTCTATTCTTTTTGGGATTTTCTTCTTGCAACGAAAAGCTGCTTGAAGGTGTTTTAGATTGCATTGCTTTCGGTGATGACTCCGTTTTCATTTTCTTTCGTTGTGGGAATGCGTTAGATGAAATGTTTCGCTGAGTTGTCTCGCTATTAGAATTAGAAGAAAGGAATAGACATTTGTTAACATGTTCCTGTATGTCTTCCATAGAAAACGATTTGTTGCATATAGGACAATCTTGATTAGTATCCATTGTATTCAAAATTGTAAGATTTCACGTCTATACACTGAAATTTTGTACAATTAAATGATCTAACATATTTATAAAATTGTATGTGTGTATTTTCAAATTGCGCGAAGTTTACTAAATATGACACCTTAAATGTTGTCATATTTTAAGTAAATTTTACCCAATATGTTGGGAAAATATATTTGGTAAAGAAGACAAAATAACAGGCAACATAATACAGAAAAAAGACAGACATGGAAAAATTCATATGTACGATTAACAGAAAATAAAGAACAAAAAACTATTAACGTGGAACAGACAGTATATCGTAATATATCGTAATGCAGAAAACGACGAACACGTAAAAGTAAGTATAACATATATAAGAAGTTAGGTAATGTCAGTGGCAAAAGAAGATATAATATTATAAAACAAGATAATTAATGCCTTCGACAAATGAAGAGTAGTCTATAAAAAGGGAAAGAGTTTAGCTGGTAGTCGCGTCATTGCAGTTGAACTGAAAGCAGGTTCTCGCTAGAATATAAAACAAAATTGATGGCTACATGCAAGGATGTACCTGGAACATAAAGCTTGAAATATTGTAATATATAGTTAAATTGAAATAATGAAAAGTTGAAATATGAGATTGTGTATAGCGCCACGTAGAAGAAAAATAGACGAGGTATTAAAATAAAAACAATATTTTTAAAAAAGTATTTATTAATTTTTAAAAAATCACAAACAATATTACCTAAGAACAGAGAAATGTAAAAAACCCGGAAGGCTAATGAGGTGAGCTCAATTTTCTGGGATGATTTTGGAAGGCACAGATTTGCACAATTTTGTTTCTTCCCCTCTCAAACTTATCGTTCACTAAATTTTTAACGAGCAGAAAAAGACCCTTCCGCCATAAATATTGTTCGTAATATACAATTGTTCATTTTTTAAAGATCTTTGTTGTTTTAATAAATATCACATTATTTTACAAATCGGTTGTATTTTTGTCAGCAACAAGAGAATTATTTTCTTTTTTTGAATTTCGTCTCAGTGTTGCAGCTCTGGCTTGTAAAATCGGCAATGTCCTCTCAGTAGATGTAGATGATGGCATGAATGAAACCGACCTTCTGATTTTATCATTCGGTTTGCTATCGGGGCACATTACCTAATAAAAAATATTATTTATTTAATTTAGATTCAGTTAAAAAATACAGACGGTATTTTGATTTCGTGAATAATAATAACTTTTAATATTACCAATAGCTGTTCTTCTAATATTTGCTGTGAATCTTCGCTATGCTTTATTCTATTCCGAGCTAATTTTAGCTCATCGTCTAACTTCTGCCTTTCTATTTCAAGTTGCCTAAGTCGAGATTCTGCTTCTATTAGATAAAAACATTATAAAAATAATTATTAGGCAGTAAGTATAGTATGTTTATTTTTATGGAAAATTAAAAATAAATAAATATTTTAATCGCATAGTATATCATGTATTTTTAATTTTATCTTAAATTTATGTTAGTTAATATGTTTTTAAAATAAAGTATCTAAATTAAATCCAGGTCTTTTTAAATACACTCATGTAAATATTACTTTAGTTTTTAGATTTAAAAATCGTATTTTTACCCTTTAATTCAGTTTCCTTCACTTTTTGAAGCTTTTCAAACCGTTTTCTTTTCAATGTTTCCGTATTTAACATGTGTCTTTGTTCTTCTTGGAGACGTTCAAGTTCTTCACGTTTTTCCCATTCTTCAGTTAATACCCTTTAAATAAAAATAATATTAAATTATAACTTAAGACCTTAGCCTTATTTTTGTAATGGTTATTATAACTAATATATAAATAATTAGTAGAACAATTTTTAAGAAACGTTTTATTTTTACGAATTATAATAATCACACTAGGAGGAATTAAAAATTACCTCGCTTGTAAAGTTCTTACAATTTCTTCGTCCTGCTTAGCTTGTGTTTCTTCTGCCAAAAGTCTTTCCAATTCTATTTGAGCATCTTTAAGTTTTACAAGTTCCTTACTTTCTTCTCGTGCCATTGCAAATAGCTCATTCACTTGTGTTTCAGCAGCAACCCGAGCCCTCATTTCTTCTTGGAGCATTTCATTAGTTTTTTTAATTTCCCGACTTCTTTCTTCTTTCCTTCTGGACTTTTCTTTGCATCTTTTTATTTTTTGACTTCTTTGATATCCTCGGTTTCCACTTGAATGCTCTATTGCTAACTGTAGAGCAGATATCCATTGAAGTCGACACCTAATAAATGTAAATATTGAACATGAGACATTGTTAAAATTAAATATTAATTGTTTATTCAAATTTGCGTTCATTTAAAACATAATGTAATATACTTGTAGTAATTATACATACTTATGATCTTGTGTAGCCAACTCAAATGTTCTTTCAGGTGTCACAAGCAATAATTTGTGAGGCTTTGAACCTGATCCAGGGACAACCAGACTATTAGTTGTCAGGGTAATTGATCCACACACTAGTTTCTCAGACTGACTTTTGTAGTAAGTTAATTCATGAGGCCGCAAGACAAACCAATATTCTCGAAGCGTTGGAAGTAGGTAACCCTTCTTTAACAAAAATCCCTGAAATAGATATTCTATTAAAATAGGTAATCTAATTTTAAATAAAAATACCTATTTAAATATATAAAAAACGAAATGAATATTTTAATACATATTATAATAACCTTTTTTATGATATCTTTGGTAAATATTTGATAAATTTCGTCAATTGCTTCAACTATTGGAGCTTCTTCAACGGTGCCTCCGTTATAGCACTTGGTTTCTAAGACAAGTAAGAATGTTTTAAAGTTAAATGATTCTTTTGCATTGCATAAACTTTCCCAATCAGCAGAATCCCAGGAGAGACCAAGCGAGTTTATGATTTTTTCTGCTACCAGCCCTGCTTCTGATGATTCCACAATAACCTTAAAATAATATTATATATCAAATCAAATCAATGATTAATATTGACAAACTATGAATATTATTTGTTGTATCAATAAAATAAATATATCAATTTTTAATCACACATAAGGAAACATACCTCAAAATTACTAAGATGTTCTTCTGTGGAGATTAAGTCTCCAAGGAGACAAAAAATACGAAATACTTGATAAACTGACGAATCAGGGAATAAAGGATTATCCCGCCGGAGATAATTTTTGCGGCAAATTAGCCAACATACCTGGAAAAAATATTAATTGCACTATTTTGTAAAAGTCATAACAATTCAACTAAGTGAACATTAGTGGGATGTGTATCTATGAATAAGTTCTCCGATACTTTATTTACGGGATATTAGGATTATTTACTAACCTCATCAATTTTCTCTTCAAAGTTTCTCAGTTCAGTCATATTTAAATGGTTCGAAATCTGTGGAAATACCTCGAGTTGTAAATAGTATTTAAAATGTTCAAAATCCAAGTCGCCAGTTGAACGATGTTGATCTAATCCTCTTTCAATTCCATACAAATCAATTAAAGAACCAATATTTGCCGTTAGCACCTGAAACATATTTAAATTTATCGAATACGAACGAGTATACATAAAGAAACATTGCCATACTAATCCCTTTTTGCTTTTTACTATGGGTGCATTTAGACCAAACGAGCATTCGCATATTCTATCCCCAATCCTTCGAATTATTTCGTGTTAACAGCGAAACCGCATTTTTATCGTTGCTCCATTTACTTGCACCACATTTTTTTACAAATTTTGGTGTGAACGTCCCAGATTTGACAGGTCAAAATAAAATCGTTGTAACTAAACCAGCGGTCACCTGACTTTTTAAGAAACGGGCTGGATTTTTTTTTTAATGTTAGGGCGCCGGACATCAAAGAAATTCTCATTGGAACCCAGTTAGAGTATAAATTTACATTTGCTTGTATATATTCTACACAAATTTAGTTATGAATTGAAATAAATGTCATCGTATAAAATTACAATAAGATATTTTAAAAAATCTATATGAATAGCTTATACAAAAATTCGAAAATTCTTAGGGGGGCCGAATCCAGCCCGCGGACCGTAGTTTGGTGAGCGCTGTACTAAAAGATTCATCTTTACAATTTATTATTAAACAATTCGAGCATACGAATATTAACATGCCATTATTACGAATATATGCCACGCCTCTGCTTAGTCACATTTATTCGAGAAACTAATTACAGTCGAACTTAAGATTTGAACCTTGGAGTTCAAATGAATATACATACATATATTATAATAATGCCTACTCGAAGTAAAAGCCGTTTAATCTTGGTAGGTACTATCATGAGACGTAATGTAATAACAATATTGTAATATCAATAAATAAAAATAAGATATATTGCTTAAATTAGAGTAATAAAATGATCTCACGAACCTTTAATTTTGATTTGTGAACACATTCCGACGATCCCTGGCGAAGGGCGTCAAATGCATGCCAGATACTGTTGGTTACATTTTTTAAAACACCAGCCATTTTATTTATATTTCAAAAACATGACATGTATTTATATATTTTTTGAAAAACACAGTCCGGTGAAACTTTACAATAACACGAGTATGGCGACTTGGGGAGCGAACGAGAAGTGAATGGAAATTGTGGTATCACGCCCACTTTTGCATTTCTGCTAAAAAAGGAAATACAAGTTATCGCGACCGCGAGAACACTGGGTCTCAACAAAAATAATCACACATGAACCTGTTGAAACAGAACTGATCGCAATCCACGATGTTGTTATACACGAGAATATACACTATTATAGTATGTACCATCTGCTATCGCTACTGTCGTACTCAGATATTGTTATGAGAATGCATTTCTCACAGCTGACACAATCTCGAGATGATTCATTCAAGTAGAACAACATAATATTATTTACTAGTAATAGTACACTCAGAGTTTTAATAATACTGCTTATGTTGCAAATATCTAAAGCGAAAAATAAGAAATAATTCTTATTAATACGAGTACATTACAAATAGTCGTAGTTCAAAATTATAGTTTCTACCAAACGTAATATATTCATAGGATATCTAATTAAATATTGTGTATGATAATAACAAAGTGTAAAAAAATAAACTTTTTTCTCAGTGCCTTTTGTATTATTCTTTATAAACATTTATTCAACTATGTATCAACTCTTCCAGCCGAATATATTTTATAAATCATACCTGTATATTCGTTGTAGGCCGACAAAATACATTAAATTACTTTATGAAGTAAAAAGAAACAAATACATTTCTTTACCTTTTCACACTCTCTATTCCATACTCGTTCTGAGTGTTCTGGAATATGCTAGCTTGGTGTGGAATCCTACAAATCAGTTAGTTCGAATACATTCATACCTGAAAGAATGCATAAAAAGTTTCTTTGATATCTATTTTTACAACTACATATGTATCAAAAGTATACATTCACTTCTGTCAACTCTTTACTTTATCACACTTTCTATCTCCTAGTGATAATTTCTTTCCATATTATAGAGTCCCTTGTGAAAATAGCAATACTTAAACAAGCATTCCTTCTTCTTCGTGGTGCTATTAATAAACGTGATATTATTGAATGCTTTAAGTTTACGTTTAAGAGAGGTATATCCGTGCTCATAGTCTTCCATTGTTTTCCAATCCAGTGTGGAGTTTCGAGAAATCAATTCGATTAAACTGCAATGGCGCATTTAAATGGTTTACCAGAACACATCGATCCATTTTACACATTTACTTCCAGTTTTGTCTTTAGCATTGGTTTCTTGTATCTCTGACACTTATGTTATTTTTTTTATCGCTTTCTATATGTTTTCTTCTCTTATTTTTTAATATGCATGATTATAATGTCATCTTTTTTGTATTTATCGTTTTCTGTATTTTGTTAAATGTTTCATGTCTATCATTATTTTTTCTATTTCTATACTGAATATTTTCCTGCTATATTTACTCTCCATGTTTGTTATTTTTCTGTTTTCCATTGTTATTACTTCGTTACTTTTTTATCTACTTTTTGATGTCTGTCTCTAACCTGTATTAAATTGCCTTTTAATTTGTCTTATATTTGTATAATATTTTCATTATTTTTAATTATTTTCATGCCATATCTATGTATAATGTCTGACCTAATAAATCTTTTTACCATTTGTATTGTTATATTGGAACTTGTGTTCTGCGAATACATAATTAAATTTGAAAAAATGCCGACCTTAGATTTGACTCTGAAAAATCCATTAAATGATGCTCTACGTCAGTATTTATTTGCAGCATTAATTTTCCACTAATGTAATTTATTTAAATGAACAATTGGTAACATTACTTAAATATACATATACTATACATAAAATTCTTTTTTCAACGCGTCAATCCAAGCACAAAAATAACGGCAGAAGTGGGATGCGAACCGCGGACCTTGGAAACCAACATATGCCCAGGTGTTCATACCGCTCGGCGAATCACGCCATTACTGTGCCCAGACTGACTGCGGTGAAACTAGTATTTATAGCATTGTTGAATTGGTAACACTTCATTCTTATCAAGTTTTTATTAAATCAATAGCATATTATAATCATATGCAAATGTTATTTAAATGTATTCGTGATTGTAATATTATTTTTTAACATAAAGAATGTAATCTTTCACACTTTTTTGACAACTTTGTCAGCGAAAAAAAGCTTCAATATGTGCTCATTTTTACTAGCAAACGTAATTTATTCTAAAATTGCGTTTTTTTTCTAATACAAAATGTTCGAGCTACATTCGATTGTATTATAATAAACACATTTATATAATAATTATTATATTTGATCGTTTAAAACTAGGCGGCGACTAATTTTTTTAAATATCACTTTGTTTTCTTAGTAGGTAAACAAAACTAATGTAATGTTTAATGGTTAAGCGTTAAATGTGACAGTAAAAAAGTCTACTATTTCGATATATACGATATTATATAAGAATTATCATCGATCACTTGACGCATTGCTTTGATTTTATAAAGCATTTTAAATATGAAATACTATATTATAATTTTAAATTAATTTAAATTAAAAAATAACAAATTAAAAATATTTTGTTTTGACTCACATTTATTTTTAACGATTACATATTTCGGCCTCCCCGGAGACCATCTTTAATAACATATAAGATAATAATATTCGATAACATAAATACTATATTAGACCTGTACTAATAATATGATGATGTTTTACTGTTTATATTAAAATGCAGTTACATGTAATCGTATTTATAAAATAACTCATGAAGCATAAATTTAATAAATGTGGGGACAATAAAGTTTTTATATTCTATATTATTTAATATCTGCGCTCCAACTTTAGTTAAGGGCCACTATGGAATGAAATTTGATAACATATATTTTTCAATTTTGAAGGAAATAAATGCATGTTAAAAAACTGGATAACTAATTGATAATTTAAGTAATTTTACAAATGTAACTTGAAAGTACCTATCTGTCACATTTACTCCATCGCGTCGCAGTGTGAATACTCCTTAACGCAACCTGTTATAATAATACCTCACGTAATTTAGGAAATACATTTATATACTGTACAAAGAAGTGCTTTGTAGGAATTGGAAACATATCGTAATAAATCCTTTATTTCAAATATTTTATACTTCATCAATACAACAATTAAATGTATCGATATCAATAATCATTAATTAAATGGGTTTATAAGAAAGCAGAGTTATTCGAGTCCCGTTATTTGTGTCAACAGTAACTTTCACAATCAATAATAATAATTACTATGATTAAAAGCATTGCAGCTGGTCGTCAATTACCATTACTTATTTGAAACTATGGAGAAACAAACACAGCGCAATGCCAAAAATAATCAAGTTAAATCTACCTCAGAGTACACAAATAATTCATCTTTTAAATCTTCAGAAAAGCGGGAAGTTGTAAGTACATGCATTATTATATATTTTTATCACATTTTTAGATATACATAATCATCTCATAAATCTAAATTCTTTCTTCATATGACACTTGTTTTGACACATTTTTATGAGACAGTGTACTTAACCTACTAAATAAAAAGTATTATTTATAACAGTTTAATACATATATATTTGGTAATACTTCACTGTACTGTATAAAGCTTTAAAATGTTTTATAAAATCAATGCGAGTTTTCTATAATCAAAACCACAATACCACATTTCTAGGTAATATATCTTACTATTAAAAACATTATTTATGTCAGTATTTACCATCATTATTGCAGTCCTACATTCCTAATTTTAATCATCTTTATGAAAAATAAATCTTTAAATTCACATCATTAAAAAATATTGTTGTTCTTGTTGTCTAGCATTTCTTTATACTTATTACAGGGCGATGGAGCTTCCTCTGCAGATTTCCATGAAGATGAATTCTCCACTAAAGAGTTTTATCAGATGAAGAGATTTAATTTCCAATTTGAAATTGACGTAATGTCTTTGGTCTTGTTTACAATCGGCTTAGCAACAAGATTTTACAAACTACAAGAGCCCAGGCACATCGTGTGAGTATAAAATTGTAACACAACTTTAATAATTATATAATATGTATTAAAAATATTCAGCAAGAATTCGAGTTTATATGAATTTATATATTTTATTTTAATAATTGTTTTATTTAATTTTTAGTTTTGATGAATTGCACTATGGCAGATATATAAGTTTATACATGAAAGGAATATTCTTTTTCGATCCGCACCCTCCACTCGGCAAGCAGCTCCTTGCGGCAGCCGCACACCTTACCGGCTATAAGGGGAACTTCACATTTGATAAGATTGGAAGTGCCTACGATGACACGGTGCCCATATTTGCAATGAGAATGATACCTGCTCTGTGTGGGAGCTTGCTGGTACCTCTTACATACAAGATAATGATTGAATTAAAATCTTCTGAATGGATTGCTACTTTGGCAGCATTATTAGTTATATGTGGTAAGTCTAAAATACAAAAACATATTATTAACACTCGCATATATTATATTTTGCCTTATGTAGTTATTTATACATGCTTATCAATGTAAGCATTGTTCCTTTATGTCATGTTTTATCATAAAAAGCAATGCTATTTAAATTCTATTAATGATTTCACCCATACATTTTTTTTCAGATAATGCTCTTCTTACTCAATCTAGATTTATGTTGATGGAATCAATATTATTGACATTTGGTTTATTTGGATTACTTTGTTTGCTTAAATTTAAGCACCACCATGAACAGTCAACAGGATCTCTGTGGTGGTTTTGGTTGGCTTTTGGATGTGTGTCACTCACTTGTTCTATGAGGTAGTATAAAATTGTAACCATTTATTTTAATATCAAAACTTGAGAATATTATTTCTTAACCATTATAGTTACGATTTTGAAAGTAGTAGCATTCAATCAAATACTCCCAGCCTGGTCAGAGATCCAATGGCTACCTGGATGCTTAACATTAAAATTTAAAAACTCTCATTGTTACTTACTTAATTTTATTATTGTTGAATATGTTTACAAATACTTATTTTTATTTTTAGCATCAAATACTCAGGTTTTTATTCATGCTGCTTGGGACTATTTCTTATTGGGCGAGAATTTTGGAATCTCTTAGGCAATAAATCCATACTCAATAAAACATTGGTGAGACAGTTTTTGCAAATGAGTGTTGCCATACTTGTTATACCACTAGTAGTCTATCTTGCCATATTTGCAGTCCATTTAAATTTACTAACCAAAGCTGGTCCTCATGATAATGCCATGACAAGCGCATTTCAAGCGTCACTAGAAGGTGGGCTTGCGAGCATCACCAAGGGTCAGCCTATACGCGTGGCCCATGGTTCACAAATAACTCTCAGGTTTGTTCATGTTTCAATTCACCCTATCCTTGAGAAGTTATAATATGACCCTTAAAGTTCAGAAATTTCATCCAATACAACATTTGTTAAGACTGTCTGTATTTTTTTCAACATTAATTATTGCCTTGCTTCTAATAACTAAAAAAGTAATTAGTTTAAAAATACATCACATGATATCAAATGTTACTTGTAGACCTGCATCAACGGTAACTTTATTATATTATCCAAGCCAGGGTATAGATCACAGGTCGTCAACCTGGTCCGTACCGCCCACTAGTGGGCGATATGGGCTTCCGTGGTGGGCAGTGGGCGATTTTTGTCTCTACAATCTCCTACATTCTTTCTAGAATTTTTTCCACCCATACACTGAATTGAAATATAGCGAGGTTGGTGGGCGGTAGGGAAATTTTACCATGAAACATAGGTAAAAGTGGACGCTAGGCATAAAAAGGTTGACGACCCCTGGTATAGATAATCAGATTTTTGTTTTTACATTTGTAAAGAAAAATAAATAAAATCCAGAATTCATCTGAAAAGAAGTGATGTAAAATATAAAAAAAAAAAAATTAAAAAACCTACCCAATACTTTAAAACACAGATATTGTGACAGGAATCATAGTATACTTTCTCAAGATTAGATTTATGACACAGGTTGTGGGTTTTTTTGGGTCAGTAGCTTGTTCATACTTTTGTTTTAGTTTTGTATTTCATCTTCATGTAGGTTTTACTAACTATTCAAAGCAAGCACAGCTTATAATTGTGTATATATTTTTATAATATGTATTGTATTTTTGATTTGTAGACACTCGCATGGACGGCCATGTTGGCTTCACTCACACGCTCATGTTTACCCGATCCGCTATGAAGATAAGAGAGGATCTTCCCATCAGCAGCAGGTCACTTGTTACAGTTTCAAGGATGTGAACAATTGGTGGATTGTTAAGAGACCAGATAAGAATGATCTGGTTGTGGAATACCCCATTGATGCCATCAAGCATGGTGATGTTGTACAATTAATTCACGGAATTACGAGCAGAGCCCTTAACTCTCATGACGTTGCTGCACCGATGTCCCCTCAATGTCAAGTAAGTGTATTTAATATTCATCTAAATTACATCTAATTATATACAGACAATGTATTGTCCATGCTTTATATTAAATTAACTTTATTAGACAAATCATCTCCTTTAGAAAAACATAATATCAAATGTATTCTTTATCAAATTATTTTTATCTCCTTTCTATTCTAGGAGCTACAGAATATTTGCACAAATATTTCAATAATGAACTTATATGGCTATAATATATTTTGGTGATGAAAATGATTTCTAAAAGATGGTAATGTGTATTAAACTACATTGATTGTATTTGTTTATTTCAGGAAGTCTCCTGTTACATTGATTACAATGTTTCAATGAGTGCTCAAAACTTATGGCGTGTTGAAATAATAAATAAAGAAGATGGAGGTGGCGTGTGGCACACTATCCAGTCTTTGGTTCATCTTGTTCATGTCAACACTGGACTGGCTCTTAAGTTTAGTGGAAGACAATTACCCGAGTGGGGATTTAACCAACATGAAATTGTAGCAGATAAAGTCATAAGCCAAGATGATACTATTTGGAATGTTGAAGAACACCGTCACACCACAAGTTTGTACAAAATTATTGATTATTATGGAATTAAAAAAACTGCAAAATATATTAGTGTAAATATATACTTGTACTTGCTGTAAATACGCCCTAGACGGGAGTATTTACAGCAAGTATTCGAGGACATGAATTGCAGCGCTTATGCTGAGCTGAAAAGGGTTGCGGAGGACCGAGAGGAATGGAGATCGAGATGCAAGATTCTGTTGCTGCAAACCAATCCACCGGATTGATACTACGAAGAAGATATTAGTGTTCAGTGATTGTTTACAAATGAAAGACTTGTTTGAATGTTTTGTAAAGTATAATAATGTATTTATAAAAATGTTATTTTAATTCATCAATTACTCATTGAATATACATATAGTACACTCAAACTCATATTAGGTTAAATAATTGTAATAATCTAATGTTTGTGTATTAATTTTACAGCTGATGATAAAAAGGAAAGAGAGAGACAGCTCGTTCACGCTGAAATGATTCCAACGACTCCGACACATCTTTCATTTTGGGAAAAGTTCACAGAGCTCCAATACAAAATGATTTTTGGAAGCCATGAGTACGCTCAGAGTCATATGTTCTCAAGTGAACCTCTTGAATGGCCTTTCCTAACAAGAGGAATTGCTTATTGGGTTTCAGCCCAAACCAACGTAAGGAATTTAATTTTTTTTTTCCAATATATTTTTATACCAGCTTTCTTGGACAGGAAATTTGTTTGCCATCACTTTTTAAAAAAAACATTATTTATCTTTAAAATGATTACTACAAAAAAACATCTCTCTGTTACCTTTCTATGACATCTACATATGCTGCATTCCCATTAGTGTTTTTGAATCTGATGGTGTACCATTTATGTGCCGAGGTTGTAAATAAATTGTTTATACTCTTATAGTATCCTGTGGTAAACCTACTTACATATCATATATTTAAATGAAAATTTAATGTTCATACATAAGATAAATTTAGGATAATTCCAGATTTACTAAATTCTTTAATTGTCTAATTATTTCAGGCTCAGGTTCACCTCATTGGAAACGTGATCATATGGTACTCTACTTCACTTAGCTTGTTTGTATATTTTGGATTTTTATCCTTCTATTTAATCCGGCGTCGAAGAAAATGTTATGATTTACCCGAACCAGCTTGGAAGCAGTTTGTTGCCATCGGAGAAGTGTGCGTCACAGGATACTTGTTTCATTACATTCCATACTTCTTCATGGAACGAACGTTGTTTCTTCACCATTACTTCCCAGCATTCGTGTACAAAACTCTAGTGTTGGCTGCTACTTTGGAACACATTTACATTTTTCTGTCATATAAGACCAAGAGCAGAATAATCTTGTTCACATTTGTGTGCTCGGTTTGTATTTGGTTAGTATATGTTGTACAAACGTTTGTCAAGTTTTCTGTTTTAAACTACGGTGTAACAAATCTAAATGAAAATGATCTTGTGAGCCTCAAATGGAAAGACACTTGGGAATTTATTTTACATAGCAAATAATATACTTTTGCTTGAAATTTTATAAATATTTATTTATTTTACAAATTAATTTAAAAATTTAATCCGATCCAAAAAAGTGATATTAAAATTATGTATATATGATGTGACGAAGTTATTTCCAATAACGTTAGGGTTATCAACTGACAATACTTGGTGAAACTGCATAATTATAATTTTAAATTAATTTAAATTAATAAATTAACAAATTAAAAATATTAAGATTTGATTTACATTTATTTTACACTTCAATAATTGTTGAAGATGGTCTCCAGGGAGGCCGAAACATGTAATCATATAAAATAAATGTGAATCAAAACTAAATGTTTTGAGCTGTTAATTTTTTAATTAAAATGAATTTAAAATTATAATGTTATTTACGTAAAACTATGTACTTTTATGTAATAAATTTGTATTTTTAAAACCTTTTTTCTTTTATACCCTTAACACAATAATTCATTATTGACATGCACCCAAAAGTCATAAATTTTTAATGAAAACATCAAAATTTAATTTAAAAACTGTTTAATGAGAATAAAAAATACAGAAAGTAGCATTATAATATTTGAAATGAGTTATATTAAAATGGTTTTTATATGTTCATAGGCTCAGCAGCCGGTTCAATTTTACGTACGGTAACTTCTTCAACTACGATAGGAGTTATCTTGGATGACAACACCGCGGTGGTGCCTCGAGCATATCGGTATGAAGCCTGGCGCTTTCCCTTCAAGTTGGCTTCATCGTAAGTCCTCAAGAAGTCCACAGAGCCTTTGCGGATAACGCACAAGTCAACGTTGGAGCCTGAACCCAAGTCGTTGAATATTCCAGCAGCAATTGCGTCTCGGACGAGCTTTTTTGCGTCTTCTTCGTTCATGCTTGGTTTCCAACGGGATTCAAACACAGCCATTGCAGCCAATGAACCCGAACCTGAAAAAAAATTATTCCAAATTCAGATATATAGTAAACACAAAACAGTTTTTTTTATCATATAGTTTTGATTTTATAAATTATTTTAGCGTCATACACTACGGTCAAGCATTTACCTACAATAATTACAGCGTATTATAAGTTTTGAAAACACATTTAAAATCCAAGGGAAATAATTCCATTCTACTCCTTTAAATTAGCATTTTTGCATCAAATTTGAAAGAGGGGAGATAAAATAGCATTTGTTTGTTATATCTAAAAGCGATTAAATTAGCTGGCGAATTTGTTATCCAAACATCTTTTCTCGGAAACACTTTACTGTAGTGTATCAAGCTTTTAAAACATTTTATAAAAACAATAAACCTTTTATACAATCAAAACTACAATATAGCTAACAGTCCTTCGTATCATTTCTCATAGTTAGATTTGTGATTTTGTTAGTAAGAATTATATTTTTCACACTTTCTCTACCACTTTTACCATACGTGCTGATGAAAAAAAAATGTTTTAAAGTAAATTAATATTTGGGTAAAATCAGTCACCGTACTGGTTGAAATGAATCTAACCTTAACCAAATCCAACAACTCATTTTTCATAAATGTACGGTCCAAAGTAAAGAGTAACATACCCATGGTGGCATAAGGGAGCTTGTCGACTGAGCCGTGCGGGTAAATGCAGAAGACGTGTGGCCCGTCGTTGTCGACGCCGCCCAGCACGAGGGCGGCACCGATGTGGCCCTGGTACTGAAACAGCTTCTGCTTCAGCATAGTGCAGGCCGTGACCACTGGCACTGTGCGTCCCGTGTGTAGACGGTGCAGCTCCAGCTGCGACGCAATCATCTGCGTGGTCATGGTCGTGTCGGCAGCCGTACCCGCCCCGCAGCAATACATGTTCCCGGCCAGGTAATGGATCTTGGAGCAGTTCTTGTCAGCCACGATAGTATCCTCAGTAGCTCTGGTATCGGCCCCGAGGACCACTCCGCCTTCGAAGATGATCCCGACTATGGTTGTCCCTGTTTTCCTGGCCGTCGGTGCCGGGAAACCCTTGGCGGAGAGTAGAGCATTCCTGTAATGAGATGGCAACTTTTATTTAAAAAACTTTTCTCGCGGTCGCGTGCCGAATGGTTTTTTAAACAACGATCATTACCTTTGGCAGTTTTCGAAAGAAAACCCGGGAGCAGGAATGTTAGGCACGAGGATTGAACTCATCTTGGTTAATAATTACACAGTAATGTGAATGACACAACAAATAACTAACAGCCGGTTGTCTTCTTCTTTGAGGGATAAGTGTTGCAATGTTGCTGTGTAATAAATATGTGTATCCACATATGGTTTTGGAAAAAAAATGTGTTTGTGAAAACAATTTTATTAGGTCGCCAATTTTTAGCGATCAAAATATTATTAAATATCAGAAAAATATTTTTAGGCGTTTATATTAGGAGAGTTATTTCATGGAGGAAACAGTAGATCTAATCTAATATATTCTTCTAGAATAAATTGTTCTTATATTTCCATAATTTTATTGAAAGAAAATAGTATTTTGCATAAAATTATTCAATAATTTGAATAAAGCAATTCACAGTCATTAAATTTACATAGAAAAACCAGGGATATGAGATTTTATTTAAGGTTTATCGTTTTGATAATGGTAGGTATTTTAGTATCTTCTAAAATAATATTACTGGCAATCGACGTAAAATATTTGACATTTTTGTTCTAAGCTCCTATTATAAAATAAAATTGTAATAACAGTTAATAAATAATGATGTTTAACATTTTATGTTTTATAATTTGAGTTAAAACCATAATGGCTCTCATATTGCGCAATTACTGCAGATCTGTATATTTCTCTCGGCACATTTTAAAACCTAACCAATATAATAGAAAGTATGCACTGTCAACAATACAAATTTATTGTAAACCTCAGGGGAATAATCAAGGTTATCAGTTGTCACTCGGATGGGCAATTCCTAAAGCATCTTCTGTTGGCGTAAGAAACTTTTCTAACGATGACACTATCCAAAAGCCAGGATTGGTGGCTAGATTTAAGCAGATGTACAGAGATTATTGGTATGTTCTTGTACCAGTTCATTTGGTCACGTCCGCCTGTTGGATTGGAGGATTTTATTATTTAGCGAAAAGGTAAGAATATCATTTCAAATTCCTACACAAGTTATAAGTTCTAAAATTAACAATAGTACCAGATATGTCGAGACAAACATTATTGTGTCATAGATTGCCCTTCATCAAGTGGGTCATCTGTAACTAACAATTACCAATGTTTTTTTCTTCAAAATACATATAATATTTTTTTCACTTTATTCTTCTTACATTTTTCAGTGGCATTGATGTCATCGCTTTGCTCAAAAGTATGGGAATTAGTGATAGATTCACTGACCCCTTGAAAGACTCGAGCATGGGCTATGTGGCCTTGGCATATGCTTTGTACAAAATAGCTACACCACTCAGATACACAGTTACAATAGGTAAATATATCTCTAATTCGCGTGTGTTACATTAACTTTTAATAGAAAGGGCATTATTTAATATTTACTCTTTCGGTTTGATAGTAATGTAGTCATTATGATGTTACTCTCTCATAACGTAGACTTAAAATTTGAACTGACAGTTATATTTTCTGCTCTATAAGCTGCCCTACTATTAACTTAACGAGTCTAGGATTGACATAAAATGTTAAGTCTTGGAATAACATTTTACTAGTTTACGTTATTAAAGTAATAACCTAATGATTTTTCTCTGAAATTAGTTTTAATATGTATTTAGTTAAGTGCCTATTTGTTTAATAAAAGAATGCATATTCCTTCTTATTTGTCAACAAATAAATGTTTATTTTTTAAGTATTAATTAGAATTATGCACTTGCACTAATAACTGTCATGTGAAAAATGTCTCCTTAATTCAATTTATTGGGTTACGAAGTTTTATTACTGCACTATTAATGTTGAAGTGATTAAATAGAAACATTCTTTTAGGTGGTACGACATTATCCATAAAGTACTTACAAGCTTGGGGCTACATCAAACCGATACCTTCCCGAGAGGCTCTGAAAGAAATGTATCAAGTTAAAAAGGAAGGTTTACAAGAAATATATCACGAAACTAAACAAGAACTTCGCTCAAGGAAAGACCAAATGCAACAACGTAAAGATCACGTGATGAGTGACATCGCTAGGTATAAACAAGAAATGAGAGATATCAAAGAAAACGAATTAAAAAATAAATAATTATCTTGTTACTAAGACGGTTGCTATTATATGAAAAAATACTTCTTATAATTTTTTTGTACTTTACATTATATGGGTTTTTTAAGCTTCTATAATTCAGTTTAAAAATGCCTTAAAACATTGATTGTTCAATAATTAAAGTTATATTTTTTTAATTCTAAACTCTAAACCAAATAAATGGTAACTTAAGTATTTTCATTTATTAACTGAATCTTGATCAGTTTAAAGAGATTATTCTGTTTTGGTTCTCAAACTACTTAATATTTTTAATATATAATTAATATATAAATATTTTGGTGGTTGACTAGAGACATTGATAATAAATGGACTAATTTAGTATATGTAATGGAGGAACAGTGTTTTTTTTCACTGATATGTTACTAATAATTAACATTTATCAATCCACAAAGTACAGTTAAATTCCGTTTCTTTTAAGTTATGTTATTACCAAGCATAGTAAATATGTAATTTGTGTAATGTAAGTTTATTTTCATAATTTAACAAGATAAATTTGTTTTCTCTTAAATTGTCATAGTTGACTCAAAATGAATGGAATTATTTTTCAAATGTATATTAAAGTTCTATTTTTTATCATTAAAACATAATAAATTGGCATTAATAAAGTGGTTTTACTTTCATTAAAATATATCAATAACCAGGAAAGGGCTAATCATATTAGCGATACAAATTCTAACATTCCTCTAATTTTAAAAAAGGGATCGCTTTACAGAAACAAATTCTATATCGTTTCAAACAATGTCATGACATCGAACACCAATAATTACAATATGTACTACAAATTCATATTACTCTTGTGAGTTTCCCTGAACCTTACGTTTCGTTGTGAGGCTCGAACTCGTACTAATTCTTTACCTTTTGTTTTGAGGCTCGTACACTCATGGTTATGATTTTGAAGAGTAATTATTACAAGGTATAAAAAATATTTTCATGGCGGTCAAATTATTTATATAGGAAAAGAAAAACAATTTGTCAAATTATTTTTATTAAAACATTAAGTACCTACTACAGTAAATCTGAAACGCACATATTCACTGTGTGTTATGTCAACAAAAACATTTGTACACGGGTTGATAGATTATTTTCATATTTTGAAAATACCTACCCCTAAGGCTAACTAAAGCTGACGTAAATCACAATATATATTTATTTGTCAAGAGGATTTGAAGGATTTACAGCTAATATGGTTTCACATTAATACACACTGGGATTTTTTTTAGAATCAATATTTCAAATAAAAATAATGTAAGTAAAAAAAAAAACTGAATATGATCACTGATACATTTACCTTGATTTAGGTATAATTAATACTTCTTCGAAGTCAAACCAACCATTTATAAGTTAACTGACATAATGAGAAATGGGGTCATTCAATATTTTTCAATTATCATAGTTATTGGTGTAGATGTCGGAGTAGATACATAGAATTGGTATAAAGTGAGTTAAGTACACAAAAGTTGCTTAAAAAAAAGGTTTAGCTGCCCCTTCAGATGAAATGGTCCAGGTATTGGGTTGGTCTAATAATGTGATCTTAAAAATAAATAAATTAAAAAATATTTAATATATGCCTGGAATACTATAGTTGCCCTTTTTTCAAGTCCCCATCTCCTGTTCTGGCGGTGGTCGGAAATTATAAACATTCTTAGGATTTCAGGATGTAGTCTTGGGAAAAGGCAGCAATTTATAATGACCGTATGCTTAATAGATAAGACAAGAAACAGATAAAGAAAGAAGTATTTTTAAAAATAATCAATTTTAAAAGGGTAGTAATGATTGTTTTAATAAAGATCATACAAAACCTCTTGCTTTCATAAAGTGGTTAAAGAATTGAAGCAAAACGTGGATGTTTTACTGTATACAAATATATTGGAGTTGACACGGAGGCGTAACTAGGTGAGGGGCAATTTCGTAAGCTAGTACATTGTTTTACTAAGTTAAATTTTTTAAGATGAAAATTTTTTAAATTTTTCTTTTGCTCATCGAAATTTCTGAGGAAGAAAAAGATATGGGGGGACTTAACGCCCTGGGCGGCATCACTAGTTACTCCACTACGTTAACCCCTTAATAACAAATAGTTCCAAGTTCAAGCTACTCTTGACCACTACTCTTATACAATATTATAATAATATAAAAATGTATAAAAGCACATTTACATTTTTAATGTAATGTATAACTGTAGTATCGTTATTTATTATCACAATACATGGAATGAAAAAACTATTGTTATATTTCTATATACAATCAATTATACAGCCGAATTTTATTAAAAAGAAAAATGATTTAAAACGTAATTATGGCAAATGAAATTGACAAAGACAAATATTTTGGTAAAATAATCAAAGGTCAATTGAATGACAAAAAAAACTACTTTAAAGATTGGATAGTAATATCAATAATAAAATTTGACCTGAGCAATATGAAAAAGATATTTATATAGTATACAAATTATAAAAAATACAGGTAAAATAGTTGCAAAATATTCTAAAAGAACTTTGGGTCTCTTAGAACTAAATGGCTCAGAATAATCATACAATCTCTTAAAAAAAAGCTGATAAAAATGCCAAAATAAACCTGGACACTACAGCAGCCTTTTTTTCAATTCCCTGAATAGCAGTTGAAAGAACTGCGTGCCAGTAACTTGTGGAGACCACATAAACAAAATAAAAGCAATCTCTACTTTAATAAGTAATTTTACTAACATTCAAAGCATTGAATAACTTAGTTTTAATAAAATATTTCATAGTTATATACATTAGTCTTATTGGAATGTGAAAATCTCTGCAGTGACTTCTTAATCTATGGAATTATCCTGATTTTTACAATTTTCAACATCATTTGTCTAAATTAATTGTTACATTATGTAATTTTTTAGTTTTTTTTTTAGAATATAATAATATATTGGCAATGTATAAATGGACCATAATTGTGGAATAAGTAAATAACTAAGCATCTACTAAATACAAATCACACATCAAGTTGTTCAGTATAAAATCAACCGAGACGTCAGCAAGTCTTATAGGACCATAAGTGTTAATAACAACACAAAAACAATTATTTTGCAAATACATTTTGGACTTTTAGTCACAGCAATAACACATTCCTGTCTAACAAATATGGATACAACAAATATACACATTAGCAGCTGCATTAGCTCACTTACTACAACATATACATACAATATACAATTCAAACAAATTTAGATGTGTATCACAGATGCATAAAACAATGGCAACTAATCAAATAGTCACTATCTAATACATTAACACTCAGTAAGATAATAAAGAACTGGTCAGTAATAATTTCAATTTGATTTTGCTTCTGCAAACTTTTATCGATAAAACTGAATTAGATACTGACCCATTAAATACAAGACTAAAACAATTTGGGATGATTAGCACATTATTTGTTTTATGAAAGATACAATACAAAAGTTTCCGTAATGGAGAATGTATAATATTACTCCATTGTATATTGATGTCATTATTAAACCTAATAATACACACCTCCTAATATCATTATTTTACACAGAGTTTATAAATATTCACAGTTATATAATTATAAGAAGCGTTTGTCATTATTTTGTAGTCTAATTTTCTGACTAACTTTTGTAAGTGTATATTGATTGTACCAAAAAAATAATCTTTTTCTTATATACTTCGTATTATATGCACTTTGTATATACAGTAAGCCACCACTTAACGCGGGGGATACGTTCCATCATAGTAGAGCGTAATGCGAAACAGCGCTAAACGAGGCTATCTTAACATGTAAATAATGGGGTTAGGTATTAAAGTTAATAGTTATGTTTTTTTTTAATAAAAATAAAACCAAACATTTATTTCTTACAAAAATAAAAACAATATAAACGAATATACTTATAAAAACAAATAAAATTCTAAGTCAGTTAGATCATTCAGTCTATTATGTGTTTCCAATTTTTTGCCTTTTTGTCAAGAAGGCATCTCTAATGTAGTTTGCGTTCTGTTAGAAGTTGTTGATAAATGGATAAAGCATCTGTAACACCCCGTCTTGCTTTTGAACTCCTTTCAAAATTTGGATAATTTTCAACAAATTGGTCCATAATTTCAGTTATAGTGGTCAAACTCTTTTTTACAAACGACATCGAAAGGTCTTTTTGCTCTTCTTCGAAATCACTAATATCAATATTTGTGTTTTCTTCTTGCTCAGTTAATTCCTTGGGCTCATCATTAGAAAGACTAGCTGCTGTTTCTTGAACTATTTCTTCTACGTCTTTCACATTTACCTCATCTAAATCGGTTTGTTTCGCTAATTCCACTATTTTTTCCACTATTTATGCACGATTTCGGGGAATAACCCTGGGTTGAAATAAAAGAGCGCTAAACCGAAACAGCGCTAAACGAGACAGCGTTAAGTGGAGTCTCACTGTATATATCACAAGTCTGCTGTTTCCACCTTAGAAACAGGGAAGCTAAGAGAAAGCTTCGTGTCACGTGGGAAGGTAGAGTACTGGAACATAGCGACCATCCAAAATACCTCGGAGTCACTCTAGATCGCACCCTCACCTTCAGGCGTCATTGCAGCAACACCAAACAGAAAGTTGCAACAAGGAACAACCTCATCCGCAAACTGACCAACACTCACTGGGGAGCCCAACCACCCCTTCTTCGTACTTCAGCTTTAGCACTTTGTTTCTCAGCCGGAGAATATGCGGCACCAGTGTGGGGTCGATCAGCCCACTGTAATCAAGTGGATACTGCCCCGAATGATGCATGCAGTCGTTACAGGCTGCCTCAAACCAACACCCATTTCTAAACTATACCCCTTGGCTGGCATCGCACCACCAAACATAAGACGCAAAGTCAAATGCGCCGAAGAAATGCGTAAAGCAATCAACCAACCGTCCCACTGCTTGTATAATCAGATACCCCCAACACCAAGATTGAAGTCTCGAAGCAGCTTTCTGAAATCCACACAACCTCTCACATCCGGCCCTGAAAATGAGAGACTCCAACTCTGGCAACAAATCGCACCAGAGGATTTCATTACTCCAAAGGAAGGCCTCCTAACTGGCAAGAGCCTTGACTGGCGGACCTGGAAATCCCTAAACAGATTAAGAACCGGAGTTGGTAGAACAAAGGACAACCTCGAGCGGTGGGGAATGCTTCGGCAGGGAGAGACACTATTGTGTGACTGTGGAGACCTGCAAACCGCCTCACACCTAAGATGCTGCTCCATGTGCCCAACAAGTTGCACATCTCAGGACCTAATGCTGGGCAACACACAAGCTATCGATGTTGCCAGATATTGGGAAAAAATAATTTGACGTCGCCGACACGAAGAAGAAGACTGTATATATTTTTTTCACAATACGGTAAGTAAGGTTTCATATATTCAATTCGAATTTGGTGTGCAATAAACAATATGTAGTTGTGTGTTTCGTTGATTTTTGTGATCATAAAAATAGTGAATGACCCATCGTAGAGAAAAGATTTTGTGTTAAACAATTGATGAATTCAATCCATTTATTTTTCATCCCAATTAAGAATCTAGTAGGATACTTTTCCATTAATTTGACAGAAGTAAATTTTTTTGGAATTCATACTCTGGCCAAAGTGGACTCGATTCTACAAACATGGCAAATATTATAAGGACACGCCACTTAGCACGAGGGCTAACACCAGTCAGTCTCCAGAACCCAGCACGTCAAGACATGCCACAGTCCTCAATACCTAAAGGCCCCACGAACCGCCAACGAATCTCGACTTTACTCGCTTCCATCGACAATTAGTTAGCAGAACTAACAGTGGTGACCCTGTGAAGTGTTGCCACAAAACTATTAATGTATAAATTAAAGAAGTTTCCTGGAGATATAACATGATGTTGTATATAAAATCATTCAATTTTAAACTAAAAAACTTGTTAAATTTACACATTGTAATTATGAAATTCTATCAAGAATTATCGATCCAAAAAATCAAACACTATAAAACTATCACAAGAATTAAAATATGTCAATGAAGCATTCAAGTATGTACTGAGAACTTTAATCAATTAGGAATGTATATCTCTTATAGATTAATCAGAGAAACGTTAATCTCTTTTCTTTATAAAGTAATAAGGGTTCACCACATAGTTTTATGAAGAATTTCGATTTATCTTACAAGAAGATAGCTAGCAACATTATATACAATATTTATTTTATTTTCACAGTAAATATGTCATCTAAACTCTTAACAATAAAAAAAAAATAACACCGTTGTCACAAACATATTATTATTTTCACAATTATTTTGTCACATTATTTTTAAGTCATAATCTTTTACAGATTTATAAACTTCCGTCTCAAATCATCGGGAAATCGTAAGATTTGGCAAACCATTTCTTATATAGAAATGTGATCTCACATGCACCGGTGATTTGGTTGCGATAACTAGGCTGATGATGATGAACTTTTTATATATAATGAATGTTCAGGTTAATTATCCCATGTATTGATAATTAGCTGGCGATGGAGGCTCCGGGTGCTGCCCGGGCGGGCAGGCAAGGCTCAGGATGTGACAGGAGCGACACAGAAGTCTCCCCCGCAGCGGGTAGCAGCGCTTGTCGGGCTCGTCCGTCAGCTGCATGCCGCACTCCTCACACATGTAGCAGTCCACGTGGAAGTCCTTATCCATAGATACCACGCGTACGGTCTCCTCTGTTCCTTCCACCGGCGTAATTCCTAATAAACAAACAGGAAAAATGTTAATTCATTATTTCCTGCCTTGTGCGTCTGACTTGGAACTATAGAGCCGCTTTAAAATATTAAAAAAGGGTTAATCTGAGTAAACTTATTTTTGGATAAAACATAAATTAAACACATAGCATTGTATTATAAAATGTAGATGGTAGAATTACAGGTGTGCTAAGGTTATGCTGCAGTACGGTCCATACAGTTTGGCAACCTTATGTGTAAATTTATTAAAAATTAAATTTTATGTGTTTGTTAGCAAAATAAGTATTTCCCAAAATATAAACTGTTTTATTTTATTTTATATTCCAATGCAATATATTTTTGGTTAGAATTAGTCTCCTTATATACGCTGATGCTTTGTCCGATATTCCCGATGAAGCCGAGGAGATCGAAGACAGCGACGATGATGGGGGATGAATATATATAAACAAATAAATATATGCGATTTTTTTTGTAAGCAATTCCTTAAAAAAACAATTGGCCTCCAATGCGTGGACTGGAGATTGTTAAAATGGTTGATTTTAGATAAATATGCCTGCTTACCTTTCCCACAGCTCGCACATTTAGGAGCAAACATTCTATGATAATCGTTGACACAATATATCTTATTGTCGACATCCACAGTGAAGGGAACGCCGTCCAAGCATTCATTGCAAATGCAGCATCTGAAGCATCCAGGATGATATGATTTTCCCATAGCTTGAAGTATCTAAAAAACACAAAATAAATCAATACTCCATGAGCAAGGAAAATTAACCAAAGAACTTAACTTATCTGTCATTTTTATGGTGCTTACCATTAAAATATGGTTTCGTTTATAGCATATCTGTTTGCCAAGATAAGAGGACATATTGGAATTTGATGTTTAATATATGTAAATGAACCATACCAAAAATTACTTTTTATCCTAAATATATATTTTGAATCTATTTTTTTTACGTATGAATTTTTCTCTTGTAGTTTTTATGTTTTATATTGTTTTTTAAAATATATATTTTTTTTTAATTGCGTTTATAAATGCAAAAAAAAAGTTGTTCAAAAATCTAGTTTATATATATTTGATACAGTTTCTCTAACATACTTATTACACTACTGCTTCACATTCACATATAGTTCGTGAAATATATTGGTTCAGTAATTGACTGTGAATATTGTGTTTTATTTATAGCCGGGATTCAAACTCTGAACTTATTTCACGAGTGCGCTGGCAACATTACTTTTTTATTGACAACATATGATGCAGAAACATATATTTAATATAAATAAATACATTATATAATCACAAACCATTTCCATTATAAGATGACCACAGATGGCACACTTCTCAGCAGTTTGTTGAAATCCGGAATACTGAAAAATAATATTGAAAAATGATAGCAAAATGAACAGTTAGATCTAAATATAACTAAATAAAGATATATTAATAGGATTTTATTCATAGGCACATCAATGCAACAGGATCTAGCAAATTATATATCTTTTGGTATCTTCTTTAAAGTATGAGATTTCTAGAAATAATATGTAGTAGTATTATTAAGATTGTTATCTTATAATTCTTGGAACGACTACAATTCGATAAACAGTTTATTTGAAGCTGGATTTAAATTAATTATTTCAAGGGAGCAATCATAAAATAGTATATTTCAAAATTATGCTATATGAAACAAATCAAATCCGCTTACTAAATAATCTTCTTCACAGTAAACCCTTCCGTGGACATTGTAAAACGCTTTTCCCCGCAGAGCTCTTCCACAGGAGCAGCAGATGAAGCAGTTGGTGTGATACAAGTTGCCCATCGCCTGACAAGCCTGGCCCGCGCCAGTCACCTTCTCTCCGCAAGTGTGACAGATACCTGATTAAAAATCAACAGGATTACACATATGTTTTTGATATCAGTCGATTGAAAATAATTGCAGATTCAACCAAAATTGAGGACAATCTCAAACGGAATCTTTAGATATGATATATATGATATTCGAAAAATTGTTTTCTCGATTTACAAGTAAACAATTTCTCGTGGGCAATTTTGTGGTACATCTTTACCTCCCTGAACCCATATTTTCCGTCAGCACACTCTTTAATATTACATTTACACTCTTTAATACGAAATAAGTATCTGAATTTTGTCCATCTTAAAATGAAACCCTCGTCATTCCATCGTCAAAATATTTGGATCACAGAAGTAGATTAAGGCCAACGAGATAAGCGATCTTCCGTAACGAGAAAAAAATAAACAATCGACAAACCAAAATATTCTCCTTCTTCATCTTGTCGTTCCATTTCTTCTTCAAGCTGGCGGGTGAGTTCTTCGACTTTCCGCTGGGCCTCGGTGGGGCCGGTCGGCCGCGGCGGAGTGACGCTGTAAGGAAGCAGTCCCTTTCCGCGGCCGCCGGAGCCACGAGAGCCGCCGCTTAACTGAGACACGGAGCTGGGCGTCGGGCTCGGGGAAGGACTCGGGGCCGGGCTGGCGCCCAGGAAGCTGTCGCTGCTGGCCGGGAGCTTGTTGCCGGAGAAGGCCAGCGGCGTGTTGAGGGGCGTGCAGAACTGGGAGGCGCTCCCGCCGGTCATGCACACATAGTCTGAGCCGTCAGCATCTTCTGACATTTGCATTCGACCGTGATAAGCTTTCGAGTTGGGTTTTTCAGGATAACGTTGATGGCTCGATGGTCTGCTCGCAGAGTCAAGAATGTTTTTAACCGTCTGCGACGTCGGAACCGAATGAAAGTATTTGGGGGACGTTGCGTTCTCGACCCCGGTCGCGATGTTAGCTTTCGGTCTCTGAGCACTCGGAGTGATGGACGCATAGATCGCGTTGGAGGGAACGGTGACGACCTTGTTGGCAGGAGCGGCAGGTATGTTGTAGTCGGCGCCAGGCTGACGCTCCAGGGTGAGGCCGTGGAAAGAGGCGATCGTCGCCGCCGGCTCAGAGGAGAGCGGCTGCTGAGAAGTTTGCCCGTAAGGATGGCCGCCGCGGACGATCTGTCGGGCGACTTGTGGAGCCACTTGCGGGCCCGGCTGAGCGCGAGATGCGTAGTCTCCGGTGTATCCGGCGTATCGGTATCGATCGGAGGCGAAGTTCTTTAGCTCCTGGAGGTTCTCGTAGACGGGCGGAGCCTCACGGAGAGGAGCGCCGGGCCCGGGCGCCTGAGCGCTCGGAGCGACTTACGGCTGCGCCTGGCGGTGATAGTGAGGAGTGCGGTTTTCGTAGTGCGAGGGCTCGCAGTCCCGCCCCGGGGGGCGTTGGTCGCGACCGAGGTCGCGCGCGCGTTGCACCGCGTTCAGCGACTGTGCGGGGCTCACGGCTCTGTTAGACATTATCGATTCGGGCGGCTTACTGTTGAAAGCGGAAGCGATTGTTTCGACTCTTTTGGGAGTGGCGTATTTGGACGCCGCGATGATGTTCGTTCGATCGTATATGACGTAGTCTCGAGGGGGACCGGCGGCCGTGGGATTCGGACCGTCGACGACTAAGCTTTCGATCGCTCCAACGGTCTTTCGCTTGCTGAGAGGTGAACTTCTGATCATCGACTCGTAAGTGTCGTCCGCGTAACTGACATCTTCGTCTCCTATCTTTTTCCTTTGGAAACCGGCCAGACGGTTCGTATCTCCGAACACGATATTGTGTGACGCGGATACGTTATGCGAGCGTTCGTTCACTTCAGACCGATTTCCGTGTGCGTAAAGACAATTCGATTCGCCGTCCACGGTATTCTGTGACATGGACATGTTCCGTAGACGTTCCCCCCCGTCCGACCGTTTCTCGAGTGCTTCCAGGAGATGAGCATCAAAAGAGGTTAAATGAGTTACTCAGGGTGACTCGTTTTCTCGGAAATTTTTCGAAAGATACGAACGGATGTAAAGAAAGCCATCGAGACATCGGTGACCGCACAACTGACAGAAGATAAAGAACTGAGAACTGGGCTGCCAGGCGAGTGAACAAAATCCGTTGAAGATTATTTTTCTCTTGGGAGTTCTCACAAGTTATTCACGATATGTACAAGAGTTTTTAATTAAGAAATTTATTACATTGATGATTTTACCGGACTCTTGCTTTTTTTTGTTTCTAATCAAAATAATATTTTAATCATTACATCGAATATTATTAAATGATTAAGACTAACTATCAAATTACTTTTATGTGCTGACACCAAAGTTGTCGAGTACAATTCGTATCAAAATCTTGGAGCTAGATTTTGATAAGAAAAAAAAAACAGTCTTCACAAACCCCCATAAGCGGGCCAAATTTTCGAACTTAACCTCGGGGTCTCCCGGATCTTTCAACCGAGCCCCAGTATGAGATAGTGCCCAGCCGTAATGAAAGGTATATTAATAACTTCTTAGGTTTTCACGGCCAGATTTGATATTGTGGCTTTTGGGTTTAGCCGTGTGTGGCGAATTTCTTCTCTCCGATATTTCGACCGCCATTGCAGGGGTCTTCGCCAAAAATACACAAAGCAGACATACCACTACGACCTTTTGTGAGCGCTAGAGGGGCACCGACTTACAACCTGGCGCAACATTAAGCAAGACTTCTACAACAGCAGATCGGAAACACCTCATCGTTTGTGAAGGACTTTACACATTTTGTGAATACTATAAAACAGATTACACTGTCTAAGACAGATCTATTGGTCAGTTTTGATTTGGTGTCTTTGTTCACAAATGTCCCACTAAAAGAAACTTGATTGGAGAGGTGTATCCAAAAAATGTTTTTTTTTTTTTTTTACAGTTGACAGTTATGGCATTATTCCGTCACTGCCTTACGTCTACGGCCACCCAATGGCGTCAGCACTGGCAGAGCATCTGGCTGACACGGGACATAAGTTTTCATTCGAACCCGAAATCGTGGCTCGAACACAAGGAAAACATGCACGCCTAGTAAGGGAAGCCATTGAAATCAAAAGACATCCCATCAACATCAACAGGGATGATGGCTTGATTCTCAAAACAGCATGGCTTCCGCCTCTAGTACATACTCAAAAACATAGACAGACAAGCAAGGACATCCACAGTCCGACATGACGTTCGTGGAGGTACTCTACTGAGAACGTAACCACCGCACACGATTACCCGACATGACGCCCGGGGAGGTACATTAGGCCAACGGCTAAACTACATCCTGACACCAATTCACAACAAAGTCATCAACCCTGAAGAAGACCCCTGCAATGCCGGTCGAAATATCGGAGAGAAGAAATTCACCACACACGGCTATGCCCAAAAGCCACAATATGAAAGGTATATTAATTATATCATATGGTTAGATTTAAAAATATTTATTTTATTTTATTATTATGTTTAACGTTTACCGTATCTTTATTATGAGCATTGATTACAAATGCCTTTTTCAAATCTGAACTACAATCACAAAATAATATCAATAATTTCTGAAAATTGTTGTAAAACATTTTTTTATATTTTTTAATAAGGTAGAATATAATATGTGTGTATAATACAATGGACTGAACATAAAAATAGATTCACTTCATATTACTTCAAGAAACTTAAATTAAATTTCTTTATTTGTATAAACGTCTTATGATATTTATAATTACATATTTAACTGTAAATTACATTAATGTATAGTGTTAAAGATTACGATCAGTAGTAAAATTTTAGTTTAGTAAGTAACAGTAGATTTGCAAAACTAAAGTAAAATAAAAAAACAATAAATAAAATATCTGTGCTAGTGCTAAGAAATTATATTTTTGTAATATTGTAGGTTTACATAAAAAAAAATATGGCTGTATGAATTTGCTCAATGAACAAAACATAGCCGGAGTATAAGATTTCATACAAATCCGGAACTGGTTCTTGTCTCATTGTGTAACAGGTTCATGGGCCTATGTTTAAATACTTATTTCGAATATTTCTGCGATTTTGTGTTTTATTTTGTTGTCAGTATGCTTATTACTTATTAGCCATTTGAGCATTTTACTTATTGTTGTTGAATCTTTAATTATATTATTATTATCTATGACTATAGAAGTGATGCCGACATCATCTGTCGGTTCTTGTGAGGTTTATATTATTATTTACTAGTTATAATAAATAAACCGCCTTTATTAATTAATATATCGAGTTGATATTTAATATCTAATCATGTATGATATGGAAGAGGATCAGTATGAGGAAGAGGACGCCGAAGAAATATCATCAGAACTTTGGCAAGAAGCCTGTTGGATTGTAATAAACGCGTACTTCGATGAAAAAGGTCTCGTGAGACAGCAGCTCGACAGTTTTGATGAATTCATACAAATGTCTGTTCAAAGGATTGTGGAAGACTCGCCTCAGATTGATCTGCAGGCCGAGGCCCAGCACGCCTCGGGGGAGATCGAGACGCCGCCTCGGTATCTGCTCAAGTTCGAGCAGATCTATCTCTCTAAGCCGACTCACTGGGAGAAGGACGGTGCCCCGTCCCCCATGATGCCCAATGAAGCGCGCCTTAGGAATCTCACGTACTCTGCCCCGTTGTACGTCGACATTACCAAGACCATCGTCAAAGAAGGGGAGGACCCCGTGGAGACGCAGCACCAGAAGACATTCATAGGGAAGATTCCCATTATGCTGCGTTCCACCTATTGTCTACTCAGCGGCCTCACCGACCGAGATCTCACTGAACTTAACGAGTGCCCGCTCGACCCCGGCGGTTACTTCATCATCAACGGTTCAGAAAAGGTACTAATAGCTCAAGAAAAAATGGCGACCAACACTGTGTACGTGTTCAGCATGAAAGACGGCAAGTTCGCCTACAAAGCTGAGATCCGATCCTGCCTGGAGCATAGCTCGCGGCCCACCTCCACGCTGTGGGTCAACATGATGGCTCGCGGCGGCCAGAGCATCAAGAAGTCCGCCATCGGCCAGCGCATCATCGCCATCGTGCCGTACATCAAGCAAGAGATCCCCATCATGATCGTGTTCCGAGCCCTCGGGTTCGTGGCCGACCGAGACATATTGGAGCACATAATTTATGATTTCGACGATCCAGAAATGATGGAAATGGTGAAGCCTTCCCTTGATGAAGCTTTCGTCATTCAAGAGCAGAACGTGGCCCTGAACTTTATCGGGGCACGTGGAGCCCGTCCTGGCGTGACAAAGGAGAAGAGAATCAAATACGCCAGAGAAATCTTGCAGAAAGAAATGTTGCCGCACGTGGGAGTTTCCGACTTTTGCGAAACAAAGAAAGCTTATTTCCTGGGCTACATGGTGCACCGCCTGCTGCTGGCCTCACTCGGACGGAGGGAGCTCGATGACCGTGATCACTACGGTAACAAGCGCCTCGACTTGGCTGGGCCCTTGCTCGCCTTTCTCTTCCGAGGACTCTTCAAGAATTTGATGAAAGAAGTGCGAATGTACGCTCAAAAGTTCATCGACAGAGGAAAAGATTTCAATTTGGAACTCGCTATTAAAACTAAAATCATCACTGACGGCTTGCGGTACTCTCTGGCCACAGGAAACTGGGGCGATCAGAAGAAAGCGCATCAAGCCCGAGCCGGAGTGTCGCAGGTGCTGAACAGACTGACCTTCGCCTCTACTCTCTCCCATCTGCGGCGGGTCAACTCCCCCATCGGTCGTGACGGCAAGCTGGCCAAGCCTCGTCAGCTGCACAACACTCTGTGGGGGATGATCTGCCCGGCCGAGACGCCCGAGGGGGCCGCCGTGGGGCTCGTGAAGAACCTTGCGCTCATGGCCTACATCTCTGTGGGAAGTCAACCCTCGCCCATTTTGGAGTTCTTGGAGGAGTGGTCGATGGAGAACTTGGAAGAGATAGCTCCTTCCGCGATAGCCGATGCTACTAAGATCTTTGTCAACGGTTGCTGGGTCGGAATACATCGAGACCCGGAACAGCTGATGGCGACTTTACGCAAACTAAGAAGACAGATGGATATCATAGTATCCGAAGTGAGCATGATCCGGGACATCAGAGATCGAGAAATTCGTATATACACCGATGCCGGTCGTATTTGTAGACCTTTACTTATTGTCGAAAATGGAAATCTTTTATTAAAAAAGAAGCACGTCGACATGTTGAAAGAGAGAGATTACAGCAACTACGGCTGGCAGGTGTTGGTGGCCAGCGGCGTGGTGGAGTACATCGACACCCTGGAGGAGGAGACGGTGATGATCGCCATGAGTCCAGACGATTTAAGACAAGAAAAAGAATACGCTTATTGTACTACGTATACTCACTGTGAAATTCATCCGGCTATGATTTTAGGCGCTGGCGCTTCTATTATTCCGTTTCCTGATCACAATCAAAGTCCTAGGAACACTTATCAAAGTGCTATGGGTAAACAAGCTATGGGGGTCTACATCACCAATTTCCATGTTAGAATGGACACTCTAGCTCACGTTCTTTACTATCCCCATAAACCGCTGGTGACTACAAGGTCTATGGAGTATCTACGATTCAGAGAATTGCCAGCCGGGATAAACTCGATAGTAGCTATTCTGTGTTACACCGGCTACAACCAAGAAGACAGCGTTATTCTCAACGCTTCTGCAGTGGAGAGGGGATTCTTCAGATCTGTGTTTTACCGTTCTTACAAAGACTCGGAGTCTAAACGCATCGGGGACCAAGAGGAACAGTTTGAAAAGCCCACTAGAGCCACCTGCCAAGGAATGCGTAATGCCCTTTATGATAAGTTGGATGACGATGGAATCATCGCACCCGGTATTAGGGTATCCGGAGATGATGTCGTTATCGGGAAAACGATAACGCTTCCGGAAAACGATGATGAACTAGACGGCACAACAAAAAAATATTCGAAGAGAGATGCTTCCACATTTCTCCCAAACAGTGAAACCGGAATTGTGGATCAAGTAATGTTAACTTTGAATAGTGAGGGATACAAGTTTTGTAAGATAAGAGTGCGATCAGTACGTATTCCTCAGATTGGGGACAAGTTTGCTTCTCGACACGGGCAGAAAGGAACCTGCGGAATACAGTACAGGCAAGAAGACATGCCATTCACCTGTGAAGGACTGACTCCAGACATTATTATCAACCCGCACGCCATCCCTTCCCGTATGACCATCGGCCATTTGATTGAATGCATTCAAGGCAAGGTGTCTTCAAACAAAGGAGAAATTGGAGACGCGACACCATTCAATGATGCCGTGAATGTGCAAAAGATATCCACACTCTTGCAAGAGTACGGGTATCATTTAAGAGGCAATGAAATTATGTACAACGGCCACACCGGGCGTAAAATTAATGCTCAAGTATTCTTAGGTCCTACTTATTATCAAAGACTCAAACATATGGTGGACGACAAGATTCATTCTCGTGCCAGAGGTCCCGTGCAGATCCTGGTGAGGCAGCCCATGGAGGGCAGAGCTCGAGACGGAGGATTACGTTTCGGTGAGATGGAGCGAGATTGTCAGATAGCCCACGGTGCAGCTCAGTTCCTTAGAGAGAGATTGTTTGAAGTGTCCGACCCCTACCGCATACACGTTTGTAACTTCTGTGGGCTGATAGCCATCGCTAACTTGCGCAATAACACATTTGAATGCAAAGGTTGCAAGAACAAGACTCAAATATCCCAAGTGCGACTACCGTATGCTGCTAAACTGCTTTTCCAAGAACTCATGTCTATGAATATCGCTCCTCGCCTTATGGTAGTCAATTAAAATAACTTTCTCTTTAGATAATGTAAGATTTATTTTATTTGTACTCGTGTTTTAAATAAATAAAGTATCTATTGTAACAAAATACAAAACTATTTTTTATTTATTATTTTGAATTTTATTGTATTAGTAAAATTTACATGATTGTAGAACTATTATTCATCATTGATCTAAGAATCTCTATCTAAGAAAAAAAGTATAATTATTGACATTACACTAATTTATTTATCAGGGCAGGTCAAACGTCTGTTGTCAAATCATCTGTAATGTTAGTGGTGGATTATTTTTTAATAAAACAATTGCATTTCCATATAGGTTGTTCATATTATTTTATTTGTATAAATAAAAAATATACTTAAAATACATAATGTGTTTAAAATAAGATGCAATATGAATATATAATTATGTAATCATTCTAGATATTTTTTATAATGTTAGAGGTAGATTAGATTATTATTATTTTCAACTCCTGATTTCATTGCATAAATTAAATCAAATTATTTTGGTGATTAAATTCAGTCAAAATGAGAGTACAAACCATAATTATTATATTTAGATGGAAATCATAACAATAGATACACTTGAGTATAAAAATAAGTACTCTTAATATAAAAAGTCAACATATGCTATTATTTGTATTTTATAAATAATGATAAATGCACATATTGTAAAGTTCCTAAATCTATAAAATTATAATTTTAATCTACAAATATGCCATTGTGTTGGTTATGGGATTTTAATTTTATCCCAGCTCTTCATAGGACTGAAACTTATTTGAATATGTTGATGCATATAAATAATTTTAATCCGGCTAAACATTTAGTATGCGAATACACATAAGAAAGCTGAATGCACAATATCTGATGATGAAACATGTCATGATGTTTACCCCCTCCAGAAAAAATAAGATGACTAGACAAAATAAAAACATATCTCAATTCAAATATGAACCAAGTAAAAAATATTAACTTCGATACTTAGCTCCTTTCAACAAATATAATTTATTGATTTGAAAATATTATTGGCAAATTTATACCCTTTTTGTTTGTAACAAGGCCACCATGACTTACTTGATAATGTATAAAAATGGTATTTATAACCCTGGAAGCATTTTCATTTTGTTGGAAGCGTTTAAAATCAACTACATTGTACACTATATTGTTTAAATATATATTTTAATCACTTTAAATAAAGATATAACAAAAACTTAATACAGCTCTGGATTTTATTTATATGACAAAAAATATATTATGTTTTTAAATATGTTAGGTTTCACAGGTATGGTAAAATTACTTAATTAAATTAAAAAACTGATACACAAAAACACAACAGTGTGTATTTTTGACTACATGAAATATTCACATGTGTAAACTAAAAAAAGATTACAGGTATAATAAGATATTAATGTAAAAACATTTTCGTTATTATTTAACATTTGTAAAAGGTATGTAATAATATTAAGGTATGTAAATATACTAATTTTAATTCTTCATTTAAAAAGGGGAATATATAGTAAAATTTTAGAGAATCATAGTGCCTTTTCATTTTATATTTTTATGGTGAATAACAATGGCTATAAAATAAAATAACAACATTTAAATAGAAAAATTCTAATAATTACTGTGAAAAAGTAAAAAAGACAATTTTAGAGTTAGAATATATCAGTAAGTTCTTATCAAATTAAAATAATTGTGATACTAAAATCACTAGATTTATTTTAAATAACACAAATTATTATCAATGTTCTTTACACACTTCTCTCATATTATACTTTTGCAGTATCGAACAACACATATCCTTTATTTGATATTAGAGTAAATTTATTTTTATATTAACGTCTCTGAGATTCCTCATCCTCTGGTTCTTCTTCATCTTTTGGGCGTGACCATTTTATCATTGTCTCTGGAGATCTATACAGGAACACCAACTTAGCAAACAAATCTTCTTCGAGAGCTAGTTCATCAGATTCCCTCACCTTAAAGAATAGAAGAAGCAAAATAAAATATTATAAAACAGATACCAACTATTTCCGAGTTGGAGAAAAAATATTTATTTGAAAAGTAAAATAATTAAATTTTATTTATAACAACTTGGTTTACAGTTAATTGTCTACTACTTTCGGTAGCACCCTTTACCATCTTCAGGACAACACTACATCTAAAATAATATATACAGTGGTACCTTGACATACGAGTGCCCCAACATATGAGTTTTTTAAGATACGAGCCGTCGTGCGAGCGATTTTTTGCTTTGAAATACGAGCAAAATTTGAGATACAAGCAATCGACTTAGTAGGTCGGCCGGTTGCACATGTACCGCGCGTCACGCTTTTGTGTGAATCTTCCGAACACGGTCAGAGAATCAGTTATCAGTGTGCTCTTGCTGTCAAACCATCCTTGATAAGTTGTGCTCGCTATTAATTTCAATGGAGAAATTTGCTTTGAGCTACGAGTAATTTGAAATACGAAAAAGGTTGCGGAAAGAATTAAACTCGAATGTCTAGGGTACCACTGTATTTTCATTACAAATTCTATTAACATGTTGAACACCATGAAGGTCAACGTTAACCTCCCAGTCAGAAGAGTCATCATGTGATTTTCACGTATATTAGCATGTATATTTTGTCACTCTATTAGTGTATTGATCCGATGTCTACTTATAAGTTATTATTTAAATTGAACTCACCAAGTATATATCCAAACACAATTGTAATACTCTATCAACATTAGGAAGATCTTCAAACATTATTTTGTTGCAAATGCCGGAGAAATATCCTCGAATACTTCGAGACGCTAAGAATACAAACGTTGTGTAGAGACCAATTATTCTGTAAATAATAATAAAAAATAATGTAAATTTACCAAGCTGTATTACTTTAGGAAATAATGATATGATTATTTAACTTTTTCATTTAAAATTGCACTTGCCCGCTTCCAGAAATGAAGTTTAATGTAGTAGGGAACAATTTTTCACTAAAAGTGTACATAACTAACTGTGCACAATCAGCGTAAGGAATTTGGTTAAGATATGTTCGGAAATTGTAGTCGCCGCATTGTTCTTTGACTTCCCACCACATTGAGCCGTGAGTTTCAGGTCCACCGTGATTTAATTTCAATGATATATTTCTAAAAGTGGCGTCTTTCGAACCTGAAATATTATGTCCATCGTTATAAAAAAAATCAAAAGTTAGATAACATTATAGATATTTAAGCAATGAACAATGTCTTACGAAAATCTTCAACCATCAGCTGGTGAACTGCTTTACTGGTTCCTTTATTGAAAACTTTTATAAACTTAGGGAACATATTCTCCATCAAAATCCTAGAAATTAATAAAATTGAACATTAGTAATTAAAAAATAATAATTAATAAATCATGAGAGTTACACATCCTTCAATGGACAAAATAACAACAAAATATATTTCCATAATTTAATTCTCAGACGGAACATGTGACAAATGTACCATTCTTTAAAAAATCTATCACAGTACTACTAGAATAATATATCTGCCTTTTAATGTCAACATAAGAATATACCAAACAGTCATAATATAATTGAAAAGATATAGTTTTTTGGTGCTTTATTTTCAAGTAAGTAGCTAAATCGACGTAGTAAAGATATATAATAGGAAAAAACTATTAATCTATGTAAAACAGACCAAGAATAATGAAAAAACTTGAGAATGCCTACTAACGACAATATATATAATGACATCTCACCACTGGGAAGTATTTTTTCCATCCAACATATCAATTAAAGCGTCTCTCTGCGGATTACGTTTACCAGAAACAAAAGGTTCTAAAGGCACATCAATCTCTTCAGTGATAGTCGATGGATTGTCTTTGCTGTTGCTTTTGTGAGATAAGACATAGGTAAACTTCACGTTGAGTGTATCATCTGAAATATTTACAAAATATAGCTTTTTAACTAAAAGTCCACTCTAAAACTGCAAAATTATAATTTTTATGGTGTTTTTTAGATGAGGTTTTTTTTTTATTAATCTAAAATAATTACTTGAAGCGGCATCAAGGCGAAGTCTGTCAATATCGGGAGGAGAGATTCCCCAAATGTTTGTTGAGTTGCCATTCAATACGACGGCTGCCAAATCATCAAATATGTAGTTGGACAAAAATGTCTGAGCAGTGCGATCTTTTTTGTATATATAATTCAAGGTATCCCATTGGCTTTCAGTAAATCTATGAAAATAAAAGTGATTACAATAAATGACTCAATTAATAAGTTACAATTATTAATCAAGTAATAACAACATATAAAAAACATACACTTCTATATTATTTGTTTGGGCAGACATGGTGTATATTGGTAAATAAGGGCCCATTCTTATTTTAACGGTAACATCATAGGGTGGATTGGATTCACCGACAGTGTTGCCAAATGCGAAAAGAACCAACGGGAACCAAATCAAAGCTATTATAAAAGCCAGGGCTGAGCCACCCAAGAGGTACTTGACTATTGGCTTCTTTTTTTCACCCCTAGGTTGAGGATATTCACTTTCCGCATTGCGCGAACACTAAAACAAAATAACATAAATATGTAAATCATGTTTTTTAAGAAATATAAAATGTAAAAGATAAATGAAAAATAACATACAATTTGATTACAGAAGTTTATGCATAATTTAGTTTATTTACCTTCAATTGGAAAATGTTTGCAAAAATATCTTCCATTTTTAACCAATCTGAAACAGTCATAGACGTGTCCGTCCAAATCCAATCCATAAGAGTTCGCAATTCGAAAAGGAATGGTATTATCATGAATCTAAAAAACAAAAATTATATAATAATTGCCATAAAAGAAGTAAAAATATACTAATTTTACAGATTACATATATTTGATTGTAAAGAATTAAATATTTAAAGGTTCGTATAACTCAATATCCACAGTAATCACTAACCCTTTAAAGAGAAACATATTAACGTAGTTGTATCCTTTACATAAAAAGTTTCCGAGGATTCTTGAGGGATAACCGCATCTTATTTGATAGGCAGACAGAAGCAAGTAGATGCACTTCACCATGTACCACAACGGAGGAGGCGGCAATGCATTAAAGTTCCTAAAAACATTTAATCATTTAATACAATAGAATTTATATAATGAAAAATATTCAATAACATCATATTACATAAGATATAAACCTTTCAGTGACTGCTGGTAATATAAAGAACATCCAAACATGTACTACAATAATAAGACATATTTGAAATATAATTTTCCCCAGAATAAACTTTCGAAGAAACAATGCTCTATCTATCACGATTAAGCCAAACTGAAGAATCAGCATGACTAAAAATGGAATGGGAACTTTGTTTTCTTCAAGGTAAGCTTGGACACCTCCATCACCTTGTTGAGTCTGGAAACAAGAGTTATAATTATTAGTGTCCAATGTGTTCATATTATTTATGAATATTACTTTTAAAAAACAAAAATAAAACTCACTCCAAATGCGGAAAATCCGAAAATCACAACCATAAAGTTGAAGAAATCACATATAAACATGTAAGCGTACACGTCAGCTTTAACTCTGGATGTCGGGTCTACCATGCGGGTGTAAAACTCCTTTAATGGTTCTCCATATTTCATCGTCCTATTAAAAATATTCCGATATAAAATAAAAATATAATTTTTCATTAGATTATTACAAAATGATAGTAAAAAAATAGGCTTACGATAACTTAACGACACCGGGAAAGTTTTTGTACGGCTCATCTCCATCGGTTGAAACTTTAACCATCTGCATGCATTCTGAAGGTGGATCCATCTTGTCATCAAGCCTTTCTGTTTCGGCAGCCGGTTCTGTGTTTTCAGCAGAGTTATCATTGGAAATGTCTTTTTCATCAAGATTTTGACTTTTTTCAGAGGAATCTAATGATTTTTCTCCAGGACTTTGAGACGATACAGAATTCTTTCGACTCACTTCACAAACGGTGTCAATGCCATCTTGTTCCGATGACGGATCACTTTTAACACTCGATGTAATCGCATTTTCTTCTTCTGATTTTTTAGCTTCCAGTTTTCTAAATTCATAAATATTAAATCATTTAAAATAATATATTCAAAAAATGATTTCGTAACAACCTAAAAAATATACTCACTCTGCGTGTTTCTTTGCAAACATCTGTCCAATACTCAAGCCTTGCCCTTCCTTTATTTTTGTCAATTGATCGGGAGATATTGGATATGTTCCATCGTCACAAACATTAGAAGATGTTTTGGATTTCCATAGACCAAGAGAAATCAGCATGAATCTAAAAAAGATACATACAAATATCGGTATTAAACGTTTTTATGAAGCAATTTTTATTTCTTTCAATTTGTGAATGTACAGATTTTTTTTTATCTAAAAAAGTTCTATGTAAATAATATGCCTCGTCTTTTTAAACAAATAAATCAAATATTTTATAATAATACTTACCGATGAAAGAAAACGATAAGAAGTAGTATAAGGTCGTAAAGAGCGTAATTCTTCTTTTTTTCTATTCCGATTATTCTAGGCGCACTAAATGGCATATTATCTGGAATAAGGGTTTGATTCCAAGGAAGAATCTCATATTGAAACATACATTTGATGAGAACGATAACCTGAAAATACCAAATTATATAAAAATAAAAATTAACACACCGTAGTTAAATAGTGTAATCATTGATATTTTTTTATCGTTTATGTATATTATACATAAGTTTACCTCTGTGTATGCAATAATAGTGACCCAGAATGTTTTGGTCGGGCGCGGGATGGTCAGCGTTCCCCACAAGAATACCATCAACGGTAGCGGTAAAGATATTATTGTGGCAGATTGAATCTACAAAATAAATATTATTGAAATGTAAGCACCACAATCAGATAAACTATGAGATTTTCAACAAGCGAACTAAACTGTATTTTTTAACTAGCTGACCTGACGAACTTCATACCGCCTCACAATCAATAAATATTGTGTTAATTTATTTTAGCGAAATTGAATTCAGTTTTTAAATTAAGTTCAAATGAATATTCGAAATGATTTGATTAGAGATGGCGTTGTGTGTAAAACGATAGTAAAAATACATTACATACAAAATCAATGTTATCAATATATATATATTAATCAATATTACTACTATTATACCTGTATAATAGTAGTAATAAAAAACGGACTTACTAGACTATTTAATGAAATAAAAAATGATTACCTGATTCAGAAATATCATAAAATAGCACACGATGTCTGTATGGGCGAGGATCGCAAACCAAAGGGCAAAGAAGAAACGGAATATTGTCGGTTGGTCTGAGGCAAATGTTTCATCGTCATACTCTTCTATGGGTGTGGTGGATTCACTGTTGAAAACATTCACATTGTAATCAGTATAAAGGATAATATAATGTAGCAGTTATTATTGCTAAAAAGAGTAGATTATTATTGAATAAATTAATAAACACATGAAGATAATAATTAAAACACAGTAGTTACTACAAAAATAATAGAAAAGCGTGAATAATGTATAGATAAAAAAATAAATATCAATTTTTAGTGTTGATCAATAGAAATGGGTGTTAAATATAACATATTAAAGTAAAATTATATATTTTTTCTTAAAAACGTTTTTAAGAAAAAAAAATTACATATTTTTTAGCTGCGGCAAGTGAATTGTTTGCAAGTGAAATTTTTTACACTAAAACAAAATAATCACCAATTTGGATTAATAGGCTATGACTGGAATTTTACGGGTGATGGATTCACACCAACTTTTACAAATTTTAGAGCTCAGAAATCGTTTAATTTTTTTTTTATTCTCTGTCGGGGATCGAACTTGCTAAGCAAACACTTTAACCTCTGAGCTATATCCGTCAGCAAACCCTTCTATGATATAAGTGAGATAACTCGAAATATGATCTTGTCTTAAAAAATAAGAGAATTTACTTGTTGCATTTCAATAAGCAATTTATAGGTTAATTTTTACTCTTTTCAATAATATAATATTTTAAACGCACAGTAATTAATATCTTCTTAAATTATGAAGAAATATTAAGAAGTGATGTGACTTTATGAATTATCTTAATATTTCGACCGCCATTGCTGGGGACTTCTTCAGGGTTGACAACTTTGTATTTATTAAAAATTATTTATATTTTAATTGAACAAGTGATTAGAGTTATTTTTGTATTAGAAATAGTAATCTAACCCATTGCTTAATTAGTAAATATTATAAATTATTACGACCTGCGGAGCATGCAAAAGCATTGTCTTTACAAAAGTTGAAATACATTCAGAAAAAAAGCAGTGTAAATAACAATTCGGAATTTAAAAATAGTCACATCTCATTACAAAGGATATCCAAGGAATCTGTACTAAAACTTGTATTTGAATAACTATAAAATGAAAACATCTTTACAGGGAGATTGCAAAATTAAATAATTTTTTAACTATCCATTACTTTGGCAATCATTATAATGTGACATGACTGTATCTAGTACAATCCGCAATATAATACATATCTATCGCATTTAACATGACCCATTGTATCATCTGTCAGTACTTTAGTTTGAGCAAACTCTATGCTTTTTATTACTGATACACACAGTCATGATTACATAGTAACAATAAAATATAGAAAATACACTTACAATGTAGAAAGCACATGCATACACCGATTATGAAACCCAACGTAGCAAAACTAAGTAACTTAATTGATATTGTAGATTTTTTAAGCATTCTAGAATATTACCGAAAGAGAATGCTACAAAATTATTAAATACTAACTAATGTAGAACAAAAGTTGTACATATTTTTTGTAAGATTTACATGATAATCGATTTATATAGGTATTTTTTATTATTGAAATTTATTAAGTTAAATAATTTTGCTATTTTCGGTCTCACGATATTGAAATCCTTCGGGAACTATAACCTTGAAGATGGAATGGAGTAGACGCTTGACTGTCTGACGGGGAGGAAGGCGGGGGAGTCCAGGTCCAGCCCGCGCTCCATGCTGGGGGCGAGGATGCGTATCTCGGGCACACTTAGCGTACTCTCTTTGCGTCTGAAATACCTTGTGCCTTTCATACTCTACAAGCTTGCTTGACTACTTTTATGAAACAATTTATGGGATGGTAAGCCGTGTGGTAAAGTCCTTCATAAGAGGATGCTAATGTGTCGGATCTGTTTTACGTAACTTTTGAATCTAAGATTTAAAAACAAAAAAATCTACAGAATAATCATGTACAAAATTTGTAATCAAAATTCTAATTTAAATGTAGGTATTTAAGAGCTAATAAATTCCACTAATAAGTGATTACACAGATTTGTGTGTCTAGTAATGTGCTAATGAGCTGTAAAATACGATGTTATGGATTAATGTTTTGTTTAGTTTAATGGCAACATGTTTTGATATACTCACTACTAATGTTATAAAACTCACGATAAATATTATGTTTTAATAAAATGTATCACACATTATAAATTACTCAATACAATCAATAAAAGTTTTGTAAAATTGTTATGACATAAGCAATATTAGCCGGTCTCATTCAAAGTGGTGCAGAAAGATACAAACCTGCCTTTAACGCTGAGCGTGGCCCGGGGCGTGGCCTGAGGCTTGTGTCGGTCACACTCATCATCCCTGTCTTCAGACAACCTGCATGCACACACCACAAAGCTACTTAGCAAAAAAAATTAACACAAACGCAAAACAATTATCCCAGTCGATGTTATTAAACCATGATTAGTAAAAGTTTCCCGATGTTATTTGTTAATGGTCCATCGCATTTAACCGTATCAAATAGAGTCTGACTGAGCGTAATAAACAAACATTTATAAATGTATTTTATTTACCGAGATATTAACCGCCTACCAAATACAAGCTTTTCATCAAAATAACACTAATTGTTATATAAAGAGTTCAAAAATACAATACAGTAAAAGTACACACCAAAGAATTATTATATTTTTACTAATTATTTTTATATTATTATTACTAATTAATTATACAATCAATGATAACTACACAATAAGAATAATTACCAATAATAAACACTGCTTTTGGTAAAATTGTCGATGACAATTTAGTACAAGACAAAATTTACGATAAAATAATGTTTTATTCTGCTAAACAATCTACATTAATAATTATTATTATTTAATGACTTATATTATTAAACACGTACTGTAAGGTGGACACTTATAAATCACGAATTTGAAAAAAGAAGCATAATTATGCATTAACAATCATAATTCTAATAAAACAAGTTCATTAATTCAGTTAGTATTCTTGCAAATGCATATTTATTGTATTACGAATGGTTCTATAAAAAAGTTGTTACCATAAAAGTTTCTAACAATCTAACACCATGCAAAAACTGGTAAGCTTATATTTACCGGGGGTTCTTCAGCCTCATCAGTGTGGATGGCAAAGGTTCCCAAATTTGTATTGATCCGGCTCGTATACCTATTCCAAAATCTTGACTTTCCTGAAATTAAAATATAAGATATATTTATATTACCATTAACATATTACTATATTACATTATATTATATTAAGAACCGGAGCCTGCAGAACAATCTCGTGCGTCGGGAAGTGGCTTGGCAGGGAGAGTCACTGCTGTGTGACTGCAGACCTGCAGACCGCCTCACACCTAAGAAGCTGCCATATGTGCCCGACTAGCTGCACATCAAGACTTAATGCTAGGCAGCGCACATGTCATCAATGTTACCAGATTGGGCCGAAACAATTTGACGTCGCCGATGCGAAGAAAAATTATATGATTAAAATTGTTCTATTACCTTCAATAAGATCTTTTCTTTCGTTAAAACTTTGGCTACGTAACGATAATCCCGAGAGAATTTGTTGAGCCATTTCGTCAATGATATAAGAAAGCTTTCGATAAATGCCCAACCAAACTGGACATACTTGCACAGCTTATTCCAGTATGTTTCTTCTTCTGTAATATTAATAAAACGAGTGTTATTCATTTTGAAAAAAATTGAAAAAATAAATGAAGTCGTATTTTCAATTACTTGTTTTGTAAGCAGTTTAAGAAGCTGTAGCCTTCTGTTATGCATATTTTATAACAATTTAAAAATATGATTCAGATAAATTATTAAAATAAGTGTTTGTTTTTAACTTAATTTGTTAATAATATAAATGTATTTTGTACGAATATATAAATACCTGGAGCTTCACTTTCAGATTTAAGTGATCCTAATGGATGATCAGAATGTTCTGATCTGCGATCATCTTCTTTGACTGTCACTTGTACTTGTTCAGTACCGACAGCTGTGTCCTAAAATATTATTTTAATTTTAATAATTAAATCTAATAAATTGTGTATCACTTAATATTGTAAGTAATCACTAAAAATACGCTTTACATAAAGCCATATACTCCTCACAATAAATAAGAAAAATATTGATACTGTATATACATACATAACTCACAACTAATAAAAAATAACCAAACTGAGCTGCATAATACTTCGTAAGTAGTCGAACCCCTAACCCGTCTCCTACATGATGAAGTATTATGCAGCTCAGTTGTCTCTTGACAGTGATGGATTGAAGAATGCTTAGAATCATTCGAAATGCAGTCTCCTAAATTGAGGTCATATCTAACATGATCCATGTAAAAACAAGGTAAATAAATAAATATTTATTACAATTATTTACATTCTAATTGAACATTATAAACAACATTATAATGTCACCAAGTGTCTCAATGACGGCTATAAGCGCGGATTACCTATGGGTCCCTTTGAATCTGATGGGCGTACCATCTGACTACCAGGTCACAATGCAGGAGAAAATTAAATGGCTATTTAAAATGAAATATATATGTTAAATTATAATATAGATGGATTAAATATTTTATTGTGCTCCCGCATTCTCAAAAATATCAAAACACGACTTTACCATTAGCATTTAATCATACATTAATATAAAATTAATTCAGAGAAATTCGTTGTCATTTGTATTGACATGAAATGTCATTAAATTTGATAAACAATAAAAAAAAATGTATTTCTGCATTTTAGTATACGAGTATACCTGATGGATTGTGATTGAGTTTTTTTGTACAATTTTATATATAACCTTGACGAAATTTTTGTTCAGAAATAAACATTATAACATTCATCACATTCACTTTATATATTGGAGCATATGGCCACCACGAAAATCCACGAATCAGTTGCTATATTCTTTCATATCAGTTTTTGTCCCTTAAGTTAAGCCGAATACATTAGGTGTTGTCTAATATTCATCTAATATACAGCAGGATACCTGTTATACTTCTTCATATATCATATTATATTCTCTGCGAAAATTATTTATAAAATAGTGTTACATACAAAATAATTTGAAAATCATACATTACATATATACATATACACATACATACACATTGAACATCAATAAAAAAAAAACTGAAAAAAAATGGTTATAAAATTTGGGTAATTTTTTTATAATTTAAGAATGAAAAAACAACAAATACTAATATTCAAACTACACAACTACTTTATTATAATTTAGTGAAATAGTCACCGAAATAGCAATAAATAAGGGTGCAAAAAATAAGATGCAATTTTAGAAAAGGTTTTTGTTTGCTATGTACAATGAAATGATAACAAATACAAAATCATAATAATTATCATATTTTTAAGAACATACCTAAAATGTTATGAAACAACATTAATCCAATTCATTATCATAATAAAATTATATGGAGTAAATTTAATTGCAGTTTCCTATAACTATTGACAATTCAGTGATTGTCAAAATTATTATTTCAGTTTTTATTTCAAATACAAATTTATTTTACAAACACAACTATAATTATCATGTGACATGATGCAATAGTTTTTTTTTTTAATAATATTATTTTTCAAAACATTATAATTGGTTTGGGAAGCAATGAAACTACATATTAATAATATAACAAATAATTAAGCTACCTTTAAACAAAATCCTTTTATTGTTCAGATAAATTGGCAATTAATCTACAAAAAGAAGCAGCAAAAATAAAATAAAATGTAAGAATAAAGCAGTTGGTATTAATTAAAGCTTAAGTGCTACTTTACTAATCTTGAAAAATTAGACAATATTTGAAGCATGTATTCAAAACTTTGTAAATTAACAATAATATTATTTGTTAAAATACATAAAAATAAACATAAATATATTATTTAGTAATCTCTAATTATAAATGATGTTTTTTAAAAAAAACCCTTTTATAAATGCATTTTGGTTCTGTAAGATCTGTGTACATTAGCAATACAAATTAAGACACTTTACAGGTATAATTTTAACGATACTTTAAGGATATTTATGTCTTTTTTTGGACGATGTTGCCATGACAATGAATGACAATTCGCAAAACTTTTAATTTTTATCATGACAACATCCTGTTTTTGTAAATTATTACAAATAATATTATTGTTATTAATAAAAAAATAACACTAAGGCAATCGAATTACTCTGTTTACTTTAAAAAATCAATTTATGATTTATTTTCATCAAACTTGTAGTAAATAGTACAGAGGAAATTAAATACAGTGTGCATTATACGAAAAGATATTTCATGTTATAAAGTATTTATAGCATATTCACACATCTACTTTTACATAAATTTCTATCAATTAAGAGATTTCAATTTCTTTTAAGGGTATACGACAGATTTGAATACAATAAAATCATAATATATAATAATATCAATGTCTACTACGATGTGTTGCTAAAAAATAAATAAAAAATGCTAATTAAATGTAGAATAAACATAATAGAAGAAGTCTACACCAAGCAGTGAAATAGTTGCAACAGGATGCTGTCAGAACGAAGATAAGACAACATGGGAGGAGATCCACAGTGGGAGACTCACGGGCTGTTCCTCGATAGCAACCTCGGGCCGCAGTGAGCGCGTGGAGAGTCGGTGGCGCTTCAGCGGCGGCGGCACGGAGCCGCGCCGCATCTCAGTCGCTTGCCCGATATCGGTCTTCATCGCGGAGCTCAACAGCTAGTCATGTATTTAAATATTGTAGTGATGAAACTATCCTCGGTATACGTGATGAGTGACAAAGATATGCATCTAAATTGCAATTCTTCTGACATTAACACATTGCCGTCGTAAAAATATATTTTATTTTTTTGAATTCGATGCTCAAATACGGCGGTAAAAAGTAAAACACTATTTTCTGTCGATGATATACATCGTTGGGTAATGTAATAATATAAATGCGCCCATGATTATGAAAGTGGGGTAAGTCATGTTTTATTCGTTCTGAGATATATAAAGGTTTGTGTTTTGATGTTGTTTGAAATACCAATGAAAGTGACAACTTCATGTTGCATAAAATGCCGTATTTAGTTTTTTAAATTAATGTTGGATGAAGATTATATTAATTCAACACATTGGGAACTGAAATAAATGAATAACTCGTTTTTTACAATTTCTTGACTTACGCCACTTTTATAATTATGGGCACATAATAACATTATTATTGTTCATTGTGAAATCTTACATCAGTGTGAATTACATAATTAACTATCGAATTTATATTTATTATAATTGGTTTACCATTTATTTAACAGTATTAAAATATATATTTTTTTATTTACAAAATTCTATATTTTTGTTTCTTGTGCTCCAATATCAAAATTGATCCCGTTAGCCCATTTATTAATTTGGCTTTTCTTGCCCTAAAATTCTTATCAACTTACCACAATTTTTCAGGATCTTTTTTTTGCTGAGGACTTTTAGTGGGATGAAATTAAAGATATGTTGAGTTTTCTCTAAGCGAAACATAATGTTTTTATGTAAGCCTAGGCCATATTTTTTGGTTAGTTTATCGACATTACATCACTGTGATTTGATAACACAAAATAAGGTAAGTTTGCATATACAATTATTATAAATATTTTAAGAAGTTATGCGCATTTTAAAAGATTTAAATATATTCACGAGCCTTGATTCGATTAGCACAAAGCGATGCCCTCAAACAATGTGTTAATTACAAGAAGAAAAAGTTTCGATATATAAATATAAAAAAATGCACTAAAAATCCTACACATGAATGAATTTATGGATTGTGCAAATATCATAATTATAAACGTTAACTACCTAAAAGTTCATGCAATCCATAAATCGTAAGAAAAAAAAACTACACTTAATGCCCTGTTTCATGAAGCCTACTTAGAGAAATTACAAAGTAAAATTATGTAAGAAAAATATTGAAAGTGATGAAAATGACTCCCTGTGTTTGTAATAATATACCTTATAATAAAATCTACACTGGAATAAAAGGACGATGAAGCTTGTAAATTATCTTATTAATAATCAAAGCCGAGCAGATCACACAGAAAATGTTATGAGACACCCCTTAAAAAACTAAAAAAAAAAATATATTTAAATGCGTTAATTCTTTCTTACCTGTCCCAAAGTAAGTTTTTTGTCGATTCCGTCATCGCTGTCACTCTCCTTTTCGGCTATTAAGTCTAGTTCTTCGTCGTCATCAAACTCATCAAACATGTAATAGTCTCCAGACCGAATAGCTGCAAAACACAAGTCAAATATATAATGTTTTTGTATAATATTGGAAATATTTTTCAAAAATAAAATCACCATTGACACGATGATTATTTCTATAATAGATATAAATCATTTTCATCGATAATTTTAAAACATTAGATTAGATTTTTTAATCTAAGAAGTATTTTTTCGCATTTGATAATCATTTTTAATGAAGATCAGGTGATTAGCCTGATAGGCCTGGATCATTTGGTCCTAAGGGCACAACCTAAATTTCAAAGTATTTTTTTAAAGCTTATTATTAATTTTATCAAATACTATATCAACAAATATTTTAGAGATAGTATTTAAATAAAAAATAATAATAAATTAAGCAATATTGAATTGTTATATATTACATTATTGAATATTGAAAATATAATCAAATATATTATTTAGAATTTTAAAATATTTGTTCAGTATGTACAATGAAAAAAGTAAGTAGTAAGTACATTATTATGCCTGATCTAGAGACATAAATTTAACAAAATATTAAATTTTTTTCGTTTCTCATCTGGCCTTTTGAATTTAAAACCTAAAATTAAAAACTGTACATTTTTAATTTTTTTATTATATACACCTAGGTGCTTATGAAATAAATTATTACCTTCACTATAACTATTATATGTACATGTATATGATGTGAAGAACATTGTTATACCTATCACCCCAACATTTATGTTTAATTTTTATGCAACAGAATATATATAAAATAACAATAATCACAATATCATTTAATATAATGTACAGAATAAAGACATAAATATTATATGTAAAAAAATATAAAATAAATAAATTGTAGTAAGCTAATAGGAATGTAAAGTGTTTAATGACTGTTATTTATTTTTTTCTTTATATTATTTGTATTACCAACAGTACAATAATAATGTATCAATTTACAATAGGCAATAGTCACAATGTTGCCATGTAAAAAATAAGTAGTCAAAATTATTTTGGATCTTAAAAAATATAACACAAAAAGCTTTTTTAATCGTTTTCACAAATAGAAAAATAATTTTGTGATTGTTAGAGACATCTCTTGTAAATAAATTAAAAACAATTACGAATATTTAATTATTTGAAACAGTCATTTTAAAGTGGGATAAAAACTCTTAATATTTTCAAGCGGATGACAATTATTATATTATACATTGCTCTGCATATATAAATACACTTTTTTTAATACATATGTACAGTGGATACTGCTTACGTTATTTTATTGCATATAATTATTTTCGAAAGCTAGGTTATAATATTTTTCTTAGTAATCAAAAGTCATGTTAACCTTCTACCGTTAGTATCTGTAACCCGGTTAATAGAAGCCAAGACAATGAAGCAAATTGTTTATCATTTTACCATTTTTATAAGTTCTCGGAGTTGATTTTTGAAATGTCGGCCTACCCGAAGAAAAAATTTCATCTATAAAAAGAAGGTTGGAGATGTTATTTAAAGACATTGGATTTGGTTTCTTTGTATTGGAAAGATTTCCCCATTTCCAATCAACTTTCACAATTGAATATCAATGTGTCCGCATCAAACTGAAGCCATTTTTGGTATTTATTTAAGTATGATGTTAGTAGGTTGAGTCGGATTTTTGCACCTGGATTTTTGACCTTCTATTGAGCACATTTATTAAACCACAGCTGCTTCTTGACGTTATGTTAGCCCTAATTTTCATAACAAAATGTTTTCTCATTGTATATAACAATCAATATAACATAATAAAGACAGTATTTTGTTAAGGACACAAATTTTGAAACACATAAGATTTTTTACATCAGGATACAAAATATTCAAGAATTCTATAAAATATATTTGTAAATCAGACTTTATACAAAGTATACATTTTATAAATGTTTTATATACATAATAAATAAATCAGGTGCACTAGAAAAAAATCTGTGATTTAAAAAAACATTGGTGATTATTCACATAAAAAGCATAATCATATTTTAAATATTTAACAACATTATTTATTTTTTCAATTTGCATAAAAATTCTAACTTTAATAGTTAACTAGTTGCGTATTTAATTTAACAAAAATATATCACATTGGTATTAATAATTTATGTTTTTATAATTTGACAAAAAAAATGGAATTCTCTTTGGTATCATGAGATTTAAAAATTACACTATCGTCATCTGTTTAATACAAAGACTATGTCAATATTGTAATACACATGGAAGATGACATCAGGCTCATCTCCAAACATCAGACGGAATATTGGAGGTTAAAATTATTGTTGTTATTTTATATTACTGTTAATAAAACCAAACGATTTTTAAAAAAAAAACCACAATGTAATGTTTTTAGTTGTAAGTCAAGTTCGCATTCAAATAAATTATTTTGGGACAAACAAACACATTTTTTAAACACCGGATAAGGAATGATATCTTTCACGGGAGTGTCCTTATGTACATGACATAAAATATTATAAACCACATCCTAGGCTTTGTATAAAGCGAACTGGAAAGGTAGAACGTTACATGTGTGATGAGACAGCTGAGAGCGGCTGGAGAAGGACACGACTGAATGTCGCGGCGTGTGAAGCTGCGCGGGAGGGATCCATGTGGCCACGCTCTGGCTGGAGCGCCTGCGGCGCCGCGGCGGCGGAGGGGAGAACACGGGGAAGGACTCAGACGGAGAAGGAACTCGGGGGTTCAGTTCCGAGGAAGGAGGGGATCCGAAAGATATTCTTTGCGGTTCTAGATAAGCTTCTAAAGATACTGTCATCAATGCAGAGAAAGGTGAAGGTGGCCCCGGTGGGGAACGCAGTCTCTCTGGGGATCCTTCTTCGCTGATGGGCGTGTGATAGCCTCGGGGGCTACCCGGTGTTGTCGGAGTGCGAGGCGTGTGGTAGCCTTCTGCAGGAGTTTGCACCGACATGCAGAATTCACTTGCGTTTGATCCGCTTCTTTTAACACCTACGCTACTCTTTAGTTCTGAAGCGTCTTCTGTATTATTTTTTAACCAAATTGTAAGTCAGTTTGAATCGGCAGTCAGTTGCGTTATCAGGAGCCCGGGAACATTGTAGATGTGAGAGGAGAGTGGAGGAGAATATTAAAATTGGTAGGAAATATAAATAATTTCATTAATATAAAATTTTTCAAACACATTTCAAAAGTATATAAATCTTAGTAATTAATATGCATGTTTTTTAAAAATTTGCAAGCAGTTTTTGTACCATTTTTAATTTTTAATTACTTATTAGATAAGCCTTTGAACACATAAAAGTAAGGTTATACGGCATGTCTGGTCAAAACTCATGCAAATATAAAACAAATTCAATGAAGTGATTAAATTGTTAAATTCAAAAGTAGTCAATATTATTTGATTGAACAATTAAAATTACATAATTTTAATGTTTAATTTTAAGTAAGACCCCTGATAATTATGAACGTTAACAAAAAATGGGTATCAATTTAAAAACAATGTGAACTCAATATACATATAAAGGGTTAAAATCTGAACATCTCTCTCTACAAAGATATATAAAACTATGTTTATAAGAATCTTCAGCAAACTGATGAATTATATTCTTAACATGTCTTTTTTATAACCATAACATGATATTAGAATAAATGTTTGAATTTTTTTAAAGTATATACTTGCCCACATAATGGTTGGTTGTATCTTTATAAGCGGGACCCTGAATCTTCTGTTGGTTAGCCTTGATTCTGTCCATTTTGACTTTTATTTTCTCCAAGATTTTCTTCTCCTGCTCGTCTTGCAACTTCATTTGTTTCAATTGAAGTTCTTCGATCAATTCAGCGCCCCTGCAATAGACAAGTCAAAGTAATGTAATATATAATAATTCTAAAATTCTTATAGTGTCCAAGTCTCTCAATAATACTTTCCACACGCATATAATTTTAATTGTACACAAAATTTACAATGTGTAAAAAATTGTCTGATGTCAGTTATGTTATTTGTGAATAAATAATAATAATATTAATATTATGTTGAAAACTTTCGATAAACATACCTTGATTGGAGTATTGTGATGGCTTTGCTTTCATTAATAATCCTGAGGAAGTAATGACTGTGGAACAATCTGCGCTGCATCAGCAGGAAGCCAAAACACACCCCGTCCCAAGCCAAACCAATGTCCTCACGAGGCACGGAGCATTCCTAAATAACATATATTTTATTTATATAATTGCAATAACATATTATCAATACAGTAAAACAATAAGAAAATACATGCGTCTGTCTATCTGTTACAAAAACTCCTCTTAAACAGTAGAAACATGACATTTACACATAATTCTGGCAACCATTTTAGCCAGTGCTATACTAATTATGTGTTTATTCAACCTATGAAATAAAAAATTATAACTTGTATATACTCGTAGAAGATAGCCACAAGAGGGTTTTTGTGATCCAATATATTGGACGATATCTAGTTGGTTCCGCTACTGTACGATGAAACAAATGTGTAGTGATTTTTGAGCAAGTGTTTTTTGGTGCTTTCCTATGTGTTTAAATAATTAAATAAATATATTTCTGCTTGAAAATATGCTAATTTTATGAAGGAAAAAAGACAATGCTAATGATTTTGTTAATACCACAAAAGTCTACCGGTGATATCAAAGAATCAGTTATTAAAATCGTTGGTTAGAAGTCCGACATTCGTGTAAGGATGTTTGATAAGAGTTTGAGGGACGCTTGAATCAAGTAACGCAGCAAAGCTCAACGATAACACTAGAGTTTCTTCTTCGTAGTATCAATCCGGTGGATTGGTTTGCAGCAACAGAATCTTGCATCTCGATCTCCATTCCTCTCGGTCCTCCGCAACCCTTTTCAGCTCAGCATAAGCGCTACAATTCATGTCCTCGAATACTTGCTGTAAATACTCCCGTCTAGGGCGCCCTCTACAGTTTCTACCCTCAACCAGTTTCTACCCTCAATGTTTCGAGCATTGTTTAAAAAAATTCATATAAAATAAAACATAAGACATAAAATGATTACATGATCATCCGCCGGTCTCGTCATTTTGAAAAACGTTTTGAGAGAACCTCCGCTGAATTTATCGATGCAGCCGATCCCTAAAAGCTGCACGAGCCAACAGGCGTTGGATTGCATGGCTCGGATAAATATGCAACCCAATATTTGCAATGTGGCCTTGATCACGATGACAGCAATGTTGTAGCCGAGAAGCCAATTCCACCTGAAACATACATTTTCAGATATTTTATTGATGCACAAAATATTTCATGAATTTTATTTAAAAATATAACTGAAGTTCTATTTCGTATATGCAAGTCTAAAGATAAAAATGAGGAGAAATAGCACCCATTTTTAAAATAAAAATAGACCAGAGTATCACTCTTATATTGTCATACAAAAAATGACAACAAATTTCGACTGAGCAATCAATTTTAAATCATAGTGTAGAAACACAGATATACAACTATTGTCTATACATATTAACTTCTATAGGTGTATCTTATTCACTCTGAGTCACGCATGCCTTTTTTTCTAACCAGTAATTTTGTATTGTAATTGGTCTTACCATTTAAGAATGCTTTTTATGGGTCTGAGGTAAAGATCTGTTCCTTGCCAGAGGAAAACAAAGGATCCTATGAGATACCCCAGAGAAAATAGATTGACACGATTTGTTCCAGTCAAAAACATGATTGCCAATGTTACCCATAGGGAACCGAGCATTGTTATTCTCTTGATCACATCCAACCAAGATCTGTAAAAAAATATATTTTTATTTAAACATATATTGTTTTATCGATTTCGACTAACTAGCCCATCAAAAACAGTAGCATTATGCATATTTATTCATTTTTAAACATTCCCTTACTATGCTTAAAAAATGACCATCCTAGTAAAGTTAGGCAGTACATACAGGCTAAATAAATTACATAAAACGATTATTTCCGATTTTCATTTTTTAAATATTTTTACATTTGTAGTGACTATACATGAAATACAATAAGGAAAGGCTTAAGAAAATATGTTTATGAAAAAGAAAGTTGTATATGAAATATATTATCGGACATTTAGGCGATAGTTTTCATTTTATTAAATAAACATAATGTGTCTTCACCTCATGTATGTAACAAAATCAGGAACCGGATTGTGAAAATCTGGTGACTCCCAATCTTCAGGAATACGGTCTGAATTGGAACCTCCTTTGTAACCCTCTCCGTGTCTTCTTTCGATTCTGAACACGAGCGATTGTCGAGAGCAAAACAGTAAAAGCAGGAAGTCGCACATCAGCTTGGCGGCGTATGGAGGATGATTGGGATCGGGCAACATTAGCCAATCCCTGGTCCGTTGTAATAACTACAAAATAAGTTAATCACGAAATTTAAGATATTGACGATTTACAGTGCTAACTAATATGTTTTGAGACAATCTTTACAGTGTAAATTTTAGCCCACTAAATGATAAAATTTCACGGGATACTGGCGCTCTACGAAGGCGGTAAGAATTACCATCAAATTTTATAAGCAAGGCTAATATTTGCCTTTCCTTAATACTAAATATAATCTAGGATGATTTTGGTGTTTTGCGAACTGACCGTAAAATTCACAAGTGTTCAGTGGCTCAAAAAGGTTAAGAGTTACTGTACAATAGAAGAATATAAATAAATTATAAAACAATATGAATACTCACCTCATTGGATTCCATCCAAGGATAAACGACACACAGTTCCGGTAGGAGACCGACAACCATGATGTATTGTATCGGGAGAACCAACACAATAAATCCAACAAACCAATGCCAGAGTCTGGCGAGGCGATCTCTGCTCGAGCACCAAAGTGCACAGAGCCAGAAGGCATAAAGCACCGCCCAGCCATCCATGCGCGAGCCGATCAATCCAACCAGGCACATAAGACATATCTAAAACAGCAATATCCATTCCATATACATGATAATTATTTAAATTGAATGCAATGATCATTTTAAATAAGATACGCATACCTCAACACCAAATTTGTAGAATCCAAAATTAAACAAATATTGGAAGAAATGCTTAACGTCTTTGTCCGCATCCAGTCTCGTAATTTTTGGAAACATCAGATGTGGCCGTATAGTGGAATCATTCGCAATGTATCTATTAAAGCAATGGAGTAAGTTGTTAAAACAATCAAATAGTTATCATTCAAAATAGTATATTTTCATAAATTCAGATTAATTTCATAGGTTTAATAATCATTAATTACCTTTTGAAGCATTGCCTGAATTCCACAATCGAGCGTATAGTAATTACAATAATTAAGCCTATATAACCTTTCACTAATTTGGGAAGACTTTGAGTTGCATTTGTTTTCTTAAATCCTAGCCATTCCGCATTATTGTATGTGATGATATCTTCGGTGCTTGAAGAATTTGAATAGCTTGATGAATTCTGGAACTGATTTTTTATTTATTTTTAATTTTTTAGAACATTAAAAGAAAGATAATCCAATATGTAGATTACAATGGGTTCTTTTTGGAGGACTTACCGTGCAATTGACGTCATACGATGCATGGGATATATACTCAATTTGATAAATCATTTTGGCCAGCAACAAAATGCACGTAACGGCAGAAACAAACTGAATGATGACAATCTGTATCTTTGTATTGAATAATAAACTCATACAGACGATTATAACAAATCCAACATGGATGGCACAAACCTAAAACAAGTACATCCCATTCAAATCAATCTCTATATCAACGCATTGCTTTCATCTTTATGATGCAAGTACAAATTCAAATTTAAGCTCTAATTCCAATTCAATTTCAAATTCAAAGCGAAATTCAAATTTAAAATCTTTATTTTTAACTTTATATACATTTCAAAAATACTTCAATACGTTTATAAGTTTTTTACTATAATCATACAATAAATTAATGTTGACTTAAAAAATCAAGGATGATTAACCATACACATATTTATTGTCAACGACCTCACATTCAGTACAAGTGGGGTCGTATATCCAATTATAACAACAACAAAAACCATGTCATAAGTATATCATATTTGATAGACAAATAACACAAAGGATTATTTGTCACAAAATATACATCGTATCCTTCTACATCAGCACTGAATTCCTAGTAATATTACACCAAATATGTCAAAATCTTAATTTCAAGTGATAATTGCACTGTTCACACTGAAATTTTTATAATGATTTATTTTAGTAATTGCATACAATTTATAAATGATATAGAGCTTCACACTTACATCAAACACGCACAGCAACATAATAGACATCATGATAATTTTTATTAAATGCAGCTCTAAAAATAGGAAAACCAAGTCCATGGTTGTTTTTAAAAATGCAAATGAGACTTTTTGAGCGTGAGCGATCCACGTTCCAAAGTGGAGGGAATGTTGACTGCGCCCCGCGTGGGAGGCCGAGGCCTGCGGAGGCAGAGTGCGCTCGTGAGAGGGGGCCTTCAGCTCAGAGTCAGCTTCCATGCTTTCTGTGATCTACAAATACACATGAATTTAAATCAATAATTAATGATATATGTGCCCATATTATGAAGTAGCACAAAGTTGAACAAATTGATGATATATACATACAAATCCATAGAAAATATCATCTTCAACGACAGTGGAAAACTGATTAAAGTAACAACATGTTACACAAAATGCTATATCTTGGATAAAGATTATGTTCATTTAAAACAATGTGAATACAAATTATATATTGTATATTTTTCCCTCTTTCATAAGGGTATTTTGTTTTATGTAAACACATATGGGACATTACCCGTAGACAGTACGAGTAAGAAGAAATCACTTCTGAGGATTATATGATGCTTGCCATTTATATTTTAATGTGGCAAAGCGCTGCATGTGGGTTTTATAACCAATGTCATAGACTACAGCCTGGCATTCAAGCATTCATCCATTTTTAAAGGGACTCACTATGTATGGCTGATGTTTACAGGAGACTTTTGTTTACCACCAATTTTAATTAATAGGCTATAACAGGTATTTTAAGAGTCTCCTTCGTAGTATCAATCCGGTGGATTGGTTTGCAGCAACAGAATCTTGCATCTCGATCTCCATTCCGCTCGGTCCTCCGCAACCCTTTTCAGCTCAGCATAAGCGCTACAATTCATGTCCTCGAATACTTGCTGCAAATACTCCCGTCTAGGTCGCCCTCTACAGTTTCTACCCTCAACCATCCCCTCCACAATATCGTGAAGAAGACCGTCGTGGTGCATGATGTGACCAATCCATCGGGCTCGCCTCTCTGAGATGGTTCTTATTAGGTGCCTATCTTCCTTGATTATCCTGAGAGCCTCATTGTTCGTGACATGGTCTCTCCAGGAAATTCCGAGAATTCTTCTGTACGACCACATCTCAAAGGCCTCTAGTCTTTTTTTATCATTTAAGAGTGAAGGCTACAAATTCACACAAACAGGGGTATTCATAGAGTTTAAAAGTCTACATAAAAAAATATTTTTTATTTTAATCTCCACCGGGGATCGAATCCATGGCCGATTTTTTACTAAGCCGTACCCGCCGGATAAATGATTTAAAAATTCTCGGTACTTTTTAAATAATTGATATTCAGCTGCACCAATAAAATTATCACTGGTTACTCTACAATGAACCAGAGATCATGATCATATACTATATACAAAAATATGTTCAGTACAAGTACCTTTTTTTCTAACGGTGTAGAAGGTGGGAGTGAGCTTCCCCCCATCATAGATGAAGCAATGGAGTGCGGACCTTGGGAATCCTGGCGAGCAACGCTGCTACTTCTAAATGTAAATACAAAATATATTAAATTTTGTACAAATTTTCAGCTTATAGATAAAATATATTGAATGATAATACAAACCTGCTTTTGATATGTGACACCGCTAAGAAGTCGTTGTGGAAATAATGTAGTTGTATAACTGTGAGTATTAAAAATAATGTTGGTGTAAGCAGACGAAGAAACAGTTCTTTGGTTTCATAACGTTCTAGTCCAATATCCAATTGCCTATAAACAATATTACATTTAATAAATATACATAGCAAATACTATCATATATAACTTTTATAATATCTATCAATCGGAGAAAAATAAATGGTGGACGTGACTTTAGAACGACAGAAATAGTGGCCAAGTCTTGTCCATTACATGCACATTTATCATTGTGCCATTTCAAAATCTAATTAATTCAATAAATTAATACATATTATATGATTATAACATATATTAATCATAGATGGCACTTTTTATGCAAAAATACAAAATTCTTCGTAACTTTAAATCACGGGAAGACTAGTAAAGTGAAAACGAAGTAACTTAAAATCAAGCAAGGGAAACATGCACGCCTAGTAAGGCAAGCTATTGAAATCAAAAGACATCGCATCAATATCAACAGGGATGATGGTTTGATTCTCAAAACAGGCTTCCATCTCTAGCACATACTCAAAAACCTGCGCAGATAATCAAGGACAACCACAGTGCGACATGACGTTAGTGGAGGTATGCTCCTTAGAACATACTCATCATGACGCTCGCGGAGGTGCGTTAGGCTGACAGTTGAACTACCTCAAGACATTAACTGATCACAATGTCGTCAACCCTAAAGAAGACCCTCTGCAATGGCGGTCGAAATATTGGATTTAAACAATTCGCCACACACGGCTAAACCCAAAAGCAAAAATACCAAATCTAGCCGTGAAAACCTAAGAAATTCTTAACTTCAAATCAATTGTATTATAACACAAATGTTACATTTACCAACAATATATATTTTTTAATGTACCATATCAAGGACATGCACAGAAGTGTCATATAAGATAGTATTTGATATGTCAATTAATTTGATTAGCTTTCTAAATCTTTATAAATTTATGAAGTAAGAATAAATAATAAGAACAAAAACTTCAAATAATACTTTGGTTTAGTTCACAATAATTGTTTAACACGTTCATCGCCAACACCGTTTTTTGTAAAATGACGGAAAATGTTTTTGTGGTATTAGGTGTTAGGGCCGCGTCGGACATTCTGAATAGCAGTTTGTATGAAGCGCGTGGCTGACAGCGCAAAACGAAAAGGCAAATTTATGTATGCGGCGTGATCCGGTGGCTGACAAGGCGATGAACGTGTTAACAACGATTTCACAATAGCATAAACTTATAATGTTGTACTTACAGTGTATGAGGAATCCGAAGATATGTTTCCCAGTATTCAGGGAAATTATCAAATTGGTAGGTGTACACCAAAATCAAAATTGACATTGAATAGACGATGACCGTTAACCAAAAAACGTACATCATTTTTCGCCATATTCTTCTTGAAATCTGAAAGGAATAAAAATAGTAATAAAAAAAAATATCTTATAGATTCAAAATATATATACAATAATAAAATTAAACGTACTTGGAAAGTAAGGATGAATATTAAGAACAGTGCCATGTACACTACTCTGAACACAGTCATCCTCTGGCCGGTGATGCCGATAACGAAGAGCATTGATGCCACAACACAAATCCAAAATTTGGTTAAGAACCCTTTTACAAACTCTCCAAGCTTTTTCAAAAGAGGCGACGTCTGCATATTGGGGTCTTCATCCAGCACTACAATTTAAAAAATATAGATTTAAAATAATTTTAAATCTCCGTGAGATAAAATTGATAAGGTTGAGAATAATGTGGTGACTTAATGAAGAAAAAAAAATGAACCATTGTTTTATGGTCTCCATACTTAACACAGATTTACAAATTACATAAGGCAACATGCGACACATTATATAATTAGCATTATTATGCTGCTTTACATGTAATTATTCTATACATAAACACCATCAATACAAGCAAGACATAGTTATGTGAGATGTCGTTATCTCGCTAATTTATAAAGATTCTATGACACTTGCCATTTCTTAAGAATGATTAAGCCCCATTAGTGGAGTGTCGACTCCAGAATTCATGCATCAGTAAATTTTACAGGGAAAAAATAAAATAGAAGAAAGTAAAATAAATGGAAAAAAATAAAATGGATTAATTGAAAACATAAAAAAATAATGTTATATTTCTTTGATCAATAATTCTTGGTGAAATTCCAATTTTTTAAAATTAAAATAAAATATTACTTGAAAGAAATGATTGCACATTTTTTTTATTATAGGACGACATGTTTCCTTGCCCAATTGACTCGATAAAGGCTACGCGTAACATGTTAACATGGTAACCAAAAGATGTCGTCCTATAATAAGAAGTTGTGGAATAATTTCTAAATAATTTTGTATTTTAATATTGTTTATATTTGATTATACCATTTTTTGTATGTTGAAATTAATATGCTTATGGAAGTGTTCATAAAAACAAAAAATTGTTTGATTTACTTAATAAGTTACACAATCCATCCCTAAAACTATCGACTTTGTGACACTTGTTTTAAGTAATCAACTTAAATGGGACAGTTTGTCGCGTTTACTTTAGATTTCTAACAACTACCTGTAGTGGCTGCACCGACAGTCACTTGCAGCTGAGCTACCATGTCTGCCAAAGCAGTGGATTGTCTTCTTTCTCGCTTTTCTTGAGCCAATTGTCGTAAAGTCACCCAGAACATTATCGTGTATAATGACTTGACCAGCAGTGGTATGCACGGCAGAACTAATGGTCGCTCAAATCCTACTTGCGCCATGTTCATACCCTAAAAATAAATCAATAAACATTTTCATCAATAATTACTTATCTGTTTACATCTAAAATTTATATATATATATTAATAATACACAAAACGTCCTGCAGTGCATTGTCATAGTGCATGGCATAGCATGACATCACACTAAACACTAAAAAAATATTCTAATTTTAAATTTTGTTTTTTTATTATTTATTTCAAATAAAAATAAAGATAGGTATTTTGTTTATACTTAAAATGTGAAATAATTAACTGGTGTTATGTAAACATTAACAGGGATACCAAGAAGTGTTGTATTTTTAAATAAAAATTCCAATGATGATAACTTCTGTTTTCTTAACTATAGTAACAATAGTGTACCTGTACTGAAGATGGCAGTTCTTCTTCTGTAATATCCATTCCATAAATATATTGAGCAAGCAATAGCAATTGAGCATAAGCCACTAGCACAGGACTCGAACGAAGGGTGAAGCCTCTCTGGTCTTCCACCATCCAGACAACATTAGCCCAAAGTAAAAGTACAAATGTCAGCCACGAGTGGTAAGTTATACTCCACGCCATCATGATAATGGCAGTGGCAATGTAGGATGTTCTGGAATAGAAACAGTTTTTGTTCCATTATTATTGACATATAATTGCAATTTTATGAAAAAAAAGCTGTTGGAAACTCAATACAATTCAAATATGCTCATGCACATGTGTTGTTTGTAATATTTATCCTTTTGCCTATAGATAATTTAGCAAATCTTAAGTATTTCACTTTATTTTATATTATTGAAAAGGTTCCTCTGGCTATCTACTGATTGAAACAAGATTGACATTAAAATCTGAATTTTGGCCAAAATGGAAACATCAGCAATTCACTGATATGTCGTGACAATACAATAATAGAAGTATCGGCATTGAACTTGTCAGTCACTTACCGTTTTTACCCATTTAATCTTTATCTCAATAAATTAACATCACTAACTACGAGTATTCAAAGTACGAGAGAGCAAATGAAAACCAGGCTTCGGCAGTATCGTACTAATCACCCTATCTTCTTAAAAAAAAAACACTGATTATTGAACATCCAAATATTTCTCTGGTACTACCTGAGGCTCCCGGGAACCATCTATGTTTCCATGTGGATCTTAAGGCATACAGGTGTTCTGACAAGGCATAGACTATCTGAGCTTACAGAGCTGTAAAATGGCAATTTGCGTTGTCCATATGCTCTAAATATGGAGTGGATATGGTAAAAAAATAACTATGAGTAAATTTGTCACTCTCAATCAACAATATTGGAATATCTTTCAAATTTTTCATGATATTTTTGAATAATAAAATTATTTATATATATACAAACCTAATCATCATCTGGAAAATACTGGCTATTGTGAATATAATATGCTCCATGATAGATGGCGGTTCGTTTTCTTCGTGAGGATCTGAAAAATATATTTAATTTTTTAATACTTATTGTGAATTAATAGAGTATCATTAATTGTCTTTGAAAAATATTCTTACCATCAAATGTTTGCATGGGTATTCCTTCCTCAGGAGCAACTGTCACTGATCCCGTTGAGTCTTGATAATAAATGGAACTGCTGGCGTTTGAACGTCGAGACAAAAGCTTTCGTGATGGACTGACAGCTCGTATAAGCTGGTAACACAAAATAAAATGTAAGCATTCAGAAGTTTAACATAAATTATTTGTTTATTCATAACAATTCAATAATTCATCATTTTTAGACTGCATAGTGCCGACATGCTTCCTCATAAGCAATCAATGAAAAATAATTAGTTTTTAGCTTTGTTACTGATATTAAGAAATTGGTAATGTTATAAATATGTTAGGTTAAGATTTGATTCATTAAATTCATTGGAAAACATTAACCACTTCATGCTCGAGTTTTTTTTTCGCAAAAATGGAAAAACGAATCGATTTTTTTATTGCATTTTACTAATCTAATTATGGTCAATTTTCCTGCACCGGTACGAGCGCGAGCATGAAGCGGTTAAGAGAAAACTTCAAACTGCACTTATCTCACTTAAGGTTGAAATATAAAAGTAAACATCCTAAAGGGGCATCTAATCATATCAATTAATTAAAAAAAAAAATTTAAAACATATCTACGCAGATATTTGCATGTCACCTAAGAAAATTTGTTATAAGAATGTTATTACGATGAAACAAACATTGATTTTAGAATTAAAAAAATAGTTTTAATATCACTTGATCATGCAAAGTGATCTGCAATTAATCGTATATAATAAAATGTAGAACAATCATGCAAAAATATAAAATAAAACAAAAGATACCTACAGGTGTAGATTCAGTGGCTCGTGCGTCCTCTAAGGTACAAGTCACCTATGATAACCAAAGCACACCAAAGATGAAAAAGCAAGGCAATAAAAATAGCAACAAAATAACACGGCAAACAATAAAATTAATAAACACATTTATCTATTTAACTCTAAAAATATATATAATTATATAAATATTTAATAATTATAAAGTAATATTTATTTATTTTTAATAATATTTTTTGGGTTGGTAATTTTATGATTTCATTACCAATCAGAATATTTATAGTATTTCAATGCTGATTAAATAATAAATTAAGTATAACTTTTTTTTTTTAATTCCAAGACTTGAATTTAAAATATACTTTCTACTGTAGCATAATGTTTTATTTATCAATTTACTTTTGTTAAGGAGTAAATAAGAATTAAATTTTATCCCAGATTTATAACGATAACATGGATTTCATTATAAATTATTTAAATGCAAAGTCTCCCTTTCCAATTGTTGCCATCGACATCAAGTCAATGTGCAAAACATTAGATAGATTTAATGACAGAAAGAATGTTCAATTCCTTATTCAAGATTTCTTTTATAAATTAAGCAATGACAGTTAAAAAATACTATACAGGTATTCCTTAATTTTTTGGATATTTGTTAGTCACAAAAACTCATAAAATAGATGGAAATTATAGTGAGTCAGTTCCCATGTTTAAAGAAGAAACATTAATTAAATAATACGAAACAGCAGCTGGAAAAATTGTAATAATATTATGTGCATTGTGTTATGCATAAAAGCTCGAAAATAAAAAATGTTATTGAAAGCACTAGTGCGTTATTGTTTTTAAAATATAAGTTGAAACTAAACAAAAAAAAAACAAAAAACAAGAAAGGTAATGGAATACTTATTGCTTAATTTATTGTAACACAGATGTTACAAAGAAAATAACTATTTGATTTAAGCTCCCACATGAAAATGTTATAGAAAAAGAAAAATTAATGAACTACAAAATGCATCAGAAAATATTGTTTTTCAAACCCATTGTGATTTTAAAAACAAATTTGAGTTTCAATGAAAAATCAAGTGTTCATTAAAAAAAAATTGAGCATTACAAGCATGTTGTATGAATACTGCATAATGAAATAATCATTCGATATTGTGTTTAATCATTGTACCTACTATTACGATTTTTCTGAAATGCTGTGCTTTTAAAATAAGCTGCTTCCATTTGCGCAATTAACGTAAAATGCAGATTCCATCAGTCATATTAAATTATAATAATCATACTTATTTAAATATAATTCTTATTCGATATACCTTTCACAAGTAACCATTGCAGTATTTATATTGTAAAAAATAACAACTTAAAAAATAAAAAATAATAGATAAAAATATTTTTTTACACATCCAATTGCTATAAAACCACGTAATGGTAGTCGTGTGCAGAATTTAAAAACTGTAAGACATTTTATTCTTTGTGCAGATCATCTTACGCGAACTTTCCTAGTGGCCGACCTCCACTTGTCCTGGGTGATGGTGCTGCGGGGCATTCGCTTCCGTGACAGTCTTTTCGACATTTGCCTTCGCAGTGAGCCATTGAGGCTGCCAGACTCCAATTTCGAAAATGTTCCAGTTTTTTTTTCGGGCTTGGTGTTTGCACAAATTAAATTTTTTTGTTAATGATGAACAAATTGAGAAAAAAAACGATCTACAATTTTTTATTGTTGGCAGTAATAAAACGATGTCACGTGCTATTGACCCCGGAAAATTCATTCAACGACCCATCGGTAACGACGTGAGGCGTATTGGACGTCTGGTGCACGGGACATTTCACGCACGGGACAACTGGTGCAGTGGCTATCTCGCTAACCTAAATCAACCTAACCTAAACTAAGGATTTCTCCAGTGATCTTGGAGTCTAGAGATCCATAAGTTTCGTTAACGAAATAACTTAGGTTAGGTTAGCGAGACATCCAGTGCAATAGTTGTCCCGTGCACCATATGTCACATGCACCAGACGTCCAGTGCGCCCCACTTTGTAACCGATGAGTTTTAGAACGAATTGTCTGGGGACGAAATGCGGCGGAACCATAATAAAACTTACTAAATAGAGAAATTAAAGAAAAGTAAAATGTCACTCCTACATGAACACTGTAAATAAAGAAGGGGGTAGTTGCATTTTCTGCTTTTTTTCTGTTTAAAAAGTAATACAAAAGTACATATTGTTTTTTTTTAATAACGATCTAATATAATACTGCGATGTACTATTTTTTTGTTATTGTAAATATTGCCTTAAATAATAACCCCTTCTAAGTATTACAATAGATGAATGATCTTATACGATTTAAAAGTAAAAGCACATAGCAAAAATATATAAACCAATTTGATATTATATGAGACATTCAATTATAGATAAATATATTCGCAATGCACTTTTACTTTTAGTCATATTAGACAATAATTAAGGTAAGTATTCTTATGAAATAGGTATATATATTTTATTTTTAACACTTCACAGTAAAAGCTTGTAATTTAAAAATATTTTTTAATATTACAATCTGTATAATAATTATTGAATAAGAGAATAAAAAATGGTACAGGCAAGGGAGATAAAGAAGTATTTATCCTCTTTCTTACTTCAAGTGTTTACATGTTGTATCACGACTGCTTATTAAAATTTTAGATCCTAAGAACCATTTTTATGAAAGTTATATATATATTATTTTTTTTCTAACATTTTATATCAATTTGAGAGCATCATCATCCGTTCATTCTCTTCGGGAGGTTAATAAAGATCTTAAGCAAACAAATCGAGACACATGTTAGTAAAATAGAAATCTAAAATAATAAATATTCATTTATTTACATAGTTTTTACAGGGATCAAGTTAGATATGGCCTAACTGCCAAGAGACAACTTGTCTCTTGACAGTGATGGATTGAGGAAGCCTACGAGTTAGTCGAAACAGCAATCTCCTAAATTGAGGCCACATCTAACGTGATCCATGTAAAAACAAGGTAAATAAACAACTATTCAGTATTTATAATGGATGATCTCAAAGTGAATGCTGAAAAAATTGCAGAAATGTAAAATATTTTAAATTTTATTTTCACTGTCGATTATTCTCTTTTCATCCTTTTAAAAGTTATGAATATTAGAGTATATTATATTTCAATGAATTCCACACATTACTATTACTTAGATTAATTATCACATAATTAAAAGTTAGTTAGAATCAGAGTGAAAGCTTTTTAAGCTTAGTTTTAAGATTTACCAAAGGAGTACCTTTTAGAACGTGCAGTCTTAACTGTAAATATACTAAGAAATCAATAATTACCTGAGGTTTCAGTAGCGCTGATGACTCGAATGCCAAAAGATAATACGTCAGAATAAATGATACGGGACTCAAGAACGAGGCCCATTCTAACGGCAAGTACTCCAGATTGCGGGGATCTTTACTGCAGTCCATTGTGTAAAGTTGCGTAAACCCAAAATATCTATAAAAAAATGTGTTAAGTTTTTTAAATATTTGGTATTCACTTTGAGAATAATTTAACATAGAAATAGATCATTTTATTTTACCTGGTTTTAACACAGATTACGTTGAGCTGCTATGTATACATAGAAAAAAACTGTGGTTTCATGCAATTTGTGCACTTTCCCAGTCATTCACTAGCAAACCATCACTCTTGTGATTGTTTGTTTGACCGAGGAAGAATGCATAGCGTACAAAAACAGTCTTATTTCTTTGAATAACAGTAGGTCAATGTGATACTAGTTGAAAATAAATAATATGTTTTTTTTTTTTAATTTTTATTAGAATATTATTTTATTATTTCAATATTCTAATCTACTTTTATAGATCATTTACTATATTATATATATATATATAATCGTGTCGGAAACAACAGGGTCAGATCCTGTCTGCCCAGAAGTGGGCGACGTCGATGGCGTTATTTCTGGCCATCATCAGGTCTTCCTGGGTGCAGCTATTCGGGCACAGCGCACACTCCAGAAGGTGTGACAACATCATTTACTATATTACAATATTATTAATAATTAAATATACATAAACTATAAATAAAATTCTTTTTTCAATGCGTCAATCCAAACACAAAAATAACGGCAGAAGCGGGATGCGAACCGCGGACCTTGGAAACCAACTATGCCCAGGTATTCATACCGCTCAGCCGACTCGGCTATTACTATGCCTGGACCTGGATTGGTTATAAAGTCCAAGTCGGAACTATAAGTAGTCGTTTCTCATCCATTCAGTCTATAGTTTGGTTCGAGACCCGAGTGTTACTTACTAAAATAAATAGACTGTCGGAAAATAATAATATTAAGCTTGTGAATAAATGAAGACTGATTGAATAATAAAAAATAAAAATATACATACTTTGAATATATAGTATAGCGACATCTATCATACGATGATAACAATGACATTAATACTAGTTTCAACGTGAGTCGGTCCAGGCATAGTAATAGCCGAGTCGGCTGAGCGGTATGAATACCTGGGCATAGTTGGTTTCCAAGGTCCGCGGTTCGCATCCCGCTTCTGCCGTTATTTTTGTGTTTGGATTGACGCGTTGAAAAAAGAATTTTATGTATAGTATATGTATATTTAATTATTGAAAATAAATAAAATAACATCTATTAAATGAAATAGGATTAATTTAATAAAATGTCAAACATAGAAAGAATTTAAAAAATGTTACTGCTGTATATATATGTAAATTAAAAACCATAAAAAATATTAATTTATTATCAACCGCCATCTTCTATATCTGCTCCCTAGCTGGAACATATGGACATCACAAAATGTTGTTATATAGTTTGCTTGCCGTGTCCGCTTCCTTACGCCGCAATACTCTGCCCAAAAGCTTATTCTTAAACTCTTGTTCTCAGAATACAAAATTGCTTGATTTCTCGTTTATATGTGAAAAGTGAATCATTTTAAGTGCAATGCTTTTATGTTGGAATGTAAAAGTAACAAGAAAGTATGTACAAAATTAAAAACCTTGCAATGAGCGTATCCGGAGGTAGAAGTTCAAGAATCCAGTGTGTTTGATAAGCGAATAGAACAATGACGTGGCAGAACATGATGACCATGATGCATCTGCAGATGACAGCGAAGGCTCGCGCCAGCTCCTTGCCGCAAGCCCACCAGGTGGCCCCACCCAGAAAGGCCAGGTAATAGATGGCACTCAGGATGCTCGGCCGCAGACATCCGGCAATCATCAGCATCAGAAGAGAGATGTACTTTCCTGTACACCAAAAAGATATAAAGATATTTGGTAACAATAATAAAAAACAAATTACCAAAAACTATTTTTTTATGGAATCGCATGCAGAAGAGCACAACCTGTCGATACCAGTCAACTCATGACGTTCAGCAAGGGCGGCTGGACGCTACATGCGGGAAACGTGTGTTGAAGTGTATATTTATCTGTTTCTTGAAGAGATCAAGATTTTATGAAGGAGGAAACACAGACGCTGGAAGAGCATTCCAGAGCTTACCGGTGACATTTCATAAGGAATTTTGGTAACTGTCAATTATTTGGTTGACACATATTGAGTGCGTATTGATGTCCGGCAAGTGTAAGACTAGTTTCAGTTATGGGTGGGTGTAGAACTTTGGGACAGAATTTACTTGAAGAAAAAAATGCACCTCATGCAACACCTTTTTAGGATATCTGGTAATGAAATTTGGATTTACGAGTGTAAATACATATGTAATTATTCTTCATTTATCGAATTTAAATGTAAAAATAATCATCGATAAGAGAACATTGGAATATTCTGGAACAGGGAATTTTTGCATAAAACTCAAAGTAATAGATAAATAATATTGTTCTCGATTGATCTAATTAAAAGTGTACATTACTATGAAAGAGAAAGAAAACAGAAACCTAAGATAACAGAAATAAACTTTCATGTTGTGAGAAATAACACACTGCTTACATTAAACAAAGTGTAAATAAATACTGTATTCGAGAAACATCTTTTTCTGTAATATTCGAACCCAGTTTAAATGAGAGAGCTTCATTTTAGGTTAAATATGGATTGCTCTTAAAGAATATCTTTAGTAAATCATTTATTCCTTACAAAATACACCACACAACCTTTTTCTGTGTTAATTATCAAGCTGTCATGGTTGAATGCCATAGAAACCACTAGATTGCCATTTTTTGCCATTATTTTATTTTAATAAAAAAAATGTGTCCAATGATATTCATTTTACAGGATGACGCTCCACAGCAAGCATCTTGATTAATGTATTGCAAGAAATTGTTAAGGATTTTAAAAATATGTAATATCTTACCGACGTTTACCAAAAACGGGCTTTTTTCTTTTGGAGCGCTGCCTAGTGACTCTGTATCGGGCAATCCTTTACAAAGTTGGTGTGTTATAATATAAATTGCTATCGAAGAGATGAACATGAGTATCTAAAAAAAATGTTCTTTGTAAATAAAAACATATAAAATTGAGCAGAACGAGGTAATTAATTTTCATGCATGATATTATTTTTTTGAATCAGAAAAAAATTGTTGTAACCTCTGGTGATATCCACATGAGGACGCCGAGGACATCCAAGTTGTCATATGGAACCAGCCCGACATGGCGGAGAATGGATTCTATGAGGCTGCATTCCTTCAGCCAGTCATTTGCCCAGATCGTAGGGATTGAAACCAATGTGATTTGCCAGACTATTTGTGTTGTCATAGTGAGCGTACTGATGCATAGAACTGCACGTAGGTAATGGCCGGCATGTCCTGAAAAGCGCCAATAAAAATAAATGTACAATCTACTGTTGAATAGATAATGGTTTTTACTTTTAACGTGGATCGAGTTACTTAGTAACTGCTTAAAATGGAACAGCTGATGAGATCATCAGTGAATGAGAAACCGCGGTCTTCGTTTCTGTGATTAAAAGTTGCTTAACACAATAAAAAATAGACCCAAAGGTCTAAAAATAGGTACACAGTCTAGTAATGCAAAAAACTGAGACAAATGATTCATTTGGTTACAAAATCACTGCCTCATTTATTTTTATGAAAAATAAAAATTGTTCTTATTTACGAAATCCTAAATATCGCAATTTTAAACAAGTAAATATAATTATTGGATCATTAATATAAGAGATTTATTTTAAATAAAACTTGTTAAAAAGTTACACTATTTGTAATTTATATTTTCATGAAATATGTTACCTTTGAATGATTTTTGTGTTGGAACTGGTACAAATGGCAAATAAAACATTAACAGCAAATAGAGTAATGAAAACCCCAGCGGCCTGATTATAACACCTGAAAATAAAAAAAAGACAACACTATAATAATTTGCTTTTTGTATTACCTTAGTGATTGTTAGGTAATCAGGTTAAATCATGTTAAAGAGGGTAAAATATTTGAATAATATTAATTTTGTTAAAAAGTTTTTTTGCCGCGCAAAACATAAGTGACGTAATTTGAATTGTATTTTAAATTTAGTATTTCAAATACAAACTTTCGGAATTATCTTCCGCAATATATTTCAAGTACATAGATAGAGAAAAATATATACAACTTAGTTTTTGAATTGTAAGGACAAAAAATACGATAAAATCAATAAAGAAAATTGAAAAAAAAAATTGCAGCATAATACATTATGCCGAGACCCGTGAAAGGTGGTTAATTCTCAAGGACCCTCGCCAATAATAGGGAATGGTTACGGGGTCTGCGTTACTACAAGATAAAGCCTAAAAATTTAGGAATCATTTTGGAGGGCTCGTGTGGAGTTTTTTTTTGCTTATCTAAATCTAGGGGCCCAAATTTGTCGCGCGACGGCCCTGGTTGTGCCTGTCAGAATTAGGCGTTTATCTAGATTCTAGATGGAGTCAGTATCGTAACTTAAGGGATGGAGCTCAATCTAAATCATCTGTTTATCGCATAGTTTAGAAAAATATATAGGCACGGTCAAAGCATCTTTCAAGGTGGTGAGAGCGGGGACTAGACAAAATGGCATTTTTGTGATACATTGTAACAAATCGGCAGGAAATGTGTTACACGTGCATCAAGACTCTTATGTGTCACGCATAAAATAAGGAATACATTGTATATACATGTATGTTTTCATTTTGTCACCGTCGGACTTTTACGTCTTCAGAGCTGTCTGAAGACGCGGCGCTTGTCGCTCGTCGGTCGTCGCTCCTATCATCCTCTACTCTTGGCCTAGCGCCGCCATACGCTTAGCATAGTTTCCTGACATTTACAAACGGCCCGGAAAAAAAACAAATGTCTCTGGGGCATATTCATATAGCATCAGGAATAATTCAACTGAAATACCACGTGCTTGAAAAAAAAAACAACAACATAAATCCATAACACTATTTGCGGGAATGAACTCACGGCGCGATGTACGGAACGTATGACCGAATTCATATTTTTGTATCTTTCAAGCCCACTCATTTACTTTCATGTAGATTGAGTTTAATGCGCTGTGGTTTAAAAAGGTTTATTGCTTTAAATATAATAAATACGTCGTGACTTTTATTATACTGTAGCTGAATATACATAAAAAATAAATACTAGTGATTTTTCGGATGTAAGATGCTATCAATAAAAATAAATTAACTTCAGTATGATTGGTAATCACAAATGTATTAATAAATTATATTTCATTACATGTCATTACAGATTGACTGCATTCAGTAATTTACTCGCATGTAATTTAATTATGAATATAAAAAAACATGGTACATGTTTTAGTCAATTCGAATTTTAGTGTGCAATGCTAAAGCAATGAAGTTTATATAAAAAATAATGGCGAAAGAAAAAATATCGCAATTTTACGTAAAAAAACAGGAGACGTCTGAAATAAAGCATGTAACTGTACATTTAAATTTTCAATTTCATCAAAATTTCATCAAAATTCCATCACACATCCCCTACATTTTCAATAATTGACAATGGTAACAACCACCTTTCTTCTGACATAAGAAGCACTCTAATTCCCCTCCCCCCAGAGACGAAAGTGTTTTTTCGATAATATATATTATTAAACAATTTAATTAAGTAGATATGTGATTTATAACTGTAGTAATTATTGCCAAATGAACCTTCTGAGTACATTTTTTTTGGAAATAATCCTTTAAGATTTAGGGTTGAAAGCAATTGTGAAGTACTATACTATGATACTTATAACATGGGTGAATCTAAAAGAGGTTCATCTTTTCTCATAAAGCGGGAGTATCATAGAAATCTTATTATGAATAGCTCTCCAGAATAATACTAAGAAATAATCATTTAAATCGTAATAAAATATGAAATTTTTTATCTTTCAATCATGAATAGTTTTTCCAACGAAATATTGATTATTTATTATTGCAACTCGATATTTTATTATTTCAAACATGCAATATTGCAGACCGCCTGTCCATATTTAGGACCTGAGCTACTTATATGAAACTAAGTGGCGGTCTTCATGGCAACCACGGTCTAACGCACTTGCTCAATGCCACACGTTGTTATTTTATGGAGTGTTCTTATCAATGACTCACACGAACTGTTCTTAAACTGATACACTCGGCATATCTAAGTACACCTTTAACACATTTCAACGCAAAATTCAACACTTCAACAATATTACTAAATGAACTCGTAACAGTAATAACATTCATAATATGATAAAACGCGGCATGAAGTCAATTAACCAGGTGTTTCAATCACAACACCTGCCATTACATATTCAATCTGATAAGATAAAGATTGTTTTTGTTAACTAAATTTTTAGACAAAAAATATTATGTCATCTTTTCTAGTTTCGACCGAAAGCGAAACTATTGTCAAAACACGTTTTTTTTTTGTGCAGAAACCTAAATTTTGGATGGTCGTCATCATTTATGGCTCGTATTTTTCCGGTCCAAATTTAAATACAGTTTTGGTCATTATTTTTATAACATTGAATCGAATTTATATTAAATGGACGTAATGTATACGTCATAATGAAAAATCAAAATAAAATATTTATGGTCAGAATTTGCAATAAAATTGATCATATTATTCAACACAATTTGTTCTGACATCTGACCAAAAAATGAATTTGATTCAGACTGAAAGTTTATTTGAATTCTGTCAAAAAATCGTAATCTTATCATAAACACATACAGGTGAATACCGACAGATGGTGATAGTAGTTTTGAAGTCTCATCTGTGGAGTTCTCATCTGTGGAATTCTATTTAAATTTTCAATTTCATCATGCTTAACATGGTGCATATGGCTAAACGCTGCATGTGGAGTGTTGATGCGTCAACGTCATAAACTAGAGCCCGAGATTCACGCATCATCCTTATTATCACAGGAATTTACTATGAATGGGTGGTCTTCACGGGACGACTTTCGTCTACCACCAATTTTAATTAATAGGCTATGACTGGCCATTTTACGGGTGATGGATTAAATTCACACCAACCGGTATTTTAAAGCTCATAAAACGATTAAAATTTTTTTTTTTTTAATCTCCGTCGGGGATTGAAACCACGACCTTTGGCTTGCAAAGCAAACGCTTTGACCATTGAGCTATGACCGCCGGCAAACATTCTAACATCTGATTAATTTGTTGGCATTATATATTTGTATATATGTATTATTTAAAAAAAATCATAACTTCGTATTCACAATGGTAGTAAAAAATAATATAATAAATATAATACAAGCAATTTTGTAAGGATTGGTCGGCCTATAATAAGGATTGACGCCCATCTAGTCGGTATGTTCATTGACCTCAGCCATCACCCTGAATACCTGATTAAAAAAATGATTGTCTTCTCGTCACATACAGTTTGAAATATTAAAAATTATACCTATGATTATTTTTTATACCTCTTCATATCGTGATGTAACCATAATATATTCATACTACGTTAATTATCGAAAATAGCACGGCCAAAAAAGTTATTTGTAATTAAATTTAAAAGCTTGGTATGTTGAATATTTAATGATAAAAAATGCAAATGTAATGTAGAACTAGGACGCGATGAATTCGCATTTCGCATGATAGAACCGTGGATAAAAAAACCGACACAGATGGACACTATTTCAAACCGGTATATCTTTGGTCTAGGGCCTAGGCGTAATCGACATGTTTCGTAAATAAAAACGAAACAGCTGCACATCAATGGAAGCGACGAAAAGGATGGATCCGCGTCTGTTTACTACTAATTCTTTTTTCACGCCAATTTCATGGATGAAATGTAAATATTATTAATAAATGCATAATTATGTAGATGAATGGTATGCAGACAAGTTTGTCCAGAATAAATAATATTATACAATGTAATTTATGTACGAGTATAACCAGAATGACCCAAATAATTTGGGTGTAGTGTAATGTAAAAATAAGGAGACGTTACTTCTAATTTGTACTTGTAAATAATCGAAACATTTGTGCTTTCATGAAATGTTTTCTTCTCAAAATACCACTTAAGAGACATTTCGAGAAAAAAATATTTATGCACGTTATTAAACAACTTTTTATGTCCAAGGACACAGATGTAAGAAAAATACTACTTACGCTCAAGATGTTTAAGCATGAATCTTGACTATTTAACTTAATAAATTATATTTTCAAGTTAAAATACTTTCGCCATGTCTGTCTGTCCTGCGTTGCATTCTCAATCACACCAGAGTTTTCAGATCCTTTTCTACAGTTGCAGTCCAGGTTGCCTTTTTTTTATGTTAACACATACAGGAGAATACCAACAGATGGTGATAGTATTTTTTTGTATCATCTGTGGAATTCTATGACGCTTACCATGGTGTATATGGCTAAACGCTGCATGTGGAGTGTTGATCCGCCAACGTCATAGACTACAGCCCGAGATTCACGCATCATCCTTTATTATTACAGGAATCTACTATGAATGGGTGATCTTCACGGGACGACTTTTGTCTACCACCAATTTTAATTGATAGGCTATGACTGACATTTTACGGGTGATGGATCAAATTCACACCAACCGGGGTATTTTAGAGCTCAGAAATCGATTAAAAATCCTTTTTTTTTTTTTAATCTCCGTCGGGGATCGAACCCACGACCTTTGGCTTGCAAAGCAAACGCTTTACCATTGAGCTATGACCGCCGGCAAAAATTTCGCCTGTGGTCTTCCAGGTCTTCATCTCAGCGTGGGTCAGGGTATGTTGAGGGATTTCTTCACCATGTGGTCCTCATCTCTCCGTGTCACATGCCCATACAATCTTAGGCGGTTTTCACTTATCTTTTCAGGTATGGGGGCCATGCGAAATGAACCCCGAATATGCTCATTTCGAACTCTGTCCACTCTAGTCACACCGCCCGCCCACCTCAGCATCTTCATCTCTGCCACGTGAATCCTATCCAAGTCACGTTTCAGCGGGGTCCAACAATCCGATCCGTAGAGCATAGCTGGCCTTACAGCAGTTTTGTAGATTTTACCTTTAGTCCTAACTGAAATCTTGCTATCACACAAAACCCCACAAGACCCCTTGGACCTAAGAAGTTATGTAATTCCATTAAATTCAATAATTAGTTAATACAAAAATATAACATTAAACAATACATTTTACGACGCGTTATAATATTTTTATTGAAAGCTTAATACTAATTGTAGAATAATTATAATCCATTTTTGTAGTTTTTTTTTCAGCTTTCTTTCTCTCTTTTTACTTAGCATTTAATCTCCTTCTTTTACCCTCTTGGGATCCTCCCTATTATAACTCCAGTCCTTACTGACTTGGAACAAGAACTGCGTTGTTTTATCCAAAACCGTATTATATTTTAAAATATATACTTTACTCCATTTCAGCCATCCTGTGTTTATTCTATGCTCCACATCAGATTCAGTTTTGGCGTCTAAAGATATCACGGAGCCGAGATATTTAAAACTATCAACCACTTTTACGGGTGTATTCTGTAGAAGGTATTAGGTATTATTTTATAAGTATCTTGTATTTTCGATTACTATTGTTTTGAATTGCTAATTACTTATTTTCCAAGGTTTTCGTTATTTTGTGCGATGCTTATTATACGAGTGCTTATGAATATATTCCACATTTCAGGCAGCGTTTAATTATACCACATGTTATTAATTAATCTGTGAACATGCGTATTCAGCATTGACCAACCTCTCCTAATTAGTTCGGCTTTTATCATGGCCGTCCCGTGGGCTTTCATATTTTTTAATAATTCTTATTTCCTGTGGAATAGGTCCCCCGATAAACTATTTGGCTTCACATTAAACTATTTTTCCGTAACTATTAAATATTTTAATGGCGATGTTTAATAATTCACTTATTTATAATATAATGTAATAATATCATGATTTACAACGAGTGTATTTTTTTTTATGTAAACACATAAGGAGAATACTGACAGATGGTGATAGTAATTCTGAATTCTCATCTGTGGAATTCTATGACGCTTACCATGGTGCATATGGCTAAGCGCTGCATGTGGAGTGTTGATCCACCAACGTCATAGACTACGTGTCATAGTCACGAGTCACGCATCATCCTTTATTATTACAGGAATTTACTATGAATGGATGGTCTCCACGGGACGACTTTCGTCTACCACCAATTTTAATTAATAGGTTATGACTGGAATTTTATGGTTGAGGGATCAAATTCACACCAACCGGAGGGTATTTTAGAGATCAGAAATCGATTAAAAATCCTTTTTTTTCAATCTCCGTCGGTGATCGAATCCACGACCTTTGGCTTGCAAAGCAAACGCTTTGACCATTGAGCTATACCCGCCGGAAATACGAAGTAACTTCTTGATTGATGAAATATACTTTTAGTTAGATTTTTTTCTATTAGCGAATGTCAATTATATTTTCGAACCTCCATGTAGCATTAGTTCCTTCCAATTTATTTGAATGCGTACCCAAAGTCTTACTTAATTCGTGATGTAATAAGAAATATGGAAAATTGGAAATACTAGGAAATAGCAAAAAAAATAATCAAATCGTCTAAGTAAAGGGTTACAAAGAGCTAGTCAAACGAACGATACGGATTGTAACATTTCTCAAATTTTAAAGAGAACATACTATAGTTGATAAATATTTATTATTTACCTTGTTTGCCTGCAGTTTCGACTAACTCGTAAACTGCCTCAATCCATCACTGTCAAGAGACAACTCTGACTGTCGCAACTGCAGGCCATATCTAACGTGATCCATGTAAAAACAAGGTAAATAAATAAATATTTATTATTTATAATGAATCTCAAAGTAAATGCTGAAAAAATTGAAAAAATCATACTATAGTTTTACAATTAAAATTGCCTCTATAGATCTATCTTTATTAAAATAGTGTTGTCATTACAATTAACGATACTGCATAACTTTATAATATGTATTACTTAAATAAATAATCATACACACAATAAAATATCACACAGTTCTGTCAGCTGGCATTGTTTGTCACTTGTCCCAAGACATCTTTGCGATCAGAGAAACCGATGGACCCAGTGCCGGTGCCCCAGGGCGTCGAATAAGCAAGGGGCGCCGAGTGCAACCAATCTTGCTTAGATTTTTTTTAATGTATACTATATGGTGCGCCAGAAAAAAAATGCCCTGGGGCGCCGAAGGGTCTAAAGCCGGTACTGGATGGACTTAAAGAAACGGGATATGCATCCGAGGAATATTTGTGTGTTTGTTAATCATAATTTTTCAGGAGTTCGGATGATCCCAAAACATGGATTAACCCTACAGATCATCTATAAAAAAAATTGTTCGTTTAATTATATAACTATTTAAATGTTGTGCAATTTTGCAATTCATATCGCTCGTATACATAGCCATTAACGGTATTAAAATGGGGCGAGACATAACTACACCAGTCTAAAAATTCTAAATTGCATATAATTTAGAATAATGGATGTTCAAATTATTCGGGTTCCAATGAATGAAGAACAAATTCAAATTGTGATATTATTCCTTTCATCTGTCAATGTTGCAATACGCCCCTGCATCAATAATATTAATAGGGCAATGAAATGCCAATACATTGACTCTTAAAAAGTACCGAAGTGTTACCTTTTAACGGAGGCAGGAGCTTTGCCAGGACGCGCCCAAGAATAAATTTGATGACAGCCACACTGAGGGGAAGCCAATCAACCCCCCGCCATGTGAACACATGACTTTATTGCCCTTCCGGGTAAACAAAGCGTAAAGGCGCCGACCTGTCATGGTTCCCCGAACTGAAGGTTTTGGGAAAATAGCTCATTTACAGGTGTCAATCTCTCAAAATAATTACATCGGCTTTGAACAGTAGGTATACGTAGAGACATGACTATAAAAATCCATATAAATGACAAAATTGTATGCGATATAATGACATAGATAAGAATATAGAAGAAAAAATGTAACATTAATAAATTCTCCTGTTGTAGACAAAGGTGAAGTTAGTTGCTAGATACTAATAACGCGATTAATTAACAACTTAATACGTCAGTGTGGTAAGTATTTAGAATATAGCTGCCACTATTAATTACTAGGTAGATAAAAAATCATGCGTTCTTTCATTGCTTTATTATATCCGTTCCGTAGTTGGAGAATATGGGACCTAAAAATCGTCGACTATTAGCCGCAATGATATTGGTCTCGTCCTAACAGTTTTGAATTCTAAAATTCCTCGGAATACATTATAATTATGTATATAAGTCGGCAATCTTTCAGGATGAATATATGAAGGGCGTTGATTCAAGGCAGTTTCGGTTTATGGTGTTCTACTTCAGCCGCTTCCATTTTTTCTTTCATACACATCCTTAAGTTGGGACATAAAGAATGTCACGAAATTCGGTTAAGTACTGTCAACCGCTTTGGTCTTCGCCTGACCCCATGTTAGCTTGCCTCCTAGACTCTCCATGTTCCTTTATAGAATCACAAGATTTTCAGGTGACATCAGCATGATGTAGCCCTTGCTGACTGGTACCAAAAATCTCGAGATACAATCTTTCGTCTCTTATTTCTGTTCGCTTGTCAAGTCCGCTCGCGGGTGTGTTAGTTATATACATCGCCACTCGAGCGCTGGGCGAGAGCCGCAGCGCCGACGACCCCGCGAAGCCAGTTGTGTGCTGACGACCGAGAAGATCGCATTACGGCCGGCGGCATGTCATTCCGCCTGGATGGAAGTTTGTAAAACTTATCGTAAATATATGTAAATTTGCTTCCGAAAAAGTCTTTATTTTGCTGACCTGCTCACACGCAATTAAGCGGACTGGCAACAAATCACCAAGGAAGGCAACCCGAGACACGCATGTAGCATACTAACGTCGAAACTTCTAGTCTGAGGTTTTGTTGACAAGCCGTATGCTGCGTCAAAGACTCGGAAAGGCCATCAGCCACTTGCAAACATTTAAGCTTTTTGTAGTGCTCTGTGAAGTGTTTCCGTCAGAAACACATGTACAGAGCGGAAGCGGAAAGGCTTTGACAGCGTGACCTGCTCCTCATCATGCCCTCACGCGACGGAATAACAACCTTTTTGAGGGAGAGGAGGATGTTAGAGGGTATGAAGAAAAAATCAGCTCTAGTTAATGATCTCCTGCAGTATCCGAAGAACATGAGCCAATCAGGTTCACCGTCGTCTTTAAACTGACTGTAGAACAAAATTTAAAATATTGTACCTATATTATAGCAGTCCTCTGTTTAAAACCTATTACACGGCTGCAGTACATTTTTGCTAGAAGCCAGAATAAGCCCCTTAAAATAATGGTGACAATAATAACATAAGAAAAGATAATATGTCAAGGTCACTATATAAACAACGGCATTGTCTATGGATAATAAGGAGGTATCATAATGAGTTCTATGATTTTTTATTAATGAAATCGGAAGACAGATTTAAGTATGCAAATATAATTTTACATTGTGTCGTAATGTACTCGTATCAAAGTCGATATTTCTTATTGGTGTTAACTACGGTCGATGACATCAAGATGTAAACAATAAACATTATGTAAATATGTAGACGTAATGAATCTTAAACGCACATATTTCATAAATCCATTAGCCTCGATTTGCATTTTCAGAATTCTGCAATGCGCTAACTCAGTCTACTCAGAACAAGAGACGCGAAGAATTTAGCCTACGAGTCCGACTAGATTCGATCATCGCTCCTCAACTTTTGAACATACGTAAGCCGATGAAAATGGGAAAAGTATTCTGTAGACCGAAGACAACCAGATCAATCGTTCGCATAATAATAATTTTATGTTTAAAACAGTGATTGTTAAAGATGCGGAGTACTTCGATTTACGACAACTTTTACAATCACTTAAATTATTATGCTTCAATTTAAAGATTGAAAAATAATGATTAATGGATGTACGAAGAAAGTAGTACGCGTGGCAGGCGAATTTTCGGCGAACAACTAATAAATTTTTGTATTTAGACTCTTGCTTTTGGTGGTCAAATTATAAATTTTGACTATTAAGGAGGGGCAAACACAAAATATGTAGTACATAACATAATTAAAAGGACCTCTGTGACCCGACAAATTTTCATCATTCTTTCCCCTAAAAAATACAAAAAAAAAACATAAATATCAGCATCTTAAAGTGATTGCCTCCTTCAGTGATTATGTTATCCATTAAGGTTTTAATAGTATTTAGTTTGGCAATATATAATCGTGTCGGAAACAACAGGGTCAGATCCTGTCTGCCCAGAAGTGGGCGACGTCGATGGCGTTACTCCCGGCCACCATCAGGTCTTTCTGGGTGCAGCTACTCGGACACAGCGCACACTCCAGAAGGTGCGACAGGGTCTGCTCCACGCCGCAGTCACATTCAGTCGGTACGCTGTAAAACTGACAGGCTTTCATTTGTGTCATCGTCTTGCATACTCCAGTTCGAAGTCTGTTAAGGGACCTCCATTTATTACACCCTTGGTTGTGTCCAGCGGCTTGGTTCTCTTTCGGGGCAATCCAAGTATTCCCCTCAGTTGCGCCTCTCTACATGTTTAGCCGCAGGGTGGCCTCAGGTATCATCAGTTTGGTAATGAAGTTATATGTTGTCAGATGAACTGAATTTTCCCTGTGTATCATAGAATGAAAAATTGTTGCTTGTCTGTGAATGTTGGTTTTCGATAAATATTAAAATAATATTAATATCAACTTATGTAAAGATGAGATGTTCAGAGTTTATCGAGTTGATATTTTCTATAGAAATACTTTACTAAGCAATGTATTGATCAGGAGTAATATCATTGAAAAATATCATTGTTTCCAATGCGAAAAATTTGAAACTTGATATTTTTATTCGAGAGATTCTTCACATAAGATACTCGTACATATATTTATATTCAGCTATTGAATATCAATTAGATGCAAGTAGTACGCAATTATACTACTTCCAAGGATACATATGTTTGACAAGAATAAAAGCAATTTCTTCTTTAGAACCACTCTTGGTGAAGACTTTCATTTCACACACTTTAAAATTGCACAATCTTTGGTTATATTTTTAATTTGCGCGATCTTCGAAATTAAAAAAAAACCTATTGCTGGTCTGCGGAATACAGATTGAAGACCGCTAGATTAGACAGTGGTTCGCTTGAAAATAAAACAAATAAATAATAATAAATAAAAATATACCATTTCTTTTCTTGAGTATTGTCAGAGCTTTGTGGTATGGCAATTTCTCAAACGCCACTAACTGATGGTACTGGGGAGTTATGTTTAGATAAGACGAGGTCAACATTCTCAGTGACTGCAGGACCACAGCATACGAGCTAAGATACGAGGAACACATACGATAATATTACATAGGACCTGGAATATTGCGCATTGTATTAGCACACTACTCAAAGACCATAAATGCAATAATGAAACCTACATATGCCATAGCCAAAAAATGATATCAAAGTATTTTATCTGTATCTGTAATACATTGGTAAGATTGTGCAACAAATATTTAATATACTCTTCCAGAGCTTCGGGTGCAGAGCTATTTTGGGAGAATGCAGGATGGAAAGATCGTGCTAATTGGCAGAACTTAATTTAGCATTTTGTAGCGATTATATTCTACTTCAAGGGAGCGTACGAGTATATAGAATAAGAAGATAAATATTTTTATTTAAAAAAAACTGAATGTGGCTGAACATCATTACGAATTCAAAAATATAAAAATTATTCAGTCAAAGGAATCTTTTTTATTCTGATATGTAATTATTTGAGTAATTACTTTTGGCCGCTTCATGACATAACAATAAGAATAATTATATATTTAATAAAATAATAATTTAAAAAACCTGCTCCACTAGTTTCTGCGCGAATGCAGCGATGGTAGATAAAACACAATGAAGTTAACTATAAAATTCTGCAATCTTATTGGTTCGTTTGCACGTGATAAACGTACTATTCGAGGTTATCAGAAAGCAGATTTAAAAAAAATGGAGATTTAAAAAAAATGGACATTTAAAATTGAAATCTCGAATAATAAATTATATCGCTGACAAAATATGCTCATAAATTGATTTTGTTGCTATGTGCATACTGGATTTTTTTGAAAACTATAGTATGTAATGTAATATATGTATACACATAATTAATTTTAGCGATCAGCGCTGGCAAATCCGTATTAACCATGAGCTTAGCTTATTAAAATGATAGATTGAAAGCAAATAAAATCAGTTTAAGCAAATGAAATCAGTTTTTTCCAGTTGTCTGGTTTACCTTACTAACAATTAGTTCACGCTGATAAAATTAATCTTGATGTTGTTTATGGAAACATTTCAATGAAAATAAATATTTTGATTGAAATTTGGATGGTCAAAATGGCGGCGAAATTTTTTAAATTTTTAGCAGCGTTAGACATTTTGATTCCATTAAATTAATTATTATTCTATTAGTCGGAAAGACCCATCTATTCGTGTGCCACAAGTCACGCACCGTCAGTTTGAATTAGACCTGTCCTCTTAATACTGCCACAATCTACGTGCAGATTACTCATTTTACTTTTAAATTACCTAGTCCTAGTTATTTATTATAGATGAATATCATTTTTAAAAAATAAGTATCATTAAAAAATATATATGAAATAAATATTATTAAAAAATATATTTGCAGTAAAATGTATTAATGTGTCCGCCATATTGGCATTTTGGACTGGTTACATAGATCGTCACTGGTGTCGTGTGCGACAGCCCATCAGGCTGGGCGTCGGCGAGAGCATATTGAATTGTGGCTCGGCCTAATGCTGGGACTAGGTCGGTCCATAAAGTTTGTAAAGTTTATCGTAAATATATATCAATGTGCTTCAGAAAAAGTCTGTGTTATTAATCTGCTACTTCATCATGCCCTCACGCGAGCGAGTAACACCTTTGAAAGAGAGGAGGATGTTTAGTATATAGGCTATGTTTCGAAACCTATTGATAATGTGCAATGGAATGGAATTTTCTTTGTATTAAATTTCGTACGTGTTGATTTTTAGTATCAATACATTAAGTATATGTAAACTATAAGTGTATTTAATAGTTATGAATGAATGAATTAATCGTTACTGCAACCTATTCGAGTCATTTATAACGCGAAGGACCTGTTTGGGATATACATTTCGGAAGCTGCAGGACAGAGCATGAACTACAGGAGACTTTTCTTCAAGCCTACGGGCTCACGTCGTCTTGGGAGACTGTCTGGAACTATACATAGAATATAATCGGCGGAGCTGCGAGAGGCAGAGCTGATAAAGGATGAGGCAAGAACCATGGCGGCCGAGATATTTATGGCGGGAGTTATTGACGACCATATGATGCAGTTAGGAAGCGGACATGGCAATGATGATGTAACTAAAGTATTTTTGACTGATTTACCATCGTGAAGTTCTACCATGAAGTTCGAAAATCCATTTATTCATTTCCAAAGGCTTTCTTGACCTAATACTCCTACAACCATTGTTGGAATCATGCCCATATCTTTTGAACATTCCACCGTCAAGTATCAATTTCTCTGCATGTCGTTCTTTGAAAATAATGTGCATAAACAACTGTAAGATAATAGTCTTTTGTCATACAACATCGCGTACATGAGACTTTTTTCAGAAGTGTTTTTATTATGTCAGCTTTTTCTCAGTAATATGTTCTATTGAAACATCATTTAAGAACAAAATTATGAAATGCAACACCGCGCATGCGTAGTGTTAAGACCGCTGTTTACAATTGAAACATATACGATAAAAGAGTTGCTGCTATTGTAATTATTACAATATGGTCTTTGTCTCCTTATCTGATTGAACGGAATGGTTATCACGTTCTCATGAAGATTTTGTGAGTATTTTTATAATATAGGGATTTTTAAAATTTTAATGAACAGTAGCAATTCCAATACATACCTAAATTATTTTCTTGAAATTTTACTTCGTAGTTTTATGAATGTTTATTTATATTTAGTTCGATTATTATAAGAGCCGTATTACGACACTCTAATATTCTTTTTACATTCAACATATATACATTCTTTCAGAATGAGGTATTTTTTTATAAGTACGAATAACAGTTCGATTAACTTCTTAGGTTTTCACGTCCAGATTTGATATTGTGGCTTTTGGGTTTAGCAGTGTGTGGCGATTTTCTTCTTACCAATATTTCTTAGAACATACCCACCGTACACGATTCTCCGACATGACGTTTGTGGAGGTACTCTTCTTAGAACATACCCACCGTACACGTATTTTCATTGGTCCGTTCTGTCAGACAAATGAAAATTGAGTATGTTAATTGCCATGGAGATAACAACGACGCTCGTGGAGGTACAGTAGGCTAACGGCTAAACTACCTCCTAAAACCAACTCACAACTAAGTCATCAATCCTGAAGAAGACCCCTGCAATGGCGGTCGAAATATTGGTAAGAAGAAATTCGCCACACATGGCTAAGCCCAAAAGCCACAATATCAACAGTTCTATTAAAAAACAAAATTATTAAATTGCATAATAGATAGAAAAATCAATCGGCGCGTTCGTATTGAAAAAAATGATAAATCACAGATGGTTTTCGGCTAAATTATTCCATTTATTCAAAAAAAAAATGTGTTATTGTTTGGTCTTGTCAAATATGGAGGTCACAACAAACGATAAAGAGGTAGATAATGGATTCCCGTGCAAATGATGACGATTCGGCTATTTCAGCTTGCCGAAATATCTATAGATAGAAATCACGTCATATAATTTTTATCGTGAAACCATAAGTATTTATTAAACGAATCCGGCGTTCACCAAATCGTGTTCGACTATAAATTTATATGGATGGATATTATAATAATAAATTCAAGGATCATGGCCATTGCATAAATTGATAATAAAAATGTTTAAAATATTTATCTATAGGCTTCGGACCGAAGTATGCAAGACGAGGAAACAAATGAAAGCCTGGCAGATTTACAGCGGACCGACTGAATGTGACTGCGGCGTGGAGCAGACCCTGGAGTGTGCGCTGTATCCGAATAGCTGCACCCAGGAAGACCTGATGATGGCCGGGAGTAACGCCATCGACGTCGCCCACTTCTGGGCAGACAGGATCTGACCCTGTTGTTTCCGACACGATTATATATATATATATACATATATATATATATATATGATGAAGAGTTAGCCCAGGGACAGTTAGTACCTTTATATTAAACATATTCGTGGAATATTAAAATAATGTTATTACATTTTCGCGGCCATAGACATTTGATATTTCTTGCATATTTTATATTGAAATTTCTCATTTTTCAATACAGACAACCCTTCATGTAACGTTTTCAGAAAACCTGATGATTAACCCGAAGCTACCGAGGCCTGAACAATTTATCCCTAAGTGGCGGTTTAACCCAAAATAACAACAAAGAAGGCACCATTATAAGAAAAATCTTCGGTCAAATAAAAAATAGCGTATGTTATAGGATGGTGGACTCTACAATTATATGTGCGAGTATAATATGTAATGATATTAATCAAATGGTCGTGGATTCAAAATCTTTATGCTTCCTTTGGATGGCTACTACCCTGCATTCAAACATTTGTCCATATATATTTATGTAAATAGGACTCACTTCGTAACTACAAAGTTAAGTTTTATAATTAATTAATTTAAATCGTATACAGGCCTAATTTATCCATTGTGTTATACTCATATAAGAGAAGAGAAAGATTGTTGACATTTCCTCGTAAAATGTATCGTTCTCTAGCGCCAAGGCCGCTTATTTAAGGATATATTTTAAATAATTAAGCTATGAAGTTATTTTAGAAAATTTTTTGCTATAAATTAACTGAAAGTCGTTACACACGTTTTACACTGTTTTTATGTAAACAAATACAGGAGAATACCGACGATGGTGATAGTAATTCTAAAGTCTCATCTGTGGAATTATATGACGCTTAACATGATGCATATGGCTAAGCGCTGCATGTGGAGTGTAGATCCGCCAACGTAATAGACTACAGCCCGAGATTCACGCTTCATCCTTATTATTACAGGAATTTTACTATGAATGGGTGGTCTTCACGGGACGACTTTCGTCTACCACCAATTTTAATTAATAGGTTTATCACTGGCATTTTACGGCTGAGGAATCAAATTCACACGAACCTAATTTAGAGGTCAGAAATCGATTAAAAATCTTTTTTTTTAAATCTCCGTCGGGGATCGAACTCACGACCTTTGGCTTGCAAAGCAAACGCTTTGACCATTGAGCTATTCCCGCAGGCAAAACTTCAATGTCGTGGAGATAAAATTATCTACATAGTAAGATACTACCTACTACAAAAATACAGGATACCTATTACCTATTACGAAACACCTTTATTGAAAATAAATGTTAAATACACATGGCCATGTGCTGGGAGTTATGTATTGGAATTTACAATTTATTTTTCATACAAAATGCCAACACAATGAACTCCATTATAAACAATTTACAAAATAGTATTTATTCATATATATATTTGCCGGCGGTCATAGCTCAATGGTAAAGCGTTTGCTTTGCAAGCCAAAGGTCGTGGGTTCGATCCCCGAGGAGATACAAAAAAAATTGGATTTTTAATCGATTTCTGAGCTCTAAAATACCCCGGTTGGTGTGAATTTGATCCATCACCCGTAAAATGTCAGTCATAGCCTATCAATTAAAACTGGTGGTAGACGAAAGTCGTCCCGTGAAGACCACCCATTCATGGTAGATTCCTGTAATAATAAAGGATGATGCGTGAATCTCGGGCTGTAGTCTACGACGTTGGCGGATCAACACTCCACATGCAGCGTTTAGCCATATACACTATGGTAAGCGTCATAGAATTCCACAGATGAGACTTCAAAAAATTAACATCACCATCTGTCGGTATTCTCCTGTATGTGTTTACATAAAAAAAAATTCAATAATATATTTAACCCTTCCGCATCGGTTGACGTGATAAATCGTTTTGCTACTTCATGTATTACTTACAGGAATCTGTAAAGCATGTAAATAAATATCGTTAGGTTTCGTTACAGGAGCGATTTTTCCGTAAACTACATATGTCAATGCTATCACATGTATGGAGTTACATAATTAACGTTTGTTAAATATAATAGTTTTTTGTGCATCATCTGATAGCTAAAGGATACAACAACCAATGTGATATTTGAAAATAGGTCAGATAAGTACATTTATGCTTCAAATGATAATTTTAAGCAAAAAAAATGGTTTAAAAAATTCTCGCCGTATTGACAGTATAATTTGTATTCCACCGAAAGGGTTAAAAGGATTTTAAAATCCGTATTTGTTGCGAATACTGATCGATTATGGTTAAAATGTTTTCTTCAATTTTAGACTTTCAATTAACAACAGGACAATGCACAATGAAGATTTTAAACGAGTATGTTCATGATTGTACGTTCAGAAAGAAAATATATTTAAATTTCGAGACGCCTTCACGTTAAGAGCTGTTACTTCGTCTGCGTGTCTAATTTTAGTTGAAGTGCAAAATAATTAACGCGGTATGTGCGAGATGCTAATTTTGTAATCTTGCACTTCATAATCTAAATAAATAATGTATATTTTGAAGAAAGAATATATTAATTTCCAATATCACAAAGAAATTAACATGTATCGTATGATTAATGGAGCTTGTTATAAATTGTCATCAAACACCAATCAATAATTCATTCGAATCCCGCGTCCGCCGTTTTTTTTTCCGATTAACCTGTTCGCATCGATAGCCGATATATGCACGACTAGTCTACAACGCGCCCAAATTCTGTCACATTACCCCAATACTACACCGACTGCATTGGTTGAGAGTTTCGGCTAGAATCCAGTACAAATTATGCCTCTTAGCTTACAAGGCACTCAACGGAACTGCACCGGGCTATTTGACAGAACTTATCAAGCCTTCAGAAAAAAGCACGCGTGGAGAGACACTCAGATCGGCTAGAGCAAATAGAAGCACCCTGCAGCTGACGGGAGGTAGTCCTAGCACGGTCTTTGGCAATCGGGCTTTCAGCTACGCGGCACCAATGGCCTGGAATTCGCTACCGGAAAGCATAAGAGAGCTTAAAGCGGAGGCATCCTTCAGAAGCAGACTCAAGACCCACCTTTTTACTCAGAGAGGCAAAGAAGCGCTTTTGGAATGATCATTCGGTCACAAAAGAGCGCTATACAAATACTAATATAATAATAATAATAATGCCGTGTAAGATTCCAATTTCCTACCGTAGATGTCACAATGAGTACTGAAAGTAGCAAAACGATATATCACGTCAACCGATAAACGTAATCGGTCAGGGAATCTTTGACGGCATATGCCGACAACCGATGCAAAAGGGTTAACGGAAATAAAAATTCTAATTGGAAACAAAGTTTTTTTTTTCAAAAATTATATCTGTTCTGAAATTGGAATGACAACAACACTGTCTTGGTATAAATGCATACTAAAACAAACAGCGGAAGGAGACAACATAAATAGTATAAGACAAATATCTTGAATAACATATAGCCGTAAAATTAGCTTTTTTTCTGGTGTGACAAGTTGACCCGATTTATTTTTTATAATTCTCGTCGTGTCTTTTTGCGGCAGCCCGAGTTGTCGCCTCTCGTGTTGAGAGTGCGCGCGTATAGTATAAAAAATAAATGAAAATGTCGCAAAGCATTTTTATAGATCGAGGCACGCGGAAAGGGCGTCGGGCGGCAAATTGGGTGGGCGGAGACTCCTCGGGGGGCGCGCCCCTCGCGGCCCCCGTCCGGCAAGTACCGAGGACGCTCCCTCGGTGATTAATCGACGCACATCAACGTTTGATTAGTCTCACGGCGTAAAATAATAAAGACCGTGCCCTGCGAGCAGTCAAACGACGGGTCAATCATCTTGATAAACCTGGATAATTCGAACTCAATGGAACAATGATCCATTTCGATTTATTCTAAAATTTGAATAACGTAATGTTAAATAGGTAATCATTTGTTTTTCTTTCATCATCATCATTATTAGCCATTGTCCGTCCACTGTTGAACGTAGACCTTCCACATGAGTCTCCGTCCTCTTCGATCCTTCGCCTTCCGCAACCAAGCCACTCCCGCTATTCTTCTGATGATATAACATAAATAATTAAACTACCCACTTTTTACACGCTTTTTGTAATAAGTTACTTGGAAGGAGACTGGAATGTAATGGAACTGAAAGAAAAATATATTATGACGATTTCGTGTGATGCAGGGTATCACTCTTTTTTATCGTTCACATCGAATCAGCCCCAAATACTAAGGTCTGGTTGAGTAACATTAGTTAAGGTTAGGTTAGATTCATCAATTATTCTTTTTTTATCGTACATATCAGATCATTATTATTGAAGCTTTCTGTCTAACGCTCAAGAAGCGGCAAATGTTGTGTCGGCAGACCTCATGCGAGATGAATTGACGACATCAGAAGCATAGTGACGAAGGCTGGATGCAGAAGGCAAATAGTTCGAGTACGATTAAGATTCATGATGGAAAACTACGATCAACAGTAAAAGAAAGCAGGCTGATGATGACGATGTTTCAATTATTGAAGAGTATAAACATTAACTACGTTTAATTGGACCCCCAGATAAGGGTTGACAGCCTTCAGGCAGTCATCTTTACGGGACAGGTGTTTTAAAGCAGAAATGGATCATTAATTGTATATTTTGTGTTTTGGGAGGTAAATGTTACAATCAACCAAAAAAAAAAAACTTCTCAGCAGTGTTTATTTACGACGTATTCATTGGTAATGCAATGTTTGCATTTCATCAAAGGCATATTACTACACAATAAATGACAAGCAAGACAGAGGCTACGCAAATTTATTGCAATATTTACATACACAGGTATTTCAATAAGTCTTTGTGGGTAAAATATGTCTCATAAATGCAGAAAATTTTATTTCTCCATGAAAAATTCATTTTCGTCAAAAAGGTCATAATATGCAGGTCAACGGGCCAGTTATATAGCACGTGAAAGAACAAACGGCTAGATGGCGGTGCCGCCGAAAGAATTTTCAATTTCCTTCTTTTTTTCTCAACTGTGAATGCTTCAGAAATAAATTTTTCCGTTCCACACAATCGTGTAAAACGGCCGTTATACCTAATCTTAAATTAATGTACATATTCTGAATGTAATAAATGTTCCGACACACATCAAAAGTATAATTAAATTTAAGTATAAAGCTTAAGTATTTATAAACATTTTTATTTAAAATGTTTAAATAAATATTCATAAATTTTTATTATCAATATACAACTAATTTAAATAAAACATTTTATAATTATTGTAATAATATCTATTAATACTTTTAAATAAGGACAGATATTTACAATTGGTTATAAAAAATTGTCTCTGGCAGCCATATCGCTATTAAAAAAAAAAGATTTTCTACATTTTGAAATTTAATATGGCTGTTGAATTCAAACATTAATTGGCAGGCAAAACAAGCCGCCAACATAATTAAGATAAAATATTATTATTAATGTAATAATTTATTGATAAAAGATAAAATATTTTTATTAATTTATTACATATTAAGAATACTAATGTATTCCCAGTAAATATATGATCAGAAAAGGTGTTCTGAGATGGAACACAACTTGAAAAAGGTTTCATAAGTAGCAAAGCCGTCACACCTACATTTTTTTATGTGTGGTTACAAAAAATCACATTAACTGTAATAAAAACAATAAAAAAAACTCATCAAATCGCAGCGGCGTTTAATTTGAAATAATTCGTTTAAAAATTAATTTAAATGATCAAATCGAATCAAATCGGACGATATCGACGTCTCTTTGACTGCATTAAGTGACGAAGAAAAACAATAATTTAAAGATCAAACTTTGCGAAGTCCATTTTGGGGCACCCCTCGGTGCGAGGGCGCGGAACATCCCAAGTCGGGCCCCCGCCGGTCAAGGGGAGCGCCGCCCTCGTAGCCCTGAACAAACTTACACCGAATATATCCGCCTACTAGTGCCCACCACGGCAATCATAACTGCACCAAACATTTTAAGAACAAAATAAAATATATATATACGAAAAAATACGTCAAAGGAATTATTGTATAGGTACATTGCGTTGCTTGGATAATACATAACGGTCTTATGATGCAATTCGTCAGCAGGTATTGTATTTCCATTATAAACAAAACAATGGAGCTATGTGGTATGCAAAGCAAAGGAAAAGTTTGGCACTACTTTCCTTAGAGGTATCCAACAAAGAGAGAAAGAAGTATTATACGAAACCACTAGCGATGTTTTGCAGCAGGACTACGATTATAATAAAACAAATATCCATGTCTATTGACGTTACATTTATTTTGTATCAAATATCCTATTTGACATGTAAAATGACGTCATTTTTCTAGCTTAATCATCACCTTCTTTTGGCCAAGGTCGTCGAAAATCTTGTTTGGTCAAGTGTTTTATTTTTAAGAAACTCGTCTTTCTAGAATCTCTTAGTGTTAGTTTTGAACTCATCTGACTAGAAGACAGCGATTTTTACATTTTTGGAGCCACAGAGGACTTCTGACTATAATCACAATCCGCACAGTTGCTTAGTTATCATTGTCCAGGTTTACTATACGAGAAAATCAAAGAATAGCACCTGACTTAATAAATATACCTTTGCAAGAGGAGCATATTGTTATTAATATTATTATCAAATTGTTTACCATATGCACGGTCTCCGAGATCGAATTCGAAACCCCAGAATAAAACATGGTACTCCAGGGCCCTCCAAATTTAAAAAAATAAATAATATAGTAAATAATACGTTCTGTAAGTACGAGTACTTGAAATTAGGTATATTTGATTGTAACAAAAATACCGACAGAATTAAAAAAAACGCTTATTTATTTGGTAATATGTACGAGTACTCGTACGTTAGAATGCTGATCGGTAAACGATACCTATCTTCTCAATTGGACCAAAAATACTTTACAATAACATCGACTAGATTAATCAAATTTAACTAATCGCTTCGAGGAGAACCGGTTTAGAGCCACTGCTCTAAGATAATATAAAATAAAACATTTTTCTTGTGGATACCTACTATACTGCTATAAAGTATTAATCCTAACTAGCGTATATATATCTAACCAACTGATCTCTTCTAAATCGAGTTAATTAATTGATCTTTTTAAAAATGATGATTAACAAAACGCCAGAATATGCCTCGGATACGAAAGGTGCTCATTCTTCAAGATGACGACGTCAAGACCTGATCTCGCGCCTCGGAAATCATCTGAAGCATTGTACTTATGTTCCCATGACCTTCGGATGTCGAGATGACTTAAGATAAGACACGGATATGCAGCTGACATAACTGTTTGGCGCTAATTTGTGACAACCATATGCTTAAGCTGTAAAGAGGATACAAGGAAAAAATGCTACTTGCGATACGCATTTATTTTTTAAAAAAGAGAATGTTAGGAGAAAGATAGGATTAAATTTATTGTTTGGGTACCTAAACCGTCTCATATTGGTTAACAAGTACTTTTTAAAAAATCAGAAAGGAAGAAGCCAATTTATTGTCTACCGTTTATGGTATCCAAAACGTTTCTCCATTGTTGTAAATATGATTTTAAGATTAGTTAACGTTTTCCATTCTGAATATCATCTTTTCATAAATTTATGTCAGTTCTAATTAAACTGCAAATATGTCTTGACTTAACAATTGACATTAAAAAAAAGGCGCGCGATTCGAAATTCGCGTTCTCGTTGCGACAGCTCAATTTGGTGATTCATACGTTAGTTAACGTCTCGCTAAAACCGTAATATCTACAAATTAAAAAAGAATATCCGTGATGAATGTTACTAACACGTTCCGAACGAATGCCAGTGCAGCGCATGCAGACACGAAAAAAAGCATTCTCGGTAAATAATTACGGGACAAAAAGACATATGAAGTGAATTCAGTTGGTTCCATAGAAAATGTTCAAAACACAATAGCCCGAAAACAATGTGATTTACAGGGATGGCCATGGCGCACCCGCGAGCCGCACGCACGCCGCACCCGCCATTAACGTCCCGCCGCCCAGAATAATTAAAACTGGAACAAATTACTTTATATACGAAGGTACTTTTTTTGTCGACTACGTATTCCATACAAAAAGATTAACCAGTGATTAACTATTTAATTTATAAAATGTAATAGACAACAACATGCTTTATGGCTATACTCGTACCTACCTACCTGTCGCTGTAACTTTAGGAACTTAAATACAAAACCAGTTAACCACGATTAGTAAAGCGGATTACGGTTAATAAAACCCTTTGTTGCCTAGTGCTGTAAACGTAGAACCACCTCATGTGTGTGCTTAAATGATTGGTTTAATTATCCAATACACAAATTGTTTTTTATTCAGTGATATTTCATATGAAAGAACTTTTTTTTCGTGTTCCAAAATCATTATAATATTATATTTCATAATAATATAACGACTGAACACATTTCATCTTCTTAGAGAGACATTGTAAGCATTAGCGTAATTATTTTATGAGAAATAATAAGTTAATGAATATATAGATTATTTAGCTCTGTAGTAATTAAATTGAATACAATATTTTAAGATTTAGTCTAGTCAGTCTTGTAAAAAAATGTTTTGAAAAGATTGATTCAATTTTACATTTTCTACTAATATGAAAAATGCCTCTTTTATATGGTACTTTAAGAAATCGCATTTTAGCACTTTAAAATACAAAAATTTGTGTGTTAGTAATGACAATCAACATAAATAAAAATAAAAAAGTGAAAAACAAAGTCAACAGTGAAATTGGAAATTACTAAATGCGTATATCAAATAACTTAAGCTATTATTAGTTTACTTTGTAAAGTTGTTGGTGATTTTAAATATTTTATTCAATAAAATAATGAAATGTATACATCTTTATGTATGTGACTTATTTTTGCAATGATTACGACCCCCATAGAATCTGATGAGTGACTTCCCTGAGGAGTATATTTGATTTCATATAAATATTTTCGACACGCATTTTTACTTTTAGTCATACAAGATTATTAGTTATAACCAAATTATGCTTAGATTAACATTGACAGCGGTATTTATCATGATAAATTTTTTAATTAAATTTTAACCTTAATTATAAATTCAGCATGTAAATTAGCTAAAAATAAATGTCACAGGATAGAGAAGATGCATGTTTATATGTAATTTGGACTAAGAGCTATTTATTAGGCGAATTATTACAAATAAAAAAACATATTTATATGAACTTACATGTTTTATGTTTATAATAAATGTTTGGCTTGCGAAAGAGGTACACAGATTACATGAAAAAAAACCAAATCTTTTCCCCCTGGTTCCAAAAATAAAATGCATGATAACATATAATTTTGTAGGTTTGGAATTGATTTTTCTTTTCTATTTTCTTGCAGATAAGGAGCATATGGACAACACAAGCAGCTGTTAGTAACATCTGTCTACCATAATAATAATACCCACATACTTCATTACTTCCCGAAATGCTATATAGATATCCCAAATTTGCTCTAAGTAGTTAGAGTAGGTGACTATCCTGTGGTACGAGAGTATAAGCACTCAAACTGATAAATTTGGTTTTTCTTAAGTAACCTCTACTAAAGGTAAGGTAATGTCTCACATACCAAAAAGGTTCACCTTTGTCATATGCTGTTGTAGCGAATTATTGTTAAGGTTCTAAGTGATTCCCTATCCTGACTCCCTTTTAAAAAACAAACATATGCAATAGTTCATAAAAAAAAAGCATAGAAATATGACTAGAAATTGTAGAAAACTAAACGTTAAGCCCCTTGGAAAAGAATACAAACAAATATCTGGAAGCCAGGCACAATTTGATTGACCATAGGTCTATTAGACTATGATGATTCAAATTAAAAAAATATATTAATGATTTATACTATAATAAAAAATATTTTATAATTCTTAGGACAATCATGAATAATAAATACTTATAAAATGTAAATAATATTTTTTTTATTTAAATAACTTTAAAGAAATAATTTGTATAATATTCATTCTACCAAGTTGTATAAAGTGTGCACAGAAATACAACCAGGACTTTTAGCTGCCAAGTTCTTCACTATGAACCAACACAGCTCCACCAAATACAATCTGTTGATGGTTCTTTAGGCAAGAGTTTGCTTTGCATAAAAAGCATTTTAGGCTTAGAGTTTCCTTTAACGAACACTATTTACTTTCAAAATACCATCAAATTACTATCATACATACTCACTTTACAAATAATTCATTATTTCTGCACTAAAATTCAGGATAGATGTAAAATGTGTTACAGCGTGAAGTCCTTCTTAGATCTTTACCTCAGTTTTATAAATAAAAGTGATTTTGTGTATCAATTCAATAAAAGTATATTGCTCAATATTTATTAATGCAAGGAAGGCATAACTTCATCGAGTATAATATCTAATTATAAGCTGGAAGATAGGCTTGTAGAAAACAAGCCAAATTACTACTACGATGTGGAAGAAATTGGAATTTAACCGACTTCATTTTCAAGAGAGCATCAATAAAGAGGTTCGAATATGCTAGCTCATCAGGGCCACAACTCTCAGTCATGAGCGACACAGCTCGATAGAAGAAACAACCACACTTAGTAGGAAAATACAGTTAGTATAATCTGGTAATCATGTTTCAGCAAGGTATATGGCGGTAGAGCTGTTATGGGGACAGAATCAATCAACTCTCCGGGACACAAAAAACGATGGTCCAGGACGAAGGTTTCAGTGTAAAATAATATTAATATCTTGAGAGCGCTAAATGAAATTAAGCACATCCATTTTAGTAAAATCTTTAATAATTATGCTATATTTGCCCAAGTAATCAGATTATAAAAAACTGTATAAAGAAATATTCAAGTGCTTTCTTATCCATTTCTAACTATTGGTATGTGACGAGAACATATTGCTTATAATAATTTTAATATATCCTTAAAAAATATAACTTCTGATTTTAAATTATTTAAGTATGAGGTAGTAATAATTATATTTTCCGATTTAAGGGCTCTTTTCTTGCATGTGTAGTGATTACACATGATAATATAGCGATGATCTTTTAAGCACAAAAAACAAAAGGTTAATCATATCCGTCCAAAATGACAAAATATCTATTTCAGGTAAATAATTATATTTAAATTTTTTATGGAAAAATACTAAATAATAGGGGATATTTAAAAAGTAACTTACTTGCAATCAGACATATGGGAAGAATTATCCGCATTAAGCAGAAACATATGAGAAAGTTCGCCATTTTAAAATTATTTCCTGAAAAAAAAAACACAATAAATAAGATCCTAAAATAAGCTATTATTTGTGTAAGTATAACATTTGATTTATAAATATTATTAAATTAATGGGAAGCTCTTTAAAGTTAATAAAATTAAGTTCGATTCTTGTAAATTGCAGTCTCTCTACATAAAAAAAATTACGTAATTATAAAAATTACGCAAATTGCGAAATCTTTGTTTTAAATATTTTGTACACATGCATGATATTATTTATTATGGTTAAAAGTATGTTTTATATATTGACATAAAATATATAAGTATGTTAGATATACCAATGTTATTGTCAACCATAAATTAAAAAATGTTCATTAATATAATTTTGACTGTATTTTATTGTAAACATATTCGTTATGTTCATAACATTCCATAACAATAAAACTCTATAACATATATTTTTATAAAACACGATTACACGAGTACGTTTATAAAACATAACTATAATACAGTTACCTTTTTAATTATTTTATCCTAGAAAAATATTTTATTTTAACAAATGAAAGAAATAATATAATGTTTACAAAATACCGCTTACCTGAATGGGATGATGCGTGTTATGATGAAATGTCACGTACCTTGTTTATGTATAATTTGTGATAAAACTATAGATAAACCTATTTACTACATTCAGGGACGATTAAACATACTACATCCTGACGATTTGAATATTGTCATTTAAATCACCAAAATTAAACATTGCACTATCATTCCATACAACACACTACTCATCACTGAGCGCACGCGGCTGACAGACTGACCACTGACATTTCAACAATACAATCCTCCTCCCCCTCATCCAATTGCGCATGGCAGCACTATATAATTACATTTACGTAAATTATAATTTATATATAGTCTTTCAATATGAAAATATAAAAATATGTTCAAATAATAATTATTAGCATGTGACCTCGATTTCTCACTTCATAAGCCCTACAATTAGAGTTTTGTCAGAAGCCCAACTGGGTTGGTTATTTGATATTTTTTAATTATTCTATTGGTAGGTATTGAAAAGTAGTGCTAGTAAATATTTATAGATAAATATAAGTGTTTTATTTTTTACCAGTAAAGAACTCATTTAATAATTACTACTTTAAAAAGTAAAAAGATAACCAGCTACTCAAAATAAAAGAATGTTTTTTTGACTTTTATGAAATCGTATACAGAAAATTCGTGTTATTTTTATGTAATGGTTGGCGAAATTGCAAGTGATACCCAATGTTTTTTTTCTGAAGACACCTAAAGTTTATTAATGAGGGAACACGTATGCTACCTAGTAAAGTATTCTAAAGCCTTACGGTAATATTTAATAAGGAATGTTAAATTTATCCTGTTCTAAATCGACTTAGATAATCCTTTCCTGTGTGTTCAGCTATAAAAAATATATATAATATATATTATAGTGTACATCGGGTCTGTCGACTGTTGATGGGTGCAGGTGGCAATAATTCTTTTAATCCAGAGATGTGGTGACCGGTACTAATAGTAAAAATGAACAAATATTATGTTTAGTATGTATTCCAAAGATTGGAGCCTAAACGTACGCTATTATTTATTAGCCTTGCTTTAATTAACTGCTTTTTTAAATATAATCCATTAAGTAGTTTGTTTTTTAAGCTGCAACCCAAAGGTGACTATTGATTGTGAACTAAAACAAAGCGCAGTATTGTATAAAATCGAGTCTTTCGTGTTTGCTTAGGTTGGAAAACTCTTACATATCTGTGGTGGATTGGATATTTTTTTACTATAAGTGAGTGAATTTTGGGGCGAAATATGTTTTTCTGTGATTTTAGTGCATTTTGTAATAGGTAGGTTCATAGTGTTCTGGGTTGATAAGCATAGATAATATTACTCATATTACGAAGGAAATATCTTATTTCAAATATTTCGGGCACAATGTGATGGAAATCTTCCACCTTATTTTTTATACCTAGAATGGACAATAAACTGTATGTTTGTTTGAACAGTGGAAAGACAATAGGAAAAATAAATAAAAAATTGCCATGGTAAATGATTTTATTTAAGAAAAACCGTAAAGAATTAGAAAACTTAACAAAAAATAAATAATCGATCTCAAAGTAGTTCACATTTTAAAAAATAATAAAGGTTTAAAAAAACAAATACACATTTATTTCTTCGTTTTCAATACTTATGAACAATTATTATCAACTGATTCATAAGATATATTTTTATTAGTCATACTCGTATGCTAAAATTGTATGAAATCACTTTACATCAGAATTGATATGATGAGGTTGCCATTACAAGGACTATAAGAGCCACATATTCAGGCTGCTAAAGTACACCTACACCATTCGTTAATGTTAAAAATATTATATTATGCTAAAAATAATATTTCTTTCATTAGGAAAACATTTATAGTGGATAGTATTTTTAAAATAATATTGGCTACTATGCATATTAAGTTATAAGCTGCTAAAATATTAACTTCTTTACGAATAATATGCCATAAGAAGTGTTTTTTTTAGTAAATTATGAAGTTCCATCTATCAAATTATATTTGTAAAAAGAACATATAATAAAAATGATTTTAGAAAAAGTGTAATAAATATTCATACTGAAAATGACATTAATAATAATAAATAATTTAGGTTGTACAATGATGAATATATTTCTTACATCAGTATATCATGATTGATAAAGACGTCTTCATAAATTAAATAAAAGTAATAATTTAAATAATTTAAAATAAATAGAGTAGGTAATATTATTTGACTAGTAATGAATGTTTGGAAAAATTAAATGATTAAACATCTAATAATTTTAAAACTGGTTTTCAAAAACCTGCAGTAAATATTGAAATAAATATTAATTAATTGTACATAATAATGTTTGCAAAAATATATAGATAAGAAAATGTGGTTCATAAATATGATATTGTTATTGAAAATACAAAAAATAATATAATATACATATTTTGTATAGATTATTCACAGCAATTGTAATAAAATAAAAGTTGCCATATAATGAATTATTGTGATAAACATTTTATGAAACATATCCTCATCATTTTTCTGCGCGTAATATTATGTACTCATATATATTTCGAATAATGCTATTAGTGTAAGAAAACTGTCAGTTTATTTGTATTCATTGCACTCTTCTAACGAAAAAAAAAACATGAAAACAATTATTTAATATTAAACATTTATAATATGTAATACTTATATTTCTTGTGAAATTCGTAATTTCTGAAATATATCATGTGTAACAATTATTTTATCTGTAGATAAAATGAAGTTGACAATGCATTTCAAAGGGTTAATTTTCGAAACAATGGAAACAATTTGAATTTAAATTTAACAATTGAAATAAAAATTATTATATCACTTACATCCAAGTGATTTATCTGTGTACACTCTAAAATCTACCTCGTGTATCTCGTATGTGAATATAAATAATTTTAATTTTCTTTATTTAAATTAAGGTAGTAAATAATCATACCTAAACAAATAAGAAACAATATTATGTTAGAAATGCTGAGATATCCTCGTAAGCTTTAGTATGTGTTAGTTATTTCGTAGTTATTACTCATACCGGTTATTAAGAGTAATAATTATTAAACAGTAAGATTTTGTGATGAATCCATTGTCAATTATAAAAAAAAACCAATAGAACACTATTCTGGCTCCAGGGAATTGCGGATTTCTTCAGAGGAGCTGCGAACTGTTGTTGCACCTCCAGATGTTGATTTTTGAAGATAAAGTTCACCATCAAAGTTCAAGCTTGCCTAAAGAAAAAATTTAAAACAAGTTATACACTGTTATTATGCTGTCTTAAATAATTATTTCACAATGATTTTTTTACTTATTTGCAACAAGGTGATGAAGATTTTTAGTTAATAATATTATTATTACATTTGACTCCCAAAAAACAAGTATATGTGATGCAGTTACTAATTAATGTTTTTTTTAAAGACAGTTCTAAAAATGATTATTTAAGTGTTATATAATTTACAGATTGAATAATAATGACAACAGGAATAATATTAGTGAGCATAATCATTTGAAAACAGGATAGTTCAATACTTACATTGAGTTAATCACTTAAGTTAAATCTTATGATTTTATAATACTTTTTAAATTCCAGTTAAATATTAACTAATTACTAATATAAATTTTTTTTTACAAAATCAACAGTTTTTAGTATGTTCTTCTTCCATATATATCCGCTCCCTGTGTAGAGCATAAGATTCCTACAAATTGCCGCCTTGGTTGTCAGCTACCATGATCCCAACTTGATTGCATATTATCCCCTGCACCCGAATCCCGTCAAGCAAAGACTATATATAGTTTTCTCCAGGACAAGAGCCTGGGGGCTAAAAAGAAATGCAGCTGTTGTATTGAAGACATATTAGAGCGTTTGTTAAAAAAGCTTTTAAGGGTATCGGGTGATTAGCTCAAAGATCAGGAGTAGCTCGATCACAGAATGTGTTAGTGGTACTGTGCTATAGTTTTAGGGTGTTATTAATAAGTATTGTAAATTGAATTTGTGATTTGGTCTTCACTAATGAGAAAATAAAGTGGCTCACAGGTGAATGAAGTCAATAGTATTTCAGTAAAGGCACTTGAAAAGAATTTTAAATATATCTAAGTATAACTTTATTTATCTTAAAAACTTAAAACTAAAATTCTAGTTATAATAAAATATGTATTTATAGTTATTTTAGTATTAAATAATATCTTTATGATTTTTTTCTGAAAAAAAAAGACATTGTAAATGGAATCACGACCTATCGTCCCCAGACAATTCGTTCTACAACTCATCGGTAACGACATGGGGCGCACTGGACGACTGATGTACGGGAAATTTGGCGCATGGGGCAACTGGTGCACTGGCAGTCTCGCTAACCTATCCTAACCTAAGGATTTGTCCAGTGATTATAGAGTCCACAGATCCAAAGGTCTCGTTAACGAAATAGGTTAGGATAGCAAGACATCCAATGCACCAGTTGTCCCGTGCATCAAATGTCCCGTGCACCAGACGTCTAGTGCGCCCCACGTCGATACCGATGAGTCGTTGAACGAATTGTCTGGAGACGAAATGCAGCGGAACCATTGTAAATATTCAAGAATAGAATAATAAATGGTTTAACATTGTCTTTTTATGAAAATTTATTTATTATTAAAATGTTAACATGTTAGTAGTCAGTCAATAACAAAGAATAAGCTTTAGAACTTTAGTTATAACATAATTAGTAGCACAAAAAGGAAAAGAACACACTCTTCATACCATAAGTTATAAAGTAATGAAAAAATTAGGAAACATACATTTTCAAAGCCAGAAAGCAACAGTTTTATTTTAAAAAATACATGTTCAAATCAAACATACATTATAAGTTGGTGCAATAGTTGTAAAAGAATTGTCTTACAAAGAATGATTGAATTAAAATCCAATGAATTTGGAGGAAAAGTGTAGTCAAAAATAAACGAACGTGCATATTTCTTTGCAGAAAGAAGTTGTTAGAACTTGTAAGCTCTGCCGTTAAACAAAAACTCTGTATATTATAATATTAAGTTCAGTTAATAGTAAATTATACCAAACAATATTACGGTATTACTTTCCTACTAATTATTGAACTGCAAACATTTTATGACAATATTAATACTATCCAGTCCGATTACACAATATGAGTGTGATCGCCAGGCCGAACGTTAAAGGCCAGTCGCACAACTTGTGTGTGATCGTTCCGCCAACGCTTAGTGGTCAACTACACACAGCTTGTGATGTTTTTTCAAATGTTAGTGGCCCATTACACAACATATGTGTTGTTTTTACTTTTGACCATAATACAAAGATCTCAAACCTTTTTAGTGAGGGTCATATTTAATTTTATTTGAACAGATGACGATAGATTTAGCGATTCTTTAAAAAAACAGTCGGCCTCCGGCGTAAGTTTATTCGCGTAACACGCGGACTGGATAGTGTTAAGATACAGAACTGTTAGTGCTGTTTTAAAAGTTTGATTGATCATATTCTTGAATAAAAAAAGAAAACTCGAGCCTCCGTGACACAAGCAACATGGAATGTGTTGTATCAATACTGTCTGATACAAATGTATATTCAGTGCACAATAACGAGCAATACTGCAACATTGCAACAGGACAGTAACATTAAAAAGGTCGCCTCAACAACTGTACAATTCTTTTATTAGTTCGGGTACAATTGTGGCAGATAGTAATAAATGCAACATGCAATTCGTAATCCTAACGTGGACAGCTCGAGTTATATTAAAAAAAAATGTTTACTTTAACATAAGTGAAGATCTTACTAATTAGAAAATAATGTAAATCTTCTTTTAATTAATATTTAAATAATACTCTAATGTGACAAATTGCAGCATTATGGTTTTAATTCGTCAAACATGCCATTACAATTAACTATCAATTAACTATCAATTAAATATGCATCTTATGGCAATATTTTCATAAATAATACTATTTTGAAAAAATCAAAACTATAGTAAATACAATTAAAATACTTGACTCAAGTATTTAAAAGAAGATATAAAGAGAAAAAAGAATACTGGTGTGATTGATGATTTAATCAATCAAAAATTATAATTAGACTAGATATAATAGATTTAAGAATTAGTATATAAAAAATACTTTTTTTAAGTGTTAAATAAGTAACTGCTATTGAGAGTGGCATTGCATTATGCATAACGTAACATTGAAAATGTTTTCATTTACATACAACTCTAAGTATTAAATAACCAATTATATATTATCACAATTTATGTTTCATTGCTAATTATATAACTAATTTTTTTGGTAGTGGTATTAAAAAATATTGTTTTAAATAACAAAGTAGATAATATTTTTAGTTCTAGAACCTGTATTTAAGACTGGGTCACTTAAACCAAAACCATGTATAACACGGTTCTTTCTAATACTTAAAATCAGACAATAGCTTATTAAATATTTTTTAAATGATAAATCCAAAAATATACTCAGTCTGATGAAGTAACAACAAATCTCGAACAAGAGTCGTATATACATTTAATTTTAGGTGATAGGGATGAAGTATGAAAGTTCTTTTATATGTTATTTAAGTTTTTGTCAATAAATACATAAATGTATGTATTTTTTTATTGTTTATTTGAAAAATAAAGGATATTAACTTCGATTTTTTTTTTGAAACGTAAAACCATTTTTTTATAAATTTCAAAACCGTATAACACGAATTTGTATTACACGACGTTTGGAACTACACGACCGTGTTATACGAGGTCTCGATGTATTATATAAGTTTCAATAACGTATTGATATTATAAAAGTAAAAGATACTCATCATAAATTATAAGAAATATCATAGACTTCACATATTCAATGCAAATGTGACTGTAAACTTTTTAAACTGGTAAATATATGTTATTTATTCTAATAAATAATTAAACTTTAAAACAAAACAAACGTAGATTCCAATAAGTACTACTACTTAAATAATCAGTCACCATACACCTACCTACTATACCAAATTATGAGATTCTAATAATTACTATTTGATGTGTCAGTTCACTCCAACTCCAAAATAGTGTAAATAAATGATGTCTGGAATATTAAGCAATAGGATATTTTGATACAAATTTAAACATATTTAATAAAATATCCTAAAATAACATTTAATATTCAAAATATGAAAAACAAGCAGAAAGAATATCACATTCAAAAGTGTTCATATGATCTTAAGTTTACAAAACTGTGAAGGATCTACTTGAAACTTCGCTGTGTATCTGTAATGAGTGCAAAATTTGATACTAAAATATATAAAATATTTTATAAACTCGTATTAAGATAAAACTAATCAGAATAAACCAAAAGCAGCATGGTCTAATAATGAAAAAAAATATAAAAATAATCACTACTTTTTGTTTCGCAAAAATTAAATTTATGATGTTTACAAAACGCATTTTAAAAAAATGTATTCTAAATTATTTATTGCCATTGTTGGCCAATTGATATCAAACTTTAGTAATATTACTAAAATTATTTGATGTTGTATAAGTCTGATAATAATATTTCTTACAATGGAATCTCAAGAATATATTATTTCTCCTGTAAAATTTGCTTTTACATACATGCTAAGTATGTCCACAGATACAACGATAAATAATAAATTATGTTTTAATAACGGTCACAGTAATCAAAATAATAATTGAAAATAATGTACATTTTCAAACACATTTGAATATGAAGGAGGGTTAGTATGATCCATAGGCACCCTGATTTATAAAGCGATAAACATGGTTATTACGAAGAGCGTTAGGTTGAAAGTCAGAGGAACAGCCGGCTTGCTGAAGCGCCGGATGGAAGCATCTCATGGCGACGTGGGCCGCGGGTGATAGCTGTAAGTGCTGGTACTGGACGGGAGTCCTAACTACGGTTACCTTGCGCGACAGTTCTGGCGGAACTACAAAGTTGGGCACTTGTTTGCTCAGCGGAGAGGAAGCGTAATGCAAAATCATCTCATGTGAATACGAAAGTCTCCCTACAGATCTTTCGGCTGTTGAAAAAAATGCATCATAATCAATTTTAATTTTCAATAAAACGTCTCAGAATAAACAATGGAAAGATCTATAGGTTAACTTATAAAACAAAAATTATGCCATACTCTATTACGATGCACGAAAAGTATCATTCTCTTAGTTAAAATTAAATTTCTTAAAAAATCATAAAACTCACTCTTAATATGTATATTACTAATTAATCTTATTTACCTAATAAATAATCTACATTATCCGTACATATATATACATTATATAACTAATAACAAAAAATAACTTGTACCTTGAGTTTTTTCGTTTAGACTCATTGCGTGAGGGTACATGGGCTTACGATAAATTTCTTGATTTTCCTCTACAATAAAAATTAAGTAAATGTTATAAATAAAAGAAAAATAATTCATAATAATTTCAACTTATGCATGCTTATAGTGATACATAAAATGTGAAAAAATATTGCAAAACTGATAATAAAGATGATGATTTCTTAAAAAAATTAAACCAAAGTTAAATTATTTCTTATAATTATAAGAAGTTTCTAACCTAACGAGGTTTTTAAGAAAACGTCATCATCCATCGGGGAAGGCAGCCCGTTGGCCAGGAAGGGGTCATCGGTGCCGTTGGTTCCTAGACCCTGAGGAAGTAAAGGAATTCCAAGTCCCATTGGGCTTTTCGGGTTCAATCTAAAAAAGTCACCAACTTCACCGACCGGAAGTTCGGCCTCATTGAAATTCTCGAAACGCTCGTCCAATATGACTTTAGCTTCCTGAAATTATCAAATTATAAATTATTTATTACCCAGCAATTATTAATCAATATGTATTTTTTTTATTATTGAAAAACTCACATTCATTATATGAAGGTTATTTCCAATTAATTTGATGTAATGGTTTGAACCGACGGGCACAGTGTATCGAAACTCGCCGAGCATGACGTCATTTGTTGAAAAACTGTGTAACAAAGGGCGACTGGATGTTGCCGCTAAGGCATGAGACAGTAAGGACGGTCTGCCTGTCTCTTCAGAGCCCGAGGAGTTCAAGGAGCTCGTGGAGTCTCTTAGATTAGCCGCATTGGTCCCCTCCAGCCTGACCGGAGAAGCATTACGTCTTATGGTATCTCCAATCAAATGCTTTGCATGACTAAAACAATACAATCCGTTTTAAAACACATTTTTAAGAATAATATTTTTTTATATATTTTATTAAGTATGGCGGAAATCATTATAACATTAATGATAGGTTAATTTTTTTTTATTATTAATGTTCTGAGAAAAACATTGCACAGTATAAAATATTTTATTTAAAAAAAAAAACATATAAATATTGTATATATTTTTAATACATATGTATTGTAGCAATACCAAATCTGTCCGTGAAAACCTATAAGTAATTTAAGTCAGAACATAGGCAGCAGTATTTTAACACCTTGTCAAAAAAGTTGTTAACACATTCATCGCCGACACGGTTTTTTTGTAAAGTGATGGAAAATGTTTTTGTGGTATTGGGTGTTAGGACCGCGTCGGACATTCTGAATAGCAGTTTGTATGGAGCGTGTGGCTGACAGGGCAAAACGAAAAGTTAAATTTATGTTTGTCGTGTGGTTGGCATGGCGATGAACGTGTTGAACAAACACAGAAATATGTGGACAATCCTATATAAAGTAAGCTTTATTATGTTTCTATTACGTTCTTGCATCACTCTTTGAATTACTATTAATTGTATTATTTCATATGGCTCTTTATGTTTTTATAAAATAATAATTTAATTTATTTACTTTACGTCATAATAAATTTTATAAATTGAAGTAAATTATTATTTATTTTATTAGTTATTAAATATGGCAATTGGTAAAGAAACATAAATACAACTGATAGTTCAAAGCTTTCAGAGCATAAATGCCAGTATCTCATTAAAAAAAACATATTTTGTTCTGCAACAATCACGGCAGTCTCCTTTACATTACAGAAGAAAAACAGTAATATTATAATCATCTAAATAAGTCAATAATTTACTAATGAATCGTAATATAATACACAATGTAAACTTCTGAAAACCGTTATTAGCGAAAACAATACTTCAAAATTGCATTCTAAAATTAAGGAGAAAAATAGATTGATTTCGAAACTTACTTCACATTTTCTTCATTTGGACCTGTGATTTGCACCAGCCTCTCTTTAGCTCCCGGACTCACTAAGTACAACAAATCAATCAATGCATTCTTTTTTTATTAGTAATGACCATTTTTAATATTCAAAAAAATATTATTTGAAAATTTTCTAATTTAAATATTTGTATTTCTATATTATTTCTATGTTATATTTATATTTTTAAAAGTTTTTTTGGTTTATTTTGAAAAAATATATAGTTACACGATTATGTATCCAGTTTAATAAATAGAATCTAAATTTTTTATATTCTTTTGTTTAACTATATAGATAATCGTATATATGAAGTCATAGGATTTTAATGAACTCTATTAAAAAATAGTTTTATTTAATAGCTGATTCAAAATGCTTCTTCAAAACACAAGTTTTTAGATTTATCAATAAACATATTGAAAAAATATATATGATTAAAGTATTTTAAGACATTTCATAACAATGTCATTAAAATAGAAGTTAAATATAAATTCTTAGCAGAATAGCATAATCTAAAGGATGTAAATAAGTCGATTCCAGTGTTTTAAACTTACACATTTCACCTTCCGATAATTTTAATACTTATTTGATTTACATCGTTGAAATTATAGAATTCCACAAATATTGATTAAAAAAAAAACGAAAAAATAGAATAGCAAACATTGTAATCAGTAAAGCAAACTCGTTGAAAATAATCACACATGCTGTTAGTTTAGCTGTAAATATATTTAAAAAAAAACAATGTGCATCAATGTAATAAATGATGATGTTAGAACATTATATTTTTAATTAAAAACAATCGTGATAGATATGTGTGGATCCATATGGCAGTGTTTATATGATGCTTTTTTTAGGAAAATAAATATATTTTTTAATACAATTTCTGTAGTCATTGTTTAAACTATTGCAGACAAATATGTTTCAAATAATTAAAGTTATATTTTCATAAAAGGGTACATATAGAAGTAAGGTTTTAATTAATTCTTAATGTGAGTGTGTATGTTACACCCGATTTGTGAAATTACATATTCTGTGAAATTTATATGGCTTTTTGGTGTCATTTTTTGCAACTAAACTAGTTTCATTTGTAAAAACGAGTTAATTCAATGTGTAAGCGTATCTTAACAAATCCAAAATAATTTTTGATTAGGTAAGGTAAATCAGCATAGTGACTGATTCACTTAATAATGATAAATCATTTTACGAAATACTCAAAGACGCCAAGTCAGTATAATTAGGAGCGGCCTAAAAATGTAGGAGCGGCATTTTAAATTTTAAAATGATAAATATGTCAATGAGAAATGCTATACAGAAAAATTATTTATTAGCTAAAACAATGTTTACATGTAATGAAGTTTTTTTCAATTATTTTGCTAAAGGAATCCGTTACGGCAGACAATTGGCCTAATTCATATAGCTTAGATTATTCAGAAAAAAATGACAAATTTAAGCTAATGTGCATAAAAAGAAATTTCACAAAATCAGAGTAACATACAAGTATATAACAAGAGAATATGTTATTTAATGAACCAGCAAAAAGTTGTAAATTTAAAAAAAGGTATTTTATTGTGTGAATTTCATTACGTCCTAATTAAAATGCAATAAATAAGACATGATTCATCGTTGGATTGTAATGCATCATAATTGAGGTAGTGGATATGACAGGCACAAGTACAAGTATAAGCGATTTAGCACCATGCACCACATTGTGAGATAATTAGGTTATGTCATCCCACGGCTTATCATACCTCTCTGAAATGAAATAATGGTATCGCTGAGTTCTTCAATCATATGCACCCGTCGACCTTTGATACCCATTACTGGAAAATAAATTCACGAACAGATCCTTCTTATCAAAATAAATACAATTACACACTCTCATCAATGAATCCAAATATAAATACTGCACACTATAATTAGTGCAGTATTAATTATTTTTTCTAAAAATTATAACAGACAATGAAATCTTCTGAAAACATGTAATAAAAAGTGATTATTAACCCTTTGATGGAAAGGTTATTATTCGGCTGCGTAAAATATTAAATAAAGATTTTTTCTCCTCGAAGCGGTAAAAAAATATTTAAAAAAATAATAATGTAAAAATGATAGTAATTAATTATTTAAAATCTTAAAATACCTTTTCCCGAATCCGCGTTTCTAATTACAACTTCGTCTTTGGAATAGTTCTTTCCCGGTATTTTCGTCGGTTTCACAAATTTTCCAGAAGTCTTGATGATCTCCCCCGGAGCGAGGAGCAGCGGCGCCGGCACCTCGGCCGGGGCCAGCGGAGCCACCATCGCCGGAGTCAGCGGCTCCGCCCCCATCAGTCCATCATTGGAAGCAACGAGCAAGGGCTAGAACGTTTCAATTACAATTATCATATTTGATAGTTCAACCGAGCAACTTGTATCAATAGATTTGCACAACTGTTGTAATTTTGTGTTCGGTAAATATGAATGGTGTATAAGCATCGTCTTACGATTTATATTAAAAATAGTGATAGCTGCGAGTAAACAGAACACTTCAATCAATATTCATGGCCTACTAAATTTAGTAGACAACAAAAAATAAAAATAAATTTAATCCTATCACATCCATGAGAGCACAACCGTTTGAGAAAGATGCACTATATGATGTTTAACCAGAGTGGCTGGACGCAGCATGCGACAAACGTGTGTTGTGTTTTGTGCGTGGATTGCGGAGATTGTAAGTGTATATTTATCTGTTTCTTGAAGAGATCTAGAAAAGAAACACAGATGCTGTAAAAGCATTCCAGAGCTTTCCGGTGGCATCAAGGAAGGAATTTTGGAAGCTACCAGTTCTTGGTTGACGCATATTAACTATGTATGGATGTTCGGTAATTGGAAGACGAGTTTGCCGTTTGCCGTGTGTGGGTGCAGACGGAATTAATTCTTTAAGTATAGAAGATAAACGACCTTGGTTATAATGGTACAAAAAACTAAGAGAACCAATCTTACTTTTGTGTTCCATTGATTTTATGTTAGACTTAAGTGTCGTTGTTTAGGTAGCTAAAATAAAACACAAATACCCTCACCTGAGCATGAGTGAACCTATGTTTGTAATAATGACTCATGGTATCATTCTCCTGCCACATTTTGGCTCTCAATTCAATCAACTCCAACAGCTGCAGTCTCGATCTTTTGTCCAGATTCTCATCTTGAGAACCGTTCCGAAACAGCACAAAAAATCGATCCAGTAAGTCTTTATAAGTCGATTCAATCTGCGCTCCGTGCAACTTCAAGTGTTGGTACATGAGGGCAACATTTGCCTGGAAGCATCGGTCGTAGTTACCCAATGATATTTCACAGGCAACATTTTGGGTGAGTATGATTAAATCATCCACTGCAATAAAAAATTAAACATAATTATTTACTATTCAAATATGATTAAAAAATGAAAACAATAATGAAATAAATTTATATAAATAAACCCAATATGGTATCTTCTTTTGAAATGTTGGCAACTTGTAATTCAAATATAAACTAATTTAATATTTTATCGGTCAAGTGGCTGTGTTTAGATAATGCATAAGGAAATTTGATGCAAAAGAACACCATATCATTTCTTTGAAAATGGTTTGAGTTCGAAATTCAATTTAAGAAATATTTAAAAATAAAATCTGGATGAATCTAATTTAAATGTGCAATGTAACATATCATTATGCCGAGTTGGCAATATTGTGCAATATTTTCTATGGCAAAGCTAACAAACCATTGTTTTTTTTTAAATGTTTTCCTATTTCATTCTGTATTAATTTTAACATAAGTAATAACTTTTAAGTTAATAAAATGTACTAGTTGTTTATATAAGTAGTTGGCTTAAACAATTTTACAGCAAGTATCACAATGGTTTAATTGAACCTAACCAAATTCAACCAAAAAAACATTTTTTTTAAAAAGAACATGAAATTTAAATAATAGAAATAGGAACATTTGATGAGGAATACTTCTGATAAACATTACCCACATAACAAAGTTATGATTTTATTGAGTTCGATACAATACAGTAAAGTGTAACCGATTTTTAAAAATTGTATACGAAAATTACACACCAGAATTAATCTTCAGATCGACTATGGAGTTTCTTGTTGGAATGGAGCTAGAAGATGATTTTAATGGTCGAGGTACTTCTAATTTTTTAACTGTGCGAGTCATTTTGGTTGACATCATGCTTTCCCTTGCTGAAATAAAGAATAAATCATTTTAAAAATATTTACGAAATAAATACATCTGAAGAGGTTGTGACAATAAAACAAAAAACGGTGAATAAGGTAGAATTCACGGATCAAAATTGAAAGGAAAATAAGGATGCATTAGTCATTTGTAGGTATTTAAATTTATTGAGACGTGATGTCCAAAAGAGAAAGCAAAAATAAAAAATGTTAACTAGGAACAGGAAACGGTATGTCATGACACGATATCAACAACAATCTTGTCATATAAAATATATGGCAACAATAAACTTTGCGCAACAGCATCGGCTTGTTATGTTGCATATTTTAGCATAATAGGTAACATTGCAGTATAAAGAGATGTTATGAAATAAATAACAAGCCGAACCTCCTTGCGCTACGCCATCAAACAAAATGTATGACAAATAGACAAGAAACAAGAGAGTGGCAAAAACCACAAACAATGAAATTCGATGATTTTTCAAATTTACGAAGAGGTAAATTCATGGACTAAAACATAACATGACCCGTGTCTAGTTTTTTTTATAACTACCTTGTATTTATTTTATTTTGTGTTGTTCTACTGAAAAATTTACAAGGCTTTACAGTAAATGTGCGTTTTTTTATATATAAAATAATATTGAATGAGCTGAGTGACGACATATATATATGTTTTTAATTTTATTACATTGGTATGTCCTTGCTAATGTTTATTTTTATACACCCATTTAAAACATATTTAGCTATTATAAAATCAGTACTTTGTTATAATTGCAACCGGTGTTCTTTTGAATCATTTTTCGATGACCAATTTACTATTTGACCAAATTAATGATAATACGACATTGACAGCGAGATTTTAAACAAAATTCATACACATAGTCGAATTAAATCAAAAAGATTTGTTTTTTAAATATTAATTGATCGATCTAGGTGAGGTATACGGTTTTTCATTAATATTCGAAAAATATTACTTATCACCATGATCCAACACACATAACATGATTTTATAAAGCCATTTTAATCAAGATAAGCTTAGCACAAGTAAAAAATCATTTTTATAGGTGTTTAATTTTTTTTTCCAAAAATTAAAATAAATCCCACATGGAATCTAATATTGCGGGAAGAAAAAAAGTGGCCGCCTATTGCTGGAACATGCTCTGGGAAATTTTATCATCACCTACCATCTTTGTGGGACTGCTAACAATTTCTTTGGTGGGTATCTATTTCAAATAATTGCTGATATAACTTATTAATCATAGGTCAGTAAATAAAATGATCATCCCATTAATAAAATGATGTAGCCATTACATTTGCGATGGAAAACTAAAACTGATCTTATAAAGTAATGTAAATTATAATGGAATAGGTTAATTATTTAAGTATAACGGAATAAAATATAATGTATCTATGCTGATGCAAAAAGAAACAGAATGAATAAAACATAGTATTCGTGTGTTATATTTTATTATTTTCAAAATACATATATGCACAAAATAAGCCATAATTTAAGATTGAATAGATTTTCTGTATTGTACAACGAAAATGAGTAAGTGTAAATTGTACTTAAAGGTCATTATAATACATTATTTTGAACAATGCTATAAACAATATAAAATTACACAAAAAAAAACAATTATTGTAAAATATGCAAAATAGTATTTAAAATATTATCATTTTCATTGATAGTAATAATCCATTTATTTGGCACATTTTCTATATTGTGTATACTCGGAGTTTAAATGTCATGTCTGCTGAGTATATGATACTTTGTAGATTTCAAGTTTTTTTTTTTAATATGAGGTTACATTCCCGAAACAATTCATTAAAAATAAACAATTCACAAATTACATGTTCAGTAATTTATAGTAAGCGCATCTTAAAAATGTGTAGCGAATGTATGGTAGTTTTATCATTCCATAAATTATGAAACAGGGAGCTTTGGTTAGAAGTAATACAGTGCCAGTTTTAAGGGAAGGGAAAGTGGGTCGGTGCTCCAGGGCGTCAAATGAGCTAGGGGCGTCGAAAGCAAACAATCTTGTGTACATTACTTTAAATATAAATAATATATTGCAGAAAAAATATGCCCTAGGGCACTGCGAGGTCTAAAGCCGGTACTGAAGTATTATATGGGTATATACTTGTGATTCTAGGTGACTATATTAAAATGCTAACTTTATGGAAAATTCAAAGTAACACAACTTATTTAAGACATAATTCATAATAATTGTAATCAAAATAAACAACATGTTAGTAAAAATAATTTTTAGTCTGTTTTTTTTTTATCAATTTTGTAGAACTTAACTAAAAAAAATCAACAACTATAAACTGCTTTCTTTTATATATAATATAATGAGATTACATTATAGTAAATTTCCTAGATGAAAATATTTTTTTTATTATAATAAAATATGTCTAAATCAGATAAGGCAATCAGTCATCAATAGTAATAATGATTTATTACGCCTGTAAATACAACATTAATTAAAATACCAAAACACTTGTAGTATAAGATTAAGTGATGAAAAATATCAGTCAAATTTTTATAATAATTGTGAAATGAAGAGTTATTAGTATATATTGATGATTTTCTTAAAGTTCTTCTTTATTATTTGGCAGCCATAAAATGATTAAATAAACTTAACAAATAATGTGTTAATAATGTGTGAGTATAAAATTAAGTACACCCATTAGATATGATTCATATTAAATTTATGAGTTGCACTATTAACTTAAATTCCCTTTCAATGAAGCTACCATACTAAATTATTAAATTAAGAAGCACAATTGATTCTTCAAAAAACAGATGTTAGTCGTACAGAATACTAATCATAAAACAAAAAGACATTGAAAAGAAGTCTGCAAGGCGACCAATTATATTGAGCAATACTACAGTATTCTCATTTTCTTCTCATTAAAAAACATTGAGTAATAATTAATATGTGCAAAATACGTGATCTTGTAGGGCTGCCTGAGATAAATATTTAATTATTATTTAATAATCCATAAACCTTGTTAAAATTTAAATGAATTATCAAGAGGAAAGGTTGTTGCAATGCAATGATTAGACAATATTATTTTAAATCAGCGGTTTCCATTTTTAGCTCAGTTTACTCTTTCAGCAATTTTAAGAAGATAATTCATCCCGTGTATGGGTTTTTGCAAATTTGGTGAGCAAATAACAATTTCTGTCCCGTTTCCTATAAATATAGCAATTAAAAATATGCTTATATTGTTTCTCAAAAACTTGATGAGCAAAAAAGAAATACCTCTAGGGAATTTTTCAATGAACAAAAACAACTGTTTCAAAAATTATAAGGCATAAGTATTCACACCTCCATAGTAAACAATAATAATAATACAGATAAATGCTAACATTATAATACCCTAACAGGGAGGACGGTAGTAATATGAGTATACATTATATAAAATTAAAAAGGTCAGATATTTAATTGAGGGGGAAAATTGCATAATCATATTTTTGAAATTCAAGGTAGATACTATATTTAAGTGCAGGAACACAATAAAATATTTAATCAATGTATTTTAAAAAAGTAAATTACATTTTATTAACCCTTTCATTACAGCTCGGTTTGAATACAAATTATACTGTCAATTCTAAAACTAGTATTTGAAGCATAAATGTACTTATCAGGTCTATTTTCATATATCACATTGGTTCTTGTATCTTTTAGTTATCAGATGATGCATAAAGAACTATTCTAAGAAAGTAGCAAAACGATATATCACGTCAAACAATGTCAACGGTCAGCAAATCTTATGACGGCATATGCCGACAACCGATGCGAAAGGGTTAACAACAAATTTTACTAACAAACAGAGTTTAATCTTTCATGATTCCTAAATCTTTTTTATTATTTCGTATATTTAAATCCAATCTGTAAGAATAAAATAAATAATTTTTATTAAGATATTTAAATATTGTGGTTTTATCCATTATTATATCATGTGCCCCAGAATAGATCTATTATTGTCCAGGGCGAACACCGTAGTGTTATATTGAGTTATATTTTACTACAACATACTTAAATGCTTTGTTGTTGTACAAATATAACCCATAAAAATATAAATCAATGAATATCTTTACCGGCAGCTAAAATTATAGCAAAAAATTGGCTACCTTGACTTATTGAAATATGTATACTATTTTGTACATTTTCTTGGAATGTGTTAATATTTCAAAATAAAGTAATTAAAATAAAATTAATGTATTAATAAAGAAAACCAAAAACTCTTTAAATCAGTTCTTAACCATTATATCTGGTGAAAAATCTCTTGTTACTAACATCAATCTATAATTTAGCTCCAAAATCTTATTTATAATATTTTCACACCAGAAGTAGTACAAGCAAAACATTAATAAAAATATTTTAATATTTAATAATTTATAAGAATATTCCATAATAATTTAAGGATAACATGTAAAGTTAATATTGAAATATAATAATATTAATAAAGGAGTAATAGTGAAAATGTAATAAACATTAATTAAATAGCTTAAATTCTTTAGTGATATATTAACAAATATTTATGAAAAATGCCAGGGTATAAAAAATATATTTTTTAACCACACACATAATTATTTGACAGGCTTATTTTATTACGATTGAACAAGCATATACTTATTTCTTTGGTCCCAAATCTACGTGTTATATTAGTCTCGGTAGTAATAAGGCGAGATGTATTAGTTAAGCTGAAATATGAAATACACAAAATGACTATTGAACTGACTGGGAATTTACATAATATAACATTACAATTCGTTCAGAGTCCTTATTCAATAATATATTTTACAATAAATTATTTTAATATGATTGAGCATCCCACTTTACTTTTCAATTTTACTAACCTGCTCGCCTTAACGATAACTCACTTCTTATTTATTTCTCTTCTTCATTTAACTAGCCATATCAAATTATAAAATATTTTTATAATTCTTCTTCTTGTTACATTACACATTTTTTAATCACAATTTTATTACGAGATTCAATCATTTTTCCTGTTCCAAAATGATTATTTTTAATTTTATTGATTGTAAAGATTTTATTATTTTTTGTTAAAAATTTAAACAAACCAAGTATCTCTGTAATTGTACGTATCTCCAAAAATACTATTTATAATACTTGTCTCAAATAGGTATGTTATATATTTCGCCAGCTAAATCATATATAATACTTATGATCAATACTTACAACAAGAATACTCTTAGCATTACAAATAATTATAGTGAAACATTTCGTGATTAGTGAGTAAAAATTAGAAGATTCAAAAAGTGGCATAATCAATATGCTTGAGTGGTACTCGTTGTTTCCCTGCTAACAACTTTAACTCCTTGAACCATGGTACCTTCACGTACAGCTTTGAACTTGAGGAAAGCGTCATATCCATAGAAAATCATGGCCACAAATCCAAAGAACTGCAAATAAAAATAAGAAAATGTATACACTGTTCGCAAACATCACACAAAAGTTAATTTTTTTTTATCTAAATTATAATAAAAAATATATATATAATTTTAAACAAATATGGTATAATAATGTTAACACATCTTTGTCAGGACACGGATTTTTAAATTTTTGTAAGCTGCTAATTTGCCTGTATAAATCCGTTTTTGGAGATTGCTGCTGGTTGGCGGGATCCTTAGTAATCTGGGCTTGCTTTGATACTAGAAATCGCCTCGTGTGGTTTTTACACATAATTTAGCAACAACTACTGCTGGCGGAATCCTTAAAAATGTTTTGTTTTTGATGTTGACTATGAAAAACTAGCTCACATCCTTTTACATTTAATTTGATGGCGTATTTTTACAGTTCAACCAAATATATTTCTGCTATTTTTTATTTTGCTAGTATTTATAATATTCTTATTATTATTATTATTTTAATAACTCCTAATGATAAGATATAGAAATAATATTGTTTACGATGAATATAAATCTGTTATTGTCTGTGTTTGTGTTATCATTTGATAATGATGTTTATGGTCAGTGTGTATTAAAAATTTCATAAATTTTAATAGTTTAATCTCAAAATTAAAGTGAATTTTTCAAAATGTAAAAGTATTCACGCAGCCGCTAACAAATCGCCCAACGTTGATGTGTTAACGTTAATAATTTAGAACTATTTACTTTTTTGTAGAAGTCATTAATTATAAAACTAAATATAAAATGTACTTATTATAGATAGATTTTGAGATAAAACCACTTAAAATAAATAATAAAAATAAATGTGATTTTAAGAAAGTCCATAAGAATGAATGTTAAAACATTTATATTGCAATAGAAAGAAATAAAACTTACCGAAGCTGCTAAAAAGGCTTCTGCACCATAAGAAGCAACTAAAGATGAAGCCAGTAAATAAAAGAATGTCCATAAGAGGCAAAATCCCATTTCAATCTTCAGCCAAGGGATCATGTAAAATTTCTCCACCACATGAAAGGAATACAAGGCCAACATAATGCCGGTAAACCAAAATCCACCCATCGCTATTGTGTTGAAAAATGAGCCTCGGGAGTGCGATCTAAACTTTGAGACTTCAATGCAAATAAATCCCAAAAGGTTCAAGCCCTGGAAAAACAAAAAAAATACATAATATATCATTTTTAAAGTAATATTAGAAGAAAATATAAAACAAGATGAATTGTTTATGGTGTGAAACCACTATGACACATATAATGTGTAATAATTTAATGTAATTTCTCATTACTTGAATGATTATGACCATGCCGTATTTGCATATGAATTAAGAATATGGTCACTACAGCCATAAGAAACCTTTCAGCTGCCAGATGATTAGCCCTGTCCCAAGTTGACTATGCTAGTCACACTGTGCAATATGGTAAAACTTATTTAGGATGATAATCATAAGGACTTTTAAGAAAATGAGGCATCATTTTATGTTGTCTAATGACAACTGTTCAACAGCTGAAGAAAAGATCAGTGTAATTCAGAGATCACATTTTAAATGGGTCTACATTATCGTAGGGTGTTGTGATGTGTGGAAAAACTCTAAGGGGACTATTTCAAATAGCTAGTAAGTAATAAATAAATTCAATTCATGGAATTGTTTGATTGTACTGTCTAAAACAAACAAAGAATTAAAATTCAATATATTTTTGTCCTTACGATCTGGAAGACTTTTAGAATCCCTGGTACTGTTCTAATATAACCGGGATCAAACCGTATCACAGTGACAACTGACGCACTTGTAGACGTAGTTGTCGTGTGTTGAGCTGGAAATCCTTGATCAGTCATTTTTTAACTAAAACAAACAGACCAAATCAAAGTAAATAAATCGTCAATTTTAGTATTGGCCAAATTAGCTAGAACGGAGCAATAATATTAAATAAAACAAGTGATATTAATTCACCAATATGCAATTTAATACGATAGCAGACTTGAATAATGTTATCGTGATATCATCACTTAAAATTAATGTATAGCAGGAGGGAGTCGCCCATCACTTTTTGCCACTCAATAGTAAATATAACATTCGAACAAGTAATTGGGCCGGTTAGTCATTAAAATGCAATGATATTATTTTATTAATTTTTACTATGATACCTTGGATAGTAAATAGTATCAATTAAGATTTTGTCTTACAGTATTCAATTGATAATTGAGACTGTACGTCTCATGTGGACTAAAAACTCAACCGAATGGGATATTCTATAGAAATATGTCAAATGAAATGTGTGTAAAGGTACGTTCACATTATAAAAATAAGTTAAGTGAATAGGTATTAATATCCCGTTATGAAAATACGAAAAAATATATATATAAGATAATGTGATTATGTTTTCATATATTTTCTGTACAAAATAGTTAATTTTACGTTTTTTATAAAGTTAACAGCTATTTTAAATCAAATTATACGCTTCATTAAATTGGCTGCCACTACACGGTCAATATTTTATTTTGTTATGAAAAACTATAATATTCCTATTAACTTGAAACCATCAAGCACCTCATTTAGTTCACTGACGTGAACATGGTAACTACACTTGATTTAATTTCCATTTAATTTAAGTACCTGCGCAAAATATTTTTTATAAGCACACACTCAATTTTGAAATATAATTTTCAAAAAACACGTTTATTATTTTTTTGTATCGTGATTTTGTATTTGTTTCTTTTCAATATGCTTTCAATATGAATGATCGGTTCATTACAATTTTTTGTGGCTTTTTACAATTATAAATACGCTATTTCAGATAGTTTTTTTCTACCCCCTTTTTTAAAAAAAAAAAAAAAAAAAAAAAAAAAAAAAAAAAAAAAAAAAAAAAAAAAAAAAAAAAAAAAAAAAAAAAAAAAAAAAAAAAAAAAAAAAAAAAAAAAAAAAAAAAAAAAAAAAAAATCACTTTAGCGGTAATAAACATTTAAAAAAACAGATTTTTTCATTTCCCGAACATTAAAATAAATTTAATTTTATTTGACAGTGATAATAATTTCAATACTTTACATAAAATAAAATCAAAATAAAATAAAATTATAACTCTAATATGTTTACGTATTCGTGATACATTACAAGTGAAGTATAAAAAACTAATTTGAACCTAAATACAAGATTGGTTAATATAAATGAATATTTTAATTGTTTCTCATATTTATTAAGAATTTTATATATTTTTGGTCGAGCCCCGTTTAAAAAGAATGAATTGATTTTTAATTTTTTAATACGCCACATTGATGTTCTGTAAAGTTGTCAAGTTGGCACTGACGTTCGAAAATTGACAGTGGGCAGTACTAACTATACAGATCAATTTTTATCAAAATGGTATTTTTTGCCAGGTTTCATTTGATAATTTATTTCTCTTCTCGAAACCATGCATTCAATAATCGTCTGTTTCTTTTCAGTCGTTCGCCGAAAAAATAACCGGCATGATGGCCAGGCCCGGCGAAGACGTAGTGCCCAAGGATGACGTTCCATGGTGGATGAAAACTGCTGGCAGAGGGTTGGGAACTGTGGGCGGCTTTTGTGAGCATATTGAATTTTATAATTAAATATTAATTTCATATTTACGCTTTATATATTTGTAACGAAATCCTACTCGAGTAAGAATAATAATTTACTCTTTTTTTCTTATCATTATTTGTACAATAATTTGAAATGACCAATGAAATATGTTATTTCATTATTATCAATATCACCCAATATTCACGGTTTGAATTCAAACATCAGATTCATAATTAAATTTATGTTTCACTAAGCATTATCGATTTTTAAAATCCATTTATTCATACTGCTGTAATAAATATGTTAATCATATCCTTATTAGCCAAAAGGATAAGGTTGCTTGCAAGTCAAAAAAATAAATGCGCAATAATTTATTTAATGTAATGGGTTTGAACAATGATTATCAATTATTTGTACTGTTTTTTTCAGTGTTGTTCTGTATACTTTGTTTTTATAACACCAATAATCATCCATAAATAATTTTAAAATACCTTATCTTGAGATTCATAAATGACTAATAACAATGAATATTAGTTTAAATAAATCTTTAATAAATTTCTCAACATAAATGTGTTTAACATTATTTTATGACAGTAAATAACTCTTAAGACACCAAGCTATTAAATAATAAACAAAATGCAATTGTACATTAGTATTTTATGTATGAAAAAGGATTTATTTAGTTTTTCCACATCGAATTTGTATTTTCAATTCATAGATAACCATCTAATTTATCCTGCCATGAATTTAATTCTTACAGTACAACTTTGCATTATTAAATTGATGTAGAATTATATAAATGTTTATAATTTACCTATTTATTCTACAATATGGTAACCTCCTGATCTCTATCATATTGACTGCTTTATATTATTTACTTGTAATAATTAAGATACACATTTATTTATTGTATTACCGTATTTACTCGCTTATAAGCATCATCAATTACAAGATAGACACATAAAAAAAACATGTATTTTTTTTAAGAGACTTAAAAAAGGTCTTAAAATTTTAATATAGATTGCAGAATTCAAGGCCATCAATAAAAGTTAAACATATTTCATGATTAAATAAGTACAATAAATCTTTTCTATCAATCTTATGGTAACAATTCTTTAAAAATTTTTGAAACAAATGCTAAAAAAAAACTTTTGTAAATGTAAAATGAATTTTCTTTTAATTCTGCATTCAATTATTTTAAGGTTTATGTTTTGGATTATAATTGTCATATGTACGGTGTATAATTTCAGTCGCTATCCTGCTGGGATTATGGAACTGCGTCAGCATCATGTTTGGAAACGTCAGCTGCCTGTTGTCCGGACTGTGGCAGATGATCGCGGGATTCTTGCTCATTGTCTGCGAAGCTCCCTGCTGCTGTAAATTTGTTGACTTTGTGCAGAACTTGTCGGATTGGGTGGAGAATCGCCCCCATTGGAACAAAGCGGCCATTTATGTTGGGTGAGAAACATATAGCATTCCGATAATAAATGTTGAAGGACTTTTATAAGACAGATTTTTATAATTTTTGTAGAAAATGTTCTCAGTGACTAAAGGATATAATTATTTTTTATTAGAATCTCTACGCTCACCAGTGAGTAGATTTTGTAGAGAAAAGGATTTGAAAATATTTTAAAAAGGCTCATCACTGTTTAAGTCTATTGAGTGAGCGAAAAATGATTATATATAATTTAAAAAAAATGTTTTAAAGAGCTCGTAAAGAGGCAGTAAAAATTCTAATATTGCATAGAATTAGTCTCTAGACGTTTCTTTATTCCTATGCTTGCTCTATATGCGATATAATTACAGATTTATGAACTTTTGATGTGATCATTCATCTATTTGTAAAAAATCTCCCTAAATGTCCCAACATTTATACAAAAATGTGATTGATTGTGTAAAATTTTTTTCAGATTTTGATAAGAATAAAGTTTTTTCTTTTTAATTTTTCTGAAATTGGCCATTACTCTTGAATAAATTTCTGTGGACGGTATGAAATATTTGTAGCTACAATATTTATTTCCTATTCACAAGCCATTTCATAATAATTTATGATAATAAATATATATATTATATATTGCAAAACATTTCATCTGTGTTTTATGAGTGCATATCACTATTTATACAAATAATATTAGACAATAAATACCAGTGTTCATTAGATTAATTTTAGTTATTAGAAGCATTGCCTTATAAGAAAGGATTTAAAAAAAATTGGGATGACTATTGGTCATAAAAACGCTGTATATAGATTGCTGATAAAATAATAATATTGTCATTGGAAAGGAAAAATTAAAACGATATACATTATAATAAATTTTTCTCTATTGTAATATTGTAGCATATTTAATTTTTTTTTTATTATTAGTGTAATTATGATGAAATGACAAACTTTATTTTATATTCCTACATTATTGACTGTGTTTTGTTATATTTACAGAATTTCAATTCCTCCAATTCTAATGTGCTTCGGGCTGAGCAGCTTATTTGGAAGTGGTCTCATCTTTGGCACCGGAGTCATCTATGGGATGATGTCGCTCGGAAAGAAGTGAGTAATCTTTTAAATTAATTTATTTTATACAAATATATATTTTATGTCTACATAAATTTACTAACTCAAATAAATTAACCTGTTTTTTGTTTCCACATTCCTCAATGATTCAGCCACAAAAAAAAACAATTACCAAACTCTTTGGCTTATACAAAATGTAGTATTATATTTCATTGTGTGATATAACAAACCACAAAGTTATTGCATTGTATGAATACAATTAATATTCTCTATGATAGAATTGCTTTAAAAAAATTACTGATCCCAACTCAAAAAAATTCAAAACATTGAATCAAATGCATTTTTTTCTTCATTTTTCTATTTTATGTTTTTAAAGTATTTCCTAATGTTAAATAATTCTAGTGGAAACAGTGTAAAAAATAAGAATTTGATCATCTATCTCAATCTTTGTATAAATATAACATGCTTTGATATATTTTTTGATGGTACATCTTTTTTTCGAAGTTTATTTTTTACGTGAAATCAGAATTACTCAAAATGTCTGACAAACGCACATATTAGCTTTTTACGCGAGTTAAGTGTGCGTTGCTTTAATTTATGCATTATAATAAATATATGTGATACCTCAGTTGTGTTTTATGCAATAAATTTAAATGTCATTGAAAAATATTAGTTCAGTCTATTCTGGGTGAATCTGGAACCATTATATGGAATAATAAAAATGACATTTAAATAACAACTCTTGGTTAATAGTAACAGTCTCTGTTCAGTAAACAAAAATATTTCACGTATTAAGAAATTAATGAAATTTTGCATAACATAGTACCTGCTGATGTATTCAATTATCATAATTATTGCTTTCTTGTATACTGTTTGAAGGGGTGTAAATATTTTATAAAAAAATCAAGATTTTCAAGGCTACTGAACACTTTTATTTATAAAAAAACATGGAGCCTTAAAATAATTACCATTCATTGATGAAATGATAAGAAATGCTCTTTTTTGTCGCTACAATTAATGTATTTGGCATTTTTTTTTCATAAGCATATTTTATTATGAATTTAATCAAAATTATAAGGCAATACATATAAAATATAGTATGATAAACCATATTGAATGGTTTTTATATGAAAATTAATTTACGTATATTCATTGAATGAATTGAAAGTAAACATCACTTTATATCAACTACAGTGATAACATTCATATACTCCTATCATTTGATAACCACTGACTGTCTTAAGTAATCTCTTTCTAGACATTTCATGTATAAGAGTAAAAAGATAGCTTTGTTCCAAAGAAGCTGGAATATATTTATAATTAATAACCATTTACTAATATCACAGTTGAGATAAAAAATTCCAAATTTGAATCCACAGATTTCCCTAGTCCGTAATGTGTACTTTTATCTGAGATCTACTAAATGCATATTGGATTATTTATTCAATTTAGGTTTGAGAGAAGTGCAGTATAAATGTATTCTTGGATATTAAACACTGTTAATAACACATTTAGATAAAAAAAGCTATTATTTGCATTGAATGGCGTATTAAATTATGCATAAAAAATTATATTACAAACCCATACAACCCATTTGTTCAAGTAGGAAATTGAAATTTTTCCAAAACATTGACATTATTATATATATAAAGGTTCGGTACATAAAATAAATTGGCAATTTACATGGACTGCATGGACAGGCTTCAGGGGCTGAGTAAAGGTCTTCGCATGACAGGGCTCATCAGCTGAGTGTTAAGACATTGCGGGCCGCATGTGACCCATAAGCTACCGGAGTCACCTAAATTGCAATAATAAAACTATACAACCAAAGGGTTTTTCAGAAGAGCAATACAAATGCTCGACGTATTGCTGCATCTATCATTGTGTTGCAAATTTGTGCGGCATTACTGTTTAATATTGTTAAGTTGTCCAGTATTATTGTTTCTTATTGCAAGCATTTAAAAGCATACAAGTGAGCAACAATTACAGATTTGCAACATTGCAACACGTCTATTGAATAGTGATATATTCATGGAACAAATATGTCCAGTTCAAAATACGATATCTGTGTGATGTCGAGTAAAGTGGTGCAATATATCAATTAATGTATACGGCAACAAGATTATATTACAGTTTAACAATGAATTACCAGCAAATCGCTCATCTGAATAGCCCTTTACATTAAATATATAAGTATTTCATACTTTATTTTAATATGGATCACACTGAAAACTGCTTCACTTGCTGAAATACTGCAGTGTCGCGATCTACTCGTATAAATGTTTCATCTTTTCCAACGTGTACAAACATACAGACGTGTAAATGAATATTTACTGATAAAGAAAGGGTTTCACTAGAGAGTAGGTAGAAGATGGGTGGTGTTTAGAAGTGGAGGTTAAGGGAGGAGCCTATGTAAGCAAATCAATGTTGCTATTTTTAATGAATCTGGTATTAAAATTTTACATGTTTAATATTGTATTTTTTTCTTTATTACTAAATATTCATTTACACATCAAATGATGAAGCCTTCTTAGATCGCGAAGCTGCAGTCTTCCAGCTAGTGAAATAGTGTTGTGTGATTTATATTAAAACAAGGTATGAAATATTTATCAATTAAATATTGAAATGGATCTCAAAGTAAATGCCAAAAATATAAATCTGCCCTTTATGTTATTATTTCAATATCATTTGATATATAATGTAATTAAATTTGCGGTCGCGTAGGGGGTCCCGTGACGACATGGCCGCCATGGCAGAGGGTGGCGTGGGAGGCTCCACCCGCGAGGGAGTGGGTGGGGCCGACCACGGCCACGCCACGCTCATGGAGGACCCTGATGTATGGCGTCCAAACTAAATCACAATAACATTCAAAAGGCAAATTAACAACTATTCAAGTATTTTAGCTAGCTTTGTCAATCAATCTATTTTTCTGGTGATGTTAAATTTTTTCCGGTGACAATTTTGTGATCTTAACCCTTTGCACTCGAATGTCGCCATAGAGGCGGCATGCATTATTCATGTGCCGTTTCAATATTTTTTTTTTTTTTTCACTTATTTACTACTATATATTTTAAAAATTCTATTAAGTTACAGTAGAATAATTTTTGTTAAAAAATTTCTTTTTTATAAATGAAATTATAAAAAATAATTAAATAGTACCATTTCTTAAAAAATGCTTCAAGTTGGCGGTACATACATTCCAAAAAAGTTTTGAGTGCAAAGGGTTAATATTTTAATTATCCTAAATCATGGGGATTCTGAATATAAATACATTTTTAACATACTGAATGTGAAAATGGTGTTTTAATCCTGTAGCCATATACACTTTTTGACAGAAATAAGGTGTGCACTTCAAAATAATGTTATCATTGACACGGTATCCTTACAACCAGAGTCTTGTATAGCCTACATGTGATATTAAAACATTCTGGTTGTAAGAATTTTGCGTTGATAATAATATTAACGTATGTAACTCTTTTTGCCAAAAATCACTGTATCTTTGATCTTACAGTATTTATTTAAATTTTGGGCAAGTTTTTTTACATTCTTATTAATTTTATTGTAAATTGTTATTTCCTTTACCAGAAAATTAAATATATTGATAAGTTTGATGGTTACAATTGCATGCAAAATTAAATGTTACATATCTATGATGGGAACAAATTGTTTATTCTAAATTTTTTTTTTTAAAAATGACAAATTAATTCTCCATTTTTCACTGACATCCCTTAGAAGCATTCCCTGCATGCATGCACTTTACGTAGTTCTTGGTTAAACAAATTGTTATTTATTATTTGTAAATATATAGTTAAGATAGTGCCGATTTCATAAAATATAATGTATGTTTTTATTATTAATTTAAGGATTAAGCTACTTTTCAAGTATATATATACATATATATACATATATATATATACATATATATACATATATACATATATATACACACACATATATATATATATATATATATATATATATATATATATATATATATATACATACATATATACATATATATATATATACATATATATACATATATATACATATATATATATATATATATACATATATATATACATATATATTTAAGTGAATTATAAACTGCACTATCCATACCCTTGTTAGAAAAAAAATATTTTTTAAGTATTTATCTATAGGCACTTGCTTACTTTTATATTCTTAGTATAATTCAAAGTGGTTTTATGATATGTTTACAAGAACAACTCCAATTTGTCATTGCAAATTTAGAAGAAAAAGATAAGAATAAAATTATAATAATAAACAATTTTTAAATTAAATATTAACATTAATTGCACTTCAACTATAACTTCTGTTTTTATCATAAGTCCACTTTTAAATGCTTTATATATAGGGTTGTCTTCATGAGCGATGCAAATTGCATGATTGATTTCGCATTGATAAACGGCACACCTAAACAGGCTTATATTTTTTCTCTTTTCAAAAAAACAGTAGTTCCATGACAATTAATAACACCTCAAAACGTGACTCCACTTTAAGAGCAACAATACAGATCATTATGCCTGAATAGATGTGTATTTCCAATAAATGAGCCATCATGTATATTGTATAAGTTATGTGGACATCTCTTGATATAATGATACATGACTAATATGCAATATGTTATTATACAGAGCATCCATCGAGGATATGAGGTCGGCGGCAGGACAGTCAGCGCCACCGACGTTTTCCCCCCCACAGCCCGCTACCAACATGAGATCCAACCTTGTGGAGAACTCGGCTCCCATGAGTTTTACCGGAGTTCCTGCTTTCGACAGCAACGTCTGACGAAGCCAACTGCTTCTCGTGCCGCCAACTCATTTCCGAGACGAGCTTTACTCACCATCTTATATTCTACCTGGATTGTCATTGCGACTTAAGTGTTTGTAGGTCGCTGTTTACGTGTGTAATGCATCTCGAGAGTTACAATATTTTGGGCTTTGCATGATTTTTACTAATTTACCAAAGTACATATTTATAAGTCTAAATTTACAACTCTGCATTATTCCTGTTGATAAAAATACAATTTTCATGATTAAGCCGTCAATATATTAAAAACTCTATTGCCAAATTGTTCACTCGCAGTTTTTATTTCTTTTTATTGTTATTCCATTTTATGAACAAATAGCCAAGTATTTTTTGTGATCGTGTGACATATTCTCATACTAAACAATGTAGACTATGTGTTTCCATATTTATAGTAAATAAAATAGTATTTATTAATCTTCAAGATAATACACGTCATAACTTGAAAGACTGTTAATGTTCAGTAACAAAAAACAATCAAATTTTAACTGATTAAAAAGATTACTCCATTCCCATATTTTATAGTAAAAATGAGATCGTTACGTAACCATTGTACGCAGACAGGTTGGATAAAGATTAATGATATTCGTAGCTAAATAATTGATCAGGTACATTAACATAATCTTTAAATTTTACCAATCAGTCAATCCCACTTTGTAGAGAGGCCAAAAACTGAAATACTCTGATGAGAATTATGTTTTAAGTGAGACTTCCTTAGTCATATTATTAGTTTTTACAAGAACACTCCGATAATAATTGTATAGGACATATACTACAACCTTTTATATATTTTTAAATGTAAAATACTACATTTTCTTTAATCTTAGCAAACCTACTTTTATAACAAATTTAAGAACATTGAATATAACTGATCTGTTAACATTTGATTCTGACATTAAAATTATTATTTTAAATTATTGATTTATTTTTTTATGTAGTTTATTCAGTAATATTTACTTTTATTAGAATTGAAGGTTGCCACAGTAATGAAATTGGAGATATTTTAACAGGCAAATTTATTATTTAATTATTATTTTTTATTGGCTTTCTTAACATTTACATAAAAATAATTAAAAAACATAATTATTATTAAAAACACAATGTTTACAATCAATGTAAAAAAAGTGATGTTAATTAAATACTCACAACTCAAGGATCAACTGCAGAGTATTTTTTTGACAAATAAATTTTCTTCTAGACGAACTACCATTTGATAATTGTGTACTGACAATTTTTAAAAATAAAATCTAGCATAATGTCTTCTTATTTTATTCACATAAGATCATGTCTCACTCTCTTATTTGAATGGCATAAATTCAAACCATAATATTCTAATACATTCATAAGAAATAATTTTTATTATATTTCACCCAGTGACTTATCAAATTATCAGTGTATTGTACTAAACTCTTAATATTTTGATTAAATATAAACCTAATAATAATTATTTTTAAAATAACATCTAAGTAAACATATTATTTTACATTTTTTAAAAATTATTTTTATATTTCATTATTCTTTTTACATTATTTTGTTTTTAACATATATCATAAATTTGCATACAATCTAAATTTTACATCACAATTTAGGATGTTATAATTCCAGTCAATACAACATTTAGGTAATAATACTTGATCAAAAACACGTTGAGTTTAATAAATTTAAAGATATTTTATCATTTTTATATACAACGTGATCTGTTATACCATTTTAGTAATTTAATTTAATATATTTCATACATTTCATTTAGTATTAAATGATTATTGTATTCATGCCGTGATACCGATAATATGATTTTTATTCTTATACATATGTATAATTATCATTGATGTTTACTACACCATTAAGCTACTCTTGAAAATCCCCGCAAGAGTCAAATGCAATCAGGTATATAATATATAGATGTGCTCATGATTGTTATAGATGTACGTACATACCTTTTAGAAAATATTTAGCTCGTAATTTAAAGGTAATTTTATTTTTTAATAGGTATCATTATTGTGACTATATGAATTTGTACATATTGAAGAAAGGAATCAAATGTCAAAATTTCTTAGTTAGTTTAAAATTAAAATGTTATTAATCATATTCTGTGTCTAATGTTTTTAATAATTATAGAGTGTGTAGGAAACGTATTCAAATCATACAAGTAATATTAAATAATATAGTATTGGAATGATGAACGGTCAAACGTTAAGTCAATTAGTTTACCCGACTTCTCAGGTTTAAAGATTGTAATTATCTATGCTTATAGTATCTAGTGCTTTTAAAATATTATATTGTCGTCATTTTCAGAACTTCACATTGGTGTGCACTAATAAGTAACAGGTTAATTGTTAATTGTTAATTGTTAATTTATTTTCTCAGGTTAATCACCCGGTTATGTTTCCCAGTCGGTGACCCTATTTTTTAAATCATCTCTTCTTGGAGATCGATGAACGCAAAGCATCTAATGAAACTTTCAGCAGCGGAGCCGACTTATGACAGTCAAATCATCTGAACGTTGACCGATATTCAATTCCACATTACATTTAAAATTGTGAGCGAATTCGGCATAGAGATATATGTTCAATTCCATTAAAGAATAGAATAATACATTTTTTTGTGTTTAAAATTTCTTATAATATTTACATTGTACAAATCGTTGTTTTTTCTATGAAAAAAAAAATCACTTGTAGATACAAAACCAGTATTTCTTTTTAATCCCCGTTTGTAGAAGTCCAAGTGATAAGAATAAAAGACATTGTATTTTATTCACATATATAAATATATATATATTTTTATGTTGTATTCAGTAGATTATTGTTGAGTTATATTTTCTAATGTTTTTTCATATTACTAATATAACTAAAAGATACTAAATGATTTATCTGACAGTTTTTTTCTTAGAAAAATATATTTTCATATTAATTTATATATATATTTCTATAAACATACCATATATGGATTGGGTAAAATGAATAAAATATTTTGAATATTTAATAAATAAATTTTGTTATACTTTACTAATAAATACATTACTATCTAAACCCTTGCTTTACGATGCTATGTATTTACTACAACTCGATTCTAATAATGGCAATATCCGTATAAAATATAATAGATACTGAGCATACAATTTTTGTATTCCTCCGTAATCTTATTAAGTATTAAATAAAATAAAATATGGTATAGTTATTCATTTGTAGGGATGGAAATAAGTAATTTCTGGAATAATCGGGGATAGAACATTTTTCAATATATGCGTGTATCTGTGCAAACGGATGCGCACATGAGACAGATCACGCAGACAACGGTCAGTATGAATTCTGTTGTCCGCGTGAGCACATGCTCACTGAATTGTTGGCTATAGCGGCTAATTGCGATGGTTTTTTTCTCTTTTTAAGATACTTACATTACAAAAATCGTTACATTTCAATTTTAACCATAGTCAATCAAAAAAATATTTAGGAATATGCACATTTTTCCAGGTTTTAAATGACATTTTCATATGATGTAATAAATACATATCATCGAAGCACACAGAAGTTTTTAGCACAGTAAGGGGAGTGTTAAGTTAACCATAATATTTGAATAATCTTTTTGAAGCATAACTGGTCAGACATTTGGTGAAGAACGCATCAGCTAAACATTGGTTGGCTTCATTTTGTGATACCTTGGGAGTGATACTGTTAAAGATCTGAAGGTTACCATGTATTTCTTTTGATTTTAAAATAATATTAATATTTCAGTAACAATTATTTAGTTACAAAAAATATTTTGATCATCCAGAATGCCAGTCCTAATATGTGTTCATGTTTATACATATATCTATAAATATTAGAAAATGAATTTGAAAATATAATATATTCCTCTGCCCCGTTGGTTGACACTGTATAATGGTATATTAGAATATCAAAATAATAATAGATGTTACTAGTATAGTATTGTTGTTAGATCAGAATATTGATGTGTAAATTGCTTACGGACTGCAAAAAAAAAATGCTTTTTATTCTATACAATAATTATGTTTAAAAAATTATATAATCGTGATATTTGTTTGCATTCCGCAGATTATTTGAAAAAAATATATACAATATTATTTGTCTACCAAAAAATTATTTGTGGGCTCAAGACATTTTTTTTTATTACTTTTATAACCTTTCTGTTGAATGAAATAGTCTGTACATGACTTGTTTATGTATATTGTATTAAATTGCATATTTAACTATGTATCAATTCCGCAAGGATGTCGGATTGATGGTTCGAGATGTTAGGGAATTATTACCTTATATACTTATTAATATTACTTATAAGCCAAGCAATCGAGTATTTCTCTTTCATTAATTCAATAAAAAAATGTATTTTGACATAAATTATTTAATGAAATGTTGGAGTTTCTTGCTTGAGAACGTGATTGATGGTTTAATAAAATCAATGTGGGATAAGAAATGATAAGTATTGAATGCATCAAAGCTACCAAGTTAATGTTGCTTATTTTTTTAGTTATTTATAATATTCGATGACTTATAATTTTTTATGTGTATCTTATAAGAGGTTAACTATTATAAATAATAGCGTCATATCATTATCATCAATGTTATGAAATAAAAATTGTAAGTTGTATATAAACAAGTCTTTTATTTAACCAGACGATCACCATAAGCGCACCCGTGGGCGCTTCGCAATATTCGAAAGATGTATTTCAAAATGACGTCCGATTTTCTCACAACGATATCTATGACTATTTTAAAATATTAACAAACCAAAAAGTATCAATATTTTATGATAGTTTGGGAGATATTCATGAGATGGTGTCAAGGGCTGGCACTGAATAAAATTATATATTTTTTTTTTCGAAAACAATTATCAATTATATAGTATATATATCTTAAATATTTACAACAAACGTGATGCGTTGGGGGTACATACGATGTAGGGAGACAGTAATGTAATATATCTTGGAAACATACCTGCAGCTAGGGCGGCTATTTGTGGCGTTCATATGTGTCAGAATATGGGAGTGTAGTGGATGTGTTGAGATAATGGAAATACACAAAAATTCCGAACATAGAAAGAAAATAAATAAGAACACACTATAAATTTACAGGGAATTTAATGTCATTATGTAAGCTTAATGTTTAAAGTTTAAAGTCTTGAAGGTTGAAAAGTTACAGAATATATACATTAGATTTGAGTTGAATGATTAACGAGATTCCATTTGTTAGCAAGTTCTATAAGTAATTTTTAGAATAATGAAAGGTTACTAGTACGTAGTTGTAACTTTAACTGGCACGTAACACAGGGCGTCTCTGGCAAGGAACGAGCACGCTGATCCTGATGGACGGCTGCGTGATTGATCAGGTTGCTGAGTTGAGAGGGAAAAAGAGACTGGTTCATATGGTTGTCTCCTTATACAGAGCCAGCTCAACTCCCACCTTAATAGGTGAAATAGTATTAGAAGCGACCTCTGGTGACGGCGATTCTAACGAACTCTATGGGACATAGAAGGCGAACATTAATAGACAAGATAAAGATACCGAAATTGGTACAATTGATAAAACAGAAGTCCGCCACATATGCACCAACTTGGGAGCAGATGTGGAAGATAAAGTATACATACATCAACATATATTTCCAAAATAAATTGATAGTGTTGCATAATACAACAACACTGCTGATATCCGGAAACATTTATGAGAACAAGTCTAAGTAATGGTAAAGTGTTCTAATTAAATGATACACTTATTCTATACATCAGTCTGCATTTATTTTTATTTGCTTTTGTGGTTTAAAGTGAACCATGTGATTGCTGTTATTTAATGTTACAGACTACCCCATTGATTGCTTATCACAACAAACTGATTGAATGTCAATGACAAGAACATTTGAAATGTTTATTCTTTCATTTAGTGAACTTATTACAGCGTGCATACCTAGGCTGTACGTTTTTCGCGAAATTAGCGGCCCTATCCCAAATACGTGTTCAAGTAATTTAGGAGTAAAATAATTTACTTACAAGTTTAAGGCATAAAAGTAAAATGATATACTTTAGGTACAAAGTACACAAATATCACTTTAGCAGAAATTTAACTTACCTGATATGTTTTTTTTAATGTTTCTGTTATGGAAAAGTGCAAAAGTTATTAATTATTTTTTACATGTAAATTACTATTATATATAATGCATGTGATAGCTACTTTTACACAGTTGCGTAACTAAGCTCCAGATTTTTTCTGTATTCTTTCTTCAAATTAGATGTTTAGTAGATCAGAAGTTTTATGTATCTCTATAAAATTAGTATTAAGTGATTTACGAGGTATTGCATTATCATGATTGATATATTATAAAAATTTAATAACCCGCCGAAATGCCGCCTTTCCTCGAATCATAAAAACTAACGTGCTTTTACAGAAATATATGTAAAAAATCTACTTCAGAAAAAAATTTCCACTCCTAGAATTTCCATCCCTCCCTTCATAGTTACGCTAGTCTTCATATATGAAATAAACAACGATATTAAATATATTTATTTATTTTAATGACCGCATGATTTTAAAAATATAATTAATTAATTAAAAATTATACCAGACATCACATGTATGACGCTGGCATCGAACCTTATCCAATGGAACAAAAAGTGTTGTGAAAATATAAAATGTAATAAGATTCAAATTCGGAACAGAATTTTAATTTTGATTTTCGAATATCTTTGGTTTTTTAGTTGGGTTTAATCAAACAGTAAATAAATAGTCTAATATAAATATAAATTATTTTGTTTGATTTAATATAAGACCGGCTCAATAAGGTTAGTTACTTTGGGCTAGGTTAGGTTAGGTTGAGTTGGTTAAATATAAATATGTTAAATATGTAATGCAAAAGAATAAAACTTTATTTTATATTCTAGTCAAATAATTATTTATTCTGACCGGGAAAATACGAGCCATAAATATCTAAATACTTTTACGGTATTACGATGTTCTTTTTATTTATAATTTTAATAAAAAAATCATTTGAAACAAACGTCAATTTATCGATTCCGAGTAAAATGTGCGAACATTTTACTAGAAGACGGGTTGATACGAGTACATACCTAACGACCTACCTATCTCATAAAAGCAGATTCTTTACGCGGGAAATATTAGTTTGCTCCAGTCTGTCGACTGTCTAGGTCAGCGAGTTGTGTGCTCCGAACACCTGTTTTATCGATCATTTTGCGATAATATTGAACAATCAAAATAAACGAAAATAAATTAAATAATTATAATCCTGATTATTCATTATTTAGTAAAAAATATAATAATTACATTAATTTATTTAAAATACACGATTGTTAATAATAAACAAAAGTAATTATTAAATTCGTAGGTATTTTTACACCTTGTGTTTTGTATCAACAGTACCAACTAACAAAACACTTTCGAAATTCAATATAGTGCGTGATTTTTTTTGTTTTATTATAATAAACTATTTAAAATAAATACCCGCTTTTTAAGTGCCAAAAATTGCTTGGGAATTGGACAGTGAAAGATGTTTGAGATGGCAGAGTCCAGGATAACCATTGAGGTGCCCAGCAATTCGGACATGGAGACCCTGGCGAAGAACTTCACGTTGCTGGTGACGGAGATCGAGGAAACCATCATGAGAGGGGATCCCATAAGGGATGAGCGGCTCGTCACAGACGTGTGGGTGGGCATCGTCCTCACCCTCTTGGTGCTCATATGTTCTGTCAGCATGTGCTCCTGCTTGGTGTTCTCCAGATACCAAGTGTGGAAGAGACGAGGTAACTGCAACAGTAATATTATCAATTTGGCACAATCCATTTTTATGTACTTCAACACCGAAACTGAGACGATTTTAAATTTAAATTAAAATGTTAGTTATGACCTGAAATTTCGTTTGTTTTCACGGCCATTTTTGAAGATCGTGATCTTTTCATATTTCTACCACTGTTGCTGGGTCAACAAATCAACATCAGAGGGTTTTTTTTAAATGGTGATGAGTGTTGTTATAATGGTGGTAGAAATATCTGCACTACACGTCTCACCGCTATTATTTATTTATTTCTTCTTCTCGACGCTGAAAATCGTTTTACAATATTGTAATTTGAGAGACATGTAGATTATTGGGGTTATCACTACAATTGATAAATAACGTTTTTTTCGTCTTAGCGAGGTCTACGTCCATGCAAAAGATATTAAACGTATTAATATAAGCGTATATATCCCTAAAATGTCATAAAATACGAAATTCAAACACACATATCAAACAAGACTTCGCGAATTCGTTCTGTCATTTTGAAAATTCCAGAATTAAATTGTAATTGTTATAAATCCGCTTTGCGGCCAAAGGCGAAAGCCATAATCAATCAACATTGCGTGATAATGATGACTTTATTACCTTTTATAATTGCACAGCTTCAATAATCATATTTGTCAGGTAATAATTTAAAGCGTGTAATAAAGCATGATACAGAGAGATGTTAAACTACGAGTAACATGATTCTGGAGCGTTAAATATGGTCGCTGGATTTGATGAGTGGATCAGTTGCTGACTAAACATTTTGGATTGCCCAAAATTTCGAAATGCCTCTTTTTCTAATGATAAAAAATGCCAAAAAGCATTACAAACTTTTAAACAACTGTCACTGGGTTTTGTAAAACTTTATCGTTTTTAATTTTTTTTCTTGGTATACTAGCAACTAACTGACACTTGGTTCTAGAATAGGTGAAAAGTACAATACACCACAGTCGAAAAAATCAACGTTTTTAAAAATAATATTTATTTATTTATTTATTTTTCACGGAACCGAAGTTCCAATGTATAAATATTAAGAAACATAGAGTATACATAAATATAAAATACACAGAGAAGATAATAAAAATAAAAATAACACAATAGAATAAGAAAATGACACGTGTCAAATATCACAGAGATCAAGGAGAACAATACCATCGCCAAAAGAGGAAAAGGATGTAAGAAAAGGATCTAGGTGTGCTGGTATGCCATTTAGGAGCGACATTGCTGTTGTACCAAATTGAGTGCTTGAAGCTCCGCAAGCATCGACTGGGATCAAAAACAATGGATGGCTACGAGCACGGGTGTACCTATCTGGAACATAGAAGTTAAAACATTCAAGAATCCCAGGGTTGTGAATTGAACCGCGAAGAAGAAGGAATGAATGTTTGAGTGCAGAAATTTTCCTCCGGGACTCTAGCGAATGGAAAGAAAGCATCCCTAGAAGAAAAAGAGTTGGGTAATGTTCGGAATTAAATGAATTGAATGGATAGTTACCGTACATATAAAAATATATGAGTATGAAGAATTATCAGATGGGTGTAAGTGCTCCAAATTAAGTGTAGATATTTCATTAAGAGTGACTGGTGCCATATTTTAGGTGTCATATACAAAATATCTACTTTATATAATTATGCAATTTTTGAGTCCCCTAAAACTTTGAGGTACAAAGCTCGCATTGCTTGCATTTATGGGGAATCGCTACTCATGTAGATATCGGGCTGCATGCTAAGAATGTAGAAGTAGACTGTTCTTCATCCATAGAAAGCGCGAGGCATCATCTAAATAAGTATAAAGTTTCACTACAAACTCAGTACTTTCCTGATTTAATAAAACAAGCACAAAAACTAGTCTAGAATGGGTTTATCCAACAACAGAACGGAAAATGATCGAGGTCAGGTCCGGCGCAAGGATTATCCAAACTGGATCTTTACTTGACACTAGTTAAGAAACTTGATTAGGGATAGCAGTTTATCATCCATCTTAACTTAAATTAGCTGGATTGTTATAAGTGGAGATGTGAGGTCAGGCTTAGGGCACCGCCCCAGATCATTGCGCTACTAACCTTCGTTTGCATTCTGCACTAAGAAAATAAGAATATGATTCAGTACAAATGCAGGTCATTGCAGCTTCCATGTCTTAAATGTACTAGTAGTATGCCTTCAGAGCAGTGGTCTTCAACCTGTGGTCCACGCGTTCGATTCATATACATTATACATTCTCGTAATTGCATCAAGCGCTTAATTTTTTTAAACATATACTAGGAGACTGTGAAATGTAATTTTTCTTTTATTTACTTTACATATTTTAATCTGGAATGTATATATGTACATGGAGCGGTACAAGCTGACGGTTTACGTAGTTGTTTCGATTTAAAACCGTCAGCTTTTTTGCCGCTTCCTGTACTTGATCTGAATTTTGCCTTGTATGGGCCAAAAAATTCCCCTAGAGATACATCTTATATTCGTTCTATAAAAAATAACAGAAACTGAATATGTGGTTGACAAATGTGCTCGAAATATGTATTCATTTTCGTCACCTTTTTTACTACTTTAATGCCATAAATACAATATTTTAATTGTAAATCTACGATTTTTTGTGGTTATTTAAAACAATCATTTGTTAATATGAACTTAAATTGATACCGATATTGTTAAGAATTGTGATACATACGTAGTAACTGTAATGTGATTAATCAATTATCATAATTATTATGATCTCTAGTAATTTATATTAAATACAAGGTTTATTATTACAGTAAAATAAGTATAATATTAGCCCGATTGTTTGAAAACTGTAGCTGGTCATATACCCATTGACACGTGAAAGACTGTTTATTTGAATGAAGACATGCAGATGTATTAGTATTACTTTAATGTTTTTTCATTGTCATTATTGGTGACTTCAGCATATCCAATAATAAAATAATAAACAGTGATGGAAAAAATGTTTCATTTGTTTACCTGTGTCTTAAATTCCTGCGCATGCTTTGTGATAATCTTATAATTGATAAACAAAGACCAGACCATTCATTGTCCACGTTCTTAAGTTAAATAGCGACGTAAATTCTCATCACGTTTAATGATACGGATTTTGAATATGGATTAGTGCGGTGACGCATGCGCTTCACCAATAAGATTTAAAAAATTACAATCGATCAAAAACATTCCATATTCGAATGCTTTTATAAGTTTGAATAAAAAACGCCTCGTGTTCGCTTATGCCCTAGAAGGAATTTTCATTTCTTTTCCTCACTATATAAATACAACAATTGATTCATTCGATTTTAATCTAATTGTTTTGGTATTTAGCCATAAATTGACGAAATTAATTGCACATACAAAACAATAATCATATTGATGTTTTGATCATGAAATCACATATTTACGCAAAATTAACGTAGGCAACAAATATGATGATAATTAATAATACAATGAGCCATTATTACAATTACGAAATTTGTGTTTTATTGTCGATCCATTATTCTTAAAATAAATGACAATGCATTTCTAAGTTTAATAATGATAAATGTTTTCATTGGGAATAAACCCAACAGATACCTAGTCATATTTATGTACTCGTCATTATTTTTAGCAATTGATTATTCCTAGGTAATGTATTATTTCTATATGAAATAATCCTAGAACTTAAAAATACATCTGGATATAATATACTAAAATATTATTATAATAAACGTATATATATATTGAAAAAAGCCCTTTATTAACTTAAATAGGAACAAATTGATATTTTCTTACTTATATTTTAGATAAATAATGTTGACTAAAATATATTATAAGACTGTTAGAGTAGTGATGGATCAAACTCGTAGAATTGAATCGAGAGTCCTGCACAAAAATTTGACAGCTAAAACCACAATAAATAAATATATTCGTGATATAATGGTATGTTTTATGTATCAGAGAATAGTAAAAATTAAAAAAAGTATTTTATTAGATTTCAGTATTCGTTTGTTTGGAATCATATTGTATTGGAAAATATATTTCGACTTTTGAAATATTTATGAATGCAAATCGATAGCAACGGCCCACGAGGCATTTCTTATAGTCGCGCTACAATATCATGCCGATGCCTTAGTGATAGTGATTCTGATGACAATACCCAATAATGGAAGTGTCGGAGTTACCCCCAACAATGGATGATCGTTTAGCGTCTGGAAACATTAAATGTGTTGTTTTTTGCACGTTATTTTACTGATATTTCACACATGTTCCACGACAACTTATTTTATGTTTCACTGGTAGATAGCAATTATTTTTATTATAAATGTTTATTTTTTTTATTATTTTATATATGAAAATTGTGTAATTAAGACACTATAATAAAACCATTATTTTAACCATATAAATTATTCAATTATAATATTTATCTGCTTTTAAAACCATAAAGTTTGAGTTATATAGTATGTATGTTGTAATACATATATTTTTTTATAATATTGTTTGTCTATATTTACACTAGGTTTATTTAAATTTGAAAAAGAACTATAAATATGGCATTTAGGTTAAGCCGCATGTGGCGAATTTATTATTCTCTCCGATAACATAAATAAAAAATTCTTCATACATGGCACAACCCAAAAGCCACAATTCCAAATCTGATAAAAGTAAAAATCTATAAAATTGTGGAAAATAACTTTTTGTTTTTTTGTAAATTTATTTACATTCAACAAACTGCATAGAGCTTATCTGTGTGTGGAGTTAAAAGGTTATTCCCAAATAAACGTTACGATTAAGGAGTATATTGTATATGACACATTTTACTCATTTTATTTTCAGTGGAATTGACAAGTCAAGTTACTTCAAGTACTTTATTGCATCAGAAAAAAAAATCAAATATAATCATTATCCCAGCTAGCTTATCACCTGATTGATTTCCTTATGATTCATGGCTGCTAAGTAGGTGTGTACTGCAGTCCTCACCTTCGCCATTAATGCAATCAGATCAGGTGATATTAAATTACCTGTTAGTTTTCTCTTGAATAGGTACAAAAAGTGAACATATTCGGCTGCTACCAATTATTAAAATGATAACATTGAATTTATTATTAAATAATGCAAAAATGACTTGAATATTGATTAGCAAGTATTTTATGGAAGGCATTAATAATTTAAATGATTAATAAAATTGAAGCGTCCTGCTGAGAGGTTTGAGATCAGCACGATAGTGGATGATCGCAAAAAGGGTAGACTTTTTTAGCCACTATATTATGTGAGAACATCGTTAAATAAAAACATATTGTAACGCCTTATTAGGGTTTTTTACGCAGCATCTACAGCATTTTTGCTCCGTGTTTTTTATAACAACAAACGGTGATCGCTAAACTTTATTAGTTAACAAGCGAGTAGCATATTTTAAAATAAAAACGTAACAAATGCGAATAAACTAAAGATTACAACAGGTGCTTCGCATATCGCAGACATACGAAACGAATCGAATAAGTACGTAAAAGTTAGAAACGTTTAAAACACAAGAAGCAAAACAAAAATAGTACGACTTACATTATAAATATTTCACATTTTACAAAGCAGATAACTGTTGTTATATGAAATAGCTCTTCTCCTTAACTGGAACATATGGTCTCCCCAAATTGACACTATTTTTATGTCGTCCAATGTTATTTCTGGACCCGAAGCTTTGTCTATTACATACTATATATTAATATTTGCCGTGTCTTTCTAGGACAAAAAGTTTCAGGGGATTTGAAAAGTTTGTCAGATCTTGTTGTCCGAGGTATATTTGAGTTGCTGATATCAGCATTTTTTCAAGAGATCGCATGATTATCTCGTCGTTTTCGGCGTCTGGAATATTTGGTAATAAAGGTGGCACAGAAAAAAATAATAACTAAAAATATTGTCGTTCAGACTGTCTATTTGTAGTAGTTAAATCATTATAGATATTCTTATTATTTAGTTATAAATATATTGCTATTTATTACACGTAGGAACACACTCAAGCATTAGCCAAAAACGAAATTTTCCTCTGATCAACCTAAAAAGCACTAAATTGTTATTTGTCAGTCAATAAACGTGTAGAAATAAAATAATATTTTAAATAAAATAAAATTCGAACGTTTTGGAACTTTTTAATGTTTAAATAATGAATAGTTTGCTTATTTATCATGGCCCAGTAAAAGCGAAAATAGTATGATTTTCGAAATAAGGGTCGGTCGACCTTTCTAGCCGGTTGACAGGTCTCGTTTCCAGGGGGGTGTGTTGGGTCTTAAAGTCTCTGTATACCTAATACAAAAGACAGTAAAAAAATGCAAAAAAAACTTCGTATTCAGCGCTCGAGTTGTACCGGCGTCACTTATTGTTGTTTTCAATATTATTTGTTTTTCAATCAGGCAGCATAGGATTAATCGATAAATTGTTTATTTACGATTGTGAACATTTAATTATAGTGGCTTCGTTATATCACACATATATTTATAATAGTTTAGCATAATGTATGTCGATAATAAGTAAAGCCACTGGATTAGAACAGTCTTAGTAAAACAACATCGCGCCTTTTGTGCGGTCTGCGAACGAATTAAAAAAATGCTCGTTGATTTAATTTTGGATAATTTATAAGATTCTTCTTTTTGTTCTTCGACTATCAGGAATATTATGCACCTTTATCATAATCATCCTTTCTGCGCATGCTGAGTAGTAAGAGTATGCAAGACATGTATGAAATTCGAGAAATGTACTAGTATAATGAAATTGATATACATATTTTGAACAACACGTGGTTGAAAACCTTTGAGGTCACAAAGCTTTTTCCATTATAAGGCTTGTTCGTGGAGCATTGAAATCATCATATACCAAACTTAAGAGAAAAATGAAATATTTACCTCAATAATAGTCATAATACAACTAGTAGATACATCAATTCGCGTTTCAGACCATTATATTTATAGTAAGCCTGTTCTTGAGAATTTTTGAAATTCCAAATGTACTAACGTAATATTATTTAAGTACCTACTAAATAAAGGGTCCGCCATCTAACGTTTTTTTTTTCAACTAGTGCTTATTTCGTGAATGGTAACATTTAGCTCATGTCTGATTTGACAGATAATTAGTTTTATCCTTCCGCTGAACGAATATGGTTGTGTATATGCTTGAACAACGCTGGAAAATATTGCGACATTACTTTGGAAATCATGCTATTGTCCGCCATCTAACGTTTTTTTTTCAACTAGTACTTATTTCGTGAATGGTAACATTTAGCTCATGTCTGATTTGACAGATAATTAGTTTTATCCTTCCGCTGAACGAATATGGTTGTGTATATGCTTGAACAACGCTGGAAAATATTGCGACATTACTTTGAAAATCAGGCCATTTTTCTTCGAAAACGAGCAAGGAGTGGCCGTTACAGTCAATGGCGATCGTTATCGGGCCATTTTTGTTCACAAAAATTGAAGAGAAGGATATTGGCAACATTCGATTTCAACGAAACGGCGCTACGTGCCACACAGCTGAAGCTACACTCGATGTTTTGCGCCCCATTTTCAAAAAAAAAAAGTTATTTGGCGGACCCTTCAGAAAACATATATTTTTGTAACATTATCGCTAATTTCTGATTTTTATTTTTTTACTGAAAATTATTAAAGGATTCTTTGTCGGTAAAATTATCATTCAATATAATCTAACATACTCAAATTTCTATAACTTGCTGAACATCAACATAAAAAAATAATATAGTTTATTTCGACCGATTTACATATTAAACTCTGGAATGCTCTTCCAGTATCTGTGTTTCCTCCATACAATTCTTCTTCGTAGTATCAATCCGGTGGATTGGTTTGCAGCAACAGAATCTTGCATCTCGATCTCCATTCCTCTCGGTCCTCCGCAACCCTTTTCAGCTCAGCATAAGCGCTACAATTCATGTCCTCGAATACTTGCTGCAAATACTCCCGTCTAGGGCGTACAATTAGGATATACATATTCAACAAACAGATCAATAAGTATTTGAAATCTTCCCAATCCACACACAAACGCTACACATGTTTTCGGCATGCAGCGTCTATCTGTCCTGACTGACTAGTCAACTAGTTTCGACCGGTTGTGATCTTCTGCATGCGATTTCATATAAAAAACTTAACTTAATATATATACGCGTATTTTATAATATATTTCACGATGCATCGATTAAATACTACTGTTCAAAACCTGGTAAAAATAAAGCATGTAAACGGGTAGTTCAGTGTGTATTTTTAAGCTGTTCTTTGACATTTTTGTTCATGAATAATAATATACGTTCACCAATAGGAAATCAGCAAATACATCGTCTGTATGTATGCGCGTCACTTGTGGAGCACTCTAATCGATATTTTATTGATTGCTAATCCGTCATCCTGGCAACGCGTAAGCAACACGTAAAGTACCTTGAATGTTTGTAAACGGTTAATAGTTTAATAAATGCTAAGGCTTTCGCTCTTCACCACTACACGACTCCATACATAATAAACTCCAATCTAGGTTCTTTGGGTGGTGTTACCCGTCGTCAGAAATTAAAACAAAATTCTATACGTATAAAAACGATGTTTCTAATAGTTTTTATTGCTGATAAAGAAGTACGTTATTTTGTAATATAAAATGTATATTATTTTAATTTTTTATAGTGTACACTCACTCATGTAAATTGTAAAACTTCAAGAATGTAATTTACATTCATAATATATATCTATTGTAAGAATTTCAATATCATAATGATTAACATTGGAAGATTTGACGTTCGGTCATCATATTATAAGTATAATTTAAAAACAGGATCTAATGAATATACCAGCATCATTTTAACATAAAATAGAAATAAACGTTTTTTCAGAATTATTTCACAATTCCATTTGGTGACATGTTTCGGCAACGTAGAGTAGCCATTGTGGAGCCAATTTAAAAAAAATGACTCGAAAAGGGCTACTAGACGTAGCTGAAAGATGTCGTCACCAAAGTTGCGAAATATTTTTAAATTTTCATGGAATTCCACCATGAATTATCGATCGGAAAAATGGAATCAAGCACCATTTTAATAATAAACAAGTCACAATTACTGCTCGGAAGATTTTTATTTTGCCAATGAACTCTTATGTGAATGTTCAAAGGTGGTAAATATTATAATTATATTTATTACGTAGTTTCCAGGTACAAAGTCTTCAACCTTTACAAACACGATCCGTAGGTACTGAACAATAAAAATTATGTTCTTTATTATATTACGCATTAACTTCGCTTTGTTGTGTGATCTTTTATATGGACATGAAAAACGATTGATTATAGTGTTTGCACTTAAAAAAAATATACAAAAAAACAGTTCACCTCAAGCACAGTATTGTATAAGTAATTTGAGCCTTTTGTCTTCCGATTACAGGGACTTTCCACTCTGATACCATTACCCTACATTCTCAATCTCTAGGGACACATTCCAGCCACATACGGCGAAGATTCCCACATTTTGACAATTTCCGTTTTTTTTCTCCAGAGGATGTCACGTGTTATTATAATATTTTTACAAACATCACAAGTTGGCAAAATATGTATTATTAAATTATAAAAAAATCACAAAATTTAATTATAAGTAAATACCTATCCATTAATATATATACTCGTATGCTATATTTGTATCTAATTTACAGTATCCTGTCGCTAGATTTTTTTTATCACTTTCTAAGCTCTATAAATACTCAGTTGATGTGAATTTGATCCCTCACTCGTAAAATGCCAGTCATAGCCTATTAAATAAAATTGGCGGCAGACGAAAGTCGTTCCGTGACCACCACTCATTCATAATGAATTCCTGAAGTAAATTGTTGATGCGTAAATGACAGGCTGTAGTCTACCTACGACGATGGCAGATCAACACTCCACATGCAGTACTTAGTCATATGTAACATAACGTCATAGAATTCACAAATGATATGTCTACATCACTATCACCATCTGTCGGTATTATAGCGTATGTATTTACGTAAAGAACACAGCACACTATACCTTCCCACCGAATATATTTTGAAGTTGATGATTTAAGGGTTTATGAAAAGGCGACTTCTCGTGCGACAAAAAATCCTTAGATGACATGGTCATCGTTTTCTGAAGAATGTGTTTCGTTTAGGTTCAATTTGTTATTGGCATACGTGGTGGGTAAATAATAAATATATTTAGGGAGGGCAGGTGATTAACCTGACTCCTGCCCCGCCTATAAACGAGAAAATAACATAAAAAATGTACTCACAACCGTCAACTACTACAAGGACGTTTTTTGCGGAAAGTAAAACGAAAAATACCACCTGTTTAAAAATATAAATATTCAAATAATTGAAACTGTTGTCATATAATAAACAAATTAAAAAGTGTATTTTTTATAATTATGCGTAATTTTGCATTCATTTTAACATGCTTCAAAAGTATTAAAACGCGTTGATATTTTTTTCACTATACATTGACATCAGCATGATGTAGCCCTTGCTGACTGGTACCGAAAACCTCGATATACAATCTTTCGTCTCTTTTCTGTTCGCTTGCCATACATGTATGTGTCCGCCATATTGGGAATAGTTATATAGACCGCAGCTTACGGCGCTGGTGACCACGGGCCGCAAGGGTCAGTTGTATGTTGACGACCGAGAAGGTCGCATTACGGCCGGCGGCATATCATCCCGCCTGGCCGGAAGCTTGTAAAGTTTTAACGTAAATATATATGTTAATGTGCTTCTGGAAAAGTCTTTGTTTTGCTGACCTGCTCCTCATCCTGCCTCACGCGACGGAGTAACACCTTTTTTTGAGAGAGAGGAGGCTGTTAACATATTACGGGAACTGTTCTATATATTTTAAAACATACTCGTAAACATGGGTTTTGCTAACATTATAAAACGAGCTTATTTCATTATCTCCTCTTTAATAATCATTTGGTATTCAACAATTATTTTTATATAGTTTTACTTTACTTAGACATAACGCTATACCAGAACGCCAGATAGGTATTTAATCAGCGCTGAATAGCGATTAGCAAATTATTATAACAGTTAGCAGTTGGTAGCATGCCTGCGGAGGTAACCTTGTCTATCGAATCGAAACATTCTAAAGTGTTTTTATAATAAAAAAATCAATAAATTTATCTAATTACAAAGTCAAGGTTGGCACGATTCGTTTTGCATTGCCTCGGTGAGTTGAAGCTTATATAATAAGAAAAATGTCATTATAATCTGCATACAATTATTGTTAATTATTATGAATACACATTATAGATGCATAAATTTAAATTTAAATAAAGTATTCCAATCCGTTAAAAATAATTCCTGTTCTGAGATTAAATAGGGTTTTTTTTTCAAATAAAAAAATAATTAATTAGTAAAAAGGCCTTTATATTTGATGAAATTGATTAAATGAAATTGAATATCTGTATTTATTATTATTACCTGAGATCAATTTCTTCTTCAATTTCAATTAACGGTGACATGTAGAACATGCTATGTAATACCATTAGATTATTATTAATATGACAAATGTTCTAATAAAAAATACAGAAAACATAGGTAAAAATAAAATGTTAAAATACATAGAAACATTGATTCGTTGCACGTAAACATGGTCAAAGAAATATAGCGAAATTTGACATTAATATAATTGATATAAAATGAGATATCAGTTGTCAAAGATCCAGGAAAACAATGCCATTGACAAAAGTGAAAAATGATGTGTAAAAACTAAACAGGATCGATGTGTGCTGGTAGCCCATTTATAAGCTTGTAAATTAAGTATAAATTGAGTAGACGAAACTCCACAAGTATCAACTGGAATGGAAAATAATAGATGACGCGAGCACGGGTATACCTATCCCGTATGAAATAATTAAACCGTTCAAGAATCTAAGCGTTGTGAATAGTAGCACGAAGGAGAAATAATCCATGCTTAAGGCAAGCCTGTCCTGATTTGTATTATTTTTATCTACTTAATAAACTTAAATATATAAATATGTATCATTTTCGAATAGAGCACATTTTTTTTTGATAAAAGGTAATAAAATTGCTGATTCAAACAAATTATCATGGCCTGGATCATTAATTTGGTCCTTAAGAGCGCTGCGATCCAAATAACTACACGCCGTGTATTCAATTGATGGATCACCCAAGTATTCACCTATTCAACTATTATTGTTGGTTTATTTCTGCGATAAGACGAGAACACGTGTTATGGTCGTTGACCTAATTATGTTTTATTTTACATTATTTATTTTGACTGGACGCGTTTAACTCTGTGACAAAGTGTCCACAAAGTAAACATTGCTTACAACAGAGAGTATTTATCTATTTTCAAAAGTATTCTGTTCCGCGTAAAGATAACTAAACCTGTAAAGAATTTACTAACGACGTTAAAGTTATCGGTTCTGTAACATACGATTACAATACATAATAGTCTTTGCTATAAAAATGCAGAAATTCATTGGCGTCTGTTTTAAGTGTAATGGCTATTACATTATAGCGAGGTCTACGCTCGTGCTTTATCGGTCACTAGCATTGGAGGTACGCTGAGTAATAAAATCCTTCATTAACTATCGGAAAATATGCCTACGTGCGGTTTTCCCATTGTCAGTGCTTTACAATGTTACTTCTAATAAAAAATAAATACTAAGCACGTGTCATTTGAACTATCCACTGCTAATCAAAGATGTTCAGTTAATACTTGTAAGTATAATACGTATTGTACAATGTACTTGTATTTTCTGTGTTAATGATGTAACTAAACATTCAGCTTTTTAGAAGTATGTCTCCGCACTCGGCAGGTGATTACTATCGCAAGTGATCACGGGTTATTAACTTATTGTTCAACAACACTGAGCATATAGTTTACTAATTCCCAATGGCCATTTGGGACACCAAGAAACTAAATGCTTAAAAATGCAACTGTAGTTTATGATATCTTGCGGTATCGAGATAAGAAGAGAACAATGCAGCTCTGATTCCTTAATTACTTCTAGCGTATTGTATGCAGGTATAGTTTCCAACGAGCTTCCATAATGACGCGAGATTGCGGGTTTGTAGAATAGGCAGTTATAGTTAATGCTCTCTTGCAGAAACTGGATATGTCCAAGTCAGAATCATTTTTTTAACCGACTGTAAGATTGAACGCTGCTGTTTCCACTCCCTGAATTCACATTCTTCATTCTTTAAAAGTCAAACCATAAAAAAATGTCGAAACAGACTGAATAAATGACTGCCAATTTGACAGATGTCGCTTCAACAATATGGCCCTTATTAACCATCAAAGATCATAAGTTCCCATTGGAAGACTCTTTAAATAATCATAATATTGTGCAGCGATTTTTTAAAAGGATGAAAATTTTATTTGGAAATCATTTTTATACTGTTTTATACACCAATTCTCGCCTAATAATCTTCTTTACGTAGTGAATTTTTAGGCTTGTCTATTTGGCAATAGCTATCGACGAGTTTCATACAGTATACATTATAAAAATAATAATATACGAGTATATTTTTGACGAATAATCTGTGTTATCATGACCGAATGTTTTTGACACATTGTGATGTTAACACATTGTTTGCTTGATACGTATTAATACGTTTTTTTAGTCTGGTGCTCAAATGCGGGAAACGTAGTAATACGTTTTTTACTCTCTGGTGGTAGACGTCGAGTAACGTAATAATACGTGTTGCGTAATAACGGATTTTGTTCCTAAATCGTATATCTTACTTTTATAATATACATTTTTTGTGTGCTCGAAGAAACCTTGACGCAGATCCCGTTGGCTTGATTTTTTTGACCTTCAATGCCCAATAATTGTTTTTAACTTGTACGGAGAATTGGGGTTCTTTCTACCTGACGAAGGGATGAATGGTAGAAATGTTTTGTTCATATTTTTACATATTTTTTTTATGTGTATGTGAAGTGTTACTTTAAAGGACGTTTTTTGTGTTTGTTTATCATCATGTCATCATTGCTGAACAATAATGTAAACTACATTTAAAATTTCACTAAATTATCGCGAATATTTCAAAAGTTATAGACTTTTAAAAATTATAAAAAAACTCGCGCGCGAACCCAAAAATCGCCCGCGCCAGGCTGCAATCGGCATAAAGCAATGTGTTAAGCATGTTGTGTGGCGATCCGTCGTATTACAGCAATAATCTGTCAATATACACAAACCTGTCATGCTCAGCCAATGTTTCGCTTCAGCGACTAGACGTGACATTGATACTGTCACTTGATTAACTATCTAACTAATAATTATTACGACACCGCCGATTTCCGCAATGGTACGATTCATTTCAATTTAGATTACGTTTTTGAATTACGTCAGGCGAACGAGTGTTTTGACCCCAAATATTACAAAGTTTTGGTCGAAGCCAGACACGTGTGAAAACACCTTTGATCTTTTTCATATATTATTTTCACTGACTACCTGGAGTAAATACGTTGTCGCCCAAAATTACCGCCATAATATAATATTGGCTGCTGTGATACTTTTCTGGTTAAATATCATTTCTGTACTCAAAGTTTCACTGTGTAGATTACTAAGATTTTCAGGGCGACAGCTCAGAGACTTGAAGAAGGGGCAGCTTTGGGTGATTGTTTTTTTAACCCTTCGAGGAGATCGGGTGATTGGCCCAACGCTACCGACGTTTAATTAGTAGCACATCATCGCATAGGTGTTGGAGGTTAAGGCATTAAGGTTCCTAAGGCCACAAATTAAGAATTATTTTATTGTATACTTTATGAATAAGAATATCAGTACTTGGAACCCCCCAGATTGTCAAAAAATTGTGAGAAATTGTGTTTACCTTAATGAAATATGACTTGTACATTTTTGTTTCGACAAGTGAAGATTTTTTGGGCTGCAGGGCTCCAAATTGCTGTGACTATAAATAGTACAGAAATATATTTTCGTACTTGTTTACGGAATCAAATCGTAATTATTTTTTATCAAATTACTAGTAACTAAAGGATTTATGAAATTTTATTCAATTTCCATAAGATTTACGTACCAAATAAACGATTTTTGTGCACAAAATCGATTTTTAAAAGTATACTTTTCAGAACAAATGATATTGTAGTATGGATAAATAAATTATATTGCAGTAGAAGTGTTTTTATTCGAAAACAATATATTTTTATTACCCAACAAGCCGTTATTGTTTTTTTCAGCCATTGTTAGATAATTTTTGTATTGAGTTTTTAATATTGTCATAGTAATAAAAATGTTCTTCCACGTGGAAATTACCAGCATAGAAAACTCGACGGTAGCACTTATGTTTGATATCTATACGTCCGATATTGTGTGCGATTTACTCAAGGAAAAATACGTATATTAATGTTATTGTATATAACTTTCGGTCCATCTATAATTGCAGCTGATAATATTGCAATCAATAAGCTATTGTTGTAGTACTATTGCAGAACCCTAGTAGTTTTTTGTATTTTGACAGCTTAAAATTATATGCATCTTACAACATGATATTATATTTTCTGATATCAACTCGATATAGCTCCTTTGGGCGTTCAGTTTGCGACCTGCTCCTTCATCCTTCCGCTACTCGTACCAATAACGAACCCGAGACCTGTTGTCGCCTTTTTAAAGTTGGGGGATGTCATTTCTTACAGTATGATAATAATTTATGATTTTATTGGCGAAATATGTATGTGTAAACCTGGGTAATCATTATGGTAGAATAATTATAGTTTTAAGTTTATATTATGAATTATTTTAACGTAAATAAAAAGCCTATTTGAAAACTTAAGCCTTTCGCATCGGTTGTCGGCATATGCTGTAATAAGATTCTTCGACCGTTGACATCGTTTGACGTGATATATCGTTTTGTTACTTCCTTAGAATAGTTTTTTATGCATCATCTGATAGCAAAATGATACAAGAACCAATGTGATATATGAAAATAGACCAGATAAGTACATTTATGCTTCAAATACTAGTTTTATAATTGACAGTATAATTTGTATTCAAACCGAGCCGTAATGAAAGGGTTTTAAGTATCTTTTTTTTTTATATTGTGTCATCAATGCGTATTGGAAATATTACATTTTAAAAATAGTAGGAACAACGTGATGTACAGTAATAGGGTTTCATGGCTATATAATACGAAGAAAAAAAAGATTTTAAGTGTATACAATATAACGTGGTATCATTTATTACGATAGAATAGGAGCAACGACAAAACTTCCATACCATCGCTAAAAATAAAATATCAGCTATGAATTCACAATAAAATTACGGAGTATTTTTTTATATAAGTAATTTTGAAATTGCGATTGGTGAATAATGAAAATATAACATTGTATTCACATATAAATCCTTATATAAATAGGTACTTACATTACCTGGACGGATCGATAAAGTTATAATGTTGTTTCATGTATGACTTTTATTTATTGTTATTGTTCTTATTGTTGAAGGTCATTATCGTTATTTTATTCTTGTGTCGACCTCATATAAGTTGTGAATATAGCAACATATTTGTAATATTATCCACCATTGTCAGAGTGAATTACACACAATCATTTTAAAATTCAATTAATTTACTTCAGGTATTTCCCAAAGATATAGAATATAGCCCCTCTAAGGGAAAAATAAAGAGTATAAGTGGATTCTATTATATTTGCGGAAAAAAAATATTTTGTTTTTTATTTTAAATTTGAAGTTGTTCAAAACGTTATTCGAACATAATTATTTTATATATTGAGATGTGGTCACTCAGAAGAATTCTCGGAATTTCTTGGAGAGACCACGTCACTAACAATGAGGTTCTCAGCATAATCAAGGAAGATAGGCACCTAGTAAGAACCATCTCAGAGAGGCGAGCCCGATGGATCGGTCACATCATGCGCCACGATGGTCTTCTTCATGACATTGTGGAAGGGATGGTTGAGGGTAGAAACTGTAAAGGGCGCCCTAGACGGGAGTATTTGCAGCAAGTGTTCGAGGACATGAGTTGTAGCTCTTATGCTGAGCTGAAGAGGACTGCAGAGGATCGAGAGGAGTAGAGATCGAGATGCAAGATTTTTTTGCTGCAAACCAATCCACCACATTGATACTACGAAGAAGATTTTTTATATATGCATCCAAAAGTCTTTTCAATATTATTAGTCAAAGTGGGGTCAAATTATATGTCCTTTTCTAGTACCTTTACACGTGTCGCTAATATAATATCAGATCATGAGAAATGAAAATTTCGTTACCTCACAGTCTTATGTGACACGAGGCGCTGATTATCACAATATTCTGCGAGTCTTTGTTAATTTAAAGAATAAAAGTCCAAAACAATATGTACGAGGAATTTTCTTTGTATAAATGACCAAATAAATCAGTGTCTACTCGACTCCGGTTTTTGGACGTTTCCTTAGTGCCGGAATCTGTGTTACTCCAGCGTTAACAGTTAGCTGACGTCGTCATTTTGGGACCGAGACATCGGTTCCGATACTGTGGTTCAAAGCTACTCATTTGTATAGTATGCATATGTCCATGATCTAGGTTAGTGGTATACGAGTATAATCGGTGCTCTGCGAGGATGATCCAGACGATCTAAGAACTGCTCAGTTAAATTTTAGAAAATTGAACGAATATTCTCAAATCAATAAAAAATAATAATATTAATATGACCTAAATGATGAGTCTAATCGATATTTTGCTTTGCGAGTGTGATATACATTATTATTGAATCATGGAGCTTTTGGTACTCCTAGAATTAACAATCTACTTAAAAAAACAGAAAAATAATACAGTAGAAAACCAAATTATGTAGTAAAATAAGATATATTTCAAAATAATAAAATTATTTGACGAAAACGTGGTGAGAGGCAATGGTGTCTTATTAATTGTATCGCTTGTATAGTAATTAGAAAGCTATGTATGAAACGGATAGATTTTTTCGTAGATATCTGACTAATGAATTGGACGATCGATTTGATCGATGCTGGGAGAATAATATTACTGCGATTCTTATTTATATAATTCATATTATATAGTATAATTTGATTAATGTGAAATTTTACTCTGGCTACAAAATCGATTTAGCATTGTGAATATTGTATCTAGCTTAAGTCTGTGCTTTAAATAAATTATTCTTATCGCTTGACAACTGTCAAATAATTAATAATTTACTGTAGATAAGGTTTTAAAGTCATTTACTTATCTTACTTTAGTTAATTTATTACAACTTTAATAACTGTAACACCTAACGTCAAACAGTTTGTAATCATTCTGTAGGGATATCATGAATTATGATTGATGCTATAATATGATGTATTTTGAGTTTTTTTAATACTATATGATTATTAATAAACATGTCTAGATTTACATAATAAAAATGTTTATAGGCTCACGTCTATCTAACGATTTGGAAGATCAAGAAACAATTACGAGATAAATCATTCAGAAAATTGTTTTAATCGTTACTCCGCAGTATACCGGTGCTCCGCTAGATTGCTCGAAGCGTTTCGTAAAGTATTAAAAATATGTAGTTTGTTAATTTGAAATATATATAAGATGCTATTTAGATGACGTTATAATCAGTACGTATCTTGCTTTATTTGTGTAACAGGTTTTTAAAAACATACTTTGAAAAAAGAACATTAAATTTAAATGAAAGTGTCAATTGTTAAAAAAAATCATCTAAGATGCATTTCTGGTTCTATCTTAACATTCAATTTGAACCATGATTATTTACATTTATTGTTGATGTTTTGTTGGCTGCCCTTATAGTAAAAAAGTGTCCTCAAAAAAATTTGAGATTGTTCAACCGATAGTTCAAAATTGAGAAAATTAATATGTATTTTAATAATCAATATCTAAATAAATTATTTGAATAATTTAAAAAAAAAGTACATTTTAATTTAAAAATATGAAATAAAATCAATATTATTGTATTCACGTTCAATTATATTTTTCCCAAGTAGATAACTATGTCTATTTACTCGAAATGTAAATGAATTTGTCATGGAGTGTATTCTATAATAGCCTTTGGAATTAAAAAACCGGTTTCGCTTGATTCTGCAAAAATACGCATCGGGATTAATGTGTTTACCAATACGATTCTTAAAAATACGTCAGGTGTTCGGAGAAATTAATAACGTTTTAGTAGTCACGAAATTTCATCATCTCGATCCTGGTTTACAGCATCCTTCGAAGAAGCCACTCCGCTTTGATCGCATAATATGTATTATGGAAATTAGTAGATGACTAACAAAATAAAAACAAGCACGTGATTCACCTTCAGCATATATATATTTTTAAACTCTTTATTGATATTGAGGAGGTACATACGAGTATACACACAAGTGTACATTTTAAAAATGTTTAGTATACAGGTACATTAGTGGAGAGATCCATGCTCGAAGTATCTCTATATAAAAAAATAAAATTCGAAACGAGGATATCCGAAGAAGAACTCAAGTAGCGGAGGATACCCAACGAATATGCACATTCAAGTGACAGGACATTTTTGTCGAATATAAATGATGGTCGATGGGGAAGAAAGTTATTGTTGTGGCGTCTAAGAATTGACAAACGGAGCATTGGCCGACCACCTGCAAGATGTACTGACGATACCAGAAGAATAGTGGGTGTAACCTATAGTTTATGCTGAGGGCAGAGTGTCGAGAAGAAGCGGGAGGCCTACGTTCAACAGTGGACGGACACAGGCTGACGATGATGATGACGATGAAGTCAGCATGTTATCTGTCACGTCATGGCCCCGGGCACATTCTCGAAATCATTAATCTGTTCTTTTTGATAGCTGAGATTCAAGATCGGATTGGTGTCGTAATGTTGCATCAGTTGTGACGTCAATCTAATCACACCGATATATTTTCTACATACTGAATACATTAGTAACCATTAAGTATGTGTTATCGGTCAAGGGGGTCTTGTTCTAATCCTCCGCCGTTTAGCATCTCCTCAAATCAAAATAGTCTCGAGGCCATCATTTGACGACATTATAATTAAACAATAATGATCACTCATTGTTTTCAAAATTACATATAAATATTTAAATGTTCCGATAAAAGAAAAAACATTTCCTTGTCGTGACAGACTCGATTACGTAGTTCTATTTACGAAAATATTCATTATGTAGGAAACGAATCTACAAGAAACAGAATTATTTACAAACCTTATTCCTACCATAATGCCAATATCATTAATTCGTTATCTTTATAGGCAGTACTTAACTACCTTCTGTAAAGTTTTATTTTTGATTTAATTGTTTTTCTATTTTTAGGAACTACAGTTTATGAGCACCTACATTTTATAATATGTACACATTTAAAAAATATATTAACTGATATATTTAAAGAGAGCATATAATTTATTGTATATATTTATTTTAAGATGAATTATTTTTGTAGAATTTAATGCGGGTTATAAAATTGTAGTGGAACAGAGTAAAAACGACCTCACATAACACGAATTATAAATCAAGCTATTGAAATCAGTTATTGGGTTGATCGTTTATTTGAAAATTGTGTTTAGTGAAATAATAATGGATTCGTGTGCAATTGCACACGAATTGTTTTCTTACGAATGTAATTATTCATTAATTACAAGTTTAATGATAAGATAAATATATTATAAATATGTTTACACGTTAAACAATTTATATTTTGTAAGTAATTGGCGTTTTCATTATTCTATTATTATTTTAGAAAAATCTAGAATGATTTTCACACAAGAAGTTTAATCAATTATTTAAGGAAATTCAAATACAATATACTCTGGAGATAAGTATTGGTTGAATCATGTTGGTATAAAAACATAATAATCTTCACACACAATAGATAGTTGCATCAATTTCAAAGAAAATTATGAATATTAAATAATGATAATATACTTTCTGGTGATTTATAATTACACTTTGAGTAATCTTGTCTAGAAGCTGTCTGAAATTTATTATGCCTTTATAATATATTATTTAAAATGTGAGTACTTATCTGTCTGAAATACAATACAAAACAATTATACTTATCTATAGTATACAAATGCATTTTTCCTTGTGTCAATAATATTTAATAATGTATTTATTTGTATTCTTCTTCGTCAGATCCACCTCTTTCTAATGCTCTTCCTTATTGTAAAATATACAATTATATACGACAGAATTCTTCAGTTGAATTAATTAAATTTAACTTTCGCATAAAAGCGTTTTTAACATCAGAAACATAGCTTTTGACATAAACCGTGTGTGGTGAAGTGTTATTTTTTGTACGTTATTTTGACCACACTCTGATAATGACCCCCGCAACGGTGGTTAAATAACGGATAAAGAATGAATAAAATAGCTAAACCTAAAAGTCATGAAACCTTAATTTGATCTTGAAAACTAACGAATTTACACGTTTTTACGCATTCATCATTTCTGATTTAGATGTTCCAGCCATATAAATAATTATTTAAAAAAAAACTAGAGTCAACGCCTAGTTTCATGTCTTTTATTAACAACTTTTTATCTTAGTGTTTGTCATGTTTCTTTTTATACGACAGACGGTCGCCATTTTCCATCGGATCTCTGCATTTTCCTTGTTCCTTAAATATGGATATACGTAACATATGTCTATTTTAATTACCATTAATACAAGCTACATGTATTTTTATTAATGTAATTGCAGATCCCAAAGTATTCGATTATATAGCACGCGCAATAATTGTCTTATACTCGTATGTTTATCACGATTCTTATTTACATTGCCGGTTATTATACAAATAAATCATTTTTCCGTAATAAAATATTGTGTCATGCACACTATTGTTTTCATATTTTATTAAAAGATTAATCTATTACTTGAGTGACATTTGTAATATGAAAGTAATATGTCATAAACATATATATTTAAAGCAAGCAAATTTATTCATGCAAGCTTGACTTGATACGTATTACCATCACATAATTCACTAGGACCAAGGATGAACATATCATGTATTCAATCAAGTCATTTACATTACTTATAAGTTTTTACTAACATAGTTAAGTACAAAACAACTAAAAAAAAATAGTGTTGTTTCAGTTTTCCAACCTAAGGAAACAAAAAATCAGGGATATAAAATTTCGTACTAAAACTGGCCCTGGTTCTGGTCCATTATATTGTAAAGCATTTCATTATAATCTATGGATGTTACTCGCATATTTAAAACATATCTACTTATCGTAGTTTTTTTTATATATAAACTAATGATTCGCATTCAATGTTTTGTTTTCTATGTCTGCATAATAAATAATATAAGTTGATTTAATATTATAGTCTGTACATTAACAATAAGAAAAAAATGCGATTCAGAATATGCGTTTATGTTACGTACTTAAATGATAACATTTTTTATGATATCTGTTTCATATTTAGAGCACATGCACACCGCAAATTTCCGTTTCACAGTTCTGTAAGCTCATATTTTCTATGCCTTGTCTCAAAACACCTGTATCCCGGAGGTCCACATAGTAACATAGATGGTTCTCCATGGCACTAACCCGATGATAGCCCCAAAATGATAATATTAATGGTTGTTTTATTTTGTTTTTCAGTTATGAGAGAACGTGCGAGGAGCGCGGGTGGGGAAGGAGCTGAAGAGTCGCTGCCTAGCTACACTATCGTCTCCTGGTTTGCCCACTTATGACGAGGCTCTAGAGCAGCTGAAGAAGGTGAAGCAAGCACAGCTCGGAACGGGAGACTGGATACCTCGCCCTCCGCCCTCGCCACCAGCCCGCCTATCTGTTGTGGACCTCTTTCAACTCTACAAGGAATCAGCCCCCGCCCAAACACAACCAGCATCTCCACCGCCCACTGTGACACCGGCTGCTGATATCCCAGTGGAGTTGCCCGCCGAGAATAAATCATAACGAACGAGTTGATTTACTGCAGGCGTGTTGTTTAACAGCTGATGTTCATAGTCACGTAAGCCAGGTTGCAGGGCCGTTTCAACAGCATTGTAGGCCATGGGCAAAACGTTGAACTGCCCTCTTATGAAGGAGTTCTCTCGCGAACAATATGACAGCATCAATCATCTATAATATATATCAAATTATAGAATCGTGAGACTTTTATTCAATGTTTAATGTGCCAATGTCGTAATACTGCACTTTTTACGTTGAGTCTACTTGGCTCATTGTTGATAAATAAATGCACGTATTGTTAAAACGATGACACTGTTGCTAGGTATCAATTACTTGAGCGCAGTAAGAGGAGTACTCTTGATAAAATCAGAAATTCGATGCTCATAAAAAGGTCTGTGTGGGATATTTTTATCGTCTAGAATAAATGAGACGAATGTTGACGTTGTGATAATTAAGCAAAGAAATAATTAATAAAATATACACAATTTTGAATAAAAATTCATTCAATTAAAATTGAATATAGTCAAAATGGATTTTTTTGTATGAGTTGTAAAATAAAATTGTATAATTCTTGTTGTTTATTTCCCACCACAGTAATAATGCATTTATTAAGAAAATTATTACCGCCTTAAAAAAAATGATTATAAAGAATGGTTCTTCATTTAAAAACTATTATTTTCGAGTAAAAATACATTATGTTTGTAGCTGACGGGATTGTGGAGTGTGGAGTATTCTAGTTTTTAGTCCTTAATATATTTCTGTGATTCTTATTCAGTAATTGTTTATTTGATATGTTGGTTTAAGTACACGTTTTATTATTATGATATTCGGCCATATTATAAAAAAATATAGCAGATAAATCAGTCAGATTAATCTCGATTAAGAATTAGATATACGTGTACAATATGTTGTAATCTTGCTTATACTCTTGGTACCACAATTAAAATATTTAGTTTTTTTTTTCATTTTTATATTTTTGTCTGATTTGAAATAGGTAAAACAATCTATTTGATGATATTTTGCTTACAAATATTATGTTTTTAGTATTGGGACCTGGCTTCCTGAGTAGCCAGGCCTCATAAGCAATAAGTTGTAGTGGCTACCTACCTAGTATTATCTATGATATTATTTTATATTTTTATTTTTAATGTGAATCCAATGTGCCTTTTCAACCTTAAATGTTTAGACATACTTATTATCTACTTACTTAAAATGTAATTACTGATACGAGAAAATCACACCTACGATAACTTTGTAATTAGCATTTTAATCACATACTATTGAAGTATTATTATGGTTCTTTTTAATAATATTGAAACACTCTGTTAACAATTTAAATTATTTTTTAAAGAGATAAAAATTCATAAATATATAAAGATTCATTTCATATTAACACACAATCACAATTTATTGAAGTAAATAATATGTTTATCTTTTAACAAGCTTGTATACATGATTTTTATAGCAACTTTAGCTGCAATATTGATGTAACAAAAGATACCAATTTTGTCCTATATCAGATACATACTTCATCTCTTTTACTCCACCAAGACATCCTTTTTCTTATACCAAATTGCATATGAATTGCTACCAATGTTGCATGTTTACAAACCGCTTATAGATTAGAAACAAATTATGGTTGTCTTATTTGATAAATAGTTATATTTTTGTAAAATAAATGTACTTATATTATTAAAAAGTGTTTTATTTTCATTTTCTCGTGAATCACATAATTAATTTTATATTTACACCTATTTTGATTCAAAACAAAGATATTAAACGTAATTATAGACTACATGACATATTGAGAACTGATCTAATCTACGAGTATGTTTATATAGTACCTATTGTTAAAAGTATTTTCTATATTGATCAAATAAAAATATTTTTTATTGCACTATTAATTTATTTTCGAAATCAAACTAATATCGTTAAGATTCGTAAAGAATTTCAGTAAATTACGAGTAATAAATGTCCTTTCTCATATTTAGTTGTTGTTTTCAATAAAAATAAAAATGTAATATTTAAATGAATGGTAATTGTCACAAATATGTCAATGAACAGAAAAAAGCTACTACTACTAGCTAGCCATAGTCTACCGCCTACAGCTGCAGCCATTTAATTTGAGATGACAAGTAATGTATCATACATGATTTAATATTTTTTTTTATTAATGTAAAAAAAGCCCGATATATTAATATTTTATGTTAATAAGTACACTAAAGTAAATTTCGTTAATATTAAATAATTAATGAATTACACTAAAAATAATAGCATCAGAGATTTAATGCCAATAAATAAAATGTTAATTTTATTCAAATTGAAAAATCATGCTACTACTGCCATCTATATTGTTTATAACGATACGAAACAGTAAAAATAAACGGATACCTACTTTTCCCGACTATTGTCGAGCCTTGTGTATTATTTTTTATCAGCACGTCTCCAAACACAATTTATTTATGATACTGGTAACATTATTTTTAAACATTATCGCTTAAATATGGCGCTACTCGCCGGTCGTTGTCGTTCTCGCTGAAGACAATCGGAGTAATGTAATTGATTTTACACATTAAAAAATACAAATTTCATCTCGTGCATGTAATGGGAGATAGCGACTGGAGGCCCTTCATTTACGGGGGCTTTGCTTCTATTACGGCCGAGTTCGGTAAGACTTTTCTTTTTAATTCTAACCTATAACAAAAAACTGTTTTTTATTCTGGTGGGGGAACGTCAAATACTTTTAACACGTGCTCGCAATGATCATCGCGCGTGACTCACGATATCACGATTATATTTATAACAACGGTACTTAATTTTTTTTTGTATAAGATTATAAAATTGCTGAATCAGTGCATTTCGAGTGGCTGGATTTATTTTTAGCAATCCAGAACATTCTTATATATGCATAACTATCTATGTTGTTGGTTTATTATGAGTGTCTTGTTAATTTTGTATGTTTTTGTTTAGGAACCTTTCCTATCGACACTACAAAGACAAGGTTACAGATCCAAGGTCAGAAGCTAGATGCCAGGCATGTGGAGCTCAAGTATAGTGGCATGACAGATGCCTTCGTCCAGATATCTCGTCAAGAAGGAATCTCTGCGCTCTATTCAGGGTAATTGAAAATGCTTTTACATTTTTTTGCGCGGTGTGATATCTAAAAATAAACTAAGCTGTGTCACTGGTTTATTGATAAAACTTTCCTATGTAATCATATTTATCCAACGATTATGTAGTTTTATAATTGTATATTTAGCCTTTCTTAGTATAGATTATACAATATCTCTTACTCACATCTATTTTAAAAGTCATTTCCGAGAAAATAACAAAATAATATTTTTTTCTAAAATTATTTTTCCACTGTTTAAATTACAATAGGAGTAATTTTCGTTATTTTTTATTAATTTGTGGTAAAATTTATTGCATAATGATTTGACAATGGGCAATGGTTTTGGTAACACTTCAACTAACAGTTAATCATTAAGTGTATCAGCCTCTTAAAATCAATACTATCTTTTAAATAATGGGCTGTATTACTTAGCAGCATCTTTCATAACCAGATATGTCATTTAACAATTCCATTAAATTATATATTTCTAAACAATATGATTTTTTATGTTATGATATTTTTTATCAGTGGGTTGTCAAAATTGACAGTGAAAAAATCTGACAGTGATCGAAGATCCTTATTATAGTATTGATTGTATAAAGCATGTGTTGATTTTGTTAAGCTTGATAAATCACGGTTAAGATTTTCCATGGGCTTTATTTACAATTGATCATTTATAACTTCGAGTAAAAGAGAGTAAAATTCTATTTTTCAAATGAAAAGTCTTACTTTCAACAACAGTCAATAAATACTAGATTTATATAGATAGAGTATGGTCTAAGAAAAATATGCATAATATTATTCTATATGTACAAAATGATGCATTCTTGTATCTCTGACGTATTAGATGACTTGTTGTTATATTTGACCCCAACTTATTTATTTTACACAAGTAGAGAGTTGTTTATGCCTTTTTATGACATTCATAGAAATTTAAATAGTATATACTCACATGAAATTTGTCAACCGACATAATTGTTGGTTATATTTGAATGTTTAATTTATAATTTTTCCTAGAAATATTTTGAAAATGTTTTATGAAATAGAGCTTATGAGTTATGTGTTAAATTGTGACAGTGCTTTAGTGGTTATTATCAAAGTATAATATGTTCATAAAATGATGGCAAAAAGGCAATAATTTTAGTATACATAATCGTGTCCGAAACGTCAGGGTCAGATCCTGTCTGCCCAGAAGTGGGCGATGTCTATGGCATTACTCCCGACCATCATCAGGTCTTCCTGGGTGCAGCTACTCGGACACAGCGCACACTCCAGAAGGTGGGACAGGGTCTGCTCCACGCCGCAGTCACATTCAGTCTGTCCGCTGTAAAATTGCCAGGCTTTCATTTGTGTCCTCGTTTTGAATACTCCAGTCTGAAGTCTGTTAAGGGTGGAATATAATTTTAGTGAAACGGAGAGTGTTTTCTGTTTTTTTTTAAGTTAGTGCTAGTATAAGACGTGTAAAAATAGGGTTCCTTCATTAAAAAAATTGGGTTCATTTATCATTAGACAGGCTTTACTATGTTTTCCTTTCCATTGTCGCACATGTCAATATATATTATTATGATGTAATGTTATTTCTCCTTTGCAAATATATGGCTGATACTGATGCATTATCAATAATAAACATCAATCTTTACTTAAGAAACTTCGTCAGTTTCAACCTCTTTAAATCTTTTCAATTCATACGAAGTAAACACATACTTGATGACATCAAACTGTATGTTTATATATGAAGTAAATATTGTTTCCTTTCATTTGTAATCATTGTACAGAAGGCAATAAAACAGCACTGTCTAATAAGGAAAACGGTTATAACCAGTTCATCGAATTTGTTTACTTAATTGTTTTTAATATTTGATTAAAAACTGTTTGTTCATGCCATGCTAATCAATTGCTGGTTTCTACCATTTTTTTCATTAATATAAGCTTTATTATTAAAGATAATAATTGCACAATTAGTTATTGTTTTTGGGGGAACTATAACAATATTAATATAATAAACACCCACTAAACTACATAAATGTTCTTTGATTATTTGTCCCTGTTTAAGAATAAATATCTCTATTTTTTGATAAATCGAGAGTGGTTCAGTGGCTACTGAGTAACAGCAAATTTAAGAAATTTAATAAAAACATCAAATTCATGTGCTCCATCTCATTTGTTCCCATAGTAAAAATTGATCATTATTACAATGGTTTATAAACCTTCCCACACCTTGCCACATGTGTAAAAATGCATTATGTAAATTTTAAATTTATTTAAATAACTAGGTTGATTTCTATATTCTGTTTTTATGAATAAGAAGTGTCTTACGTATATTATTTATTATTTTTAAAATGAGTGTTGTCTACTGTTTATTTCTTTATTAAATTCTTTGTAATTTCAGAATCTGGCCAGCTGTGCTACGTCAAGCGACTTATGGCACCATCAAGTTTGGAACATATTACTCGCTGAAGAAGTTCTTGGCCAATTATCGGAACACAGCAGGAGAGAAGGAGTCAGTATGGGCCAACGTTTCTTGCGGAATCGTTGCTGGGGCGTTTTCTAGTGCGATTGCCAACCCTACCGACGTGTTGAAAGTTCGAATGCAAGTAAGTGCAACTCCACCGTTTTGTAATTCTATGAGTTGGTAACAGTTTATTGATTTGTTTATCGTTTTATTGGATATCTTTATGTTTCATACACTCGAAGCGATTCTTTTATTATCATTTATTTTTTATCACTTGGTATGACGAATCATACATTATAAACACATAATCATTATTGATTTTTGGTTATTTTTTATAGTATATTAATAATAGCAATTTTTTATTAAATCAAAATTAATGTGCTTTTTACGTCATGTTGCCTTTCAGAGGAATAAGTTGTGACTTCAATTTTTTGTTATTTTTTTTTTTATTGATATTTCATATCTTTAAGAATGTTTTCTTATAATTTTTGAAATATAAAATTTTATTTTATTTTTTATATTTTTTATATTTTTTTAATTGAATTTTCGTTATTGCTATAAAGCTTTGCCGGTGGGTATTGTTCAATGGTCAAAGCGTTTGCTTTGCAAGTCAAAGATCGTGGGTTCGATCCCCGATGGAGATAAAAAAAAAAAAAGATTTTTAATCGATTTTTGAGCTCTAAAATACCCCGGTTGGTGTGAATTTGATCCCTCACCCGTAAAATGCCAGTCATAGCCAATTAATTAAAATTGGTGGTAGACGAAAGTCATCCCGTGAAGAACACCCATTCATAGTAAATTCCTGTAATAATAAAGATGGTGCGTGAATCTCGGTCTGTAGTCTATGACGTTGGCGGATTAACACTCCACATGCAGTGCTTAGCCATATGCACGCCATAGCGTAAGCGTCATAGAATTCCACAGATGAGACTTCAGAATTACTATCACCATCTGTCGGTATTCTCCTGTATATGTTTACATAAAAAAAAAAATGATCATGGCGTAACCTAAATAGCTAATAAAAAAAACATTTATCTTATCAACCTTGTTGTGAAATGCATTGGTAAAATTTGTACAAACGTATTTGTTGCAATGTTTTTTTGTTTAAAAATGTGAATTCCATTTATGAATACAAATGAATTTCTGCAAACCAACAATTTGTTTATCTTATGTTATCAATTTCTCATACATAGATAAAAGGTCAAATAGTTTTTCAAGGCTGGGAAACTGTATCCAATTAGTTACAAAAGTAATAACACACTAATGTATTTTAATGGTTAATGAAATGCAACAAGAAATAAACTCATATCACTCAGAATTTCTCAGTATTATACATGTTATATACTAATATATATGTATTTTAAATTGGATGAATGTGTAAATTTTAATCTGCGTTTCTTTTCCATTATATTGGTGATATATGTTCAAGAAGAGGTTTGTAATTCCATTCCACATTACAAGGCTGTAACTTTTTTGATCTTCTTAGAGTATTAATCCATCCACCGCATATGACATCTATAGCGATCATGAGCTTTACATAGATTATTTAGCCTCATATTATAACTTCAAAATTAGTTGAATATATTGTTTAACCATATGGATGCCATGAGCCCAAATATGGGTCCGCTGCTGGAAGCCCGCCAGTGCCGTAAGCACACCGATGTGTTATAAATCTGTATATTTTCAGTCAATGTTATACCTTGGGTCTATAGCACGGGTCGTCAACCTGGTCTGTACAGCCCACTAGTGGGCTATACGGGCTTCCGTGGTGGGCGGTGAGCGTCGGTCAAATCTCCTACATTCTTTCTAGAATTTTTTCCACCCATATACTAAATTGAAATATAGCAAGGTTGGTGGGCGGTAGGGAAATTTTCCCATGAAAAATAGGCAAAAGTGGGCACTAGGCATAAAAGGTTGAAGACCCCTGGTCTATAATGACATCTATCGTCTGCCCAAGAAAAAAAATGGTTAAAATTGGACACCATGTAGGGGTTCAAATATTTGATAATCCACGAGGAGGCGTTGCATAGATCTATTCAGGGTCATGGCATCCATACGGTTAATATAAAATCTATTAGATTCCAGTCAAAAATTATATGTATCAAGTGATATATTTGTGTAAACTATATTAATTCCTTTAAAATTCGAAAATTGATCAACAAATCTTCCAAAATGGCCGCTCAAAAGGTTAATTATTATTGATGTACAGTCAATTCCGCTTAATTGGGACACATCGGGACTTGGACATTTTGTCCCAAGTAAGCGGCTGTCCTAATTAAACGAATTTCACATTTTTTTAAATTAATTTATTTGATTTTGGCAACTATGGCCATTAATCAGTAAAACACACATAAAACTAAACAATGTATATATTTTTTCAATAATTTAATTTTATAAACTCTTGGAAACTGTAAATTACATATAGGTAATATGAATTATCATATAAAAATTCAAATATGTAATACTTTTGAGAAAAAATTTTTTTACTGGAAAGTGGCAAATCTTTTCTTGGCACTGTGGCAAGGGTCAAGTGTTTGAAAAACATTATATGTGCTGTGATCTTAAATTTCCTGTCCCAATTAAGTGGAATGTTGTCTCAATTAAACATATAAATTTTACTATAAGTTTCTTGGTTTGGTTTCTGTTCTTTGAGATTTGTCCCAAATAAACGGCTGTCCCAAATAAACAGTGTCCCAATTAAGCAGAATTGACTGTATTTGCATTAATATTTATTTTTAATTCTTTCAGGTGCATGGAAAAGGATCTCAACAAAACTTAGTGAGATGTTTTCACGAAGTGTATAAAAATGAAGGACTGAGAGGATTGTGGAGGGTAAGGATATTGAGAAACATTAAATTATTATATCTGTTATTACTTTCCTACCTCCTGGGATGAAATAAAAATACTGAAATACACCCTTGAAGAGATTAGTAAAATAGTTTAATGCCACATTCAGTTATCTTTATATTTGATATGAGTAAATTCATAAAACAATTGAAGTAATCTTAAATCTTGTTTTATTTCGCATTGTTTATTATTTTTATTTTTTATATTATTTTATTAACGGCCTATCCATACGGTTTTAAATTAGAAATACAATTAAAGAAGATGGTAATACAAAATAAATATTGAAGCTAAGACAATACATTTGGACAAAACATAAACATGAGTAAATAAAACAGACATCACGCACATCAGTAAAGGGATCTGCGAAATGCTGGAAGGTCCTGCCTGAAAAAGTCCAAGTCACTAGAGAAGTTGACTTGTCTACATATTCTCCACATAAGAGAATAGAAACCGTAGTTGGTTTTGGATGTCCTTACATTACTAAGCTTATTATGACTGAAGGAACAAAATTTACTATAATTATACCTAAATATATATAGAAAAACAAATAAAATAAAGGAATTTAGATGTGAAGGATGTGTTATGTGGACATCATTGATGTGCAATGTATTTTTTTAAACACAAAAGGGAATAACGCCAAGCTTATTAACTCCTTGTGTGATTTGCCCGAATACAATTCGGGTAGGTATTTTGCTGACACAGTAATTTGCCCAAACTGGATTCGGGCACATCGTACAAGAATCTTTTTATAGTGATTTGCCCGATTTCAGCTCAGGTCATTTCCCCACCAGTCTAGAGAATGCATCAGAAGGACGCGAGTGGCAAAAAAGAAAAGAAAAGGGTGGCTTTTTTTGACCGTCTTTTTTCCAAGAGGTTGACCACAGAAGTGGTTAACCGATAAAACTTAGTGAACCTACGTAATGATAATTTTACATTAGTTTTTATTAATAATAATTAAATAATTAATTAATCCATTGCTCAGAATGGATCGATTCAAATCCGAAACATGTACATAACTATAAAATTAATGTGAAATAAAACTGACTATTTTTATATTGGTTAATTTTTATATTAAAATTAATTAAAAATTACAAAAGGGGGCATATCGACATTTGTATCTTATTATTAATAGGTTGATATTGACGTTGCTATTTTATAAGGTCAAAATAAAAAAGTATATGTTATTTTATAAGGCTCTACCGCTAATTATTGTATGTATTGAAGATTTCATATGTATTTCAGGGTGTTGGACCTACTACACAGCGAGCGGCTGTGATAGCAGCTGTGGAGTTGCCAGTGTATGATCTGTGCAAACACAAGCTTCTGGTGGTTTTTGGTGACAGTGTTGCCAACCATTTTATCTCTAGTTTTATTGCAAGTTTGGGAAGCGCTATTGCCTCTACCCCTCTTGACGTCATAAGGGTTAGTATTATTTTATTTTTAAAAGTAACATAAATTGTCATAATGAATCATGTGTCACATTTAATTTTGAGATATCTCATATTGTCATGAAAAATGGGTTCTTGGTCTTCCACGAAAAAAAGGATGAAAAAAATCTGTTCAGTTGACGCTCCTATAACGTTTTCCTAAAATAGGAAGATTAGCCCAACGCCCCCGAAGCTTGGATCATTTAGTCTTAAAAAGCGCTTCAACCCATAAAAACAACATAGAAGGGACCGTTATATGAAAAGTCTCCATAAATGGTATAGGAAAATCTCCATTGAAAATCTATTATAGAGTGCGTTATTAGAGGGTTGACTGTATTTCATAATGTCTTTATTTATAATTTGTACACACATCCTATGATTCATTACGAATTATTGTATATTTGTTTATCACATTTCTATATGTCATTCGATATAATCAACATGCAATGAAATGACAATGAATTGTTTATTTTCAGACAAGACTGATGAATCAAAGGAGATTGAAGAGGATTAGTGGAGTTTTACCTGGAGAATTATTGTATAAAGGCACCATAGATTGTGGCATTCAGGTATAATTATTAATTGTTAACAATTTAAATCCCAACTCAAATTGAGAAAGTGATTTTATTTAATTATTGTCAATAGCAACTATCTGCCATATGAGTATAGATGTATTAAAAATATTGTGTCCACTTTCATTGGCACACAATCATTTATAAAACAGGCGTTATGAGCAAATTGATTGTTCACTATCTTATCTATTGTAATATAATGCAACATAGTTGTTTTACAAGATAAAATGTACACTGATTAATATAAACTACATCACAAAATTCAACTAGGAAGTGAAACATTTCAGTAAGAAGGAATATCATCGCTGGAAGTATTTAATAGTTTTTTTTTTTTGTATTATTATTTATTTATTTAACAGGACCCTAGTTCCAAGGTGTGCAAAATATAAGGATATCATTATAAAGAATATAATCATAAACGAAATATAGAGCATATAAAATTTTTTTTTAAAACAGGACGCAAAACAAATAGCGCCGTCCTGTTGAAACCAAATGTTGCCATCTTCAATTTTTGTGAACAAAAATTCGTTCAACATGGCCGCCGCATGGAAGCGCCATTGATGCATAAATATAATGACTGTTTTTGGCTTTTCACGCTTTGGTTTATCGATGAGGATGCCAGTTTCTTTCACTTTTTAACAAGATAACGAACATGGAGCTGACGGTGATTCTCTTCTTCCAAAATCCACACATTCTGCAACATTACCACGATTTTCAAAATAATGAAGGATAAAACTAATTATCTGTCAAATCAGACATGAGCTAAGTGTTACCATTCATGAAATAAGCACTAGTTGAAAAAAAAACGTTAGATGGTGGACCCTTTATGAACATACATGCCAAAATACATAATAAATATATACATACATGTAAATATATGCATAAATATAAAAAGAAGATGACACATGTCAAAGATCACAGAGATCGAGGAGAACAATACCACCGACAAAATTAGGTAAGGGATGTAAGAAAACAATGTGGTGGTAGGCCATTTAGAAGCGCCCGCGAGTTGAAAATTGATGACAAGTATCACTCTGGATGGAAAACAATGTTTGGCTTCGAGAACGGGTGTGCCTATCCGAAACTTGCAAGTTAAAGCATTCAATAATCCCAGGGTTGTGAATTGCACCACAAAGAAGAAGGAATGAATGAATGTTTGAGAGCAGCCTATGTTATATGTATTAAGTTTGTACATTATATTAATTCAGGCAAAATTTATATTAACATTAAATATATAGCATTGTGATATGTTTTTGGCCTTCAAACAAATTTATTTTATAAAATTTGTTAATCAAAGGTATTTAATTATTTTCAGACGGTGAAAAATGAAGGTTTCCGTGCCCTCTACAAGGGGTTCATCCCGGCCTGGGTTCGAATGGGTCCATGGAATATAATTTTTTTCATAACTTATGAGCAATTAAAGAAGTTTTATTGAAAACAATAATAGAACACTATTTATTTTTAATTATGACCAATTTTCATCTTCCTACTTTTTAAAATGTTGTATTGCATTTATTGCAGTTAACAGTTTATATCAATAAAAATCTCCAAAACGTTATTGTCATATAATACCCGCAGAAAATACTTTTGTGATTTATATAGACATATATAATATATTATTTTTAATATATATTTTTCGTGTGAAAAGATGCCTCACTATTTTATTGCGATTATCCAATAAGGATTAAAGTGTATTGTGAATACACATATTTTTAAAGCTGTCGAATCTGATTCTAGGCTTTTTTGAAATATAACAAATTATACACATTAAAATGTGCCTAAAATACTTATAAGAAGTGGCTTTATTTTTTTTTTAATAAGTCAAAACAATGTCTTTTTTGACACTTTAATTTTGGAAAATATCACTGCGTGATAAACATTTTTTTTAACGACAATTCAACTACATTTATGATCATTTAATAGTTTATTAGCTCTTATATGACTGTATTTTTATATCAGAAAAAATAAGTAAGACAATGGAAAAACCTGTGCTAATGTTGTGATCGACTGCGTAAGGGAAATTGCCAAATTAGATTGTTTAATATTTATTTTATATTTTAGGAGAGATCAATTTTCTCTGTCTTGTTGATGTTTTTCTTGGAAGATTTATGGAAAGTGTTATTCATTTGAAATTAATTTATTAAACATAAAAAGTTGAGGATATGCTGTGAACTTATGTGCATTTGTTTAGTTCTATAATTAAATAAATAATTCATATAGTATATACTAAGTCTGCAAGTTAGATTTTGACATAGTGCTTTTTGTCAATTAAGTGTTTGTCTCCTATCGAAATTCTGCTTTGAGACGAAAGATGAAAAACGTTGTGAAAATGTTTCCATTCAATTTTATGGCAGTATTAAATTTTTAATTGAAGGTTCACAATTTTTTTGTATCTCTGTTTTTGAAATGACAAGATACACGATCTGACTTTATTTTGAATTTCGTTTCAATACAAAAATACTTATAAAATTTATTACATGTGACGTGTAACTATTTTCAATGAATCTCAGATTAATTAGCCGATTCAATATTTTGTTCCTTAATAGAAATGTTGACTTATATTTAGAAAATATAAATTAGTATTCCACCACATGCTTTAGACTATGCATAGCCCTATGATTATTTAGTTATTTCTTTACTGTGATGTATTTAATCTGGTCGCTTTGAATTATGAGTAAATTGTCTTTTTAAGGCATCGTAGATAAGCGTTAGTGTAAAGTGTCAAATTTGTATAATTTAGAAATAATATTAACAATTAATAGAGACGGCACAGTGTGTTATCTTGTTTTAAGATGTTATTTCTAAATAATGTTTTTTGTGTTTAATTGTCATTGTTATGATACCAAATATATATTGTGTAATTAAAATACTTGTTTTTTTTATTCTCCTATTATGATATTAGTAATATTGATAATAATAACTACTGTGAAGAATAAAAGAGGTATTTCTTTATATTGTCAGAAATATTTGTTGAACTGTCGGGATGTGGGAGTGTAGTAAAAGTGTTGTGATCTGTGGATTGCTGAGAAGAAATTGTAATACGTGTTAGGAAGTAATCAATGGAAATACACAAACATTCCGAACAAGAAAGAAGAGAAATAAGATCACGGTATAATGTCATGAGGAATTTAATGTCAGTAAGTATGCTAAATTTTTATAAAAAAGTTTTAAAGGTGAAAAGTTACTATGCTTTATGTATAATATGTAGTTACATATTTTGTATGAAATTCGACTAACAACCTAAGTCCAGAAACGTATCTCGGTTGTTAATGGAGGACAGCCTGTATTTGAATAGTTACTATAATAAAATTTTATAATCGACAACAAGCATAGTAATTAAGCTAATTGAAACAAATACTAACCCATTTAAACAATAAACGAAGAAAAAATCAATTCTTAAATTTTCTTATTATGGAAGAATATATTATAAGAAAAATGTATTGCACATTAGATTTGAGTGCCTCTGCTGTTAATCATTGCAATATAAGGAAACAAAAATCCTATGAATTAACAATGTTTTTTTTGGAATCCTCATATTTATGATGATGTTATGTTGTCAACCATCAGACTTTAGACAAGTTAAAAGTCTCCTTGACACAGGTTACATATTCCTCCAATATTACTTTAAATAGACTATGCGTCTGCAATTTAGAGAGAAAAAAAGCTTATTTTGTTTATAATGTTGGTGGTGAACAAGTTTTATTATTCCATTTTTTTTGTCTTTGTTAGGTTTTTTCAGTACATTTAAAACAAATATCAGGTTTTCAACTTTATCCATAAAAATTGACATAAATTTTATTCCGAGAAATTATAATAAAATAATTAGATGAAACGTAATAATAAGGTAATTTTACTTAAAATATACATATACTATACATAAAACTTTTTTCAACGTCAATCCAAGCACAAAAATAACGGCAGAAGCGGGATTTTATTTATTTTGGAAACCAACTATGCCCAGGTATTTCATACCGCTCGGCGAATCGCGCCATTGCTATTATAGAACATCTATGAAACTAGTATTTATATCATTGTTATTATCGTACGACAGATGTCGCCATAGTATATATTCAAAGTATGTATATTTTTATTATTATTCTATCAGTATTCATTTATTCACAAGCTTAATATTATTACTTTCCGGCAGTCTATTTATTTTAGTAAGTACCACTGTTCGAACCAAACTATAGACTGAATGGATGTGAAACGACTACTTATAGTTCCGACTCGGACTTTATAACCAATCATTTACCTGTGTTACTGATGGATAATTTTTACCTTCTTTATATTTTGAATATTATATTTTATTTATTATTTCAATATTCTAATCTTTCATTCAATTCAGAATATTGAAATAATAAAATAATATTCTAATAAAAATTAAAAAAATTAATTAATAAGGTAATTTTTTGCTATAAAAATGATAAAAAACTTATAAAAATCATGAGTATGAAAAAAATAATCATCCGTATTTTTCGTGCAAAAAAAATCTGACGAAGAAAATCTTCCTTTGAATTCAAATTTTCATTCTAAATTAATACCTACACAACTAAGAGAAACAAAACCGTCGCCATATTGTGCCTGTTTGAAGTAAGAACCATGTATTTTTCAAAATACGAGTATGTCATTTACATTTTCTCGTATGTTACTCCAGACTATTCTGTTTTTTAATGTCCTATTAAAAAAAATAATGTTTTCTTTTAATTCCATTAACGCAATAATTTATAATAAGGCTTTGAAAAGCTTGTAAATCCAATGAGACATATTCGTAGGTATGTAAAGAAATCTAGTCCAAGTGTAATTTAGAAATAAGATGATGTGGAAATAGGAAAAATAAAATTACAGTCGTGACCGGTAGGGATGGTAAAAAGTGAATGACGTTAAAGCAGTGGTTCATATTTTTTTAAATAAAAAGTTAGTGGCAGTTACATAATTGAAAATGGATAGAATGCGCAGTATGCATTTTTAAGGTTTCTTAGCATAGTTGCGTGCTCGCCCGCCAGAGAGTAAAATTAGAATAAATTTTACCATTATTTGCCCATAGGCTCTACTACGATGGAAGTAGGTTGATTCGACTAGATATATACGCAATAGGTAATATAATAACACAGGAAAGCATACATAGAGGTTTTGGTCCTCCACAGTCTGACAAGTCAACTGGATGCTGCTTATTGGAAGGGTGTGTAGTGGTGTGTGCGTGTAGGTGTTAATAGGATCGCAAGTGTTTATAGGATTAGATTCTTAAAGATTCCGATTATCTGTAGGATGAAACACTAATGCTGGGAAAGTATTTCGAAGAAGGAACTGCATGTCCAGGGTCTACAACAATTGACTTATGAATGCTTTGTGAATATGTACTATATAAATACATCATAAATAACTTACCACAAAAAAATGTGCACAATCGAGAATTTAAAAAAATTAATATGATTTGTTCATTTTTAACGTACATTTGAACTCAATATACGGAAAACTACAATTATTAAAAATTCGTAAAAGCTTCATCCCATTTGTCCATCCATCGACGTCAAACACTTCTGCGGGCATTGTTTAAGAACCTCTGAATTAGAGAAACAAAAGTTTAAATCAACCTCTTGTCTGGAGAGATGTTTCATTACGTGGAGACCAGCAAAGGTGCCGTTGTTTGCTCCAGAAAGAGCATCGCAACGTTCGGGAAGATTTGCCCGGACGTAGATTTCCCTGAAGTCTACTTAATACTTATTTCGTGTCCTGTAAACACACTTAGATGTTGCAAGAATGCGACTTCTTGGCCAAGTTAGTTTTTCGGAATTTATGAAGACCACCTTATTACGCTCAGTGCATTTGTCTCAGTAGCATATTTTGTACATGTTTTTTTGAGTAGGTTTCTCATCCTATTAAAATGGTACGTACCTATCAAAGATTGGCATAATTCACTTACAATTTTACGTTGCTAATCGTCAATTTGTTACTCTAAGAATTAACTTCGTTCATATTTAAAAGATTATATTTTTTAAAAACTATCTTAAAATGAATCATTATATTTATTGTTTGAGCAAACAAACACATCGTCCCTGTTTTACGTAATCACGTAACAATAATTAAAAAGATAAAGTATATTTTGAAAATCAAAAAAAATATGTTCCTGTTTATAAACGATTTTTGTCGATGAACGGAATTGATTTATCATCGGATTTAAGAGAAATTAATGAAAACAAACTATTATGGCTAGTATTGCTTATAAAAATAAAGCATTCGATCGGTTATTAAAAATCTATTTCGCATTTTGTAATGATTGTATTTATTTAATTGTAGCTTTATAATTTTGTATTTTTGTGACTGACACCTTTAGCTATTGTAGGTTAGTTACCTTAAATAATACCTCTGCATATGGGTGTTATATATTAAATAATGTAGTTACATAATATACGTACTACTAAATTAATTAACGTAATTACTAAAATAAATAGACTGCGGGAAAGTAATAATATTAAGCTTGTGAATAAATGAAGACTGATAGAATAATAATAAAAATATAAATACTTTGAATATATACTATAGCGACATCTATCGTACGATGATAACAATGATATAAATACTAGTTTCAACGCAAGTCAGTCTAGGCATAGCAATGGCGCAGTTCGCCGAGCGATATGAATACCTGGGCATAGTTGGTTTCCAAGGTCCGCGGTTCGCATCCCGCTTCTGCCGTTATTTTTGTGCTTGGATTGACGCGTTGAAAAAAGAATTTTATGTATAGTATATGTATATTTAAGTAATACATAATATACTTTTATATATATGTAACATTAAATGTTTTAAAAGCACGTATCTATATTTGAAATATTCCATGCCATATTACAGCGTGTTCTATATGAGGCTAGTCGATGGCTAATGCATTTGTATGATATTAATATTCGGTTATCGTTCTCTGCCAATAATATTGCGCAATCAATCTTCCTTTCAGCCCTGTTGAGTGGCAGATGGCTCCACGGATCTTTGTGCCGCACAAGTCACTGAGGAAAAAACACTTCTGCCCATTGTTTTTCCTCTCCTTTGTTGAATTATTTTGCGCCTCAGACTTCCGTCCATCAGAAGAATGTATAGCATTGGGCGTTTGTTATGACGTCGTGAAAATATGCTGTAATATCGTATCCGATAAAACTTTCACGCCTTCGTAAGTCATTGGATTATATTATTAATACGTTTTAGATGTAAATTAATTTGTAATCATTTATTTGATTGATTGTTGAAACCTCGATTCACATCTAATCATAATTTCATCATAATCTACTCATTTCATAAACACATCTAATAAATTATTACGTATATATTTACTAACTAAAATAATATTATTTGTTGTCTATACATCTTAAAAAATACGTATTGAAATATTTGAGTTCAACATTTTGCCAACAGTGCGGAAAACCAGTTGCGAACAATTATTCGGCCACTCAATAAAAAAAATGTACGTGTAATTCAATAATTGTACCCATAAATATGAAAGTGGCGTAAGTCAAGAAATTGAAAAAAAAAGTATAATTTTATTTCAGTTCACACTGTTTTGAATTGATATAATCTTCATTCAATATAAATTAAAAAAATCTATATATAACATTTTATGCAACATAATGATGTCACATTCATCGGTTTTTAACCAAAATCAAAACATAAACCTTCATATATCTCAGAACGAATGAAACATGACTTACACCATTTTCATTATCATGGGCACAATTATCACACCTTTTGAGAGGCCAAAGTTTTGAGACATTTTTTATTACCCCGTATGAAATCCTGCCCATTTGGGAAGCACCGCGCTAGAAGACAAAATTACGCTTTGTAGTTGAATTAATAAAATGAAATAAGTAAAATCAACATTTATGTGTGCCTTTTACACGTTCAAACACTCTGGAATTATCTGTGTACGCTTTCACGTGTTAAATAAACGCATAAATAGCGTGTGAAAAAAAAGTGGAATAAATTCAGACTCGCGATATTTGCGGTCGGGGAGGCGTTTGGGATTTAGCCTTTTGTCGGACTGGGCGCGAGGCTGTGGTACGTATGACCTAAACAATTATACAGGCCGCTACATGGTAGTTTGTAGGCAGTGGGGAACTAGGTAGTGGGCACTCGGTACATGGAACATGGCGAGGCGCCGCTGTGGCTAGTAAATCACTCGTGGCTAGGAAACAACTCCGCAAGCCAAACTATGTCGGAGCGAAATTACCAATTATTGTTTGGACCGAGTCCGGAAGCGGTGGGATCGAACGTGCGGTCGAAAACATGCAAAACTTTGGAGGCGGAAAATTCGTTTATCCCGCCGATTAATTCAAAATATATATCTTGGCGCCGTTCGATAATGCAATTGTTTGTTCTGAATGGCCTCGGATGCTGCGATTGGAAATGGGAATCGGATTAAAAATAATTGGCCGTGTATTTGAATCGAAATTAATGTACCCTTATAAATATAATTTGTTCATTATACTTAAATTTATTTTACGACTACTGCTAGAAATAAGACCCTTTAAATATTGTTAGTTTTTCATCATGTAAGATCTGTATTATATATTTTACCAATGGGTAAAATAAAAGACGGAACAAAAAAATACTCTTATTTATTAAAAAAATAATGAAAATATGTGAAATAGTAAAATGCATTTTAGGCCATTCTACGGACAAGAAGAGCGGTCCAATATAATCACTCTTGGTCTCGAGTACTGTTGAGGTTGTATGTACACTAACGAATATCCGGTGAACAAACATTGGGAAACAATTGAACGCAATTGAAAAATATTAATGGATTAGAAAATAATTCGAATTTTGTACGAAATTTGAATCGTCTATCAAAACGTTTTATAAATGCATTTACTTCTACATCTTTCGTCTCTTACAAAAGATGATGCTAGTCCCAAACGCACTTCGTATTTGGAGATGGTATCAATATCTAGTCCAACTTTAATTTTAAATACTCATGTATATGCTTTGAAAAAAAATATGTTTAATTTAATAAAGTTGATTTTGAAACAATACAAAAAAGTTCTTTGATTTATAAAGAAGAAATTCTTTAAATAAGCTCGTATGTACAAAATAATTATTAATTCCATAACAAAAGAAAATCCATGACGCACTAATCTGATATGTTTTTCTATTATAAACCAAGGGTAAGATCACGCACACGAATAAAATTCTATTATATGAGTACAATAATAACCCGATATATCTTGTATACTGGCATATAACAGAATTTGTACAGCTCCATAAACAAGTAAACACAATATTCAGGCAGTCCTTTGAGATACATTACTTTCACGTATACGCGTCGTGATAGGTTAACTGATTAGCCTCGTTCTCGATTTAAAAAGCTTCGCAAACATGTGGGTATGATGTTTCCCTACAAAGACGTCGGGGAATTTACAATCAGCTAAATTATTATTCTCCCGATATAAATATATCCCAGAAGGATATCTTAGCGTTTGATCGGGGTATGTCGTCCTGATGCGGGTCGGGCAGGCAGTTCTCAGATAAGAGGATCGGACGACCTCTGGCGGACGACCCTTTTCAGAAAACTTTTCAGGCGGCCGTCGAAGACAAAAAATGCAATCGACCATAAACAAAGTGAGGTACAGGCGGGGAGAGCTTCCTTTCGTCGGACTCTTTTGCTAATAAAATGTTTGACAAGTAATCTCTGCAAATCTCTTGCCCCGCAGATTCCGCCTTTAACCGAAACGAGGCAATCTGTGACATCGCCTGGGATTGCTTGTGAATTGAAGTTTCCACTTGTATGTTTTGATATTCGATATTCGTAGACATTCAAGGGTAAATATTACTTGGAATATTCAAGGAATGCGTATTTTTTATGACGGTATTTATAATACGCGACTTTTGCTTTAGTTTAATCATATATTATGAATCGTATGGTGGGATCATAACCATTGAATGTAGTATAAAAACTAAAATAAAACACTTTCTATGTTCTTATAACAAAAATATGCATGTGGAGCATTTAAAAATGTTTTAACTATTCCTGTCATGCTAGTCGTATATACCTTAATAATTTTAATGATGAAAAATGGTTTGTTAAGTAACTAACCGAAATTCAAGTGGAATAAAAACAATGAAATTATTTTGAAATAACATTGAAATTTACTTTATTTAGTCGTTATATCAAATACTTAAGAAATTTAATTTTGAAAATTACTTTTAAATTAGATGTGTTTTCTTACATATCGTAAGTATGACAGTTTTGCGGTGTCCCAAGAATTAAATATATATAGAATTAAAAAGCTAAAAATCAATTTGGTCGACGGATATTTTTAAGACATTTCGCTAAATGGACATCACGGCGATTGGAAATTTCGCAATACTATTGTTTAAGCGAATTAAGTTTTAAGCAACAATGCCATCATGGCAATGAATGATACTGAAAAACTTTATAATACTACTCGTAGTAAGATCGATATTATCCTTCGGGTGAAAATACCTTTAAAAATGTATATTTCGCAGTTTTAACAAACTAAGTTTTGACTAATGAGTAAAAGTAGAGAGCGTTCTAAAGTAACTGTTAAGTAAAATAAAATGTCTTAAGTAGATACTCGTATTATACAAAACTGACGTTTCTAATTAGCATTTTCCACGAATGTGGATTTTCGCGAGGAGTGAAATATTCCAGCAAACAAAAGTGCAAAGTTTTAAAAGAGTTGGCTAAAAACTACATTTCAAGGAAATTTTTTCGTCGAGCATTGTTCACAATGAAGCCGGTTTGTTTCGTCTGAAGTAATTTTAGCTCTACAGCTCCCAGTGGCTGTATAGTGTATACCTACGTCATGTGGACATTTATTAAACTTCTTGTGTATTATATTATTTTGATATTTTTCTGTGTGTCGGTTAAATGGAAAATAAGGTATTGGTTTACAAAAGTCAATAACTTTGCTATTGTACTACCGTGTACGTTTCTTACAAATATAAAAAAACCTTCGTGATAATGCAGAACTTATTACAAAAACATGCAGAAAAACAAACATAACTCTTTTAAGTGAAAAGCTCTAGAGATTATATATTTTATTCTTTTCTCCATGTTAAATGTGAAAAATATATACAGGAATATCAACATATTGCGTTTGTGATAGATAAAACTAGTCTTGCAGATTTAACGACGCTTTCCATTTTAAAAGATCGTTAAATCGATCTATAATTGTTCAAATTCATAAGAAAGTGGCATAAGTCATGTTTCATTCGTTCTGAGATATTTAAAAATTTGTCTTTTGATGTTGATTGAAAACTGAAGTCACAACTTCGTGTTGTAAAAAATGCAATATTTAGATTTTTTAAATCGATGTAGGGATGGAGATTATATTAATTCACAACAATTTAACTGAAATAAATGAATAACTATTTCACTTTTCATTTATTTACTTGCGCCTATTTTTTTTTTACTTGTTTTCATAATTATGGGCAAAATTCGCTAATGCCACATATATTTTTTTTGCTTCACTTTGTGGGAATTATTCGTAGAAGTCTAGATTACTTTCTATAGGGTCCGCCATCTAATGTTTTTTTTTCAACTAGTGCTTATTTCGTGAATGGTAACACTTAGCTCATTCCTGATTTAACAGATAATTAGTTTTATCCTTCCGCTAAACGAATATGGTTGTGTATACGCTTGAACAATGCTGGGAAATATTGCGACATTACTTTGAAAATCATGGTAATGTTGCAGAATGTGTGCGAAAATTGCGTACGGATTTTGGAAGAAGAGAATCACCATCAGCTCCGTATGTTCGTTTTCTTGTGAAAAAAGTGAAAAAGTGAAAAAACTGGCATCCTCATCGATAAACCAAAGCGTGAAAAGCCAAAAACAGTGCGAACACCCGAGAATATTGCTGCTAGGGCAGAAAGTGTGCGTGAAGCGCCATCAATGGCGCTTCCATACGGCGCGGCCATGTTGAACGAATTTTTGTTCACAAAAATTGAAGAGGAGGATATTGGCAACATTTGGTTTCAACAAGACGGCGCTACGTGCCACACAGCCGAAGCTACACTCGATGTTTTGCGCCCTGTTTTAAAAAAAGAAAAGTTATTTGGCGGACCCTTTATAAGTGATTTTAATTTATCATAAGAAAACATTCAAAAGTAATTGCCACACTTCGTGAAAACAGTTAAATTCGTTTTAATGCTGAGTAAATGTGAGGTAGATAAGTTAAATTGATTGTTTATATTGTTCTATAACAGCAATTGAAAATAAATCGCAATATCGTACATGCGATTGTAAAATGCATTTCGTAATAATGGAGATATTGTTTTTATGGGTTATAAAACCGCACTTTGCGCAATATGGAAGGGATGAAATACTACACCGGATATTAAAAAGGATTGAAAATACTTACGTGAATATAAAGTATTTATTTAAAACTGAGCAATTTTTATCGCTGTTTTATAATGCTAACAAAATGTTTTTTCATTTAAAATAAAATATCTTCTAAATTATCGTTAACATTACATTATTCAGCGATTTATTATTTATATGTTTCCCTACGTCTTGCATATTCTGTAACCGAATATGATAGCAACAAAACCATAAAATATTTTCTCAAAGGTGTTCTTTAATTTAAAAAAATAGTTCAGCTGTCTGTTGCTTGTTTGAGTGTCAGTATTTTAACATTTGTTCACGAAATTAATTTAAATTAATTGAATAGTGCAGCTGATTATCAATATTTTACTTCTACTTTGTCGGTGGTCATAGCTCAATGGTCAAAGCGTTTGCTTTGCAAGCCAAAGGTCGTGGGTTCGATCCCCGACGAAGATCAAAAAAAAAGAAAAGGATTTTTAATCGATTTCTGAGCTCTAAAATACCCCCGGTTGGTGTGAATTTGATCCATCACCAGTAAAATTTCAGTCATAGCCTATTAATTAAAATCGGTGGTAGACGAAATTCATTCATAGTAAATTCCTGTAATAATAAAGGATGATGCGTGAATCTCGGGCTGTAGTCTATGACGTTATCGGATCAACACTCCACATGCAGCGCTTAGCCATATACACCATGGTAAGCGTCATAGAATTCCACAGATGAGACATCAGAATTACTATCACATTGCGTATGTATTTACGCAATATAGAAAATACCATATTATATATAAGTTATCACTTTCATAAATTTCAGATAAAATGAACTAGTAGACGTGAAATTTAATCTGCAGACAGTATATATTGTATGTAATTTTTCAATTACACTTTTGCACTTAATTCGATGTTAATGACTGCGCCATTTTACCACCTTTTTTACATAATTAAGTCGAGAAATTAACATGTTAGGTTTGTAATTATGGAATATTTTTTTCAAAGGGCCTGTATTTCTTTGCTCAATAACTAATTTAAGGTTTTGGAAGTAAGTAAAATCAATTGTCAGTTAATAAAATTAGTCGGCAGTAGACTAAATAAATTGGCTGTATCCACTGTGTTAGTATGAATGTGGTCAGTCATACAATTAAAATGGCAGTAACTTATTCAATATTGGTAAAAATTAATGAAAAATTAATGAATAAGTAACAAACAAAATGGAAACCTAACTAAACCTAACATATTATTGTTTAACATTCATTAATTATTTACTGCCAATTTATTATTTTTCTACTGCTTATCGATATTTTTCGAAGGCAAAATGATTTTTTTAATATTATTTTTTATATGTATTTATTACTGATCGTTTTCTAAATAATTATTGTCCATTAATTGAATTAAATAGTGGCGAAAAAAATTACTTACCTCTCAAAGCTGAAGGTTTTAAATATCATATATATTTTTTTTTATTTAATCAAATATAATAGGATACATTTAAGATTTAATTGACAGTATTACATTCATTTTTTTTTTATTGTTGTTTTTTTTTGGAAATTCGCTTTCCACGCCACTTAAAGGTAGATCTTGTGTGTGACGTGGGATTCATCCTTGATTCAAGTGTTGCATATATACATTTTTTAGAATATAAAATAATATCATTAAAATCTATTCATATGGTAAGTTGTAATTGTGTTTTCAAAATTTTGTACTAATTGGTTGAGATCTTTGATCGAGTCATGTATGAGTTCTTTTATTTGAATTTTATTGTTAATATTGTTGCATGTAAAGTCATTCGTTGGTAAGCATTAATTTTGAAATTGTAAATGATGTAGGTATACTTTATATTATTAACCTCGATAGTAAATACATTACATAAATTGTAGATGATGTAGGTATGCTTTAAATTATTAACCTCGATAGTAAATACAGTACAGGAATTGTAAATGATGTAGGTATACTTTGAGTAATTAACCTCGATAATAAATACAGAATTCAACCGAAATCAATCCGGCTGTTTGCGATTTTAAGCATTTTCTCTCTGATCATGCACTGGTGGCTAATGGAGTTGTGGTTAGTGGGTAAATTTGTTTTGTGAAATTTGTTTGAATTGGTACAATTGATGCAAATTGGTGTCTCTTTAATTTTACAGTTTATGTGGTTGTGATTTTGTGAACAGTGCAAGCAGGTTGGTGGTTGATCCTTGGCCAGACATCGTAGTGCTGTGTCCAAATTTTTGACAATGGTAACATTGCATTAGTGGGTTGCAGTCCTCAATGTTGACTCTGTTGTATCCTATGTTAATTTTTTTTCTTTCTATCAGATGTCTTCTAATCGAAGGAGTTGTCTGTATGATATAGTTTGTGGTATCCCACTCTTTTCCATCGTTGCTTTTCTTGATTTTAATTTCTTTGATTAAGTTAATTTTAGTCTCGTCCTCTTCATTTAGTCCGTTTTGGTTGACTATGTTACTGATTAATTCTTCTTCAGTAATGCCTTTTTGTAGTCTCTTAATAATTAAGTTTGGTTGTTTCTTTTTAATTTCTTCAGCGGTAACCTCGTCTCCGATTCTCTTATTTATTTCATTGCACAGTAAATTAGCTTCCTCTTTTGTTGCGCAGATTATTAGACTCTTTTTTCTCCGATTTTTTGAAACTTATTATTCCCATTTTCATTTTGTTTAGGTTCACATTTTTTGCTATTTTAGTTTTAACTATTTCAGCACTAGCATTCTTTTTTGACTCTATTATGATTGCGTGTTTTGAGTCTTGTTTCGTTGTAAATTTAGTTGGTTCTTTTGGTGAACTCTTTGTGATTGTTGCATAAGATATGTTCGATTTAGAGATAATTTCTTCAATCTTTTTCATTTGTTTCTTGTTGTTATTAATTAATTCGTTTTGTAAATCAATTATTTTTCCTTGTAAGTCAATTTTTTGATGTTTTGTAATTTCTTCAATTTCTTGAATATTTTTTTCCAGTTGAATTTTTAATTTATTATCTTTTGCTGAGGTGATCTTATTGATCAGCTCTTTAGTATTAATTATTAATTCTTCCATCTCCATCGCATTCTATCTTGATTCATTTAATCACACTTTGATGTTCACTAGAAATTATTATAAATCAGTTTTTTTATTATTATTATTGTTGCACACACGCCACTACTCCGAATTTATTGGAGCCACTGTAAAGCACATATGGATAAATTACAATAATATTATTAACATATTTTATTTTTATCGACGATTTATTTATTTGGTATAAATTGATTGGATTATAAAGTAATAATAATGTATGAAAATTATTTCTAATATTCAGACAATTTAAGTTTTTTTATATTAATCAAAGAAACAGGTTGTTTTTAGTTAAGGGTATAAAGCATTGAATATTAAAGGGTTATACAATATTAATGTTACGGCAATTTACCTTTCAACGTCATAATAATATTGACATAACTAAAATACATGTTATTATTCAATATCTGATAAAACACTTCAGTAAAGTACTGGCATAATATAGTCTATTATCGGAAGTGTCATTAAAAAACTAAAATAAGTATAGTATATTACCCATAAGAGAGAGAAAAAATAGTACATGGTTATTATATCAATAAAAAATAAACTGCGTTATTACGGGCAGTTTTATGATCGTAAAAAATGCACTTTGCGAATATAAAATTCACCGCCGAGTATTTAAGCGAAGGCTTCGGCGCTTAAAGGAAAATAAAGCCGCTCGATCATTCTTCATACAGTATTTCAATAGATTTGCATTTTCCCGTTATATTTCACCGGAGCCGATATTAGTGGCTCTAATACGGGGATCTCGTGAGGTCGCATAAATATGATGTTAACCCTCTCAGGTTCGACGGTCGTTATTATTATGCTCAAGTTGTGCGAGAAATTGATCGCGTGTTTGCGGTTCGGTCTCCCGGACCGTGTGTAGCCTGAGACTACGTGACGGCTGCTCTTCCAGACGTAGATTTACGGATACTGCTTAAGAATAACCTCCGCTCTGCAGGGGTTATTATGCCGAGACTTAAAATGGATTGCGGATATGTCCGACCAACGTGAAACATCATTTTAAGACCTTTGCTTAAAGATCACGATTCGTTGTTTTTCAGTTACATGCACCGGATAAAAAATAATGAAAAATGGCTTGTACGAGTAGTAAAAATATTAAAGGTTCACCACTGGCTTAGAAGAAGAAGAAAAACAGATTCAAATATAGTTATAAATAAAAAAGGGCAAACGAAAAAAAAAGATAATAGAAAAAAATAAAAACTTAATAGCTTGAATATTTGTATAAATAGTACTATTTTTGGATAAAAGGTACATTTTAATACACATAATATACCATGAATAAAACGTAAGAGTAAATATTTTATAAAATAATATGAAAATGGATGAATGGATCCATTACTTAAAAACTGAATTATTAGAGAATGGTGTAAATGGACAGATTTATTTTACTAATGATAATATACTCAAGAAAAATAGCATGATACCTAAATATTTATTTAAATAATTTATTTTTATTAAAATTATTCACGTTATACATGTTTGCCCCAATTGAATAATAGCTTGTACCTAATTTGAGCGATTTTGAACTTTTATATAAGCCTCAGATACCAGTAAATATATTTTTTAAATTAAATATTCAGAGATCAACCTATTTTATCGGAAGCTGAATTAAAAAATGATTATAAAGAAAAAGTTACGCAAGGTATTATTATTCTAAAAAAAGTGTTCAATAATTATTTGAAAGATCTAAACTTTCTATAATTAGTAAATTGATTTTGTACATTTCTTTTGGAAAACGTTTTTTGTGCATATATTTTTAAATAAAATGTTTTTCAAGACTGATTGTTAATATAATGCGTGCTAATATTCTATGAAGAAACTACGGGCTTTCTTTCAGGAACGTTTTTCCTAACTGCTTTATATACTGCCGTTTGAAGGCTTGCACATATGATGTTGTGTTACAAACTTGTTAAGGCAGAAAGGAAAAATTTCTTATTTATCCTGAAATAGAAATAATATATAATGTTCATATACTAAACATAAAATTCTTTTTTCAACGCGTCAATCCAAGCACAAAAATAACGGCAGAAGCGGGATGCGAACCGCGGACCTTGGAAACCAACTATGCCCAGGTATTCATACCGCTCGGCGAATCGCGCCATTGCTATGCCCAGACTGACTTGCGATGAAACTAGTATTTATATCATTGTTATTATCGTACGACAGATGTCGCCATAGTATATATTCAAAGTATGTATATTTTTATTATTATTCTATCAGTCTTCATTTATTCACAAGCTTAATATTATATATATAATATAATATAAGTATATAATATAAATATAATAATAAGAATAAATGAAGACTAATATACATACTTTGAATATATACTATGGCGACATCTGTCGTACGATAATAACAATGATATAAATACTAGTTTCATCGCAAGTCAGTCTAGGCATAGCAATGGCGCGATTCGCCGAGCGGTATGAATACCTGGGCATAGTTGGTTTCCAAGGTCCGCGGTTCGCATCCCGCTTCTGCCGTTATTTTTGTGCTTGATTGACGCGTTGAAAAAGAATTTTATGTTTAGTATATGTATATTTAAGTAATAATAATATTGTAATAAAGTCAATGATCTATAAAAGTAGATTAGAATATTGAAATAATAAAATAATATTCTAATAAAAATTAAAAAATTAATTAATATATAATGTGTTTAATAAAAACTGAGTTGTCAGTGTAAATTAAATTTATTTAAAGCAAAACTCATTCTTATTTGTTCATAAAAAAAATACTATAAAAATATATAATTTGTAGGAGTTGTAAATTGAATTTACCTAGCCCTAATGTATCAAATAGTCCAGAACTATATTGTTGGAATAATTAACTGTTATCCTTAAAAAAAAATTGATTAAAGAAACAGAAATATGATTCGAAACTACGGATGTACTCGGTGTGAAGTGCTCTGGGTGTAAAAATGTTATGAACGAGTGTTATGGCAGCTGACCGAACTATGTGTTAATAATTTGTTGCAACCGTTTGTATCAGCAGTATTAAAATAAAAATAATATTAAATAATTAAGAAAATAAACACGAAATCATTTATTGTATTGAAATATTTTTAAGTGTATATGAAATTATTACCATATTTACTAATGTGTATATTAATTAAATCTTATTAAATACCTTCTAAATTTGTTAGTTCGCTGGTTTGAAGTGCCTGATATCGACAGGAAGGAGATGGCTCCCTGAGTGAAGTAATTATTGGCAAGGTGTTGCCATCCCGACCGAGATGCCCTCCCTCGCACCTGGTTAACTACACCTTTGATGATGCCCAGGCTTAATAGGGCATCAGCCCGGTATTGCTATTCCTACGAGTTCAATTACCTACCCTCAATTTCCCGACATTTGGGGAACAATCCCGGGATATTACACGCTATTACACATTATACCGCTGCAGTCGGTGCGGGTATTTTATTATTAGAAATATCTTGCGGCTTGCGCAACGATACCTAAGGCTTTTATACGGATTTATGATTGTTTTGTTATTAAATAAAGGATGCCCGGAACGGAAGCTGCGCCGTGTAGTTTATGAGATTTTTCTCAAAACTGTTACAGCAGTCCAAATATTGCATTTTACGCTTTAAGGTACATTTAATTTTAATACAGTAAAAATTCCATCATAGTATTTTGTAAGCATAAAAATACATATTTTCTTAAATAACTTCTTAGGTTTTCACGGCCAGATTTGATATTGTGGCTTTTGGGTTTAGCCGTGTGTGGCCAATTCCTTCAACCAATATTTTGACCGCCATTGCAGGGGTCTTCTTCATTATTGATGATTTATTTAGTTTTGAGTTGGTTTATTCACAATATATTTTTTATACGAGCGTTATTGATTTATATCTCCATGGCGACATATTTTCCTCTTATGTTTTTAGTATTAATATTTTTTTACGTGACTGCTGCATTAATTTGTTTAACCCAATAAAAGCAAAGCATTCAAAATATAACAGAACACGTCTTAACTATCACCTTGTATAGATACCCACTAGAACCAAATGGTACAAGCTTAGAAGCTTCACGTTAATCGTTAAATCTTTTCAAATTACATATTAAAAATATTCAAATATTCATCGAAAACTACAGCTATCTATTATTCAAGCAAAACATACTATGCCCTGGAACTTAATAAATCTAAGGAAGTAAATATATATCCATAATTGATTTGAGATTAGACCATTATTAAAAAACTTGACAGATATATTACGCGACTATTTGTGGTAAACATTGGATTTAGATATGGTGGAAATTTGACAGAATAATAAGTAGAAGTACGAAATGAATAAACAAGCCTATATAAAATACGTAAACAATAGTTATTTATGTATTTTATAGTATATTAGTAATAAAAATAAAATACATTACAGAGAAGAGTTGTGCTATAACAGCTCTTTTGCAATTCAATTATAAATCGTTAAATACTCATGGCTAAGTATAAATTAATTTAATTTCAGACTCATATGCGGCAATTGATAATTTTCATGATCGTTGCCCATACCAACTATACGAATATTGCTTCTGAAAATAACGTGCAAGATATAAACTTCCTTTCAAAATTACATATTATATTTGTGAATTTCTTATGCAAACAATAATGCTCTTTCATTTGCTCATTGATTATTTGTGATTCTTGCTATATTAATCAAATAATGAGTTGATTATAGCTTACGTCTTTTCCGACAAGAGGCGCTAATATCGCTGCTTAAATAAGCCAAATCCTCGTATGAAGTTAATAAGCATGCGGGGTAAGCTCACTTAGCGCGTACAATGGCTAGAGCTTTAAACGTATCGCAAACTTGCAGCAAAACGCAACGCCTGAAGGCGAGATGTGCAAAACGTAAGATGGATTACGGAAAGCTCTTATCACTGTAAACTTTCAGTTGCTTTGTTAAATAGGATCCGCCCACATAACACAATGTTAGCTAGCCTTATTTTGAAAAAAAAAAAATTACGGGGATACGGCCGAAAAATACTTTTTAACGGCGTAAAAAAACTGTATTTTTTTCATTACATTTATTTCAAACATTATTTTTTGTTTTTACATTTTTTTGCCTCAATCACTCAAAATGTTTAAAGTTTATCTGTGGTGGAGAGATTACTACTTATCATTGCATCGCAGACGCTATGGGCAAATAAAATGTAAGACCGAATTTTGGTTTTATAAACATTAATTAACATTATTATTGGCAACATATTTGTTAATATAAATTGGAAGCTATTATAACACTATCTTAGTATTTAGATGGTCTCTTATATATAACACATAACAACGGCTGCTTAAAAATTTAGAATATTTACGGTTATTTATTATTTATTTAAAGAAGCACCTAATATATTCACAACTCCATATCCGCTAAATATTTTCATACGGTTGCTACTAACTGCCAAAACACTTATGTCGGCGGCCATTTTCCATGTCCATGTCCCAATTCATCACTAGCGAACGAAAACCAGGGGCTTGATGAGAAGGAATTAGTTGTATCTGAAGTATGTTTGAGATCTGAAGATTAGCTCGATGCTCTACAAACCTGGACCATCTTATGTGGTGGTTCTACAGCTGTAAGCAAGCGCCATAGTATTTAAGCAAATAAAAGTACCCTGCAACTGATGAGAGGTAGTCCTAACACGGTTTTAGTTAATCGTATTTTCAGTTTCGCGGCATCAACGGCCTGAAACTCGCTGCCGGAAAGTATAAGAGAGTTGAAAACAAAGGCATCCTTCAGAGGCAGACTTAAGCCACCTTTTTACTTGAGAGGCAAAGAAACGCTCTTGGAATGACCATTTGGTCATAAAAATGTACTATATATATATACTGATTTAATAATAATAATCAGTTTCGCGTACTATATTACTTAGATTGGTGCTCAATCGTGAACCAATGTTACAAGGTGCTGTTTGTTTGACAAATATATGCTTTTTTTGTATTTATTTACATTAGAACGTAATATAGAATAATACATATAGAAAATTAATTTGACCAATATTTAGTAACGACAAATTGCCTTAATACGTTAAACTATCGGGTAATGTTGGTATTGACAAGACTTTCACGTAACAGTCTCGTTGAGTCGCATTTTATCTTTTATGCTTAGACTGTTTGAAACCGCCCGGGAATTTTGTTTGTGGATTCTCTATTGTTCTAAGCAAAGTTTGAATGCAGAGCTGTTATATATACACGAGTCCCGCCATTGTGAGGTGGGAGCAGAATAAATAAGTCATAATGAATATAAACGAAGGTACACATGAAGTAAGTTACGATGCATATAAATATAAAGGCATTTACCGGGATATGCGGAGACTGCATGATGCCATTGAAAGAGACGACCCGGTGAAAACTTATTCGTAATATATGCAAATCTTTCATAATTTATAGGAAAGATTTAACTAAAAAATAAGAATTATCTTTTAATCTATTTATTACCATAGTTATAGTGAATGAAAGTTTTTTTTAATGTTAGCATACAGGAGAATACCGACAGATGTGAAAGTGCTGAAGTCTCATCTATGGATTCAGACGCTTACCATATTACATATGATTAAGCACTGCATTTGAAGTGTTAATTTGCCAACGTTTACTACAGCCCGAAATTCTCGTATTATCATTATTATTACAGGAATTTACTATGAATGGATGGTTTTCACGGGACGACTTTCGTTTACTATTAATTTTGATTAATAGGATATGACTTGAATTTTACGAGTAAGGGGTCAAAATCACGCTAACCGGGGGGGTATTTTAGAGCTCAGAAATCGATTACAAATCTTTTTTTTAAATGTGACCAGGCACTTCACATTGTGATCTTATTTAAAAAAGAAATGATCCTTGGAGATCAAATCTTAAATATTAAAATTTATTTTAACATGTATTATAATTAATAATAATAAAAAGTTTATTTTTAAGTGAATACATGTTTCGGACTTCATCGAGTCCATAACAATTATAAAGTTTCACCAAGTATTGTCAGTTGATAACCTTAACACTATTAACATGGATTGTTTATTTTAAAATGAATGACTTAGGATGTGTAGAGAGTGAATCATAACACAGTATTATTTTTGCGGATAACAGATATTAAAAGATAACCATGTAACCTATTAAAGTGATCCATGATCCATCACAAGGTAAAACAACATTGTCTATTTTATAAACTAAAAGACAGTTCACAAAAATATTAACAATATATATTTTGAGATGAAATGAAATTATGTAAAGAAATAATATATTTTAAGCTTGAATAAAGACTGAATAAAACTACAATGTAGTAATAAAATTACAGGTTTGACATTCCTTGTGAAAAAACAAAATTTTCCATTAAACATAATATAAACGTATATCGTTTCATTTTAGAAAAAAAGATTTGAAAAAACATTTTCTACGTATCGCATTCACGTGCTGTCATGAAATACTCTAAGTATTAAATATGCTTTTATTTCCGCATACACTTGCTTTGATAAACGATGATTTTTTTATGACTCGACATGCCCATGAATAAAAATTTCGATGGATTAAATTCGAGAGAATATTTGAAAAGAGAGTAAAAATAAAAGAAAAAAAAACAGGAACCAAAGAGCGAAAGATCGAGAAAATTAGTTTAAAAATACACTCAAAAAGCTTTCAGGAATTTGCAGGGCGGGGCAGAAAAATATCCGGATGTTTTTCCGCTAGGATGTTAAGTCCTCGGCGGAGTTTGCAGCTTTTAATCCTGCCTAGAAGCCGGAGCGAGGTGTCTGAAGCAGGTGATATATACCGCAATCAGGACCGCTCTATCTGCCACTGTCTGCTCCTGAAATTTACAGCCTCAGCATTAATAGTAAGCAATCTGCTACGTAAAGCAACAGCAAAAATGCACTTAGCGGGCCCTGCATTTGGGGAAAAGCTCTTCGCGAGCGGCCTTCTTGCCGAATCTTGATGATAGCATGGAGTGCTATCTTCATCTCGCTGAAGCGGTACTCTGTTTTACATATTTTGTGAATTAAATAAATGCACTTTTTAATTATATTTACTTGAAAATAAAATGCTGAAAAAGTGCATGCGATTTGTTTTAGAAAGTCTATTAAATAAACAGTTAATGATATTAATGATATATTTTAATGTTTTTTAAAATACTAAATATTACGTTGTTGTTGATAGATTTACCATTTGTATTATTTAAAAATCAATTAAATAAAGTATAGTAATATATTTTTTTATATTTAGTTTTGCTTCAAAGAGACATCTTAACAGTACCACTAAAGTTAACAAGAATCACTAAAATTGGGTAACAAGCATTCACAAAATTATAAGTTAAATACTTTTAATTATCTCATTTTACTTTTTTGATTCATTTTGAATTTTAATGAAAATGTAGTTTCACTAAGAATTATTCACCAATAACCTTAACTTTATTTGATTTTTATTTAAACATAAAAAAAATTGAAAGTTTTGCAAATTTTAATTCATGCAACAATTAGGAAAAATATATCATAGCTGAAGTAATATTTATTTGATTGTCAAAAAATATCGTTAAGTGAATCAAATTTATATTGAGTGAATGAAATTTCCGCCGCGCTTACAAAGTGTGCATAAAAAGTTTTCAAGGCTTAAAATAAAACAAATACTATCATACATATTGGTACCTACTAAAATATTCATTTTTTTAAAGTAATTAAATATACATATACTATACATAAAAATCCTCAAACGAGTCAATTCATTCAGAAAAAATATCGGCGGGAGCGGAATGCGAACCGCGGACCTTTGGAACCAACCATTTTTGCCCAGGTAATTATACCGCTCGGTCACCGGCCAATTTCTTCCACCTGAGATAACTCGTCTCTGATCTTTATTAAAGTTTTTTGTAACTTGATATAAAATTGTACTCGAAAATGAATCACTATTAATAGTATTATTAAACTAGCAATTTTAAATAAAAATAGTATATACACGAGAAGAAAATACTTAGACAATATTATTTTTAGCTTTCAAACATCGATTGTTATGTTATGGCGCGATCGCTAGTTAAGAAGCGGTCGCGGGCGAAATATAATGAACGAAATTGTTTAAAATGTCATTAAAATCCCATTCTGTCAATTACGCTATCGGCGCCAGTTCCCCGTGCGGATGCACTCTATCTCTATTAAAAATAAATGAGTCGGCTATCTCGCCGTATTTTCCGGCCATCGCCGAGAATCGTTTTATTTTTAAATTACTTAAGTTTCACACAGCTTTCGCTATCTAAAAACGGGTGAACTCGCACCAAGATTTCATAAATATCTAAGCCCGCTCAAATGAAAAGCCTACGTGCGTGGAGAGCGCAATGGAGTGATTCGCCATTCGCCGAACAAAGGTTGCCGTATTCAAATTGGAATACAAGTCTTTTCCGTGGAATGATAATACACTTTATATAAAAAAACTACGCTTACAATTTAACGCGTTAGATAAATTCGTACTAATAAACGAAAACAGTTTTTTTCACATTGGCCAGCCTGTGTAGTAAATACTGTGAATGCGAAAACGAAACATAATTTCACTAAACTATATATATTCAATATATTTTTTTCTTTATATATAGCTGGAAAATTTTGTAGCAACTAATTGCTGCTACACAGTTCTGTTACCTTACATAATCTATGTTGATCTTTGCATGGGCAAAAATCTTTCAGCACCCGTAAAACGTATCGCATGTTTATATATAAATATAATTTTAGATGTATTATATAATTTATAAATTAAATATGTATCTAAAAATATAACAGATTAGGTATTGCACAACCAACCCAATCCTACGGGAATAAAAACTTTTATTATTATTATATACTTTAACTCCTTCCGTTAAATGAATAATGATATTAATTACATGTAATTAACGAATCAAGACACGAAATAAATGTGTTATTTTAATTTTGAATTTGACAACATTACTAGATAACTTACATCGGTCTAAATATTTTCTTTAACTCTCTTAAACTCCAACCACAAAGTTGCTGCGTTCTACAAGTATCAATTAAATAACCTTATTTCATAAGCATCTTAAGATTTGAAAGTAAGAAAAGATTGAAGATAAAGTACTTATGACATATTTTTGGGGAAAGCCTGTGTGGTGGAAATATGCTCTTAACAAAAGAAAAGAAGACTTAATAAGGAAGTCGGTCATCTACATGAGTTCACAAGCATTATTTTTTATAATGTAAAAGCAGTCTCTATGTAATGTATTTTCAAGTATATCTCTTTAATACGTTTATAAGAAATATGGCTATACAGACGGATGGATATAATAAGGAATTATGCCCGCAGAGCGATTTCGGAAAAAGCTTTTTGAAATTCATATTTTCTTAAATGTACGGAAGCTTTATTACACATAGGAAAGCTCTTTAACCTCGCGCACAAAACAAGCATACGGGAGTCTTTCTAGAAAAACCGATTTCGCCAAGGAAAGCTATCTCGCATTTAAGCTTAAGCGAATTTGACAGGCGAGCAACACGGGGCCTGCGGTACACAAATGCACGCTTTACGTAAGCTGAAAATCTATCGCATAATCCGTCCGCGTGCTCCGGTGCATTTTATATCCCGCGGATAGACCTTACTGAGATGCCTCCGATTGCGGAGCGGAGAAGAAAAAATACTAAGACTTATATATGCGGAGCTCAACAAAGAGAGCGGAAGAACTATTTAAATTTTATCCACAATCTCCGTATAATTTATTCATATTTTTAGCTTTCGCATTGTGTATTTTTTACATTATAAATATTATATATGAGTATTATATCGTGTGGCGTATAAGTGACATAACGATAATATAATATTTATAGGCTGTACTTTTAGTTTGCGAGTTGTTGATTTTTAGCGTCAATGTCAAGTTGATCACACGATATCCTTAGAACATTACAGGTATTGTTATCACCACAGTATTTTTTTTTCTTTTATAGAAACATTACAAATTTGGACATTTCAATTTGTTTCTGGAGTTCAATAAGAATTAATAATACAATAAAAAAAAAAAAGGACAAAGGAATAAAGACAAGCAACAGAAGGTCGCAATGCTCATCAAACAGACGACGCCAACAAATTATTCCTCCAGAGAAATTCGTGGAGTTCATGTCTGAATTAAGCCTCTCTTACATGTAATAAACCCTACTACTAGTATGAAATTATTTTTTTCAATTGAAGTGAATATAAAAAATGTTTTATCATGTTTGGTATTGTATCATGATCATATCCTGAGATAATACCAAAATGTATTATCGTGATAATATTACATATTTTAATGAAGTTTTAGCATAGGCAGCTAACAAGAGCTAGGTTATACTCATAGATATATCGATTCAGTCTAAATATACTCCATTTTAGGTGCTGGATTACTAACTTTAAATATTCCTCTACTCGTATATTTATTAATTTCCACATTTTCTTCCTAGCTAAAACGTATGGTAGCCACAGATTACCACTAAAAAGTTTTACAAGCCGCCATGGTCTCGTTTTACATCGTTTCTATATCCTAAAAATTTACTGAGGTAGTAGAGTAGTTTATGCTTTCCTATGGTATCTGGAAAACATGTCCCAACCCAAACCATCTTTCTCTAATGATCAACTATAGAATTAAAGGCTGAATTTTTTTCACTACCTCACTTTATACTTATCTTCAAATCATATGTACTCGTATTTAATCTTCTTCGTAGTATCAATCCGGTGGATTGGTTTGCAGCAACCAAATCTTGCATCTCGATCTCCAGCCTTCTCGGTTTTCTGTAACCCTCTTTAGCTCAGTATAAGAGCTGCAACTCATGTCTTCAAACCTTTGCTGCAAATACTCCCATCTGCTACTCTGCAGTTTCTACCCTCAACCACCCCTTCCACAATGTCGCAAAGAAGACCATTGTGGCGCATGATGTGACCGATCCACCAGGCTCACCTCACTGAGATAGTTCTTACTCTGAATTACTACGCATTTAATAGTTTATGCATATCACTGTTTAAAAATCCCATTATTCGGCTGCATTGGCTTTGTCAATAAATATTTGATATGAAGCTTTCTACGCCTTAAACAAAAATATATTTGTTCATGATAGGATCAACGATAAGATTTGAAATATAATGAGTTAACCTATTTTACGGCATAACTGTTCAGTATTCTCGTACATACACTCAAAGTTCAATTTTCATAATGTTGGTTTCATCAGTAGGCTTTGATTAAATTTCGTCCGTAATAACGCAGGCGCAATTTGATATTTGTTATTAATAAGGTTGTCCCTAATTATATTATAATGTTGTGAAAACATTTGGCCGTTAGTCAATTCTTCTCTTTTAGAAGAGGAGCCAGGTGGGAGGATCCCGCGAGAGGGTTAAACCTTTTCGTGTGAACAATGAACGGTAAACACGACCCTACAAAAGCGTCAGCCAAATGTTTTCCAAGCGAAGACTAACTTACTCCGCATTAATTAATTTGTATAGGTCCTCTACGGATTTAAATAACTCCTTAATTCATTGCCAATATTTAAATTTTTCAATTATCACTAAACGATTTTAAATGGTAAACAAACAAAAAAACTCATTGTTAAAAATGCTACCAAAAAGAGGCGCTTAAATGTTTTTAGCGGATTTTAAACATGTATTTCATTACTCTAATATTATTATATAAAATTAAAGATCTATGAAAATATTTAATAACTTGATACGTACATATGAATTCACAATGTCTTATATGACGTTCGATGGAATTTAAGCCACGAAAGCTTGCAAACAAAAAATATTAAATTGTAATAATTAAACATCAGCTTAAGTCAAGCGTCATCTATAAAATAATGCAAATTAATAATATATAACGTGTAAATTTCTCAATTAAGTGTGTGGAGCAAGTGACAGCGATCCCACAGTACAGAGTACAGACTAAACATTGGATTGCAATGGTTCATGGTTCGAATCTCAGCGTCCGCCGTTTATTTATTGTTCGATTTATTTATGAAAGAAATGTCATATAAGATGATGTTTGCTGTGAAATTTATGTACGTATCAATTTGTGTAATTTTTAATGTTTTTATAAACAAAGGTAAACTCAGTTTTATAATGGGTTATATATAATAATTTGTGCGAGTTGAGGAAACGGGCAAGATAACCTTCTATCAAAAAGTTGATAATGATTATTTTACAAAGAATGTTTTGACTATCAAAATTGGATCGTTTATAAAGAAAAAAATAAATGTAAGAAAAAAGATGATTTGATTTAGCTGTGGGTTTTTAATGGTTTTTTATTCGGACAATAAATAATGTCAATCATTATAAAAACCATGGTTAAAATTATTTCATGTCTATATACTCGTAGTACTTACAATATGTTAGGAAAATCTCCGAAAAAGCTTTCCGAATTTGGAAAAGGCATCTCCTCCCCTTCAGCGGTATCACCTAATTGCCTGGAATAGTGATTAATATGGTTTTATTGCACGTGCTGTTGTAAATGGTGTTTCTGCAATCCCATTGGAACAGGGTTGTGTAAAGTGCTGTTTTAGATTCTCTTAATGGCACAATTTATGGGGTCCATATTCATGACTTATTAAGTACTTAGTTTTTATTAAAAAGATATAAACAAATTTGCTTTATTTGTTGTATCAATCAATATATATAATCTATAATAAATACAAAATAAAATTGGAGGCATACAACTTGTAAAACATACTTTGTAGTATTACACAAAAAATTACTCATATAAATGTATGTCTACATCTTTTATAACTCGGCTTGAACTGCTTTCGGACAAAATGGTCCAGACTTCGGGACCATCGGGTTAATGTGCAGATTTCCTTAAAAAATCACCCAAAAATATGCCTCAGATACTATAGCTACCCTTCAAGTACTCGAACATCTACTTTGGAGTTTTTCGGGAGCCAAATATGTTCCCAAATGGGTTTTCAGGTGCAGATACTTCCTATAACGAGGAGTGTACTGTACCACCTAATAGAACTAAGTGGCGGCAATTCGTGGTGATCATATGTTCCATATATGGAACGGGCATGGGAAAAAAGGTTTATATCTATATTGATTAACAAACTTAGTCGTTGACTGATAATCATATAATTTAATTTCGATACATTTTATTGGCAACTCGTATAATATATGCATTGCTACAAATTTAGATTCCGGTACTTGCTTATATATGAGTATCTGAACTGATTCGAAATAAGTCAATCTAGTATGAAGTATGCAACTTCCGTTATTGTGATGATCCTTCGATTTATATTCAAAGAACTGCTTTATATAATCGATAATATCAAAGAATCCGGACAAGGAAGTCAAAGAAGAGAAGCAATGCCGAGGCGAGAAAGTAAAATTTAATATAAAATATTTTTCTAATTTTGACTGATCCTTTACAGAGCGGCTGCCTATCGAAGCCCGGTACGTACGGCACATCAAAGATACTACAGGGGTGAAATCTGTCTTTGAAATTACCTGAAGTTTCTTTTCAAAGTGAAATTTCAAATTGATGCAATATTACTCAGCAATACCCGGGAGAAGCTCGCAAGTAATTTGAACCCTCCGTAGGTTTGATGGTGGAAAGCTCCGCACCGTTCAGACAAGGAATTCCAATTATGCTCAATAATATTACACCTCGCAATAAATAAAGACGTTTTTAAGCGTTATGCACGATGACAGGAATAAATGTAATTTCTTACAGATAAAAGGAGATAATGACATTATGCGAAGGGTGCTTTCTTTTGACGGCACGCGCAAGGAAAATTTTTACTATTGTTATCTAGCGTAATCTTATTTTTGGTTATCTGGAGATATTGTAAACAGGTCATCAATCAATTTTCTTTAGCCTCACCATTTTCTATCATCTGGGGTTAGCTCTCCTTGTGAACATTCGCCCTGTCTGTCTGTCCTGCGTTGCATTCTCAGTCAAACCCAGAGTTTTCAGATCCTTGTTTACAAGTTGCAGTCCAGCTTGCCTGTGGTCTTTCCAGGTCTTCTTCTCAGCATGGGTATGTTGAAAGCTCTATTCACCGTGTGGTCCTCATCTCTCCGTGTCACATGCCCATACCATCTTAGGCGGTTTTCCCTTATCTTTTCAGGTATGGGGGTCACCCAAAATGAACCCCGAATATGCTCATTTCGAACTCTGTCCACTCTAGTCACACCGCCCGCTCACCTCAGTATCTTCATCTCTGCCACACGAATCCTATCCAAGTCACGTTTCAGCGGGGTCCAACACTCCGATCCGTAGAGCATAGCTGGCTTTACAGCAGTTTTGTAGATTTTACCTTTGGTCCTAACTGTTCATAAATCAATACAATTTCAAATATATTATTTTGATATCAGCTCAATTGCGGGTTGCTGCAAAAAGCCTCGAAAAAAGATCTTTAGTCTCTTATTTTTGTTCGCTCGTTTAACAACTATATATAAAAACTATAGTCTCAGTTAGCCACGACATTACAGGCAACATTTTGTTTGCTTTGACAAGTCCAGTCATGTAGAGCGCCATAATTCACCAAGTGGCCACTAAAGGTGTTCGGTGCAACGACCGTCACTACCACAGATACACTTTTTGCCCGGACACCATCAGGTACGGTTCATTCATTGTCTGTGACCCGGGCAGAATACTAAAGTTTGTCAGTATTGTATTTAAAATAAACGCTAATATGCTTTTTGATAAGTTCTTTGTTTTGTGACTTGCTCTTCATCCACCCACCGTGTGTTCAGATGACGATCTCGGTGATGTGGAGTTCGCCATTGATGAACGGGAGATGTCAAAAAAATAATTGCATTTTTTTTAATTTGTGAAAAAAGTCAGCTTTAAATGCATTTTTGATAGAAAATAAAGTGTTTTTTTTTTTAAGCCAAAAGTCACTTTATGAAGTAACAGTAAATTGATAACGCAAATTTTATGTAGTTTTTAACATCTTTCCATGATTTTCATTATAATGGTGGTTATAGGTTTATAAAAGAAATAATAAATATGCATAGTAAATAGTATAAAAGTATGAATACTGCGATTAAGTCTCGCATTTAAAATACATGAGATTTGAACAGGATATAAAAGATTTTATATCAGGATATGAATTCAATCTAACTAACTTTAATATTTTTTCACAGCAAATACTCTAACTCAATTTAATTTTAAGCCGTGAAAACTTATGCAGCGACGAGCAGACAGAATTTCTCGCTCTGCAATGAAATTTTAAATCTGGACTTCAAATCCAAAGCCGGCGTCGAATCCCGTTTTCCGCCCCCCAAGAGCGCGCTCATTTCCATGCTATGTGAGGAATCCGCCATTTTCTTTCGTGTCGTTATTTGGATCCGGATTCCGCCTTCTGCAGTTGCAGCGTTCCCGAGTATTCCGCACTATGTATCCTCAATGCCACCTACTCCTCTATGCCTCTACGCCTACGCCTAAGGCGGTTTCTACCAGTCTGTACGCACAATGCCTTCCAACCCCGTGATGGAATTATTTCCTGAATCAAATCCGAAAGGTTCACGCCACTAACTCGTACATCGCCTGAGAGACGCTTTCAAGCACCGTATCCGTGAAGATGAGAAGTGATCAGATTTATGATTGCAGGAAGGGAAATGCGTGTAGACGTAATATAAGTAATATAACCCGCTCCTGAAAAATGATTTTTCCGCTGGATTTCGCACTAGACATTGGAATAAATTTCGTGTAAGCCCGATGAAAAATTGGAAAAGACGTTTTCCACTCGCGGAAAATATAATACGTAAAAGTGTTTGGATTCGCGCAAGTTTCCGTGATTTTTTTTTTCTTTGGATTTTTTTTTATGCGCGCGTGAGGAAAGGGAATAATTTTGTATCCCGTTTGCGGGGAAACCTCTTTATCATAACGTACATAAATAACTGTCTGTAAAATAAAGAGAACCGATATAATATAAAAATAAACAAAGGGTTGTTTCCGCGCCTTTACGAGTATTCTCGTCCGTGATGAATTTATTTATAGTACCTAAACCTTTCAAAGTATATTTCATTTATAAATATTAAGAAGAAAATCTTCCGTGAGTATTGTATAAAATAACATTTATTCTACGCATACAATAACCATGAGGAATAAATATTTTTATTGTATATTTCACAATTGAAATATATAGATATAAATATTTAGTAAAATTTTTAGGTAACAATTGATATGTACATACAAATTTAGAGCAAACATCATCTTATATGACTTGTCTCTCATCAATAAATAAATGACGTTTATTGTGAATTTGTAGGTACATACTCCTAACAATTATTGAATATTTACATTATTATCATTAAATAGAGTATTAAAAAATGATCGAAAAATTCAATAATAACTATTTAATTTTATAGGTAGTTGAAATAAAACATTTAAAAAAATTAACTCTTTTCACTTAAGCAAAATAATACGTATTTTACTTAATGAAAAATAATAAGAATCACATTTTTTTCGGTTATTATTTTTCTTTATTCACTAACATAATTAATATAATTTGAGTATATTGCTACAAAGCACGTAAGATACTTGATCTATTTATATTTGCACAAGTGATCCAGCTTTCTACATAATTAAAATTAAAATTTCCTCAAATTCAAATCAAGATGTAGATTAAAACTCTTATTTAATTACAATCAGCAATAATGTTATCCGAAATTGCTTAGATAAATTGCCAACAGTGTCTTGCCGAGTTAACTCGTTCGCTTAATCGAAACAGTCAAATTTTACAGGGCGTGACCCGAGGAGAGAAGTATACCCAAGAGTTTATTACAGTTTGCGTTGATCTTGTGTGATGTTGTAATTGTAATTTGAGTCTCAAAGTCTTAGGCTGTGGCCGCATATGGTACTTCTCCAGGTGTAAGATGGAGTGCCAGAAGTGGTTAAAGCAGAGGTCTTAAACTGCGGCCTTTAAAGAGTTTGCATTTTTATACGGACCGTGTCACATTTCTAGCAAGCATTTAGCCTCCGAAGTATTGATGCCATACTAATAAAAGACAGTCACAGCATTTTTTTTAGATAAATTATCATTTTATATGATTTTACTTTTGTATGATATTTAATATGCTTTTTAAGCGAACACTAATTAAACGTTATACATTATTCGTATGATAATAACGTCTATTAATTTCATGAACTGTCACTGGTTGGTAATCACCGGTAGGTCGACATCTTTGATATTACTTCTTTTTACATCTTAAGCTCCAGCAGATGATTCAATTACCATACTAGTATATTCTGATACATACAGGTACTAACATCCTCCTCTATTTCAAAAGGTTGTTATTCTGTCGCGTGGTGGTAGGATAAGGAGTAGTATAATAACACAGACTTTTTCTGAAGCACGTTGACATATATTTATGATAAATTTGATTTCCCGTTCGATCGTAAAACGGCGTTAATTTTGCTTCGATTGATCGGGACTTAACAATGTGATCTCGCGGACGATCGGCACCCGACTGGCGCGCGCTCGTGATGGGCAGTCGCACCGCGCCCCAAGTGGCGATCTACGTAACTACTCACCAAAATTCCAATACGGCGACACATGCATGTCGGTAAGCGAACATAAATAAGAGACGAAAGATTGTGCATAGAAGTTTTCGGTACCAGTCAGTAAGGGCTATAACATGCAGATGTCAATACTATCAAGCAATATAATACAACACACTTAAATTATATACATTTTCAAAAAAACGTATATAATTTAAGTTTAAGTTCTTTTCTTGATGTATTCCACATACTACATAAACTTCATTGTAAAATCTTTTGGATTGTGAAATGATTTTAAATTAAGCAAATTTTTGGCTGGTGGCAGATATTTGGGAAGGTATATATTTTTTATTTAATCAAATATAAAAAGATACATTTTTACACAGTAATTTACATTCCATCTTTTTTTTTTTTTTTCTTTTTTTTTAAATTCGCTTACCACACCACTTAAAGATAAGATATTGTGGTCATATCTTCCTTTTTAAGAGCTTAATTTTCATCAAATACTGATTAATTACAGCATAATAATGCATCGGATAATACAGCAAGTTGTTTTTATAGCACCCGGACTCTAATTTTTGATGCTATCGGAAACTATGCATAACACGTACCAGGAAGAGTTTTGAATTCAAAGATGATACGAGAAAAAGCAAGGAAAAAGATAACAAGATGAACTGTGTAGTCAAAATTTGTTTATAATTTAGAGGAAGAAATAAAAAAAAAATAGTTTTGCTTTGGTTAATTGTATCCTCTGGTTTGATACTTCTGTATTACATTGTAAAACCAGGTTGCGGTTTCTTATACAAATGTAGTAAATACATTCCCATAGATAGCTAAGATCTTACCGGTAAGGTGGGAGTAGAAGTTGGCGCCCTCCAAAAGGTAAGATTACAAAAGTTTTCATTGACAAGGTTGGAACGTTGCCGAATGAGGAAAGATTTCAATGATAGTTCGCATTCGGCAACAATAATACTTGTATTATATCATTGAGATGTATTTTTAATTTGAAAATTTCTTACATCTCTTTTTCTCATAGTTGATTTTTAGTTGAGATTTGCTACTTTTTTTCTAAATAAGTTTCTAAGTATTCTCCTTTGATGTTTTTTATACGAGTAACGAAACTACATTACACAAGTTTCTGTAAAAAAGACAGTTTAAATTACTCGTACTACTTTTGACAAAAATAATGAGAATACTAGAATGTAAAAATTTTAAGAATTCAGTAATAATATTTATTTTCATCAAAAAAAATCAGCTACTCATTGAACTCGTCAGTAACTAAATTCCGTTGATGTTTATTATACCCATTTATTTATAAAATAGGCTTTTGATTCATAGCGAGAGTTTCTTTCTTATTTGTATGTGCATACTATGTAATTAACCATTTCGCATCAGTTGTCGGTATATCAAAGATTCCCCGGCCGTTGACATCGGTTGACGTGAAAGTAGCAAAACGATAACTTTCAGACATCTACGGTAGGAAATTGGAAGTGCAGTCATTCTTCTTATCAACCTACATGTATTCTTTACAGGAATCTGTAAAGCATGTAAATATATATAGTTAGGTTTCGTCACAGAAGCGATTTTTCTGTAAGCCACATGTGTCAATGCCACCAAATGTATGGAGTTACATAATGAACGTTTGTTAAATATAATAGTTTTTTATGCATCATCTGATAGCTAAAGGATACAAGAACCAATGTGATATATGAAAATAGGTCAGATAAGTACATTTATGCTTCAAATACTAGTTTTAAGCAAAAAAAAATGGTTTGAAAATTTACGCCGTATTGACAGTATAATTTGTATTCCACCGAGCCGTAAGGAAAGGGTTAATGACATATCAATGTTTCATAATAATATATTTAATGACCTATGATTGTGTTTTTTGGTTCATATACTTTATAAAATAATCTAACTTTTTCAGCAAGTTTAACGTACTGTTGTCCTCGATATACTCTAAAAATTAAAGTAGTAATACAGTATTGCTACTTTATTAATATTGACATCCTCCTCTCTAAGTAAGTTATTGAATTGCGTGGTGGCAGGATGAGGGGCAGAAGAAAAACACACAGACTTTTACAGAAACACATATATTTTCATGATAAACTTTACAAACTTCCAGCCCTAGCGGAATAACATGCCGGGCCGGCCATAATACGACATCGTCGCGGTCGGCACACAACTAACTGGGCACCGGGCGCCATTGTACCCAGCCGATCTATATAAGAAGTCCTCCTAACGGCATTACAAAATGACAAAACATGCGTGTTCGATGAGCGAACGAAAATAAGAGATGAATGATTGTATATCGAGGAAGACCAATATCATGCTGATGTCAATATTTATCTGGGTTTTAAAATATTAATTATTTTATTTATTTAATAAACATTATATTAATTAAAAAAATTCTTTATAAATACCATTTTTCGTATTTTAAAATTGCTTACATAATCTATCTAATACAAATATTGTTACTTCCAAAATACAAAATATTATAAAACATGTTTCTATAATACTCTAAATATATAATTCTTTTGAATAATTTTGAAAAAAAGTCTACCAAAAGTGTTGTTTTATTTAATGTTCAGCTGTCACTAACACTTTTTATGTATGACAGAAAAAAGAAAAAAAGATGTTAATAATAATTATATGCCAAGCTTCACGAAGGTGAACTAGGTTCAACGTGCATGCGCGTGACGTTTCGACAGGTACACGTGTAGTTTCGCATTTCGAGATTTCCCCTCATCATCACATTCTCCTTTTCGGGCCTCACCTTGCCTGCGGGGGGGAGGTGGGCCTTTGCTCCTGGTTCTAATTCCTTAAAATGGAATCCAGAGTGAAACATGAATAAAAGGGCCCGACGCATCTTTACCGAAGGATTTGTCGCGGAAGGTCGCTTCGCATGGGGGAAAGACCCGCGTGTGAATGAAAGAATGATGAAAACTCCTGGTTGAATGGCATATTGAAGACTTACGTCTATTGAGAGGCAAGTCTTCTTTCTATTGAGAAAGAGGAGGGGTTAGAAAAACTCGTGTTTTGGTCATATTTCTTGGAAACTTTCTTCTTGACACATCTCGACAGAGATCTATCTATAGTATGGATTTATGTCAGCGTTATAATCATTCCATGTCCACTCTATATATGGAGCATAGGTCGCCATAATTCGAATTCGTAAAGTTCTATCACGTACTAAGGTATTGTGCTTCATCCCGTGTCCATAATTCAAATGAATAATTCCCGACGGATTTCTAATTGATCTAGATTCTAGACCCAAGGGTCTGAATAAAATCAACTATTTTTTATGCTCTTCTGCGACTCACCCATTGTAAGAAACATTGGCTTTTAGTGGGAAGCTTGTTGTTGTATATGCGGTATTATGTTTTGATCGAGTATAGTTTCGAGTTCTAGATTGTGAACATGGAGCTGAGAGAAGTTCCAGCATTGTCAAGGCGGAAACCGAGCACTCTCTACAATCCATCTCTCTCTATAATCTGTACGCAAATAAATGTGAAACTCTCGGCTATCTTAATAGTTTCATGTCTGCTGGTGAGATTTCGATCTGCATCATGGCTAGCGCTGTTGCATAGAAAAATTGTATTATTTACATCAATTCGCAGGAAATTTGCCTGCAACCTATTGATGATATCCTGCCGATCCCCAGAGTCCTAAATATATTTTTGATGTATCATCTTTATTTTTATCACAAAAACGAAATCGTAAATACGAGTTAATAGTTAAATAAAAATAATCCATTCTATCAAGTATAAATATGAATAAGAGAGGTCGAATAGTATCCAATGTATTTAAATATCGAAATATATATAAATTATCAGTCGATTCCGCTTGATTGGGACACCATTTAATTGGGATAGCCGATTAGTTTGGACAAATCTCAAAGATCATAAACCAAACCAAGAAAGCAATAGTAAATTTATATGTTTAATCGGGACTACATTCCGTTTAATTGGGACAGAAAATTTAAGATCACAGCACATATTATGTTACACCAGCGGTCGGGGAACTGGGGTAAATTACCCCAAATGGGGTAAAAATATGTTTTTTGGGGTAATAAGGAAATTTTTTTGTGTTTGCTATTTCATAAAACTTACTATTTTCATGTAACTTTTTTTTTATTTTCCGTGTAAATTAATTCAATAAATAATGTTTATTTAAATATACTGATATCAGCTTGATATAGCTCCTTAAGGCCGATGCCGTAAAGCCTCAACAAGCGATCTTTTGTCTATTATTTTGGTTCGCTTGCGTGACATCTACATCGAATGTTAAGCGGTGTTTGCATACGCCAAAATAATTGTTATGACAGTTGGTCCATTAACAGTTGGTACAACTGTCCTCTTGACGGGTGGTACCGCCGAAATGTGAGAGCGCGGCTGACAGGAGAACGCGCGGGTAGTTAGTTGAAGTTTGACTCGCGCCCGTCACAGTGCGCGCGTCCTGTGCGTTCGCTGTGGCGGGCGACGTTTGTGACAATAAACAAATAATATGTGAAACAAGTGTTTATATTGTAAGCCTGATCCTGCATCCTTCATCCAGTAAACCGATGTCCATAAATGGAAGAGGAGGATATCAATACATTGACTGTCTTCTTTTCGAAATGGGGGAAGGGGTAATATCGACTAACGCAAAAATATTTTGGGGTAATATCGACTTACGCAAAAATATTTTGGGGTAATGGTTAAAAAAGTTCCCCAACCGCTGTGTTACACATATTCTCAAGAAAATATATTTACAAATAATTTGATATGATGCGTTGTCGCACATTATATTTTTCAAAAATTTGAGCCTTGCCAAAATGCCAAGAAATGATTTGACACTTTCCAGTAAAATTGCTTTGCTAGATAAAATAAAAAGCCAGCCACTAAATACAAGTTATCGTCGGCTCGCCGAGATAACTGGTGTAACAAAATCTACCATATCGCGTGTTTACGCAAGAAAGTCAATTGCGTGAGGAATTGGTATTACAATTATTTTAATTAGGATATTTTTTCTTAAAAGTTTATATTACATATTTGTAATTTATATCATAATTTTATTACCTATATGTAACTTACAGTTTCCAAGAGTTTGTAAAATAAAATTATTGAAAAAGATATGCATTGTTTAATTTTATGTGTGTATTACTGGTTAATGGCCTTAGTTGCCAAAACCAAATAAATGAATTTAAAAAAATGTGAAATTCGCTTATTTAGGACAGCCGCTTAATTGGGACAAAATGACCAAGTCTCGATGTGTCCCAATTAAGCGGAATCGACTGTATTTACGTATTTATTAAATATACATATACTATACATAAAATTCTTTTAAACGCGTCAATTCAAGCAGAAATATAACGGCAGAAGCGGGATGCGAACCGCGGACCTTGGAAACCAACTATGCCCAGGTATTCATACCGCTCAGCCAACTTGGCTATTGCTATGCCTGAGCTGACTCACGTTGGAACTAGTATTTATGTCATTGTTATCATCGTATGATAGATGTCGCTATAGTATATATTCAAAGTATGTATCTTTTTATTTTTTATTATTCAATCAGTCTCCATTTATTCACAAGCTTAATATTATTACTTTCTGACAGTCTATTTATTTTAGTAAGTACCACTCGGGTCTCGAAGCAAACTATATATTGAATGGATGAAAAACGACTACTTATAGGTCCGACACGGACTTTATAACCAATCATTTTACCTGTGTATTATATTATATGTGTATATATAAATATTATAAATTATATATATAATATTTATTAAACTTCTATTGAATCAATAATCTCGACAAAAAATCTTGGAAATAAGCACAAAAAAAAATTATTTGGGAAGTAAATTAAATGACATAGAAGATGGCATACATTGAAGTGAGCCATTTTACTTAATTATAATTAATACGAGTTGCAGTCAGAGTTGTCAGAGGCAAGTACGTAGTTGGACGTTGAGGAAGAAGTTTAGTCGTAGAGTTTCTTGACAATGTTATGTAAAGGGCACGGTAGGGGTGGTTCTATAGTTGGCAGCATTCTAATTTTATTACGGGTTGACAGGATGTCGTTAGCCATTGTTTGAAAGACCATATAATGGGTAAGCCGACAGAGATATAATAAACCTTCACGTGGATGTTGGCTTGGCGAACTTGAGAAGATAGCTCAACGCTGTGTGTGAAAGTTGATCTAATATTTAACCCTTTCTCCGCGTATGATATCTAAGAGTATAACCGTAATGAGTTAACGAATATATTATACTATTGTATTACTGGAATTCTTCTTATTGTGATGAACCGTGCTTGGAAAATTTCTCCTTCTATCTGATAAATTGACCGACGGTCATCTTCTTGATAAATGGGCAGCATATTAATCAATTCTGAATATGACCTCTGCAACGGCAGTTAAAATATCAGCTAGAATGAGAATTTTGCCACACACAGCTCAAAACTAACTCCATAATTCCAAATCTGTTCGTGGAAAATTAAAATTAAATAATAAATTGCTGAATATATAATAAAATCCATTTGAATTGAAAATTTCAGACAAAAATTGATATATTTGTTTGACATGAAATATATTTAAACATGAAATCATTAAATAACTTCTTAGATTTTCACAGCCAGATTTGATATTGTGACTTTTTGGGTTTAGCCACTAGCAGAGCATCTGGATGACACCGGACAAAAGTTTTCATTTGAACCAGAAATCGTGGCTCAAACGCAAGGAAAATATGCAAGCCTAGTAAGGGAAGCCATTGAAATCAAAAGACATCCCATCAACATCAACAGGGATGACAGCTTGATTCTTAAAACAGCATGGCTCCCGCATCTAGCAAATGCTCAAAAACCTGTACAGACAAGCAAGGACAACCACAGTCCGACATGTCGTTCGTAGAGGTACTTAGAACTTACGTTCTTAGAACATACGCATAATAATTGCGTATATACTACTGTATGGAAGGAATAATTAACGAAGGTTTTGCAACACTCAACACTGAAAAAACTAAAAAGCAGCAGTTTATATATATCTCCCCAAAATATGTGTCAATAGTTTTTAAATAAATGACGGTAATACGCCTTAGCAAACATAGCTAACAATCCGCTTTGTATATACGTGTGTTGCTTCTAAGAGACGTTTAAGTAAAAAGAAATAGAGTTTTATTAAATTTTGAGGTTAAAATAACCGCAGTATTATAAATAGACGTTATCTTTCGATCAAAAAAGGTAGAGTTGCCAACTTTTGGGGCCCATTAAAAATGCGCGCCCAGACTCCTGTGAAGTGGTCGCCGGTTACTTACAAACTCCACCTTACGCACGTTAATATTTATTGGCTCCGGACCGAGGGGCGGTAAGCCTTTCAATTATGCAATTACCCGGGAAGGGGGATGGGGGCGGATAAAGAAAATCGCCACCAGACCGCCCACCCGAGAGAACCGCCCATCCAATTTGGTAGACAACTTCATCGCAAAAATTCATCGCAAACAATAAAAATTATGTACGAATGTGGATAAACTCTGATTGCGAAAGAAATTACTTTTTGGAGCTCTGATAACATGATACTGATCGAAAGACTATCGATGTAGGGGCCTAAGCTCTGTCAGCATTTCAAGTTTATGATGAAGAAACAATCTTCCATATACTCATATAGACCACAAAAGAAAATTAAACATAGTCAAAAACAGAAAGGCTTAGAAAGTTAAAGTATTTCATCAACATACATTGTGAGAGTTTTTAATCCTTTCCTTGCGGCTCGGTGGTATACAAATTGTACGTGTGTCAATAAGAAGTGAATTTTTCATTTTTTTTGCTTAAAATTAGTTTTTGTAGCATAAATGTACTTATATGACCTATTTTAATATATATCACATTGGTTCTTGTATATTTTAGCTATCAGATGATGCATAAAAAAACTATTCTATTTAACAAACGTTCATTATATATACTCCATACATGTGGTGGCATAAACACATATGGTTTACAGAGAAATCGCTCCTGTGATGAAACCAAACGATATTTATTTACATGATTTATAGATTCCTGTAAATAATACATGTTGTTTGATAATGGGAATGATTGCAGTTTCAAGTTCCTACCGTAGATAGCAAAACGATATGTAGTATATATATCGATATATCACGGCTGCCGATGTCAACGGTAGGAGAATCTAGACGGCATACATTTCAATATCATATGCTTATACAGCACCATGGTCTATTTATTTGAAAAAAAAACGTGCCTTGTGAAGTTGTTTAGAATATAACATGTACCCAGTGCCGTAGTTCCTACTGTAGATGACACAATGAGTACTGAAAGTAGCAAAACGATATATCACGGCTCCTGATCTCAACGGCAAGGGAATTCTGGACGGCATATATCGACAACCGATGCGAAAGGGTTAAAAACACATTTGGATGCTTTGGTAAGAGTTCACAACTCAATTTTGTGGCAAATTGATTGAAAGAAAAAAAATTAGTCATAGATATACCAAAAGGTATTGACCTTTGATGAATAAAAACGCTCTAATTAATTAAAAAGTTACTATCTTAGTCTCAAAAACTACAAATGTCATATTATTATGTACTCAGGATACTGCCCAGGTCATTGGGACTCATATTTGCACCTAGGTAGACCTTCAAGTTCAAAATTTTATTTGGAAATTAACAGAACTGTGTGGCAGCAAAAAATTGTGGGACCATATGTTCCAGGTATGGTTCGGATACGGAAGAAAAAAAACTTTATTAATAGTCTAAGCATTATGTCAACGAAGCTCTATATAAATTAATTAACAAAAATCATTTAATACTTATTATTTAAAGATTATAGTAATTCAATGTAAGAAAACGATGAATTTTCAGTGGCGATGAAAGTTTGGCACACTGGCTATATCGTTTCATCCGCGGGAGCTTTTTTCACTCTAAAAAGCTTTTACACTGCCGTTTTTCAGTACAATTATTTGGTTTTATGTGATTCTGGGGTTTTGTTAATGCTTCTTTTATTCTTATTGCATACAAAAAGCTCTATTCAATAAGTTTTCGGCGTTTCAATGTGAGAAAATTTACTAAAAAAATCGCGAAAGTTGTTGAACAGAATAAGGTTATAATTATAATAAATATATACATATATAAACTTAATTTTTTGAAGTCTATTGCTGAGTCAATATCAATTTATCAACGTACAAATCGAGATTGATAATATATTTAAATATTACACCAATATAAGTCATAAAATATTTATTTTATAAGTATGTAATTAAATATCCACATACCATAATGCAAAAAATTCTTTATACGCATCAATTCGTCAGAAAAAATATCGGCAGAGGCGGGATGTGAACCAGCGAACCTTGGAACCAACCATTTGTTCAAGTTCATTACCCTTGACCGCTCGACCATCAACTGCCCGATCTGCTGTATGGAATATGTTGCATTTATGCCATTGTTTATCATATACCGATAGATGTCTCTATAGTATATATTCAGAGTGTGTATATTATTAGTTTTTATTATTCACTCAGTATACATTTATTCACAAGTAATAGTATGTGTATATTTAGTTACTTATAAGATTGTAATATAGTCAATGATCTATAAAACTAGATTAGAATATTGAAATAATAAAATAATTAATATAAGTCTTCCATTACTAATGCTAACAAATCTCTTAATCTAGTAATTGAATTAAATCATCTAAAAGACAAAGCAAACTAATTGAAAGTATTGAGGAAATAATTAATAGAGTCGGAACTTAAAGGGTATTAAATTATCAGAGTGAATGAAATTTGCATTTTTGTGTAGGGTCTAGGACTAAAGGGATAATCCATCGAAAGGTCACATAATGGAAAGGTTCTTAAATCTTTGTTCAACTTGTTGAACACGATTTATTCAGATGTCAAAAAATTTAATGGGACTAAAATATTATACTCTTCAAATACAGAGGGGCTTAGAACGATGACGTCTTAATTTCAAGAGAAATATCTTTCTTGAATTTATTTTTAGACTCACGAACACCAAATTTTTACTTTTTTTTTTGCAAATTTTCTATAAATAAACAGAAATTTGATTGAAAGTATTCATCAATATAAAATTTCAAGCAATTACTTGTTTTGAATAAAAAAAATCGCTAATTTAAAAAAAATACTATTAACTCTTTCATTACGGCTCGGTGGAATACAAATTATACTGTCATAAACACATAAAACTAGTATTTGAAGCATAAATCTACTTACCTGTTTTATTTTCATATATCACATTGGATCTTGTAACCTTTAGCTATCAGATGATGCATAATAAACTATTTTAATAAAGTAACAAAACGATATATTACAGCAACCGATGTCAACGGTAGGGGAATCTTAGACGGCATATATATCGGCTACCGATGCGAAAGGGTTATTACATAATACTTAACTTATTATTTTTTAAATCATATACAGTTTATGTAAAACATTATATTCTTGTTATGAATGGATGCTTAACATCAAATGTGTGCAGGAGGATATTCATAGATATTCTTGAAAATTTTAATTAATAAACGCACACGTATATATACTACAGCTGCCTTCTCTTCAATTCTCTTGTTATTGATCTAAGGTCAGTTAGGATATTTAATTAATATATAACTCTGCAGAGATTCTAGTACCGAGATGATTTGGAACGATTCAAGAATCATGCTAACTTTTATAGTTATACTAAGATAACTATACTAGAAATATACGCACATACACAAATGTGCGTATATTTCAATTATATGGTAAAATAAAAAAAAAATCGTTAAAATGCTTATTTTTATGGTAAAAAGGTGAAAAAAAAAACTCATTCAAATATTGCACTTAAATTATCTTTTTCTTAAAATATATTATACAAATAATACTGTATTGAAAATTTGGTTCATATTTCTATACATAATACCCTAAAAATGGGAATCAATATTCCACCCTGAATGTGAGTTGAGAATTAAACTTTTTATTTCACTTGTGTAAGAAACACAAAGGCACAGTGATGTATATAATACCTTTATAGGTACATTGTATTCGCTTTGAAGGATTTCTGACGAAAAGAGCTATCTTTCTTAATTCCTCTTTCTTCAGCCGATTTCTTATACCCAAGCAAAATCTGTTCGAATCTAAACCTTTTTTTGACTCTTTGTTTTTCCGCTCTTTGTTATCGTGATTTTAATTCAGGCCTTATGTTCTTAGCGTCGACAGAAAACCATAAAATTTTATGTAAAGTACAACACATGTTTTTTCGATTTTTTGCGATTCGTGCTTTTCAAAAAAGTCAAAGCAAAAAATTGTAACATTTCATGTTTTTTTTTTCGTTTACTGTTATCAAAGGATATAAAAATGTTTTCTACGTTTATGTCTTCACGTTAAAAATGATTCAATGGTTTCAATTGACTGCCACATTTCAAAGTAATTATGCAGTTAGTTTGTAAGGCTTAATCTTTATTCGTCCATTTAACCGCTCGATTTGCCTTTGTAAAAGCCAGCCTCTACTTGGCTGTTTAATTCTCTCAACCTCTTTTCGGCTTTGGTCGGTATTGGGCAATTTAACCTTTGTGGGTCTTCATTAGGGCTGCCCATCGATAGATTGAGAGATAATGCTATTTTTATTAAGATATAACTGCGAATTTACCTACCAATAGAAGAATAATTAAGCCTAGTAAAACTATTTAACTCATTATATTAAACCACTTACAAATTGGTTATCTCTAACTAAAATGTTATTACATCCAAAAGCTTGTAGATACGAGTATAATTGAACATCCTTAAAAATAAAAAGGGCTTATAAACGAAATCTGTAGTATATTTATCTGCAAGTAGTCTTTTTGTGTGTTTACTATAAAATATCTTCAATTAAAATAAATATACAGATACTAAACGTATAAATTCTCAGGTATTTGTGGAGCTGAAAAAATTCGGTGGTTGGAGCTTAGTGATAAAGTTCCTGCTTACAAAGCCTGATGTCATGCCTTACACTTTTGACAAATCTTAATAATAATTCCAATAAATTTCTAAGCTCTATAAGAATTAGAATAAGAACGGCCAGTTGGTGTGTAATTGTCACATGTAAGATTTGTTTTTGTCTTTTCATAATATTTAGAAGTAAAGGAAAGTTGTCTTGTAAGCATCACCCATTAATATAGATTTCACGTAAAAATAGGCGATGTGTGAATTCTGTCTTGGATAAACTGTTCTCACACAGCAAATGAAAAGCGTTATATAATTCACGGATAAGATTTCTCTTTCACCGTAAATTGGATTCTCACCTTTTTTTTTCAAGAAATGTATTTACATTTTTCAAATTGTTCAAGCCCAATTACTTAAGCTGCATATCATTTAGACATAGAACGAAGTGTGATAAAAGTGTAACGCATAAATTTCTTCCATCACTTTTTATAAATGTTTCATCAATCACTAATCGTTGAATATTACGAGTAAAAGATGCCACTAAAGCAACATCCAATTGTTGTTACTATGTCGTTGGCAATATTATGTTTGCAAATTAAGTATGCAAAGTAAATCAAGATGCTGCAAAGTTTCTTATTGCTTTTTATTAACGCCGCTAGAGAGGTAGAGAGAACCGGTGAACTATTTTCATTATTCTCTGAAGCTAAAGGGGGCGCCCATAGTTCAGTACCGGGGTGAGTTAACAAGGAAGGGTTAAGTCCACATCCAAGTTTGTTGGCCCATTCGATGCAGTTGTTTTAAAACTTCCCCGTAAGCCTTCGCGCTATTATACCCAAAAGCCGTTTCCTTAACATCCGCTGACGATAGCTCGGATACTCGAGGATCCAAAATGAACCGGTGTACCAACAAAAGGATATTAATTGGACCCAAAAATCTGCTCTCAGTCTTGTGCACAAAAACACAAACAAAAAGTGCGCAAGTCAATCTCAAAGATCAACAGAAGAAAATTGAATTTAAAATTTGAATAGCAAGTTAAAAGTATACCTTCTTCACTGTAAAATTGTTAAATATTATTGAAGGAAGGAAGACAATTATTTATATGGTGACACCGTATTTATAGATTTTGTGTAAAGAAGTTGGAAAAATTATAGATTTATGATGAAATATTATCTGAGAACAACACGTATAAAAGTTATTTCAAAATGGACGTTGCAGACATGAAGAAGAAGGAAATGGACGTAAACTTCAAATATAAAGCTTGCGTGGATTTTTAATTAATTTATATACATAAATTATTTTAATAAATAAGCTTTGACTTAAGCTGATATTTGTGCTAAAATTAATTATTTTATATTTTAATGTCAGATAATTATATAGTAAAGCGGTAAATGGACGCAATAATAATAGTATAATAGTAAAGCCGCAAATGTAAGTGTTTTCATTATTTGCAATGTTGGATATCGTCTTGCTTTTTTTGGACTGAATTTTAAATAACTGTCATGTGGCTGCATTTTATTCTCATTGTACAGGTAATTAAATATAATAACAATCCTGTTACCATTAACGACTCATTGTTTTAAGATATGAGCGCGTAGAGTTCTACTCGTAGGCTCAAATTATTTGAAGAAAGCATTCTACCGATAAAAGGCAACAAATGAAAGCACAAAGCTTGAGAAATGGAAGAAAAAGCACGATTTCTCGCTTTCACGTGCACGCATTTTGGAGGAAACTTGCAAGATAAACGTATGAGAGAGAGGCAGAATAAACTTTTTTTTATTGGCTTTACAAAGTTTAACTAGCCTCAAAATATATGATTTTTCCAGATATTTTTTCCTGAAAATGGTCGGGATAGAGTGTTCTTTTCAGAAACTCTCTTCCCGACCACGAAGATGGCCTTGTAAATTATTTTTACTAACTGATATATATTCTTAAAAGTATTTTAAATAATTGTTTGTTAAGTTAAATTGAAGTTCGTGTTTTATTATTTACAAAAAAATAAATAAAATACAAACCAAGTGCACAGAATTTCATATTGTTATCATCATAAACAAACAATAAGACAGGTCTTTAAAATCATAAAATGTTAACAATGCAGACTTGACGTTTATATTTATGTGTCCATTATTTTAATGCACCCTCAGTAGTTATGGCCATTGTCTCAAGATGTAAATTAATTATCCTTTTAGATTTTTTAAAGGATTAAACTGCTGAATTATGAGTTAATCTCTCGGGTATTGAGATAAAGCTTCAGAGGACGTCGATTAAAAATGATTAACGTGAGCTTACCTTGTCCGCCCTTCCCCAGGAAATTGGTTCGCGACGGAAACGGAAGGGGCTGCCCGCCCACTAATTGTTTTCCCCGATGGAAACCTAAGCTCAAATTTCCGGCCACGAGACTTCTTTGTTAGAAAAAAGCAAAAGTTTTTTACAAGTACGCAGAGATTTTAAAAATAACTGAAATACGAAAGCCATTCTATCAAAAATATAATACCAAATGCCCAAATTTTCCTTAACAAAAAGTACCTAGTAAAAAATTGAAGGATAGTATTTCACGTTTTCGCAGGATTATAATTTCGATGTAAATTTGTATTTTATTTCATACTTCGTAATATTCCATAGATAATGTATTGGAATGTAATGAAGTTTGATGCGGTTTTTGTTCCATTATTTGAATCTTACTTACAAGAGACAATTTAATATTTTTTTTATTGGGGATTTAAGAAGAGAGTTAACAAACTATGGCAGTTCTTGTAAATATATATTTTAAGGCATGATTGCACCTTATTCAGCATAATTATATATAAAAATGATTATTGATAACTGAATGTAAAAGAGTTTATATTGTAAGTATACAACCAGATTCATGATCTTTATCGTTAAGTCAGTATTTAATGGCTTTCTGGTAGAGTTGAGCCGCTTTTAAAAATAAAATGGCTTAAGTCTTAGAGGCGTTGGAAAAATCATTTTACCTCTTTAAAAACGATTAGTCAATCACCCAAAACATGTCATGGATACTACAGAAATTCCCCAGGTTTCTGCTTTGGGGATCATTGGGAATAATATGTGTTCCTAGGTGGAAGTTCAGTGCAGATATTTATAGAAATGAGGCATAGACAGTGCCAAATGATAAAACTATTTGGCGGCATTGTGGTGACCATATGTATTTAAAAAAATAATAAAAAATAGCCAAGCATTCCTAATAATAATATCACGTCGAAATATTTTATCCAAATAACACTTTCGTAAAGTAACAATACAATTTCCAACAAAAACTTGTATCTTGAGTCCGGATCTTTTGTTCAGGTTTCAAAATTGAGAATTTTATGACATCACGTAGTGAGGAGGCTCCCTCACCCTAGTTTAGAGGACCAAATCCTTCTCTCGTTAGTTCTGAATCTACAACCCTTGTTTTGGGTATTCCGTTTTTGCCGAGTCACTTAGGGCAAAGGTTGAAGCACGTAAGACAAAAAACATAACGTACCATTTGTGCTGTGCATAATAACACAAATTATCGTAAATTTTTTTTTATAAATGTTTTTAGTAATTATCCTTACTTCTATTTAGAGAACAAAAACCATAAAATATTCCACTGTAAGCTTGTAAATGTATTTACTCGCACTAATTTTAAGCATTAAATATTTATAAAGAAATATAGAGTTATGATATTATGTATGTTTTTACATTCATTTCGAGATTATTTTCAAATACTTCCTAACTTGTTTGAAAATGGATTAAAATGAACACGCTTTATTCACTTACTGAAATATTGTGGTTTCGCCTTCAATGAATGTTTCATCGGTTCTCCACATGTATAAACATACTGTTTGAATGAAGCTATGAAAATAATCTACAAAGTGTAATTACAATAAAAAGATATATAGCGTAGTACCGAATGTGAATTAAGGAAGTAGTTTAGACCAGTATAAGCTATCTTATAGTGTTGTTATATTTAAAACTTAAATGATATATGAATATTAACGAAATATTGAAGTTTTTAGTATTAAGCTGCTAATAATATGAATGAGAGCGCTGTAAACAATATTTTCCCTTAAGTGTAATATATAGTAAGTGCTGAAGTTGAAATCATGCCAGTTTAAATAAAAAACCATTTGAATATAAACACAAAAATATTTTATATATTAGAACATATTGTGCTACGGAATGAAGAATATTGTCAATGTATTTGCATAAAAATGTAACGCCAAAATAATGATGTATTTTGAAAATTAACGAGCGCAACGAGACTTGAAAACTTGTCCATTCACTTTGCCGTTTTCAGGCGTTTCAGTGATTTATTCCCGCGTATCGGATGAAGGAAATGATGACAAGTCGGCAGAGTATTTTACGCCTCGTCGATAAATAACTTTTATTGCCGGGTAACTTACGCGTGCTGCACAGCTCTCGAGAACTTTAAATGAAAGCCTTCGTAGGTTGTGGGCGCGCGCCAAGAGGAACTGTCCGCTGAAAGTTTGTATCTTTTATTTTTTCAGCAACTTCCTCGCGTGCTGGAGGTAATGGAGAAGCCATTGATTTATGAATTTCAGGAGACTATATGAAATAAGGGTTGTGATTTTTTATCAGGTTATAATTCGCAGCTTTACTCGATTGAAACAAAATGGCCTGCATCGTCCTCATTATTTTTTACGGTTGTGAATCTTGGCATATTAACAAAGCCTTAATACAGTCGTGTAATGGTTTTCAAAATCAGGTGCCTACGTAAAATATTGTAGGTACGATGGTTTCAATTTGAAAAGAATGACGAGGTGAGATGCATACTTCCATACTACAGTCGGTCAAGAGGCAATGGCGGACCTGCTTAGGACATACACTATGGATGTTGTAGGAGAGCATAAGCTACAGCAGACCTTTTTTCAAGCCCTCGCTCTCGCATCTTTCTGGGAGGTCGTTGAAAATTATACCTAGAATGTACAATCTATGTCAGGCTCAGCTGACATTGAATGAGGCGATGACTATGGCAAATGATAAAGCTTTATGGCGGCAGTTCGTGACAACCATATGCTCCAGTTGGGGGAGCGGACATTGTGATGATGATAGTATTCAAATATTTTTATTACTGAATGAAATGAAATATAACTTCTTAGACTTTCACGGACTGATTTTGATATATTTATCAACCCTAAAGCTGATCCCTGCAACTGCAATCGAAATATCGAAGATAATACTTTTACTAGACTAAGAAATACAGGTACCGTACGTATTCAATAAAATATTAAATACTACGTCTTCCTTTTTACAGACTCCAGTGGCTTCCACTTTATTAGAAAAGAAGGAACAGAGAATCTAATCGAGTAGGTATCAGGAAACGGTTTTCGAATGCTATTTTAATAGCTATGTTTCCAACTACATATAATAAGACTTAATAACATAAAAATAATGATTCCTTTCACTATAGAAAAACACATACAACTTTGTTTGACTGTTATTTGTGCAACCATAGTAATTTTTGATTACCAGGCTGTCAATATTTTTCGTTCACATTAAATTTGTATTAAAAAACGATATATTGTTGAACATGACAAACTCTTAATTGAAATAAGCGGATAGTTTAAATATCTGTATGTAAATCCTCTGATATCTACTTTGCAGTCTCTTTGGAGATTGATTCACTATTTAACATGAGATGGACCGGTCGGGAGGTGCGGGCGCCGCGACGCCGAATTACTTAAAACATTTACCCAGGCGTTCCTATAAAGCTATAAACAGTCCCGCTAAAGCAGTAATTCAAAGTCTTATCTGACGATTATGGCGATTGAGCTAAATTAACGCTTTTATACTGCAGATCGTGCTGATTGCTTACTGCTCAATTAAAAGTGTTACAGCTTAGTGGCAGCTGGATGGAATTTAAAAGACTGATTTAAATAAATAACAACGTTTTTAATGTGAGACATTTCGATTGAATAAGTTTGTTTTATTGCCCGACTCTGTAAATTATAATAAATAGGTAGGTATATTTTTCAACTGTAAAATTATAAGGTCTCTGTAAAGTTAAGTTCACGTCAACCTTGTAGATATTATAATAATGCATACATAACTATTAAAATAATAAATATGTGGCATACTTCAGTTTTATCAATTATACCAATTTTGGTATCTATGCCTTGTCTATTAATGTTTGCCTTGTATGTTCCTTGATGTCGGTAGAATCGCAGTCACCAGAAGTCACTTCAAGTGCTATCGCACCTATCAAGGTGGGAGTTGAGCTGGCTTTATAATAAGCAGATAACCATACCGATCAGCTCTTCTCTCTTCACTTTCGACGCCTCTGTAACCTGATCATTAAGCGTCGCCCGCCGGAGAAACCAAATCATATAATATTTATCATCAATTATTCGGAGAAAAATAAACGGCGGTCATAGGGATTCGACCCACATAGCGTTACAACATGTCTAGTTCTATGTCCAAAGCACTGACCATTAGTGAACTTACTCCGCATCATCTTTCGTAATATACAATATTTACGCTTTCAGAGATCAAACCCACGTCTTCTTGCTTGTTAGTCGAGGTCTCTATATTTTGCCCATACCCTTGATTTATTTTTAAGAAAATTTTCTTTCATAAATTTGTTTATTATTTTCTTTTGGATTTCTTTCTTGGTAAAATAATTTTCTATTGAATAATTTACCGAGTTTATCAAGTCTTAGGCTTTTTTCGTCTATTTATCGATTACTTGCCTTAGACCTATCATACTTATCTTTATTCCTCTTTATCCATTTCTTCGCATTTAGCCTTGTCCCATTATCTGCTCGCCATTTGGTCTTCAGTTACTGAAATAGGACGATTCTTCCGCATCGATCATCTTGTCTACGACAGACGTTCCTTGTCTAATACTAGCCAACGCACGTTTTTGAAGTAAATATCTAATATTAGGTAAAAAAAAGCTGGAGCATAAAATCGACATATATTTCTAAATTAAGTTTATATTTAGCGTTATGATCCTCACCTCTTCTTAATTAAGCTCTGCATATTGGAGTTCCATCGAGTATATTTATATATAAACCTATTGGTCTTCTAGCAAGAAAGTTAAAAAAATAGCAGCTGTTGTTTATGCTATCTTTCGTCGTTATTGAAAAAAAAATGCTTAAATTATTTGAATTAAAACTATATATATGTAATATAGTACATTGTAACTGTTTATCAAGGCTGTATTTGAATTAAAAGGTACATAAATGTTAAATTACTCTTTCTTTTGCATCTTTTAAGAGTAGCCCTATAAGATGCAAAAGAGTTTGTATACCTTGGAAGTACGACCACCTGGGTTGGCAGAACAAAAAGAGAAGTCAACAGACGCATACATCAAGCAAGGCTAGCGTTTAATAAAATAATGAAAATTCTTGAGTCATTATTATTAATTTAAAGCTCCGCAAGCAACTTGCCAAAAAAAATGTTTGGAGCATATTAATGTACGGCTGTGAGACATGGTGCTTATCTAAAAGTGATAAAAAAGGTAATAGACCTTAGAGATGTGGTCATACAGAAGAATTCTCGGAATTTCCTGGAGAGACCACGTCACGAACAATGAGGTTCTCAGCATAATCAAGGAAGATATGCACCTAGTAAGAACCATCTCAGCGAGGCGAGCCCGATGGATCGGTCACATCATGCGCCACGATGGTCTTCTTCGCGACATCGTTGAAGGGATGGTTGAGGGTAGAAACTGCAGAGGGTGCCCTAGACGAGAGTATTTGCAGCAAGTGTTCAAGGACATGAGTTGTAGCTCTTATGCTGAGCTAAAAAGGATTTCAGAGGATCGAGAAGAGTGGAGATCGAGATGCAAGATTTCGTTGCTGCAAACCAATCCGCCGGATTGATACTACGGAGAAGAAGAAGTTTTAAGATATCGTTGCTTAGAATTATGTCCGCCCAGTAATAAATATGTTTTATTTTGAATTTTCTTTTTTGCAATTTCAGCACAAATAATTAGCTGAAAATCAAACTTTTTGGTTTTTGGTGCTCCGCAAAAAACCTAACTGATTACATTTTATTGTAAACAACTGTTTCGAGCCTGCAATTGTCTTTGAAACGGCAAGTATAAACCTACTATTTGTGAAGAAACTCTCATTGTAAGCGAAACCGCAATCTGAAAGTATGTGGATAAATACTGCTCTACGTGATCTACACTAAATTATCATAAAATTATTCAATCGCTTAAAGTTGATCTCAAAATGGCTGCTAAGAATATAAATAATATTTTGATAACTAAACTCCCTGAAAGAACGCTGAGCATCACATTTTGACCGAAATCAGGTATTGATTTATGCCAAATTAAATAATACCCATTTATTTTAGAAAAAAAATGATAAGTATCCAATAATGTTCCAAAAAGTTATAATTTTCTATCATAACATGTTTCAAAAGCATAATTGATTCTTAAAAAATATCTTTAGGGATATGTTTATACGAGTACAACGTTCTGTAAGGTAACCATTCAATTAAGCAAGAAAAAAAATGTTCCAGTGTACTTGGGTTTTGAATCCGAGTATTTTAGAATTCTTAGAATTTTTCAAACACGTTTATTTTTTAATTGAAACATTTTTCTTTGAAACGAATAAACATTATATGTGCCGCAGAGATTGTATCATCGCCGCTTTCGGCTTAGGGTTTTGACGTCTCATCAAGTGTTTTCCGCGAGAGCCAATAAAGCACGGAGTAAAAGAAATTAATGTCAAAAAATTATTATAAAAGAGTGACTGGCAAGCCGAGGGCCATATTAATATTCACTCCATCTGGCGGGAAAAACAAGAAGGGCGCAAGAGGGACGGAAAGCCCTCCACAGAATCCCTCTCTCTGTCTCTCCTTTGCACGCGAGGCTTTGATTAAATCGTAGGCGATCAGTCGTAGACCGGAGGCCGTTGAGAGAGCATCTCGTCGAGTTTTCTCAACAAGAGTGTTGCAATGTTTCGCTGATTACTCTATGGACGAAACGAAACGAAGTTTACATATTAATACAGCAATCTATGTTCACTCCAACGTATCTATTGGAATAAAAATAAAATAATAAATAAATAAAGTAATTTTATAAATATTATGTATTAAATAATTCGAGTTGAGTACGAAAAGAAAATAAATGAATGAGATTTTTTCTAATATCAAAAATATATTTTACGCAATTCCTTTCATCTTTGTGAATAAAGTAAAAGAGTGGTTCATATAATAACTGTAAAAATATTAATTAATTTAATTTAAAAATCAAAATTGTTTTTTTGTATTTTTTTTTCGTTAAAAGATGTGGTGTGCATGCCGGGTATTTATTTTTGCCAGTGGTGTAGAGTATGTGGCAGGGTGGTAATTGTTAGCAATCTTGCCAGTTGCCAGTGATGGTGAATAAGAATGAATGGCCCATATTCATCATGACCACACTGCTGCCGGCAATATGCAAGGTAATTTATCCGCATTTTTATCTAAGGTTTATTTTATTTATTTAATTCGGAAAAATGTGCCGAATTTTTCACGCAGCAGAACAAAGTAAAAACCCTTCATTTCTACAATGAGAATAAAAATATTTTATTCTTGATTTACTGCTAAACATGATTGAACTATAGAATTTTTTCGTTTTAAAATTATTAATTAATGGTTAAAGTTGTTTTTTTTTTGTTAAAGTTGAAAAAATGGTTAAATATTGGAACCACCATAAAGTATTTTATCTAATTACAATTCAAATGCCATTCTATTGACCATTCTTTTTTAATTGAAAGATCAAAGTCAATTAATAAGAAAAAAAATCATTTTTAGCGTTAATATATTGGAAATCACTATCTTTTAATGCTCTTCTGCTAAAATATTTTAAATTATTTTATTATTTGAGTGATTTTTAGAAAACGTTTTGAAAATATTGTTAATTTAATGCTGTTGTCAGCTTAAAAACATTTATAAATTATATCGTAAGATTATCATTCAGTATAATATATATATACTTTGAATTTGAAATTTCGAATTCTTCCCGGAATATTTTAAGCAAATTATACACATTATTACGATCATAATTTTGATACGGCTATTTCCCGTACGTGCTTTCAGCAAAGGTTATTATTACCCGCTATTTCCTTTGAAATATCAACTGTCATCTCCCCTGTCATTCTATCATGAGCTTCATCCGAAATCAAATGAGCTAAGCGAATGACCGGATACATCTCATCACGACGACAAATTTCCTCGCAATATTTCAGGCGCTTATTTTTTGTCAAAAACATATAATTTTCAGACATTACTATCTACTGCTACATATAATATTATAAGCATAATTCTAAGCAGTAATTTATCAACGTAAACTTAATATACCATAAATTGTTAGTCATATAACGCATTACGAAACATATATTTTTAAATGTTTTGTATTTATTAATATTTATTTTATTAATGTTATCAACTGACAATACTTGGTGAAACTGTATAATTATTATTTTACATTAATTTTATTAAAATAAATAACAAATTAAAATAGTTAGTTTTGATTTACATTTATTATAATACAAATTGATGTGACTTGTAACGTGATGAGAACAATGTAATTTGTAACACAAATAAATGTGAATCAAAACTAAATATTCTTAATTTGTTAGTTTTTTAATACAATTATATCATATTTCATTATTTGTTTATTGAGGAAAAGTTTCGACCAATTAATCATTTTCGATTATATAATTAAATCTTTATATATCTTAATACAAGATTTTACTACAGTAATACGAGAATAACCTTTTTTTTGTTCGTTTTTTTGTAACAGAGTTTAGATCTTGAAATAAATCACTTTTGTAATGTCATCTTGTTTCTTCGTTCCGTAACACTCTCAGAGGAAAATTTAATTGGAAAGGTTTTCTTTTATCCTTCACAACTTTCGTTTTTTCAAATTGAAAATGTAATAATATATTTCCGATACGTAATATAGTGTCAAGGAAAATATAGATTAAAAAGAGATTAAATCAAATGAGTAATTAATTTTAACACATCGACATCATAAAATACTTATTATACCGCATTTGATTCAAATATATATTTTATTTATTATTCTTCCATAAATTTAAGTTTAAATGAAATTATTACACACTAAGGTATCGTTAATTTCGTAATATAATTTAGTATAATCGTAATGTTCTTTATTGATGAGGTATTCTTTATGTATTTACCGATATATTTTTGCTATACACAATCGTAATTGGATTATTGACCATTAAACGATGTAAGCTGCTGCTACGATCTTACTCCAAGATGGTTCAGAATTATTAATTTACGAGTAAGTTAAATTCTTTCATATAGTAAAGGTAATTATACTTGGTGATTAATAACTTGCTCTTTAAGATGAGCCCTAGACGATTAATAATATTGAAGATTAATTTCGCATCACAAAAATATTGAAATTCATCTTACACTAAAAGTAACCATTATGTCACATAATATTGTTAATTTTATTAAATTTTTGAAAAACGGCAACATTTAAACAAGATGGCTGACCAAATGTTTTAACTAATAATTCATATGCTGAATTATTTTGTTAAAATGATAATTTTTGCTCTAAATATCTCAAACAAAGCCCTTCAGAGCTGCAGATAATTCAAAATAAACTATCTTTCGTTTAAAGACAGACGTTTACACTCACACTCCATTTAAATACTCGTATATACGGTCACGTTTTTTATAAACGTAACCATACATTACAAATTCAATCATTGTGCACTCTGATGTACTTCATAAACTTACTATACATGCTCAACAACATTAAGTAATGCGTACTATTTTTCAATATAACCCATCGTGTAGAAAACGCCTAAATATATTATATTACTTCTCTCATATGCTGTGAGAGTTTCTGCATCGATTGCGATCCAATAAATTTCGATTGATTGTATAAATATTGAAGGATCATTGAGAGAAAAGGCCGGGTAATAAATCCGCTCCGGATAATAATTTCAGTTATAAATCGAACCGGTTCAATTTGGCAGAGCGCGCAGTGCGGATTTCAGTTAATATTAGCCTGTTTACAGAGCAATTAAAAATTTCACGAGCTGCAGCTGAATGCAGCGTAGTCTCGGTCACAGGCACACTGCACCGATATGGAGCACATTATGGATTTGCACAATGCAGCGGTCTCCTTGGCAATGCATACGAGATAGTAATTTCGTTTGAATTATTGATACCGAGTCGCAAGCTCTACGTTATTTATTGACCAATGGTTATAGGTCGTTGAAACAGTGGTTGTTGTTCGTTCACTGAAATTAAATATAAGTCTTAAATTATTTTTCACTTGGTGACGACCACGTGTCAGTAATTATGTTTCAGCGTCCATTTTAAATCCAATTGTGGAGGCGTAGAAAGCATCGTACTAATCACTTGATTCTCAAAGATTTTTTTTTCTCATATCCTTTATGTATCTGGAATATATGGTCACCATATATTGTTGCTTATATCTGTCAGCTGCCACTATCCATTCCTCTTTCTAGGACATATTTGTACCTGCCGATTCACTTTAGAATATATATGGTTCCTGAAAACTTCTATAGCAGAAGTCCGAGGACTTCAAAAGAGAGTACTGTAGTATCCAAGGCATATTTCTGGGTGTTTTTTTAATATTTTTTTAAGGAGATCAGATAGTTAGCCCGCTTAAGCTTAGCTAAGGGATGGCCCTTAAACCTTAAAGAACTTTGTAATAAGAGCTCAAATATGAATCAAATAGATATCTTTGCTTTAAGTATCATAAATATTACCAACCAGAAGGCTGTCAAAAACTACGCATAATGTAATTGGTGAAGTTCTGGGTGCAAAGGTGACATAGGAAGAGGTATTGATAATTACAGGTGAAATAATTACAGATTAATTTATTAACATATGACAACCATATGCTGCAACTAAAAATAGGGCATGGAATAAGAATATAATATGTATTAAATGAATGGTTAAAATTATGTCACTGGTTATGTAATCACTACTGTAAAACAATCGCACTTTAACATGGAAATTTTAGGGTGTTTGTGAAGGTGTCTTTATGCATCAACTAAAGGTTTCTTATCGCTGAAAAACAGGCCCCAGTCTCATTATCCTTGAAGATCATCATAAACATAACTTATAAAGTATAATCTAATGTAGTAAACTGACTTGGGAGTAGAGTTATACATGTCATGAGATATAATTTAAGAGTACAATGTTATTTTTAATGGTTTTTTGTAACATGTTTTTTTCATAATGATTGATTCGTTTTCATCAAAAACAATTAACGTCTGTTTGATTTTTTCAGCTGTCAACGTTTAATTCATAAACTATACAACTTGATGAAAAGATGAAAAGGGATTCACTTAACTTTTGACTTGATGCCCGTCAGATTTGACGGATTATTCTCAAGTAGTTTTTTTTTTTTTCATTACTTTCAATGGAAATTTCTCAACTCTTGACGTGAAAAACGACGATGAATAAATTTTCCATGTAGGAGAATAATTCAAAATTTAAAAAAAAATACACGTGTTTTAACATAATCTAAAATTTGAAAAAAGAAATAATAGCTGAGGTTGATTGAAAAATAACGTAAATCAAACGATTAATATTTTATTACGAAAATGGTCAGTATACAAATACTTAACAGTCGTATTTTTTGTACCATACATATTTTATTCCTCTCATATCCATTACGGATCAGTAGCATATTGTCACCACAGATTGCCGTCACTTTGGTTCTTTCAGTTTTCATTGTTCATGACATGCCTCAAGAAATCTCTGCACCTGAAGGTCCAGCGTGTAATATCTGTTGTTTCTGACGATCTCAAAGTTATGAGTCTAGAAACTTGAAGAAAAATAGCTGCTTAATGAAGGGATATTTTGTCAAAAATTATTCCAGGCTAGCAACGGTGACTTATCCAAGGCTTCGTCTGCGTTCAATGTTGCGTACCTTTGGTGATCAAAGAATAGCCGCGTTTGCAATATGTTATTATCACTGGTTATTGTATGATCCATCTCTCAAAAATACTGTAAGAATACATATTTTATTAATCGAATTTGGTGATAGACGAAATTAAATGCAGCATCATTGTGAGTTATTTGGAAATTACACTCAATGGAGGACGATAATGAATGCCAAGGCTGTAGTCTAATGATATTGAAAGACTAATATATTAAACGCAGCACTTAGCTTTTCTTTAAATAGCAAGGGTCCTATTAGAATATGAGATTTTTCCAATTTTATCGCCTTATTACTTTGTCGTAGTATTTAATGTATGTGTTAACAAATAAATGTATCTCAATGGTAGTAAAGTTAACATAAAATATAAAACATTTTTATGTATCTTTTTATGTTTTATTTACTCACTGTACTAAGTATGTGGTCACCATAGATGATAGATAACAGATATGTGGCGGATATTTATGGTAACTACGAGTGTTTTAAAAATGAAAAAAAAAAGATCTTACACTAAATGGGAATAAACGTACAGAAATGCTCATAACTTTGGAAATCCAGTGAAACGACGTTATCGAAGTAAAAGGCTGTATTTATTTTCTGTTATAATTTGAAGTCTCGGACACTACATTTGAAAATATTTTGTATAAATTTTATATCCTTGGATATTTGGCCCTAGAGGTGGTCGGGATTTATACACGAGTATGTTTTCGGGTGGATTTCAGGTGCAAAAATGATTTTGGGTGAAGAATGTTCAATGCCAACTGACTAAACTAGTAGCAGCAATTTCTAGTGTTACAGATATGGAATGGACATGAGAGAAAAATTAGTTCGAATGGATATAGGGATCGTTAAAAAAGACTCTTACAAGTTCAACTTAGTACCCTAAGTGTACACAAACAAAAGGTTATGCAATATTTGAGTAGAAATTTATGTAAAGGTTATATTAAATTGAATAGACAGTTACTCCTCTGAGAAACCCAAGGCTGAGGAAAGCGTCGAAGCGAAATAATGGTATTGACAATTGTCGGCTAGAATGTGATTAGATCATCCAGTACGGTGGCTGTTTGATCAGCATAATTACATGCATCAATGAAGTTATAGATCTAGAACACAGACGATGTGGTTTTATCTCTATTTAGAAGTCTACAGCAAATGCAGGACTTAAATAATCATAAATAACTTAAGTAATATAAATGTATAGATGAATAAATTGTCGGCCTTATTTTGTTTTCTCTTTAAAAATAATTGTTTGTGTTATTTGGATTTTGTTTGCTATTATGCTTTGATTTGAGAAGAGATTTAACACAAATTATAGGGGAATGCTCAAGTTTCTGTTTTATTTAATTACAAAAAAATATTTAAAAACGTCTTTATGTATATCTAGTGGTTGCTTGTGATAGCGATATGCTAAAATATGATAGAAACAAAAGCGTAAAGCTTTGTTGATTTACTGTCATTTTTTTTTTGAAGTGGTAATCTTGAACAATTTTTGTTTTCATTTAAGTGTGTGTAACTGCGATAATTTTTATTTGCTAACAAATTTTGAAGGAAAAAACATTGGGTAATGCTGATTTTAAGAGATGAAACTTATAATGACGAGTATACATATTAAGCAATGATATTGAAATTTTCAAATTGATAAAAAAATCGATTGATAATTCATGTTGGAATTCCATAATAACAAATAGAAATATAAGAGTTTTCAGAATATATTCCACATTTTTTTTTTGGGTAAGGACATGTTTCCGCTACATCGAGGTACATATTGTAGAGATGACTTGACATTGGCAACGGGTACCCGACATAGCCGAAACATGTCGTCACTCAATAAAAAAATGTGAAATATATATAATAAAAATAATTTATTTCTATGTGATAAAAATTTGATGTTTTTAATCATTTGTTGAATAATAAAGCTTTGCGGTATAGCGTTTCATTCAAATGAACAGTGTCTCAGGTTCTTAGTGAAGTATTAAGGTTTTTGAAACATTATTAACTCTAAAACAGCTTGAAATTATATTAGAATACCGCGAGCTTGCGTATGACTGATAAAACTATGTGGTGAAGGTATGTATGTCAACCCGTGAAAACCACAATTTAGAGTAAAGCCTCCTCAGAACAGTTGCCTTTGTTTCGTGATTACCGAGCTGTAGTATATTGACGTTTACTTACACTCGACTCGCGCAGTGTATAATCATTTACAAATGGCAAGCGTTCACATTACATTTTCTATTTACTTCGATGATATCATTATTTTTTGTTTATTATTTTAAAATAAAATAGCAACATCATCAATTTATTCGGTAGAAAAATCACTCAAGAGACGTGATAAAAATCCAATTTACTTATATAGAACCTTACACTGTAAATAAATTATCTGTTAAATTTTTTTTATCGATCATTTCTTGGCAAACGATTAAAAATATCCAAAATATTTACTCCCACATTGATACACTTCCAGAGATGTGCCCGGAAGGCTTTCTGAAAGTTTTCCATGTTAATGTATCTCAAGAACGTTGTGTAACATGCTTTTGGATGTTTTTAAAAGTCTCCGAATGCTTTATTTTCAGCTCTCTCTTCAGCGGGGAACAGAATAAAGTCAAACGGAATCGAGATAGGACTGTAAGGGAACTGGGGGACCACCTGGGTTGTTCGGGCCAGGAATTTGGTAGCATTATAAAAAATAATGCTTAAGATTTAATTGTGATGTAACTATTCATGGCAGCGTGGCAAAACCAGTTGGGAAATATAGTGAAGTTTTACTAAAGGATTGTAAGCATTTGTATTGACATCAGCATGATGTAGTCCTCGCTTACTGTTACCGAAAACCTCGATATACGATCATTCGTCTCTTATTTCGGGTCGCTTGTCGTGCATTTAGGTGCGCCGTCATATTGTCATTTTTGAACAGGTCCGCTCACGGGTCTGTTAGTGATAAACATCACCGAAAGTGTTTGTCTGATGACCTGCTCCTCTTCCTGCCCCCGCGCGACGTAATAACGCCCCTCTCGTCGAGGGAGGAGGATGTTAGTATATAGGTCCGATCAATAAATCTATTTTTCTTAGATAATGCGCATTACTTTCACAATGGACCTGTAAAGCTTCAGATTTGAATGTTTTTAGAAAAAAATAGCGTGTTCAAAATAACAACGCGCGACATCTTTGGGAAATAGAAAGGCTTACGAGACGTGTGAAAATATTTTTTAAAGGATTTCAATATAATAAATTCACTAGCGGCCCCTCCCGAAATACATAAACAACACTCAGACGTCAGTTTGACACCCTCCCGTTGATTTGCCTTGACAGCTGATGTATTAGTTTAGGCGGGAAATTTTTCACCGCTTCTCCTTTTTCCAGGCCATAAATGAAGAGAGCAGTGATTGATGTCCCGCGGCCCGACCATAGCGAATTTAAAGAACTAAACGATTGACAAATAATTGATTGGCGGTGCGAGGTACGCCGTATTAACTTCCGTTATTTACGAGCTACAAGTTCCACCTACCTTAATAAAAAAATAGATTTCACTTTCTATGCGACATCTGCTTTCAATTTGAAGCAAACGAACAACACAAATATGTGTTCTTTACATATTTAGTGTAAACGTTAAGATGCATTTACATTCTAAATACTCTTACATATACATTTCGTATCTTGTTTTAAAATGGATCACACTGAGCAATGTGATCACTTGCTGGAAGACTATGGCTTTGCATTCAATAAAAGCTTAATTGAAGGTAAAACTGCGGTCTTGATTAAATAGTGCTTAGTGTGATTCATAATAAAATATGGTACTAATTATTTACAAATTTCTGAATTCAGATAAATTCAAGGTGAAACCACGTTGTTTGCTCACCTTAAGACCGCTGTTCAATACTGACACAATAAGGCATAGAAAATAGAAACACATCAAATTAAAAAATAAATAATCGATGTCTTTATATTAAAGTAAATTATCATAAATACGTTAAGCTATTTTTTTTCCTTCCATATCCACTGTATATCTGTATCATACACATTAGTATGGGCACCATAAAATGTCCCTAGTCAGTTATATCAATTGTTTTTTTCATGCTTTATTCCATGACATCTCTGCACTCAAAGGTCAACCTGGAAACATACTCGTATATAGTTTCCGATGACCTCCATAGCAGGAGCACATGGAATTGATAAGACATCAACTGTTGTATCCGAGGCATATTCTTGGGTGTTATGTTGATCGGAATTTTAAGGAGATAGAAAAATAAGCGTAACGCTCCCCTGTATTATTTGGTTCTAAAAGTTGGCTCAACTCAACACGACAGAATTACCGGTGTCAAATCATAATATATAAATATATTACTACTCCCTAGATATAAATAGTTGCATTTTGTGTGTTATAAAGGCATAATTTATATTGTTTGATATTGAGGACGAGTAATTAGTCCGACACTTCGAAACTACAAATGCCTAGTTCTATTCAATACACTGGGCATGCAATTATTACTACTGAGAGGGATCAGTACATCACCGTGTACGTGACACATGTACACAATAACCGGTGGTATGTCTCAATGGTTGTACCACTCGTACGCTGGTAGGGGGACATACTTGCTCCAGGATATCGCGGTGGTCCTGCGAGGGAGCGTTGAGCATTGCGAGATCCTCAACACGGAATAGGCCGATCTACTCAGAGAATGATTGCCTCAGCCCGCTGTTAACACGTACACGCGAGCTGATACACCGACTCCCTTAACTATCAAGTACAAAGTCGCAAGTCACCTGCAGAAAGTAGAACGTTTCCGCATCAGAGCCGGGTCCAACGAATTAGTTGTGAATTTTTGTAAGTTACGATATCTCTGATATTCTTGAATGTTATACTTCGATTTATAAAGGATTTGAAAGTCACCCAACGCATGTATTAAAATATTAAAGTGACACATTTCTTAAGAAATAATTTTCGCATACAATTTATATGAATTTCACTGTTTTTTGGTATTATATTTAGTAAGATTGTTTCATAATATTTATGAAAATGTAATTTATGATTGTGAAAAATTTATAAAGCTTAGATTACGAGTATTGACTGTAGAATCTTAATAAAACTGCATAATAAAAAAATTGAATTGAATTTGTTTCTAAATGATATTTTCTCGTAAGTTCTGTTGAATCAAAAGCATAATTGTCTGTAATATAGTATATATTGTATTAAGACATACTAGTGTACAACTGTTAAGATGTTTGAATATACCAATACATCCATAATTTCATGTTGAATAAGCGATTGTTATAAAAAAAATAATGCACACATACAGATCTACAATGCACACACAATATCGAAGAAAAAGAAATGGCAGACTCTGGGATTCGAACCGCGAAATTTGCACCTTATTTAATTCTATACTCAGCGTGACCCACCATGCCAATTTATTCCACCTATTCATCGAGGTTAGAATTTACAGTTGAGATTGTTGTAAGTCTTGCGTTAATGGTATATAATAATATAAAATAATAATAAACGATAAAAAAATGCATTTGCCATTAAATAATTACGATATTTGTAAATTTTAAAATGTACCATGTATTTCGTCTTGTTTTGGCCCACGAGCTGAGACTTATTTTAGTTGAGTTAGTGAAATAAGAGAAGGGTTGAAAAAAAGCTGTTCAGAAAAAAATAGAATGATAAAACTTCGACAGTAGGATGGAGCAGAACACGTTGGGTCATAAAGATTTGTGTCCCAACTGAAAACACATCTTCCATCTAGTCCCTTTATTTAGGATCAGCTTTTTTTGTCTCGCATATCCCGAGAGTTTCGTGTTTGGGTCGTCGATTATTTTACACTCAAGTTTCGATGAGTTTTTTCAGCGGTAATTTCCTTTGAAAGACGGCAGATTTTCTGCAGATTTCTTTTTGATAAAAAATACAAATTTGATAATAATATCGGAGAAAATTAGACAGACGAGGCGTACCCCTGAATACGCCTAAGATTGAGCTTTATTCTGTTGCTTTGAAGCGAGCTCACCCACTCGTTTTAATATAAACAAGAAAATAACGTACTACAACTCAAGCCTGGCGATATTAAATTTGTCCCAGCCAAACTGTTTGCTTGAAGAGAAGGCCCAACTGGGGTATGCTATTTATTATAGCTGCAGTCTAAACAGGGTAGAGTGAGATCAAGAGATCCGGAGAGACAGTATACACTATCTAATAATACAGAAGTGTAATGCAAACATGAACTAGTACTACAATGTACTTGCGTACACTAAATTCCATCATAAGCTGTTTTATATTTAAAACACTTTAATACGAAGCAAATCTACTGGTTGTTAACCCTTTCATTACGGCTCGGTTTGAATACAGATTATACTGTCAATCATAAAACTAGTATTTGAAGCATAAATGTACTTATATGGTCTATTTTCATATATCACATTGGTTCTTGTATCCTTTAGCTATCAGATGATCCATAAATAAATATTCTAAAAAAATAGAAAAACGATAAATCACGTCAACTGCTGTAAACGGTCAGGGAATCTCACTACATAAATAAAATGTATTCTAAAGCTACTATTTCGGTAAAATTTTGTAAACAGTATCGTATTTTCAGGGTACTTAAGAATGAGTATGTCATAATATAGACTATATTTTTTTATACTCATATAATTTAAATTTTATGTTACTTTTTATGAATTTCACCATCTTTTTCTAGTTTCAGTCAGTAGGAAAAATTAAAAAATGAAATTTTGCTCAAATTAAGTGAATTTAATAAAATAACAATGAGGTTCTCAGAATAATCAAGGAAGATAGGCAACTAATAAGAACCATCTCAGAGAGGCGAGCCCGATGGATTGGTCACATCATGCGCCACGATGGTCTTCTTCACGATATTGTGGAGGGGATGGTTGAGGGTAGAAACTGTAGAGGGCGCCCCAGACGGGAGTATTTGCAGCAAGTATTCGAGGAAATGAATTGCAGCGCTTATGCTGAGCTGAAAAGGGTTGCGGAGGACCCAGAGGAATGGAGATCGAGATGCAAGATTCTGTTGCTGCAAACCAATCCACCGGATTGATACTACGAAGAAGAATAAAATAATAAAGATTTAACTGAAGTGTTTTAGTGAAGTGGTCTTCTTGGAAACCCGCTTTAAAATAGAAATATCTTGAGATCCCAGGAGTAACAGTTTTCTCATAGTACAACTTTATATTAACCTATTTAAAATAATAACATTTTTTTTTATAATATTAAGAAATCTCAACAGATACGTTTACTCAAAATTTAACTTTTCCATCTAATAAGGTATTCGTTTTAAATATAATCAAATGTAATAATGACCTTTAAATATTATAAATTGAATAACTTGAGTCAAGTTTCAAACATAAATTATGTGCTTTAAACATAAGAATAATGGCTTTAATTTAAAAGTTAAGGTAAAGTATTTTTCTTTCTGTACGTCGACGTAAAGTTTAATATTCAAACATTGAATATACACCTCCTGTGTGAATATAGTTTTATTTAGTTTCAGTGTTCACTTTTCTATGAACTTAACGTTATTAATTAACTTTTTATTGAAAGTCGGTGATTGGTGTTTGCAATGCGAGGCTGAACCAATAAAAGCCTTTTTAGTGCTTGTAATAAAGAACCACGCAAGTAATTAAAATGATTATTTCTACAAAAGCCTTCAACACACACTGTACGCTTTCTACCAAAGGTTTATTTATACTGGCAAGTCTCCCCGATGGCCGTATTTAAAAGTTTCATTCTTAACTCAGTTAAGCCAAACGTCCTGTACGCGAGATTGTAAAGCTCTACAAACAGTTTACGCGGAGAAAGAGCTTTTGTGTTTCTTTTATTTCCATCTAAGTGAGAATGCCTTAATTCAACCAATTAAAAACGACATCGTTGGAAGCCCTATTCTTTTTGACCCTTATTTTTCACATCAGCTAAAAAAAGAAAGCTTTGTTAATAATAATGTTCGTGTAAAACAAATGAAATTTTTTGTTATAAATATAATATCGACCGACGATCGTGAACCATGATAAATGATACTAATAAAAATCGACATTAGAATACAAAAAATAACAAATTACTTAATTTATCATTTATTTACAATAGTTTTAACTTCTCAAAAGATATCGACAGGAATATACAACTGCGATGGGCAGCATTTGAAAAAGTAAAGTAAATTTTTAAAGGGTAAATTTCACAATGTCTTAAAACTAAGGGGTTTAACCAATGCATCATCCCTATATTAACTTATGGCGCAGAGACGTGGAATCTAACAGCATGTCTTACCCATAAAATAAAGGTCACCTAGCGTGCTATAAAGAGATCAATGCTCGGAGTGTCGCTTAAAGAATACGAAACGAGGATATCCGCAGAAGAGCTCAATTAGTGGAGGCTACCCAACGAATAGGCACACTCAAATGGCAATAGGCAGGAAATATCTGTCGGAGAGACGACAGTCGATAAAGAAGAAAAGTATGGAGTGGCGCCCAAGACTGACGGCATTAGAAAAATAGCGAGAGTGGCCTGGATGCGGAAGGCAGAGGATCTAAGAGGAGGATGACTCATGCAGGAGGTTTACGTTCAATAATGGACAGATACAGGCTGATGATGATATCAAGTGTGTAATTGTGGCTTTTGGGTTAAGCCGTGTGTGGAAAAATTCTCTTTTCCCCAGATATTTTGACTGTCGTCACTAGGGTCATCTTCAGGGTAAATATTGTTTTTTAATTATTGGACTTATTTTTTCTATTTATGCTGTATTTTTTGGTTTTGAAATAGTGGTTTTACATTAATATTGATAAATATTACTTAGCCATTGAATTCAAAATGCACAAAAAATTATGTTAAATAATATATTTGTATAAATCAACAATTGATAAATGATTTGTATAAATATTCAGCTTTGTATCCTTTAATATTAAAATTACAATAAAATATTGGAAAAACGAGTGAGCGAATTTGTTTCTTTTATCGTAGACAAAAACTTCCGTCAATATTTTTGCTATTATTTTCAATTAAACTAGTCGGTTTAACAAATGCGTATTGCATATGTAAAACCGAACCGAAAAAGGGGAAAAGGAAAAAGAGATAAAAAACAATTCTACGGAACACATGCGTCTTGTCACTCTGACCACGATTTGTGTTTCTATCTATAGAGTTGTCAGTGAATAGGCTCAGTGGTATTGATTTGTGAAATCTCTTAACAAAATACATATCTAACATGGTTCATTTCAAGTAATAAAAATACATTTTGTAAATATGTTTTTCTGAACTTAATTTAAATCGTTCATATTTAAAATAATTTAGATATTATTTTATGCAATACGATTACAAGGACGAAATTAAAAGGTAAATCAACTTAATTTCAACTAAATAGGACCTCAGTTTCGTGTCAAATTTCTTTTTTTTTATCTTAAAATAATTGTAGAAAAAATATTTTAGATGCGTGTTGTACCCTGCAAGTTACACACAAAGTTAGATTATACGTCTGACAAATAGTTGACGAACGTTGGAGCCTATTCCATGTCAGCCTCGTTAACCGCGCGTGTAGCCCAGACGATTTCCTTGATGAAGTTTAACAGCAAGGGGCCGTCGGAACTAAGCAGCAGTTCAGGAAAATCCACCCAAGAAATGGTAGAGGTTCCCAGGCGACAACACAGAATGCGTCTCCTATTCTCATGGGTGATGCACTGCATGAGAGAGTGTCTTACTGTCTGTTGTATGCCTGGATCACATGGACATTCGTCGCAAGAAGATATTCAACATTATGTATTTTTTTCACAGACGGAAAAATACTATTACTTTCCTTAAAATGAAATATAAAACAACTCACCTATAAGTACTTATATATAATTGAGTTAAACTTATTTTTGAACTTTTATATTATATTTAGCTTTCAAGTTTGAAAACCATACGTTAAATCCACAAAATACACATTAAATTTCACCAAAATGCTACACTTGAGCTGAAAAAAATGAATAATACATGTTTCACGCGTAATGCGATTTTATACTGTAATAAATACACCGCCGCTGAGCATTCACAAAACTTAAATCAAAACAAAAATAAGTTCCGAGGAGGAGACCGAACCCTTTCTCACCCCAGAGCTTAGGCAGAGTGCTGAAAAAACCAGGCCACTGAAAAAAAGCAAACAGAACTTTTTCAGAGTAAGTATTAATGTCGTCCCTGCTCTGTATCTACCGAGCGGAAAAACTTCCATCCATTCCACTTACCGGTCGAGCTTTCCTTCCAGGGAGCTTTTTTTCTTCACATTTTGTAGCTTAATTTTATCTTTTAATCAGGTGCGTGGTATCACTGTGCAAATCTTAATTGAAAAATCCCTCCCCGTCCATATAATTGCCGACCATTTTCATTCCAATTAAGCAATATTTATGCAAGGCAATTTAAATTGTACTATATATAATTGTCAAAGGAAATTATTTTATGTAGTATTTTGATAATGTGTAATGATTATTTTTTATTTTGTTGTTAACGAAAAAAAAGTTTTGTAAAAAGTAAATTATAAAATATCAATATACATTAAAAACGAAACTATGATAAATGAGATCAAAGAAATTCAACAACATTTGACGGCAAAATTTTGCATAGAATTCATATAAATTAAGAAATATCTGATTTTTAGAAATCAATTCCAATAAAAAAAGAAAAGCATGTGAAAAAATAATCGGTGTTTGCTGGAAATTCATTTAGAAGAACAATCGCAGTTTTAATAAATTGAGTACTTAAAACTCCACTGTCAACTACCGAAATGGAAAATAATCGATGACTACGTGTACAGGTATAATTATCCGGGGGGTAAAAAGTAAAACATCCCAAAAATTCTAGAAAATAACTTAATTGAAAAATGCGGAAATTGGATAGGACAGATGGTGTACATGGCTTTTGAAGTAAAGCCCTCAATTTTGTTCAACCAATTTGACGCGAATTTACTCTGAAATAGTACATTTCAGTAGAGAGTAGTTAATTCGTTTTTTTACTACATTTTGTAGTGAAAGCAAACTTGTATTCATACCATACCTAAATAAAATACGGATTTTGTTCATCTGAAAAATACTACCCATTCGATTGATTTATTTGTAATGGATTTGTTTTCGCAGAAGAGAATTCGTTTGGGGTGAGATTGATTGATTTGAATCGCAACCATAAATGCCTTCCCCTAAATGTGATAAACGTAAATTATAAATGCAGCTTAAATAACATTACTTTTTATGTTTAAGCATTTCGATTTATAACTAGAAAATTGCAATAAACGCTATTTTAAAAGATTTACCAATAATTTAATATTCGTAGTGAAGAGTGTAAGCACTAACCATACATACTAGATGTAAGTATGTACAAAATAAACACGTAGAATTATTTAGAGTGACGAGATGTCACACTAACTCAAAGTAAGTAAAGGGTCCGCTAAATAACTTTTTTTTTTTGAAAATGGGGCGCAAAACATCGAGTGTAGCTTCGGCTGTGTGGCACGTAGCACCGTCCTGTTGAAACCAAATGTTGCCAATATCCTCCTCTTCAATTTTTGTGAACCAAAATGGCCCGATAACGATCGCCATTGACTGTAACGGCCACTCCTTGCTCATTATCGAAGAAAAATGGTCTGATTTTCAAAGTAATGTCGCAATATTTCCCAGCGTTGTTCAAGCGTATACACAACCATATTCGTTCAGCGGAAGGATATAACTAATTATCTGTCAAATCAGACATGGGCTTAGTGTTACCATTCACGAAATAAGCACTAGTTGAAAAAAAACGTTAGATGGCGGACCCTTCAGAAAAAAATGTTTTAGAATGGGCCATTATCAATACGGAATACTCTGGCGGCGAATTGTGATATATAATCAAATTGAAGTTAAAAAACATTTTGGAATGAAAATAAGAAAATTAAATGGATATTCTCTATAAAACAGCATTTCTCTTGGCGGAAGAATTCATTCTAATGATTCTGATTTAAGTAAATAAAGCCTGTATAAGTTGAAAAACTAATATTTTTTTAAATACTCGTATATCTTTTAGTAACACTCAAAATAAAATTTTAATAATTGTTCAACTTATATTTCAGTTTCTAAAGTAATAAATAATAATAATAATTTATTTCAGTCATTTTTCTCAAGATGCACATTTATAATTAATTTCCTTTATAATTCTTACATTTGTACAATATAATCATTAAATTGATTTTAATTAAAATTAATATTATTTTTTCATATATGTAGGATAAATCTGATGCTCTAATATTTATGAAAGAATGTTAATAATGTTATTTGATCCGTCGCAGAGGTTCTGTAATTTTAATCAGCCGATGGGAATATAACTGGGTTCCTTTCATTATTTACCCGCTGAAATGTAACACCGGATATAAAAATCGCCAGTGTGGATATTCTAGTGGTAAACGAAAGAGGTGCTGAATAATAGAACAGCTTAAATCGAAAAATCGCAGCCGGATTTAGCAAGTTCCGTAATGTTCTCGAAGGGTAAAAACCCCGATTTACCTGAGTTCATTGATTTGATTTTTTTCTTTTTTATATCGACACGTCTATTCGATTCGTTACTCTTAATGAAGAAAAAAAATATACTACTTAGTACATTTTCTATGTAAAAAAATACTAAAAATATAATAAAACTCTCGATTAGTATCTAATATTACTGTGTGTGTTATTTTCACATTTCATCATAAAACCCAGTATTCTTATAAGAGGCCTAAGTGTTGTATTTACGTCATTAGAGAGGTAATCATTGATGTCGGCGGTCATAGCTCAATGGTAAAGCGTTTGCTTTGCAAGCCAAAGGTCGTGGGTTCGATCCCCGACGGAGATTAAAAAAAAAATGGATTTTTAATCGATTTCTGAGCTCTCAAATACCCCGGTTGGTGTGAATTTGATCCATCACCCGTAAAATGTCAGTCATAGCCTATCAATTAAAATTGGTGGTAGACGAAAGTCGTCCCGTGAAGACCACCCATTCATAGTAGATTCCTGTAATAATAAAGGATGATGCGTGAATCTCGGGCTGTAGTCTATGACGTTAGCGGATCAACACTCCACATGCAGCGTTTAGCCATATACACCATGGTAAGCGTCATAGAATTCCACAGATGAGACTTCAAAAAAATTACTATCACCATCTGTCGGTATTCTCCTGTATGTGTTTACATAAAAAAAAAAAATCATTGATGTCAAATATTTATATAATATAATGTCGAACACGTACGAAAGGTTGGTTCATTTTGTTTTTCAGCCACTATTTCCAAGGTCGCTGTTCCTCTGAACTCAAAAATTAATCCCTTCTGTAATCACTTACGGCCAATAGACTCATCGTAAACCTCTTAAATATTTAGAACTCATTATTTCAGAATATCTCTATGAGAAGATTATACACCTTATTTGAAAGACATTTTTAACCATAACATCTGCAAATTCATTGTTTTCCAAACTAAATTATGTAATTTTTCTACCAAAAAGACTACGATGAATCTTTTACCATACAATGCTTGTACTGTCAATCTAGAATTATCATTTTTACTATCTCGGACAATATGAAGTGTGAAAATACAATCAAACGATTGATTTCAATCTTACTACAAGCGCAGATTTATGTCAAGCATTAAAAGTATTGTTTTTAAATATTGTTTATTACCAATCTAATATTTCTCTATCAATCTAATTGCGATAATTCCATTTATATAGATAATAATAAATGGAATTATCGCAATTTAAATATGGTGCATGTAATGCTATTTATATTTTAAGCATTCACTTTGAGATCCATTTTAATATTAAATAGATAAGAATTTCATACCCTGCTTACATATGAATCATACTGAACACCGTTTCACTGGACGGAAGACTGCAGTTTTGCAATCTATGAAAACTTATTTAGTTCCAATGTGGACAAACGTATCTTGTACTCGGTTTTTAGACCGGGCCTTTTTTCCGGGCCATAAGTTTGTAAAGTTTATCGTAAATATATGCCAATGTGCTTCAGAAAAAGTCTGTGTTATTAATCTGCTCCTTATCCTGCCATCACACGACTGAATAACAACCAAAAGGTTGTTATTCAGTCGTTAAAAAATGGTAGGAAGATGTTAATGTTTATAATTCGCGTAACGATTTTGTTCCTTTAGTTATTTATTTCTTACTTTTGTAGGTGAGAAATTTAAATTGAAAAAATAATTACGATTCAATTTGCATTTAGTACATTCTTGTTGCGGATTGCATGAGACCATTTTCTCAGCATTTCTCGTTACTCATGTGCACCGATGATTTGCACGACACGCGACCTCTTTGTTCCGTCTGAAGGCCTAGACTGTAGAAAATAGAACAACGGTTTTGAAACGTGACGACAAGTAGTGTTATTTGATTACTGCCTGGGGGCGACAAAAAGGTAGCACTAAACATTCGTTTACAACTCGAGCGGAATTAAATTTGAACAATTTAATTTATTTTATTGGTCGAAGGAAATGGCGTAGAGCAGCTCTAAATGTATTATAAAGCGAGAAATACGAGGTGACGGCTCCATTTCACGAAGAAAAATAGGTTTTGACGTTGGAAGTAATAAATTTAATTACATTATTCTGGTAGTAATAAAATATATTGTAGCATGTAAGTAATATACATAGTAATGTAGACATGATGTTCAAGAATAAATTACTACCTATAAATATTACGAAGCAAATAAATGTCACATGGTTCTCGTATGATAGAATGTTTTGTATTGACATCAGCATGATATAGCCCTGGCTGACTGGTACCAAAAACCTCGATTTACAATCTTTCGTCTGTCTTTTTTGTTCACTTGTCGTACATCTATGTGTCACCATATTGGCATTTGGACTAGTTACATAGATCGCCAATGGGGCACTGTGTGACAGACCATGGCGCTGCACGGCAGTGAGTGTGTGCTGACGGCCGAGGAGGTCGCATTATGGCCAGCCCGGCATGTCATTCCACCTGGGCAGCAAGATTGTAAAGTTTAAAGTGAATATATATGTGCTTACAAAATATAAAAGTCTGTGTGTTATTAATCTTCTCCTCATCCTGCCACCACGCGACTGAATAAGTACATTTTAAAGAGAGGAGGATGTTATTATAAATAATATGAGCGACGATTTTTTAAAGTGAAAAGCATTACTCATATGAAATACACTTTTAGTTGGTAGTAAATCAATGAACAATATTGGTTGTTATTTTAATATTACTTACTTTGTAATATATATATAATCGTGTCGGAAACAACAGGGTCAGATCCTGTCTGCCCAGAAGTGGGCGACGTCGATGGCGTTACTTCTGGCCATCATCAGGTCTTCCTGGGTGCAGCCACTCGGGCACAGCGCACACTCCAGAAGGTGTGACAGGGTCTGCTCCACGCCGCAGTCACATTCAGTCGGTCCGCTGTAAAACTGCCAGGCCCTCATTTGTGTCCTCGTCTTGCATACTCCGGTCTGAAGTCTGTTAAGGGACCTCCATATATTCCACCCTTGGTCATGTCCAGGGGCTAGGTCCTCTTTCGGGGCAATCCAAGTATTCCCCTCAGTTGCGCTTCTCCACATGTTCAGCCGCAGGGTGGCCTCAGGTATCTCCAGTTCCGTTGTCGACTGTAGGAAACTTCTTCTTGATTTGAGCCGTGTGGTTATCTTTTGGTACCCAAACATAGGGTGGAGTGCGTCGTGGGTTGCTTTGGTGAGTTCCTTCTTGGTAGTAACTTCTCGCCGTATGTTTGTAATATAACAGGATGATGTTGAGCAACCGTTAAAACAGAAACGATGACCAAGGTTTCGTACTCAATGAGACTTTCACTAGTCCTTCATTTGTAAAATTAGTTCGCAATTTATTGTATAACGAACCCCTTAATTCAACACCGAAATTGACTAATTTGATCCATGTAAAATTATACACTTAAGATGAAAGTACTATTAATATATCGTATTTTCTTAAAAATAGAGGCATTTTTTTTTCGAGATTAAGTGCATCACATTTTTTTCAGTAATTGATCAATTATAAACATATATTTCACACACTTTCTTTTCCTTGCGCTATTTTAACTTTGCAGTTTTTTATTCACGTAGGAGTATGTTTAACAATATGAAAAATACATAGAAGCAAAAGCTTAAAAAATACGTCATACGCTTGTCACAGTAAAACAAAAACAAAAAACAGTCACAGCATATATTCAAGAGATGGTTCACTTGGTAGAGGATCGGAAGAAGCGAAATAAGATAGCTCAAGTTTATGTCAGGGGTAACTTAAGGAAATGAGAGATCAATAGTGAAATGAAGCAGAATAAACAGTCGCGTCTCTCTAAGCAAAACTTAGCAAAAGCCTTTCTTGAATCGATCTATGTTGAAAAGTCACCGGAAAGCATATTGTAACAGGCTGAATATGTTTCTCGTTCCAATATGTAAAAGGAATTCGATTGCGCCACAAAGTTTCACTGAAACACAGAGAATAATAAGAAGCTCACATCGTTATACACGAAATATTATTTCATTCACAAAATTTATTCAATACTGCTTCCTTGTTAATAACCAATATAAATCTTTACTGTAAAATAAGCTTCGTTACCATAATTGAATGTTATATTAATAAATAACAATGAAAACTATCCGTTTCAATATAATTCATTGAATAAATATATTATTAACACTATGAATGAATTGTACTAGTTTATTGTATGCTTTGATAATTTTTTATTTAAAAAAACCGTGAAAAATGTAGTATTTATGAATGAGCAGTATTTTTTTAAAATTACCTTGTGCGTTGGTTTTTTTTGAGATATTTTTACGGGTCCTCCTCAGGGAGCGTGGTAAAGTAATGGGAGTCCTGGTTGCTTTAATGCGGACACAAAGTGATTTATTGCAAAAATTGCTTTCTGAAACGCTGAAATTCAGGATGGCCGCGTATCGCTCCGCCTGTTTTCCAATTTGGTGGCCGTCGTCAAACCTACATTCACAATATTCATCATGATTTACTAGTTTGAATTTATCCAATAGTGTTTAACACCATAAACCATCATTCTGATACACTGTACATCTGGTAGAGATATATTTTTATATTTTCAAAAGGACAATAATTCTACAAAAAAGTGGGAATTATAATGTGCCCAAATTTTTGTTGGTAAAATTATTACATCGTATTTTAATAAAAAAAAATCGACATTTTATACTTATTTTTATTTATATATTTTTTTGTATTGGAACATATTTTATGTACATACTCGTATTATAAGCATGGGTTGACCCACGACAGTTAGTCCAAACATTGAAATGGCAAACAAAATCAAGGCTTTTAAATGCTTACTAACAATTCTTTAAATCTGCCTCAAATAAAATAATTGCCTTTTCTTCAAGCTTTCGGGCTCTTGAAAGCTTTTAGAAACAATATGTGATATGTTCCCATGCACCTTCGGTTGTAGATATGACTTAAGGAGAGAGATGAATCATAGCATCTGACAAAACTGAGTGGAGGCAATTTATCAATAGAGCATATAAAGAGAAAGTTGATTAATTTAAGCATTCGTTTCAGTAGGAGAAAATAAATCTATAATACACATTCTAAAAATCCTAGATTTTTTGTTCTGCTTAGTTTATTTGATAAACAGTTTATATTAGATTCTTAGAATCTAATAATATAATTTGGCGATTTTTAATATTTATTTGCTTCAGTTAATCTGTATCAAATGAAATCTCTTCTCGTTAGTTTATTTCTTAGTTGTGACAGATTATTTCTCAATTAGGTTGTCATTGAATTTTGCGTAACGGTATCGGGCCGCCATTTCGGTAAACCAAATAAGTGTCGGGTCCCCGAAAGCTTACCTAAGCTGTTCTAATTGTAATGGTCCAGGAAGGAGGGTAAGTCCTGGTTTGGTCCTGGTCGGGCCTGGTCCGGAAGGCGAGGTTTAACGGCTCTCGGCCCGGGCGTCACTTTGAAGGGGGCGCCAGTTAATTTGGGCGGAATACCTTTCAAATTTGTACCTAATGGGACGTTTTGCGTATTAATGAACTGCTAAGATAGAGTACGCTTACATTTAATATTGAAATACAAATTAATTTACTACTCGCCCGCACTTTGTTAGGGCGGTGGGGCAACAATAACTCGGGGAATAATTTATGTCCGTGTTGTTGTTTTGAGATGGTAAGTGTTTGTTTGAAATGTTGTATGTAAATTATTCACGCTTATATTATTCTTTGTCTATTATTGCAAAACTTGATATGGCACATGTCTGATGATTTCGGAGTTTTCAAACATTGGATTCAACTTTCATACAAAGATAATACAGTCTTGATGATTTATTATTCTTATACTGAAGAAAATTTTGCATGAACCCTGACTACTTAACTTAAATAAATTATATTCACTAATATTCGAGGTAATATATAAGTTAAAATACTTAAAGACCTGAAAGTAGGTACAAGCTATTAGTTATTAAAAGCAAACATGTAGCATTTATTTTATATTATAATAAATATAAAGTACTTAAATAAATACTCAAGAAGGATGCTATATTTTTAAAGTTTATTATTAAATATATCTTTGATTTTGTGATCACCATATGCTTCAGTTGCGGAAATAGTAAGCAATGATAATTAGCCTTGGAATAAGCTTAATATTTAAAAGAATAATTGCTAATTTTTCTGGTAGTACTTCCGGTATGTTATGTTTGAAGTTATTTAAAAATAAATTTGTTAGATTGAACCATTTGATAAAACACATAATATCGTATTGGAAGGAAGCAGAGACCTCCAGTAATCAAGTAAGGAATGAAAAAATGGTCTGATTTATGGAATATATATATTTTTCAACGGCCAAAAACCCATTGATAGGAAGGAAAGTTCTAGCATCTAAAACATATTTTGGATTTTTTCTTACATGTTTTCAGGAGATCAGATAAATATCTTTACGCTATTGAGCTCCAAATTTTTTATGGTTTTAAAAGAAAGCTTATCCCAACCAACGAAAGAAGATATGTAGTTGAGAATTGTTATGAAATATCATTAGAAATGTTTTCGAATTGATTAATTTAAATTTAAATTTAAATTTAAATTTAAATTTAAATTAAGAGATTAAAAGCTTAATTGCTCTATTCATTATTTTAAAACTTTTTTCGCAAAAAATTAAAAGTTTGGGGGGAGAACACTTTGCACTAATTGCAAAGTGTAAATTATGCGAGATTGTGGATTCAGCTCCAATGCAGTGGCTTTGAATAACGCACTGATTCGCCAGAAAATAAATCCAATGGGAACATGGAAGTACTATGAAAATATATATAAGGCGTAAAAACCAAATTGAACATCTTTCGTGAATTAAACGAGAAATGCAAAAATGCTAAGTAATTAAAACATGTTTGAGTTTTTTTAATGCATTTTAATTAAGTATCAATATTTTAAATAAATAAATAATTTTATTTGATTTCAACAAAACATTGTTTATAATTTTAAGTTAAGTAAATAATACAGCATATAGTCATTTTTATATTTTTCATTAACCATATCGGTCATTTTACATTATTTACACATATTAGGTCCATAACTGGAATATATGGTTGCCACAATATACCGTCTTATAGTTCTGTCAGCTGGTATTGCCCATGCCTTCTTCTATTTATGACTTGAGAGAAAGCATGGGGAGAATAAAAAACGTATACGTTTTCAGATGAATCTACGTGTGTATGCACCTAGAAGTCCACCTGAGAAAATATATAGTTCTTAAATGCTTTCCAGAGACTTAAATAAATTGCAGGTGTATTATCCAAAGCGTATTTGGGCATTTGTTATTCAGCATTTTTAAGCAGATCAAAAATTAATTAGGCGCTCCCATGGCTTACAAAATTTTATTCTAAAGAACCCTTTGCTTTGAACTAATAAACTACACATTCCTATGATTATGAAAATAATGTATTTCATGTTTTATATATTCTGAGACATTTATACGTTTTTGTTTTGATGTTGGTTGACAACCGATGAAAGTGACAACTTCGTGTTGGATAAAATAACTTATTTAGATATTTAAATTTATTTTTGATTAAAATTATAATTATTCACAAAAATGTTAACTAAAACGAATGAATTACTCATATTTTTTTAATTTCTAGACTTACGCCACTTTCATAATTTTAGGCAAATATGTTTTTAGATTGATATCCGTGCGTATGCACCCAGAAGTCCACATGGGAACATATATGAAGATATAGAGAGGCGAATTAATTTATCTACATTGGAGAGACGTAGAACAGTGACTGACTTGCTATTTATTTTTAAAATAATGAACTCTATAATCGATGACTCAATATTATTGCAGGAAATTACGTTCAATGTTCCCTCCAGGTTCACTAGAGGCAGTAACCAGCTACATGTAAGGACATCAAAAACCAACTACGGTTTCTATTCCCCTATGTTGAGAATATGTAGACTAGCCAACTCCTCTAGTGACTTGGACTTTTTCGAGCAGGACCTTCCGGCATTTCGCAGATCCCTCTACTGATGTGCGTGATGTCTGTTTTATTTACTCATGTTTATGTTTTATCCAAATATTTTGACTTAGCTTATATATTTATTCTGTATTACCATCCTCTTTAATTGTATTTCCAATTTAAAACCATATGTATTGGCCTTGGCCGTTAATAAAGTAAAATAAAAAAATTAAATATATGGTTTCAACTGCTTTCAATAGATCTGAAGAGATTTATTATCGTTATTTATACTAGCAGGTTTATTATCCGAGGCGTATTTGGGTGTTTGTTATTCAGCATTTTTAAGAAGATCAGAAATTAACTTGGTGCTCCTAAGAGACCTTTTCATTCTAAAAATCTTTTGTTTCGAACAAATATATTGTCTTATTACGGAGATAAAACGCGTTAAGCCATATTCAATTGCAAGAAAAAAAAATTGAAAATATATATGCCAAACTAAATTTAAATTATATTACAATAATGTAGTTATACCAAGACTTGTTTTGAAATAAACTTGCCGCTATGATTGCGATTGTTTTTGCAAATAAAAAATGCCGTTCTGCGCTTAAAATGCTGGATAACGAAGCTTAAATGATTTATTCGCAGAGAGTTACTGTAAGCTTCAAAAGGCGCACTTTCACACAGAGCCATGCATGAAAATGTTCAAATTGCCCGTAAACAAACGTACGGGGATTTTTCTCTTCTCGCCGTGCAACTGACAAGCGCTGTAATTCAAGTCCCAAATCTAGCGGTTCTGTCGGCGATGGAAATGAATTCTTGAATATTTCATCTGCTTGTTACGAGTATCATCATCCTGCTCCATAGTGATCATCGCCGCTAGCCCCTAAGCGGTCATTTTCAAACACAAACTAACGTTTGTTAATAGTCCCTGAAACCAAATATTTTCCAATTTTTTTACAAGCTTAAATTTTTGTTACTGCGATATACTCGTATATTAATCAAAGCTAAAGATGACTCCTGCAATGATGATTGAAATATCAGATTCCACCCCTGGTCGTGTCCAAGGGTGATCATTCGTATTAAAAAACTTAAGTAAAATTCTCGTTTGAATAGTTTATAAAGAAAATTTTTACTATTTAACCAAAAGAAATTGGTTATCAAACATTAACACACTAAAAAGTACACAGATTAATTGATTCAATTAAATATATTACAGGAAGTAAACACTTTTGGGCTCATCTCTCTCATCGCAGCATATTTTTGACATAATTTTGTTATCAGAATTTTTGATTTTCGCCCTCCGCTATTCTTCTTCACACGTTCTCCTCGCCTAAGTATGATATTTTATTTAAGTATCATCTCCTCAAATATGCACGTTTTCTCTTGTGAAAGAATCCTACGGTTAAAAATAACTTCTTTCTCACGCTTTAGTCCCGGAAGTTTATGGGATCAGTAAATATTCCGACGTAGATTGTAGCCATTTTAAACATTATAATATAACAAAAAAAACTTTATTACCTGCTCAAAGTACAAGTTTTGTTTTTCTATAAAAAATGAAACAATTACTCTTAAGCCATAGCATAAAAAAATAATTAGATAATCATTTTTTTACGACGAGTACTTGAATATTACGAGTATTTTAAAATCACTGATACTGACATATGAGACAAACGTTCAAAGCATTGTTTACAAATCACTTTTACGACATTTGAGTAACAAGCTTTGGCAAACATTAAGCGTAGGTTTAAATCAGATAAAGGAAACAACGCCTCACTACTTAAGAGTAATTTTAATGAATAACATGTTTAACTTATAAGATTGATTGTATATCAACCATTTCTAACTGTACATAAAATAATAACTTACGCTAACCTCAAACGTCTCCATACCCGATGTAATATTCCCAGTATTCAACAACACTTACACATAATTTCTACATTAACACTAAAACTCACTTTAATCCCTTAATCAGGAGAATAAGGACAAAAGATTTTTCTGTCCCCTCCTCTCCATCAATGGAGTCTCCAGACTAAATTTTTATCATTTATTTCTTATTTCTTGTTTAAAATTAGTTCATATCGTTAATTTTTTATTTAGGTTTATTTTTGGATTAAAATTTTTCGAAGCATAAATAGTGTTAAAATAAAAAACACCTTACATTTAACTATATGGTATTAATTGAATATTCATGTAATTTTTATGTATATTAGTTTTTAAGTAAAAAGATATAAGAAAAATTTGCAAACTTAATATAAATAAAATTAAAGACAAGATCTTGTGATTATCATTTGACGGCATTTACAAAAACATCTAAAAATTATAAACCATGTGCACTTCAGAGAGTATTTATCACCAAAAACTCGGTCCTCCGCAACCCTCTTCAGCTCAGCATAAGAGCTACAATTCATGTCCTCGAAAACTTGCTGCAAATACTCCCGTCTAGGGCGCCTTCTACAGTTTCTACCCTCAACCATCCCCTCCACAATATCGTGAAGAAGACCATCGTGGCGCATGATGTGACCGATCCATTGGGCTAGCCTTTCTGAGATGGTTCTTATAAGGTGCCTATCTTCCTTGATTATCCTGAGAACCTCATTGTTCGGGACGTGGTCTCTCCAGGAAATTCCGAGAATTCTTCTGTACGATCACATCTCAAAGGCCTCTAGTCTTTTTTTCATCACTTTCAGATTAATTTATATATTTTATATAAAACTCATTAGAATAAAAAAATATATAAAAACACAAAGTACCCACAATTTCACAGAGGACACGACGATAAATAATATTATGTGTCGCGATTATTGTAACAAAAGAATAATCGCGGGGTGTTCTCTTTAAACAATGTTATTAAAGCGCTAAATACATTTCTGAACCATGTATAATATTCATGGAGCCCAAGCAAAAGGAAACAATGCGATCATTTAAAATTTAAATATAGGCTCTCATAGCCCACAGCTAAATGCTTTACATTTTGCGGAAAATACCCCGGGCTCCGCAAAAAAGTTTCCCAACTCATTAGGCATTCCTTTTTATATTCCTATCGGATACAAAGCTTCATTTCGATCAATAAAAACACCTTTTCCGAATGGTGAATAAATTATATTAAAGTTAGTGCGAGAGTGGTATGTTAATGTTTCAATATTCGGTAGATTCCATAACGTATATATTTATAAAGTTCATGTCTGTGAAACACAAAAAAAAAACCAACAACTTTTACGTCTTTTTTTTGCCGTTATAAGTGAGCTTCAAATTTCAAAATTTCACCAATTACTACATGGTTACAAATGAAATAAATTAACGAAAAGCAGTTTTAGTATGCAGTTTCTTTAATCCCAAAATGTTATCTTAATTACATATTTTTATTTGAAGCATTTGATATATCTGTTAAGCGTAATGTTTATTTTTTATTTAGTTTTCTTAAATATACAAATTCGTGTAATAAATAACTGAAAACTAACGTCTTATTTTCATTCCTCATAACACAGACGAAAAGTTTGTTAATTTAGTCTTTTTTATTGCTATAAAGATTTTTACAATTATTTATTTATTTATTTCCTTCGATAACATTACAAAATATTTTTACATCTTAATTCATTATTGAAGTATTTACATATAAGTGTGGCTCTGTAAATGTATTGACACATTTAGTGTCAATGACCTCACACCCAGAACAAGCGTTAGGAGACTCAATGCAAATAGTTGACTTGTAACAACAAAAACCCTGTATAAGTAAATTATGGTTGACCCACAAATAACACGGCATTATTGTCACAAAATCAAACTTCCAACATTTCGCTTTCATCAAAACTAGCACTAAATCTGAAGCAATATTACACTAAATATGTCAATATTTTCACTCAAGTTAGTTTCAACCACTGTTCACTGCGATTCTTTCGTCTTACACGTATCCAGGGTTGAACGATGGTCTTTTCAGGCCACACTTCAGGCTCCATGAGAGACTCCAGCGAAGTTGCGATGACCCCAACTTTGAAAGAAGTTGACAGCGTCCGTCTGCTGATAATCCTCCTGATGGTCATCCAAGAGGGATTGAATGCAGCGGTCGCTGCCAAGAAGCTCTGCAAGTCATCAGCTGTAGTATCCGGATGAAGACCCTTGGCGTGAAGATACGCCATCTTCACTCCGGCAACCTTCTTCGAAGGAGCTGCAGAACCGCGGATCAACCGACGTGCTGAACGTCTTTCCCCATCAGAAGAGGCGCGACTCATTTTCGAGTGGTAAACTTTCCCAGAAAGATTGCTCGTGGGAGAGAGAGAGCATCCACGGAAAGAGCATTCAGGGCATCCAGTTCCTCGAACTATGAGCTGGAGGACCTTCTTGGGAGCTTTACTCAAAACAGCAGGGGCTCCTTGCATAGCACATTCCGAGGATTCTTCTTCTTCGGAAGCCTCATTTGAAGTAACGGCTTCACTGATGGCAGGTTCAGAGTCTCTGCTGTCACAGTTGAGCGATGGCGAAACTTGGCGAGAACTGGTAACAATTTCCGCGAAGGTAGCCGGAATAATATAGATGGAAGATTAGTCCGTTTGGTATTTTTTATTGTTATTACTATGGTAGCTGCTCCACTGAACTTAACCAATAAATTTATCCTATACTCACTTTCGATCGATAGACTCGTTTTACTTGCTAAACTATCACAGACGTGTAAATTATGTCATCTGAAAAAGGAATTTTTCAAAATCCCTTTGAAAATACTGCCGGCAGGTTTTCTAATGCTCTTTTGGTAACACTGTTGTCTCCGTCATACAATCTAAATCTCTTCAAGAATCTTATCAAAACTTGCGCAAAACACCACACTTACATTCTGTATGCAGCGTTTAGCCATCATGACTAAGCATCATTAAGCCTATTGTTCTCAACTAATTTGTAGTCTTTTTTATGCGATTTCTTACAAATTATTGCTTCCCTAACTTAATTAAAATATATTATTTTGATCTACAATAAACTTTTTAACTTTTCTAACTATGATATAGCTGCCGAGTGGCACAGCCAAACGGTTTAGCGTTTGTTTCTCACTCAGACGCTCTCAGCTTACATCCTGACCAAGATTTAATTAAATTTAAGTTAAAATTTTAAGTTAAAATTTTTTATTTTTATTTATTTCTTTATATGCCCCCGGTAGTGTTTAACCACAGCTCAAGGACAAAATAAAAATTGTCCAGGCCTCGGGAGCATCGGGCTGATCTACTTAAAAACGCTGATTATTGAACATCCAAATATTTCTCTGATACTACGCACAAGTTCGCAGAATCATCCTCTGATGGCTCCCGGTAACAATCTATGTTCCAGTGTGGACTTCTGTATAGGTGTCCTGGGACAAGGCATAGACATCCCGGACTCACATAACTGTGAAACGTCAATTTGTGGTGTCCAAATGCTCCACATACGGAGCAGATATGGTAAAAAAAACTATGATAAAAGTCTGAAGATAATATTTTTACATATTTTCATGAAATAAAACAAACTCGATTCATTTCATTTTGTAAATATTCTCAAACACTTTCAGGGTTCTCTAGTAAATTAATCGTATTAAAATTTCAAACACTTTTGCCGTTTCTCGTTATTGTAATTGCGAAGCCAAACACTGCCACAATATTTTCAAATGAATAACGATTAAATACATTCATAAGTAAACAGTATTTTTTAATTTAGCCATTTTTCTGATGAATATGTGTTTGTTCTGTGTGCGATTGCGAAAATTTAAATGTTTATTTTATGAGCAATTATTCATTTTTCTGTTTATTTTGCCAGATTATTCATTAAAAACGCCATTGAATGTTATTTACGTGAGAGTTATGATGATTTTTTTATTATTTTTTTGTATCCATGCATGGTAGGTGACTCACAAAACTTCGTTAAGAGAAAATATATGCGATTAATATTTAATGATATTTCAGTAATTAAAAAAAATAATTAAATGTATAATTATACTTGTAGGTCAATATTAAATATTCGTCGAACATATACGAGTACAATAAGAATGCAAAAAAATATTAATCGTGAATCATAGCTCTTTTTCCCCTGTCCCAAGTCCCTGGGCTCTCTCCCTGAAAGAATGTCGGGAACCATTCTAATTATGTATCCAGCGAAGATTCGATTGCACTAATGATTCCGGATGAGGTATAAAGTTCACGATAGCTAGCAAAAGTGCTTAGCTTTGCCACCCAGAATTCTGCCGAATCTATCAAGGAAGCAGGTACAAAGCAGGTGTAGTTTTACTGTGGCATCTGGAGAAAATGATCACTATCGTTCGTTGATAGATTGTAGGACGATAGATGTCCGATACTTCACTAAACACAGTCAAAAAATTGTAAATTTTGCGATAAAATTAAATTATATATATTTTTAATGTGGAATATTAAAGAGAATGAAGAGAACAAAAGAGAGAGAGAGAGTAATATCTGCTAGTGTTCGTTTTTGAACATAAATTTTGCTTAATGTTGCGGCTCTCATGAATACTGGAATAATACTCGCCATTGCCTGTGATTGATTTCTACTTAAGGCCTTTACTTGCTTGGAAAAGTTAAGCACCTACAAAAAGTTTGCGGGGGTGTCAAGGTAATGTTATTGCTTTATCACAGCGGTGGCCAAGTTACAGCTTTTGAGATTTCAAAACAGATAGCCCTTATTTTAGATAAATAAATTATTTTTAATTTTTCTTAACAAAATGGCTGACAAAACAACAGTTATCGTCATAGAACATAAACAATATATTGCCCTATTTGGATAATGACTAATTGTTGGTTGGGCTTAGCTAAGAAGGTTAGATATAAGTTGTTTAGACTTAAGAATCATCAGGCTTATCGACCTCGGGATCTTCTTAACGAATGCTCAAATATAAGACAATATTAATGATTCCTTACTTTTAAGCTGTAAAACTATGCAATGTATTTACTTAAAGGATCTCCAAGTTCATAGAAAACTTAAAATAAAACCGAAAGAACACTGTCGCGAAAATTTTTGACGATACACGTTTTCGTAGATTTTATTTAATTTATTCTATACCCAACGTTTACTTTAACAGAATAAGTAACCGTAAAATAGATGGTGGAATAACGTAGTGATCCACGTCAAATGAAATGATTAGGACGTCAACCGTATATTTTGTTTGATTAATTTAATTTAATTGTAAAAGAATATTAATTCGTTTTTTTATTTTCATTTTGATTAGCTTGGATTCAAATCCGCAACTGTTCCTATGAAAATAAAATCTCGAAAGCCTTCTTAAAAATTATGAGTTAACTTCTAAATGTACATTCAAATAAATCTTTTATTGAAAAAAAAATGCTTTAATACCACTGATTTATAACAACTTACGCAGTACAACAGAACTACGAGTATACCCAAGGGGAAAGTGTACAATCACCGAGAGTACTGTAAAATATAAACACATTGTAAATGTAAAAGAATAAGCAGGTGTTTCATTCAAACTTTTCAACATCAATTTTAATTTTGATCGTAATTTATTAGTTAAGCTGGTTACGTTTTCTTGGAAGATAATTTAAGTTACTAATTGAAATTGATAATAATTATTTAACAATTTTGGATGGAGTCATGAAGTGATGCTTATCTGTATAGTTATGTAATAATGGCCTCGTGTAAGTCAATTTTCGTTCAGCACTATGAATTGCCGTTATATTTTTAATATAATTTTTTGACGAAATAATTGAAGAAGTGCCTTTTTATAATCCGAGGAATTATCTTAGGTTGTTTTTATTTTTATGTTTCCGCATAGCAACGCAATGAAAAATAAATTTGAATATAAGAATGGTTTTTTAAAGCAATAACATATATTTAATATAATATACATTAAAGTTAAGATAAATTTCTTTATTTAAATATTTATATTGAAATATCATATAACATCTATTCTTTGTTACAGAAATATTTTTTAATATTTATGTAAACGTCCTAAATTATTATCTATTATGTTTTATCTTGACTTTATCAGCTTACAACAAAGACCATATGTCCACGAAAATCATTATCAGGTACCACTGTTAATTGCTAAGTCTATATCATGGCATATTTGATTTAAAGGCAATAGTTTTCAGGGTATTAGAAAACTCTTTCAGTCTTTTGCAAGCAATTTCAGTGCTTCTTTCATAATAACTGTGAGAACTGAAAATTATATTTAATATGAAATAATATTATAAATAGTACTTAAGCTAATGTGGTAGTCGTGATAAAATGTACACTTATCTGATATATTTCAAATACTTTAAGACGACAACAAGTCGAGATTAGTGGGCTCTATGACAAATAGCTAAAGCGGCTGGACGCTGCATGCTAGAAAAATGTGTTGTGTGTATGTTTGTGTGTGGGTTAGGCATATCGTTAGTATTTATATATTGATCCCTCGATAATATTAAGATTGTATGTAATAAAAGACGTATTCCAGGAAGCAATGATGGAGGCGTATTCCAGAGCAAACAGTAGGCATTTAAGGAGGAATTTCGGAAACTCAGAGCTCTTGGTCGATACACATTAAACATGTATAGATTTTTGGTTTCAATTATTTTTTATATATTTAATTCAATAATAATTTTATTTAATTATGAATTCAAAAAGTTTATCATAATAATGCGATTAATCCCTGATTGCCTTAATATTGATATTTTATTAATAAAATCTTCTTAAATTAAAACATTATGTCAAAAATAAAATAATTTCACTTTAATATTTGTTTATATACACATAAAAATAACAACAAACGAATCACCGTGATTTTCTTTTTTCAGGACAAAAAATAAAATAAGCGAATCATTTCTCGTAACACGTAATAACATAACATACGACTTGAAGTAGCAGCGAGTGGCATTTTCAGTCCGCGTCCTCACATCCGGCTCTAAGTGACACGGGTGCCAAATTAGATTCACAAGAACGGGCGGCAAAACAAGTTCGGGAAATGCCCGGTCACCGGGAAAAGTGTGAAAGCCGAAATCGAAGGGAAAACCGAAGCCGACTGCGAAGGAAAAACAGACGCTGTGAGGCGACTTTCCGACGCCAGCCACTCAAGTATTTCTTCCCTCTCCAATTACTTATGCCTTGCGGAAGGCGGATCTATCCACTCAAAAATACACGGTGACCGTTTGAAGATGAGGCTTAGTGTGTGAAATTTAATATCGAAAAGTTGAACGGAAGATATTCATATCGTATGTTACAAGTTAAAATCTTTTTATATGAACGCTTACACGACAATGTTAAATTGTTATTTTAAAGATTTCAATACTCATGTATTATGATTTAAATCAAATAAGTAATTAGATCAGAATATTAACACAATTTACAAAAAAAATAACTGTGATGCTTTTACGTATTTTATTTAACGTACAATGGATCTTATTGAAAAACAAATTACTCTTACTATAGATATGTCATTTCTCAACTTTAACACTAATGAAACACATTTTTTTGAGTATTTCCTGTCCAGTCATACTAATTTTTACCATGTGTGCTCTTTTGCATGCATTTATATAAGTTTTTTTTTAGTTATTGAAGTACTCACATTAATCAACATAATATAGAAAGCTTTCATTTCTATATCTCCATTCCTAACATTAAATCGGATTTAATTTAATTACGGTTGAACTAAAAAAAGTCTTCAATTATGATGTGATGAAATGGCTATGATGTCTCTTTTAAGACCTCAAACTTTACACTTTGGGAGTATCAGAAGCACTGTTTTGAAAATACAATACATTTACAATTTAAGAGTGTCTATGAGAACATTTTGTCGTTTTGTACGAGTAGTTTCAATAGAAAACCTAAATGTAATAGGCATTATTCCAAAGAATAATTTAAAAAACGTGTTTCTAAAATGCATTTTAATACTCGATGAAATACATTAATGACGTTATTAATTTATGAATTACTCAACTTTTATTTACAGGATGATAAAATAACTCTCCAAGTCAAATGATATCGTCTGTAATGCTAACAATATTGACAGGCACCATCCTCATTTTTTTATGTAAGCACATACAGTAGAATACCAACAGATAGTGATAGTAATTCTGAAGTCTAATCTGTGGAATTCTATGATGCTTAACATACTGCATATGGCTAAGTGCTTTATGTGGAGTCTTTATCCACCAACGTCATAGACTACAGCCCGAGATTCACGCATCACCCTTATTATTACAGGAATTTACCATGAATGGGTGGTCTTCGCGAGACGACTTTCGTCTTCCACCAATTCTAATTAATATACCATGACTGACATTTTACGAGTGAGGGATCAAATTCACACCAACCGGGGTACTTTAGAGCTCAGAAATCGTTTTTTTTTTTAAATCATCTTTCACGGATCGAACCCACAACCTTTGACTTGCAAAGCAAACGCTTTGACCATTGAGCTATACGCCGGTGGGTATAGCATCAATATGAACTGAATTGGAAGGTAATGAAGACATATGTACGAGTAGCAAGGCAAATGTACTGTACACGTTCGGAACGTGAAAAGTTGAACTTCCGCCTTCCATAAGTTTCCGAGCTTTAAGCTTCGGGTCTGCTCCTCCCGTGTATCGCGCGGAATTGTTGATTGCTTGACGCGAGCAGTGGATTTGATTTGAGCCAATTAGGCCTCGGAAAAGGCCTCCGGTGCTCCTGCAGAGTTATGGCTGACCCGCGCATGAAATACTAATTTTTGTTTTGACTCGTTGTTTAGACAACGTTGCTCTTCCGTTATTTGAATCTTATTGTATTGCGAGAGTGTTGGTATTATATATTTTTTTAATGTTTTCAGAAACGATTTTTAAATTAAGATTGGTTTATTAAATATAAAGAAAAAAAGAGGCTTCATCTAATCGTATGTCAAACATAGATACAAAATTCTTCTTTAAACTTCACGAATTTTTTTTTAGTTAGTTTAAACTTTTATAAGTGCAAGAAACCATTGATTTTTAAAAAGCAATGGTTTCTTGCACTTATGTGTTATTATTTTTAATTGAAATAAAAATAATTAATTCATTTATTAATTCATTTTACAAGTTTAAATAATCCTTTAATAGACCATAACTTTATCAAAAACTGCCGCCATCAAGCTCTATCAGTCAGTATGACCCTCGATTCATCCAATGTCAACTCTGCTTTTTGAAGTTCCGCGGAATACATTTTGTGTATGGCATCTATAAAAGAAAAAAAAAACCTAATATAGAAGAAGAAAAATGAAATAAAAAAAAAACCTTTTTTTGTAAATCTCCGTTGGGACCCACGACCTCTGGCTTTCAAAGCAAACGCTTTGACCATTGAGCTTTACCCACCGGCAAATTTATAAACTTATATACTTTCAAATGGTTTTAATAACCTTTTCTACCATTCTCAGTACACATCAATTTTGTTTTGCTGTAGTTTTCATTAAAATGCGTTCTTAATGTTCAAAATAGACAGCAACATTATAATTTCACCATTGAGCTATACCTGTCGGCATTTTTTTGCAGAAATTAATTGAATTAAGGCAGGGAACAGAAGCATATAGAGGCAATTTGCTGCAATAATTTGGTTTATATATGACGCGAATATGAAAGAATAATAGTTTTTAACATTTTTTACTAAGGTTTTATTTGTCTTGCGAAAAAACAAATACAGTGTTCTAACAAGAGTTCGCGCTTCGATGCCCACGGCGTCAGGAATCAAACTAAATAATCGAGATAAAATTAATCACACATGAAATTTCTCTTCCACCCCGTTACCATTAATAATAGCGATAAATTAGTAACGCCCACTCGGCCGAAAGTTCGGCGCCTTATTTGTTGTTCAAACTTTAGCCAAGTATGTCACTTAATATCAAACTAAAAGTTTCATAATCGTTAGCGAATATGGGCGGGCACGCTGTAGCTCCCACACTCCCTCTCGCCAAGAGGGAAAAGAACTCCTAGGAAGTTTGCCTCCCGGTCGCTTCGCGCTAAGAATAAATTGACTAAATGTTCGGCTTTGCGCCATCACATATTTTAAGCATGCAGAAGGTCCCGTACGTAATTTTGCGCTGGTGTGAAATTTGCGGCAGTAAGTCCAACCGCACTTACGAGAGTGAAAAATGAGTCGACAAACAAAAGAAACGCGGCCATATTTCAAACGATTAAGGAATATTTTAATTTACAATGTGTGAAAGAAGAACTTTTTAATGCTGTTTATTATTGTTGTGTTTGCTTAAGCGAGATTTCCAAAGAATGAAATCAATGCATAAAAATCTCAAGAGTCGTTACACTTCTGTAATAATGTTTAAAGTTATGAATTTTTTTTATGGTGGTAGTTTTATTCCTACAAAATATAAATTTTCTTTTTTCATAATAATCAAAAGAAAGCAAGATACATACACTATTATACTAAAATAAAATTGGCTTATTTTGAAAAAAAAAACGTATCTCTGTAACCAAGACTTGAACATTAAGGTAATCAACTGACATTACTTGGTGAAACTGCATAATTATATTTTTAAATTAATTTTAATTAAGAAAATAATAAATTTTAAATATTTAATTTTGATTCACATTTATTTTGAGTGATTACATGTTTCGACCTCTCTGGAGACCATCTTCAATAATGATAAAATAAAAACTGGAAGTGGCTTATACAGGTATGGACAAGTAATTAGTTCCTATATTAGTACACACATACTTACAGGTTGTATATGTGTGCGAAACTTTGGGATGCTGAAATTTTCCATCCTATAGCCAGTCAATATACAAAGGTGAGCTTTTCTTATACTCGTACATGTTATCCGGACACTTTAGAAAAATTAATTACGGTTATATTTTCGTGAGGCCGTCTGGAACTGTATATACATAGCTTGCAGAGTCACAGCTGATGTGGTATGAGACAATGGCAGCAGAAGGTTTTTTTGGCGACCATTTGCACTATATAGGGAGCGAATATGGAAAAAAGAAAGTTGTAAAAGCGAAAATTATCGTTCAGTATGAGTGATAAACTGATTGATTGTTGGCTTTCTTTCAGATGGGCAGGTGAGGTGGGGTCGGGAGGCGTGAGGATGGCGGCATGGCGGGCGCGCTGGGCCGGCTGCTGTGGCCGCTGATGCTGGCGCCTCTGCTGCTGCCGCGAGCCGCTGCGGGGCCCCGGTACAGCTCGCGCATCGTGGACACCCAGTCAGGTTAGTGAGAGACATGCCCTTAGCAACTTAACTGAAAAGTGGGCAGTATCAGTTTTCAGCTTCTGCGCGTCCGTCTGCAAGAGTGCAGACGCAAGTAATGACTCCTAACTGATGTCTGCTATCTGCAGAATCCATTTCCCAACCTCACCATTTCCTTATCCATTCCCACGTATTTAGTGGTTAGCAAAGTGTTACCAAAGAAGGCAATTTGAGACTCGCTGTAGTATACTAACTTCACAGCCTTAGACTGAGGTCTATTTGACATCTAACTGATGCACCTAGAATCACGGGAAGGCCTTCAGCCACTCTCTAACATTTAGTTTTTTGCATGCGTCCAGTAACAGGTCCCCATCTGGGTTTCCAAAAACAGGACGGAACAGGGAGGGTTTTCACCAAGCGAGTATCAGTTTTCATTCAGTTGCTGGATGGAAAATAGCGGCCGCAAAAATTCATTTTCTGGATGAATTTTTGTATCTTGAGTCTGAGACACTCCAGCTCTAGCATCATCGTCACTCAACAAAAAGATCTTGACTGTTAGACAAGGAAATCACTAAACAGACTTAAAACTAAAGCCCGAAGAACGGAATATAAGTTTCATCGATGGAAGTAATGCAAAACGGGAAAACTCTCCATTGTGCAGACCTCCAGACCGCTTCAACTCCTGCTACATATTCTTGGTTAGCTGCTTCTTCCAGGACCAAATATGGCACGTCACCTTTTTTTAAAATTGCATCATCATTTCCATGTTCACTTCTCTAATAGGGGTATATTGCCATTACTAACTGCTACCATAAAGCTATGTCATCCACCATGGTTCTCACATCATCCCATGTCAGCCCTGCCTCCCAGAGTTCCAACTTTTCAAGACAATGAAAGCCCGAAATTTTGAATAAATGGCATGTAGTTTTTTTTGGATTCTATGTTCTCCTTTGATATCCGGATAACGTAATCGATTCTAGCTAATTAATTTAAGAAATAAATATCATACATTATTATGTTTTGAAATTATTCATTAAATGTAAGACTTGATATGATTTATAAAGCAACATCCTCCTCTCTTCAAAAAGGTTGTTATTCCGTCGCGTGGTGGCAGGATTAGGAGCAAAATAATAACACAAACTTTTTCAGAAGCAAATTGGCATATATTTACGATAAACTTTATAAACTTATGTCTCGACCTAGTCATAGCAGTCAAGCCGAGCGACAATATAATATGCTTTTGCCGACGGGCGGTACACAACTGGCGCACGCTCGTGATGAGCAGTCGCACCGCGCCCCAAGTGGCGATCTCAAAATGCCAATATAGCTACACATGCATGTCGACAAGCGAACAGAAATAAGAGACGAAAGATTGTATATCGAGATTTTCGGTACCAGTCAGCATGGGTTCTATCATGCTGATATCAAAGGTAAAGGGTATCACAGTGCTTGTGAGCATAGCATTGCCAACCCTTAATGTGAAAAAAGATTGAGAAAGATGGCAGAGTAGCAATAAATTTTATTTCTTACATGGGCCGCGTGGGTGCAAAAGGATAAAATTTCCATTCAATAAAATGTGAATATATTCAAAATATACATTTTACGTATAATCTAAATTGATGTGTGTGACTGTTAAATAAATTTGTATCTCCAGAATACGTTGAATGAGCCCGGCAACAACTTAAAAATAATTTGATCACGCGCTCCCGAAAGGTCTTTGAAATGTCCTATATTGAATATTATTTATCACAATACGGCGCACGCATCCTACATTCCCGGAAAATATGTAAGGGACGTATCTTTAGAAATACAGTCGATTCCGCTTAATTGGGACACATCGGGATTTGGGCATTTTGTCCCAATTAAGCGGCTGTCCCGATTAAGCGAATTTCCCTTTTTTTAAAATTCGTTTATTTGATTTTGGCAACTAAGGCCATTTACCAGTAATCCACACATAAAATTAAGCAATTCGTATTTTTTTTCAATAATTTTACTATTATAAGCTCTTGGAAACTGTAATTACATATATGTAATATAAATTACCATATAAATTACAAATATGTAATATGTTTAAACTTGTAAGAAAATTAAAAACCTAATTAAAATAATAAATGGGTAGGTACATACAATTGAATTCAATGCAGAAATAAGTCAAGTGTAGTCTGTCTTTTGTTGTTTTTGTAACATTTCACTTCTACAAAATCAGCACATATATTCAGTGCGGATGTAGGGCTCTCTTCATTTCCTTCCTGGATAAAATTACATTTTTTTCTTGAGAATATGGTATTACTGTGGTATTAAATTTACTGTCCCAATTAAGCGGAACGTTGTCCCAATTATACACATAAATTCACTATTGGTTTCTTGGTTTGGTTTCTGTTCTTTGAGATTTGTCCCAAATAAGCGGCTGTCCCAATTAAGTGGTGTCCCAATTAAGCTGAATCGACTGTACGTTGTCATTAGATTTGGATAGTGTGAGGAGTTTTCAACTTTTCAGAGGACTATTATAAGAATATTCTGAGGCTGTTACTCTCTTCGCAAAGATAAAAGCAGCCCGAGTGACTTTTGCCGTTCAGATTATTATTTGTCAAAGAGTCTAATGGAGACTCCAATCTTTTCAAATGGTGTAGCCATAGAAATGTGAAGGAATCGAGTCGAGACCTCTTGTGGTGCTTCGGTTACGATCTCCTCTAATGTCTTTCAAGGGCTCTTCGCCGAGTGGGTTTTTTAATGTGATAAAAAACATCGCTTTAGTTTATTTCACAAATTTGATAAATTTATACTCTTGTTGATGAAAAAGTTTTTTACTTGACATTGGCGCACTTATAACTGATTAAATTTCAAGTTTATAAAAACATTTTTTTTTCATTTTCGTTCAAATAAAATTATTTTTATTTGAACGAAAATATTTATTTTCGAATTTTCATAAATTTATTTTATTAATTTTATGACAGATTTTTCTGGTTCAAAAAGTCTTAAGTTACATTACCTAAGCTTATTATCAACTAAATATTTTATAAAATGGAATTTTTATATATTTTTAAATGTTTTCAGCATTCACTTTGAGATACATTATAAATAATAAATATTTTTTTATTTACCTTGTTTTTACATCGATCATGTTGGGCATGTCCTCTGCTTAGGATACTGCAGTTTTGACTAACTTGTAACCTTCCTCAATCCATTACTGTCAAGAGACAACTGAGCTGCATATACTTTCGACCTACCTTTGAAAGCTACGAGATAGTCGAAACTGCAGTCTCCTTTAACAGAGGCCATATCCAACATGATCCATCTAAAAACAATGTAAATATAAGGCCATACTCAACGTGATCCATGTTAAATAAAGGTAAATAAATAAATTGTAGAGTTTTTTTTCATTTAGTCAAAAAAAATACAGAAAATGAAACATGAACTGAAAATATTAAATTAATTTAATATATTGGCATCAAATATGTTTAACAAACAAAAAAAGTATGCTTTAAAATGTCAACACAACTTGCTTTTTATTTAATAAATGCTAAAAAGGCTTAATTTATTTATTGGCATGTTTCATTAAATAAAAATACTTAATTACATTTCACAATACAAGTATGGAGTAAAAATGCGGTGCGCTATAACGAAATGTTTTTTCATGAATCGTTCGCTGAAAACCGGAGCCGCTCGTTCACACGACCGCAGCGAACTTTGAACTGTGCAAAATGTCAAAAGTGCGGTTGTTCTTTGCTAGCGATGCTCGATAATTGAGTGTCGATGTCAATATATTATCACAAACACGTAGCGAAAATCAAAAAGCGCATACAAAAGGGTGCCTGGAGCAATTAAAACAGCGAATTTTACTCAATAATAATTAGTGTGAAGTCAACCGTTGGCTGAACACGGTTCGACGAATGCAGCGTTAGTCACACAAATTTTGTGACGATTTTACGACCCTGTGTGTGGGACTAGACAAACTAGAACCACTTTTAAATAAACAGAGCAGTTAACGAATACGCGATCCATTGATTGAATTGACAGTTGATTAGTACAAATGGCCAGGTGCAGCGAAGGTAACTATGAATTTGTTATTGAACTATTCGCTCACCTGGTTGTTTCAAACGTTTGCCGATTGCATGGCGTGTAAATAAGTAGTTGATTTTGATATAATTAGTTCGCTGTAGGGTTGATTTGATGCGTTCATGTGATAAATAGGCAGCGTTGTTGACACGGAATGATACTGCGAAGGTTATTCGTGTGAATTTTGCTTTCCCATTTAGCTTTGTTGTATTTATTAGTGGTAGATGCAATCAGCATAGTTTTCGCTTATTTCAAAAGAATGAAATGTAAAATTTAAAATAAAATGAAGCCTTATTTACGTGATTTCTATTTATAATACATGTTGAAATGTGACTGCTAAAATTAATAAGTACTATATATAATCGTGTCGGAAACAACAGGGTCAGATTCTGTCTGCCCAGAAGTGAGCGATCTCGATGGCGTTACTCTCGGCCATCATCAGGTTTTCCTGGGTGCAGCTATTTGGACACATCGCACAGTCCAGAAGGTGTGACAGGGTCTGCTGCACGCCGCAGTCACATTCAGTCGGTTCGCTGTAAAACTGCCAAGCTTTCATTGTGTCCTTGTGTGTGAAGTCATCTCCAAGAAGGAGCTCTCCAAAGCAACCCACGACACACTCCATCATATGTTTGGGTATCAAAAGATAACTACACGGCTCAAATCAATAAGAAGTTTCCCACAGTCGTCAATGGAACTGGTGATACCTGAAGCCACCCTGCGGCTGAGCATGTGGAGAGGCGCACTGAGAGGAATACTTGGATTGCCCAGAAAGAGGATCTAGCCCCTGGACACGACCAGTGGTGGAATATATGGAGGACCCTTAACAGACTACGGACACGAGTTTGCAAGACGAGAACAAAAATGAATAAGTACTGAACACATTAAGTCAAAATAGCGTATCATGATAGTGGCTGAAACACGAAGTTGAAGAATAAAAATTCGGAGTAATTCTAGATGTTCGTTTTTTATTGAAATTTAGGAATGCCGCCTAGAATTATCGATTGAAAAAAAAATGTTTAGTTAAATTCTCAAATATCCTGCTTAATTTTCTTGAGAATAATTTAACTATTTAGTAATAAAGTGTATTGTTTGTCTTGAAATAGCAAATAGTAGAATAATATTATCATCAATATAAAGACATTTTTATATTGAACCAGAAACCAATGAATATATTCTACTTACTACAATGTTTTTGGATATGGTTCCGGTTTTCAGAAAGGCAGTAGAGACAAAATAAATAGTTTCTTTGTGGATTCCATATGCTCCGAAAAGAAAGATGCTACGGCGTAGATATATGATTACAGTATGAATAAAAATGACTATTATGTAAAATAGCTTGGAAACTTTACCACAACTTTACTCCTAAAATATCATTTTAAGAAAAGAAGAAGGCAAACTTAAAAGGATGTTTTTGCCATTTAGCATAACAAGCTGGGCGATGATCAATATTTTTTTCTAAAAAAGAAACTGTTTAATATATTTATGTTATTTTATATATCACATTACGACTGGGAGTAATCGAAAGATTGGAATTTATTATCGAATTCACATATAAAATAGCACACTGAATATTTGTTGAATGTGGCACCGTATAAAATGATCTTTGTTCAGGAGGGATATAGGACATTGGAACTGGTTTATGAACTGAGGTCATCATATAAGGACGTGTAATGTCTGTTCTATTTTGGACTGAACGTCATAAAATAGTGGCTCTCAAACAATCAGTCGCAAATCCCTCTATAGGAGTTTTAGTAAGTGTTATTTTTTACATAATTTCAAAACATTTGACGTCCAGAGACGTCAAAAAAGGCAGGAATTTCGCATTATTTTGCTGAATTTTAGTTTTTTTTAAGAATGTTACATTTATTTTTAATTAGATATTAATAATTTTATCTTTTCAGATTATTTTGAAAATGTGTTTTATCATCATTTAGCTTTCAAAATATTATTTTTGTGAATAACCATATATAAACACTTACATACTATAAGCAATTAAATATCTTTCTTCGTAGTATCAATCCGGTGGATTGGTTTGCAGCAACAGAATCTTGCATCTCGATCTCCATTCCTCTCGGTCCTCCGCAACCCTTTTCAGCTCAGCAATTAAATTAAAAAAAATTAAATATACATATACTATAAATAAAAATCCTTAAACGAGTCAAATCATTCAGAAAAAATATCGGCGGAAGCGGTATGCGAACCGCGGACCTTTGGAACCAACCATTTTGCCCAGGTAATTATACCGCTCGGCCACCGGCCAATTTCTTCCACCTGAGATGTCTCGTCTCTGATCTTCTATATAAGTTATCATCGTATGATAGATGTCGCCATAGTATATATTCAAAGTATGTATATTTTATTTTCTTATTATTCAATCAGAATGCATTTATTCACAACTAATTTTACATGAGTACTTTTAAATGAATTATTATTTTTATTATTTTTATTATTTTTGTTTTCCATAAAAATAAGGCTCTCTTATTGATAAATTAATCTTAAATTCTATTATCTGTGTTAATTACTGCATTAAAATTAGCTATTTTTGCATATAAATTTTTATGATGTTATTTATTTATTTTTCACACACTTTTTGATGTAAAATACCAATGGGCGTTAAATTCAATAAAATTATATTTTTTCGCACATAAGTTACAGTTGAAGTGTTTCTAAACATAAATTTATACATTCAGTAGTTTGGACATGTTTTAGCGAAAGCGTCAACAAACATGAAATGATAAATTTCATGTAAATTCTAGTATCTTCAAAACCTCACCTAACCTAATCATATGTAGCAAAAATTTGAATATCATATTTAGTGTTCAATCGCATTATTTTGAAAGCTTATACGTACTTAGTAATTTAGCAAACACATACTAGTAAATTTCGGTTTTTAAGTTTGGACTGCAACATATGTTCATCTTGATATATCGTTATATAGCATAATATTTCGAATGAATTCCTCATTCGGAACAAAGCTCTCCATTGTATATAGGGTTGTAATTTTTTTGTTTATAAGTACTAGTACACTCCAGGTATACGTAGTCAGAGAAACAACACAGAACACGTTGTAAAAGTTCGATTACCGAAGCACAACTGACCACTCAAAAGCGATAACAAAAAAAACGACATTGTTTTCCGGTACACCTATTATAACATAACAATGAGGCTGACATGGAATAAACTCCTTTGTTCTCTCACTGTTTGTTCAAACGCGTTATCTTTACTTACAGAGTACCACGCGTAACCATTTCTTCTACGTTTTTTTGTTGTTAAAAAAAATGCATTTGTAGTAAGTGGATGTTTTTTTGGAATGTGGTCAAGTGGTAAATGGAGTAAGCAAGTTTGAGATCCACTGGCATAAAAGGTCAGCGACGCCATCTTCTGGATGGTCGTCACATAATCAGTTATAACACCATTGCCGATGAAAGTCAGCTTTGCAAGCGAATCTCTCTGGATTCGATCAAATTATCTTAAAGCGGTTTGACCATTTTGTGGAACGAGCATAACATATTGGATTCACCTTTTTGGTCAGGACTGGAAACGAGAAAGTTTTCAAGTAAAATTTTATATGAATGGTTCTAACAAGATAAAAGTATGAAAGTAGTTTAAAGCTTCTCGTTTAATGAAATTAGTTAAGAAATTATCAAACTAAGGTTTTATTTTTTTTATATTTTTTGATCGCACTAAGTAACTTAACCTAACCAATTTATTTTTATTTTTATTTTTATTGAAATGCTTAATGATTTTTTATTTGAATATAGTGAATAAGGTAAAAATTATAAGAAAAAATAATAAATATTTACTGTAGCAATGTTGACGAAACTTTAATATCATAGTTAAAAATATGATGTCTAATGTATTGTGAGTCTAAGTAAAACTATCAAATTGTGATAAGTTGTTTTTTTTTTACGATAACAAAAATATATAAGAAAATATAATGTTTTATCGCTTATTATGTATAATATAGAAATAAAGAGGAAAATACCACATTAAAGGCCCAACCAACATCCCGTGTATCAGTAAATATGATCGCATCTCAAGTGGATAAAGAAGCAAGATTTTGTTGCTGAAAACCAATCCACCTGATTGATACCACGAAGAAGATATAAAGTAATTGGATTTAAAAATACTCAACCAATGAATTTATTTATTTATTGTCATTTTTAGTTGAAAGTTGTTTAATATCTTCATTTGAATGCCTGATGATTATACTACTTGGAACTGGACCACGGTGATAGCCAGAGGTGGATTATTCAGTCTGTATATATTTCGTTGACTACATTTCAGACAGAGTCGAGCCTTCCCCTATCGGCCTCTCTTCTACTCTCTACATTGATGGCTTCCATTTTGTCAGATCTAAGATATGTACAATGATATATTCCTTCGACTATATCCATTTCTACTGTTTACATCAATCAAATACCTCCCCACCAGAAGTCGTTTTACTTTCAATGTCATGTTTTCTACACACTTCATTGGATATGTAGTTTTTTTTAATTTTTTACAAGTTGATAATATGACACGTCTGCAATATAATTAATTATGTTGGTGTAAACTTTTATATTTTTATTCTTTAAAAAATTTAAACTAAATAAAAAAAATAAAAAAATGTTACATACTTGTTTTTGAGTGTATCCGATGAAGTTAATAAGTCAACTCAATAAACCGATCGTAACTCAGCTATTGTTATCCAAATAATTATGATCTTTCCATTGTGTGTAGTGAAAGAAGAACAACTAAATATTATTTATATTTTATAAAATATTGATTTGAAAATTGGGAAAACCTCTCGTTCGCAAAAACTAACCAGTAGCACATTAGTGCTATATAATATGCTAATAATTATCAGTGACAGACCACAGAAAATCATACTGTTTCCTGTGGCGTCACTAACAACAGTGGCTTAAGGAAGTAACATTGTTTCCCGGCTCATTGTTGAAGAAAGAAACGTTGTTCCTCACCAACAAGTTACCACTTCCCACGTGGCTCGCATTATGAAGAATACAGTGCATGGAGTGGGTCAAGGTTGAGTCGGTTCCCCTTTTAGGACCGCTCTTCCGGGCTATAGCTCAGTTTATCGACATTTAAATTAACGTTTGCCATAGTTCTAAGTCTAATTCTGTATTTTGGTTTCAAATTTCAAATAAACGATATTAATCTGAAAATGGTGGCCTTAGTCAATTTCCCCTTGGTATCAATACATAAATTATATTTAATTTATAAAAATTGATGATTTTATTGGTTGTGTAGGTAACATCCGTGGAATAATCCTGGAGCCGCATTCTCGGCACCTGGAGCCTGTGGAGGCCTTCCTGGGGGTGCCTTACGGAGCTGCTAGTCGCCTGCAGCCGCCACGCACGCCGACTCCCTGGCACGGCACCCGCCTAGCTGACTCTTTCGGTCCCGTCTGCCCTCAACGATACCCCGACCTCTCCAACAAGTAAGTTCACCTGTGTGATTGCAGCACCATGACTCTCTAAAGACCTTCCGATAAAGGTATAGCAAAACGATTGACAAAATTGAATTCTAAAAATAAAACCTCATCAACAAGTATGTTATATGTGTTATTGTAGTAGCATCATAACCCTCTAAAGATCATCCCATGAAGGTATATCCATGTATAGAAAAACGTCGCTTATTAACCTATAGAGCGATAACAATCAAGTTGATTGAAACTACGAGTATAAAGGAACACAAATTCAGAAAATTTATTGGTACACAACATTATAAGCGCAAAAGACATGTGTCTTGGGTTTCCTTGTATTGGAGGCTCTCAAAAACGGGTTTTAATTTTGATGAGACAAACTTTAAGAATTTTTTCCAGCAGCAGTCATACTTCATGACATCTATTAATTAAGAGAACTTAGGCTGTTCTTTTCTCTGCTTTGTGTCGATGTTACGTTTGTGGCATATTTTAATAATGTATTATTATCGGGCTGAGCCGCCATATAAGACAAATGGTCCATGGCTTAGAGGGTAGGATAATAATCCGATTTCCCTAAAATATCCGATAAACAAATCGCACAAAAATATGTCTCTGTCTTCTGCTCTGGAGGTTGTCCGGAACCATATATGCTCCCAAATGGACCTACAGGTGCAAAAATGTACTAGAACGAGGAATCGACCGTGAAAACTGACAGGATAAGGAACGGATATGGGTAGAACATTTTTAAAACGAATTTCATCGAGTGCGTTGCGAAAAAATCCATAACGATTATTACTGAATATGTTAAATTATAATAAGTTAGTGTCAGTATTCTGAAAATCCATTACAAATAATGTTGCATTTTTCTTTCATTTGAAGAATGGGTCTCTTAAATGATTTAGCGCCTGGGGCTTCTGAAATGTTTAATCCGCCACAGAAGACATTACTATGAGTTAGTTTACCATTTTGATAGACTACTTCGTAATCTTACAGTACGTAATTTTTCCCATCAGTATATAAGACGGTATGAAATGATTTTAATAAACAAATATATCAATCACATTTCACAAATACTGTATATTAGTTTTCATTTATTTAATAAAAATGGAATAGTTATAAGTTTACAGTTTTACCAGGAATTGATGGTTGATAAATCAATTTAAGAAATAATATATGTTTTAATAGTTTTATATTGTGCGTTCAATTAAAAAAGTTCTGAGACAAATTTCGTGGAAAAAAATAATCAAATAACTTAATAAAAATAAAATTGACGTTTTTTTGTGATTTTTTGAATGTACAAGTAAAATAAAAATGGCTTCCCGTGTTCACACAATTATCAGTGAAATAAAAATTCTCAAAGACACAAGGAAGACGATATTATCATTTCAAAAGCAATTAAAGTTGAGTTCTTTAATTAAAACGAAATCATTTTTACCGATGATTTCGAGATTAAATTCTGAGAATGGAATTGATTAACTTTATTTGAGGAGTAGATTATTAGAACTGAATAAACCAGGTATTTTGATAATAAAAATAATGTTGACGGGTCAAGTGGGTCGTTAAATCTTGAGAAGACCATGAGGCAAACTGAATTAATAATCTATGAGATTTTTGTTTTTATTATCGATCAGTAACAAAGAATTTAAATATCCAGTGCTTTTATCTTTTATCTCTTTTATATTTAAAAAATCGAAAAGCGTTTGCTTAATTAACGACTACGCATTGTACATTCTTTAATTACGGAAAGTAAACGGGAAAGACGGATTATTATAATTTAGGCAAAGCGAGATTTTATCTTTTGGATAAAAATTGCAAAATATTTAAGAGGAATAATTTTTCACCGGGAGATTGAGTGTGCCCTCATTATTATTCCAAACTTGAAGAAATATCTCATCAATAAGCCGTCCAGGGAAATGAAGGACTTATTACAATTTTACAGCGTCTTCTATTTTGTGGGTGGGGGAACTTAATAACATTGGCTGGAAAACTCAATAAACGTCTCTGTGATTCCCGATATCAGAAAAAAGTATTTTATCAAGAAAAATACACAAATGATGCGGAACGAGTGACAATTCTTAGTACAAGGTTCAGAAGAAAACTATTCCTAAGAAGCTGACAATCGAAGTAAATTGATAGTTGTTTGCAATTTAAAATTACAAAACTTTCAAACTATTTTATCATTCATGAGGATTATAGACTAGTCATGTCAAAATGCTGATAATGATTGTATTTATTTATTTATACTGCCGTAGAAGTCGAAAACAATCTACACGAATATAAAGGATGTAAAAAATGTTTTTTTTAATAATATTTATTCATTAGACGAATATGTTTTTAAAACTGAACAGACTGATTATGACATCGCTTACTATGGGAAAATTATCTTCAACAAAATACGTGATTCTCCGTGGATATCTTAAAATAATCTTAATATTATTATTACTTAAATATACATATACTATACATAAAATTCTTTTTTCAACGCGTCAATCTAAGCACAAAAATAACGGCAGAAGCGGGATGCGAACCGCGGACCTTGGAAACCAATATGCCCAGGTATTCATGCCGCTCGGTGAACTGCGCCATTGCTATGCCCCGTTGAAAAAAGAATTTTATGTATAGTATATGTATATTTAAGTAATAATAATATTGTAATATAGTCAATGATCTATAAAAGTAGATTAGAATATTGAAATAATAAAATAATATTCTAATAAAAATTAAAAAAATTCATATAATCTTAATATTATTTTCTATGTGTATTTAGTGGATGCAGTACATTTTTTTTTATAAATTACGAAGATGTTACTCCATATCCGCAACTAGGTCATACAGTCGCATACAGTCGCCACAAATTTATTCCACACAGTTCTTACAGGTGGCATTATCCATGCCTTCCTCAAAACACTCAAATCACCACCTGGTTACGTATAATACCTGATTTCCGACGGCTTTCAATGCAAACGAAAATCTGAAGACGACCTCAAACCCTGGATAATTTAATACTACGAGGCGGCTTAATTCAACCAGCGATACGCGAAATTAAGCAGATAACATCATATAATAGGTTTTCATAGGTTTTCACCGCCAGATTTGGTATTGTGGCATTTGGGTCTAGCTGTGTGTGGCGAATTTTTAATATTTCGACTGCCATTGCAGAGGTCTTCTTCAGCGTAAGCCACAGTACTAGTTAATATCAAAGTACACTCCACGTATATTGTTGCTTAACATCGGTGATCGAATAAAAATCAATTTAACACAGTGATAATAATGACGTTGCAACTTATTTACTATAACTTAGTTTATTTTTTTACTAAACTCCGACGTGTGAGATTTTATAAAAAACAAATCGGATATGAAATGTTTTATATTTCCCTTTTACTTAAAGCAGATATATTAGACGGGATATTTTGTAGGTTTGAATGTAGGTATTTGAGTTGGCGCCGCAGTTTCCCGCCCATCCGCCCCCGCCCTCGCCGTTTAAGCCCAGAACATGCCGAACTTAATCTCGAACAGTATCAAAAGTCGTTTGCGGGAAGTTTCTTCCATTCTTTGTTTGGGGGAGCTCCCGCCCTGGGCCAGACTGAGCCCCACGAGTAGAGTTGAAAATGCTTTATACGTCTGCGGCCAAATGTATCGCAAAGTTTAAATGGTCAGCGATGTTTTCCTTATAATGTATTTCATTTTATACTACCAATGATGGCTACCATCAACTATCACTAGAAATCTAATTCAAGTGATTAATTTTAAGTGAGCATAGATAGATTTCAGAATAGTTCAACAGCCTTTTCTAGTATTATCAAAGTGAGCAGAGAATTGCATATTTAAGGTGCAACGGAATATGTTCATATCTAATAATTAATGTGTTGATTGCTTATTTAAAATATAAAATATGTAATGAATCGATTTATCTCAAAATTTAAATGAATTATTTGTGATATGTTTCTTAACACATTGAAAATTATACGAGTATAAAAAGAGGACAGTTCAATAACGTTTTCAAATACCTCAGAGATAATCAGACAATTGCATAAATTCAAGGTGCAATACAATATTTATTACAAATTAGTAAAATGATTTACGTTTATTCTAATCAAATGATTTACGTATATTCTAATGAAAATGTAAGTAATATGTTTACGTTATTATCATAGTATATAGTAAAATTAGTTAAAAAGTACCCATATAATCTTACAAAAACTAACAGCTACATTTATAGATAATGTTTTTCAGAAACACATTGCAACAAAAGCATTGGCAAGTTATTTTTTTGTACATACAAAATCATATTATTATAATATTTTATATCAGGATGAAACATTTGTTTGCTTGAGAAATCTTTGTTCTTTGCCTTCCGCACAATGCTATTTTTTTTATGTTACCTCTCTTTAGCCTCGCCATTTCCCATCATCTGAGGTCGGCTCTCCTTATGAATATTCGTCAAGTCTGTCTGTTTTGCGTTGCATTCTCGGTCAAGCCCAGAGTTTTCACATCTTTGTCTACAGTTACAGTCCAGGTTGCCAGTGGTCTTCCAGGTCTTTTTCTCAGCGAGGGTGTGTTGAGGGCTTTCTTCACATATTTAGGCATTTTTTTTATGTGACCAATATATCTATTAAGAAATTGGTTGACGCCCGTTTTAAGTATTTTTTTATCACTCTTTTATTTTGAGCAGTTGACAATAGTAAAAATGCAAATCAATGTAATGTGATTAAATTTTCATTTAGTCAGTGATTTTACTGAAAATAAATCTGTGTAATCGTGGCTTGAGGCTCTTTCCTGAAGGGCCCTCGACATCGGACGCTGAAACTTGTGCTTACAAAGATAATGTATTATTATGGCGCTGTATTGTATGCCTGCAAAGGGAGCAGCGTTAATAAACGTTGACAAATTTAATGCTCGTCGAATTAAAGGATTTCCCCAGCTGAGCGAAAGGAAATATTTTAAGACGCGGCGTGATATAGAGGCGAGTACTTTTTTGTACCGACAGAGTGTGAAGTGACGTGCCGAACAATATCCACTTGAAATTATTCAGCGAGCGCAAAATTCAGGATATGAATATTTCGTTTATCATTCTAGCAGAGATTTCATCTCTGTTTGAAATTTCTCTGGAACAAACTGTCACCAAGAATCGCTATCAGATGCTGGATTTATCGCCAATTCAATTCTGCGTTATAAAACTCTGTATGAAAGATTTTGAAGGGCCCTTGAAGGGAATTGCATTTATTAACGAACTACTTTTTGAGAATTTAGTAATTGTAGATTAATATTAAATGAAGGCAATAAAGTTTGATTAAAGAGTGATTGTGTATATTTCAGTTAATGTTGAACGTGAAAAATGCTGAAAATGATCGTAGAAGCTTGAAAAAATAGTATTCGCTACAAAAGCTTCCTTCGTGTTCAAAGCTTTAGTTTCTTTGGTATGATATAATATTGTTAAATAATACTTATAAGTGGCCAAAGAAGATAAAAAATAAAACATAAGCTCTATTTTTTATTATTGATATTCATAAATTTATTGAATAAGTATATTACCATGACGATTATAATGTTAATTTTGAATTCTTGTTAAAAAATAAAGTCAACTATTTTTTTCGCATTATTTTATTCAATTAATGGGCGGTAATTATTGAAAAAACGGACAGTAATAAATATGTAAAAGGTTAGTAAAAAATAATAAATTTGGCAGTAGAAAAATAATAAATTGGCAGGCAATAATTATTGAATAGTAATTAATAATAGGTTAAGGTTTGGTTGGGTTTCAATTTTATGGGTTAATTATTCAATAATCTTACATTATATTTTGACAATATCAATTATATTACTACCATTTTAATTTAATAACTGACTACATTCATACTGACACAGTTGATAGTGCCACTTTATTAAGTCTACTGCACATTTAAAAAAAAATGCTAATTGATTAATCTTAATGCAAAAACCTTAAATTAGTTACTGAACAAAGAAATACAGGCCAAAAATATTTTTTCAGTTTTTATAATCTATTAATTGCGCTGAAATTATTTTACTAAAGTAAAACACAGAATAATCCATTTCCAATGTAAAGCAACACAACTATTTCAGTTTCAGTATTAATATTTAATGGTAATAATTGATTCCAGAGAAATTTCATTATATTTATAAAAACATGACGCTTCATATTACAGTGTTTGATGAATTTTCAATTAACGAACAACGTTAGTTATTAAAACATTTCAATAGTGCAAACATGTGGTGGGTTTTTATTGCTTTTATATAATATGAAGTCTTACAAATAAAGTCGGAAAAATGTTTTTTTAACCCTTTTATTACGGCTCGGTTTGAATACAAAATATACTGTCAATTATAAAACAAGTATTTGAAACATAAATGTACTTATCTGGTCTATTTTCATATATCACATTGGTTCTTGTATCTTTTAGCTATCAAATGATGCATAAAAAAATATTCTAAGAAAGTAGCAAGAACGATATATCACGTCAACCGATGTCAACGGTCGAAGAATCTTATGACGGCATATGCCGACAACCGATGCGAAAGGGTTAATTACAAAAATAGTCCTTTTTTCAGTTAAATAAATGAATGTTTTAATATTTTATAAACCTTGAAATTTAATATCTTAAATAAATTGTTTAAAAATATTAATTAATGTAAATAAAAAATATTTTGATATAAAGCTTGTAATAATATTTTCTTTTATTTGATATAATAAACGGATTAAATAAAGTGAATAATATTTTAGAGTATCAGTAAATCTTGTCACACATTAAAACGCAGAGAGTAATGTTTTCATTATTAAAATATTCTGAAAATTTATCTACAAAGCTGGATATAAATTTTCAGTAATGAAAAATGGCTCGGGTTGAAAGACAAGACGCGCTTCCAAGCACTATGGATCGAAAAGCCTTTTTTCATGAGATTTAAAAAATTAAGCCGACCCTAAATAAGGGGTAATGATGGTTATACATTTTATAAGCAGATTCTCATTATGAATAGATTTGGTATAAAGGAATAAAATACTAATACTCTTTTCTCGTGATTTTAAATACATAAATAGTTGATTCAACACATCAAAGGAATATTTTCAACGAAATTCGTCTCATAAAATAAAACTCAAGACACTTGAATTTCAAAATGTGTGTTTGGAAATATGTTTTTAAATAATAATAAATAAATATTTAAAATATTTACTTATCGTGTTTTCATAAATTGACATAACTTTTTAAAAGGAATGTGAAATTGAAAATACAATAGGGGTTGATTTATTATTTCGATTATAAAATGAAATTGCTCCAATGCTCAGTGGTTAGCGTGAGTGTAATGAACGAAGCTTGTGCTTACTGTCTACAGTTTTAATGATACGTCAACAGTTTATTTTTCATGATATTGTGGCTTTTGGGTTTAGCCGTGTGTGGCGAATTTCTTCTCTACGATATTTCGACCGCCATTGCAGGGGTCTTCTTCAGGGTTGATGACAACCGGATGGCGGTCGAAATATCGGAGAGAAGAAATTCGCCACACATGGCTCAACTCAAGAGCCACAATATTAAATCTGGCCGTGAAAACCTAAGAAGTTATTTAGTTTATTTTTCTTTGATTAATTGAAAAATACATTTTCAAAAACATAATGTACAATATAATTATTTTACAGGGCGAATATTTTTTTTCGTTTTTATGTTACTTCTGAAATTCTTTGATTAAAATAACTTTCGAAAAAGAGATCTAAAGCAAAACATTGAAATTATACATTTTTATACATTATATTAATTAAATCAAAATACGAGTATCCGTAAGAATCCTCTTAAGTATTTTTTATGTGTGCACTGTATAACCAATATATTTAAAAATATATTCTTCTTCGTAGTAGTTTCAATCCGGTGGATTGGTTTGCAGCAACGAAATCTTGCATCTCGATTCCTCTCGGTCATCCGCAGCCCTCTTCAGCTCAGCATAAGAGCTACAATTCATGTCCTCGAACACTTGCTGCAAATACTACCGTCTAGGGCGCCCTCTACAGTTTCTACCCTCAACCATATTACTGTTTGATTTTAAATACAGGATTTTTTTTTGTTTTTAGAACCGCCGCCTTGACAGTGATGCCTATTGGTCGTTATCACCAACTAAAGAAGATGGTTCCGCTTCTCACCAATCAGAGCGAAGATTGCCTTTACCTCAACATCTACGTTCCAGGAAGTGGTAAGTTAAATATAACTCTTTATTTATATTTAAAGCATTCACTTAGAGTACAATTTCGAATATTGAACCAAAAATGTTCTTTTATTTGGTTTTATAATGAATCATGCTTAGTAACAGAGAAAGCACGAAACTGTTTTCTCATTTATGTTTAGTTAATAGAATAAATAAGTTTAAAATATTTCTTGTCAATACTTGATTTGTATTTCATATAATCACATTCTGCTGGCTTAGCTAGACATTGTATTTATGAAGGATGTGTTATTTATACTCGTATATACTGACTTCCTCCTCTAAGTTAGTTATTGAATTGTGTGGTGGCAGGATGAAGAGCAGATTAACAATATAAAGAATTTTTTCTAAAGCACATTGACATATATATTTCGATAACTCTTCAAACTACCGACCCTAGCGAAATAACATGCCGGGCCGGCCATAATACGACCTTTTCGCGGTTGACACGCAACTGACTGTGCACCGGGCGCCGCGGTCAGTGACACCCAGCGCTGCAAGTGGCGATCTATATAACTAGTCCTCCTAACGGCATTACAAAATGACAACACATGCTTGTCCGATAATACTGATGTCAATACATTGATGGGATATTAAGTTAAGTTATCTATATTAAGTTTGTATACACACTATATAAATACTTGGTAGTTCTCAGCAGAGGTGTCATAAGAAGAAACAAAAACCATGTTAGCTGAAAGAAATTAATAACTGAAATTTGTGATGATCATATGTTTTTACTAATTATTGGATATGAAAAAGAAAGTTCGATCGTATTTTCAAATTTGTTTTTGTTTTTGCATTTTTTACTACTATTTTGGCAATATACTAACTCGTATTACTGGAAAATCGTCATATTGTGTACTATGTCTGTAAAAAAATACATACCTTAACCTTTATTGAAAGACGATTTCCATTATTTAAAAAAGCAATTGGTTTTCGTAAATTGAGACGTGTTTTTGTATTTGAAGATTAGAACGCAAATCGATCACAAGTTGACCATTTTGCTTCGTTTCCGTGTTTAATAATTACTACCGCATTATTAATGGTTTTCTCATTTTCTAGTAACTTCACAATTTCCAGTTTCTCCTGCAATCTCAATAATCTGATTTATGTCCGTTGTAAAATCCACCGAAATACTCAGACGCGAAAATTGCGCTGTAATATAATTTTCCGGATTATTTTCCCGCCCCCAAAATAAGGGCGCCCTGGAAACTGCACCCTTATGAAATGGGCGATGATTGTTAATCTGGAGTTGACTCTGGCGACGATGAGTTGATAATGTTATGCAGCGCGAAGAACTGGCCCCGGGGGAACAGATGCGGATTAAGAAATATCGGAAAAAGTCAAGAGACACCTGCCATTTTTCGCATTAAATATAATAGATAAAGAAATTTATTGAAGTCGAATTTTTAACGTAAACTTACGTTTAAGCGGCATTTTTTTTCGACTTTTAATTCGATATTTGTTGGTAGAATTTCGTAATATCAATAAAAAATAATTAAACAAAAAAAAATACAACATTTTATTTTGTTATTGACATGTTTCGGTTAAGGTAAAAAGCAATTTGTAAATAATTGAATTGTGGACGAATTAATAAAAAAAAATTATTGGCAATTTTTTTTCATTATGTAGAGCAGAGCTCCGCAACCTTTTCTCATCTACGGCACACCAAAGTACTTCTTTGGATTCTACGGCACACCAAAGTTCTCACCTTGAATACCGCGGCACACCAAAAGCCAAAAGTAGACATTATTTTGATGAATTTCACTTTTTTTAAATTTCATTTAGAACTTAATAAAGCATGTACCTCGTTGTATGTCTACATAAATAGGCGATAGGCGCTGGCAGCTTGAGGACCGTTGTAAAATTATTTATAATATTGCCCTATTTGATCGCGGCACACCTGTATCAGCTTACGGCACACCAGTGTGCCGCGGCACACCGGTTGCGGAGCACTGATGTAGAGAGTACGTCAGTTGATTTATTGTAAGCAGTGTATGGTGATTTATGACGACAAATGCAAGTGGCTTTTGTCGAGTTAAGCCACTTCTTAGGATCAATTAATCCAGACAACAGAAGCGTCAGGTTTGTCTTTCGATTTCCTTAAAAACTTCATTGAAATAGTCATCCAAAATATGCCTACATCGATACTGCAGCTCCTGTTTCTTCAAGATTACGGTTTCTCATCCTAGAGGTTGTCGGGAACAGTATATTCCAAGAGAGTTTTCGAATCTTGGAACAAAGCATGGACAATGTCAACTGATATAACTGTTAGTGCTGACAATTATATTCTTCAGACTTGAATCGGATTTTGGGAGAAAATAGAGCTAAAAATATTTTTCTATAAAAGTTATGAAAGCTTAAAAAAAATATATGTTTGAAATATGTAGATGCGGTCCTGTTAAAAATCTCTGTTTTGCGATAAACTTCGCACTTACGCACTTCGTGATCTTTGCTTAAACTGAGCTAAATCACGTGCAATCAATATTTATATCTCAACTTGGTGTTTAAAATAAATGATTTTTTCAATATTATGACAGCCGTTAGGTTAAATATGAGTCGAATACCGTTTAATGTTCTTTAAATAAAGAGTATATTGGGCATATTCCATAAATACTTTAGGATGAAGATAAGGAAATCTCCTCTTCTTAGAAAACAGACCTTCTAATTATATAATTATGTTAAATTATTATTACTTATAATTTAAAAATATTACTATGCTTTTAACTACGATACAACCGCTTCATAAACAAGAGAAATATTTTCAACCATGTACCATCGTTGTCACCAGCCGGTGTTTGTATACCAATGAACTTGACCTCTCGTATGTTTTCCTTTCTCCTCCAACCTTACATATTCAAATTCTTTTTCTTATAAGTATTTTAATTTTATTTTTAATTATATTTATTAAATATTATTTATTAAGTGTTGTCGTGATATAATTGTCAATCTCGTTAGAAATCGGATAAAAGAAAAACACGTTTTTTTACACCATTCAAACTATTAAACTATTTTTCAACTATCGTTTTTAAAAGCGATGCCTTGTTTATTGCTATTACTTGAATTATATTTATAAAGAAATGATTATTTGTAAGATATACTCGTAGATTGAAAAAATACATGAATTGAAGGTAAATATCGGTTATAAATAAAATAATTTTTAGAATTTATTTCACAATAATTTTTTTTAACGACATGTTTCAGCCAGGTCGAATGGCCATTTTTAAATTTTGACTTGAATTTGACCTGGCTGAAACATGTCGTCAAAAAAAATATATTGTGGAATAAATTCTAAAAATTCGTTTATTTATATCTGATATTATGGAATTTCACTAAGAAATATCGATCGAAAAAATCGAAATAATTAAATATCGGTGATTAACAGTTGATTGATGTTATCCTTGTGTCTGTCTTGTCTATATTTTTAACACTTAAAATCTTGTTTAGTTAATTAAGTTTCTTTTTTTAAAGATATTGCGAGTATTGAATTTTTCATGGTACCGCTAAGTACTACAGGTAAAATGAGTGCAAAAATAAAATTGAAAATAAATTCGAAAAATGTTCCGTTAGATATTATTTTACTATTTTATATGATAGATGGAGGAGTTTTGATATGTTCTGTAAACGTAAATTTGTAAACATGGAACGTGGCTGTTTTCGAAATTCAAAGTGACGCTCCGCGCGGTACTTGCCGGGATTTCTTCCGGCGTTTATCAACAACAGTATGTTGTCCATAATCTGATAATATCGAAACAAATATTCAGAGTAGGAGCATCCAAATCCACTTACTAAGCCGCGCTACAGGGCGGCCAGGATTTACGACTTGCCAAGTTTCCCAGGCGGGAGTGTTCGGATGCCATACGGTCTGCAGAACTTTGCAGAAATGGTCGTAAATACCGGAGCGCCGCCACATCTCCAATGTCTAGGAATTGCATGCCAAATATCTGGAATATCCTCGGGGCCAAGGAAGAAACTTTGTGATTCACCCTGTAACTAAATAATTCATTCAATACTGCAAGCGAAGAGATATATAACTGTCTTCATAACCGAGGATAACCTAGTTTTTAAGTTACCACCTTCAGCCAACGGAACACCTTTGTAAAAGTAAACTAATGTAATCTAACATTACTTAACCTTATTAAGCCTAAACTAACATTACCTAATTTCTAAATAAACAATTTCAGTAAATGGAGCATCTTTGTAAAAGAAAACTTACCTAACCTAACTTAACATAACCTTATTTAACCTAACCTAACCTTATTTAATTTGTAAGTTAATACCAATTAGCAAATGGAACATCTTTGTAAAAGATAACTAATCTCTTTTGTACTGAAACACACTATTGTTAGGCTACCTACCCGTTTAGATCATTGAAAAAATAATCTCGTGCATATTCTTCAAACAAATTGCCGCCACTCATTTCTGTCGATTGCAATTATCCATGCTTTGTCCACTTGGGAACATGTATATGGTTCCTGACGACCTCCTACATAGAATGAGCCCGTACATATAAAAATGTCTTCCTGTAGTATACGAGAGATATTTTGGGTAATTTGTAAATCAGTTTTTTTGAAAGATTGGAAAATTATGAAATGCTTCTGAGATCTGGACTATTTTTCATAAAAGGCGGCTCATCCCAACCCACCCCACGGGGTAAACAAGCATGCTAAGATTCGCGACAAATGCTGCTAAACTTCGGAAAACTAATGAAAACTTCGCTTAAAATTTGAAATTTTTGTTGGTAGTTTTATCAACAAAGAAAATAATGATCTACCAAACAATATGAAAAAGGTGCATATAGTCGCGAGAAATTGTTGCTTGGATGGTTGTTCGGCTGTTACTATATTTGTTCAAGTCATCTTGAAGCTTCATTTAATAAATATAATGCACAGTTATCGATTGATTGACCCACAAAGCAAGAAACTGGGATATTATGGCGTTTGCTTAAGGCAAAGCATGCAAAATGTCTATAACCAGATAATAATATTATTTCAATTTTTATTTCTTTTCCTTCAATGACATTAAAAAATATATAATTTTAATTCGTTATTGAAGTACTAACGTAAATGTGATGATGTAAATGTATCGAAACATTTAGTGTCAATGACATCACACTCAAAGCAAGTGTCGGAATACGCAGCGCAAATATTTAGGATTTGTGACAACAAAAACCGTGTCATAAGTATATCATGGTTGACACACAAATAACACGCCATTATTGCCACAAAATCAAACGTCCAACATTTCGTATCCGTCCACAACAGCACTGAATCTGAAGCAATATTACACTAAATGTCAATATCTTCACTCAAGTTTGGTTTCAACCACTGTTCACTGCGATTCTTTGGTCTTACACGTATCCAGGGTTGAACGATGGTCCTTTCAGGCCACACTTCAGGCCTCATGTGAGACTCCAGCGAAGTCGCGATGACCTTGACTTTGAAAGATGTTGACAGCGTCCGTCTGCTGACAATCCTCCTGATTATAGTCTAAGGTAGTCTTTCGGATGAAGGGATCAGAATCAGACAAGTTAATTTATTTATAAAATCAAATTTAAACTGCTTTTCCTTATTATATTCAGATTTCATATATCTTCATTTGAAGTTTAGCAAACTTGTAATTTTTGATGCGTCGGATGAGAAAATGGAAAGCTATTTTTATCCCCGAGCGAAAATAATTGCCTCACTGTAAGTAAATGATTTACCTACCTCGAGATAAACATTTTCAATTTACGCTCTACATATTTTTGGCGCCGCATTATAATTTTTATTAAAAAGTATCCTTATGTTTACTTTATTTTAATATTTAAAAGAATAATCAGTGTAAAAGTTTATTGACTGAGTTTATATAAATTTAATATTTATAAGACGTCGATTTTAAAATAATTTCTGAAAGAATGATATTTTGGCTTTAATGATCATTACTTTACATCCATATAATTATATCGAAGATGACGGAGACTCGATGCGGGGAGGCTTACGTTCAACAGTGGACGAATACAGGCTGATAATGATGATGATGGTGATATAATTATACATTTTAATTATTTATATATTTTAAGTTTATATTTTATTTTAAAAATAAGCCTCGAAAGACCGAATGATCTGGGTTTTGAAAGCATTGAAATAATTATTCTATTTCCTTGATAATGCTGATATGCCCATATGTATCCCACATACTATTGATGCCTTCTCTTTAAGCTCTTAAGACCGTCGGGAACTATATATACGTGTAAAGTGAACACATGCACTTGTGAAAGAAATGAGTGCAAAGATTTAGAAGAGGATGAAGAAAGTAGAATGGAAAGTGGGATGAAGACTGTATAGGCATCTTCTTCTTCTTTGTGTCATCAGTGTAAAATTGATTCAGTTTCATATCTAGCAATAATGATAGCTTATATGTTCAAAACGTTATTTGAACATAATTATTTTGTATATAACATCCAAAAGTCTTAAAAGTACTAATTGTGAAATTATAATCAAATTCTCCATCTAAGCTCGAGTTTATCGATTCATACAGTCCGGTACGACACAGGGAATTGACCATCATAATATTTTGCCACTCTATGTGAATTGAAAGGGATCAGGGTCCAAAACAACAGGTATCTAGGAATTTGCGGTGTATGAAAATCAATTTATTAATATTAATTTTATAAAATACAGAATACCTACTCATGTCGTACACTAAGATATAAAAAGGGATATTTTATCAAATAAATTAGTACCAATTCAACTCCAGTTTTTGGACATCCTCAGTGTCGGAACCTTGGTATTCCGGCGTCACCATTAAGCTGACGCTGTAATTTCGGGACCGGAACATTATATGTTACTTAATATAATGTTTTGAGAGAAGCTGTTAGTCTGGGACATTGAGCAGGATCTTGATAGATTTGTCTAGAAGTGTCCGCTGTATCACAGCAGTAGCTCTTTATATTGCAGCACTTCTCATCGGCTTAAGTTGTCTCGTGTTCTTCCGATGCAAGCTACTCATATGTTGCGGTAATTTGTGGCTCACACTATAGAGCGAATATTGAAGTTAAAAAAGTTAAAACGAATGTTATTTTTTTTATTTCCAGGTGATCGCGGTGTGGAAGCACCTTACGCAGTGGTCGTGTGGATTCACGGAGATTCCTACGAGTGGGGCTCCGGCAATCCTTACGATGGCTCCGTGCTCGCCTCCCACGGGCACGTCATCGTGCTCACACTCAACTTCAGACTAGGACTACTGGGTGAGTTACTTACTTTCTTTTCATGGTAAAGGTCATTAATGAATTATTAGATCTCTTAAAATGTTATATTTATGCATACTATTTACTTCCATAATTTTATTTGATTTGCCATTTCATTTTAATGATCGAATTTTTTCTCTTGCCCAATTTTTTATCAATCATTGGCTTCTCAAAGCTTTTAATTTGGTTTCTAGAAAATAACACTTAGGCTTACAAATAATCAAATACTTGTGCCATGAGATTATTGTTTACTTAATGTGTTTAAGATAAAAATGATTTCTCAAATGTATCTTGTGAGCTTCAGGCTGATATTAAACTTAATTAACTTAGAGCAGAATATAGCATGTTGTAATACTGTTTCGCGTTCTTTCTCCAAAGTTAAGCAATATTTATAGTGAACTCCTGTAATAAAGGATGATGTTTGAATTTTGAGTTTTAGTCTATGGCTTAGGCGGATTAACACTCCACATGCAGCATTTATCAAAATGTAACATGATAAGTGCCAAAGAATACACTGAAGAGATTTCTGCATCACTATCACCATCTGTTGGTATAATCCTGTATGTGCTTGCATTAAACAAATGGTGCAAAACGTACGTAGGTGGTTACTATTAGTACATCGCGTGTCAATCGTTAAGTCGAGCCGTACCATAGAACTAAGTGCTTAAGGCCTTGGCAACCTCTGGTTAATCATCCACCTGGAATGCTACAGCCACCTTCTTTTAAAGCAATCAGGCACTTGCACTGGAATATACGAGTATAACGAGCCATGTTTGTACCCAGATGAACCTTCGTAGTGTAGTGATGACTTTGAACAAGGAATTGCATCATATACTTCAATAACTTGTTTCTTATTGAGTATATTTAAGAAAGTAGTATTTCGATAGCGTGATTTTGCCTTTTCTATCATCCCGGAAATCGTAACGCTTAAATAATCCTTCGAGTTCAGATAGTTGTATTTGAAGACATCTTTATTAGACGCTCTGTAAATAAAGAATCGTCGTTCTGGGCTTCCATTCCTCGAGTACGTGACCATGCAAGCACAGTAAATTTATGACTTACCCTCCTTGATGAATTTTTAATATGAATGCAGTAGTACTTGGCATCAAGAAATCCTAACCAGCATATTATTTCATAGATTCTTACGTTTATTACTTCATTCTTGGTTTTCATGCGTTTGATAGCAAATAAAAATAAGTAACATAATCGATAATTCACCATAGTGAAAAGATAATTTAGGTGACAATATGTTTTTAATAGAAAGTGCATGGAGGTTTCTTTTTCCTAGTATTGTGTTGTTTTGTTTTTAATTATTTGATCGATATTCTCATTTGAAATTTGTTATTGTAATTCACACAATTGATAATTAGCAACGTCATCATTTTACATTGATCAACATCATCATCAACATAATCACTGTCCACTGTTGAACGTAGGCCTCCCGCATGAGTCTCCATCCCTTGCGTGTCACCACCCTTCGCATCTAGGTTACACCCGCTATTCGTTAATTTTGATACTACTTTGGTATTCATGCAATAATTTATATTGGGTCATATTTAATAAAATAACAAAAAATACATTCAAAAACCACCTGCTGCTCAAGTATGACGTAATTTTTTCAAATAATTCTTTGTTTCTAGAAGAAATTCAACTTTTTTAGGGGAGGAACATATGCTGAAAAAGCACTTCAAAGATTATCGGTGGTATTCAGTAGGTTTTGAGTTTGAATTATTTATATAGTTTGCAGCAACAAAATCTTACATCTCAATCCCCACTCTTCTCGATCTTCTGCAACCCTCTTTAGCTTAGCATAAGAGCTGCAACTGATGTCCTCGAGCACTTTGCGAAAACTTCCGTCTAGGGAGGGCGCCCTCTGCAGTTTCTACCCTCAACCATCCCTTCCACAATGTCGTGAAGAAGACCATCGTGGCGCATGATGTCACCAATCCATCGGGCTCGCCTCTCTGAGATGGTTCTTACTAGGTGCCTATCTTCCTTGATTATGCCGACAACATCATTGTTCGTGACGTGGTCTCTCCAAGAAATTTCGAGAATTCTTCTATAAGACCACATCTCAAAGGCGTGTAGTCTTTTTTTATCACTTTCAGAAAAGCACCTTGTCTTACAGCCGTACATCAAGATGGTCCAAATCTAATGATGCTTGGTCATAACTGACCTAATTATGTTAAAAAATATATTTTAGTTGTCGTTTTTTGATGTGTGGTATATTGTTGTGTTTTTTTTTAATTTTACTGTTGAAAAGTGAATATATATTTAATTTCGGTTAAGATACGTGGTTGATGCAGTGTTCGTGTGATGGTGGTATAAAGGGGATTCCGTGATCCACTCCTGTTGCCAAGTCATGTTCTTCCTGAACTTTCCACTCGCTTGCCGGGCAAGTTTCCAAGTAAATTCGTTCAATTAGTTGAGTTGCGCAAGTACTTCATACAGTAGTCATGATATGTTATCTATTTGTTGGAAAACAGTAGCTCTAACAACGGCAACACACGTCGTTAAATTGATATCGACAGAGCATCAAAGTTTGAAGCAACGAAATCGAAAAAAATAATAATTAAGCAATCTGATATAAAGATTTGTCATTAACCTATTAGAGAAATATTCCACACAACATTATTTATAGTTTTAAAATATTTGTGAATTGTTTAACTACCAAATATAAGAAAACACATTTTTAAGCAAAATCAAATGTCAAATATTATGAGTCAATTAAGTATAAAGCCAGTCTCGCTTCCAAGAAACTTGGTGTATATATAGATCACGTCGGTATTTAAGCGATAAACAACTTTTTCTTCTATATAAAGGACAAATCCGACCTTTCCTTGAATACGGCAGTCACCTTTGGATTGGAGCCCAAAAATACCTTCTAAACTTAATTGACTCAATTCAAAGAAGAGCAATTCGTTTGAACAATGACACTTTTACGTCTAACCTGCAATCAATGAAACACAGGCGTAAGATGGGTTCACTTGTCTTTTCTACCGATATTACCACGGTCGCTGCTATTCGGAACTTATAGAACTAATTCCTCCTGCACCCAACCACAACCGACAAACTCGTCTTACACTTGCCGAACATCCATACACGGTTAATGTGTGTCGACCAAGAACTTGCAGTTTCCAAAGTTCCTTCCTTAGTGCCACCGGTAAGCTATAGAATGCTCTTCAAGCGTCTGTGTTACCTCCTTTCTACAATCTGGATCTCTTCAAGAAACAGATAAATATACACTTGCAATCTCCCCAACCCACATACAAACACGGACATAACACACGTTTCCAGCATGCAGCGTCCAGCCTATCTGGCTGAGCGTCATAGAGTACACTGGTGTTGACCGGGTGTGCTCTCCTGCATGCGATTACATAAAATTTTTTTTTTTTATCACAAACCAGATTTTTTATTGTGAAATGACATACATATAAATAATCACATAATGGAGTAAAGGAAATAAAAATCAAACGCAAAGAATAATGGGGACTTTTATAAAAATAGCAATCACTTTAATGCCCTACGTGGATGTTTGTAGAAGGCACAGGTAGTGTTTTGTCAATAAATTTGAAGTCATTCAGGGGAAATGCTTAATGCAATTACTTTCCGTCTGGGAACTTTTTTAATCTTTGTAAGAGAAACACATTTCCTGCGGGAGAGCAAGCCGCTGCGACATTGTGTATTACTTTGATAACAACACGAGATTAAACTATGAAGTTCGCAATTTGATAAACGTTCGTTTGCTAAATCAAATAATGCTCGTTCGTTTTTCTTGTTTTGAAATTATTCTCCCCGCTCCGTGAAACGTTAAACGTAAAAAGAGGGAAGAAAGAAATAACTATTGCTCAGCGCTTCATAAAGGTTGTGTTTGCTTTTAATCCGGTTAAATACCGAGGCTTCATTTGAGTTCCGCACGGTGAGTAATTCAAGTGTTTATCCTACTCTACATTGTATGGACGAATAAACATAAATTCTCGGAGCTTTAAACCAGAAATGGGATAAAAATAATGGACCTACTACACGCCTCCGGGATTTGGATGTAGAATCACGATTTATAAATGGACTTACGTAAGACAAGAATAAAAACGAATGTCGGAAATGTGCATTGTAAAAATGAAAATAATATAAGGACTTCACAAATTCACGCTTTTCACAACAAGAAATGTTTTTGTATGTCTTAATAAAATACACAATCTATATTAAATAAGATTTTTCAACCATTTTTGAATACAAATTATAAACAAATTTAATTTATAAACAAATATTACTGGAATCAAGCTGTAAAATGAGGTTATAAAATTAACGTACAGCTGGAGACCGCTATAGACTTCATACACGTTGTATGCCTTTTTTTTATGTTAACAATACAGGAGAATACGGACAGTTGATGATAGTAATTCTGAAGTCTCATCTGTGGAATTCTATGACTCTTACCATGGTGCATATGACTAAGCGCTGCACGTGGAGTGTTGATCCGCCAACGTCACAGACTACAGCCCAAGATAAACGCATCATTCTTTATTATTACAGGAATTTACAATGAATGGGTGGTCTTCACGGGACGACTGTCGTCTACCATAAAATTAAACTGATATGCTATGACTGTCATTTTACGGGTGAGGGTTGATCCCTCATTTGATGAATTTGATATTCATTCCTATTTCAGAACTCGGAAATCGAATAAGATCTTTTATTTTTTTAATCTCCGTCGGGGATCGAACCCACGACCTTTGGCTTGCAAAGCAAACGGTTTGACCATTGAGCTATACCCGCCGCCTGATTTTGAAATTGCCGTTTATTGAGAGTCAGCTGTAGGCTTTTGTTAAAACAACACAGCGTTATAGATTAATCAGTGAGTCAGTGACAATAATGTAAATGTATAAAACAATGAATCTATTTAACATCAAATCTGAAGTAATATTGGCTTCTATTATATCTTAGATAATTCCTAACAATTATTTCTTAGCTCTTATTTGAAAATATGCACGTAAGTTGAATTCGGTGTCATTTTCTTATAAAATGAAGCGGTAAAGTTTTTATTATTATTATTAATCGTAATGGTTTTCATCAACGCCCTTTAAATGCTCGGAATTGGGGACATATATCAAATTGATGACATGTTCGGATGATAGACCCCATTTTTTTACGACACTATTTTTATGAAAAGTAATAAAGGAGCGGAACGATTACTCAGTGGCTCCCGCATTACGGATCCGGCATTCCTCCCTTCAGACCCTGAAAGGAGATGTTAGAGGTGGAGGAGAACCACTGCTCACAAATGAAACACAGTTCGAGGGCTTGATATATAGGTCACCTGGAATCGGTGAAATATGCCCACAACACCACAGATAATATGGAATTGACACGGCGAAAAATGACGTTTTTTATTTTATTTTGAGAAGCAAAGAGTTTCATTTATATTTTTAGTATTCAATTTGAAATCTATTTCAATATTCAATATAATATTTTTTTAGCTCGTTTTAACATGGAACACACTCAGCAAGGTGCAATCACTTGCTTACCTATTTATTTTTATAAATAAAGCAACACTAGTAATTTTATATAGGTAAAACCCTTCTTCTCCCAAAAGCTATCTTAAGCTCCACTCATCGCCCTTTTTACTTCCATTTACTTTTATAAATTATTTATAAATCAGTTTGCTTGCACACATTGTGTAGGATTGAAGTCGAAACTGTAGTCTTTTGATAATATATAAAACAGTGTTCATCGTGATCCATAATACAAGCTATAAAAATGTATTCATTTTATTAAAAGTTTTTTATTACTGTTAAAAAATGGAAAGACATCGAGAGCTATGCTTTGAATGGAATGTATACAGGAAGTTTTAGAAAAAGAGCTGGCATTTGACGAGGTGAAGACTATAGCGACTGACTTTATTTTTAATTAAATATGGCTAACTGTTATGATATGCTTTAGATAATTGCCGCGGTCATAGAATAAGTTTAATTGATTTTTTTGAAGTACTGTGTTTCATCTTTCAGCAGGTTTGCAAACATCTTGCGCCTCTCTGAGTGTTGAATCCTCACACCTTGAGTATTATTATCAATCTTCCTTCTGGAGGGCCGAGCGGAACTTTCTTTGGGCGCTCTCTAGAAATAAACTCGCACGTCAATCATAAGTATTCCGAATACTTTATCATCGGTCTCTGAAGCAAGAGGGAATTATATTCAGTCCGCGCATCCTGAAGCGAGGAAATCCTGCCAAATCAAGTGCCTTCGTAATTACATGCGTAGCGGGAGCGTTCATTTGTAATATAACCTTAACGGTATTTCTAGGAACCCGTAATTAATATGTTTATTACACATCGTGTATTTTTTGCCTTAAATAGAATTAACTAACAAAAATAGCGCATAAAAAGCATGGTTTTTGTAAGATCATCGAAGTTAAGCATCTTTTGATGTGAATCAAACATGAACGCGTTACTGTATGTTGCTTACCACACGTTGTTCGTTAAATTGTGTAGTATTTAAATTAAAATTATCTAGAAATTTAAAACGTCAAGCTAATCAATGATCACTTTAAAAATTCCGATTAACAATATTTCCAAAAGTAGTCAAGGATACTGATCTCATTAACTCCACCGTCTCCCCTTCTATAGATCGTAAGGAACCTTTTATGTTCCTAGGTGGACTTTTTGGTGCATATATAAATAGTTACAATCAACTAATCTGGTTGGAAAAAATTATGGTAAGTATACGAGGGTGGTCCATTAAGTACTAAGCCTACAAAAGAAAAACAATTTTTTAAAAAAATTGGCGATTTATTTCTCAACATAGTCTCCTTTTAGCTCTGCTTAGTCTCATAAATACGTCTTCTTGAGGTCTGCAAAGTAGGCCTCCGTGGCAGCGAGAGTATACGAGTATGTTAGATATGAAACATAAATGGAAGGTGGTAAATTGGCCGGCAGGTGCTCAATGGTCAAAGCGTCTGCTTGGCAAACCAAAGGTCGTGGGTTAGTTCCCCGACGGAGGTTAAAAATAAATAAAAAATTAATCGATTTCTGAGTTCTACAATATCCCCGGTTGGTGTGAATTTGATCCTTCCCCTGTAAAATGCCAAGCAAAATCTAATAATCAAAATTGGTCGTAGACGAAAGTCGTCCCGTGAAGATCACCCATTCATAGTAAGTTCTTGTAATAATAAGGATGATGCGTGAATCTCGGGTTGTGGTCTTGAGGTTGGCGGATCAACACTCCACATGCAGCGCTTAACCATATGTAAAATCGTAAGCGTCATAGAATCCACAGATGAGACTTCAACATCACTATCACCATCTGTTGGTATTCTCCTGTATGTGTTTACATAAAAAAGAAAAAGAATAAATGATTTTACACTTTAAATTATAATTCATCTGAAATTTCATATTTTAACTTTATAATTCCTCAACTCCAGTAAACATTGTCTTAATTTCGAATTCTTCATCTGTTAACGTTTATTTTTTTTGCTCATTTGAGAATACATTTACATACTTTCAATGTAACGTCCAAATATTACGATATTTTTTTATAATTGCTATAAATTTTAACAATTCTTTGCAATAACAATATTTATACATTCTTTAAATAATCAAAATATTTTTTGAATAACTCAATATGAACAGAATGAATACATTTTTTATAATACAATTCATGAAATATTTCAAAGCACAACGTTTTTATTTTTTCAAATATTTTTTTCTTACGTTTCGCTCCGCGTACATATTTTTAGCGCCGGCATGCGGAAAACGCGATCGAATAGCATAATCAAGGCATAGCCGAATACCATTGAAATATGTTCGAGGACCGACGAGATCACAGGTCGCAGTGGGTGTGTTTTATACGGCAGGGGGTGCTTGATAAATGGGGTCGCGCAGGCGCCTCTATCGGCCTCCAGACCTGCGACGCCTGGCAAACCAAATTACGACCTCGGCCCGAGAAAAAGTCTCTTAAAATTCCCACATAAAGGTGAAGATGTGGGTTCATTTGTACCCGTTTTTTTTTGAGGCGTTGGGCGCCCTCCTCGTCGGCTTTTTACGATTAGAAAATGGCAAAGTAAAAGCGCCCTACGTGACGACACTCGCAATTATTTGCGGTGATGTAATTACGCGTGATGGACTTCTTTCCAATGTGTCTACTTGCTTATTATTATTATAAATATTTTTTTACGTTAAAACATACAGGAGAATACCGACAGATACAAGTGACAGTGTTGTAGATATGTAATCTTTAGATTCTAACCATTCCCCTTACCATGCTATATATAGCTAAGCACTGCATCGTAATAAACTACACCCCAACATTCACTATATAATCGGTGGTGTTCATGGGTCGAATTAAGTCTACCACCTATTTCTATTAATAGGCTGGCATATTACGGACGAGGATTCAAATCTATACCAACCGGGGGTATTTGCAGAGCTAAAGAATCAATTAATAATCTTTTTTTTTAATCTTCGTCGGGGATCGAATGCACGAATTTCAGTTTGATAAGGGAATGTTTTCAGCATTAAAATATACCCGCTGTCAAAAATATGTATCATAAATTCCGTTATTTAAGAATCTTGTAGGAACAAGATTCAAAGACACGTTGATAATACTTTGTTTACTCATACAGTTTTTTAAATTGAATTAATATTATATGTTACAAAACGCTATTTACTTAAATATTCGTAGTTTTTCAACTAAAGTCTAGAAATGACTTTTGGTTATTATGTTAGTCACGGTCTCGTTCATTGTTTTCCTGGAAGATTGTTAGGAATTATATTTTGAGTGTACTCAGTGAACCTTCCTGGGACCAGACAAAGAACTTGTTTTTTCTAAACTAACTTTTTATTATTTAAATCCCTGTATAACTATGAAATGATTATTTATATACTCACCTGCTGATTGCTTCTAATGCTTTATCTCTTCAAGCATATATAAAAAATATAAATACGTAACTCCTTTTTTCCGCTAAATAAATACTGTTTATACTTTATTCCGTTTGTAATGGAAAAGATATTCGTATATATTTAGTTCCCACTCGCATTTTTAATTTAAAGCATTTCAATTGCAAAGCGTGCGGAAAATCTTTACTTTGGACGTTGAATTATGGAATACTTGGAATTGTTGATACAAAACCACTATATTTTTAAATCGAAAAACACTTTTCTTGTCGGTTTTGATAGAATTAGTTTGTAAACAATTTAAATATTCAAAACGTTTTTACTCAGCGATCTATTTTTTTTATGCTTAACTTAAATATCGTTTTTGATTTGTAAAACGGACGAACTAAAAGAAAAAAAATCAGCACCACAAATTATTAAATATCACACAAATCTTCTTGAAACAAGAAATAGTTATTATCATTTGTCGGCGGATATAGCTCAACAATCAAAGCGTTTGCTTTGCAAGTCATATGTCGTAGGTTTGATCCCCGACGGAGATTAAAAAAAAATAAAAATTAATCAATTTTTGAGCTCTAAAATACCCCCGGTTGGTGTGAATTTGATCCTTCACCCGTAAAATGCCAGTCATAGCCTATTAATTAAAATTGGTGGTAGACGAAAGTCGTCCCGTAAAGACCACCCATTCATTGTAAGCTCCTGTAATAATAAGGATGGTGCGTAAATCTCGGGCTGTAGTCCATGACTTTGGCATATTAATACTCCACATTCAGCGCTTAGCCATGTGCACCATGGTAAGCGTCATAGAATTCCACAGATGAGACTTCAAAATTACTATTACCATCAGTCGATATTCTCCTGTATGTGCTTACATAAAAAACATCTATACATTTGTGTAATGATCAAAATAAAAGGAAACAATGGAAAATGGATTCAAATCTCAGACAGAAAACGCATGTTTTGTTCATGACACTGATGAATAAACTTGAGAACTATATTCATAGTACAATTAACCTTCCTAGAACACATGCGTTTTTAAATTATTACGTTTTTACTATAGTGCTTGCGGAATTTTTTTCTATAACGGTCCCGCTTATGTTGTTGTGGGTTCCGTCTCTTTGAATTAAATAGTAAATACCTCGAGAGCACCGGTCTAGTTATCCGATATATAAAGGTGATTTTTTAATAGCTATAGGAAATTTTTCCAAAAAAGACACATAAAATTAAGAAAACTGCATGAAATCTTTATTTGAATCGATAGTACAGTCCATATTATTTAATTTTTGAAGATTATTTCATTCAAATATTGACCGCGGCTGCGCTTCAAATGGTCCATCCGCTTAGTCCAATTTTGGCATACACTTTCCAACATTTCAGCCGGTATCTCACGAATAAATGCTTCAATGCTGTCTTCCAATGCTTGAATCGGAGCGGGTTTGTCACTATAGATGTGAGCCTTAACATAGCCCCACAAAAAATAATCTAAAGGCGTTAAATTGCACGATCTAGGCGGCCAATTGACCGGTCCCAAACGTGAAATAAAGTGTTCACCGAACTTGCCACTCAATTGGTTTATTGTTTCGCGTGCTGTGTGGTATGTGGCACCGTCTTGTTGAAACCACATGTCATGCAAGTCAAGTTCTTCCGTTTTGGGCAAAAAAAAAGTTGTATATCATCTCACGGTAGCGCTCACCATTCACAGTTACGTGGCGATTCGCATCATCTTTGAAGAAGTACGGTCCAATGATGCCATCAGCCCATAATCCGCACCAAACAGTAACTCTTTCTGGATGCATTGGTATCTCTTGCAATGCTTCTGGCTGATCTTCACTCCAAAACCGACAAATCTGCTTATTTACGAATCCATTCAGCCAAAAATGAGCTTCGTCGCTGAACACAATTTTTCGATAAAAATATGGATCAATAAATTTCAATGATTTGCAAGCGTTGTTCGTTTGCAAGATGATTCATGGTTAAATTATAGACCAAACTGAAGATATTTGACAGTGACACAAAACACGAAACGTACGTGAGCTGTCAAAATCAGTGTTGCCAAAAAGAAAATAGTATAAAATTCACCCTTTATATATAATCGTGTCAGAAAAAAAAAAACAAAATCCGATCATATTAAAACATTATAAGAGGGTTGACTGTATGTTATTAATGGAAATTTTAGGCTCGAGACGAGACAAAAATAAAACCAGCCATAAAAACTGTATGGCGAAAATTTGTGCTGAAAATATTTTTCAACAAGAAGCACATATGGAATAGTCGATTATTTTTTTTTTGAATTTTTGGTTTCCTACTAAATTTATCCTTCAATAGAATGTAAGGAAAAAATGAAAACACGTTAAAATTATGTATTGATAGTGCTTAGATATCGCAGTTCCGCTCCATTAATTTTTTGCTTCTATGCATTAGAGATTATTTTCCCTTCTTCTGAAAAACACTTCGGTGCCTTTGCGGGAAAATAACACATAGATATTAGCTACAGGATTTTGGTCTTAGCCGTATTTACGTTAAGCTCGACTAAAATAATATTCGGGACAATTACTTTTGATACAAAAGTAGAACGGAATGGACCGATACACTTCAAGTGATTCGGATTGAACGTAGTATGAAAAGATTGTTTCATATATTGTACAGATCTTATATTCTTTTTTAAAAAATATATAATTAAATATTTTTAAAATTAAATTTACAAGTATTAAAAAAACTATTGCATTTACGAACATTCATAATATCTGCCAGTAAATCACAAATTTGTTGTACGTGCTGTACTTTCTTTCTTCATGAAATGGTAAAGCATACTATTTCGAATAAATTCCTCATTCGGTACAAAGCTCTCCATTGTATATAAGGTTGTTAATTTTTTGTTTAAAAGTCCATTAGTCCAATAGTACACTCCAGGTATACGTAGTTAGAGAAACAACACAGAACACGTTGTAAAAGTTTGATTCCCAAAGCACAACTGACCACTCAAAAGCGATAAAAAAAACGACATTCTTTTCCGGTACACCTATTATTCCTGAAATTCCCCTTAAGACCGACGCTTCACCTATTATCACATTAATCTAAAATAATAATTATAATAAAAGGAGTGCCGGGTTTATCACTCAGCCTTCTTGAACAAGATTGAATTTAATTTCACATTTTTTCACAGCATTTGACATATTGAGTCTGTTTAGGATGCTCGAGATCGTGGCGACTGAATGATCCAAATGGAGGAAAAGTTAAATAAATTTAAAATATCGCACGTTTTAACGGTCAGATGTAATTACAGCATTTTAGTTGAGCCGTTTGTGTGGGAGCCTTTTTCTTCTCTCCGATATTTCGATTGCCATTGGAGGGATCATTTACAGGGTAATAACACTTGAATTGACTTGTAATCCACTAAACTCAGAAGATTACAATGAATTTACCCGTAATTATTTCATCGTAAATTTTTATCTCACTATGAATGTGGTGTTCATTTACCACTAATTTTGATAATAAATACTTAACTTAGCATTTACGGGTAAGAGTCCAATTTCATATCACCCAGAAGTATTTATTAATTAATAGAATAATATTTTTTTTACAGGTTTTATCGAGAATCGAATCCGCAACTTTTAGATTTGTAGCGAAGCGCTTTATCGCTGCCCTTCAACATACGTGTATGTAAAAACCGAGTGATAAAAGATATAGATAGTGATTGAAGGTTTTCGCTTTTTCCCAATTTCACCAGGATCCAAAAATGTATATAAATAATATGACATGTCTAAAAAAGCGTAAAAATTGCTTTTATAATAAAAATAAACTAACGATTATGAACCACCAGAGGTGAGAATATGAAGAATGTTAGTGAAAAAGGCTAACCTTTCACCTGAAAGTTGTTCGGTGTAAGCCGCTACTACTGGGCCTGAGTATTGGTTCTGCAAGTGATTTATACGGGTTTGCCGGCTGTTTGTTTCCCTTTAACAGCGCTTTTACTTAGGCCAATAAGATAACAAAACAGTTCGCATTTTGTAACCGCTCTCCTTGTTCCCGAAAACGCATTAGAGCAAGAAAAATACCCGTATGAAGTTTTTCTTTGCGCTTATCCATTGGAATTTAACGCTCCCAGGCATGCTTAATGTAGGAAAAGGTGGCGTTTCTTTTAACAATGGCGGACGGAGAGAAATACACGGAGAATCACATTTCCGCGAAGACATTTGAATTAAACGTAGCTGCGGCTTTGAGAATTAATGTTAATTATTTCTTGATAAATTATTCTTTATTTGAGGATCCTCCGAAGCGTTAATAATGTTTTAAAGATCACATAATGTGTTGTTTTGAACGTTTATATTAGCAGGAGTAAACTACTAGTGATCTCAAGGTTATTTGGGTTCCGCCGCATTTCGTCCCCAGACAATTCGTTCGACGACTCATCGGTAACGATGTGGGACGCACTGGACGTCTAGTGCATGGGACATTTGGTGGACGGGACAACTGGTGCACTGGATGTCTCGCTAACCTAACCTAACCTAACAAGTTATTTCTTTAACAAAACCTATTTATCCCTGGACTCTACGATCACTGGAAAAATCCTTAGGTTAGGTAAGGTGAGATTAGGTTAACGAAACAGCCAGTGCACCAGTTGTCCCGTGCGCTAAATTTCCCGTGCACGAGACGTCCAGTGTGCCCCATGTCGTTACCGATGAGTCGCTGAAAAAATTGTCAGTGAACGTTAGGTGGTGAAAAACAAAATACACGCTCGCTTTCCCCCGAAATCACTGAAACCAAAAAACAAACATTTATAAATTACTGTGTTATAAGTGATCTGTTTTTTTTTGTGTATTATGTAATTCAGTCTTAGTAAGAAATACTATCAAAAAGTAATTAAACAAAATATTTAATTGGGTTTGCGAACATATTTTATCTCTATGCTCACGCACATTCCAAAATAAGTTCGGCTTATTAAGTTTTATAAACTGAATAGTCTGTTCCAGTCCTTATCAGTTAATAAGATTGGTACTTGCATGATTTATTATTGTTGTTTTCAAAGTTTTATCGCTATAACTTTGGTCTCAAAAGAGTATATAAATTGCGTTAAAACGTAATATATTACGCCTTCCACTTGTGCCAACCTAAAAATCTAATATACAAAGTAAACATAATATATTTAAAGTGATTCAGAACACCTTACATAATAATCTACGGAAATCTTAATAACCTTACTTTTATGAGAGTAATATATTCATATATTTGTGTAACGTAGAGTAATTGAAAAATAATTGCTAAACATATATTGTATGTATTATAAGATACTCATATTATAATCAAGATATTTTGTCATCATTTTTTAATATATTTTTTCTACGATTTGGTTTGTGCTTCAATAACTTAAATACTAAAAACGTATAATCTATGATAAATCGCTTTTAAAAATACAAATTAGCATTGGTTAATTCGTACAAATGTGTAAGATGATTTGAATAGAACTTGGCATTACGAATAACTTAAATTGTACTTGGAGAATTAGTCTGTAAGTCTAGAAAAGGGTTCCTATTCACTATATTTCATGTATTTATTAAATTGCTCCTAATGATCTATTTACGAGTATGGTTCATTTATATTAGATCAAAACGAGCATTCAGGTATTTTATCTCCACTCTTGTAATTTGCTCAGCGTAAACTGTTATCCATAATGTATTTTTTTTTTGACTTTTTTTGATAACCTTCGAAGTATTTTTTTTCAAATTTTGCATAAAAGTCGCAGATTCTGCAGTTCAAAACAAAATCACTTAGAATAAAATGTTAGTTATGATAGGTAACAGATGAGCCATCCTATAACTATTTACTGGGTGGAGTATTAGACGTATATACGAAAAAATAAAAAGTATTACATGGTTTCTTTGCAAGCTCTACATGTATTTTTGTCTAATCAAAACGTGTTTGCTTATTTTTCAGGGTTTTTAAAAACGCGTCCAGGAAATAGAGCAGGGAGTACTGGAGGGAACTTAGCCTTACTAGACTTGGCTTGTGCATTGCGATGGGCGCGCCACAATTTGGCCTCTTTTGGAGGAGATCCTACGAGACTGACGCTGCTGGGACATGGAGCAGGAGCTGCCCTAGCAAACTTGCTGCTTCTCACTAATGAAGCCAGAGGTACACCTGAGAATGTAGTTGAATTGTGTTTATTATACAACTGATAAGGAGTTTCTCCATTTAAAATGAGGTGGTTGCCTCCCTTTCTCTGAAGCTAAATGAATAATTTTACATATTTAAGTCTACATGTCTATATGAAATTCGTTTTTTATATCTTTTTGTGGATTTTTAAAATAAATTGAAATAATGTATTATTATTGAATATATGTATAAATATTAAACGAATCGATACGTTTATACGAATTCACAGCAAATATCATCTTATATGACATTTCTCTCACCAATAAATCGGAGAATAAATAAACGGGAAACGCTGGTATTATAAAAATAAAATTAATTGATTGAATTTCAATAAATATGCATACAGACGCCATCTATAAAACAATGCGTTTCAAAAATACAATGCGTGTTAATTTCTCGATGGAGGCAAATGCCAGCAGATCCAAGTTAAGTACAGAGTGAACATTGACTGCAATGGTTGGTGGTTCGAATCCCAGCGTTCGCCGTTTATTTTTACTCCGATTTATTGATGAGAGAAATGTCATAAACGATGACGTTTGTTATCGTTTAATTCATTATTACAGTAATTTATGTGTTTTTTTATTTGTGAAATGATTTAATAAGCAATGTGTTTAAATTTTTAAAAATAATAATACTCACAAGTTATTTTTTATTGTGCAAACTAGATAACTTATTTTAATATAAAATATTATTTTATATCTTTTCCGTGCACCATCTGTGGGTTACTAAATCATTTGTGAATACTAATGTATTAAAATGTTTGTTATGATAGAATTTCTCAAATGTACGAGTAACTCCATACTTCGACACAAATGTTCCTATTATCATTTTTCATGCAGCACATTCATTATTTAAAAATACGTTGCTCTAACTCATAGGACTGTGTTACGGCATCAGGTGTTTTTTCAACATACATTTTGACCATTACTTTTATTTTACATGTGAATTTGTATTATTTTAAAATATTGATATCAGAATATGTTTGAAATATGTGTTTTTTTAAACAGGCCTCATTCGACGTTTGATTCTCATAAGCGGAAGTGCTCTAAGTCCATGGGCAACAGTTCAAGACCCTGAAGCATTGCGAAATGAAGTAGCAGAGCAATTAGGCTGTATTTCAGAGAGAGAAGAAAGGCACTCGCAAGAGGACGAAGACATAGAACCTTGCCTTAGAAACAAGCCTCTCGACGCTCTTTTAGACGTCCGGATAGATCGCGCAAAATTTATGTCCCGATGGGGACCCCACAAACCTATAGAACCCGGTGCTGCAGACCCTTTCGAGACCATGGAGTCTGCCAGTGATAACTTTGTGACTTGTGACGTGATGTTGGGCGTGGCGACTACGGAAAGTTACTATGACTTTAGTGCTACAGACATACAGTACGGTTTTGAAGAAGAGTATCGTAACAGAGTGCTGCGAACTTTTGTGAGGAACTCTTACGTTTATCACTTGAACGAGATTTACGCGGCTGTTAGGAACGAGTACACTGACTGGGATAAGCCCATCCAGCATCCTATCAATATCCGTGACTCCACTATGGAGGCTCTCAGTGATGGCCACACCGCGGCGCCGCTGCTGCGAGTGGCGCATCTGCATGCGAGGCGAGGGGCTACAACTTACTTCTTCCACTTTGCCTACCAGACCAAGGAAAGCGAATATCCTCAGGTGAGCAATATTTTTATAACCTTTTACTCTAGCTGCATCGTAACTCGAAACTAAATCTACAAGTCAATGTAACAATACACATCTTTGAAGTATTCTACCTCTCGTGGAATATTCCATCACTCTTGAAAAAAGTGAGTCTAAAGTATTTTCCAGCAGTTTATTCTCAAACACTACGTCAACCCACTTATATCTAGTACTTATACTAGCTATTACTTACATTTTTACCATATGCGCTCCATATTTGCATAAACTCTATATTTCTATATTAACATATACTCGTGTACACCGCAAATTGCCGTTTCATAGTTCTGTAAAGTCAAATTGTCTATGCCTTGTCCCAGAACAATTATATATCCAGTGGCACACATTGGAACATATATCGTTCCCGAAAAGAGAATGTTCGTGAACTTGCTTAGACTGCTACTGTAGTACCAGAGAAATATTTGGGTGCTCAACAATCAGGATTTTTTAAGGAGTTAATAAACTCGACGCTCTCGACACCTGGATTTTTTTAATTCTTAAGGGTTAGCTTTGCTAGGAGCATGATTTAAAATAGATTTGATTAAATAAATTTAAAAATATCAAGCAAACTCTTTTACCACTGGACTCCCTTACATACTATATAAAGTCTACCTAAGAATCTTTTCTTCAAGACTTTAGTCAACCTATAGGAATATTGTAAAATAATATACATTTGATTAAAGATTCGGAAGATTTCAATTTTCATGTTTCTTAAACAAGATTTATTTAATTACGAAAATTGCCATTGTACGTTTACACAATACAAGTAAAGTATATTTTTACAGTATTAATTAATTAATTTGAATAATTAAGTTTAAAGCTTGACGGGCAAAGTCACTGAACTTTGAAGAATAAATATGTATTTATAACATTATTTCCTAGTAAGACCTCCATACCTTCTACTATCAAGAACAATGTTTTCACTTAAAGGCACAGGAAGTAATAACAAAGCCTTTATAATATTGTCAAGTATATACATACAAGTCGATCCCTTCTAGGAAATAATGTGAAATAAATTAAATAACTGTTCTAATAGCACACTGACAAAAATCAACCTGGGTATATCAAGACTACACAAAAAATATAACCAAATATTTTTTTCTTAAATGTTTTCAGTATTCACTTTGAGATCCTGTGGCTTTTCGGTTTAGCCGTGTGTGGCGAATTCTTTTTACCAATATTTCAACCGCTATTGCAGGGGTCTTCTTCAGGATCCTGAAGAAGACCCCTGCAATGACGGTCGAAATATTGGTAAAAAGAATTCGCCACACACGGCCAAACCCAAAAGCCACAATATCAAATCCGGCCGTGAAAACCTAAGAAGTTACTTTGAGATCCATTATAAATATATTTAATTACCTTGTTTTTTTACATGCATCACGTTGAGTATGCCCTTTGTTTAGGAGATTTCAGCTTAGACTATCTCGTAGCCTTCCTCAATCCTTCAATGTCAAGAAACAACTGATTTTGATAGACAACTCAGTTATCTCTTTAAATTGATGGATTGAGGAAAACTACGAATCATTCGAAACTGCAGTCTCCTAAACAGAGACCATACTCACCGTGATTCCTGTAAAAAACAAGGTAAATAAATAAATATTTCAACATGTGCTTTGTTGACATAATTATTACATTTAATATTGTTAATTCTATGACATCTAAATGATATCTATAGTGGCAATTTGTGACGACTAAATTCATCTAGTAGAGAGCAGAGATGGAAATAAATACTTTGAGGACGTATAAATCACACGGTTGCAATTTTCCCAACCCACGCATAAACACAACACACGTTGACCAGTACGTCCAGTATGACGTCCAGCCACCATGATTAAATGTCATAGAATTGACTGGTTTTGATTTGTTTTGCTCTCCTGCATGCGATTGCATACAAAAAAGAAAACTAAGGATAAGTGAAAGATCTCTCGGGTAACCCACTAAAAATATTAATACCCTATCAATAGTAAGTAAGTTTGTCGGGCGGTGTAGTTCAGTGGTTAAATTGTTTGTTTTTTACTTAGACTCCATCGGTTCGCATTGCGACTAAGCTTGGTTTTAAATTTATTAAATTTAAGATCTTTATATGTCCGCGGTAGGGTGATGCCACTTTTGTATGACAAAACAAAAATAGTCCAAGCCTCGGAAGCGTCGGGCTGATCATCCGATCTCCTTAAAAAAACCGTGATCATTGAACACACAAATATTTCTCTGATACTACAGTTGCAGTCTATGCAAGTTTGCAGACTCTTGCCCTAGAGGCTCCCGGGAGCCATGTATGTTCTCACATGAACCTGCTGGGATACAGGTGTTCTGGGACAAGGAATGGACAATTTGAGCTAACTTCTCTGTGAAACAGAAATTTGCGGTGTTCATATGTTCCAAATATGGCGCGGGTATGGTAAAAATAACAATAATAATTGCTGGTATTATTAATTTTAATTAATAATATTAATATCTTGAGTGAAAACCAGTCAGTATTTTAACGATGTAAGCGTATCAACAATTTACACACTTATCTCAAGCTTAGTTTTTCATTTAATGGCAGGAGTCATATACTGATGTGATTTTTCCATCAATACAATTAGTCTTTGAATAAAAACCTTGAAGCCACTAAAAATATTTTGTTTTATTTTGTTTGCATACTAAATTAGTAAGTTTGTTTTTTTATAGTCTGGGATACGAGGAAAAATAATTTCAAAATAATGGCATTTGATTTTAAAACAATGAAAACATTTGCTGTTGACATTTTTTTAAAATATGCCCTTCATAAAAAAGTTGAGAAGTCTCATTTTTTTTGTCAAGCATAAATAATAAAGTTCGTGACTATATTAAATTGGATAGCCGCCATGGGAATTTTCGTAGAAAAACCACCTGCTTTACCGACTTATCGGTTATGCAGTTCTAAATTTTTAATCTGTTTTACCAAAGGGTAATATTTTAACTTGTGGGCGGCATATTACATAGAGACAGGTTCAATCTGCATGTTGTTGGGCTAGGTTGAAAACAAATTATGGGCTATCGTGCAAATGACTTATAATTTTTATGTACTTGTTATCATGTAAGAAACATAAAAAATAATACAAATATACATTTAAAAATGATATAAAATTATATATTTATATATGTAAAAAAGAGTGTACATGTAAGTAATTATCATAGATAACACAACAGGAATTGGAGTTATATTCACGCCAAAGGTTCTGTTTGTTCGACTAAATATTTGATAACATTTTTTTTCATGTAAACACATACAGGAGAATAAAAACAGATGGTGATAGTAATTCTAAAGTGTCAGCTGTGTAATTCTATGACGCTTACCATGGTACATATGGCTAAGCGCTAGATGTGGAGTGTTGATCCGCCAACGTCATAGACTTATAGCCCGAGATTCACGCATCATCCATATAATTACAGGAATTTACTATGAATGGGTGGTCTTCACGGGACGACTTTCATCTACCACCAATTTAAATTAATAGGCTATGACTGGCATTTAACGGGTGAGGGAGCAAAATCACACCAACCGGGGGTATTTCAGAGCTCAAAAATCGATTAAAAATCCTTTTTTTAAATCTCCATCGGGGATCAAACCCACGGCCTTTGGATTACAAGGAAAACGCTTTGCAAGCCAATATATACATTATTATATAAATGGCGGCTGTACGCGCCGGCAAAGTTTAAGTTCCTCACATCAGAAAGAATTAAAATTTAGACACAACTACTTTGATTTCATGTCAAATGTTTTCCTGTTTGGTCCTTTTTTGTATAAGATATATAAAATATCATTGTTTTTTTTTCAAATATTATCTCATTTCAAAAATAGCAGCTATGGATGTTGATGATGTTAAAAAGACGCTATTTTAAATATAACTAGATTTATGAAAATCTGTAAGGAAGCTTGAAACTACTCACTAATCCTGAATGTATCATAGTTTCATGTACAGGAATAATTTATGTTTTAAATTGTATTAGTAAAGATGAATAATGCTTTACTATGTATGCCAGCAGAAGGTGTAGTACTCGAAATAAATAATTTTAATTGTGATATTATTCCATACCAAGATGTTAATTGCTTAACCGCTAACTTGATGATTTATATAAGTAATTCTAAAGGAACAAATTTTATCCAATTTACGACTAGCATCGTTGTAGCTAATTAAATTATGTTGTGCCTAGCAGCCTAATAAATTCAATTAAAGTGTATTGTTTTTAGGTAGTATTTGAAAATTTTCCACCCGGATACGCGTGCTTTCTAAATATATAAATTTATTTTGAGATACTTTTCACAAATAAACTATCGTTTATAATACAATTAATGAGGGCTGCGATAATACCTCAGATTCTCGAATGAATGTAGAGATTTATAACCTTATTCTAAGACATTGCATTAGTCAATTTATGATCCGTCACAGAAATTTTAAAGCTAAACTCTTCAAGTGCAGCCTCGTTGATAGTTCAGACTGCCCTTGCAGGACGCTGAACACGTTATGTGGCATTGCCCAATATTACAGTTTGGTAGGGAAAAGCTTTTCAGTGTAATCCAATAGAGATTAGTAACATACGTCGAGTTCATTGCCACGGAGTCTGACTACCATATCTTTTCTTTATACGCGGCGACCTTTAGACAAGAAGTATTAAGCCAAATTTTAACGTCTAAGTTATAACTTTTACACCCACGTTAAATAAATAAGTGTTTATAGTATATCAAACAATATCATATTCACAGTGTATCCAAGAGTATCATATTTCAGAAATGACAAAGGAGATTGCCTATGTAGTATGTATATTTTCTACACAGTTTCACGTTGGTTTCACGACATGGATCACATTGCGCACTGTTTCACTTGATGGAAGATTGCTGTCTTGCAATCTATGAATGCTTCATCAGTTGCAAAGTGCATAAACGTATTTTTATTCAACTTGTATGTATTTTTAATTGCTGTACTGATGCGAATTTTGTTCATGTTTTTTTCAGCGTCTGGGTAGCGTACGTGGCGAACCAGTAAGCTACGTGTTCGGCCTTCCTTTGGTCGGAGGTCTTCCGTACTTTCCCGGAAATTTTTCTCGACAAGACGCTGCTGTAGCGGAGGCTCTTCTTGCCTTGCTGGCAGGCTTCGCCAAGCGTGGGGATCCGAACCCTCGACCCGGAGAAAGTGCTCCTGCGCAGTACGCGGACTATGGGCGAGAGCGTGCGCGCTATAGGGGAGTGCCCTGGGTGCCCTACGAACCGGCCACACAGCAATATCTTTCCTTAGGTAAGCTCAGTTTTTTTTACTTTAACAAATGTAAATGAATACCGACACATGCAGATATCTTATTTGTGGATTCTACTACGTTTACTTTTTAAAATGTTTGATGATTGTGAAATGTTGATCTACCAACGTCATAAACCCGGCATTCAAGCATCATCCATTTTCAACACATTTCACAATGAACCCATAATGTAATTACGAGATGACTTATCTACTACTATTTTTAATTAAATTATTGTCTGTACTGTATTATCAAGCATTTGTTGCGCGCGCTAGGTAGCGCCCTCGTGATATTTATGCGTTTATTATAATACTATATATGCGTGTCCGACGAGCGAACAAAAATAAAAGACGAAAGATGGTATATCGAAGATTGCAGCTCAATTCAGCACCAGCCGACAAGGGCTGGTGCTGAATTGAGCTGACATTACACTTCTTGACTTCTTTTTAAGACAGCGATGGTACAAAAACATAACAAAACTGCAGCTAATGTTCTATTGTAGTAGTAGAATTTAGTTTAAATCGAGTATTGATACGAGCAACGCGTACTACAATAAAGCTGAGAATTAAAATATGCTTTAGTATTTCTTTGTCGGAAACAGATTATTTTTTGTCAGTAATCTGTATTAACAAAAATAAATAGTTAGTTTATCTTTTAACATTGAATAAAAATAATCAACGATAAGCAATTTATTCTTCTATATAAAGGGCGAATCCGACCTATCCTTGAATACGGCAGTCACCTTTGGATCGGAGCCTCAAAATACCTTCTAAACTTAATTGACTCGTTCAAAGAAGAGCAATTCGTTTGATAAACAATGACACTCTTAGGTCTAACCTGCAATTAATGGAATACAGGAGTAAGATTGGTACACTTAGTCTTTTCTACCGTTATTACCACGGCCGCTGCTCTTCGGAACTTAAAGAACTAATTCCTCCTGCGCCCATCCACAACCGACAAACTCCTTTTACACTTGCCGAACATTCATACACGGTTAATGTGTGTCGACCAAGAACTGGCAGCTTCCAAAGTTCCTTCCTTAATGCCACTGGTAAGCTAAGGATAGCTCTTCCAGCGACTGTGTTTCCTCCATCTTACAGTCTGGATCTCTTCAAGAAACAGATAAATATACACTTGCAATCTCCCCAACCCACACACAAACACGAACACAACACACGTTTCCCGCATGCAGCGTGCAGCCTCCCTGGCTGAGCGTCATAGAGTGCACTGGTCTTGACCGGCTGTGCTCTCCTGCATCCGATTACATAAAAATAAAAATCAGCAGTCAGAGACAGCTCATGCATTAGTCTACTAAAGTACTATTTTATTTTCTTATATGCCAGTAATGATGAGTTAACGATTAAGTTGATTACAAAGTGTAATGTGTTTTACTTATAAATATCATCACACGTTTATGAAAGCCATCAGCAGAAGAAAAGGTCACTCTCCCAAGACATGTGAGCTATATGACCTTAATCCCGGGTCACGACGCTTCACCAGACCTACTGAAAGGACATAGTTCATGTACTTTGTGCCACTTACGCGATGCTCGCGATTGTTGGACTTGGCTAAGCTGCCCATTAACCAGTCATGAAGACGGATCATCATAGTCACTCTTACACTAGTTTTTTTTATGACCCGGCTTTATCATAGTTATTTCTGCGGTTAGCATCTAAAATGCTCAATTTCTTAGTAAGAGGCTTTTCAGGTTTATTTTTTAATATAGCTAACAGGCTCGTAAAACCTAAAAAATAAAGTTATTTTTTGTATTAAATTACATTTTTTCTTTATTCAGAGTATAAAGGTCACCTTCTCATTTTTAATGTGGTATTTTAGAATTTATTCATCATTAAACATGTATTTTCTTTCAAACATTATTAATGTTTATTTTTGTTGCTGCATAGTACGTTTTAACATTTAAAAATTGTATAGAATTTGAGCGAAAATTCTTTCATAATTTTTTTATAGATTATATTTAGCGGGGCTTCATGAACGATCTGATTTATTTATTTATTAATCATCATCATCATCATCCAGTGATGAACCTAGGCCTTCTGCTTGAGTCTCAATCATTCACGATCGTCCGTCTTCCCCATTCAGGCTACTCTGGTTATTCTTTTGATGTCGTCAGTTTATCTTGCAAGGGGTGGTCAAGGCTTCATTTGCCAGTTCTAAGACGCCACTCCAATACTTTTCTACCCCATAGACAGTCAACTCTACGACACTTGTGTCTTGCCCATTGCCACTTGAGTGTGCCTTTTATTTGGGTAGTCGCCATTAAATGTGTCCTTTTTCGAAAATCCTCGTTTCGGATTTTATCTTTCTGACTTACTCCGAGCAAAGATCTCTCCACGGCATGTTAAGATGCCTTTATTTTATGGATGAGATTTGCTGTTTGATTCCACGCCTATGCACCACTGAGATATTGAATTGGTTAAACGCCTTAGTTTTAAGACATTGCAGAATTTTCGCTTTAACTTTGTGCTTTCATTTCAAAATATTATTTAATACCAATCACAATGATTGAGATCAGTTATTTTGGATAACGAATAACTTATGAAATATATCGTAAATGCGATTCCAATGAATCACAATTTAGTTAATATAATCAAATTCAATTTAAAAAGTAATTAATTGTGGGTGGCGACGGAGTAAAAAAAATCTACACAAAAAAATAATAAAATAAAGAAAACAAAATACAACTGTCGGTTAATTTGACTGGAAAATATAAAAAATTAAGAGTGATATCAATGAATCGGAGTCTATTAATATTTACATGAGCTAAATTTTACCGCCAGAAAATCGATTTTCCAGTCTGACAAAATAATTGTTTGATTATAATTGGTAGCGACGGCAAATGTTCGACATGTCTATAAATAATTTGAAATGAAAAATGGCAGGATTTTATCGCATTATAACTTTTTAAATTGGAATAAAAAATATTCCGCGACAAAAGTTTCCTCCTACCTAACGACTACGCAGAAAGAAGGTTTATTCAATTACGAACCCTCCTTTATTTCTTTTGTGTCGTGTTTATATTTTGTTACAACTTTTAATAAACAGATTCGTCAGAAATTATAGGTAAGTTCATGTCTCTTTGCGATATTGCTTTTTCTTGTTTTCCATTCTCGACGTTGACGAAACAATATTCGCGAGGGGAGTTTTGTGTATTCGGATGTCACCAAATAACCTCCAATCAAAAACAGAAAAGGCAACGATCGACCGAATAAAATTTGACTTCTTAATTAAAAGTTAAAGTTCCGCATTAACGGAAGCTTTTTGCTGAAGCCACTGAAAGAGTTCAGCAACACCAATCACACAAATAACTCGTTAATTTAACACAAAGCACTTTTTCAGTTTACAAAAGTTTTTCATAATTTGTTAAATGAATTATTTACACATCAAACTTTTCATGAACTGTGGTATTATTTGAAGCAAATACATGTAAGATATACTCGTGTTACATATACAACTCCACTCACAAAACTATATTTATATAAAACTAAACGATAATAAATTTATTTGATTCATATTTGAAATGTTTATCATGTTTCATAATTTATTACACATATTATGAAACGTATGTTGCAGATTAGAGAGCATAGTAGAAAGCATATTATTCAATTTGGGATGAATGATTTTTTAAAGAAATTATTAGTGTAATAATAAAACCATTAGGATTCTGATTTATTTTAAAATATCCGAACTCACGTTTTCACCTCCACCAGCGAAATGTTTCTACGTTATGTATCAAAAACCTATCAAATATTGTCTACAGTTAACCATAATTTTAGATAACAAGAGCACCGGGGCTTGACTGATATGCTGCAATGTCGCATTGTCTCTTAATATAATAATATATTTCAATTTAAATGAAAAATAAATAATACTTAGAATGTTATAGTAATAAAATTAAATATTTTATATCTTTACTGTTGTAATCATTAAATAAGGGCTTAAATATATATTATTGTAATGTGATAAAAATTCAAAAGCTTTTGTTACGCATGCCGTAAATAAACTTTTTCGATTATGAGGTTACATTCAATGTAGTGAACAGCTTAAAATTTCTGTAATAAAGCAGATCAAACGTGACTTTTGATCAAACTAAAAGAAAATAGTAATTGAAGAATAATATTAATTTTATAATCAACTTGTCCACCAAAATCGGTAGACACAAATTAAAAGAAAGTGGTTTTACGAAGAGAATTGTTTAATTTTCTAATACGACCACAAATTTGTATGAATATACAACTGTAAAATTGATATTTACAAATCTTAATCATATACAACAAAGAAACCTCTCATGTGCATGTGAAAAAGGGTTAATAATAATGACCACCCAAAAACAACAAATTGAAATGAGATATCGATTCGTTAAATAATAATTAAAGTAAATCCTTAGATAGATCTATCGCCCCTAGATCATTGGCATTATTACTGACTAGTAATTTCATACAGATAAAAGGGTGGGAAGAAATTGGCGTGTATTTTTTCCCCGACAGGCTCTGGCAAACTTTCCTCCCCAAAAATGTAAGCGCAGCCTCTGTACATCCCATAAATCTCTTCAGCTCAGTCGGCACCACCTCACCTGTCTATATTTTAGGCCTCTCCTGATTTACGGCAACCACCCTCTGTTGTACTGTATTGATTTCAACAAACGTCGCTGTGTTTCACTTTTTCAGTCTCCCATACTGAATTTTTGGCGTCGCTACCAGGGGATTTAAATATTTGCACCTAACGACACCCCGGTGAAGGATTACACTTGATTGGTGTACGCTACGTTCAGAAATGTGCGGATTTCAATTGGAAAAAAAATGACGTACGTTTGCTATATTTTTTTATTTGTAGCTTTCAGTTCTGAAAAACCAATCTTATTGGCTTTCCTGTACGTTGTTGTCAATATTCAATTTATATATCAAGCAACACATTTTTAGTAGAATTAATACATAAAAAACACCTAAAACATATCAATAGATTGTACAAATTTAAACACTTCACTATTATGAATAATAGATAATTGATAATGTGCTGTTACCACTGGTAGTTTAACGAACTAATTGTTATGCGATACAATGTAGTGTCGTGGTTTATGAGCTATTCGTGGGGGAATTTTCGTCTCGAAATCTGAAACGTTACTCACGTCCGTTATTGGGGCTTCGTTTAGAGCGGTATTCCCACTATACCAAGGGAGTGTTTTAATAGAAGAAAGTCATTGCACAAGCCGTTCTATATATTTATTTAAAAAAAAAGGACATAAAATAATTTAAAAAAAAAGAAGAAAAAAAAAGAAATGTGCTAGTTAAATGGCTTTGAGGTTATTTCACGTACAAGAAGAAAAGGTCCAAGAGAATCACTCTTGGTTCAGACTTCTGTCTAAATTTGGGTTGTACTGCTAAATATCAAAGATTAAAAACGGTGAGAAAGAATTAAAATGTTTTTTTTTAAATTTCTATACAAATTAAAAAGCTTATAGATTTAAAAACGTCGTGAAAAGTAGGATATTGTCGAAGAAAAGTAATAACATAGAAAATTAAGTTAAGCCTACTGTGTTGTTCGTAAGATCTTGTAATATTATGGACTGAAAAGAATTATCAGTGATAAGAAAATTATTCTTGTATATTGGTTAGAATAAACTTTTGGGTACTTTTTTTTATTTAGAAATATTTTCTCTTCACTTTTTCTGCTTTTTTAAGATACGTCTACTTTTTACTCAGAGTTTATTCACGGAACATGGAAATCCAGCTGTCAAACCTTGTTTAATTTGTATTATTGTTTTTTTTTATACGATTTCCTTTTTAATAAGGCACAAATAAAGCCAAATCTGTTGAGTATCTCTGCCTGAAAATATGAGGGAATATCAGCGCTGAAATTAGTGACAGCTGAATGGTTAAAGCGATGCATAACAATATACGGGAAATATGATATTTTTTCGCCAGCCTACCCATACACAAAGCAAACGAATTTCGAGCATGCTCATTTTATTCGCAATTAGTGAATCAGAACGGATACAAAAAATAATATTAAAAATCATTCCGATGGATTGAAATAACTAGCGACGGTCGTTTATGTCGGGCCGTACAAATAATAATTTCAAATTTCGAACGCGCCAGTATGATTCAGTGCTTTATTTATCATATCAATTATACAAATTTAAACAAATGAAAATGTTGGCATTGTTATGTTTAGCCAGACTAACTACCGTCATAAACCAGTCGACCGTCCTATCGCACTTCAATGTGCTGGGAGTATTTACGAGAGGCAGAATGATAAAAAAGCGGTTCGCGTTTGGAACTTTAAATGCAGTCGCATAATTTGCATTTAAATGCAGATTCAAATTAAACATTATTTTAGCGGCGGATTTAGAGAGGGCGCGGAGATGGAAGGGAGGGTCGCCGCGCCCTCCTCTGAAACAAGTTTTCCTGTAATTTTTCATAAATTTTTCTGCAAACTTTATACGAGAAAAATAGTGATTTTGTTAGCGTGAAAATGTCTGTGTTTGTATTTCAAGGAGTTTTGATTTTTTAATGCATTTAAATTATCAATAGAGAAATAAATAATATAATTAATAGTTGGAAAAGTTTATGCAAAATTAATTTTGTACCCCTTGTACTCACATCACACAAAAAGAAAATAAAATATCCTTTATTCTTAGGTAATTCCACTTCACAAAAGTCTTAAATATAATTGACACGTAAAAGGAATCAGAATCGCATACATCATCATCATCATCATCATCAGCCTTTGTCCGTCCACTGTTCAACGTAGGCCTCCCGCATGAGTCTCCATCCTCTTCGATCCGATTCGATCGAATCGCATACACTAGTAATTAAATTATTTAATTCATTCCATCATATTTGAAACATATGGACACCACAATTTTCGTTTCTCAGTTCTCAGTTCTCTAAGCTCAGATTATATATACATTGTCTCAGGTCCTCCTGGGCAGAGTGTGCGAACTTGCAGCTCTAGTACTAGAGAAATATATTTGGGTTTTCAATGATTAGGGGTTTTAAAGAGATCGGATAAACCCAACGCTCCCAAGGACTGGACAATTTTTGTTTTGTCCTTAACCTGTTCGCATCAGTACCCAATATATGCCATGTAAGATTCCCCTACCGTTGACATCGGTAGCCGTGACATATCATTTTACTACTTTCTTAGAATAGTATTTTATGCATCATCTGAAAGCTAAAGGATACAAGAAACAATGTGATATATGAAAATAGACTAGATAAGTCCATTTATGCTTCAAATACCAGTTTTATAATTGACAATATAATTTGTATTCCACCGAGCCGTAATGAAAGGGTTAAAAGGTAGCTCAACCTAAGTAATAATATAGAAAACAACAAATCAAGTTTTTAAATACAGGAAAATATATTTAAAGCATGACAATTATTTTATGTTGCCACAAAGTATGCGTGCGCGTTAAATCTGAAAGTCAGAAAATTGAATTGAAATTTATAAATCTTTTAACTCTTAAAAACTGCGTCTAGGAAATGCGCAACGTATATATTTAACAGACCTCTGAAAAGTATGCCGATAAATAAGTATCATACAAAATTATCTATATTATATAATTATATAAATCCACTTGATTTTTTATATAGATATTTATTTACAATATATTTAATTTAATCCTTAGACGAAACCACCATTACCGCAAGCTTGAAAAGCTTTAGCGAGAAAATCCCTCTATTTTCCATCTCGGCTATCCGGTATGTACTCGTAGAACCTCTCGTTGACTGATAGTCTGGGTAAAGATGGGGTCGGTCTGCTTAGGAAAGATCCGATCGCATGACCTCTTTACCTCCATAACAACCATAATCCTCTTCAGAAAATCAGATTCTCGTATGGCGATGTCTGCGACAAAGTGAATACGACTTTTTGAAAAAGCGTAGCTTCTCAACGTTTAGTTCTTGCAAAACGAAGACGAAGATGCATTTATTCATCTAAAGATAATGTATTTATGAAGAAAAAATTGTGTAAAATCAAGTTTCTCTGTGCATTTTTTATGTTATATGCATCCCCTGTCGGTGGTAAATTGATTTTCTCAACCGTAAAATACGTGTCGTAGAGTTTGGACTATAAATTTTATTACTGCAAGCTGAAACTTTCTATGTTATGTGTCCCATAAAAATGGCTTGTGTTGCATAGGAAAATAACAATACAAAAACAAATCCATGTTAAATCATTGAAATGCTGTAAAACTTGTGGCATTTTTTTTTTTATTGTGCATCTTTCTTTCTAGCAAAAGAGTGGTTACGAAACTAAAATGCAAATGTAAGCAAACTACACATTTTCTTGCTTCGCAGAATAAAGAAGTTGTTCCGCAATAAATGAGAAAACAAATGAAGTGGACAAGAAGTGCACACTTCTAGCTTCTTTTCTTGTTGCCAAAGAAGAACTCCGCGCTCTGCTATATGGTGATACTAATAATAATAAAGAGAAATCTCCAAGAGATGGAATAATAACATTTAAATTATTTTTTTACGGAATGGAAAAGCTACAGCGGGAGTTCGTTTCAAATTTCAGCGTCCGCGAAAAAATACTTTATTCAGGGAGGAATTTAAATAAAACATCTTTTAAATGGGATTACGTCATTTCTCACATAATTTTTGTTTTTTATCCGCGTCCGGATTCCGCTCAATATGGCATTTTATTTTTGATCGACCAAGGGATAAAATAAAAAATATATCAAAGGATCATTCTAGTCCTGACATTCACTATTTGCTGATACATTTTATAAATGAGAATTTCAATCATTTTTGGCACATAAAGTCACATTTTGTGGACTTTCTCGTACTATTTCTTTAATAAATTGCTTAGTGATTTCTTATAAAGCATAAAAATTGTGCAACAAATATATGTTTCTTGCTAATATTTTTCAACTTTAGGGCAGTAGGTATAGCTCAATGATCAAAGCGTTTACTTTGCAAGCCAAAGATCGTGAGTTCGATCCCCGGCAGAGATTTGAAAAAATGGATTTCTATTCAATTTCAGAGCTCTAAAATACACCCGGTTGGTGTGAATTTGATCCCTCACCCGTAAAATGCCAGTCATAGCCTATCAATAAAAAATGGTGGTAGACGCAAGAAGACCACCCATTCATAGTAAATTCCTGTAATAATAAGGATGATGCGTGAATCTCGGGCTGCAGTCAAGACGTTGGCGGAACGACATTCCACATGTAGCGCTTAGCCATATGCAACATGGTGAGCGTCATAGAATTCCACAAATGAGACTTCAGAATTACTATCACCATCTGTCGGTATAAAAATAAAAATGCTCTATTGATGTCTTTAGATGAAAAATGTAATGACTTTATGGTCATTAAAATCAATTGTCACCAAGTTTTGTCATTATGCTACGATAGTCTCCTGGTTCCAAGATTCGTAGAATGAATTATAATGTATGTACAATTAACCCTCCTATAACGTTTTAACAAGATCAAATGATAAGCCCGATGTTCCTGAAGCTTGGAAAATTAAGGCCTAAAAGTCGGTTGAACTCAAAACAACAAAACATAATGGCATGCAAACATAAAAGGAAAATTTTCCGTTACAAATAAAAAGGCATGAATTAATTTTTTAATTTTTATTAGAATATTATTTTATTATTTCAATATTCTAATCTACTTTTATAGATCATTGACTATATTACAATATTATCATTACTTAAATATACATATACTATACATAAAATTCTTTTTTCAACGCGTCAATCCAAGCACAAAAATAACGGCAGAAGCGGGATGCGAACTGCGGACCTTGGAAACCAACATATGCCCAGGTGTTCATACCGCTCGGCGAATCACGCCATTACTGTGCCCAGACTGACTGCGGTGAAACTAGTATTTATAGCATTGTTAGCATCGTACGACAGATGTCGCCATAGTATATATTCAAAGTATGTATATTTTATTATTATTCTATCAGTCTTCATTTATTCACAAGCTTAATATTATTACTTTCCGGCAGTCTATTTATTTTAGTAAGTACCACTCGGGTCTCGAACCAAACTATAGACTGAATGGATGTGAAACGACTACTTATAGTTCCGACTCGGACTTTATAACCAATCATTCATGTTCATACCGCTCGGCGTGATTATTATTATTATTATTTTTGTGCTTGGATTGACGCGTTGAAAAAAGAATTTTATGTATAGTATATGTATATTTAAGTAATGATAATATTGTAATATAGTCAATGATCTATAAAAGTAGATTAGAATATTGAAATAATAAAATAATATTCTAATAAAAATTAAAAATTAATTAATAATGTCTCCTTGAGACAATATCAAGAAGGTAAAATTATCCATCAGTAACACAGGTAAATGATTGGTTATAAAGTCCGAGTCGGAACTATAAGTAGTCGTTTCACATCCATTCAGTCTATAGTACTTACTAAAATAAATAGACTGCCGGAAAGTAATAATATTAAGCTTGTGAATAAATGAAGACTGATAGAATAATAATAAAAATATACATACTTTGAATATATACTATGGCGACATCTGTCATGATGCCAACAATGCTATAAATACTAGTTTCACCGCAGTCAGTCTGGGCACAGTAATGGCGTGATTCGCCGAGCGGTATGAACACCTGGGCATTTGTTGGTTTCAAGGTCCGCAGTTCGCATCCCGCTTCTGCCGTTATTTTTGTGCTTGGATTGACGCTAAAAAGGCATGAATTATAGAACGAAAATTATAGAATCCTTCTCTAATTCCAGTTTTTTTGTGTAAACACATACAGGAGAATACCAAAAGATGGTTTCATGATGCAGATGTTCATCTATGGATTCTATGCTGCTTGTGATGCTACTACAAGATAGTATTTCAAAAGGATGAGAGCCCAAAGCTTGTACTTGTATCTTCTTTTTAGTATCAATCCGGTGGATTGGTTTGCAGAAACAGAATCTTGCATCTCGATCTCCATTCATCTAGGTCCTTTGGAATCCTCTTCAGCTCAGCATAAGAGCTTAAATTCATGTCCTCGAACACTTTCAAATACTCCCGTCTAGGGCACCCTCTACAGTTTCTACCCTCAACCACCCCCTCCACAATGTCGTGAAGAAGACCATCGTGGCGCATGTTGTGACCGATCCATCAGGCTCACCTCTCTGAGATGGTCATTGACACTTGTATAAAAATAGTATTTGGCCGATTCATTAAATATTAATTTTACTAATTTGAAAATCTCTTTTTTCGCAGCTCTGAAGCCAAAAATGAAAAGCCATTACCGAGGCCACAAGATGGCTTTGTGGCTTAACTTGATACCGCAGCTGCATCGACCAGGAGCAGCTGATGTTTCCATGAGACACCACCACTTCAGAGAGCGTGATCCTCACTTCTACACAGGTGAAAACCATAAGATAATTATCTACAGACTTAACAAAAAGAATCTCGCGTATCGCAGCGTTGACATTTTTGTTAATCTGTAAATGTCTTTAATGCCCATCATCGTTTCATGTCCGTTCCTCTAACTGAAACATTTGGTCGTCACGAACAGCCGCCACAAAGCTCTGTCATAATATGATCCTAGCCTTATCCCATGTTAGCTCTGCTTTTTTTAAGTACATTTTAAGTAAAGTTCAGCTGTAGTTTATGCTCTCCTTCGATATCTGAAGTCGAAAGATATGCCTCAACCAAGTCCTCCTTTGTCTATTGAACTACTGTAACATGGATAGCTGCCTTGTGCGCTCTCTTAATTATTCATTCCTCATAAAATGAAACCATTGTACCCTCAGTATTTTACGCAGATGTCTGCGTTCAAAACTCATTATACAGCTACATTGGCTCTTGATAAGACGCCATGATAGAGGCACGCCGTGGGGAAACATACGAGTATATGTTCCCAGGTAAACCTTCTAGTGCAGGGAATTTTTGGGACAATCCATGGACAATAAAAACCAACCAAACTGAGTGGCGGCAGTTTGTGGTGATCAGATATGGAACAGAAATTGAAAAAAAAATAAGATAAATGGGAACGATACAGACACTGTATAGTCGACTTGTAATATCATCATTTTGATTCCTTTATAAGATCCCGTGCGTCCTGATTAGTACACACTAACGTTCGAAACCCATTATACGGCTGCATTGGCTTTTAGTGAGATGCCAAGACTTACAGCCGTAAATGAGAATTGAGATGAGACAGGCGCTGTGTAGTCGACACTACACAATCTCATGAGTAATATTTAATTTTGATTTTTTCATCAGGTCCCGTACGGCCTGAGTCATACACGCTGATGTTCGCGAGGGCGGAACTTGGGCTGATAGGGGGCGGCGATGGTAGTGAAGTGGGCGGCTGTGAGCCTGCTGTTGGGGAACTGGAAGATGGTGCTCCAGAGATGGATGAAGAGACGGCCATCCCGCCCGAACAGGAACGCGACATCCTACAGAACCTGGCCAACAAAAACATCTACAGGTATGACTGATAGAAGTAAGCGCATAATTAAGGGTACTAGTGTGATGAGAGTATGGTGTTAGAAATTTCCAAGTTCAAGGTCAAGATATAACATTTATTAACACGGAAGAAAAATCTCATGACACATATTGTATGAAAAAAATATGAATGAATCGCTGTAGTCATTTTGCTTTTATTCACTTCTTTATAGAGCATGTATAACAAATTTGTTATAATTCACCAATAAACTATTTATATTAGAATGAAATACACAACTTCAATACAAAATAATTCTTAACTGATCATATCAGGTAATCGACATAAAGTGACGTGAAATTTTATTGTGAAAAATTAATGTTATGCCAAACGGTTCATGGAAATTTCCATGTAAAAAAGTGCATGAAAATAATTAATTGTTTTTTTTAAATATTTTAAGCGTTCACTTTGAGATTTGTTTGAAATATTAATTATATACTCGTAAATACTATATATTTTGTTCTAATATGGATCACACTTAGCAATGTTATTCACTTGCTGGATATGTCACTATTAGGGGCAAGTGAAAAAATAGTGCTCAGTGTGATCCATGTAAAAACAATATGTGAATTATTTATCTATTTATATCTGAACACATCATTGTAATACAAAAATATATATGAAAATAATGAAATTCCTAACAACTATATATTACTTTGCTAAATATTCAGACTTCTAAATGAATCATTTGTGGTTTGACCAGAGGTCAAGAGATTTCTTAAAGACAATAAACATGACATTCATTGGATTTAAAGTGGATAATAAAGGTATGTACTTCTAAGTAACAAATACTCGTAAATATGAGTATAAAATGAAACTTCACGTTAATTTATTTTTAAAATAGATTTATTAAAACTGTTTTATTTTTCACTCCATAATCAAATAATATTGAAAAATAAAAACACAGAACGTACAAGTTTACGATGTTATTACATTATATCAAAAAATATAATTTTTTATGAAAAGTCCTCGTAAGGTCACATATAGAGGCTCTAGTTTATTCCGCACACGACTTCGTTTAAGTTGCAATAAAACGTTCGGTTGTATAAGTTTAAAAGCATTACAATATTATGCTGATCACGAAGTTAGCCTATTTTTTAGTGCCCCCCACTAGGAACAAAGCGATTCCCCCGCATACACCTTGTAACGCTCGGGGACTACACCACGCGCTAACCGATACACGTGTTAAAGATGTATTGCGAGCACTACCTTAATGCCTACCCGAATTGAAAATAAAAGGTATTCCTTATCGAAGTTAATGTTGACATTATGATGGATGTACGTGCTTTGATGGGAGTCTGAAACATTTATTTTCACTTACTTCTTATAGTAACTACAATAAGTGGTTGAGTAATATTTTGTACTTGTTTACGGCAATTTATTCCTACGTAAGAGTTGATATAAACATTAACATAACTACATAGCAGTAACAGGATGCTAAATTTGAGTTCCTTTGATCGATTTTGTACAAAAAATTTACTTAATTAACTGTATTAAATTTCATAACGCAGTCAATAAATGATAAACACGGAGGTAAAAATTTTTTTTTTTACCAACAATACGTGGCAAATGTGCTAACATTTAATCAAACAGTATTTAGATTGTCAAACTAAATCATTCAATAAAAAATCGTGTCATAAATCTTAATGTGAAACAATTTTAATAAATACTCTTATTTGCACTACAACTATGTATCGTATAATTTGACTTAAATACATAGAAAAAGGTGAACAATTCACTAATTATTTGGCTATTTAAAAAACCACTGAAAAATTAGTGATGTTACTGTCTATGTGTTTGATTTGTGTGATTGTCTATGAATTGAGCATTGACTGCAGCACACTTTTGTGAAATGGCAACTAATTTATTTGGCAGTGTTCAATTCAATTAATAGGCAGTAGTTATTTAGTAAGCAGTCAGTAATAAATATCTAAAAAGGTAAGTAAAAAATATCATTTGCCAGTACAAAAATATTAAACGGCATTAGAAAAATAATAAATTGGCTGAAAATGAATGATAATTAATAATAGGTTAGGTTGGGTTACCATTTTGTGGGTTAATTATTCATTCATTTCACATTATTTTTTACCAATATTTAATATATTATATTTATTTTAATTTTATAAATGATTTAACATATTGCCTAAACCACGAATTAGTTACTGAACAAAGAAAAACAGGCCAAATGTAATGATTTAGTTAAGAATATATTGTATAACAATTTTTTACAATTTACCGTTCTTAAAACATGGCTCTGTCATACATCTTCTTCGTAGTATCAATCCGGTGGATTGGTTTGCAGCAACAGAATCTTGCATCTCGATCTCCATTCCTCTCGGTCCTCCGCAACCCTTTTCAGCTCAGCATAAGCGCTACAATTCATTTCGAATTTACCCCCGTCAAGGGCGCCCTCTACAGTTTTTAACAATATTGACCCGTGGCGCATGAAACCACGCCCCTAAAATTAGTTAATGAACAAAGGAAAACAGGCCTAATGTAATGATTTAGTTAAGAATATATTGTATAACAATTTTTCACAATTTACCGTTCTTAAAACATGTATCTGTCATACAAAGATCGAGAGATTTAGGAAGCCGTTAAAGTTTAAATGCAATTTAACGAAAAAACAATTTCATGAATCAATAAGAGTACTTTGGTATTTGATAAATTATAATTTATTTTTAAAGGATAAATAGATTTATTTAAAAAATAATTTCGACCGCTCGTAATTCCCAACGGCGTAATTAATTCACTTGTCAGTTTTTCCTTTAGCATCAGTTGGTTTTATGTAATAAAGACGATTCCTTCAGTTACGTAGAAATGTTTAAATGCCTAACGAGAAATTAAAACAGTTTTCAGCAACTTCTGAAAGTTATCAGCAAATAGACTCACAATTGAAAAGTTGTATCAAGAAGTTAATTTACAATCAATTCAAATTAATTAATAGGGCGAGTTAATTTATATTCATTAAGCTTTATTGCTTCTAAAATCAAGAGTTAAAAGACAAATTAGTTCCACTTTATTGATGATGATAAACAATATAATTTAAGTAAAGAGACTAAAATAAAATAAATGAAAAATGAAACATATCGGAAAAAAATATTCACTTTTATTTTACAAAGATTTTTCAGAGCTTTTATGTTTTACAATTAAAAAGTATTTTTAATTGAACGGTATTTTCAATTTCTCAGTCAACTAATGTATATTACGTTTATGTTGTTTTTTTAAGAGCTCAGTTTTTAACAATTAATTAATCTTTTTGTATTTTATTAATCATTAATTTTTGGTGGAATTTCATAATATCAAAATTAAAATAAAATCTTCCTTAAAAATTATTCAAAATTAAGTTGGGTAGCCACTGTCTAGTCCCGAAAAATCACGTCCAATAATAAATGAAAAAAAAGTGGAATAATTTCTAAATAATCTTTTTTGAAATTGATTATTGTATTATTTGGCTTTTGGTACTACACGATTTACCAAGAAAAATAATTTGCATTTCAATACTCTTAATACTAAGATCTTGTTTATTTATTATAGTAAAAAAATAATACTACCTACTTACGAGTATATGTGATAATATGCCACTCTACAGTATTTGAATTGTAATCTTATGTGATATTCTGCTATGGTTTATTCTTTAACATTCTACTTATGAATAGTCCTTATAATTGTTAAACGCTACCATACAGGTGAAGGTGAAAGAGAAAATTTTAATTTGTTATTGGCTTATATGTGTTTTTTTCTATGGTAGTATCAAATTAATATATTTGGTTATATCGTAAGCTTACATGGGCTTATAATCAATATTTAGTCTCTTATCTCCTGCAAAATATAGCATTCATAAAGTATTTGGTGGAACTGAAGTAAAAGAGCTGTCTTTATAATTGTATATGAAAAATTCGTTGTTTGTAAAGACCATATAAAACAAATTTAAATGAAAGTATGTAAATAATACAATAAATAAAGCGAAAACTATATACAAAAGTAATGCCTTTGGTGAAAGTTATCAGATATACTATCACTACACATATCATGTTTGAATTAGGCAAGTGTTACGATACCTCTAAATATATTGTTACATGCGGTGGGATCCTGCCAGGTATATTTTCATCTCAACAAGTGTTGGTTATTAAATTTGTAACAGGCTCAAAATAGCTTTGTTACGGTTTCAGGCACGAAACAGCCTTATGTAGATTTTTGAAAGTTTCTACTCCCGTTCCCCAGACGGCGCTTCCGGCGCTAGTTTGATAAGCTCCCTGGGAATTTCAGCTCACCTGTGGTCTGGTTAACTAATTAAAGTGAGCCGTGTAAAATACTTTGCGTCCTTATTGTCGGTTTTTTTTTTGTAATTTGTTGAAAGGGTTAAGATAGGCTTAGACAAGTTCACGCGGCTTAAGAGAATGCTATATCATATGTTTTATATGAGCACAAGCTTGATATTTTTTGTAGTTTTTTTGCGTTGATAAAAATATTTGTTATGTTACAATCGAGTATAAACACTATCTGCTATAGTATATTCTTATACGACTATTTCATTTTCATAAGTGTATAATGCTGATAAAAAAATCATTTAAATACTTAACGAATAACAATGTTTCGTTAATCCAAAACCTTCTCAAGATCATTGCGTGGGTTCTAAAAATTACTCGCAATCTCGATCATTAACAAGAAAAATTCGAGGCCAGCGTACCTTTATATAGCCAAAATGTAAGCGGAAAGGTACTTTTACCTCTTGCGCTTTGAAATTCTCACTTTTGCTACAAATGGGGTACATGTGAAAGCAAGAAAATATGCAATTCTCCGTCCTGTATAGTGTTGATCTGATAACGCTGTTAAACTATAACCAATCATTTATGCATCGTTCATAAATAACCTTTGTTCAGTGATTTTTGATATTTAATTTATTTTGCAATCCGAAAAACAATAATCTACAAATATTACACTGGCACCCGTATGAAGAGATGTTTCTTAAGATTTAAGGAGAGCCAAGGGCTGAGGCAATTATAAAACGGAGTAGCTAATATAGGTTGGTTACCTTTGGAACTTGTTAGTTACCTTTGAGAAATGTCTCTGTATTCGGGTGTGAGTGACAATATTAGATAAAGGAAGAAAAAGTTGGACTTTTGCATAATTCCTTTTTATTCATGTATTGAATAATTAATACACTTGATCTCTATAAATGATGTATTATGTATTTAAAATAAATTTTACAAAGAATGATAAAATTATAATTAAAAAATAGATTATTAAATCCGGTAAATTGATAATAATACATCTCTCTAAGTTAAAGTATAAAAATATATTTTTGAAATAAGACTATAATATAGAGATTACGACTTAATTTTAGACCATTTCTACATTTAAAATGTTCTTATAATAAAAGTATCAATGGTAAATTCATAGAAGTGAGCATTAAAAACTTAATGAAAAGAAAAACAAACATTCATCAGAAATATGAAAATGTGTTTTGTTGTTTGTTTTGTAACCATTCAATACCCACCATAAAATATTTTTGTTTTCGTTGTTTTTGTATCTTTTATGACGTCATGTTTTTTCAAGATGAAGAGCCTTGGATACCTGGCTAATAAAAGAAAGGAAAAATAAAACAGAACAGTCAATTTGTCTTTTAAAAGCAGGCAATTTGTCCTGGTTTTCAACATCCTAAGCGAAGGAGGCAAGAAGCAAGGACGCTTTTCTTCGATAGACAAAAGGAAACTTTTTGTTTTTCATTACAACGAAGGATTAACAGAGGGGAGAATAAAATATGTTTTTATCTTTCTTTTGTCGTTTACATGGAGATATTAAGAAAGCGAGGATATTCTTCTGATCCTGCAATTCTTCAGTCAGAAAGACATGGAATGTCTAAATAAATCATCTGTGGTTGGAGTAATTAATATGTCGTTTGAATGTATATCTTTCCATATCTAAAAGTTCACCACAAACTTCCGCTAATATTCCGTTATGTCAGCTATTATAGTCTTTGCCTTGTCAATTGCACCCAAAACTATACCTGGGAACATATATAGCTCTCGACGACTTCTTAGGCAGGTTTTGTAAAAAGAGAGCAGCTGTATTGTCGTAGGCATATTTTGGGTGATTTTTTAGTCGAATGCTTAGTTCGATGCTTCCGAGGCCTGATCCATTTAGTCCTAAAGGGCGACTGAACTCAGCCAAAGACACGCGGTTGACAACAGGCCATAACTCATTTAAGTTTTGATCCCCGTCTGATGTTATTTAACTTCAGTGATCTAATGAGAACAGCGCTCATAATGTGCTATTGGATTGTGTTATAGAAGACACAATACGAGTAATAATAATTTTATAAGAAACATTAAATCTTATATTAGGACGTAAACATCTGTTTCTCGTCTTGCCTCAAGTTTTTCTTGTGCTCAGCTTAATATTATGTATGTTTTGTATATAGTTTAGCAGTAGTTAAATATTGATTGTGTAAAATTTACGAGTGACCCAAAGCTAACTGTTACGACGTATCATAAGCAGTAACAACATAACAACTCATATTTAAACAATGGATACATACTCGTAAATTCAGTCTTTCCGCCATTCAGACATAGTTAACCAAGCGACTAAAATAACACATGTTTTCACTCTATTTAATTGTAATTCCTCTTGTCAAATAAATGACTATCAGTCAATTGAATTAAATTTAAACATCACTTCAAAAGCGTTCAATTTCCTGCCATCTTCAAATAGGTTTTACTGACATTTCTCTTCATACATATCACTGGTGACCCAAATGAAGTTTGCACGCTTTTAGTTAGAATGTTATTTCAAATAAGATTTCGCGTCAATACATAATTATGCAATAAAAATACAAACCATATGATAAATCAATGCTTAATTTACGTGTACGCCTGTTTTATAAAAACTCCGTAAAGATCAAATTGATTTTGTGTTTTTTCTAATACAATTCAAATACTGAATATATAAGAATTTCATAACTTGTTTTATAATGGATCACACTAAGCACTTTTTCACTTGATGGAAGACTTCAGTTTCACGATCTATGAAAGCATCATCAGTTTTGATGTGCACAAACGTACTGACGTATAAATGAATATTTACTGATAGTGAAATTTTTCACTTGAGGTTAGTAAAGTGATGTGTAGAAGTAGGGATTACAAGTATAGTATATGTAAGCAAATGAATATTTATTAATAAAAAAAGTGTTTTACTAGAGATTAGCTAGGAAAGTAGGTGGAGTTTATATGTTATATTTAAAAATATATGCAATAAAATGTTACTAGGTATGAAATTCTTAACTATTTAATATTAAAATGAATCTCTAAGTAAATGCTAAAATTATACTTAACATGTAAAATACATATCTTCTAAGTATTATGGTAGCGACTATTACTCAACTTGATATATGAAGAATAGTGTATTTTTAGTCAAAAGAAAGGTTTGTAGATAGAAAATATGTCAAGAAACTACTGCGGTGTAGAAGAAGCTGGAATTATAGAATACTATTTTATTATATAAATAAAAAGTTACTTCTTGAATATATGAGAATGAATGACACTCATATGTAAGATTACTGTTGTTACGACATTTAGATGATTATTAAAAATAAACCTCCATAGTATAAATACAAAAATAATAATATGGTGTTTTATTTTATTTTACCAGTTACACCGCAGCACTGGGGGTGACAGTCGGCATAGGATGTTTCCTGTTGGTACTGAACATGCTTATATTTGTGGGCATCTACTACCAGAGAGGACGGTCTAAGGGAAGAAGACCACATAAAAGAAATGGATCCGCTCAATCCATTTCGGATGGTGAGTGAAAATCTGATTCAACTATTGTGACAGAAGTAACAAAAAGTAACAATATAATTATATGCTTTAATATTTCAACAAATATCTTGTAATATTACTGGGCTGAAACTGAAACGTCGATCTTAAGATATGTGTAGTCGGAACTTAAATTGAAAAGAACTGAAAAAATACGAATATTTTATAAAAATAAATGTAATGTCTTTATATAGGAGTATGTATGGATTGTATATGTGAGGAATGCATTCTGAATGGGTTTGTGAGCTATGCAGATGACGAGTTACAATAGAATAAACAACTTCTACATAAAATATGGTGTTACATATGGAAATTTGACTTGCAGGAATAGGTAATAACAAGTACTTAGTAATAACAAGACTTGATATTACAGAAATAAAAAGTTTATAAATGGAAGTATCGTTCATTAAATTAATAATTATCTAACTCGCTACCAAATAAAAATAAAAAAGACTAATAAAAAATAATTTGCCATTAGTATTATTTGATTATTGCTACAGTTCTCTGATCTTTCGGTTTTATGCCCTGAAGGTTATTGGGAACCACATATGTTCCCGGATAGACCTTCGAATACAGAAATGTATTGAGACGAGGCACGGAAAATTATAAATCTAAATAGAGGTAGTATGTGCTAATCGTGTGTTCCAGAAAGGAATGAGAAAGAAAAGAAAAACAAAATTTTATTAGTGAAGTGTTTTGCATTGCATGAAAAATCCTGGCCTTTTATTATAGTAAAATGGTAATAAAATGATTGGTAATAAGTATTTTTCATCATCAGGTCTCGAAAAAGGTCATCAATTGGAAGAAGATGAGCAGGAAATGCAGACTTGTACACATCACGAGATCCCTCCTTACCGCGCAAAGTGTGCAGTCAAGTGCATGGTGAGCTTACTCTTCTTATTTAACAGCCGTGCTTAACCCTTTCGTAACGGCTCGGTGGAATACAAATTATACTGTCAATACGGCGTGAATGTTTGAAACCCTTTTTTTCCTTAAAACTGGTATTTGAAGCATAAATGTACTTATCTGACCTATTTTCATATATCCTTTAGCTATCTGATGATGCATAAAAAATAATATATTTATCAAACGATCATTATGTAACTCCATACATGCGGTGGCATTGACACGTGTGGTTTACAGAAAAATCGCTCTTGTGACAAAACCTAACGAGATTTCCTGCTTTACAGATTCCTGTAAAGAATACATGTAGGTTGATAAAAGGAATGACTGTACTTTCAATTTCCTGCCGTAGATGTCACAATGAATACTGAAAGTAGCAAAACGATATATCATGTCAAACGATGTCAACGGTCGGGGAATCTTTGACGGCATATGCCGACAACCGATGCGATAGGGTTAATGACTATTTAGAAACTCTTACACTCTATAATGAATACTGTGTCAAATCACTTTTAAATTTTTACTACAAAACCATTGATAAAAAAGACTGAAATATAGAATGTGTTTCTTTTTAGTACAAAGTGTATTTATTAGCCTTTTGAAAAAGCCATTTAAATATTTGTGTAGATCTCGCTAAGACTCTTCCTGTTTCAGAAGGCTGGCTTGCTCGGGGGCAGGGGCGGCTTCAGCGGCGGGGGGAGTAGCTGATGAGGGCGGGAACCACCGCCCAAAGAAACGCGTACAGATACAAGAAATCTCAGTATGATGTGTTTAATGTTATCGGTGTTATCTATGGACAACTATCAGACGAACTACGTCAGCAATGTGATAGATTGGATATAATAAACGTAATAATATAACAAACAAAGACAAATGTGTGAAGAACTTAAGAAGTTATATAGCAAATAATGTTTTGTGTACAAGGTTTTTTATTTATAAATATTGTTACGATTCTGATTTAAAAAATAATTATTATTATATTGTACTTCTTTCTTCTTTTATAGAGCCGACAGTTACTTACTTACGACTAAATGATGAACAACAAACATTGTTTTTATGTATTTAGCATTCACAATCCATGAAGCGCCATTGATGGCGCTTCACGCACACTTTCTGCCACAGCAGCAATATTCTGCAACATTGATTTTTAAGCGTATACACAACCATATTTTATGGATATTTTAAATTATTTATTAGAATATTATTTTATTATTTCAATATTCTAATCTACTTTTATAGGCTATATTACAATATTATAAGCAATTAAATGGCATTTTACGGGTGAGGGATCAAATTCACATCAACCGGGGTATTTTAGAGCTCAGAAATCTATTAAAAGTCCTTTTGTTTTTTAATCTCCGTCGGGGATCGAACCCATGACCTTTGGCTCGCAAAGCAAACGCTTTGCCCATTGAGCTATACCCGTTGGTATATTAGTGCAACAATTATGAATATTTATTTAATTATGTTTATTTATTGACTTTGTTTTAACATCGATCACTTTGGGTTTAGGAAACACGCTCTGTTTAGGAAACTGCTAATTCGACAATACGACTGTAGGCAACTTGTCTCTTGACAGTGATGGATTGAGGAAGGCTACGCGTAAGTCGAAACTGCAGCCTCCTAAACATAGGCCATATCCAATGTGATCCATGTAAAAACAAAATAAGTAAATATTTATTAACAAACATTGTTTTTTTTTTAATTAATCCCAATTACACGAGAGTTTGTTAAAATTGTTAAATTTAAAATAAAAAGTTATATTTGATGTATATTATTTATGTGTGTTAAAATCAATGTTTCAAGTTGGCTATTACGTATTGATTTTAAATTTCTGAGTGATTATTTATCTAAGCGTCACTTGATCTCATAAAATATATAAAAATGTTAAATGAATTTGATGGAAAAATCCATGATTATTTATTTGAATCTTTACCGAGTTTTTCAGAAACTGTTGACTACGTTTTAACTCACCATACTTTTTATGAGGATTGTTCTCCGTTATAAGCACATCTCTGTGATCGTTTTCTTTGGTTCAATGACTTGTATAATATGAGAGAATTGAATGAAATAACTTAATCAATTGACTTGATAATTTCATGAATTTATAATTGTTAAGAAATATGACTTACTGTGGTATAACGATGTAAAAAATACAATAGATTACATAAAACTCTACAACTTCTACGAAAATATTATATGTAAATACTCGTATATCAAATACAATCATTTAAGCGTAGACACATTTTATAAAACGTACTTTTAAATAAAATGAAAATACTATTCTACTTCCTACTCTAATATAATTTGTAATTGAATCTTACAATATTCGTTATACAGGTATAATTTTTGTATGTACACATAAAATTATTTTTTCAATGATTTAATTTTGATACTTTATTCTTCTATATATTTAATACAACAAGGATGAAATAACTTTTCAAAAGAGATCGACAGGCGTATACAACTGGGATGGGATGCATTTGAAAAAAAATAAAATTTTAAAAGTGAAAATTTTGCAATGTTTAAGAACTAAGGCGTTCAACCAATGCATCCTCCCTGTATTAACTTATGGCGCATATACGTATTTACCCGTATTTCTGTGATCAGTAACTAATTCAAGGTTTTGGCAGTAAGTTAAATCAATTGAAAGTTAATAAAATTAGTCCGCAGTAGACTAACTAAATTGCCAGTATCCACTGTGTCAGCATGAATGTGGTCAGTTATAAAATTAAGAAGGCATTAATATATTAAATATTGGTTAACATTAATGTAAAATGAAGTGATAACTAGCCCATAAAATGGAAACCTAACCCAACCTATTATTAATTACCATTCATTAATTATTTCCTGCCAGTTTATTATTTTTCTACTACCGATTAATATTTTTTACTTACCTTTTAAGGTAATTATTACTGACCGTTTTCTTAATAATTACTGCTCATTAATTGAATTAATTAATGCCAGAAAAAATATTACCTTTTATTTATTTTATTATAATATTAAGGTTCTCAAATGGTAAGATGCCACATGTATTATTTATTCATACTGGATGATAAGAAATAGTCACTAAGCTCATGTAGTTTATCTAAAATGTTTGTAAATATGTATTAATATTGTTTATAATTAATGTATTTAATGGCATAAAAATATATATGACCAAATATATGAAAAAAATATCTACATACGAATTTGTTTCATTTGTATCATTCCTTTCCATTGCTTGGATTGCCCCGAAAGAGGACCTAGCCCCTCGACATGACCAAGACTTCGGACCGGAGTATGCAAGACAGGGACACAAATGAAAGCCTGGCAGTTTTACAGCGGACCGACTGAATGTGACTGCGGCGTGGAGCAGACCCTGTCACACCTTCTGGAGTGTGCGCTGTGCCCGAATAGCTGCACCCAGGAAGACCTGATGATGGCCAGAAGAAACGCCATCGACGTCGCCCACTTCTGGGCAGACAGGATCTGACCCTGTTGTTTCCGACACGATTATATATATATATTCCCTTCCATAAATTTGAATATTATTTTCTATTTTGATTATGGTTTCTTAAGTCTACCCTTGTAGAACGCTCGTTTTTTGGTTTGTAAAGGCATCTTTTGCCTATGGTGTTTGTGGCGATTTTTTATTTAATAGTCCATTATACTCTAGTATGTTGTTATTTTGGCTTAAGTGGCCTCTTAAGACTAACTGGTCCAGGTCTCAGGAGCATCGGGATAATTATCCAATGGTTATAGAAGGGTTTACTGGAAACAGAACAGAAATATTGCTATGCCTCGCTGTCTAGTATATTTACAGCGATCTTTTGACATATGAGATATCGAAACCATAAATTTTCACGTTTTTTTTACCATATTCACTCTATATGTGGAGTGTATGGATACAAAAAATGATCGTTTCAATGTTTTGTAAGCTCAAATTGTCTACGCCTTGTCCCAGAACACCACAAAGGAACATAGATGGTTCCGGGGAGCATCCACGGCAAGAGCCCGCGAACTTGCGTAGACTGCTGCTGTAGTACCGCAGAAATATTTGGGTGTTCATTGATCAGCGTTTTTAACGATATAGAATAATCTCCCGAAGCCTGGATTTATTTTATTTTATCCTTTAAAGGCTGGCTCAATCTTACTGGGCATGTGTATAGCTTAGATTTTTAAATAAAGTTGAAAAATCAAGCTTTATCGTAATTTGAACCGACAGCGTCTGAATGGCGAAAAAACGCTTTTACAACTAAACTATGCCACCTAGATTCATTACGTTTACAAATAATAAAATATTATGGAGTAAATTAACGTTTAATATATTATAATAAATATTTGTAAAAATAATAAATTTTATGCATGATATGTACGTGTATTCATTACGGCGTGAAATATTTGAACGAACAAACAAATAGGTGACGAGCAATTGCGGCCGTAATGATACCGAGGCCGAATAAATGACCCGTATCAAATGTGTTCATTCGATCAAGCATAAACAATAAAATCCACCGGGCGAGTGATGCGGCAACATTCCAATTTTATGACGGCAACCCTAGATGTCAATTATTTCAAAATTCGTAATGTCTAAGTCGGTGAACCGTGATATTTTAAGCTTTTTTTTAACCCTTAAACAGGACGAGAACATTTTTTTTAATCACACCTTTTTTGTACTATATGTAGAGTATTTATACGAATATATTGAAACTTATATGTATTACAAAGTAACAGCAAAAAAATTGTTCAAAAATTACAGCAAACAACTTAACCGAATTTAAAAAAATAATAATTACTAAACAAGTAACACCATTTGTTTACTGAATAGGCTTCACAAGGTTATGTCAAAGTCTGTAGAAGTTCTAGAAAGTATCGTCAATTTAAAGTATGTTTTAGAAAAGTCACATAAAGGGCATATATCATTCGAGGATAGCGTTTCTTGAAATGCGCCCATGATTATGAAAGTGGTGTAAGTCATGTTTCATTCATTTCATGTTTTATGTTGACTGCAAATCAAGTAACAATTTCATGTTGAATTTTCGTCTAGTTTGAGATTATTGCTAAACATATTTTAAATTTATATAGGACGAAGATTTGTATATAAATTCACAACAATGTGAACTGAATTTTTTTTTCTTTTATCCACTTAATTTTTTTTTTTTTTTATTTAATCAAATATAAAAAGATACATTTTTACACAGTAATTTACATTCCATCTTTTTTTAAATTCGCTTACCACACCACTTAAAGATAAGATCTTGTGTGTGGCGTGGGATTCATCTATGTTATTTTACAGTTATATATTTATACAGAATTTTACATATACACATTTATACATTGACATAATTTTGATATGATAATAATAACATTATATAATTAAAATTTTAAGATACTATATTTGGAATTAAATCTAAAGTATATATATATTAATAATACATCTTAGTACATTTCATTATTTCAATTTCTTATGCAGTGACGTCATTTTATATTTAATATTGTGGGCACATATAGCCAATTCAAAAGCGAAAAGTTGATTTTTTATCTGGCACTCTACATTCTCTATAATCATATAATGACGCGCATGTGAAATCAAGAAAACATGCATAATTCCGCCTCTTTCTCAAACCTCGCGATTTCATTGGCTGTCTTTTTTCATAATGTTAGGCTTTAGTTGAAGCGTTTGATGCAAGCATAAAACCGCTTATATGTGAGAAAAATTAGATGCTATCAATATACACCTATACCTATGACTGTGTAGACATTTGATAACGGACTGTCTTATAATAAGCCGGACTAGCTGAATGCTTCTGATATAACGTCGCTAATATTTAAATCATGAAAATAAATAATATCGTCATTATACTCGTCTTACACTTGCCGAACATCCATACACAGTTAATGTGTGTCAACGAACAACATTCAGTTTCTAAAGTTCTTTCCTAAATGCCACTAGTAAGCTTAGGAATGCTCTCCCAGTGTCTGTGTTTCCTCCGATGAATTATACAGTACGATTAGTACGTTAGTGCTCGAGAAAGTCCTGGTACTACGCAGAACAAATCCTAACATCTTCAGTGCCCTTCCACACACAGCTTCAATGGGAGCACGAAACGTTAGCTTGATTTCAAGGTCTCTGATAGATGATACTCGCGAGATGCCAATACCACCCATACTGTACCTATGGTATACCATCTTATAATTACGAGTATAAGATAAGACGCTACACTTAGCAACATTAAATATCATTTTGTTACGTGCACCCTAGTCAGATATATTATCGATATCCGACTGGAGAAGTCTGCAGTCGTCCAGGGTAACTAAATCCAAGAAAATCTTTAAATCGTCAACGAACAACAAAAACATTGCATGATTTATATTCCCTTCTAGCCTCCCCGAATATTACTTTAGGCTCCCCGCCAAAACACTTGAGCATTATAGACATGGTGCTTATCTGAAAGTGGACTTTTGACGTACTATTCTCAGAATTTCCTCCTGCATCTAACAAGGAAATAAAAAATAGATCAAAGTCACAAAATTTAGTAAATATTAAAGTTCAAGTTTAAAATCATTAATTAAAAAGGGTTGCGGAGGACCGAGAGGAATGGAGATCGAGATGCAAGATTCTGTTGTTGCAAACCAATCTACCGGATTGATACTACGAAGAAGCCTCCCCGGCTGAGCGTCATAGAGTGCACTGGTTTTGACCTACTGTGCTCTCCTGCATACGATTACATAAAAAAAATAGATCAAAGAAAATTTAGTAAATATTTAAAGTTCAAGTTGAAAAATCATTAATTAAAAGTACACGTAGAGGAGGTATGTCCAGCATTTTGTTAAGGGTTGGGCGTACGCCCGTTCCTGATTTGAATTGATATTTTGAATGAGAGAATAAAACAAAAAAAAAACGCGGAATTTTTTTATTCCTTTTTCGATTAAGAAACAAAATTATGAAATATGACGAGTAACGAAATTGATTGAAATTTTTTAGCAAAGATTTAAGTTGACATTTTATACGTAATCAGAAAAAAATAATTTTGCATAACCCTCAGGTATTATATAAGCTCAGTATTTTTCAACGTTTCGATCTGTTAAATTAAATGAAAAATTGTTTTCGAATCCTTTAGTGGATGCTAAATTATTATTGTATTTTCTTAGAATTTTGAGTTAAGAAGACTGGCGGAATTCATGACTAACGATTTGAATTGGTTTTTTCTACAATATTTTGACTGTCCTTATAAGTTATTTAAAAAAATTTTTTTTTTTTAAAAATATATAGAATACCATTTACTAAACGTGAAATAAAATAAATACTACCTTAAATTTATTTTAAATTACATTATTGAAATACTGTAAGGCCTGATAAATTTTATACCTATACATCCTTGATACAAGTATTCACCAGTTGCGATACTGGTTTACGTACGATCATCAAAGTGAAGCAACATTGGATGCGGAACGCACTTTTACGGTGAATGCTTAATTACACCATTGGTTGCTGATTGTTGGAGGCGCCTATATGAGTTAATTATGCCAGGCTTCAGTATGCTGATAAACAGATACAACAGCGGCCTTCTTTCCAAGCCGCAAGCTCTTGGATGCAGTAGTTAATCACATATGTAATACCCATATGTCGGGGATCGAACCCACGACCTTTGGCTTGCAAAGCAAACGCTTTGACCATTGAGCTATAAGGGCCGGCTCAATATAGATAATGTTAGAGGTAGAAGAATTTTGTTGGGGCCATATGCTTTAACTATGGAGCGGATATGATAAAAATGGTATATATACCACGAAATAATTTCATACAAATGTATTACCTGCTATTAAAAAACATCTTCCTAACGATTTCTCAAAGTAATAAAATGTTGAATAAAAATACAATCGTGCAAATAATACTTAATTACCTATACTATCATTAAAAATATATTTCGTTTTTTATGTATGTAATCAAAGATTTTAGATATTATATTACAAAATATAAACTTCTTTATTACTAGTAATTAAATACACACATACATATAAACATAATTTTTGTATACGCATCAATTCATTCAGGAAAAATATCGGCAGACGCAGGATTCGAACCACGAGCCTTGCAACCTTTGCTCTATTCTTTAACACCGCGCAGTCCACTCGACTATTCTCTGCCTAAGCAGATACGCGAAACTTGATGTACCATTGTTAACATAATATAACGACAGATGTCTCTGTAATATATATTCAGAGTATGGATATTATTATTTTTTATAATTCAATCAGTCAACATTTATTCACAAGATTTTTATAGTACTAGTAGTGGTATTATTCAAAGGTGCAAGGCTCGTGGTTCGAATCCCGCGTCTGCCAATATTTTTTCTGAATGAATTGATGCGTATATAATTTGATGTATAATTGAAATAAAGTAATGATTGGAGTATTGAAAAATATTCCAATAAAATTTTTAAAAATCCACTTCGTCATTACTACTAACTTAGATGAACAGTGAAATGTGCTTCAGTACATGTTTATGGTATCAGTACAGTAAATGCTTTAAGCACTTACAAATATTATTGCTTTCGAGTTTATGTGCTCTGTGTAAATCTAGTAGTTTCCTCAATAACAATTTAATATGTGAGTAAAATAAATATGTGTTTCGCTGCTTTTGTTTGTGTTCTCACATCAGTTAACGCGAACGTTTTCTGTTTAGAGAGCCTCCAAATTTATGTTTCCAAAATTACATGGACCAACAATGATAACCTGCAATATATAATACGACGCTGTATGAACTTCCCGAGCGATGAGAGGATGTTCCAAGAAATTTGTAAGGAAGACTGAACTATTACGGCGCTATGAGATACTTAACCGGAAACGATGTTTTTGTTCACTGAAAAGTATATTTATTACTGAAAATTCAAAAACTAGTATAAGCATAACGTATCTATATATTTTCAGTGAAGAGCATAAGTATGAGCTGAAAATTGAATTATTTACTAACTGGATTATATATATATATATATTTATCTATATTGTTGTTTTTTCACTTAAATACATTTGTATGTAAAAGCCTAAATAAATGAATAAGTACTAGGGATAAAACGATATACTAGAATATATAAAATATTCGAATTACTAAAGAAATTATCTGAGAGGATATGGACTATAAGCATTAGGAATAATTTTAGAATGTGCTAGAATGATTCATAGCCGAAATACAAGTATAAGAAATGCTAAAAAGGAGCGACTTATCGCATGTATTGGTAGTGTAAGTATTATAGTAATTATATTTTAGTATAATCTATAATATTTTTGAATACCTTTTGACATCAGCATAATATAGCCCTTGCTGACTGGTGCCAAAATATTACGAGTCAATTAAGTGTAAAGCCGGTCTCGCTTCCAAAAAACTAGGTGTATTATATAGATCACGTCGGTATTTCAACGATAAACAACTTCTTCTTCTATATAAAGGACAAATCCGACCTATCCTTGAATATGGCAGTCACCTTTGGATTGGAGCCCCAAAATACCTTCTAAACTTAATTGACTCAGTTCAAAGAAGAGCAATTCGTTTGATAAACAATGACACCCTTACGTCTAATCTACAATCAATGGAACACAGACGTAAGGTTGGTTCTCTTAGTCTTTTCTACCGTTATTACCACGGTCGCTGCTCTTCGGAACTTAAAGAACTAATTCCTCCTGCACCCACTCACAGCCGACAAACTCGTCTTACACTTGCCGAACATCCATACACGGTTAATATATGTCGACCAAGAACTGGCAGCTTCCAAAGTTCCTTCCTTAATGCCACCGGTAAGCTATGGAATGCTCTTCCAGCGTCTGTGTTTCCTCCTTCCTACAATCTGGATCTCTTCAAGAAACAGATAAATATACACTTGCAATCTCCCCAACCCACACACAAACACGAACACAACACACGTTTCCCGCATGCAGCGTCCAGCCTCCCTGGCTGAGCGTCATAGAGTGCACTGGTCTTGACCGGTTGTGCTCTCCTGCATGCGTTTACATAAAAAAAAAAACCTTGATATACAATCATTCGCCTCTTATTTCTTTTCGCTTGTCGTACATGTATGTGTCGCCTTATTGGCATCTTGACAAGTCCGGTCATGGGTGTGACGTTAGTTATGTACATGACTGCTGTAATTGGTGCGCCATTGATTCTGTGGATTGGCACTTGTGGCGCTGGGGGACAGCCCACGACGACTGCGCTAGTGGCCGGTAGTTGTTCACCGACAGTGACGAGTGTCTGATTGTGGTTGGCCCAGCGCCTGAAAGCTGGGATGGAAGTTTGTAAAGTTTATCATAAAAATATATGTGCTTCTGAAAGAGTCTGTGAGTTGTTCTGCTGCTCCTCATCCTGCCACAACGCGATTGAATAACTACCTTTGTAGAGGCAGGAGTATGTTACTCTATATAAAGCATTTGAGTTGACAATAATTAATCAACCAAAATGGTTCAGGCCACAAGAACATTAGGCTAATGATACGTTTTCTTTTAAAATATACTAATATAGTATATAGATCTCTCGCAATTAGACATGGACGGAGGCAACTGACAAAAAAAGTGGCCACAATTTGTGGTGATCATATATCCTGAGCATGACATGAATATGGGGAAAAAATAGTTACTTTTACGCTTGTGATAATGTTCAAATAAGGTAACATTTACTATACTAGGATTGTGCTTAATTAGCTATTAAAAAGATCATTCTGGAATATTTAAGAAGAATAGTGTTAACCAAGTCCGTGTGTAAATTTTCCATATAAGAGTATTCTATAAGTCATGGAATACTCTATACTGCCATTTCACCTGCTACGGAGTACTCAATAGGACATTTTAGAATAATTTTTACATACTTTGATACAGGTGACAATTTGCTATTCCAGAGTATTATGACTTCTTGAAGGTGGTTAGTGCTTACAGGCTCCAATATAAAGGCTATGTGGTTTTCAGTAACGTTTTAGTATACAGACAAACGTTATCCATCTCGCCTTTATGTTTTTCCAGGCTTTGTCTTTTTAAGAAGGGGAAATTATGAGTCAGTATTTCTTGAGGAAAACAAAAAGCAATCATAATTAAAATCTGGCCCTTTTATGGGACAGGAATGATTAAGCCTAAGGTTTTAAACGACAATATACAATAACTTACTGAAGAAAAATAAGTTTAATTTTTTTTTTTGGTTTTCCCACAACTTTATTACACAAAGCAAGAGTCAGGTGAATAAAATAAAATAAGTTAAATTTACGTTTATCAAAAAAAAAATTTACTGTGACATAATCGTATATTTCAAATTTAAAACACGTATGTACCTGTTTAACATCACGTTGAGTAGCTGATATTCGAATAAATGAGATTGTGGTTTCGTGTACTCGAACACTTCCTCAGTTCTATTGTATTCATCTACTTGTGACCAATATTTTTTCTCCAAATTTGTTGAATAAAAAAACATGTAAAATGGTGTTTGTTGTGAATTTGTATGTATGTATCAGTCATTAAAAATATGTTTATATCAAAAACACATTTAATAATTAAATGAATAATTATGTTTAAATACACTTCATCCGTAGTAAATAATTAATATTTTTTGTTGACACTAAGTGAGAATAATTAACTGTGTAATGGAAACGCGCTGTTATATTTATTTAATTCGATTAAAAAAACATACATAATCCATGCCGGGGATAGAGAGAAAATCGATAAGCGAATGCTTCGATTTTTGAAGAAGCCCAGTTTCGACATGAGCTCCACGAATTTATTTATCAAAGTAATTTCGTGGAGTCTTCTGTTTGGCGGGCTCCGGGACTTTTTAAATGATTGTATTATTATTGTGTTATTTATAAATTGTTATTTATCCTGTATCCTGTTTTAGAAATGAATTAAATATTAAAGTTATTTGTAATGTTTCTAAAAGAAAAAATAAATTGAAATTGAAATAAAAGTGTATTATGGCTTTTTGGTTGAGAATTTTAAAGAAGATCGACCTGGAATTGCTTTTCTTCATGGTTGACGACTTTCAGAACCCTGAAGAAGATCCCAGGAATGGCGGTCGAAATATTGGCACTAGAAATTTCGCCACACTCGGGTAAGCCCATGAGCCACAATACCAAATCTGGTCGTGAAAACCTTAGAAGTTATCTTCTTCGTAGTATCAATCCGGTGGATTGGTTTGCAGCAACAGAATGTTGCATCTCGATCTCCATTCCTCTCGGTCCTCCGCAACCCTTTTCAGCTTATGCTGAGCTGAAAAGGAGTTATATAGCTTACAAAATTAGTTTATACGACGCTTGCTATTTTGGACATAGCCAAGCACTGAATGTGGGCTGAATCTGAAATGTTGATCTGTCGACATAATTACATCAAAGCTCAAAACCGCATCGTTTGTTTGTCGTTAAGGAGACTCACTGTAAATGGGTTGTGATCACGAAGCGACTTTAATTTATATATTGCTACAAGTTATTTATTATTTCATTTGTTAACAAAAAGGGTTTGTTTTTTTTTCACTTTCATCTAGTTCGGAACCCTTGACCTCTTGCATGATAGTCGAGCCATTATCCTTTTGGTTAATCTGGACGCGCGTAATTAATTAGTAATGATTAAATGGCAAAGGTATTATCACATTGTCACAAATCCGATGCAAATCCTTCTACATAGTTGGGTGAATTCACTGATATCTGTATAGCAGGTAATATAATGTCGTACGTGATAACATTACTTAGTGAACCAAACTGATTTGAAATGTATGTTTAAATGAAATAATTGATTTACAAAATGAACTTCATAAACAGTTTTGATTCCTAAACCTAATATAAGCCTTAGCATATAACCACGTTAAATTTCTGTCAAACAGTCCTCGCTTGGTAAGAACCCTCCCTGTCCCGTCCTGTTTTAGGAGACTCAGATGGGGGAACCGTTACTGGACGCACGCAAAAAGCTACTTGTTAGAGGGAGTGGCTGAAGGCCTTCCCGTGATTCTAGGTGCATCAGTTAGACATCAGTCTAAGACTGCGAAGTAAGTGCCTTCTTTGGTAGCACGTTGCTCACCACAAAATACGTGGGAATGGATGAGGAAATGGTGAGGTTGGGAAATAGATTTAGCAGAACGGCAGACATCAGTTAGGAGTCCTTACGTGCATCTGCAGTATTTAGCTTATCCAAAGCCATATGTGCATTCAAGAAAGCACCGAATACATGCATAATATACATAGTTACAGCTACTTATAACAACAAATCACTTTATTTTTTAACTTTAGTTGTATCTTTGACGCCTCCTTCGAAACCTTATGATAAAAAAAGATAAATAAATCGGTGTTTTAAGGTAAAAATAACCAAATTTAAAAATTACGTATATTATTACTGTGATGAAAAAGTTTAATTATAAAAATAGTAATTTTATTTTATGCCTGAAAAGTTTAACAAATGTGATTGAATGTAATTGATTTCCCGCTTATAGAATTCACTCAACTTGATCACATTAAAAATATATGGTATTCAATTTTAAATACACGTAATACGCAGTTATGTCAACAAAAATATATTCACAATATATTTTTACTTTTACCAAAATTACAAAAAGATAAAAATATTTGAAAACACTAGTACAAACACACCCGATTGTTGTGAACTATAAAAACTCAACGTAAAACTCCAATCGTAGCGTATCAATACGAATTAGCGGTAGATGAAAGTCGTCCCGTTAATACTTTTTTATATAATCACATGCAGGAGAGCACAACCGGTTGAGACCAGTGCACACTATGACGCTAAGCCAGGGAGATTAGACGCTGCATGCGGGAGACGTGTTTTGTGTTCTTTTTTGTGTGTGGCTTGGGGAGATTTATCTGCTTTAGCAAATGTATATTTATCTGCTTCGTGAAGAGATTCAGATTGTAGGAAGAAAGAGACTCTGACGCCGGAAGAGCATTTCAAATATTACTGGTGGCATTTAGGAAAGAAATTTATAAACTGACAGTTCTTGGTCGACAAATATTAACCGTTTAAGACGATGTTCGGCATGTGTAAGACGAGTTTGTCTGTTGTGGATGAGTGCAGGAGGAATTAGTTCGTTATGTTACGAAGAGCAGCGACCGTGGTAATAACGGTAGAAAAGACAAAATAAACCAATCTTACGCCTGTGTTCCGTTGACTGAGGGTTAGACGTAAGAGCGTAATTGCTTAAATTCTACCCATTCAAAGTGAATTCCTGAAAAAATCCTTAATGATGCGTGAATGCCTGTGAAGTTGACTGATGAGATTATTTTACCATCTTTTGGTATTTTTTTGTATGTTAGTGTTTTCTTTAAAAAATGGACAAATAATGTAATTACATGAATGGTTTGATAGTTCAGGATACTCATAACATTACTGTTAAGCCCAGCAAACGTTCTCGTAGTTGTAATAAATATTTAATGCAGTGTAATCCGCCCCATTAATATGCAAATGTGTTTGTAATGATCCGGCAATAAACTGTACGGCATAATTTGCGATATTAATTAGTAAATAAGTAATTTATCATCGTGCAAATGATGATTAAATAAAGTTCCGGAATCACGATCAAATAGATTTAATAAACAGTTTGGGGTTTCAGAAACAGATTATTGGGAACCCTTTGTAATTAAAAGTAATGGTAACATTATAGGTATGTGTGTTGTTAAATTTTGTTGATAACACACGGATATGCATAGTTAATGTGATGAATAATATATTTCAATGACTTATATATTATATAAACAAGTAGTAAATATACTATCAATATTATGTTGTAGTGAAAAATATACGTAATGTTTTATATATCTATATGTTATATAAATAAGGAATCTTTTCCCAATATTATGTAATAATAATAAAATATATATTTTTACCTAATATTTATAAAAAATAGAAGATATATTATTAGTTTCATGATAAATTTATTACATAATTACATTTAGTGTACAGTTTATTATTTATATTTAAAAATATATATAATATAATACTTTGTAACAATAAATATAATAATTAAGTCAGTAATTTTTTGACAGTATTAAATTCAATTAATGACAGTAGTTATTTAACAAACGGTCAGTAATAGGTATATAAAAAGGTAAGTAAAATAACTTCTAAAGTTTTGACGGTCAGATTTAATATTGTGGCTTTTGGGCTTAGCCATAAGTGGCATATAACGAATTTCCAATATTTCGACCACCATTACAGGGGTCTTCTTCAGGGTTGATGACTTAGTATAGTAAGTCATCAACTACTAAGTCATGAACCCTGAAGAAAACCCCTACAATGGCGGTCGAAATATTGGTTATCAGTAATTCGCCACACACGGCTACACCCAAAAGAAACTTTAGAATAAGGTACGAAATGAGGCGGTGTGACTGTTGTGGACATAATTCAAAATTATCATATTTGGGGTTCATTTCAGGTGGCCCCGATACCTAAAAATATAAGGGAAAACCGCCTAAGATGGTAAAAGTATGTGACATGGAAAGATGAGGACCACATGGTGAAGAAAGTCAACAACACAGAACCTGTAAGACCACAGGCAACCTGGACTGCAATTGTAGACAAGAATCTAAAAACTCCGGGCTTGACTGAGAATGCTGCGCATGATAGGCAGACATACCGAATGTGCACAAGGAGAGCGGACCCCAGATGATGGGAAATGGCGAGGCTAAACAAGAAGTAGACGACTATTGGTCTATAAAAATGGTAATGGATCTTACACAACTTTATGCGTATATACTTCATGTAATATTATGCAAACGAACAATTAACGTTACGCGTTGTGTGCGTTTTATGTGATAATGCGTGCAATTAGCTGCATATTCATAATAAAACACAGGTATTTTACATAACAAGATGTCAAAGCTCGTTACGACGTTTTAACGAGATATTTCTCGCATCTCTTTAAGAGTAATTTAGTCAGTTTACACCGTAGGTAATATTCATGAGATAAAATACGAGTGCGGAGCTTAATTTTAAAAAGCCATTAATACCAAGAACGTAACAATGAATAATTTAAAAACCAGGATTTATATTTTTAAATATATTTATATTTCAAATTAAGCTCATATTCTCCATTTTATTAAACAAATGATAAAATTATGTGTGTAATATGCGTAAATAAACAAAATAATTTTTTTTTTTACAGATTGAATAATATTTTAAATGAAAAAATATTAAAATTTTACTTTTAAATAAAACATAATTTAATGCTTATTTTTTAATATTTTATATATTAATTTGAATTAAGTAATTGCAAACTGAAAATATTTTCTTTTATTTCACATAATTTTTTAAGTGACTAAATGTTTCGGGCTCCCTGGAATCCATATTTAATAATACTCGTAGTTAAACTATAAAAGATAAAACTATAAAACATATACTGCAAGGAGTCCAAAACATATAATAACTTAAAAATTTATGTGAAATCAAAACTACAGTCGATATAATTTTAATTTGTTAATTTTTAAATTAAAATTAATATTAATTATAGTTATGCAGTTTCACTTTGTATTGTCAATTGATAACCTTACCATCAACAAATAATAATCTTTAAATTAGAACTGAGACATATATAACATGTTATTTATATATGTACTTAGAATAATTAAAAATATTAAATACATTAATCCTTTTATTATGTCTTAATATGGATCACATTAAACTGTTGTTAATGGAACAGCACTCAATGTGATCCTCGTATTTACGAAACTCGGTTGATCATATATATGTATGTATATTGTATATATTAGGTAATTCGGAAAGAAATCGCCATTTTTTCCATCAGTTTGTCAACGGTCGCCGTTGAGTTAGCACGTAGTGGTTGGTATCATTTTAAAACTCTATTAGTACTATTTCTATTTTGACGTTTTATTTTTTTTGCCGATGTAGAAAAATGCAGAAGCCTGAAATTGAAGAAACACATTTGCGCCATATCATGCTGTCATTGTTTGATAACGGACTGAAATCCAAAGAAGCCACATAGACTATTTGCGATGTGTATGCGAGACATATATATGAATGATATATTTATATACATCATATATATGTCTCGTACATACATATATTGGTCTCGACGAAACTCCAGGAAGCATATCCGACATGGGATGAGGCGAGGATCATGGTTCACAAAGCTTTATGGCGTCAGTTTGTGATGACCATGTGCTTAAGGGAGCAGGCATGATGATGAAGATGATTGTTTAGACTGCAAACTTTAGAGGGCAGACTAAAGTTGCCCGTGAGGGGTAGCATAACAATTTCACTGCGTGGGTTATATATAATCTTGACAAATATATGATTCCCATTCGCGGAATGCCATGCGCGGCGTAATTTGTCAATGTTTACACTCGCATACAATCTTGATACATCCCCGAGATAAACATTTGCGACAGACAGTACCAGCCATGGAAGCGGAGGTGACTGTCACGTGACCGCTTAAAAAAAATACTTTACGACCCGAGCAACGTACAGACAAATCCGTGCATTGTATTATAATGACGCGATTATAAAAAGTTCTAGATTATTCTGGAGCGTGCTTTATTTTGTACTTTTGCTTAATTTGGACTGTTAGAATATTGTTTTTTAAAGGGCAATATTGTTTGATAACTTTTAAATATATAACACATTTTGATTACATGCTCTATATGTGGAAATGGCAGCTCTTCTGTATCAAAATAAAATGTGATGTGTATCGTGCCTATTCTCATTTACGGCAATTAATCCTGGTATCTCACAAAAAGAAAATGCAGCCGTATAATTGGTTTAGAAAGCAGATGTCTTCGTATAATACTGAGAGTACGTTGGCTTGACTTTTTGAGGTATGACAAGGAGGGAGTGGATATGGTAACCTTTGAATACAAAAATATTTTTTTGGTTTAAGTTAATAAAGGTTTGTGTAAAATTATTAAATTTTATGACGTTGGGTTGGGTTGGTAAAATATAAAATAATAAAAAAATTAAATATAAAAATAAGGTATATTAAAAAAGTGAAATAGTATTTAAGAAAATATAATTAATTATGAAAAATATATTAATTATATTTTAAATTAAGACTATAAATTATTTCTTCTTAATGCAAAAATATCACGCCATAAATGTGAAATATTTAATCTTTTAATAAAACTCTGATATTAAAAATAAAATAAAAAAATCTTTATTAAAACGTCATTGGGTTATACTTAGATAATTATGTTGTTCAAATAACAGCATTAGAAACATAAAAAAAAATGTTTAAAAAATATGCCTTTAATGAGAAATGCACACCAAGCAAGAGAAAACCTAATAAGTATCTTTAAAATAAAATTAGAGAGCAATTACTTCATTACTGTGCCATTGAGTTGCCTTCGAATAATTCAGTTGTCTGGTCTAGGGGTTCCCACCTCACATTGCAATTATGACTGGCAAACGTTCTATTTAGTATAGTGATGGCGAATCTATAGCACGCGTGCCTGATTAACTTTTTTTGGGGCCTAAGGCCCTTGGGCCGGTCGCCTTGTACCTGAGCTCCATGGGAGCACTTACCAAGGCATTGTTTTCAGAGTACTTTCTCGTTATACAAGTAACGGGCTTTGGTGAGCAACACCAAACGTCGGTGGAAAAAGTTAGTAGTTCAGACGTTAAATTTTAGTGTTTTTGACTTCTTCACTGAAGGTCTCCGTGTATACAGAAAAGGAATGGTAGTTGGACTCCGTAGCTATGAGGTCCACATATTCAACAGGTCCAGGATTCTGTTGGATTACTTTAAAGAGCCTTTCCTTACTTAAATCTAATATTGAGCAATGCCATAGAACGTGTTCAGCGTCATACAATGGGTTACATGGGCAGGTTGGACTATCAACGAGGCTAAACATGATGAGGTTAGCTGGAAATTTCCGTGACCAGTCATGAATTGACTAGTCCAATGAAAATTGATGGCACGCAAACGATTTTCTAAAGTTCATTAAAAAAAAAACATTACGTACTTCGTGGACCATAACTTTATTCCGTTTTAGAAATTATTAAATCCAATTTGTCAAATTCCAATCGTGTTTGATATTGGTACAAAAAATTGTCGATTTGACAAAAATCGAAAATAATTGAATGGGATCAACTAAAGTACATAATTGAATAGCCGAAAAGTAAATAAGAATAAATTAAAATGCAATTTTAGACATTTTTGCATTACCTTGCACACACCGATTCTTCTAACTACTTAAATCAAAATATAAGACTAATTTTGTTTATATAATAACAATAATAATTTAGATTTTATTCCAGCAGGATTAGGTGGGTTGTGCAATACCCAATCTGCCGTATTTTTAGAAACAACATTGAACATATAGATATAAAATAATATTTCATGGTGGTTGCTGCACCATCTCCATCCAGCGATGGCTCAGGGAGGAGTTGAACCATTCAGAAGCAGCCAGGATGATGGTGTTGTTGGACCTCCTTATCCTGCTCCAGAAACCGGCAACATGGTGTCGCAATAATGCTGGGAATGAATGGACTCCGCCCTCCGCAAACATGTCAGATCCGCTAAAAAATCTAGGGAGTTGCATAAGTTGGCGATATTAATTATTATACGCAACTTTGAGCTTCTCCCACTCTCGTTTAGGATAGCTAGACCAGAGTTCTGAAGTATATAATGCCATAGAGTGTGCTGTGAACAGCACTTTCCTGACAGCATTGCTACAATGGTAGAACCTCCGAGAAAGCATACCGCTCCGATCGCTTATTGCTCTTCTTTGCCGCTCTATGTCTTCAATGTCACGTAGGTCATCTGTGAGGATGTGGCCTTAGTATTTTATTGAAGACACTATCGCTAGAACCCTGCCCTCAAAACTCACTGTGGGTATATGTGCGTATCAGGCGAGCGAAAAAAAATAACAGACAAAAGATCGCATATCGAGGCTTTTCGGCACCAGTTTGAAATGACTATATCATGTTGATTTTAGAGTATACAATACTTTTAGGATTTTTCAGGCTTTAAAAAGGTTTGCTTCACTGCTCTAGTACAATGGTGCTGAGCAGAGAAAAGGCCTGGGGTAGTTGAAAGTCGAACGGAACGTGAAAATTGCCGGTTGGCTCCTGGGCTGGGCCGCAGTAATGCCTCTAATGAAAATGAAGTCGGTTATTATAATGGACCGGGTAAACGGTGGCCGTTGATACATTATTTAAGTGCCGGGCTGCAGTTTATGCACCCCGGGCGTGTGGAAGCAATCGGCTTAGCTTTGGGTGGAGAGCTGCCTTTTGTTTATTCAACTTTTGGCGTATTGCTTCAAACGTTTGCGCCGACTCGAAATTCTAGGACAAAAAATAATTTTAATGTAGTAATTATTCAAATTATTTTAAACTTCATGTTTTTTTTTTGTTTTTATGTACCAGGCATTGCTCAAGATGAATTTGACGTTGAATCATATTTATTTTTATATTGATTATAATTAAAATTATTATTAATTAAAATTCGTTAAAACATAAGATTGTCGTATCTTACCATTACACTAAGCATGTAAATACTGTGGGTAAAAAATAACGATTTATTATTTATTTTTTATTTCGTGGAATAAGAAATTGGAAATAATCTTTTTATTTTTATGTTGCTAAATAATAAGCCATAATACTCAAAACTGTTTGAGATACCCGTCCTTTTGTAAACAGCTTAAAGCGTTTTTTTCGTTTTAAGGTTAATCTAAACTTTTAAATGATGACATCCCTCAGTTAAGTTGGGTAGCCCTATAATAAAATATGAATTGAATATTTATAAAAAAATTGTAGAATCATTTTTCAAAATATTTTATTTCTATTTTGATATAGCGGAATTCCACCAAGTATTATCGATCGAAAAAATCTAAAAAAATTAAAATATATTTAATTATTCACTTCGATTAATATTCATAATAATTTTACTTGTAAGTTGACGTAATTAATTCAGTCAACATTAAATGAGAGTTTTTAGGTCATGTTTACATGTTTAGCATTTTTTGGTTGAAATTCAAACAATTTCGATATTTTGTAATTTAGAATCCAATCATGTTGTCACGGAACGTGTCAATTACACGAAAACCTGCCACGGACACGACAAAAAATGTTGTGTTATTAGATTATATAATGAAGGGCTGTATTGATTTTCAGAAATGAAACCGATTGGAAAAATAATGATGTAATATAATAAATTGAATTGAAATACTTTCTTGAAAATAAAATGATCCATACACGGAGGATATTAATTACTTAACATGTTTTCGAAATCTGGTAAATGTGATGTTTATCAATGACCTGATAGACAGATAGATTCTAAATGATCATACAAGATTTAAAAGGTAACTGATCTAAGTACATGAAAACTTACGCAAAAGGCTTATTGTACATGTACGAAAATAGACTAATGATTATAACGATGCTAATACAAGTCGGCGGATATAGCTCAATGGTCAAAGGGTTTGCTTGGCAAGCCAAAAGTCGTGGGTTCGATCCCCAATGGAGATTAAAAAAAATGTATTGTAATCGACTTCTGAGGTCTAAAATACTGTTGGTGTAAATTTGACCCCTCACCTGTAAAATTTCAGTCATTGCCTATTAATTAAAATTGGTGTTCGAGACGAAATTCGTATCGTGAAAGCCATCAAAGTAAATTCATGTAATAATAAGGATGATGCGTGAATGTCGAGCTGTAGTATACGACGTTGGCGGATCAACGAACCTACCACCATCAGTTTTGAAAACAAACACCTTAAGCACTGAATAATAGCAGCGTCATCGGTATAATAGAAGCAGTATTAGACTTTGAGATATTTTAGACAAAACGATTAAGAGAAATGAGCCATTATGAAGCCTCAATTAATAGGTTAATAATAATTTTAATCAATTTAGTGCTTAATTGATGTTGCAAGGTTACCTAAGTGTGTCCTATTTCAGTCATTGTAATTCAAAGAGTAGAGATCTCTGCTTATCCTCCTTAACTCAGGCAGTGTTCAGTGAGTGTAGAAGCGATCGTGAGCAAAATTAATAACGCCGTTGCAAGTGCACTTAAGTACAGGTGCACAATCATGCATCAACGGAAACCCGATAAGGGCAATCATTCAGGAAGGAGAGAACGTATTGCTTTGAGTTAATTATACACCGTTGTGGTTGTAAGTTACTTAAGCACGGAATAAAACTAATTTCATATAATATTGCGTAATAATTAGTATTCTTCGTTTGTATACATGGTGGATTGTTTTACAGCAACAAAATCTTGCATCTCGATCTTCACTCTTATCGATGCTCTGCAATCCTCCTTAGCTCAGCATAAGCGCTACAATTCATGTCCTCGAATATTTGCTACAAATACTTCCGTCTAGGGCGCCCTCGACAGTTTCTACCCTCAACCATCCCCTCCACAATATCGTGAAGAAGACCATCGTGGCGCATGATGTGACCAATCCATCAGGCTCGCCTCTCTGAGATGGTTCTTATTAGTTGCCTATCTTCCTTGATTATTCTGAGAACCTCATTGTTCGTGACGTGGTCTCTCCAGGAAATTCCGAGAATTCTTCTGTACGACCACATCTCAAAGGCCTAAATATTTATGGAACGCCCTTAAAATTCTAATTAATAAACACTTTTTTTTTAATTTATCAAATACTACAACGGCATTTGAATAAAATTAAGAATTATAATATTATATTTATGTTATTAATTGATATGGTGCTCATAATTATGAAAGTGGCGTTAGTCAAGAAATTGTAAAAAACGAGTTATTCATTTATTTCAGTTCCCAATACTGTGAATTAATATAATCTTCATCCAACATTAATTTAAAAAATCTAAATACAGCATGTTATGCAACATGAAGTTGTCACTTTCATTGGTTTTCAACCAATATCAAAACACAAACCTTTAAATAACTCAGAACGAATAAAACATGACTTACACCACTTTCATAATCATGGGCACAATTATATTGTTAAAGTTTAGAGTTTTCCTAGGGATTACATCCATGACTTCTTACATGCTAGGTGAACATAAAGTTAGAAAATACGAGTAACATAGCGCAAAAAACAGTAACCATTGTTAAAAAAACATACATTTGTTTTTATCGTATTATCAAAAAGCTTAGAATACATCTTGGAATTCCCATGAACACTGTACAAGACACGTGTTAATTATACGTCTAAACCCATAGTATAATACGACGTGAAGATTGTCACATTTTATTATCTGGGAATTCCAAAATTCTTTTTTTCTGCTGCATCCAGCTCGGATTTCCAGAGACCCTAAAAATGAGCGACACCAGTCACGTACCGCGCATCGCGGCCCGCGGTCTTATTGTCACATATAAAGTTTTTTTACTGGCCACGGAGGAATAATCTCTAATGCGGGTCGGTTTTACTGCCTCAGACAGACACGAGCCTTACAGTCCCCTGATGGGTTCCGCCGGATGCGGGGCAAGAAATGAACAGCCTGGAGGTCTGGCTGACCTCATCCCACTGTAAGTTTTCAGTTTCAGCGGCGCTACTGGAAATATAAAATTTACTGAAATTACTTCAAATTTTTTTCGGGTAACATATATATACATATTGTCCTAACACTTTTGAATATTTTAGTCGTAATTAAATTCATAATCGAATTCTACAATTTGATTTTTTTATTTTGCTAACTACAAGTATATCTTGCAAACATTAAGAGTACTCTTAACAAAAGAGCGTAGAAATACTCGTACAAGTGTATTAAATATTAATCTTGGATGCTAAAGTTTCTAAGTAATAAGACAGATATTTGAACATTAATGTAAGTATTATTGATACACATCACTCCTTCTACAGAATACACCCGTAAAAGAGGTTGATACCTTTAAATATCTCGGCTTCGTGATATCTTTAGACGCCAAAACTGAATCTGAAGTGGAGCATAAAATAAACACAAGATGGCTAAAATGAAGATCTCTCTCTGGGGTTTTGTGTGGTAGCAAGATTCCTGTTAGGAGCAAAGATAAAATCTACAAAACTACTGTAAGGCCAGCTACGCTCTATGCATAGGAGTGTTGGACCCCGCTGAAACGTGACTTGGATATGATTCATGTGGCAGAGATGAAGATGTTGAGGTGGGCGGGCGGTGTGACTAGAGTGGACAGAGTTCGAAATGAGCATATTCGGGATTCATTTCGGGTGGCCCCCATACCTGAAAAGATAAGAGAAAACCACCAAAAATGGTATGGGCATGTGACACGGAGAGATGAGGACCAAATAGTGAAGAAAGTCTTCAACATACCCACGCTGAGATGAGGACATGGTAGACCACAGGCACCCTGGACTTGAACTGTAGACAAGTATCTGAAAACTCTGGGCTTGACCGAGAATGCAACGCAGGACAGACAGACATGGCTAATGTGCACAAGGAGAGCCGACCCTAGATGATGGAAAATGGCGAGGCTGAAAAAGAATGTAAGAAATATTGTTTTTTTTTCACAAAAACTATACATATAATTTAATAAAATAACATCAAGTGTTTCGACAAGAACGAAGGAAATTTTTATCTATTTTTCTGATATCGGTGACTCAGACTTATACAAAAGTTCGAAGATACGAAGTCCACAAATGTTACGAAGTCCAAAAATTTACTGGTCGTATAATTTTCCGTTTCGGGAAAATGGATTGGCCGCAGTTGATCGTGCTATTAAACGCTTAATTTAATTAAGCGACACTTAATTTTTTCTTAATAGATTAAATATCAACTGATGTTACTTAAATACACTTTAATTAACTATATCAAATGATTAAAAGTTATTTCCGTCACAATAAAGTACCGCCATTGGGTTGGGGGTATTATTTTCAATGAAAAAAAGACATCTAATATTTTTAGTGTAATGCTCGTGGGATGCATCGCTCATCTAGAACTGGGGAAAAAATAACAGCAAAACCTCATTTATTTGGCAAGTAAACTTTGACAATATTACAGCCAGACTCAACTTTGAATCGTGGAAATATTATCAACTATCAACTAGTGACTGAAACATTAAATATATTTTTTGCCGACTATATATAATAAACTAGTTTTAATGTCTTTTTAAATATTTGCAAAAATTCGTGTATAATTAATGAATAATTAACCAACAAATGGAAACCTAACTTAACCTATTATTAATTACCTTTCATGAATTATTTCCTGCCAATTTATTATATTGTTCTACTGCCAAAATATGTTTTTTTTACTTACCTTTTTAGGTATTTCTTACTGACCGTTTGCTAAATAATTTCTGCCTATTAACTGAAGCACGTTTTACGACATTTTTACCATCATATCATGGTCAATTAGTATTTCATCATAAAAAACATCACGTCCTGATGATAGACTTTGCAACGGTGGTTAAAATATTGAAGAAAATTTTTCGCTCACGGCTTAACCCAAAAACCACAAACACTCTTTTTATGTGTTTCGTGATGAAAACAAGAAGATACAAGAAACGGTTAAAAATAACTGGGTAAACAACATTTTTTTCGTCCTTTTATAATATCTCATAACATAATGATATCTTTATAACATAACTTTGTTCTCCCGGCACAAAGTTTGCTGAATAAATAATAACACGGCTTTATCTCATAAACAAGCTCTCAAGAATGATAAATAATTAGTATTGTTTCAGTTTTGTTTCGTAGTGTATATCCCTTACTTTAAAAGAAAACTATATTTTGCAACTACACTTTAAAAAAATTACGCGAATGCTAAATATAACTATAGCATTTTTAATGTAATATTTACTTTCGATTCGAGGTATATGGCCACCGCAAACCGTACGCAGTTTGCTAGCTGTCAAACGTATATTTAAATACTCTCCTAATAAATATTTTAACATCCTTCTCTCTATAAAGATGATTGTTATTCAGGCGCGTGGTGGCAGGATGTGGAGCAGATTAACAACACAAAGACTTTTTCTGAAGCATATTAACAAATATATTTTTGTAACTTTACAACCTTCTGGCCCGGACCTACTCGCAGCATTCACGCCAAGCCAACCTCAATCGGACTCGTCACGGTCGGGGGACAACTACTGACTCCGGCACCGCGCCGTGGTCCGTAACACCCAGCGCCATAAGTGGCGATCTCTATAACTAACGTCACTATTCATTGAATACGTGCATAGGTACTGCAATTCCAACACCTATTCTTAACCTTTACGGCTTGTAATTCGAGAAATGAATATCAAGTGGTCCCAAATTATTAAATTAGATGATATATTAAATTCAAATATATTTAATTTATATTTATTTAAGTACTCGTACTTGGATTAAACGGAGGACAAAAAGGGGTATTGTCATTGTACGTATGTTAAAACCACAGCCCGGTCCGGTTCCAGCATATTGTAAATTTCCATTTAGCCAGACATATAAACGCTTTTATTCCTAGCGGCGGGAGGTTAAGTTTCTTGCTGGTTTCGTGGATCCCCATCCGACAAACAAGAGGCCACTCGTGTCTTATCATATATTCAGTCCTTCCTCTATCTCATTGTTGGATACGAACAATGCGGAAACGTCTTCAGTGAGAGAACAAGATAGTTTAACCGGCTCTAAATAAACTTCAATCGAAAGTTCATAATAAAAATTATATGTTTTAGTATCCACAGCTTAATTTTTTGTATTTATTATAGTCGTCTTCCCATATCTGGAATATATTGTTAGTACAAATCGCCGGCACTTAGGTCTGTCAGTTGTCAATGTCGAAGTCTTGTTAAAAGACATTTCTGCCCTTTAAAAATCACCTGAGTACATATAATAACATCCTCCTCTCTTAGTTGGTTATTGAATCGCGTGGTGGCAGGATGTAGAAGCAGATCACAAAGCAAAATAACTGGTTTTTGAAGCACAATTCGCGTTTATTTTAAATATAAATTTGATTTCCTCGTCTGACCTTTGCCGTTGCGCCGGGCCGGACGAGAGTTAACTGGCGACTGAGCGCGCTCGTAATGGTCTGTCGCCCAGTGCCGCAAGTGGCGATCTACAGAATCAATGGTGCACCAATTTCAGCAGCCATGTAGATACTAACATTGCACCCGTAACCAAAATGACAATATGGCGACACATACATGTACGTCATGCGGACAGAAATAAGAGACGAAAGATTGTATATCGAGGTATTCGGTACCAGTCAGCAAGGACTATATCACGCTGATATCAACAAATTTGTTTATATTGTTTCCGATAAACTCCAGAGCAGAAGGCCGGGGACTTAAAAAGACGTCCGTTGTACAATAGTATGGGTGATTTTAAAATCAAAATCTTTAAGGAGATAAGATAAATAACCTGGCGCGCTCCCATTTTATCATTTGGTTTTAAAAGATGTCTCACCCCAATGAACGGTAGATATCTACAGGCAGTAACTTATTCAAGCTTAATTTTTAGTTCAACGTTGCTTAACTTTAATGATCTATTGTGATCCGCAATAGATTAATACAACATAATAATAGTCAATAATGCAATAGATTACTACAACATATACAGCGTGTTTTTCGCATTCACATTAAAGGCTCTGCAGAGTTTCATAGTTCTGTGAATGGAGGTTCTTTGAAGTCAAAGCTTTAAAGACCTGGGTCGGTTTTCTTATTTTCTTATTTTCGGTATGCATAAGGGATAAATCTTCGGCACTCGAACCCGGAGCCTTGACTTCGCGTGGTTCCTCGCGGGCGGCGGCGGCGAACAAAGGGCGGCGCCCACACCAAGGACAATGGACGATTCATGGGCGTGGGAAGGTGAGCCACGTGCCACGTAATAATATCTATGTTATTCTCAATATCTATGTCATTCTCATTTATTCTTTTAAATTCTATATTAAAGATTATATTTTTCTCAACGTTTATAATTCATTGATATATTCGCTTTCTATTTTTGAAAGATGTTACAGACAAAACATACATGTTGCTGTTGTTCATTCGTGTTGAAAAGATCATGAAATCTGGTATAAAAACGACGAGAAAATATATTTAAGATGATATTGTGGATTTTGGGCTTAGCCGTGTGTGGTAAATTACTAATTTACAATATTTCGACCGCCATTGCAGGAGTCTTCTTCTGGGTTGATGACCTGATGGCGGTCTTAATATTGAACGTTATTTATATTTAACCTGTTCGCATCGGTACCCGATATATACCGTGTATGATTTCCCTACCGTTGACATCGGTAGCCGTGATATATCGTTTTGCTACTTTCTTAGAATAGTTTTTTATGCATCATCTGATAACTAAAGGATACAAGAACCGATGTGATATATGAAAATAGACCAGATAAGTATATTTATGCTTCAAATACTAGTTTTATAATTCACAGTAAAATTCGTATTCCACCGAGCCGAAATGAAAGAGTTAAGATGATATTTATTTGTATGTTTCTATGTATCTTAATATTTGTTCTGGCACCAATGACTCGATTCCGAAATGACGACGTCAGCTGAATGGTGATGTCAAAGCACAACGGATTCCGGCAAAGAGGAAACGTTCAGTAACCGCAGTCGAATTGATACTGTTTTATTTGACATTTAAACGCTCTTTTACGATACAAACTTAAATAATTGATATTAATTGTAATATTTCACATAACCACGATGAAAAAAATACGTGGAAGACCACAGGCAACCTGGACTGCAACTGTAGACAAGGATCTGAAAAATCTGGGCTTGACCGAGAATTCAACGCAGGACAGACAGACATGGCGAATATCCACAAAGAGAGCCGACCCCAGGTGATGAAAAATGGCGAGGCTAAAGAAGAAGAAGAATTGTATTGTTTCACAATTTAAATATATCTCAAATTCCTTGGTGCAGTAATCTTACATCACTGTAGTAAATATTAAGCTTGAGAGAATTGCTAATGGAATCTGCAATTCATCTTGAACATATATGATTATAACATCACACACTATATGAGCTCATCACACATTATATGAGCTCAGCAAAACGCGTAAAAGTACTATCCTCGACAAATTTAATCTATGACAATGTTATTATTACAATTTTAAAATTAATGTTTTATAAACTTTTGGATGTACATATCAAATAATAATATTTATTTGATATGTAAATCCAAAACCCGGAAAGATGTCACCATTCTCCTGCTAATATTTACATAAAAAAAAAAATATAGAACTCACTGAAGCACTGACATCCATGGAAAACACATTTAATTGCAACTTTAATACGAAGATAAACAGCACAAAAACCAAAGTAAGAGAGTAAGCAGCCGAAAATTAACATATCAATGCTAGGAGTACCCCTAAAAGATGCAAAAGAGTTTGTATACCTTGGAAGTACGATCACCTGGGATGGCAGAACAAAAAGAAAAGTTAACAGTCGCATGCAAAAAGTAAGACTAGCTTTCAATAAAAAAGCAAAAAAAGCTTGAGTCAAAGAATATTAATTTAAGGCTCCGCAAGCAACTTGCCAAAACATTTGTTTGGAGCGTCTTAATGTACGGCTGTGAGACATGGTGCTTATCTGAAAGTGATAAATAAAGACTAGAGGCCTTTGAGATGTGGTCATACAGAAGAATTCTTGGAATTTCCTGGAGAGACCACGTCACGAACAATGAGGTTCTCAGGATAATCAAGGAGGATATGCACCTAATAAGAACCATCTCAGAGAGGCGAGCCCGATGGATTGGTCACATCATGCGCCACGATGGTATTCTTTATGATATTGTGGAGGAGATGGTTGAGGGTAGAAACTGTAGGCGCTCTAGACGGGAGTATATGCAGCAAGTGTTCGAGGACATGAATGTAGCTCTTATGCTGAGCTGAAGAGGGTTGCGGAGGACCGAAAGGAGTGAAGATCGATATGCAAGATTTTGTTGCTGTAAACCAATCCACCGGATTGATACTACGAAGAAGATGGAAAGATATATGAAATAAGTGAAAGTGTGTCCAATGGTCAGTCGTTTTGCCGATACGTCAATGCCTGGGCGGCATGCGGGCAAGCGGTCCCGTCCGCCCGCCCACCGACCCGAAGTCTACATACAAATTCTGTATGAACAATTTTCCTTTGAATAACACGTGTAGAATACACAAAAGCTCTGTCACTGGAGTCCCAACGCCTGAAAAATGTTCGAAGCTCCCTTTGTTTTGAGCCTCTCGAGAGAGGCATGGTCACTTTAACGAGACGGGCTTTTAGTGTTTTTTAAATATGACGCACGTTGGATAAACTGTGCTGTAAAATATATGCGTGTATGAAACGCACGACTTGTGCATTGTTTAAGGTAATGGGTAACCGTATGAGCATACTGAAATGCATAATTAATGACAAAGTAATTTAATTTATATGGATTTTTTTAAAAATATTAATTAGAATATTAATTTAATATTCTAATCTACTTTTATAGATCATAGACTATATTATAATATTATAAGTAATTAAATATACATATACTATACATAAAATTCCTTAAACGAGTCAATTCATTAAGAAAAAATCGTTTCAAGAATTTTATGTATAGTATATGAATATTTAATTACTAATAATATTATAATATAGTCAATGATCTATAAAAGTAGATAAGAATATTGAAATAATAAAAAATAATCTAATAAATATTTAAAAAAAAGCCATATAATAATGTCACCTTGAGACAATATCAAGAAGGTAAAATTATTCATCAGTAACACAGGTAAAATGATTGGTTATAAAGTCCGCGTTGGACCTATAAGTAGTCATTTCTCATCCATTCAATCTATATTTTGGTTCGAGACCCGAGTGGTATTTACTAAAATAAATAGACTGTCGGAAAGTAATAATATTAAGCTTGTGAATAAATGAAGACTGATAGAATAATAATAAAAATATACATACTTTGAATATATACTATAGCGACATCTATCATACGATGATAACAATGACATATACATATAGAAGTTCCAAGACGAGTCAGCTCAGGTGGAAAAAATGGCCACGGTGGCCGAGCGGTATAAATACCTGGGCAGAATGATTGGTTCCAAAGGTCCGCGGCTCGCATCCCGCTCCTGCCGATATTTTTTCTGAATGAATTGAATCATTTAAAGAATTTTATGTTAAGTATATGTATATTTAATTACTTATAATTTAATTTATATCGTTAGCGTACACTTTGAAATCTATTTTAATATTGAAAAGATAAATATTGCGTAACATGTTTTAACATGGATCATACTGTGGTCTGCTTAATAATTAACAGTCGTCATCATCAGCCTGTATCCGTCCACTGTTGAACGTAAGCCTCCCGCATGAGTCTCCATTCTCTTCATCAAAGCTTACAAAAATTATAGTTTCTACCCTCAACCATCCTTTCCACAATGCCGTGAAGAAGACCATCGTGGCGCATGATGTGATCGATCCATCGGGCTCGCCTGTGTGAGATGGTTCTTACTAGGGGCCTATCCTCCCTGATTATGCTGAGAACCTCTTTGTTCGTGACGTGGTCTCTCCAGGAAATTCGAAGAATTTTTCAGTATGACAAAACTCAAAGGCCTCTAGTCTTTTTTTATTACTTTCAGATAAGCACCATGTCTCACAACTGTACATCAAGATGCTCCAAACAAATGTTTTGGCAAGTTGCTTGCGGAGCTTTAAATTCATATTTGTTGACTAAAGAATTTTCGTTTTTTTATTGAACGCTAGCCTTGCGTGATGTATGCGTCTGTTGACTTCTCTTTTTGAAACAGTAAGGCACGTTTAAATAAGATACAAGTTGAATTTACAAATATGAAAAACATATGCAAAATATGGAGATAGATTAAAGGAAGGTGAATAAGTTGAATGAAAAAAGGTTACAAAAATTACAGATGAAGATTAAAAAGGTAGTCAAAAAAATAATAATCTTAACATAAAAGATAAAAGAATATTAAAATTGTTTATATTTTACCATTCTTATCTCGTGTGCATTTATATAGTTCGTTTGCTGTGTTGTACTTAGTTACGTTAACGTTGCGAAATACGTTAAAAAAAGCTCATCCAGTTTCACACAACAAGAAGTGTGGCTTTTGTGCATTACGTAACCTACCCAAGTTTAATGAATTTATATTTGCCGTGTGTTTGTATCGTCGAGTACCCACACTCGATGTCATTTTTTACTTGTAACAAATTCGACCGTTCCATTGTTACGCGGGACGTCCATTCGAAAATGCGGTTACCGCCCCATTTTTTGTTTGTTTAAACTGTGATAAATAATTTCGGTCCGCTTTCGAATGTTTCAAATGAAACAAATGTACCGTGGCCGTTATTTATTTCGGTGGAGAGCTCTTTGATATCGCCCGCCGAAAACAATATTACCCACGTAGGTAATAAAAAAATGTGAAAAAATGCAAAAAAAGGTAATTATTACGTATTTCGCGTGTAATCAAAGGAATATTTAAAACGGACGTGACGTTTTATTTTAATTAAAATATGAGATTTTTATATCGCTTTGAATTATTCATTTATTTGTGTGTAAGTTAATGAAGTCATTTTATAATATTATAAACCGCTTTGATACGTTTGCTGTAATTTATGAAATTATTTTGTTGAAACATAAAAAGCACATCTCATCACAAATTTGATTGTTTTCAATGATGTTGAGTACAACTTTATTAATACACTAATTGGTGAATTCTTGACCTTTAAGTACTGATGTAATAACTGTAGAAGAAACTAAGTGAACCAGCCTAACTGCGTCTGTGTTCCAAGGTTAGGAAGCCTAACGTAAATGTGTTATTATTTATTAGACGAACTGTTATTTTTTGAACCGAGTAGATTAAGTCTTGAAAGGATCTTAAGGCTCCAAACTAATGGTGTCTGCCGTATTCAACAACAGAAAGATGAGCTTTCGTTTTTTATATAATTTTGTATACTTGGCTGAATAAATTATTTGTCGTTGATACGATGAAGAAGAAAAAAATTAACAAGAAGTAATAAAAAAAACATTACGGAGAAGAAATTAAAAATAATAAATAATAATAAAAACAAAAAGATTTTTAATCGATTTCTGAGCTTTAAAAATACCCCCGGTCTGTGTGAATTTGATACCTCACCCGTAAAATGTCAGTCATAGCCTACTAATTAAAATTGGTGGTAGACGAAAGTCGTCCCGTAAAGATCACCAATTCATAGTAAATTCCTGTAGTAATAAGGATGAAGCGTGAATGTCGGTATGTAGTCTATGACGTTGGCGGATCAACACTCCAAATGCAGCGCTTAGCTATATGCAGCATGGTTAGCGTCATATAATTCCACAGATGAGACTTCAGAATTACTATCAGCATCTGTCGGTTTTCTCCTGCACGTCGTTACATAAAAAATATATATATTGTAGCGCTTAAAACAACTCAACTCTTATATTATATAAGTTAATGAATCGGTTCCAACAATCGATATATCGCTTTTAAAAGTGACTATTACTGTAAGCATTATTGTAAAATGCCCTAAAAAAATAACGGTGCTGTCCAAAAAAATTATGTAAAAGCAAAATCACGTAAAAAATCCCGTTAAAACAGGACTGGGTGTATTATGTGAGGCTTTTTTCGTGTACTTTTTGCGCGGTAAAGTTTGATTCGTGAGCACTGTCAAAAGTTTTCATTACATCGATGAGCCAAAGTATCGCCATTTCTTAAATTGTGAGCTGGCGATGACTTTTTTGGGGACGCCTGTCAAAGGCCCAGAGATGAGGGTGGGCCAACTTTGCGACCACTCTACGCTGACAACTCGGTCAGAGCTCGTCTCCACAACGCGGCGAGTCCCCTAGTAATTAATATGATAAAAGACGTTTGGAAAACTTGCGAATCGTTAAAAAAGGTTACGTGCGCCGTTTTTGAAATGATGTTTTCGGTCGTTAAATGATAAATTTTGATCAAGTTGTCTGCAGATGTTTTGAACGCCCAGGACCTTTGTCTTGTAAGTTCTTAGTTGCGATTTGAAACATATTTTCTTTAGAAACATCTTATTATCACTTGATTCAATATTTATTTGTGTTTCTTGCAGTGGATTGTAATATAAAAAATGCAAAGAGTTAGTTTCATACCTATTTTTGTATATAACAAAGTATTTCATTGTTTTTTTGTCGCCTATCCACTCCCTAACTAGAACATATGAGCGTTTAATTTTCTCAATAAGCTCTGTTAGTTAGCATCATCATTTATGTCATATTTTAACAAGAAGTTCGTATTATTTTTAGCCCCCAAAGACCTTCAAATACTGAATTTTATGCTCTACTGCGGCATTTGCCGGCGGTCATAGCTCAAGGGTCAAAGCGTTTGCTTAGCAAGCCAAAGGTCGTGGGTTCGTTCCCCAACGGAGATTAAAAAAAAAGAAATGGATTTTCAATCGATTTATGAGCTCTAAAATACCCCCGGTTAGAGTGAATTTGATTCCTCACCCGTTAAATGCCAGTCAAAGTCTATTAATTAAAATTGATGATAGACAGAGATCGTCCCGGAAAGATCGCACATTCATAGTAAATTCCTGTAATAATAAGGATGATGCGTGAATCTCGGGCTGTAGCCTATGTCGTTGTTGGATCAACACTCCACATGCAGCGCTTAGCCATATGTACTATGGTAAGCGTCATAGATTTCCGCAAATGAGACTTCAGAATTACTATCACCATCTGTCGATATTCTTCTGTATGTGTATAAAAAGAAAACAAAGAGGTGTCTTACATTTTTTTGCATTGAATACGTGCATAGGTACTGCAATTCCAACACCTCTCTTGTCATTTACGGCTTGTAATAAAATAAAATTAAAAGAATTCCACAGATGAGATTTCAGAATAACTATCGGGATGATGCGAGTAATTTAAAATACGAGCAAGGTTGCGTAACGAAATAAACTCGTATGTCGAGGTACCACTGTATTTGTATCTCTTAAAATCTGGACACTTTGTAATAGCGTTTTGTTGTTTATTCGCCGCAGGAAATAAGACAAGTCGCGCAAACTTTTCATCCTGATTAAAATATGTTTCATCTGAAACTCGGTGAACTTCCGGATGCAGCGAGGCCAGATGTAAGCCAGATCCTGAAATCCTGAAACTCGCGGACCGGGCGAAACTTTTAAAACATTTTAATTTATTCTCTCAGAGCGAAATGTGTATTTCTGTCACGATATTGTTTTGCATAAACAGGCGGCTAATTTATCATTAGACACTTGTCATCCGAAATGAAAAACGTTTGCTTTAATCTCGGTTTACTCAAATGACGTTGTTTGCGAAACACTGATTTTGAAACATTCCATTTATTTATGCGTGTTAAATATTTCAGCTTTGTTTTTGCATTTCAATTGAAAGGCTCTACATTTTTTTATGTAAACACATAAAAGAGAATACCGACAGATGGGAGAATTCTATGACCTTGCTGTTGATCCGCCAACGTCATAGACTACAGCCCGAGATTCCTGCATCATATTTATTATTACAGAAATTTACTATGAATCGGTGGTCTTCACGAGCCGTCTACCACCAATTTTAGTTAATCGGCTATGACTGGCATTTTACAGGTGAGGGATCAAATTCACACGAACCAGGGGTATTTTATAGCTCGAAAATTAATTAAAAATATTTTTTTTTAAACCTCTGTCGGGTAGCGAACCCACGACCTTTGGCTTGCAAACCAAACGTTTTGACCATTGAGCTATACCCGCCGGCAAAAACTGCTTACATACATAGTGTGTACTATATATATATAATGTTTTCCTTATCATCTAACATAGTATTCCAAATAATATTTGTAAATTTCGTACTCTATTTCATATTTGCATGTTTTTTTTTATTAAACACAAACAGAGAATATCAACAAATGGTGATAGGGATACTGAAATTTAATTTGTGAATTCTTTGGTTTATATGGTAAAGCGCTGCTTGTGAAGTGTTTATCCTCCAACGTTATAGTCTATAGTCCGATATTTTCGCATCACCCAGTATTTAAGTTTTTGGGTTTTGCTGTGTGTGGCTAATTTCTCTAACCTAATATTTCGACCGCTATTATAGGGGACATCTTCAGGGTGGACGATATTCCTTTTGATAGAAAAATCGTCAACCCTGCAGGTTCAGACGCAAGTAATGACTCCTAACTGATGTCTGCCATTCTGCAGAATCCATTTCCAAACCTTACCATTTCTTTATCCATTCTCACGTATTTCGTGGTAAACAACTTTTTACCAAAGAAGGCAATTGGAGACTCGCTGTAGAATGCTAAATTTGCAGCCTAAGACTGAGGTCTATTTGATATCTAACTGATGCACCTAGAATCACGGAAAGGCCTTCAGCCTCTCTAACAAGTAGCATTTTGCGTGCGTCCAGTAATGGGTCCCCACCTGGGTCTCCAAAAACAGGATGGGACAGGGAGGGTTTTCACCAAGCGAACCCTGAAGGTGACCTCAGTAATGAGAGTCAAAACATTGGTCCAGAGATAATCATCACACACAGCTAAACACAGAAGCCACAATACCAAAGCTGGACATGGAAACCTATTAATTATTTCACGCATCACCCATTTTTTACAGGAATCAATTGTGAATCGGTGGTGTTCTCGGACAAATTTCGTCAACCACCAATTTTAATTATTAGGATATGACTGGCTTTCACGAGTGAGTGATCAAATTCACATCAACGGGGGTATTTACATAGCTAAAAATCGTTTTTTTTTCTATCTTCGTCGGGGATCGAACCTCTAACCTTCGGCTTTGTAAGGAAACACTGTACAACGTGGCTATAATGTCATATTTAAAACTAAGCAATAATGCCACACAATTTCACCGGAATTGTTCATTCAAGCGAAATAGCTCAATAAAAATAAAATAATGAAATTTATCTTCTAGTATATTTCTATTATTCTTCCTCTAATACTGTATCATGCAATACCTTACATCCCATTACTAGAATGTCACGCTGTTTCATCATTTTTTAAAAATTAAATAATTTATTGTAATCATTATTTTAATCCTTTATTATATATACGTGGAGTGTTCCACTTAACGATATTCGTCTGATGCTACAACGTGAGTTAAGATGTTGATCGTTATTTGACTCTTTAATAATAGACATTAAGCGTCTGGACACACAAATTATGGTCTCCGGTGGGATCTATTTGTGTCAATTTGCGGAATGCGCCACTTGTGATGCTCTTGCGGCTGATAATTGAATGGCACCGAGACTCCTCGAGCACCACTCAAGCCTGGCGCCTCTGACCCAGGAGTCTACCCACGAAGGGCTAGGGAGGCTTTGTTGCTGCAGTCTATTGACTGCTTCACCATCTATAATACTTCCGGTAAGACAGCATTACCAGCATCAGTGATGTATTTGTTATTTAAAATCGATAATAATCATCATCAGCCTGTTTCCGTTCACTGTTAAACGTAGGGTTCCCACATCCAATAATAATGATGGCATATATTGCTTAATGCTGCATGCGGTAGGCGGAGGATCGATGAGGATGGAGACTCATGTGGGAGGCCTACGCTCAACAGTAGACGGACAAAGACTGATGACGAATATTGATTAAAATGGTCCCTCCTACACACAAAAGTACAATACGTTAAATAGATATATTTTTTAATCTCGTACCTTGTTATAATATTGTTCACAATGAGCACTGTTTCATCACTTGATGAAAACTACAGTATCAGAATTAAAAAAGATTTCATATGTACCAGAGTATAAAAACGTTTATATAAACGTATATACGTACACGTTGTAACTCATTGAGTCTTCATTGATGGTGAAACTACAGTCATACAATAAAAACCGCGCTAACGATAATTGCTGAACTAGTTTATATTTTTATTTATATTATTTTTTATCATATGCGCTCCATATTTGGTGCATTTCGGACAATATTTAAACCAAAAGCTGTCGTTTAGACAGTTCTGTAAGCTCAGATTGTCTATGCCTTGTCCCAAAACACTTATACACCCGGAAAATTAGAAAGGAATCTAGATGGTTCTCAGGAGCCTCCAGGGCAAAAGCCTGCGATCTTACATACACTGCGGCTGTAGTACCAGAAAAATATTTTAGTGTTCAATAATTTGCATTTCTTAAAGATATCATATAATAAAGGTGGAGAGCTTACATTTGCTTAAACAAATTTAAAAAATGAGGCTTGATCAGGTTTTGAATCGAAGGTGTTTGAATGATAAGCAAACGCTTATTCATATATACCACTGAACTATGCCGCCCGGCATATATTACATTATAAGATAATTTTGAAAATATCACTTTCCACGTAAAGGAAGACGTGGATATGTGCTGTCGTATCCGGGCGTGCGAGGGCGATAGCGTTGGCGTCGAGTCAGAAGCCTTCTCGGAAGTGCGCCCCCGTCCGACCCCTTATGCCACCCTCTTCTACCGCCCACTTTTCCGCCCACTCAAGATTAATGCCCCGCCCACTATGATGAACGCCTGCACGGATCAAACTTGTTGAAGGACCAGGATTAGCGCCGGCGGGATGACGATAGTGCCTCCTCACTGGGGATGACTGCTGTGAGCGATCACGGCGCAAACTATGATGGACGTGTTAATAAATACTAAGATTTTATACGAACAAAAAAAATATGCACATAGAAGATTTGACAAATTAATCATGAATATTTCAAGATTAGCCGAGATAGCTCCGTAATTGAATAATAGATGGTGACCGTATGTGCTTTGAATTAAAAATACATTTTTTGAAATATTGAAAAAAAAAAAGCAATAAATTAAAAAAATAAATAATTATGTATATTTTTTTATGGAAGCACATACAGGAGAATACCGACAGATGGTAATAGTAATTTTGATGTCTCTTGGTGCATATGACTAAGCGCTGCATGTGGAGTGTTGATTCGCGAACGTCACAGACTACAGCCCGAGATTCACGCATCATCCTTATTATTACAGGAATATACTATGACTGGGTGGTCTTCACGGGATGACTTTCGTCTACCGCCAATTTAAATTAATAGGCTATGACTGGCATTTAACTGGTGAGGGATCAAATTTACACCGACCGAGGGTATCTTAGAGTTTATAAATCGATTAAAATTCATTTTTTCAGTGTAGTATTCCAAATAGTAATATGTAAACCTACAAATGATCAACAAAACTTTTTACTACATATTAACTTACTGTTGCTATTTTTAAACTTAAATTATTTTTGATATTTTAATTAAGTAAAGGACAAAAGAACAAATAACGATCTGTACTAAATTTGTACTGTTTTTTTTTTTATTTTTTTTTTTGTACTGTAAAAATATATTTAATACTCTCCAAACTTTTTTTTCGATTGATAAATATTTTATTTATAAATAATTAATAAAATATAAAGATACACACTTAGTTAGAGAAATTAGTTCTTGGGATCCTTCGTTAATTAATTAAATATAATTTTGAGAGATATTATTATTTATATGACTTAATATATATTTCAAAGAAAAGTCTGGATTGATAGGATTGTATAAAATAAAAAATAAAATATTAAAAACTGGAAGGTAGCCTATGTTTAATTAAATTAAAATTTTCAGAATGAATTTTCTTTCTATTTAAAAATTTAAATGATTCGTTTATCCAGCACAAGTGGTTTCCTTCCTATTTGTAGCTAACTTCTAGTATCTCTCAACGAAAATATGATATTCGATTTTCGTCTATAATCAGCAAAAAAAATGCCTCATACCTTAACATTTAGACTTTATCAAAATTATTGCAGACATTTTGTAAAAAATGCGCTTATTTTTTACATGTTTCATCATCACTATTTACTATTATTCATACAAAGTGTTTGTGAGTGGCCTGGATGCGGAAGACAGAGGATCAAAGAGGATGGAGACATGCGGGAGGCTTACGTTCAACAGCGAACGGATATAGATTGATTATGATGATGATGATGCAAAGTGGCGCGATTATATATGAGAAAGTGAAATTAAATAAATGATTTTAAATCACTTATCTAACAACCTCGGGTCCCTTAAAAATGTCTCACACTGTCACAACTGCAAATTTTGAAAAACGGTAAAAATTCATTCGACAATCGCAAAATTGCTCACTAAATAAGTGCATTTTCAAGTCGAGAGATTCCCTTACTAAAGAGTCATCCGTAATAGGCAGCTTAAAATACAAAGTAAAAAAGCCCGGCTGTTGGGATGTTTAATACAATTACGACCGGTCCTGGGCGCCGTTAATAACCCCACTTTCTCGCGCAACACAAAGGAGCAAAAAACTACGTAAATGTTTTATTTTTAATTAGCCCTTAAGTTGATTATAATAGCGGTGCTTGAAAACCGGTTTCTTACTCACTCGCTTACTCAGAACAGATTTTCCCAACAGTTTCAAGCCGCAGTCGCAGTTTTATCACGATCTCAAAACGGTCAACTGAAACAACGGCATAACTGTTTTATGAACAAATAAAATGTGTATTATATTTGCTAATGCTTTCATCTCAGATATGCTTAAACTGGACTAATAACTAAGCTTAACTTTATTTTCAGACGCACATAACTAGGATAAGAACCATTTAAACTTACATTGAGAAACTTTACAGATTTAAAGCGTAAATATTTATTTATTCACTGAGTTCTTTCAATACATCAAGCAAGGCTAGCGTTGAATAAAAAGACGAAAATTCTTGAGTCAATTTTTTTAATAAAGCTCCGCCAGCAACTTGCCAAAACATTTCATTGGAGCATCTTGATGTACGGCTGTGAAATATGGTGCTTATCTGAAAATGATATAAAAAGACTAAAGGCTTTGAGGCATACAGAAGAATTTTCGGAATTTCCTGAAGAGACCACTCCACGAACAATGAGGTTCTAAAAATAATCAAGGAAGATAGGCACCTAGTGAGAACCATCTCAGAGTGGTGAGCCCGATGGATCGGTCGCATCATGCATCACGATGGTTTTCTTCAGGACATTGTGGAAAGGATGGTAGATACTAACTGGCATTGAAAATGAATGACTTATACTGAACATCAACACTAAAGTCATAAATTAATATATTTCACAAGTGGATCATTAAGATAACGATGAGAAGGATCTTAAAGTCTTATTCAAAAAAACAATGATTTTCTAAGGCATTATATTTTCATGCTTGAAGTTGTTTTAAACAACTCAAATCACGATATCCAAGAGTTGAGTAGTGAACGCTGTTCAAAAAAAATACATAGTTACGTGACAATATGCAAATATATAGGAAAGAGGATTAGTTAAAGAGAAAGGATAACTTTGCAGTGGTGATCAAGAAGTACAAAGTGTATGGTCTGCTGATAGATGAATGAATTCAGGAGAATAAAGAGACGAGGTTCAATGTGGAAAGCAATAAATCGAGATTCATGGAACCCCAAGCTGATATACGACATTTTGCAGCAGATAGCTGATGATGAAGGGTTTATGATCTGTTGGGATGACCACTTATCGATTACCAGTCATGCTTTATTTGACATGACGTGCACTCTACTTTACTACTCACTATATTCTGTATTATATGAGCTACTACATATATATATCATGAGAATTTATAATAAAGCGTAAGCGAGTAAGAAAAAATCATAATTGTGGCCATGACCTTAAAGAAAGTGAAAGCTTCGAGCATAGAAAATAACTAAAAAAAATCACGATTGATGATTTGCGAGCAAAGAAATAAATAAAGAAATTTTAATATTTTCTTCATTAAACATTTAATAAAAATGTTCAATTACATTGTGTACTCGTGTTGTATTTTATAAAAAAATGTACTGAATAGTAAGTCATAGTAACTTAAACGTTAAATAAAGAATGTTGTAATTTTGACTTGATGTTTTGTTTTTTTATTGAAAAACGAGATATATTTTTGCTCTTTTACAGAAAATAAAACGATTTCAGTCAAAATAGAGTATAATAAGAATAAATTGAATTTTTTTTTCTAAATGATTTAATTTTTTGTGATTGTCACTTCGTCTCTTTATAAGATGGAAATTTGAAATAGCTAATGTGATTTTTTTTTATAAATTTTGTTAACATTGCGTACTTCTTTTTTATTCACAAAATACTTGTAACACAAATGCTTAAAAACTCTCGTTATCGCCGGAAAGTTGGGAAAGCGGGTACAAAGAAAGCCCGCCTTCTCGTGTGATGTTTATTGTGGTTTTCTAAAACCAAATAAGAAGCCAAGATCCGGAGGCTGAGCTCACCGGACCCTAGAACTCAGCCGTTAAGATGGAGCAGATTACGCGAGCTTTCGCTAAACGATAAAGCCCATAAAAGTTAATGTCATATTAAAAAAAAAATCAAAAATTTTCTCGTCGCGCGGTTTTTTGCGTGCGGATCTTTTACGAAAACTGCGGCCGATCTGGTATTTGTTTTCAGACCATTTCAGCTTTTTTTCTTTTTTTTTGTTTGTAGTAGCGAATGCTGAATTTATATTTTATCACGCGCTTTTAGAGTGTTATCGCGTATCGTTATTATTCACGTATTAGTTTGTTTATGTTTTATTTAAGTATTTTACATTTGAAAAAGCAAATACGTCACTGTGATGTGAAAGTGTGGGCACAAAACAAAACTTGTTTTCTAAGAAAACATTAATAATTTTATTTTTTGGAGATTTGTGTACTTGTATGAAATCGTTTAACATAGTATAATTTGGAAAACCACAAATTACTGCGCCAGGTTGTTTGACCGTCAGGCCCAAATTTTTTTCACCACAACAGTTTCTGACATTACTGTCATAGCTGCCATTCTTATCTACATTATATTGACGATATTATACTCTAACAGAAAGCATTTTCTTGTTGATAAATGTTTGCAAGACAAACGTATTAACATCCTCCTCTCTCAAAACAACAAGAAGAGAGAGGCATTATTACGTCGTGAGGGGCAGGATGAGGAGCAGGGCAGCAGACAAAGAGTTTCTTGTTGAAGCGCACTGATTTTATTTACTTAAAAACATTACAAGGTTAGGGCCGAGCGGAAACATACCGCCGGCCGCAACAATGACGTTGTCTCGGTTATCGCTCGGGGCTGACTGACGCCAGCCGCACTGGCGCGGCTCGAGGCCGTCAGCGCTGCCGGTGGCGAAACTACGTACTAGTGCAAATGTGACCATATACATCAAGGTGTGGCGAGCTATGAAAATATACGACGAAAGATCGTTTGTCGAGGTTTTCGGTAAACAGTAAGCAAGGACTACATCATGCTGATGTCAGTATTAATAACTGTTTCTAAAAACTCCCAGGCTATTGATGCCGTGATGAATTATTTGCAGCGGACAACTTGAGAACGTCATGCTTTGCACATTTTTGGCACTTATAATTTGGTATTGATAACGAGTATGCCTAACAGGTAATGCAATTGCTTATCAAAAAAAGATCAAGAGTTCTGTTTCCGACAAGTTTTATTTGAAAAATATTATATATAAATTTAACTGCTCTATTAATGCCACTGGTTGTTATGAAATGTTTCTCTCAGTCGTAAAATTCTTGTGAAATCATATGGCTAAACGCTGCATGTGGTGTTAATCCGCCAACGTCATACTACGACTACAGCCACGACTACAGCCCGAGATTCACGCATCATCCTAATTATTACAAGAATTTACTATGAATGGACGATCTTCACGGGACGATCTCTGTCTACCACTAATTTTGATGAATAGGCTGTGAATGGCATTTTACGGGCGAGGAATCAAATTCTCTCCAACTGGGGGTATTTAAAAGTTCATAAATCGATTAAAAATCTTTTTTTTAACCTCCGTCGCTTCACCGTAGTTGTACCCGCCCGTTAAAGCGCACAATTTCATGTTGCATGACATGGTGTATGTAGAATTTTAAATTTTATATTGGATGAAGTTATTGAACAGTGTGAATCGAAATACATAAATTACTCATCTTTTCCAATTTCTTGACTTACACTACTTTCATAATTATGGGCATAAATAAAGTTTAAAGAACATTATGTGGTAAGCAAAAGTCATCCCGTGAACACTACTCATTGATAGTGTCTTCTCGTAAATTTTTTAAATTAAAAAAAAAAAAAGTTTGGTTAGCTATTTACTTTGCAGATCAGCGTCAAGCGCTATAATGCATAGATATATTTCTAACGATTACATGTTTCGGCCTCCCTGTAGACCATCTTCAATAATGGTAGTCTCCAGGAGGCCGAAACATGTAATTGCTTAAAATATATGTGAATCAAAACTAAATATTTTAAATTAATTATTTTTTAAATTAAAATTAATTTTAAATTATATTTATGCAGTTTTACCAAGTTTTTTCAATAGATAACCTTAAAATTATATATTTCTTCCTTAACATCTATCGGTATTCTCTAGTATATATTAACATCAAAATATATATTGATTTAGAGTTACTACCATTTCAAGAATGTGAAAAATATATATAAATATCTGCATCGTATTGAATTTTGCATACATAATAATTCTTTTTTCCACGAGAAAAAATCTTGATTATTAGATCCATTGTTTTGTTTAAATATTTGTACATGATTAAAGTGAGGGTCAAAGGGAGCATGGATCCTTTGTTATTCGAGAGACAAAAAGAAATGTTCTTTACTTAATGGTGAGTGGTGATTGTCGGTTGAAGAATACGAAGAAAAAAACGGGGAGAAAATTTAACCATAAAAAGTAAACTGTTATTAACTCTGGAAAAGCCGATTCTTAGGCGAGATTACAGTGAAATTTTAAAACAGCTAGAGTTCCGCATATACGATGATTACTTTAGTAATAAAGAAATACTCAATTTTTTATAATTAAAATTTAATAAAAAGTTATTTTAGAGTATAATTTGTAACTTTAATTGAGACGAAAACGTGTTTCAAAAAAAAAAAAATCAAACTAATTATTACCTTATGCTCCATGGATAAAGAGTGACGTAAACTAATACATGTATAGATTTTAAGCTCTAATTATTTGTCTGTTTTTTAAAGGTCTTACCTTTTTTAGGTTTTACCTTTGATTAAAATTGGTAAAATGGTAAGCTGTGTAGAACTATTATTCAGTACAGTTTAAAAAGCCTCAATTTTTTTTATATAATTTAATACCGGACAACACGTGTGTAACGTTGACATCTAACCTCTGATCTAACAGTAACGAAAAGCTCTAAAAAATACTTAAAATAATATTGTAAAAATAATGTTTTATAATATTTGAAAATATTCTTCATATTTTCAAAGATAAGCATAAGCATCTACTGAATTGATTGCAAGCTTTAAATACACTTTAAAATTGTATTGAAGGAAAATTTAAATTTGGAATAAAATAAAACAACAACAAAATTGTGTATCTTTGCTTTTTTCATTTGCGTCCTTTGTTTTATATATAATATTCGAGCAACGTGACACCAAAATCACTCGACAATAAGTGGGAGCGAGAGTAATTATTTTGGACAGCGATTATTGTCCATAGAATATGGATATTTAACTAACGCATATCGTAGTTTCTCTAGCATTGATGATTTCTTCTAATTTAATAATTTACCTATATGGGTCTCAATATGTACTTGTCAACAGGGTGACAGAAAATATGCTTTCTTGGAAGCCCTGCTACAATCTTCTTCATAGTATGAATCGGTGGATTGGTTTGCAGAAGCAAAATCTTGCATATCGATATCCACTTCTCTCGATTTTCTGCAGTCCTTTTCAGTTCAGTAAGAGCTACAACTCACGTCATCTAACACTGACTGCAAATACTCCCATCTAGGGCGTCCTCTGCATTTTATACCCTCAACCATCCCTTCCACAATGTTGTGAAGAAGACCATCGTGGGGCATGATGTGACCGATCCATCGGGCTCGCCTTTCTGAGATGGTTCTTACTAGGTGCCTATCCTTCTTGATTATGCTAAGAATCTCATTGTTCGTCACGTGGTCTCTCCAGGAAATTCCGAGAACTCTTCTAAATGTCCACGTCTCAAAGGCCTCTAGTCTTTTTTATCACTTTCAGATAAGCACCATGTCTCACAGCCGTACATCAAGATGCTCCAAACAAATGTTTTGGCAAGTTGCTCGCGGAGCCTTACATTAATATTTTTTGACTTAAGAGTTTTAGTTTTTTTATTGAATTTGCGACTTCTCTTTTTGTTCTGCCAACCCAGGTGATCGTACTTCCAAGGTATTCAAATTCATCTGCTACAAGGAAACCTCGAAAAAAGATGAGAAAACTGGATGTCGTTACTTTCGAAAAACAGTGGGATAATTGTGTACAAGAATCAAAAATGAAAAATAATATTGTTTTTTTTTAATCTTTATTTAGCAACCACTGGTTGTGTGATTCGTACACGAGTCCTGTTGTCGCGACCTGTATTCGTGTTTTGTCCACCTCCGGCATAAGCGATCGCCTACAGATTTAACTCCCCGGTGATGTGGGTAGAGGGAATTATCTTCTGTTGTAATTTTATCCGGGCGCTGAAACTTGTGATTCTGTTAAAATCCTTTTACGCCTGGACGGCTCCTTTCGCGGCGCAAGGTCGGCTAACCCCCATCAACAACATGCCCGCTGACATCCGTAGAGCCTACATCCATGCAAGTGGTACTCAACCAGCGTCCGTGTGCCTCGAACAGTGTGCCTCGAGTATTGAGAACTTTCGGCCACTTCATGAAGAGCCTCCGTCACTTCATGAAGAAAATAATTAAGACCTCTGCAATGAAATGAAATAAGCTTTTTTGGTGTACTTTTTTGCATACAGAAAAGCAACAAACTATGGCTTTGGTGCTGCAAGCTGGAAATAAAAGATATTATTTTTTGTGATTAATGTTGTTGAACAACGACATTCGCCCGTTTTGAGCGTGGTTTTCGTTAGATCACCGAAATTAAGCTTCACTTAACGCCGACTGAAACATGGGCAGGTGACGGTTTATTGCTATTGATTGGGTTGAACAGCCACATAAAACCAAATGGAGCGTCGGGCTAATCATGCGATCACTATAAAAAAATGTTTTTTATGTTTAATTTCACATTTTATTTTCAAGGGATTGTACATGTTTTGGACTCCATCGAGTCTATTATTAGAGGTATTTATATATATATATTTCCTTACAGTGTCTATACTACCCGAATCTTTTTACATCGTTTGTGAATTTCGGCAAGTTGTCAAAAGATAAACAATAATAAAAAGTAAAAAATACAGATGCATAATAAGTTTTGAAAGTAAATTTTGGGGGTAGAATGGTTTGATCATACAACAGTGATTAAGAGCCAAATATGAATTTATCTGACACGTATTTTGAATGCCACAGAAATTCGTAAGCTATAGGGAGTCTTCTCTTCAGATCCCGGAGATCTCGCTGTTTTTTAAGATGTCGGGAACTATACATAGAATACCCTCAAAGGAGCTCCGATAAAGCAGAGCTGATATAACGCCAGGAGAGGACAATGAATACTAACAGAGCTTTGTAGCAATTCTTTGCGGAAATAAGAGATTAAAATTTGACAGAATTTTTGGATACTTTTGTTGCTGTAAGCTATACAGTGTTTTTTTCTCTTCATATTTGTGGCTGTTTTTGACTGATTTGATTTATTTAAGGGTAGTTTAAACTATTATATTTATGAACGTAAATATACTGAGAAAAATGATTCATTGTGTACGAAAAATATTTTTAAATGATAAGAATGGTTTTCTATGACTGTTTTAAGTATATGATATCCCTGTGCTGATGTTTTGTACTCACCTTTGTCAGGCATGTATAATATCTTTCGGCACTTGAACTGTTTGTTATGATATTAAATTAAATTTGAATGTAAGAGTACTAAAAGTAATGAGTTCAATTTAATGTTTAAATATTTGAAATATCGGGCGTATAATTATAATAACTTCATGCTAATTACGCTAATACATGAAGAATAAATTACGTTTTATTAAATCAATCTTTGAACAAATAATTACATTGCGCGAGTACATCTCCAACACAATGTAATTGTTAACATTTCAATGTATATTGGAAATGTTTACATAATATAATAAATCGTATTTGTTCTAGAATTATATTCACGTTTTTGTGTATTCTATAGTTTATAGAATTGGCGATTGATATTTTTGCATGTATGTGTACAATACGTTGCTTAAAATTTATGTATCTGAATAAAAAAAAAGCAATTAAGGACTTAAAGCTTTTGCAAAATATGTTCAAATAACTTCTTAGGTTTTCAAGGCTAGATTTGATATTGTGGATTTTGGGTTAAGCCGTGTGTGGCGAATTACTAATTTCCAATATTTCGACCGTCATTGCAGGTGTATTTTTCAGGGTAAGTGTTAGTTTTTTTTTTCTTATATCTGTTCCATATCCGTTCCATATGATCACCATAATGATTCCGTAGTTCTGTCAATTGTCACCGTTCATATCTTGTCAAGATATTTCTGCATTCAAAGATTGCCTAGAAGCATGTACGGTTACCGACAACCTTCAGAGCAGGAGCCCGGAGAATTAAATAAACTGAAATTTCCTTAAAGTATTTTTGGGTGATTTGTAAATAGATTTTCTTAAGAAGATCGGATCATTAGGTCGACATTCTAGAATCTATTGTATTATTTGGTCTTAAAATGAGGCTCAATCTATCCATTCAAAACTATCTGAGTTTTGATCTGCATTCAATGATTTTTAAATTTAGTGAACTTACGAGAATAAAATTTAACTTCAATGATCTATCGCGCCTACAGTAAGCAATTGCAATTGGCCGTTAATATACTTTACTACCTTAAAATACAGTTTTTTTGTACGTTCTTGAGGCATATAATAATACTACTAATAATAATGGTAGTTTTTTTTATTCTAAAACACTTAATTAAAATTATTATTTGACCAGCAATTATTTGAACAGCAAACTTCTTTGTCGGCTGGCGGTAAAAGCAAAAAAAAAAATGGCTGGTTTATTTGGCCGGGGAGGAAGCGGGAAAAAAACCTTCTCGCGGAGATTTAAATTCTCTAAAGCACACAAAATGGAGGCTGACTGTAGAGCAGGGTATGAATTTCAAGAGTAAATAGAGACTCACACTTCGCGAAGGAAATCTGCAAATAGCCAAGACTAGCAATTTAAAAAGGCTGTTTATTGTACGAACGTCCCGCCGCTTTGGCGGAATTACTTTTTCAATTAATTCTACGATTTCCGACTTGGAGAACTGACTAATTCATTTAGTTGCAGATAGTTTGAAAGACTGCACGAAAGATTCAATGCTGATTCTAATTATTCGCTTTTTAGAATGTAACATAATGAAGTAGGTCGATGCTAAATCGATCAATATAAATGATATCCTGAAAGCAACGTTGCGATTTTCATATCATTGTTGAAAACGAAATTCTTAACACTGAGAATTAATTTCCAAGTGATCAAATTATGAAATCATATTTCCTTACTCTGAATACTCATTTATATCCTTAGTTTTTGTCAAATTCAGTTAATATTCTGAGTACGTGGCCGCCACAAATTACTATCGTATCTTTATTCTATTCTCTTTAAGTCCTTTGTTATTTTATAATTAAGTCATTTGAACACATTCAAATGGCGTTGTAGTATTTAATAAATATTGAGTGTTTATTAATTAGAGTTTTAAGAGCATTGGATAAATATTTCAAAGCTTCCGTAACCTAGAACATTTTATCTAGGCAACAAATTCTTTTCGGCAGTATTTAACTAAATTAATGAACAATAATTATTTAGCAAACGGTGCGTAATAAATACGTGAAAACGTGAGTAAACAATTATCATTAAGCGGTAGAAAAATGATAAATTGGCAGAAAATAATTATTGAATGGTAATTAATAAAAGGTCAAGTTAGGTATCCTTTTTATGGGTTAATTATTCATTCATTTCACATAAATTTTTGCCAATATTAAATATATTACTACCATTTGAACATTATAACTAACCACATTTATAGTGACACAGTGAATACTGCCAATTTATTAAGTCTACTGACGTTTTTTTTTACTGCGAGTAGAAAGAATTACAGGCCCATATATAGGACTTCTCAATCCAACCAAAAACACGTACTATATTGAAGCAGTTACCATTTAGGTATTTTCCGCATTCAATGTTATTAAAATATAACCTAAAAGCTATGTTTTAATGAATACAAAAGTAAGATTTGAATATATTTTAGTTCTTAATTTATATATCAATGACTTTGAATGTGAAAGATGAACGAGTATATCTACTTCGATAATTTGAAATGTTTTGTAAGAGTGTCAAAACTATAATGGGATGCATATGGTAAAACTAAACAAATTTAAAGGATATTGTCTTACGTATTGATTCAATCATCTTGAGTATGCAAGACGAGGACACAAATGAGGGCCTGGCAGTTTTACAGCGGACCGACTGAATGTGACTGCGGCGTGGAGCAGACCCTGTCACACCTTCTGGAGTGTGCGCTGTGCCCGAATAGTTGCACCCAGGAAGACCTGATGATGGCCAGAAGTAACGCCATCGACGTCGCCCACTTCTGTACAGATAGGATCTGACCCTGTTGTTTCCGACACGATTATTATTATTGAATCATCTTGATGTGAGACATAGTGCTTATCTGAAAGTGATAAAAAAAAACTAGAGGCCTTTGAGATGTGGTCATACAGAAGAATTGTCGGAATTTCCTGGAGAAACCACGTCACGAACAATGAGGTTCTCAGCATAATAAAAAAAATAGGCACCTAGTAAGAACCATTTAAGAGAGGCGAGCCCAATATATCGGTCACATAATGCGCCACGATGGTCTTCTTAATGACATTGTGGAAAGGATGGTTGAGGGTAGAAACTTCAGAGGGCGCCCTAGACGGGATTATTTGCAGCAAGTGTTCGAGGACATGAGTTGTAGGTCTTATGCTGAGCTGCAAAGGATTGCAGAGGATCGAGAAGAGTGCAGATCGAGATGCAAACTGCAAACCAATCCACCGGATTGATACTACTAAGAAGGTAAATTGAAATGTGGGCTTATACATTTGATTGAGTCAATTAACTACTTAACTACGAAGTGCAGAGATTCGGAAAGTAAGAACTTGTACATACATTATTTTTCAAGAGATCACAATTGAAGAAGATAAATTGTCATACTTGTATTTTGTTTATTTGAATCCTTAATAAGGTTAATGCATAGGAATAAAAATTGTAACAATAAACCATGCGACGCAAAAAAAATATCCAACTGTAGTTGCGGGAATGTTATATAAATACCATTTGAAGACTTGTTTGAACAAGTTTTTTTTTTGACAAAAACGCGACTGTAATTTAAAAGGTTTATGTTTCGTACTTAGGACGAAGAAAAAATTCGTCTGGTCTATTATTACTTGTAGTAAGTTTATGGTTTCAGTTTTCAGAAAGTGTTCGAGTTGTCGGAAAGCAGTGGACGGTGTTGTGAAATAATTATATTTCAGCGGAGTTAACGTCTCACCTGCGAATATCCCCTAGAAACACCTGTTCTGAATATGTATATATTTAAATTACTTAGTGCATATTTTAATATAGTTACCTGCATTACTGACGGAATAATATATAAGGCCGCCTAGTTCTAAAGTCAAGAATCTACTCCAAACTACACCTTAAAATATTAAATACTTATTATAAAACTATTCATTAATGTACTACTAGAGTAATTTGGTTTTCAAAAAAATATTGGTGTATATATGTCTCATAAATTAGCCAGTGAAAAAAGTTCTGCTTCTCTCTCATTTACTACTTAATTCACTGGTATTAAGTATGAATGCGAAATTATTAAAAAAAAATCACTAAGTATCTGATAGTTTAATTAATTAAATATACATATACTGTACATAAAAATCTGGGAGTCAATGGTGGGATGCGAACCGCGGACCTTTGGAACTAGCCTTTTTGCCCAGGTAATTATACCGAAACGAGTCGGCTCAAGGCGGAAGAAATGGCCGGTGGCCGCTGTAAAATCCAGGCTAGGCAAATTTGGTTGGTCTTGCATCCGCGGTCCGCAGTCTGTTGGGGACCTCCAGTAATGAATCTATCAGATATTATATAATATCAGAACCTTAGTTCACTAAGTATCTGATAGTTTAATTAATTATAATATTGTAATATAGTCAATGATCTATAGAAGTAGATTAAAATATTGAAATAATAAAATAATACTCTAATAAATAATTTAAAATCTCCATATATATACTTTAGATTTAATTCTATATATAGTAACTGAAAATTTTAATTCTATAATGTTAGTATCATATCAAAATTATGATAATGTATAAATGTGAATATTTAAAATTCTGTATAAATATATAACTGTAAAATAACATAGATGAATCCCACGCCACACACAAGATCTTATCTTTAAGTGGTGTGTTAATTTAATTAAAAAAAAGAAAAAAAAAAAAAGAATGAATGTAAATTACTGTGTAAAAATGTAATAACATTATATTTGATTAAATAAAAAAAAAACATATATCTGATAGTTTATTTCAATTTTTCTATATCCACTTCATAGCAGATGATCATCACAAATTTCGGCCACTCACTAATTTTAGCTGTGATTGTTCATGCCTTGTACTAAATTATGTAAATCCACTTGGGAACATAATAATGTGTTAAAAAACCCATTATTTGGTCCTAAGAGACGGCTCAACCTAGCCAACGACAAGCAGTGGGCAACAGCCAATGATCAAATTAGAACTGATTTTATTCTTCCCATATGTCAGATTCCATTGTCCATTCCTCTTTTAGGGACATATCTGCATCAAAATGTTCACTTGGGAACATATATCGTTTCCGGCTAACCCCAAAGCTGAAGCAGCCGAGTAATAAAGAGGGAGTAACTGCAGTTTCCGAGGCGTATTTCTGAGTGATATGTTTTAATGTTTTTTTAATGGAAATAGGTTGATTAATTGACGTTTTCGAGGCCTGAACCATTTTATTCTAAGGAGGCGGCTCAACCCGACTGTTATTACAAATATTAAGAATAAATTTATTTAAAATATACTCGTATAGCATCAAAACAACTCGCAAAAAATTTAAGTACATGCTTTAACAAAATGAACGTTTCATACATATTTCATCCGTACAAAGCGAAATACTTCAATTGGACCGTAAAGCTGCCTCAATTAGGCCTTTCTTTGCCGAATCAGCAAACTTAAATAATTGTTCGAATGCTTTGTCGCATAATTGCGATGAAGTTATCCAGAGCGAGCCACTCGAGGCCGATGGGATATACTCTAGATTCTATAGTATATCCCAATATTCTAGAGTCTAGAATTTCGGTCGTATCGAGCCAATATAAACCTCTTCTACCATTTATTCTACCGACTGACAAACTACTCCGAAGAGAGCCGAGAGAGCCACCTTTGTCTCCTGCGAGACGACGCGATAAATCTCTCCTCTATAACACTTCTTATCTGCAGTGCGGTCTCCATTACCTAACGGCACATCTACGTGCAGTGAGCAGTCTTCTCATAGCAGGTGCAGTGCACAATCAGTTAAAAGTGAAATACTCCTCGCCCATAGAGAAGCCGAGAACTAAACGACGACTGCTGTAAATCGCTCTTCTATTAAAAGACCAAAGTACGAGAAATAAATGAGATATTAAAGAATTACACTCGTCTTGTTGAATAACACTTATTTTTAATTAATTAAAGTATCTTTGAGTAATAATGTAGAAAAATTTCAAGCACGCTTCTAGTTGTAGATAAGTACTTGTAATATCAGTACACAAACATCAACAGAAACAGGATATTCAACACATAAACTGAATTTAATTCAAGTCGAAATTTAAAGCTAATTTGCGATTAGTCCAAGCAAAAACATATAACCAGAACACGAACAAAAGCGTTCAATTACTGTAAACGGTTATTTTGATTCTCAATAGCCTTTAGAAACCTGAAGAAAAAGCATCTGCGAGTATGGCTTATGTTCTTTTGCATAATCTGTAGATAATATACCAGCAAAAATCATCTTCGTATGTTTCTTGACTCAAAGATGGAAGGCTGCATCTGCACTCTTAAAGGCTGTTGGATGCGGGAAGGAGTATACACCGATGTCCATTGGTGTGTACTCTCCACCCAAACCAACAAGTCTGCCGTCTTCCCGCAGAAGGCGCTATAGCCGTGCAAGGAGATTCCGGCTACCTTCGCGGAAATTGTTACAAGCCCTCGCCAAGTTTCACCATCACTCAACTGTGACAGAGACTCCGAACCTGCCGTCGGTGAAGCCGTTACTTCAAGTGAGGCTTCCGAAGAAGACGAATCCTCGGAGTGTGCTATGCAAGTTTGCTGTTCTGAGTAGGGCTCTCAAGAAGGTCCTTCAGCTCGTGGTTCGAGGAACTGGAGGCCCGGAATGCTCTCTCCGTGGATGCTCTCTCTCCCACGAGCAGTCTTTCCGAGGAAGTTTACCACTCGGATATGAGTCGCGCCTCTGCTGATGGGGAAAGGCGTTCAGCACGTCGGGTGATCCGCGGTTCTGCAGCTCCTTCGAAAAAGGTTACCGGAGTGAAGATGGCGTATCTTCACGCCAAGGGTCTTCACCTGGATACAATAGCTGATGACTTGCAGAGCTTCTTGGCTGTGACCGCTGCATTCAATCCCTCTTGGATGACCATCAGGAGGATTATCAGCAGACGGACGCTGTCAACTTCTTTCAAAGTCGGGGTCATCGCGACTTCGCTAGAGTCTCTCATGGAGCCTGAAGGGTGGCCTGAAAAGACCATCTTTCAACCCTGGATACGCGTAAGACCAAAGAATCGCAGTGAACAGTGGTTGAAAATAGCTTAAGTGAAGATATTGACATATTTGGTGTTATATTGCTTCGGATTTAGTGCTAGTGTTGACGAAGGCGAAATTTCGGAAGTTTGATGTTGTGACAATAATGCCATGTTATTTGTGGGTCATCCATGATTTACTTATAACAGGGTTTTTGTTGTTACAAGTCAACTATTTGCATTGAGTCTCCTAAAGCTTGTTCTGGGTGTGAGGTCATTGACACTAAGTGTGTCAATAAATTTACGGGCCACACTTTTATGTAAATACTTCAATAATGACTTAAGATGTTAAAATATTTTGTAATGTTATTGAAGGAAATAAATAAATAATTGTCTAATCGTCCGTTCTCTCACTTCATCATTCTTTACATATTCAATCCATCGTACTTTTAATATTAAACGCAGGAATCCTATCTAAGAAACTGTCTTGTATTTTTTTTCGACTTATCATTTTTGGCAAATTGCATGATATCATAAAATAATATAAAAACATTTAAAATCGTCACCGGTTTTTTGTTCTGTTTTTTACTAGATAATGGGTACTATATGTAGCCGATTATATGATAAGCGTTTGAGTTGAGGTAAGTCTTATACCCTTCACCAACATTCCCACATGACTGTCTCTCGACGTAGTCAAAACATGTCGTTTAAAACTAAAATTAATTTTGAATAATTGTAAATATTTATTTATTAATATTATATAAAAGTATTATATGAGAGTATTGTTTTGCCAAAACAATAGCTGAAGCTCAATCTAAACTATGTTCTGCGGTTTTCAAGTGTGCAAATAAACAGGGTTTTACATCATTCATACAAAAACACAAATAAAAAGTATTTTATTTTCGAAACGTATCCCAAAGTTAATGCTCACAATATAAATAACAAATTTAGCTTCATTCTGATGAGCTATATATTAAATATATTATTAACTAAGTATGCCATGGCAATAAACTCAGGGTCCTGACCTGCCCTGTGCATTCCACTGAAGTTGATACACTCAGCTTTCCGCTAGAAGGCTCCACACTTCCGCGCGTCCCATCGAGAGCCTGCATATTGTGATTTTCCAATTAAACTTTATGAATGATTAATGCCTCAGTCAATAGCGACCGGAAGCGGCGCTCGTACACGCCTATAACAAATGAACATAAATATCACGTCGGGGATGGAGCAGATCCGCTTTATAATAAAAAAAACTCATCGCACAAATTTTAATCATCAAGTTTTACATGCAAAAATGTAAAAGTATGCCGTTACATGTATTTGCTAACATTTTGTGTGTAAAAGTAATCGCAGTAAAAAAATCCCGTGGCCTACAGAGTTTTAAGCAAACTTACTTTATAAAGTAATAGAGGTTTATCAACTTTTAATTAAAACAATTATTTACTAAATAGAGAAATTATTTATTCAATAAATTTACGTGTTGTTTGAATAGGTATTTCAGCTTTAGCTCAACAAATAATTACTGAACACTCTCATGAAAAAATATTTTTCTTTTATGCAAATTATAAGGTGTGCATACGAATAATTATAAAGCGAAAATCGCAATTGTACTCGTTAAATTGCCATTCGTGGCAAGTAAACGTTGGCAAATGTCGTGCAAAGAATAATTACTTGATTATAGGTAAAGACAAAATGCGTTAATTGTACAGTACATACTGTTAAAATGCCACGAGAAATTTATTTTCCAGGTTTGAATGTTTTTTTCAAACATAAAAAAATTAAATGTCAGTCAGTAGTTAGTAAAGTAATTGTTTTTATAACTTCGTAATTGAGAGACAGAAAAATTGTCGTGCTTATAAGTGTGATTACTTTTATATATAGTAAATTTTGTTAAAGTGCCTTGCATATATTTTTTTTACCAACTAATTTTTTTTTGACTGTTGAATCAGACAGAGAAAGAAAGTAGTAGTTTCCATTATATTCCCAAAAATGCAATTAATACTGACGGTCTTCCTATCAGATCAATTGAAGTGATATTGTGGTATTTTTTTAAATTTATTGTTCTATAACGCCTAAATCCTTTTCTTCTTCGTAGTATCAATCCGGTGGGTTGGTTTGCAGCAACAGAATTTTGCATCTCGATCTTCGTTCCTCTCGGTCCTCCGCAACCCTTTTCATCTCAGCATAAGCACTAAAATTCATGTCCTCGAATACCTGCTGCAAATACTCCCGTCTAGGGCGCTTTCTACAGTTTCTACCCTCAACCATCCCCTCCACAATATCGTGAAGAAGACCATCGTGGCGCATGATGTGACCGATCCATCGGGCTCGCCTCTCTGAGATGGTTCTTATTAGTTGCCTATCTTCCTTGATTATTCTGAGAATCTCATTGTTCGTGACGTGGTCTCTCCAGGAAATTCCGAGAATTCTTCTGTACGACCACATCTCAAAGGCCTCTAGTCTTTTTTTATCACTTTCAGATAAGCACCATATCTCACAGCCGCACATTAAGATGCTCCAAGCAAGGAAATACTATTTGACTCAAGAATTTTGGCTTTTTTATTGAAAGCTAGCCTTGCTTGATGTATTCGACTGTTGACTTCTTTTTTTGTTCTGCCATCCCAGGTGATTGTACTTCCAAGGTATACAAATTCTTTTGCATCTTTTATATGATAGAAAAAATATAAATGGAGTAATAAATGTTTTCTTAATATTAATTTTTGTACATATATTTTTTTCTATTTTTTTGCTTATAACGAGAAAAGGTATTTTGACGTAGTTTTCACAAAAATATCCCTTTTAAAAATATGTATTATATATTCAGATTATTGTCTATATAAGTGGAACGTTTATAAAATAAGATAAAACTAGTTTAAATTTAACCAGGTTACTTTTAGTATTTTTGTCAGATAAATGGTTAGGGGGCTAGAGATTGTTAAACTAACATAACAAATAAATCAACTACTATCAAGATCACTATTGAAAAAAATAACTGCTATATAAACACAATATATACGAGTATCTCAATTCGTTTGATTATCAAATTTTAAGATTTAGGAACGACCGCCTATTTTTTAATGAATTTAAATCCTAAATATAAAGTATAATAAACCATTCATAATATATACTAAGTACAATGTATAATTAATATAGTAAATTATGAATGTTCTTCACCACATTATTACGAAGATTCTTCTTAGTGAGGTAGTGCTAAATAAAATATATGTATTACAAATTTACTAATAGAACAATATTTTAAAACATTATTTTGATAAATTAAATTAAAATAATTATGAAAAATATTATTGATCATCTCTTGAAATTCAATTGCTCAGACAACTTGTTGGCCGAAGAATGAAATCCCGTAGTGATATTAAAATGAAAGCTATTTCTCGTAGTGAAGACGAGTATTAAGAGAAACTTTTCACGTCGCCGGGTGCGCAGTGTGCACTGCGCACTGAAGGGAAAGGGCAGACGTCCTGAAGGATATTTTCATATTACAACACCGGTCTCCGCACGTAGGCAAAGCAAAACCTCTTTCACGGTTCAAGAGTTCGAGAGGAAATGGGAATAAGTGAGAAAAATATAAAAAGGGTTGGGTTATATCCGGTGAGAGTCGGGCGGGCGGCTACGGTCAGGGGCGGCGGCGCCCATTTGAATGGACTCTGGAAGTCTGGCCAAATATTTACGACACTTTCTTTTATTTCTCTCTTTTTGGACCGTAGATCTTCTGAGCTGGATGCCAGCATTAAAGGCACTATTGCGAAACAGTTGAGATGCATACTACTATCGCTTACATGAGAAGAACATGGAATACTTGAAATACGCCATAAAAAATGTTTTAATGTTTTTCCAACTTTTTTACTGAGTGGTTTATTATATTAAGAGTTTCTCTTCATTAATGTTTACTACTCTTATATTCACTGTTGCACGGAGGTTTTTTTTTTAACTACGAGTAAATTTATATGAATACCTTCTTCATCAGGCCTCTTACTGCTATTATTCTGATGTTACAATTTCTTCAATATAATTTACACAAATATCTTTTTCATATCTATATGCTCTCGTTTTTTTATCACCACTATTAGTTTTCGATTGATAAACTCGTATTTTTAAGACAGTCTTTAAAACAATTAAATAAATAAATATTTTTTATTTCACACATTTAACTATAGATCTATTTTAAATATTAATGAGTGTTTCGAAGCGATAGACACACGAATTCAAGATACAAAGGTTTATTAATTGCAATAACATAAGCAGTTACTCACGGTAATAAAACAAAATATACAATATCAGTTTATTTATAAAGTTTAGGAATATCACAAATTCACAATTCAATTAATTAATTTATGTACTTGAAATTATAAATATGAATTTGTATATAAGTATTTAGTAAATTAACAATAAAATATATTTACTTAGCCACTAGTGCCATAATAAAAATTTTACGAACAATAATTCCAAGCAAATACAGAAAAAATCAAAATTGAAATTAAACAGAATAGAAAGAAAATATAAATCGGCATGTGCAGATTATTATTATTGCACTACTCAGTGAGAGGAAGCACCGGCTTCCCTCTAGATGGCCACGTGAAGGCGCATCCAGTGCCCCTCCAACAGTGAGTCCCACCTATTCGCCCACACAGCGACCATCGCGTTGGGACTGCCGCAAACGCACAATTAATATAATATATATTATGATATGTGAATTTTAAAAAAAATTAATTGTTGCTGTATTGTGCTAAACTGCTCGTATATTGCATTTTTTGTTGTTGCTGATGTTAAAGCATTTTTTTTATGATTTACGAGTATTTTCAGCATTTATTTCAGAAACAGAAGAGCATACGAGTAAAAAGCGCTGTTAAGAAAATAAGGTTACTTTAAAATATGATAATATAAAACTTTTAAATATACATAAAATTATTTTCAACGCGTCAATTCAAGCAGAAAAATAACGGCAGAAGTGCGAACCGCGGACCTTAAAATTCACTAAGCATCTCAAATTGCCGAATTCGTTAGCTAGTAAGGGATGCAAACAAATTCGGCAATTTTGGATGCTTAGTGAATTTTTGTTAATCCCACTTCTGCCGTTATTTTTCTGCTTGAATTGACGCGTTGAAAAGAATTTTATTTATAGTATACGTATATTTAATTAATAATAATATTGTAATATAGTCAAAGATCTATAAAAGTAGACTAGAATATTGAAATAATAAAATAATATTCTAATAAATATGAAAAAAAATCCATATAATCAAGCAATGGATCTGCATCAATTTTTAGTGAAAAATTATATTAAGCTTGATTTTGCTATGATAATGTTTTGCGCGTAGCCCTTTAGAAATTAATTTTTGAGTATAAAACTATTTATTAGTATTCCAAAACGATCTTGTCTACTGTATATATATTAAAAGATAATTAAATAGTCAGCGATGGTGTTGGAAAGTACACAAAGGTACTCTTCAATCTCACTCCATTGATAAACTCGAATGCATTGATCAGGCTAGGTAATGGATAATGCGGTAGAGTCAAAGTCCGCATTACACGGATTCGATTGCGATTACAAAGTTTCGGTGGAGGTGGCTGCGCGTTTGGGCTTTCGTTCCAAGAACCAGATGTCGGGAAGTTTAATCAAGTGACCCATCTGACTGCAGGCCAGTCCTGCGGGCCTAGTCCCGCCCACCGCCCACCACCCACCGCCCACCGCCCACTAGTCTCACCCAGCCGCCCTTCGCAAAGTCGCAATGAATCTCTGAGTCCACATTTCTAACTTGCAGATGCTGTGGTGGATCTCTACATTATTTACAGTTTGTATAATAGATGTAAGAGTTGAACGTTCATCTTTCCAAAAAATATGCGTTATAGTGAAGAGATATGACTTATTAACGATAAACTATGATTGCACGCGATTCTCATTCGAAGTTTAATTGACTTATAAAAAAAAGTTCTAGTAGCAATCCGTGCTCGTAGCCATCTAACTTTATACGGGGTATGTTGGGATACAATGAGTTGAGAACTAGAAAAGATGTGTGCTTGAGTATACAATTTCTTTCGGCTATTGCGAGGCGTTTTCAGAAATCCAGATATTTTGTTGGAAATCGGTTTGTTTGTCCCTGAAAATTATTTAAGGATAAGGATAATATTAAGCACATATTTTTTTGTTCTTTCTAGAAGTTATACTAGCCTGCCAGACACTATGCCTCTTGGGAGAGTGATCAGACTGTTCAACCATATCTCCTCGAATATTGATATATTCCACTTGAAAGAAGCCCAGTTTGACATAAGCTCCACGAATTTATTTATCAAAGTAATTTCGTATAGTTTTCTGTATAGCGATCTTTGGAGACTTTTTAAGAATTGTTGTTAATAATCATAAATACCTATATTTATAAATTGTTTCTGTTGTATTATATCTTATTTCAGGATCGAATCAAATAAAATTTGTAATGTTTCTGAAAGGAATGAAATAAATAAAATTGAGAAATTGAAAAATCTAGTGTTTTCTATTCCAGATGGTTTTTGTGGAAATACGAGTACTCAATTTAGTTTAACTGCACTAGCGCTTCTAAATGGGTTACCGGCTTACTTCGATCATGGATCGCTGTGTTGGAAAAATTAAACTAGCATAATACAATTAAAACTTTTTGTTAAACATTAAATTTCATAAAAGAAATGAAAGATCCCTTGATATTCAGGAATTACTTCGACCCCTGATCCTCCAGTTTTTTCACCCCTCGGCCGCCCACTTTTCTCTCCCGTCCACAATGAATCACCGACCTCGTGGGCTGCTGCTGCACCACATCTCCCGCCCTCGATGAAACACTGCATACATTTTTCTCAACAATTTGTTACAATGTGTATTTACTTGTAAGGGGTGCCTTGTAAAAACACCTTTTAAAAATTCTACAGAGGCCCTTAACCAGAAGTATTCAACCATTGTATAACAATCCCCCTTTTCTGTATCTCTCTGTTAGCAGAATAAAGAACCCCCTATAGCTCTGTAGTAAAGGTGAATTATAAAATAGGATGTAACATTTCTTTATTAGAGCTTAAAATAAGTTAAAGCAAAATAAAAAAATCACTGTCAAAACCTCTTCAACGTAGTTTGATAAAGTCATATTTTTTTGTGTAATGTCGTGACGGAACCTATTTACTATATATATATGTCGGTCGGTACGAAATTTTTTAAGTTTGAGATTGAAGCAATAATTATCTTTAACCTCTGCTGTCAAAACCTGACTATCGATGCGGTTTTTTTTTGTTGCAAGCTGATATAAGATTATGTTTATTTGCTGATATAGTTTTTGTGTGTGCTGCGTATAACGAACAAAATATGGTAACATTTTGTGAGGGATGCTCATGCCAGAAAAATAACATTTTATTTGGTTTTATCTGGATAGGACCATTACTTATTAGAAACACTGTCAGTTTGTTAAGTAAAAGGTGTCCACCAGAAAAAACCTACTCCGAAAAGTGGCAGGAACGAAGTGGGGAGCCCAACCAAATCTGATCCGCATGCAATTGCTCTAGGACTCTGTTTCATTGCTGGCGGGTATGCCTTGCTAGTATGGGTGAGGTCTGCCCATGCCAAGAAAGTGGATATTGCTCTGAATGAAACGTGCCAGGTGGTTACGGGGTGTCTAAAACCTACCCCAATATCAAAGCTATATCAACTTTCGGGCATCGCCCCACCAAAAATACGACGAGAAGTCACCACTAAGAAGGAGCTAACCAAAGCAACCCACGACACACTCCACCCTATGTTTGGGTATCAAAAGATAACCACACGGCTCAGAATCAAGAAGAAGTTTCTACAGTTGACAACGGAACCGGTGATACCTAAGGCTACCCTGCGGCTGAACATGTGGAGAAGAGCAACTAAGGGGGAATACTTGGATTGCCCCGAAAGAGGACCTAGCCCCTGGACACGACCAGGAATGATGAATTGGTCTAATGAATTGCAAACTCGGTTATAATACAACCTACGAAATAACATACATATATTATTAATGATTATTGAAAATATTAGAAATTTATTGTAGAGTATTATGACATACTGTAGTTTATCCCGTAGCGGTTAGAGTGCTTCTGAGATAGATCGACTGACGGATTGCTAGGCATAAATCTCGGGTTAGCTCTACTTGGAACGGCTAAGAACTTGTTTTTAATAAAGTGTTATCTGAAAAAATTGCTTTTGCAACTCTCGAAGTGCATATCGCGGTTGGTGCATTAATCAGATCTTTAAAGAGATAAAACAGTGAAAAGCGGAGAAAGTAAAAAGATGCACAGTGAAAAATTTTCCGGTTGAGCCATTTCAAAGAACCAAAAAGTAAAGGCCTCGGATACGTCGGGGTAATCATTCGATCTTTAAAACGGATTTTAAATGCATCCAAAAATGGACCTTCGGGTACAGTTTATTTTTTTATGTAAACACATACAGGAGAATACCGACAGATGATGATAATTAATATAATTCACAATTCTATGTGTAAATTCTGTGGAATTCTATGACGCTTCTTATTCGTAGTATCAAACCGGTGGATTGGTTTGCAGCAACAGAATCTTGAAATTTAATGACGCTTACCATGCTAGATATGGCTGAGCACTGCACGTGGAGTGATGGATCCGCTAATATCATAAACTGCAGCCCGAGATTCACGCATCATCCTTATTATTACAGGAATGGTGACAGGAATGTCGTCTACCACCAATTGGATTAATACCCTACGACACACCTTCTCAAGGATCAAATTCGCACCTACCGAGTGGCTTTACAGCATCGACGTCGCCCACTTTTGGGCAGACAGGATCTGACCCTGTTGTTTCGACCGATTAGCCATATACCGGAATGGTCTTTGGAACGTCAACCACCAATTTTGAGGGTATTTTACAGCTCAGAGATAGTTTTTTTTTTAAATCTCCATCGGAGATCGAACCCACGACCTTTGGCTTGCAAAGCAAATTCTTCGACCACTCGAGCCATACCCGCCGGCAAAATAATGTCTTGGAACGATGCATTGGAACGACTGGAGGCAATATGTGGTAACCATATTCCAGGATAGGAAAAGCTCAGTTGCTTGTATGGATATTTGAACCGCCAATGTATTTTTTAGATTAAAGACCGGCATACACGATGCATAAAAACAATATTTATCAATATAATGTTTTTAGTATTTAATATCTTAGTGGGTAAAGTACATTTTGTTTCAATTATTTTGCAGCACGATCAACCACAAAAACCTCAATCTCTAGTTAAAATATAAATTTTTCATTCGAGTACCTTAAGCAACGAAAAACATTATATCGTCTGCCCGGTGGGGATTTATTTACATTAAAAAATAAATTACGTCTGACGTTTCGCGACCGAACAGAGGGTGTTTTTTTTTTGCCTTTCCGTCCCACAAGAGACGTTAATAATTTCTCGTTAAAGGTCACATTTGTTTCACTCGGTTCTCTAAGTAATTCCTTCCCTCAAGAGTGGCAGCCTCAAAGAAAAAGTTTAAATAAACCTTTAGGAGTTTAGAACTTGGAGACAAAAATTTAATCAGCGTGCCCTTTGTCCGCTACGAGTGCGCCGTTACATGAGTAGACAGTGTTGCCAACTGTAATCAATAATTTTAAATACTATTTTCAATTCAATAAATTTGCCGGCAGGTATAGCTCAATGGTCAGAGCGTTTGATTTGAAAGCCAAAGGTCGTGGGTTCAATCCCCGACGAAGATTACAAAAATAACGATTTCTGAGCTCTAAGATTACCCCCGGTTGGTGTGAATTTGATCCCTCACGCAGTCATAGTCTATTAATCAAAATTGGTGGTAGACTAAAGTCGTCCCGTGAAGACCACCCATTCATAGTAAATTCCTGTAATAATAAGGATGGTGCGTGAATCTCGGGCTGTAGTATATGACATTGGCGGATCAACACTACGCATGCAGCGCTTAGTCATATGCACCATGTTAAGCGTCATAGAATTCCACAGATGAGATTTCAGAATTACTATTATCATCTGTCGGTATTCTCCTGTATATGTTTAACGTAAAAAAATTATAAATAATATGTAATATAGCTTCCTAGCACTTGCAATCTTCCCTCCTTTACACAAGCATATTTTTACCACTTATAAAAACGATTGAGATGAGTATTTGACGTAGTTTTAACAAAAAAAATGTATTATCAATAGATTTTTTGTTAAACTTGTGATTTGGTTAGATTAATTTCAGGATTAATAAAGGCACAATAAGCTGCATAATATGACTGAAATAGGTAAAAACATTAATTAGGTTTAAGATTATCAATGGATTATGTAAATCGCGCCATTTTGTTTCTTTTGACCTACCACGTATCCGCTCCCTTTTATGTGACAGCATTATAGTTCGTCAAATGGCCGACATGTGTTCTGAAAGCGCTGCGACTGTTCGATTCAATTTCTGCCCGGGTCCCGTCAGATATAGTTATTCACTGTTTGTGGCCCGAATACCGAATTATGTCAATTTTTAACAAACAGATAATAAATAATGTGCTTATCGAAAAGTTCTTTTGTTTCAAGACCTGCTCCCCATCCATTCACCACGCGTTTCGATGACAATTACAGTGACATGGAGTCGCCTTTGATGACCGGGGAATGTCAATTATTATTATATATATTTTGTGTTGGTTACTTGTTTATTTTAATATTCAAGTAGAGTGATTCCTCTATAAATTATTTAACTGTGTAATTTAACAGCATTTTTCTTCTTTTTGCGCCATTAAAATAGTTCAATGCTGGCAGCTCTTCCACGCAAGTCTTCCGACCCGGGCGAAGCAGCAGTTACTAAGGAAAAAAACGAACCGTTTTAACTTAAATTGGTTTCGTACGATACATACTCGACTAATAATAAGAGCTGTGTATTGCGAGCGGCGGAAGGAGATTGGACAAGTTTTTGGTTAAGGCTTCTGCGCGAGAGCGAGCCTGATAATAATGCAAAATGCCGAGAATTGGAAAAAATAGATAGGCTCGCATTTAATTATCGGAATAGAGCTTTTAAACGTTGGATTTTCGATAAAGTCTCATTTTTATTTCGTTCTCGTACTCATACAAGAATTACTCTAATGACATAAGTGCATCAAAAGTCTACACAAAGCGATTTGACATTTTTCAATATGTCAAATATTTCGTCGATAATTGTTTTTCTCACCCTCTGACCGTATTTTATTGTTTTTATTAGTTGTATTACTTTGTATAATAAAACGATAACGTTAATTGTAACACTTTTAGTATTATTTTCAAAGAGTTATACCGATTGCGCAATATTTAATGAAATTGTGAAATATTTTCGTAGATTATATTACATGAATAACATCAAAATTACAAATACTATAAATATAACTTGATCAGTGTAAGAATGTCAAAGAAAGAAAACGTTGTTTAAATATTTCAAATAAATAAAAGCAAATTTTAATTTCATAATAATTTAATTCAAAACTTAGACGTTGCACGATTAAGTAACCTGAGTGTCAGTAAATATATTTAAATCCAATGTATCAGTACTTTTTAATATAATTATTAGAACGGCATAAAACAAAATAATAATAATAGATAGGTATTACTAACTTATTTATAATGAAATTTCCACTGTGTGGACACTTACCTTGCGGAAGACTCTGCTTCGAAGATAATTGACAAAATCAAGGAAGTTAGATAGATGGAGTCAATGTTTTAATAACGATCACCAAATTTACACAGAAACTAAATTGCCGTTTCGCAGTTCTGTTAGCTCATATTGTCTTATTCCTTTTCCCAGAACATCTGTATCCGGAGGTCCACACGGGAACGTAGATGATTTCTGAGAGCCTCCAAGGCAAGCTCCATCAACATCCTTTGGGTATCAATCTCGAATAATCGTCAAATATTACTAGCCAATCAAGTATAAAGCCGGCCTCGCTTCCAAAAAACTAGGGGCTATTATGTAGATCCCGTCGGTATTTCAACGATAAACAACTTATTTTATATAAAGGACAATCCGACCTTTCCTTTAATATGGCAGTCAACTTTTGGTTGGAACTTCAATAGAATGGCAATTTGTTTGATAATTAATAACAATCTTACGTCTAACCTAAAATCAATAGAACATAGCTGTAATATTGGTTCACTTAGTCTTTTCTACAGTTATTACCACAGTCGCTGCTCTTCAGAACTTTAAGAACTATTTTCTCCTGCACTCACCCACAACCGACAAACACTTAACACATTATTACAAATTTTATTTAAGTGTACGTGATCATATACTAGTGAATAAATGAATTCTTCGAGTTAAAGTTTGTGTAAATAAATAAAGTAAGATAAATGTTCCATTTCTTCAGACAAAAGAAAAAAGAACATTCCTGTGTGATTGGAATGGTTTTCCAATGACTAATAACCCTTTAAAGTGTACTTGAAAACGTTTAAATGGAACTATTTTGATATATATATTTTTTTAATATTTACTATACTATACCCTACTACATATTCATTACAGCTGCAAATCTTTAACTTCAAAAATATCAATGTAAGCGTATGGTGGATTTTGAAAACGAGTAATTGCGTAGATTACTGAAAATACGATGGCTTAATTTTGTCAGAAATGACGAGAGATATAATATAAATAAGAAGCATTTTTTTTCGCCTTAGTTACGCCGTGCAGTGAAGACGTCTATACCGACGCTCTTGTTTTAAACAATAAATCGCACTTAAAAATAAAACTTATAAACATTCTCTAACACCATCTGAATCGTCATCAAATTCTCTACAAAACGTGCATTATGGTTTATATGCATCTTTAGCGATCGCTCGTTAAACAGCATCGACGCGCAACATCTTTGGCGGAAGATCTCGTGACGTGCCGATGTCGGCCATTTTTTATTTTATTTATATCTCCATGGCAACTCATATGAATCATTTTTCTTGTACGAAATTCTACGCAGAAAAACAATTTGCGTTGTGGTTGATGATAGTTTGAAAGATCAGATTTTTTGGACCGAATGTTGGCCGGAATAAGCTGACACCCAGCTAACCTCATCAGATCAAGCTGGTTAGGGCACTCTATTGTCCTGGAGGTAGTAAATGCCCTCCTAAGGCGGATGAACCTTAATGGTCAACGGCATTAGGATGTGGAAATAAAGGAGAAAATACCACATTAAAGGTCCTCAAGACATCCCGCGAATCAGCAAAAAAATGATTGCATCTCAAGTAAAATTTTCCGGAGATAAAATAGTCCCCCAATCGGATCTCCGGGTGGGGACTGCTCGAGACAAAACAACCAAGACAAATAAGAAAAACCTTCAGCCAACAAGATATGCCACCAACTGTAGCAGGACTGTAGCGCTTATGCTGAGCTGAAAAGGGTTGCGGAGGACCGAGAGGAATGGAGATCGAGATGCAAGATTCTGTTGCTGCAAACCAATCCACCGGATTGATACTACTACGAAGAAGAAGCAAATAAGAATTTTTTCAAACTATAAACAGTAAAGACGAAATGGCTAGGACAGGTACTTTTGAATGTCAAAGAAGAGCATAAGCTACATTTTTGACCACTGAGCACGCATGGTTCTGGAAAGTCAACAAGAACTATACATAAAATGTGACTCGACCGAACTACGGGAGGCAAAGGCTGACATGAGACGAGGCAAAGATCATGGCGGTTTTGTAGGGGCAGTTTGTGACCGTATTCTTTAGATGGGAAAACGGATATAAAAATTATCGTGCAATTACTACTTCAGTTCTTTCGAAACTACTCGTACTGTATAGAAAAAGATCAAAAAGTATTTAAATATTATTTATTGTTTAATTTTAATCAGAAGGTTTAAGTCACCTTGAATTTAAAAATTGCACAAAAACGGTGAACTTGCAAGCGGTACAAAACTTTTTGTTCCTTTCTTATATTAAATATAAATATATAATCGTGTCGGAAACAACAGGGTCAGATCCTGTCTGCCCAGAAGTGGGCAACGTCGATGGCGTTCCTCCCGGCCATCATCAGGTCTTCCTGAGTTGAGAAGGTGTGACAGGGTCTGCTCCACGCCGCGGTCACATTTAGTCGGTCCGCTGTAAAACTGCCAGGCTTTCATTTGTGTTCTCGTCTTGCATACTCTGGTCCGATGTCTGTTAAGGGACCTCTATATTCCACCACTGGTGGTGTCTATGGGCTAGATCCTCTTTCGGAGCAATCGAAGCATTCCCTCTCAGTTGCGCCTCTCCACATGATTAGCCGTAGAGTGGCCTCAGGTAAGAATACGTCATACGAAATGCTTTATCCTTGTAGATAAGTAAACGATGAAAAAAAAAATTGGAACGAATAAAAGTATGTTGTTAATAAAAAATAAATAAAGTAGAAGTAAAAATATATATTCTTGAAAATACATACACAAAGTAAACAATGGTAGAACGGCCGTTTTCATAATTTTCCTAGATCACCTGGGGCATAATGGGTTAGAGCGCATTCCAGCTGAACGTTGTAAGTTTCTTCTATTGACTTAAATAAAGAATTCTAATCTGAATTGGTAAGTTCTCGGAGGGTTCCATGTTTTGACGTACTTTCTCCGAACAACCAAGTCAATTTGTAATTCCTCTACGTCCTTAGCTCCGACATAAAGAATAAACGAATGCTCATTATTTTTTTGTGTTCCAAGAAAAAAAATAATGCTTGGGAATTTATTAATACTTGGAACAACGGCTTATAATTCTGAACGAATCAAAAACAGAAAGGAAAATTTCTTGTGATTATGTGATATGTGCTAATATGAATTACGGATACAATAAAATTATGAATATTATTTGAATGATAGTTTATATTACATTTTAGTATTTTTTTCCGTAATTACCACGGTCATTGCTCTTCGGAACCAAGAAGACTGCTATGGATCCTGTATCTTTCGACGGTTGTTCTCTTCCAAAAGCCAGCTCCATCAACATGCTCTGATTATCAATCTCGAATAATGTCAAATATTACGACTCAATTAAGTATAAAGCCGGTCTCGCTTCCAAAAAAAGTACGTGTGTTATATAGATCACGTCGGTATTTCAACGATGTATAACTTCTTCTTCTATATAAAGGACAAATCCGACCTATACTTGAATACGGCAGCCACACTTGGATTGGATACAAACTGCAAATAAAGAATGGCACAAGGGCACATAAAATATAGTATTCGTATTAATAATATCACAGTTGCTTCAGTATTTACATATTTAGTGTCAACGACCTCACTTTTGATAAAAGTAGAGACAACACGGACCGCCAATAATTAGGTTTTGTGACAATAACACCACGTAATAAGTGCATGAAATTTGACACAAAGAACACAAGGTTTCTTATCCCATGTCAGCTCTGCCTCCCGCACCTCCGCCGAGTACATTCTATGTAAGGTTCCCGACGGTCTTCCAGGATGGCACAACCCTTGAGACTTGAAGAAAAGTCAACTGTAGCTTATGCTCTTGTTCGGAATATTTAATAAATGTACCTCCTTCTACTACATTTCAATATTACAACTGAATGATAAATTATCATTATTTTGTGGACATATATTTTTCTGGACTGTGATTTATCTGCCTAGCAAGGTAATTCCTTTTTTAAAGTAGACTTTAAGCCTTCTACAACAAGATATCTTAATCATTTGATCAAATAATTTAAGTATAATACTAACTACTGGTAAATGTTAATTGATTTTTCAAGTTATTCTAAGAATATTATTTATCAATATGTTTTAGCAATTTCTCTGATTCTTCTCTAATTGAAAAGAAAAATAACTAGTGTTCGTTTTGAGTTCAACTGTGTTTATTAAGTTTCAAGTGAACTTTACTTAAGATGCGATCTTGGAGTTTAATTAAACGAATCTTGGAAACAGAAGATTAAGATGTTTTTTGTGATATAAGTGACCTGTGCGATCCTGCAGGGAACCGCGATTCAGTCCCGCGAGACGTGGCCCGCGCTGCCTGAAATGTGTTTTCCATATCCGATAAGTGCGCCGTAAAACAGGAATACTTGACTCCGAGCTCCAACAAAGGCAAACAATCATAAGGGAATTATATTAAATGCGAAGTAACTTTTTCACTATCGGAATAAAATTCAGTTTTCAAAATATATTATTTCCTTTTTGACTGAGCATTAGGTTATGTCATAGCAATGATCTGAAATTTCTTTTTGCATGTTTATGGACCGAACATTCCCGAAACACTTCTTTTTGCACGATCAGTGACGTAATCAACACTGTGAGTAGATAGTACTTAGATGCGTCACCATTAAGGAATATTTTATAACATTTTGCTGTAGAAATAAACAGATTTACAAAAAAGTATTATATTTTTGTTTCCCATTTAAAAGTTGATTTCCAATGTATTTGATATAAATTTAAATAAATGTTTATGTAATAGAAATTCTACATTTTGAGTTGATATAAGCTTGATATAGCACCTTTAGTCTGAGGTCGTAAAGCCTCGAAAAACGGTCTTTTGACTCTTATTTTTGTTCGTTCGCCTGCCATGCACATCTAATGTTAATCTTAATTGTATAATGTTGCACGGCGTTTGCATGTGCTATTTTATTTGTTATGACAGTAGGCCCATTTCATGTTGGTACCACTGTCATCTTGAATTCGTTATTTCTGCCATGACGATTGGCAGCGTTGAGATGTCAGAGCACGCGGTCAGTTGACAGTTGAAGCACGTGACCGTTAGGGAGCACGCCTAAGGGCGCTCGCTATAACGGGCGACGTTTTTGACAAATAAAACATGATAACATGTGAAACGGAAACAAGTTGTTATTGCATTGTGAACCTGATCCTGCATCCTGTCATCCAGTAAATCGATATCCAACTTTGACAACAACAGAGGAGGATATCAGAGTAATAATTGTAAAATTACAATGTGTAAAGGTCTCAGGCTGAGATTTTTTTATTATTTACACAGAACAGTTAATGAATCAATTGTAAAGTAACAATCATTTGAAACACATCATCATAACAAATATTTCATTTTTCTCTAGTGTGGTGCATAAATGAAAAGTCTAGTAAAGTCTTTGGTTTTTAACTCAACTAAAAAAATCTGCACATACGGCTACTCGTTATGCCACAAATATTACTTGTTTATAAGATCTGAACTCTTGTCGTCCCAAAGCGTTATTTAAAACTACATATATACTTACACAACATTTTTTATTTATTTGTTTGATATCCAGCATCAATCATGACAAAATTTAATATCAGTTAGAGAACATGGCAATAAAGAATAATGTAATAAATTTACTTATTAAATGGAATAGCAAAACAGTTTAAATTTTGTAAACCTTAAAAACGTGTTCCAAGAATCATAAAAGTTATAAGATTAAGCAATAAAAATATGAAACATCTTAAAAAATATTTCTACAAAAAATAAGGAAATATTATAAGATACCTTGCAGCGACCTCTATATGGTTATATTATATATGGCTCTGCTATCGAGTATGTACACAACTATATATCTTCACCGTATTAAATAAATTTCTAGAACACTATCTTGAAAACTTACTAATAATATGTCTTGTAAACATTTTATAAGAATAAAGAGTCAGGAAATTACACAACAAAGAGCAGTAAAATAATGTATTCATCTCTCATATGTAATAAACAGGTTCCCAGAATATAGAGTGACGAAATTAAGCTACAAAGAAAGATGAAAATCTAGAAACAGAAGAAAATCTTATACGGCACTTTGCGTCTACGTCCAAAACTGTTCTCACGTACGGCGGCAGTCGGACAAAAAGCTCCACCGAGATTGGTGTGAGGCGCCGCGACGCTGCGGATTGCAATCTCCCTGCGCGCTTTCAGACTCCAAAGCTCTCAGCTTGGACGAAAAAGCTCAGGAAAGCTTGTGTTATTACGTTGTTTGTATTCCAAAAACTAGGCTTAGTAAAATATATATATGTGTTGTAAATGAATAATAATTTCGTGGTATAAGATTTGACAATTTTATTTTTCGTCAAGAATCCATTTTTAACATGTTCATCGCCAACACCGTTTTTTGTAAAGTGACGGAAAATATTTTTGTGGTATTAGGTGTTAAGGCCGCATCGGACATTCATATAAAGCAGCTGGTATGGAGCGCGTGGCTGACAGCGCAAAACGAAAAGTCAAATTTATGTATGTCGTGTCGGCCACCGGTGGCCGACGCGGCGTGATTGTAATGTATCAGTGTCGCCCACCAGTGGCTAATATGGCGATGAACGTGTTAAGGGTTTTTGTGGTCGTGTTAGTATTTCAAAAATGTTTACAAAAATAAAATTAAAGACTTCAAACAAAAAAATGGCCATTTATTTAAAGTATAAAAATTATGGAATTCTTCGAAGAAATGTCAATTGCGACAATTAATTTTTTTTTTTTTGTATTCTATCTTACTAAGTTATTAGACAAATAATTTGCCTTTTGTATAAAGCTTTTATCCTTAATTGAAATGCACAGTCACCTCAAATTGACGCCATAATGTTTTGTCAGTTACTATAGCCTTGTAGGAAGTAATCATTGAAAACTAAATCTTAACCGAATACTATCTATAAAGCAGCTGTAGTATCCAATGCATATTTGGGTGTTTATTGATAAAATTATTAATAAAAAACCTTTGATCAGTTGAATAGCTCGATGCTTAAGAGGTTTGATCCTAAAAGGTGGCTAACCCGAAAGAAGAAGTAAAATAGTATGAAAAATAAAAATCTAGGATTTATTGTGCTCGTATTATAAGAAGAATTAAATCTTAAGCAACTGTTGTCTTGTTTAACTTAAGGGACAACTAATAAGAGTTGTACAATTTCTATTAAGTAAAATGAAGTTTCCACTCATTTATTATATTTGTGATAACCACCATATGTTATAAAATTTATTATGATAACACTGTAACATAATAAAATGACATCCCCCGTCCTTAAAAAAGGTGACAAGTCTCAGGTTCGTCACGTGGCCGCATAGAGGAAAAATGCAGGAGTAGGTCGCAAAGCAAAGAACTTATTTTTGAAGCACAATTCGCATTAATTTTTAATAAAGACTTGATTTCCTCGTCCGACCGGTACGTGACGTTTCGCCGCCGGGACGAGAGTTAACCGATGACTGTCGGAACACTGTGACATGCAGCGCCGCCCAGATAACCATGCAAAAAAACAAATTATAGATGTCAGTTGAACCAACATGAAATGGAGCAACTGTTATAAAAAATAAAATGGCGTATGCAAATGCTGTGTAATATTATATAATTAAAACTTACACTATTAGATGTGCATGTCAGGCGAGCGAACAGAAAATAAGAGACAAAATATCGTTTTTCGAGGCTTTACGGCATCAGCCTAAAAGAGCTATATCAAGCTGATATCAAAGATTGTATTAATTTTAATAAATATAATATCAAATCATCATATTGATATTAATATTTGTTTATGAAAACATTAAAATTGCTATGAAAATCAACAAAATTAGTTGCGGGGCGCCAAAAGTGATTTCAAATAGGAAATATAATGCTTCCTTGCATACGACTTGCATATGACATAGGTCACGTTGGTGAGCTGTTGTACTCATAAATTAGAAAACGATATTATGTACTGTAAGCCTCACTTGTAAAGAGTCGGCGGGTATAGCTCAATGGTCAAAGCATTTGCTTTGCAAGTCAAAAGCCGTGGGTTCATTCCCGACGGAGATTTAATCGATTTCTGAGCTCTACAAAACATCCCGGTTGGCGTGAATTTGATTCCTCACCCGTAAAACGCCAGTCATAGCTTATTAATGAAAATTCGTGGCAGACGAAAGTAGTCCCGTGAAGACCACCCATTCATAGTAAATTCCTGTAATAATAACGATGATGCGTGAATCTCGGGCGATCTATGATGTTGGCGGTTCAACACTCCACATGCAGTGCTTAGCCATATGCACTATGGTAATGTATGGTCATATAATTCCATAGATGAGACTTCAGCATTACTATCACTCTGACGGTATTCTCCTGTATGTGCTTACATAAAAAAGTCACACAGAATGTCTGTTTACAAAAGAATAAAGGATGAAGTGTGCGAGGTGAAATGGATCTCAAAGTGAATGCTAACAATATAAACAAACGGGTAATTCAATATGCAACCGGCGACTCCCCGTGCGAGGTTTGCGTGCATTAAGATGCCATCTCCGGGAAGCTTCTTTTTTGCTTTATTCCCGTGACTTATTCAGCTTTTATATTTGTGGCGTTGAAAAACACAGCGCTGAATGCTTTCTTTGATATGACTCTTAACCTTGCTCTAGAAATATAAAGAGTGAGAGATAAAATTTATAACCTAGAAAAGTCTTTCAACAAAATAAAAAAAACGCATATCAAACGTAATCATCGTATATAATATTTTTTTCATCAACAAATCGGAGAAAAATACACTGCAAACACTGGAATTCACACCACATACTATATCGTTACGCCAAAGGTCTTCATCTAGCTACATCGCCTGATGACTCGCAGAGTTTCTTGGCGACCGCTGCATTCAATCCCTGATGACCATCAGGATGATTGTTAGCTGACGGACGCTGTCAACATCGTTCAAAGTCGGAGTCATCGCGACTTCACTGTGGTCTCTCATGGAGCCTGAAGTGTGGCCTGAGAGTGTCATAGTTCAGCCCTGGATCCGTGTAAGAAGAAAGAATCGCAGTGTATAGTGCTTGAAACCAACTTGAGATGAATATATTGACATATTTGGTGGAATATTGCTTCGGATTCGGTGCTAATGTGGACGGATTCGAAATTTAGATGTTTGATTTTGTGACAATAAAACCGTGTTATTTATGTGTCAACCTGAATTTACTCAAAACGTGGTTTTTGTTGTCACAATTCCTTACTATTGGCGCTGCGTATTGCAAAACCACTTGTACTGAATGTGAGGTCATTAACACTAAATATATCAATGCTAAAGCATTTTTTTTTTAAAATGTATCATAAATTTATTGTTCGTACGTCATTTACTCATAAACGTAATAAACTATTTTTGAAATCACCAAACCATGTTAATTTTATTACCCGACGATCTGCCATTTTCTATGGTTTTTGAGTCGAGAAATTAACACGTATTGTATTATTTCTACAAAAGATGGCGCTTGTTCAAAGCTGTACTAGTATATACAATATATATATTAAGTGTAAGTAGTGTAAATATTACCTTTTTACAAATAATCTAGTTATTTAGTGTGCCACTTTATTTTTATTTTTCTCCGATTTGTTGATGAGAAAATTATGGAGTTTCATAGACGATGACGAAAAAATGCTTTACTTCGCTAGTAATTTTTCAACTTTATTTTTCCTCTTAATGAATCAAGTTTTTGTCAATTATCAATATTTAATAATAAAGTCGCGTCTTTGAGATGAGAGTTGAAAAATAAAGTATGTTCAGAAAAGAGATTCGCCCGCCCTTTGCCGGATATTACTAATGTATATTAATTTAAAAGAAAAGTTTCAGAGAATTACAGTTTTCAAGAAAGGCCATGTAACCGATTTTGAGACGAACTTTTTCAGGGTTATCAGATCTTCCAACATCAAAGATACCTAGCCCTGTTCTATTTTTTTTTAATATTTATGTATTGAAATACTAATGGTCCGTTGAAATAGTACTTATTAGAGGCACTGTGACTATTGATTGAAAAATAGTTGTACTCGTAATAATTATAGTTTTTTTTTCAAATTTATTTTAAAATCGCACTTCTTTAAAATAAAAATAAATCGTTTTATATAAATGCATACATGAAAATATTTAAGTTTTCGGGGCTTAAAACTAGATCTTCTTCTTATTACTCTGCTTATCCAAGGATTCTTTTTGATTCGATTCGAAGGCGTCCTGTTATTACTCATTGTCCTGTTTCTGTGATACAGATACTGTCTGATCTAATCCGATTGAGAAATCACCCCTTTTCCAGTCTCTGGGCTTCTGCTTAGGCCCTAGGGGGTCTTCAAGAACAATTTATGTTCCCATATGGCCTTTTTGTGCAAAGATGCCTGAGAATGAGGCATGGATAATGGCAAGTGACTTAACTGGGTGACGGCATTTCATGGGGACCATATGTTCCAGATATGGAATGGATATGGAAAGATGCACATCGTTAACACGGTTCTCTTTAGATCACCGCAGTAGCAACATTGTGGGCTGCAAGTTGCTAAACGTGTATCACTGGTCAGGTTGAGGCGCTTCTTAGGACCAAATTGTCCAGGTTGTGAATGAACAGTGGCAACTTACTGAATTAAGTGACGGCAATTTGTTATAACCATATGTCCCAGATGAAGAACGGATATATGATGAAATGTAATGTTTTTTTGAGAATGTATCTCAAAATTAATGCAACCAATGTCGTTTTTTCACAGTTTTTGCTTGAATTGAGTTTCATATTCGAAAAAATCTGGAACCCTTGATAATCCATACATCCGGGACACATCCAGGCTTTAGGGTGGGTGTGTCGCCAACCACCGGACGGAAAGGGTTTGATAAAAAAAAATAACCGATCCTAGTGGCCAAATTACATCGAGCTACAAGCCGAGCGCGATAATATTATGAGACCCAAGCGGAACCCTTTCGGTTCCGCAAAAATAATAAAATCCCACATTTTTCGAACGCGCCTTTATTTTATTACGCCCGTAATTATCGTACGAGTATTACTGATACTTTGCATGTAAAAGGTAAATGCTATTTTTTGGTAACTTATTAAAAAAAAATACCTGTTCAGTTGCTAACTGGAGTATTACAAAACGCATAATATTATACAAAATATATGTTTGTAATATAAATATAATAAAATAGTAAGTTACGAGAATAATGGAATGCTAATATCAAGTAGGACGTATTTTATTGTGTTATAAGTATTACTTATATAGGCAAAGCGTTTTCCTTATCAAACCGAAGGTCATGGGTTCTATCCCTAACTGCGATAATAAAAAGTTTTTTAATCGATTTGCAAGCTTTATAAATACCCCCGGTTGGTTTGAACTTGAATCCTTGCCCGTATAATGCCTGTCATAGCATATTAATTAAAATTGTTGAAAATCAAAAGTCATCCCGTCAACACCACATTCATAGTGAATTAATGTAATAAATGTATGATGCGTGAATTTGGCACTTTAGTCTATGTCGTCGTTGGATCGATACTCCACATGCAGCGCTTAACCATATGTAATATAAATAACGTTATAGAATCCAAGAATTAAATTTTCGCACCATTGTCAACATATTTCAGTATTCTCTTGTACATATTTACGGTAAAAAAAGGCTTGCCAAAAAGCCGTTTTGATTTTTGTTTTCTTGCTATAACTATGCCTTTGTTGAAGCATACGATCATAATAATCTAGAGTCTAAGAATATGTTCTAAACATAATGATATAATAAAAGGCTGCAAGAGTGATGTAAGGAGTACAAATTAAAAATAATAACAAGCTGTACTTTTTGCCTACTAATATAAAGGTATACTAATCCTCCCCATGACGTAATACAAAGCTAATAATTCGCGTGCAAATTATTGTCTAACGAGTAGAGTATTCTCCTCCAGTCTGATGGATTAAAGCAATATCTGCTTACTGTATCTAGTTGGGATTATGTATTACAGATTTAGTCGCTAGGGCTTTTGTAAGGGAAGCTGCATAATGCTCATGATCTTGCATAGCTTAATAATTCCGTACGTGAGATGCCATTTGACTGATAATATTATTTGAATATTTCTGAAATTATTTTCAATGCAATTAAATGACACAGATTATTTTCTAGCGCCCTTTTTTCATTCGGCGCCCTGGGCAGCTGACCCACTGCGCCACCCCCTAAAATCGGCCTTATATTTGTCTAAATAAATAAAACTTTTAAACACTTCATATATTTATTTATTAACAAATCTTCTTCCTAATCTTTTAAGTTATACGTATAGAGGTAACGTAACGACAAGATAAACGATAATAAAATAGAAAGACATAACATAAAGAAACTGTGCGACATAGTCAAGTGGTAAGAGTGTTTGTTTGTCATTCAGACGCTGTTTTTTTTAATTCTTTAAGCAAAGCTGAACTTTATGCTCGTCTCCGGTAGTGTTGAGTCACATTTTAAGGACAAAGCAAAATTGACTAGGTCTTAGGAGCATCAAGCTGATCATCCGATTTCATAAAAAACGCTGATTATTGAACAACCAAATATTTCTGTGGTACTATAGGTGCAGTCCATGCTAATTCGCGGGCTCTTGTCCTGGAAGCTTCCAGGAACGATCTATGTTATCACGTGTATTTTCAGGTATACAGGTGTTTTGGGACAAGGCATAGACAATATGAGTGTGTAGAACTTGGAAAAAAAATGGTGTCCATATGCTCCAAATATGGAGTGCATATGGTAAAAAACATAAATAAGACTGATTAACAGGAAATACTTGTATAATACGGAATAAAGACAGATATGGAAAAGTTAATATAAGTACAATAAAATTGACGACAAACCATGAAAAGTTAATTCAACATTTCAATATCAGATAACTATATAAGTACGATGTTTACTTATTTAAATTTTAAAGAAATCTTAATTTATAGTATTTCTATTGCTTTAATAAATAATTTAAAAATCGATTATTTCTAATAATTATGGTAAATGCAAATGAACGATTATAATAGAATAATAATTATCTTGTAGTATTATAATTAATAGTTATGATTAGTGAGTTGTGAAATTATCGATAATTGTACGGTGGCCTTTTCGTAACATGATGTATGAGTGGAATGTTTCGTGACACTTGCTATCTATTTTAGGTTGCATTTCGTAAATATATCATATTGAGGCTATTGTTATAGGGCTTACAATGTAAAACACCGTTTGATCCCTACAAAACATTATTCATTGATGATTACGAAATAAATGGAGACTGAATAGTGAACTGCAATAATTACCAATATCACGGTATATGGAATTAATTTCGATGTCAAATTATATGCCCAGAAAACTACTGTGGTAGTAAATAATCAGAACAATTTTTTTTTAAAATATAATATAAAAGAAGAATAGTGAAGATTAAAACACGAGAGCATTATTGTTCCAACGATCAATGTGATAGACACGATTTTTATGAATAAATATTTTGGAAACTACATATTCTTATTCAGTCTGATCTAAAATAAAATTATTACATTTGTGAATATTGGATACATAAAGTTTACTTAATAAATTAATATTAATACAGTTTTTCAATATTAGCCAAGTTCTAAATTATATAGTAATTATAATAAAAGCATCGTTAATATACCTGCATTTTTATAATGATATTATATTAGTAGAACGAGTACATTTGAAAGAAAATTTGAGTGAAATAATAAAAAATATATGTATTTTTTTATATAATAATTTTTACGATAAAATGATATACAAGTTATATATTTTTTTCTCTTCAAATAAAGTGACTTTTAAAATCAATTTTGAGAGAGAAGTTATAGTTATTTAGCTATCTATAATGTTGTCTTTATGATGGTTTTATTGCTACTGAGAGAATAGTTTTATTTTATTCTTAGGCTTGTCCTTCTTATTGATATACATATAATTAACAAATTATGTTTTAAGCATAATATATACTTTTTACTTTGATTATTTTTGTAAAAAAAAAATGATTGTGAGTTTATTTTAAAAACATACAATAAATTTATTACTAAAATAAACTAAATTTACACGAACAAAAGAAAATAATATTGTATTAATAAAAAATTTACGTCTTTAATTTAAATCTTTTCATATTCAATCTTTACAAGGGGTCAGTTACAAGCATATAAATGTAACAATAATATTGGCAGTAATCTAATAATGTCAGAATCACGACAATAAGATCACAAAGACTGATTTAACATGTGTTGAGTAGACGCTTATAAGACATATACGACACTACCAACATCATTTTTTTGGTAATATTTTGAGTATATTTGGTACTACACATGAAAAAGTGTGTATCTGTCGATGGGCAGGCGATCTTGGCCCCAGTGATCCTCTGTGGTCCTCTGTTTCTCACTGTGTGAGGAGCAATCTGAGTTTCCCCGATCATACTCGTGTGCCGGGGTGACCCGTCACATTTACTTGATGGATGCCCGGCATTAGTTACGAGGATTGGCCGCATTAGCAACCGCTTCAGCCTGACCCATACCACATCCTCCCATACTAGAGCTGTACTGTGTTTAGTCTCTAAAATAGTCATGTCCAACCATAACGATAATTTAAAAGTTCACCAATAAATATATGTAACATCCCATGCAACAGTAGCTTAGTATAAATATCTTTATCATGTTTTATCTGCTTAGAAGTAGACAACGTCGATTAAGCTTTTTTATGCCATCATTTTATCTTTGGTGATATTACTTACACATTATGCACACTCCAACATGCGATTTAAGGTCTGTTTTACGCCATAGTCGCGCTATGCTAGGCAGCTATATTACTTCCATGCTCTCGTCTAGAACATTGTTTTACACAATTTGATTTTTAACTTATCGAAGAATTGATAATGATTCCATTTCTAGTCGTGTCTAATCATAATCATACTTAACAAAAGAGAAAAAATCTATGACAATACCATGTTGAAAGCACACATTCTTGTATGATGAACGAAGTTAAGCGACGTGTTACATAACGTACATAACGTATTATTCATTGATCTTAATGCCTCTGCTAGTCTTTCCAAATCCTTGAATCTCCAAATGTTGACTTATAAACACTAAGAAAAGTTTTTGATACTGCATCTGCAAACTCTTCATATCCCCAGGCTCTCGTCTTGGAGGCAGTTGGAAGCCACCGTATATTTTTTCATGAGGCCATCTGAGAGCAGAGATGACTTGCGGCAAGGCATGAAATATGGCGAACAGTTGATTTAACGAAATATATCACATGAAAAGTAGAAGACTGATGCTGGATGTAGGTGGAAGGAAAGCCTTAGCTTAGTGATCGTGCAAGCTTTAGTGCAAAGATTTTACTAAGAGTAATATTTTACTGTTGTATATGTTCTTATTTACATTAAATTATAAACCTTACAGTTTTGTCACTATGATCATTTTTCTCCCTAAAAATACGCTGATCATAATATGTTTTTGATATATATGAAAATGTAATTTTATGAAATTTATTATTACCATAAATTCAATGTGACTTTCTGCTAGTATATCGAAGATTTGTTTCGTATATGATAAACAAAGATTTCTCAAGACTTAGATATTTTCGGCGCAATTGAGCATAAATTTTACTGTTTTTTTTTTTTTTTGGGGAGCATGAAAAGAACCTCCACGCGGTGCCCCCTGGAAACGGAATCTCGGACTTCCTCTTCCGGCCAATCTTTTCAACCCAGCGACAACAAAAACAAAATGAGAAGCAGCAAACCAGCTCTCACCACCATGTCCATCAATATAGAAGGACTATCTTCCTGCAAAGAAGAACTACTTTGCCACATGACGAAACAAATACAATGTGATGTTCTTTGCATGCAGGAGACCCATCGCGGCATGCAAAGCAAAAGACCATCCATTGAGGGAATGCGCCTGGTCTCGGAAAGACCTCACGAGCAATATGGAAGTGCAATTTTTGTACGGGATGGCCTGACGGTTACCTCGACTGACCACACAGAGGTTAATAACATCGAAACCCTTACGGTCGAGTTGGACCATTGCACCGTTACATCGTATTATAAGCCCCCAAATGAAGATTTCCACTTCCATGAACCAGCAAATTTCCGAAATAAAGATATAAAACTTATCCTGGGCGACTTCAACAGCCACAACATTCTCTGGGGATACAACAACACTGACCCCAATGGAGAAGCCCTTGAAGAGTGGTTTGAGGCTAACCGATTATCTTTGGTGCATGATGCTAAACAACCGGCATCTTTTAACAGCGGCAGATGGAGGAGGGGATACAACCCGGATCTCATCTTTACCAGCAGCCACATTAGCCAACAATGCACCAAAATAATGGGCACGCCAATTCCACACTCCCAACACAGACCTCTCATTCTCCACGTAATGGCAGCTATCAGGCCAAAAGATACGCCATTCCGTAGAAGATATAATTTCATGAAATCGGACTGGGATGCATACACAAATGCCCTAGAAGAATCCTTCGGACATGTCAAGCCAACACCGGAGAACTACGACACTTTTACAAACATCATCAAAAAAGTGTCCAGAGCCCACATCCCCAGGGGATGTCGAACAAAATTTATTCCCGGTTTACAACCTGACATTGTAGCCCTGCTCGAGAAATACACTGACTGCTTTGATACCAGTCCATTTGCAGAGGAAACTATGCAGCTGGGCAAAAAGGTGTCAGCTGCAGTGGAGCAGAGCAGACGGGAACGCTGGATCTCGATGGTGGAAAGCCTTGACCTTACCACAAATAGCCACAAGGCCTGGAGACTCCTGCGAAAATTGGATAACGATCCAACAGCTCCTGTTAAGCACGCGGCCACAACTGCCAATGAAATTGCTCATCAGCTCCTCCTCAACGGGAAGCTGAACAATAAAACGAAGAAGCAAAAATTGGACAGAGACCCTCTAATTGAACACAGCGATCTGTCAAAACCCTTCTCAATGGCTGAACTGGAGTGTGCTATCAAAGCCGCTAAAGACAAAAAAGCGGCTGGATTGGATGATATATGCGTAGAACAGATAAAACACTTTGGCCCCCAGGCTAAACAATGGCTCCTTGAAATGTTTGATGCCTGCATGATCGGCAGTCAAATCCCAAAAATATGGAGAAAGTCCAAGGTCATAGCCATTTTAAAGCCAGGAAAAACCCTGATGATGCTAAAAGCTACCGCCCAATATCTTTACTATGCCATATATTTAAAATCTTCGAACGGATACTACTCAACCGACTCACCCCCTTTATCGAACCTAAAATGATACCCCAGCAGGCGGGCTTCCGACCCGGAAAGTCATGCACTGGGCAAGTACTAAACCTGACCCAACATATCGAAAACGGGTTCGAACTAAGGAAAGTGACCGGAGTGGTATTCGTCGACCTAACTGCTGCATACGATACAGTGTCGCACAGCACACTCCTCAGTAAATTGTACAGAATGACAGGTGACTTCTCGCTAGTGCAGATGATCGCGGCTATGCTGCATAACAGGAGATTCGCTGTGGATTTTCAGGGGAAAACCAGCCGATGGCGTAACCAAAAGAACGGCTTACCACAAGGCAGTGTACTTGCTCCTATACTATTTAATGTATATTCAAACGACCAACCCACTCCTAAAGACACAAAATCTTTCATATATGCGGATGACTTAGGTTTGGCAGCACAAGCAGTAACGTTTGAAGAAGTTGAGGACATCCTAAGCCAGGGACTCAACGAGATGTCCCATTACTACGAAACCAACCATCTCAAACCTAACCCATCAAAGACACAAGTCTGCTGTTTCCACCTTAGAAACAGGGAAGCTAACAGAAAGCTTCGTGTCACGTGGGATGGTAGAGTACTGGAACATAGCGACCATCCAAAATACCTCGGAGTCACTCTAGATCGCACCCTCACCTTCAGGCGTCATTGCAGCAACACCAAACAGAAAGTTGCAACAAGGAACAACCTCATCCGCAAACTGACCAACACTCACTGGGGAGCCCAACCACCCCTTCTTCGTACCTCAGCTTTAGCACTTTGTTTCTCAGCCGGAGAATATGCGGCACCAGTGTGGGGTCGATCAGCCCACTGTAATCAAGTGGATACTGCCCTGAATGATGCATGCAGAGTCGTCACAGGCTGCCTCAAACCAACACCCATTTCTAAACTATACCCCTTGGCTGGTATCGCACCACCGAACATAAGACGCAAAGTCATATGCGCCGAAGAAATGCGTAAGGCAATCAACCAACCGTCCCACTGCTTGTATAATCAGATACCCCCAACACCAAGATTGAAGTCTCGAAGCAGCTTTCTGAAATCCACACAACCTCTCACATCCGGCTCTGAAAATGAGAGACTCAACTCTGGCAACAAATCGCACCAGAGGATTTCATTACTCCAAAGGAAGGCCTCCCAACTGGCAAGAGCCTTGACTGGCCGACCTGGAAATCCCTAAACAGATTAAGAACCGGAGTTGGTAGAACAAAGGACAACCTCGAGCGGTGGGGAATGCTTCGGCAGGGAGAGACACTATTGTGCGACTGTGGAGACCTGCAGACCGCCTCACACCTACGATGCTGCTCCATGTGCCCAACAAGTTGCACATCTCAGGACCTAATGCTGGGCAATACACGAGCTATCGATGTTGCCAGATATTGGGAAAAAATAATTTGACGTCGCTGACACGAAGAAGAAGACTGTTTTTTTACGTATTCAAATATTTCATTTCGAACACGACATTCTACTGCTCTTCAGGTACAAAGAACTTTGGCATTTTGAAGTAAAAACAATAGAATACCTTTGTTTGAAGTTCGTACATAAGTATCTTGAACAATTATATCTAACCCACTTCCCATTCAACCCTTTTGAAGCTCCAAAACACATCTGAGACTGCACGGTGTTTAATTTCAAATGCAGATATGTCCAACCTTTATATTTTAATCCTTTCAATGCCAAGATAGATACTTTGAATTTTTAATTCTTACAAGAAACTTCTTCTTTAGACGTGAATACCTGGCATTAGTTACGAAGATTAATATATTTTCTGGCTTAGTCGTTACTGCAGTGGACTTAAATCTTTGAATAAATAAATCATTCTGTATCATCTCCTAAGATGGAACATTAGGCTTTTGAAAAATCTTTTAAAAACTGTCTGTCAATTCTGGAAATTACAATGTTTTTTATTAAGATATCTGGTGCCCTAAATATTTACTGATTTCATAGTGTAGAGATTTTTTAAAGATAATATGAAGGACTCCATTTTACGGAGACCAATCCCTAGCTGAAAAATACTCCTATATACTCGTAGCCGATAAACAAAGAAAATGAAATAAAATTATCTACAAAAGTTAAAAAATCTGAGACTTTAAATGTTCCCTCCTATAAGACAAATGAGTGTTGAAATCTTGTTGAGAATTTAACATCTTCGACCTCTTCTTAAACACCAAATACACTTTACGTTTACACCTTCTAAATATCTTGGTTTAATGTCATCAGTGATTAATATCGGTTTTTTGAATTATCTTGTTTCAATATTGTGAGTATAAATTTTTATCACATCTTAGTATTGATCTTCTGTATATCGTCTTCGTAGTATCAATCTGGTGGATTGGTTTGCAGAAACAAAAACTTACATCTCGATCTCCACTCTTCTAGATCCTCTGAAATCCTCTCTAGCTCAACATAAGAGCTAAAACTCATGTCCTTGAATACTTGCTGCAAATACTCCCGTCTAGGGCGCCCTCTGAAGTTTCTACCCCCAACCATCCCTTCCACAATGTCGTGAAGAAGACCATCGTTGCGCATGATGTGACCGATCCATTGGGCTCGCCTGTCTGAGATGGTTCTTACTAGGTGCCTATCTTCCTTGATTATGCTGAGAACCTCATTATTCGTGACGTGGTCTCTCTAGGGAATTCCGGGAATTCTTCTGTATGACAACATCTCAAAAGTCTCTGTTTTTTTTTTACTTTTGTATATGTGTATAGATAAATGTACAGATTATTCAATTTATGAATAATAAAAAGAAATATAAGAAAAACGTATCTATGGATTGAGTCCCCTCCACGATGAAATGTTCCAGACCTCGAAAACATCCAATTTCCTTAAAAAATCCAATTATCAAATCACACAAAACAATACTCGGATATTGGAACTGCCCCTCCTAAAGCATTTGGAATGAATTCTGCTTTGGGGGTTGCTGGGAATCATATATGATTCCAAGTAGATTTTCAGGTGTAGATATGTTCTAGAACGAGGAATGTTGTGGCATAAATTTGTGGGTACCATATGTACCATATATGGAAAATGTATGGGAAGAATTAGAAAAGTAGTCCCGACTCGTTGGTTGCGAGTGACTGGTCAGCACGTGTACCGCGGCATTGATAAGAGTTATGCCCCGCGCGGGCATGTGAGAAATGCTTCATTATTATGAAGGAGAAGTCATTAAATCCTGTATATTTAAGGATATTAAGTGAGTTTATTATACCGCCGCGGGGTCCTCCTCAGACGGAGCTGAGAGCCTAAATGGTTTACGTCCTCAACTGAATTACAATCGTTCCAACTGAAGCCGAGCGAGAGTAATTGTAAGAGTCAAGACAAGATTTGGACTGTTCTAGAAATTTTAAGAATTTAATATGCCAACTGAAAAACGAGAAAACTAATTTAACTTTTATAAAAAGAATACTAGGTTTGTAGGGAATAATACTTTTAGACACAGGTATCTAGTAAGGAAAGCAATGTTATGAGTATTATAAAATAAAAAAGTCCCTGATATATTTACATACAAACTCACAAAAAGCACCATCTTATATGACACTTATATCATCAGTAAATCGGAGAAAAAAAAACGACCAATGCTGAGATTTGAACAATTATGTCTATTTTATTAACAAAATGAGTATTTGTATGTTATGAATTTGTGTGAGTACCAGTTGTGGAATACTGATATAAATCTTCAGTAATTTTATCCAGTATTAGAATATTGAAATTAATTCTAAAAACCTGTCAAAATTTTAAAATAATACATTTGCAGATAATTCAAAATGAAATTTGGATATGGTTTCATAATTATTCAAAATCTTTTTCTTTTTAAACCAAAATATTAGAAAAATAGTCGAGAGGGCTAGGCGGTATATAAAGACCTGAACAAAGGTTGGTTCCAAGGCTCGTGGTTCGCATCCCGCTTCTGCCGATATTTTTCTGAATGAATTGATGCGTATGAAGAATTTGATGTATAGAATGTGTATATTTAATAACTATTATCATTAAGTTTATAAAAATTAAAAGTTCTCTCAACATTGAATGACTATAGAAGAAAAAATATATTTTGTGACAGGAAAAATAAGTTTTTTATTTTCAGAATAAACAGACTTTAAAATAACAGCAATTATTGTAATTACGCTGAAAAGATTGTCCGTTGTGAAGCCTGAAACTTTGTAATAACACAAGTATCTTACGCGTCATGCAATGTTTCATTTCACGTAAATATGAATGGGCACGTTTAAATTGCGTCAGTAAAGTTCAACTAAGGAGTCGTACCAAAGAAATACTTTTAATTTATGTATGAGGGGGATTTTCCTCGAGCAACTTGCAGGAAATGCCTCGCTCAGACATTATTATATTGCACTCCATAGAGTCTGATTGTCTCTTCCCCGTTCGCATAAAGATAAAGGAAGATCTTCACCACTGGCTGAGATGGTATCCATTCTAAATTCCACTCGGTAAATTCGTAATTCGCTTTGGAAACCAAGAAGTCATTCTGTGTCACATCTCGGAGGGCATCGCAAGGTGTAATGAAGCATTTTTCATTAAGAAATTCTGCAGCTTAAACTGATCACGTCTGCGAAAACTTAGATAAAATTCAATTAAGACGAAGTTCTTTTTTAAATGTTACTTGTGATAGGTTTAACTTATCAAAGCATTTATCTGTGTAACTCATCATATTTGTTGATAAAGCAGGATCGAAAATACGGATTAGATTCATAATTGAATATATTATCAAATAATTTTTAAGTCATTTATTTTATTCACAAATTATTATTGTTAGTCTATGATATTAAACGCAATGAAAAAAATATTTATTGGATTTTTTTTGCTAATTATTAAATACTCAGATTATTGCTGTATTATAAAATTAGTCCCAGTAGCAATGACGAGTAAAATAAAATAAAAACGTATTTGAAATAGATTTTTATAAAAATATTTACATACCATTTGAATTCTACATATTTCAAGGTATTATAGAGTTTTGATTGTTCTATTTTTTCTATTCATCGACAAGTCAATAATACGGGACAAGAAGTTTTGATAACATAACCAAATTTCCTATATATTCTACTATTTTTTTATCGTCCACGATTTCTAATTTTATATCCATATTGTTATCATATATTTGCCCTCTATGATAATTATGTTATTTACAATTTTAAATAATTTGGTTTTTATACGTAGATGTTAAACGTGTTCTACATTGTCTAGGAGTCTTTGCTATTTTTGGTTCAGTTCCTTGCTTATAAACCTCATTAAGGATGCCGTAGAAATAAAGCACACGATTAACTAGGCCAACATAGAATAGAATCCTGACTTTTTAATTTTTTTTCCTTCGTTTGGGTGCGTTCTTTTATATCTACATTTATTTATTTCATTATTATTATGAAAAAATAGTGTATCATGTTACAAATGATATAACTAGATTCTTAAACTATGTCTACCTAATAGTCGATTCAGTGGTTATAAAATAAAAAATAAGTGCTTTTATATCTTGATAGTAAATTTCAATCACATATAATATTTTTACAGTACACAACAGTTCAGATTTATATGAACGTGCATTGAAATTGGTTTCATGGAAGGTGTAGTATTATTGCGTTTCAGCTGAAATCTGGTTAACTTTTAAGATTCTGTTTTACTATGCCAAGTAAATTCCACGAATTGTATTTTTGTGCGCCTGCCAAAGCGCAAACAAACTGTTCCAGACAATGGACCGCGAATGAAAACGTATACGGAACAAGAAAAGTCCGGAGAGAAATCAGGAAACTTGTTTATTTTGTGCTATTGACATTCTTTTGTTCATATTTATCAAAGACTCTGTATTTAATCAAACTGCGTTGTACTAAGCAACAATCGAATGATTGCTGGCCCGCGATATGTAACCAACGAGGGCTACTTCCCCTCACGAGGAGTCTTTGTAACGTTTTCAGGTTTAAGAAATGTTCTGAGAGTCATTCACCGGAAAAGTTTCTTCCTGAAATACTTTTCAGTAAAACTTAAACCTGTACAAGATGTTTCAGCGCAAATAATACATAGTGAAAAAAGCAGAAATAACATTATTATCAAGTCATTTATAATAATATTTTTAATATGAAAATGTTAAAACAATTAAATTTACATTGTTAAAACGGAAAGCATGTGTTTTTTAAGCAAATTGATTAAGTTTTATTTCATAGAAAGCGCAATATTCAATATTCAATTTTATTTTTTTTAAATATATATTTATAAGATTATGGGTTACAATCGTATTCTTCTTTTTCTATTTCAAATTTAATAAGATTTTAAAAATGCGTAGTACTTATCGATCTTCAGAGCAAGACTGTTCTTAGAGAGCTTACACATAATTCGTTGTTATGTTATTTTGTTGTCTGTATTATAAATCTACTTAGTTCCGTTTTCTATGGATTTAAAATACTAGATGGAGTTTTAATTCGCACTGTTTTCAATACATGAAATTTTATAGTTATAATTACAACAAAAACTGATTTCAAGTGTTCAGAAGTCCTTCTAGACAAAACTGAAACCGAAACGTGTCATCAAAATAAATATATTGTCATTTAAACTACATAATAGCTTTAGTTGTAAACAGCATTCTGATGATTTGTTTATTCATATTTATTCGTAAGAGTTTTCGTCGTATATGTGAGTTTGGAATTTCAAGAACTGCTTTATCTGATCGGATAAGCTTCGCGTCCTGAAGATGCTTTCCATATCCTCGAATGGTCCAGGTCGTAGAAGTACATCTGTCCACTCAGTGAGCTCATATCCTCAACGAGCATTTCCATAATGCATGCCGGTAGAGTCAAGTATGCATTCCATGCGAGCAAAGGTGAGAATGCCGTGGTTATTTCAAATTTGTATGATATTTACAGGAGAAACAACGTTTTGCTTTATTTACTCAAGTAGAAGAATTCAGAGTGAATACGTGTAATACGTAGTAGCTTTTAAAACAGTTCTTGAATTCAAATATTATTATTTTATATTTAAATATATCTTAATTTTGTTTAAGATATACAGTGGTGCCTCACACAACGAACTTAATTCGTTCCAGGAGCAAGTTCGTTATGCGAAAAGTTCGTTATGTGAAACGCGTTTTCCCATAACAATACATGTTAAAAAAAAAAATTCGTTCTGTAGCATAAAATATGGTAAGATGACATAAAAAAAGATAAATTTTTGTTATTATTTTTATTTAGATACATCTAAAAACATAATGAAAAAACACACATTTTTAATTTTAAGAAATAATCGAATCTTGCACATCTTCATCCATTTTCCGCTTTTTGGCCGATGGTGCAGTGAAAACCTGTCCAAAGTCGTTTGTTTTCTCTTTTCTTCAACATCTGCCGGAAATAACGGACAAGAGTATCGGAGTACAGGTCGTTGATCCTGTTTGCTTCAGCGGAATCCGGATAGTGGGCATTGGTAACTCCTGAACTGCTTTCCATTTGACCAGGATGTTCTTGATGTCAGCAGTTGGAATTGGTTGATTGTTTGATTGTTGCTCCTCGTTATCAGATGACGCTTCCCTTTGAGCATTGTCCTGTTGTTGGGCCAGAAGTGTTTGGAGCTCTTCAGTTGTCAGCTCTTCTTTGTGTTCCTCAATAAGCTCCTCTACATCCTCTTCCTCTACCTTTAATTCCAACCTTTGGGCCACTGTGATGATGTCCTTCACCACTTCTGTGTCATCAACTACTGCTTCTTCCTGAATCCACGAAGGCACAAGCATCTTCCAAGCAGAAATGAGGGTCCTTTGTGACACTTCTTCCCAGGCCTTCTGTATAAGTCGTATTGCCAAAAGGATATCAAATTTCTCCTTCCAAAACATTCGGATAGTCATATTGTCTCCACCAAACTCGCATTCTTCAAACACCTTATTAAAGAGGGCTCTAGCGAAGTTCATTGTGTGAAGCGAAGTTCGTTGTATGAATCGTGAAATGAACGAAAAGGAAGTTCGTTGTGTGCAGCGTTCGCTGTGCGAGGCGTTTGTTATGCGAGGCACCACTGTATATTACTTTACAAATACAATGCGGAGACAACGTATATCAGAAAAAATTGCCAAAGGATGGAAAGATACATTTTTTTTTGTAAATGAAATTTATATATTTAAAGTAAATGATACGTAGAAAAATCTACAAACTTTTGAAAGATTGAAAGATAATTTTCATACTTTAATTCATAAGTTATATATTACGATTTTATCTTTTGTCTGTATGTTTGTCTTCTCTGCAATTATAGTATCTTCGTAGAAAATATTCATTTATAAACACCATCAATTCTGTTTTATTTCAAAATTTTGTGACTAAACGTTTTTGCATTTTTTCGAAAATATATGAGTGAACGATATAAAAGTACTTATTATTCTAACTGAAATAAGCTTCCTGTATATTTAAAATAATTATGTTTTTAAACGTACTACATATAATAATATTTGTGACCGATAAATATCCATTAGGTCATAATTTCGTATTAATATTACAAGTAGACGTATGCTTGATTCTGTTTTGATGCAAACGTTTTAATGATGATGATGATGATAATTACAGTTTATGACACATAAATCCTCGTAATAATTTCAGTTGCCTACAGTATAATGAACTTAATACTGCAGTATCTGTAGTATCGGCAAAGGGCTGGGGTTTAGCATGAAACGGATATAGGCATCCTGGCAGGCTGAGCGCCCAGGGATATACTTTCCAAAGGGTTAACCATAGGAGGACTTGAACAATTGTGTATTGCGCCAAAATACTATCGATTGGTTTGAGTTGCAGAAAAAATGACAAATTCAATATATTTATTAATGATTATGCTTTAACGAAATTAATTGTTTAATCACCAAAAACTAAACATTTTTATGTACAATTCAAGTTCAAATATTTTCGTGACGTAACAGTCACCGTATTCGTCACTACTAACATTTATTAAATGACGTTTATTATATTTTGCATGATTGAAATAATGCTATTTTCTCTTTATAAAAATACCTCTCACAATAAATGATTTTTTAAATTGATTACAAAATGTTTTTTTTTAAATGAACTTAGTCTACATTATATTTATATACCAAAAATTGAAAAGACTCTCACTAGCGATCAATTTGGATTCAGAAAAAGAATGGGAACCAGGGAAGCAATCTTATCCCTGCGTATGATCTTGGAAAAGAGGATAAACGTCGACCAAGATACATATATTGCCTTCGTGGACATTGAAAAAGCATTTGATAAAGTAGATTGGGAGAAGCTCTTCGATGTAATGAAAGAAATTGGAGTAAAATACAAGGAACGAAGACTCATATTTTTCACTTTACAAAGAAGAGCTGCCATAATATCACTTGGAAATGTCCAAAAGGAAGCAAAAATACGTCAAGGGGTGAGACAAGGATGCTCTCTGTCGCCTGTACTCTTCAACGTATACATACAAAATGAAATCAATAACATCAGGGAAAAAATGGGGCCATAGAGAGGGGGTTAAAATACATGGCCAAGAGATTGATATGATAAGGTTTGCTGACGACATTGCTCTGATTGCTGAAACTGAAGATGAACTCACTGAAGCGCTGACATCCATGGAAAACATATTTAATTCCAACTACAATATGAAGATAAACAGCACAAAAACCAAAGTCATGAGAGTAAGCCGCAATGAGCAGCAGAAAATTAACATATCAATGCTAGGAGTATCCCTAAAAGATGCAAAAGAATTTGTATACCTTGGAAGTACGATCACCTGGGATGGCAGAACAAAAAGAGAAGTAAACAGTCGAATACATCAAGCAAGGCTAGCTTTCAATAAAAAAGCCAAAATTCTTGAGTCAAAGAATATTACTTTAGGGCTCCGCAAGCAACTTGCCAAAACACTTGTTTGGAGCATCTTAATGTACGGCTGTGAGACATGGTGCTTATCTGAAAGTGATAAAAAAAGACTAGAGGCCTTTGAGATGTGGTCGTACATAAGAATTCTCGGAATTTCCTGGAGAGACCACGTCACGAACAATGAGGTTCTCAGGATAATCAAGGAAGATAGGCACCTAATAAGAACCATCTCAGAGAGGCGAGCTCGATGGATTGGTCACATCATGCGACACGATGGTCTTCTTCACGATATTGTGGAGGGGATGGTTGAGGGTAGAAACTGTAGAGGGCGCCCTAGACGGGAGTATTTACAGCAAGTATTCGAGGACATGAATTGTAGCGCTTATGCTGAGCTGAGAAGGGTTGCGGAGGACCGAGAGGAATGGAGATCGAGATGCAAGATTCTGTTGCTGCAAACCAATCCACCGGATTGATACTACGAAGAAGATAATTACATCTCAAAATTTGTACAAAGACATTGGCTTCTTGAAATAATTATGCATTCAAAAAATGACATTATTTTGTGAATACATAATTAATTTTTAAAAATTCAAATATAATTTTAACGTTAACGTTTTTTTTATGTTTATTTATTGATGTATTTAAATGCACTTAAATGTTTAATTTTAACCACTTTTTATTCTTATTATTCATGCAAGTTAAAACCTTCTTAATATATTGTTACTTATCAACAAAACTGTGAAAAATAAATGGCAGGCGCTGGGATTCAAACCACGAATTATTGTAATCATGTTCATTTCTAGATTGCTCCACACTTGCGCAATTTTTTGATATTTATACTTTATAAAATAAAATTGCACAAACTAAACCATACTTTAATTATTGTGTCTGTAGTGTCATCTCCTTTAGATTTATTATCGCTCCGTTTGTGAGTCGTGGATTCATGCTAATGCTCCATCTGTATGGGCCGATTCAAAATAATCTCGTTACAGAGGCTCGCTCTACTTCCTTGCCTGGGGAGGCCTTTGTCCGGATCCCAGTAGCCACCTTATGTACTGCTCACTGCACCGTAGAATCCCGCTATACGATGTTTCTTAGTTACTGTTTGCTGCCAAATACAACCAACGTAAAGAAATATTTTCATAATACTAGTTTTCAAATTACATGGAACAACTTATTTGTATTACTGTATTTATTAATTTTCAGTCTATTAATCAACATCGCTTTCTTGCTGAAACGTTTCATTTATATCACACATTTAAAGTGATACCAAAAAAGTGAAAAACTGTGCAATGTATTTAAAACTTCGGTCTCATTTCAGTAATTCACAATAATTACTCAACGTGATCTATGTTAAAATAAAGTTATATACTTGGATTGATAATACTGTAAAGTATTTGCTTTTTTACTAACGGAATGGAACCACTATTATATGATTTATTCATTTATGAGAGCTCAAACAGATAGTTGGAGTGGACGACATAACGTGACCTTAGGACTGCATGATGTAAATGTATTTCATAGTTTTTTTGCGTGAAATGATTACAACGATTAATTTGTAAGATTTTTCCTACAACTTGAAGATATTTAAAGTGTATGATGAGACACAGATACTGAAGAGTATGGAAAGAAGTGTTAAATTAAGAGCTGGAAAATCTGTTCGTTCACAGTCCATATCAATAAATTGTGTTTACTTGTGTTGTGCCTTATTTATGGTTAGATGCTATAGTATTTTAAAAAATATGTTTGTTTTTTTCTCTACATTTTTGTGATAATAGAGAGCTTAAAAACAATGAGAGAGACACAAATGGATATGAATTGTCTCTGTAGTAGTATAAGTAAGATAAATTTCTGTAGTTGTAGTAGTTGTTGTAGTTTGTTGTAGTTGTCTAAGTAAGATAACATAAAAAATATTAATAGCTGTTATTTTTTCCACCTCAGAATGTGCTTAATGTAAAAAAACCTCCACTAGAAAAAATATTTCTTAGGTTGTACTTGTATTTCAAGTAGTCAAAGAGTATGGTTTAATCACTTAAAACGTATTGATCCATTTAACCATAAATAATATCCGAAGAGCGATTATATTTCAATAAATATTATAATTTTCGAAATTTCTTCATAAATTCACATTAAGTTAAATTTGATTTTATACATTTGTACATAAACATGTACTTTCTTGAACTAAAAACAGTGATGCCGTTAATGAAATGATGCTCTTCTCACTCGCACAAAGCAAATAAAAAATGCTAGGAATATCATTGAATTCAGAGGAATGGAGAAAAGCTCTCTGAAGTTTTTGCAAACATCTAGGAGAGAGGAAGAACCACTCAAAGAAGTAAAAGGTTATTAATTAAATATATGAGACTTAGAACACAAACTCAAACAATGGAAACTGAAGAGAGTAAGGAAAAAAATTGTTTCATTCGAAATGTAGGTCAATACTTAATACCAATATTTAACAAGCACTCCTTTTCAATTTTATTTATATTTTAGAACTTTTTATATGTGTCATAGTTTTATTAAAGAACTTTGAATGTATCAGTTTTGTTTATGGGAGTCTTATTCCTTGGAAATTGCCTTGAAACATTATGTAAAAAAACTTATCATTCACCAAACTATTGGTATGTTCGTTTTAGTATTGTTTTTTTTCTCTTTCTCTGATTTTTATTGTTTCTGTTTTAATCTTGCTGTGTTTCCGGGTTTTGCTTCTAATGTTCGCATTTTAAGGGTTCTCAGGCAAGACTTTGTTTTAAAAGTACGTATCTTCTTTATATTTAATACCATATGAATCTATTATTCTTGAATTAATGTTCGGAAACGATAATTCAAACAAAGAAACATACATATAAACATTTAATTATGTGTCATAGGTGCAATCAAATAAAACGATAGATAATTTAATTTATCTTTTAACAGAAAAACTAAACACAAACATGCACTATAAAACGAATATATTGCTGCATTACAATGATTGGCTTTAGAAGAAATATGTATTTTATTTTACTGTATTATTGGGGCATAATAAATGCAAATATTAAACTCATATACTTGATTGAATGATACTTGAAAAAATGATATATCTAAGCCTACAAACATATTTTGTCAGGAACCTATCTGCTTCACATCGGAAAATGAATTTTATTTTCAGTCCATTGAGGGTCCTCCACAGACAACTATTGTTACATCACCAAATTGAAAAATGAATCTATCGAAACCGCACATATGAAATGGCATTGAACGACCGAAACTAGATTATCTAACAATTCTGAAACCGTAACCGAGTTTCAGATTCTGTTTAGTTTCGACCAAAATTGAAATTTCTGCAGAATATCTGTTTTTTATTGCCATAACCAAAACCGTACAATCCATTATTAATTAATTAGCTGTGACATTTTAACTCAAAAATGTTTTGAACACCAATTAGTGTTCTAATAACGATGTCTATATCAAGATATCCAATAAAATATTTTATTTCACACTTGGTAGGTCCACACTGAGCTGCGTGTTTTTAATATTTTAACATTCACTTAGAGAACCACTCGTATTTTTAAAAATATTATCCATGCAAAAGTGCTCAATTGATTAAAAATCAGTGCATTCTAAGGTGCTCAGCCAAAGTGCTGCATGTGGAAAATATTTATTCATTTATGTACGGGTAGAAAAAATGCCAACATATATTGAAAAGATTCAGGTCGTATACAAAAGAAAACACCTACTCCTAAGCGTTTAGAACTTAACGATGGCATTTAAAAAGTAATTTTGGTTAACGCCTGTTCTTGATGGATATAAATTAACTATATCAGGATGATAAACAAGTGTTGGTCAATAATAGAAGGCTGCTAGAAGATTAGTTGTTATAGTTGAAATCTGTAGTCGCCACTGTAATAACGGTAAAAGACCTTACACTTTTGTTAATTGCAGAAATGTAACAGTAGTGTCGCACTCAGTTTTATAATCTTTTCAGACGGAACCCAGGGTCTTTAAGGGATGAATTAAAACCCTTGCAGCGTGCGATACAGCTATGGTAAGTCAGGGGTTACCGAGGTTAACCAGCGCGTGGTGTGTCAGGAGCGCTGAACCGTGCCTCCGCCCTCGTAATGGGTCTACTGGTGAGGGGGCTCCGTATGTCCCATCTCGACTAAGTGCCCCCATGGAAATGTGTATGGTGAAATTGAATTAACACGAACCAGCTTCTTCTGCAAAAAAAACATTGCAATATCGTATTTTTATTTTTCATCTTGAAAGGTGTATGAGATTTGCGATCTTCTGGGATTTCAAGCTGCAAGTTGAATTTAAATGTATGCGCTCGAAGAATAATTTATAGTAACGTTTAAGCAAGATGTAAATTGTTTTTTTTAACGTAGGTAGTCTTATTATTGTAGAGTGTACCAAAGTATTATTATTTTAAAAGAAAATTTAAAGTAGCGCTGTGTTAGATGAGACAAAAGGTAAATAAAAGACATTTTGTAATTTATATTTTTAGTTTTGTAGTAAGACTGAGAATATTAAATTATTCAAATGCTTGAACTGATTATGTGTTATTTGTTCGTATATATTAATTGAAAGATGTGTAAGTAATACCGTAATCGTAAAGTAAGGTCCTTGTATCAATAATTTTAAAAATATTTTTATTATAACGGTACATTAAGTTTTAAAGGCCTAAAAATTTAATTTGCATTATTTGTTAATGTATAGTAAATAAAAACATCACAATTTCAGGCATAATAGCTTAAGTTAAATATAAAAATTTTCTTAAATAATAATAAATCATACAAACTTATAAAAAACTATCATCATCATCAGCCTGTATCCGTCCACTGTTGAACGTAAGCCTCCCACATGAAAAACTCCATCCACCGATCCTCCACCTTTCGCATCCAGGTCACTCCCGCTATTCTTCTTATGTCGTCAGCCCATCTTGCAGGGGGTCGGTCAATGCTTCGTTTGCCAGTTCTTGGGTGCCATTCCAATACTTTTCTTCCTCATTGACCGTCGTCTCTTCGACAGATTTGTCCTGCCCATTGCCACTTTAGTGCGCCTATTCGTTGGGTAGCATCCACTACTTGAGTTCTTATTGCGTATTTTCTCTAAAAAACTATGTGTTTATTATATTTATATTGTATTACTAAAAGTTTTTTTTTTAAATAATTGGAATAATGTATTCGTACATAAGGCATGATTAACGACAAAATTATTAAGCGATTGATTTTTTTATTGAAATCGATAAAATATGTCATTTAAGGTATATAATATATAACAAATATATATATACAAATATAATATACAAAAACCAAATAAGGTTATACCTACGACTGAAATTAAAAGTAATCAGTATTAAATCAAAACATTTTTTTTAATATAATATAAAATGTTTATATGAAACGGAATAAATGATCATCGTAATAAATGTTGTTATTTATAAGCAAGTTATCTGAAAATCAAGTTGTTTATTACTGTATGCGAGTTAAGTGTAATATAAATAAATCTTGTATTATTTTATTAGGGAATAACCTAATGTACGTGGGGGTATTACTTCGCCTCCAGATTAGGAGATAATCAAGCAGCTATCTGATATTGTAGCTTGGAGGCAGCTCCTACACCTGGAGGCAGTGGAGCATCCAGGTAAAGGCGAAACATGCCTCTTGTTTTTCACATATATCCTTAAAATTCAATTGGTTTACTTATTGTATGAAGTAATAGTCAGGTATTTATTTTTAAACAAAAAATACATTATTTTTCGTTTATTTGAAGAAATAATTAAAACTCTTAATGAATAGATTCGGTATTTTTTTACATGAAACCTTTCACTATATGCAATAATTGTAATTTCTTTAAGTTTTGAATATTTCAACGATCGATTTTATATTTTTTTATTTTCAACATACCAATACTCCATCGCGTGAAATAAAAAAATTTGTTACTCACTTTTTTAAGAAGTAATATTATAATATTTCATTAGAGATGTTTTTTGGTCTTCATTTCCCCTACTTTTAAGAAAAATGATTCCCTTTGAAATTTCATATATTTAATTTTGTATATCAACTGATACTCATATAAAATTAAAACGTATTTGACATTTCTGTTACCAATAAATTGAAAAAAAAAGAAACGGCAAATGCGGGGATTCGCATCGCGAATTTTACCAACCATGTTCAATTATCAATCAAATATCTATCAGTTGTTGATAGATAGAGTGAGTCTATGTATTGTCTAGTATTATTGTAATTTATTATTCTATTATAACAGTTTTTAATACAATAAATTTAACCAATCTATCTAGACGTTATTTTATTGAATATTCAATTACATCCTTAATTACAGACCTCCAATTTGTCACATTTTTAATCGCCGATTCACATAATGAGGCGGTTTTATATCAAAACAACGACGAAAACTGTCAGCTTTTTTGCCGCTCCCTGTATATTTAAATTGCTAGAGTAATCGTATAATATAACGTATATTATTTATCGTTTAGCGCTAGAAACCTTACTGCAATTAATATATGTTTTTATACTTTTTATTATTTGATAAAAATCCACCACTGCACGTGGCAAATTAGATTTTCTCTTCATACCTGGTGAGGGGCACAAAACTCAATTATTACCTCAGCCAGGTGAGCCGAGAGTAATGATCGATTGTCGCTCTGCATTAAGTTGAACATACGTCTGGCAACCAGCTTTTGATCGACGTAATCTCAAGGGATTAAAATATATGGATAAGTGAAAACGATGCTGGATTTATATAATCAATTTAAAGACGAAACATCGAATTGATTAAAATGTAAATGATATGTAAAGTGTATAGCTTTTTACTTAGTCATTTTTACTTAGTCAATATATACTTAATTTAGTACAAATCCGGTCTCGCTTCCAAAAAACTAGTTGTATTATATAATAGATAACGTCGGTATTTCAACGATAAACAACTTCTTCGTCTATATAAAGGACAAATCTGACCTATCCTTTAATACGGCAGTAACCTTTGGATTGGAGCCCCAAAATAACTTCTAAACTTTATTGACTTAGTTCAAAGAAGAGCAATTTGTTTGAAAAACAATGACACTCTTACGTATAACCTGCAATCAATGGAACACAGGCGGAAGATAGCTTTACTTAGTCTTTTCTACCGTTATAACCACGGTCGTTGCTCTTCGAAACTTAATGAACTAATTCCTTCTGCACCCACCACAACAGGCGAACTTGTCTTACACTGGCCGAATATCCATACACGGTTAATGTATGTTGACCAAGAACTGGCAGTTTCCAAAGTTCCTTCCTTAATGCCACCGGTAAGCTTTGGAATGCTCTTTCAGCATCTGTGTTTCCTCCTTCCTACAATTTGGATCTCTTTAAGAAACAGATAAATATACACTTGCAATCTCTCCAACCCACACACAAAACGAACACAACACACGTTTCCCGCATGCAGCGTCCAGCCTCTCTGCACGCGATTACATAAAAAAAATCTGCTTTAAATATTAATGCTCTATTAAAATACGCACTTTAGTAAAACTAAGTCCCGAAAAATAATGATCATAAAGTTTTCCAGCGGCCAGATAATATTTTATCACGACACGTTTTTTTCGCCTTTAGTAAAAAAAGTTCCCGGACGGCCATTTATTAAAAACTCTGAAAACTTTACAGCTGATTTTGTCAACGGAATCGGCTTTCACATATTAAAAATTAAATTCTGGTGAATATTTACAGCTCGATGTTGGCAATTTACTTTAGCCTTTGTCGCACAAAAACGGTTGACTGATCGTATCGCAAGCTCGGAGGGATCTCATTCTCGAAGCTTTTTCATTAACGATGTTCCTTTTTTGGCATTTCTTTCGATTAAATTTCACCTTGCAACACTTAAGAGCAACCTCTCTCTAAATTAAAAACTCGATACTAAAAAAGAAGAATAATTAAAAAGGTTTTTTTTATTCGTTGTTATTAGTTATTTTTTCCATTTTTTTTCTGTTTTCAGAAGTAAGAGAGAAAAGTAAATTAACTTTTTCCAACCACAAAAACTGCAAAAACTTGGACAATTGCTGGCGGGATAGCTCAACGGTAAAAGTGTTTGCTTTGCAAAACACAGGTCGTGGGTTCAATCCCCGACGGAGATTATTATTTTTTATTTTGTAATCGATTTCTGAGCTCTTAAATACCCCCGGTTGTTTTGAATTTGATCCCTCACCCGTAAAATGCCAGTCATAGCCTATTAATTAAAATTGGTGGTAAACGAAAGTTGTCTCGTGAAGACCACCCATTCATAGTAAATTCCTACAATAATAAGAATGATGCATGAATCTGGGGCTTAAGTCTTTGATGTTGGCGGATCAACACTTCACATGCAGTGCTTAGCCATATGAGACATGGTAAGCGTCATAGAATTTATCGTAGACGTCTTAGAAGGCTGTTATGTATTTTTTTACACCGTCACTCTTTTAAACTTCTTATTCAATATATTCTACCCAGGACTAAATTTCAAAATCCATGATAATTTTACGTTTAGTTATGATACGATGGCTTGATAATTAAAATACTACATCCATACGGGATAAGGGCAGGATTTCAAAGAATTGTAGTATATAACTACATACATAAATTTTGTTTAATTAATTAGAAAATTGTGATGGATTTAAATTGTGTATAGCTTTTTTCATCAGCAGCATTAGTACCTAAAACCATTTGAGTCCTTGAAGATTCTTGTATTGCAAGCAGTTTTACATACAACGAATAACTTTGTACCCATTTTCGTTCATCCAGAAGTCCGGAATACTAAAGTGAGTACAAAAGTAACACGATAACATCATATTAAATTTAGCGAAATGAGTTAACTGTGCGAAAACAACTTTAATAATAATTGTTGTTTATAAACACGTTTCATTGTATACAAGTTGAGAGCTGTACCATTTAATTTTAATTGTTCCAAATAAACGAATTTTTTTCCAGTGGAAAAAATAAAGTCAGCCAGTTTAATTTAACAAGCGAATTTTCTAATTATAATCGTGAATGAGGTGTAAAAATTGAAATTTTTATAGTATAGTGTTGCAATGCAGAAAAAAATTAATGCATAAACCTGCTGATACAATTTGAATTACAAAAGTATCGTGATAATTACACAAAAAATATTAGAATATTTTCCGAAGTATTAACATTTCAGCTTTCGTTGGAAATTTTTGAGAATTTTGACATATATTAATAGTTATTAATAGTAGAGTTTATATTTTCAATTAATATGATATAATATTTAAGTTGTTATAACTTTTAATATGTATATTTTTATTACGTAATAAATATGGTAAATTTCACTTCAAATTTTACAACTTACATTATCTAGCCATTAAATCGTTTATTTAGCGACAAAAAAACACATAAAGAATGTTTTTTTTGACATATTAAACCATACAAAATTAAATGCACTCGAGACTAATATGAGTGAAAATCATCATTATGAAAGTACAGTACTTAGTGTTAGCGACATAATACAACATATAAATATAAAAAAATGCATTAAAATAATCATATTTCATTACACGTTAATTTAAAAGTGAAGATTTTTAAAAAAATATGATATTTCGTTAATAGTGTTAATGATCATATAAAATAAAAATAAAGACGCGAAATTTAACTTAAAAGTAGGGCAAAACAATAATATTCCCCAGGAGCATCCATTTATCTTCTTTATGTTCACATATTTCATATTGAAAAGTATTATAACTGAAGGCACCAAAGAGTAACGCAATCGTGCGGTGAACGTAACTGAAAAATATACATGTAAAGAAAAAACTAATAGTTCAACCTTCCCTGAGTTTGAAAACTAAAGGTCCTCGATTGTTACACCAGTGGTTACGGATTCAATTCCTGGTAAATCTTAAAAAAATGCTTACAAATTTATTTTTAATTTTTGCACTTAGTAATCACTTTGGATATGTTTCATGTGGCAGAGATGAAGATGCTGAAGTGGGCGGGCGGTGTGACTAGAGTAGACAGAGTTCAAAATGAGCATATTCGGGGTTAATTTAGGGTGGCCCCCATACCTGAAAAGATAAGGGAAAACCACCTTAAGATGGAATGTGCATGTGACACGGAGAGATGAGGACCACATGGTGAAGAAATGCCCTCAACATACCCACGCTGAGAAAAAGACCTGGAAGACCACAGGCAACCTAGACTGCAACTGTAGACAAGAATCTGAAAACTCTGGGCTTGACCGAGAATGCAACGCAGGACAGACAGATAAAGCGAATGTGCACAAGGAGAGCCGACCCCAGATGATGGGAAATGGCGAGGATAAAGAGAGAGGAGCACTTAGTAATTACTTTGAAACGGCACACCACAGCCGGTTGGAATATGGATTGTTCACGGATTCAGTGCTTGTGTTGACGAAGGCAAAATTTGGAAGTTTGATGGACTATGGCATTTGTGGGTCATCCATGATTTACTTATAACAGGGTTTTTGTTAAATTTATTTGCATTGAGTCTCCTAACGCTTGTTCTGGTGTGAAGTCATTGACACTAAATGTGTCAATTTGTTAAAGAGTTTCAAAATGTTAAAATATTTTGTAATGTTATTGAAATAAATAAATAAATAATTGTCAAATATGATGTTCACAGGTGGTCTCTACTGTGTCTCTTAGAAAATAAATTTTAAGGAGATAATAAGTGTGTATTGAAGTATTTGTTAAAGAGTTTCAAAACGTATAAAGGTGGAAACACAGATAATGGATGAATCACATTTCTTAGAAAATACATAACAGTTGAAAAATATTTAATTAATATGGATCACGTAGATAATTATAAACATCTAATTTCATCTCTCTTATAAATATTTTCTTAGGTTTTCATAGCAAATTATCTCGTTCTAATATTTAGACCGCCATTGCAGGGGTCTTTTTCAGGGTTGAAAACTTTGTAGTCGTATCGCCATGCACAGCTAAGCTCAAAAGCCACAACCACAAAAGTATGTTTGTAAAGTTTGTTAAATTGAGATTCATATCTCACCTTTCGCTTAGTAATAATCATATTCAATTTAGAATAAGTACTTTTATTCAAAGTAAGACCATACAAGAACAACCTAAAAATATTTGGTATAATACTCGTACATTAAGGCCTTGTATAATGTGATGTCATTGGTGAATCAATACCCTACATGCAGCGCTTATTTTTATTTATTTATTAATTTCACAGAACCGAAGTTCCAAGGTACAAAATAATAAGAAACAGAGTAAACAGAAATATACAATACATACAAAAGATAATAAAAAAATAAAAATAACATAAAATAAGAAGAAGATGACACGTGTCAAAGATCACATATGTCTAGGAGAACTATACCATCGACAAAAGTGGAAAAGGGTGTAAGAATAGGATTGAGGCGTGCTGGTAGGCCATTTAGGAGCGCCATTGCCGTTGTACTAAATTTACTGCTTGAAGCTCCACAACTATCAACTGGGATCAAAAACAATGCATAGCTACGAGCATGGGTGTAATTACCTGGAACATAGAGGTTAAAACATTAAAGAATCCCAGGGTTGTGAATTGCACCGCGAAGGAGAAGGAATGAATGTTTGAGAGCAGCAATTTTGCTACGGGACTCGACTGGAAAGAAAGCATCCCTAGAAGAATGGAAAGAAAGCATCCCTAGAAGAAAAAGAGTTGTTTCTCATAAAATTTACTGCCGAAACCTTTCCATTGCACTATGGCAGCATTCTCTCGTATGTGTTTTATATAAAAAAGTACGTAACTTGATAATAAAAATATTTAAAAAAAACAGCTTGGTCCTCGCCTGGTCTACGGTACAAGGCTGGCTTCGGTTTTTATTTGGGCTATAAATAATTTCCAACAATTCCACTGTCGCTATATTTTTCCACCCCGTAGCTCCTCCTCTGCAGCGAATATCTTAGTCCGCCATCAAAGAGTTAAATTACTCCATTTAAAAAAATGCGGGCTCACCAACCATTCCTCTGAGCGCAATAATAAAAATACTGTATTTTTTTGATAAACTCAGGAGAATACTAACAGACGGCGATGGTAAGACATCAAATCTGAACTTTTACTAAACTTAACTGGTATTTGTACAAATTTATGGCAAACAACGTCCTTATATGATAATATTTATTTATATTATCTCATCTGTCAACAGACGTTTACAACTGAAATGGGCAGAATTTGGCAAAGTTAAGTATATTTTAAAGCGATAATTCCACAATGTCTTAAAACTAACTAAGGCGATTAACAATGCATCCTCCCTGTATTATCTTATGGCGCAGAGATGTGGAATCTAACAGCAAGTCTTACCCATAAAATAAAGGTCACCCAGCGTGCTATGGAGAAATCCATGCTCGGAATGTCTCAAAAGATAGAATCCAAAACGAGGATATTCTCAGTATTATTATTATTATATCAGAATTTTATTAGTGCTTTTTAATAACCAAATGGTCATTCCAAAAGCGCTTCTTTGCCTCTCTGAGTAGAAAGGTGGGTCTTGAGTCTGCTTCTGAAGGATGACTCCGCTTTAAGTTATCTTATGCTTTCTAGCAGCGAGTTCTAGGTCATTTGTGCCGCGTCATGTTTACTCAGTCATCACATCTATTGCTTCCAGCCCTGGTGGTTGCACATCACAAATGCAATAATTAAAGTATATTCACTCGAGAGGCGACCGTCGCCGTTGGGCGCCAGGTCGGTACTCTCACTACGGTAAGTAGTGGAGGTTATCCAATGAATAGGCATAATCAAATGGCAATGATCAGGATATATCTGTCAAAGAGACGACTGAAACTTTCTTTAGCTCAGCATAAGAGCTGCAACTCATGTCCTTGAGAACTTGCTGCAAATACTCCTGTCTAGGTCACCCTCTACAGTTTCTCCGCTCAACCATCCTTTCCACAAATTCGTGAAGAATATCATCGTGAAGCATGTTGTGACCAATTCATTGGGCTCGTCTCTCTGAGATGGTTCTTACTATGCCTATCTTCCTTGATTTAACTGAGAACCTCATAATTTGTGACGTTGTCTCATATCTCAAAGGTCTTTAGTCTTTTTTATCATTGTCACATAACCACCATGTCTCACAGCCGCACATCAAGATGCTACATAAAAATGTGGAAACGGCTATTAACCATGTATCCGTGTAATGCTCAGGACGAGAATTTGTTTTGAGACAAGAGATGAATAATAGGTGCTAACAGATAATTGCGGTTGCAAATGTTTGAATAGCTTTGAATTTTATCAACTGATTAAGAACGAATTTATTTTTATTTACAACATTATTGAGGATCAAACCGGTGACCTTTCCAGTAGCAGTCTGGCGCTTTAACTCGCGGTCATAGCCCTCGGTAACTGTATAAAAAGTATAAAGTATGAAACATAGACATGCTCAGTGCTCGGTTAATTTATGGAGATGATTTATTCGTCAAGAGACTCCATTATAGAATAAATAAGAAAACACTGCGCGGAATGAAACGCGCAGTCCGAGATTTTTTTTCGTCTTTTGATGAAAATCTATGAATGATTAAGTGAGTACTTTTTTCTATGCAAGATATACATTTTTCATTTACGATTGAATTAACATTAAAAAAAACACATAAAGAATAATAAATAATCACAGTAAAAAAGTCGTCATTTATTTATTTGTAGATCACTTTAGAATTAATAGAACCTTATAATGCATTTTTACGTGGTTAACAAATATGATTTAAAACTGTATGTTTCTCTTACACTTTTTTACACTACATGCTTGCTCATCACCGTGTACACCATATTACTTTATGTCTTAATTAAAGATGTGTAATGTACATTTAAATGCCACTGATCTTCCTATTAGTAGTAGATAATTCCTTGATAAAAGATCTGATACTATTTCTACTTCTGTAATCATGCTTTATTCATATGCTAAGTGTATCTTTATAAATTTATGTATATTGTATTGGAGCTTGTGCTCTGTTAAATAAATAAATAAATAACATCTTAACATGGATAATCGCTACACACCAAATCCATAGAAAGAAATTTAACAAAATGACTCCACGATTATATCATAGATTGCTATAGATGGCCGAAATACTATGCTAGTATCTACTCTTCTATGTGTGTATATATAAAAGTTTAATTTTTTATTATGTATATCCACCTTATTTCCTATTATAATTTCATTGATTGTTTGACAGTAATACCATGTCATTTGTGTATATTTTTGATTCGATATACTTACAACTTGGTATTTATTGTAACAATTTTACATGTCCAGCGCTACGTATTGTGTTGATATTTAAACTGTGATGTGAGTTAATTTTCACTAAATATGTCAATACTTATTTTAATTACTTTTACTCGTACAATTCGTACAATCGAAATTTTGCTTTGCTATCATTTTTATGGTCGCATGTCTAAATTTATCTGTCATTTAAATACGTAAGTTAAAATAGATCATTAGTGAAATATTTTACTTGTATTAATTCTTTTTATTAGTGTTAAATAATAGTAGGATTTACAAGAAGTTGTTTTCATCCATTCAGTCTATACTTCGGTTCGAGACCCGAGTGGTACTTACTAAATAAATAGACTGTCGGTAACTAAGTAATATAAAAAGCTAGTGAATAAATGTTGACTGATCGAGTCATTAATAATAATAATATTCATACTCTGAATATATACTACAGAGACATCTATCGTTATATGATGTTAACAATGCTATATATAAACATGAGGTTTTGCGTATCTGCTCAGGCGGAGAATAGTCGTGTGGATAGCGCGGCGTGTAGAACGGAGCGAAGGTGCAAGGCTCGTGTTGGAATCCCGCGTCTGCCGATATTTTTCGAATGAATTGATGCGTATAACAAAACAATTATGTAAAATTGTATGTGTGTATTTAATTACTAATAATATTAAAATAATCTGATTACTTTATTTGTCGTAAAACATCTTATGATAATTACGGCGCTTTAATAATTTTAATATTTCCAATTAATATGTTTAGTTTACAAAAGAGAAGGTAATTCTATGTCACCAATTGCAGTTCTAGTTTCAGTTGCACCTGCCCGCCTGTAACAAAGACCTTTGTTGAACAGTTGATATGTGGCGTTAATAATGTAGCGGGATCGTAAAGTAGGCGATATGGCGAAGGCTTCAATTGCGGTGGCAAAGGGGGGCACGGGAATCCGCCCCCACATCACTTGCATAACTTGGCGTTTAATTGGGGAAATGCCGATCGCAGATGTGGAGACAAACGCGCAAAATGGACCAAAGCGTCCCTTTCCTCAAAATAGACTACTCACCACCTCTTAGCATTGACTGGAGCTTTTATAGTACGTTTCTTGTATTCTCAGGTTACTCTACTAACTATCATGTTTATGCTGAAAATGTTGTATGCTGAATTTCGGCAAAATATTTACAGCTGATAAATATAAATTTGTATTTTTATAATACGTATATGATCATAACAAATTGTTTTATTGTGAATAATAAATTGATACACACTTAATAATCTCCATCAAATATCATCTTTTATGAAATTTCTCTGATCAATATTGGAGAAAAGAAATGGCAGACATTGGGATTCGAACCGGGAACTGTGCAGATTACTTGATATAAACGTTTTATTAAAGATTGCACTTTGCTGTAAGCTGCATGAAAATATTTTATAATATTAAGATTTGATCAAATTTGATTAGTTCACACAGTATTTATTAATATACTCGTATATTAAGTCAGCATAGTCCAGTGGTTAGAGCGTTTGTTTTTCACTTAAAAGCCGTCGGTTCGCATCCCGAACAAGCTTAATTTTCTTATATCAATTTAATGAAATCTAAGCTCTTTACATGCCCTCGGTAGGGTCAAGCCAACCCTTAAGGACAAAATAAAAAATGTCCAGGCCTTGGGAGCACCGTGTTGATCATCAGATATCCTTAAAAACGCTGATTATTGAACACCCAAAGATTTATCTGATACTACAGCGGCAGTCTATGCTAGTTCATGGAATCTTGCCCTGGAGGCTCCTGGGAACGATTTATTTTCCCATGTGGATTTCCGAGTATACATTTGCTCTGGGACAAAGCATAGACAATCTCGGCTTACAGAACTATAGCACGTCAATTTTCGGTGTTCATATGCTCCATATACGGAACGGATATGGTAATAATGTATTTATTATTTTTTGACGATAGTTTATATATTTTGTGTTAAAACATAATAAATAATAATAACATGTCAATATATACTTAAAATAACAACTTTATTCACAAAAAGCGCAGTGTATGCTAAAGTAAATCTATGGTAGTCTCAAAATAGATTGTAAGTCAGGGGAGAAAATAAAAAAAATATCCTGCCTCGGTGGAAAAGCTCCAACGATTTAGCTACCGCAGAGCCTCCCGGAAGTCTTATATCAGTCGCCGGAAGCTGTCAAACGACTTGCGTTTTGGTTGGGAGCAAGAACCGGCGTTGCACTGTGCGGCCTCTGGACGACTGAGAGAGTTTTGAATAGGCACCGGAATCATTATTACAAAAAAAACATTTTTTCACGAAAAGCAATGGTGATTTTTGATTCAAGTATTTTTAAGAGTAAGCTATTTAACGAGAAGCCAATTTATATGATAATCTCGTCGTAAAAAACTGTTACGTAATATATTATTATAATTAATTTATTACTTATAATAATACTGCAGATAAAAAGCTTATTGTAAGAGTTGGTAAAGAATGATTAATAAAGAAGGCCTACGCTTTAATCTAGTCTAGTCGCTTAAAGAACGTAATGATTTAACAATGGAATGAAATAGAAGATTAAATCTTATTGTATGTAATTTAAAATTATTAAGAGAGATTAATTTATAATAAATACATTTTAATCTTTATAATCTATCATTTGATAAAATAGAAACGATCTCGTATATATAAAAATGGATAATATGCGTAGGTAGTTTTATAAGTACTTTAAATACTTTACTCTCGTCGGATGTGGGAGTGTCGTGGAAGTGTTGTGATCAGTGGATTGTTGTGAAGGAATTGTTGTGAGTGTTGGAAAGGGATCACTGAAATACTCCCAACATTCTGACCAAGAAAGAAAAGTAATAAGAACACGGCTTAATTTCAAAAGGAATTTAATGTCAGTAAGTAAGTTTAATATGTAAACAGTGCTAAAGGTGAAAAGTCACAGAATTTAAATATTGGATTAAATTGAATGATTAACGAGATTCTATTTTATAAGTTCTACAAATGATTTTTGCAAATATGAAATGTTACTAGTAGGTTATGTGAAATTCGTAGATCGTAACACAGTGAAGTCTCTGACGGGCGGTTTGATGTGTGTTTTTTTTATGGAGGCGTCGAAGTGGAGAGGAAAGAGAGCTGGTCCGTCTGGTCGTCTGGTCGTCTGCTCATATAGAGGCATCTCGACTCTCACCTTCATCGGTGCAATAGTACTTGAAGCGACCTCTGGTGATGGCGACTCTATCGACATAATATATGGAAATTACAAGGTAAAATTATTAGGTCAGCACAGATAGTGAAATTGGTACAAATGATAAAACCGAAGTCCGCCACACTCTTATTCAATGTAAGACGAAAAATAGAATTATATAGTATTCATTTAAATAAATTATTTTATTTGTAATTTCAGCAAAATTTGCCGGTGGATATAGCTCAATTGTAAAATTGTTTGCTTTGCAAGCCAAAGGTCGTGGGTGCGATCCCCGACGGAGATTAAAAAAAAAGAAGGATTTTTAATCGATTTCTGATTTCTAAAATACACCAGTTGGTGTAAATTTGATCCCTCACCCGTCAAATGCCAGTTATAGCGTATTAATTAAAATTGGTGGTAGACGAAAGTCGTCCCGTGAAGACCATCCATTCATAGTAAATTCTTGTAATAATAAGGATGATGCGTGAATCTTGGGCTGTAGTCTATGACATTGGCGTATCAACACTCCACGTGCAGCGCTTAGCCATGTGCACCGTGTTAAGCGTCAAAGAATTCCACAGATGAGACTTCAGCTTCACTATCACCATCTGCCGGTATTCTCCTGTATGTGTAAAGTACTTTGTAAAGTATCATTAATCTATCTAATACCAAAATTTTCAATCGAGTTATACATTAAAACAATCATAAAATACGTTGTTCAAGATTCACTGTTCATACTTTATGAGTTATATAATTAAATCGATCATCTCGCAGCGTTCAGTAATCTTATGAATAGTTTAGTGACATTAAAGTAAAACTCCGCTCTGCAAACAATGAATGATTCAAGCGAATGAGGTTTAAAAGGAAATTTATTTGTTTTCCAAACTTCGCCTCCACCTCGGAGAGGAGCGCCTGAATTTACCTGATCTTATTAGTCTGACGAGAAACTAAGTGGCTCATATTGATTCAGTAAAATTGGCTGGTGGCGATAGTTTTAAGACCCGAGTGTGTAGAAGGCGATGTTAGCTTAGGACCTGACGGATTCAGACCTTTCATTGGTTAATTGAATGGGTTAAAACTTCACGAGAGCATTAATCGAGTATAAAAGTTAACAGTATAAATACAACGATTACCTACTTAGAATTTGTAATGCCCCGATACAACAAATATTTGTATTCTTGATACAAGTGTGCGAGTATACACGCAATATAATGGAGAGAGGCATGTCGAAGTTTTTGGTACCCCACCTTTGAGTTTATTGGAAATCCGAGGCCAAGTTATTTTATTTATTTGTTTTGCAAATATTTAATTAGACCTTACAAGGGTTTCGGAAATTGTTTTCTTTGGGAACAGAGCGGAGCAAGTCAACTCTCAAGAATTATATTGGGAGGAGCTTTATTACGAGGAACATCACTTTCGAGTACCATGAATATTTATTACTCAAATTTAATAAGAATGAAATTTGTATTTTTGAAGCGAATTGATGATAAGACAAGTTTTCGTAAATAAATTAGTCGTCATTATTAAAGATCTTCCGGGCTGTATTTATTCAGTGGAGATGAAAACTGATAATTTGATTCGGTATGAATTTTAATGAAATAAAATGTATAAACAAAAGTTCGTTATCTTCATAAAAACTGACATCAGCATGATATAGCCCTTGCTGACTGGTACTGTAAACCTGGATGTACAATCTTTCGTCTCTTATTTTCATTCGCTCATCGGACACGCATGTGTTGTTATAATGCCGTTAGGAGGACTAGTTATACAGATCGCCACTAGCGGCGCTGGGTGTCATCTACCACGACGCCTGGTGCCCAGTCAGCTGTTCGCCGACCGTGAGAAGGTTGTATTATGGCCGGCCCGGCATGTTATTCCGCTAGGGCCGGAAATTTGTTAAGTTTTCGAAATATGCATGTCAACGTGCTTCAGAAAAAGTCTTTGTGTTGTTAGTCTGCTCCTTCATCCTTCCTCCATGCGGCCACGTGACGAACCCGCTACTTTTCGTTTTTTTTAAAGAGGAGGATGTCAAAACAATAAAAAATAGAATTAACAAAATGTATGTCTTTAAATGTTATAATTTGTCATTTCCATGTAAATTATGACAACATACTAAAAAGATATCTTTCTTCGTGTCTGAAAATTACGGTATCAAATATTTTGTAAAATTATAAGAACCTCATATTTACAACTTAAAGTCATCACATAATGCTGCTATAGAGTTATGTCAGCCAACATAGTTTTCTCAGCATTTTCTTTCGTAGTTTTACCAAGATTGAGATAGTTCAGTGCCCTAAAAAAGGAGTAATTGCAATTTTTTAAATTATCAGATATGCACTACACTTTTAATCAATTTAATTTCGTGTACATAAATTAAGAATTAATTAATTCTTAAGCTATGCATCCTTTCTGATATTAAGACCAATATTAATTAAAAATAATTTTATTATATTTGCTTACTGTTCTATAGTTGAAATATTTGGTCGTTACAAATTGTCACTGCACAATTCTCAGCTATAATTGTTCAGGCCACGTCAAATCATGTTTGTACCTGAAAGCTCTGCCAAGTACATGTCAAGTGTGCAAATTTCCTGACGGTCTAAATCAGTGATTCCCAAAGTGGTCTATATAGACCCCCAGGGGTTTATAAAGACCTCCAATAGGGCTACGGCAACATAAAAAATAGTCTAGGGTCTATGAGATGAAAATATGGGTCTACGAAGAGAATCTCATCTCGGCCTCGGTTCAACGAGCTGTGTCCTATTTAGAGGAATCTAATAGACCTCGCTTTCCGCTGACACCGAAGCAATGACGATATGAAACCATCTTAGCTGGTGGATCATATGAGAAAATGGTACCCGGATTCGGAGTACTTTCAAACACTCAAAGAGAAACTGCCAAAGAGAGCTTCGCTGGACAGCATGTTCCTGTTGACGTCAAAAAGAAAGGATAATCAGTTCTGGGATTTATTATTTGGTTAGGTATTATCATTTAAACTCCGAAAGATAAAAAAGATTAAAGCCAGTAAATTTTTTGATACCCCTTTTTGAAAAAAAAGTAGGTATATTATCCAATACATATTTGAGTGCCCATTTTTTCAGTATTTTTAAAGAGACGCACCCAAAGCGTCGATATCAATCACTGAGAGATGAAAATGCCGTGTCTCAAGTAACATTTTTTTACCAAAATATTATTGGATGACGTTTATAAAGTGCGAAATGTACGTAAATAAAACAATATTTTTTTAGTGACTTCATATAAAACTCAAGAACAGCGTGATCGATTTTAATGATACTAATTTGTAATTATCGTCTTGATCCCGAAAAAAAAACTACAACTTCGGAAAAAAATTATGAAAAAAAACAATGATGGATTCTTAAATTTATTTTATATGGAAAAGTTTTGTAGAATTATGTTGGTTCAAGTCTATTACATTGTATGTTTTATCATTTGCACACAATGTCATCTCGGTTAAAATAATATTTAGTTTTTATTTGAACCTATAAAATATAACAAAAACTAAATTTAATTTATCTAAAATAAGTGAACAAATAAATTATTGATTCTCTGGCAAGTTTACCAGGTCAGCTAGTATATATACAGTTTATTATATACGCAGTATATTTACATGAAAATAATTTAATATTGCACCATTTTGTATAAGAAAATTATCTTGTGAAGCTTTCTACAGTGTTCATAATGTGATCGTGCGGAAAATTGTGTAATCTGATACAAGTTTATATAGTTACTTAAAGGAAAATCATTAAGATGAATGTATACTTTGATTTACGAGCCTGTCAAGGAGATTTATTCGCAGATTGTATTAAGTGTACTCAAAGAATAAACTTTCACCCTTCTTGTCAGAGGCAGCACCGAGCTTTACTCCCAGACAAGGTGAAAGAGGGTGCTTTCAAACTTTTACAAATCGCATCTCAAGAAAAACAGTTGATTCAATTATATAAAATATTCATTAACGATAAATGACAAAAAACAAACATTAAAAAAAATGTACTTGTCCTGTACCTGAAAATAAAGTCCTGTCATGTAAAGCGCCATAGTTCGCCAAGCGGCCGCTATGCATTTTAGCGCAATGATTCCCTACTAAGACTCAGTGGCTGCCTGGAGATTTTATGATAAACAGTGTCTTGTCCCGGGCAGCGACTACCGAATTTCGTAAATCTTCTTTTTTACCTAAAATAAACGTTATTATCTTCAAGTTCTTTGCTTCGTGACCAGCTCCTCACGCATTCACTACGCGTCCCGATGACGATACCGGTGACATGGAATAGCCTTTAATTAATGGAGGATGTCAAGACATTATTGTAATTCACTAGATTTTGTATAAAACTTGTGATCAATTAGCTTCAATCAGTTTATAGACTATATCAAGCAATATTATATTATGGTATACCTGTATGTATCATATTTCAAGACTTGAAAATGGCCATTCGACCTGGCTGAAACATGTCTTCAAAAAAAAAATATTGTGGAATAAATTCTAAAAATCTTTTATTTATATCTGATTTTCTTCACACATGAAATTTCAGTAACTGATTAACCATATTTTTTACTAATGTCAGATATACACGAATCTTAACTTATGAAATCATAGTTCATACTAGCGGGATTAATAGTAAAGTAATATGCAGGTATATCTAAGTGGTTAAAGCGTTTGCTTGGAAAGCCGAATGTCTTGGGTTCGATCCCTGATATTTGAACAAATAAGTCAGTTGTAAATGTGACTCGTAATTTGTAGCGCCAAGTCTGCGAATATAATTTTTGCGCGAGTGTCTGGGGATTTATTTATGATAGATTCATATTTATTTAATCCGAACACATGCGGGTGCATAATTTATAAACCTAATTAGAAGTAATGAATATTTTATGAAATACGTAGGCGATGGTTCAGTTCAAATCCGCAATATATCATATTTACTGATCAAATAAATGTTTTGGTTCCCACTACGATAAAATTAAATATTTTTGAATTAAATTTTTATCTAATAAAGAATTTAAGAAAAACATTTCACGTAAAATATTTTTTTTATGTTTTCCCCTAAAATACGTATCGCATTAATCAAAAAAATATATTAGATTTATTTTTTACGATTGTTTTTTATTATATTATATTATATTTTAAATATATTATTGATGAAATTTAACATTAAGGGACCCTCAGAACCAAGCAGCACTTCAGGAAGATACTCCCTAGAAATGGTAGCGCCTCCCAGGCGACAACACTTCTTCTTCTTCTTCATATCAGCGACTTCATTTTTTTTCTGACCAATAAATGGCAACATTGATTGCCCGTGTGCTTCTCAGTATTAAGTCTTGGGATGTGCAGCTAGCAGAGGGCACTTGGGGTAGGATACTAGGTGTGAGGCGGTCTGCAGGTCTTTACAGTCGCACAACAGTGACTCTCCCCGCCAAAGTATTCGCCACCGCTCGAGGTTGTCCTTTGTTCGACCAACTGCGGTTCTAAATCTGGTCAGGGATTTCCAGATCCAGCAGTCAAGATTTATTGACAAAAGCTGCGGTCTCTCATTTTCAGGGCTGGATGAGGTTGTGTGGATTTCAGAAAGCTGTTCCGCGACTTAAGTGTAGGTGTTGGGGGTATCTGATTATACAAGCAGTGGGTCAGTTGGTTGATTACCTTACGCATTTCTTCGGCGCATATGACTTTGCATCCTATGTTTGGTAGTGTGATACCAGCCAAGGGCTATAGTTATGAAATGTGTATTGACTTGAGGCAGCCTGTGACGTCTATTTACTTGATTTCATTAGACTGATGGACCCCATACTGGTGCCGCATATTCACCTGCTAAGAAATAAAGTGCTAAAGCTGTTAACATATAAAACATCTCCTTTTTTTATTGATGATGCACTCCATAAGATTGTATTATGGTCTGCTGTATGGTAGATCACATGGACAGGCATTGCAAGAAAAGAGAAAAAATCTTTTGAGGGTTTCTCTTAATAATCCATGACCAGTAAGCGCCTGTGTGAGATCAATATCTACGGAAAAAATAGGTATAGCCCGATATTTGGTTGAATTAATTTGTCATCAGCGACATGAAGAAGAAAATAACTTAAGATCTAGATGTAAAGACGGCATTTACTCTTTATATCGTCCAAGTTATTACGAGTACTTGCACTTTCCACGACGGAATATTTCCACTCCGGGAGTTTTTCAGAGCGTTTCAGCGGGCTGACAGTCGCGTCACCAGGAAAACTTATTTCAGGCGAGAGAGCCGTCCGCTGCGGATTATGCTCTTATAAACGGATAAACGGATACGGGCCGAGGCTCCACGGGAAGACTTCCTGTCCGTCAAACGGCCGTATGATAAATGCGACGCCCGGAATGAGTTTAAAAGCCTCGGGAGCCGGATTAATACAGATGAGTGATGTAAATTTTGGCGCGGGAAAGCATTCCGGTTATTTTCTTCTTATAATAATTAGTAAGTTTTCAACATAGCATAATTGCTTATTAATGAAACACATTTTTTGTAAATAATCGATAATCGATTACATATCTTCTTTAAATATAGCTTCAGTATAAAAATAAGCTATGGTTTGTTTTGCATGTGAAGTCAAACGATTGGTGTTTGCAGCAGCTTCAGGAATGTCTTGGCGATCCATTTTTATCCCTTTCTTTCCCTACTCAATTGAGCTAGTTTATTTTTGGATTTGCCATTCTTTAATAAAAAAAAATATCTTTTTTTTTTCAGCTGTGAATCTTGGCATCTAACCTAAAGTCAATGTGTTCGTAAAAATGAGTTTAGAAAACTGATTTATGCGTAGAATGCTGGGGTGTGATGGTTTGACTTTGTGAGAAATGACATGTGAGAAGCATACAAGGTAAATTTTCTCACATCAGTGATTTAGACAAAAAGGTGGACCTGACTGAGAGACATAGGAATAGAAATACTTCGCATGCCGCAAGAGAGTATCAGCTAAAACTACATTTTTTTCAAGCCTATGAGCTCGCGCCGTCGGGACATATACATACAATGTAGTCGGGAAACATTGAGAGACTGAGCATTTAATAAGATGATGAGAATTGCATCTGATAGAGCTTTGTTGCAGCATTTCTTGACGTCAATATGCTCCAGTAAGGGGAACTCAAATGGTAATGAATAGTAAAAGTTAAATAAGGTTCTTCATCATATATATCTTATATCGTGACGTGGTCTCTCCAGGAAATTCCAATAATTCTTCTGTATGACCACATCTCAAAGGCCTCTCGTCTTTTTTTATCACATTCAGATAAACACCATGTCTTACAGCCGTACATCAAGATGCTCCAAACAAATGTTTTGGCAAGTTGCTTGCGGAACTTTAAATTTATAATATTTGACTCAAGTATTTTCGTTTTTTTATTGGACGCTAGCCTTGCTATATGTATGCGTCCGTCGACTTCTCTTTTTCTTCTGCCATCCCAGATGATTGTACTTCCAAGGTATACTAACTCTTTTGAATGTTTTATGGTTACTCCTCAATTATATTAAATCACCAAAAACCAATATATTAATTGCTTGAAAAAAAAACGGTAGATCCATTACAAAATAGGTTGCAAAAAATATATTTTATAATTTATTCAGTGTTGAACAAAATGAACTTAATTGCGATTCAAAAATGATTAAAAAACCATTTATGTGTCGTTTAAAAAATAAAACCCAGTGCGTGCGCTTTTTATTCAGATTTTAATATTATTCAGAAAAACGTCTGAAATAAAATATTCGCGGCGTAATTGATTGTGACATGTTTATTCCATATCGTTGCAAGGGGAGGAAATATAATCACATTGCACAGCTGAAAATCTGTGAAAACTGAAAAAGGGCTCCGAAAGCTGTCGAGTAATGTGCTTTATTTTATTTGTATTCGTGACGATGTACTTTGAAGGGATTTTAATTTTTCGCAACAATAAAAACTCGTTGGTTTTCCGTGAATGTAACCTGTGGAACTTGCAAACATTATTCCAGGTGACAGACAACTTAAAGACAAGGAAAATCATATACTCTAGCTAGTAAGCAGTCAGAAGATGATGGATTGTTGTTCATTATGTGTTCCAAATTGTACGCGTGTAGAATTCGTGTAAATAAATTTAACACACGTGTAAATAAATTCAAACGTTGCAATTTGTTGTTAGTTAAATATATAGTGTTAGTGTTATATATTCGAAGGCTTGCAACCGTCCAAATTTACGTACTATCGCTACAAATTGAAGAGATAAATTGCATAGACGATGCATACATCGAAAACTCATTAAACTTTAATTGTGGTATGGGGCCAATCGTCTTTGTGGTATAGTTCGATTCCTCTATAAGTCAACGATTAAGAAATTTGCAATTTAACTTTTAATATCCATATTTTGAACATATGGTTACCACAAATTGCTGCTTCTTAGTTCTGTCAACTGGCACTATACATTCCTCGTTTTAGGACATATCTGCACCTGAAGGTTCACTTGAGAATATATATGGTTCCCGATAACCTCTTAAAGGTAGTATATTTTTGGGTGATTGGTTAATCGGATTTTTCAAATAAAATTGGATGATTAGCCCGTCGCTCGAGGACTAGACAATTTCGTCCTAAGAGGCGGCTCAATCCAAGCGCATGGTCGAAACGAACTGCCACAACAAAGCTAAAAAGCTATGCCAGCATCCATGGCCCTCGCCTCATCCTAATTCATTTCTGCCTCCAGTAGCACCACCGAATACATGCTTGGTATAGTTCTCGACAGCATTTTAAGACGCTGAGCCCAGAATTTGAATAATGCTATTAAATATATTGAGATATTTGATTGAAACCCAGTATGACATCAACGGTTTGAAGGATAAATTATATATTATATTACTTTTGTTGTTACTTACATATATATTAAAATGGAAGACAAAACTTCTTCGGTTTCATAAAGCTTTCTAACAATAAATTTTTTTTATTTTAAAATGAAACGTAAATAAAAAAATATCGCTGAATATTCTCAACCACTTATTCAAATAAAAGGAATATTTCATACATAAACAAAAGAAAGAGCGTCTGAAGCTAACGAGAATAAAGAATGACCCGTGTAACAGGAATGAAGCATGAAAAATATAATACCAAGCAAAAACTAGCAAGAGAAGTCGACTTACATTACTCTAGCACTACACATTCCTCTTAGTTTCAAGCTTTTTTGTTTTTTTAAATATAAATTTTCAAACAGAGATATTAACCACAAAATAGAATGTTTTATTTTACAAAAAATAAGCCACATATTTTTTAAATACATAGAAGAAAACGTAGCATTATCTCTGGATATTAACGTTAGAAAAGTGTATTTGTTAGAATCCAGGTTTGAATAAAAATTAAGATACTTTGTAATAAAACAGTCGATGAAGGTTGGTACAGCTAAATTATTTGTGCCAAGTACAGGTATGTCAAATATCAAAAATTGTAATAAAAAAGTATACTTTAAATACATAGGAATTTTGCTTTATTCTTGATTTAGGTATATATTCATTTAATAATAATATTAATGGCACAACTAAAGTTGGTAGGAATAAAATATTCGTTAAACTTTTATTATCGACACTTGTTAAATACCTCAGCAAATAATATTATTTTTACTGTATAATTTTACAAAAAAAATATAGTACAACAGAATCGAAAATAAAATATATTTATTTAATTTACAGTGCTTGAAATTATGTAAAAGTGAACTTATATGGAATGTTGAATTTTAGTTTAGAAAAAGAAAAATACAAAATGAACACATACTCATCTATTTTATACGTGGATATATTATTTTTGTTTGATAAAATTACTAAGCAATACGTGACATTCGTTTTACGTTTTGTGTCTATAAATGATGTTTTGCCAATTCATCTTATTTTAAATTGTCGAACACTACAAAATCATTTTTTCTAGGCGCATGACCCACTGGAAATCCAAGACAAAGATTGAGGAGGGCGTAAATTTGACCAAAACCGAATTTCCTTTCGAAGCCAGGCTGGCAGGCTGCCCAGGACGACCACGGAAGAGATGACGCTGCGGCCAGATCCGGTCACCACTTAGACTTACTTCCGGAGCGCCTGCACCACGCAGAGCTTTGATATTTGATACGAGCTTTTCTTAGGCAACAGGCACGACGTGCGTATTGCCCGGCCATATAGTAAGCTGGAAATAAAAAATCTTTCGGAGGATGCGTCGATAGAAATGTTTTAGATACTTATATAATAAATTTACGGGTTAAGTGTCCTATTGAATAGATGAACTAGAAGTTATATAAGGCAATACAAAGTGATAAAAGCTGTGGTACAAAAGTATGATATGTGTTTTAAGAAAACTAGTCTTTTGTTAAATAACTTCTTAGGTTTTCACGGCCAGATTTGATATTGTGGCTTTTGGGTTTAGCCGTGTGTGGCGAAATTCTTCTCTCCGATTTTTCGACCGCCATTGCAGGGGTCTTCTTCAGGGTTCTTCCACAAAGTCATCAACCCTGAAGGAGATCCCTGCAATGGCGGTCGAAATATCGGAGAGAAGAAATTCGCCACACACGGCTAAGCCCAAAAGCCACAATATAGTCTTTTGTTATGAACAAAAGCTTCTTGCATTCCTACAGCAGTCATCAAACATCTGAATATGCGTCTGCACTTTTTGATTTTATTCTTTATTATATCTTTTATTATACAAATACTAAAATATCAGTATTTGTATAGCGCTTTTTTATGACCGAATGGTCATTCCAAAAGTGCTTCTTTGCCTCTCTGAGTAAAAAGGTGGATCTTGAGTCTGCTTCTGATATCACAGTTATCTCCGTATTATCTTGTCCAACTATCTAACTTTAAGTCGCATATTTTTTTCTTCTTTTTACCACATCCGCTACATATTTGCAGCGTAAGCACACCGCCTGTTACCGTTTAATTGTCTATCCATTGCCCCAAAACACCTATATACTTGGAGGTCCACATGTGAAAAAAATGCCTCCAGGGCAACATCTCGCATGCTTGCATAGACTGTAGCTGTAGTGCAAGAAAAATATTTGGGTGTAAAATAATCAAAATTTTCTTAAGAGGATCGCATGATGAACTCGACGTTCTCGAGACCTAGACAATTTATTTTATCCTCAAGGGATTGCTCAACCATACCGATGTTATGTACTACATTTAATGATGAAATCAATTTTTCAAAATCAAACTTGGTCGGGTTTTTAACTGACAGCGTCTGAATGATAAACGAACGCTTTACCCATGTACTGTGTCGCTCAACTTCCCAGACTCGGTTCTGCTAATAGTTACGTGTAATATAGGTTAAGACAAAGAGTATCTTATTTAGTCATTCTGTCTCTATCCATTGCTGCCACATGCGCTTAATGCATTCCTGAAATTGTATATACTCGTATATAATTAATGATATTTTTACGTTTAGTAGACTGTTAAAAGTAAACTCGTTTTGAAATGTATATTTTTGATAAATTTCAGTTGACAAACTTAAAAGCATTCACCACGCTGTGGTCGGATTAAATCATTTGACGCTTCAACAATGAGACTAACTATTCAGATAATCGTGGCAAGAGAGAGTTTCAAAAATGAAATGCTAAAAAATAAAACTATCTTCTGTCCGTTTCGCAGAGATCACAAAGAGCATTGTTATGCAGCTATTACCGAAGCTGATAAGAAACGTTATGGAGGGGAGATTTATTACTTTGTCTCGGCACAGACAAAGGTCTGTACTTGGTTGGAGGTCCTCTCCGACCGTTTGTCATTTGATAAAATAAATGGACGCCGGCATCGAATAACAGGTCTGGAGAGACTGAGGTGATAAAAAAATCGCACAGTGAAAAACAAAAATACTAGCGACATACTTGCGTAAATGATTTTCACCTTTATCAAAGCGTAATGTGGATATCATGTTTCTACCATAAAAGCAACGTTACGAGTTTTTTTTTATAGTTTTCGAACGTGCTTTGCTTTTACTCAAGACGTCATTTAATAGTTGAAAAAATGCTTTTAATTATTTTTCAGCTGAAATAATAGCATTCTTATTAGACTACAGTTAAGAAACTTTAGTTTTTTGGACCATATGTTGTGTTGGTTCGTCTAGTTTTCACTGCCGCTTATTGTATGAATCATATCGTGTAATGTCATGTACGTGCTTGTCCACGAGTAATTCCTCTGCACAATGACTCGAAAAATTAACACGTATTACATTATTGATCATCATCAGCCTGTATCTGTCCACTGTTGAACGTAAGCCTCCCACATGAGTCTCCATCGTCTTCGATCCTCCGCCTTCCGCATCCAGGTCACTCCCGCTATTCGTCTTATGTCGTAAGTTCATCTTGCAGGGGGTCGGCCAATGCTTCGTTTGCCAGTTCTTGGGCGCCATTCCAATAATTTTCTTCCCCATCGAACGTTGTCTCTTCGACAGATATGTCCTGCCCATTGCCACTTGAGTGTGCCTATTCGTTGGGTAGCATCCACTACTCAAGTTCTTCTGCGTATTTCCTCGTTTCGGATTCTATCTTTAAGCATCGTTTCTATTTTTCATTATCGATACATATTCTTTATAGACGGTTCCATCCAAGTTTGCCGTTTATTTTTTCCGGAAATGAGGAGCATAATGTCAAGATGATGTTCTCTTTGGATTTGTATGTGTACCAAAAATTGAATATCGGTATATATATTATAATCAAATATTGATCTTCAATGAAATATAAATATTTTTTTTTGTTTTGAGAGTAAAGCTGTGATATCAGCTTGATATAGCTCTTTTAGGCTGATGCCGAGAAGCTTCAAAAAACGATCTTTTGTCTCTTATTTTTGTTTGTTCGCCTGACATGCACATCTAACATCTAATAATATAAGTACACGGCGCTTTCATACGCAATTTATTTGTTATGGCAGTTGCTCCATTTCATGCTGGTGCAATTGACATCTTTAATTTGATTTTTTGCCGTGATTATCTTGGCAGCGCTGTATGTTACAGTGGTCTTGCAGTAGTTAATTAACTCTCGTCTGGCTGGCGAAATGTTTTTGTGTTGTGATCTGCTCCTGCATCCTTCTTCCACGCGGCCACGTGACGAACCCGTGACTTGTCGTCTTTTTTAAAGACGGGGGAATTCAGCTGATACGAAGACCATAACTTCTTAGAAAAGATTCTGAAATTAAGTGAGAACGTTCGCTGTCTGATCCTTTATTAATCGTTGGTCATTTACGGACTGTTTTGCTATATAAGCACTTGGCTTGAAAATGGACAAAAGCTTTGTTATAATGTCCTTTGCCGCGATTACCGGCCTCATTGATTAAAGTGACATTTAGTTTGGGTTTGCTCACGCCCGGCCGAGCACTGGGTAACGTTACACAGCTGAGGCTGAACTGTTGGTGACAAGACGTACATTACTTAACAGCAAAGCATTTCTAAGTGAACCTAAAACTACGTGACAAATAATAAAATTAAATACAAAATTATTTAAAGACATTTTTACATTTTTGTAATTGGATTATAAAGTCGCATTACAATAGAAGCCGCTTCATTATCAATATACTCGTACAATTATTTGCGATAAAAAATATTAATTAATTTGAATAAAGTATTTTCGTCTTCTTCTTCGTGTCAGTGACGTCAAATTATTCCTGCCCAGAATCTGGCAACATCGATAGCCCGTGTGCTGCATAGCATTAGGTCTTCAGGTGTGCAGCATGTTGGGCACATGATTTTAGATGTGAGGCGATCTGCAGGTCTCCGCAGTCATATAATAGTAACTCTCTCTGTCGAAGTATTCCCCACCGTTCGAGGTTGCCCTTTGTTCTACCAACTCTTCTTTGGTTCGTTATCTGTTCAGGGATTTTTAGGTACGCCAGTCAAGGTTCTTGCCAGTTGGGAGGCCTTCCTTTGGAGTAATGAAATCCTCTGATGCGACTTGTTGCCAGAGCTGGAGTCTCTAATTTTCAGGGCCGGATGTGAGAGATTGTGTGGATCTCTTAAAGTTGCTTTGCGACTTCAATCTGGGTGTTGGGGTTATCTGATTATACAAGCAGTGGGATGGTTGGTTGATTGCGTTACGCATTAGTATATTAACGAGTATATATAAATATATATGACTATACTATACATATATCCTTGCCGATTAATTTTATTTACTGCCAATTAATTTAACTTACTGCCAAAACCTTAAATTAGTTAATAAACAAAGACATACAGGTCAAAAACTAATAGTATTTGAAAAAAGAATATCTGAAGAATTATACACACAACTTAATTAATTAAGATTTCTTATTTGTTGTCAATTCTAACTTTTTTTTATGAAATTCATCAAAAACTATTCAGCAGTTCAGGCCTGAAATAAAAAGGTACAGAGCCGCACGAAAGCTACGCCCATTCTGCCGACTCAATTATCTCCCATTTTCCGAGCAGTCGTCTCACCATATGAAAGGGTACACGTCCTCGCATAGAAGAGAAAAGGTGTCTTTCTTGATCGATGGAAGCTGCGCGACATTCTCGGCCGAGGGACAGTTCGTTAGCGATGCTGACCACGACTCATGTCACGTGACCCGCCCACCGTGTCTTCATCCCTCCATTTTCCAGCCCATATCTACCCCATCCAGCAATCTCTCTACCCCCTTTTCGCTTCTTCCTCGCTCATATTCTACCCCTTTTCCGTCCCCTTCAACGACCCATTTTCGCCCACTTTTGCCCCCGCTTGGACACTGACACGTGAAAAGTTACACAGCGCCAAGGAACGCTTTGCGCTTTGTGTTTCGAACATCATATTTGCTCGGATTACAAATGGTACGACCTAATTAATACGCGACTGTAAAACAGTCAGATGTAATGACAGCCTCCATTATGCCCCTTTGTTTAATTTGTGTTAATGTTGTTATCATGTACAATAACAATAATAATAATAATATGATGATGGCGTTAAAAAAAATAACAGTCAAAATATCATCCGGTGTTTATCTTCTCGTGGAATTTTGTATTAAAATTTTTTTTTTTTTATTATTTTACTATGGGAACTAATTATTTTGTCACTATTTAATTACACTCATGGCAAGTAAATATATAAAAAAATAGTTAAAAACTAAAACATATTAAAAGGTCGGTAAAAAAAAATCAATAGTAGAGAAATATTAAACAGGCAGTAAGTAATTAAAGTCTGGTAATTCATAATAAGTTAAGTAAGTTTAGATTTCGATTTTATGTGCTAATTATATGCATATTTAGACCATCTACTAACAATCTGTCAACTGAAGCTAGACAGGATTTAAAGACATACCGACCACGTAATGACATAGTGGATACTGCCAATTTATTAAATCTGCTGCCAGTTTATTTAATTTCCTGCCAATACATTTAATTGTCTTTCAAAACCTTGAATTAATTACAGAACAATTAAAACAGGCCTTTTAATATATTTTTATTTATAAACATAACATATGCTCTTATAGAATGAGCTACACAAATGTACACTTGACGAATAAAGCGAATATAAAAGAAAGTATGCAAATTACGAAAAAGTGGTACTTTGCAAAGATCACTGAAAATCAGGAAATCAATAAGAATTATTTATAAGCACCATTGCAATTGAACCGAATTGAGTACTCATCACTCCACACTAACCGACTGTAATGGTAAACAATTTGAAAACTACAATTAAATATGTACCTATCCCGAACGTACAACTTAAAACGTTTCAGAATTCCAGGGTCGTGAATGAACGAAGGAGAAGAAATGCATGACTAAGGGCAAGTATTTTTCTACGGGACTATAACTGGGATACCGTGGGATAATGTAAGACGTTAACTGACATATCTGCATCAAGAGGTTCAATATGCATATGTTCCAAGAGATGCGACATTAAACACTATGTTACACATTAGTGAAGAAGCTGGTCAAAAATGGTAACTATGGTTAACCTATGAATAATTATTGTCAAACTTTAACCAAACGAATTTCGTTCGGAAAGCATTATCGTCAAAATATATAACAAAATATTTTTTGAATAATTATTGAAATAATTTAAGAATCATTAAAGTAGACCACTTACTTTGTTAATAAAACATTTTTATTTAAAAAATATTCTTTTTAAAATTAAGATAAAATTTTAAGTTTTGCGATGAGAAAATGATATTTTGCAAAACTGCCTCTCTACTAAATTACCTAAAAACAAAATATGATAATGCCCGAAACGCAAAGAAAATATAAAATACTCTTCTGCGACACGCTTTACCTTTATATTTTGGTAAATAAAGGAGTTTCCTTCAAAATATGTCCTCCATCTTGCCGCTTTCGTTTTATGATTTTTGAAAGTTTTCGGTTTTTTGTTTGCGAAACTCCAGAACTTGCAAAGTACACGACAGCGCTACAGATATGATGAAAGAATAATAATTGTTCGGAAGTTTGCCCGGAAAATATTTCACAACACTCTTTAGGGTGTGAGGGTTTTGTTAACACCGACATATTTGAAAACTGTTAACAAAATGACAAATAAAAGAATGACGTCAAATAAAAAAAATATAAAAACGTGAACATATTTATTATATCGTGAAAATTTTAAGTGAATTATGTATCATTACACGAGTATCAACGATCTTGCAAAATAAGTGTTTTCTTTGAAATTTTTCATCTTTCCAAATGCTTGAATTCTTAATTACAGGTACAGATCATGCACCAAAGTCTGTACTCAAAGACAAATTGTATATGTTGCGATGTAATTTTTATTTTGAATTTAAGGCAACTTTGTTTTTAGGTAATAAATATTATATAAAATAATAATAATAATAAATATAATAAGAAAAGTACAAAATAATATTTTGGCACTAGAAAAATAATAAATTGGCAGGATATAATTGATGAATTTCTATTTTATTGGGTTAATTATTGTTATTATTTTTTTAAATTTTACAAATATTGAATATAATACTGTAATTTTAATTACTGTAATATATTCAATATATTATATGCATATATTATATAATAACTGACACAGAGGATACTGCCAACTTATTTAGTTTAGTGCCGATTAATTTTATTAACTGCATTAAAACAATTTATTTAGCTAAACTAACTACAAGAAATAGAGGTCTGAATTTAATAATGATAAATTAACAAGATTATTTTTTTAATTCCATCTATTTATGTAATGGAAATACTTGTAGCTTATTATAAGAACTCAAATTAAGGTAAAATAATCATATTCTTTTTTATATTTGACACTACATTACTATTTAATTAATTTAAAATATCTATATATTTATCAATCTTACTTATCCCACGATTCCAGAAATATTTATCTTTATGTTTCATCAATTAAAAAAAAAAAATTCAGAAAATGTGCAAGTTAAAAATTATTGTTAATAAAATTTAGAGTCAAGTTTGTCTGTAATTACCGTTAGCTTTTATGTAAGCACTTTCAAAACTTCAAAAGGAAGCAAATTTCGTAGGTGTTAAAACGGAAAGCATTTAAACGCAGTAGTTTCTTTGTTTGTTGAGAATGCTAGGAGTCAGACACATATAATAATGTTCAAGGAAGCAACTAGAGAATGAAATTCGTGTAACTCCATCACACTTAAAGTAACGAAATTTCAGGTTGTATTATGAAGAAACAAAATATTTGGTTTGCTATTTTTACGCTTACTTCCATATTCGTTTCCTTAATTTGAAGCATATCTTCGCCACAAACTGCCCTCACAGAGTTCTGTCAGCCGCCATGTTCTGCGCCTCATTCAACGAGTATATTCTATGTATATTTAACGATGGCCTAAGGACGGGAAAAACCCGGGTTTTTGAGAAAAAAAGGTGCTGTACTTTATGTTCTTCAGCAGTATCAAAAACATTTGTACCTGCCAGGTAAAACGTCGTCTCTAAATCTTATGTGGTATTGAAGATTGCCTTGACCACTCTAATAATTTGTCATTCCTCTCAAGGTAAACAATCACATCCCCAGTAATCTAAAAAAATTATATTTCAAGTAAGTAATTTAATATACACATACTATAATGCAATAAATTCTTTATACGCATCAATTCTTTCAGAAAAAATATCGGCAGAGGCGGGATGCGAACCAGCGAACCTTGTAGCCAACCATTTGTTCAAGTTCATTACCCTTGATCACACGACCATCATCTGCCCGAACTACTGTACAGAATATGTTGCATTTATACCATTGTTTATCATATAACGATATATGTCTCTATAGTATATATTCAGTGTGTGTATTTAAATATTTTTTTTATTATTCACTTATTATTTATAGTATGTGTATATTTAATTACTTATAATATTTGAATATAGTCAATGATCTATAAAAGTAGATAAGAATGTAGAAATAATAAAATAATATTCTAATAAATATTTAAAAATCCATATATTTTAAATTTCATTATTGCCGTTTCAAGTTTGAATCAAGAATCCACCGTTGTTTTCATTTTCTCTGTTTAATTGAGATGAAAAATACTTTTCCGATACAATGTAATTTGATATGTATAAGTGAATAGGTTAGTAATTCGATTTTGCATATAAATGCTCCCACATTTTCACTACGAAAAAAAAACTTCCTATATGAACCTTGATTATTCAATAAAAATCTCTCAGACTTTAAGAAATACTTAGAAAATAGATTTTCTGCTAACGAAAGGTGTTTTTTTAAATAAAAAATTACCATCAGATAATACATGTCTTTAGCTTTATTATGTTTTTTGTAGGTCTCTAATAAGCAACTAATTAATACAAAAAAAAATATCAACTCTATCTCACAAAATTAATGATGTTTTTTTTTTAAACTATTTTACCAGTTAAAAATAGGTGAATAATATGCGATAAATATATTTAAATTTTTTGTATAATATAGCAAATCATCAAAAAAAAAAAAAAAAAACGATTAAAACACAATTTTTCATACATTGATGCAGAAAACAAGTTTTTGAGGCAATACAAAATACTATCAACCAACTTTTTGAAAATATTGTTCGGTCTGAATACGCAACAGAAATTTATGAAAACGATGCGATTTAATTTAAGAGCCAAGTGCTGTGGCATTGCTATTGTGTGTGCCGCGTGTTTTATGTTGGGCCCGTGTCCATGCCGTTAGTTGGCTTGAGCAATGGCGCATACCATCCTAACAAATTACCAACAATGTGCAGGCCATCTGAACGCATGCGCTTGCATATGCACTCAAAACGTGCATAACTCTTGAGCTTTTAAAATATCATTACATTACGTTGTTTAAAGCTTTGAAACTTTAAATATACATTCTTAACTGAAATAGGTCACTAAGAGATGTAGTCTGCACCGTAGATAAAGATTTCTCCTCGTCATGGGAATGCTGAAGCGTCTTTTAACTTAATTTAGGAAATATGAAACTTGTAGCAATACTTAAACATACAAAAGACTTTGTATACCTTGGAAGTACGATCACCTGGGATGGCAGAACAAAAAGAGAAGTCAACAGTCGCATACATCAAGCAAGGCTAGCTTTCAATAAGAAAACGAAAATTCTTGAGTCAAAAAATATTAATTTAAAGCTCCGCAAGCAACTTGTCAAAACATTTTTTGGAGCGTCTTGATGTACAGTTGTGAGACATGGTGCTTATCTGTGTAGTAAAAAAGACTAGAGGCCTTTGAGATGTGAACGTATAGAAGAATTCTCGGGATTTCCTGGAGAGACTACGTCACGAACAATGAAGTTCTCAACATAATCAGGATAGATAGGCACCTAGTAAAAACCATCTCAGAGAGTCGAGCCCGATAGATCGGTCACACCATGCGCCACGATGGTCTTCTTCACGACATTGTAGAAAGGATAATTGAGGGTAGAAACTGCAGAAGGCGCCTTAGACGGGAGTATTTGAAGGAAGTGTTCGAGGACATGAGTTGTAGCTCTTATGCTGAGCTAAAGAAGATTGCAGAGGATCGATAAGAGTGGAGATCGAGATGCAAGATTTTGTTGCTGCAAACCAATCCATGGGATTGATACTACGAAGAAGAACACGTTTTAAATCTGAAAAAGTAATATATTGAATTTATAAATCACCTTCTCTTTTTACTAACAAAATAATGAATAATGTACCAGGATATTGATTTAGAAATTATAAAATTTGGTAGTTTATATCTCTGTAATGAACCTATTTATATAAACTTCTAAATGTTTATATTTTGTAAAATTGTTAACACTGAAATACAAGAATGATTTTATATTATATAAAATACATATTACGAGGCAAGAACTAACAGTTTGGTATAAGCTATGTACAATAAGTACCCGTGGCTCACAGAAGGTACAAATATTTGTACGCCGATATCAGTGTTTGCAAAATCGTTATAACCATGAACTCTTGGGAATGCCAAGCTTTAGAGTATAAAAATAGTTTATATTGTTCGGTTTTTTCAAGATTTACTTACCCAGTATTTATGGTTGACATCTATAAGAATTTAAGACATTCTCTCAACACATACTTAAAAATGTTTACAAATTCTGCTATATTTTACGTTAAGCTTTATCTTTTGGAAACCAGTAGCGTTAAATATATCAGTAAAATATCATAAAATGTCAAGCATATTTAATTGCTTGCTTATTGTTAAGCAATAAACTTATTATGTTCTATGATTTAAATGTGTTTTACAAGAGATGTAATGGAAACCTTTACGTAATATTTTTTGGATGCTTATTATCAAGCCCAAATAACGTCTCGCATACTACACTATCTTCTATTGAAGATCCCGATTTGTACCCTGAAAGCGTCGGTAACTATGGATAATATGTACTATGTAGAACGTCAGTTGCATGGGATGAATTTATGATGACCAAATGCTCCAGCTATTTAGCGAATATTTACAATAGTATGAATATCTGAAATCATGTAATTCAGTTAGTATTTTAAATAAATGTAAAAGTTGATGTTATTAGTATTAAAAGTAATACATATTTCGCTGTTTTTTTAAATTTGTTATTTTGTAGAATGTGTAAATTCGGAATATTAAAATTATCATACAACAATGAATCCATTGTGTTGCTAAGCTATCCTCGTATCCATATTAATAAGCATATCTCTTTTGTACGAAATAATTTCAATGATAATAGGTGACACGTCCGACATTAAAAAATCCCGCGAATGCTCCGTTCGAAATATGGCGCCCCTTTCAGGCAGGCCGCCCTCGCGCTCCGCCCGAAAAGAAAGGTGAAATATTATTTATGGGTGAAATAAAAGTCGCATTAACCCTTTTTTAGGAGTAGTGAAAAAAGACGTACGTTATAAATATGGAAGCGGGAATCTTTCCCATTGAGCTACTTTCCCCGGAGCCCTTCATAGTGTTAAAGGTGTGCGAGAGGCGTTGAATGAAAATTCCACATTATTCGGTAAAGATTCGCGTTTAATGCTGGGTTCGATAGACGAAATGAATGGCAGCCATTATGCAACATTTTTCTTTGTAAGGAATCGTCTGAAGTGAAAATATGATGATGGGAAAAAAGTTGGTGTTTTGGCATAAGATAAAACTGTCATTATGGTAAGTAAGTACTTACATCCTGGGCTGAGTGATTTCGCATGTTATCTTTCGTGCTGCGGAGCGTAAAGCTCGGCGGAGCTTATTGAAAAAATATTGTAATGTGTCTGCCGGAGAATCTGTCTCGATTATATATTACGTGATCGGAAAACTTTACAGGGAAGCGAAACGTTTTTATTGTAATTATGAAAGGATTTTTGAACGATCGTGAGCATGCGATTTGAAACTGAAATAATGTAATTTTCAACTGTTTAACTGTTTGTATAAAAACCGTAATTGTATGTTAGCTTTTTAACCCTTTCATTACGGCTCGGTGGAATACAAATTATACTGTCAATTATAAAACTAGTATTTGAAGCATAAATGTACTTATCTGGTCTATTTTCATATATCACATTGGTTCTTGTAGCCTTTAGCTATCTGATGATGTATAAAAAACTATTCTAAGAAAGTAGCAAAATGATATATCATGGCTACCGATGTCAACGGTATGGGAATCTTACACGGCATATATCGGGTACTGATGCGAACAAGTTAAGAACAGAGTCTTTAACCGATCAACATGATATTTAATTTATTACATTATACATTTCGTTTTTAATAAAAACGTTGTACTCATGTAAACGATAAATATTTACCTTATTTAACATTAGATACAAATTATTTTATTTTAATAAAAAAATTAGCAACGCGTGTTACGTTTTCAGGATCAGATAATATGTTTGTTAGCCTCCCAAAAATAAAATTGGCTTTTATTATGAAATGTTTTTTTTTCTTTATTTCGAATTTTCACATTGTGATCCATTTCTTATTTCAACACATTAGATGAATGCCCCCTGTATTTTAGATAAAGTAACATTCATTTAGAGAAACTGGTAAGTAAATTCGTGCACCCTGTGCACTTATCACTCTAATTTGAATGGATACAAAAATAAACTTAGAATGCTGAAGTTGAAAGACAGAGTATACAAATTCATTGTTTTATTGAGCTTAAGCTACAGTTATTATGATTTCCATAATTTATAATAATATAAAATTGAATTATATATATTTCTTGAATTTAAATTTTCGACTCAAAGAAAGACATGAAGTTTTATTACTGATAAAATAATTCTAATAATAAATAATTCTCAGGATAATCAAGGAAGATAGGCACCTAATAAGAACCATCTCAGAGAGGCGAGCCCGATGGATTGGTCACATCTTGCGCCACGATGGTCTTCTTCACGATATTGTGGAGGGGATGGTTGAGGGTAGAAACTGTAGAGGGCGCCCTAGACGGGAGTATTTAAAGCAAGTATTCGAGGACATGAATTGTAGCGCTTATGCTGAGCTGAAAAGGGTTGCGGAGGACCGAGAGGAATGGAGTTCGAGATGCAAGATTCTGTTGCTGCAAACCAATCCACCGGATTGATACTACGAAGAAGAAAATAATTTCAAATAAAACGTAATTATTTTTAATATCAACTAGCAGATAAAAGTATTATTAAATTTGAAAAAAAAAAAAACATTAAATGACCTGTGATGTGCCAAAAATTATATCAAGTAATAAAAATAAATAAATCACGAATTCATTAATTTTTTCAATTTAAAAGCACAAATGCTTCGCTTATAATTAGTACAAATTGATCGGCAGTTTGTTTGGAAACTAGTCATTAGGGACGTCACTTGGGAGATTGACGTTTTATTATCCTCGAAAATAAATTTAATTTGTCCAAGTGCGCAATAAGAAAATGACAAACATCTCGATGGTCGTTAGCGACTGTTGTTACCCCCCTCCTGCTTTATTAGGACTTCAAGGACAGCTGCTCTCGTATTTAGGTACTGGTGTCTGTTGGTGGACGAAGATTATTGGCATCGTTATGAATTATTGTGAGACTTAGATCAAATCACTCGCGGAACGAGTGGATCAGTTAAGTCAAATGCTTATTATAAATAGATGTTAAGAACAGAGTACGAATTAAAGATTTTTCACAAAAATACATATTTTTAATGGTTGAAATGAATTTTAGGTTAAGAGTGTTTTTGATATTTGATAGACAAGTACATAAATATTTTTTATTCCATATTGAATGCCAGTGGGTATAGCCGAGTGGTTAAGCGTTTGCTTACCATACGGAAAGTCATAGATTCGATCCCTGACAGAATTTTTTTTATGTAAGCACACATACAAGAGAATACCGACAGTTAGATGGTGATAGTAACTCTGAAGTCTCATCTGTGGAATTCTATGATGCAAACCATTTTACATATGGTTAAGCTCTGCATGTGGAGTGTTGATCGACCAACGTCATAGACTACAGCCCGAGATTCACGCATCATCCTTATTTTTACAGGAATTTACTCTGAATGGGTGGTCTTTACGGAACGACGACTATCGATCACCACCAATTTTAATTAATAGGCTATGACTGGTATTTCACGGGTAAAGGATCAAATTCACACAAACCGGTGGTATTTTAGAGATTAGAAATCAAATAAAAAACATTTTTTTAAATCTCCGTTGGCGATCGAACCCAGGATTAAATTAAAAAATTATTTAAACAGTTTTTTTTAGCTAAATACACCTAGTAGGTGTAATTTGATCTTTTAACAGTTAAATGTGAGTCATAGACTGTTATTTAAAATTAATGGTCGACGCAGGTCATTTCGTAAGCACTACCCATTTATAGTGTGTGCACGTAATAATGGATGAAAGCGTGAATCTTCGACTGTAGTCTATGATGTTAAAACAATCCAAATTAAGTGCTTAGGCATACTCAAAAAATGGATAGCGTTTTAGAATACACAGATAAAAATACTCTATTGCTGTCTCGTTATTTATTTTTAATTTTATTTATATAGTAAGAATCATACAATTTATTTTCGGATGTTAGATTTTTTTAAGCAATATTTGAAGTTCATTTAATCTTACTAAAATATCACATAATAAGTGATGAATGTATATAATCAGTTATAATATATTGTATAAAGTACTTTTATAAAACATTGTATTGAAATATTGCTGTAGTTATCACTGATATCAGCTTGATATAGCTCTTTTAGGCTGATGCCGTAAAGCCTCGAAAAACGATTTTTTTTCTCTTATTTTTGTTCGCTCGCCTGACATGCACATCTAATAATGTTATTTTTAATTATATAATAGTACACGGCGTTTGCATACGCAATTTTATTTGTGATGACACTTGCTCCATTTTATGTTTGTGCAACTGTCATCTTTAATTATTTTTTTGCCACGATGGTCTTGGCAGTGTTAGATGTCACAGGTTCCGACAGTTGTCAGTTAACTCTCGAACGGTATGGCGAAACGCCTTACCGATCGGAATGAAGAAATCAAGTCTTTATTAAAAGTAAATGCGAAGCTTGCTTCTAAAACATGTTATTTGTGTTGTAAATCTGCTCCTGCATCCTTTCTCCACGCGGCCACGTGACGAACCCGCAACTTATCGTTCTTTTTAAAGACGGGAGATGTCATCGCTAAATAAAACAAAATATCAAAATTAAAGTACGATTCCTGCGAACACTAGCCTTTATACCTCGTTACAGAACTATTAGACGGAAAATTAGTTTTATAAAAAAAAAATCAAAAAAATTATATCAAATCTTAATAGTTTGAGTAATTACTTACTAAGGAATTGATTGGAAAATGAATTATTTAATTGCTTTGCAGAAAACTATACTCGAAAATTAATTGTACCCACGTACATTTTAAATTATTTTTCATTCGAAAGTTTTCTCTTAATGATGTGGTAATTAATCCGGCATTAAAAGCCTAATGAAGCATAGTTAACGAGTGTTTTAGTTTTGGAATGAAAAGGACCTTTTATGCTAATTTCCTTTCAAGGATCTTCAGTTGGTCGGGGCTCTATACATAAGATAACTTCATAATATTTTACTATTTTATTCAATAAGGTTTTTAAGCTTGGCAATTCAGAATTCCGATTTGATGCAGGGATTTCTGTTCCCTGAATTAATTCATATTTCGGGAATGAAGTTAAAGAAAAAAAAAAAAGTTATGAAAAGTTTTCAGGAAAATTTTGACCCCAGGGCATATTACAAGAATATTACTCGGAAAAGAATGAAGTGAAGAAGGGAATGTATTTAAATATTTATAAGGATTCAATTTTCATCCTGAAAAAGATTACGTATTTTTATGCAAAATCTTTCTTTGCTGTTTATGGCTTAATATTTTTTAAAAATTGGATCGAAAGCATCTGATTAAAAAACAAATGAAAAGCGTTTCTTACAGAAATTAAAAACGTGAAACTGGAAACGAAATTTTTTAATAGGAACTGACAATCAAGTGATTTACTAATAAACAGTGTATAATAAACCTGGTTAAAAAAAAGAAGGATTTCATTTAAATATTTGAATCCTCGTTAAAAGTAATTTATATTTTGATACGTTAACACATTCAGGCATACAGGAGAAAGCCGATAGATGGAAATAGTGATGCAGAAATCTCATATATGGATTCCATGAAGCTCACCATGCTATTAACTCTAACGCCTTACGAATTTTGTTGGGTCTGCCGCGATACTGCAGTGCCTCAGGCATGCTGACGGAGGCGCGAGTCCATGCCATAATAAGGAAGCGTTGCGCTTCTCTGTGGGCGCGCGTTTGCGGCAGTCTTAACGCAATGGTTGCTGTGTGGGTGGATAGGTGTGAGACTCTCGGTTGGAGGGGGACTGGATGCGCCTTCACGAAGCCATCCAGCGGTGATCCGGTGCTCCACTCACTGAGAGTTAGGAGTTTGTAAAATTGTTAACTGTTATTTATTACCGTGTATTTTTTTTTATATTTATGAAATTCTAATCATTATTCTAGTGGTTGAATAAATAAATAATTATTATAAATATTTAAGCATTGTAAATGGACTATAGTGCCACCAACATCAAAGACTACAGCCTGACATTCATGTAGCATCCATTTATAAAAAGAATTCACTATGAATGGGTGGTGTTCTCGGGACATCTTACCTCCACCTTACACCAATTTAAATTAATAGGATATGACTGTCATTAACGAGTGAGGGATCAAATTCACACCAACAGGGGGTATTTATAGAGCTTAGAAATAAAGTAAAAATATTTTTTATTTCTTTTCAATCTCCGTCGGGGTTGGAACCCACAACCATCGGCTTGGTAAGCAAACGCTTTCATCACCCGTCAGAAAATATATAAAAAAAAACTAATGCTTACAATAAAGTACTTTTGTAAATAAAACAAACTATATTATTGTATAAGTTTTTCTTATGACACGATGTATTGAAAAGGATAAGACAAGACAATGATAAAAAAATAACGACGCTAATTAATAAAGATTCAAGTGCAAAAACTCATAATTGGAGAGTTTAAATTAGGTTTTCCTAAAATATATCGTGCAAGGTAAATATACCTAATTATTAATTTATTTATTTTTTAATACACAGCAGACTCCTGATTTTTTTCTATTAAAAATATATATTCGGAAGTACATAGATAGCGGTTGATAATTTATCTAATTACGGTCGAAATTTTTCTGCGTCTATCGCAATGGGCCTGGTCGTTAAATTTTAGGGCTAATATCCTCAGAAATTGCCATCATACTTCAGTTGAATGGGACTTTTCATATAAAAAACTTCATGTTTAGAATACTCCATATCCTGTTATCTCGTTCCTCGAGGCAGCGAACAGCGATTTTACCGAAATCTATTATACGTTTTTTTAAGCAGACTGTATGGTATTATTTCGGGGTTTTTAAAAATATACGAAGAAACGACGGCACAGGAAAAAAGCATACGTGACTAGCTTGATTTTTATGTTTAATATTTAAAAGACATTTTTTGTGATTTTTTCAGGAGAAAAACATATTGATTATAAGAACATAAAGAAAGTTGGGGAACGGAAATAGCAAAGTTATGCAAAAAAAAAATAGTTGCATGGCTGAACGAAATGGATGGAGGTAATGTTTGTATAAAGCCAGTACCCACAACGGATTAACAAGCTAATGATGATTATTTATATATTAAATATGACGATTAATATTCAAATATTGGTTGTACTTCTATGAACTGTCGAAATACTTAAATACTTTAGGGTGCTTATTAAGGAGTATACCCGTAGGTATGGATATGTTTTTGTATATAACATATCACACATGACGGAAAAAATATCGCACACTGTTAGATCTAAATAACATAAATTACATTTGTAGCATTCACTTTGATTAAATTTGTGCGCATTGGAGCTAATGAAGCATTTGTAGATCGTGAAACTGCAGTCTTCCATCAAATGAAATACTCCTCAGTGTGATCCATATCAAAACAAGGTATGAAATTTGGTTACAGTAACGAGGTGCAAAGCTGATTTAAGTCAGAATTATGGCAACTGACACAAATTAATTCTGACAGGTTTTGACTGCCATATATACCTTAAGCCTTAAAGTTGTTATGTCAGAAAACAAATAAAAACAAGTACTGTATAGTCAACAAGCTTACAAACTTTTTTGACAATATATAATTTTAACAATTACTTTGAGATCCATATGAAATATTTGAGCATTTTTAAAACTCAGCATTCTTTATTAGTAGATCGCTCGCAATGTTTGCAATGACGTAGTCTCATATTTGTGAAAAACAATTGTTCGACATGATCTACGTTCATCATCATCAAACTGTGCAAACAAAAAGTCCACTGTAGAACGTAAGCCTCTCGCATGAGTATTTAATCTACGTGAGATATACGTTAAAATAAGATATATATTATGATATATAATAATACTTTTTAGTAGTGTAACATTATGTTTATTGATAGAGCTAATGCACTCGCCTCATTTAGACTTTCTCAAATCGCTAACAGATGGATTAATTGCTTCGTCACACACTTAACGGTTCAATCACTGATGCGAGCCTCGCCACGTATCTTGCTCCTCGTGGGAGTAATCTCTTCAGACTGATCAGCCTTTCATATCACGTGGCCCCGAGATACAATTACGGCTAACGGCGGGCCAATATATCGTTATTGATGCGAAATTCAATTATCGGCTAAACGTACGAACCGTCCGACGGCAAAAAGCGTTAATTGGGAAGCATTTAAAGGCAGACTTACACGCCTCAGTAACGTACAAGTACGCCAATAAGACAAGTTTAAAAAATCGTATTTTGCTTTCCTATATCCGTGTAATACCTAGGATAAATAGTAATCAGTATTGCTACCACTTAGTTCTGTTAGTTGCTATTGTACATGTCTTGTTTTAAGACAGTCATGGACGCGAATATCCACCTTTTTCATGTCTATCTCTATTATGTATATAATTAATTTACCTATTATTTTATCCTTTATTTGTAATATATTTAGGAAAATAATCGTAAGAGTTATCTGTTATGTCATATTATAATATTTCAATACTGTGCTGTACTCTTTAAACTTGTAATATATGTTCTATCAAAATAAACGTATTTGTTTCCTGACAACCTCAAAATCAAGATTCCATGGACTTGAAGAGACAGAATTTGGAGTATCCGAGGCTTATTTTTGTAAGAATTATTAATCAGTTTTTTTAAAAAGAGATCATATATGATGAACTCAACGCTTTCTAGGCCTGGACCATTTAGTTCTAAGGAGTGGCTTAACCCAAGCAGCGATACGCGATTAGCAAACGGCGATGATTCATTAATGTTTTAGTGAGGGCCCAATGTTTTGCATGTAAATTATTGTAAAATATTTTTCATTTTGTATTTTCTTTTATTGGAATTAAGAACAATTATCAAAAGCACATCTAAAAATATATTATCTTAGACACAAAATGTGTATCATCACTGTATCGGCACCGTTTTACCACTGTGCTATCACTGATGTGTATAGTGCAACTTAAAGACCACTCCCGTCATTCGTCCGTATCGGTCCAACGTCTGTCGGCGACTTTTAGCGTTTAAAATTTGAGAATAAATTTGCATTTAATGCTCGAGTATCTCGCGCGGCAAAGATGGCGAGTCGTAGTTTAAAATGATAATTTTGAAAATGACTTTTCTTAACCCTAATTCAATTTTTCGCATTTGAAAAGTTTTGTACATCCTGAATATATCTCTCGATACGTTAAACTGGTAAAGATATAAGTTTTATATAGCTTTTAAACATGAAAAATATATTTAAGTGATTCAAGTTGTAACTGTTGCTAAAATAATATTAACTATAATTAAAAATTTAATTTTATTTCTGGGTATTACAATATTAACAGATCAATTTATATCCAAGTAAGAACCATCTCAGAGAGGCGAGCCCAATGGATGGATTATATAATGCGCCACGATGGTCTTCTTTATGACATTGTGGAAGGTATGGTTGAGGCGAGAATCTGCAGAAGGCACCCTAGGCGGGAGTATTTGAAGCAATCGTTGACATGAGTTGCAGCTCTTATGTTGAACTATAGAGGATTGCAGAAGATTGAGAATTCATGATTTTGTTGCTGCAAACCAATCCACAGGATTGATACTACGAAGAAGAAGTAACGTTAAATGGATACAAATATAACTTTTCATAGATAATATTTTAATAAAATTTGTAGCAATTAAATTGAGACTTTTAACAGTTTTATGTTCTAAGAGCATATTTCAAAGTTTTATAAAAATAATTAATAATAATAAACGCGCGCCCACAGAGAAGCGCAAGGCTTCCTTATTATGTCATGGAAGCTATCCACTCGCGCCTCCGCCAACATGCCTGAGGCACTGCAGTATCGCGGCAGACCCAACAACATTCGGAAGTCGTTGTTATACTCGACCCGGTATAAAAATTCACTTTTCCTTCTTTTTGTATGACCACGTTCTGTTATTGCTTGAAGCTTGTTCCTAGATAACGAATATCCAGCTGCCTTGCCATCTTTTATGTGCATTTCCTGAAATGTGACTGCCTGATGATGATCATTCTCAAAACGCGATTTCTCCATGTGATCTAAAAAGTAATGTCAAGCCTTCTACATTTATATATTTGCTTTAAAATCCATTTCAATTTCATAATTAGGCAAAATTGAATTATGTAATAAAATATAATATTTTTATGTTTGTTTAATTATTTGTGTTTCCATTTTTCATGTGTACCAAATTTTGCAGAAATTCAAGGCTGATCATTAAAAAATATCATAAATTCAATTAAATAATTTTCACGTTTAAAACACATTGCCTGTTTTTGAGCTTTGAAATATATTCGGAATTTAATACTGTGCTTTTGATTCAACTTAATATAGCAAAAATAAATGGTTATAATTAATAATTTTATCTCTTATTTTATAGCTGTACAAAAACTATACATATAAAATTAAAATTCATGAAAACCTTCATAACGAACTGTTTAAAGGCTTCATAAGTAATTCAATCGTCAATTTCCAAATGATAAATTAATAAATTTAATAGCTGGAATTAATATTAAATTAACAAAATGATCTACTTATAAATAAAAGGTTTACTAACGGATGTAAATACGATTGTGTTTTTTTACTTCTCAATGAATCAATAAGAAAAATCTACGTTTAACAGAAAATAAATCAATCATAGTTTGGTGAAATTATTTTTTTGAACAGGGTATATTTCAAAAGTAATGTGCATTTTCTTCGGAAAAATAGATTAATTGATCTGTCAATTTTTCAAAATACTCTCTCCCTTCATCAATACACTCTGAATGTCATCTTAGGGAATGTCTCTCGGGGATGTTGTAACATGCTTTTGGATGTATTCAATACATGTTTCCCAACGTTTTTCTTTCAGCTCTCTCTTCAGTCAGCGAAACAGAAAAAAGTCGAATTGAACCAAATCGGGACCGTAAAGAGGCTGGTGGACTACTGGGGTGTTGCTCTAGGCTAGAAAATTCCCCGCCTCACACCCGAATTACACCGGAGAACAGTTAAGTTTCTGTGATGATGCACTCATTCAGATTATGATCAGTCTTCTTCGTAGTATCAATCCGGTGGATTGGTTTGCAGCAACAGAATCTTGCATCTCGATCTCCATTCCTCTCGGTCCTCCGCAACCCTTTTCAGCTCAGCATAAGCGCTACAATTCATGTCCTCGAATACTTGCTGTAAATACTCCCGTCTAGGGCGCCCTCTACAGTTTCTACCCTCAACCATCCCCTCCACAATATCGTGAAGAAGACCATCGTGGCGCATGATGTGACCAATCCATCGGGCTCGCCTCTCTGAGATGGTTCTTATTAGGTGCCTATCTTCCTTGATTATCCTGAGAACCTCATTGTTCGTGACGTGGTCTCTCCAGGAAATTCCGAGAATTCTTCTGTACGACCACATCTCAAAGGCCTCTAGTCTTTTTTTATCACTTTCAGATAAGCACCATGTCTCACAGCCGTACATCAAGATGCTCCAAACAAGTGTTTTGGCAAGTTGCTTGCGGAGCCCTAAAGTAATATTCTTTGACTCAAGAATTTTGGCTTTTTTATTGAAAGCTAGCCTTGCTTGATGTATTCGACTGTTGACTTCTCTTTTTGTTCTGGCATCCCAGGTAATCGTACTTCCAAGGTATACAAATTCTTTTGCATCTTTTAGGGGTACTCCTAGCATTGATATGTTAATTTTCTGCTGCTCATTGCGGCTTACTCTCATGACTTTGGTTTTTTGTGCTGTTTATCTTCATATTGTAGTTGGAATTAAATATGTTTTCCATGGATGTCAGCGCTTCAGTGAGTTCATCTTCAGTTTCAGCAATCAGAGCAATGTCGTCAGCAAACCTTATCATATCAATCTTTTGGCCATGTATTTTAACCCCCTCTCTATGGCCCATTTTTTCCCTGATGTTATTAATTGCATTTTTGTATGTATACGTTGAAGAGTACAGGCGACAGAGAGCATCCTTGTCTCACCCCTTGACGTATTTTTGCTTCCTTTTGGACATTTCCAAGTGATATTATGGCAGCTTCTTCTTTGTAAAGTGAAAATATGAGTCTTCGTTCTTTGTATTTGACTCCAATTTCTTTCATAATATCGAAGAGCTTCTCCCAATCTACTTTATCAAATGCTTTTCAATGTCCACGAAGGCAATATATGTATCTTGGTCTACTTTTATCCTCTTTTCCAAGATCATACGCAGGGATAAGATTGCTTCTCTGGTTCCCATTCTTTTCTGAATCCAAATTGATCGCTAGTGAGACTATTTTCTATTTTTGGTTCAATTCTATGTAGGATTATGTTGGTCAGTATTTTGGATGCATGGGATAGAATACTGAGTGTTCGGTGTTGTTCACATTTTGTTGTTCCGGGCTTCTTTGGCAGAGTTACAATTAGACACTTTTTGAAGTCTTCTGGCGCTATTCCTGTATTATAAATCATCTGAGTCATTGTGAACAGAGCATCTAGAGTTCCGGTTCCTGCCGACTTTATTAGTTCAGCTGGTAGGTCATCAATCCCTGGTGTTTTTCCATCTTTGAGCTTTTTTAATGCGAAGTCAAATTCCTCTCGGATAATTGGGTCTCCCAAATCATCGGCGTCCACATCAGTTTCGTTTTCTATCACACTCTCAAAGCTGGTATCATTACTTCCGTTGTATATTGTTTCCAGGTACTGTTTCCATCTCTCCCTATTTGTGTATCCTCAAACAGTATTTTCCCGTTCTCTGCTTCTATCGCTTTGCCTTTTCCAATTTTCATGCCAAAGAAATCCTTTACTGACGCATATGCAGTTTCAATATTTCCTTTTTCATGTTGTCATTGATTTCTTTGCATTTTCTCTGTAAGAATGCTTCCTTAGCGATTCGTGACTCTCTGTTTATTCTGTTTCTCAGTGCTCTATATTCACTCTGGGCCTTGTCATTGGGGTTATTTTTGAGTAGTCTCCTTTTTCGATCATGTTAACGATTTCCTCTGTTATCCATTCTTTCCTTGCCTTAGGCTTATCTTTGCCAATGACTTCTTCTGCTACATCTTTAATTTTTTTTTTTATTTCCTCCCATATTTCATTAACATTTGTCAAATTTTTTTGTGGCGCAATCTTGTGTTTTTCGTGTATTCTTCTTTGACATCTTTGTTTTTAAAGCTTTAGTGTTCCATTTATAGTTACTTTTATATTTTATTTTTTTTAGTTTCAGAGAACTTTTAGCAATAACTATATTATGGTCACTGTCGATATCTGGGCTGGAGTAGCTTCTGCAATCTTTAATTTGATTCTTAAATCGCTCTCTTACAATTATATAGTCGATCTGAAGTCTGAGTCGGTCTCCTGGAGCCTTCCATGTGTATCTTTGCCTTGGATGGTGTTCAAAGCAGGTGTTTGCGACTATAAGCTTATGTTTGGCACAGAATTCTGTCAGTCGGTCGCCTCTCATATTTCTTGTACCTAGCCCGAAAGGTCCAACACATGTTCCCTCCGTCCTTCTCCCAATACAGCGTTCCAATCTCCTAATATAATCAGGTTTTCTCCAGCCTTAACATCTATCAGTAGTTTGTCTAGTATCGTGTACACGTCTTCCACTTCCTGGTCATCGTGGCTTGAGGTGGGCATGTATACTTGGAGTAGCACAGTATCAACAGGTTTTGTTTCAAGTTTGACTAAAATAATTCTTCCATTATATTGCACATATCCCTTCACACGCTTTCCCCATTCCTTGTACAGTGCAATACCTACTCCGCCTTGGCCAGGTTTGTTTTCAATACATCCTGTGTGTATTATCCTATATTCTCCACTCCAAAAGTCTCCGCAATTTGGCCATCTCATTTCTGCTATCCCTAGAATGTTCAGTTTCATTTTCTGCATTTCTAATTTTAGGTTATCTAGTTTGCTGTTCTGCAGCAATGTTCGAACATTCCAGGTGGCATATCTTGTTGGCTGAAGGTTTTCCTTTTTGTCTTGGTTGTTTTGTCTCGAGCAGTCCCCACCCGGAGATCGTGGGGACTATTTTATCTCCGGAAAATTTTACTTGAGATGCAATCATTTTTTTTTTTTTTTTTTTTTTTGCTGGTACATGGGATGTCTTTAAGACCTTTAATGTGGTATTTTCCCTTTATTTCCACATCCTAATGCCGTTGACCATAAAGGTTCATCCGCCTTAGGAGGGCATTTACTACCTCCAGGACAATAGAGTGCCCTAACCAGCTTGACCTGATGAGGTTAGCTGGGTGTTAGCTTATTCCGGCCAACATTCGGTCCCTGTCTATATTGGCCGACTGATGTCGCTCTCCCCCCACCACGAGAAGGAAATAGATCAGGATTTTCCTTTCATCGGTCCTGTGACCTTAAGGCATTTCACAGAGTCCTCCAGTACTTTTAGGGGGCATGATCAGTAATCAACTGATAATTCCAGTGGGAGTCCCCTCTGAACAAGTGTGGCCACTACACAGAAATGCTTAAAAGAAAGAACCCGTGATAGAGATTAGAATCGCATACGCGGGATGTAAAGAGATAGAGATGGAAGATAGATTCTCTCACCGAAAATACGCCAAAAAATGGTAAATGCGTGGATTTTTTTTAGTGGTCATGGTCTGCATGCCCGATAGGGTCGAGGCGATTCCCTCAAACTGCATCGAAAAGACTAGGGTTTGGAACTAAATCAAATGAGTATAATCTGTCATTAGGAGAAGGGTGTATGGCTCGTTTATAATAAACAATGTCTTTTATGCAAAGAAATGCGCACGATTTTATTATCACGTGACTATCTATGTTAGCGCCGTTAAACTGGTCTAGAACCGTAGTGGTCGAATGCTCTTCAATAAATATTACTAAACATTTTTTTACCAGAAAATCACATTATTTTCATAATAAATCGTGTGTATGGAGACTTTTGAAAAATCTGAAATTTATTGCCCAGCAAATAAAAAAAATACAGTTTATGTTTTTATTCGTTGAGCTGGGATTGAAAGCAGCTATTCATAAAAGTAGATTTTCAATTACTCCAGTACCGGGTCTTCCACTTTGTTTGTTGTTCGAATTAATTTTGTGTGCTTAATCAAAGTTTGTGTTTTGTGTAATTTTACGAGTCCCGAAGTTCGTTGCACAGAGCATTAGGACATTACTGCGCCGAAGTTTGCCATTGTTTGAATTGGATCCTAGGGCTAGTTTTACACAATATAAAGCACGTACTTGTTTATTCTTCAGCTTTCATTCTGAATTCGAAGCAACGTTATATAAAATGCTGTAAAATAATTGATTTATTTTTGTAATAATTTAAGATCTTAAAAGTCAATTTTTATTAAAATATTTAGTTTTCATTCATCGGTGGCATTAAGGAAGGAACTTTGGAAAATGTTAGTTCTTGGTCGACACATATTAACCATGTTCGGCAAGTGTACAACGAGTTTGTCGGTTGTGGGTGGGTGTACGAGGAATTAGTTCATTAAGTTCCGAAGAGCAGTGACCGTCGTAGGTTTACCAGTAGAAATGACCAAGAGAACCAATCTTACGCATGTGTTCCATCTGATTTCAGGTTAGACGTAATAGTATCTCCAATCCAAAAGTGACTGCCGTATTTAAAGATAGGGCGGATTTTTTCTTTATATAGAAGATGAAGAAATACCGACGTGATTAACTAACAGTCATAAATAATTTAACCTATATTATAGATTAGGTCATTTGCTAAGATTTTTTTACTTAAAGTCTCTTTGGGTAGTATGAAATTCGTGAAGAGATTATGTTAAATTATTAAAATTTATTTTAGATTAGAAGAATTAAGCGAAGTATCGCAATTATTGAAAATTAGCATTTCAGATAATCTATTTGAGTTATTTCGCTGGGAGCCTAAAGTTAAAATCGATTAAGAATTAAACGAACTTATGAAATTTAATTTTAATACAATTAAGAGTTTGAAGATATGTTGGAGATTTTCTTCTCCTTAATTAACTTATTGAAAGTTTGTTTCCAATGAGATTACTTTTTGGCGTTTGCAATTTACATTACATTTTCAGCAGTAATTACGAGTATAATGATAAAGTTAAGGTTTTCAATAAACACTTAGGTATACTTTTGTTTACAAATATTAGACATTTATTATTCAAGATGTCAGTCATATTGTCAGTAAAATAACAAACAAGATTTTATCACAAAATTCATTTTTATTTTTTTATTTAAACGAAATAAATGTGTTTATTGAAAATAAATATGAAGTAAGTAGATAATTTTGAATAAATGTATAAAAATGATGTATTTTCTGTAATATACGAGAATTATCCGTCAAATAAGGTTCCCATGGCGCTACAGTCCTAAAAAGCGCTGATAAAAAACATTTATACTCCCGTGAAAAAAATACAAATAGTTTTACTTACAGTGATTGATTTTGCCCACTGTTTGGTAGAGAAGATAACGCTTTGAAAATTGAGTACTTTTAAAGTGATATATACCTTTAATTAGCATACGAAATACTTAAATTTTGCGTCGCATTATGATATGTCTACAGCATCTAGTGTTGTGTACTCAACAACGTGGAGAACTCCAAAACAATAACGTTCCCCGTTGTCCCAGGCTTGTGAGCTCTGTGTGGACTTGTTGGCTTGTTTATCTTTCAGCTGCGGTGGGAGACGACGTCTTTGTGAAACTCCTGGAAGCAGCATTATACGGGACGGTGACGCCGACTATGTGACCGACAAGTCCCGGGACTTGTCTTCTTGTCTTCAAAGGGGAGCGGCCAAGAAGAATGACCGTGGCAAGGTCCACGGGTTACCCTTAATTGCCAATTTGGAAACGGGCAACGAAACTTTTGAGGTACCAAGAATTCCGACAGAGCAGTACTAACAACGCTTTTTCAGTTCAGGTAACTGAAATATCTTTAATCAACATACCATATTCACATCTGTTCCACTAACTGGAGCATATAGTAATAAAAAATCCTGCCATATAGCACTGTTAGCTGCCACGGTCATCGTCTTATCCTATGTCTGGTTTTAAGTTTCTAGGAGCTGAAGCCTGGGGGCTTGAATAATTATAAGTTCAGTGGACCTTATGCTCTTTTGCGGTATACTAAATATTATTCCTTGTCAGATCTACTTTCATTTCATTTCAAGACTTACTGTAGTATAAAAGACTACCCTGTTTGAATTTTTCTCAATGGCCAAAGCGTTTGCTTTGCAAGCCAAAGGTCGTGGGTTCGATCCCCAACGGGATTAAAAAAAAGGATTTTTAATCGACGAATTCTGAGCTCTAAAATTGGTTGGTGTGAATTTGATCCCTCACCCGTAAAATTACAGTCATAGCCTATTAATAAAAACTGGTGGTAGACGAATGTCGTCCCGTGAAGACCACCCATTCATAGTAAATTCCTGTAATAATTAACGACGATGCGTGAATCTCGAGAGAGCGGTAGGCTTTTCAACCATTCATTAAAAAATGAACCTGCAAACGTAGGAGACATAGCTTTCCTTTTTTCAAGTCCCATCCAGGATACCGTTGATAGCTATTATGTGTTTAAAGATGACACTTGTACAATGTGAGGACATTGGCAGCTGACAGATCCGTAATGGAGCAATTCTTGGCGAAAATTTGCTCCGGATATATGTACTGTGAATTTGAAAGTCTTATACACATTATATTGATATCAGCTTGATATAGCTCTTTTGGGCTGATGCCGTAGAGCCACGAAAAACGATCTTTCGTCTCTTATTTTTGTTCACTCGTATGACAAGCACATCTAATGATGTCAATTTTAATTGTATAATGTTGCACGGTGCTACATGCGCCATTTTATTTGTTATGACATTTGCTCCATTTCATGTTGGTGCAACTGTAATCTTTAATTTACTTTTTTGCCACGACTGTTTTGGGGCGCTAGTGTCAGAGTGCTCCGTTAGTTATCAGTTGACTTTTCGACCGGTATGGCGAATGCTTTATATCGGTCGGACAAGAAAGCAACTCTGTAATAAAATAAACGAGAATCGTGCTTCGAAAACAAGTTCTTTGTATTGTTAACCTGCTCCAGCATCCTGTCATCTAGAGGAGGATATCAATATGTTTTCATAATTTTCATGGTCGTACATATTTACGTGAATTTTCCTGATCCGGATCTGAATAATATGAAAACCCTTTTGCGTAGGTACAGGCTGAACATAATGATTGCAAAATTTCGCCATAACATTCAAAAACTTTGATCTCTGAATGGCGGAACTTCAAAAGTGCCCGATCATTATTAATGAATTTAAAAAATAAACCTTTTTTTTCCGCGGCGTGATGTTTCCAACGGAGTTGCTTATATTATTTTGAAATTAAACCTTGAAAACATTGAGGAGCAAATTTTGTTTGAAGTTATATAATATTTTCCCACCTACCTACAGCCTACTTTATATCACAATTTACCCGTTGCGTAATATTGAATTTGTTGTTCAACTACGAATCGTATTAAAAGGTTTTCTTGAAGCATAAAATACATAGAAACGTACTCTCGTCTTTTAGAATAAAAGTATTCTTATTTCATATAATTAAGTTGAAAAAATATCAATTGATAAATTGATTTACCATTTAATTATCGATTAAACTGAATAATTATTATAGATTTCCAAATAAAATATTTTATATTCAGATTATTATCATGACATAAGATTTGATTTTGAAATAATTTAATTAATTAAATACATTTTATGCTTACTATGTATTATAATATGATATTGTTTTAAACTGACATCATAACCTTAAAGAACATTTTCTTATTTCGTTAAAACATCTTGTCAACTTATTGATAATGCAATTTAGTCAGCGGGTATAGCTCAATGGTCAAAGCGTTTGCTTTGCAAGCCAAACGTCATGGGTTCGATCATCGACGGAGATTAAAAAATAAGTTAACATCATTCGATTCCTAAGGTCTAAAATAACCCCGGATGGTGTGAATTTGATCCCTTTTCCGTAAAATGGCAGTCTCGTGATCGATTAACCGAGAATCTCGGGCTGTAGTCTATGACGTTGTCGGATAAACACTCCACATGCAGCGCTTAGCCCATATGTACCATGGTAAGCGTCATAGAATTCTACATATGAGAATTAAGAATTTCTATCACCATCTGTCGGTATTCTCCTGTATGAGGAGGAGACAAACAGACATGAGAAGACAGATTTTCGACAGCTCACCTAAAATCTATGCTTCTTAAATTTTGGATTCTCTTCTAGAAGCTGATTAAAAAGAATATTCTCTTTAAAACTTATATTCACACAACCACTATACGTCTACTCTAAACATATCGTGTATTCAACCAATCATCAAACCCAATAAATGGCAATAACAGTCTGGTGCAAAAAATTGTATTCTATTATTCGAATTAATCAATCATTTAAAATTTATTCGCAATATTTGAAATTCGAATGTCACGACTGTCGGATCATCGTTGACGTGTCAGTGCCGCACTGGGATAAATTTGTCAGATTTATCTTTTGATAATGAGCGTAATGAATGCAGGGCGGGACAGTTGGCTCCGGAAACAAGCGCTAGGCTTAGGCGGGCTTCCGCCCTGCAGCGCACCTGCTCACAATGCCGCCCATACCCGCCTATACCCGGCCATACGCCCCCATATATATCCTGCCCTAGCCTATCCTTCATTCTATCAAATTATCCATGCTCAATATTTTTCTATGCTACAGTTATATTTATGCCGATATTAAAAGACATAATTCAATGATATTGTGGCTTTTGGGTTTAGCTGTGTGTAGCGAATTTTTTTTGACCAATACTTTGACCGCCATTGCAGGGGTCTACTTCAGGATTGATGATTTAGTTGTGAGTTGGTGTCAGATTATCTTTTTACGAGCGTGATTGATATCTCCTATATATTGGTCAAAAGAAATTTGCCACACACGGTTAAACCCAAAAGCCACAATATCAAATCTGGACGTGAAAACCTAAGAAGTTACACGATTTAATGTTGTTAGTATTGATTTTATTATTTATAAATATTAAAATTGTGTCAGATTATTGCCTCGGTATCTTTAAATAGATAATTAGTAAATAAAAAAATGTGCCTCAAATAAAACAACTGTTTTCTTCTTCAAGCTCTTTGGAAGTCATACTGGAAGCCTTTTGGCTTCTTTTAAGGGTGATTTAGGTGTATAGATGTCTTGTGAACTCGATAATTTGATGAACTGTCAATAAAATAGTTTTCAGTATAATAAGATCATTGAATTGATCAGAACCGTACGCCTAATCTCCACAATATAAAAAAAGCTGTTTAAAGAACGCCGAAATATGCTTCAGATACTATATTGGTCGTTTCAAAATAAGCCACGAGTACTATGCACAGTATGAAACAAAAAAGATAATACGAATAGTCTGAGTCTTCTTCGTAGTATCAATCCTGTGGATTCGTTTGCAGCAACAAAATCTTGCATCTTGATCAAAACTCCTCTCGATCCTCTGTAGTAAGTCTGAGTATATGACTGAATCTTGGAGTTACAACTTTTTTAGCATTTACTCGCCACAAACAATCACAACATATTTTCTTTCGATCCCACGAATTATTATCTTTTATATATTCGATGATTAAGTGTACATATATGTAATGAATTAATCCATAAAAAACATACGTGTTTATTTAAAAAATATATATTTTGCCTTGAAAGTAATCGCCTACCCTACAACGGCGCCCCCTAAGTACATTAACATACAGGTGAAAACCTTATTTTTTCCGCCTTTCACGATCTTTATCCTCTCCCGCCCACTCGCGAGGTGGGCGTTGAGGCGCCAGCCGCCCCCGGCTAAGCTTTACCGGAAAACGTTGTTCACACAATAATTGAATAACGCCCCCTTACAAGCACCGTCGGTTTATTGGCGTATTTATTGACGAAACGCGTCGCGACACACATGTTACGCAGTTCTGTCAAATTTCAAGTAATAAAATCATAAACGGCTTATATTTAAACTGTAAAGATTAACACGTTTAATAAATATATAAGGGTACATAAACATTAAAGTTTTATGTTTATTTGAACAATTTAATTGAATACTGGACTGTAATTTGAATATCGTATATCAATGAAGATTGTGAAGTCTCTTGATAAAACGTTTATTACACGAATGTCAGTTTTATGACAGTGAAAATAATATAAGAGTAATATTTGACACACTAAAAGAAAGATACAAGATATGGAAAAACGTACAAATAATGAGTGTTATTATATAAATACGTGAAATAAATTAACATCCTCCTCTCTCAAAACAGGGAGAGAGAGGCGTTATTACGTCGCGAGGGGCAGGGAGAGGAGCAGGGCAGCAGACAAAGAGTTTCTTGTTGCACATTGATTTTATTTACTTAAAAACATTACAAGGTTTGGGCCGAGCGGAAACATACCGCCGGCCGCAACAATGACGTTGTCTCGGTTATCGCTCGGGGCTGACTGACGCCGGCCGCACTAGCGCGGCTCGAGGCCGTCCGCGCTGCCGGTGGCGAAACTATGTACTAATGCCAATGTTGCCATTACATAAATGTGTGGCGAGCTACAAAAATATAAGACGAAAGGTTGTTTGTCAAGGTTTTCGGTTAGAGTAAGCAAGGACTACATCAAGCTGATGTCAAAATGTTAATAAAATGTTTCGTAAATATGTGAAAATGTCATCTTACGGCAATGACAACAGCATAGAGAATGGTTTGAAGATGATATATGATTTCGATCAATGTATTTTAACATTGTTGTTTGTATATTAGTAAAACATTGAAACAGTCACCTTAAGCTCCGTTAATTTACGAGGTTAAAAATACAGAAGTAAGAATAGTATGTCGGATAACTACAAGAAAAACTAACCCCTGATAATGAACAAAAAGGCAGAAAATTTCATGGAAAGTAATTATTTCCTTACTCGATTGTTAACCACTAGCAATATGCCGGCCGATATAGCTCAATGGTCAAAGTGTTTGCTTTGCAAGCCAAAGGTAATGGGTTTGATCCCCGACAGAGAATAAAAAAAGGATTTTTAATCGATTTTTGAGCTGTAAAATACCCCCGGTTGGTGTGAATTTGATCTCTCACCCGTAAATTCCAGTCATAGCCTATTAATTCAAATTGGTGGTGGACGAAATTCGTCCCGTGAAGACCACCCATTTATAGTAAATTCCTGTAATAATAAGGATGATGCGTGAATCTTGGTCTGTAGTCTATGACGTTGTAGGATCAACACTCCACATGCAGCGCTTAGCCATATACACCATGGTAAGCGTCATAGAATTCCATAGATTAGACTTCAGAGTTACTATCACCATCTGTTAGTATTCTCCTGTATGTGTTTACATAAAAAAATATCTTTATTTAGCTTGTATTTTTTTTAAATTTAAATACTTAACACCCAGTATTTGAACTAGAGAAATTTTATTAAAAAAATTATAATGAGGTAAAATTCTAATTTAAGCGCTGTTGATATGCGTATGAATATTTATCTTATTATATAAATAAATAGGTAAACATGAAGTACCTTGAGTTTCATTATATTATCTTAAAAAATACCACTGCGTTGTAGATGGCTGCACAACAATAACAAAACGAAAGACCGATAACAAAAAAGTGTTTGTCTCGAGAGCTGCAAGTGCATCCCTCAGATGCTTTGTTTCTTGTGGAGACAGGATTGATGGAGAACCTAGTGATAAATGGTGCAGATGAAGGATCCCTGACTGTGCTGAATATCTTCAACTGGATGCTGAAGTAAACAAAATCTACCAAACTGTCTAAAAAGCATCCAGATGTGCTAAATATCGCATTTAAGAAACATACTCTTGCACTTTTGTGATCGGACTGAGAACGTCAGTAATAATTAATAAGCATATGATTTATTTATTTCTCATGTCTTGCAGTTAAATATACTTTTACTGTTTAATTTTAAAGTGGCGATATTTTTTACACAAAATACGAATGTTTTAAGTAAAACTTAATAGATCAACAGAGTTGTCAACAGTGAGTTGTTTATTATCCTTGATAGGCATTGGTTAATATTTGAAAATATAAGAATTTTTCCCACACAAAGAAAATTTGTAAATCAGATATGTACAATACACCTTTATCATTGCATTTGTGATGTGCAACTACCAAGGCTGGCAGCAATAGATGTCATGACTGAGTAAACATGAGGCGGAACCAATGGCCAAGAACTCGCTGCTATAAAGCATAAGATAACTTAAAGCGGAGTCCTTCGGAAGCGGACTCAAGGCCCCACCTTTCTACTCACTGAGGCAAAGAAGCGCTTTTGGAATGACCATTCGGTTATTAAAAAGCGCTATACAAATTCTGATATAATAATAATACAGAAATACTGTCAAATAGTGATGAAGAAATCTTATCTGTAGATTCTTTGACGAATGCGATTTTTAAAAAGGCTAAGTGCTATGAATGGATGGTGTTCATGGAATGAAATTTGTCACGAATTTGGATAAATAGGCTATGACTGGAATTCAACGGGTTAAGGTTCGAATTTGTATCAACCGAGGGTTATTTATAGAGCTATGATATTGGTAATATGCCAAATACTTAAGGGAGAAAATAAACAAAATTAGCTTATTGCTTTTTGTCAACCACTGGGCTAGACGCTGCGTATGAAAGTGATGTGTTGAAGGACTCTTATTTATCTTTTTTAAAGATAAAAACAAGCATTTTTTTGTACACAAAATATTACTTCTATAGTAATTTTAGAAACATGACTCATTGTGTTTTAGAATAGTAGATCTCAAGGCATCTACTATTTACAAAAATAATTTGCGATCACAACCATCTCAATGATTTTTTACTTAAAAATAGTTAATAATACGACAATAATCAAAAATTTATTTAAATAAATTCGTAAATAATATACAACTTTGATGTTTATTAGAAAATAATCAATTAAAATTTAATGACCGTTATAGCGGCACTATTAATTATAATATCAATATTGTAAATTCAACATTCAGTTCAACGAATTCTCATAATTGATTTTAATAATAAACAAAAAATGACAAACTATTTACTATGATGTCGGTCCAATGAAGCGATTCCATTTGATAGTACATACCTGAAAATAGATTATAAAATATATTTTACGCATCCCTGAAACAAATATCCGGCTTTGATGTTTCATAAAATGAGTATATTATAACAAGTATTTTAGTGAATCGTATAGGTGAGTATGTGAGTGAATTTATTGAAATATTTCGTTTTTCATACGTATATGTCAGTACTAACAAGCGTGTTAAGCTAACAACGCGGGCGCGTAAGCTATAGTTAACTTTAGTACCGGGTTTCGCTAAAGCTTTAATTGAAAGCTCCCCAATCGCGGAAATTCTGCACGACAACAGAGGAATCAAAAGCCCACTATAGTTAAAACTTTAGAACTGGGTTTCGCTAAATTATTGAAATGTGAAATCATTTTCCGGGATCGTTGAACAATAATTATCGAGTTGTAAAGTCATTATGCACTATTGACAATGCGAATAGGTATTTCTATTATATCGATGTGGGTAATATTTTTATTACGTCTTATATTCTACGTTTTCTAATACTTATATTGTTTTTTTTAAAAGAAAACTTTTAATTAATGTTAGTTATTTTGAATAAAATTTAATAACGTATTATAAACTTTCGTTAATTTTTTTTTTTAGTGTACTTATATATTGAAAAAATAAAATAAACCAATTGAAACGATAAAAATTTATTTATTTAATAAAACACTATTACTATTAGTATAGCAACCGCTTGAATATATGCTTCATGTCGTTGGAAGGACTGTGTTTTTAGCAGAAAATATCACAAGCCTTGACAGCGTCAAACTTATTCTTCGATCTTCTATAAGAAATGCTGGTTAAGGAATTATCAAATATGTCGCGTATGTTACAGCTGGATTTTTCAAGCCGCTGGCATCTACTCTGACTATGAAAGCTTATTTATATAATATAAATTCAATAATACTTTTTTAAATGAGTCTTAGGCATCGAACCACCTATATCGTACATCTTACGCAAGCTCTTTGCCCCGATGATATTGCATAGCCCTAGAAATGTAAATTGGCAAAAAATATCGCTTAGCAGAAATTATTTCAATTACTAACTGAAACATTAAGTTGTTCTGTAAAAATAGATAGTACAACGATACTTTTGTAAGACGGAAATAAATTGATTACACGGGTATCTTCACGTAATGCAGTTATAAAAGTTTCTATTGCTTCCCAACTACAATAATCCGATAAAAACTTCATAACTTATACCAATAGGTTAATCTTTCTCACCAGCGTTTGATTGCAGTTTTATTAGCGTTAGAATACTTTAGTCAAAGCAAGAAAATAAAATTATCGAAATAACAAATAGGTGCGTAAAGTTTTTTGATCGATTCATACATTTATTGCTGACAAAGGAAGTTTTTTAAAAATCATGGTTATATTATTTTATTTTATAATACAGGTAGGTGTGTTATATTAATTGAAAACGAGGAGTATATAACAAAATGTACAGTTTTTTATTAAAGAGTTAAACAAGTTCAAATGTTTCATAATAGTTTTTTTTCTAAAAAAATACTTATACTTTAGTGATTTTTAGTATTCAAACTTATTATGTAAGCTATTATAAAATGAATTGTAGGAAATATATTTAATGAAGTCTTATAATCAAGGATTTTGCTTTATTTTTTCTTATGTGTATCTACATCATGATCGTTACATTAATTCACTGTTAAAAAGCACTGATAAAAAGTAACACATGTTATATATTAACATTAAGAAAACGTGATAAGGATGTTTTTATAATTAATTTTTCTTTTAAATTGTTCTGAAGCCACATTCTTTTAAATTCATTGCAAGAACTGTCTTTAAATACTCTTGAAGTTAAAGACACAAAAAATTAGAAAAATCACTATTTTCAGGAAATCAAACCATCAGACACCAAAAATTGCGATGTTTCAGGTTATGGAAAACCATATTTCAGTCTCATGCGGCCATTGTTGCGGCGTGTCTGAACTGTTGTGTTGGTCTTGTTTACACCGTGTGACGCGACCTCCGTCCCGCAACGCTTGTTCAACATATTACACGAATAGAAGCCAAGTTATTTTTTCATGAACCTACAGTGGAGAATCCCAGTAGACCTGCGAAAAATAGACTTAATCTGCCTTTTTATTTTACAACGCGTTTTTTATTTTAAAAAAATACTAAAAGCTCACCATCGTCATCATCAGCCTGTATCTGTCCAAGTTGAACATAGGCACGGGTCGCTTTCCTTTAGTTGTTAGCTTAATAGTCTTTTAAAATGAATTACAGGGAGCGGCAAAAAGGGCTAACGGTTTTCTGTAATCTCAAGTAATCAAACCGTCATATATTTTTACCGCTCCCTGTATTTAATATATTTTAAATTAATTTATTAAATAAAATAAATTCATTATTTTGATTTCATTTCAACGATGCAATCATCCTATGATTTAGCGATCATTATAAATGAAAATGAGTATAAATTAATATTTATTGACTAATAAGTTATATTAGCAAACAAATTCACAACCATTTGCGTGAAAGTCCAACGACTTGACCTCACGACCACATTCTTAGTCAAGTTTGCGGCTTGGGATCTGCCGAACAAAAAAAAAAACTCCTGAAACGAGCTGAAAAATAAAACCAAGCTGAAAGATAAAACCAAACAGATGGGACGAGGCCTTTACAGGCGGTAGAGTTTGTACAGTCAGCTGTTATGATCGCAAGCTTCATCTTGACATTTTGTTTAAGCGGTGTTCTCCCGTGTCCTGTGTTTTTTTTCAGAACGCACGTGTTGAAAAATGTCGCCAGCGCGGAAAATTTTCAGCGACAAAATGAGCAGCGTTAAAAAAGTTTATGGTTGCGCTGGGAAAATTGAATGTATTGAATGGTCTTTGGTTAGCACAGAAGCGTATATGCAAATTCTGAAAAAAAAAAACAAACTCCTGAAAATGTAATTATTAAAGTATTCACATTAGATTTCTTAACCATATTTACTCCTGAAGTGACGCATCGGTACGTCAAAAACTACACCTGAGTTCTTGCCTCTCAAGATATGCGAAATTGAATACATCTTATACTAACTACATTGTAAAAAAGAAATGTTTTTCAACATATCGACAGTGTATGACAGGATAAGAAATAAATACGAGTACCTTTTAATATAAAAGCTTTTCTACGCGCTACCGGTAAGCTTTGGAATCCTCTTACAGCATAATTGTATCTTCCATTAGTCGATTTACGAACTGTTTCAAATTTTTTATGTATAAATAATAAATCTCTATACTCCTCACACATACGTCACATATATAAAAGTCACATATTTTACAGGTGATCTTATACACATTATAAAGTGAAGACTATTAAATGCAAATCATATTATCAAAACCTTAAATTAATTATGGCCTGTATTTTTTTGTTCAGTAACTAATTGGAGGTCTTGGCAGTAAGTTAAATCAATTAGCAGTAAATAAATTTCATCGGCAGTAGACTTCATAAATCAGCAGTATCCACAGTATCAGTATAAAAGAAGTCAGTTATAAAATTAAAATTGTAGTAATATATTCAATATTGGTAAAAGTAAATCTACAGTGAATGAATAATTAACTCATAAAATGGAAACCTAACCTAATCTAAAGTATTATTAATTAGCATTTATTAATTATTTCCTGCCAATTTATTATTTTTCTACTGAAATGAAAAAAAAATTCAAATGATTATTATTTATTAACTTTTATAGGTGTTTGTTACTGAGCGTTTGCAAAATAATTGCTGCCCATTAATTGAATTAAATTCTGCCAAAAAATTAGTTGCCATAAATTATGTCGTTTACATCGTATGGATTTTTGCTTTTTAATCTTTGTGCGTTGGTGGTTTTGCATAATTTTTCTTATTTTTCAAGGACAAGCAAAAAATGAATTAATAACAATTAAAAGTACATTTTCATAAAATACGTTAGCGTAGTGTAAGCCATCCGGAACGATATATATCTCTATAAAGAAATTTGTACTCGTAGTATGCGCAGTGAAACTTTTAGTTTATAGCGCAAAACAGATATTTACTTGCGATATAATAAACTTTATAGCCCGGCAAATGCGAGAAATTTCTATTCCAGTTCATTTTTATTGTCTTCTCAGCATCAGTGAGAAATCAGAAAGTACACTTTGGAGTTAAAATCATAATAACAGTTTATTCCTACTTGAAGTATCAGAACTATTACACAGTGATTGAGAGTAATAGATTTGCGGGGTATAAAATTTATGAAATTATTAATTCAATGCATTACATCATTTATTATATTTCTCCACAAAAATCTTTTTCAACGATGGGGTTAATTTTTTTCAACTAACATTTTTTATTGATGGAAACTGTTTGGTGGAAGCACTTACGCATAAAATTTATTTTATTCACATGGAATATTGTAAGTGCCAATGTTTCTTTATCAAATATTCTGATTAATAGATTATGTATGTAATTAGTGTATTTTTATTGATAAATTAATAAAATAATGTAAACACATACAGGAGAACACCGACAGATGGTGATAGTAATTCCGAAGTCTCATCTGTGGAATTCTATGACGTTTAACCATGGTGTATATATGGCTAAACGCTGCATGTGGAGTGTTGACTATAGCCCGACATTCACGCATCATCCTTATTATTTTACAGGAATTTAATATGAATGGGTGGTCTTCACGGGACGACTTTCGTCTACCACCAATTTTAATTAATGGGCAATGACTGTCATTTTACGGGTGAGGGATCAAATCACACCAACCAGGGGTATTTTAGAGCTCAGAAATAGATTAAAAAAATATATATTTTTTGATTTCCGTCAGGGATCAAACCCACTACCTTTGGCAAAACAAACGCTTTGACAATTGAGCTATACCCGCCGGAAATTATTTTTGTGGAAAATTTATTATTTATTTGATCTTTATAACGAATTTAAACGCTTAAATATTCGATGTTTTGGAACTATTCAATTCAATTAAAAGGCAATAATTATTTAATAAGCGCTAAGTAATAAATAATTAAAAATCTAAGTAAAAAATGATAATTTGATAGTAGATTTTTTTTAATCGCAGTAGAAAAATAATAAATTGTCAGGTAATAATTAATGAATGATAATTAATAATAAGTTAGGTAAGGTTGGGTTGGGTTTCCATTTTATGGGTTTCTTTCATTTTACATTAATTTTTAGCATTATTTAATATGTTTCTGCCATTTTAATTTTATAACTATAACATATTCATACTGACACAATGGATACTGCCAGTTTATTTAGTGTGCTGACGATTAATTTTATTTACTGTCCATTGATTTAACTTACTGCTCAAACCTTGAATTAGTTACTAAACAAAAAGAAATACAGGTCATAAATATTTGTAACGTGTTACTAACATTTGCAGTAAGAATTTGATAACCACTATTTACCCTTCTTCATAGTATCAATCCGGTGGATTGGTTTGCAGCAACAGAATCTTGCATCTCGATCTCCATTCCTCTCGGTCCTCCGCAACCCTTTTCAGCTCAGCATAAGCGCTACAATTCATGTCCTCGAATACTTGCTGTAAATACTCCCGTCTAGGGCGCCCTCTACAGTTTCTACCCTCAACCATCCCCTCCACAATATCGCGAAGAAGACCATCGTGGCGCATGATGTGACCAATCCATCGGGCTCGCCTCTCTGAGATGGTTCTTATTAGGTGCCTATCTTCCTTGATTATCCTGAGAACCTCATTGTTCGTGACGTGGTCTCTCCAGGAAATTCCGAGAATTCTTCTGTACGACCACATCTCAAAGGCCTCTAGTCTTTTTTTATCACTTTCAGATAAGCACCATGCCTCACAGCCGTACATTAAGATGCTCCAAACAAGTGTTTTGGCAAGCTGCTTGCGGAGCCCTAAAGTAATATTCTTTGACTCAAGAATTTTGGCTTTTTTATTGAAAGCTAGCCTTGCTTGATGTATTCGACTGTTGACTTCTCTTTTTGTTCTGCCATCCCAGGTGATCGTACTTCCAAGGTATACAAATTCTTTTGCATCTTTTAGGGGTACTTCTAGCATTGATATGTTAATCTTCTGCTGCTCATTGCGGCTTACTCTCATGACTTTGGTTTTTGTGCTGCTTATCTTCATATTGTAGTTGGAATTAAATATGTTTTCCATGGATATCAGCGCTCAGTGAGTTCATCTTCAGTTTCAGCAATCAGAGCAATGTCGTCAGCAAACCTTATCATATCAATCTTTTGGCCATGTATTTTAACCCTCTCTCTATGGCCCATTTTTTGCCTGATGTTATTAATTGCATTTTTATGTATACATTGAAGAGTACAGGCGACAGAGAGCATCCTTGTCTCACCCCTTGACGTATTTTTGCTTCCTTTTGGACATTTCCAAGTGATATTATGGCAGCTTCTTCTTTGTAAAGTGAAAATATGAGTCTTCGTTCTTTGTATTTGACTCCGAATTTCTTTCATAATATCGAAGAGCTTCTCTCAATCTACTTTATCAACTATTTACCCTAAAAAACCTTAAATATTTATAAAATATTTCTTAAAGATTAAAGTATATTTATTTAACCTCATCAGCTATACAGCACATATTACATATAAACATTTGGTAAAAATTTAATACTTTAAGTTATGTACATATAAAGTGAATATTTATTTGGTTAGATGCATTCTATGCTAATATATTTATGATGCATAAAATATAAATTTTATTTAAAGATTTCACTTTGATATGTTTTTCTTATATTTAATAGACCATTTAATTAATTATAAAGTTTAAGATTATGGAATATCACCAAAAATTGTTGATTATAGACTTAGATTATTTAGATTAAAATATGAAAAATTTAACTGAAGACTTTGTACATCAATTATTAATTCTGATCGATACATTTTGACAAATTGATATTGCTTGAGAAGAATGCCATAAATTGAAGGACAAAACTGGATAAAAAAATTTGCATAAACATACAATATATAACAAAAGAATTTTCAGCCTTCAGTTAAAAACTGACAACAAAATCATTTCATTTTTAAATGAAAGAAAAAAAGTAGTTCCGTCGTTGATCTGTTTTATTTGACTGATTTATTCTTGGCTAAAATCTGCTTAAAATAAAAATTTCGAAAGCTTGAATTGCATGGTATTGCATGGTATTGCATAAAAAGATTCTATCGATATAGATTGTGGTCTTAAATGAAGTTGTTACTAGCTAGTGAGTAATACCCTCCGTATTATCGCAATAATTAATCTGCGATCATTGTCGGCAATACATTTTCTGATGATTTCCTTTCGCAAATCGGCGAGTGCTCTTGCATTAGCAGATTGTATCAGTCATTGCTGCAAATGATAGTGATAACGAATACGATGGAACATTTAAAGCATTGGAATATTCAATGAATTATCTAGAAACTGTGAAATATCAGCGAAATATAAAAAAGAAAAATACTGAAACGACTTGAAATCTACGACAGTCAAGAATATGTTTACAAATTTAAATATAATTTGTATCAATTTACGTAAAAAATATTATCATGTAAAATTCTGCCGTTTTCATCGATTTTTCAGCAGAAGATGCTTTAAATATTTTGAAATGATTGTATTATTTTCTTTAATTCAAAGCAATTTCGACCAAACCATTATTATATTTTTTTATTTATTAAGTTACCAGAGCCATATTAGATTTTTTTACAAGTTATTTACATTTAAAAATATTAATTTTTAAGCAACTGCTGACTCTCGGTGAGTGGAGCACCGGATCATCGCTAGATGGGTACGTGAAGGCGCATCCAGTGCCCCCCCAACCGGGAGTCTCACATATCCGCACACACAGCGACCATGGCGTGACTGCCCTCAGAGAAGAGCCTGTGAATACCATATTATGAATACCACTATTATTTCTTGTATAAAATATTTGTAATTAAAAATTACAGTCACAGTTGCGAAAAATACGTCAATAATTAATACAATTAAATTAAATTATCAATTGTATGATTTTTATTTTATTATTTTTATTTTATAAACAAGACATACAAAATCAGTCTCACAGCCGTACATCTTGATGTACACATCATGTGCCACGATGGTCTTCTTCATGACATGGTGGAGGGGATGGTTGACGGTAGAAACTGAGAGGGCGTCCTAGAAAAAAAGCAACTGAGGCCCTTGAGCTGAAGAGGGTTGCGGAGGACCGAGAGGAATGGAGATTGAGATGCAAGATTCTTTTGCTGCAAACGAATCTACCGGATTGATACTACGAAGAACAATAAAGGTTCTCATTAATAATCAAGGCATTAATAAAATACTGATAAAGCACTGATAAAATATTCGGCTTCACACCATATTTGCTTCCACGAGCTTCAGGACTCTGTTTGCTTCATTTGACCTTATTTAGTTTCATTTGACTCTGTTAGCTTTATTTGACCTTATTTAGTTTCATATACATCTGTTACGTCAATATTGTTTATAATGTTATTTATTATTATATTCTCCGATGTAAATATTATGACGTTCCGCGAGGTGCATTGCGATTTCGAATTGGTGTTTCGGCTCTCTCACTGGCAAAAGAGTGAGAAAGCCGACACTTGGCGATAATTAGTATGAAATAAGTAGAGCTGTCCCGCTCTTGCGGACAGCCACGCCACTCATCTAGACTCCCGCGAAAGACAAGACAACAGCTGCGAGCTTTGCGCACGACCCCTCTTGAACGAAGTGGTATATATACCGGTGTGAATGGAGATTGAGATTCAAGATTCTTTTACTGCAAATGAATCCACCGGATTGATACTATGAAGAAGAATAAAAAATATTATGTTATATTAATAATACAATTTTACTTTCAAACAATGTTGATGTTAAAAAAAAGTCAAATGTTAAATAATCAACAATTTGAATCATGTTATTTACTCAGGCCATTTTTTCTCAGAAATGTAAGTTTATCCAATATGTTCTGATGAATTACTGTATGTATCTGAAATAAATATTCGTAGAAACAGATTGAAACAATATTATTTATTTAATATTAAAAATTCAGTTAACAATAAAAGGCTAATATTTATTTCTTGTAATTTGAACTTCTATCGTAAAACATAAATAATGTAAATGCACCACTAAACTATAGCGCCAAAAGCATTGTTCGAAATTGTATAACTAGAAAACGACGGTGTTGAAGCCCGAAAGCATCGTTTGAAAATACATAATTTGTTGGTTGGGTTAGATTAAGCACTGTTTCCACTCCATGCAGACGCCTTCCGATGCTTTGGCCAGTAAGTATGTAGCCTTCAAATGTACGTGAACGAGAATCGTATTGCGGCAGGTCATTAAAGAGCTTAATGGACATATTATTCCGGCAGTAAATGTTAGAAACGACCAAACGCCATCTCTTACTCGAGTACAATTTGTACTGGCGTACTGTACCAGAGCGGTATTTTGCTCGATTCGCCATAGGAATATAATTTCTGAATGATTTATACTCGATGCAAGATATAAAGCTTTTTTTGGGAAAGTTATGGCAAATTGGTATTTTATACAATTCATGTATTATAATATACTCTGAGAATTCCAAACTCCTCAAACAAATGTCACATATATGAAAAAATCACATATTAATTAGGTGACAATGTACACATTATAAAGTGAAGAGTTTTACATGCAAATTACAAAAATTATTTTAATACCTTTTTTTATGTAAACACATACAGAAGAATACCGACAGATGGTGTAATTCTGAAGTCTCATCTGTGGAAGTCTATGACGCTTGCCATAGTGCATATGGCTAAGCGCTGCATGTGGAGTGTTGATCCGCCAACGTCATAGACTACAGCCAGAGATTCACGCATCATCCTTATTATTACAGGAATTTACTATGATTGGGTGGTCTTAACGGGACGACTTTCGTCTTCCACCAATTTTTATTAATAGGCTATGACTGACATTTTACGGGTGAGGGATCAAATTCACACCAACCGGGGATATATTAGAGCTCAGAAATCGATTAAAATATTTTTTTTTACATCTTAGTCAGAGATCGAACCCACGACCTATGACTCGCACAGAAAATGCTTTGACCATTGAGCTATACTTGCCGGCAAACATAATTGTAAGCTAATGATAATGTTTTTTGGAAAAACATTATCAACTCGCCTAGTATGAGCTAATGATAATGTTTTTTTAAATAGTTACTTTTGGAATATAATTCAATAGTTTAACCCACAGAAGAGTTATGTCACTATACATCAACTTATATACTCATAAAAATTCACATCAAACATCATATAATCACATATTTCTCTCATCAACAAATCGTATACCTGTATGTGTATAATATGCACCGCGTTTAAGAAGACTAGTTGAAGCTAGGAAAACGTATTGTTGCTATTAATCGATTCAATCCAGGGAATACCAACTCGTGAGATCGCTAAGAGATTAAATTGATTTAAATCGACTGTATAAGATTACTTGAAATGCTTAAGTTAAAAACGAAATTAAGTTTTTTGAATAATCAAATATAAAGCTTTTCAAATAGATCCTGACAAATACTCAGTGAAATAAAGAAAAAAATTGGATCTAAATTTAAATTATTTGTTTTTCGAGTACCTTCGTTTTTCAATTGTGTGTTCAATTTTCCAAAAATTCTCAAGTGAAGATCAAGAGTGGTTCTCTTGGATCCTTCTTGATCAAGTAGTTTTAAGATAATTTTTATATTCTCTTCACCTCTAGTGCCGTGGTTTATCTTAAAATACCCATTGGTATATACACCAAGAACTGGCAGTTTCCAAAATTCTCTGTGTTTCCTCCTTCCTATAATCTGGATATCTTCAAGAAATATAAATAAACACTTGCAATCTCCCCAACCCACACAATCACAAACACAACAAAAGTTTCCCGCATGCAGCGTACAGCCTCCCTGGCTGAGCGTCATAGAGTGCACTAGTCTTGACCGGCTGTGCTTTCCTACATGCGCACATACATAAAAAAAACACATAATAATTTCATAAGGATCTCAAAGTGAATGGTGATGTATATGATGAAGCGGAATAAATAACATAAATTTGTTTGTTTTCGAGTAAACAACTATTTTCGTAGCACTTAGAGCATCGGCGTCGCGTTGTTTGGTTTTCGCATAATTATATTAGTTCGGCGATCGGTCAACAATGGCTGATCAAATTGTCCATCCGAAGTGGTTGATAGGCCAGATTTGACGCTTCCGATAATTTGGTTGCGAACTGGTGACCCGCCGCGTAATTATCGCCCTGGTCGCAAGAGATTACCGAGCTTATCGTATAACTGGTATAACACACCAACCATTATTAGCAATATGTACTTTCATCATTTAATATGTCTGTTATATAAAACATATCCCTCGTAGTCGATCTGTATAAAAATATTCAATTAACAACAATCATCCAATTCATTGATCGAAATTTGAATATGTACGTGTAGATAGTGTTATTCTCTTCTTCTTTATTTATGCCTAGCGAAAATAATACATAGCCAGCGTGATTTTTGTTAGATTAAAGAAGTTCAGCAACATTGGGTGCCAAAAAATAATGTTGGGTCACCGCATAATATCAACAACATATCGATAGTCGAGCTAAGCCGCTACTTAAAACCAAACGATCTTTGCCTCGGGAGCGTTAAGTTATTCATTAGTTTTTTTTTTAAATATGAAAAACATACTAAGTATGCATCGGATACTACAACAGCCGTACTTGCAACTCTTCGGAATTCTGCCCTAGAGGTCCAAAGGAGCCATACATGTTTTCAGGTAGACCTTAAGATGCAGATATGTATCGAGAAAATTCACGGTGACTTGTAAAACTTTGTTATTACAATACGAGTATGTTCACAATCTAAGTAGGTTGCAGGTTCTGTTTTCGCGTCACTGTAGATGACCGTTGATTATAGAAAATATTCGGGGGAATCAATGATGAGGCGCTTCTCTATTTAAGGTAGTGGATCTGTTTATGCTTTTGATGGGCTTCTGGTGGTCATAAGCTCCAAATTAGAAGTATTTGTAGAGTAATGAGACACTAGCATTTATTTAAGCCAGTAAATAATAAATAATATATTTTTTATTCAATTTCTTGATAATTATTTGGGTGATATTTTGGTTTTTATTGTAGGCGTCAGATTTAAATTTAATTTTGTTTACTAAAATTGTCCTCAGATCTTGTCATATGAAAAAGAAATGTTTTAAAGAATAACACATTTTCAATAATAAAAACTCGCTTTTTTATTTTTTGGACCAAAAATGTTTTAATGTCACAGGTGAAAAAAATATGTTTGCGTAAGATTCAACCTAATGGAAATTCAATGTATCCCATAATGATAAAATAAGATGGTCGGTAATTTATGGAATATTACATTTGAAAATAAATTTTAATGGTACGATTACGGTTGTGCGTCAAAATATTATTCCCATAGGAACGAATATAATGTGTGAATGAAAACATTAAAGCAAAATAATATTTTGATACGTACACTAATAATTAAAGTTACAATTTTTCCAAATAGTCTCAATCTAAAATAGACACTTGAAATTCACGTACTAGACCAGCTTCGATTATATACATGTTATCCCAAATCATTTTGTACTCGGATCTCCACCTGGTTTTACATATTGATATCAACTCGATATAGCACTTTCAGGCTGGTGCCAAAAAGTCTCGATATACGGTATGTTGCCTCTTATTTTTGTTTGCTCGCCTGACACGCATATATAAAAGTGTTAGGTTTAAGGTTTAAGTACTTATAAGACGCTGCGTGCATAAGCTATTTTTGATTATTGTGTTTTGAGAGTCGGTTCAGGTCATGAAGCGTCTAGTTTCATAGATGGCCGCTATGTTGATTTCAATGCAGCGACTGTCACTGCCGCCGAACGTCTCAGTCTGTCCGGTGTCGTAAAGTAAACAGAATGTTCAGTACCGGGCAGAGCATTGAATTTTCTGTCTTCTTTTATGTAAAATAAATGTCAATGTGCTTCTCAACGAGTTCTCTGCTTCGGCAATCTGCTCTTTGATGATCGCGGCAATATGGATTATATTTATTTCAATGGAGAATGTCAATACTTATGCATACCTTACAAAATAGTCCAGGCTGCGAATTCAATAGTTCAAAGAGAAAGCAGCTTTAGTATTCTAAACTGATACATTTCATCACCGTTGCCTATCCACGCCAAAGCTTCTCGATCGTACAAAAATCGATGTTTCAATACGTTACAGTTGTATTTTCAATTAATATTTATTATTTTTAATTTAACCCTTTCGCAGCGGGATCTTACACTCCATTAGAGCATGTTATTTATCCAGGTTTCCTAGTACACTTTCATCATAATTCAGCCAAGCCGGGCTTTTGTTCAACGGTTGCTGCCCACGGTCCCAAGGGACGGCCCACGGTCCTTCATGAATAATTCATTACATTTATTTGCCTTAAATTATTTCAAACTACACGGCAGGCTCACCTTTTGATCCAAAGGCGTCTGGCCCGTACAAGAATTTGCATCGCGCACTTTACGGCCGCCCGCTTCAAAGTGGTATCGAAGTGAAGAGCGAATTTCAATTGCATTTTTTTGCAACTCAAACGAAAGACTTGTAGAGGTAACTTCAATGTGATAATATTCCTCAAAGTGGCATTAACACGTGATTTTACTCTTTCAAGATAACCAGCACTCTGACGAAACAAATGGTTTGTTAAAAATCTCTTGTTTGAAAAATCAGTGCAATCGTTTTTCAGTTAATTTTATTTTAAAATCACAGTTCATTATCATCATTTTGTATTAATTTACCGTTACTTAGGCCTTTTGCATGAGTCTATATTCTTCTCGATCCTCAATCATTTGAATCCAGCCTACTCTCCATTCAGGCAATCTTACAGAGGGTCAGAAAACACTTCGTTTGCCAATTTTTGGGCGCTACTATTACACTTTTCGTACCATTTAATATCGTTTTTTCGGCAGCTATGTCTTGCCCATTATTAATAAAGTGTGTATTTTGTACAACTCTTGCATGGATATTTATATTGCACGTTGTGTGACCTTAATTTTACTATATTTTTAATATTTATAAAATAAAGAGAAGTGAGGATAGATAAATTATTTTATCTGAGACGGTTTTTGACACCTTATAAGGAAACTACTTATTTTATTGCATATTTCTTAATTTAATTTATACATCATTACCTAAAAACTTTCTGGTCCCAAGGTTTTGACCAATTAAAAATATTCTTGGCTACAACCAATTATTTTACATTTTATTACATAATTGATAAAATGTTATAATATATCTACAAAAAATAATGAAAATATCTTCCACCTTGATTTACATGTGTTTTTTTTTTAAATTTTCAATTTTATTTATTTATTTCATTCAGAAACATTACAAATATATTTAATACGATCCTGAAATAAGGTATAATACACACAATGCATAAATATAGGTATTTATGATTATTAACAATAATTATTTGAGAGTCCCGGAGCTTGCTAAACACACGACTCCACGAAATTACTTTGATAAATAAATTCGTGGAGCACATGTCGAAACTGGGCTTCTCTCAAGTGGAACACATCAATATTTAAGGCGATATGGTTGAACAGTCTGATCACTCTCCCAAGAGGCATAGTCTCTGGCAGGTTAGTATTACCTCTAGGAAGAACAAACAATCTGTACAAACAAAAAGTGTTGTAGATGGAGCGTCAATCTGCCAAATAAGACAACATCGGGGCGTTACGTATCATTAATTTAGAGCTTATAATTTGAATTTTAAATTAAATAATAAAATTCTTCGGGAATTGAACCCAAATTGTTTTTGCTTAGTAAATAATGTGTTTTATTTCTTTGCTACATAATTTGGCAAATCTTTATTGTCGAATGAGCTTAAAAGCACACTCGATTGATGCGACACAATTAAGACAAGTGTCGCTTGTAAGTGTCTGAACGCTTGATAATTACAGTAGAACGATGAAATCAAACAGACCTTAATGCATAAGAGGCCTCTTAAGGGGCCGTGGCACTCGGGAACTCCCCGAGGTCCTCAAGGAGCAGGAGATGGTCGGGCCAAGTTCCGGGCCGCGGCCGGGCTGCACTCCAGGGATCACTATTTGGGGGCGTTTTATTGGATGGCAATTAGCGGTGAGGCCATTTTGTACGCACGGATCCACCTAATCCGAAACGGGATTAACGATTTTGGTTTAATCTGCAACCCGTGGAACGGCCCGTTGTATAATACGCCGAGCGGATCGAAGTTCTTCAGAAATTGCGATTTTTTTAATTAACTTTAAAAATTTATATTTTTGAATTAGAAAAAAATATGTTAAAAGCAATGTATATGTAAATGCATTATACTATAGATAATAAAGCGGTCGTGCTGAGTATTTTCCCAAACAATTGTAATTCATCAGTTTTTTTTATATCTTACTTTATTCCATTAAACAACTAATATCGTGTACAAACATTCAGTGATTTAACGCGAGGATCTCAATTCTGACTTAATGTAACTTTTATATATTTGGCCAGCGGGTATAGCTCAATGATCAAACGTTTTTTGCAAGTCAAAAGTCGTGGGATCGATCGACGACGGAAATTAAAAATAAAAAAGGATTTTTAATCGATTTCTTAGCTCTAAAATATCCTCGGGTGGTGTGAATTTGATTCCTCACCCGCAAAATGTCAGTCATAGCCTATAAATCAAAATTGGTGGTAGACGAAAGTCGTCCCGTGAAGACCACCCATAAATTCCTGTAATAATAAAGGATGATGCGTGAATGCTGTAGTGTATGACGATGGCGGATCAACACTCCAAATGCAGTGCTTAGTCATATGCACAATGATAAGCGTCATAAAATTCCACAGATGAGACTTCAGAATTCTTTTTACCATCTGTCAGTATTCTCTGTATGTGTTTACATAAAAAAAGTCTGGTAAATATAATTAGTTTGGTTAAGTAGTCAGAGATCATGCTAAGATTAGTTATGTATAGTACTTACTGTTTGGAAAAATTATATACATCTTAAACTATTACAACACTGGTGAATCTAAAGTAAATAGCATAATTTTTTATCAATTTATCAAAGAAAAATTAATGACGTACAGAAAATTTAAATTTTATTTAGTGTATTGAAGGTTGTATATTATACTTACGTTGAGAAATCGTCTCATTTCATATGATTTTATCATATATTTCAAATTAAGAATTTATACTTCAAAGATGTTGATCTAAAACCTTATGCTCTAATGCTGGGCAACACACAGGCTTGCCAGATACTGTACAAAAATAATTTGACGTAGCTGACACGAAGAAGAAGAATAGAAGAAAAATAAGAAGAAGAAGATGAAGAAATTGTATAGTAGGTAATAAATTATTAAAGTTCACGTTCACTTTTTTGAGCATAAATGTGGTTCTTACAATGCATTTATTTAACAGAAATAATTTAATTTTTATACTTATTAAATCAAATATTGATCACATAATCTGCGCTCCAACTTTCTATTATATATTTCACAGATAGCGTTACATCGGTGTAATAAATCAGTAATTTATGTCAATTTTCAGCGATTTGTTTCATTTTGCTGGCTCACAAAAAAGGCTATTTTTCACATTTTAATCGGCCTCCCGAATGGACAACCGCATTTATTTCGTCCCGAACAACTCTTGTTTTATTTCGTCTGGCGGTCAAGCTGAGGAATCCGGCCTCTTTGGACCTCCAAGCAGTTTGTAACTCTGAAGGCAAAAAAACGGCAAAGGGCACTCGGTCCGAAATAATTTAGTACCGGAATGACCCAAGCTCGTACATTATATTTCTGTGATTGACGCCTGATTTTACTTGAAGAAACTCGGGTCTGAAATTCGTTTTTTAGTCTCGGCAACAAAGGTATTTTTTATCGCACGAAATGTTTGTTTATTTTTTCATACAATCATGTGTTTGTTCCGTTGATCTTTGTTCTTTTTTCGGAGGTTTTTGATGTATTCAGTGGGACGTGTATTCTTCAAACGGAGAGATTTTGATTATTCGGTTATTTGATCAAAAAATGTTTCCTTTCGATTATATTGCTTAGACATTTAAATCTTATTTAATATCTTAGTCCGGTTTTAATCTACAGTAAAAACCTAACATCTCATTAGTTACAAATATATAAATCTATGAAGAGACGACGGTAATATGGAATTAGTCATTAGTTACAAATATATAGAAATACCGTCAGATTATAACACAAACGAATGTTTTCCAAAATTAATGGTAATGTGGCGGATTTCTGTTGCTAATCATGTTTGCCTTATATTTTCCATAAATATCGATAGATTCGCCGTCACTAGAAGTCGCTTCAAGTAATATTGCACCTATCAAGGTGGAAAAATCGAGCTGGCTCTATATAAGTAGACGACCAGACTGATCAGATCTCTTCTATCTCCACTTTCGACGCCTCCATAACCTGATCATCAAGCCTAAAGAAATCACTGTGTTACGTGCCGCTCTACGAATTGATCAAGTCAAGCTACCTACTAGTAACATTTCAGTATTCCAAAAATCATTTCTAGAAATTGCTAATAAAATAGAATCTTGTTTAACATTCAATTCAATCAAATTTAAATATTCTGCAACTTGATATTGTGGCTTTTGGGCTTAGCCGTGTGTGGCGAATTTCTTCTTTCTGATATTTCGACTGCCATTGCAGGGGTCTTCTTCAGGGTTGATGATTTTGTTAAATTGAAATATCGGAAAGAAGAAATTCGCCACACACGGCTAAACCCAAAAGCCACAATATCAAATCTGGCCGTGAAAACCTAAGAAGTTATTCTGTAACTTTTCACCTTTAAAATTGCTTAAGTTTTAAGCTTACTTACTGACATTAAATTTCCCGTGACAATAATAACACGGTATAAGCCGTGTTATTATTTTTTTTCCATCGTGTTCGGAATGTCGGAGTTTTTCAAGTGATCTCTTCCTAGCACGCATAACAATTCCTTCTCAGCAATCCACAGATCACAACACATCCACTGCACTCCCACCATTCCGATAATAATACTAAACATTAAACCTACAACCCATTTTTACCTCCAGTTTATTATATTACATGTCTCTAGAATAATCTATCTGGGATGAAAGTTTCTCGAATAATGCATAAAAATCAAACGACCTATATCAAACACGATATAATTTGCTTAATTTAGGATGGAATTTGGTAAAAGAGAAAACAAAAATTTCTTCACCAAAAGAACAAAATAAACTACACAATATTATTAGTAAATTTATTATTTTTCATGATTTTACTCATTTAAATTATTTGTTATCTATAGAATCAGCAGTTTTTTATGTATTTATCATAAATTCTGTCGATTTACTAATAAATATGAGTCTAGAGACCTGAGTGGTCATTTAACATGTTCGAAATTTGTAAATTCGGAATGACGAAAAATGTTGCATCGATTTAAGTAAACGATGGTCTGATGTTGTTATATCAAGTTAATATGGTGGATGTGATAAATGTTTAAAATTTAGTATTCTCTTTTGATTGAGTGATTTTCGCAGAATAAGATCTTGTCTTATATAAGTTAATAAGTACAAATTTATACTCATTTATACCACTTTATAAATAACTATAAATTTAATGAGTTAAGCTTAAAAGCAATGACTGAATTAATATTGAAGTACAATATTCATTGCGAAATTTCCATAATGTATTCTCAACACAAAGCGAACGGGAACGTTTAATTGCCTTTCGAAACTTACTGCTCTGCTCAACAGATGATGCGCTAATGTATGTACACAGACAGTAAACTTTATTGCGACTTTAATCTCCAGAGTCGACAATCGGAAAGAATAAGTTAACGGAATTAAGAGTGGCTCTGTGCCCGAAAAGTCCGACGCGGCATTATTTGGTTAATTTAAAACGCTGAAACTGAATTGTGAAACGTAAAGGAGATACGTACAACCGCGACGCTCTCTAATCGGATTAAGTAACGAAGCATTTTACAACTTAATACCTCGGCGCAGAGAGCTGGGAGGGCACTTTTGCTCCTCGCTGAAAAACTGACAAGTGTGGGGAAATTTCCTCATTAAAATGATTCATTAATTTGGTTCCACTCTCGGAGATTATGAGAATTTTTGATGGTATCATTTAAATTTAAACTAATTTATTATTGTGATAAAAGTTTCATTTAAAATTAAAACAACGAAATTATTTCTTCATTACGTATGTACTTATTTTATTATATTTTGTTTTACCAGTTCATACTGCACCACCCACTGATCATTCATAAATTTATAATATAAGATTTATTAGAAATACGATATAACATAATTTGTAGCGTTTATAAATGGACTTGAAAATAAAATATGAATTGTAATCAATCATCAATGTAAAAGAAAATAAAGAAATTCCAAATCTTAAACAAACAAAAAAAAAATTGTAAGTAAAAAGTAATTGCTTAACTTTGTAAAAAAAAGTTGGTGTCGGTATTTTTTGTTTTAACTAAACTTTTAATATGAAATTTTTGCGTCTGATATAGTGCTTTGTTTTTTTGGAATACCTATGTGTTAATAATTTAATTGCACTTATAGCAGTGATACTATTATATAACTGGCACGAAAACGTAAGCGTGTTTTTCTCAATACGAAGTTAATAAGAAAGATTATTTTTAAAGAAACAGTCAAAATTGCTTCTGGCATGTTTATAACATATTAACACTTCAAATTTCTGCTTAACAGTTCTGTAAGCTCAAAATTTCTATGTCATGTTCAAAAACACCTGTATACCTGTTGGTCCATATGGGAACAAAGAACTGCTTAAATATCTTATTTGATATATAATTTCTAATATATGATGCATGTTATAACTATGGAATATAGCTACACAGTTCTATATTCTTCATGCTATAAACTAATGAACGCTGCACTTGAAGGTCCATCCGTGAGTATATATGGCTACCAAAGCAGGAGTTTGCGTACTCAAAAAGGTTACGGCTAACAAAAATATAATTAAGTCATTCAAAATAAATTAAGTTGGCACGTGTCTACAAAACAGGCTTATTTTAAAAAAATGGCAATAATAAAAGTTAAAAAAATTAAATGTTTATTTTAGAAATTTATTATAATTAGAATTCGCGTTTCTAATCCTTGAAAAATAAATAATGTTTATTTGGACCTTAATATAAAATTATCTTGTTAATGAATTGTTTAACTAAAGTATTCATAAAACAAATAATCCGATAATTATTGCCGATATTTCAGCGCTCGATCTTAAAACAATAAGTGTAGAGTTTCAGCGAAAATGAACAAACAAAAGTTTCAAGAGGGCAATCGTTTCCTGAAGCGGGCTGAAAATTATTATTGTTCTTCTGTAAATGACGTAAGAGAACTTTGAGAGGAATAAATCACAAAGGCTTTAGTGGGTTGCCCACAACAAGATAAGCTCTTATTCATAACTTATCTGAAACGTTGGGTTAGTATCATAACTGATAAAGTCAATATGTCTTTACCCTCATATGTTGTCTCTATTAGTCTCATATGTTGTAAATTTTTGAGAAAAATCTTGTTTAAATGATGGTGACTCTTTGTTTTACCTCTGATCAATTATATATCTTAACATTTATATAAACATGCTGACGGTCATAGCTCAATGGTCAAAGCGTTTGCTTTGCAAGCCAAAGGTCGAGGGTTCGATCCCCGATGGAGATTAATAAAGAAAAGGATTTTTAATCGATTTCTGAGCTCTAAAACACCCTGGTTGGTGTGAATTTGATCCATCACCCGTAAAATGACAGTCATAGCCTATTAATCAAAATTGGTGGTAGACGAAAGTCGTCCCGTGAAGACCACCCATTCATAGTAAAATTTCCTGTAATAATAAGGATGATGCGTGAATCTCGGGCTGTAGTCTATGACGTTGGCGGGTCAACACTCCACATGAAGCGTTTAGCCATATACACCATGGTAAGCGTCATAGAATTCCACAGATGAGACCTCAGAATTAATATCACCATCTGTTGGTATTCTCCTGTATGTGCTTACATAAAAAAAAACATAGTAGAGTACTTGCATCAAAGAACCTGCATAAGGTTCATCCAGGGATTGAAATGCTCAGGTTAGGTCCCCTTAACGCTGCGTGTGGAAAAAGTATGTAATAGATAAGTGCATGTAGATATTCATCATCAGCCTGTATCCATCCACTGTTGAATGTTAGCCTCTCGCATGAGTCTCCATCTTCTTCGATCGTCCGCCTTCCTCATCCAAGTCACTCCCGCTATTCTTCTTATGTCGTCAAACCATCTTACAGGGGGTCGGCAATGCTTCGTTTGCCAGTTCTTGGGCGCCATTCCAATACTTTTCTTCCCCATCGACCGTCGTCTCTTTGACAGATATGCCCTGCCATTGCCACTTGAGTGTGCCTATTCGTTATTTCCTCGTTTTGGATTCTATCTTTTAGCGACACTCCAAGCATGAATCTCTCCATAGCACGCTGGGTGACCTTTATTTTATGAGTAAGACTTGCTGTTAGATTCCACGTCTCTGCGCCATAAGTTAAAACAGGGAGGATGCATTGGGTAAACGTCTTAGTTTTAAGATATTGCGGAATTTTCGCTTTAAAAATGTACTTTAGTTTTCCAAATGCTGCCCATCCCAGTTGTATATGACTGTCGATATTAAGGGGCTTAAAAATATGTTTGTTGTTTTTTAAGGTATTTAAATAGCATGTGGGATAAAATACAGAATTTTGAGTAGTATTTCAATACGATTTGTATTGATAACGAAGAAGGAGTATTTTGTTCTGAAAATATTACATTAGGGAATAGCTATTAAGTTTCGGAAGTGAAATGTCCATGAAAGAAGCGTTAAAAAGGCTTAGTGAATTGACTGCATTTCTGTATGCCAATGATTAAAAATAAGACGCAAGGGAAACATTATTTATTAGACGCACTGCAGAAAAAACAATGTATTTTTCCAGACCAACGTTACTATAAAGAGATCCCGTATACAGAACAAAACAACGGTCAGGAATTTCGATGATAAAATATACTTGATCGTAAGAAATTATTTCAAAGCCGTATTATGCTGCAATTTTGAAGCAAATATTTTTTTATACATACAAGTTTAAGCAAAAGAGTACTGATATTAAGTTTTCGACCTTTCTTGCATTGTAATTTATTCAATCGGTTCGGATAGAGTAATCTAATAAAATCGTTATGTATGTGCAGTGTAAATTGCTAGTTGTGTTTATAGTAGAGACAAATGGAATTCTTATTAGGTTATTTGTGTTAGATTCCTTTTTTCTCGGTCGGGACGCTATCGATCTTCCGGGTTGTTTTCTTCGTTGTTCCGGAGTCAGACATTGGAACTTGCTCTGGCCATTAATGTAATGGGAACGCACCACCGCCTCCAGCATTCTTTGATGAAGAGTGCTCAATCTAAGAGCCACTCCGATGGCAGACTGGCAGTCTCTCTTGCGCCAATTTATTTAATACCAGCCGGGAGCTTTATTCACATTTTTTCGCACGATTTTTCATCGACCGTTCCAAAGGCTGCCCCGCCTGAAGAAATGGCTTCAGCTTTTATTGGCTGATGTTGTGTGCTGAATTATTTCTTACCACATGATTATTGAAGTATTGTAGTAGCAGGAAAATGTTGATAGTATTTTTAGAAATATATATTAATCTCAAAAAAAAAAAACAAATTGCTCATGAAAACATTATAAAACCAACAAGATAATAACTTTTAACGTATAATCCATTTCTTAATATGTTTCGTACAATTTCGCTCTGTTCAACCGTTCCATCAACAAATGTATCTAACACTTCTCATCTTCCTTCCACTTTTTTTTTGAAACGATAATACTTTTTTCTGTATTTATGTTTAGTCTTTAGTGATTTAACCCCATGGTTTCACAAAAAGTTTTACCTGTTTTATTATTTATTATTTAAATATGACAAACCATAGAGTTACTGCGATTCTTTAAGTATGTAAATCACAAAACGTTTCAATTCAATAGTAAGTAGTCTTGTACAGGACATTGGAAAAGTCAAGCCGATCACTTGATATCTTTAAAGAAAGATGACTTACAAATGCTCAAATATGCGTAAAATATTTCAACTTCCTTTTGTTCAAGTCCAATGCTGATGCAGCCTTAAGGGGCCATCGGAAAATATGTGTATATATAAGGTATTAGAAAGGTCTTGAAGTGAAAGAACTATGAACGTATCAAGAATTATAACAGCTGACAGAATTTCAAAACGAAAAAAATTGACACGTCTGTATGCTCCAGATAAGAAACGGATAAGCAAAAAGAAGAAAAATATATATATACGAGTATATAAATAAGTTTGTTTGGGGTTACTAATTTTCTCATTTTTCTTATTTTATTATAAGAGAATGATATACTCGTATAATATCATTTTCGTGTCCGCTTTCCTTATTAAAGAATATGTTTGTCAAAAACTACTGATATAAAGCTGTATGTTAATTAAACTAAAAACATTATGAAGAACTATAATTAATCACATATGTGAATCATTAGTTATGCTTGAACCAGGAAGCGGAAACGATACAGTAGAAAAAAAAACGTATTTAATATAAACTCATATACCATTCCTGTTACAGTTATTTGTACTTCATCAGTATGAGAAGCAGTTAACAGAGAAATATAATAGATTAAATTGTAATAATCACTTAATGTATACGAGGCATCGCCAACTAAGCAGATTAATTAAAATATTTAGTTACGCGGTTACATGAGTACAGCTGATGTATACAAGCTGATACAAATCACCGCTGATCATTCACCAATTCCCCACACATCATTAGAGTAAAGTTTCACTGGAGTTTGTCATCCAACCACCATCTCCTCCCAACTTGCCCGTGAAACGTTCCAGAACACTAAATTATATAACACTTCAGCCTTACGCCAAACTATCAATGCCCGACATTCACGGCGTTCTGAAACCATACCCTTACAGTTTCAGTTCCTCCTATTCGGTCCTATCAAAAAGTGATGCCTTGCTGAAGTAAGCGCTTTAGAGAATTCCATGTCATGATGCAAATTAAAAAGATAACTAATAAGATGAATGCCACGGATTTTAATTGTGAATCATATAAAGTTACAATGAACGCCGTTAAACCGTTTTCTTATAAAACGTTTTCCTGCATTTGTTTATTTTATATTATTATAATTTGAAGCTTTCTTGCATTAAACTTTTTTCCAAATTTAAAGGTTTCTTACTTTGGTCCTATGAAAAATGTAAAATCAAAGATTTACTGTAATTAAATATCTATTACTAAAATTCTTAGGGTGACTTTTTATACCGTTTGTAACTGTAAAATATATCAAAATGATTTGTAGAAGTGTTGCACAAAAAGAATAAAAGAGAATTGTTTAAATCTTGCACTTGAGAGTCAATTATAAATACACAACTTCGTTAAAAATAATCTGATATAATATCTTCAATTTTGAATTAAGGCATGATTCTTTTGTATTTTTGTGAGATAATTGTTTTTTTTAATTGAGCTGCTATTTCATAAAAATGAGTCACCTTTGAGAAACGTCAAGTCGATTATAAGATATCTTTAAAAATATTGTTTAAAAATGAGTCAGGACTTTAGTAGTACAGCTGCCTTATTTTTAAGCCCCGGTGCTCGTGCCTGGAGGGCTATAAATAATATGAGAGTATACTCGGTAGAACTTCAGGAAAATATATGATTTCACACAATGCAAGAATCACAACTGGTGTACACCATATGATCCAAAATAGAAAAAAACTTATATGCATCTTTAAGAAACACAACGAACTGAGAGATTATTAATTAAGATTCCAGGAAGTAGTTTGTGGTGTTCATACGCTCCAAAGTGAAAATAGATATGATTAATTATTGTAAACTTACTCTTTATCTGTGAACTGTAAATATTAAAAGTGTATTAATACGAGTATATCAAGTATTCGTAAATTTTTAACAGAGATAAAAAACGGATATAAGAATAGTTCACCATATTACGAGTATATTGGATAATTTTCCTTTTATAAAAAAATCTCAAGTTAAGATTGCTTGAAACTTTTCTAATTTCACTTCGTTTTACGAAGATTTTTAAACTACCAATTAAAATCTGAGAACAAAATCAAAACAATATTGGGGTAATTAAAAACATTTTTGAAACTCAAAATGGAGATGGGAAAATTTAAATAAATCAGTTGGGGCTTTAAAAATATTACCTGCAATACTCTCAACCCCTAGACGTAATAAAACTTTAAAGGTTGTTTGGGAAGAATCCGTTTTTTAATTAAAGAGTTCCTGAAAAAAAAACGCCGTAAGATAATTAAAAAATTGGAGCGCCCAATGAATGATATTCTCCCTTTGGCCTTGCTTCGTTTTGGTCTAATTTTTTTCATTTTTTCTAAGAAAATTTGTATGAAATTTTTCAAGCTGACAAAATTTGCTTTAAAAGGTGAATATTAAAACGTATTTCCATAGAAAGAAAATGAAATAATTTAGAAATACAAATAGATTTTTCAAGAAAAAACAGTTCTGACAATCACTTTGATAAGTTTTCTGTTTTTTTTTTCTTCTTATAATTGTAATGTTTAATGACATTTCTGCACCCAAAGTCACATCGATTCCAAACTATATTTCATTCCCGCTGGCCTTCAAGACAAATGCTTGAGAATCAGATATGACGGCATTTATAGTAATGAGGCGAATTTGGGCATTTATTAAACAATACTTTTGAAAAGAGTTTGATTAAAACCAAAAAAGATGTATGTGTAATTGCCATTTTTTTATTAATTAAATATACATATACTATGCAAAAAAATCTTTTTTCAACGCGTCAATTCAAGCACAAAAATAACGGCAGAAGCGGGAAGCGAACCGCGGACCTTGGAAACCAACTATGCCCAGGTATTCATACCGCTCAGCCAACTTAATAATAAAAATAAAAATATATATACTTTGAATATATACTATAGCGACATCTATCATACGATGATAACAATGACATAGATACTAGTTTCAACGTGAGTCGGTCCAGGCATAGCAATAGCCAAGTCGGCTGAGCGGTATGAATACCTGGGCATAGTTGGTTTCCAAGGGCCGCGGTTCGCATTCCGCTTCTGCCGTTATTTTTGTGCTTGAATTGACGCGTTGAAAAAAGAATTCTATGTATAGTATATGTATATTTAATTAATAATAATATTGTAATATAGTCAATGATCTATAAAAGTAGATTTGAATATTGAAATAATAAAATAATATTCTAATAGACATTTTTTATATTTAATTTAAAAAAAATAGAAATTTAAAATAAATAGGCACTTTTACTAATTAAAACACTAATCAATTTATCCAAAATATGGGTTTGAAAAATTACTTACTATATTACTCGTGATTTGCTGAACTGTTTATGTGCACTCTTTATTTGTCGTTTTTATTTGTTTGTATAACGAATGGTTGAACAATTATTTTTTACAACAAATCTAAGATTCTATAAAGCTTGATAATACGATTATTCAAAAAATATACAGACATATTTAAGCACACACAGTCATATAATAAATCACGAATTACGACCAGATTAATCTGCCGGTGGGTATAGCTCAATGGTCAATGCTTTTGCTTTGCAAGCTAAAGGTCGTGGGTTTGATCCCCGACGGAGATCAAAAAAAAATATATTTTTAATGTATTTCTGAGCTCTAAAATACCTCCGGTTGGTGTGAATTTGATCCCTCACCCGTAAAAAGCCAGTCATTACTAGCCTCTTAATCAAAATTGGTGGTAAACAAAAGTCGTCCGGTGAAGTCCACCCATTCATAGTAAATTCCTCTAATAATTAAGGATGATGCGTGAATTTCGAACTATAGTCTATGACGCTGGCGGATCAACACACCACATGCAGCGCTTAGCTATATGCAGCATGGTAAGCGTCATAGAATTCCACAGATGAGACTTCTGAATTACTATCACCAGCCATTGGTATTCTTCTGTATTTGTTTACATTTGAAAAAATACCTTGTTTGTAACAATGAACAGATATTTTGTTTTAAAATAATATATGCATTGGAAAAATTTCTCATATTTACTTATTAAAACGTTATTACGTATAAATCATATAAATTTTAATCGAGTTTTACGAAAGTACTTGAATCATTTCGCCTTGAGGCAGGTAAGCGAAATCAAATAAAAAACTAAAAAAAGGTATATGTACTAACTATAATCGATTTCTCCAGAATAGCCTAGAACAAAATAACTACACACATAACCATGTAAAATACAATGCCAACAGATACTCCATCTGATATCTACATCTCTCGAATAATCAATAAATAGTTAAACTATCTATGGTGTAGATATTAAATCGTGTAAGAACGTAGTACAATATCTACATTATTTCTTGACTTAAGCGAGTTACCACATAGCATTATTGTGTAATACTATCGGAGAATAGTTCCAGCCAGAGTCTGACTACTAAGTATATTACCTGGTCGATCATTGCAAAGACCACTTGTGCAGTAAGTACACAGTGAGGATTATATGATTGTGTTGAGTTTAATATGATCGCAGGACGGTGAGAAATTAGAACGTCATACGATGAGCCGGAATTAGCTTCCGTCCGTATCTTAATAGAGCAATAACACTTTCCTAGTTTGCACTTTGGTGCCTAGGAAGAGTCTAGGACGATTCAATACTCTTCCTATCACTACTTGATTATTAAAATACTTAATATAAACATATTAAAATGTTTTGATTAAACATGAACAGATTACTCAATTGACAATTGATACGTTTCATGTTATCCTGTCGACTTGTAACTTTGTGAAATTAATCAGTTTTGTCTTTGACATACTCGTATTATCATTTAATTGCAATTAAATTGGTGTTCATTCACATCAATTATTGTAACGATATGATAGTTTTCGTTCAGCCACCCTCAATAATCAAATGATCTTGAGATCGCAAATGTCAGGATAATGATCTTATTTTCTGAAATATTAAGATTTATAAATCACCCAAAATATGTATTGCATTCTAGTAACCTCACCGTTTCTTTAACTATTCATACTCTTGTTTTGAATGTCAACAAACATACATTCTTCAAAGACTGTCAGGTGCAGATATGTTTTGTCAAATTATAGACAACGCCAAAGAAAAAAACTTGTAAAATACTAAATTATGATTACGGCTCGAATTTAACGTCAAACGTGTATTTTTATCATATGATCAATTTGTAAAATATATGTCATATTTGTAATTGATCTATGTTCGACTTTATTTCAGCATTTTGAAGAAATTTACAATAAAAACTGGTGTAGGAGAAAGATTCATTAGTACATAGTCACAAGTTCAATGAAATCTATGAAATGTAGAAGTAAAATAAGACATGCAGCTTATTGATAATAGGATCAAACAAATATATAACCTATGATAAATATATAAATATCCTATATTATTTTTTTAATTTTTATTAGAATATTATTTTATTATTTCAATATTCTAATCTACTTTTATAGATCATTGACTATATTACAATATTATTATTAATTAAATATACATATACTAAACATAAAATTCTATTTATATTATATATAGTTTAATGTATGAATATTAAGCTTGTGAATAAATGAAGACTGATTGAATAATAATAAAAATATACATACTTTGAATATATACTATAGCGACATCTATCGTACGATGATAACAATGATATAAATACTAGTTTCAACGCGAGTCGGTCTAGGCATAGCAATGGCGCAGTTGGCCGAGCGGTATGAATACCTGGGCATAGTTGGTTTCCAAGGTCCGCGGTTCGCATCCCGCTTCTGCCGTTATTTTTGTGCTTGGATTGACGCGTTGAAAATAGAATTTTATGTTTAGTATATGTATATTTAATTAATATAAATATCCACTTACATCTCCGTCTGAAGAACATTTATTAGTCTCAGGGTTCCAATCTGAACCACTGTTTACCTTTTTATCAAATACCGGCAGGTTAGATGTTATTTCCGATTTTCGTTCCTTAAATAAATTTAACAATAACAATTCTCTCTTTTCAAAATAAGAAAATAAATCTGTTTACTGGTAATGTAGTATTTTATGTTAATCAGTCTGTTTTGACTGAATTGTTCTGGCACGGTTGCTCCAGGCGTCGGATTGTTTCATAGATAAAGCCAGTTCTGTTTTGACACCAAAGCTCTGGTGACAAACACTCCCGGTATTGAAATGGAAATGCTGCATAATCTTGCAACTCAACGACCAATATTGCCATTTTCAGCGAAAATACGAGTACCAATATTAAATTACACAATGAGTGACAGGCTATCTAGTGTATCTACGAATTAATTTTTCAAAAATATCAAAAATATTATAATATATGGCAAAGAACGACGCTTACTGTGTGATAATTTTTACTTTACATGGATCATTATCTATATTGATACAAAATGGAAACTACAATATATATACTGTATATCAATATTAAAATATTGTTAATGATTTTTTAAAAATAAATTGACTTGTGTTTAAATGTAATTTTTTTTTATAATAATATAAATTTTAAAAATCAGGTATTAGTATGAAGTGAAATAATTAAAGTTCATTTACATAATATGTTATTACGAATTTCCACCACGCCTCTTTTTAATCGATTATTATTTTAAATATTGATTATTCAATTTAATTATCCAAATTTAAAATAACCTCTACAGAAGTTGAAAATGAGAAAAATGTTAGAACGAAAAATGATCAAGTGCATTTGATGACGCGGAAATTGAAGATTAAATTTATGCATAAAAATGGCGTGTGATAATCAATTGTATAAATCTGTTTGAAAAATCAATGTCAAAAACAAATAAATTTTTATTTTTCTTCTTCAATCTTGTTATAAACCTCTCTTTTACAAATGTTACTTACGGGGCTTAAGACACGAAATTAATTTTGCTGAAATATATACAATATATATCTACTAAATTACTTATTCTTTAAAGAGTAATGAATCGCCGGAACACTTAACTTCTAGTACTTTACTATTGTACAAGACAGTCATTGATGAAACTTGATACTAGAGCTTAGCCGGTGAATTGTTGTCGATTGGAATGACTCAGAATGGTTAAGAATGGCCTCTTTTGAATTGTTCGTCGTGAAGGCTGCATCGGCGACGCTGAGACGGCCCATTCCGATGTCCATTGTCCGAGAACGAGTGCAATTGGGGACCGTTCCCCGGAGGCCATTGTCCCTGCACTGATCCCGTTGTGTCGTCAAAGTAATTGGTTATTTAGCATGCGCGCATTAGACCGTACCCACTTGCCGACGCCATTGTTTACCTGTGCAGCTTTCCTCGTGGTTCGGCACTCGGAATGTTCGAGAAATAAACTCCTCTGAAAGAGGTGGAGCGCAGTACATTTTGTGTGCAGTTTTAAAGGCACGTTACGACGGCTCTATTCAAATGAATTATTAACCGTGTGGTTTATACGTATTGTTGCGTCGCTAGTTTATCTCTATTGTCGGTGAAGCTCTAATTTTTAAATGTATTTAAGTGTTGAATAAAACAGTTCAGAGCTTAGAATAATGATATATCAAATTTTAAATATTCGAAATTTATTGCTGTTCGAAAAATCTTTATAAATCCCTTGGGCTAGTGCTGTCTTGGAAGACCGTCGGGAACTATTCACATAATTTACTTGACGGAGTTCCGGAAAGCAGAGCTGACTTGGAATGAAACAAGGAACTTAGCGTCTGATGGCAGCTTACGATAACTATATGCTCCAGTTTGGAGAGCGAACATGATATCAGGTTAATGTGCGTATTAAGACATTTATTTCTCTTTAGCTCTTCTCTTTTAATAGTCGAATTACGTGTCTTAAGTATTGATGGATATTTCTTTATCATACAAATTCATTGAAATATATAAGTTGTTTATAACTCATCACAACATATATTTTTAAATAATAATTCGATTAGCAATATTTCATCATCATCATCAACTTTGGTCTATCAGCAGTTGAACATTGACCTTCCGCATGAGTACATCCCTTTTGAAACTCCACATTCCGCATTCAGTCAAATATTATTTTGATGTCAACCAGTTCTTGATCGGTACGCCAGCACTTTTCTAATTATAACATATATAATTTTATTATTTATTCCTTATCTGGATTATGTGCTCACCATAAGCTGCAGTTATGTTAGTTGCTCTTGTACATCCCTATTCTTACGATATCCCTACACCAAAAAGTCCAATTGGCAACAGAATGGATTCAATCAACCTGCAGAGCGGGAGCCCGGGAACTCAAAGAATGGAAAAAATCTGATTTCTATTCCTAGGCTTTTTGTATATGCGACAAAAACGAATCCTGGAAATCACAGGCGATTAAAACGCATCACAGTGGATCGTACCAGGGTTGTATACAATCACTAGGGTGTTTGAAGTATCGTAAAGGAGCTTCGTTTGGGTATGTGAATAAATAATTTTTACACATTATAATTTATCGCCGTGTAAAATCGCCGTGTAAAATCCCCGTGTGTAGGGGATACTGCGGGTCTCAGTAATCCTCGCGGTCCAGCCGCAGCCTGTGACGGACAAATAGGGGTCTTATTTACATGAGTGTATCCCCTATTCCCAGTCCTTGTCAAATAAAAATCCCCGCGAAAGGATTTACACTATTCGGATATTACAAAGAGAATGGCTAACGTCCCTACCCTCATCATTTTTGCGAGGGAATTCCCACTTCTTCCGCCGAAGGAGCACGAAAAAAAAAATACAAGCAAAAATATTTATGCACCAAGAAAAGTATCAGAGAGATTTTTTATGATGATGTGTGTATTGTAAATTGACGAAGCGCTTTCAGTTATTAATGGGTTTTTACATGAGTAAAAAATGATACAAATCATTGGTTTTACACTATATTTTTTTAATAATTGAAATATTTCCATATATTTATTGTTTTATCACATTATAATCGTTTTTAACTAATTCTCCTACAATAAGTTCAGTTAGTCAGGAATAAACAGATCAATAAGAATAATAAGTGAAAGATAGATTGACCCAGTAAAACATGAAGTAGAAGAAGTAAAAAATGCATATTTCTATTCTAATGATACGATTTGATTGAACGCTACGATTATTCTCCAAATAACGCATGAGAGCTATAATTAATTAAAGAGATAAAATTACCGCCATTTCTTCAACGACGCGTGCTCTGACTGTCTTAAAAGAACTTTTCATGGAATGAACTCAAAGGAACTCTAGGAGGTAGACTTGATATTGGAACGAAGCGAATACTATGGAGCCTGACAGAACTGAAGATTTAAATTGTGATATGGATAAAGAAAAACAAATAAAAATAATATTACGTAGTTAAATTTTGCTGGTTAATCAATAATACAAAAAAAAATGAAAGAACTATAAAATAAAGAAGAAGGCCGTTCTATAATAAAAAAAATATGATATATATTTTTATATATATTCCTAGTGTTAACTTTGATCAATTTTAAACATCGATAGTATAATGTTATTTTAATTTGTTAATACAAAGTTATTCAAACAATCAAAAATAATTTACAATAACTTTGTATATTTTTTCAATTTTAAACAAACATAATTTTTCAAATTCCTCAAATGGTTTAAACCCAACAACTCAAACTGCATAAAGTTTAACTACGGTGGAGAGCTCGTTCATTTTTTGTGAACTTGTTAAAAATGTGAACTTATATCATTAAAAAATAAATTCATCAGCACGATATAAAGTATGATTAAAATAAGAAAAGTATTAGTAAGAAAATAAAACAGTTTTTAATAACATTAACAAAACAAAAATCTATAAAATAAATTATTGCTTAAGAAGAAAAAAATATTTTTTTCTGAATTAGTCGTATTTCAAAAAGTAAATTTATACAAATTCATAATTATTTATATTTTCTTGTGTTAAATTTTGGTATTCAGCCTTAAAAATACACGGCTTGAAAAGTCTAAAAGATAATTTTTTTTTTTTAGAATTCATACATATGAATTCATTACTTACACTGTGAAAACTTATTTTCCGATCCCACAGCGTGAAGTAGGGTTTTAATTACAAGCGCGCCCAACCACACAATACCGTAAAAATATTCTTAAATTACAGAAAAATTGGTTTTCAGCCATGATAAAAAGCCATTTAAAAACAGCTCGCGCCGTTCCGTTTTTCTTTTTGGCAATTAAACGTTGCAAATGCACGGCATGAGAAAAAAAAACTAGACAAAAGGAGTTGCAGAGAGAGAGAGCGTAAAACGAAGAATGAAAAACAAAATGCTTCACGAAAGAAACAAAAACAATAATGACGGAATGTGCCAACTCCGGCAGACATTTTTTGCAGTCACTCTTCCTTCTTTGTTCGTCCACTGCGTCGGTGTTGCTTGTGATACTTCAGAACTCGTCGCTTTTAAGTTTCTTTTTTACTATCATTACGTGCCAATATGCATTTTCCCGGCTTTGGTCGGACATCCCCGCAAAAGATAATAACGGCGTTTGTTGGTCGTTGCCAACGACGGTTCGCGGACCTCGCAGTGTATTCCGCGGATTACGGATAAAAATTTAGTGGAGAAGTTTGTTTGAGAAACACGTAAGATATGTTAATAAACATTTGCACAATCTGAGATGGCAGAAATGTTTGTGAAAAGCAGGAATTTTATTAAGTTCGAATGTAATACTATGCAACAATAATCACACAAATAAAACAACATAAAGAGTATTTACTGATATTTTTTGGTGAAACCGCATGGTTTAAAAGTGAGTTAATTTATTAAAATGAACGATATAAAAATATGAAACCACATTGCACTTATGATTTAATGCGCTTAATCTTTTTTTTTTTTTTCCAAAAGTGAATTAGAGGGTTCTAGTATTAGTTGAATTCAATGAAATGCTTTAATATTCGTATTTAACGTTCTTTTAAAAGAAAGTATTATTAATGTGTTGGTAGATTAAGAATACCTATTATTAGTTATAATATGATTATTAATAAAAATATTAAATTGCAGTTATTTTTCTAAAAGTAAATCAGTTTTAAAATGTGTTTTGAGGCCAGGTTCCTTCGTAGATGATTGTAATTGCGATGGTTTGATTATGTAAGGAAAGGTAAAGAAACGAACACGGTAGCCTTTTTATCTTACAGTTGGTCAAGAGATGAAGGTGATTTCGCTCATGTTCTCCGAATGCTGGAGGAAAACATTGTACTCGAGCTTAGGGAAAGAGAGCTGACGCGGTGTGATGCGAAAACCATAGAATCTGATAAATAATGATAAGAGAAATTTGTGACAATCATATGCTTAAGCTATAGAGAAAAAATTGAAGATAGGATTGAATATATTAAGTGAATTCTATTGCTTGAACATTTATTGTGAATTTAAGCATTGCAATAGTAGAATAATTATTGAAAACTAAATTACCAGAGAACACCACGTAGAGGCTTTTTTATCTCGTAATACTAATGTAAATTAATTAAGTAGTTACAAAATCGTAAAGGATAATTACCACTTTGCAGCAACAATAGCACATTTCATTAGATCGCCGAAGCCAAGCAATATTTAACGCTGACAACATCTTGTATAGGTCACCGCTTATTCCTAACCACTTGTTATTGATCAGTTTGAGCTGCTTCTTACGATCAAATGGATCGGGTTCTGTGACTGTCGAGCTAATCATCCAACCACTTTTAACAAATTATGGTAAAATTTGCCTTGGTTACTACAGCTGCTGTTTTATAAATCTCCGTGTTAAGGCTTTATAGGTCATCGAAGAATGTCTATTTTCCTAGTTGAACTTTTGATGCAGAGATATCTGGTAATGTTGCATATACAGTAGCTTTTGGCAGAACTGAATGGCTACAATTTGTGGTAATCATGTTTTCCAGATATGGAATATATATGGGAAGAATAAGAAGCTGAACATTCTCACCTGTATTGACAAATCGCCGAAGATAGTTAGTCACTGTGCTTGTGTACATTGTAGATTTGTTAGAAAATAATTACGCCAGTAAAATATTGCGCGCTCGTCCATGACGTCAGCAGTTAAGGGTCATTTCGATTGCAGTGAAATAAAAAACCTCCACGGCAAACACTCCGCCGTGAAGCGGGTTTGTTGGGCTTAACGAGCCGCCTCCACTGCGACACTCTAGCAAGCACTAAGGGGTAAACTTTTAAATGCATTAATTGAAAAACTCCAAACTCCGCCGGGCGATACAATGGGACAGACGAAAACAATTGGCTGGGGGTGGAAAGTGCTCAAGTTATTCATAAAATTCAAATATTTGAAAAAAAATAACGTTTTTCTTTCGAAACTTTTTTTGAGAAAAAAAAAACAGACGATGTATTTTTCAATATAATTAAATTATTCTTAACCGTGATACACCTAATTTTAATTTTAATAATAAATGTTTCATATTCTTTCTTCAACTAGAGTATTGCATTCAGGCGCTTTTAATGACGCCAAGTGCCCGGAGGTCTGATGAAAAGGCAGCTGTATTTTATGCACTTTAACGGCATCCTAATAACAAATGTCTCATTCAGGTTCATCTTTGTCTCTTTAGAAACTCTAAAATTAAAACCTCTCTTGAAATATATGCCGTCAACTCTCCTTTAATGTTTTCATGTAATCAAATGATTAGCCTGTTGCTCTTGAGGCTGGGACCATTAAATACTAGGAGGCGGGACTTTTTTTTATGTAAACACATACAGAAGAATACTGACGGATGGTGATAGTAATTCTGAAGTATCATCTGTAGAATTATATGTCGCTTAACATGCTGCATATGGCTACGCGCTGCATGTGTAGTGTTGATCCGCCAACGTCATAGAAGCCCGAGATTCACGCATCATCATTTACGGACAGTATGAGAGGAATTTACTATGAATGGGTGATTTTCACGGGACGACTTTCGTCTACCACCAATTTAATTAATAGGCTGTGACTGGCATTTTACGAGTGAGGGATCAGATTCACACCAACCGGGGGTATTTTAGAGCTCAGAAAACGATTAAAAAACCATTTTTTTTAATCTCCGTCGGGGATCGAACCCACAAGCAAAGCTTTGAACATTGAACTATACCCGCCGGCAAATTTATCTGACGGCTTTTTTTTTCATTACTTATAAATAAAATCTTGTATTATATAACCCTCCAAGTTAAAATAATGGAGACTAAAAATATACAAGCTGTATTATCAGAATCTTATACTTTTTTATACGTTTGTCAATCAAAATTCATGTCCCAAAATATTTGGTCCTGAGAATCAGCTCAACCCAACTAACGACATGCGGTGTTTCAAAAAAGTAACCAAAGAGTATCCGCTTCCAATGTTAATTAACTTTGATGACCGGATATGATATATTTAAAATGGCATGCTAACTGATTTATTTTTAATTTCCCAATTGAGTTCTGGGGTTATTATTAATATGTAATAATCAAGTTATGTTTTAAAAACGTTGGAATTCTTTCAAATCGTAAGAGAAGGATTTTATTAAATATGAAATATAAAACCGCATGGTAATAGTGAAATAATTTAGGGGATGGAGTTTCTAATATACCAAGGAAATAAATGATCCGCTTAAATATAAGTCGATGATCCCAAGCCAAAGTTTCGAGAAATTTGCCTTTAGAAGATTGATAAGCCGGGTTTTTATGATTGAAGTTATTTAAATATTCCCTACCTACTCAGTACGCAGACTTATGTATATTTAAAAAATGCACATATTAAAAAAGTATATTTTACGCATAAATTTTGAAAAGAATTAATTTGAACATTAAAAGAAAGTAAGAATAAAAAAAAGGTTTCGTTAGCTCTCTAACTGGAGCGTAAAGTGCTGATGACCGCCATACTCCTTACCAAATCTCAAAAAGTTTCTCAAGAGTACATCTTTGTATACATTTGACCAGCGGAAATGTGCCTTAAAAGAGAGGTTAGATAAATTTAAAAAAATTAAGTGATATTCAAAGAAGATCCAGTGACAATGGCAGATTGTACGTGTGGTTCAAGTTCTTCATCGTAGTATCAATCCGGTGGATTGGCTTACAGCAACAAAATCTTGCATCTCGATCTCCAATCTTCTCGATCCTCTGCAATCCTCTTTAGCTCAGCATAAGAGCTACACCTCATGTACTCGAACACTTGCTGTAAATACTCCCATCTAGGGCGCCCTCTGCAGTTTCTACCCTCAACCATCTCTTTCACAATGTCGTGAAGAAGACCATCGTGGCGCATGATGTGACCGATCCATCGTGATAGCTTCTCTGAGACGGTTGTAAGGTTCTATTTACATCAACGAATTGAAGCAACATTGGATGCGAATTACAAGGTAGATGGGTCACCGCCTGTTGATAACTGCTTATCGCTGGTCGGGTTGAGCTGCTTCTGAGTACTAAATGATTAAGGGTTTCGGAGCGTTGGGTTGGACATCCAGCTTCTTTATAAATAACGAATTACAAATCACTCAAAAATGTGCTTTGGATACCATAACAACCATCTCTTTATGTCTCCAGTCTTGGGGGTTTTAGAGAGAAATATATGTTCCCAGGTGGACTAAAAATATATGGAAAAGGCACGGAAAATGGAAACTGACAGAACTAAGTGGCGGTAGTTTGTGGCGGAAATAAAATCCATATATGGAATATATATGAGAAGAAAAAATGTACAGAAGATGTTTCATTCAATATTGCATTCGTTTCTTAACCGACTAATAGCTACTGTGGTGTATCTCATTTTAGTTATCTCAAAACTTCACCAAGTACATTGTATGCAACTATGTATTAAACATAGCTTTGTAATTCTTTCAATTGCAATCAGATAGAGAATCTAATTTAAGGGTTTATTTTACAATTTCTTCAACACAGTTGTTCCTATTTTTCTGTGTGTGTTAACGTAAAAAAAATACGCCAACTTCGCGCCTCTATCGCTGAAAAAAATGTGTGTTTTTTTTGTATTTTAGCGAGATTCGTCCAATCACTATTAATAAATTACCATTTTCGATTAGTTGACCTGGATACTGCGTGATAGACATACAAACGCCGCGTTGAGCACTTGAGTGTTATTGCCTCGAATGCGAATAGTTTTTTTGGCTGGTTTTGTTTTTAAGCCGTGCTGATCTAGTTAACTATTTGTTTTGTCATTCAGTTATTCTGGGATTAAATGAAGTCTGATAAATGAAACAGCAAACAAATTATAAATATATATATATATGTATACATTACTTTCCATACTTAAAAATTAAAAAACTTGTATTTGATTAGTACAATAGGTCACGAAAAAAACAAATAGATCAGTTAAATATATTGATATGATATTCTTACAAAATATGCAAGTTAAGAGTATAAACGTGAACTTATTTTTACCTCACACAATGGTGATGAGTTTTGCAATATAAATACATGATAATTTCATATCATGTTTTATTATCATCATTCACATTGAACACTGTTTCACTTAATGAAAAATTGTAGTTTTGTAATCTATGAAAACTTCTTCAGTTACAATGTGCACAAATGTACTGTAATAATACGAGTTCTGCAATAATAAAATGAAAAAAAGAATACTCCAAAAATCTATGAGCTAATAATTATAAACATTTCTTCAAAAATCTACAAAAAATATTTATATACACTTAGAAATTTACAAGACTAAGGATGTAGGGAATATGTGACCATTGAGATTTTTTAAGTATTTGTATGGATAAACGCTGAGCTGAAAAGGGTTGCGGAGGACCGAGAGGAATGGAGATCGAGATGCAAGATTCTGTTGCTGCAAACCAATCCACCGGATTAACACTACGAAGAAGATGGATAAACGTTCAAAGTATCAATTCTTGTATTCATATTTTGCTACGTATAAGAAAATAAAGTCGTCTTATAAGAACGTATTTAAAAAAAAAAAAACAATAATTAATACTTTTTTGTTAAGTAAATACGATACTTAGAAGCATTAAAATGCGATGTTGTATAATATTAAGTGATACATAATGAAAATGATCGGTGGCATTTTAAATACTTTTTAAATATTGCGTTGTGAAACGAATACCACATAACACATAATCAAATTAAGCGATATCATCAAAGGCTAGGCAAAGCGTAAATTGCCCGACAAAGCCACACGAGTCAAAAGTTCAGAGTGGCGTCGTCTCCACTGCAACACACTTGCAGAAAGTTCCACCTTTGAAGCGCAGCTGTGCACATGATAATTTGCCAGAGCGGAGGAGTCGCTATCAATTACTCTAAAAATACCCCCGGTGGTTGAATGTTGTCACGAGCACTTGCGGTCGGACAATGGGGGCGAGCTTTGAGCTAAAAAAGATCCTACGAGTGGACGCGGAGCTTTGCGGGGCGGACGCTAAAGGACGGCTGAGCCTTTGCTGGCGACGTAAAGGTAATTGTATAATTAAAAGCCTTCGCGCGGCCCAAGGCAACCAGGGTAAATATTTATGCTCGTACTGACGCCTTTCGGTGGTCAAGCGCCCGAATAATAATCTCTAACTTGGTGTGGCCCCAAGGAAAGATTAATAGTGTGTGTAATAAAGTCCACGTCAGACCTTTTATAGACGCCTTTGAAGCTTTCACAAAACTGCTCGGTTAAATAAACAAATTAAAAATGAATACAATTTCTCATTTTTATTTAAATTTTGATTATTATTTTATGAAATAGTAGCTGATCTGAGAAATGCAAATGATAATGTATTCAACGCCAACTACTGAAATCAGCGAAAATCCAAAAAGTTGTTCCATACAAAATGTATAAATCGTCTTTTTAGCATAGAATAGGCTTGCAAAGCAAACGCTCTGACCATTGAGCTATACCCGCCGGCATAGATAATAATTATGTTTGCTATTAAAACATGTTATAATTCCGTAAAATGTATTTTACACCATATATGTGTTAAATTCTATACATAATTTTTGTTTTCTCTATAATTAGATATTTAGAACACGTGTTCCTAAAAATTTGCGCTACCGAAAAGTAAAACAGCGCGGCTCCTTTTAACAAAAAAACTCTACAAATATTTAGTATTACATGCAAGCTGGCTGCATTCGGAGCGGCGAGATGCATAAAAGCCGCAAAATGCAGAATTTATTGTGCATATTATGCCATTTTATGGACGCACAGGTGTTGTTTAGTGCTGTAACATTGCAGCACCTTTCCAGGTTTTATTTGATACACGGAAGACCGTTACAAAGGACGTGGTAGATAGCAAAATTTACGACTTGACGACAAGTTTCATTAAAAATTTGAAACATTCATCATTCAAGGCTGCGACGAATTTTATTTTGAAAAATTAGCAAGCATTTTTCATTACAATTTGTTGCTTGAAGCTGGTATAAATTGATTACTTTACGACATTTCTGTCACGTCCGTATAAGAAACTATATTTTTTAAATTCAATTTGATCATTTTTGTTGTTATAAAGTAGCATAAATAAATAAATTTTAGCCTTGTAAGAAAAATGAGTTAAATAAGTTTCACTTACTAAAATTAGAATACCATAAATTAATAAAACGAACAATTTAAATTAATGATTTAAAATAGATATAATTAAACGTAAATATTTTTTTTATGTAAAGTTTGTTTTTTGGTATTTATATAAATTATATAAATATTATGTAATTATCAAGTTGTTAGAGTAAATGTATCATGTAACATCAAACGGCATTAAAAAATATAAATTATCTACTTTACCCTTGTTATTAAATTGATTTTAATTTATAGTCTCCGAATAAAATGTTGCCAAAGTGATTTGCTCATACCTCGAAACAAGGTAAACAGTATTTATCGATTAAATATTTGAAATTGATATCAAGACGAATGCTAAGAATAAATAAAACGTACTCATTTGAAAGTTTCTTGAATATTTGTATGTCTGCGATATATGAAACATGTTTATCCTCCCCTTCAGAAACTGCGTAATTTTTGAAATAACGAAGCTTTCATATGTGTGACGTATAAGCTAACGAACTAAGTAAAATATATGTTGATATAAGGGCGTGGTTAACAGTTTAATACTGATTATTCACAAGGTAAATATGTAATAAGTATATATATTATAAATCAAAAGTTGGTTTATCAATCAGTTAATACTGTTTGTGTTTAATATTAACCATTTATCATTCAAAATATTGTCAAGTTTTGATAAGTATCTTAAACTTTTATTGCCAACTCAGATGGGAAAATTTTCCGGATTGGTTGGTGGCTCGACGGCATGGAAGCTTTCTGTTATTGGAATAATATAACTACCCATAAAAGCTGCCAATAGAGTAATTTATTACGGAAGTATTTTTTTTGCTGAAATGTTACCATAATATTAGATATCAAAATATTTCATGTTTGTAGAATTCAAAAGAAAATATTTTTTTTCATCAGACATTTCTTGTGTATGAAAAGATGTATTTTTCGATTTCACTCTCATCTTTATTATAAATTTAAATTCAGTTAATTGTAGTTTTGTTGAAAGTGATATAAAATACTATTAATTTGAAAGTAAAAATATTATCAGAATAATTTGCTTCATTTAATTTTGTCAAATAAAAGTCTGTGTTATCGTATTAAAATTACAAAATAAAATAATTTGATTTTATTAAACATTAAAGCTTAGGTTAAAAGGGTCTTAAAAATGTGGGTCAACCTAAGCAAAAATTTTGTTTGAGAACTCAAGCGGTTATCACCTAAATACGTGCTGTGTCTAATACTGCCTTACATTTTATCGATTGAGAATTGGGTTATTGTGTCATAGTAATCATATAGTAAATCGCAAATCTCGTTATAATTTTAATTTATTTTCTTATGTACCATTTAAAGTATATTACTTAATTTATTTACATTTACATCATATTAACATGAAATTTTTATGTGCATTTAACGTTTGTTTATACAAATATTTCAAAATTAAATATCAAAAAATCATTCGTATGGTGAGCTTAGAAGAGTTTTGCAAGATACATATTTCAAAAACTTTACATTGTTTTTATCAGAGCAAAGAACAAAAAACTGATTATCTTGTAACAAAGTAGAAAAAAGCTCTGCATAGAACTTGAGCTTCCGATAGGAGAAGAAAAGACGACACTTCGTAGTTGGCAACTATCATTGAGTCAGCTTTCAACTCTTAAGGAGATGAGACCGGAAGTTTGAAAAGATAAGAGTGCAAGCTCGGGATTATCCGTCTTCTTCGAATCTCATGCACACTTCCGAGTTCGAGTTTCGTTCACGAATCTATTCCCAAAGGATTATACTAATATTACCTTTGCGGAATAATTTTCTTTATCGCCCGAGTATCCTTCTCGGAAGAAAATTTTGAAAATTCAATCGCTCTATCTTGGAAGATTAGCAGATAATGTAAAATTAATAAAGCCTTAAAATCAATAATGCCCGGTCTGAAAGGTTTCATACAAACGCTCATATCAAAAGAGACTGATAAATTTGTAATATTCGATGCAGAAATGATTATTTTGTTTCCTATACGCACCCTGTTGGAGCATATGGATACCACGACTTTTTCAGCTAACATCTCTTTTGCCTCGTTCATATTTACAATAGAAGCCCCGCTAAGTATGAAAAATTTATCACTCACTGTATTTAATATATTTTTACTAGAATTTTAAAAAACTAAATTATATTTGTAGCATTCCGTTTGAGAACCTTCTTAATGACGTACCTATTTAATCACATTGAGCATACATACTTCTATTCATTTTATTAATTATTTATACATCGTATATATATAGTACGTAGTATGTTTATACACGTTGAGAGCTGACGAATCATTAATTAAAAGGGAAACCTTGGTATTCCAGCAAGTGAATATAACGTTGCTCAATGTGTTCCATGTTTAAACAGGTAGGAAGTTTTTATCTGATTTAATGTAATAATAATAAACTGAATTGATTTAACTGTGTATAAAGTGAGAAACATGGTACATCCATATATGTTTTACTAAATTGATTTAAATAAAATGATATGCCTCGAGATTTGATTGATTTCAAGACCATCGTCAATTTGGTAGAAAATCTAATTATTATTATTATAAATCAGTAATATAATCCGGTGGGTTTTGAGGAAAAGACGTATTACGTAAACAATAACAACAGGTGAGACTTCATGATTTCCTATTACGGATATGCGAGTCACTTTCCTTGGCACATATTGTCGTTGGGATGAGTTCAATGACGTGTTATTAATTATGAAGGTTCTATTCGCCTCGGTGGAGCTAGGGAAGGAGAATACTAAGAAAAGGTAAAGACTTAGGGACAAACTTAATGAACAGGCTATCTATAAACCACCCTTTGAGGCGGCTCCTTCTGAGGGTACCTCCATAGCTTGGAAATCATTGAAGTAGAAAATGGCAAACATCTTAGTCGAGGCACTCAAAATAGTAAGACATTGAATATCTTATGATTTCAAATAAGTACTTTACCGTTATAAAGATAATATTATGTATATATTCTAGTATGTATTTTGCAACACTATCATAATATTATGGTTAAGTAAGATCACGTAAACAATATTATCATTAATGAGTTATTATTTTTTAAATTGTGTTTTTAAAGGTTCCTGAATTATTATAGTTGAAAATATACTTGTCTATAAAAATAAAAATAATTTTATTGCTTGTAACATATTTGAAATTATTTTGATATCTCTTTCAAATAATAAACAGACAATAGTAATTCTGAAGTCTAATCTGTGGAATTTTATGACGCTTACCATGGTGCTGCCTAAGCGCTGTATGTGGAGTGTTGATCCGCCAACGACATAGACTACAGCCCAAGATTCACGCATCATCATTATTATTAAGGGAATTTACTATGTATGAATGGGTGGTCTTCACGGGACGATTTCAGGCCACCACCAAATTTAATTAAAAAGCTTTGACTGGCATTTTACGGGTGATGGATCAAATTAACACCAACCAGGGGTATTTAAGAGCTCAGAAATCGATTACAAATGCTTTTTTTTAATCTCCGACGGGGATTGAACCTACGACCTTTGGCTTGCAAAGCAATCGCTTTAACCATTGAGCTATACCCACCGGCAATAGAGAGATAAATAAAAGACTGAATTGGAGCTGTTTTAAATAAATTTTTATTATTATATAGACAATTATTTTATCAATAATTGTGTGAGTATGTTTACTAGAAGGTTAACACCCTTTTTGTACAAAGAATTTCTTTTCTGTATCTTAGACATTTTTTTCTTTATTCCTTTTTTTTATTATTTATATTTTAATAATGCTATTATATTATTTAATGACTGTTATTTATCCACATTGTTACATGTATTAGTTTTTTTATTGGAACATCTGTTTTGTTAACCCTTTCGCATCGGTTGTCGGCATATGCCATAAAAGATTCCGTTGACATCGGTTGAAGTGATATATCGCTTTGCTACTTTTAGTACTCATTGTGACATCTACGGTAGGAAATTGGAAGTGCAGTCATTCCCTTTATAAACTTACATGTATTCTTTACATCTGTAAAGCATGTAAATACATATCGGTGGGTTTCGTCACGAGTGATTTATCTGTAAACTACATGTGTCAATGCCGTCACATGTATGGAGTGACATAATGGACGTTTGTTAAATATAATAGTTTTTTATGCATCATCTAATAGCTGCTAAAGGATAGAAGAACCAATGTGATATATGAAAATAGGTCAGATAAGTACATAAATGCTTCAAATACTAGTTTTAGGCAAAAAAAATGGTTTGAAAAATTCACGCCGTATTAACAGTATAATTTGTATTCCACCGAGCCGTAACGAAAAGGCTTAATAAATTATTAAATAAAAATAAATAAATTGAATTGAAGGTAGTGTGAAGTCCCCATTAGAAGACATTCCTGTAACAGTGATAGAGCAAAAAAATAATATTATGAAGTGCCTGTTTAGATTATAACATCCTCTTCTCTCAAAAAGAGGGGCGTTACTACGTCGCGTGAGGACACGATGAGGAGTAGGTCAGCATACAAACACTTTCTTTTTGAAGCACAGATTATATATACCGTAAAAACATTACAAGTTTGTGACCACGCTGTATGACATGCCGCGCGGCCACGACGCAGACCTTGCTTGGCCAAAGGGTTGCGACCAACTGCCAGCCGCTGGCAATCACGCGTCCCGTAGTTGGTCACTAGCGCCACCGGTGGCAAAACTATGTTACTAGTCCCAATTTGGCTATATTTAAAGATATGGCAAGCGACAAAAATACGAGAAGAAAGACTGGCTATCGAGGTTTTCGGTACCAGTTAGCAAGGGCTATATCGTGCTGATGTCAATTAAAATGCCGAGTGTGAAAACTGCACGTGATGATTTACACATGGGTTGTTTGTTGAATTTAGAATTCTTCTTAGCGGACTAGTGCTTATCTATTTACAGTTTGATAACAGTGTTTGTGGCTGTTAGAGCCGTCGGGCGCATAACATAAGCAGCTTATGGGCTCATAAATGGCTTTGTCACACGGTGTGCTTAGACATGATAGCGCACACGGCATTATTATAACGTTGACGCTCAGCCATGAGCAACTTAATAATTAAGACTGCGTCTTTGTTGTTAAATTAAATGACGTATTTACTATGAGGTCGGCTCCTGGCAATACTTAGTTATTCCAATGAAAAAAAAAACACTTTTACAGCCATTAAATGATAGCGTTTATTCATAGTCTAGCCTTAACTGTATAAAAAAGTATATTTTTATAAAATATTATATAAATAATTAATCTGTCACTGAATCAGTCCTTGACATCAAGCAATAGCTAAAATTTCATTAAATTGATTTCGCGAAGCAGGTTTTTAAATCATTTTTACAAGCCTCAGAATTAACGATTATTTTGCATATTTCAAAATATAGAGTATCTTTTTCTTATCCTCCTTTCAAAATCGTTCCAAGTTTATGTAGATTGTCGTCACAAATATTTGCCATAAAATTATGTTTTTCTGTCAAAGACTTCTTTATCAAATCAGCTTTGCTTTTTACATTTAATTTTCAGTGTAAAGTAAAAATACGTTTTAATTCATTATTACCGATCCAAAATTAAAGATTTTTTTTCTGTTAATTTTAATATTCGTGTATGTATATATTAATTAAATAAAAATACTATTTATAATTAAATCTGATAAATTTGATTGTAAATTGAGTTGGTTACAAAACAACATTTAAGTGTTTAATAATGACCAGGAATATGAATTCTATATAAAGTATCACGTATGTTACACATGATTTATGGCCATTAATTTAAATTATTACATTATAATAGCAAAATGTACAAAATTATACTCATTTATGTCAATTAAATAGGCAATAAGGGTATTCAAACTATACAAATAACTCTGTGAATATAATATAAATAATAAAATACATAGGTGCTGACACTAAGAACAGTTAACGATGGTCTGTATTCTGAAAGTATGAGAATACAGACTATCGTTAACTGTTTTTAGTGTCAACATCTATGTTTTAGCGTTTTGAAATAAAGCATTCTTTGGCATAAAGTATGACACTCCTTGAGAAAACTGTCACCAATTTTGAGTCGATTGAATAAAAACTTGGACACCCAAATATATAATCAACGCTCATAGCAAAAATCACTTTAAAATCAACGTTTACGTAACGTGTATGCTTAAAATACATTTTAAGGAAAAAAGTTTAAACGTATTGCGTAAGTGCTTATAATTGAAAAATCTTAATCGTAGATAAAATCAAATAAAAATGCTGTCGGTAGTAAAATTCTCATCTGAAAATATTTTGTAGCGAGAGTTGCTTGCTTCTATGGCGGTAGACAAGTACGCGTATAATATAATACGTATCTGTTGGTGTTGTAAGAAGCCCAGAGCTCCCATTAGCCGAGGTAATGTATCTGCCTCTAGCTTCTGGCGGTGCAACAGAATAATGCACTGCCCCTTTGCAACAATCAATTTTTCCAGCATGAGATTTATTGCGCATCTTCCCACATTCTTCAAGCAAGATGGGTGATGTACGTGTGCTTGAAGTTTTTGATATTATCTCGATACCGCCCCAGACAAGAGGAAGCAATATTCCATTATACTTTACAATATATTTCGCCCTGTAATATTGATGAAAAATCAGTTTTTAAAGTTTGCAAATCTAGATTTATTTTCATGCTTTAAATTTTACAACACATAAAAACCAATTAGTCATATCTACATTACGTCGCATCAATTTTAAATAAAATATTGTTAAATAGTGATAAATTTAAAATAACTGATCATTTGATAATTTTTTTAACATATGTAGTAGATATTGTGGCTTTTGAGCTTAGCCGTGTGTGGCGATTTATTTTGTACCAATATTTCGACAATTTTATGAGTCGTAAGCCACGAAGAAGACCCCTGCAATGGCGGTCGAAATATTGGTACAAAATAATTCTCCACACACGGCTTAGCCTAAAAGGCCACACTATCAAATCTGGCAGTGAAAACCTAAGAAGTTTTATAAGAATTTAGTTATATATAGTAGATAATTGCAATTCTAAATAAAAAAATACTTTTTCACATAAAAAATATATAACTGTAAGGTTATTAACTGACAACACCAGATAATTATAATTTTATATTCATTTTAATTAAATATTATAAAATAAATCATTGAGTTTGATTTCAGATTTATTTTTTGTTTCACATTTCTTAGGATGTACTCGATGTACCCTGAAACACATACAATAAATGTGAGATGAAACTATTTTTGATTTGGTTATTTTTAAATTAAAATTAATATGAAATTACAAAATATATATATTTTGACCATTTACTTTGTTAAAAATAAAACAGGTTTTGTTACATACAACGAAAACACTTTATTTGATCAAATATTCATTAAATAATATTACAATATAAAACGTATTTTTTAAATAATAAAATGTTTTTATTTTTTATTAACATAGTTATATGCCACAATAATAATTATCGGTCAAATTATAATACAAAATTTTGTTGTTTAGTTAATCGATTAATAGTTACACAATTAGCAAACATAGTCTTAAAACTGAAAAGCGTAAAATGGCAAACATTTGATTAGTTTTTTCTAAGCTTATTTTCTTAATCTAGTACAAGATAACTTTAAAACGTAGTAAACTGCTTTTCAAATGTCGTCCCTAGTTTATTTATACGCTAGTCAGAGGATTACTTCCATTTCACCCGGCAAATATTGAAATATTCTTTATTAAAAGAGACACTTTAAATGTTATTAAGAGAGAACGTTAAGTATTAAGTTGAGTGGAATATAAGTTTCCAAGAGATACTTTGAAAGTCGGTTCATACTTGCTGATTAGCCGGAGCTTTTACCGACGTATTATCAGAGATATAAGGCGGAATTCTTAGTTTCAAAGTGCTCTGATTATAGTTACCGTCATATTTCCAGATAGGAGCTTATTTAACTAGGCGATTACCGAGGAAATATCGCTAATTTGAAATTTATTTTAAATTTCTTTGCCATACATGGAACAATGTAAAATACCTTTTTGAGGAGATTATAGGAAGTTTTATGCATTATAGACATGTATTAATAGTATTAAAAACTTGTGCTTATTAATATGTATATCAAAGCAAACAATAAAGCGTCAAAAGTAAAATTAAAAAAAAACATTTCATTGTAAATCCACCATTAGTTTTTTCTTAAATATTAATAAATATTAAAACTGCAGACAGTACACTCATTTTGTGTTAATTTAAGTAGAAATGAAATGCTAATATATAATCAAGACTTCATTTTATCAACATATTAAAACATATTATATACATTGACATCCTTCTCTCAAAGTTTGTTATTGAAGTACGTGATGGCAGGATGAGGAGCCGATTAACAAAAACAAGACTTTTCTGAAGCACATTGACATGTATTTCGATAACTTTACACACATATGGCCCGGACCTAGTCACAGCATTCAGGCCGGGTCAACCTCAATGCGACCTCACCGCCGTCGGCACAGAACTGACTGGGGATCGGGCACCATGGTCGGCGAAACCCAGCTCCGCAAGTGGTTATTTATATAACTAGTTCTCCTAGCGGCATTACAAAATGACAATACTTGCGTGTCCGATGAGCGAACGAAAATGAGAGAGGAATGATTGTATATCGAGGTTTTCGGTACCAGTCAGAAATATATCATGCTGATGTCAACATATAACATGTATTGTTCACAGACTTGTTAAAAACATTTTTTTTTCATAATACTTTTCATCTATATTATATTTGGTTCTCGACTTATATTAAAAACAGTAATCTAAAAACATTTTTTTTTATTCAATCAAATATAAAAAGATACATTTTTACACAGTAATTTACATTCCAATCTTTTTTTCTTTTTTTTTTTTAGATTCGCTTACCACACCACTTAAAGATAAGATCTTGTATGTGGCATGGGATTCATCTATGTTATTTTACAGTTGTATATAATTATACAGAATTTTACATATACACATTTATACATTTACATGATTTTGATATAATACTAACATTATATAAATAAAAATTAAGACACTATATATAGAATTAAATCTAAAGTTTATATAAAATAATTAAACATTTTTGGTACATTTCATTATTTCAATTTGTCATGCAGTGACGTCGGATCTGTTCGTTAATCTTTTAAAGTACTGTTTAACCTTTTCAATAAATATTTTAATATCACTGATCGCTTTTATTTCCCGAGGAAGATTGTTAAAATGAACTATTCCGTTATATTTGTAACCATTTTTTGCATGTTGTGTGTTAAATTTTGGTATTAATAAGTTGTACATATACCTAGCAGAATAAAAAGTGTACCAGTTTTCAATTCTCCTTTCTTTAATAGTCTGTAATATAGTGTATTTTCGGTATAGTGTATCAACCGTTGGCACTTTGAATTTATTGTATAGGCTTTCTGTTGGGTAGGTGGGAGGCCTTTTCAATATCACTTTGATGATAAGTTTTTGTACAGTTCTAATGGGGTTGGTAGTATTTAGGTATGTTCCTCCCCAACCAACAATGCCATATTGCAGTTGAGATTGGACAATGGAGTAGTATACCATTTTTAGATCTGCTTTAGTTTAGATGTTTCTGAGTCTAATGAATATATAGATGCATTTGCGTATACGTTTTACTAATTCAGCTGTGTGTGATTTCCATTTTAAGTTACTGTCAATAAATATACCCAGGTATTTTTTTTTATATTTTATCAGTAGCTTTGATCAATGAGCAGGTTTTTTTTGCAGTTAGTATTATTACATCCAGGGTAATGCATAAATAATTTTGGTATGGGAGTTGTCGTTATTTTTTTGTTAATGGAGAATGGGATTAGATATGTCTTTTCTGCATTTAATGTAAGTAGATTAACGTCAAACCATCGTTTAAGACTGTTAATATCATCAAATGCTGTCAAACGCCTTTTTCAAGTCTATAAATATACCTAAACATTTATGATTTTTGTCTAGTGAGCCTAGTATATAATTTGATAGTTAAGCAATGGCATCTTGTGTGTTTCGGTTAAACTGATATTTATATTATTATTTACTCAGTTTGATTAGTTTTTCAAAATGATGAACTGCAGAAATGGCTAATTAATAATTAAACAATAAACAGAAAAGTATTTTATTATCGATATATCTCAAAAATACGTAAATGCTGATTGATATACAAGATCGTGCCACTTTTACAAAAATACACCAGATAATAAAATCCGATATTTTTTGCTTTTTTATTTAGTAAAATTCTTTGCTAATCATATTCATTTTTCGGACGCAACCACTTTAGCTAACGCTGCTCTAAGTGAGCTTTTTCCATTTTGCGTTCAAACTATTCAAATTTTTAGTATGCAGAACTCCATGATACGCCTTCAAGTATTTTTAAGCATTAAGTGATTACATTTTCTATCAAATATATATTTTTTATTATGTATGAAAGTAAAGCTTGGAATTCATATTTATAGTGCCCTAATGGGGCATTATATAAAGCACTCTTCGTAAAAGGTTCTTACTCGGTAACGATGCGATGATGGACATATTGCGTGTTGCAGAATTGCATTTTCAGCTGAAAAATATTTTTTTCAGTTTTATTTTATTCAATTGCATGTTGAACAGGTTGTCAGCGAACACAACGCTATGACATAAATCTTAAACGGAAGCTTAACATATTTCGCAACTGGCAGCTGTTGTGTGTATTATATTATTCTGAATAAATAATAATTGCATATATTTAAATTTTTATTTTATGAATTAAATATATATTAGAATATAATTTTATTTTTTCAATATTCTAATCTTCTTGTATAGATTTTTTACTTTTATTACAATATTATAAGTAATCAAATATACACATACTTAACATCAAAGTTTTTATTTATTTTCTTTCTTTGTTCAGTATATCCGTACTTACTGTTGTTCACTGATAAAATATAAGCGGATGTGTTTTATGTAAATTATGAAATTAAATAAAAACTTTGAAAGATACAGCCGGACGCTCATGGCGATAGACTGAAAAATTATTATTCAATTTGGTTGTCGAGAGTTGAACGGGTTCGCTTCGAATGCGACACAAAAAACTTTTCATACATTTCTACGTGTTGAATCCGTACTCAGTCGCACAACGTTCCGGTCGCTCTACGTTCCGGTCGCACTACGTTCCGGTTGCAGCGCCCCGCTAGGGAGAATTTAATAGTAATGCAATAAGTGCACAATTGGAGCTGACTGCGACCGCTCGTCGTCAGGCACGTTCTTTCAAATCCGTCCAAACGTGCCGCAAAGGGCGGCGAGTGGAAAGACACAGACCGATATGTACATGGAAGAACGAAAAAAATATACATGTATTCAATGACGCTTTTAGAGAAAAAGACGAGTTATTTGGTATGTTCCAATAATCTAATAAAGTTTTAGAACGTTAAAATATAACACAGCTCTAAAAAAGGTCTTAAGAGCAAGTTTTTCGTGAAATATTTTACAATGTAGCTTTACAAACTGCAATAGATCAAAACACGAAAACGGAGATGGCTTGCACATAATTTTCGGATGCCACAAAATAGTATTAGATAGCTGCGTGTTTTTTTGGTACCGAACTATCAAAGCTCTTGAAAGTCATCGGGAATTATATACTCACTATAGTAAATTACTCATTATCATTATCATCAGACTTTGTTCGTCCATTGTTGAATGTAAGCTTCCCGAATGAGTCTCTATCCTTCTGAATCCTCTGCTGTCTATATTAAGGCTCTTTCAAAGAGTCGGCTAACTCTCCGTTTGCCAGTTTTTGGGCACCGCACATATGGTCTGCTCATTGCAACTTTAGTGTGCCTATTTTTTTGTTTTCGGATATCCTTGTTTCGGATTTTATCTTTTATAGACATTCTAATCATCGGTCTTTCAATGACATATTGAGGTGATCTTTATAAACATATAAAGAACGAACCCTTGTAAAAAAGATGTACCAATGTTGACTAAATTTATGATGTGAATAGAAAAAAAGGAACGCTTCTGATTTAAGATGGAATTTTAAGTATTTCATTTGAATATTTTCAGAAAAGCTCCATGCGACAGAAATGAAATGGTATAAAAGACGACCGTAGTGTCTGACAAAACTTTGGTAGCAATTAGTAACAATTATAAGTTTCAGCTAAAATAGAATGAGCAATGATAACAATGATGATTTTGAACATTTTAGTTCCGGCTGATTTCTTCACGCTTTCAATACCACAATGGTCTTCATTTTAAAACCAACCGCGTAGAGCTTGAAATAAAACACAACAAACGAATGAATTCAACGATCAGACAAATAATGGGATATGGCAGCAGTATTGGGTGGCTTCTTCGTGAATTTATCACCACGTTCCTCGTTCAAAAGCTAACCGCAAAGGGCGGATCTCGTTGCAGAAACACAATAAGCACACCCATCCAGACACTGCTGCGCGACCCCACCCCTTCCCTGGTCCAGCAGATTGCGCTTATTCGGAGCGACGTGGCGAGTCACCCAGTTGCCTGCTGCGGGCATAATCCTATTAAAAGTTTCATCATCGTGTATCACCGGGACTCGGGCCGTACCAGAGGAGTGTCTTTTTCTTTAATGAAGAAATAAAATATTCATTTAAAATAGTATCTTTTATTATAATGCGTCAATTAGTTCTCTGTGAGACGCGCGAAGATGAAATTAATTTGATAGTGATCTGTTAAGAATTAAAAATTGTATTTTACTTAAATTGAATTTTATTATTTGCAGAAGTAATACAAATATTATTTAATACGGTCCTGAAATAATATAATGCAAGAATAAACTATATATTAAATATTATTACTTATGATAAAGAAATATAAAAGATTATAAAAAAGCAGCATAACCTCCCAATGCTCATTAAACAGATTATTCCAACGTATTACTCCTTATAACAAATGAGTGGAGCTCGTGTCTGAACTGGGCCTCCCTTGCATGTAATATATCAACATCCGTATAAAAATTTAAAAAATGACAAAGTGCTAGTGGATATGGGATAAATGTAAAGCGCTTGCTTACCATGATACATAGGAGTCTTGAAGACGATATACGAGGAAGCTTTTCTTAAAATCAATTGGAGGATAAGTTGATTCTTCACCCGTATAATGTCTACCATGGCCTATTAATAAAAATGACTGGTTGACGAAGATTGTGCCGTGAATTCCACCGATTTATAAAAAAAAAACTTAAAAAGGAATGATTCGTAAATTAAGACATTATCGCATTGACACTTCACATCACATTATTTTATATTCAAATATTATGAAGGAATTACAAAATATAAAAATACATCTTTCATTTCAAATTTATTTTTTTGCACTAGTCGTGTTTCATTTATTAAAGTCAATATTTTTGAAAAACCCGATTCAAGGTGCCGAGTAAAGTAATGCTTTCAAAATATTAATTTGAAATAATAATAAAAAATGTTATCCTTGAAAATGTTAAGCTATATTCACACCTGTTTCTTTTCCAGCAGGTCAACATTGCACCAAATAAAACAACAAGAGAAAGCATTTTTTCAACGCTAAATAATGACTGAAAAATTTGCGCGAGAGCCGTTCTTGAAACACAATTTAAACTTTGCTATTAAAATATAAAGCGGACCGGGCCATCTTTTATGCGGCGAGTGAGAAAAACAAGAAGAAATGCCTTCCTGAGTTATGACAGATAAGTTGGGAAAGTCCCGCGGGGAGCCAAAGAGAAAGCAGCGAAAGGGAGAGATGGATGGCTTCGGCGGTGACAAAATACGAAGACCGAGTGCAATATAATAAATCGACCATTGCCGTTCCCCCAGCTCGATAATTTTTATTCACCCGCCATTTAAAGAAGAACTCTCTGTGAAGATGTATTGTTTCGATATTTTTATCTGAGAGGTTGTATTTTGCAATGAAACGTTTAAATGAAAATGCTTGCTTCAAAAAGAAAATCTTCGTGTATTTGATGATTGCTTTTTATTAGGCGTTTTAACGAGTAATTCAAAATCTTAAAAATATATGAGTATTTAAATTTTAGCAGTGCGAATATTTTTACAATATTATTTATACACAAATTATGATATAAATATGCAACAAGTTATATATTTACAAATTCATAGTAAACAGTATTATATATAATATATGTCTTATCTATTGATGACCGTTTAGCCGAGTGGCATAGTCCAGTGGAAAAATGTTGGTTTATCATTCAGAAGCCATCGGTTTTTTTTTTATTTTGTATGTAAACGCATGCAGGAGAGCACAACCGGTCGAGACCAGTGCACTCTATGACGCTCAGCCAGGGAGGCTGGACGCTGCATGCGGGAAACGTGTGTTGTGTTCGTATTTGTGTGTGGGTTGGGGAGATTGCAAGTGTATATTTATCTGTTTCTTGAAGAGATCCAGATTGTAGGAAGGAGGAAACACAGACGCTGGAAGAGCATTCCATAGCTTAACGGTGGCATTAAGAAAGGAACTTTAGAAGCTGCCAGTTCGTGGTCGACATATATTAACCGTGGTTTAAAACCCGACCAAACTTAATTTTTAAAAAAATGATTTAATAAGCTCTATACATGCCTCCGTTACGGTTGAGCAACTCCTTAAAAACAAGTGTCAGGCTAATCATTCGACCTCAATAAAAATCCGATTAACAAATCACCCAAAATACGCTTCTTGTATGCTGCGTCTCAAAATTATCGGCCTCTGGGTCACCTGGAACCATGCATGTTCCCAGGTGTATTTTTGAGAGCAGATACATCTGGGGGTGAGGCATGGATAGTAACAACCGTAAATGACAGAACTAAGTGATATAATTTGTGGTGGGCATATGATATGGACGAGATATGATATTTCACTAATCATAGTTTGGTGTCATAGTGATGGTTCGTTCCAAGACTGCACCCAACGTCATAGACTACAGTCCGAGATTCACGCATCATTATTTATTATTATAGGAATTTACTATGAATGGGTGGTCTTCACGGGACACTTTCGTCTACCACCAATTTTAATTAATAGGCTATGACTGGAATTTACGGGTTAGGGATCAAATTCACGCCAACCGGGGGTATTTTAGAACTCAGAAATCGATAAAAAATCCATTGTTTTTTTTTTAATCTCAGTCGGGGATCGAACACACGACTTTTGGCTTGCAAAGCAAACGCTTTCACCATTGAAGTATACCCGCCGGCGAAGTATAATTTTGACTGACGTAATCATCAGATTTTTAATTTTGATGATTCCAGGCCTGGACAATTAAGTCCTTAGAATCAGCTCAACTCGACCAGCGACAAGCGGGAAGCAACAGGCGGTGACCAATACAAGTATTGATGCGCCCCCATTGTTGCTTAACTTCATTTATTAACGAGTGCCACGCTAACGATGTACTATTGCCGCTAGACTTTATTTAAATGGGCATTGTATATTTACTTTCACATCATAAACTAACCTTATAACCTATTTACGCTGAAGAATTTCAGCTCGAAACCTTACTCATCCTAAACATCAAGTTTTAAATTACTAACGACGCTTGCAAAATTAAATATGGACCTGAATCTAAACAAACTGGGACTGAAACAAACTATCACATTATATCGGACCCTAGCGAAAGACTGGAAGGGCGGCCGGGCAGACCAGAGGGTATTCTTCGTAATTAATGGTTATCCTAAAAATATCTGGCATTGTTTTAGTGGGCGGTTTTCTTCGGAAGGTTTCTGAAATGGCAATACCGAAAGGCGGGTTGAGATAATTGGTCTGATGGAGAATTTAAAATGCCCAGAATTTTGAGCATTTCGTGAGCGGGAATCTGGAATATTTATGGTATCAGTGTTTATGAAATTTTGTTTTCTCTTAATGCTTTACATTTTGAAGTGAATGCTTCTTGCAATAAAGGCACTAAACTCACAAATTTAGAAATCCTAGAGATCAACAGAGCAAAATCGGACACAACTATAAATCTAATTAATGACCAAATTATATTTGCTTCCTCCCCTCTTTTGTATCCTATAAATCGTTGATACTGCCTAATTTTTTTTTGTTTCAGCTCAAATTTAACCGGACTTCGTAACGCCTTCATCAGTATCATCAATTAATTATAATTTTATCTAGAATTGTATAGCATCCTTATCTACTTTTGGATTATCCACCAAAATAAGTTTTGCTAAAATTATCTAGAATTCGTACGTAAAGTGCATTTTGATGTAAATGTTGATTGTTTTTTAATGGCCTTTGTAATTATAAATATTATTTTATTGTGACATAATGAATTCCCTTATACATTAATGATTTCCTAAAACCACATGTACCCATCACATAATTTATATACACCTTTTCACTCACTCTTTTGCTTTATTTAGAGCCAACAAAAATTTAACTAATTGACTTGAAAATGGCCATCCGACCTGGCTGAAACATGTAGTCAAAAAAAATATATATATTTTTTTTTTATTTAATCAAATATAATAGGATACATTTAAGATTTAATTGACAGTATTACATTCATTTTTTTTTATTGTTTTTTTTTTGGAAATTCGCTTTCCACGCCACTTAAAGGTAGATCTTGTGTGTGACGTGGGATTCATCCTTGATTCAAGTGTTGCATATATACATTTTTTAGAATATAAAATAATATCATTAAAATCTATTCATATGGTAAGTTGTAATTGTGTTTTCAAAATTTTGTACTAATTGGTTGCGATCTTTGATCGAGTCATGTATGAGTTCTTTTATTTGAATTTTATTGTTAATATTGTTGCATGTAAAGTCATTCATTGGTAAGCATTAATTTTGAAATTGTAAATGATGTAGGTATACTTTATATTATTAACCTAGATAGTAAATACATTACATAAATTGTAGATGATGTAGGTATGCTTTAAATTATTAACCTCGATAGTAAATACAGTACAGGAATTGTAAATGATGTAGGTATACTTTGAATAATTAACCTCGATAATAAATACAGAATTCAACCGAAATCAATCCGGCTGTTTGCGATTTTAAGCATTTTCTCTCTGATCATGCACTGGTGGCTATTGCGTTGTGGTTAGTGGGTAAATTTGTTTTGTGAAATTTGTTTGAATTGGTACAATTGATGCAAATTGGTGTCTCTTTAATTTTACAGTTTATGTGGTTGTGATTTTGTGAACAGTGCAAGCAGGTTGGTGGTTGATCCTTGGCCAGACATCGTAGTGCTGTGTGTCCAAATTTTTTGACAATGGTAACATTGCATTAATGGGTTGCAGTCCTCAATGTTGACTCTGTTGTATCCTATGTTAATTTTTTTTTCTTTCTATCAGATGTCTTCTAATCGAAGGAGTTGTCTGTATGATATAGTTTGTGGTATCCCACTCTTTTCCATCGTTGCTTTTCTTGATTTTAATTTCTTTGATTAATTTAATTTTAGTCTCGTCCTCTTCATTTAGTCCGTTTTGGTTGACTATGTTACTGATTAATTCTTCTTCAGTAATGCCTTTTTGTAGTCTCTTAATAATTAAGTTTGGTTGTTTTTTTTAATTTCTTCAGCAGTAACCTCGTCTCCGATTCTCTTATTTATTTCATTGCACAGTAAATTAGCTTCCTCTTTTGTTGCGCAGATTATTAGACTCTTTTTTCTCCGATTTTTTTGAAACTTATTATTCCCATTTTCATTTTGTTTAGGTTCACATTTTTTGCTATTTTAGTTTTAACTATTTCAGCACTAGCATTCTTTTTTGACTCTATTATGATTGCGTGTTTTGAGTCTTGTTTCGTTGTAATTTTAGTTGGTTCTTTTGGTGAACTCTTTGTGATTGTTGCATAAGATATGTTCGATTTAGAGATAATTTCTTCAATCTTTTTCATTTGTTTCTTGTTGTTATTAATTAATTCGTTTTGTAAATCAATTATTTTTCCTTGTAAGTCAATTTTTGATTTTTTGTAATTTCTTCAATTTCTTGAATATTTTTTCCAGTTGAATTTTTAATTTATTATCTTTTGCTGAGGTGATCTTATTGATCAGCTCTTTAGTATTAATTATTAATTCTTCCATCTCCATCGCATTCTATCTTGATTCATTTAATCACACTTTGATGTTCACTAGAAATTATTATAAATCAGTTTTTTTATTATTATTATTGTTGCACACACGCCACTACTCCGAATTTATTGGAGCCACTGTAAAGCACGTCTGCACTCTGTAATGGTCGAACGACGAATGAATATATGTGGAATAAATTCTAAAGAATCTTTTATTTTATATCTGAATGCTTTCGTTGAATAATTGAAAAACGTTTGTATTCATTCCTGTACAATTGAGATTTTGTTAAAATATTAATATTTAAAAACAAATACATTAATAAATGTATTATCAACAACTGATCATCATGCTCACTGTATCTGTACCCTGAATTGGAGCATAAAGTCATCTTCAAATGCCATTAGAAAGCTCTGTCAACCGCCATAGTTTTGGTCATGTCAGCTCGGCTTCTCGTAATTCCACCGAGTAAACTTCATGTATTTTAATTATTTCTGACGGCCTTTCAAGACGGTGGGCGCTTAAAGAAAATTATTCTGTAGTTTATGCTCTCCTGCGGCATCCGAAGAATACCTTCCAAACATTGTCATCGTCGTCTCTTGTCTGTCTGTAGTAACGTGAAAAGCAGCCCCGTCTGCTCTCTTACCTTCTGACTTCCCACAATATCAAACTATCTTACTCTCAGTATTCCACGCTGGCATTCGTTTATAAAATGTTTTATTCGGCTACATTGTTTTTCTAAAAAATGACATGAAATACAGCAGTTAATAAGAATGGGGAAGATAAAGGCGCTGAATAGGTGGTACTTTGTTTTGACCGCTCCCTAACCTCGTTATTCGTCAACAAGTCTAACCAAAATTCTCTCCCAAAATTGTACGCAGGCCTACGCCTTTAAAATATACTCGTATAATACGGCTGCATTGGATTTTGGTGAGATGCCAACATTCGCAGCTGCAAAACGAGATATGTTATTGTTTTGTTCGATCTTAAGAATTAGTTTAAATATTATAATATTAATAAATCGTCTAAGAACCATCATATTATTTAGCTCAATGATCAAAGCATTTTCTTTGCAAGCCAAAGGTCGAGGGTTCGATTCCCGACAGAGATTAAAAAAAAAAAAAAAACGTTTTCTGAGCTCTACAGTGGTGGTTGGTTAATTCCCTTTCTTTAAAATGCCAGTCATAGCCTATTTCTTTAAATTAGTGGTAGACGAAAGTCGTCCCATGAAGACCACCCATTCATAATAAATTCTTGTAATAATAAAGGTGATGCGTGAATCTCGGGCTGCAGCTGATCAACACTCCGCATGCAGCGTTTAGCCGTGTGCAGCAGCATGGTAAGCGTCATAGAATTCCACAGATGAGACTTTAGAATTACTATTACCATCTGCCGGTTTTTCTTGTATGTTTTTACATAAAAAATAAAAATAAAAACATTTGATACACACATACAAATTCACAGATATTTGATGTGTATTTGTAAGTGTTTATCAATTGTTAACCCTTTCGTTACGGCTCGGTGGAATACAAATTATACTGTCAATACGGCGTGAATTTTTCAAACCATTTTTTTTGCTTGAAACTATTATCTGACTCGTAAATTTACTTATGTGACCTATTTTCAGATATCACATTGGTTCTTCTATCTTTCAGCTATCAGATTATGCTTAAAAAACTATTTTTAACAAACGTTCATTATGTAACTCCATACATCTGGTGCCATTGACACATGTGGTTTACAGAAAAATCGCTCCTGTGACGAAACCTTTTGATATTTATTAACATGCTTTACAGATTCCTATACAGAATACATGTAGGTTCATAAAGAGATTGACTGCACTTCCAATTTCCTACCGTCGATGTCACAATGAGTACTGAAAGTAACAAAAATGTTAATCACGTCGATCGATGTCAATGGTCGGGGAATCTTTGACGACATATGGCATATGCCGACAGTGACGCGAAAACGTTAAAGACGAGATAGATTGAAAAGATATAATGGAGTCAGTTTTGTGTCTGGCACTCTGGCGTCGCTCGTAATCTATTGGGCAATCTCTTCCGCTTGGTCACATGACAACCCTCAAGTGCAGAATGAATTATTCCCGCGGGAGACAAAACATCGAGTCACGTTTTAATTGCATTACTGTGATCACATTGTGTGTGTTGGCGTAAATTAGTGCGGAGAGGACTGCTGGGCTGTCTAATGTTGCCCGCCATACAGTTTTCTTCAACTACACCCATTTTGTCATCTTTTACATTTATTTTTATAACCATTTTTCTTCCAAGTGTTCTTCATATTTAAACCCTTCATATTCTGTGCCACGTTCGTCTTCTTAATTTTTTCTCTATGTTCCGGAACCGAGGTCTCAGTCGCGGTCGTGGTCGTGAAATGACGGCATCAGCTTAAAAAATGGTGATGCCGGAATACCAAGGTTCCGGCACTGAGGATAAATCCAAAGACCGGAGTTGAGTTGATACTAATTTATTTGATCAGAGACCCCTTTTTATACCCTTGTCTACGACATGAGTAAGCATTTACAAAATTAATATTAATACATTAAATTTCATACACCGCAAATTCTTCGAAACCTGTTGTTTTGGACCTTGATCCCTTCAATTTACATAGAGTGGCAGAATATTGGGATGGTCAATGCTCCGTGTCAATGCGATTGTATGAATCAACAGATTCCATAGAGGGTTTGATTATAATAATTACTTTAAAAACTTTTGTAGGTTTAATACAAAAAAAAAAACTTAATTTTAAATCTCTTCTTTTTCATCGCTATTTTCATCTTCCTCCTAAAACTTTTTTTGCTCTTTATTCTTTTCTTTGCCGTCTTTATCTTGCGTCATTTTATTTATAACACCTTGATTGCACTGTTAGGTGCGCAAAGTGCCAGCATCCAACTTTATAACCGACGAGGTGTCATTAACTACGCGATATCCAATGAACGCACGACAGTCTAGAAAGGAACTGCAATCAACTAGGTTTTTCTCTTTATAAATAGCAGTACTGAAAATAAAGCAGTCAGTATTCCGGCAACTTCCCTCGAAAGTGATCAGGGATGGGTTGGTTCTAGTTAAGACCGTGAAATTGCCTCAAAGACGTTTGTTTCACTTACTAATGTCATAGTTGGTGATTTAACCTTGCATGTATGTAATTTAAAATTCATAAAAGTTTTATACCTTAGTGTCGTGTTTCTATATTAGTACATGCCTCTTCTGCATCCTTAAACTGTTTGCATTGGTACACGATATATGCCATGTAATTTTTATGTGTTTTCCACCGAGCCGTAATGAAAAGGTTCAGTTAACAAAATTATTTTTTTTTTTTTTTTAATTTAAATCACTCAAAATATATCAATTAAATTGTCAAAAAATATATCATTCAACCTTCTTTAAATTGTGTGCCTCTAGGTTAAAATCCAATGTTCACCTTAGTTTTTGGAACAATTCATGTATGGAAAATATTTATCATGATTGGCAACACCGGTTCCATGGGATGGGCCTAGTTGTCTCCAAGCTTGGGACGTTGTTTCCATCTCCTGAGTGCTCCAAACTTCTCTCCAGCAAGACGGACCGCTTTAGAGGCTGTTTCTCCAACTGTTCAACTACTCAACTCTTCAAATGCTGATCAGCCGCATTCTCACAGAACTTGTCTCCCGCCGATACATTACCTGAATCAAGCAAAGCCTGATTGCTACATGCATAACTGCTAATATCATTGACTTTTCTTGTTCAAACGTATATTTGAATACTATGATAAGAATGACATGAAAAATTCAAAACTTAAATTTGAATCAACGTTCTTTTTGAAATTTTTTACGATTTATTTTCTATGAACTTAAGTTTTTCAAATTTTCTATTAGTTCTGTAAACTTCATAGATAAGGTCCTGGAATAAATTAAAGGCAGATTCATTGAAAACACTATTTTTATTATAAATTTGTTATTATAAAAAGTAATAACTTTGTGGTCAGACATGATTAAAACTAAAGCAATTAAAATTTGTGTATAAGCACAGTTTAATAGTCTTGTCACAATTTATTTGTTCAAAATGACTTCATTTACTCCACGATCTACGATAAGTTTCAGAATGTTCTTCTAGTAACTGTATTATTGTACTTAATATTTTCAAATAACACTTTTTTTATATGTCAAACATTTAGATTACATTTTTCTTCTCCCGTTTTAACCCCAATCAATCAAACTGCAAAAAGTTTATCTGTGGTAGAGTCATATAAATCAAGTAGTATTTTTAATCTAACATAAACATTATACATACTTTTCTAATGAGACTTTCAACTGCTCCAGGGTGGCATCATACTAGTTTGTTTTTCTTTGAAATTTGTTTTTATTAATGTGCATAAATGTAAACGACAAACTCAATCTCTTATTCACAGTTTTATGTTATTTAAGGATGTGTAGTTTAAAAAAAGTAAATTTTCCTGAAAGTGACGTTTCGTGCTTTTAGCGGTGAGCTGTTTGCTTCAGGCGCAGTGTACTTTTGCATAAACTATTAAAACAAGTTGTAAAACTGCAAACACTAAAAAATAATGGCTCCCAGAAGAGCAACAGCGGATGGCCACGTTAATGATAAGGGCAGGCTGGGCCTGGGGAACTCCCCCACCGACCACTCGCCTATGCAAATGCATGCAAATTTTTCATGAAAAAAGTCAGCCTCATTTGTTCGCTCTGATTTATGGAAAGTTTAAGTGTAAAGCAGGTGCTAAAAGGCGTGGTGGAAAGGTAAAGATGCTTGATTGTCATATTCGAGCCCTGAGTTCAATTATTTCATACAACTATAAGTATTGCATTCAAGAAATTTAGTCTTATTCTTAATGCTTTCTACAAGGATACTTTCCACTGATTCACGAGCGAATGACCGCAAAGTGGCTCATCCCAAACCACTACACGAGCCAGCTGTTAACCGGACACGTATTCTTCCTGTGCTACCTCGACAAGCTTGGACAGTTGGAACCCACATCCCAGGCAGAGTGCCTATTTATTTATTTATATACTGAATCGAAATTCCATTTTTTTTTACAAATATTTAGAAACATAGAGTATACATAAATAAACAAAAAATACATAAAATAATAAAAAAAACACAAAAGAATAAGAAGATGACACGTGTCAAAGATCACAGAGATCAAGTAGAACAATACCATCGACAAAAGAGGAAAAGGATGTAAGAAAAGGATTGAGGTGTGCTGGTAGGCCATTTAGGAGCGACATTGCCGTTGTACCGAATTGAGTGCTTGAAGCTCCACAAGCATCGACTGGGATCAAAAACAATGGATGGCTACGAGCACGGGTGGACCTATCTGGAACATGGAAGTTAAAATATTCAAGAATCCCAGGGTTATGAATTGAACCGCGAAGAAGAAGGAATGAATGTTTGAGTGCAGCAATTTTCCTCCGGGACTCTAGCGAATGGAAAGAAAGCATCCTTAGAAGAAAAAGAGTTGGGTAATGTTCGGAATTAAATGAATTGAATGGATAGTCACCGCAAATATAAAAATAAAGACGTCGGTAAAAAAAATTATGAATTTTTTCGAGCATGAAAATGTATTTGGATTTACTGGGATTCCAAACTAAACTCCCATATTCCAGAACAGATAGAACGAGTGAAGAATAGAGAGTGCGAAAAATTAGAGGGTTTTGAAATTGACTAGCCTGGCGGGTGATGAATCCGAGAAGTTTGTTGGCACGTGAAGTTAAATTGATTATGTGAGTATGGAAAGTGAATAATGAATCGTAGGTTATACCTAGATCCTTGACAACTGCTACTCTGTCGAGTGATGTTCCAGATAAGTAGTATTTGGACAGAAAAGGATTTTTAGAACGGAAGAAAGAGATAACGTTACATTTGTTGATACTAAACGTGAGCTTATTTATGGCAACACAGTTTGATAGTTTGATGCCTATGTGACGGCAGCTCTCCGCAGGACGCACCTCACGATCTGTGGAACTGTCCGCTGCACCACTCTCAGGCTGCCACAAGCCACCACTCATTTCAAAACTATATCCCTTGGCTGGTATCGAACCACCAAACCTAAGACTTAAAGTCATATGCGCCGAAGAAATTCGTAAGGCAATCAACCAACCGTCACACTGCTTGCATAATCAGATACTCCAACACCCAGAATGAAGTCGCAAAGCAGTTTTTTGAGATCCACACAACCTGTCACATCTAGCCCTGAAAATGAGAAACTTCAGCTCTGACAACAAGTTGCATCAGAGGATTTCATTACTCCAAAGGAAGACCTCCCAACTGCCAAGAACCTTGACTGGTGGACCTAGAAACCTCTGAACAGATTAAGAACTGGAGTTGGTAGAACAAAAGACAATCTCGAGCGGTGGGGAATGCTTCGGCAGGGAGAGACACTATTGTGGAACTGTGGAGACCTGCAAACCACCTCACACCTAAAATCCTGTTGCATGTGCCAAACAAGCTGCACATCTCAAGACCTAATGCTAGGCAACACACCGGCTATTGATGTTGCCAGATACTGAGCAAAAATAGTTTGACGTCACTGACACGAAGAAGAAGAAAAATATTTCAAAGTAGACTGTCGGGTGCAAAGAAGTCATGAGTCAAGGCATAGAGAATGGCAACTGATAGAACTGAGTGTTGGCAATGTATTGATGTACGGAAAAGTAACCGTTATAATTTCCATAAACATTATATTTATAATTTTTATAAATTGATTGGTTGTCTTCTCTTGTTTGTGTTTACATATAATGTTAGTAGAGGGCGTAAGAGTAAATAAGGTCGTTAGCGGTTGCTGTGTCGTGGACCACGAGTATCTTGCTTATAGATGGGACTTGTGCACTTCTGACGAAGCGCATGTTTATTTATGGGCAACTTCTTAAGTCAAGTGACATCATCTACAGGCGTTAAAAAGCTCATGTTACAGCTTCACAAGAGCTTTTTGACACCTTCAAATTAATTATTTTACCGTAAAATCGAAACAAATTTAGTAAAAAGAATTATATCTCTAAATGTCTGCATTAATTAATTCATATATTGATAAATTTTGACAGGACTTCAATTTCTTTGAAAGATCTTTGTTTAATTATTATTATTAATTATAATAATTATTTTTTACGTAAAAAGAAATATAATATTTAAAAAAGGAATTTCAATGTTTTCTTATACACTAGTTCTAAAATCCTGTTGAAATACATCAAATAATATTAAACATCTTTGAAAGCTTTTCTAAAACAAAACGCCACTGGTACGCTTTGAAATGCCCTTGCAGCATCTTTATTCTTCACTCATACTGTCTGAATATTTTTAGAAAATGAATCAATATTCAAAATAACATTTCATGAAATCATTCCTTTCTATTTGTTGCATCTAGCTATCTATCGTTCAATATAATAAAATCCAGATGATGGTAAAAAATTACTCTCGTTGCTGCTGAGCATCTATTTATGTGAGTAAATAAACTGGGCCACTATTTTTAAATATTAATTTGTTGTGTTATATAATAATTTAATGGATACATGACAGACAATTGAAAACCGACATAAGAACGAAAAAAGTAGCTTCAAATAATGGAAAATGCTTCAAGGCTCATGTTCAAAAGTCTATTTTATTTATTAATAAATATAGTTGTTATTAAAATAATAAGGATTTATAAAAATTGACAAGATTGATCATAGTCAATATAGATTTATTAAATTAAAAAAAATAAAAAAATATTTGTATTTAATTTTATGAATTAATTTTGTTTGAAGAAAGCTCTTTCCTGAGTTCATCTGGCCATTTAACCACCGCCATCCGTCTGGTGCTTGAGAAAAGCTCGCTGAAAGCTTCATATTCATAGAGCAAGTTATATTGGCGTCGCACGAGCGCTGCACCTGCAGAATTAAATGATGGATTTTCATCCGCACCGCCGACTAGCCTTAATATACATTTTCCACCAGCCTCACCTTGCGCGAATTTTACATACAGCTTTTCCATTGATGAAAATATAACAAAGAAAGTTTTGCTTGGTATGCAGTGCACTGAAATTTCAGCCACTTAAAATATTCACCCTGGAATATACAATTTTATTTGGTAATTTCTATTATGAGAATTATCAAGATAAGAAAATCGGTTTAAAATGCAAATTTCTGTTGCAGCTATATTAAAATACCAGACAAAAGAAATAGACACATTAATCGTAAAACATACGAGTATGTCATTATTTCTATTTTGGCAATATTTCTCTTGATTAATTTATTCATGTAATAATTCATGTAATAATTGAAAAATCTTTCATTGAGAGATTTTTAGAATTTTTTAGATTTTACAGAAGATAAACCGCGGTTATCCGGAGTGTGTGTGAGCGAAATCAATATTTAAAGAAAGTAAATTGTAAATTAATAATAAATATATAAAATTTACAGTATCTCAAAGTTAATTTTAAAAGTAAACAAAACATTATTTTTGTTGTCTTATATTAAAAGTATTTTTGTTCTCAAGAGTTTAGCCACTACAGAACATCAAATTTAAATATTTAATAAAAAAAAATGCAATTTTAAAAACTCAAAACCAGTTTACGTAAAAAAACGTGCAAAAACATATTTTAAAATATTCTTGCTTAAATATTTCAAGACGATACAATATCGGTGCATGTGTAAGTCAAACAAGTGAAAATAGAAAAATATATAGATTTTTTTCATTATTTATGTTTTGGTATATTCTGGTACTCATAAGGTTTAATGTTTGTATTCATATTAAAATTAAATAAAAATATTTTTTATAATATCAATATGGGATTTTTGCAGACTTTTTGCTAAGGTTAACCACGTTAATTGGCAAAACATTCTTAAACGTTATATTAATAATGCCCTAAGCTGTAAACATATTTGCATCTTTAGCATATTAATTTACGTTGTGCATACCTGTCTTGCTTCATCTAATCCTGCAGGTTATATTAAATTCTTTTGTAAAATACATCGGCAGTCGCTCTTGGCTGAATCTTCAATAAAGACACACTATGCTGTGCATTTCATAACTCTTGAGTGCACATAAAATGCACTTTCCGCAACCCCTTTTTATTAAGATGCACGTAAACGCGCGTTCTTATATTATATATAAATATTATATGAAACGAGAGTTGAGCTATGTTCACTTCTGAAAACATTATTTAGTAACTGAAAAGGTTACGCTTTATGTACTAACTTATTCTATTCGTGTTTGGTATGGTTTAAAGTTCTTTAGTTGAAAACCGTCACTGGTTAAAGCAAGACAATTTATTACAAGCATCATTTTAAGTACCTGTCCAGTTGACAAAATATTGATAAGCGAATGTAAAGAAATTTCCGGTATTTCTTAAATTCGCAAAAAAAAGTGAAGCTTTATTTAATGCAAAATAACCCTTCATTAGTTTAAATATATTAATACATTTTTGTAGTTCAACTAAAAAAAATGATTTAATCATTATCAGGAGAACCATGAATCTATCTACTAATGAAAGTAAGACCTTTGTTTTCAGTATCAAGTAATTTTTTGCTATTTTTTTGATGTCTTGAGACTATGAATCTAATAGTCAGTCAATACACCATTTGCCAGTTCTTTTGCGTTAATCTGATAAAGCTTTCCTTAGCTGACTGACGTAAATAAGCTTATGTTTTATGATCGTTGCCACTTGATTAAGCCTTTTAATTTGGTAACGTGAGCGACTCACTTATTTTTTTTATTTTTTCATAATAATAAACTTTGCAAGATGGACTGGTGACATCAAAAGATTAATGAAAACAATCTGGATGTGAAGGTAGAAGGATCAAAGAGAATGGATACTTATGCGAGAGGCTTACGTTCAACAGTGACTGGACATAGGATGATGAGATTTTTTTATAAATTTTGTCGAATTACGGGTGTAGGTATTTTAATACCACGTTGGAAATTAAATCTGTGAATTAGTTTTATTTAATGTTCCAAATACAAACGCTTTAGTTTTCTAGCATGGAAAATTTTTGCATGAAAATGGCGGGCTAATGGAAAATAAATAAAAGTCCATGAAAACTTATAAAAAACGTGCTGAAATTTAATCGTTTTAAAAAATAATGTACAATCAATATTAGTGAAGAAACTTTGTGAATTTGTAGAAGTTTGCTGAAATCCTTGAAGATTCAAGATACGGCCAAAGCACGAGTCTGTGCGATTAAAGATTAAATTATTAATCGAAACCCAAAACTTTCACGTACTTACTAAATAGTAATAATCATCAAACTTTCTTAAAACCTGAGGCACAACAAAACTAGAAGTTAATTTTTTCTATCAATATGCGCTTAATTTTATTTTTCACTTCCCACATCAATTGAAAATTTAACTGTGCAACTAAATATTTAATGCTTTGTCAATTCTAAACATCTTCGTTACATGAAATTAAATTTTATTATCAACAAGATTTTTTTAATGATAATATTATTATTCATAGCAAATCACAGATAATATGTACATCTAGTTTATACCTCTAAGTTTTTTAGCCCTTAAAAAGATTTCTAAGTGAGATTGCTTTGATTTTGTCATTTTTCATGTTTTCAGCGCCATATTGTGTATGTTCAGTATGTATGTCAATAGACCATTAATTTTGTTTCATTAAATGATTTTATATTACAAAGTGTATACTCCGTACGTATTTGACTTCTCAAAGCTATAAGAAGTGTAATTATATTATCCAACTAAAACAAGATATAAAACGTGTGTAGGTGTATAATAATGACAGAGTAACTCATTCAGTAAATGTGTTTACATTATATAAAGAGATTAGAATTAAATGAAAATGAAGCCTTAAATGAGAGGTCATTGGTTTAAATATTTTTATACAAACAGTATTTTGTAATAATTATTCCTTTTACACAAACTGTTAGACGACACAAGATGCTTAACGACTATTAGTTTATGTATACTGGCATGCCGGTGGGTATAGCTCAGTGGCGAAAGCGTTTGCATGTCAAGCCAAAGGTCATCGGTCTCGGAGGGAGATAAAAAAAATATTTTAAATTCTTAAATACCCCCGGTTGGTATTAATTTGATCCCTCACCAAAGAAATGACAGTCATTGTCTATTATTGAAAATTGGTGGTAGATGAAAGTCGTTCCGTGAAGACCCCCGTTCGTAGTAAATTCCTGTAATAATAAGGATGATGCGTTAATGTCAGGCTGTATGTAGTCTATGATTTTGGCGGATCAAAATTCCACTTACATATATAGGCATACGCAGCATGGTAAGTGTCATAGAATTCCACAAATGAGACTTTAGAATCATTATCATCACTATCTGATAGTATTCTGCTGTATGTTTTTACATAAAAAAAACTGTACATGATTTAAAAAAATTCAATCTAAATGAAAATGAGACCTTTATGACAGGACAAAGGTTAAAATATGTTTTTAAAAACGGTTTTTCATAGTAATTATTTCTTTGTACACAAACTGCTAGACGACGCTAGATGTATAACGACTGTCAGTGTATGAGTATATAGACTGAACTAAGTTTAATTATTTGCTGAAATGTCAGTCAGATTAAAACTTAAGACTTCAGTACCTAAAAAAATACCAAATAACCCTTTATTTCTTACTTGTGAAGTTTTCATGAGCGTTACACTTATAATAACAATGATATGTATTTAAGCATTTGTAGTTATTTATCCTGTTGTTCTCGAAGTCATACAACTAGGACGAAGTAAATCCTAAAAAGAAATCGACAGGCGTATACAACTGGGATGGGCAGCATTTGGAAAACTAAAGTACATTTCTAAAAACTAAGGCATCCTCCCTGTATTAACTTATGGCGCAGTGACGTGGAATCTAACAGCAAGTCATCTTACCCATAAAATAAAGGTCACTCAGCGTGCTATGGAGAGATCCTAGCTCGGAGTGTCGCTAAAAGATAGAATCCAAAACGAGGAAATACGCAGGAGAACTCAAGTAGTGGATGCTAGCCAACGAATAGGCACACTCAAGTGGCAATGGGCAGGACATATTTGCCGAAGAGACGACGGTCGATGGGGAAGAAAAGTATTGAAATGGCGCCCATAAACTGGCAACTGACCCCCTGCAAGGTGGACTGACGACATAAGAAAATGGCGAGAGTGACCTGGATGCGGAAGGCGGAGGATGGAAGAGGATGGAGACCCATGCGGGAGGCTTACGTTCAACAGTGGATACAGACTGATGACGATGCGTTATTTATGCTTTTGAACTCGAATCATTATTTCAGAATGTGTTGAACAATACTGTTTTTTTGTATTATTTTTGCACTGTAATCTATTCATTGCATTGAATTGTACATTTTGATCTGGCGCGATTCATAAATTATGGATATAATTTATTGTTTGAATCGTTTTGTTTTAAATGATTAATTACAAAACTCAATGAAATTATTAATTTTGTCGTATTATGCAATCAACGTGATTTATTTTGGTGTTCGAGATTTATTATTTCAATCCAAATTTATAATAGACCAATCGTTATTTTAAATCATTCGCGAAATGTAAATAAATAAATGTAATATTTTAATTTTTGCAATCGCTGATAATACGAAAGCTAGATTTAAAAAAAAACTTTTATTTTTATGTAAACACATACAGGAAAATACCAACAGATGGTGATAGTGATGGTGAAGTCTCAACTGTGGATTCAATGACGCTTACCATTATATATGGTTAAGCGCTGCATGTGGAGTGTTGATCTGACAACATCATAGACTACAGCCCGAGATTCACGCATCATCTTTATTATTACAGGAATTTATTGAATGGGTGGTCGTTTACGGGATGACTTTTGTCTACCACCAATTTTGATTAACAGGCTATGACTGGCATTTTACGGGTGACGGATTAAATTCACACCACCTGGGGGGTATTTTAGAGTGCAGAAATCGTTTTTTTTTTTAATCTACGTTGGGGATCGAACCCACAACCTTTGGCTTACCAAGCACACGCTTTGACCATTGAGCTATACCTGCCGGCAAAGCTATACCTGCCAGAATGATACTGGGAACAGTATCACCATAAGCAGTTTATGTTCGTCATTTATCAAATCACAATCTTTACATTTTCGGTCTGGACTCTATACCATAGGTTTTAAGACTTATTTTTCCTACCGACAACTGAGAATATTTGTTTTCAAGAACCTTTAATTTTTTTAAATTGACATCTTGTATCTTTTCACGACCTCACTGTCCCATTTCAACGCTTTACATAATTCTTTTGAGTCTTCTACTGACCTTTTGAAGTTCTTAAATACCCACTAGGCAGCGTTATAGCTCACATAGAAACCTATGGAGTAGAGAAGAATAAATTGTTTCTATAATTATTAAGTTTCATTAATATTTTTTTGGTAATAATATTGAAAGTTCATCTTTTAAAATTTACTTATACACATTCGTTTTCGATTACTTATACACGATCGTTAACGATTAATAATAAATTGTAAGCAAAGTTATGTGACTCTATCAGAAATAATCCACTGTATCAGAGTTTCAATTTGTTTTTACGTGCTTGACATTTAAAATGTGATTCTGTTTTAGGTGAAGTGTTCAAAAAGTGCACATTTCACTTAGAGAGTTTACTTTATATTTGTTGGATCAGAAATATATTCAACGTGAAACTCAACCGGCAGAGGTCACTTTGATACCATCTAAATCGAAATCCAATATCTGAAGAATGTTCGTCCATTCACCGTTGAACGAAAGCTGAATAATACAATATTTTTTATTGCTACTAGGGACCTTTATTCACCAAGTGAACCGTGGGGTGGAGGGTCTAATACAAAGATTTCCCTGAAGGGAGTATCTGCATATTGTAGGGATCGCATTGTAAATTGGAATGAAATAAATAATTTTTACGTGGATATTGTAATTCAGGATAAATTCTAGAAAAAAGTCTTACAATAATTGTAAAAGAAATGTTTCCTTGAATCTAAAGTATATGACTGACGAGTTATTTAAAGACAGTTATTATATGCAATTATGCTACAAATTGTTAATGTATGTTTGGAAAAACTTAAGCTATTAATTAATGTAAATATATAAATGTAACTTCATATTCATTAAGTGATTGAACGTGTTCCACGTCCTAATGGATACAATGTCAGTAGTTTCAAAAAAGTTTATTCCTTAATGATTATTATTTGATAAATTTAATCTAAAATCGAAATTAATTAAAAATTATGAAATGTCACCAAAAATTGTCATAAGTTTAGTGTTAGTAAAAAAACCAATCATAACATTTTCGGACAGGGTCAATTTACTAACATTGTATTAAAATCATATATCGACAAACAAATACAAGTGGCATTGCTTGTTTAAAAAAACTTTATTCATTTTTGAATCCAAAATACTACAATGACTTTTTTCCAAGTCACTTAACTTATGAACTCTCCTTGTGTTAAATAAACACGAAAATAATATAAATAAGCTTATCATACTAAATGCTTCAAAAAACTACATTTAATATACCATAGAGAAATCTATGCTCAGATTGTTTTGAAAAGTGAATATTTTAAAGAATATCTTTAAATGTAGGCGCTACTAAAAAAAATGGTGAGACACACCTGGCAAAGAAATATAAAATGATGGAATAATAAAGTGTTAAAGCTTGCAAGATGGAAAGATACAGACTGATAGTAATGATATTTAATACTTGAGACAAACAATACACTTGAATTGCCAGACGGATTGAGATGCAACCAAAAGAAACATTTAATATAACAATTGTATAAAATTACTTTACCATATCTTTTTTATTTGAAACGTTGCATTAACGGATTTCATTAACGTATACAATTTGTATAAATGCAAATAAACGAATGGTATATTTCGTTTAACAAAAACACCATATGCACTGAAAACCACAATGAAAAATGGCTTCAAAATCCGATGCAGTATTACATTGACTAAAAATAAATTCATTTCGAACGCCATTACACTCATTAGCGCACTCAGTTTTCCATGTAGTTACTTTTAAATTACAAAGTATACAAATAAATAGTGTGGTTATATTAGTAAGTTGTTTTACGAATAATTGTATTTCACTTAAACCCATACGGACGTATTTCACGTACAGTATTTTTATATTAAAACTTAAAGTAAACTTTTATGTGGGATAAAAAAAAATATCTGCAAAAAACAATTTTTATTTCATGTAATAAACGACTAGTAATTCACTCGTTTATTAAAAACCTGATATCTCTATGATGTTTCTCATAATATTCTCTTGAATGTGCTTACTTAAAAAAAATGTTTCAGTTTTTTTTATATCATTGGAAATGGAAAAAAGTACGATATCCTAGTAAATAGCATGGCCCCCATGATCACGGAGAATACAGAAAAACGGCGCATAAGCTGTTTACTTCTGAAACTATTCGGGACTTCGATATTTAGCGCTGAGCTCGCTGAGATGGTTGCCTAGTAGACTTATTTCTCCTGAACTGCTGCTTGGCTTTGACGGACGATAAAATATCATGGGAATAACGCGCATAGAGGCTGACATTGAATAAATCATTTGTATATATTTTTGTCTTTTTGTTTGATGTAACCTCGTTTATAATTAGAAAAGTAACCCACGAAAATATACTTTTTGTACGTTAAAAAACCGACTTTATAAAAAGAACTAATTTTAATGTCAAATAAGAAGCGTTATCGCCCTCATAGAGAACCTATGGAGTAGATAAGATTTTTTTTTCTCTAATTATTAAGTCTCATCAATAATTAATTGGTAATGATATTAAAAGTAAATATTCTAAAATTTACTTACACACATTCGTTTTCGATTACTTATGCACGATCGTTGAGGATTCCTCATAAATTGTAAGCAAAGTAATGATTTTATCTGAAATAAACCACTGTATCAGAGTTCAAGATGCAATATTTTGTTGCTGCAAACCAATCCACCGGATTGATACTACTATTACAAAGGAGATAAATTATTTTAATAAAAATATAAATTCGATTATTATAAATTATGCACGTCTTTGAAGGGTCAATTAAACATATTGTTAAAAATACAACGATGCGAAATAAAATAAATACCCGGCAGTACCGCAGACGGGCAAAGTAGTGGTTATGCAGTTTATTTAATGGAATTATTGTCTGGATAATTGATTGCTTCCGACCACGTATTAAGTCACGCGCCCCGTGGTTCGTTTAAATTCGGAGCTACCTGCGTTTGATACGCGCCCGACCGCAGTCTCACCGCCGTACTCGGTGTAAAGAGAGAGCAAGTTTCACTATTAACATTAAAAATATCAATTTTATATTTACCTGAACTCGATTTAAAGAGAAGGTGCTGTGATAAATATAGTTTTCTTATCATACGTCTGTTTAGAATATGACTGATTTTTTATTCCATTAATCGCTAAATCGGGATAAATTCCACAATATATTGTTAATGTTCCGGAACCGAAGTCGCGGTCCCGAAATTACAGCATCAGTTTAAATGGTGATGCCGTTTTTTTTTATGTAAACACATGCAGGAGAGCACAACCGGTCAAGACTAGTGCACTCTATGAAGCTCAGCCAGGGAGGCTGGACGCTGCATGCGGAAAACGTGTGATGTGTTCGTGTTTGTGTGTGGGTTGGGGAGATTGCAAGTGTATATTTATCTGTTTTTAGAAGAGATCCAGATTGTAGGAAGGAAGAAACACAGATGCTGGAAAAGCATTCCATAGCTTACCAGTGGCATTGAAGAAGGAGCTTTGTAAACTGCCAGTTCTTGGTCAACATATATTAACCGTGTATGGATGTTCGGCAAGTGTAAGACGAGTTTCTCGATTGTGGATGGGTGCAGGAGGAATTAGTTCTTTTAGTTCCGAAGAGCAGCGACCGTGGTAATAACGATAGAAAAGACAAAGAGAACCAATCTTACGCCTGTGTTCCATTGATTGCAGGTAAGACGTAAGAGTGTCATTGTTTATCAAACAAATTGCTCTTCTTTGAACTGAGTCAATTAAGTTTAGAAGGTTTTTAAGGTATATATAATACCAAGGGTAGAAACTGTAGAGGGCACCCTAGACGGGAGTATTTACAGCAAGTATTCGAGGAAATGAATTGTAGCGCTTATGCTGAGCTGAAAAGGGTTGCGGAGGACCGAGAGGAATGGAGATCGAGATGAAAGATTCTGCTGCTGCAAACCAATCCACCGGATTGATACTATGAAGAAGAATACCAAGTATTCGGCACTGAGGATAATACCAAAGGCCGGGGTTGATACTAATTTATTTAATACGAGAACCCTTTTTATAAGCTAATGTACAAAATGAGTAAGCAGTTATAAAAGTAATATTAATACATTCAATGTCATACACTGCACATTCCTCGATACCGTTTTGGACCTTGATTCTTTCAATCCACATAGAGGGACAGATTATTGAAATAAACCATGCTCCGTATCGATGCGTAAGTATTCCTTATTAATATTAATATTACTAATTCATAGAATTTCGTACACCGCAAATTCCTCGATACTTGTTGTTTTGGACCTTGATCCCCTCAACTTGCATAGAGTGGAAAAAATACCCTGTGTCATACCTGACTGAATGAATCTAAGATAAAGAGTTGATTATGACAATTACTTAAAAGACTTTTGGATGCTTAATACAACACAGTTATGTTCAAAATAACGTTTTGAATAATTACTTTAAGTTATTTTTTTATCATTTACAAGACACATTAAGGTTTTTATATTGAAAATTCTTGAATTGTTTTGGCACTTATAATCTGTTTCATTTTTCGTTTTAATTTTAGGTTCCGGTTTGTTTAATTCAGTGGTGCCTTTGTACAAATCGCTCCCCACCGCAGCTTTACCACTAGACCTGGTGTATAAAGGTTTGCCTGTAACAAGACGCAAAATCTTTTACAGGCTTCGTTCACGGGCGAAAGATCTCCCATATACGTTTTAGCTGGAAAGCTCTTTAGAGACCACATTCAGTGAAACTTTAAAGTCATGTTTCTGAAATCGTTTATATTTTCAGCTTACCTGAATGGCTAATTATTTGCTGAATAAATACAGTTATTTCAATGTTGAATGTGTGTATTTACTTTGTATGTAATTCATTAAATTCTTTAAAATTAAATTTAATGTATATTACTTCACAGTGTGTATATTCATAATGATAAAACTATGACAAAAAAAGGCTGGAGATCCACTGTATTTGCCAGAAACTTTTGTTTTTCTGATTATTAATTCTATGAGAACTAGATACAAATTTTGTCTTTTTTTACGGAACAGTATTAAGGGACGGAATAATTTAAGTATGGTATATATAATCGTATTGGAAACAACAGGGTCAGATCCTGTCTACTTAGAAGTGGGCGACGTCAATGGCGTTACTCCCTGCCATCATCAGGTCTTCCTGGATGCAGCTACTCGGAAACAGCGCACACTCCAGAAGGTGTGACAGGGTCTGCTCCACGCCGTAGTCACATCAGTCAGTCCACTGTAAAACTGCCAGGCTTTCATTTGTGTCTTGTCTTGCATACTCCGGTGTAAAGTCTGTTAAGGGACCTACATATATTTTACTCCTATATGACAAGGAGTATGAGAAGACAAGGACATGAGTTTAAATTGAGAAGTACATTTGTCAATACCTGTATGTTGTATCGAAGATTACTTTTCAAAATATATTTCCAATAAGTTAAGGTAATGGTAATCATAAGTCATGTATGAAATACAGTGGTGCCTCACACAACGAACTTAATTCGTTCCAGGAGCAAGTTTGTTATGCGAAAAGTTCGTTATGTGAAACGCGTTTTCCTATAACAATACATGTTAAAAAAAATAATTCGTTCTGTAGCATAAAATATGGTAAGATGACATAAAAAAAAGATAAATTTTTTGTTAGTATTTTTTTTTTTAGATACATCTAAAAACATAATGAAAAAAACACACATTTTTTAATTTTAGAAATAATCGAATCTTGCACATCTTCATCCATTTTCCGCTTTTTGGCCGATGGTGCAGTGAAAAACCTGTCCAAAGTCGTTTGTTTCTCTCTTTTCTTCAACATCTGCCGGAAATAACGGACAAGAGTATCGGAGTACAGGTCGTTGATCCTGTTTGCTTCAGCGGAATCCGGATAGTGGGCATTGGTAAACTCCTGAACTGCTTTCCATTTGACCAGGATGTTCTTGATGTCAGCAGTTGGAATTGGTTGATTGTTTGATTGTTGCTCCTCGTTATCAGATGACGCTTCCCTTTGAGCATTGTCCTGTTGTTGGGCCAGAAGTGTTTGGAGCTCTTCAGTTGTCAGCTCTTCTTTGTGTTCCTCAAAAGCTCCTCTACATCCTCTTCCTCTACCTCTAATTCCAACCTTTGGGCCACTGTGATGATGTCCTTCACCACTTCTGTGTCATCAACTACTGCTTCTTCCTGAATCCACGAAGGCACAAGCATCTTCCAAGCAGAAATGAGGGTCCTTTGTGACACTTCTTCCCAGGCCTTCTGTATAAGTCGTATTGCCAAAAGGATATCAAATTTCTCCTTCCAAAACATTCGGATAGTCATATTGTCTCCACCAAACTCGCATTCTTCAAACACCTTATTAAAGAGGGCTCTAGTGTAGAGTTTTTTAAAGTTCGCAATAACTTGCTGATCCATTGGCTGGAGAATGGATGTGGTGTTTGGTGGCAAATACTGCACCTTGATAAAAGGATAATTTTCCTGCAATATTTCTTCTAGGTCTTTTGGGTGAGAAGGGGCATTGTCAAGTATCAGAAGGGCTTTGAGCGGCAGTTCTTTTCCAACAAGAATTTCTTCACGGCAGGAGCAAAGGTTTCCAGAATCCATTCGTTGAAGATAACTCGGGTCACCCAGGCTTTTTGATTGGACTTCCAATGGACGGGCAATTTGGACTTAATAACGTTATTTTTCTTAAAAATTCTTGGATTTTCAGAGTGATAAACCAATAGAGGTTTGATCTTGAGGTCTCCGCTGGCATTAGACGAAATCATAAGGGTTAGTCTGTCCTTCATGGCTTTGTGTCCTGGCAATTTCTTCTCTTCTTTTGTAAAAAGCGAAGTTCGTTGTGTGAAGCGAAGTTCGTTGTATGAATCGTGAAATGACTGAAAAGGAAGTTCGTTGTGTGCAGCGTTCGCTGTGCGAGGCGTTCGTTATGCGAGGCACCACTGTATATGTAAAGTGCGATATATAAGTTACTTTGTAAATACAATACAAATAGAAATAAGCGATTTTAAAATACATAAAAAATAAAATATTTTTAATTTCTCTAAAGCCTATAACGTAACAAAAAATGTTGTATTTTATTTTTAAAATGTATAGTTTTTCAAGTTCAATAGAAAAAAATATTGTACAAAGGAATTAGAATTAATATTTTAAAAATTGTGATGAAAACGGAAATAATATTTTATTGAATAATACAAGCAATTTTTCAGTAAGATTTAGAAAAGCTTAACTTCTTATATAAAGCAGTCCTAAATTTTTCTTAATTCTAAGAATTAATTTTTGAATTATATTATTTTCATACGTTGAAATTTGTAATGTCATCAACATAGTGTCGTAAAATTGTGCAAAAAAAAAACACAAATTTATGACATGATCTAACCATATTAACAATATTCTAACTGGTATTTATTGTTTAACTCTTAACAAAATGTGATAATCTTTGCTCTTCAGCACATGTTGTCCCCTTTCAATAGCGATACTATTCGTTACATTTCGAATAACGCCAACATCAAAACTTTGCTCAGCAAGAACAGATAACGTTGTTATGAGTTCCCGTCTGTATAATTTAATATCGGGCTCTGTTAAAAGTTGCCGGGAGTAAATATGGCCAGGTTTCTCGTGTCACGCGTGCGATGTGTCCCCTACGAATTTGATACTTTTGCACGTAACTGAAACGTGTTTCCTGAAAGCGGAGGCATGTAAGATTCCCCTGAATTTCAGCCAGTCTGAGCTAAAAACAGCGCAAAATTAAAATTTATACCGCACGGCCAGTTTGAAGAATTACAGCGTTTCTAAGGAAAATCAAAAACATTTATCTTTTGAATCCATTGCTTTTATTTATATGAAATTTATATTATTTATTTTTCAAAACTATTAGTGAAAGACAGAAAAAGTTCACTATTTATACAACATATTCTGTAATAATATGTTTTAACGCTAAAAAAACTGCTTGTTTCCTTTTATCATGTACATTCTTAAATTCGTCTTGTTCGTGCCTTTTTATTTTTTGTATAATTACATGCAGGAGAGCACAGTCGGTCAATACCAGTGCATTCAATGAATCTCAGCCAGGGAGGCTGGATGCTGCATGTGGAAGCAGCGACTGTGGTTATAACGGTAGAAAAGTCTAAGTGAACCAATCTTATGCCTGTGTTCCATTGATTTCAGGTTTGACGTAAGAGTGTCATTGTTTATCAAACGAATTGCTCTTCTTTGAACTGAGTCAATTAAGTTTAAAAAGTATCTTGCGGCTCCAATCCATAGGTAACTGCCGTACTTTATACTTAATTGACTCGTAATATTTGACATTTAGAACAGATCCTGCGATTACCATAGTGTCTTGGCTTTAAAAAAAAATCTGACCATTAATTGATTCTCACAAATATTCATTCTATTGATCATTTTATAATACATTACTCAAATCAATTAAACGGAGAAACGAAGATAAATAAACGCAAGACGCAGGAATTTATATGTAAGCCATTTCTGATAGTAATTACCCCCCCACAGATAAACTGCTTGTAGTTTGAGTGTATGGGTTTGAAATACAAAATAAAAATATAATATATATTTCAAATGAAGATTTAAAAAAAAAACGAGTATTTACGAATAAAACAACGAAGATTGCAGATTGTTTTAGATCAAGAAAAAACTTAACCCTTTCATTAGAGCTCGGTTTGAATACAAGTTTTACTGTCATTTATAAAACTAGTATTTGAATCATAAATGTACTTATCTGGTCTATTTTTATATATTACATTGGTTCTTGTATCCTTTAGCTATCAGATGATGCGTGAAAGACTACTCTAAGAAAGTAGCAAAACGATATATCACGTCAATGGTCGGGGAATCTTATGACGGCATATGCCGACAACCGATGCGAAAGGGTTAAGCATGTTTCAATACATAATTTTTAAGTAATGTAAATTTGGGCTTACGTGTATAATACGATCGAATCAAACAATTTCAATTTATTCTACATCATAAGATCAATGTTTTTTTTTCGCATCACGTAACAGCCAAGTGAAACATCGACGCGAGAGCGCGGGATTAATTTTATGTGCGATTTGCGAAATTTTTCCGGCGTGAGTTATAATCGAACATAAATGTTTGCTCGGCCCCGCCGGCAATTATAAACAAATACAATCCATCATTGTATTCGGCCGCACGAGGAAATCCGCCCGTTTGTCAATGCCCTGACAAATGTCTATGGGCCGTCATAAGCATGCCATTAAACGCGAGGAAATAAAATCACTCAGGCAATGGCAGGTTTGACAAACTGCCAGTAATCTGACGCTAATTATTATAATTGTAATGTCGTTATTACAGTCAATTACAATAACAGTTGATACACATGTTAGCATGCGTACAAAAATATTTTACTTTGTCTAATTTTTCGTTTGCTCAATTGTTGTATTTTTTCCTTATTAATAAGGTCATTGATCAGTTTGTTGAATGAGATCAATAACTAAATAACTTCTTAGGTTTTCACGGCCAGATTTGATGTTGTGGATTTTGGGTTGAGCCGTGTGTTATTAATCCCGAAGAAGACCCCTGCAATGGCGGTCGAAATATTGTTTAAAAAAAAAGTTCACCACACACGGCTCAACCCAAAAGCCACAACACCAGATCAGTAACATTAATAGTTTTACATTTGTTAATAGACATTTTTTTAAATTACATGTATATTTTATATTACTAATTTTTTGTATTACTACCTTATCTTCTCAGTTTGTTCAAAGATATTGCCTCAATGTTTAATTTATTTTATATCAATTTTTTTATGTTGACCAAGGGCCAAAAAAACACTCATTTCTATTCCATAATATCAATTTCAGTTTCCGTTTGAATTTTTATTTAAACTCTTTGTAGTATGAAAAGCTGCTTTGTCAGCTCCCTTGCCTTGTAATTACTTGTCGAACCGTCTTACCTCCTATATTCTACGAAAGATAATATTTTCGAAACCCACTTAATGGTTTTTGGTTCGATTTCATACACAGCCGTATGTAGAAAAGACAGAAATAGACTTAAATGGGACATACTTTTTAAATACTGCAAGCAAGCATAAACTGCAGTTGCTAATTTTTCAGGCTCTCAGGCATTTTGAAAGGCAAATAATCAATAACTTCTATAAACAGTCGATCCTCCTATAACGTACATTGTTTTATTTGTAACAGATATTTGTTATATAGTTTTTTGCAGAGATTTTTCATACAACGGTTCTTTCTATGATGCTATTGTAGGTTTTAGCGGCTCTTACGACCAAATGGTTCAAGCTTAGGGATCATTGGGATTATCATCCGATATTATGAAAATGTTGCAAGAGAAATGCTTGTATAATTAACGTACTCGGTAAAGCTTTAATAAGTAGCGTTAACACTACGAAAAATATCATGTAAAAAAATTACTAGGGAGCGGATCTTAAAGAAGACAAATTAGAACAATATGCGTAAAGTGATAATATGACAGGATTTATTATTCATAATTAATTACGATAAGTTGCTACATAAATAATAACATTGCGGAAAAGATATTATTTATTAATATTCAAGTGCTTATAATTGAAAAATAAATATTAATAAATGACGATAAAGTACTGGCAAAATAAATACTTCAACAAAACTAACTTCATGATTGTTATAATGTGATTTTCGTTATAATCTTAATTGTGAAAGTTTTGTCACTCTTGCGTTCATGAAAGCTCCGGAGCAAGAAATACTCAAGTTGTATTTATTTATCTCTGTTGCGAAAAGTAATTTCTTAATACAATTCTTACAGTTGTGAGCACATCTGGGAAGTGTACACAATACAGTCCGAGACAACTGCGAACAACCGTTGACTCTAGAGCGATAAAAAATCAAGAAAATAAAGCACATCTCTTAACATTTTATTAAATTATTGTAATTTATTGTAACAAATCGTTATATTAACCATAAAAAATATTAGAACCTTGCACCTACTTTTAGTAATTTCAATTATTTTGACTTATATATAAGTATGATTCTAGTATATATAATCCTTTTAATTAAATAATATATTAATATTTTTTCTTCGGTATTAAATCTGGTTGAAGGGGCACTGGATACGCCTTGACGTAGTCCAGCGGTGATCCGGTGCTCCACTCACTTAGAGTCAGTAGTTGCTTAAAATAAAATTGGTAAATTTTATTAAATTATATTTTTTTTAATGTATGTCTATGTAAAAGTCTAATTATAGCTGTGGTGGCTGAATAATACAATTATCATTAAGTTACGAATTGTGAAACACGGACTAGTAGGTAGTTTTAAGCTTCTACAATGCTGTGGAGGAATCAATTTAGTTTAGATATTATATAAGATAAGTTGAATATGATAAAGATAAAAAAACCTTATAGTTATAAACTGGAAGTAAGAAGTTTAGTTCAAGGTTTAAACTAACTAGTATAAAGGAAACAAAGATATAATAAATATTAAAATTTGAGATTTTTTTATTATTTATGTACTCGTATTTGAAATTTTGTTCAAAGTAAAAAAAAATGTATTGAAAATATTATTAATCAGATTTCAAAGCGTCTGTTCATAATGAAATGTATATAAACTGTTAAATATTTGAATAAATTACGTTTTAATATTAATAATATAATCAATATGACCTAACATCACGTCTCCTAAATACAAGAGCCTTTAAAATAATATTATATTTCCATTCCCTTATTATTTAGAACATTGGAACACAATAAGCCTCAGTAGTTTTTATTAACTGTTTGACCCTTCACTTGTCAAAGTTTGCCAAATACTTAATTTTTATATTATTACGTAATGTATAGGAAAAACGTTCCTTTGATTAGTTTTATATCATAAAATATAAATATTATATAAAGATATGTGATTTTATAGTAGCAAGGTTCGTCTTCACTCATCCTCTATGTATATATACAGCAGAAGGAACCTAGCTTTGTCAACTCTGTTGCTGTTCTTCCCGCGAATCGTGAGGTGTTGAGATAAACAGCACCTTTAAAGATTTTATGTTCACTGGTCTGTAAAAAATAACTGAACGTAGTTTACTCTAACTAGCACACGTCACTTTGTTTAAAGAGCAAAATAAAATGATAAATTGCGAACCAGGATAAGTTAAAGAAGTTTTTTTTTTTTAAATATATATAATACTCTTATTTTTGGAACTTTATGCTTATAAAAAAAGTAAACAGTTAGTAGTAATAGTAGTCAGTTATAATAGTCAATATAAAAACAATGAAAAGAATCTTATATGATTATAATAAATGATATTTTAACGTAACTCTGTGTTTTTATTTTAAGATAATTGAGGATTATTTTTTTCTCTCTTCTAAGGATTGGTTGTCGATTTGAACCAAAAACCCCAATCTCTCTTCATCTTGAAAAACTTGAGTTAATAATTTATTCGTCTTCTTAATTTTTAAAAATGAATATTGTTACGAAGATCGAAACACGTGTTGTTCAATCCCGAGTATTTTTTTTTATAATGAAGATGAATGTTTTATCCTTAGAGTGTATGCCGCGAAGAACAATTTTTGGTAGTTAATTTAGTGTAAGATATTATATACCTTAATGCGGATTTCATTTTGTTGAATAAAAAAACCTAAATTGTATTGAAATCAAACTTCTAATAGTAATGCAAGGAATTATGAAAACAATAGAGTCCTTTGAAGATATGTGTATCATTGTGATGAAAAATTGACAACTCCTGGGAAAATTGCACAACATAAGTTAATTTGCGTTTATGAAATACAAAAAAAAAAAATATTTATGTAAAATTTACGAATTGTGAAAAGACACATATTTATAATAAAAAATATTTACAACTTAATTGTTTTTTAGATGAAAAAAAGCCTTAAATTAATATTTTTTTAATTTTGAAGAAGTATTTTGGTTTGTCTGTGAACTTTTTCAAACACTTTTAAAACACATTTTAATAAACGAAAAAAAAACATTCAAATTAAATTGGTCAATAATCTGGTAAGCATCTTAACTTCGTGTAAGAGTTTATTTTATTCACCCAAAAAAAAACATTAAAACGGGTGCGAAAAAATGCAAACATTTCTTCGGTATTTTTATTTGTGGCTTCAATGGAGCAAACACGGCACCTAATACTACTTCTGGCAAAGGCAGACCTCCTAGTATCCTCTGTCACCCTGGCTATTCGCAAGGGTCTACAATCTAGGGATTCGTCTCTCTTCCGGATTTCCTTTTAAGTCTCAGCCTTTTCACGGGACTGCTGGACCGAGTCGAGTGTTTCAGCCCCTTTACTTTCAGGGGTAAAAGCAGGAGACCAGTGCGTGCCGCGTACATTTATCTTTGAATGGAGCTTACGTCTGAAAAAATACTGGCGTGCTTTTATAAAGACAGCTACTATTTGTGTGAAATGAAATAATTTTTCTTAAAAAGAATATACTATAAAACTTTTAAACAACAATCAGTTTAATAGATTTTAATCTTCAATTGAGTAGGATATAAATATCGAAAATATGACGGTCGATAGGGAAGAAAAGTAAGTATAATTGTTGTTTCTCGTATGCTGTAAAAATCATAAACCCGTTTCGATAAAATAGACGGCATTAATTAAATTTTTAATTTAATATAGAGAAGACTCAAGTAGTTGAAATGATTTTATGGCGGCAATTATATTAGTGACTATGTTTTCCAGCTAAGAACAATAGTGAACCAGTTACAATATTTTTCACCAATATTCTCACAAAAGTATTAGAATCGCTAAGTTTTATCTTACGAATGCACACAGTGGAAAGGCTCGCTATGAGACTCTGTAAGGGATTGAAACAACTACCTATCACTAGAGGAATTTTTCTCATTTTGCTCTTTGAGGATCCCGTCGAGTACCCTAAGTGTGTTCAAGTGTACTTGAGCCTTAACGCTTGAAATGTCCGATCTTTTTGCAATTTTTGGGATATAAAAGGAATCACGTTCACATTCTTAATGCGTGCTCATAAATAGCAGGCTGTATAAGGAATTTAATGAACTTCAAGGTAGTCATACAAATAGACCGTTTCCATTGTTGATTGTTTTTTCAAGTTATTACTTCAGAGGTATTTCGTATAAAGAGAATCTCCGCTATGTTTGTATCATACTTTTATTATTATAAAATATTTCAGCTATGCTTGTGTATATAGAATAACATATAAATTTTTATTTATAATGAATTCCTTAAGAATTCAAAAATAACAAGATAAAAAAAATGTAATACACTGTCGGAATTCTAAACGTATCGAAAATTAAAATCAAAATATTTTCATTTTCCTTCCCTATATTTAACTTGTTACTTAATGATTCAGTTTTACTAATGTTATTGTTTAATTTTGATAAATAAATCATCATGCTTGCATTTAATTAATAACAAGATAAACTACCAATACCTTCTAATTACCTATTAACAGCCGTAGCTCATTAATTAATTAGTGGTATAAAGAAATTCATCCCATTCATAATGAGTCCTGTAATGATTGGATGATGCGTGAATGACGGGCTGTAGTAGTCAATGATATTGGCGGATCAATACTCTTCATGCAGCGCTTTGCTTTATGTAGCATGGTAAGCGTCATTGAATTTACAGAGGTGATTTCACCATTTCTATCACCATTAGTCGGTATTCACCTGTATGTGATGTAGATTTTTTTCTGTTTTGAGTATATAGTCGCTTCGAATTGTCACCAGAGTTTCTACCACAGCTCTTATTTCCGTCTGAATTATATCCAATACGAGAGCCTGAAGGCTTGCAGAGAATGTATCTCAGGTATCTGAGGAACATTTAAACGGTTTTCATAAACATTGTTTTAAGAGATAAAATGAGTCAATGTTTCCATGGCTTATATTATTTAGCTTTAAATGAGTGGCTCAGCGCAACAAACGATAAGCGATCTATACTCAAGCCCTCATCATTCAAGTACGTTGCAAGTCCAACTTTGCATAACTTCGGTGATGGAACCAGAACCCATGTTATAAAAATGTAATGTACGTTATTGAAATATTACACGTTTTTCGAAAGACCTACCAATAAAAATGCTTAATGAAATACTTATACTTATATAAGTATTTCCCATTTTGGAAGTTAGTATTTGATGTCATATACTTTTTTCAGTTAATAATACAAAAACCTGTTAACAGAATAATACTAATATTTATGTTTGTATTCAATATTTACTGTAGAAGAGACGTTTAAACCACAAAAGCCTATTAGTATTAGATTCTCAATTTATTTCGCCCCCGTTTGAAAGAGTTTTTTTTTTAATTTACCGAATTTTCTTTGGCCAAACAAGATTTCTTCGAAGTGTACATAAGGGTCTGTATCGTTAAAGATGAAGAGGCTTTTATAAATATCAAAATGTTCCATTCAAATACTGTAAAAGTGAATGGAATTGAATATTCATCGAAACAAGTAGCATCGCAGTTGTATCTAATCGAATTATTCTTTGAAACTGATGCATATTCATGAGTGAAAATTGTATTTCAGTATTCTCCATTGTTCTTAGTAATGGTTTGAATCATTTTCAATTAGAAAAAAATGAAAAAGAAGATTTTATTTCGCTTAATTATTCACAAGAATTGTGAGAAGTTTCATAGAAATTTCTCGATATAATATATCGATAGCTTGCATTTATTAAAAGTCTTATACAGAATATTGTTTTATTTTATGATGATAAAATTGTTGACAACGTATCTTCATTACAAAAATATATAAAAAAATATAAATAATTTATTAAAAAAGTATTTTAACGTTCTTGTAAAAAAGTAGACATATAACAAGAAAAATGTCTTAGAATTACTTTTAAGCGTCTATTTACAAGTGATTAATTCAACTAAGTAACAAAATAAAAAACTCACATTTTTTTTTATAAATCATGATATTTCCATAGCTAGAGTATATGGCCACCACTAATTTTTACCGCATAGTTCTGTCAACTACCGATATCTATGACGTGCTCAAAATTATTTCTGGATCCAGAATTCAATCATGGTTTTTGACGACTTTTTAGGCGAGATGTTATTGCGTTATTGAATAGATAGCAGCTGTAGTATTCGATATTCGTATTTAATAAACATATATATCATTTGTATGACGGATGCTCTTTTTTTACTTTTTATATTTTGCAAACTGAAAGGAGTGGTGAAATAATTCATTTTCAATTCAATGGGTTTTTTACTTTCAAACACTGAACAGTTTTTTTTCTTTTTAAGTAAGCACATACAAGAGAATACCGTCAGAAGGTGATAGTAATTCTGAAGTCTCATTTGTGGAATTCTCTGACGCTTACCATGATGCATATGGCTAAACGTTGCATGTAGAGTGTTGACCCGCCAACGTCAAAGACTATACCCCGAGATTGACGCATCATCGTTATTATTACAGGATTGTATTATGAATGGGTGGTCTTCACGGGACGACCTCTGTTTACCACCAATTTCGATTAATAGGCTTTGACTAGCATTTTGCTGGTGAGGGATCAAATTCACACCAACTATTCAACCATTCACAACTATTTTAGAGCTCAGAAATCACTTAAACATCTTAATTGTATATAAGTAGAAATATGACGAGAAAAAATTCAAAGGATTACTTTTAGACGACATGTATTAACAAGTGATAACTCTACCTAATTAATAAGAAGTATAGCTTTAAAAAAGCTTTTATTTCTATTATATTATTTCCAAAGCTAGAGTATAAGGCCATCACTAATTTCCACCGCATATTTATGTCATCTATCGTTAACTACGTTACGTTTAAAATTATTTCTTCATAAATAATTCCATCATGGTTCTAGACGACTTCTTAGGCGAGATATAATTGGGTAGTTGAATACTCGTAGATGGCTGCTGTAGTATCAGAGTAGTATTAAGTATACATTTCTTATGTACGACATATAATTTTTTATTTATTATTTTGCAAACTGAATCGACTAGTGTTTTATTTGATATATCTTTATTTTTATAAGATAGGCAATTGTGTAGGTGTTTTTACTTAAATATTTTGTGTTTGAAATAAATTATTCATAGGAATTATAAGTGCAAAATAATTTAATAAGCTAACACAAAACTCAACGTATAAATCTAAAAATAAATTTTTAGAACATTAGAGTATCATAATTTTTGCCTCATCTCATTCAAACCTTTGAAGCTCTTCCGAGTATATTCTATGTTTATTTTTGACGGTATTCCAGAACATTGTGAACCCAGAGTCCAGTTCTAGTTTATTATGCTCTCCTGCAGCATCCATAAAATATTTTTCCCTCTAGGTTCACCTTCATCAAAAAGTCCCGAAGCTCGTTAAACAGAAGACTCCACGAAATTACTTTGATAAATAAATTCGTGGAGCTCATGTCGAAACTATGCTTCTGTCAAAGTGATCTTCTACCAATATTCTAGGTGATATGCTTGAACAGTATAATCACTCTCCCAACTGGCATAGTCTCTGGCAGGTTAGTATCACTTTTATGAAGAACAAACAATCTGTCTCCTTATTCTTAAATAATTGTCAGGGACAAACAAACCGATTTCCAACAAAATAATGATATAATAGATAATAAGTATTTTTAATCATATAAAAAATAGTGAAATTAATTTGTTAAGTTTTTTTTAATTTGTTGAATATTAATTTCCGTGTTGCTGTATTGAATTTCAGCACACACAAAAGGGAAGTTCTGAAAAATGAAAATCTTCTTAACTGATATGAGTTTTAAACTTGCTCTTACCTCCCGGCTTAAGTCCTCTCTCTCTGAGATCGTGGACCCCTCCCTCTTGTCTCCGCACAATAAACGAAGATTGTTCAGAAAGATTTCATTGTGTGAGAACAGTTTTGTCTGTTGAACAATGGGTGGCTGTGGATGGAAAAATCAGCGCCCCCTGCCAGGTGAGATGTATGACCGCCCCATCGCTAGCATTATTATGTTAGTGGAAAATTAAATACATTGCACTTAGGCTAGAAAACTACGTGACTCACTGATATTGTGCTTAATACTAGTCAATTTTTTTATAAAAATCACAAATTTTATGATCGTTTACATGTTTACTATGTTATAAGCATTCATATAATAAAAAAACACGCAATCGAATACACATATCCACTGAATAAAGATAGCATGAAATATCACCGAAATATTTTTTTGCGATTAGATAATTGTAATTTTTAAAGAAGATGACTAGCTTTACGCTCCCAAGGATTGAACCATTTCTCTTTCTAAACGCATCATCATTTTGCCGGGCGGTATAACTAAATGGCTAAAGCGTAGGCATGGCAAGCCAAAGGTCATGGTCTCGATCCCCGACGAAGATAAAAAAAATATAAAGATTTTAATTCGATTGCTTAGCTCTAAAATAGTAGGTGTGTATTTGATCCCTCACCCGTAAAATGCCAGTCATAGTCTATTAATCAAAATTGGTGGCAAATGAAAGTCGTCCCGTGAAGACAACCCATTCATAGTTAATTCCTGTAATATTAAGGATGATGCGTGAATGTCGGGCTGCTGTCTAGGACGTTGGCGGAAAAATAATCTACATGCAGCTCTTACACATATTTAAAATTGTAAGCGTCATAGGATCCACAGATGAAAAACTTCAGAATCACTATCGACATCTGTCAGTATTCTCCTGTTTGTGCTTACATAAAAAATTCTAATGAAATGCGGTATAAAAAAGGTGGTTAACAATTTAAGTTTTGATCTGCATCCAATTACTTTTTTAGTGATCTAAGCCGCGCTTACAGTTTGCTAATGTCGTTATTGAAGTTAAAAGTTATGCCATTAAATTAATTGCATGATATTTGATTGATAAATATATGCAATTACAATAGTTAACTTTGTAAATAATATTCAAGTGCGAATATAAGAACGACTAAGTTAAGCTACTGTTATCATACACAGAAATAAACAACCATAGTCGTAACTTAAAATGATTGTAACTTATATGTTTAGTTTATATTATTTATCGCGTTTTTTTAAAGAGCATATTTGCGATACACTGAATGTATTCGGATGATATTAAAGAGTTTTTCCCAGTACCATAAGCTTTCATAGTCATCATTGTGCGATACAAGCGAAGATCTAACACGAAGGTGGAGCGGACTTGGAGAGAAAGAAGCTTCGGTGAATACCATCGTCTTATCTATGACGACGAGCTTTTTACCCAGGGGACTTGAGACTGGATATCTGGCAGACGAACGGGATTATTACCGACAAGTAACGTACTTTGTGGATAATATCGAACAGGGCTCGAGAAGAAAAACGATATTACACTTGCATATTTTCCTTATAACAAAACGACGATCATAATTACTAATACTTAAATTATTCCACACTCAAATATTACAACCATAATAATGTATGTACTCGTATTCCATCTAGAATATGTGTATTATAATACATACATCCAATTTTTTGTATGAGTTTAAAATTGAAAACAAAAGCATATGTTAATTCAAATATTTTATTCCATGAAAAAGGTTAAAGTTAAAATAATATACGAAATGTATGCGTATTAAGGTTGTCTTAAAATAAAAGTAGTGTTAATACATGTATATTAATATAGTATATGTTTTAATTTATGTTGGTAATGTGTACACTGTACAGTACAAAAAATTCCAGAGTTAAGAATTCATAAGTAAACATCAGTAGAGATTTTTTTGTTTAAGTCATTAAAAATAAATTAATTAGAATAAATAATTTAAATGTATGAATTAAATTTAATCAACTTTAATAATTCAATTAAAATAATATTTAGCTTTAAAAGCATGACTATTTTTATTTCTTAAAAATCAATATATTTAAAAACATTAAATTTCATTCAAAACGTCTTACTAGACGGAGAAGATGATTTAAATAAATCTATTCAAATGGAGTAACCTTAATTAAAAAAAATACTTTAAATTCAATGCGACGACCAAAAATTTTCTATCATTGCAGGTTTTAAATCTTTGCAGATTTTATACACGAGTAATAACTCTTTATTCTAGATTATTTATCAGCAATGGTTTATTTTTTGTACACATTTAGGTCAACTACTTTAAGTTATTACTAATTATTATTTTATCTAAATTATTAGTTTCAATACATTGAAGCATTAGATAAGAAAGTAATTAATTCGTAGAGTGGTTGCATGATTTAGGAGGTAATAATGACCTTAATATAATAATTAAATTTAATAGTAACGCTTAAAAATTGGGGTTGTTGTGAAGTTCTTTGGTTTAATTATTCAAATCTAAAACCAACACAATATAATGATAAAGTGCAGATAAAAGTAAAAATGAAACATATCAATCGAGAGGAAAGTAAAATAATGAAAACTTTGGAGGCGAAAAAAAAAACTCGGTTTAAGATATTGATTGTTTAAAAATATTTTGTTTTTATGTGAACACATACAGGAGAATACCGACAGATGGTGATAGTAATTCTGAAGTCTCATCTGTGGAATTATATGACGCTAACCATGGTGCATATGGCTAAGCGCTGCACGTGGAGTGTTGATCTGCCAACGTCATAGACTACAGCCCGAGTTTCACGCATCATCCTTATTATTACAGGAATTTACTATGAATGGGTAGTCTTCACGGGACGACTTTCGTCTGCTTACCCAAATTTTAATTAATAGGCTATGACTGGTATTTTAAGGGTGAGGGATCAAATTCACACCAACCGGGGGTATTTTAGAACTATCAAACGATTAAAAAACATTTTTTTCTCTATCGGAGATCGAACCCGCGACCTTTGTCTTGCAAAACAAACGCTTTGACCATTGAGTTATAACCGCTGGTTGCTAAAAAAACTAATTTATAATTATATGTATAATTTATAATTAGTTTTTTGTACGCTCGAGCACTGATATTGTGTATAAACATTTTTTCATCAAAAAAACTTCAATCAAGGAAGCGACTTCTTGTGGCCGGACTGGAGCTTCTCCTTACGCATTGTTAGCACAAAAGTTTCGTATCCCTTTCACTGGGAATGATGTTTCGATTTTTTCTCGTCTTTTTGTCCACTTTATGTGCGGGCATAAAGAAGAGTATGATTGTAACCTTTTGATAACGTTTGATGTCCCATTTTATTTGTCGAAAGAAATTATTTTTAGCGTCCAAAAAGAAATGCTTACAATTGCAGAGATTAAACTTTGTGTTTTATTATTGCTCCAGACGTATCACAAGTAGATATTATTATTAATTAAAAATACATATACTATACATAAAATTCTTTTTTCAACGCGTCTATCCAATCACAAAAATAACTGCAGAAGCGGGATGCGAACCGCGGACCTTGGAAACCAACTATGCCCAGGTATTCATACCGCTCAGCCAACTGGGCCATTGCTATGCCTAGACCGACTCGCGTTGAAACTAGTATTTATATCATTGTTATCATCGTACGATAGATGTCATATGATAGATGTAAAATAATATTCTAATAAAAATTAAAAAAATTCATATAGTAGATATTATATTTCAAAATTAAAAAACTTTAACAACAGTATTTAAATATTTTTTTAATTTAAAAAAATTACCTTCTCTTATCATATTCATATATGGAATATATGTTACCATTACGAAATTGCTGCCACTCTGTTTTCAGTCAGCATTGTTCATGCTTTATCCCAAGACATCTTTACACACGATGGTTCATTTATTAACATAAACATGGTATATTGAAGCTCAAGAACTATGAAATGGCGACAGCTGATGTATATGAGGCATATTTAGGGTGATTTGTTAATCCTTATTTTTAAGGAGATCGGATGATTAGCATGAGGCTATCTTAAGCCTTTCCCTTTTAGTCTTAATAATTTCTGCATTGTCAAGCCATTGTGAATGTTTGTCAAATTTTCGACAAACATTAAATGGCTGCATTGATTTGTGGTTTTTTGTAACAGTATCAATTCTGATACTTGATTACATAACTGAGATGTTTTTTTTTCTACTGAGAACGTCATTGTACGTGACAAGGTTTTTTAATTTTATTAATTTTTAAATATTTATAAAACACCTCATCTCAAAGACTTTGGTTTGATTAAATAATTTACGGCAATATATCAACGTTTTTTTTTTTTTAAATCATGTTCTATTCACAGCAAACAGCTACGGAAACTTTTTACTATTGACTTCAAAGTGTCACCCAATTCTTGAATTAAATTAGATATGTTCTTTCCTAAAGGTTCTTCTTGAATTTTGTTTTCTGATTTAAAAAACAACAGGCATTTCACCGCTTGAAACCAACGATTGCCAAAACGCCCCCCAAGCCAAATATTGTTTTTCACGTCTTTCAGTCCACTTTTTGCCAGCGGGTATAGCTCAATGGTCAAAGCGTTTGCTTCGCAAGCTAATGGTTGTGGTTTCGATCTCCGACGGCGATTGAAAAAAATATTTGTAATCGATTTCTGAGCTCTAAAATACTTAGAGCTTAACCATATGCACCATGGTAAGCGTCATAGAGTTCCACAGATGAGACTTCATAATTATTATCTGTCAGAATTATTCTGTATGTTTTTACGGTAAAAAAAACTTCTATCCAGATACGTTTTTCAGTCCAAACCATACTTACGTGGTCCGGTTACTTGCGAAACATACGCATTACACGCAGAAGCCTTCTATTTCATTTCCGGCGTCTTCAGTCGACATTAAATTGTGCGTGCGCCAGCGGAAACGGATATCTAATAATTTGTTTTCAGTTGAAGCGTCCGTGTAATAGTGGGGAGACATGCCGGCCGCGTGGGCTGATTTATTTGGCCCGCCCACTCGATCGGGGCTCGGACTCTGCACACACAGTATGAAAGCAGCCCTAGCAGAACTATGAAGAAGAGATTTATTCAAGTATACATTACACAGAATTCAAGATTATGATATAAATGATGAAAACGTAAGAAATACACGATGACATGATTTCATCTTTAATAAGAAGATAAGAATGCGGGGTTGTATCAGAGATATATAGCCATCCATTGTTTTTGATCCCAGTTGATACTCAATTTAGTACAACGGCAATGGCGCTCCTAAATGGCCTACCAGCTCACCTCGATCCTTTTCCTCTTTTATCGATGATATTGTTCTCCTAGATCTATTTGATCTTTGTGTCATCTTCTTCCTCTTTTATGATATTTTTATTTTGTATTCTCTTTTCTATGTATTGTATATTTATGTAAACTCTATGTTTCTTAATATTTGTACATTGGAACTTCGGTTCTGTGAAATAATTAAATATTGACAGTACTTTTAACACGTTTATCGCCACGTCACCCACCGGTGGCCGACACTGATTAATTACAATTACGCTGCGTCGGCGCAAGCACTCAAGTCACATAAGTTATTGAAATCGCGCGGTTGGTGAAAATAATGCGTCACAAATATACTGAATAATGATCTACATTTATGTAAGCGCTTCCAGAAGAACACAGCTGGTAGTCACTATGATACTGCATGAAAATGCTGTTTGTAGATTGATCATTGATCTTTGAAGAGTTTCAGATTGTTCAAAGAAGAAACACAAATATTAAGAGTGTTTTCAAAACAAAAACCATGACCTACGTGAAGTAATTTTTAAAGCATAGAGATTATGGTCGACACAAATTTACAGCTTTTCACATTAAAATGTCGCCAGAACTGTACATTGTACGTACTCGGAGGTACGATGCGTTTTTTATTATATTAATTTATTTTTATAAAAAAATGTATACAAATAAATAAAGCGTGGGTTTATTACAAATTATCACATAGTTATGCTATTCGCATTAATCAAAAATAAATATATGAGTCCATCTCATATCGGTCACTGTAACTGTGTGCGTTACCCCGACGATGTACTTGATGTTGTTCAACATCAAGGAACTGTGAGTTGCATGGTGACTTGAAACTGGTTAATAATCATGACAACTGAGCAGAAAGTTGTGATGACCATGTGATTATGGATATGGAAGAAAAATTTGTATATAATAATACATTTTACATTGTTATGTATCAGTCTTTAGTTTATATATTTCTTGATGATTATTGTTGGACATTTATTTCTATTCCACACTATTTGCTTATGTTTTGGATCAATGTTTCGCCGGCAATATTTTTCTACTCCCACGTTTCTTGCTCTATGTGTAGCACCTTATGCCGCCTTGTGCCGGCAAAAGAATATCAAAATATGAGGGAAACTTGCGCAAGTTGTAAATTTATAGTGACGTTATTATTTATTGCGAAGAGTTGGGTGATGTATTACTTAACCAAGAAAATCAAATCGTATCAGAGATTCGTTTTATATATTTTTAAGGAGATTTTATGTCGCAATGTGATTTATTGTGGCGTTTACTCTATGGAACTTTCACTTAAAGGTTCCGCTTACAAGCTTTTGTTGGTTTAGCACTATTTTTATCATTTCAATAAATAATATTTCAAGCAATCTTACTGATAGTAATAAAATTTGGAAAATAATGTTTATATTTAGTACTTAAAATAATTATATATTTTTTTTACTTAAGTCGAATTATTTTAAGCGCCAAAATATGGAATAATCACGATATAATTAAAAAGAAGTAATAAGCACGTATATTTTTGCAAATTATATTCGTTTTACAAAATAGTATTTTTTTATTCACTACAAAATTGTTTGAAATGTTTTATGACAATATTTTTTTTTTTCAAAAAAAAGGCATATCTTAAAGAGTAAAAATATTTTCCTTTTAAAAAAGATACTTAAAGTTTTTACGGAATGCAATTTATTGTCAACATACTTGTATAGCACATTAAATAGACCATAGCCAAACGCAACTTTGTTTCATTTGCGCTTAGCGATCTTTGGTTATAGCACATGGTCATCATTTCAGTTTAAAAGTACAAGAATATATAGCATACTATAAAATCGAAACGGCAACCGTTTCATTTTATATAAAGTTTAACGATGACAAAAATGTACATTTTCAATGAACGTTACAAGTAAAAATATTTAGTATTTCGGAAACAAAAATCAGCGACCTCACGCATATTTTCACGCAAGACTTAAATTAATTAATATCTCAATTATCTCATCATTTACTTCAGGTGAAGTTTCAGAAATATGTGCGTCTACAACATAAGAATTGCGTTTTGAAATTTTGCATTCCAGTTTTGTCACTGGCGTTCTGTAAATACATATACTTCATTTAAATAGTTTTTTTCTCTTTTGACATTATAGATGAAATAATTCTGACATGCTGCTTATTAAATTTTATATTTGTAAAGATACCATACAAAAACTATTGTATACAATCAATCGAGCTTGTTGACATGCAAACCTTGTTATATTTTATTTAATTTATTTTAAAAAGTATTTTTACGAAAAACTTCATACGTTACGAAGAAAAGTAGAAAGATACAAATACATTCAGTGAAACAATTCGTCTGTACAAGAAACTATTGCAGCGATTAGATCGCGGATGCTTTTATCTCATTTATTCCAATGACAACATTCTGGTTAAATGGTCTTCTACATAACAACTCGCGATGCAATGAAACCCCTGAACGTCTTCCTTTTTGCCCATTTGGAGTATCGTTTGGTTGGAGTCTGAGCTAATTCAATTGAAGGCAGTGGATAAAGCAAAAAAAACTAAAGGTCTAAATGTGACCATTCATATCTTCCGCTTATCAGCGAATACATTTTTGAAGGCTCTTTATACGACAAGGATTGTATTTCACGGGTCGTTTGTGACAGAGTGTATTTTACGTTTTAGTTGAATTTATAAAGGTAAAATGTACAATAAAATAATAAATAAATGTATTATCAAATACAATTCGAGAAAATTAATTTTAGTTACCATTTGTTCGTTGAGAAGTAAACTCCTTTTTTCAACTAGACTTAAGCATAAAAGATTAACTTGTGGTACTCTGATTATTTGACTAATTAATCTGGTTTCCAAGTCTTCTAAGCCTTCTAAGCCTTCTAAGCCTTCTAAGCGGTTATACTAGCTTTTAATGAATTTCCATGATTCGAAGTCTTGAAGAAAAGTACAAAATATGAAGATGGACTTGTATTAGACATGTTCTTTGGATATTATTAAAGAGCTAGAATTACAGGCGCCAAGGAAGACCTCACATAAGACAATAACCATGGCGGCTAACAGAGCTTTGTGGTGAAAATTTGTTGCCCAGTTATGCTCCAGATGGTGGAACGGATATAGTAGATGATAGAATCCATTATTACGCATTTGAATTGAAAAATCAACAATCTGCGTCATTAAAATGTTATTTACGTCTTTGGGCTTAACAAATAAAACATTTTTGTACCAACAGATCCAAGCTTAAAACTAAATAAAAATATATTGAATAAGGTTCATTCCATTAATATTTAAAATTAAATATATTATTACACAGCTTTCAAAATAATTATTAAAAAATATGTATTCGTTTATTATTGAAAACATTATTTAAATTAACTTGAACAGACAGTAAATAATCAGACGTGGAGATTATAGCAGTGAACAATAAATCGAAAAGAAGGAGAAGAAAAATCACTCCTTGAAAAAAGGAAAAAAAACAAGCCGAAAAGGTTGTTTTTTAGTATTCTGCTTTGTGGTTAACGACCAGAGTTCAATTTATTCGAAACCGAAGTATTTTCAGTCAAGTATTTCCGTTCAGGTTGGTCTTTTGTTCTTGTGTTGTTTGCCTGATACGTTTCAATTTCTTGGTTCGCTCAAAGCTCTGTGTAGGCTGAAAGAAAAACACGAATTGATCGAACGCTGTACTCGTAATGTTCACTTCCACTAAATAACGATTTTTATCTCTATATACAGGACGATTTAAACGTTATTCAACAAAATATTTATTAAAAATGATTTTGTTATCTACTTTGTTTGAACATATAAATAATATAATTCGATAATAAAAGATATTTAAATTGTGGAAGAAATTATTAACAAGCTTTCGTACTAGACTTATTTAGTCATTTATTTTAATAAGAATATAGCATAATATCAATAAGGTGAGGATTAGTAACCTTAAGTGACATTATCCTTAGCAAGTCATGTCTAGAGCTCTTTACAGTATCCAATGCAAGAGAACACTGGATTTGAAGTTGTAGTATTGGAGGCAAATTTGGACGTTTGTTTATCAGAAGGAGACTAAAAAAGTTTTTCAAATCAAACCCAAAAAATGAACAACTTATTAAAATTAGTATTGATCCCAAGCTGCTCCTTTTCAACTGTTGAAAAACAAGGGTACTTATTAGTAAATTTTTTTAAATATATCTCATTGTTATCAGGCGTATTATAAAAATGAGATTTACCGGCGGATATAGCTCAATGTTCAAAGCAATTGCTTTGCAAGCCAAAAGTCGTAGGTTCGATTCGAGATTTTTATTCGATTTCTGAGCTGTAAAATATTTATGGTGTGAATTTGATCCCTCACTCGTAAATTTCCAGTTAAAGCATATTAATTAAAATGGTGGTTGACGAAAGTCGTCCCGTGAAGACCACCCATTTATAGGAAATTCCTGTAATAATATTGATGATGCGTGAATCTCGGGCTGTAGTCTATGACGACGGCAGATCAATTCTTCACATGCAGCGCTAAGCCATATACACGATGGTTAGAGTCATAGAATTCCACAGATGAGACTTCAGAATCACTCTCACCATCTGACGGTATTCTCCTGTATGTTTTTACATAAAAAATGAGTACAATATGATTTTATGCTATATTCAATTTGTTTTTTTTTTAACTTTTTTTAAAAATCAACCTTTCTTTAACCATTATGTTAGTTTCGATAAAAATGTAGATTATGATGCTGATTGGAGGTGAAAAACGTACAACTGACCATCTAGAGCAGAGCTCCGCAACCTTTTCTCATCTACGGCACACCAAAGTACTTCTTTGGATTCTACGGCACACCAAAGTTCTCACCTTGAATACCGCGGCACACCAAAAGCCAAAAATATGTATTCATTTGATAAATTTCCCTTCTTTTAATTTCATTTAGAACTTAATAAAGCGATTACCTCGTTGTATGCCTACATCAATAGGCGATAGGCGCTGGGAGCTTGAGGACCGTTGTAAAATTATTTATTTATAATATTGCCTTATTTGATCGCGGCACTCCTGTATCGGCTTACGGCACACCAGTGTGTCGCGGCACACCGGTTGCGGAGCACTGATCTAGAGCACGGGTCGTCAACCTGGTCCGTACCGCCCACTAGTGGGCGATACGAGCTTCCGTGGTGGGCGGTGGGCGATTTTTGTAGATTTACAAATCTCCTACATTCCTTCTAGAATTTTTTACACCCATATACTGAATTGAAATATAGCGAGGTTGGCGGTAGGGAAATTTTACCATGAAAAATGGGCAAAAGTGGGCGCTAGGCATAAAAAGATTGAAGACCCATCTAGAGGCTTGTATCTAGTCAATTACATAATATCCTAAAATTAATGCGAAACACATTTGTTTTTGTCTAAGGTGTTTTAATTTAACACCTAAAGGTAAGCTTTACGCAATGATTAACATCAAGTTATAAATATGTTTATTTATATATTTATGAGGTGAATAACATAAATACTGAATCATTGACGCTTTTCAAGTACGGCACGTGTCTGTGTTACACCACGCGTGGCTAAGGGTCATTGATCCTATCCACTTGCTTAGACGTATTTTTTAAGTACGGCGGGTATAGCTCAGTGGTCAAAGCGTTCGCTTTGCAAATCAAAGGTCGTGGGTTCGATCCCCGACGGAGATTAAAAACTTAACTTTAAAATACCCAGGTTTGTATGAATTTGATTTCTCACCAGTAAAATGGCAGTCATAGCCTATTAATTAAAATTAGTGGTAGACGAAAGTCGTTCCATGAAGACCACCCATTCATAGTATATTCCTGTAATAATAAGGATGATGCGTGAATCTCGGGCTGTTGTCTATGACGTTGGCGGATCAACACTCCACATGCAGCGCTTAGCCATTTGCACTTTGCTAAAGAGTCATAGAATTCCACAGATGAGACTTCAGAATTACTATCACCCTCTGTCGGTATTCTCCTGTATGTGTTTATATAAAAAAAAAAAAATATTACGGCTATGGTAGTTGAAATTTGTATGAAATTATGAAGGATGAAAGTGGAGCTGACTGGTAAGAGTTTACTGTACGATATTACTGTACTATTACTGTACGCAAGAGAGTTGAAGCTATTTCATAACTCGCGTTTCTAGAAAGACGTTGAAAACGATACATGAAGAATGTACTCTGTGGAGCTTTGGAATCTAGAGCTGACTCGATACAAGATATGAATCATGGTAGCTAGCACAACTGTAGGGCAGAGTTTTGGGCCTTACTTTTTTAAATTAGTGTACGAATAAGGATGAAGAAGATCTCTATTTACTTATGATTCTTATATACTAAGATAAACTGATTCTCTCTGATGATATTTCACTGAACGACTACCTTAATCGTCGTTTCAGCTTAATAAAGGATGTGTATATATTAGTTAATATTCTCTTCTCTAATTAAAGGTTGTTATTCAGTCGCGTGGTGGCAGGATGAGGAGCAGATTAACAACACAAATACTTTTTATGAAGCGCATTTAAATATATATTTCGATAACTTTACACACTTCTGGCCCGGACCACAGCATTCAGATCGGGCCAAAATACAATGCGATGTTGCCGCCGTCGGCTCACGATTGCACGCGCTCGTGACGGGCTGTCACTCAGCGCCACAAGTGACCATCTATATAACTTACGTCACACCCGTGACCAGACTTGTCCGAAATGCCAATATGGCGACACACACATGTACAACAAGCGAACAGAAATTAGAGACGAAAGATTGTAAATCGAGGTTTTCGGTACTAGTCCGAAAGGATTATATCATGCTGATATCATAATATAACAGTTGTTTTAGATATATATATAATCGGACTAAGAAAGAATTGAAATAGCAAGATTGGAGATGTATTTTTTTCTTGTTTATTCTATTTTGTACTTTAAGTTTTATGTTATGGAATCCGCTTGGTGAAAACCTTCCCTGTCCCGTCCTGCTTTTGGAGACCCAGATGAGGACCCGCTACTGGACGCACGCAAAAAGCTACTTGTTAGAGAAGGCTGAAGGCCTTCCCGTGATTCTAGGTGCATCAGTTAGATGTCAAATAGACCTCAGTCTAAGACTGCGAAGTTAGTATACTACAGCGGGTCTCGAATTGCCTTCTTTGGTAACACGTTGCTAACCACGAAATATGTGGGAATGGAATGACAAATCTGTCACCCCGTATGTTTATTGAGCACGTGCGTATATATATGATATATTGAAAACATTACAACACAAAGAGAAATCCCGCAGAGGGTTCCTCCCCTAACATCTATATAATTTTATTGTTTTTCTTTTTTAAAAATAGGGCATTGAAATGTTTTTATTTGATTTCGCTTACCTACCTCAAGGTATGATGATTCAAGTAATTTTGTAAAACTCGACTAAAAATGATATGATTTATACAGAATCACGTAATAATAATTAAATGCGAGATGTTTTTGGCAATGCAAATATTATTTTAAAAGATAATATCTGTTTTTTGTTAAAAACTATGTACTATTCCAAATTTTATAATTATATATGTGCGATCTATATAACTAACGTCACACCTGTGACCGAACTTGTCCAAAATGCCAATATGGCGACAAATACATGTACGACAAGCAAAAAATATAATTATATATTGTATGCAATATGCACAATACGATATTTGATGGAACCAATAGATGATTGGAAGACGTGGAAGAAGATGTATTTTAAAACACATCCTACTATATATATAATTGTGTCAGAAACAACATAGTCAGATCCTGTCTTCCCAGAAGTGGGCGATGTCGATGGCGTTACTCCCGGCCATTATCAATTTTTTCTGGGTGCAGCCACTCGAACATAGTGCACACTCCAGAAGGTGTGACGTGATGAGTCTTCTCCACGCCGTAGTCACATTCATTCGGTCCGCTGTAAAACTATCATTTGTTTCATCGTCTTGCATACTTTGGTCCGAAGTCTGTTAAGGGACTTTTATATTCCACCCCTGGTCGTGTCCAGGGGCTAGGTCCTCTTTCGGGGCAATCCAACATCCTACTAATAAAAATATTATACATAAGATAAACCTTTCCAATTTTTTTTTTTACAAGCCTTTAAATTTATTGGTGACCACATACACCATTAAATTCAATTTAAAAGAGTCAAATAATCCACGGTAATATTTTCAATTCAATCTTTTGAATCATTTTTCATGACTTTATAAAAGTAAAAAGGTTTATTTTAATTCGTTTTACAACATATGTTCTCGTCTTTATTTATCGCAAGAATTTTCAATATATTATTATTGGCATTAATTCGGGATCCCTTCAGGGGTGGGAAGTCTTCAGGATTCTTACACGAGGAACATTTGTAATATGTCTGAAAGTTTTCGCACAAAAAAGGCCGGATGATTGAACTATGACTGTTATTTCACTTTCAAAGCAAAGTTTATCCAAATACTGGGTTAAGAGAAATTGTGCGAAATCGACCTTAGACTATCACAGCTCAACTATTTACAGTATACGCACTCGTTATTTGTTTTTTATACGCATAGGAAAACACTTAAAGTGGGAAATAAAGTGATATTTTCAGAAGGTTGTAAGTGCATTTATTTTAAGTGTAGATCCCATACATTTGACTAGAATCAATTCAAATTTGCTCACTCATTAAAGAGGTAAGAATTTTATACCATGTTTTAATATGGATCACAGTGAACACTGTTTCACTTGATGGAAGACTGCAGTTTCGCTATCTATGAAAGTTTCTTCAGTTCCAATGTGCACAAACGTACTCACACAAACTTACTTGCACGTTTGTTCACATTGAAACTAAAGAAGCTTTCATAGATAGCGAAACTGCAGTCTTCCATCAAGTTACGATTATTGTGTATGCAAAAAGTGTTATACGTATGGTTTTATATATTTTTTAAATACATGAGCCGTACATACGGTATTTAAAGCTATGATACATTTTATAAACGTCTTAAAAGAACCAATGAATTCTTCCTTTCAAAACTGCAAAACTTTCAATGCGAGGAAGAAATGTTAATTCAATTTTTTCAATTATTTATGAAATATTTAGTAAAACACGTAACTGCTTGTATTTTAGAAGAGTTCTTTAACCTCTCTGTCATATAATTTTGGTTCGGCTGCCGTATGGAAGTCTCGTTTCCAGTAGTTTTATACCAACACAACCTCCGCGTACCACACTGCTGAAACGAAGGAATCGACTGAAATTGGATTTGTAACATTTTGTGTAATATTTCTTTTTCTTTGTATGTGGTTTTTGAAGCACGTACTAGTATCTCCCGGCCACCGAGCCAAGGTATTTTTGCTATTTCTGTATTATCATATAATATGTTGTGCAAGTAATGAAAAATTTGGCTGATGTTACAATATTTGACATATTGCATAAATGATATATTGTCATCTTTATATAGAAAACTTGAAAAGTAAATAATAAAAAATCAACATGACAAACTTCGCCGAACCACTATTATATTTTATAAAATATTATTTTTCGTCTATTAATTTTAGTGACATCACACCTTCTTCTAGACGAACTGTAAACCGTTAATAATATTTTCAGTAATATGTAAACATATAAATATATATATATACATATATATGTATATATATACATATATATGTATATATATATATATATATATATATATATATATATATATATATAAATATAAATATATATATGTATGGCTTAACGCTGCATGTGGAGTGTTGATCCGCCAACGTCATAGACTACAGCTCGAGATTCACGCATCATCCTTTATTATTACAGGAATTTACTATGATTGGGTGGTCTTCACGGGACGAATTTCGTCTACCACCAATTTAAATTAATAGCCTATGACTAACATTTTACGGGTGATAGATCAAATTCACACCAACCGGGGATATTTAAAAGCTCAGAAATCGATTAAAAATCCTTTTTTTTTTAATCTCCGCTGGGGTTGGAACCCACGACCTTTGGCTTGCAAAGCAAACGCTTTGACCATTGAGCTATGAACACCGGCATAGATTAGAATATTGAAAAAATAAAATAATATTCTTATCAATATTTAATCCATATAATCTATAGTATTAGATATTTAATGAAAGCCTAATTTAAAATATTAATTATTATTGAAAGTATGAAATGTGAACGAATATTTGTACTATCATCATCATAAGCCTGTCTTTTTCCACTGTTGAACGTTAGCCTCCCGCATGAGTCTTCATCCTCCTCGATCCTCCGCCTTCCGCATCCAGGTTATTGTATTCTCCTGCTATTCTTCTTATGTCGTCAGTATTGAAAGGGATCGGCCAATGCTTCGTTTGCCAGTTCTTGGGCGCCATTCCAATACTTTTCTTTCCCATCGACCGTCGTCTCTTCGACAGATATGTCCTGCCCATTGCCCCTTGAGTTTGCCTATTCATTGGGTGGCATCCACTACTTGAGCTCTTCTGTGTATTTCCTCGTTTTGAATTCTATCTTGTAGCGACACTCCAAGCATGGATCTCTCCATAGCACGCTGGGTGATCTTTATTTTATGGGTAAGACTTGCTGTTAGATTCCACGTCTATGCGCCATAGTTTAATACAGAGAGGATGCATTGGTTAAGCTCCTTAGTTTTAAGACATTACGGAATGTTCGCTTTAAAAATGTACTTTAGTTGTCCAAATGCTGCCTATCGTGGTTGTATCCGCCTGTCGATTTATTTTTGGAAGTTAATTCGTTCTAGTTGAATAATTTGTCCCAGATAGGTTTAGTCCATAAATATTTATATTTGTTATATGTAAACAAAACTTTTTAAAATGATATAAAAATATCCGTATACATGTTTATTTTGCATGAAAAGAAAAATGTTATATATTTTAAGCATCAGATGTTTCAGAAAGCCACACTGTAGATTTTTAAGAGAAGAAAAAGGTAAAAAAAAAGTTTGAATATTCCATGTTTAGCAGCAAGAATTACCAGCTCTGGTGCAGTTTCTCGGATTATTTATTTACAAGTCGGATACTCAGTCCATACCAGCGGTTCTAAAAGAGCACTTTGATATGTACTTTAATAAATACAAAGTTTTAAAAATCTTTTCATACCACGCAATCTAAAAAAGTATTAGTTTTCTCACAGGTACCAACTGTGTATGCGTATTTAAATACAAAATATATCCATATATGAATAAAAAAATGTTTGGATTGCTTGCGGCCGGTAATCACGGATAAAATAAACGATGAATTAACTCAAAAGTATTTCGCAGAACATTGAATTTTATATGAAAAGTGTTATTTTTTCGGAAGTTACAACGAACACGGAATATTATAAGTGTTGTTATAAAAAAATTCCGTCACAAAGTTGTCAACCAACATGTTCATCCCATTCCATATCAGCTCTGTAAACCAGATTTCCACCGAGTACATTATATGCATTGTTCCCAATTGCATTCCAGGACGGAGAGAGCTCGCAGGCTTGAAGAAAATGCCGCTGTAGTTGATTTATACGAGTATAAAACTCAAGGGGTTAACCGTACCATTGAGTCTGCTTGTTGATCCAGAGGTGCTTGATCTGATGGGTGTCAAACATTCCATATCCCCTCCAGGCAGTGTTCTCTCGTTCTTATCATGATTTTAATAAGTCTTTTCGGAGAAACACATTTTGCTGGTATTTACCATGTGAAATGACAATAAAAAGGTTTGCCACATTTTAATAGGGCTTACTTACAAAAAAAAATCCAAAGCGTGGCCGGGTTCAGACAGTCTTCATTAGCCTCACCATTTCCCATCATCTGGGGTCAGCTCTCCTTGTGCAAATTCGCCATGTCTGTCAGTCCTGCGTTGAATTCTCGGTCAAGCCCAGAGTTTTTAGATCCTTGTCTACAGTTGCAGTCCAGGATGCCTGTGGTCTTCCAGGTCTACTTCTCAGCTTGGGTATGTTGAGAGCTTTCTTCACCATGTGATCCTCATCTTTTCGTGTCACATGCTCATACCATCTTAGGCGGTTTTCCCATATCTTTTCAGGTATGGGGGCCACCAGAAACGAACCCCGAATATGCTCATTTCAAACTCTGTCCACTCTAGTCACACCGCCCACCCACCTCAGCATCTTCATCTCTGCCTCGTGAATCCTATCCAAGTCACGTTTCACGGGGTCCAACACTCCGATGCGTAGAGCATAGCTGGTCTTACAGCAGTTTTGTAGATTTTACCTTTGGTCCTAACTAGAAACTTGCTATCACACAAAACCCCAGACAGAGACCTCCATTTTAGCCATCCTGTGTTTATTCTATGCTCCACGTCTATTCAGTTTTAGCGTCTAAATATATTAGAGCCAAGATATTTAAAAGTATCAACCTCTTTTACGAGTGTATTTTGCACTGGGTTCAGATAGTAATTCGCAATTATTATTTTGTTACCAAATCAAAACATCACACAGCACAAAATAAATTATTTCGACAGTCCGAAAGTTATTATTAGATCTTTCAAGATATTAATACACATCACGGATGCTTAATGCCAATCTGTATGTAGCCCGTCTTTCAGATTAGACCCTCGATTCGGATCTAATGTAATTAATAAGAGATTGATGGTGATCGTGGTTGGGAAGTCGATGGGCGGGAGAGTCACCGCCGCCCTGCCCAGTTTCCAAGACCCAAACAAGCGTCTTCGGACCACCGCCCAACGTGTTTTTATTTATTTCCTCACCGCGCGTTCCTGGGAGCTTGTAGTATAACAGTTGAAACTGATGAATTATTCATCTACCCGGCTCATACATAGAAGGATTTTTGTCGATTTTTTTATGCTGAGAAAACATGGGCGCATATCTTTTTTAAACAAATAGTTACAACATATTTGAGAACATACATCGTAAAACATTTTGATTACAGCTTTGCAACTCATGTGTTACATACTTAAGAAAATTAAGTATGATATCTGAATATAAAATTGATTTTTTATTTAATAGAATATGGGAGTATGTCAAAGAAGAATAATTAAAATCACTGAAAATAGGTACAAGGTATTATTATTTCAGGCAAATGTGAAACAAATTCAAATGGAAAACATAACTTAAGGGACTATTGTTTTTTTAAGTATATATTTATCTTTTTTTATGAAAGAACATCACTAAGTTATAGGCATAAACATTGTATAGTTAATTTACATGACAGAAATAAGTCAAAATTTCATACCAATTAAAATAAAATTATAACTGCATTAACGGTGGGAAAAGCTCAGTGGTTAAAGCGTTTGCTTGGCAAGCCAAAGATCGTGGGTTTAATACCCAACGGGGATTAAAAAAAAAATTGATTTCTGAGGTCTAATATACCCCCGGTTGGTGTGAATTTGAGCCCTCACCTGTAAAATGCCAGCTTATTAATTAAAATTTCTGATAGATGAAAGTCGTCCCGGGAGTGTTGATCCGCCAACGTCATAGACTACAGCCCGAGATTCACGCATCATCCTTATTATTACAGGAATTTACTGTGAATGACTTTCGTCTACCAAAAATTTTAAATAATAGGCTATGACTGGCATTTTACGGGTGAAGGATCCAATTCACACCAACCGGGGGTATTTTAGAGCACAGAAATCGATTGAAAATCCTTTTTTTTAATCTCCGTCGGGAATCGAACCCACGACTTTTGGCTTACAAAGCAAACGCATTGACCATTAAGCTTTACCCGCCGGTAAATGATGAATAGATATATTTACAATATTATTTATTATTATACAAGTACATACTTAAAGTTGATATTCAACTGGGACATACTCACATGTCTATCTGTAATTTATGTTAAAATATTCAATTCCATAATAAAATGTTAAAGCATTTTATTTTGAACCTAACCATGAAGTCAAAGATCTTATATTTCAAGCTTACGACTCGCTGAATCCAGTTGCGATATCTTCTTCGTAGTTTTCCGCTCAAAATAGAAAATGTCCGTATAGAATCAACACTTTAAATTGAGCGTATATTTTTCTTTATTTAAGATATTACACAAAGATATGTATCATGCTGAAAAAAATACATGTCTTTAAATGTACATTTTAAAGATATTGTCTTCTTTGGTAAATCAGTTTTCATTAGTGGCTTTTACCAGTAAACTTAATAATGATCAGTATAAGTTAATGGCAATATACACAAACAGGCGTTGAGATTTAGATTTTCATAATGAAATATTCCATTGTATCTTTATTAAAGCCTAGGTGGGATGCATTATATACGGTAATAAGAAGAGGGGCTGGAACCTCTTAGAATATAAGCCAAGTAGGGGTTTGAAAAAAAATACGTTAAATATTAAAATAAAAAAGTACAAATAATTGCTTGCAAAGAAAGTCTATAACTTGCTAAATCATGTAAATAATTATTCATCAAAAAAATAAACACTTAGTAAAGGAGTACAATTTATAAATTTGCTTATTAAATGTTTTTATGTTACTTAGATGATCGTAATAAGGTTGTATTTATATTATGCAAGCAAGTATATGCCAGAAGTAGAATTTAAATTTGAAATTCCTTAAAAAAAGTTTTTTTTCTCGATTTTTGCTCCAATAATGTTTTTAAATTCTTCTTCGTTTCTAGCACTACATATTACGCAGCTATTATTTCACATTTTCATACACGCTCGATATTTTTCCAGTTCTGATACTAGGCGTATACTTCATTTTCTTTAAATATGTAAACACTTGTAACACATGAATTGTTTTATATTAACAACATTCTACTTTGTGTATTGTGATGGACGCTCAATGCAAAATGTTTTTGGAATGAAATTTTAGTTATATCTTATGTTTATAAATTTGTTGTAATTTTTTTTAATACAGATATGCTATCCTTGTATCGTGTATCAATAGTTCAGTTCAGGAGCTAAGGATCTTAATATTTAAATTATTTAGTCTTTAAGGTCGTCGGCAACTATACATATAATTTACGAGCTTTACTAGGCAGGCTGACAAGAAATAAGCCGAGGACTATCACGAGTTTTATGTCGGCAGTTCGTGACGACCATACGCTCCAGTTAGAAGAACTTACATGAAAATTACGCCTTTGTTCTTCCACATTTCTTTTTAATTAAAACAAAAAGATTTTATCATTTTATCAATTGCATTAAATTATTTGAAGCGATGATATTACAATGAAACTGTGATAATCGTGGAATGCATAATTAACACGTGTTTTATTCATAAAAATATATTAAAGTACTTGCAGGTAGATTTAAAAAATAATGTTTGTTTCTACAAAACATTTTTTTAGCTGACTTGGTTAAAAGATGAGCTTTAATTCCCACGGCAAGGGTTCGAAATCCCTGTGAGGGGCTGTTAAATCTCAGTGGGGTGTAGTACTTATGTGCCTGTAAACTTTTCATGTTGAGGGAGCTTATTATGATAAAGTTAAATTATCTCATCTCAGCAAACTTATCAAATTACGTTTGATAGACATTTAATGCTTTTTGTTAGGCCGGGCCATATAATTATATTATACCGAGAAAGTACCGCTCTCCTCGTACAAATTTGATCATTGCCATGTTGTTTAATTTTTAACGTTAGTTTCAGCACAACAGAGCGTTACATTTTGTGAGTAATTAAAACCGTAGGAGAGGTGAAATGTTAATTGGGTAACCACTTAAGATAGTCGTTCCGTTTGGTCATTTCAAAATTATCAGAGAAAAAGATTTCACAGTCAAAGCTTCGCAGTAACCATATGTTTTTCTAAATAAGTAATGAATATTCCTTTTTGTATAGCAAATAGTTTCCAGAAATTACCACTTTCTGTCACCTGGCATAATCCTTGCATAGCACTCAAAGCTCTGTGGAGTAAGGATATTAGAGCGTTGCTTGGGCGTATTTAGACGTACTCGTATGTTTCTCAGAAAGTTATTCTTTCTAATAAAAGCTTATGTCAAATATAAAATTTGTAATATAATTATATCAGCTCGATGTACCCCTTGCATGTTGGTACTAAAAAGCCTTGACATACGATCTTTCGTCGCTTATTTTTGTACGCTCTTCGTACACGCATAAATAAAATTGTTATTAAATATATTATTAATAAGAAAAGGCGTTGTGTCGCCATTTTGCTTTCTGTGACAGTAGATCGGAGGGCGCTGTACGTGTGACAGCGCGCTTCTGACACTTTCGGCTCGAGTCTCGACGGAGGTAGATCATTCAATGTTTGTGGCTTGAGCCGAATAGAAAAGTTGGTAATCTATTGTCTTAAATAAATTACAATTTGCTTCTAAAAAAGTTCTTGTTGTTTGCGACTTGCTCCGCGTCACTCTCCACGCATCCAAATGACTATCCTGGTGACGTGAAATCGTTCCTTAGATAAACGGAGATGTCAATAATAAATCAATATAATGTAATCAAATTTTTAAATGAAAACGCTACATTTTAAGAAAAAAGTTACAAAAATCGTACAAACTACATTTTTGTTGTTAGAAATACACGAGGAGGTTCACTAAGTATTAATATTAAAATGTTAAGTACTTTTATGAAAAGCACTATGAATATTATTATATAGAATTGAAATTTCAGAATCTATGCCAACAAAACCAACTGTGCGACACTTCAACGATAAAAATTAATCATCTGTGTATGAAATGAAATAAAAAGAAATGTAAAAAATGAGTGTGAAGAATGGAATACATTTATTTCAATATGAATGTATCTGTGCCAAAACAATAATGTGCATTTGGCAACGATCGTCGAATATTATGTGAATAATTCATTGAACTAAAAAATGCCTTCTCTACAAAGCTGTTGCTTAATAATAAAAATGTGGAATAATTCGTTATTTTTTTGGTATTTTTAAATTCCACTAACAGTTATCAAAAAAATTACATGATAAGTTACATGATAATTTTGATAAAACCACTTTAATGCTTGTACCACTAAATAAATATGACAATAGAAAATTAATATATTAGTTATTACTGCATTAGTCCTTTTTGGCTCAGTTGAATGTTTGTCACAAATGTAGGGCAAGGAATCGATTACGCCATCTAAAAGCTTCTTGGCAAGCGTTTCAGTTGGTTTCTAACTCAACTAAATTTTCAGTTAATGTTTTTTATAAGTGATTTTGAAATATTGGAAATTTTGATTTATGTAAAAGAAAATAGCTGCTTTCTTAAAAATGTATCTCTGTATGATAACGATGGTTTTTGTTGGAATAAAATATAGAAAACCATTAGGATGTATATTCTCATTTATTATTATTAATGTGACCTTTTTTTACGTATATTTATTTTATTACGTACTATTTTTGGAAACCTAGAATTATCTATTTAGACGAAATAGTTTTCGTTTCTGTTAGTAATATAACTCATTCATCCAAGATGAAAATTAAGTAAGCCAGCATTATTTTTGCTAATATTTATTTAGACATACAAAAAGGTAATGTGCTTAGTCTTAAATAAAATCGAAATATATGGCTTTGCAAATGATTTCAAAATATTTTTATGTAAACATTAAGAGAATTACATTTCTTCGTTCTCTGTTTCATTAAAGTACCTTACCTTACTCGACAACTGTAACGTATTTTTGTATAGGTATAACTTAATATTTGACAATTACTGTAACCCGTAGAATCATCAGTGGACTTTTATTTACTACAAGCATTTCTCAATTATTCCGCTCGATATTCATCTTTTATCCATCGAAATTGTATTAAGGTCTTCAAAAAGTTGTATTTTGGCTATCAATAATTTTGAACATTATTTGTTTTCGCATGCGCATATTTAAATGGATGCAGAAGGCAGAGGATTGAAGAAGATGGAGACTCGTGAAAACGTTCAACAGTGGACGGATGTAGGCTGATGATATTTAAATAACGACGCATGCGCAGTTAGTAAAGCTCATGCGCAGTTAGTAAAGCGCATGCGCAGTTAGTAAAGCGTAATTGCAGATCAAAATATTCTTAAATCATTCATTATATACATTTAAAATCACATTATAATAAAATTAAACTATTACCCACTCAATATCTTAACATTAGTTGCTCAAAATAAACTGTTACAAAGTGCAATAGTATGGATTATCATACTGAATGCTTTAAAAGTATTTATTTTTATAGCATTATAGTGGTACAATATTTATGTACTAGAATACAAAGAGCCTATATATACTTTTCATGACTTATTTTTTATTCTTTGAAATAATACATATTTATTATCTTATTGCTGGTATCTAAGATTAAAGTTATACAGCCGGACATACACTTGAAGGACGGGCTTATTTTACCCTTGACTTGATAAAGCACAACAAAAATTCAAACGTTTCATCCTTTTTTACGATTCGTTTTCCGAAGAATAATTTTCCGGCGACTAGATTTGTGTGTATTGTACAAATAAATAAGAGATGTGTATTCTGTATTTACATTGCTAATGTGCTTTCATAAACTTGTTCCGTTCCGATATAATATTTCAAAAATGTGGCCCATAAACAACGCATTTCGAGAATATTTCTCGGAACAACGCAGCTGAAACACGTCATGCACAGACCGCTTTCTTTGCAGGAAATAAATTATGCATGAAAAAAGTTGATGCCGTCAGGACTAGTACCCGACCGCGAGGTTTTCAGTACTATACAGTCGTAACCTGAAGTTAAGCAAAAATTGAGACTGCCAAAAATCAAAAATCACTTCCATGCTTCAGTCAATCAAGTAGCAAAAGTTTTCCTGATTAGAACATATATGGACCTTTCTATTACGGTGCTAAAATAAAAACGCGCGTTCCGGTGTTAGGTAGTCAGTACACAATCAAAAATCAGCGAGAAAATAGAAATCCGAAAAATAAGAACATTCCTAATCCATTAATTAATTATAATTGTAGTCAAAAGTTATAATAATTGGAATTTATTGGTTGAAAACATTAAAAAACCGTCGAGCAACGCTCATGAAACGGACATAAGTCTACTCTAGTTTCAAGCTCTAGAGCTACTGCCGCTAGTCGTGGTAGTAGAGGTATGAAAGAGTAAGATGCGAATATAATGTTGCATTTCCTGCACATCATTGAGACCCAAGGTCAAGGCAGTCACACCGCGAATTTGTTTTTGATATTCACAAAATACCTCCAATGTACCTGAAAAGTTCTGATTATTATTAATATTATTTTTTAAATCAATGCGTAAATATATATGGAGGAATACCTTAAATCTTAATCTTGTATTTATTATATTTAAGAAATATCATACAAAGGTGTAATCTCCTTCTTTTACTCCCATGAGATCTATCGCGCTTCATTATTTTTTAAGCTTCATCTCGATACATTTGTGACAAACCTCGGCATTCCGGTATGTGAATAAACAGAGCTCAACCAAATTTTTATTAAAGTTAATAAGTTAATAAGTTAAATATCGTATTTGCTGCCTTACATACAAGAGCATGATTAGGAATATGGTTGTTGTCTCCATGGTTCTCGCCTATCCTGTTTTCCGTAGCTCCGTATATTCTTTGTTAAGTTCCCGAGGGCCTTTCAAGACGACACAAGTCCAGGAATTTGAAGAGAAGGCACATGTAGCATTAAGGTTATCAACTGCCAATACTACAACTTCTCGGATTCATCACCCGCCAGGCTAGTCAATTTCATAACCCTCTAATTTTTCATACTCTCTATTCTTCACTCGTTTTATCTGTTCTGGAATATGGAAGCTTAGTTTGGAATTCCAATAAATCCAAACACATTTTCATGCTCGAAAAAATTCATAAAAAATTTCTTCGACGTCTTTATTTTTATATTTACGGCAACTATCCATTCAATTAATTTAATTCCGAACATTACCCAACTCTTTTTCTTCTAGGGATGCTTTCTTTCCATTCGCTAGAGTCCCGGAGGAAAATTGCTGCACTCAAACATTCATTCCTTCTTCTTCGCGGTTCAATTCACAACCCTGGGATTCTTGAATGTTTTAACTTCTATGTTCCAGATAAGTACACCCGTGCTCGTAGCCATCCATTGTTTTTGATCCCAGTCGAGGCTTGTGGAGCTTCAAGCACTCAATTTGGTTCAACGGCAATGTCGCTCCTAAATGGCCTACCAGCATACCTCGATCCTTTTCTTACATCCTTTTCCTCTTTTGTCTATGGTATTGTTCTCCTTGATCTCTGTGATCTTTGACACGTGTCATCTTCTGATTCTTTTGTGTAATTTTTATTTATTATTCTTTTTTCTCTATTTTTTTTGTATATTTTTTCTGAATATTTGTGAAATTGGAATTTCGATTCTGTAAAATAAATAAATAAATACTTGACAAAGATAAGATAAGAAAACACAAACCCCTTGATTTTATAATGTCCTTTTTCAATGGTTTTACCCGCCCACATATACAATCTGTATATATGTCTGTACTAACGTAAGAACTAAAACTAATACATACCTATATAAACCACTGCTAGTTTTAAATTTTATCGTCATTCAAAATGGTCTCCAGGGAGGCCGAAACATGTAATCGCTTAAAATAAATACTTTTAATTTGATAATATTTTAAATGAAATTAATTAAAAATTAAAAATATACTTAACATTTTTTTGCGGCATTCGATGTACCCACAAAGTACACCTTCGTCTTCACAGTTGGTCAAGAGACAAAGTCACGAAAAACATTAATAATGGCATATGTTTTCTTCAAATTAAAAATAAACGGATGTTAATTTGATTTGTAAACATAACAAGTATTTTTAATACAAAATATAAATCATTTAGAATTTTTAAAGTCATTTCGTGTAATTCGAAGTGACCTGCATCGGGGTATGGCTGTACGCGTAGCTACTCTACCCTCTACGTTGCTACGCCGCTACATTGCTGGTAACTCGACGCTGCATCCGCGCATGAAATATCGCCGGCTCTGGTAGCGTGATACCGACTTGTCATTTTGTCTCAGAATTCTCCGCTATTAAACGTCCGCTTATGGAATTTAAATTTTTGCGAGGCATAAATTTAAGCGAATAACGTGTATAGCGAAATGTGAGACGCCGATGTGATTTATTTTGTCGAATTTCGGTCATTCCCAAGTTGAAGATTGTGAAGGTATCGAAAAGTATACTGTTTTCAATCAGTAACGTTCATTTGCAGCTGCAATTCAAACTAAACATTATTTACACATTGACATATTCTGATACATTAAACGACAAGTTTATCGTTATATTGACGGGGATTTGGCAACGGAGATGGTAATTGGAAATTAAAAATACAAAAAAAAGCTTGTGAGTAAATGCTGACTGATTGAATCATAAAAATAATAATACACATACTCTGAATAAATGCTAAAGAGACATTTATCATTATAATATGATATTAGCAATGGTGTATATACATCAAGTTTCGCGTATCTGCCCAGGCAGATAATGGTCGTGTGGACAGCGCGGTGTGTAGAATAGAGCAAAGGTGCAACGCTCGAGGTTTGAATCCCGCGTCTGCCGATATTTTTTCTAAACGAATTGATGCGAAAAATTTGATGTACAGTTGTATGTGTGTATTTAATTACTTTTAATATTGAAATATGGTCAATGATCTATAAAATAAGATAAGAATATTCCAAAAAAAAAAACTAAAAAACAGGTCATTTCTTGTTGAACGAAGAGTATTATTAGTAAATAAAAAATATTAAAAAATCGTTACATGTATCATAAATTTTGAAAAAAATATGTATCTGATTTTTTACATTAACACATAAAGAATGCCAAGAAAGAAGAGAGAGACAACTGTACACTTTGGATTCTACGCTCTTTGACATTTTTAAGGACGGTTAAACGGTGTTTTTACCCACAAACGTCATTAAACTAAGGCCTAGCTCTATAAATTCTTACATAATACATGGATAAGAAGACTCACTCTGAATGGTTAGCGTTAATGGATCGATCTTTGTCTATCGGATATAATTGACGGTAGACAAATATAACTGACATCTAACGAATAATAGATGACTAAGATAATGATCGCAAGTATAAATAAAGCTTACAAAATTATTAAAAAACATATTTAACCAAAACATCGTCAGTTATCGAATCTACTAGTACATACTCAAGCACCGTGAAAAAAAGATGTGCTTTTTAAGTAATACTTAATAACCGAAATCAATACTTCATGATGATCGAAACAATACACTAAAGTCATTATTCAATATTACATGTACACATTACAAATTCAAAGTTAACATTATCTTATACCTCATTTTCCCATCGTTAAATCAATATTCCAATTAAAAAATCATCTCAGAGAGGCGAGCCCGATGGATCGGTCACATCATGCGCATGATCGTCTTCATCGCGACATTGTGTAAAGGATGATTGATGGTATAAACTGTAGAGGGTGTAAATAATAATAAAGAAAAATACTTCCGTATTTGCAGCAAGTCTTTGAGGATATGACTTGTAGCTCTTATGCTGAGCTGAAAAGGATTGCAGAGGATCGAGAGGATAGGAAATCGAGATGCAAGATTTTGTTGCTGAAAGCCAATCCACCGGATTGATACTATGAAGAAGAAATCAATATTGGATAAATAAAAGTTGTAGTAAAAAACATTCATTTTAACATCAAGTAAAAATAATATTTATTTAGAATGATCAGATTTAGGTCAAAAGTGTGCCGTCTTTTTGATAATATATTGTTATTTTAAAAATATTTCATTTTGCCTCTTTCATTATCATGAGCCAATTTAAATATATTCCAAATACTTTAAGATATACAACAATAATGATTTTATTTTATTAAATTTTAAGAAATTATAATTGTTTTCAGGCGTTTTCATATATTGCGAATAATGCACCTAGCATTTCTTCGTCCTGAGTCCTCCAAGATTCCCAGAAACCATTAGTTCCCAAGTTATACTCCTCGGGATTAAGTCTGACCGGGGAGATCACTTAACTTGGCAAGGCTCTGTAGGTGATAACTTCATGTTAATATTAATAATAATGGCCGGCTGAGTGAAATTCAATGAAATGGCCTATAAATAACCGCGGAGGCCTGCCTCGGTCACGTCGGGGGCCCTAAGTAGGATGACAATGCCCACAGAATAGGAATATTTCTTTTATGAATATTTTTCTTCGAATTTAATTCTAAGCGTATGGTATAAAAACGACTAGATGACTAAATCACCTTGTAGTGAGAAATACAACTGAGATTTATAAAAAAACATAAGAATTTCGTAACTATACATTGTAAACAACAATGACTAATGTATCCAGGATTCAATTCTTACATAAATCATATTAAATTATTTTTGGTCAATTCTTAGAATAAACTATATAATTAAAGATTCGTAACAATTATTAAAAATTGATTTACAGAAACAATTTATTACAATTTAAAATTAATTTTAATTAATAAATTAAAAATATTTAGTTTTGATTCACAAATATTTCATTCATAAATATTTTTAATTTATTAATTTTTTAATTAAAATTAATTTTAAAATTATATTTATGCAGTTTCACCAAGTATTGTCAGTTGATAACCTTAATGTTAAAGAATTTATTAGTAAATACCACAATGGTTCCAAAGGTTCGTGGTTCAAATCCCAGCGTCTGCTGTGTATTTTATATACGATATATTGATGAAATTAATATCATATATGATGATTTTAGCTGTGAATTTGTATGTGCGTTAATTGTTAGACTTATATAAATGACTGCATAGAAAATTGTAATTTACATAAAATGTCCTCACTCAATTAAAATGCATCTCTCACTCTTTTATTGGTTTTTCTTATTTTAAAATTTATTTTTGTTATTTTTTCTTCTTTATATATGTTATTGATCTATTATTGTAGATTCCCCTCATTTTGTGAAGTGCAGTCCCTTGTTACATTTATTTTTAATACGGTCTTCATGGTTGAAGATGTCCCTGGATACGAGTACTCGTATATTGAAATTAATCACATCAGGTATTATGACACTGTCTAGTCTGTCTACCTGGTCTCTCAAGCAGGAAAATAACTGAATATTTAAATTATACATTTCATATTTAATAACAGTTGTGGGTTAGTTGAATCGTTTTGCAAACGCTAGCGACGAAGCAATGCCCTTTTTATTCAACATTATTAAGTCAAACAATGCGAGAAAAATGATTAATTATTTAATTAATCTTTATTACAAGCATAATCATTGTTCCGGAACCGAGATCGCGGTCTCGAAATGACAGTGTCAGCTAAATGGTGACGCCGGAATACCAAGGTTCCGGCACTGAGGATAAGTCCAAATACTGGAGTTGAATTATACTAATTTATTACATAATATACCCATTTTTATATCTTAGGATACAACATGAGTAAGCATTTATATAATTAATATTAATACATTGAATTTCATACACCGCAAATTCCTTGATACCGTTTTGGACCTTGATCCCTTCAATTTGCATAGAGTGGCAGATTATTGTGATGGTCAACGCTCCGTGTCGATGCGTAAGCATTCTTTATTTTATAAAAATAATATTAATGAATTGATATTCATAAACCGCAAATTCCTAGATACCTGTTGTTTTGGACCTTGATCCCTTCAATTGACATAGAGTGGCAAATATTGCGATGGTCAATGCCCTGTATCGTACCTGACTGCATAAATTGACAGATTCTATCTAAGATAGAGAATTTGATTATAATAATTACTTTAAAGACTTTTGGATGTTTAATACAAAAAAGAAATGTTCAAAATAACGTTTCGAACATCATGTTAAATTAATTACAATAAATGGCTTTAATTTTATATCATGTATAGGGCGATAATGTAAATAAGTCTCTCGTGGCATCATAATTGTCACCATTAAATACCCACTCCCAAACAGGAGCATAAAGTCGTCATAAACTGTTTCTACAAAGGTCTGTCAGAGACACATTCAGAGAGACTTGAAAAACGATGCAAGGTGTTATTGGTGCTCCCCCGTGGCATCCGAAAAACGTGTGTCAGTATCACATTTATCTTATTACACAAGTATTTGTAATTAAATGATAATTAACAAGCGTCACAGTACGTATTAAATTACTAAATATATCTAATAAAGTCCTCAAATCTGGAGCAAGACGAAGATATGTGGATGTTGTACGTCATGAGCGCTTCCGTGCAAACTACAATGTCTGCCTGTGGCTGACAGTCTAATTACATGACTGAAGAACTTACTCCACCAGCAAGGTTGTTGACCTATAAGTCACGTTATTAAGTTAATCAGTTTTCAGCTACAAACATGACGAATATTTATTTAAAAAATATCTTACAATCACTATGATATAAATGTTTTAAAGAGCTTTGAGATAAATATATATATTTTTTTTTAAAAACGGTGAAATGTAACACCAAAAAATAGAAAAACACTTCTCTGTAAAGGAAAATTATTTTGAATCTTAGTTATCTCTTTAAGTATACATATAAATATTGAACTAATGACGAGTACCATGAAGAAAGTTGACGCAAAAGTATAGATACAAAATATAGAATCATAAATTTTCGAATTCAAGTGAATACTTGTCATATTAGTTAATACATTATATAATTTTTTTAAATTAAAAATAATGGAGTCTGAAAAGTTTCTTGAATATGAAGATAGGCTAAAATCTTTTTATCTTCAAGTGTATATTTATATTCTCTACAGTGCTATGAAACCAATTTACATGTATACACGAAACCATGGTTCCAAGATAAAAAACGTTACTGGTTTTCACTTTGAGTTAATCATCTGAATATTTGATCAGTTCTTTGCAACTTAATTGTTCATTGAATATGATTATCAGTTCATTATCAAATAAAAAGGTTGTAGTGAAAATGATGATGCCTTTGTTGAGGGAAAAACTGCAGTCATCCAGCAAGTGATTAAGCAGTGCTCAATATAATATATGATAAAACAAGATACGAAATATGTATCTCTTTAATAATGTTTACATTGTATCAATACGAGAAAGTTTTTTTTATGAAATTGTAATATTTTTCATCAATCTAATGTAGATTGCATCATATTGTCCTGAAATTTCCATCAAAGTCTACACACCCTTTTCGGGGTTTACAACAAACACTACTGCTACCCGTTGGATTAAGGTCAAGATTCCAAACCAGACCCTCCCATTTCATGTTCGTAGACTAATCTAATATCATGTCACCAGTGCACAGACCGAGAGAGAGACTGCTCGGTCATTTAGGCAGGTGAATGGAGTAAATAGAATGAAACAACCAAAGGAAAAGTTCAATTTCAAACAGACTTGTAAGCATGGTATACCTTTAATGTCAAAGTCATTCACCGTAGTGGAAAAAAAATTGCTCTTTACCAGGACAAGTTTTGTTTACTTTTTAAAAATACATTAATAGATTGTAATGTTTAAGAAAAAGAATTACATATTAAATAATAAAGTCTACCGGAACTTTCTTAAGTATAGGAGGTAGTTGAGAACAAAATTTGTTCCCAGTGTGACTTTTGAGCGCAAAGATGTTACATATATAATCGGGTCGGAAACCACAGGGTCAGATCCTGTCTGCCCAGAAGGGGGTGACGTCGATGGCGTTACTTTCAGCCATCATCAGATCTTCCTGGGTGCAGCTAATCGGACACAGCAAACACTGTAGAAGGTGTGACAGGGTCTGCTCCACGCCGCAGTCAAATTCAGTCGGTCCGCTGCCAGGCTTTCATTTGTGTCCTCGTCTTGCATACTCCGGTCCAAGGTCTGTTAAGGGACCTTCATATATTCCACCCCTTGTTGTTTCCAGGGGCTAGGTCCTCTCTCGGGACAATCCAAGCATTCCCCTTAGTTGCGCCTCTCCACATGCTCAGCTGGAGGGTGGGCTCAGATATCACCAGTTCCGTTGTCGACTGTAGGGAACTTCTCCTTGATTTGAACCGTGTGGTTATCTTTTGATAGATGATTTAAAAGATGTGATGGGACAAAGTATGTACAATAAACAATTGACATAACTCAGTGGCAGCAATTTGGGGTAGCTATTATTTTAGATACGAAACGGACATAAAATGAAAAATATTTATAAGTAGCATTGACACTTATTAAATATTCATATTATTTATTATCAAGGATGTCTTACTAAAATTACTAGGTTAGAAAAATAATACATTGTTTGTTTCTAAAGGGACACACATCCATATTTATATAAGCAACGATTCCATGCTCCAAAACGAATACAAAACAATTCATTGTGAATATTAAAAAATATTCTTTCCTTGACTTGAGTAACAAAATAGATTTGTATTAGTTTCTTAAAACACAATTATAGTTTATGTCTTACAAATCCTTAAGTAATTTCCTAAAAGCTACACACTAAAGTTATTAAAAATAACAACATTATCACCGTTACTTTAATTTAGTGAAAAGTATATCAATGAGCCCCCTAAAAGTACTGGAGGACTCTGCGAAATGCCTTAAGGTCACAGGTCCGATGAAAGGAAAATCTGATCTATTTCCTTCTCGTGGTGGGGGTGAGCGACATCAGTCGGCCAATATAGACAGGGACCGAATGTTGGCCGGAATAAGCTAACACCAGCTAACCTCATGTCAAGCTGGTTAGGGCACTCTATTGTCCTGGAGGTAAATGCCCTCCTAAGGCGGATGAACCTTTATGGTCAACGGCATTAGGATAGTAAAGGGAAAATACCACATTAAAGGTCTTAAAGACATCCCATGTACCAGCAAAAAAAATGATTGCATCTCAAGTAAAATTTTCGGAGATAAAATAGTCCCCAATCGGATCTCCGGGTGGGGACTGCTCGAGACAAAACAACCAAGACAAAAAAGGAAAACCTTCAGCCAACAAGATATGCCACCTGGAATGTTCGAACATTGCTGCAGAACAGCAAACTAGATAACCTAAAATTAGAAATGCAGAAAATGAAACTGAACATTCTAGGGATGCAGAAATGAGAGCCAAATTGCGGAGAGTGGAGAAATAGGATAATACAGGATGTATTGAAAACAAACCTGGCCAAGGCGGAGTAGGTATTGCACTGTACAAGGAATGGGAAAGCGTGTGAAGGGATATGCAGGAAGTGGAAGACGTGTACGATACTAGACAAACTACTGATAGATGTTAAGGCTGGAGAAAACCTGATTATATTAGGAGATTGGAACGCTGTATTGGGAGAAGGACGGGAGGAACATGTGTTGGACCTTTCGGGCTAGGTACAAGAAATATGAGAGGCGACCGACTGACAGAATTCTGTGCCAAACATAAGCTTATAGTCGCAAACACCTGCTTTGAACACCATCCAAGGCAAAGATACACATGGAAGGCTCCAGGAGACCGACTTCAGATCGACTATATAATTGTAAGAGCGATTTAAGAATCAAATTAAAGATTGCAGAAGCACTCAGCCCAGATATCGACAGTGACCATAATATAGTTATTGCTAAAAGTTCTCTGAAACTAAAAAAAATAAAATATAAAAGTAACTATAAATGGAACACTAAACCTTTAAAAACAAAGATTGCGCCACAAAAAATTTGACAAATGTTAATGAAATATGGGAGGAAATAAAAAAAAAATTAAAGATGTAGCAGAAGAAGTCATTGGCAAAAGATAAGCCTAAGGCAAGGAAAGAATGGATAACAGAAATCGTTAACATGATAGAAAAAGGAGACTACTCAAAAAATAACCCCAATGACAAGGCCCAGAGTGAATATAGAGCACTGAGAAACAGAATAAACAGAGAGTCACGAAAATTAAAAATCAATGACAACATGAAAAAGGAAATATTGAAACTGCATATGCGTCAGTAAAGGATTTCTTTGGCATGAAAATTCGGAAAATACTGTTTGAGATGGAAACAGTACCTGGAAACACTATACAACGGAAGTAATGATACCAGCTTTGAGAGTGTGATAGAAAACGAAACTGATGTGGACGCCGATGATTTGGGAGACCCAATTATCCGAGAGGAATTTGACTTCGCATTAAAAAGCTCAAAGATGGAAAAACACCAGGGATTGATGACCTACCAGCTGAACTAATAAAGTCGGCAGGAACCGGAACTCTAGATGCTCTGTTCACAATGACTCAGATGATTTATAATACAGGAATAGCGCCAGAAGACTTCAAAAGTGTCTAATTGTAACTCTGCCAAAGAAGCCCGGAACAACAAAATGTGAACAACACCGAACACTCAGTATTCTATCCCATGCATCCAAAATACTGACCAACATAATCCTACATAGAATTGAACCAAAAATAGAAAATAGTCTCACTAGCGATCAATTTGGATTCAGAAAAGAATGGGAACCAGAGAAGCAATCTTATCCCTGCGTATGATCTTGGAAAGAGGATAAAAGTAGACCAAGATACATATATTGCCTTCGTGGACATTGAAAAAGCATTTGATAAAGTAGATTGGGAGAAGCTCTTCGATATTATGAAAGAAATTGGAGTCAAATACAAAGAACGAAGACTCATATTTTCACTTTACAAAGAAGAAGCTGCCATAATATCACTTGGAAATGTCCAAAAGGAAGCAAAAAATACGTCAAGGGGTGAGACAAGGATGCTCTCTGTCGCCTGTACTCTTCAACGTATACATACAAAATGCAATTAATAACATCAAGGAAAAAATGGGCCATAGAGAGGGGTTAAAATACATGGCCAAAAGATTGATATGATAAGGTTTGCTGACGACATTGCTCTGATTGCTGAAACTGAAGATGAACTCACTGAAGCGCTGACATCCATGGAAAACATATTTAATTCCAACTACAATATGAAGATAAACAGCACAAAAACCAAAGTCATGAGAGTAAGCCGCAATGAGCAGCAGAAAATTAACATATCAATGCTAGGAGTACCCCTAAAGATGCAAAGAATTTGTATACCTTGAAGTACGATTACCTGGGATGCCAGAACAAAAGAGAAGTCAACAGTCGAATACATCAAGCAAGGCTAGCTTTCAATAAAAAGCCAAAATTCTTGAGTCAAAGAATATTACTTTAGGGCTCCGCAAGCAACTTGCCAAAACACTTGTTTGGAGCATCTTAATGTACGGCTGTGAGACATGGTGCTTATCTGAAAGTGATAAAAAAGACTAGAGGCCTTTGAGATGTGGTCGTACAGAAGAATTCTCGGAATTTCCTGGAGAGACCACGTCACGAACAATGAGGTTCTCAGGATAATCAAGGAAGATAGGCACCTAATAAGAACCATCTCAGAGAGGCGAGCCCGATGGATTGGTCACATCATGCGCCACGATGGTCTTCTTCACGATATTGTGGAGGCGCCCTAGACGGGAGTATTTACAGCAAGTATGTAGCGCTTATGCTGAGCTGAAAAGGGTTGCGGAGGACCGAGAGGAATGGAGATCGAGATGCAAGATTCTGTTGCTGCAAACCAATCCACCGGATTGATACTACGAAGAAGATATCAATGTACTTAAAGTTTTCATTCGTCTAACTAAATGAATATAATTATGTAATGTGCCTAATAATGATTATCTTGCTGCTTTAAGATGCAGTTAAAGAATATGCTAAATTTTCTCGAGTCGCTTTTAGCCAAGAAGTAATGCAGTTAAGTGAATGCTAATACGGTTTTAAGCGTCAGTCTACTGGGGTTCATTTAGCCAAGACGTGAGAAAATTAAGTTTGAAATTAAGAATGCCAAGTAGATACTTCGCTGCAGATTATTTAACCGCCCATACTCATTATCTTGCGAAATTACTTTAATACGTTTAACAATAAACTAGGTGAACTGGAAAACGTTACATAAATTTTGAATATGAGCCAAATCAGAGAAAATATATGTTTAAAATTTTGTTAATTACACATACATTTTTTTGATACAAACTCTACATCGGTTACTCATTCTTAGAGGGTTTATTTAACCTTATATTTTCCACGTAAAATTAAAAATATATGTATATTGATAACAGTAATATCTTTGTATATACGAGTATAGCATTCTACGTAACTAAGTACGTACTAAGTATTAGTATTATTATGTAATAAAAAGAAAAGCTTATTTTATAATTTATTGTCCACATGTAATTTCTTAAATTACACAACTCTCATTCACAAAGATATCGAATACCGTATTTGCCTTAAGGTTGGAGACAGAAATACCTAAATGTAACGTTCAATTGATTCAATTAAAATAAATAAAAGCATGATAAATCTATAATTAACAAATTAAAAATATAATGTTTTGATTCACATTTATTTGACACGATTGAAGATGGTCTCCAGGGAGGCCGAAATATGTGATCGTTCAAAATAATTTTGAATCAAAACTAAATATTTTTAAGTTGTTAATTTTTTATTTTAAATTAATTTAAAATTATAATTATGCAGTTTCACCAAGTATTGTCAGTTGATAACCGTAATGTTCCTGATAAATCTCGCAATAAATTATCTGATGGAGTGAATTATCCATGAGAACAAGAAATTCGATTTTATTGTCACTTGTGACTTGAAACTGCTGAGTTGCTGCTTGGTTCTAATTGTTCATTGGTGTTAAACTACATCAAGGATATCGTAGGAATAACACTCGCGGTTAATGACGCCGGCATGGAACAAAGTTTGTTTGCTTCATTTATATATTAAATATTCACTTTAAGATTCATTTATATATATTATTAGATAAGTCTTTTTGTCTCTTCACTTTGCGTGTACTTTGCAGACTACCAACATATGTTGAGAGAAAGCGAAACATAAAAATATCCACAAACAAATCTACTAATCTAAATACATCTAAAGAGACAAAATACTAAACATTTACATACTAGTGAATGATAGAATAAGTGTTTATTTAAATGCAAGACACGTTAAATATATATTATTTACATTGTGATTTTTTTAAAGAGTACGAAAACGTAAAAAAATGCTTTCATGTAACTGTTTAGCTTGCTTTTGCATAATAAAAATATCGCATTAAACAAGATAACTAAGATTTCACACCAAAAAATATTTAAGTCATTGTATCTATTAATATATACGGATTCTTTCACATACGCTCATAATATACGTCCACAGTACAAGTGTGTTTTCCCACAGGAGACGTACAACGTATCCTTTCATTCCCGTTTCATTTCAGCGTCCATTTGAAGGTATTAGAACGAAGAGAGAGAGATTTATTTGCTTTTATTCTAGAAAGCAAGCGAGTTTCAGGAGTGGAAGGAATATCCCGAGCGGTCGTCAAGATTTTGCAAACACATTGCTTACTCCCTTACTTGGATGACTCAACCAGATTTCTTTCCATTCCCATTTAATTATAAGCTCAAAGCCTCATACATCCCATATCAAAACGTATACAGTTTTTTCAAATCATATTAAATTTATTGTAATCTTTTTCAGTTATATTAAGTGTTTTAATGTACTAAATATATTAATTGAATTATCTTTTTTCGGTTTATAAGCCACACTGGCCAGGCGCCTTGTACCTGCGCTATTTAAGAGCATTGTGTTCAGATCACTTCCTTCTTATTATATGTGTAACAGAAGGCTGACTAAGCAACATCAAACGTGCGTGCTAGAGCAGATTATTTTATTTGCACTTTGTTTATGCAGGTTGAAATCATCATTTCATATCCGCTCCCTAACTGGAGCATATAGTCGTCACAGACTGCCGCTGCAAAGCTCAGCGGCCATCATCTTTGCCTTATCTTTTGTCAGCTCTATATTGTTGATCAGCATCGAGTATACTCATATATGAATAATGAAATACAGCCTTACAGAAAAAATATGATTAAGGGGGTTAAATAAAAGGGAGTTGTAGTTTACGCTCTCCTGCCTTATCTCGTCATTCTTCATACAGTTAAGTTATCACACTGCCAGTATTCTAAGCAATCACTTGTAACAAGAACTCACTATAGATTGTGACTATATAGTGGTCATTTGATAACGACTTAACTTCACATACAAGACACAGACTTGTATATTCCTTTTCGTTTTCTATAGAAATACAAAATATATTTTTATGAGTATACGTTGAAAATGGGTGTATTTTTTATAAAAATCAACAGTTTAATTTGAGAAGACTATCAAAATAAGATCATTCAAAATACTGTCCATCGGCAGCTACGACCTTCTCTCATATTTCAGGTAGCATGCGGATTCCACGCTGGAAAAAGTCTTGGTCTTTTGAGGCAATCCAGTCATCGACCCATTTTTTGGTATCGTTATAAGAAGAAAATTGCTGCTCGATATACATCAGAACGTTGTTAGAATGTTTATTAATGTTAAGTCATACATTTCATAAACTTTGAATTTAGCATATATAAGATCAAAGATGGCACTTGAAGTTGAGTGCACTTAAATAATGTTTATTCATGTATGTTCAATAAAATTTAAAAGCTCTACGTTTTGTTATCGAGGTGATCCGCTAAATATTATATTATCATGATCGATACGCGCTGGATGGTGTTGTCAGTGAATGGTTGACGGGAAATCCCGATGGAGTTGACAACCTTTATTGACAGCCTAGTTCGCGCCCGAGGGGGTTCTGTGACACGTCACCCCTTCAGAGCTACGACGTCACCGTGGTGATCCCCCCACCCTTCGGCGGCAACAATTTGTCACCAAAACTGCTATTTTGGGCAAATATTTTCGGCGCGTACAAACAAAAACAAAATGGAAGAAACGTAGAAAAAAATCGCAGGGGGAGTAAATATTTATGAGCAGAAGTGAGAGATTTTCGCTTTTCAAAGTCTTGTCAGGTGCGAGTGTATTTTTAATGCTTTAACTCGAATGAATGGCGAACATTGAGTGAAGTGAAACGCTTCTCTTTATTAATAAATTTGTTTTAAACTGTTTTTTATTTAATAAAAAAAAAAATTTTTATAAGCAAAATTTTTTGATAATACAAGCTTTGAATATGAAAACGATTTTTATATATTTTTTATTTTAAATTGCAAATTCAATGAATTTTTTTGCGTAAAAACTCGTCTTAAAAGTGATTCATATAAATAAATAAATTATATAAATTTATATAAAATAATACATTGCGGAATAAAAACTATTTTTATAGATATTTTGGTAATACAAATATGTGATATTTTTAATGTTGAGAATTTAAAATAATATTTCCAATACAACATTCGTCTAAAATTCTGAGCGTTTGGGCACAACGACTCATAACGAATGATTTTATACATCTGAAAAATTAATTAAATTAAGTGTAATTTTTAGTTGTAAGCCCCATGTTTACTTATCAATTCTGGATGAACAGCTTCTCCAGCTTCTTCTTTTATACTTTAAACTGGCTATGGAATTCCTTCTAAGCATCTGTGTTACTTCCCAAATACAATTTAATTCGTATGTTTGTGTATGTGAATACTGAAATAACTCTCATTGAGGCAAAAAGTATTTAAAAATATGTGAAAAAACAATGAATAACGTATTTTCTATCAAATTAAGGTAAGAAGTATTTAATACAATTTGAATCACATAATTAATTAGTTTTACAATTATAACAAAATAATTTTAAATAAATTTCACCTTTTTTAATTTTCATCTATATATGAACAACTAGCTGACCCGGTGAACTTTGCTTCGTCTAAAAGGTAATAAATGAGCAGATTTTGGATTTTATTAAGTTTAATTTTTCGGCACATATGATACCATATATTTGGTCTGGTTGAATTATATTGCAGTAATCGACGAAACTGCAGCAAATAGTTGTAAGCATTTCGACGAATAATCAAACGATATGCGTAATAATTCGGTGAGCTAACCTTCTTGGTAGTTTCTTCACCTGAAATTAAGACAAAAGATTTGCTATTTTGTATGTAAAGCTAACATCCACATTTTGAGCATAATTATAAAGGTGTGAAGATAAATGATTTTAAATCGTTTGCCGGTTATTTGTCCAATTTTATCTAAACAAATAGCCCCTAATCTTTAAGTCTGTTATTTTCCTGGTAATAAGCAGTGTAGTTGGTCTTTTATTGGAAACCTAAAGCAAAACCAAGCACTGTAAAATGACTTGATACTCACCATTCAATGGATTTTTCATTTTGATATTGAAATAATATCTTAGTTCTCCTTGCCAAAACATCAGTGGGTATTGCAACGTGTCATATGAACGACGTGTTTCAGATACCTGTTACAGTTGCCCAGTATCGCAACGTTTGTTCCAGATGGTCGATTATCCGCTCTGATCACGACTTTTTAGTTATTATTTGACATGCGCTCCAAAGCACTCTTGAAAAGCCTGACCAACGCATGATGTTCATGAAGTAGTTGCTGCAGATCTTGAACAATTGGTCTTACAGAACAACCGCTCGGCCACCGGCCGATTTCTTCCACCTGAGATGACTCGTCTCTGATCTTCTATATAAGTATTTTCAATGTTTTGAGCATTCACTTTGAGATCCATAATAAATTATAAATATTTATTTATTTATTTACCTTGTTTTCACATGGATCACGTAACAAAAGTTCTCTATTAGGAGACTGCAGTTTCGACTAACTCGTAGTCTTTGTCAATCCTTCTCTAGTTAAGAGATAACTGAGCTGCGTTGTACTTTATAAGTGGTGTAACACCTTTTTTGTAGGGGAGGGGTGGGGTGTGTCTATCAGGAAAGGAGAGGGAGATAGGTAGTGTTGCAAGGATGAAGGAAGAGATAAATACATAAAAGTGGTTTCGGTATAAATTTATTTTATTTTCTATTTTATTTTTTATTTATTTTTTATTATTATTATTTTTTTTTTTTTAATTATTATTAATATTATTCTTATATGTCGTATATATAATTTTTAAACTTATTTATTTATTTAACGGAAACAATTTTAAAATTGGTGAATTACTTAAGGTATTTAGTTGGTTATTAATTATATCTTCTTTCTTATTAATGGCTTTATAAATTTCTAAGTATTCTAAATTATTTAATTTAACGGTTTTATTTTCTACATGTAATATGTTTAATACTTTTTCTAAGTTGTACGAATGATTATTTTCTATAAGGTGGTTTGCGAATTCAGAAAAATTAGTGCTTTTAGGCACCTTAAATGTTCTTTAATTCTAATGTTAAAATTTCTTGACGTTCTGCCAATATAAAAAGATTCACAATCTTGGCAATTTAATTTATATATTCCAGAATTATTACGTTTATCATTAGTATCTTTATTATTTATAAGGTGGTATCCTAGTTTATTATCTGTATAAAACGCTGGCTTTATCTCATTTGGGAGTGATTTAATTATTTTATGGGTAAAGTTATTAACGTGTAGAATTCGTCTCCACATTCTATCGTCTTTAATATTTTCTTTAGGATACAAGTATTTATATGTTATGTTTTGTCAAAAATTCAAAAATTCGTCTGAACTTATAAAATCATTAGAAGGAATTAATATTCCTGATAATGCATTACTTGTATCCTTTGATGTAGTAAATTTATTTACTAATGTCCCAGTTCAAGAAAGTTCATTAATTATAAAAAAGACCCTAGATAATTCCTCATTAGCAAAGGATTTAAATAAAGACATACTTAACTTAATACAAGTTTCCATGAACCAAAACTACTTGCAATTTAACAATAAATTCTATAAACAAACAGAAGGATTACCAATGGGTAATCCCTCAAGTCCATTAATTGCGGATATCTTCATGAACGATATTGAGGATAAAATACTAAATTCACAAATTAAACTCTCGGACAAAATAATATTTTGGAAAAGATATGTAGATGACATTCTTGTTATATGGAAGGGAACAACAAGACAATTAAAAACTTTTTTAAGTAGTATTAATAATATTCACAAAAATATTAAATTCACGTTGGAAATAGAAGACAATAAGTCTATCAACTTCTTAGATCTAACACTTACTAGGATAAATAATAAAATAACATTTAATATATATAGAAAACCGACGTTCACAGATTTAAGACAGAATTAACTATGTCTTTATTTAAATCCATTGCTAATCAGGAATTATCTAGGGTCTTTTTATAATTAATGAACTTTCTTGAACTGGGACATTATCACAAACAAACTTTGATATAGAATTAAATACAATTAAAAATATAGCACAAAACAACGGCTTCTAATGATTTTATAAGTTCAGACGAATTTTGAATTTTGACAAAACATAACATATAAATACTTGTATCCTAAAGAAAATATTAAAGACGATAGAATGTGGAGACGAATTCTACACGTTAATAACTTTACCCATAAAATAATTAAATCACTCCCAAATGAGATAAAGCCAGCGTTTTATACAGATAATAAACTAGGATACCACCTTATAAATAATAAAGATACTAATGATAAACGTAATAATTCTGGAATATATAAATTAAATTGCCAAGATTGTGAATCTTTTTATATTGGCAGAACGTCAAGAAATTTTAACATTAGAATTAAAGAACATTTAAGGTGCCTAAAAAGCACTAATTTTTCTGAATTCGCAAACCACCTTATAGAAAATAATCATTCGTACAACTTAGAAAAAGTATTAAACATATTACATGTAGAAAATAAAACCGTTAAATTAAATAATTTAGAATACTTAGAAATTTATAAAGCCATTAATAAGAAAGAAGATATAATTAATAACCAACTAAATACCTTAAGTAATTCACCAATTTTAAAATTGTTTCCGTTAAATAAATAAATAAGTTTAAAAATTATATATACGACATATAAGAATAATATTAATAATAATTAAAAAAAAAAAAAAAAATAATAAAAAAATAAATAAAAAATAAAATAGAAAATAAAATAAATTTATACCGAAACCACTTTTATGTATTTATCTCTTCCTTCATCCTTGCAACACTACCTATCTCCCTCTCCTTTCCTGATAGACACACCCCCACCCCCTCCCCCTACAAAAAAGGTGTTACACCACTTATAAAGTACAACGCAGCTCAGTTATCTCTTAACTAGAGAAGGATTGACAAAGACTACGAGTTAGTCGAAACTGCAGTCTCCTAATAGAGAACTTTTGTTACGTGATCCATGTGAAAACAAGGTAAATAAATAAATAAATATTTATAATTCTATATAAGTTATCGTATACGAGCGGTATAATTACCTGGGCAAATATGGTTGGTTCCAAAGGTCCGCGGTTCGCATCCCGCTCCCGCCGATATTTTTCCTGAATGAATTGACTTGTTTACGGATTTTTATGTATAGTTCATGTATATTTAATTGCTTATAATATTGTAATATAGTCAATGATCTATAAAAGTAGATTAGAATATTGAAATAATAAAATAATATTATAATAAATAATTTAAAATATCCATATGATAATGTCACCTTGAGACAATATCAAGAAGGTAAATTATTCATCAGTAACACAGGTAAATAACTAATTGCAACGTGCGCGTCGTACTTACAAGAAGTTATTCTCATCCATTCGATCTATAGTTTCGGTTCGAGACCCGAGTGGTACTTACTAAAATAAATAGACTGCCGGAAATAATAATATTAAGCTTGTGAATAAATGCATTCTGATTGAATAATAACAAAAATAAAAATATACATACTTTGAATATATACTATAGCGACATCTATCATACGATGATAACTTATATAGAAGATCAGAGACGAGTCATCTCAGGTGGAAGAAATCGGCCGGTGGCCGAGCGGTATAATTACCTGGGCAAAAATGGTTGGTTTCAAAGGTCCGCGGTTCGCATCCCGCTCCCGCCGATATTTTTTCTGAATGAATTGACTCGTTTAAGGACTTTTATGTAAAGTATATGTATATTTAATTGCTTTCAAAATAATAAGTATAGTATGTTATTATTTTACAGTATTGTGTGTACAAAAGTACAAAAATAAATACCTTGAATGTCGGATTGAATCCTTGTTCTTTGATAATGTCTGCTCCAAATGAGGTAATTTGGAAACAACTATTGTATTTTTGAGTGTTTGCTAGAAAATGTCGCGATTCGGGTGTTTCGCCACGAAGCAATGAATGCAACGGCTCAGGTGGCTGACTTAATATTGACAATTTCACTTTCCCACTAAGGCAGCATAATCCTGGTGTTCCTCCGGAAAACTTCAATGCATCACAATACTCACAAACAACGTCCATTGTGCCAATGCGAACGCTAGTATGCAAGCAGTAATCAATAAATCAAATGAGTGTTCGATAAATTTATTCTTGAACGTCGAAAATTATCAATTTGTTCATGTCTAAGGTTTGATCGACGATTTCGCATTGCCAACCGAGCCGTTTCATGGGCTGCCTCGCTTTGTTCTTGTGTTAGAGAAGCACGGAGTCGAGCCATACAAACGCGGCTTTTTTGACGCGCAATTTCTTGTCAGTCCTTTAATTCGCAATGTTTCGATTCCTAGTTGCATGACGGCTTTGTCGTGAAAGATTCGAACGTTTTGGTGGCAGCATTGTCAATAATAATATCGGCACAATAAGCTAATAGAAACTCGAACGTTCTCGAAACAAAACGTCAACCGATAGACAAAATATCTATCAAACCATAGACAAAAATACGATAGTTGTCACATGCCTTTCCAGTTGCCTTTTGTTTTAACATTTTTAACAAATAAAAGATTAAACTGATATTTTGACTAATATTTATTTTGTTTTTCTGTCTTTTTTCTTGTCTTTTGTTTTTTTTTTGTTTCAAAATATTCCGTACCTTACGTAGGTACCTACTTACAATACCTACTTTTGCGTCATTTTTGTTTATGGCGTTGCTATGGAATCAATTTCTCAAACTGACCGTTCTGTCAAATGACAATAGTCTTGTATGAAAACATGTTTACGTAAATATTCAATATTTTTTCCTAATCAAATCAACTTTGAGTATCCTTTAGCTTTTTTTCGGTTCTAAGCTACCTTTTGATTAATTTTCAGCCAAGTCGGTTCAGCCGTTTTTGAGTTATGAGATACCGAACTAACACGACTTTCTTTTAAATATAAAGATGAATGAACAATGCCCTCTGCATGTAAACTGCTGATGGCGTTAATATATTATAGATTTTTTTAAGTGTTTCTTTCTACAATCAGTTGTAAAATAATATAAAATTTCATAGCAATAATATTGTATTTATTGTACCCTTTACAGCATTCAGTTCTTAGTGGCGTAATAGAGAAAGTTGTAAAGCTCTCATAAAAAATCTGGATAATTGTTTTCGAGGGACGTTAGAAGCTCGCGCATAAAAAATGTAATAAACAAAGTACAAAGAGAGTCCTGCGGTGGTGTAAGTATACATTCCCCCCTTGTTGCCCGAAAGGTTAAAAGCCAACAATCCCAAATGTCGGAAACCATGGGTAAGAGGAAGCGGAACACTTTAAAAACATCCACTTGGGAGAGTGGAGCTCCGAAAATATCCGGCGGGGCAACTCTTTCCGAGCGAAGCTTTGGCCGAGCTTTTAATTCCATACAGAGGAGTTGTTAAAGTGTCAGCCTCAGGTAATGTATACCTTCATCAGAAACGACCCGGCCTTTGTGAAAGAAAGAAATTTACCGTTGCACATTAGTATAGGGGCGGCTTGGAACTGGTCCAGTGTCAAAGAGAAGAAAACAGAAGTGGAATAATATGAAAAGGGTAATTTCAGAAAATATTTTTGATGGATAAAAGCAGTTGCTGTTGAACTTTATTGCTTATTTTTTGTTATTGTTGAGAATAAAATGTGTAATAAACTTTTTTTTTTTTTTAATAATGGCGAAAATTGTTATTGGTCTCGAGAAATCAATGTGGTGATAAAGTGAGGTATCATTTCTTTTGCCGTTTCTACGTAACAAGGATTTGTAAGAATATTTATTATTGTAAACATATCCTTATAATTTATTAAGAACCATCTCAGAGAGGCGACCCTGATGGATCGGTCACATCATGCACCACGATGGTCTTCTTCACGACATTGTGGAAGTGATGGTTGTGGGAAGAAATTGTAGAGGTCGCCCTAGACGGGAGTATTTGCAGCAAGTGTTCGAGGACATGAGTTGTATCTCTTATGCTGAACTGAAGAAGACTGCAGAGGATCGAGAGGAGTGGAGATCGAGATGCAAGATTTTGTTGCTGCAAACCAATCCACCGGATTGATACTACGAAGAAGATCCTTATGGCTCCAGCGGAAAACTTTAATAATATGAATGTAATTTTTTTTTATATATTTGCATATTTTGAGATCTGTAACCTCAGATTATATATACTTTGTTCCAGAACACTTATATACCCGAAGGTCCACATGGGAACATAGATGGTTGTCGGGAGCCTCTAAAGCAAAGGTCGTCAACCTGGTCCGAACCGCCCACTAGTGGGCGATACGGGCTTCCGTGGTGGGCGGAGGGTGATTTTTGTAGATTTTCAAATCTCCTACATTCCTCTTAGATTTTTTTCCACTCATATACTGAATTGAAATATAGCTAGATTGGTGGGCGGTAGGGAAATTTTACCATGAAAAATAGACAAAAGTGGGCGCTAGGCATACAAAGGCTAACGACCCCTGCTCTAGCAAGAGCCCGAGAACTTGCATAGACTGGGGCTGTAGTACTAGATAATTATTTCGGTGTTCAATGATGAGGGGTTTTGTAAAGAGATCGGCAAGGTTGAGCCACTCCTTACGACAAAAATAATAATTGTCTCGACCTGGGAAGCGTCGGACTAATAATATGATATGTGAGATTTCCTATGTATTCTTGATATTAAGTTTTGTAGGCTGTTTGTAATAAAATGTATAATAGTTGTGAAAGTGTATAGTAATTCACTATTTTTCGAGCAAGCCGAGTAAATAAAAACAAACTTTTTATACACAGTCGAATGTTCATTGGCTTGCTACTATTAACTATTAACCATTTAAAATCCATTGAATTTATTTAATTAAAATACGAGTTTAATAGTGTCACAAAAGCACTACACAAATGTCATAATACTCGTAATAAAAGCTATTACAAAATATATTATTTGATGTTGGCTTTTTAGAGGCCCGGTTGATTTCAGTATTAGCCTGGGGTCGTTAACATACTCGTTCTCGTATAACACATGCGAGGCTTAGGCATTTTCTCTTTGTATGTGTTTTATTTAATCTTCATCAAATGTGAGGGCCGCAGTCCGTTTCATGTTAATAATTTTATAATGTTTATAATCTGCCCATTGGAGGTTATTTTAATATTTGATTTTTCTGTAATAATATCATGAATGTTATTTTTAATGAGCATATTAAATAAAATGTATGATTATATTAAATTTAAGATCTTCTAAATTTATTCATGGCATCATGTGATTTCATTTTATTATTCGACCATATTAATTATTGCACTGACGTAAGCTGTCATGAAAATTTTTATAGCTTCGATCATCGTTTCATGTTAGTAAAGCATCCAAAAGTTCAAAATAAATAGTTTTTGATGTACTGTGGTTTGAAGTTAATGAATATATTTTTATATCATTAATTTTGATATGGTATCCAGAAAACATGTATCAACTTGATTAGAGCAGGGTTTCGTTACGCGACTGGTTGAAAAATTTAAGGCTACTGGGACCGCCCCATAATCTTGTCATCTTTAACAAAATTTTATTTCAAAATCAGATTTACTATAGGTTTATGTTTAATTAGCAATTAACAAGTTTATCTTCACTAAAATTTAAAACCCCAATTTTAGTTAGCCTACTTATAAATAAACGTTACAGCGGAACAAATAAATATGATATTCACATTTTTTTACTCCTAAAAATGCTTAAGGTTTTTGTTACAGATAGATATAACTGTGATCGTAATCATTCATTGTTATTCATTCCAGTTCAACTGCTATGGCCCTTCTTCGCGGGCTTCCAATACTTCATAGTTTTTCACGATTTTTTCATATTTGTCAATAGAATTGTTTTCCTGAATAGCTATGATTTGTGACGTATTTTGATATTTTTTCTTTAAATGGTCACGTTTTACTCTAATAATCAAATGAAACTTTAAATAAGATGTTATTGATTAAACGACCATTATATTCATCATTTGACTACTAGGATGAGATTATTCTAACTTTACTTATCGCCAAGCAGAGAAACTACCTTGAATATAGTTGTTCAAGTTGATTAATTCAGAATATTTTTCTTTGAGTCCATGTTTTATCGCATTCTTAAAAATTATGACTAAAGTCAAGCAAAAACTTATAAGATAACACATACCCCTTGATTTTATAATGTATTTTTTTAATGGTTTCACCCACACACATAAACAATCTGAAAATATGTGTGTACTAACGTAGGAACTAATACTTGTACATAACTATATAAGGCACTGCCAGCTTATAATTTAAACATTATTGAAGATGGTCTTCAGCGAGGCCAAAACATATATCGCTTACAATAAATGTGAATGAAAACCAAATCTTTCAATTTTTAAGTTAAAATTACTTTGAAGTTATAACTTAAGCAAGTTCTTATACACGACAGCATATTTTTCTTTCGTAAAAAACGCCAATTTTTTTGTCGTCTAAAAGTATCAACAAGTATCAATTAAGAGAGTTTCCACGTCCAGTTCACATGAAAAGCTATCAATAGTATCTAAGATCCTTTCTCTATTTAGACTAACGCGTTTGTCCCATACGAATGGAAACGAAGACGTTTCCCGTCATCCTTTGTGTATTCCTAATGCAGCTGCATCCTTATCCCGATTTCTCTTTCAGCGTGCGCATTTCAGTTTCGCAAAGTGGCTCGAGCCGTGCACTCCATTACCTTCAGTGCATTTTCAGTCTCTCCAAAAACAAATTCTCAGCGAACCAACTGATGAATAAAGATCTGAATCTTCAGGTCTCTCTCGTGATAGCTATTAGCTCACTCTGAAGAATCCGAATGCATTCATTGTGTGTTGCAGTCGAGATAAACAAGTTTCAACTGCAATTATTTTATACAATTGCAGTAATCTGCATGCAAATTTGAATCCAACTGAGAGATTAAGTATTTTATTTACATTATTCAACCATTAAACGTTTATTTACTGGAATTCGCATTTATTCTAGTACAATTATAGAAACATTAAAATTTATGAACGAACGTTTTAATTATGTTTCTGTAGTAAATAAATTTTATTCTTATGTTGATTATTAAATAAATAAAATATAAAATACAATTTAAGAATTAATCTTAATTTAAAAATTAATAAAATAAAAATATTTAGTTTTGATTCACAATATAATTTAATGATTACATGTTTCGGCCTTCCTGAAGACCATCTTCAATAATCGGTCTTCAGGAAGGCCGAAACATGTAATCATTAAATAAATTGTGAATCAAAACTAAATATTTTTAATTTATTAATATTTTTTTAATTTAAATTAATTCTAAAGTTATAATTATGCAGTTTCACCAAGTATTGTCAGTTGATAACCTTAATGTTATTATATAAATATGTTTTTTTTTATTAATATGAGCACTTTCTTTCTTTGTAGTATCAATCCGGTGGATTGATTTCCAGAAACAGAATATTGCATCTCGATCTCCATTCCTCTTAGTCCTCCGGAAACCTCTTCAGCTTAGCATAAGAGCTACAATTAATGTCCTCGAACACTTGCTGCAAATACTCCGGTCTAGAGCACCCTCTACAGTTTCTACCCTCAACCATCCCCTCCACAATGTCGTGAAGAAGGCCACCGTGGCGCATGATGTGATCGATCCATCGAGCTCGTCTCTCTGAGATGGTTCTAATTAGGTGCTTATCTTCCTTGATTATCCTAAGAACCCGTCGTTCGGGACGTTGTTTCTCCAGAAAATTTCGAGAATTCTTCTGTATGACCACACCTCAAAAGCCTCTAGTCTTTTTTATCAATTTCAGATAAGCACCATGTCTCACAGCCGTACATCAAGATGCTCAAAGCAAATGTTTTGGAAAATTTTCTTGCGGAGCCTTAAATTAATGAGCACTTTATCTAGCATTAATAATAAAACCATTGATTGTTCTCGACTACATCCTCATTATTGCAGCTTTTTATATTATGATCCTCTATACGTTCAGTTAAATATAAGTAATTTATAAAAAGAATGTAATAAAAAATATCACTTAGCAGTTATTAAAATAAATATCACCGTGTGAAAAACATGAAATTACACAATAAAGTTTTTTTTTTGATTAGCTGAAGAGCAAAGTATATACAAAATATATCTCTCAAATAAAAAAATAAAATAAATAATTTCAGAATATTTTAATTCTCTAATAAATGAATATTTATTTATTTATATATATATTATATATAGACATATATATATTCATTTATTGAAATATAACATATTGAATAGTTTTATTATACATAGACACAAAAAAAGTTTTTGTAGTAGCTGTTGATTCCAATATTATTGTGGATTGATCCAATTTTTACAAAAAAAAATATATTTCTTGCAAAAAACACAATTTTATTTGATACCACACTTGTGAAAGGCGAAATTGTTATGTGCCAAACAAAATTACCGCCAACACGCTTCGAGATTGCTCAAGCATTCTATCCGCAGAGATATTTCCGAAAGCTTCGAGCGGAAAATGAGATAAATTGCGTGACCTTGCGGGGTCAAAATAGGTCTGGTTTGAAAGATAAAGTGACCTTGAGACTGGAACATTGTTCACAGCTGTGCGTTCATACAATACTAACAAAATGTCTACAACACACGGATTTCAAAAAAATGTATGAAATTAGTTTGGTCGAGTGAAAGAATACGTGACAATTAAAATTGATGGAAAGGGCTCCAACAGGAAAAATCATTGATTGCTACTGAAAAGGCCTCCAGTTTGCATCTAAGATAATGTCTCGTAAGTTAAAAATTCTTCTAAAACTTTCAGTATCTTATTTTAGCTTATATGAAGGTCATCGATAATATCCAGTATAACACTGAATCAATTTAAAGTCACATTCTCTAAAAATAATTAATGATGTGTAAAAAAATTAGTCTTTGCCTCTTATTTGAAAACTGATTTTAGTTTCAAAACTAAGCATTCCGATACACAAAAATAATACATGAACGTATGATATATACAGCCTGTGATAGATCATAAAAAATTACAAAATAAGTTCGAGTTAATAATTTAAGCACTTATTTAATGAATCAGAGTATTATTTTTTTTAGCTTTTTTTTTTGGTTTGACGTTAGTTTCGTAAATATGTGCATCGAATTTCATATAACATATTGTCATTTAACTTATAATATTAATTAAATTAATATTAAACATGAAAACGTTAAAATAACTGTATTTGAGGTTGCATGCTGTTATCATGTTTTGAAAAGGAGGTGAGTCTAGTGGCTGATACCATTCGACAACTATCTTTAAAACCACCACGAAAATGGCAAGATACCTGGTTAATATCCGTGTTTTAAGAACATACATCGAGAAATTACATTATTCAGTTCTAGAGAAAACAGAGTGAGGAGAGTATGATTTTAATGATTTACAAGTTTGAAATTTTACTACGAATTACCAATCGTAGAAAGCAATAAAATTAAAAACCTAAGTTCATTTAATTTATCAATACTGAGTACATAAAATATAATAACATTTCAGGAAGTAACTTCAATGAGATTTAATAATAAGTAGATAATTATTTCATATATATGTATATATTTTTAATACACACTTTATTATAACATACAAAAAATCACATTGAGCTCAGTTTTTTCGATGATAAAACAAGGTATGAAATAATTACCAGGATACTTATATATTAGGATCTCAAAGTAAATTCAATTAAATTTTATAATTTATTTATTTTATGATATTTTGTGCTTCATTTTTAACTACATTATGAAATACGAGTACATAACAGTGAAGCTTGAATTCTGCAAGCGAAGCACTCAAAGCGCATCTCATAAAGAGTGATAAATATTTCATTCACGTAATACCTTGAATACGAGATAAGAAGTTTGTGCACTGAACAAATGTAATCAGCATTAAGGGTTTGGAATAGTATACAATATATTATTTAGTATATTGATTTTAAGTGTACAAATGGTAGTGAGTTAAGGATCTAAAATAAACATCATTAATGTTGTAACAAAGAACACGTAAAAGAAACATGCATGATTCACAAACGAAATATATAACTGAATGAAATAAATGAAAATCTTTAAATTAATGAAAAAAACTTTTCATAATAAAAATATATTTTATTGACTTAATTTTATAGAAGTACAATATGAAAGTGCCTCAATTTTCTATAAACAGATTATTGATATATTGCGGGAAATGCTTTTATTAAATGAATGTTTTTTGTGTAGATTTATATATATTTATACGCAGAATATACACAAATATTTTTAAACAATATTATAGTTAGTAACATTCTTTAAATATACTTTTTTACTGTTTCTAATTATTATGTCTATAATTTGAATAATTTAATTAAAAATATATGATATTTCATAATATGTATATGTGTCACTTACAGATAATCGTGACTAAAAATGGTCTCTATCATTGTTGGTAAAACGGTGAATTGTTATTATGGTGTGTTATCTGTAAGTGCTGTCTAGACATTCTTGTCTAGACAAGAACAATTCTGAAATTGGAAAAACGGGCTACTGATTGCCTGAAAGCTTTTTGCCAAAGAAAAGGTCTTTTTCCAACAAATTATTGAAATACTTCAACAAAAGTGTGAACACCTGTTTACAAAAATACAGTTTTTGTCGACACAGTTTTCAATAATAAATTAAAGCCAGGAACTATACTAAAAGACTAAATGATTTATAAAAAATAAAATAATTTAAGCAAATTTAAGAAAAACTGTATTTTCTTTTAAAATAATTATTATAATTAAACGAGCATTCGTTACTGAATTTTGTTGTTCAGAGACTAATTATACATGATAATTTTAAATAAAATTCGATTGTTTTCAATAAACTCCTTGAATATACTCAGAAAATATATGCATTCAAAATAATTATGTTGATTTTATTTTTAGTAATTATTTTTGTATTATTAATTAATTTTATAACTGTGGGTTTGCCGGTCGGGAAATCACTGCATGAAATTTTTTTCTAGGTTTTCTTAAAGGGTAGTGTGTTCAGTTTCGGCAAGTTTAGAAATTAAATCATCATCATCATCATCAGCCTGTGTCCGTCCACTGTTGAACGTAGGCCTCCCGCATGAGTCTCCATTCTCTTCGATCCTCCGCCTTCCGCATCCAGGTCACTCCCGCTATTCTTCTTTTATGCGTGCTATGGAGAGATCCATGCTCGGAGTGTCGCTAAAAGATAGAATCCGAAACGAGGAAATACGCAGAAGAACTCAAGTAGTGGATGCTACCCAACGAATAGGCACACTCAAGTGGCAATGGGCACGTCATATCTGTCAAAGAGACGACGGTCGATGGGGAAGAAAAGTATTGGAATGGCGCCCAAGAACTGGCAAACGAAGCATTGGCCGACCTCCTACAAGATGGACTGACGATATAAGAAGAATAGAAATTAAATATAAGCATAAAATTGTTTAAATTTGTAATAAATGTTTAAACTTTAATTCGGAAATCGGGATTCAATTTCTGCTCAAAGATGCATACAAAATCGACATCGAAAAAAAGTCCAATAAAATAAATAGTTAGATTACGCACATGTAAAATAATTATAATTCATTATGATATTAATATTTTAACCGAAACTGCTTTAAATTGCATTTGAAACATTTATTCGAGTATAATTCCTCACTTTGTAAAAAATATGAAATGATTATAAACTAGCTTAAAAATTAATCAAAAACTCATTTTGTGTCAGAAATAGTAAAATTGTGTACAATCAATTAAATAAAAACACGAAATTTAATTCAAGTTTTATTTTCCTTCAAAGATCCTCCAAATGTTAAATCATTAGAACCCAATCATGAAATCGAACGAAAAATATTCTTGAATTTCAAATGTAAAGTAGGTTTATTTATAAACGCAATGAAAATGTTTTTTTTTAACGAAGAGCATTTTTAATCTGTTTCAACTCAATGAAATTCAAATTAAAACTTCGATCCGGAAAATTTATTTGAATGAGATAACGAAAAAACCGTTCGGGTAAACCCGGCTTAGGTGTCAAATATAGGTCGGTGTGCTACGAGCTTAAATCGAACAGTATGCTCATGTATGATTATAAAATATGCCGTCGATATTAAATTAAGTTAATATTAATATTTTTTATGAATTTTTAGTTTCATTAAATTAAAAATTATAATCATCAAATTCAAAATAATGTGATTCTACGTGTTTCGGTCCGAACGAGGTTTATTTTCAGCAATTCGTGAACTCTTCAACAATATTCAGTTATGGATGTAATGAAAGTTTATGTATTGGTTATCAAATTAATTAAAACATTTATTCAAACATTTTTTTTTCGGCAACCATTTTTTTTGCAGCATTTAATTCAATTAATGGGCAGTAATAATTTAGCAAAATTGCAGTGATAAATACATAAAAAGTAAGAAAAATATCATAACCATCATCAGCTTGTATCCGTCCACTGTTGAACGTAGGCCTCCCTCATGAGTCTCCATCGTCTTCGATCCTCCGCCTTCCGCATCCAGGTCACTCCCCGCTGTTCTTCTTATGTCGTCAGTCCATCTTGCAGGGGGTCAGCCAATGCTTCGTTTGCCAAAAGAAAAATATAATCATTCGGTAATATAAAAATATCAATCGGCAGTAGAAAAATAATAAATTGGCTTTTTTTGGAAAAAAAATGTAATTAATAATAGGTTAGGTTAGGTAAGGTTACGTTAGGTTAGGTAAGTTTAGGTTAGGTTCCAATTTTATTGAGTTAATTATTAATTCATTAAACATTAATTTTAACCAATATTGATTATATAACTGCCATTTTAATTTTATTTAAAACTTATTAAGCTGACCACATTCATACTGACCCAGTGAATTCTGTCAATATGTTTAGTCTACTGCACATCATATATTTACAAATATAAATCAAGAAACGAAATTCCAATCATTTGAATGTAGTTATGTTATTTTTCACATAACATTTTCTTCTCTCGGAGTCCAAACTTACAGTGGGTCTTTTATAAAATCAATATCATGGAAGATAAGTGTATAATGCGTGTAATAATAAGTATTTTATTATGTCGTTTTGCGGCAACTATGATGGATAGCCGTTCGTTGAGTGGTTTCGCCAATAGAAAATAACGTTTTATTATCCTCAACGCCATACAACTTGACCGTCAGACCATCAATCTGTCATGGCTGGGAAAAAATCACTAAAATAAAAACTAATGCTTTCGACATATGTTCAGATAATCAGGTAAGTACTCGTTTTATTTTTTACATTCAATTCACAACGATTACATTCAAAACTATACGTATAATTTTAAAGAGTCATTTTATCCATCTACCCTTTTTTTAATAACATAAGATTTTCAATATAGCACTGCACTACACTGTGTGCACCTGCTTAATATATAAAAGATAATGGAAGTTTGTTTCCTCGAGTTCAGTTGAGCCGCTTTTAAGAATCAAATAATTTAGGTCATGTGAAACCTTTTATTACTACAGTACAGTATTTACTACAACTCGACTCTTATAATGAGAATATCCATATAAAATATAATAGATACTGAGCTCAACATATTTTTTTCCTTAGTAATATTATTAAGGACTAGTTGTTGTTATAAAAATGTATATATTTATTCATTTGTAGCGAATGAAATTTAAATTTTGTGGAATGATTGAGGATAGAATCACGCACACGTGTCATGCATCTGCGAGGAAGACTGCGCCAGATAGAGGAACTTATTGTCATCTTACGGCGTCTCGAACATTCTATTAGTTTCAGATGGGCACACGTCAGTATGCGCGCTGAGTTTGTTGCAGTTATAGCGGTTAATTGCGATTTTTATTATCTTTTTCAGATACAATTACGTGCATTATAAAAATGGTTTAATATACAATAAATAAACTTGAAAGCCTTGATCATACAACATACGATTGTAATAACTTGCAGAAATATGTATTACTATATATACCATCTTAGAGAGGCGAACCCGATGGATTGGTCACATCATGCGCCACGATGGTCTTCTTCACGATATTGTGGAGAGGATGGTTGAGGGTAGAAACTGTAGAGGGCGCCCTAGACGGGAGTATTTGCAGCAAGTGTTCGAGGACATGAATTGAAGCTCTTATGCTGAGTTGAAGAGGGGTGCGGAGGACTGAGAGGAATGGAGATCGAGATCCAAGATTCTGTTGCTGCAAACTAATCCACCGGATTGATACTACGAAGGAGATATATACAGCAATTTTTTGCGATTTTCATTGTATGAAACTTAAATTTTTAAATTCGCAAATTACTGCACAAAACTTGATTCTCGCTTAAATTAAAAAAAAACGATAATAAGCGTCAGGCGAGGTAAGCCTAAAATCTACCGCTAATCGCATTATGGCAGAAAATGATAATTTATTCCGCATCGAATGTTTAGCAACAAGAACGAGAGATTGCGCTTTAAATGCAAATGCCTTCTGCGGAGTCGAGTGTGGGAAAGCTCGAGGCTTGGAGGCTTCAGCATATTGAAGAAGCGAGCTGAAAAAGTTTAAAAGCTGGCTTTGGGGTGCTGGTTAAAAACCTACCGTACATCATCTAGAAGAGGTAAACTTTGGCTTAAATCGGCACCCAGCCGGCTCCGATCGACGCCGATATTATAACTTTATATTTAGATTCGATTTATATGATTTATTTACCGCCGTTATACTTAGATTATCCTAGATAAATTACAGGACTTAAAATATTCTTAAGTTATATCTAAGATATGTCATTGAGAAATGGTTTCGGATATTTTTGATTGTATTTGTTTACACGATTATATAATCATTACTTGTTATATTTGTGATTAAAGACAGGATGGAAAATATTTCTTAAGAATTATTTTACAAGAATCAGTGATTTTTCTAAATGTTTTGCGATTGACTGGATTATAAATCATCTAAATATTTACATCACCGAAGACATTTTAAAGATTCTTACGCCAAACTTAAACTATATGATATGTTACAGAATTTAGTGACCGCCATCATACTTGCAGGATTAGAACTATTTATTAATTTTATTTATAAAAAATCATTGAGTAGTGTTATCTTAGTAAAATATGCTTAGAAATGTGATCCAGAATCTATTTATGAACAAACAGTTTCACTGAAATAACTAAATAAATGTGAACTTTATCATTATAAATTCATACTAAAATGTCTTTGTCAATCATTTAGAATTCGTAAAAATAAAAATTATCCTCATATTAAAAAAAATACTGATATTTGAAATCATTTGTTTTACAAAACGAAATAAGGTAGACATATGAATGACAATATTTTTCAAAAATATGCTAGAATGATTTGTATACAAGGTAGACAGAATTCTTTTGAAAGTTAAATTTGGGCACGGACTCAAAGCAAAGGTAATATTATGTTCTGGAAGAATATATTTGATTATCTATAAATTTAAAAGAATTCCGCTTAGCGGGATAACTCTAGTCCGAATATCTTGCATATGCAAAGTCATAGAACGTAATAAATTTAAAAATTAAGAATTATTTTCCATTTAAATCCGTAAAAGACTTAACATTACCGTTCAACTTTAAATCCATAAAACAAAACTTTTAAATTTAAAGTATGAAATATTAAGCATATAAAATTTAATAGCAGCGTGCAGAAATTCAATTCACTTGCGTTACATATGCGGAGTATGTTATTCCTGTAACACTAACCTGAAATATTATCCCTAAGTCTCTCTTTCTATTGAATTTTCACAACAGAGAGAATTTGCAGGCATGAAAGAAAAGTAGCACAGTTGATATTGTATGGGATGAAATATTGCTAGTGAATACTTGGATGACCTTGCACAATACCCTGTGATCCAGTTTCTCCAGAGTGTTGGTATCAATGCATTACTAAGAGAACAAAAACGACCCATGATGAACGACTTGTCAAACTTAAAAAAACAACTCTGGAAATTTCTGTAATACAGCGTTTCAAACTCGTAAGTAAGAATTTTTGATACGAGCTTTTGATATATTTAAATTGTAAAATATATAAGTTTTCTGTTTATATATTGATGCTCATTGAAGGCCACTTACTATGTCTCATTCTTACTCTATCACGATAAATAGAGATAGTTGGACTTGGAGTAAGAAGATAGCAATTTTCATGAAGAGATTCAGATTGTATGTAGGATGAAAATTCAATACTGGTATTCTAAAATCAATTCATTTGTTCATTTCCGCTTTCTCAACTGGAGCGTATGAACATCACGAGCTGCTGCTACAAACTCTGTCAGCTGCCTTGGTTCTCGCCTCATTTCATGTCCGCTCCGTCTCCCGCAACTTCGACGAGTACGTTCTATATATAGTTCCAAACGGCCTACCAGGACGGCAAGAGCCTGGGGACTTGAGGAAAAATCAGCCGTAGTTAATACTATAAAATAACTTTCCTGCGGCATACGCAGGACATGTCCCAGCTTAGTCCACCTTAGCCTATTTATATACTGTAGTATGCAATTCAAATTTTAACGTCTCAACTACTAACTTTTACACCCATGTGTGGTGTTGCTCACCAAAACCAGTTACTTGTATAACGAGAATGTACTCTAAAAACAATGCCTTGATAAGTGCTCCCGAGGAGCGCAGGTACAAGGCGACCGGCCCGGGGGCCTAAGGCCCCCAAAAAAAAAAAAAAAAAAAAGTATGCAAGGCTGCCTCGTTCGCTCTCACAAAGGCAAACCATTGCAATCCCAGTATTCTACGCGGGCGCTTGTTTTAGTAACCCATTATTTGGCTGCATTGGCTTTTGGTGAGATGCCAAGATTCACAGTCGTAAATAAGAATGGACATGATGCAGGCACTGAAGAAATGGCATTTGTTTTAGTCGGTAAAGCTGCGAGTTCCAGATATTGCGCATGGAATTGAAAGACTCTCCATCATTTCGGGAATTCAAGGCGGGAAGCGAGCTTTTTCTGCAGGCCACCGTTCTCTGTACCTGTACGCCGAGATATGTGAAACTCTCAACCCAAGTCGACATATGCACCAATCTGACGTCGGATAAAAAAAACATTCTATGTAACTATTTTCATTCAGATCAGTTTGAGAAAGGTCGTTTTTTATGACAAAAATGTTAAATAAAAATATACGTATAAGATTTATATTATGTTAATGCGTAGACGTATGTAATGAAAAATAAGGCTTCTGTCTCAATATCAGAAAATCCTTTATGATTCAAATCAAATGTTCATAAAGAAACGAAAACACAGAAAGGGCCGAACGAAAAATATACAATATATTGAATTTTTGAGCTATCGATTTGGAGCGAGATCAAATAAAAAATACATTGAAACGTCAAAAATCTTTCAGAAACATGTTATTTTTCTACGAATCAACACACATACATAACTCGGTAATGCTAGAGAGTTTTCCGCTCGAATTGTGACTTCAAAGAACGTGATTCATATTTCGACTTTTCCGATGTATGATTTTTATGAATATCGGAGCAAAAAAAAAACTTTCAATCCCCAAAGGGATTAATCTACGGTCGTGTTTTTGTATGGCTTAGCATAGCTATTTATGAAAGCAAAATCTGAAAGTCAAAATTAACCGAAAGTAAATAATAACATAAATTAAAATGCGATGTTATTCAAGATTTAATGAATGATTAAATTTTAAATGATTTCTAGCGTTATTAAGGTAGTGGATTGTATTAGAAATATTAAATTGCCAATGTTTAAAAAATATAAAAGCAAATGTAAAAATTTAAATTTAAATAATATGTAAAATTATTTTAAAGAAATCGTCATAATTTTATCAATAAAGATTGCAAAAAACACGAATAGATGTTTTAACATGAGAAATAAACATTTTAGTCTAATTTAAGCATTAAACTACTAAATTTATTGTAAAAATACAATTTTAAAGTTATTTTCATTATTCGTTTTTTTTCTCTTATTTTCATCTTCAAATCGATGAAAATATACTTTTTATTCTTCTTATTATATGTATAAATAGTGATTTCATGTAAATTCTGAAATAAGACAACATTGGACGTGGAGACCTCATGGATGGATAAAAACATCATCTAAAACACAGTAAACGTGCAAATCAATTCCGGATACCTACGCTGAAGCTGTCAACATTCCTGTGTCGATGTCGCTTAACTGTGACAGCAGAGACTCCGAACCTGCCGTCAATGAATCCGCTTCGAGTGAGGCCACCAAAGAGGACTCCTCGGAAGATACTATCGAAGGAACCCCTGCTGTTTCGAGCAAGGCTCCCAAGGACTCCCGTTCTCAGCCGGGACGAATCATCGTTCGAGGAACTGGAGGAACTGAGTGCTTTCTCCGTGGATGTCCTCTCCCTCCCCCGAGCAATCTTTCCGGAGAAGTTCAACGCCCTAAGTTAAGTCACGCCTCTCTGCATGGGGAAAGGCAACAACATTCAGCACGTCTGATGATCCGTGGTTCTGCAGCTCCTTCAAAGAACGTTACTGGAGTGAAGATGGCGTATCTTCACGCCAAGGGCCTTCACCCAGATACATCGGCTGAGGACTTGTAGAGCTTCTTGGCAGCGACCGCTGCATTCAATCCTTCTTGGATGACCATCAGGAGGATTGTCAGCAGGCGGACGCTGTCAACTTCTTTCAAAGTCGGGGTCATCGCGACTTTGCTGGAGTCTCTCATGGAGCCTCAAGTGTGGCCTGAAAGGACCATCGTTCAACCCTGGATACGCATAAGACGAAAGAATCGCAGTGAACAGTGGTTGAAACCAACTTGAGTGAAGATATTGACATATTTAGTGTTATATTGCTTTAAATTCAGTACTGGTGTTTATGGAGGCGAAATGTTGCACGTTTTATTTTGTGACAATAATGCCTTGTTATTTGTGAGTCAATCATGATACACTTATGACAGGGTTTTTGTTGTTACAAGTCAAACTGTTTATCTTGAGTCTCCTGACGCTAGTTCTGAGTGTGAGGTCAGTGATACTAAATGTGTCAATAAATTTACATCACCACATTTATGTTACCTATTGTATTTTTATTTTATTATTATTGTACTTCAGAAATGCATTGAATTGATAAAATTTGTGATGTTTCTGCAAGGAAAAAAAAAAATTAAAAATTAAAAAAAAAAAAATTTGATTGTCTCAAGCCTTTAAGACAAAATAGCTGTCATTTTAGAGACCGTATGCCATTAACATATATACGAGTAATCCATACAATTATCCATTTAACATACCAAATATATTTTTAATTAAAGTGCCTCTTAGAAACAAATGGATCATTCGATTTTATTGACACGATATAAGAGGCCTAGCTGTAATATATAATATAACCTAGTAGGCCTTGAGATGGTTTTATATTCAGGTACACGTACATGTAAAAGGTTTTTCTTTAGATCTGATTTTTAAATCTCGCACGTGCAAAAGCCACGTCACGTGCGACATAGACACACCGGCAGCCATACACAATAACACATCGCCATTCCCAACGAAAGCTTTTTTGGTCCGTCAATGATTTGTACCGAAGTCCGGTCACATTTTCGCCAATTACCGGCGTTCACTCCCAAAACGATTTATCGCGCTACGAGTTGTCTGAAAGAAGATTTACTTGCGCCGGGCCGCCGTTTGGCCGACTAGTGTTAATATAACGTGACTGTATCACGAGCTTTTTCATCGCGAGCTTTATTTTTTTATTCCTCCATGGTAAACAAACAAAACGAAGTGGAAGTTCTGTATAAATACGCTTTGTACGCTGCCTACTTAAGAATTATGTCCGCGCCTGTGTCTCTCCTTTTCCCCGGGGCAACAACCCGTAAGAAAATACTTGCTTGAAAAGAAAATGATGTAACAACTAGTGCCACGCCACTTACCATATATACACGCGCGTTGGAAGTTTTTTTTTGTATGATTTTAGTTCAAATCTCTTTAAAGTAGATTAATATTATTATGAAAATTATTCAATAACCTTATGTTCTCTTAAGCAGCACCATTCAGAAGAGAATCTTTGAACTCGTTATTAAATCTATATAAAAAGCAATAATTTGAATTAATTGATCAATGAGACTGAGAATGCATTATTTTTTTCTGATATAATATTTAAAATAATCGTGTCGGAAATAACAAGGCTAGGTCCTGTCTGCCCAGAAGTGGGTGACGTCAATGGCGTTACTCCCGGCCAACATCAGGTATTCCTGGGTGCAGCTACTCGAACATAGCGCACACTCCAGAAGGTGTGACAGGGTCTGCTACGCGCCGCAGTCATATTCAGTCGGTCCGCTGTAAAATTGCCAGGCTTTCATTTGTGTCCTCGTCTTGCATACTCCGGTCCAAAGTCTGTTAAGGGACCTCCATTTATTACACCCCTGGTCATGTTCAGTGGCTAGGTTCTCTTTCAGGGCTATCCAAGTAATGATGTAATGAAGGTGATGGATGTAAAAAATCTAGCTTATTTCAGTAATCATCCTTTTTTTCTATTTAGCATCTTTCCGTTTTAAAATTAAAAATGAATGAAAGTGAAAAATATTAGAAGCTTAATACAAGATATGCTAATGGTTCAATATACGCAATGGAAAACATTTTTTTATTATTTTTACCTTTCTTTTATGAGACCTTTTCTTTAACTCGTGGGTGTAATAATTCAGTCATGCAAATGAGTCAGTCTGATGCGAAGTAATTAAATATTTAATTTATTTAAATGTTAGTGAACTGCTCCCCCACCTCCCTTTAGGACTGGATTAATTACGTGAATAGTATCGTGTCGTCTACTCAGTTTGGATGCACATTTGATGTAGATATTGGATACGTAAGTCTATATAGAGATGGGACATGTCATAGTTTCGTAGTGCAAACACGACTAAGAGGACATCATCTTCAGTTTACATGAAATAAACAATCTTAAGCAATCAACAAACAAACATTGTATTGCATCATCTGGTTAACTTGCATTTTACTATACTACCCCAATACATTATTTTAATTACATATCTTGTTTTAATTGTGGCAATTATACACACACAATTCATATAATTTTGTTGATTTTCAAGGAAAAATTTGGAATTCTAGCTTTTGAGTAAGCCGCGTGTGGCAAATTTCTACTACTATCCTAAATTTTAACGGCCATTGCAGGGGTCATTCTCAAGATTGACAATGTTTAACACGAAAATCCACCCAAAACATACAATTCCAGCAATTCATGTATTTGCATTATTTTGACCCACAAGAAAAATTATGATGCATAAGAAAAAGTAAGGCTTATAAATCTGTGTGATAGCATATCGTGATGACCATATGCTTCAGAAAGGGGAGCAGACATGATTATGATGATGAAAAAATAATTAAGTAAAAAAAAAATACTCTGTTTTTTGGGGACTTTGTTTATGGATGCTGCATTGAGTCAAATTACTAATGGAATATTTGTTACTTTTAACAGCTACTTATATTTATATATATGTTTCAGTATACTTTATCACATAGTTGTTTCATTCTATTATTGTTAAGGTTCTCGTTGATGCAGAACACGTTGTGTCAACAAATAAAATGAAATAAATGAAGTAAATCGTTAATAGATTATTATATTACCAGTATTTTGTACAATATTATCAGTAACAATTTAAATAATAAATTTTGTATACAAATTTCTGAGGGCGTATTACCCAACTCGCTTTGTTTCTTACGTAAATTGAAATGATGCGATATCCTGTAAATATTCCCACCCACATAATTCCTCCTGGGTACACAGATCGAATGAATCTCTCGATTGCTTGATAATTTGATGAAATGGTAATTGGGTGTTTACTCCCTGGGAATCAAATATCAACTTCAACGACTGTTTGCCTGGCAGATTTATTATTCCCTTATAACCCATCACCCAATCTACAACGAATTATTACGTATATTTGCTTAGGAGAATTTCTCTTACCATTATTCGCTCGAAAGCTGGTGCATTACAAAACACTCTTCCTCTATATCTGTTCTATATTTGGAACATTTATTTACAACAAAATTTCGCTATTCAGTTCTGTCAGTCGCTATTTTCCATGGCTCATCTCAAAATATCTCTGCACATAAAGGTCCACCTGAGTACATATTCTTCCATGAGACTTCCAAGATAGAAACCATAACACTTGAAGAGAGGAGCTGTTGCACCAAATACATATTTTGGATGATTTATTAATTGCATTTTTTATGGAGATCGAATTATAGAGTTAGATAACTCGTAAGCGAAGTAAGCGCATTTATTTCAAAGTGAAGGTACGATTGAAAATCGATACAAATATGAATTTAATGTCCAAGTGTTGAATAAATTTAAAAAATATACTTTGCCTAACGAAACACGTGTTAAAAAATAGGCTCGCGAAATACAAACAAGGTTTCAAATTATATATAATAAAATCAAGGTGAAAAAAAAAATAACTGCGAAACTCGAACACCTTGTATCATGCGTAAGGTTTATCTACCTTCGCATATCAATCCAGGTGCGCAGGTGTGTTCGCTTACATAATATCCTTTGATCCATCAAATATGCACAGACGCGCCTGATATGCGAGATTTATTATTTTTCGCCGAAACTTTTCGCCTATCTATCGAATTATATGCAGCAACGGCCGTGTTTGCGCGAATTTTGACTTTGCAAATCATCAAACACGTCTACAAAGGAAAAATGGTACTTACATTTCATTTTTGTCGTCATTACCTGAAGTGTGCGCGCATTAATCTCCCGCGGGGAATGCGTTCGAAAAAAACACGGTTTTCGGTATTGTCACGGTGTTGTCGTTTATCATTTCTGCCAAGTCGGTGGCAGAGTCACGTTTGGCATTATATCTCCAATCTGTCATTCCGATACAGATCTTATTTTTACATAACGCCCGCGAATACGTCGGATCTTGGTGCAAATATGCAAATGCGTGAATGATTTATACGTTCCATTAATAGCTCCTATTTTTCAATGATCCCTTGCTTGATTTATTGAAAAAGTAAAGTACAAAAAAATAAATAACTTCTTAGGTTTTCACAGCCAGATTTGATATTGTGGCTTTTGAGTTTAGCCATGTGTGGCGAATTACTCCTTTCCAATACTTCGAGCGCCATTGCAGGGGTCTTCTTCAGGGTTGATAACTTAGTTGTGAATTGGGGTAGTTTAGCCGACATATCGGCGAATCGTGTACGGTGGGTATGTTCTATGAAGAGAACCTCCACGAGCATTATAATGAGCATGTTCTGTGGAGGATACCTCAACGAACGTCATATCGGACTGTGGTTGTCCTTGGTTGTCTGTACAGGTTTTTGAGTATGTGCTATTAATTCCTGACACCAACTCACAACTGAGTCATAGACCCTGAAAAAGACCCCTGCAATGGCAGTCGAAATATTGGAAAGGAGTAATTCGCCACACACGACTAAGCCCAAAAGCTACAATACAAAAAAATAACTCTAAATATGCATGTACGATTATCTAAATATCTTTGAGAGTATTGATATGGTTATAAGTATCACATGAAATATTAATTGCATGAATAAATGATATTTGTCTAAACTTTTTATTTTATTTAGTAATAGTTTATTGAGATCTTAATCGTACAAAGTGCGATATATTTCACATTTCTCGTGATACGTTTCGGTAGTTCCCCGCTTTGTATTGGACTTCCGTTTCTCCTAATTACCGTCTTAATTTCAACTGCGTCTCTCGTTAATTGTAGATTTTCAGTCGCTGAATGGAATACTGAGTACAGTCACACATGCCATTGTGACAACATTTGAGCTGGTATACTCAAAAGCCTCCCACACACAATCCCTAGTAAGCTTACTTATTTTCATTAGCATAAACAAAGACTTTATCATATCAAAGTTAAAGGCATGCAAGCCATACATGATAAACATAAAATTTATAGGTCATATTTGCTTTATATTCTAAAATTATTGCTTCAGAAAAAATACATTAATAACAATTGCTGAAAGTATTTTTAAATGAGTTCTCTATTTTATTATACGCGTAGCTCAAAAATGAGCAATTATATATTGCTTCTTACTTAACATTCGAAGGTTAATAAAACAAACCATAAGAGGACTATTTCCTAATCAATAACATATTGTCTAATCTATCAATTTTTTTGTGGTAGAAAAACATTGTTCAGTATAAATCCAATTGTCGTTTACATATTATGTGTACCCAATAATTTCTTTCAATAAATAACACATATTTACTGCAATATCTTTTCTAAGCACTTTGCCAACAGTTAATCTAATATTTTTTGTACGTACAATGTTTCAAAGAAATTTCATTCATCTTATCAACCGGATATTCATTTGAATGAAATTAATTTGAACTTACAAGAATATAAGTTAATTTTTTTTTTAATCAAACGTATGCCGGAGATTGCAATGTTGAAAATATGACGCTTAATGATAACGGTTAAACGTTGCACAAGGAACACATTGCACGAAGAAAAAATAAAATATACTGGAAAAGCATCCCTAAGCTTTCCGTTGGCATTTAAAAAGGCATCTTGGATAATGATATGACATATATTAACCGTTTATGGTGTAACAGCAAATGTAAATTAAGTATGTTTGTTGTGGATAAGTGTTGTTTGTTTTTTTAGTCAAAAGAGCAGCGACTGTGGTAATAACAGTAGAAAATACAAACTTTACGTCTGCTTTCTGAGGATAAGAAGTAAAAAGTAAGAGTGTTTTCGTTCGTTCAGTTGAGCCGCTCTTTAGAACAAACAGTTTTGATCACTAATGTTTCAGGAAAAAATTCCAATCCCTGGAAAATATTGATTAAAAAATCATCCAAAATATAACTCAGATACAACACAGCCGTCTCTTTAACTCCCAGGCTCGTGCTCGTGAAGTGGTTAAGACTCGGAAACTACATACGACTTTTTTGGGTGCAGAAACATTGTAGGACAATGCATAGACCAAGGCAACTGACAAAGAGGCTAAAATTTGTCGTGTGTTCCAGGCAAAGAATATGGCAAAAAATAAATGAAAGAAAATGCGTAATTCAACCCTTTCCTACGTATCTACCAGTTTTATCCACTGGTGTGTGGGGACACTAACGTTCACGGCGCGCCGACTTTGCCCATTGTTGATCCGGTGAGATCTTTAGTTTAATTAGTTAGAAGAAAGGAAACGTACAATTGTTAGCTGAATTCCTCGCCAGGCGACAACAATACAAGGCATCTAATGCGTACTCTCGCAAGGCCGGATACTTAAAAATAATTAAAACAACTCTTGAAAGTTTCCTGAAGATTCTTTCTGGGTTTTTTGTTTCCTTTTGCGTTGTCTTGCTTGTACCATACTATCAAAATCTCTAGTATAATAAACACCTACCGTGGTTATTTTAAAACTTATATTTTATTATATTAATTTGGTTACTCAATTCTCGCCTTATAGACTATTTAATCAATAGTAGAATATAGGTATTACATACTTCATGTAAATACGTATTGGTGTAACTAAAAAACTTGTAAAAAATTTCATACATTATAAAAAAACCCTTTATTTTACTCGTACAAGTATATAAACAGCATTGCCCATCTTCCTTATGTAAGCGAATTTACCATATTATGTATTGTTTCGTACGAACAATAAACGTAAAAGTATTAAATTGATTGATGTATTCAAACGTACAATATTGTCTATTTTTAACCAGTATTGTTGGAGGAAATACACAAGAATTGCGCATATATTATGATTCTGTAGTACTGATTAAGTTTATTTTATTTTTTTCTATGACAATAAATGTACTGCGAAAATTTTGCATAGCCTGAATAAAAAAGTTTCAGTAGTCTCGAGCATTTGATTCGGAAGTAAAAGTACATTCAAAGTACTCCGAGCCGGGCCTCTCCAGGCGTTTCAGGAAACTCAATCACTTGACAAAACTGTGTTTTAACGTGAATTTTCACCGTGCGTTTTTAACTTAAGCCAACAAAAAAAAACAATCTTATCAGGGTGTAAACCACGCTAAGGGTCTATTGAGGTTTGCTCAGCCACTTTGTGAAAATTGTTAACTGATATTTTATTGTATATTATTATTATATTAGTATTTGTATAGCGCTCTTTTATGACCGAATGATTATTCCAAAAGCGCTTCTTTGCCTCTCTGAGTAAAAAGGTGGGTCTTGAGTCTGCTTCTGAAGAATGCCTCCGCTTTAAGCTCTTTTATGCTATCCGGTAGTGAAATTCCAGGCCATTGGTGCAGCGAAGCTGAAAGCCCGATTGCTAGGACTACCTCCCGTCAGCTGCAAGGTGCTTCAATTTGCTCTAGCCGATCTGAGTGTCTCTCCACGCGCGTTTATTTCTGAAGGCTTTATAAGTTCTGTCAAATAGCCCGGTGCAGTTCCGTTGACTGCCTTGTAAGCTAAGAGGCATAATTTGTACTGGATTCTAGCCGAAACTCTCAACCAATGCAGTCGGTGTAGTATTGGAGTAATGTGACAGAATTTGGGCGCGTTGTAGACTAGTCGTGCCGCTGCGTTTTGTAATGACTGCAATCGATTTAATTGTTTGGCTGGCTGGCCTGCGTGCAGTGCGTTGCAGTAGTCCATTTTGAAGACAATAAACGCGTTTACCAAACTCTTTGAAGCGTGGGTAAGCATCTTTTTACCGACCGTATCTGCCGCAGGTTAAAGAATCCAGATTTCACCGTTTTTGTGATATTACCGCTAAGGTTGAGGAACTGGTCAATTTCTACTCCCAGCAGCTTGACGCTTGTAGAAGGAATTACATCATTACCACATATGGCCAAGGGTTGTAAGTCCAATAGATGTTGTCTTCGAGCTGTGGCCATAAAGAGTATTTCCGTTTTTTCCGGATTAAGAGCGTGCCTATTTGCTGACATCCACTGTCCGGTCTCCTCTATACAGCCGACCAGCTTTACTCTTTCGAACAAAACGAACTGACAGTCCCAGAGAATGTGTTCTAAGGTCTGGAAGGGGGCAAGGAGGAAAGGATAAGGGGGCAAGGAGGAAAAGGCAAGGAGAAATTTCTTTGGTGTATAGAATGAAGAATAATGTGCCGAGAACTGAGCCTTGTGGGACACCACATGATAAAGTAGATGGTCTCGACATTTTATTCTGTAGACAGATGGTTTGCTAACGGTTTTCTAGGTATGACTGAAACCAGTCTAGGGCCTTTCCAGATATACCGTAATGTATTATTAGTTTCTTTAGAAGGATAGCATGGTCTACAGTGTCGAACGCTGCACTCACGTCTAGAAGAGTCATCATTGCGATATTTCCCTTGTATAACGCAAGCATAACACTTGCATATGCCTTAACTTTAAAAAAAGATTTTTTGATTAGAAAATTATATACGAGTATCTAGCATATAAACGTAAATAAGTTGAATAATCGAATAATATTATGTTTTTGTGTTATTTTAAAAAACATATTACTTGAATATGAAATTCCATTAAAAGATCATATTCTGAATAATTGCATATAATATGAATAATAATTGTGTATATGAAAACGGTAGAAAATTATCAAAGATATGTATATTTGACCAATAAGCTTAGTTTATTTTTTAGAAATAAATAATACAGAAAAAAAACAAACTTAGTTTTAACCCTTTCATTACGGCTCGGTGGAATACAAATTAAAGTGTCAATACAGCGTAATTTTTTCAAACGATTTTTTTTTTGCCCTAAACTAATATTTGAACTATAAATGTACATATATGACCTATTTTTAAATACAACAATTGTTCTTTTATCATTTAACTATCAGATGATGCATAAAAAATTATTATATTTCACAAACGTTCATTATGTAACTCTATACATGTGGTGGCATTGACACATGTGATTTACAGAAAAATCGCTCCTGTGACGAAACCTAACGATATTTATTAACATGCTTTATAGATTCCTGTAAATAATACATGTAGGTTGATAAAGGGATTGACTTCACTTCCAATTTTCTACCGTAGATGTCACAATGAGTACTAAAAATAGCAAAACGACATATCACGTCAACCGATGTCAACGGTCGGGAAATCTTTTACGGCATATATATTCAATTGATGCGAAAGGGTTAACAGCCATAGTTGCGATTGCATGGTTTTTGAATTATGCCGTGTGTGGGAAAATTTCGAGAAAATTGTCAACCTTGAGGATGACTCATGCAATGGCAGTGAAAATATCGAATAGTAGAAATCCGCCAACCGGTTCAATTCTAAAAGCCTCAATTCCATATGAAATAGCTCACGTTTTTATTCTTCATCATCCGTCTCTTCATTATTGGCCTGAAACATATTTCTTTAGGTGAAAAAATGTTTCGAAATAGTTGTAGTACAAGGTTAGTTGACTGAACTGCGAGGCGGCAATTTGTGAAACCCATGTTTGAGATATTAAACGAAATGATGAATATAAGAATCAACTAAGGCATCTAAATATACCGTTAACAAGATATTTAGAATCTTTATGTCTAATTCTCATTCTTAAGTGTCAAAAAGAATGTAAAGGAAATCATTGATATCACGTTTTTAGTCTTATATATTCTTCATTGCCATTCACATTACAAGAAAAAATTTCACTATAACTGAGTAATGGGACATTTGGTTTGTTCTCAACAAAACCTAGTAACCAACAAACTTTTATTTATAAAACATTGTTTGTATTCAATTTCATTACACTTTTTAATTGCTTTCAGTCAGTGAATTTTTATATCTGCTACTTGTTTGATCAAATTTGATACGTGTATCATCTATTTGATTGAAAACCAATTGCAGACTGATTTTTGTTACAAAGCCTGCGAATAAGGCAGGTCTGTTGAATTGCATTTTTATGGTGCACGGATTACTTGTTACGTAACCGGTAATTTTTATTGTTCCGAATGCCCCGTTAATTAATTCCCATTTCGTTCGTTTGTAAACGTAAAATTCAATTATAACGACACACGTTACGCAAAACAATGGGGCATAACGACCGTTGGCCGGAAGTTTTAACGTCAGCCGATTACAGTATCGCGGGAAATGTTTCCTGAATTTCATCCTCGTTATAATGCGGATTATTAAAGCATATTTTTTTTATCTTTTGCATTTAAATGTGAAATTAAGAACTGCTTTCATTTTCCACTTAAAGAAACTACTTTCATAATGCTTATATTTACACCATTCAAATGAAACCTTTTTTTTGTATAAACATACATGATGTGTCAAAATATTTTCGTGAAAAATGTTACTTTTTAATAGTTACTTTTTTTTAGTTTTTTTTGGTACATTTAAAAATCTTACATTTCATCAAATCATACGACCTACCTATCATTAAACTGTGTTTTATAAAAAAAAAAAGTTCGAAGAGAAAATCTTAATCGTTATTTGCGATAAAAGTAGATTAACGTGATACGAACCACTGCGATGATTAAAACCACTCTACTCTTTCTTAATTCTCGGAATTTCCTGGAGAGACCACTTCACAAACAATGAGGTTCTCAGAATAATCAAGGAAGATAGGCAACTAAAAAAAACCATCTCAGAGAGGCGAGCCCGATGGATTGGTCACATCATGCGCCACGGCGGTCTTCTTCACGATATTGTGGAGGGGATGGTTGAGGGTAGAAACTGAAGAGGGCGCCCTAGACGGGAGTATTTGCAGCAAATATTCGAGGACATGAATTGTAGCGATTATGCTGAGCTGAAAGGGGTTGCGGAGGACCGAGAGGAATGGAGATCGAGATGCAAAATTCTGTTGCTGCAAACCAATCCACCGCATTGATACTACGAAGAAGAAGACTATCTTCATCTCAGCATATCTATCATGATTCCTGAAACAATGTCTTGAGATCTTTTTTGCAATTTCTACCTTAATTATTCCTTCTATTTTTTTTAAATTCTAAATATTATGATCCCTTAAAACTTCAAAATTAAATATTGACGACATTAAAATTTTTTTTTGGTAAAAAATAATAACATATAATCAAAAAAAAATCTTCGATTGTAAGTGGACGTTAATGATATTTGAAAAAAACGTAAGAATTTAAAGCACTTATATTTTAAATACTCAATTTACTTACATAGAATTATTAAATAAAATAACTTATTAAAAGATTTTAATCGTATTTAGTTTTTTTTATTTTTTACTTAAATTATATTTTTTTGTTACGTAACAGATAAATTGCTGTAAATTTTATGTAACAATTTGATATTATAAACAGAAAATATTTCTGAAGATTGTATCTGAAGTAGTGAGCCTTCGAAGGGGAAATAGGCTTGAGGGAATTCTCTGCCACGTTTATTTATTAATTACATCAGATTATTTCACCACTTTCGATTAACGTAAAAAGAAAATAATACAATATGGATTAAGGTTAAAATAAAGTTTACCAACATTGATTGTGTAGTTCCTTGTAATTACAAGTAAAATATACTCGTTGTTAAATTTTGATTAACTTTTACAATATTAAATTATTTTATCGCATATATTTTTTAAATAAAATAACGTTGAAGATTAAATGAATATGAAACTTAATTATCTTAACCGGTAATGTGAGTAATAAAGTAAGGATAAGATTAACATATATATATTTTAAATCATTCATATTTGATTTGAAATTATATAATCAAAACTTTATGATGAAATTATAACCTGAAAAACGTGTGTTGAAAACATTAAAATTATGCTAGCAAATCTCATAAAACAACACACTGTTTTTCCTGAGAAAAAAAACAGCATGCAGCGAAATTCAAGCCGTATATGACTGCATACCGCACATGAAAGTTGCGTCCTGCGTTTAGCAGATATGCAAATCTACGAAACGAATGTGAAAGATTTCACAAGACTCTTGCGTGCAGAGATTAATTAAATTTAAATTAAAATCTGTGGGTGACAGGGGAGCGAGAATGGGCTGGGGGGGATGTCCGCAGCTCCCTGAGCTTCGAAGCTCTGCCGTTAGGGGAGTCTCTGGTGTGTCAGATCCAACGTTATTTAAGGTCGTATTTGCTTTTAACGTTATACCAATAATAGCAGGCTGTGTGTTATGAAATGAACCGAAAATATACTTCGAGCCTTCCCCAATCCGCGGCGTATTTAAATTGGAAGATAAATTGAACGATTGCACTGTTATTTAATAAATATTTCATTTTTTGTTAATTAATTTTTATCCGGTTGCTGTGGTTGAAGTCAAATGAAAAAGTATGTAAGTTAGTGAAAATGTAAGAGATAGTTTTTTTTATGCAAACATATATTTATCAATTTCATAAACATTTTGATTTCTTATTCAGTGTGATTTATAAAGATACCAAAAACATCGATATTATAATTTCAATTGACTCATTATGTGATTGTCAAAATCTGACAGTATAATGATTGAATAAATTGATAAATATATTTACAAAAAACATGACCGGAAATTTGAAATTCAGGTTTACCTGCACCTTAGTACCACATAGTCTAGTCCTCAAGAGCATCGGGGTAATCATCCAATATCATTAAATATACCAATCAAAAAATCACCCAAAATATTGTTAGATAATTCAGTGGTCTTTTAAAAACACTGAGTTTTTACCCCGGAGATCGTTAATAACTATTCCTAACTACTACTTACTTGCTAGTTCTCAAGCAATCCTTAGTTTACAGAAATATCTGTGTCTGGATAAAGCATAAAAAATGTAAGCTAATAGAACCTTTGCGGCCATTTATTTTGAAAATGTGTTATAGATGTTGAGAAAATATTATATTTGTTTAAAGTTGGCGGGTATAGCTTAGTGGTCAAAGCGTTTGCTTTGCAAGTCAAGGGTTGTGGGTTCGATCCCCGACGGAGATCAAGAAAGAAGGATTTGTAATCGATTTTTGAGCTCTAAAATACCCCGGTTGGTGTAAATTTGATCCCTCACCCGTAAAATGCCAGTCATAGCCTGTTTATTAAAATTGGTGGTAGACGAAAGTTGTCCCGCGAAGACTACTCATTCATAGTAAATTCCTGTAATAATAAGAATGATGCGTAAATGTCGGGCTGTAGTCTTTGACCTTGGCAGATCACCACTCCGCATACAGCGCTTAGCCATATGCACCATGGTAATGTCGGTATTCTCCTGTATGTGTTTACATAAAAAACCTCAACCTAATAACTGATGAATTTCAAGAAGGACAATTAATAGAAAAAAATGAAAAAAGTACTCGTAAATTGTCACAGAAATAGAAACTAGACATACATAGACAAATAATGAAAAAAAAAAAACAGTGCTTAAATCCCTAGCAGAGAGAATTTTTAAAACTTTTACAAAATATAAAAACAACATTGTAACTTAATGATCTATAGTAATACGTTTTACTTTTATTGAGTGAGAAGTAACGGAAACTATGACAAATGTGTCTATTACCAAGTAAATATATTGAACCGTTCAGTTAAATGGGCGATAGCTATGGCATGATGTCTCTTTATCACTATCATTAAGGAGAAAACTGTTTCCACAAAAAATGAGGTTGCGATAAAGGAACGGTTGGGCTGAAACAAATGAATCTAATTAATCCTAGAGCGGGCAAACGAGATCGAGCGAAAACTTTTCAGATAAATGGCCCAAGAGAAGCACTGAATTTGTACTGACAAGCAGAATAAACTTATTAGTTTCTACGTTTTCAGTAATCTGGCTGGCGTCGAGTAATCTGGGCGACGCAGCGTAACGTGCGATCGATGGCTTTCCGGTAAGTTTATTTACTGAAATGTTTTTAATCACTTTAATTACTCATTAAAATATAACTGTCACGATTGTAATTGAAAGTAAGCTGGAAGGTCGTAGGGTCACCTCTTTAGTTTTGTGTTGGACCGTACGACCATGTACGAGATTCCATGGTCTCTGCAATTCCAAATAGATAGTTTTTTTTTAAATTATAATATGTTAGAGCTTACTCACAATATGTGTTATATATTTAATAAATGTATAAATTATCTTATTATATTTGTAGGTATTTAAAACGAAGCTAATTTTAATCCTGTAAAAATTGCTAAACACACAATGTATTTTTATGGCCAATAGAAGTGTACTCATTTAAGTAGCATTGCAATTTTTTAATATTCTTATAGTAGTCTCTTGCAGTTATTTATACTCTTTGTTTTAATTTAAAAGGAATCTTTTAATATTTTTTTTTATTGTTTGATTCAACTTATTCAAGAATATTTTATCCTATCGATTATTCTTCATCATCACAATGCCTAGCAATAAGATCTTTTTATTTACTGTCTAGTTTCAATGAATTAACTTCAGAATGCCTTGATGACTTCAGCTGATTAAACTAAATCTCATTGTAAGCAGAGAATGCGGTCAATAGGCATTATTAGGTCTAAATTTATTGAATAGAAAATTTCAATTGGTTTTGAAATCATTCATTATTATTGCAGCAGTACCAAAATTATTTAGTCTAAATATGATAATAAACAATATTGTTTAAGTTCAATTTCATACTCGTTCTAAGAGTACACACTTTTTTTATATAATATATAAAATAATAAAAATATTTTGTACACTTTGAAAAAAAACTATCGTTTATTTCGACACCCAATGAAAAAAAATTAGGCAAAGAGTATTATAAAAAAAACAGTATCATTAATTGCATAAATTTTTTTTCGTCAATTTGACGTGACGCAATAGATAATAAAATGTCAGTGCATCATAAAAACAAAAACGTGTGTCGCTATTTAAACATGCTGAAAAAAATAATAAAAAAGCAGAATGTGATATAATTTGAATCATTTTACGCTCTTGAAGGATCTTGCTTGAGTGTTACATAAATATTTTACCGACAATGAAAAATATTTAAAATGGAAATATTCTAAGCAAATAAAACAAGAGTATGAGCAATAAAGCTCTGCAGGCCCCTCCACCTAGCACGGTTACAGGAAAGCTCGACGTAAATGTTCCATCTGCTTTGGAAAGATTTAATAACACCGAAGTGCCAAACACAAAGCTCATTTACGTGGATTAATGGTCCATTCCTAAAAATGTACTTTCCACCGTACCATTGTTGATTTGAATTTCTCTCAAAACCTTAGCTTCCTTTCCCTCTCACACTATTTTCCCTTAAAAGCGCCTCGAGAAATCTTGAAAATTTTAATTCAAACGAAATTATTTTTCGATATGAATTTCAAAACGTTCGACGCTTCGCATTTAATTCGGCTATTTTTCAGCGTAATTTTGTTTCGGCGATGATAGTTTCGTATTTAAATTTCGCCGAAATAAATTTCAAAATCTTCAACGTGGAAAATATTAAATTTAGTGTTTCATATTATATGCTTTTTAAGTGTACGAGTTTTAATAAAGTTCCATAAAGTTCCGCTTTGGGGAAAAACGTTTATTATCTTTTGTATCGTCTACTGGAAAATAATGCTCAAAAATTCCTCGAACTGTAAAATTTGATAAATATAAATAGGAATATGTTCAAAAATAAAAAAGGTTTACAAAAATAAATAAATGTTACAAAAATTTTTTTTTTTCGTTATTTGATAATCGAAAAATTTTGATCCTCGTACATTAACTATATTGAATTTAATAGTTATTTTTTATTTTTATTTATTATAAATATTTTAATATTTATTTGAATTTAAATGAATGATTTAGTGTAGTTTTGTCAAGAAAAAACGCAATTCCTTAACTTAATTTTGTACAAAATCTGCTAACAAGGACATGCGATTACATTTTTTATGATTCTTGTAACACTTTGAAATATCATTGATTAATAAATAGTTTTTCAATTCATCGACTACAAAAACAACATATTATTTTATACTTATGCCAAAATACAATTAATTTGCTGCTTTCTGCTATAAATAATAATGTGCATTTTTGTGAAAATAAAATATAAATACAGTTCTATTAAACTTATTAAATATGTTGAAGAGTTCCTTATTTCTATCGGTTAAGATAACGGTCTATTGGCCCAATTAACTTAGAGTTGTGGTTAAATTTGCATTTTATAAGCGACAAGTTTATTTGTCAATCTGACGGTTTATTGAAGTTAACGTTGGGCGGATATCTTTGATACACTAAATACACTGGTGTGTCATTAAGGTTTAGGTCAATAACAACAATAATATGTTTCATTTGAAGGCTTTTTGCATACGATAAAATAGTATTGTTATAAAACGATCGATATAAATATAATTTACAACAGTATCGTATATTGATACTGTTGACATTGTCACTGATGTCAAATTTTACAAAAATATTTTCTGTGTTAATATTTAATCTAAAATCTTATATCTTACATATCTACTAGCTTATATCTTATATATTTTATCCTATAGCTTATATCTCATTTACCTAAATGCTTATATATTTTCGCATAACTCTTTTTACGGCTGCTGGTGAGGTGCTAAGATTCACAGCCGTATAAAAAAATGGGTGGGGGTCAAGAGCTCTGTATAGGCGTTACGTTAATTTGATCGAGTTTTACATATACGTATAGATAAATATGCCACTTTAAAAATATTGCATTGATTAAATTATTTATATTTTAGATTTAAGTTTATAAAATTGCTTTTAAAATACTTGCGGTGCATGTTGATAATACGGTCAACCTAAAGAGTTTCAATAAAATTGGATTTTTGTCCTGAAGTTCCCAAGGTCTGGACGACTCTTTCATATGGTACGGCTCAACCCAAAATGTACATAATTAAGGCGCTAAAATCTCTTAAAAAGTATATGCCATAGAAGGATACTATAAATATGACGTAAAGTAAAATCAGTATTCGTGTCGAAAGAAATACTGGCACTGCTTGTACTTTCAGTACGTGTTGAGTAGCTCTAGATTATGTCAAGCAGGCGCGTACTTTGCTATGGAAATAAGTTTAATACGGAAAGTTTCCAAGTGATTCTGACACGTAACAGATAGAAGTAGTTCAATAAAAGCACTCAAGCTGTCCCTTCCACACCAGGCCGGCTATGCCTCGCGTCCCTAGTACATGGAAATGCGCCTGCACTACGTTACTTTATTTCAACGGTATAAATGTAAATTTAAAGTCGCTGCTCCGGTTTGCTTTGCCAAGAAAATGGACTGACTGCACTTTTTACCTTCAAATCCTGGTCCCTTACACTTTTCACTGCCTGGAGCCCCTCGTGGTGTATATGAGGCGCATTGATCATAAACATATTATTACATTATAGGATTTAACATTAAAAATAATATTACAAATGACCAAATCATATTGTACGAGTATTTGCTAGGTTTTCTCTTTTGTATCATAAAAAACATTGACATTGCTTTGTATATTTTGATTCAGTTCTTCTTATCCGAGGAAAGACTTAACTAGAGGATACAGTACCATGAGCTATAAATATATATTCTAAGGATTATATAACTTCCCCATTTACTTTGGAATTATTCGTTTTTATACAATATATTTAGAATTATCTATCGAAGACATCGCAAAAATAATTAAATGTGAGCAAAGGGTATAGTAAAAATATTAATTTTATATTAAGTAAACATTTTTTGCATAAACTACAGCATGAATTTTTGCAATGCATAGTTATATTTTTACTAAAATTGATAGTTTTTTTTGTAATCTATATCAACAAGGTGACCCAAAAATATAGGAAAATTAAAAAAATCAAATAAAAGCAAGATTATGATTTTTAACATTGAGATTACGATAAAAAAGCGATAAATATTAACAATAATCTTGCTAATAATATTTTGGTATTTTAAAAGTATTTCAATTATGAGTTAATGATACAAAATATACAATTCATAAGCCGTAATATTATATATATTTTTTAATGTACACACGTATAGGAAAAAACCGACATATGGTGATAATAATTCTAATGTCTCATCTGTGGAATTCTATGACGCTTACCATGGTGCATATGGCTGGGCGCTGCATGTAGAGTGTTGATCCGCAAACGTCATGGACTACAGTTTGAGATTCACGCATCATCTTTATTATTACAGGAATTTGCTATGAATGGGTGGCCTTCATTCGACGACTTTCGTCTACCACCATTTTTCATTAATAAGCTATGACTGACATTTCACGGGTGAGGGATCAAATTCACACCACCAAATATTTTAGAGCTCAGAAATCGATTACAAACTCTTTTTTTTTAATCTCCGTCGGGGATTGAACCCACGACCTTTGGCTCGCAAAGTAAACAATTTGAACATTGAACTATACCCACCAGCAGATATATAACAAATAACATAATTATTTATGTATATACTCGTATACACGAACATTTCTGTATAAATATGATCTATAAGAAATGTTTTTAAAAGCATCTACGTAGTTTATATCTGAAAATTTCAGTAAAAAATGTTCTCCATATGTATGAAATATTCAAAATGTTTTTGATTTATCATGAATCTACCTGCCCATTCACACAAAACGGTGTACATTAATCTAGAATAGAATACGATTCGATTCAAAATGTAGAGTTGCGTTTCTTTTGTAGTTTTGCGAGAAGGGAGCCTTGGTAATTGGATATAATATTTCACCCTCAACTTGTAAGCATGTTGCAAAAAGGGTGCAACACACACAAAAAGCAAAAATCGCGATTCTCGGTAGAAGTGCACTTTGTTCCATATCGCCTCTATGGCATCATCCATTATCCGTTATGGCTCGCGAAAAAGGTTTCACAGAATGGGAATACTCTCAACAATGGGATTTAAAGTTATGTTTAATAAACGGTTTAATGAAATATTCAGTGGGATGCTGGTACATGATACTCTTGAATACTATCAAAAATAAAATAATAAATAAGTTTTTTTTTACATTGATTTATGTACATACTTATGACGAAGGACTTTACTGAAATTAAATAACGATCAAAAAACTAAAATAATTGATCTAGATTTTTAATTTTTAATTATATAGAATAGACAATTTTACTAAAGTATTAATATTCAATTTTGAATAAAAATGTATATAGGAAATGTGTGAAAAATATAAATATAATACTAAAAAAACATCGCTTCATCTTTAGTGTTTTAATACTTGTATAAATATAATCAATGAAATAATGTTTACAATATTCCAGGATATAAATGCGACAAATTGCAGCATTATTGAGAAGCCGTTTTCTAAATATTCTTTCACAACCGAATATCTCACCCTATTTTCTTATAAATCACAGGTCGTATTCCTACACTTTACAGTACAATTAACCTATTTGGGATATGTTATAAATATATAATATACTTAATATACTTAATAATATACTTAATAATATACTTAATAATATACTTAATAATATACTTAATAATATACTTTATGCTCTAGTATGTACCAAAAAGAGATAGTTAAATCAATAAAAATTATATGGTTTAAATCGAATCCATGTTTACATAAGCTCCTTCCTGTCCATCGACAACCTGAAGGAACTCAAGTAGGTAGGTTAATTAGGTCGAAATTAAATGTGCTAATTTGAAACTAAAATATGGCTCATATGTTCTTGGTAGTGGAATTAATCATGATAAATATTTTCTTATAAAATAAGTAATACAGAATATTGTACCTTTTATCACTGCTTAGACAAGTTAAGGATTGAATTTCAATAATATACGAGTATATTCATCTACATTAAATTATTTTATTTCAAAACCATCAATAAACACGTTTAATACAAGACAAAAGTCATTAATCAAGCATTAAAATGATTGATAAATATATTTTTATACAAAACTTTTCTGTGATGATTTGTACTCAGTATTTTCAATTCATTTGAAATCTTCACACGGATGAGACGAATTTTTAAAAATATCTGTTTTTCTTGTCTCCGCGTCCATTCGAATTTCTGACACGTTTCGCGTTTTTATGCCTCCGAAGTAACATGCTTCTGGATAGAAATTTGATCACCGTGTATGGCCTCCGGGCCGCGGAAGCGTGACTGACGTGCAAGGAACGGTATTCCGATGGCATCTTAACCAGTTACTTACTGCACAAACGTTTCTTTCAATAAGTGCTGCGGCCGCCTAGAAGAGGATGCGACATGGGACGTTTTAGTTCAGCCATAATTACCCATTAACGCCCAAACAAAAACTTAAAACGAAAAATATTTTTTAAGTTATTTATTATGCTTTATTGATCAATATATATGGAAGTACGATCACCTGGGATGGCAGAACAAAAAGAGAAGTCACCAGACGCATACATCAAGCAAGGCTTCTTCTTCGTAGTATCAATCCGGTGGATTGGTTTGCAGCAACAGAATCTTGCATCTCGATCTCCATTCCTCTCGGTCCTCCGCAACCCTTTTCAGCTCAGCATAAGCGCTACAATTCATGTCCTCGAATACTTGCTGTAAATACTCCCGTCCACAATATCGTGAAGAAGTCCATCGTCGCGCATGATGTGACCAATCCATCGGGCTCGCCTCTCTGAGATAGTTCTTATTAGGTGCCTTTCTTCCTTGATTATCCTGAGAACTTCATTGTTCGTGACGTGGTCTCTCCAGGAAATACCGAGAATTCTTCTGTACGACCACATCTCAAAGGCCTCTAGTCTTTTTTTATCACTTTCAGATAAGCACCATGTCTCACAGCCGTACATTAAGATGCTCCAAACAAGTGTTTTGACAAGTTGCTTGCGGAGCCCTAAAGTAATATTCTTTGACTCAAGAATTTTGGCTTTTTATAGAAAGCTAGCCTTGCTTGATGTATTCGACTGTTGACTTCTCTTTTTGTTCTGCCATCCCAGGTGAGCCGTACTAGCAAGGCTAGCTTTCAATAAAAAAACAAAAAATCTTGAGTCAAAGATTATTACTTTAAGGCTCCGCAAGCAACTTACCAAAACACTTGTTTGGAGCATCTTAATGTACGGCTGTGAGACATGGTGCTTATCTGAAAGTGATAAAAAAAGACTAGAGGCCTTTGAGATGTGGTCGTATAGAAGAATTCTAGGAATTTCTTGGAGAGACCACGTCACGAACAATGAAGTTCTCAGGATAATCAAGGAAGAAAGGCACCTAATAAGAACTATCTCAGAGAGGCGAGCCTGATGGATTGGTCACATCATGCGCTACGATGGACTTCTTCACGATATTGTGGTGGGGATGGTTGAGGGTAGAAACTGAAGAGGGCGCCCTAGCCGGGAGTCTGCAGCAAGTATTCGAGGACATGAATTGTAGCGCTTATGCTGAGCGGAAAAGGGTTGCAGAGGACCGAGAGGAATGGAGATCGAGATGCAAGATTCTGTTGCTGCAAACCAATCCACCGGATTGATACTACGAAGAAGATTGAGCAAATACAACGGCTGGAATAAGGATGACACTGTCCAAAGCAATATCCTTATAATAATTTTGTCGTGCAAGGTTTGCAACTACCGTCACTATTGACTTTGGCTTAGGTCAATATTTCCAAATCATTTATATCGATTTTTTATTTTGAAAAAAATAACTTTTAAATTATAATTAGTCGTTCATTATGATGGCTTTGAGTAATTGTGATCGTTAATCTTTACAAATACTAAATTATCTACAATGTTCACTTCAAATGTTCATTTAACACATTTATGTACAGAACAATAAAATAAGACTCAGCTCATTGTAGTTTAAAATTATTAACACAGTACAATTATTTGTACATTACTTTAGATTAGGGTCTATATATACAGAAGAATATAAAAGGATTGGTAAAAATTACAAATGTGATATTTTACCTTAAGCATTATGTTGTAGATTCATTTTTCATCCATTTTTTTATTGTGCAGTAAATTCATAATGTTTCGAAATAAACAATTATATTCATAAAAATCGCAAAAAAGCATCAAAAAATAATTTGAACAGGTATACACGCGTATACGGTGAGCGGTCATGGCTGAAATATGCCATTCTTTGGAATATATTTCTTAATTTTCCTTTTAAATAAGTATCATCATTACTAAATTGAGAAATTAACACCCATTTAATAAAATGCAAGATTAGTTACAAAACATCATAATACATCCACTTGTTCTGAATCACATGGAGATTATTTGAAAGCTTAAATCAATTGTGTTATTAGTAATTGAATACACACATACAATTGTACGCATCAGTCAATTCATTCAGAAAAAATATCGGCAGACGCGGGATTCGAACCACGAGCCTTGCAACCTTTGCTCTATTCTTTTTACACCGCGCAATCCGTACTATCTCTCTGCCTGAGTAAAAACGTGAAAGTTGATGTATTTATACCATTGTTACCATCGTATAACGATAGATGTCTCTATAGTATATATTCGCATAGAGTATGTTTATGATTATTTTCAGTTAACTTTTATTCACGAGTTTTTATATTATTAGTTTCCGACAGTCTATTTATTTAGTAAATACCACTGGGGTCTCGAACCGAACTAAAGACTGAATGGATTGTGTTATTATTAAAATATATACTTACATTTACCTCCTATTTTTTTTAAGAAAATTAATTTATGAAGCTTACATTTTGAGTAGTAGGGGCTTCGCCGAAACGTTTCAGGCTCTATTCGCTGTGACTGAACTCGCCCAAAGAAGTCGCTTGGGCCTTTCACCGCCTTCCTTGATGCGGTCCTGGAAGACGATCACTTTGTCGGGAGCGGATGAGGCTTAAGGCTACACGTAAATTGTATCGACGCTGGATACAAATGTAGTCTAATAAGTTTGCTTGTTTCCGGGAACGCTCTGTGATTTATTTCAGCGGCGAATGCCGGCAGACGTGAATTTTGCAGTTTGATGATGTATGAAATTCAATGAAGGCAAGCAACAACAAGCGGTAGATGTGATCTATTTGAATTATTATATTTATTAAAAAATAAATTTAAGAAAACATTCTATCGCGTGTTCTAATTTTATTTTTGACTGTACGAGTTTCTATTATTTTAACTAAAGTTCTCAGTAAGATTAAAGCTACAATTTTAAATTTCTTTATTCATAACAAATTTGAAAATATGAAATATGATCGAAAAATATTGCATTATATAAAGGTATTTACTTTATTATTCTCTGTTGAGTCATCATCATCATTAGTCTGTATCTGTCCACTCTTGAACATAAGCCTTCCGCATGAGTCTCCATCCTTTTCGATCCTCTGCCTTCTGCATCCAGGTCACTCCCGCTATTCTCGGGGTCGGCCAATGCTACATTTGCCAGTTCTTGCGCGCCATTCCAATACTTTTCTTCCCCATTGACCGTCGTCTCTTCGACAGATATGTCCTGCCCATTGCCACATGAGTGTGCCTATTCGTTGAGTAGCATCATAGATTCTATCTTTTAGCGACACTCCGAGCATGGGTCTCTCCATTGCAAGCTGGGTGACCTTTATTTTATGGGTAAGACTTGCTCTCAGATTCCACGTCTCTGCGCCATAAATATGTAATCGTAGAGTATCCAGATGTTAATTAAAAAATTTTTTTTTTTGTTAATTCTGTATTGATTGTATGGCCTATAATACTAAATAAGGTTATAACCTTTTCCATTGTATAATCCGTATATCTGATAACCAAATTCAAAGAAATTGAATAGTAAAAAATAATTATGTAGTTTTTATTATTTACGTGTTATATAATATACTAAAATATTATCAAATTCATGAAGATAAATGCATTGCCATTCTTATTGTCGCCTAAATAGTCAAAGAGAATGTAATATTTTTCATAAAAAAGTCGTGACTATAGAAAATTCTAAATTTATTAATGTAGTGTAAAATCCTTTTTGAAATATATATAAATGCGATAAATATATATTCAAGGAACACGTTAACAAAAAATCTCCATTGTCAACAATGTAATTCGCTTTATACTCGTATGTTTTCAGTTTTCAATAAATAGAAAATGTTTCAGCTTTTGCCCTTTAAACTTTTTATACGAGTTCATGTTTCCTTTTCAATCGTTTTGAGAAATATGTTTATTGAGATATAAATAATTTAAATTGTTTTTCAATATTTTAAATATTAGAAAATTGAAAATTGAAAATTCAATATTTTTAAGCGGCAAAGCCTATAATACTAAACTTATGCTTATCTGTGGTAGGGTAGTTTGTATATACCTAACATATATATATATAGTAAACTTAATTTTATTTAATATATGTATAAACTTATTTCTTAATTTTTGTTTCCACTTTTTCCATAACATTTCTACATTTGTAAATTTCTAACATTTCTATAGCTATTTTTTTTTTCAATTAAATTCATTCTATTATTATCATCAACAGAATAAATATATTTGATTAATAAACCAATACTTTCAATAACCAATTCGCACCTAATTCTAAATACAATACACAATACTGTAAACTCAATACGAATTGACGTAACTTTCGCACAAGCAGACAACAATGTTCTGTGTGACAGAAACTGCGATATCTCTAAATCTCGGATTGTCTGAGAAGCTAATCGTGGGATGACAGCCTCTCTCAGCGAGTCCATCATAACACCGCACCACACATCTGGGCGTAGTTCCCGGACCCCCGCTAGTCCAGGGCGCTAGCTAGTATCGGGCCCCAGCTCGTCCCGGTCCCCTCTTAGTCCCGGTCCCCAGTTAGTCTCGGAGATATCAGCAACTTCAGCCACCGCTGTACCATAATTTAGTTGTTGTTCCGCCCCACAGCTTTCGAGAGTTTGCCACAACACAACATTCAAATGATTAATAATACAGGCGTTTCAGATTTACTGTACAAGTCGTATCGCAAAGTTTAACATGTCGTCAAAAGGTAGACCTTTGATAGCGTGGAGGATTGAATATTCAGAAACATTTCTCTTTGTAAACTGAGATTGAGATAAAAATGGAGTGGAAAAGGTGTTTGAATAATTATTGACTTCCTGGGTTCATAACTCGGTAAAATATATATATATATATATTTTTAAATTAATGAATTATTTGTCCAAATATAAATGTAATGTGTAGATAAATCACGATAAAGTTTATTTAAATTGTTACATGTGTTATTTTACTTGCTCAAATATAGTTTAAAAGCAATGTCAATGTTAAAAATATGTATAATTAGTATATAAAATGAGTCAATCGATTACATGGTAATTAAAACTGATTAATAAAAAAAAATCCAAAAATATGTAATCAATTTTACACAATTCTGTTCGTCCAAATTTTTGTTATTCAAATGTCTATTCAGCTAAACAAACGTCCGATCGCAAAAATGTTTGTTCGAATAAATTTACGTTCAGCTAAATTTTCTACTGTTACTCATAAATATCTGTCGGCCATATTGCTGCAAATATGTGGGCCAAACTTCCGAGGGTCTCAAAGCTCAAAAAATGTTAAGTTTGTGTAATATTTTCACATTCCAATAAATAATAAAAAATATTATTATGTAGACATTATGCTGATAATTAACGCAAACTTTGGCTGGTATTGGACCACCAAAGATAAGATGCAAAGTCATATGCACCGAAGAAATACATAAGACAATTAACCAACCGTTCCACGACTTGTATAATCAGATACCCAAAACACCCAGGCTTAAGTCGCGAAGCAGCTTTTTGAGATCCACACAACCTCTCACATCCGGCCCTGAAAATGAGAAACTCCAGCTCTGGCAACAAGTCGCACCAAAGGAAGGCCTCTCAACTGGCAAGAACCTTGACTGGTGAACCTGGAAATCTTTGAACAGATTAAGAACCGGAGTTGGTTAAACAAAGGACAATCTCGAACGGTGGGGGTTTCGGTAAGGAGAGTCACTATTGTGCAACTGCGGAGACCTGCAGACCGCCTCACACTTAAGATCCTGCTCCATGTGCCCAACAAGCTGCACATCTCAAGACCTAATGCTGGGCAACACACGGGTTATCGATGTAGCCAGATACTGGGCAAAAATAATTTGACGTCGCTGACACGAAGAAAAAGAAGATGAATGCAAACCTGAATTTCATTTCTGTCAAAAAATTATTTTGAAATAGTATTCTAGCATTATTGTATGTTCAAGCATATTTGATGAGTCGTGTTATGAAATAGTGCAATAGCCAAACGATTGCGTTGAAAATTTACGTTCTTAATGACGCACTCAATGTAGTGTAAGGAGCTAACAACCAAGGTACTTTATTCAAGCGACGTTCTATGTAAAGTGCAGATTGACTTCGAGTTAACTGCGAGCACGTTAGAACTTGCAAACAAAATGAGTTGTGCAAAACTTTCTACTCGAGACGGAAGTTACTTTTTAATCTTAAGGACGGTGACACTGTCTCAGATTCATAAACGAGATTTACAAAATTGCATTTTGGTTGATCTATCATGACGTGTGTTGCCACATAGATAATTGTTTTACGTGAATTTTAAATTAATTAAAATTCTCGTATATATCAATAGTTTAAGTTATATTTTTAATGGACGTAAATATATCTATCAATACGTTAATATTGTATTATCCACTAAGGATTCACACCAATTTTCAAAAGCTGATAGACATAAAAATTCATATAAAACACTTGATGATATTTCTCTCACCTGTAGCAGCTAAGTTCTTAGCTAGTAGATTTAGATACGTTTTCACGTATCTTCTTTAAATCTACTTATCTACAAGTATAATGCAATACGTGTTAATTGATCGATTTGGTAGGTGGTGTAAATGGCCAACGTCTGGTAATGAAATGTTTTTTTTTTTTTAAACATTGTTGCAAAGGTTCGTGGTTCAAATCCTCTCGTCTGCTGTTTATTATTTTTTGATTTATTGATAAGATATGTAACGTATAAAATGGTGATTGCTGTGAATTTGTTAAGGTATTAGTTGTAGAATAATCAATTTTGTAGATATTTGCAATTGGTTATATCCGTAATTGGTAACAAAATATAAGCTCAATACAAAGTTAAAACATAACTTTGATGCAAAACGCAAATAGAAAATTTATCAGCAGACGCAAAAATGTTTAGAGTAAACAGTGATAATAATAATTTAAATGTATTGTTATTTAGTTACGTTATTTTTTGATTGATACTTAATTATTAACGGAATGTCACTTTTCAAAGTTAGTTAAAAAAAATACAAGTAAATCATATGTACGAGTGTGTAAATAATATAGGAATTAAACTTATTTAAATACATTTATCGTTATAGGGATACTAAATTTTTTATCAATGTATTGTTGAAAGAACGCATACTGGTATAAGTTTATGTCTAAAATCTATGTTGAATTAATAATACAAAGCTCAATGATATTCAAAAGTCATAGATTACCCGCCATGAAAACAATTGCTTGAATTTAAATTAATGAGTAGAACGAAATATCTAAAGATAAGTTTTCAAGCAATTCATCACTAGGAAATTTCTGTTTGTATTTCGCGACGATCCATTGTCAATGAGAAACTTGTTAAAGTATAAACTGCTCTCTCTCTTTGTGTCGTGAAAGAAGATAGTGTGATAGTTTCAATTTACTTGCTGAAAGGTTAGAGCTTTCTAAGAGTTTTTACAGCTATGCGATGATAATTTGTATCTCTTATGTACAAAGAGGTGCCATAACAAAGCTGGCTGTCTTCAGATAGATAGTTCAAATTGGCTTAACAAAGCAACTTTGTATTGCAAGCAAGTTACTTCTCTCTAGAGACAGTAGCTGACAAATGGTAAGCAAAATTGATTAAAAGGTAGTTGTCTCTACTAACTACTTGCACTTAAGCCGTGCACTACCGATTGATATCAAGTATTCGTTAATGTGTTTTTTTTTCAAGACATAACTGTAAATGCACATATATTTTCTAATATACAGCTTTATAAAAAAATAGTACGAGTATTTTGAAATTGAATTTCGTACACGTACATTAAGAATACCAAGATATGAAAAATATAAGCTTCGATAGTGAAATCGAATTTTGTTTGTTTAATAGTTTAATGTCTATTTGTTTTCAATGTATTTTGTTTAAGTATTCATGAAATTATTTAACATTTTTTAAATGAATAAAAATTAGTACCCATTACTTTTGTGAACAAGATTTTTATGCTTTTAACGCATCAACAAAATTTGAATCATAAAAAACTATTTTCTTTTTGTGAGTTACAACATAAAATGACTGATTTTTTTAAATTTATATTTTCCATCTTATTTTTCTTATGCTTTTTGGTTTTATTTTTGTTATAATTTAGACGTATGTAAAATAAATATGACAACCCGAAGACGTGTTTAAGTTATTTTATTTTTTTAATAGAACTCTGGTGGACGAAAACTCCTAAACAGACCCCTTTTTGTCTGTTTTATTCAAGAAAAAACACATATTTGTACGTATTATAAATAACTTAATTTATGGTTTAAATCTTTTGTTAATTACTGAATGAAAAGGCCATTTTTCATGCATTATAGTGAAAAAAAGCATTCACTTCACCGCTAGTCTATGTAGTTCAGCACTTTGTATCTTTGTGCCACTTGTTTGAAACTTACGACTTCCTTAAACTTTCGCGGGTGAAGCTTGCATTCACGATGTTAGTTTACTAATTAAACTAAGCTCATCTTGTACCAGTGAGTATTGATGTGACTCAGTACATATAAAGTCAATTTACCGCATGTTTCAATGCTATTAAATGTTTTCAGCACATTCATGTTTTTCAATTGTATATTTGTTTTTACATTCAATACATAAATATGGTAGCTATAGGGTCTGCCAAATAACTTTCTTTTTTTTTTTGAAAAATATTGCAAAACATCGAGTGTAGCTTCAGCTGTGTGGCACGTAGCGCCGTTTTGTTGAAACCAAATGTTGCCAATATCTTCTTCTTCAATTTTTGTTAACAAAAATGGCCTGATAACGATCGCTATTGACTGAAACGGCCACTCCTTGCTCATTTTTGAAGAAAAATGGCCTGATTTTCAAAGTAATGTCGCAATATTTCTCAGCGTTGTTCAAGCGTAAACACAACCATATTCGTTTAGCGGAAAGATATAACTAATTATTTGTCAAATCAGACATGAGCTAAGTGTTACCATTCACGAAATAAGTACTAGTTTAAAAAAAAACGTTAGATGGCGGACCCTATATTTGAGCTCTGTTACACTTGCGAGAAGATTTTTGCGATCAACAATGGCTTTATCAGTTATACGCGTATGTAAGTTAATACACGTTGGAACTGGTGAAGCTTTCATTGATTGCATAAATGCAGTCTTCCAGAATATGAAAAGGTGAACTCAAGTAGTAGAGGCTACCCAAGGAATATGCACACTCAAGTGGCAATGGGCAGGACATATCTGTCGAAGAGACGACAGTCGATGGGGAAGAAAAGTATTGGAGTGGCGCCCAAGAAATGGCAAACGAAACATTGGCCGACCCCTTGCATGATGGACTAACGATATAAGAACAATAACGAGAGTGACCTGGATGCAGAAGGTAGAAGATCAAAGAGGATAGAGACTCATGCGCGAGGATTACATTCGACAGTGGACGGATACAGGCTGATGATGATGAAAAATTTCGTTTCTTGGATGTTTTAATAATATATTCGATACTTACAATATAACATGACTTGTATTCAGCGAGCTTTTTTAAACGTTTTAGTGTCATTTTATATGTACAGTGTAGCGTTTTAGTGGGCGAGTGAAAAATATTTTAAGCTCTGTTTAATAGCTTTAGTACAGAGCTTGCTAGGCGAAAATTCTGGCGATACACTTTTAAGCTCCTATAAAACCGAAGGTACACTGATATAGTGACACCTGCAGATAATAATGTGTACAGTTTAAAACTGAAACATTGTTGTCGTTAAAACTTTACACGTTTTAATATAACTTGTTAATAAAAGCTCTACGTATAATTTGACAACTTAGTGTTTTAATTTATAAAATAAAAACGATGTACTAAAAACATCGTATACGTTTTTCATTTATTATATATATACAAACTTTGTTTAGAATTCTTTAATAATTTTCATTTTTAAAATTGTTATTGCTGCATTTGACGAGTATATCCATCAAATATTATAAGAATTACAGCCAAGCATTTATGTGTAATTAATTTTTATTGAGACTTTTTCAATTTTAATTTATTTTTTTATTTCTTTCAGAAACATTACAAATTTTATTTAATACAATCCTGAAATAAGATAATAAAAGAGAAACACTTTAGAAATTTAGTTATTTTTTTGAGTTCATGTCGAAACTGGGATTATCTCAAGTGGAATACATCAATATTCGAGACGATATGGTTGAACAGTCTGATCATTCTCCCAAGAGGCATAGTCTCTAGCAGGTAAGTACTACTCCTAGGAAGGACAAACAGTATGGGCCTCCTTATCCGTAGAGAATAGTCAGGGACAAACCAACCGATTTCTAACAAAATATCAGGATTTCTTAACACGCCACGCACTAGCCGAAAGAAATGCATTTTTCAAGCACACTAAATAAACAATATTTTATAATGTCTTAATACATCTTCTTCTTCTTCTTCTTATTCGTGTCAGCGACGTCAAATTATTTTTTCCCAATATCTGGCAACTTCGATAGCTCGTGTATTGCCCAGCATTAGGTTCTGAGATGTGCAACTTGTTGGGCACATGGAGCAGCATCGTAGGTGTGAGGCGGTCTGCAGGCCTCCACAGTCGCACAATAGTGTCTCTCCCTGCCAAAGCATTCCCCACTGCTCGAGGTTGTCCTTTGTTCTACCAACTCCGGTTCTTAATCTGTTTAGGGATTTCCAGGTCCGCCAGTCAAGGCTATTGCCAGTTGGGAGGCCTTCCTTTGGAGTAATGAAATCCTCTGGTGCGATTTGTTGCCAGAGTTGGAGCCTCTCATTTTCAGGGCCGGATGTGAGAGGTTGTGTGGATTTCAGAAAGCTGTTTAGAGACTTCAATCTTGGTGTTGGGGGTATCTGATTAAGATAACACATACCCCTTGATTTTATAATGTCTTTTTTCAATGGTTTAACCCGCACACATCCATATTCAATCTGTAAATATGTGTGTACTTACGTAAGAACTAATACTTATACATACATATATAAGCCACTGCCAGTTTATAATTTAACCATTATTGAAGATGGTCTTTAGGGAGGTCGAAACATGTAATCGCTTAAAAAATATATAAATCAAAAGTATATATTTTTTAATTTGTTAATTTCTTAATTAAAATTATAAATTAAGTCATTAAGGTGAAAATTTTGCTGAAAAGCTGTTTGAAGTCAAGATTTGGTTTTAGCCCTTGGTTCCCAAAACTCTCTCCGCATCCATGGGGGTGTTTTCATTCCACAAATCTGTAGCGTCAGATAATTAGCACAGTGTTAGTGCGCGCAGATGGCGACTGCCCAAACTTGTGTTTGATTTCGGCTATGGGCGGCTCCCGCCCAAAGGGAGGCACATGTGGTGGCTAACAATAGAGACCCGCCCCAGGTTTCCGCCCACCATCACAGGGCGGGCAAAGCTGTTCGATTAAAGGCAAAGTACTCGAAAACAGTTGCTCGAAAAATTATTTTGAAAAAAAAAATCTTCCTTGTTCCAAATATACCTGTAGTTATTGGGCTTAACCGCCTCTAAAGAGTAAGTGATCTAGGCCTCGGGATCATTGGGTTAATCATCCGATTTACTTAAAAAACTGATTACAAAATCATCCAGAAGTATGCCTTGGATACTACAGCTACTCCCTCTTCAAGTACTCGGAATAACCCAAAATATGCTTCTGATTAAAAAACAGCTGTCTTATTTAAAACCCTGGCTCCTGCTTAGAGGCCATCGGAAACTATATATTTTCGCATGTAGATGTTATGTTAGGATATAAGCAGTAGCAGTTGACTAGAAGTGGTGAAAAATTGTGGTGCTATATGTTTCAGAATGCAAAAGAAAAGAAAAAAAATTTTCAATGAAGAATGTTTTTAAAAAAATATATTCACACTTATAGAACTGTTATTATTTATACTGACCGTGTTCTTGTTTAAAAAAGATACTATGATTAAATTTGAGTTCTAAGAAATCTTAAAAAAAGGTAAAGAAAATGTTCTTTGGTCTTCGTAAAATCACAATAAAAAACTATTTTTTCATGTTTAATTTTTAAACGATAATGTAGGTAAATATTAGTAAATTTGATTGACGAAAATCAGGTTCATACAAATTATTATTTATTTTTTTCCGAGAGTTTAAATGCTTTTTCGGTTATTGTGTTCGGAAGCGGTCATTTTCTGATTGTCTCATAGAAAACACTTTATTTAACAGTTTGTTCAAAGGCACTCGTGAGTGATTATCTAATAGAAAACAGTTTGACGACACCACGAAAGAAATGTAATAAAACAAATGGTCATGAAAGACACAAAAAGTAACATTCGAGATATACGAGTATCCCAATCAACCACTAAATCTAGGCTTTAGCACTTTGTGAGTTTCGTTTCATGAAAACGATTTATCAGACCGAATCGTTTTTAAACCATTTCGCATCGAGCAGATGATTTCAATCTATTGCATTCGTCGAACTACCACATTTTTGCTTGCAAACTGGACGCAATCTCTTCTCAGAATTCTCTCACGGCTAGAAGTGTGATCTGAACCTGTCTGACATTCTGGGAAATTCTGTCCACCTTATAGTTTCGTATTGTGCAGCGGCAAGCACTTCAGCTTATTTTGATTACTGAAGTATGCGAAACACAGAATATAGCGATTATGTATGTCATATCGAATACTCTTAAATTAACATCAGATTCCAACCTGAAAAATATTTTCAGCTAGATCAGTTATATTTCAAATGTTTTTAGAATATATTTTAAAACAAAATTGTTTTTGTCTAAACGTGAATTACTTTGAAACTGTTGTACATAAAATAAAACTTCACTATTCAATAAGATACAGACTCTTAATTGGTTCGATATTGACTCATTTTTAGTGACAAATTATTTATTTTTTACGTTATAAATGTTGAAATAATACTGTTACTATTATTATACGAAACAAATTCAATGTTTTATTCAGTAATGTATTATGCTTATTTCTTACATTACAAAAGCAAAATAAACCAGAAAAAAAGGCTCTCAGATATATGGGATATTCATCCCCAGTGATATGATTAATATAAGTACTCGTATTACTTTTTGATAAGTGTAAAAAATGTGTAAAAAGTCTGTTGAAAATGACAATAATTGTATTTAGTAATAGATATGTCTGCTTAGTTAAAATAATCCCGATTTACATCCCAACTACGTTAAAAACACATAAATGCAAGGTAATCTTTTGCCATCGTTTAAATCTTTAAAATGCTGAGTATTTAATAGTATTGTCAAAACGACTAAGAAAAGATTTTACATTCCTCGGTCGTTATAGTCTAGCATTTCTCAAGAAAAATATAATGGAATATGAAATGTAGACCATATTAATATTATAACATCTGTATTTTCAATATTTCATCTACATATAGGACACGGTAAATTATGTTATCCTTCAACGTTTCCGTGTTTTCTTCGATGATACGATACAGAATAAACAAGTCTCACCTTTGATATTATTTCCCGCGAGCGCAAGTATCCAGGACAGATATTTGACTAGATTCGTATTTCTTGTCATCGTATGAACAGGAAATGGCATCAGAGTCAAAGTCACGGAGGACGTATCTCTATCAAAGCTTCGTATAGGGGCCCCCTGGTGGGCGGGAGGCTGTGAGGGGCCCTAAAGCATGGTTAAAGCTCTCCATACACAATACATGAAAGATGTAATAGTAATTTAAAACATTATGTTATATATTTGCCTTTTACAGTCAAGAATCTATATAATTGTGAATTTCTAGTTTTCTTATATACGAGTTTTTACTGAAAAAAGGGTCGTAATTGGCAATGCCCTAAATATTTACAGTAAATTTTAAATCTTTACATAAAACAAAATGATTTAGATTAACAGTTATTATAAAATAAACAATGCGTGAAAAATTCTGATAGCTCAAAAAATTATAGCTTCATAGATTCCATTTATCAAATCTCTACGTTACAATATGACCACAGGTAAATGATTGGTAAAGTCCGAGTCGGAACTTTATATTTCTAATATAAATTAATATTTGAAAAAGTGACTCTAGTTTTATATTAATTTTCAGCCTTTAACAGTTTACATAAAACATTCAATGACTACAAAATATTAATTGGTTTATACTTATATATTAATATCAATTAAAAATCATTAATTTTATTTTTTAAGACATTGTGGATATTATGTAACACAGCCATCATTTTTATTTTTGTAAAAAATAAAAAACAAATTGAAATATTTTAAATTTAACAATTTCATTTTTATACTCGTAGCAAAAAAAAGGTGGTATTTTAGAATGCTTATCTTAAAAAAAATTATGTCGTTTGATTATGAAAACATCAACAAATTCAGTCCAGAATTTTAAAAGGATCACCGAAAGTCAAGTTCAAAACTACTCACACGATAGTGGACTTGAAGAAAATACGTATCGTATGTCTTGTGTGAGGAGGCTTTTAGTATCGTCGCACTTAGGCAGGTAGGCCGGGAGTATGTTTTCTTTGGCGGAAGGGTTTGGGATAGAGGATTTCAGTAAGTGGATGAATGCGTACGTATAGATATTATTCAGGAAAGGTCACTCAAACAAATACAAGTGCTTTCATGGTTCCAACTCAGATTTGAAGGAGGAAGCTTAATGAATTAAACTTGGATGCTGATTAACGAAATAGTCTAGATAAAGTTATTTTGACATAACAAACAAGATAATAAAATATTTTACTCATGAATTTTTACTAGTAGTTGAATGTTATATGTTGATAATGGTATTTGGAAGGAGTACAAGCATTTTTTTCTAATATCGTAATCGAGTAAACAGTTTAAAGCAACTATTAACTTGTTTTTTGCTGGAACTCAGTTTTATCAGTTGCTATTATCCTTGTCTTGTTCGAAAACAACTTTGCACCTGGATTTACACCTGAGAACAAATGTTGTTCCTGACAACTTACAGAGCAGGAGGCCGGAGACTTGAAGAGACGGCAGTTTTAGTATCCAAACCATATTTTAGTTGGTTTGTTAATCAACATTTTTAGGATATCGCATATTTGGATAGAAACACCCAAGTCTAAGACCATTTTATTATATGGGGGCCTCAACTCAACTAATCACACTATGTAAGCAACAAACGGTTACTCATTAAAATTTTAGACTGCGTTAAATAACGATATCGCTAAACTTTAATGATCTAACGCTTACAATATACTTTTCTCCATAGTCATTTATACCTGCAAATAATTATAACTTATACCTGACTTATATTTAAAGCATTAAACTTTTAATTTAAACCGAAAACACTCTACATTATATTGAAAATCAAAATATTTTATTTAGTTTGTAAACATTAACTTATAAGATGCAAACACTTCAATAAGTGTCTAAACACCTTATGATTTCATCATAACTTTGCCTATCAGGGCGCACTAGTCGGATGCAATCTAACAGGTATGCTTCATTAAAGGCATTAATATGTTGTCAGGTGGGGTCGTTGTTTCTCTACAGCACAGGTAGCGACCTATAGAAGCAGGTAGCGACAGGTAGAGACAGGTGCCCAAGTCCTCGGAGAGCCGGGGCAGCGGAAGCCGGGAAAATTCATCAATAACTTGCAGAGTTGATCTTTTGTGATTGAATTATTAAGAGAAGGTTAGTCCGAAGAAAACCATAATTTACATGAAATATAAATTGGGTAATGCATCGTGATTGTGTACTTAAAAAGGTCACGGCGGAAGCATGAGCTCGTTTCAATGTTTTGATAAAAAAAAATACAGAAAAATCGCCTATTTTACAATTAGTTTTTGATATAAAATCTATTTTGAAAATTAAATACAACATTACTTATATAACTACTGATATTTAATTTGAACACACATAATTTATTAATTTATTTTAATTTTATTTGTGTTTTGGGTAATTAAAATACAATTTATATCGTATACTCCAACTAGGGAAACGGTCATGATGGAGATGATGATAATTATGATGATAATTACGATGATAATGATGATGATGATTATGATGTTGATGATGGAGATGAAGATGTTGATTGTTTAAGGGTTTCACTTAATTTATATTTATTTTATTACAAATAATAATACAATTCCGAACCTAAAAATAAAAACAATTTAAAGTTTTGAAGCTTAATAAGTAATTTCAAGAAATTTTATTGTACAAAAAAAACTAAAAAATAAAATAAAAATTGAAAATACTATTTCCGGTAAAGTTGGGTTAAAGTGCATGAAACATTGTAACGATTTCCTTAAGATTAATTAATCGGTTTATCAGGCATTTGAGAACGGCGGAATGTTATAATCTTAATAATAGACAAAGTAGCGAGAAAATTGTTTTTGCCATCAAAAAACTTGATTTCCAATTTAACGTGGACGATAAATGGCACTTATATAACGCCGTTTACCCATTTTACTATCCAATTAAGTTAAGTGACTTAGTAGTAGCATTACAATGTTACTTCTTTGCAATCGAACTTAGAGGCTTTTTTTTTCGAGTACAATTTAAAGCATATTTTTTCTACCGTTTTGGTGCTCGTAATTAGGGCGTGGCATGTTGGAAAATGCCATTTAACGCACACGGTTGAACTATAATGCAAAGAATTCTCATATAGTCGAGTAAATGCAAATACATTGCTGTATTTTTTATTTTTTATTTAAAAATCAAAATAATTAACTTAAAATTGAATTGGAATATTGTGATGTCCTTTTTTTATAAAAAAATACCCTTATAGAGACAATCTTAAATATATTTAAAAATTCGGAACATTATAGACTTTCTTATTAAAAGTACGCCTCCTCCATGAGTTTGTACTACTTTACGATCGTCTCCGCCTTCTTTATCCAGGCGTCTCCCGCCGTTTTCATCTCGCAAGAGGCTGCCGACATTTGGTTTGCCAGTTCTTGGGAGCCACGCTAACATTTTTACTTCTCTTCTGCTGTCATCTCTTTGACATTCGATAGGAAAGAAAAAAAGTTCTGCTCATTGCTATTTGTCTGTGATTCTGCTTTCGTTAGCGTCTACTTTTCGAGTTTGTCTATCATTGTTTCAGATTCTATCGTTTTATATATTTATTCGATTTTTCGATCAATTCTAAGTGGAATTCCATAATATCAGATAAAAATAAAGGAATATTTAGAATTTATCTCATAATTTTATGTAGACGATATGTTTCGGCAACGTCTATTTTCAAGTCAATTAGTACAGTGAGTATTGGCTCTCTATAAAGCAAATAGTGAGTGAGAAGGTGGATATGAATTGTGTGATGGGTATATGTGTGTTGGAAATCAATAATGTATAAAGGAATTCATTGATGAAAACAACAGAATAATATATGTCCATTAAAAAGAAGGCCATTTAAAAACAATAAACATTTACATCAATAGGTTAATATCACTCAAATAAGAATTCTAGATAATTTTATCAAAAACTCTTTGCTTTATATAGAGCCAACACTCACTGCGCTAATTGACTTGAAAATGGCCACTCGACGTGGCCGACACATGTCGTCTACAAATATATTGTGGGATAATTTCTAAATATTATTTTATTTATATCTGATATCTATCATTTAGAGACACTCTGAGTATGGATTTCTATACTGCACGTAGGGTGACCGTAATTTTATGGGCCTGCAGTTAAATTTCACGAGTGAAAAAAAGTGTTCCAATAGAAGCCAATAAAAACGTATTTAAACAATTAAAAGACTCGTTTTCATGTGTCTTTTGATAATATTTGAAGAGTGCATGTTTTATTATTGAATAGATAGTACAAAGTGTGAAATTCACTTATATATCGTTCATAGGTGAAACGGTACGTGTTACGTGTCTGGAGTAACACTGATGTAAATATTATTTCAGCTTTGTTTAAACTTGTTCGGGTTGAAAGTTAAGACTTTGCTTTTTCAGATCTGAGGCCGATTCCCAGCTGTATTTGGTATTCTCGCACGTGCAGCGAGAATACGTGTTGAATAAATAAAAATATGTTTTCTTCGAAGAATCCATTATCGAGGGTATTTGCAGCGGAGGAGTGAGCATTACGGAAAATGTATCGCGTGTTTGAGAAATGAATTTTTAATTTAAATTTTCGGTAAGTACCTACGCAAGGTTTTATTAGGTGAGATCACACCAGATGAATATACTGGAAATAGTTGTATCCAATAATGTATACAACAAAACTATCAAATAAAAATTTATAATATAACAATTAATTAAATATACATATACTGTACATAAAATTCTTTAAACCAGTCAGTTCATTCAGAAAAAATATCGACAGGAGCGGGATGCGAACCGCGGACCTTTAGAACCAACCTTTTTGCCCAGGTAATTATAACGCTCGGCCACCAGCCATTTCCTCCACCTTGAGCTGACTCGTTTCGGATCTTCTATATAAGGTTATCATCGTATGATAGATGTCGCTATAGTATATATTCAGAGTATGTATATTTTTATTTTTTATTATTCAATCAGAAAACATTTATTCACAAGCTTAATATTATTACTTTCCGACAATCTATTTATTTTTAGTAAGTACCACTCGGGTCTCGAACCGAAACTATAGATCGAATGGATCCATTTGCACCATGCACCATGGTAAGTTTCATAGATTTCCACAGATGAGACTTTAGAATTACTATAACCATCTGTCGGTATTCTCCTGTATGTGCTTACATAAAGTAAGATGTTTATAATTATGGATCAGCAACAAATTATAATGAAAAACAGAACACAACAAAATAATAATTGGTGGGTGTATCTCCAGGAACTTTCGAAAGACATTCTTCGTTTTGACATAATTCATAACGAATAAAGAGCCGCGTTATTTGTTTTACTGTCTCCATGATTTATTTTCATCCCAATTCGGTTAAAAACAAAATAAGCAGTTAGTTCGGTGAGATGGTTAATTTTCTACGAGAAAAGGTTCTTCGTTGAAGGTGAACTCATGAATATTTACGGGCACTTAAGATTTCATCACTAAGCTTATTAATTATTGCCAATAATTTGCGTTTCGGTCTTTTCAAACCCGTACCTTATATATCACTGAGTACAATTTTTGTATGGATTGCCTGAAATGGTATTTTCATCTGTGGATATCAGGATGTATCTTCATTTTGTAAGAGAAGAAATGTTTAAATATATCTTCATGATTGTTTTGTGAATAATATTTCATAGATTGATTAGGTTGACCTCTAATTATAAATATATCGCTTTCTTTCCTCCTTGCCCCCTTCCAGACCTTAGAGCACATTCTCTGGGACTGTCAGTACGTTTTGTTCGAAAGAGTATTCCTTTTTGATGCATTTCTATCGGACTTATAGACTTTGTGGCCACTAAAATATTTTTTACGCCTTTACCACGTTCGCTCGTATTTTTAGTGAGAGCATCTATCTTCCCTCTCCATCTCTTTACAACCCGTGAATGTGATTCTATTCTCTTTCACGGGTTCTTTCTTTTTAGGACTTCTGTGCAATGGACAAAATTGTTCAGAGTGTACTCCCAATGGACTTATCAGTTGCTAACTGAACATAATCTTAATGAGCGCATCATCAAAGAGACTTAACTGTTTTCCGTGTGATGTGGGTGTGAGATGGGTAAAATCAAGTCCATTTGCAATATCAGCATCAAGCTCTCTTAATGTGCGAATACATGCATAGTGCGTACTTATTTGGGGGTACTCCGGGTGTAGAGATGACTTGTAACAAATCAAGGATAATATCTTTTTTTTGGGGGCCTTAGGCCCCGGGCCGGTCGTTTTGTACCTGCGCTCCTTAGGAGCACTTACCAAGGCATTGTTTTCAGAGTACATTCTCGTTATACAAGTAACGGGTTTTGGTGAGCAACACCAAACATGGGTGTAAAAGTTAGTAGTTCAGACGTTAAAATTTGGACTTTTTGACTTCTTCGCCGAAGGTCGCCGTGAATACAGAAAATGCATGGTAGTTGGGCTCCGTAGATATGAGATCGATATATCCAACCGGTCCAGACTTCTGTTGGATTACGCTAAGGAGCCTTTGCCTACCTAAATCTAATATTGGACAATGCCACAGAACGTGTTCAGCGTCCTGCAAGGGGCTGCCGCATGGGCAGTCTGGACTATCAACGAGGCTAACTACTTGAAGAGTTAAGCCGTAAAATTTCCGTGCCTAGTCATGAATTGACTAGTTCAGTGATTTTGAATAAGCCACGGCATCTCCATTCTATCGAGGACGGAAGGAAAGAAGGAATATGTTTGTCTACCCTTGAGCGAGGTCGACCATCTGCTCTGCCATGCTGCGATAATAACATCTAACAGACTTTATGACATAAATTTGACGACCGTATTACACTTCAGGTATACAGTAGATTTACCGGCGGGTATAGCTCAATGGTCAAACCGTTTCCTTTGCAAGCCAAAGTTCGTGGGTTCGATCCCCAACTGAGATTAAAAATATATATTTTTTATCGATTTTTGAGCTCTAAAATACTCCCGGGTTGTTATTAATTTGATTCCTATCCCGTTAAATGCCAGTCGAAATTCTTACCGTGAAGACCACCCATTCATAGTAAATTCATGTAATAATAAGGATGACGCGTGAATCTCGGGCTGTAGTCTATGACGTTGGCGGATCAACACTCCACATGCCTAGCCATATGCATTCTGGCAAAAAATTATTCTAATAAATTGAAATATTTATATAAGGATAATGACCCATTTCAAAAATAGCTTTATCAAAGTAATATGTTTAAAATTACTTCAAAAGTTATTTCTATCACTAAACATACTCATATATTTCTGTTAAAAATAAAAGTATCTAGTATGACGAATAACGTGCCACAAAAGTTTATTTCTAGTTTCAAATTTCACTAAAGTTTTCAGACAGTTTTCATGTATGAGCCACCCATTTTCAGTCACCCAGTGTTCAAGTTTTGCATTTATGATTAAGTCTTGTTTCAATATTCGGCCGGCGGCGATTATGTGCGGCCACCTATGACGTTCTGCGATGGACATTCCGATAGTTGCATGTGTAAATTGCAATATATTACCATAAGCCGATACGGAAAGGATTAACATCTATTATGCAATTATCTTTAACAAGGACCAGGCCGTCTTTGTATCTGTAGGCATTTGAACATCATCACCTTGCAAAGTACGTCAAATACAATAATAAATATTTATTTATATGTATAATTTGTTTTATATGGATTACATCGTCAGTATGGCCAGTTCTTGTTTCGACCGTCGTCTCTTCGACACTGCAGTGCCTATTCGTTGGGTAGACTAAGTTCTTCTTGGCATTCCTCTATCCTTCACTGTCAAGAGACAACTGAGCTGCATGTATATTTCGTAAGTGGTCGAACACATTCATGTAGGAGTGAGAGTGAGGATGTGTATATTAGAGAATAATAATTCTCAAAGTGAATGTTTGCATTGAAAAAAGCAACAAATACATGATTATAATGATGTTATGGCTTTTTGGGTTGAGCCGTGTGTTGTGAACTTTTTTCAATCAATATTTCGACCGCCATTGCAGGGCTCTTCTTCAGGATTAATAATTAATTTAAGTTTTGAGTTGGTTTATTCAGATTATATATTTCTTTAATGAGCGTTATTGATTAAAGAACCATCTCAGAGAGGCGCGCCCGATGGATTGGTCACATCATGCGCCACGATGGACTTCTTCACGATATTGTGGAGGGGATGGTTGAGGGTAGAAACTGTAGAGGGCGCCCTAGACGGGAGTATTTGCAGCAAGTATTCGAGGACATGAACTGTAGCGCTTATGCTGAGCTGAAAAGGGCTGCGTAGGACCGAGAGGAATGGAGATCGAGATGCAAGATTCTGTTGCTGCAAACCAATCCACCGGATTGATACTACGAAGAAAGATTGATAAATATCTCAATGCCAACTCAAGTTTCATTCCGAAGTATCTTAGGTATGTTTTTAAGACTACGGTAGGTATGTTCAAAGAATACGGTAGGTATGTTCTCGAATTGTACATCGACGAACGTCATGTCGGACTGTGGTCTTCTTTGATTGTCTGTACAGGTTATAATGCTTAAATTGATTAAGATTTCATTTCAAAATTACACCATTTTATGTACGACGACAAGTTTCAGATTCGATTTTTCATTTGAAAATGGCTATTAGACTAAGGCATAAGTTTGATACTTAATTATTTTATTTTTGTTATATTTTAGAGAGCAATAAAAATCGTAAAAATAGGCTTATAAAAATATATTTGTTCATTCGAATTAATGTTACAAACTTGTTTATAAACAGGTATTCTATTTACTATTTATATCGAAGATTTGTGAAATTTAAGGATGCTTGAAAAATAATTGCCTATTTTCATACCAGGTAATTTTAAAATTACGCTGCAAATAAAACTTAATATTTTGACAGCAGGTATATAAAGCAAGCTGTGCTTGTACAAAGTTCAAATAATTTTACGCAGTAGTTTTAGCTTAGGTACTTTTAAAATACAGAAAAAAACAGTATTTCCTATTCATTTTACTTTTTTTTATACAATATCATATATTACAATGAAAATAATTGTTAATTATATTTTAATGCAATAATTTTTATCAAAATATTTATTCTATTTTATTATAAATGGCTGTAAAGAAAAGTGAGTTCAAGTACAATGACTGATATAAATAAAGTAAAGTATTACAAATACCTGACACTAGTTTCAGAACATTAAATGTAAAATTAAAAAAAAATGAAATTCAAAATAAGTTTCAGTTTTTTCTGTATTGTAATTTTTGATCGGAACCACCGAATGTGTCAAAGTAACTATGGAAATAAATCGCTGAAAATTCTAAATTATTCATTCGTTACGATCGCCAGTTGCGGTTGTAATATGATACATGCACAAGTTTCAGGACTACAATTGGAACCATTTTGTAAAATATGTAAAAACATACAGGAGAATACCGACAAACGGTGATGGAGAAATTTCTCCCGACCCTTGTCATTATTAGCATAGCTAAGCCCTGTATTTAGTGGACGTCATTGGATTACAGTCCAGCATTCATGCTTCATCCATTTTAAAAGGAATCTTTATAAGCGGGTGGTTTTTAATGGATGACTTTTGTCTACCATCAATTTAATTTAAAAGTTCTTACTGGAGATTTACTAGTGATGAATCAATTTAACATGACTTTTAGAGTATAAATATTTATTTATTTATGTATTTATTTACCTTAGAATCAATTTAACATAACTTTTAGAGTATTTATAGATGATATAAATCGATAACGAAATATTTTTATTCAACATTTTAATTATATTCGAAAAGCGAACCCACAACTTTTGATATGGTAAGCAATCGATTTACATCTAAACCATACCCTCCAGCAACCTACATGTATATTAATTATTCCCTCTGAATGCAGACTTGACTACAGGCCTGTAATAATGATGGATGTAGCTATAAAAAATAATGGATTAGCGGGGATTCCCCCTTTTCTCTCTGTGTCTCTATAGTATAACGAGAATATCCACGGATTGCACTCGATAGATACGTCAAAAGGCTGGAATTCCGACTGATCATTTGCATATTTATGAAAAGCTATTTTTCATCATCGGGAAAATTACGATTCCTTGTGTTGTAACGTGGCTTACTGCTGCTAACACTACAGAAAAACGAAGCAATAATAAAATTAATTTTATTTGTCACAGAAATCAAAATTTTTAAATAAATAGTACTCCGTATTGTTAAAATGTAAAGTATGATTAAAATGAAAAACAATTTAACTAGAATGTTGGAATTTTACGCATGATAATAATAAAGATGCATATCGGTCACTTGCGATGGTTAAACTATTGTTAAAGGCTTTTTTAACATACAATTATGTATTTGCCTGGGCCATGTTTTCCAGTTGCCACAAAATAGCATAATCTACAGCTGCCTTTTCTTTTGCACTCGGGTGCTTGCTGTTGAGAAATATACGTACAATGAAGTTGCTGGACATTGGGAAATAGAACTACTTAAAATAGGATGAGCTGGGGTTCAAAATACTTTAAGGAAACAATTTGTGGCTAAAAGTTAATCAATTAATTTATGTAATATTGTAAAAAAAAAAACTATCGTCATTTAAATTGTAAATGTTTAATATTCATGCTTTATACTAGTTAATTTATGAAAAATATTTTAGTACTGTAAATAACAGGGCATTATATTATTTCCGAGAAATTAATGCTGCGCGGAATTAAAACAATATTCAGTTTCGACTTTTAATATATAAGCCTTGCAAAATGTTCCTCTCTATGAGGTTTGCTAAGCTCTTAAACAGCTTTGCGCTGCATTATTGCAAAAACTTAAAATTACTTTCGTAAGCTTGTATGCGCAGCTTAATAATCAATGTAGACAAAAACAGAAGGAGCAAAAAAGAGCATTGGGTACAACAAAGGTTCCCGGGTCACAAGACGAGCTTTGGTTCATTAAAATTCCACAAATACTTTAACTTGAGGGCCTCGAACAGACAGTCTTTTTGTTGCATTAAGCTTCTGGAAAATTTAATTATACTGTATGCTTACGTTGTATCGGAAAATAAAATACTGTCCCCATTTCAGTATTCAATGCTGCTTTTAATATAAAAGTTGTGAGTATTTTAAAGTAATCTTTAATTAAACAGCGAAATATTAGCTGCATTGAGCTAGAAATATAAACTTAGATGTGTTATTTACCGTGCATTATAGTTGAACCGCCTTTTAGAACCAAATATTTCAGTTATCGATGGCGTTGGAGTTTTCATACATTTTTTTAAAGAAATATGAATGAAAAATCATTGGAAATAAACTTATATACGGATACTATAGCTGTCGTCTCTCTAGCTCCTTGGTCTCATATCCTGAATGCCGTCGGAAATCTAGAATGACTAAAAAACCCTGAAGCGCAGAAATGCTTTAGGACAAAGCATAGGCAAAGGGCAGCTGGATAATATTATGGAAGATATTTTGGGGGTTCAACCCAAAGGTGACTGTCGTATTTAAAGAAAGGGCATGTTTATCCTTCTTCTGATAGCATTATCTTCGGCAGGTTTGTTTCACATTTTGCCATTTGATTATCATCATCTTGTGATGTCTACTACTCTAGTTCTACATCGGAAATCCTCATTTACGTTTACATATTTTGAAGACAATCTAAGCATGGATATATTATTTTGCGCGTTCCGCAACCTATTCCAGTGGAAAATGTTGTAAGTAATTGGATATCTGTCAAAAAAATATATTACACAAGAACATAATTACACGAATATAATTTTGAAATAAAATACACGTTCAATTATTTTTCTCGATGTCATATCTGAAAGTTATTTCTTTTTCCATTATAATTATGTCATCAAATTTCCTTAAGAAACGTCTAAGGTAATTCCTATACAAGATTCTTTGGATAAAAATAGTTCGTGTAATAGCAGGTAATAATATTTTATTCCTCGGGTTATAATATCCGTAATAATATCCGTCACCTTTTCCAATTCCAACAAAGTAAAAAAGATTCCGAGACTGAGAAATTCAAATAAAGATATCGTATTATAAAGATTTTTTTTTATCCTGTGTAGGTGTTCATTTACGAGTAAATTCTCTCATTGTATTTGTTTTATTACATATTGAATATATCAGATTGTGGGAGTGTACTGGAAGCGTTGTGATCTGTGAATTGCTGATGAGGAATTGTTATGCATGTTAGGAAGGGATCACTGGAAATGCTCCGGCATTCCGAACAAGAATGAAAAGAAATAAAACCATGGTATAATACCACGGGGAATTTAATTTCAGCAAGTAAGCTTAATATTTAAACATTTTTTATGTTAAGTTATATAATATTTACATTAGATTGGATGGAATAATTAATGAGATTCTATTTTATTGGCAAGTCCTAGAAATGATTTTGGAATAATGAAATGTTACGAGTAGTTAAATGCGATTTTATCAGTTTGTAGAGCGGCACATAACACAGTGATTTCTCTGATGGGCGGCTTGATGATCAGGTTACGGAGGCGTCGGTGGTGAAGAAAGAAGAGATCTGGTCCATATGGTTGTTTGCTTATATAGAGCCAGCTCGACTCCCATCTTGATAGTACTTGAAATGACTTCAGGTGACGGCGATTCTACCGACATATTTGGAACGTATTAAGGCAAACAAACATTAGACAGGCATAGATTATTAGTACAATTGAGAAAAACAAAAGTCCGCCACAAATATATAACTTATTGTTACATTACATCAACACAAATATATTTATTAAGGTACAAACAGACTACGCTAAGATCATATATATACTCATTCGAGTTTATTATTTTTTATATACCTTTCTTAAAAACATTGATTTGGTCTTACTAGAATATGCATAAATTAAAAAAAATATATTCATAAAATATAATATATGAATTATTTTTTATTAAATCACAACTGTAGGCTGTGTTGTAGGCTTTAGTGTTGAAAACTGAATATAAGGTAAGCGAGGTTTTTAAAAACAGTTAAATTAAATAAATGTACATTTTTAACTCAGCGACAGTGCGGAAATTTTTGTAAGTTTTAAGGCATTGGCAAGGCAGTGGGTGCTTATGACTTGTATTATATATTAAACAGATCCTGTTACGGATTTAATCGACTTCAGTCAAAAAAAAATACTTTGTTTAATGAAAATAACAATTATTATAGAATCATATGACATTAACATGGTCTTATAAATGATAGGCAGGCGGTTGGGACGTTTTGGTTGAAGGCCGAAACAATTCGTGCCGTCGCCGGGAAAAAATATTTTATGGGTCCAACGAAGGGGATGGTGATGTCATTGGGGTGCTTTACTACGTGTCAATAAATCAGTTTTACTGCGCGGTCCATATTAGCAAACTACGTTACTACGTATAACCGTTACGTCCTTATTTTATGTGTTTATCTTCGCGGAATAAACCCGATGCATGACTTTGTATTAGACTAGCGGATATCTGTCGCGCGTTTCTACGAATCATTTAATAAATTTATTATTTGTAAAGGTAATGTTTCTTTTACAAGTAACTATCCAATTTTCTTACTCTACCTGCTGCATATTTCCTTTACTCTCCCGCAAACTGACTCGCCCTCTTTCCAATCAAATTTTGACGACTATCCCGTTCATTCACACAACACATTTAAATACTCTTTCTCACAGTTGATTCGTTAGTGGCTTGAAGCGGCCCAAGAACTTCTTCAAAGCCCCGGAACCCATGGCGAGGAATACTTCGGCTCCATCGTCACTGGAGACGAAACTTGGGTGCACTATCTCACACCCGAAACCAAAGAACAGTCTAAACAATGGAAGCACCCAAGGTCGCCGACAGGAAACGGATCACCGAGAGCAACTCACACCTTGCAGGCGAAGCGAGGGGAAGATCCATCGCTTACGGCTGCCAAGTCAAGACTGAGCTCCGCAGGCAGCTCGATAGGGAATGGATTTGGAGGGGGGGGAACCAAGGTACACTACAAAAATGCGGGATCCACCATAACAGCGCTTTTCAGGAATGTAGTGCAATGGGAATCTTATATTACGGATAACCCTTGTATTATATAAATACCTTTTTTTAAATACCGATTTTACCTTTTTTTTTATATATATATCACGTTCAGCTTAGTAAAAAAGACTTATGTATTTATTATTTCAAATATATCTTAAAGTGATAGATAAAAATATAAAAAGCATGTCAGATGATTTCTGAGAAAAAATATAATGTTATGAATGAGGAAGGTGAAATTACTCATTTGTATAATTGTAAAGAGACTTTGATCTTTTTAAGAATGTTGTGTAACACAATCTGTTTTCGTAATATATAAGATAAAGGGATGCGTAATTTTCCCTTTCTATCTCAGGTAGCTAATTAAAATCTAGATTAGCAAGAGGTAGAAAAATTATCTTTAATTCAAAGATTATATTCTCCGCCACGACTGCTTAATCTCCACGATTTTTGACTTATTATAACTCATTCAAGAAAAGATCACAGAAATAATAAGTGTTTTATTTTGGTTCTTTAAGGTACTCGGATATTTGTATGTTTTTATGTAATAGTATGGAAGAGAACACTACTTGTTAAAGACCAGTGTAATCTATGACGCTACATGCGGGAAAGTTGTGTTTTTATTTGTGTGTGGATTGGAGAGCATCTTTATACGCATAGATCAGAATAATTAAAAAAAAAGATTAACGCATTTTTTACATCAAATTATTTATACGTAGCCATCATATTGAAATGCTTTTTGACTTATTGTAGACTGAATTAGATTGAACTGACCTTAAAAACACGTGGTCATTGCCTCAAGAGCATCGGGCTTACTGTATGATAAATAAAACATCGAAAAAAATATGATTTGGGTACTTCAGCTACCATATCTCCTGCAGTCCGGGTGCAGTGATATCTTGGGACAAAATATGGACAATTTCAGCTCGCAGAGCTTCGTAGTGACAATTTTTATTGACCGAATACTTTATCTATGAAACGGATATGAGAAGATAAATAAAGTTAATTATTTGAACTAAAAAATTAGCCCAATCACATAATATATATTTATATAACCACAGCAGTGCACAATGAACAGATAGATATTTAGACGAATAAAACAATTAAAACTCAGAGGTTGTTTTACTTGTATTATATGAATATGACAAACCACAAAGTTACTACTTTCTATTAGTAGTAACATCCTCCTATCTCAAAAATGGTGTTACTCAGTCGCGTCATGGCAGGATTAGGAGCAGATTGATAACACAGACTTTTTCAGAAGCACATTGACATATATTTACGATAAAACTTTCCAATTTATGGCTCGACCTAGTCACAGTATTAGGCCAAGCCACAATACAATATGCTCCCGCCGAAGGGCGGGACACGACTGGCGCGCTCGTGATGGCTCTCGCCTAGCACCACTAGCGGCGATATATATAATTAACTAACACACCCGTGAGTGGACTTGTCCAAAATGCCAACTTGGTGACACATACATGTACGACAAATGAACAGAAATAGGAGACGAAAGATTTTACATCGAGGTTTTCGGTACCGGTCAGCAAGGGCTACATCATGCTGATGTTAGTAGATATTCAGAATGAAACTAAAAATATTTGCATAAAAATCGTAACACAATCTATGTATAAGAAATCATGAACTTATCCCTATGCAGTTGTATTTTCAGCATCAGAATTAATGAGTGTGACTTAAAAGTCAAGCTTTAATAAGTACACGTATTGAGTGCTTAAACGATGCAGACATTTCAACAAACATTTGCATGAAAAACGTAACGAAACTCATAAATAAGAAATACAGAAAAGAGCTTTAAATAATATTTTCATACCTGAACTGAGGATACTTAATCTGGCGATGGTGGGGTAGAGGATATCGCCTTAATTTCCTCGGAGGTCGGTCATAAATCCAGCCTGAAGACGTTCTATAGCCTCCCATCGTTTATCATGGTAAATACTCGCGGCAACTTGTGGTCTGCGAGTTGCGACGGCATTTCGATTTCCTCTCCAGCCGAGAATGATATTCCATTTTTTTATCAATCTGATTCTGGACTATGCCCATCTGTACGAGTAGTGCGGAGATTGTCATTTCCCTGGGGTGAATTTCCGCTTATTGTGGAGTTTATCGTTATTTATATCACGCAATTGAAATGAATCTGTTATTTATTATTGCAAATACACTTTATTAATGTTATACATTTTTTATTATTGGTTCAAAATATTATAATCAGTCTCTTTATCAGTCTGTTTTCGTCTACTGTTGAACGTAGATTTTCCGAATGTTTATCCATTTTTCTCGATCCTCGGCATTTAGGTAAATCTGGCTTTTATTTTTATGTCGTCACTCCATTTTGCAGGAGGTGCGTATAAATAAGTACATATCAAATAACTATATCTAAATAAAATTAAAAAATCTACAAAAAACATGTTTTATACTATTGATGTATTTTACGTAATTTTAATATAAAGACGGTCTTCCACATAATGTAGTCTTACAGAAGAATTTTTGGAATTTTTTGAAGAGACCACGTCACGAACAATGATGTTCTCAGCATAATCAAAGAAGATAGACATCTAGTAAGAACCATCAGAGAGACGTGAGCCCTATGGATCGGTCACATCATGCGCTGCGATGGTCTTCTTCACGACATTGTGGAAGAGTTGGCTTAAGAGAGAAACTGCAGAAGGCGCTCTCCCCAGACAGAAGTATTTGCGAAGTGCTCGAGGATATGAGTCTCAGCTCTTATGCTGGGCTAAAGAGAGTTGCAGAAGATCGAGAAGAGTGGGGATTGAGATGCAAAATTTTGTTGCTGAAAACCAATCCACCAGATTGATACTACGAAAAAGACTCATAATGGATATTTACCGTCAATAAATTTTACTGAAGTACTAAGTAATTTTTTGTGTTCAATTTGTTACTAGAAATATATAAAATCATTGCATTAAGAATATGTTTTTAAATAATTAATGGGTAAGTATGTATCTGTTTTGTAAAATACAGTAATCGTACATTTTACGGTTGCAAGAGTTCGCATTACTTTTGCGCGGTTTGATACTCTTTTGCTTTTAAGTGTAAAGCGATATCGTTCAGCGAACTTAAAAGGCGAAAATAAAATAAATGCAGAGAAGAAAGTAAGTAATAATAATGTTTTACCACCAGATGAAGATATTCCTGCACAGAGTTCTTGGAATCAAAATGGAATTATAACGCAGAGTATTTTGTTAACAAAGCTCCTGAAAGCTTTTCAGCGAATTTTGTCTGCAGTAGAATGTTGAGAATGAAAAGTATCGTTTTCTGAAAATTAAATTTGCATCTCTTAAATTGTGCGTTAGAGTGAAAATAAAATTGACTCAAATAATCAATATGTTTAATGATGGTTAAAAAATATGATTATGCAGGCGAATTATATCAACGTTATTAGAAAATCAATAATACTTGAAAAATTACGTAACTATTGTTCTATACGATTACTTTAGGCACATTTTTTAAATATTTGTTTTACCGATAGTTGGTGATAGTGATTTCGAAGTCTCATTCGTGAAATTCCATGGAATTTACCATGCTACATTACTGGTAAAAGATCAATTTCACACCAACTGGAGGTATTTTAGATCCAAGCAATCGATCAATAAAATTTTTTTTTAATCTTCAGCTTATTTTACAGCTCAGAAATCGACAAAAAAAGTGAACAAAAATAAGAGTCGAAATATTGAATATCGAGGATTTTCTGCACCAGCTTGTAAGGGTTGTATATAAATTTAGTTAACAATTCGGTTGAGAGGTATAATAATAGTGGTTGTATTTTAGAGTAATAATAACCATTTAATAATAACAAAAACAATAGGTAAACTAAATATTATATGCATAACATTACGCGGATACCACAATATTTATCTTGGATGTATTTCTAGTTAAGCAAGGTTGATCTGATATTCAGACAAGAGTCTATACAAAAATATATTTAAGCGATTTTTTCACATATTAGGTATATTCACAGTTTAGGTATATTCATTACATTTGAGATCTGAAAAATACAATAATTTGTGAATAAATATTGAACTTTGTAAAAAGAAAAGCAAAAATAATTTAAATAATAACGTTTTTTTAAATACGTATTATTTCTTATGAAATTGTATGAGTACAGTAAATAATATAAAGGAGCGGCAAAAAAATGTGATGGTTTTCGTCGTTTCGATTGCAAGCCGTCAGTTTGTTTTTGCCGCTCCTTGTATTATAAATAAAACTAAAATAATGTTTGTTTGCTTGTTTATTTGTTTGTGTGCAATGCCGGTAGGTATGGTAGGTAGTGCGGTTTTAATGGCGCCATCGTCGCCATTCGCATCCTCGCCCAGCTTATTGTACATCGCGAAAGCAAGCCCTTCAAGGAACAAAGGTATATGGCGGCGATCTCTTTCTCTCCCTTTAATCTGGTAGTCAGCTCCACTTTCGCCAGCCGACTGGGTGACGTCGCCTTCTCCGTCGAAGCATCTGATGAGGTCTCCCATCTTAACGTTCGCAATCTCCGTCGATATAGCTTGTGGTCTGGTAGTCTCGTCTGTTCACTTCTCTTCCACGTGCTTACGGCCTCACTCCTGTCAGTGCATTCACGCGTTGTCGCGTCCTTTTCGAATTGCTGCCAATCGTTGGTGTTGCCACTAACTACACTTTGATATACAGCTAAATCAATTGAAATTCATTTAAACATTATTAGCTTGTCATTGTTTCAATACACTTTCCCGTATTATGTATCTTAAATGTGGCAATAATTACTGTATTGGTTGAGAGCTCCAGCTAAAATCCTGTACAAATTATATCTCTTAGCTTATAAGGCACTCAACGGAACTGCACCTGGCTATTTGACAGAACAGATCAAGCATTTGAAATAAGCGCGCGTGGATAGACACTCAGATCAGCCAGAGCAAATAGAAGCACCCTGCAGCTGACGGGAGGTAGTCCTAGCACGGTCTTTGACAATCGTGCTTTCAGTTACGCGGCACCAATTGCCTGGAACTCGCTACCGGAAAGCATAAGAGAGCTTAAAACGGAGGTATCCTTCAGAAGCAGACTCAAGACCCACCTTTTCTACTCAGAGAGGCAAAGAAGCGCTTTTGGAATGACCATTCGGCCATAAGAAATGCTATACAAATACTTAAATAATAATAATTATATTTTTTTTCTATTTTATTTATTCAGTAACGGAACGTTTATTACTTCACAGCTAATTTTAAAATATGTTATTTTCTCATTTTCTACGTGCAATTACTGTGAACCTGGCAACTCTTGTATGAACAAGCGATAATTGATAATTATTTCCAGCGACTTAGTGGCCTGCAGTTGAGCTTTCCATAAATAAATTATCAAATTTTATGGACCAGCAAACCTTGCAGGCTCCTCGGTGCTGTACACGTGGGACGATTACACGTGCAGTGATGTTGTCAATACAATTAAAATTCCGAATTCAAATTCAACTCACATTTAAAGCCAGACTGTAAAATTCCAGCTGTGCAAGCAGTTACTAGTTGAATCACCAGTGATGCCATATTATTATATCAACACTTATATTATTATATCATGTATTTCTTCCGACAGTTGCGTGGCGTGTTCGGGAATCCTGAAATTTTGTTGAAGATCGGTTTGTTTGTCCCCGATAAATATCTGAGAATAAGGAAGCACAGATTGTTCACTCTCCCAAAGAGTAACACAAACCTGTCAGAGACTATGCCTCTTGGGAGAGAAGGGTCAGACTGTTAAACCAAATCGCCTCAGATGTTGATATATTTCGCGTAAGAGAGGTCCAATTCAGACATGAACTCCAAGAGTTTCTTTGGATAAATAATTGGTTGGCGTCGTCTGTTTGATGAGCATTGGAACCTTCCTGTAACGTGAGTTTGTAGTAATCTCAATGTGAAGTATTTAATAAAATATATAACACACAGATGAACAGCAATTACATATAAGATTACAGTCACCCAAATCAAAACATTCTGGAGTATTTTGGTAAAATTCTGTCCACGTAATTGAAGCCTTAACGAGATACATGTCAGTATAAACAAAGAAGGCTCCGGCGCGATGTGACCCGAGGGGCGATGTGTTGAGAGGGTAAGCAATGCTCCGGCTTACGTCGCTACAATAAACGATTAAGTGAAATGTCAAAATGACGCTGTTTAATCAAAATTTTAATGAAGTTTCGCCGTAAAGCTGGCTTTGCGTGGGGCAGGCCATTTTTACGTACAATTGAAATAAATCCCAGTCCCTTGAACGTAAAATATAGTACAAGTGTTACTTTACGACTGCAAGAACTATAATAGTTAAATATAACAGAATATACATACTCTCATCGACTTTCTTTTGCTCTTTACTCTTTCATAATGTTTTATTTAATATACCACGTCACAAACAATGAGGTGCTCAGGATAATGAAGGAAGATAGGCACCTAATAAGAACCATCTCAGAGAGGCGAGCCCGATGGATTGGTCAAATCATGCGCCACGATGGTCTTCTTCACGATATTGTGGAGGGGATGGTTGAGGGTAGAAACTGTAGAGGGCGCCCTAGACGGGAGTATTTGCAGCAAGTATTCGAGGACATGAATTGTAGCGCTTATGCTGAGCTGAAAAGGGTTGCGGAGGACCGAGAGGAATGGATATCGAGATGCAAGATTCTGTTGCTGCAAACCAATCATCCGGATTGATACTACGAAGAAGACCAATTATTTTAACCTGAAATGTTAAAAAAAGTTTATAAATTTGAAAATTTAAAAGGTTCTTATTTGCAAAGTAATCGTCTATTATATATTTAGTTTAAAGTTAAATCATTGCTTAGGTTGTATTCGATGGAGTCCAAAATATGTATATCACATAAAAATATATGAAAAAAATTAATCAATACAAAACTATAAATATTCAGTTTCACCAAATATTTTTAGTTATTAACCATAAAATTACAAAAAATAATGTTATTTTAACCTGTCAGTTAAAAAAAGTTTATAAATCTGAAAAATTTAAAAAGGTTTTTATTTGAAAGAATCCGCAATCTTACAGTATTTGAATAAACTGCTAAACATGATCAATATTTTTAACAAAGTAAAAAGTATTATATATATCTAGTAACGAACATTTTTTTTTCATAATTGCTTCTATTAAATTTACTAGGACTCAGTACAGTAAGGGAATATTTAATAATAAAACAAAGACCAATTTCATTCGTCGGAGCAGTGATATAAAACCAATCAAGCTCATGATCTGCAGTGCTGTTCAGCCGATACTCGCAGCATAAATCCTTCGGGCCAGTTCGTCCCAATTACGTAGATGTCCGTCTCGATAAATTGGAAATGCCGGATCCGAGGCCGGGGGCGGGCGATGCACTTCTCAGGCCTCCCACCGCTCGTCCGCCTGACCAAAAAGGCTCCTCGGTCCCCGCCTGATTCGATTCAGCATCTCTGAATGAAGTTTCGCGAACAGTTATTAGAAATTTGATTATGTTCTGTGAATGAACGTTGCAGTACATCTGCGGAACTTTGTACAGGCGTTAGAGATATTGAGTGCCTTCCGCTTTGATGCTGGATGTATGATATTCGATTGATGAGAAATATTTGCTGTGAAAGATCAAACTGAATAATGCAATTTTCAGTTGTTGTTGAATTCGATTGCAGTGAAGAAGATTTTTTTGTGAATGTTTTTTATTAGGTTGTCTGACGCCTAAGCCATTTGTTTAACAAAAAAACTACATCAGGTGAAAATTAAGCAAATTTATAACAATATTATTTATTTTTGATGGCGAAAAAATTTCTCAAATGTTTTTTATGATAAATTTAAAAAAGCCAAAATAAATTACAGTAAAAAAATTGCATACAAATACTTTTACAAAGAAAAACATGTTTAAAGGAGAAAAATTAACATTGATTTATTTACTGCAGTGTATGGTTATAGATAATCGTAATTGGTTAATTAGTAAGATAACGTTAAAAATTGTACTGAAAGATTTTCTTAACCCAAATAAGTGGAAATTTACAATTATATATTGAAATTTATATTTCTTAATTGAAGTGCTTTTAAAAGCTTAAGCATTAATGTACAATACCATTTGATTATATTGGAGGTAATTTTTTCATACGCAACCTTTATTAACACTATTTTTATTTATCGTAGAATGTTTGGTTTAAAATTATACTAAATTTTATAATTCTACATTCAATATTCTACATAAGACATAAGTATAATGATCGTGTCAATGGTTTCTGAGTATTTATTTTAATTTGATATATATTTTTTTTACAAATTTAAGTTAAATTTGATTTAATTTAAGCTACCAAAGCAAATCGTGTTGCTTTTGTCTTACAATCGAAATTTCTTGAAATTTCTCTACCCATATTGATGTACAATATTCACACAAATGTATTGTAAATTCTAGTTAAAAATAATAAATTTAGATCTGAAACATATTATTATCTAAATTAAGTGACGTTTAGTTAATAGTATTTTTTCATAAGCGTTATTTTCAATAACTAGACTTCAATTTTCTCAACTCCTGTATGGAGGCTCACTGCTTTAAACGTTTCAAATGAGATTCCAGGATTTTTAGATTTAAATAGCCTCTTTAAACCCCTGTTTCATAGTCTGGACATGCACATGATTGTATGGAGGGACGTGCCTGGAATAAAAATGGGAAAACTGCATTAGAATTGAACAATTTTCCCGTACTTATGTCATTATAAAATAATTCCCTGTAATAATGTTCTACACATTCTCTTCTACGGTATATTTTTTTAACCCCTTGCTGGAGCTTACAGTCATCACAATTTTTTGTAAAACATTTTAACATTCACTATTATTATCCTAACCTTTTAGTCAAAGTCAAAATCATTCATTTCATCGAAGTTTTGTCGAGTGCATACGCGAATTTCCCAACTGTCTCCATGATAACTATCCAAGTGCTTAAAGATATTCAAATGTAGTATCCAATAATTATTTCTAGGGTTAAGTTATATATTTTTTTTATTTTTTAATCATCGTTACCTGCTTAATCCTGGACCATTTGCTACAAACTATATTTTAATACGCAGTGTTTCTACAAATTCACCCATCCTGACCAGTGAATGCGGGGTTGGTAGTCATAAGACTTGAAGAAATTAACACTCCACATACAGTGCTTAGCTATCCTCCAAAAAGCAAACATCTTGAAAAACTTATATTATATCATCAGATAATGAAGACATTGAACAATGATTACTATTTTTCTTTACGTGTATATATAAGAATGTAATAAATGCATCAAATAAGCAAGAAATATTTGATAGTATATATTCCAGCTAATTGGAATTTAAAAATTTGTTAGTTAGTTTACAAAAAATAATACTACGACAACTACTAACTTTATAAATGTACATATATAATTGAATATGTTTTTTTTTATTGATATTGATCCATTTTATTTTTATCTTTCGTACAAGTGAATGACTGAGAAATTGCGCATTGTGAAAGTACAATATCGTCGTCGTATTATATCACAAATACATTTACTAATAGTATGCATTTAACACTCAATGTATGGCGTAATTATTAAATATTTAATTAATTTTGCATACAAATTTCTCAATTGTGTATTAATGAAAAGTAGACAGCAAACAACTGAATTTCGCAGATGATGCAATTTGTATGCAGAGTGTATTCGTAGAGCAAAGTCTCTCCGCGTGGACAGAACGGCGCTGTGGAGTTATTTGACAAACTTCTTATATGGGGAGCATCTGTTCCTGCACTTGGGTAAGCCTATTTAGAACTTGCCCAAACATGTTCAGCCAACAAAGAAAACTTGGGGGCGTAGTTTATAGGCATTAGGAAGGCTTTATTTGCTCAGCTAAATGTGACGATTTTCTACGACTAATTGCTGCAATAATGTGTCATAATATTTTATGTTAACATACGAAAGGTGGCGTGAAAAAATAATATGATTTTGAATCAAAAGACTTATCACATAAGCAACATATATAAATATATTAAAATTCTTTTTTCAACGCGTCAATCCAAGCACAAAAATAACGGCAGAAGCGGGATGCGAACCGCGGACCTTGAAACCAACTATGCCCAGGTATTCATACCGCTCGGCGAATCGCGCCATTGCTGTGACTTGCGGTGAAACTAGTATTTATATCATTGTTAGCATGTTACGACAGCGTGAAAGTATGTATATTTTTGATTCTATCAGTCTTCATTTAATCATAAAGCGTGAATAAATATTCTAATAAAATTAAAAAATAATAAATATATTAATCAAAAAGATCTCTATAGCTTGTAGGTATATTTTAGTACAATGTTTTTTTATGTATGCATATATGTGTAAAACTTTTGAATTATAAAATATGTTTATTACTAATAAAACAACGTCATGAGAATACTCGTTTATAAATTTGTTTATTAAGTAACAAATTTGAGCACATTATCATTTCAAATTACCGTAACACAATTTTGTTAGATGCCATTGTAAATCCCTTACCTTAAGATATTTATATACATGGATAAACTCTTAGGATCATACTAATATATGATTCCCGACTCACTTAATGAAGGCTCCTCCTTCATTAAGTGAGTCCCCCCCGACTAAGAAATGCAGTTGTGGTATCTGAAGCATTTTCAAGTATTTGATAATCATGGTTTTTTAAAAAATGGGATTATAAACCCGACGCTTTTAAGGCTTGATCACTTTGATTCTAAAATATAACTAAATTTAACCAATATGCGTGTAGCGACAGAAAAATCATGAATTTTTTGGATAATGTCCAATAATTTCCAGCTTAAGAGACTTATTTAATAAGTTAAATGTTCAAATTTTTAGTTTTTTTGGTTCTACTGGTTTTGGTAATAAATATAAATTGATCTTTGTAGAGTGGTTTTATCAGAAAAACTTTTGTCATTGATATTTTGAAGCCATTTCAATTGTTTGCATATCAATTACCACAACTAAGTGAAATCATTACAATTAACAATATAATGTACATTTTCTGGTGAAAGAGGACGGTGAAAAGCTTCAAAGCAAAACGAAACGTTTTTTATTGTGCTTAAAACGTAATCCTAATTGAAAATCTACACACGTTTTGACTGTGCAAACAAAACGCCCGCTCAAAGTTAGAGCCGGAAACTGCGCGGAATATGTATAAGGTGCGTTAAGCCACCACTGTAGCCGTTATTATCACTGCTCAGCTCATAACAGTTTTGAGGACTTCAAGGGCAATTGAAAGACACTTTTAGTTGTAATAATTTGAAAGAATAAAATGTTATTTTTCTGTTCCATAACCTAAACTAGTTTCGCAAATTGCCGCCACACAGTTATTTCAGCAACCTTTATTATAGCCTTATAGGTTCGAGTACAAAAAAGGTTATTTTACGACTTCGAAGACGATATCAAAAGGGCTCATTGAGAATTGATCATCGTTGATTCGTTTGTGCCCAAGGAAAATTTGAGTGTTTGTTGGTCAGATTATTTTTATAAGATTTTAAATTCCTTAAAATCTTGACAAATTTAGTTCTGAATAGGTGATTCTATTCAAACAACGTGACACTGTGTACTGTAGCGGTCACTTACCAAGTATGTTCCACGCTGGTATTTAAAAACTCTATGATTATTTTTTTAATTTTGAATTCTAAACGTAATAAATAGAAGATGCAATTGGATTATTATCAGTTTTATTTTTTTATTACTTCAGTTTTGTAAGTTATACCATTTAATAAATTGTATTTGTTATTTAATTTCAACTGTAATGTTGTTGGTTGATTTAAATGTATTTAAATTATAGTTGACTGAAAAATAGAAGACATTTTCAGATACTTATTTTGTAAATAAATAATTATGTTTATTTCTATTGAATGCTTAGCCAAACCTTAGGTTCTTCATGCATTAATATTTCTCATTTAAATCTTCACATGCATATATATATAAATTCGAGATTGGTTATTTTAAAGGTGAACATTTTCATGCTCATTTTAAATTTCCATATATCATTTCAATATCTATTATACTTATATTCCATGAAGCTTTATCAAGCTCTTCCGACTCGCGAAATCCTCACTGAAAATTCATACGCGGAAGATAGTCTTACCATAGCCCAACTTTATATTACAAGTACGAACCGCTTTACTCTATAACGTCTTCTCTTTTCTTTAAAATATCCTTAGGAATATGCAAATATCATATTATTTAACAGTGTAGTACTTTTGTAGTAAAATTATAATACCATTGTATTTAAAATATATTTTAAAATCAATAAAATATATTCCTTCTAAATACTTAAGCTTCTATATCGTATATTTCATAAAAATAGTGAATTAATAATTAAGATTAATAAAACACATTGTCTCATACGATCTATTATATTTATTTAATTTTACAGTGTGTTTTTGATAAACAATATTCTGAAAAGTAGACAGCAGGTGTTAAAAAAGTCTTAAGCTTATTTTCAAAGTTTTCTTCAAGCTAAAGTATAAAAGCATTCTGTATTACAGTTCAAACTGTCCAGTTTTAGTGGGTGTTAAATCAAAAGCTCGCCTCGCAAAGTCCACCGTCCGGCAAAAGCTGACCTTAAATCAAAAGCTACCGCTGAAGCCAGTTTGCTGCCAAATCTTCAATTACCGTCCGCGGTCGCAATAAGCCACATTGTCTTGAACAATGGACGCTGGTCACCAGCATATGGTCTGCAACACCTGGGTCAAACAATGCTGAAGGGTGACGCCTCGACACGTCGCGATGGGCGAATTTGAAAATTGCTTTCGGAAGCTTTTCAGGCAGACCTAACGTACCACGTAAGCCTCCCCAAAATTTTAGCGCCACGGTGCGTAAATTCAGTTTTACTGTCATCTTAATGCTGCAGGTTTATTACAGGTTGAAGCTTGTCGTTTTATTTGTTGTTTATTTTAAGTGCTGGTGGGCGGCTGAAAAAGACTTGCGTTTTCATTAACGCATAAAGTAAGGAATTTTAAACAAATAAAGTATTCGTAGAGTCAAAAAGAAAATACATTACAATACATCTTCTTTAAATTTTATTTTGCTGATTATGTATTTATCATTTTATTTCGTATGAATCATTAACAATATGGAGGTACCTTAACAGACTTCGGACCGGAGTATGCAAGACGAGGATACAAATGAAGGCCTAGCAGTTTTACAGCAGACCGACTGAATATGTGTGCGGCGCGGAGCAGATCCTGTCTCCGAGAAGCTGCACCCAGGAAGACCTGATGATAGCCGGGAGTAACGCCATCGACGTCGCCCACTTCTGGGCAGACAGGATCTGACCCTGTTGTTTCCGATACGATTATGTTAACAATGTATTACTGAAGAAAACATTTATTGTACTATTCAATTATTTCTAAGATAATTGTATAAGGCCATGTGTTTAAGATTAAATAGTGAGATATTGTGCAAATGTTCGATCATTTGATTAACCAACCACTTACTTTAATTAGATTTGGATCCAAGATAAGAGAATAATTAGAAATTTATTGATGCCATTTACTCTGTGTATCTTACGAGGAGATTGGAAAATAGTATTCAAAAATTGTCTCACGAACTGAAAGAAGATAAGAATATTATTCTAAGAGAAGATAACATATTTTATAAGCTTTTTGAGCGCCTTCCTCACCATCAAAGTCAAGAGATTAAAGTCAAATAAATCACTAAGGAATGCTTAGTAATATTATTTACATTGTTTGATCTTCTTTATCTTAGTATTAATCCGGAGGATTGATTTGCAGCAACAAAATCTTGCATTTCAATCTCCACTCTTCTTGATTTTTCATTTTTGCTGATACATGGGATGTCATTTGGACCTTTAATGTGGTGTTTTCCTATTTATTTTCACATCCTAATGCCGTTGACCATAAAGGTTCATCCACCTTTGGAGAGCATTTACTATCTCAGGAAAATAGAGTGCCCTAACCAGCTAAACCTGATGATTAGGTTAGTTAGGTGTTAGCTCATTCCGGCCAACATTCGGTCCCTGTCTATATTGGCCGACTGATGTTGACGCTCACCTCCAACCACGAGAAGAAGATAGATCAGCATTTTCCTTTCATCGAACCTGTGACCATAAGATATTTCGCAGAGTCCTCATGTACTTTTATTTTTTGATAAGTGCAAATAAAAGCACATTTTTAAAAATTTACCATCATGCGGTGGTCGACCAGCAATCCAGTTACCAGTTCTAAGGTAAGAGAACCAACTGTTGTCAATTCAGCAGACGTGCTTAACCCATTGATACTTGAGTGTGTCTCTTCCATTATAAATAAAAGACAGTCTTACATTTGAGAGGTAATTTTAAGGTGATAAAGTAGCTTAACATAGCTCGTCAATTATCGCCGACTACCATCAGCGCTGAGTACGTGCAAGCAACTAATCATTTATGAATGATCGTAGTTCTGTGGACGCAAAGTTATGATTAACTGCTTAATACCTGTGTCACCCGACAGGAAAGCTGATGCTTGGAACGCGCGATGCTTAAATTACTTCACTTTTATCATTTTAATTACTTGAGCTTTTTGCATTTAATATCTGTTTCGCTGCAACGCAAGATACCCGATCAAACAATGAAACTTAAAAAAAAATTTAGTTCATCTGAGTTAATTCATTTCAAACTACAATATACGATTATAGTGATTAGTGTATTAAAACATATTTGAAGTACTGACTTTGTGATTCGTTATAAAAAAAATCGTAAATATATATATATATAAACGAAAATATATATAAATATATATATTAAAATTGTACCGTTTTCAGATATTGATAATTGTTAGTAACTGATTTTATAAAAATGAAACCAAAAGCAATACATATTAAATAACTCTGAGAAGGACCAAATAAAACCTTATATGTTTGGTAAATATTGAATAACGACAGTAGTATTATTTTCGCATTCGCGTCTTTCTACAAGACATGAGCAGTGACAGCTAACAAAACTAAGTAGTGACAATTGGTGGATATTTTTTTTTATGTAAGCACATACAATAGAATACCGACATGTGGAGATCGTAATTCTAAAGTCTCATCTGTGGAATTCTATGACGTTTACCGTGAGGCATACGGCTAAACTCTGCATGTGGAGTGTTGATCCGCCAACGACTACAGCCCGAGATTCACGCATTATCCTTATTATTACAGGAATTTACTGTGAATGAGTGGTCTTCACGGGACGACTTTCGTCTACCACCAATTTTAATTAATAGGCTATGAAGGCATTTTACGGGTGAGGGATCAAATTCACACCAACCGGGGGATTTGTAGAGCCCAGAAATCATTTTTTTTTTTTTTTGTAGTCTCTGTCGGGGATTGCGCTATACCCGCTGGCAAACTCAAGAATGATGGCGCTGACAGAGTTTTGTGGCAGCAACTCTTGTTGACCATATGCTCAGTTATAGTTAGCAACATGATGCTGATGATGATATGAGCGTAATATGAAACTAAAATTTAAGTATACATATACTATACATAAAATTCTTTTTTCAACGCGTCAATCCAAACACAAAAATAACGGCAGAAGCGGGATGCGAACCGCGGACCTTGGAAACCAACTATGCCCAGGTATTCATACCGCTCAGCCGACTGGGCTATTACTGTGCCTGGACCGACTCACGTTGAAACTAGTATTCATGTCATTGTTATCATCGTATGATAGATGTCGCTATAGTATATATTCAAAGTACATAGTATTTTTTATTTTTGAATATATTCAATCGAGGTCTTCATTTATAACAATGACATGAATACTAGTTTCAACGTGAGTCGGTCCGACAGTCTATTGGCTGAGCGGTTGAAACCTGGGCAATTTTAGGTCCGTATAGTATATGTATATTTTATTTTGTGTTTGGATTGACGCGTTGAAAAACATAGTATGTATATTTAATTATTAATAATATTATAATATAGTAAAATGATCTATAAAAGTAGATTAGAATATTGAAATAATAAAATAATATTCTAATAAAAATTAAAAAAAAAAATCCATATAAAATTTAAGTTTTCAAATATATTTTTGCTTTGAATAACATTAATGTGTTTTTAATAAAAACACCTAATATATAACGGAATGTGTGACAGTTGCTAGCCGTGGATTCGTATTGCAGCGATTATATCACCCGGAAATAAAGTGGCTCGGTCTTATTGGATATTTTTTACTATAAAGTGTCCATAAAATCGCAATATAAAACTGCAGTTGCAGTCGCTTTTCGCAGAGACTCTGATAATGCACCGAGAGCAAGCGAAAAGCTCCGACCTGAAATCTCATACCTGAAGCGACATTACTGCCTTGAACTGAAACCGTGTACGCTTTTACTGGCTTAAGAACACTATAGATCACAATTTACAGGCGATGTACATTTTTATACTATCGATATGTGGCTTGTGAAAATTGTGAAATTCGCAACCACGTGATGTATTTTATATTCCTGTTAAAACATCATTTCACAAACATATTTCAAAGACAATAGTTTGATTTTTCAGTTTAAGTGAATGCAGTTTTTGAGTAAATTTAGATTTATTTTGAAAACATATTTTTGTTTTTTTTTTTTTTTTATGTAAGCACATACAGAAGATTACCGACAGATGGTGATAGTAATTTTTCGATGAGAATATAAAATAAAATCATTATTCTGTTGCAATATTTAAAATGTACTTTAAAGTTATAGAAAACCATCTCACCATCACCTTACCAAAACAAACTTATTTTATTAAATCTGTCTTAAATTAAAAAAAAAAATCTTACTAAAAGATTTAAATTCTAACCATTAATTCTGTAACCTAATTAACATTTATAACGTTTAATTCAAAATCTGTTTCTTACATGAAATAGGTTTATATTTCCTTCTTGGTTTTTAAAATGGAGTACATCGAGCACTTTTAACTCACTTGCTGGATTACTGTGGTTTCACATTCAATGACTGCACGTGAACTAGTGAAACTTTCATTGAAGGCAATTTACGGTATTCTAGTAAGTTAATAAACATTGCTCATTGTAATTCAAGTTAAAACAAAGCAAAATGTATTTATAAACTATTTGTCTCTTATTTATCTACTTATTTAATAATTTAATCACTCAAAAATAAATGTGAAATTAAAAAAAATATAAATATATTAAATTAACATAAAATTAAAATTCTCAAACGAATCTACAACTTTTAATTTTTCTCCTCTTCTTTGATTACAAGTGTTTTAATTTGTAGCTTAATCTAGTGCCTTATTTTATTGTTGTTGTGAAAAAACAAGCCTCATACATTACTTAATAAAGGTTGAGTAAAAATGTATTGATTAAAACTAAGAACAAAATAAACCTGTAAAATATATTGCAAAATACGGTAATATTTTTTTAAGAAATCCCTAATTAGAAGATGTATGCATATATTCATCTTTTCGCGCCATTTTTAAGCTGTATGTTTTTGCAGCCTGAATCTCTTGATACACTCAGCAAAAAACATGATTGAACTTCGGAATCTAATCAAGAGTAGCTCTGAATTTATGAATATACCCCACCCTTTTCGTTGTCATTTTTTTCATTGTTTCACCGCGTTTCAGGAGCAGGCAGTCGGTCAGCCCCGTCCGTTCTTCACATGAATAATTCATCGCATTTATTTGAGCCGCAATCATCGCAGCTCGCGCCTTTTGACCCCTCACCGTGACGGCCGCGAATTTGCATACACTATAGAGCCTCCTGACGTAACAATCCTCCCCAACACTCAGAGGTATAACCCGCACTTGGACTGTTTCAGGTTTCAGCTGCGACACACCTGCGCTTCAGAGCATCTTTTACATAATAATACCTAACAGCTAATGCATTCTGGCAAGCAAAATATATTTAATCCGTTTGTATGTTAATCATACTATCATATGCACCCAGAGGTAGAGCAAATACGTTATATAGGGTCCGCCATCTAACGTTTTTTTTTTTCAACTAGAGCTTATTTCGTGAATGGTAACATTAAACTCATGTGTGATTTAACAGATAATTAGTTTTATTCTTCCGCTAAGCAAATATGGTTGTGTATACGCTTGAACAACGCTGGAAAATATTGCGACATTACTTTGAAAATCATGTTATTGTCCGCCATGTAACTTTTTTTTTTCAACTAGCGTTTATTTCGTGAATAGTAACAGTTAGCTCATGTTTGATTTGACAGATAATTAGTTTTATATTTTCGCTTAACGAATATGTTTGTGTATACGCTTGAACAACGCTGTGAAATATTGCGATATTACTTTGAAAATCAGGTCATTTTTCTTCGAAAATGAGCAAGGAGTGGCCGTTAGAGTCAATGGAAATCGTTATCGGGCCATTTTTGTGCACAAAAATTGACGAGGAAGATATTGGCAACATTTGGTTTCAACAAGACGGCGCTAGGTGCCACACAGCCGAAGCTACACTCGATGTTTTGCGCCCCATTTTCAAAAAAAAAAGTTATTTGGCGGACCCGTTATGTATACTGCCTATAATCTCTCGAAAAAAACTAAAGTGGCAATCGCTCGCTTAACATTAAAGCCCTTTGATCTCTACACGTATAAATAAATTGTGTTTCTATACATTATAAAAAGTCAGTTCCATATTCCATACATTATAAAATATGCCTTTCAAATAATCTTTAAGTATGAATAATGAGTTCAAACTACAATTTTATTGATATAAAACATTTTCATGCAATTTATAACAAAGCGCCATATGTAACAAAACGTATCGATTATATAAATACGTCTCTAAATTTCTCAACTTAATAGGTGTAAGAACTTGTCATGGTAGGACGTGTTGTATATAGAATAGAACTAAGGTGCATAGTTCGCGGTTCAAATCCCAGCGTTTTCCGTGTGTTTTTCTCCGGTTATAGGTGTAATTGTGGACGTGTTGTTTGTAATTCTGCATCTTGACTAAAAGGCTTCTCCTTTTTTCATATTCGCCATGAAGTTGAAATATATGGTCGCCAAAAATCGCCGCCTAGATGTTTTGTCAGATGGTATTGTTCTAGACTCGTTTGATATAATCTCTGCTCCCAAAACCTTGCCAAAAACTTACTTTGCTCATAATTTTAAATTTGATATAATTAAAAAATTAACATATTAAAAATATTAAGTTTTGATTCACGTTTATTTTACACGATTACATGTTTGGGCCTCCCTGGAGACCATATTCAATAAAGGCCGAAACATGTAATCGTTAAAAATAAATGTGAATCAAAAGTGAATATTTATAATTTGTTAATTTTTTTATTAAAATTAATTTAAGAGTAAAATTATTCAAAATTATCAGTTAGTATAATCTTAATGTTAAACTACGCTTATAGTTTAATCTTAATGTTATACTACGCTTACTTACCAACTACTGGCAAAACAAGAATGAGTAGGGTTTGAAAAGATAATCACTAGAGGATTTATGGCGTATTCGTATATTTTTTATTAGCATTTTTGAGAGTATATGATGAATAGCCTGATAGGGCAATGTACCAACTAAATCTATAGTAATTTTGGAACGAAACGCAATACGACTTTTCAATAATGAGGTAAATTATTAAATAAATAAAAATAAATAAATTGTATTAGTCTAGACAAAAAAATATATATAAATATTTTAATTGTATTAAAGTCTAGACAAAAAAAAAGTATATAGAAAATTGAAATATCACCATTTTAATTGTATAAGTTTTTTCCAGTATTGGATATGTATTTAACCTATAAAACCAGAAACACACCAATATTTATTTCCTCGATACTTTAATGCCACGACTTGACAAAATGATTTGTTCTATTTAAAACAACATAAACATGAAACGCTACGTACAATAGTATCACAACACTGAAGGATCGATGTTTCATAAATAACATGTGTGCCGCGTGTTTTTGTTATTTCCTGAAATGTGATATATCGAGCCGTGTAGTTAGTTACGTGTCTCCTCGTTATATACAGGATGACATGCTTCTTGAATGGTAAGACTAAAAGGAAAATACAAACCAGAAAAACAACTTCTTCTATTTATATAAAGGACAAATCGAACCCATTCTTAAATACGGCAGTCACCTTTGGATTGGAGCCCCAAATTACCTTCTACTTAATTGACTCAGTTCAAAGAAGAGCAATTCGTTTGATAACAATGACACTCTCACGTCTAACCTGCAATCAATGGAACACAGGCGTAAGATTGGTTCATTTAGACTTTTCAACCGTTATAACCACGGTCGCTGCTCTTCGATACTTAAAGAACTAATTCCTCCTGCACCCACCCACAACCAATGAATTTGTCTTACACTTGCCGAACATCCATACACGGTTAATGTGTGTCGACCAAGAACTGGCAGTTTCCAAATTTCCTTCCTTAATGCCACCGGTAAGCTCTGGAATGCTCTTCCAGAGTCTGTGTTTCCTCCTTCCTACAATCTGGATCTCTTCAAGAAACAGATAAATATACACTTGCAATCTCCCCAACCCACACACAAACACGAACACAACACACGTTACCTGCTTGCAGCATCCAGCCTCCCTGGCTGAACGTCATATAGTGCACTGGTCTTGACTGGGTGTGCTGTCCTGCATGCGATTACATAAAAAAAGACTAATGAAAAACATTTTGTTCATACAAGCAGATTTCAGAGTAAAAAATTAAATCTAATTTTAATGTGATAATAAATAAATGCTCGGAGTACTTTGTGATTTATAACCCATATATTACAAATAACAAAAGTAACTACAAAAGAGCATATTTTAAATTTCAACCATTTCAACGACAATATTCTGTGATATAAATTGATATGAATCTGTAACAAATTTGGATAGATCAATAACCTGGGTGTATACATTTAACAATAAGCCAAAATTTAATACCTGAAAAGAACAAAAAAATAATGATTTCCTGTTGGTCTAAGATTTCAGAGTTCAATGTTTTTGGCATGCTATCAAAATGGCATTACCGCAGGTCTGTACAAATGAATAATTAGCTGTCAATACGATTTATAGGTTTTATTTACCTCTTTCGTATTCGTTCTTTATTTGTAATATATGGTTATTTTAGTTATCGTTATACTTGTTTTGGCCCAAAACATTTATTCACCCAAAAGCCCACCTAAAAACATTAAAAAAATTCTGGGTAGTTGTAGTACCGAGGAATATTTTGGATAAATTGTACATAGGATTTTTTTAGGAGGAGAACGGATGATGAGGTCAACGTTCTCGAGCCCTGAATCATTTAGTCTTATGAAGTGACTCAACCCAACCAATTTTCACGACACGCGCTAAGCACCGCCAATAAACTACTCATGCTTTATTATACACCAAATGTTACTTTGGTGATTTATTAATTTCACAGAATGGAAGTTCAAAGGTACAAAATAATAAGAAAGAGAGTATATATAAATATACAATACAAGCAAAAGATAATTTTTTTTTTTTTTTTATGTAAACACATACAAGAGAATACCGACAGATGGTGATAGTAATTTTTTGAAGTCTCATCTGTGGAATTCTGTGCCATGGTCTATATGGCTAAACGCTGCATGTGGAGTGATGATCCGCCAACGTCATAAACTACAGCCCGAGATTCACGCATCATCCTTTATTATTACAGGAATCTACTATGAATGGGTGGTCTTCACGGGACGGCTTTCGTCTACCACCAATTTTAATTGATAGGCTATGACTGACATTTTACGGGTGATGGATCAAATTCACACCAACCGGGGTATTTTAGAGCTCAGAAATCGATTAAAAATCCTTTTTTTTTTAATCTCCGTCGGGGATCGAACCCACGAACTTTGGCTTGCAAAGCAAACGCTTTACCATTGAGCTATGACCCCCGGCAAAAATAACATAAAAGAAGAACAATATTGCACGTGTCAAAGATCACATAGATCTAGGAGAACAACGGTATCGACAAAAGTGTAAAAGGACGTTAGAAAAGGATCGAGGTGTGCTGGTTGGCCATTTAGGAACGCCATTGGCGTTGTACTAAATTGAGTGTTCGATGCTCTACAAGAATCAACTGGGATCAAAAACATTGGATTGCTAACAATAATTTCCCTTACTGTTTACACCGCGCTGAGTTTTGTACAAATATCCAAATTTTTGAACCTTAAATTCCAGAAAAGTAATCTCCAATAAAATCTGATTGGTCAAATTCAGCTTTTGGAAACTGTTTATAGTGAGTACTCAGTAGAACTCCAGGTGCCTAAATGAGTTAATACGCGGCAAAAAAAAAAGATGACATGTGTGATGGCAATTATGTTGTGAATATATTCGTCAGCTGGGAAGCAGATTTTAAATAATAAGAAATCCAATTCTATTTATACTTATTCAATTCATAAGAATATTGATTTTGTTTGAAGTATTTTGACACTTTACTTTCAGTCATTTGGCAAACATAAATAATGCGTTTTTCGATGTAGGTTAGTGATCGTTTTGTTCGAAATTTTGCGTAGTAAATGCAAATCATCCTGTACATTTAATGGAGGGTGAAGGGAGCGTCATGAGGGAGTGAGTACTGAGAAATACGTGATTGAATTGCGTAGTTTGGTATTAGTAATCCATTACCGATATTATTGATGCCTTCCATGTAAGCTGTTACGCTCCCTAACTGCGCGATAACGCACGCACATTATATCCTAGCCTAGGAGGCAGATGCTGCTAAGTCACATCTAAAAGGATAAAGAAAATCTGACTCGTCTGAACGTCTAAAAATATCTACAATCGAGGCGTGCCTAAGCTTAATAAGTTTATTCGATATACGCTACATATCTGTAATATATGCTCGCTAAGCTGTTCTAATAATAGTAATTTTTCCTGTAGGGTTCCAAGTTATTTATCCATCCAGAGCACTGCTGAAAACATACGAGTACTATTCAATGCTCTTGATTGCCTCTCTAACAAGAATCTAGACTCTAAAGGCTTGAAGACTTGGGGAAGCTATACTATTGAGGTAAATTTGTACTAAATTAATCAGTATTATTAAAGGAAATTGAATTATTAGTCTGACGTTATTGTAGGATAAATAATTTGGTCTTAAGCAAAAATTCAACCCATCTTCCTGAAATTACTGAAATGTGGTGTTTGTCAGCACAATTTGCATACAATCTTGCTTAATTTTTGTAATCCTACGTGATCCGGTGTTTAAATATATTATTATCCTTGGTTAAGTTAGGTTACATTTACTTGATTTAACTGATTGAAATTCGAAGTATTTCAAACATTTTTTGATCAATTTGGCTCTATAGTCACAGTTTGATAATAAAATTGATATAAAATTCTTAAAATTTGTGCCCATGGTTTCAAAAAGTATTAAAATTTCAGACGGATGAATGAATATATATGAGTTTCTTAGCTTTTTGTCATCAAATTCAATATTTCTTAGTATAAAATAGCAAATAGTATATATCACTTCCTATAAAAAGTATAAAGAAAGGCAAATTCTTTATTTTTTGGTGGATTGATGTTAATGGGTATCTTTATAATAATGTATAAAATAAAAATACAAATAAATACGAAATACTTTTACGTCTTTCAAAATAAAACTGTGGACATGATTTAAATTCCTATTCACAATATATTTCTTAAAAAAACTTGTTAAAATGTTTTGATTTAAAAAAGACAATAATTTTAAATAGGCGTCTTTGAAAATGTACGTCATCAGTGATGTTAATTAAATACGATTATTTTAAGACAAAAACAAAAACAAGGCTTTGAAACAAAGTTTTCTTGAAATGTGGCCTTAGCAACATCTGTCCTTACAACGACAATGTTCACAGTAAGCTACAATAGTATCAGTTCTCGTGTTCCGTCTTAGTGTAAGAGTACCCCCTCCAACAGTAATTAATACTAGTTAAATCGAATCATTATTGTATCGGAGAGGCGCTCGTTATAACGGTATGATGTACACAAAAGGACATACATAATATGTATACGATAGATGTGAGCAATCTTTAGTTTGTAAATTAGACAGCTCATATCTTTCAATAAAAATAGTTGTTTCTTTCTATTATGTTATATACCAGTAGGAGGACAAAAAATAATATTGCAAAAAATTGTTAGGCACAAAATAACAACCAGACTCGGCCTATTATGTTTATATACCAGTAGGAGGAACTTAAAAATAATTCCTCCTGATCACAGCCGACAAATATTGCCGAACAAAATTATAGGTAATGCCACCAAAATAACAAACTTCAGGATAAATATTTACGTTTCCGCATCATAGCCGGGTGGTATAGCTCAATGGTTAAAGCGTTGGCTTAGCAAGGCAAAGGTCGTAGGTTCAATCCCCGACGAAGATTAAAAATAAAAAATAAATTGATCGATCGCTTAGCTCTTAAATACTACGGTTGGTGTGAATTTGATCCCTCACCCGTAAAATGCCAGTCATAGCCTATTAATCGAAATTGGTGGCAGATGAAAGTCGTCCCATGAAGACCACACATTCATAGTAAATTCCTGTAATAATAAGGATGATGCGTGAATGTCGGGCTGTAGTCTATGCCGTTGGCGGATCAACAATCCACATGCAGCGCTTATCCACATGTTAAATGGTAAGCATCATAGGATCCACAGATGAGCCAGAGACCAGTATTCTGCTGTATGTGTTTACTTTAAAAAAAATCAGCTGTTTTCACTACTTAAGTATATTTGTAGGTTTTTTGAATATGTTTTTTATGCACGCTTTGTTAAATAAATATTATATATTAAATATGTATGTACATATATATTATTTTTAGATATATACTTAATAAAATATTTTTTTAATATTTTAATGGAAGATCCGCTTCAGTATTTTGATCACACCTTTACTATGAAAAAAAAAACAGCTTATACTTTGCAGACTTATATGAATAAATGCTGAGACCAGTCATTCGTAAGAGCAAAGATAATTTAAATTAATTAAAAAATACGACGCTACCGTTTTTTGCACTAACTCTGGCAAGATAATGTGCTTGTTTAATGGTATTGTACTCGTACTATAATATTTATCACAAAATTATATGTTATTGTACATTTATTTTGCTACTCTAATAAAGCATTTTTTTTTTCGAAAGGGACATTATATTTAAAAATTAAATAACGTACGTTGGTCAGCATTTAAAAAAAAAATTAGGTTGATTTTATTATGGTTCTATCATTTTATGCGAATTGCATGCTTTCCCAGTCTTTCAAATTAACAAAATATTAAAAAAAATAAAAGTTAATATTGTAAATACCATTAATCAATCTCATTTCAATTATAAATGGCAACGTGATCTATATTAAATACAACTTAGTATAAATATTACTTAATTAAGATTAAAAATGTAGAATTGCACCGCACAGAATTGCATCAATATTTCATATTTATGAACAGTTCAATTATGCCATCATCATATTATTACAAATATTCTATGGTTATACCTCCGTAAAAGTATCTCATTAACCTGTTCGCATCGGTAACCGATATATGCCGTCTAAGATTCCCCTATCGTTGACATCAGTAGCCGTGATATATCGTTTGGCTACTTTCTTAGAATAGTTTTTTATGCATCATCTGATTATCTAAAGATGATCAGATACATGAACCAATGTGATACATGAAAATAGAACAGATACAAACATCTATGCTTCAAATACTGGTTTTATAATTGACAGTATAATTTGTATTCCACCGAGCCCAAATGAAAGGGTTAAAAATACTTCTTTATTTGCTCCAAACCTGAGGATGAGTCTATCACTGTCTAGCATTTGATATTTCTTCAAATCAGTATTTTCTCATTTTTAATCTGTTTTCCAGACATACTACTATTTGAAAACACAACCAAATCTCTCTCAAATGAGCGCTTTAGTAGAGGTAAGATTATTTTTAACATGATCTAAGGCTCATGAAGAAAAAACATGCTTACTAAGTGTCATATTTAAAAACATAAATCTGATATTTTATAAATCTCACTTCAAAAAAACAAGGCATTGACAACATTCACATTTTAAACACCCATAAAGGTTCCGAAAAGAGATGTCTCAAAGGTATTAATTCTCTTCCGCGCTCGCAGTCGTATAACATGCTTAGAAAAAGGCGTAATAATAACATTTTACGAACCATTGAAAAATAAAACGGCACTAAAAATTCTTGGAAAATATATAAAGGGAATATAATGCGTGAAGACACTCCGATCAAAGAAATTTATATTTGACTGAATTCGTATAATTTTAATGAATTATTTATAAAACTTGGGCGTGTTATCCTTTCGTGTATTTTTATGCTACTTAAGAAACACGCCGATGCTTTTAAAAGCGCCGCTGAAAAATTTATGCGGTTGCGAGATTATATTACTTTTATATCCGGACCGTAAATATAAAGTCGCGGATGACGTCACCGTGTTCGCCGTGACAGCCTTCCGGATGATCGTAAAAGCTCGCAGATTTGTTTCAGTGCTGAATATCTCTCCCTTGTCCCTCTCACCCCTCGATGGGCGGTTTTCAGCGAGACCTCAATCATTGTTTAACGTCGCTCGTAGTGTTGTAGCGCTTCAGCTGCTGTGAAACACTTTGCTGAAACTGCAAATAGAGAAAACGGCGAACGCTGTTGTATCCAGCGCCCTGACGGCGAACCTGAGACTCGCGTAACAAGTTTTGTGACCTGCAATGATAATAAATACCGGAAAACGTATGTGTTGGACATATATTTTGCAGACAGATCTAAAAGTGGGAGTCGATCCACTTTCCGTTTACTAGTTAGATGACGCCGCTTACGAGATAGACTGACGACATCAAATTGCTTGGATCTTCTTCATGTTCGTGTCAGCGACATCAAATTGTTTCCGCCCAATATCTTGGAAAAATTGATGGCTCGTGTATTGTCCAGCATTAGGTCTTGGAATGAGCAACTAATTGGACACATAAAGCAGGATCTTAGGTGTTAGGCGGTCTGCAGGTCTAAACAGTTGCACAACACAAGCTCTTCCTGCCGAAACATTCTCCACTGCTCGAGGTTGTCTTTTGTTATATCAACTACGGTTTTTAATATGTTCAAGGATTTGGCTCAGCTCATATGGAGGGCACAGGTTTTAAAATGATGGAGACTTATGCGGGAAGCGTACGTGCAATAGTAAACGGACACAGGCTGATGATGATGAAGATTTAGGGGTAGTTTGCTTTTTGATCATAGCGTCAACTCCAAAATGTTTTACACTAAATATTTAAGTTAAAAAAATATTCACTATTTCAGAAGCAGGTAGCAAACTTTGGCAATTTAGTTGGAGTTCCAAAACCCTTTTTGTCCAATTAATTAGCAAAAAAAAGTACCATTCTTTATATATAATGACACGTACGTATTATTTTCACTCTTTAGAACACAAATGTGGATAAAGTTGAATGAGTATTTTATTACCGTCATTACCGCTGTTTCTGAACTTAATTCTTCCTGTTTCCATTTACATTTGTTTGATTTGCTTCAAAGTAAAAAAAAAAACTAAAAAAATCTTAACATAACTATAAGCTCTGAAATTTGTTTTTAACATCTATGTTTCCTCCTTCGTTTATTATTTTTCTTCAAGAAACAGATAAATGTGCACTTGCAATCTTTGAAACCAACATTACCCATGATTTTTGCATGCAATATCCAGCCGTTCTATTATCAGAAAACCTACTGGCACTTCCAAGCACTTGCTTCAAAAATACTCTAATTTTCATTTACTCCACAAATTTTCTTTAAAAATAAATAATTGCGTGAATAGCATTTTGCCTTGGTTGCAATAATGCATTGGCGTGGATATGAAGTCTGCATGCATTCAAAATCCTACAACCATTTTCTGTTCATTTATATATTGCAGATTTAAATGGTAATACTGTATATATTTTTTTTCCACGGTATATAATTGTTTCGCGTAACCAACTGAAACACAAAGCGTGTTTTCGGTACATTTCACGTATGATTTCGCGTACCGTTGTTTCTATTTCAAAATGCCGTTAATGTCACGGAGATATCACCTACAAATTACATCCGAATATGCAAATTGCAATCTTACTTGTTTATTTGTACAATTTCCCAGTTTGTAACGAAAATGTTGCCATTAGCTAGATAATAATATTATTCTACACTACGAAAATAATAAAGGGTATTATTTCAGAGTTCACTCTTTTGTGCGTTATAAAATAAAATAGACAAAGGTAACTTACATTAATGTAACATAAGCCATTTGAAAAACACATAACAATTATGTAATAAACAGAGACAACGTTTTGTTATACTCGTACATATATGCAATTAAGGAAAGTCGGGTTTATCAGTCTATTTCCAAAAATAAAAGCTCACCACAACATTTGATGATACTTTAACTAACATGATTGGGATAGGTGTCTTAGATTATGGTCGATTAATTTTAAGAATGTGGAATTTAGTTAGAAATTATGGATTTTTCCTGCAGCGGACGCGGACAGCGGCTTCTTAATGACGATTTATGGTGGCCGTTTGCTCCAAATTTGTAATTGAAAAGAAAAAATGTTAAACATATTAACATCCTCCTCTCTCTCAAAAGGTTGTCAATCCGTCGCGTGATGACAGCATTGGGAGCAGATTGATAACACAGACTTTTTCAGAAGCACATATATTTCCGATAAAACTTTACAAATTTATAGCTCGACCTTGCATTCGGCCGAGCCACAATACCATATGCTCTTGCCGACGGGCGGGGCACCACTGCCGCGTTCGTGACAGCTCTCGGTCTATATAACTAGTCCCAAATGGCGGACACATAAATGTATGACAAGCGAACAGAAATAAGAGACGAAAGGTTGTTTATCGAGGTTTTCGGTACCAGTCAGCAAGGGCTACATCATGCTGATGTTAATATATTTAAGATATAGAAAATTAGTTGATAGCAGATATAGAGGCGTAATTAATAAATAAAAATATGTTATCACGCTTCAAACCAAAAATAAAGACAATAGTGGCCAGTGGGTCTTTGAGGTAAATTATTTATGTACTAAAATAATATATAATTATAATTTTTCACACATTTAAGAGCTCCTTAGTAAACTTCTATTTGCTCTTTCATGCATAAAATGTCGATCAGTCAAAATTAGTAGTAAAGAAAATCGCTCTACGACAGTGATTCAAAGTGAGTCCCCTCAAAATCAAGTGTATCCGAATGTCTAGTTGTAGTCAAATGACGTTGACGGATCGACACTCGACATACATCACTTGCACACACATATTAAGCGTTATTAAATAAATAGTTGACTATTTTTCACCAAAATTTTTATATTATTTTTAAAATTAAGAAATAATTAATTAATTAATCAATTGTACATTACGCACTTGCATATTCATCACCATTACAACAGTTGAGATATCAAATTAAATAAAATGTCTTCCGCAAGAATATTTGAAAGAAAATTATCGATAAAATTAAATAATTAAATTCTGTGAGTAGGTCGAGTCCATAGGCTGGTCCCTTCACAGTGAAATGTCTATTATATGTGGCCCTTTCACCATTTTGTTTTAACGTTTTTTCTTGTAAGGGATTCAATTGTGTTTCTTTCGCCATTTTATAAATCGAAATAAATAAATTCGCAACGTCTTTTTTTCTCCCTAGCGGTTCCACATCTGTACGATATGGCCGCCACAAATAACCGACACATAATTCTATCTGCTGCCATTATATATGCCGCAGCGTTTGTTAATATTTTTTATGTTAAAGTGAAAGGAACTCTTATGGCATGATTCATTCGGTTCTAAAAGCCGGTTTAACCCAACCAATGATACATAACGGGGGCATCACGTATTGAACAGTACAAGCTTTGCGAATTATTTTTATTTTAATCTCCGTCAGAGATCGAACCCATGATCTTCCGTTTAGTAAGCATATACGATCTACCACTAAGCCATGCCCACCGGCATGTACACATTGCGTCTAATGTAGATTTTGATTATAATACGAGAGCCAGTGTTACAAAATGACATAATCGTTTGTGATAAGATATTTAAGAAACAAAATAATCGCACACATTTTGAGGAAACCGAATGATTAGCCTGACTCTCCACAGATGAAAAAAATATTTTATATGGTCCTACGACGTTTTGTTTAACGTTTTTTTCGTGTAACGTATTAAATTGTTTTTTTATTCAAAATTTTCTGCATTTGTTTTGTTCTATTTTAAAAATCAAAAAAGCATGAATTTAACTAAATAACAAAGATTAAGGCAATAAATATTATTTATTCCTCGTTTTAAGAAATATTTGCACCTGAAGGTCCACTTGGGAACATATATACGAGTATAATTCCCGATAAACTCTTAAAAAAGGCTGTAGTAGCCGAGATATTTTTTTTTATGTAATCGCATGCAGAAAGCACAGCCAGTCAGGACCAGTGCACTCTACGACGCTCAGCCAGGGAGGCTGGACGCTGCATGTAGGAAACGTGTGTTCGTGTTTGTGTGTGTGTCAGGTAGATTGCAAGTGTATATTTATCCGTTTCTTGAAGAGATCCAGATTGTTAGGAGGACACACAGACGCTGGAAGAGCATTCCAAAGCACAGGTCGACACACATTAACCGTGTAGGGATGTTCGGCAAGTGTAAGACGAGTTTGTTGCGTCTCAAGTATCAGATAAATCTTCTTCTTCGTGTTATCGATCCGGTGGATTGGTTTGCAGCAACAGAATCCTGCATCACGATCTCCACTCCTCTCGGTCCTCCGCAACCCTTTTCAGCTCAGCATAAGCACTACAATTCATGTCCTCGAATACTTACTGCAAATACTCCCATCTAGGGCGCCCTCTACAGTTTCTACCTTCAACCATCCCCTCCACAATATCGTGAAGAAGACCATCGTGGCGCATGATGTGACCAATCCATCGGGCTCGCCTCTCTGAGATGGTTCTTATTAGTTGCCTATCTTCCTTGATAAATATTTGGGTGCTAAATAACCAGGATTTTTAAGGAGATCAAACGATCAGCCCAACGCTCCCGAGGCCTAGACATTTTTTTTTCTTAAGGGATGGCTCAACCTTTTATCTATACATAATGCGTATACAATGAGCTACGTATAAATTCGTGAAATAAAAATTGCCCGAAAAATAAATTTAAAAATAAAAACACTCACTCTTATTCATCTTGAACACTTTAACACTTTAGTTATTAAATTTTTTCACTATAAAAATATCCATAATATCAAAATAAGTCTAGGTTCTTCCAAAAGTGAATTTGTAATGAATAGCGGAAAATTTAAAATTCGTTAGAAAAAAATATCGACAAACAAATGCAATTTCGAAATTTTATTTTTACAAAATGATCTAGTTAAGTGGTCAATACCTAGTATTATTAGATTGGTAGGCATATGTCAAAGTCTATCTTCTTCTTAGTATCAATCCGGTGGATTGGTTTGCAGCAACAGAATCTTGCATCTCGATCTCCATTCCTCGAAATTTTATTTGAGATGCAATCATTTTTTTTGCTGATACATGTCAAAGTCTATATTAGAAAAAAACTATTTTATAATTATGAGATCTTTTTGATATCATGATTATTATCATCAGAGTTTTATTTACTGATTCCTCCTACACCTGAGCACTGTGCTAAATGTCAAAAACGGCAGATTATTTTTTAACTAAATCAACTGTCTATTTACGAGTATGTAAAGGTGTCACGACCTATCGTCCCCAGACAATTCGTCTTACGATTCATCGTTAACGACGTGGGGCGCACTGGACGTCTGTTGCACGGGACATTTGGCGCACGGGGCAACTGGTGCACTGGCATTCTTGCTAACCTAACCTAACCTAACCTAACCTAACCAAACCTAACCTAACCTTAAGATTTTTCCAGTGATCGTAGAGTCCAGAGATCTCGTTAACGAAATAGTTGATGTTAGGTTAGGTTAAATTAGCGAGACATCCAGTGCACCAGTTGTCCCGTGCTCAAAATTTCCATGCACCAGACGTCCAGTACGACCCACGTTGTTACCGATGAGTCGTTGAACGACTTTTCTGGAGATGAAATGCGGCGGAACCGTATATAAACTATTCCTATATTTTATGGGTTAGACTTGCTGTTAAATTCCACGTCTCAGCGCTATAAGCTAATAACTGGGAGGAAGCATTGCTTGAACGCCTTAATTTTAAGACATTGCGGTGTTTTGGCTTTAAAAAATGTAAGTGGCAATGGGCAGAACGGATTTGCAGCATTTTATCCCCAGACAATTCGTTCAACGACTCATCGGTAAGGACATGAGTTGCACTGGACGTCTGCTGCACGGGACATTTAGTTCCCGGTGCACTGGATGTGTCGCTAAGGTTTAAATATAAATTTTAAATTGCATTTATAAACACAAGATCAGAACACTTTCACTATAATTTTATTTATCGTCAATCTTCTTTCCTGTCTTTGATAATATGTAATCTGACCGATATTCACATAACCTAACCAAGCCTAAGTTATTTCGTTAACGAGACATATATTTTTTTACTTAAATATGTTTTAGTACGCAGTATAGTCAATGAAATACTAATTTTTATGGTTTTGCTTCACTTAAGCAATTAATTATTGAATCTCGTATTTTTTCTGTGGATTTCACTGATCGCCACTGTGATCGACGATTGCCTAAATATTTCAGAGACCGGCCAAAACTTTGTATTGGGTCGTTCATCACGGGTCCATGACTGGGTTCCGGTGGCCTGCGATCCTTCATCCCCCAGTGATTTATTCGGTGCCGCCATCGGGTGTTGGGGTCCCAGCCTGCGGTTCCCTCTTGCTGGACTTCTTCTTACCCCGGAGACCTTAAACTTGTACTTATTGGTATGTCATTATTACTGGCCACTTTGCGCGCAGAGCTTGTCGAGTTTTCTACAGTGTTCGTTCGCAACAAATCATTTGGACTATATAAAACAACACTTATATTGACGATTTATAAACAACAAACTAGTAAATCTTTTTTTATTTGAATGAAAGTTTTTTCGTTTATTTCGTTATTAAACGGCAGTTTAACGAAAAAGTTATATTTTATGATACGTGTATTAACTACCATTTGCACTCTTACAGTTTTCTTAACCCTTTCATTACGGCTCGATTTAAATACAAATTATACTGTCAATTATAAAACTAGTATTTTAAGCATAAGTGTACTTATCTGGTCTATTTTCATATATCTCATTGGTTCTTGTATCCTTAAGCTATCAGATGATGCATAAAAAACTATTCTAAGAAAGTAGCAAAACGATATATCACGTCAACCGATGTCAACGGTCAGGGAATCTTATGACGGTATATGCCGACAACCGATGCGAAAGGGTGAAATGTCAATTTAAAAAAAAATGAGTATGAAATATAATATTGTCGAACAAGTTAAATACTCGTTCATACTCAGGCCACGTAGAGTATTGAGAGTACGATGGTTTGACTTTGTGTTGAATCATGTGGTAAGGAAACGTCAACCTTTCTTCATATATTCGGCCAAAAGATGTTACTCTAATACCGCAGAATAGGCAGAGTTGACATGGAATGAGACGAAGACTAGCGGATATATAATTTAAAAATTAATACAGCTATTATTATTATGGGATATTTTTTGGCACTTATCTCGATAGCGCCAGGCTAGTCATCAAATCTTCTGATAAACTTTCAATATGCCTTTAATACTACATTTGCCGTATATTCAAGCTTCAAGCCTTGGAGTATATCAGGAACCATAAATATTAATAGGTGTACTTTTGAATATAGAGATATCTGGGACTAGGCATGCGCAACGGCAACTAACAGAACTGAGCAGCACTTCATGATCATCATATAATCAATAAGAAGCTTCCTACAGTCGACAACGGAACTAGTGAAACCGGAGGCCACCCTGTGGCTGAACATGTGAAGAAGCGCAACTGAGTAGAATTCTTGGAATGTCCCGAAAGAGGACATAGCCCCTGGACCCACCAGGGATGGAATATATAGAGGTCCCTAAATAGACTTTGGACCAGAGTATGCAAGACGAGGATACAAATGAAAGCCTGGCAGTTTTACAGCGGACCGATTGAATGTGACTGCGGCGCAGAGCAGACCCTGTCACACCTTCTGGAGTGTGCGCTGTGTCCGAGTAGCTGCCCAGGAAGACCTGATGATGGCCGGGAGTAACGCCATTGACGTCGCCCACTTCTGGGCAGACAGGATCTGACACTGTTGTTTCTGACACGATCATATATATATATATATCATAAACTCCAGATATTGGAAAAAATACTTGGATGTTAAAGTATGATACAATATAAAGTACAATACATTAGATACAATTATGTGCCTCTCTTTATATATGAATTCAGGTTACAATTGAATAAATTATTGATCGGTATTGAAACTAGGTTACAGAAAATACCTCCATCATAGATTCGATGGAAATTATCATTCCGAGTGTTTTTCCCTGTAAAAATAAAGCAGGTTGATGGTCCGGTGGTTGTTGAAGGTGGCGATCGGGTGATAAATGCGGACATTTATCTCCTACCGGCCGCTGTCACCCTGTTTATCTGCTGGGGATGCTGCCCTTACTGGACCGGATATCTGTACACTTAATTTACAAAATACTGCACGAGCTGATTGAGTTTTTTACATTTTTCATTGCAAATAAATAAAAAATGACCAATATAAAAATATTATTTTTTGTTTTACGAAATAATCATCACCGGAGAAGGTGTAGTGTCGTGATTTGTAAGCGGTTCGTGGGGTCTTGGCGTCTTTAGATATGTGGCGTGTCCTATTATGCCGAGTTCTAGAGATTGACTGGCTTGTGGGCAGTCTGTGTTGGCGTGCATCATCAGAGTTGGTCGTAAGTCAGCATGGTGTTGCCACACTTTAATATAATTTAATTTAATAGCAAGGGACGCTCACAAATAAGTAGCAGTTTCTCAGCAAAAATCGTTCCCCACTCTCTTGTTTGTTGCATGTAATCATAAAATGACTTTCAGTCTGTTATATAATATATCACATGGAGAAGCGTAATTGATAGAGAGGTCAAACCTTTTAAGAAACTCTCTAAATATTTAATTTTTCGTAGAAGCATGATTAATACGGATACCCAAAGTGTGAAAGTAATACTCGGTGAGTAGATAGGAATCTACTACGCCCACTTTATCACTTCGGTAGCCGCTTTTGATTCAGCTCTTAACCCTTTCATAACGTATTTGAAGCATAAATGTACTTTTCTGGTCAATTTTTATATATAACATTGGTTCTTGTATCTTTTAGCTATTAGATTATGCATAAAAAACTATTCTATGAAAGTAGCAAAACGTTATATCACGGCTATCGATGTCAACGGTAGGGGAATCTTACACGGCATATATCGGGTATCAATCATCAATCCTAACAGGCTAAGTATGCATTGCTATTGATATCCTCCTCTTCCATTTATGACATCGGTTTACTGGATGAAGGATGCAGGATCAGGTTTACAATATAAACACTTGTTTCACATATTATTTGTTTATTGTCACAAACGTCGCCCGCCACAGCGAACGCACAGGACGCGCGCACTGTGACGGGCGAGAGTCAAACTTCAACAGCCAGCCCACAGCGCGATTTCACATCTCCGTTTCATCAGCGTTTTTTGCTGATTTTTTTTCATTGTGTGAAGTAAATTCCGTTAGTGTTTCAATATTGGAAACTTATTTGATATACGTAAAGTGAAAATACATGCCATTCATAATGACGAGTATTTTAACACTGAATATTTTTATATATTTTATGTAATAAAAAAGGGATGAATTTCTATGCATTTTTGTTTTCATAGTAAATGCCAGGTTTTATTTCGAGCTGACTTTCTTTTGGGGTTATTTGAATTTATCTTACCTCGGCCAAGGACCAAGACCTTTAGTATCGCTCCAAATGGATGACGATCTCACGGACCCTAGCAAATGGGCCGTGTGCTTTATTTTTACTTAGCTTACTTATTGAAAACAAGGAAAATATTTTGTATTACAACATAAATATATTTTTACTAACTTTTAATTAAATTGCTACTCATGTGAGAATTATTTTAATTTTAATCGTTCAAGATTCAAGGCTATGGTGTAAGAAAATTTACATAACATCTTACGCGAAAAAAATATGTTTGGAAATATAATACAAGGTTATTTAATGATTTTTCCATTTATTATTTTGGCAACAGACAATGTCAGCTAGACGAAGCAATTTTAAGTTGCAAATCGCGAGTTATCTCGTAATATCTCAATATTGATTAAGTCGACCGTACATTTGGAGTAGACCCATTAGGAGAAACATCATTTGTTGCTAGGGAAAGAGCTGGAAGAGCAGAGGAAAGATTTCCATTCGCAATAAAACTTCGTAATGATTCTTGTAAACTCGAATACCTGGGCGCTCGCGAATAATTTGTGTCAAATATTTTCACAAAAACATTCTCTCCCGAAGTCCCGAAACATTATTTGATAAATAATTCCGTTTCCTGAAATTATTTCTTTCGAAGAATAATGGCATTTTAATTGAATCGCAAGTTATAAATTACGGAATTATTATTTTAGGATATAAATCAAAGAGAGTCGCTCATTTTACAATGAACAAAAAACATTCTTATATATTAGCAGTATTAAAGTCTCACAAAAAATCAATTATTTTAATTATTTGATATAACTGGCACTTATGCTTGAAAAAAATTGTGATACGGTATTTTATGCATTTGACTACAAGTACATGAAATTATATAACACCTAAATCCTCCATAATCTAGTTGCAAATATATATTACAAAGATAATTAACAATTATAAATGTTTTTTTTTGTTTTATAATACGTTTTTTCGATTCTCTATCCTCGCTTATTTGGGGAAAATTTTTGTGTGTGACGAGGGATCCTCTCGTATTATATTTTTATACCTTTCTTTTTTCAATGGTTTTATCCGCACACATATACAATCTATAAATATTTTTGAACTGACGTAAGACTAATACTTATATATACCTATATAAGCCACTACCAGTTTTTAATTTAATCGTTATTAAAGATGGTCTCCAGGGAGGCTGAAACATGTAATCGCTTAAAATAAATATGATCAATCAAAATTAAATATTTTTAATATGTTGATTTTGTAATTAAAATTATAATTATGAAGTATCACCAAGTATTGTCAGTTGATTACCCTTATGTGTTATTTGTAAATAATATTTTAATTTTTTTTTAAATTACAAAGAATTTATGTGATGATTTTATTCGTTTTTTGGGAGTAATATGATACAATATTAAAGCCAATATGGAAAATATATAAATTTAATAGATTTGAATAAACAAATAAGAATTTACAGGTAAATAAATATTTTTGTGTTTATATTACTGTAAAATCGACAGGCGCATACAACTGGGATGGGCAGCATTTGGAAAACTAAAGTACATTTTTAAAGCGAAAATTCCGCAATGCCTTAAAACTAAGGCGTGTAACCGATGCATCCTCCCTTTATTAATTTATGGCGCAGAGGCGTGGAATCTGACAGCAAGTCTTACCCATAAAATAAAAGTCACCCAGCGTGCAATGGAGAGATCCATGCTTGGAGTGTCGCTACAAGAAAGAATCCGAAACGAGGAAATACGCAGAAGAACTCAAGTAGTGGATGCTACCCAACGAATAGGCACACTCAAGTGGCAATGGGCAGGACATATCTGTCGAAGAAACGACGGTCGATGGGGAAGAAATGTACTGGAATGGCGCCCAAGAACTGGCAAACGAAGCATTGGCTGACCCCCTACAAGATGGACTGACGATATAAGAAGAATAGCGGGAGTGACCTGGATGCGGAAGGCGGAGGATCGAAGAGGATGGAGACTCATGCGGGAGGCCTACGTTCAACAGTGGACGGACACAGGCTGATGATGATGATGATGATTACTGAGTAGATAATGCAAATGTTAAAGATCCAAGTAATTATTTAATTTTTGTGAAGATTTAAAAAACAATACGTTTAAATATTAATTCACTCATGTTAGAGTTCATAAAAAATGTGAAATCTGAATTAAAGTTATTACATCGCGGACTCTAACTGATGGTCTGTTAAATGTTAAGTCTTTTGTAAATATTGACACGGGTGCTTAAGAGCCCTCTAGAAACTTTGGAAAGCTAGTACTGGTAATGGAACTTAAAGCTAGCATCGAGACTGCTACTGCCGAGCTACCAGCGCGAATTTATGGTCCTGAAAACAGTATTCACAGATTCACGTGTATTTCCTTTGTAAATTTATCCCCTCACGGATGAAGGAGCTTGAGAGAAGAGCGGGAGGGACCAGGAGGCTGTGCAGCGGCGGAGCCTGCGTCGTTATTCGCCATTACTTTTCGTTACTCTATCCGTTATCCGTCGGCGCGCGGAAGGAAACAAAAATATTACGAACGACTGATCAAACACATTGATCGAAGGCAAACACTCTGCTAGCTTAAATGTAGTTTTTTTTTTAAATCGATGAATTTATGTATGCATAAAAGCTACTTAAGAACCTAAGTAACATTCTCTTAAATTTATAGCTTTTATGAATATAGTTTTTGAAAGAATCAAAATAAATATTAACTTAGAAAAGTGGATTTTCTTATTTTGATTCTTCCCCTCTATCGTGTCAGCGGCGTCAAATTATTTTTGCCCAGTATCTGGTAGCATTGAGAACCCGAGTGTTGCCCAAAATTAGGTCTTGAGATGTGCAGCTTGTTGGACACATGGAGCAGAATTATAGATGTGAGGTGGTCTGCAGATCTCCACAGTCGTACAGTAGTGACTCTCCCTGCCAAAGCATTCCCCACCGCTCAAGGTCGTCCTTTGTTCTACCAACTCCGGTTTTTAATCTGTTGAGTGATTTCCGGGTCCACCAGTCAAGGTTCTTGCCAGTTGGGAGGCCTTCCTTTGGAGTAATGAAATCCTCTGATGCTACTTGTTGCCAGAGCTGGAGAGACATTAGAGTGAAACTTCGATTTACCGTTCTTTCATTAAACGTTTTCCTGCATGGACCGTTTATTTTGTGTGGTCGATAGAAATTAATAATTAAGTTGTAAGGCCAGCTATGCTTTACGGATCTGAGTGATGGACCCCGCTGAAACGTGACTTGGATAGGATTCATGTGGCAGAGATGAAGATGCTGAGGTGGACGGGCGGTGTGACTAGAGTGGACAGAGTTCGAAATGAGCATATTCCGGGATCATTTCGGGTGGCCTCCATACCTGAAAAGATAAGGGAAAACCGCCTATGATGGTATGAGCATGTGACACGGAGAGACGAAGACCACATGGTGAAGAGAACCCTCAACACACCCACGCTGAGAAGAAGACCTGGAAGACCACAGGCAACCTGGACTGTAACTGTAAACAAGGATCTGAAAACCCTGGATTTGATAGCTGACTCCAGATGATGGGAAATGGCTAAGATAACGAAGAAGAGATGATAGAAGTTAATAATTAAAATCGCTGAAAGTTGTTTTGTATCACTTATTTGAGGAACCTAAGAGAATTAAAAACCTGTAGACCACCTCACACCTAAGATCCCGCTCCAAGTGCCCAACAAGCTGCATACCTTAAGACCTAATGCTAGGCAACACACGTGCTATCCATGTTGCCAGATACTGTGCAGAAATAATTTGACGTCGCTGACACGAAGAAGAAGAAGAAAAGAAGTGAATAAAATTTTAATAAAAACAATTATTAAACTAAGAGTACTTGTAAATACTCGCGGTCTTGTTATATTTTCTTTAGTACGAATATATTCACGATAATTTTTAACTCGTGAATGGTGCCTTATAGCATAAATTAACACGATTTTAATCTAAGGAAGGTTAAGCTGCTACTTAATTGGCAGTCATATACAAAAGTTCTTATGAAATTCTCAAAGGAAGATTGCTTCTAGCTGAAATTAATATATTGTTAATTATACTTTGTGTGGAGGTACGCCGTTTTGCAATCTCTAAGACAAGTATTAGAGAGACACTAACAAGTAACAATGTCGCCGACTGAGCAACACTGGCAATGTGAAATGTGAACGACTCCCGACCTTTCCTTCCCGGCATATTACAGAGAAGACGTGTATAGAGACGTATATACACGTCGAAGAAATGAGAGATGTATTAGGTGAACGTGAAGGATATATGCCTCGACGTGATGAACAATTCACGTCCTTTGACCAATTAAATAATATTCTCCGAAGAAGATTCTTAAATTTACTGTGTTAGTCTGCCCTTTACTCGTGTCTTGGCGTGAGTGAAAATAAATAAACGTCTAGGTGTATTTTGTATATATTATAATATAAGTATAAAAAATATGTTATTTCGTATGTTATCTTACATATTTTTTTTTTTAAGGTTATGTTTGCATTACGTTATAATGACCTTTTCTGCTTAGATATAAATATATTCCATTTTGTTTACACAATCATTTTTCTTGCACATTTTCTGTTAAGTGGTGAAATTGTTTTTTTTGCATATTTGCTGAATTTTCAATATTTATTTAACAGAACCGCAGTTCCATGGTACATAGAACAATAAAGAATAAGAAACATAAGAGTATACAATGTTATATTTATTATTAAAATAAAGTTTTATGTTTAGGGGTACAACTGGAATGTAGATAGCACTTGTGTAGTAAGATATCTATTCGTTTGTTATAATATAGCGAAATGGAACTATATCTTTTGGGTTGAACCATGGGTGGTGATTTTTTTAATGTAAACACATACAGGAGAATATCAACAAATGGCGAAAGTGATTTTGAAGTATCATCTGTGGAATTCTACAACGCTTACAATTTTGTATGTGGAGTGTTGATCCACCAACGTCATAGACTGCAGCCCGACATTCACGCATCATCATTATTATTACCGGAATTCACAATGAATGGGTGGTCTTAACGGGAACGGGACGACTTTCGTGTACCGCCAATTTCGATTAATTGGCTTAGACTAATTTTACGGGTGATGTATCAAATTCACACCAACCGGTCGACTAAATTATTATTTTTCTTCCGTCGGGGATTGAACCCACGAAAGTAAGTTTGACAGGCACATGCTCTAACTACTAAGCTATGATCACCGCCATCTTACCACTATTTCTAACACCATTGCAGTGGTCATCTTCAGGGTTGATTATTTTGTCGAAGATGACCCTTGATCGAAATATTGGTCAGAAAAAAAATCTCCACATACTGCACAACCTAAGAGCCACAATTCCAAATCTTGCAAAAATTAAAAATAATTGTCGCATCATGATTTTTACTATTTGAATCTTGTTGTATTGTAACTTATTTTAGTAACAATTCATTGACTGTTATTTTTTACTCCTGTTTATTTGGATCGAAACCTTACGTATTTTTTGGTATCTGAAGAAATAGACATTTTTAAAATGCATACTGTTAAGTCCAACAAAATACCGTAATTCAATATATAAGGCATTTTTTCTGTGCTTTACTGTGTTAAAACTTTCACAAAAACTTATTTCACGCTCACTTATATTTGTTAGATGCTTATGTACCATCCCAGTTCTAATATTGTGACTGTATGAAATATCAGAAGTTAGTTGAGAATCTTGTTATCTCACTTAAGTGGAACAGTATTGAAAGCTATTACATATTTTTCTTTTTTATTTGCTCGCTACAGACTCCATTATATTTTTCGCGTCAACTCTCACACTTTAAGAGTAGTTCCAGTTTGCTGAAACGGTTTTTCACAATAAATGAAAACTAGCAACGGAAGCCAAATTTTACTTGCGAGTAAATTTTACCTTGTTACTACAAAGACATAGATATTTTAAAAAATCTGAAAGTAATAATATTAAGCTTGTTATAAAAATATACATACTTTGAATATATACTATAGCGACATATATCGTACGATGATAACAATGATATAAATACTAGTTTCAAAGCGGTATAAATACCTGGGCATAGTTGGTTTCCAAGGTCCGCGGTTCGCATCCCGCTTCTGCCGTTATTTTTGTGCTTGGATTGACGCGTTGAAAAAAGAATTTTATGTATATGTATATTTAATTAATAATAATATTGTAATATAGTCCATGATCTATAAAAGTAGATTAGAATATTGAAATAATAAAATAATATTCTAATAAAAATTAAAAAAAACATATTTTAAAAAGCATTATGAAGAGCGTAGTTTGCAAATAGTGATACATCATAACATCAGATTTATACTATAATTGTTGTTTTATCGAATAGACGCTGTATGCGAAAAACGTGCGTTGTGTTTGTGTGTGGGTTGGTTGGTAAAATTGCAAAAAAAGTGTAAATTGATATCAAAATAAAAAAAATAAGAATTAAGAATTATTTTTACTATAGGACGACATGTTTCGTTTTCGTTGGGTGGCCATTTTCAAATCCTTGAAATAATAATGTGCTTCAGTTTGTCTATCACAAGATGAAAAACAAAAATAACATGATTCTATATAGAAAAATGATGCCGGATAAAAAAAGATTTATGGATTATCATAAATTAGGCGTATACGAAGCCAAAGTTTACTTGAGCTTTATCACTGTCTTTGCCGAAAGAAACATAATCTTCTAGAATAATTTGGGATGCTAAAAAGCATGACTCGTTTTTGGCAGCTTTGTTAAGAGGAAAACTGCCAAATGTGTGCTCTTAGCAAAAGCTCGTTTCTGTATCAGTTCTGAATACAGCGCGTGACTAGAGAGTTTTTATGTAAGATATGAACCTTTTGTGGAACGCTATTGCAGGTGGTTTGAAGCGACTCTTAGTCTTAGAAGGTTGACACTCACCTGTATTGGTATTCCAAGTGGATCACTAGAAAGATGCTCTACAGGTGAATAGGTCAATAAGGAGTAATTATTTAATTATAACAAATAACAAATTCTATTAAAATAATATCATCATCTTCACGAAATTCCGCCACAAAACTCTGTCAGCCGCCATAGTATTCACTTCATCCCATATCATCTCTGCTTCCCGCAGCTCCACTGAGTACACTCTATGTAGAGTTTTTGACCTCTTAACTGCAGAATATGGTCGTCAAGGACTGCCACTGTAAGCTACTAACAACAAAAATAAATTTGTGGTCATTAACTATTTTTATTATACAACACTGGTACACAAAATATGACACTTCGGAAAAAAAATAAACAGTGCATGCGGAGATTTCAACTGCAAACAAGTACACAAATTCCAAACTTTTTCCAACGTGCTATAGTCCATTCTCGTCCATTAACACCGCCTTAATCAATCATGAAATTAACGCATCTTATAAGATTTACATTAATTATTATAAATTTAACCCATTTTTTATTATATTAATTTGTTTTTTACTGCTCAATCAGGAACTTATAGATATATATAAAATGAAAGATTCATTAGAATTTATTCCACATATATTTTATTTTTTTGTCGACATGTTTCAGCCAGGTCGGATGGCCATTTTCAAGTCTATCTTTTATTTTATATCTGATATTATGGAATTCCACCAAGAAATATCGATCGAAAAAATCGAAACTTGTGGATAGTTTTTTATTTTTACTATCAGTAAATTAATTATTAATTAATTTAGTGAACTGATCATAAGTTCAAATCACCACGTTAACTGTTAATTTTTCTCAATTACTTGAATGAATATTGCTTTTTATTGTATTTAAATCTATAGATTTTTCTAAATAAATTATTGCTCCAAAAAATTAAGATGAAATTATATTTTTGCGTTTCGTAAATTGAAACGTAACGAGTTATTGTTATGATGAATTAATCTGTAAATTAAATTCCTTGGGGGCATCGGCCGGCGTAAGATTTTCATGAAATTTCTCCCGACGGAGATGTAACATCGTCAAATCGCTGTTAGCGATATCCTACGAAGGGGACAAACTTCCAATGTCAAAGCTGATAATTGTCGTCTGTTTCAGAGAAAACAACGAAGAATGAGGCGCAAAATATTCTAAATGTGTCTAAAAGACTAAATAGGCCTACTGGGAAATCGACAATTTGGTAGTTCCCATTTCATGGTAAAAGGCTCAAGGTAAACCTCTTGATTCACGTTTTTTTTTAAGTTTTTTGTAGACGACGTAGGGTAAATTGGTCTAGATTAGACGAAAAATTAAACGTTCACGTCATAGATAGCATGTACTTTTTTCAAGACACGTACGCCAATGACGTTGTAGTAGCATGACAAACGGAATAAATATAAATATAGAAAGAGTGCGAGTATCACTTTAGTGAACCAAGAAAAGCAAATTTTTAACCATAAATAAGCACAACAGTCGCATACATCAAGCAAGGCTAGCTTTTAATAAAAAATCGAAAATTCTCGAGTCAAAGAATATTAATTTAAGGTTCCGCAAGCAATTTGCCAAAGCATTTGCTTGGAGCAACTTGATGTACGGCTGTGATACATGGTGCTTATCTGAAAGTGATAAAAAAAGACTAGAGGCCTTTGAGATGTGGTCATACAGAATTCTCGGAATTTCCTGGAGAGACCACGTCACGAACAATGAGGCTCTCAGGATAATCAAGGAAGATAGGCACCTAATAAGAACCATCTCAGAGAGGTGAGCCCGATGGATCAGTCACATCATGCGCCACGATGGTCTTCTTCACGACATTGTGGAGGGGATGGTTGAGGTAGAAACTGTAAAGCGCGCCCTAGACGATAGTATTTGCAGCGTTCGAGGACATGATTTGTAGCTCTTATGCTGAGCTGAAGAGGGTTGCGGAGGACCGAGAGGAATGGACATCGAGATGCAAGATTCTGTTGCTGCAAACTAATTCACCGGATTGATACTACGAAGAAAGATGCACTTCTACCTTAGAAATAAATTATTGTTTTTTGTAAGTGTTATAACCCACACAGATATAAAATCTGTAAATATTTGTGTTCTTATGTATAAACTTATACATACCTATATAAGCCACTGCCAAATTTTTATTTCATCATTATTGAAGATGGTCTCCAAAGAGGTCGAAACATGTAATCATTTTTAATAAATGTGAATCAAAACTAAATATTTTTAATTTGTTAGTTTTTTAATTAAAATTAATTTTAAATTAGAATTTAATCATGTCAATTACTCTGCATTTTAATATTTAATCAGCGTGCCTCACGTAATATGCAATTAAAATGTCTTTCTTGACTACAAAGAGCTTAGTAATATAATGAAATTGTCTCAATGTTCCCGCCATATTGTCAGAGAAAATCTTGAGGTTTCCCTCAGCCACAATCTTACTTATTAAATATGTTGTGTGCACAATGACATCCTAAATAGAAATAAACTTTAATTAGATTTTCCTCACCTGGCATAAAGAGATGAAGCGTATTTAATTAAAGCTCGTCTCCTTATACTTTTAGGACTTCACGTTTATATGTAAAATTAAAATACAAGTATAAAGTGAAATAGGCTCATGCGTACAACATAACTTTATTGTAATATCGCAATATGCATATATATATGTGATGATATTGCATATTAGGGGCGAAATTTTATGATACAACATTAAATACTACAGATTTCAGATTACAGACAATTAAAAATTCTACAGAAGCTCTTCATAATAAAAATAATTCATAAATAAATTCAATTTATTTAACATGAATTTCGCACTATTCATCATTACATTTTATAGAGTCGTCTTGTTCACAATAAACAAACTTTTCTAACAAATCATATACACGAGCAAACACAAGTTTCTGTCAGAACAAACTCTCGAATTTCATCCAACGGTTTTCCGGAAAATTTCAAGTTCTGTGTGGATTTTTCAAAGCGTAATCGCAGAATGTCGCCAAGTTAAACGCTTAAACGTCGATTTGAATCTGTCAGTCAAGCGGGCTAAATATTCAATTTGTCAGGATAAAAGTTCATATCGACTGGATACATTTTTAAAATCTGTCATCCGGAAAGCTCCGTTCTGGCAACTTCCGGGCCTGCAAAAGAAGACTAATGTAACAACAAACTTTTTCCTAGAACTGAAAAATAAGAGATATTGTGCGAGTATGATTCAATACGATTTTACTAAATTAAACTCAAAATATTTTACAAAAAATTACTAATTTATATTCCATCTATATACAGGTATGTTCCATTTCACGTGATATATTTCACGTAAGGGAGGCCCAATTCAGGCATGAACTTCACGAGTTTCTTTAGAGGAATGATTTGTTGGATTCGTCTGTTTGATGAGCATTGGGACCTTCTGTTGCTTGTTTTTATTGCTTTGTTCTTAGTATTTAATCATAAGTACCATTTTTTTTTAAACTTCATACAAATGTTTTTTTTTATAAAAAGAACAATCCTCGGTCCAAAAACATTTTTTTAAATTAATGATGAGCTTTGAAGTTTCCTTAATATTTTAACTTAAAAAGATTTTAAGAAAAATTCGTTGTTGATTTGAATGTGTGTATCAATTTATAAAAATATTAATTGATTCAATGTACAGCATATTTTCTTTGGATATTATCAACGTTTAGAAACATAAAAAACAACTGTACAGATAGATAAATTCTCAGAAAAAGACTAGGCCTAACTAAAGTAAAAAATTTAGGAGTTTTTAGAGTTAATAATTTCAATAGTTATATACTCGTACAAAATATAGGGCAAAAAATTAATTTGGAAACGCCATTGACCCTAAAAACATTTATTTTTCAAACTTTTTACGGGTATGCACGCTATCAAAAAAGGAAATGATAAGAATAATTAACATAAATAAATGTTTTTGTAAGAACTGTTCATTTTTATTAAAAAAATATTTCTTATCTTTCCATATCCGTTTAATATCTGTGACATTGGACACCACAAATTGTTGACATTCAGTTCCGTCAATTGCCATTAAAGCAATCTCTACAACTCTGGTTCCTGGATACTTATTGGTAAAATACTCGATAACATGGAGAGTCGGCAGCTATACTATCCAAGGCATGTTTTTGATGATTTTACATTTGAATTAAGAATTAATAAGATCGAAAGGTTAGTTCAACGCTCGAGAAACCTGAATCATTTGGTAAAAAAGCGGCTTAACCTAACAAGGCGGTGACCTATCCAAATGTTTGTCTGCGCCCAACGTTGCTTAACTTTGATGATCTAACAAGAATAACGCTAATTCCATTAGACTTTTAAAGAAGAGAAGTAGAAAAGTAGAGAAGAGGACATAATATCAATCGGCAAAAAATAATGGCCGTATCACAAACCGCAATAAAGCAAGTGGCTGTTTTCCCCGATATCACGCAAAACACATTTGTTTTTGAGGGTCTCAGTTATCCCTCTGACCCCTTAGATCAGAGTTTGTTCAAACATTTCAAAATGGGCGTCGGTAAATAAATTACGCCGGAACTTGTCACCCATTTCACGGCAAGTTGCACTCGAATGCTCGCGCTTGCCAATTTTAATTGAATTGGTATTTTGTTATGGACATTGAAAATATCGGCGAAAAAAATAATATTAAGAAAAATGATTTCTCTTTATTTAAAAAATATTTTTATGCCATCATTTTTCTTTATTGAGATAATTGAAATTATTTGCTCATTTAATTGAGTTTTGTTATTATAAACCAATAAGTAAAATTACTTTTAAATATACTGATACTTCTTACTTAGTTTTTACTTGGATAACACTGACCGCTATTTATTTACTTGCAAATATCGCGGTTTAGCTTTCAATGAAAGCTTCATATGTTCCCAACGTGAATAAATATATATAAACACAAAAATAAACATATGTATACGTTTATATACATACGTACAATGTGTTTATAAATATACTCATATTATAATCACATATAAATACTTATATAGTATTAAGATTCCAATGATACCATGTTGACAAAAAGTATTTATTATTCAATTTTAATTACATCTGTTGTAAGTGTGTGTGTGTGTGTGAAAGTGTTGCGATCTGTGTATTACTGAGAAGGAATTGTTATGCGTGTTAGGATGTGATCAAATGGAAACACACGTACATTCCGAACATCACAAGCATTATATAATGGAAAAATAATTGCCTTCTTTTAAAACAATTCCCAGGAATAAAATCTTGTAATTTAACTGTATTTAATTTTTATGTATTCTGTAGTTTTTAATTTAATAAAACCAAACTAAATACTTGATAGACTTCCATTGTTGAATTTTTGTTTTAGTTTAATCTGTCTTTTAAATTTTTGCAGCATATTCTTCTTCTTCGTGTCAGTGACGTCAAATTATTTCTTTCAAGTATCTTGCAATATCGATAGCCCGTGTGTTGCCTAGCATAAGGTATTGAGGTGTGCAGCTTGTTGGGCACATGGAGCAGGATCACAGGTTTGAGGTGGTCTGAAGGTCTCCACAGTCGCACAATAGTGAGTCTCCCTGCAGAAGCATTCCCCACCGCTCGAGGTTGTCTTTTGTTCTACCAACTCCAGTTTTTAATCTGTTAAGGGATTTCCAGGTCCGCCAGTCAAGGTTCTTGCCAGTTGGGAGGCCTTCCTTTGGAGTAATGAAATCCTCTGGTTCCGGCAAATAAGAGCAAATAATGATTTTCTTAATGAATAATTAATAATCACATATGATAAAGTCGCAACAAGTTAATATTTATAAATTAATGCATGATATATATAGTTACTATAGTATTTTATTTACATAATTTGTCATGTAATATTGTGTGTAAAAAATTCAATGCTTTTTTAAGGGAACAAAGGTTTAGAAGCACGGCAAATAGAATGACCTCTCAACTGGGATGAAGAGAAATAAGGGCGGAAGGTCGTCCTTTCCGCTTCTATCTCTAAACAATTTCCTGAGAAATATATCGTGACAATACATTACGGCAATTACTCTCGGTTCATATTTATTCTAGTCTCGCTCGCCTGTAATCCACGATACGACCCGAATACGACTGTATTACGAATTACGAACCGGATACGTTCTATTTTACGAATATAATGTGAAATTTTCAATCGAACAATGATAATTAATACATTATTTTGTTAACTTCTATTATCGATGTAGAATGGAACAAAAAATTGATATCATTCTTCTTTCATATTCACTACTTAGTTAGAGCATATAGTAATAAATTTGTGCAATAAATATTTGTCAACTGCTATGATTCTCCACTAGTTAATTGTATAAATATCACCTTTTTATCATATCGTTAATACTTGAGAAATATTCAAAAATTTATACAAATACAAATTCATACTACATAACATATTGTACGATAGATTTTTCAGCAATTAATTGGAGAAAAATAAACGGCAGACGCGGGGATTTGAACCACAGACGTCGTACACCATTGTTTAGTTGTTTTGAAGGTGTTTGATGATGAGAACATGATGTGTTCTCATCATCTCTAACGCTGAAAGAAGTTAACACATTATATGAAAAATATGTTTTATTATATATGACGTTTGTTATAAGCTGTCTACCCTAATGTTTACAGGGAAAATTATTGTTTCCGACGTCCTCCAGAAATATCTAAGAGCTATTTTAACATATTTGTTAAAATATTTTAAAGTAGTTCGAATTATCATCACGATGCTCTCGATGCCTTAATCGTTTGTTCCTAAAGGGTGGCACTAACCAAACAATGACAAGCGGTAAGCAATGGCAGTAACCCATCCAAGATTTTGTTCGCGTCCAATGTTGCTTAAACCTGGTGATCTAACGAAAACCATGCGTGCATTTTTTTGCTACATCCGCTCCTTATTAAGAGCACGCAGACTCCGAAAATTGCCGTTTAACAGATCTGAAAGCTCAGATTATCTACGTCTTTTCCTAGAACACCTGCATACCAAATGGTCCACATGTGAACATAGGGAGCCTCCAGGGCAAGAGCCCGCGTACTTGCACAGACTGCAGCTGTTGTGCCAGAGAAATATTTGGGTGTTCAATAATCAGCGTTTTTTTTTCAGGAGATCGGATAATAAGCCCTCTCATCGAGAAATCTGGCCTTTTTTGTCCTTAAGGAGTGGCTCAACCTTACCGAGGGCATGCTTAAAACTTCGATTTGATTAAATCAATATTTAAAAAAAATATCTAGGTCGGGTTTTGAACTGACGGCATCTGACTGAAAAACAAACGCTTTATCACTGGACTATGCTGCTGGGCCATTTATAGATATACCATCATAAAAAAATGTTTTAAGTATAGTATTGAAAATATGTGTACGTACAATAACTTTGAAAAAAACAATAAATTCTACTGAATTTCAAAACGCTCTTATGGTTCGTTTTAAAGTTCTGCTTTGGAGTTAAATCACAAGTGTGAATATTGCCAGTGCAACGAGCAATACGAAGTCGATAAAACCGACCATAAAAGTAAGGAAAGCAACGGTTGTCAAGATGCTTTAAGCCGTTACGTGGAACTTATTTTCCGACTTCACTGCTCGATTCATACGATATTGTTTTGTTTTATTTTACGTGCCATGCAACCACCGGAAGTCTTTGAAAATATCAATTTACCTGCAATTAGGAAATTACAAAAAATATATATGTATAGAGAATAAAATAATCAACAAAAAAAACACACGAAGTTTTAATCAATTTATTTGTATACCGGTTTCAGGGACATCACACCATCATCAGGACTAACTTAAAACTAAACAGAAATACATAAAAAATATTAATAGTTGAGAGAAAAATGAAGGGAAGAGTGTCAGAGTCATCTGTGAACGGACCTGTCGAACAGAGCGAATTTATCGGACATAGGTTAAGTATTGCGCTATACGTTAATAGTTGTTGTTTTTTTACAATATTTATTATTTTATCTTATATGGTACAAATAAATATCACTAAATTACCTTGTAAGCACCCTTTTTATAAAGATAAAAAACTATATTCTTATCATTCCGTAAAAGAAAAGAACAATTTTATTTTGAATACACGTAATTGCTTTTTTCGTATTATTCTGATATATTTTAAATAAAGCGTAAATGTAGTGGTTCCATATACTTTTTATGTTTTTTTTTGTCTGAGTAAACAAGTTATATTCCCCAGTCGAGTTTACTTTACTTAGTTTATTTATGTAGTTTACATTTGATACACTTATTAACTTTGCTTTGTTATATTTTTTTTCATTAATTCTCCAAATTGTCTTTGTTCTTTATCTTTGTTAGCAAGTATGTATTTCCTCTTTGTGGCAGGGATATTTTTATCGAAATAAATTTTTATTTCCCTCGTCCCATAAATGTTGAAAAATCTGTCTACTATGTTTTAACATATAATTATACCTTGTTAGGGTAGAAAGTCTGTGTAATATACAACTAAATAATTATTTAAATAGTATATCCTAACGACAACAGTATATGACATCTAGATATCTGTTACTTGGAGATCAAATGCTTCTAATTCAGGACCAGTTTTTTTATATGTAATCGTGCAGGATAGCACAGCTGGTTAAGACAAGTGCACTCTATTATGCTCAGCCAGGGAGGCTGGACGTTGCAAGTGGGAAACGTGTGTTGTGTTCGTGTTTGTGTGTATGTTGGGGAAATCGCAAGTGTATATTTACCTGTTTCTTAAAGAGATCCAGATTAAAGGAAGGAGGAAACACAGACGCTGGAAGAGCATTCCAAAGCTTACCGGTGGCATTAAAGATGGAACTTTGGAAACTGCCAGTTCTTGGTCGACACACATTAGCCGTGTATGGTCGACAAGTCTAAGACGAGTTTGTCGGCTGTGGGTGGTAGTAGGAGAAACTATTATAAATTTATTCAATATTTCAGTCACCTTAATAGATTATTAATAATTATACTATGAGGACACCTTTTATAATATTATAAAGCATAAAAACAATCATCAATAAATAAATTATTGATTCGATAATAAAGATAATATACTATTCCACATACGTATGTTTTTGCATCCTTATTACTTTGTCATAATATTGACAAATTGACAATCTTTCTAGAATTATAAAAAAAAATTAATCAATTCGTAAATATATTATGAATACCTAAAATCCTAATCTTGTCTTTATTATATTTATAGAGATATTGATGGTTTTAAGAAGCAATGTGTAGACGATACACATCACAGGGAAGGTATGGTTAAGATACAATTTTTACGTGTCATGTGATGGTGATTACGTATGGTGTTGGAAATTGAGAAAAATTATTAAATAATAAAAATATAAGCACAAAAATAACGGCAGAAGCGGGATGCGAACCGCGGACCTTGGAAACCAACTATGCCCAGGTATTCATACCGCTCGGCGAACTGCGCCATTGCTATGCCTAGACCGACTCGGAAAGTAATAATATTAAGCTTGTGAATAAATGAAGACTGATTGAATAATAATAAAAATATACATACTTTGAATATATACTATAGCGACATCTATCGTACGATGATAACAATGATATAAATACTAGTTTCAACGCGAGTCGGTCTAGGCATAGCAATGGCGCAGTTCGCCGAGCGGAATAAAAATATACATTACCTGGATAAAAAATACTGTTTTAAGTGGGCACGTTGTATACTTGTATTTTAAATTTTGTCGAAATTGGAATTTTCGTTTAAGACAAATAAAATACACCTCTCGAAAATGTAAGATTAATACAAAATGTCTAAACTTTTTGATGTTTTCGAGTTGAATGAGCCTTTTTGGTCGGAGTATTTTGAATAATTTGGGAAAATACAATAAGAATGAAATTAAACTTTTCGAGGTTAATGCAAAATTTGAGCCGTTCGAAAATAATTGTTAAAGCAATTTTAGGCCCGACGATAAACATTTTCCCAAAATCAAATTTGAGACTTATCTTTGTCCCTCCTTTATCAAAGAAACTGTCAAAGAAACATAATCTTTGGTTGATGAATGTGTAAATAACATGATTACTTGCAAATAATCGCTTTTTGAAAGCATCGCGTAAATAAATCATTTTATTATACTTCAACAATCGATCGATGTTGCAATAGAAAACTGAATATTAGACGATATTATAATTATTATATCAGCATTTGTATAGCGCCTTTTTATGACCGAATGATCATTCCAAAAGCGTTTCTTTGCCTGTCTGAGAAAAAAGGTGGGTCTTGAGTCTGTTTCTGAAGGATGCCTCCGCTTTAAGTTATCTTATGCTTTCCGGCAGTGATTTCTAGGCCATTAGTGCTGCGTAGCTGAAAGCACAATTACCGAAGACCGTGGTAGGACTATCTCCCGTCAGCTGCAGAGTGTTTCTTTTTGCTCTGGCTAATCTGAGTGTAGATATATGTATTCAATTTTAAAATAATAAAACTGTTAATACAATTGATACCAACTCGATATAGCTCTTTCAGGCTGGTGCAGAAAAGCCTCGATCTTTTGTCTCTTATTTTCGTTCGCTCGTCTGACAGGCACATATAAAAATGTAAGTCTAATTTGAAGATTTAATTAGTTTTAAGACGTGATGCGCCATTTTGTTTTGACAGTCATTCAAATTTTGAGGGGCGTCTAGTTCCATATATGGCCTCTTTGTTCATTTCAGCGTAGTGACTGATAATGCCGCCGGCCGTCTTACTTTGTCCAGTTGCCGTCAAGTAATCGCCATTTTCGTATTCCGAGCAGATGACTGATTATTTTGGAGTCATATGATCAATTAGTGCGACAAATTATCGATGGTTAAGTTCAGATGTATTTGTAATATTCGAAGCATACAAATATGCTTAACGTGTGATGGATTGAGAGAGGCTACGAAATACTCAAAACTGCAGTCTCTTAATAGTGAACTTATCTTAAGTGATTCATGTAAAAACAAGGTAAATAAATAAATATTTATAATAGATCTCAAAGTGAATGCTAAAAACATTGAAAAATAATATATACTAGATTATATGGTGGGATAAAATATGTACGTTTCTGAATATATATTTTTTGAGCTTATTGGTTTCTCACTCTTTTAATCTTTTAATAAATCCTGTAATATTCAGCTGAATTCACATCAAGATTTTGCCTACAAATGAAAAAAACTAAATCCAAATATTAAATACGAACGAAATTACGAATACGTTACATATCATTCTGAAATCTGAAAAATTCTTTCACGGAATATTTCACTCTTGGATGATATGTGTTTATAGCAAAATTAGTTTCTCTAGGATAGTTTAGTATGGAAATTTTTTCTTCTCCGAGCATTTACCAGAGCCTCACTGACATAAATCACTCGTTAGTATACCTGGTTCCTTGCAAAAATTGCATTTTTCATTAGGAAAGAACGCTGTGTACGACTAAGACATTCGTAGAATAATAAGTGGGTGCGGAGAGCTAGCAGTGAGAAAATTTATTTGCTTGTGTTCTTTCTGTCTAATTTAGTGTAAGCATAATTAATATTTTTCTTTTCTCGCTGAACAAACAAAAACTCTTTTCAGCAATGCTGGCAACGAGTGAATATTTTTTTCATGTTAAGAATAAATGAAATAATCACGTTACGTTGTATATTTACGACAACATATTTTTATTACTAAAAGATTCAACACTTGTCACGATAATCACTCATCCACCTATAAAATATAATATATTTTTTTCAGCGGATTCTGGTATAACGAACTTGATTGATATTTTTTAAATAATGATTAATATAGGCTTTTCTGTGAGTTGGTAGTCAAATACGAAAATAAATTAAAACAGGCTTTTGCTCAAGGTTTCTAAGGTTCAAATGTAGATAATATTTGGCCAAATATAAGGATATAGAGCTGTATTGTACGAGTATCAAAGGGTTAAGCCAGGGTGGCACTTTGAAGGACAAAAAAAATATCTGAATCTTATTAGGAACGTCGGTTGATCATATGACCTCCTTTAAGCAATCCCTGTTTATTTAACATTCAAATATTTTTCTGGTACTACAGCCGCAGTCTATGCAAGTTCGCAAGCTCTTGCCTAGTGGCTTTTGGAAATCATATATGTTCCCATGTAGACCTCCGGGATATAGGAGTTCTGGGACAAAGCATATTCAATATGACCTCACAGAACTGTGAAATGGCAATTAACTGTCTCCATGTGCTCCAAATATGCAGGGAAATAGGTATTAAAATGCACCATTGACCTCAAGCTAAATGCAGTTTATATTTCATATTTTTTCTTTTAGTTTGGATGGAACATCTAATTAAACAAATCTTAATTTATTTCATTTATGATATATTATTAAATCTATTTTATTTTGAACCTGGTTGAAAAAAAAGCACCATTTTGTACTTAATTTTCAGTGCGGGGTAGTATAGTTTTCACAATAAGTCTGAAAAAGTATCAGTCGGATCTACAATTGCAACTAAACCCGAGGCTACAGCGGCAAACGGATATAGTGGTCCCACGTGCCGTATATTCATTATTTTGTTTAATGACATCGACGCCTGCAAAACTGTAACTGAAATTATTAATTCACTTTTATTTTTTGTTAGTAACACGAATATAGAATATTATATAGGCCATTTTCCAACTGAAAATAATCTATCTAAGTTACTGACTGCAGCAATACAGCCTATTTTTACTATTTTTTCTTCTATTATGCGATTCGATCATTATAAATTGCCATTTTAATGATCGTCACCCAATGAAGTATTCTGCTGTTCCCAAATAATTTGAACTCTCGAAGTCTGTTGAGTACATTTTATGAATAATTTCCAAAACCCTTCTAGGATCATGAAATCCAGAGAACCCGAAGAAAATACAGCTGAAAATTATGTTCGTCTTCTGTATGCAGAAAACATGTCCCAATTATGATCACTTTTTTCTTTTAACCGACTTTAAGATAAAAAGCTTCCATGTTAACTCTTATGTTATTTTTTTTACTTTTTACTTACTCCATGTTAACTACGGTAACTTTTTTATTCTAGTTATGTCAATCTTTTGCTTATTAAAATAGTACGATAATAAGTTAAATATGTTTTTTTTTAATTGAATTTAATATTACTACACTACCATTCCTTAAAAATGTTTCATTAACATTGCTGAAATATATTACTACATAACTAACCTTAAGAATGGTCATCGAACCATATTTTTCTATACTTTTAATCAGTTTTTTAATATTCTTAAATAACACTTTTTTTGTATAGTTGCTAGGTAAAACATTAAATAAAGATTGAAAAAATATGCAAAAAGTAACCGTTGAGTAAATAACACCGTTTTCTTAAATATGCATTCATTATGTTTACTCCACAGCACTGTACTGTAGTAACATTTAAAATATTTTAAGGATTGTAACCATTACGATCTACATAAGCTTATCAATGCCTAGAGTCTAAGAATTCATTGTCTCAGTAGAATAAAACAAATAGTATATCATCAATTATTGACAACATTTAATGGAGTTTAGTATGGGTATTATTAACTTATATATGAATCGATCATCTTTAGATAGAGACGAGGATAAAAAGCTTGTATTTTATATTGATCGTTATTTCATTAATTTTTATCGCTACTGACAACTCGATTCGTATTTAAAAATAAAGTTTTTCAATATATTATTAGAATTCTTTCCAGTTGAACGCAGTTCGTTTCCGGCACGGAGCTTTCAGGGCGTGCAGCCCAGTTCAGGCTTCCGCTCCCGGCTGAAACACTGAATCACTCCGGGATATTTTGCCTACGTCCCCGACCAGGAAGCAAAAAGCTCACTGCGCCGGATCTGTGCAGATTACCAGAAGGAGGTCAACTGACGTAAGAAAGTCAAATAACCGGTAATATAATCGAACCTAAAAAAAATTATATTAAAAAATGCATTCACTAAGCATATATTACTTGTCTTAAATGCTTTCAAAATATGAAACTGTAATTATACGAACATATTTTTAGTTTTCTTTTTGACTTAAGTAGTCCTTAAATGTTAAATTAAATAAGCAAAACTATTTTCCTGGTACATTCTTTTAAATGTTGACAATAAATTGATTAAATTTCAGCTTTAAATTTTTTGATGGGCACATGAGAAAAAGTAGGGTTTGTTTTTCAAAATGTCTGAATTAAAGTACTTATGAAGCTTAAAGTACATTTTTCAAACATATTTATAATTCATAAATCTATTTATATTAAATAACTTCTTAGGTTTTCACTTTTGCCAGATTTGGTATTGTGGATTTTGGGTTTAGCCGTGTGTGGCGTATAACTTATTTTTTAGTATTGGAAAAGAATAATTCGCTAAAGGCTAAACCCAAAAGCCACAATATCTATTTATATTGCTTACTCGTATACCTGCAGTAGATAAATAACGTTATGAAATATATATATTTCATCAAATACTTACTATAAATTTTGGCAACAGTTTTTTTGTGTGGTATTTAATTCAATTAATTGGCAATTATTAATAAGCAAACATTCGGAAATAAATACCCAAAAGGGCAAGTAAAAATAATCATTTGGCTGTAGAAAAATACCAATTGTCAGTAAAAAAAATTGGCAGGAAATAAGTAATCAATGGTAATTACAAAAAGGTGAGGTTAGGTTTCCATTTTATGGGTTTATTATTCATTAATCTTTCATTATTTTTTTCCAATATTAAATATATTACTACCATTTTTATTTTATAACTGACCACATTCATACTGACAAAGTGGATAGTGACAATTTATTGAGTCTACTGCGGATTGATTTAATTTACTGTCCATTGATTTACTTTCTGCCAAGACCTCGAAATAGTTACTGAACAAATAATACAGACCTATCTTATTTCTTTAATGTCGTACAATCGAATATTGATATCGTGCCTTGTGATGACTATGAAAAAAAACTGTATTTTTTACTAGCAGTAACTATAGTGTGATATATCAATTTCGTATCAACAATTGTACTATTTAATTTTGAAATATTATTATTGATATTGAAATAATACATAACTAATACAGTTTAACAATGTGTTGTATAAAAAAGAAAGGTGTTTAATAACACCTTAATATAAATTTAGATAACATCCCTAAAATATGAAAATATTTCACTTGCAAACGAGATATTTCTCACGTGCCGCATTAAGGGGATCGTTTTTTCAGGCCCACAAAGAGAGCGGGTCGTAACGTTTCTTCTGCAGAAATGAAAACGATGTAACTCATCTGAAAGATATTCCGAAAGGGTTTTATTTCAATAAATCTGTATTTTACCATTTCTGTAATGCAAAGGAGTGGTGACACGTGCTGCTAAGTAACCAATAAATCATATCCTTCACTTTGCACAGTATGCCTTCTATCAGAGAATGGATCAAAATACTCGAACGTCATTACATCTTGAAGAATTAAACACTTTAGTGACAGATTGAATAATAACATTAAGGTTATCAACCGACAATACTTGGTGAAACTGCATAATTATAATTGTAAAATTATTTTTAATTAAAAAATTAATAAATTAAAAATATTTAGTTCTGATTCACAATTTATTATAATTATTACATGTTTCGGCCTTTCTGAAGACGATCTTCAATAATGAAAAATTAAAAACATGCAGTGGCTTATATAGGTATGGACAAGTTCCTACATTAGTACACACATATTTACAGGTTGTATATGTGTGCGGTTACAACAATTGAAAAAAAGATATTCTAAAAATTAATAAGTATTTGATTATTTTAATGTATTAAGACATTAAATAATAAAAAAAAATGTTTCCAATGTAAAAAGACATTATACAATACTAGGTATTCGTTATTAAAAGTATTAAGGTAATTATATAATAATAAATTTTGTTTTCAATTTAAAAAAATCTTTGTAATTCTTCATTGTAGACGGCGGCTAGTCTATGGTGTATATGTTTTTTCCCGCTTGATTGATAACTGCTTGTTTAATTTTTCATTATTGAAGATGGTCTTCAGGAAGGCTGAAACATGTAATCATTAAATAAATTGGTAATCAATACTAAATATTTTGAATTTATTAATTTTGTAATTAAAATTAATTTTTAAATTATGGGATTGAATAATCACTTATATTTTGTTGAGATGTAAGAAATCCATAATTTATTTCATTTCATTCATTAACTATATGTGAATTCACTGCAAATATAAAAAAAAAAGTTACACACAAAAATCATTTTAACTAATTACTTTATTTCCAATTAATGTATTCAATGATTGTCTTTCTTGATGAAAATAATATTTTTATTTTTCACGTAACTTTAATTACGTTAATTATCAACATACCTCTGATTGGCGTGAATGTATTCCCTCACCCGCCTATTAATTAAAATTGGTGATAGACGAAAGTCATCCCGCGAAGACCACCAATTCACAGTGAATACCTGTGGTAGTAAGGTTGTTGCGTGAGTGTTGGGCTATAGTTTATGACGTTGGTGTATCAACAGTCCACATGTAGCGTTTAACCATTATTAGTTATGCAGTATAGTAAGCCTCATAGAATTTGACACAGAAGAGACTTCAGAATCACTATCACTATCTGTCGGTAATCTCCTGTATGATTTTACATAAAAAAAAACTATAAAATGACGTAAACGCGTGATCAGTTTACGGAGGTTTATTTAAATATTTTTAGGACCAAAGAGTACTTTCGATGTTCAAGTATAAAAATGAAATTTAAGATTTTTATTAATTGTTAATTTTGTTGTTAAAAATAACTAATAGTAATGCAGTTGCACCTATTATTATCAGCTAATAACCTGAACATTATAAACATCAAAACGTTTTAAATTCATATAATGGCATAAGAAATTATAAATTTCTCCGTAGAAAACAGTTCTTAACAAATTATACTCTTTTATAAATCCTTTATGATCAGGTCGTCAAACTTTGAAAGCTTGTTTTTAAATTTAACGAAAAGTTTTGTGGGGCACCTTATACAGCCTCCAGAGCACCACAGCTCCGCAAAGCACCAGTTAAGATCTAGTGCCTTAGAAATACGTTCTTAAGCATGATTATTTAAGTATTGATTTTTCTATTATATTTTCAACGTATTTTTTATGTAATTGCATGCAGGAGAGCATAGCCGGTCAAGATCAGTGCACTCTATGACGCTCAGCCCGGGAGGCTGGACGCTGCATGCAGGAAACGTGTGATGTGTTCGTGTAAGGGTTGGGGAGATTGCAAGTGTATATTTATCTGTTTCTTCAAGAGATCCACATTGTAGGAAGGAGAAAACACAAATGCTGGAAGAGCATTCCTAAGCTTACCGGTGGCAATAAGGAAGGAACTTTGGAAACTGCCAGTACTTGGTTGACACACATTAACCGTGTATGGATGTTTGGCAAGTGTAAGACGAGTTTGTCGGTTGTGGGTGGATGCAGGAGGGATTAGTTTTTTATATGTCAGTGTTTTTGGTTAATATAGATTTTTAACTGATTAATAGTGCTACAATACTGTAATCCAATGTAAATTAATCATACAATAATCATTGAGAATTTTACTTTCAATAGCAATTATATATAAAAGTTCAATTCATCTATCAGGTTGCAAAATGGTTTAATATTATGGCATCCGCATGATTAAATTAAGGATTAGCAAACACCAAATGAACTATTTTTTCACTGGATATTTTTTCCTATATCCGTTATATATATGAAACATATTGTCACCACGAACTTCTGCCATTTAATTCTGCCACCTCCTTATGTCCATTTCTTGTTGTACTATATATCTACTATACATTTAAAGGTCCACCAAGGAACATGTATGTTTACCGGCAATACGCAGAACAGATATCCGAGTGTTTGAAGAGGAGGTAACTGTAGTACCCTAGTCATTATTTTGAGTGATTTTTTAATCGGAATTTTTAAGGAAATCATATGACCCAACACTCTCAAGGCTTGGACCGAGTTGAAACGCTTTTTTTTTTATAAAATGGCTATATTAAGACTCAACAACTGTAGTTTTCGAGATATTCAATAGGCATATATCAAACATACAGGAAAAGAAAGAGTATTAAAAACGGCCACATACTTCAAATAAAGATGTGATGTATAAAAATACGAGTGTACTCTTTTTAAATGTTAATTTGATTCTCATCATCGTGCATGTTATACATGCACGAGTACATAAACCCTTCACATGTTGTAAATACGCCGCACCCTTCAGAAATTTAATGCTGATTGAAGCGTTAATTGAGCCATGTTTCGACTGACAGTTTATTAGGTAGCAATCGGAAAAGGCTTTTCATTTTTGGTCGGGCGAGGGTAGAACCTCGGCCCTTGCGGCCGGAAGTCCCGGCGGGTCGCGCGCCGCACCGGATATCCCGGAATGTAGCCTACCGCCACCCGCGGCCGGATCGCGATCCGCCACCCAATGTAACCACCATACCAACCCTCACCATACGTCGAGTACCACCAACCCATTTGAATTATATGTACATATATTTTTTATTTAAATTGATTTTCTAACTAAATGATACACACATACAAATCTACAGCAAATATCATCTTTATTGAAGAGAAAAATAAATTGTACATCAACCGTGAACTTTACGCTTTTGTTTTATTAGTCTTCTTCTTCGTAGTATCAATCCGGTGGATTGGTTTGCAGCAACAAAGTCATGCATTTTGATCTCCATTCTTCTCGATCCTCTGCAATCCTCTTTAGCTCAGCATAAGAGCTACAACTCATGTCGTCGAACACTTGCTGCAAATACTCCCGTATTGGGCGCCCTCTACAGTTTCTACCCTCAACCATCCCTTCCACAATGTCGTGAAGAAGACCATCGTGGCACATGATGTGACCGATCCATCGGGTTCGTCTCTCTGAGATGGTTCTTACTAGGTGCCTATCTTCTTTGATTATGCTGAGAACCTTTTTGTTCGTGATGTGGTCTCTCCAGGAAATTCCGAGAATTCCTCTGTATGACCTCATCTCAAAGGCCTCTAATCTTATGTTATCACTTTCAGATAAGCACCATGTCTCACAGCCATACATCGAAATGCTTCAAGCAAATATCAATATAACAAAAATGCAAAGTGTGAACGCAGTTCAAATCCCAGCATGTGCCGTTTCTTTTCTCTGATATTGTCGAGTGAAATGTCATTGAAGTACATATTTTCTGTAGATTGGTGTGTATTTTATTAGTCTCTAATTTGTTACAGAAAAGTAACTATTGTTATTATAGTTTCAAATATCTTTAATTATCTATCAAGTATTTGAAAAAATAAATATATTCTAAGAAAAAATAATACATCAATCCTGATAATCATGTGATGTACCAGAGATAACAAAACAATTTTTTCATGGAATTTATTAGTCAAATTATTTTTTACCTTAATCTCTCGTCATCCTAGAATATCTAGAATATATTGTATGGAACTTTGGTATGTTGTACAGATCTGTAACTGTCAAACTGTGAGCAAATATAGTAGAGAGCAGTGATTTCCAACTGATATTTTACCCAATTTTTTTGTTGTAAAAACAACAAAGAACAAAAGCATTACCTTCCCATAATGTCTGTTACATATCTGGAAAATATGGTCACCAACACAGGGCTATATGGTATACCGGTCTAGCGGAACTGTTCTAAGTCGACCATTATTTAGTGACGTCTAGGCTTAATTTATGTCAATTGCCATTATCCATGCTTCGTCCCAGGATATTAAAAAATATAAGGAAAACTTTATTATATTATAATCAAAATATTTATTTATTTACCTTGCTTTTACATGGATCACGTAAGATAAGTTCTCTATTAGGAGACTGCAGTTTCGACTTACTCGTAGCCTTTCTCAATCCATCACTTGTTAACCGATAACTGAGCTGTCGTCGCTGAGTTCTTATAATGGATCTCAAAGTGAATACTAAAAACATTAAAAAAAACTATATTATTATTTTTAATTAATTTTAATAAAAAAATTGACAAATTAAAAATATTATGTTTTGATTCAAATTTATAATTAATAAATGTGAATCAAATAATTATTATAAATATTTTTAATTTGTTAATTTTTAATCAAAGCTTATTTAAAATTATAGTTATGCAGTTTCACCAAGTATTGTCAGTTGATAACCTTAATATTATTGAAAACTTTATTATTAATTAATTTCTATGTTTATGAGACGTTATATATATTTTTAAGCAAGTTATATTTATGAACACCATTTTTGTACCGGTCTTTATATTATCAAACAACTTTTCAAAAGTTAAATAAAGCGAAATAAAATAAAATAAATAAAAACCATTGACATAGAGAAAGAAATACATGTTTTATAATAAAAAAAAACGTTTTTTATTTTTAAAAGACTCACAAATTAACTGAGTTTGTAAAAGATTTTTTTCTACGAGTATAAACATTATTTTCTGGGCTACCAGTCACATTCTCAACTCAAAAATTTATACTGTTATGCGCAATATCGAGCCTCACGACACGTGACAGTTTCAATATCCTCTAATGTAGGGCTTACACAAATTCCGTCGCAAGTTATTTTCAATCATATGGGGAGAAGTTCCCGCATCGCAGGTAGTGTCTGGATAAGCAAACATTTAGGAACATTGCATGTCGTCGGCCCCGAGCGCATTTACATATTCCTTCATATGAAACACTATATAAAAAATACTCTACGTGAAAAACAAGCGAGATTTTCAACTCATACGGAGGCTCCGTATGTACATATTCTGTGTTAGAACCTTCGTTTTAATATTACTGATGTAGATGGGATACCTTTTTGTCCCGCACTGCGCAAGTTTTGAAGTTTACTTGATGAATTATTGATTTGAGAATGTGCGTGAAACCAATATTATACACCTGTTATTGCATTTTTTATCAATGCATACACTTATGGTTAGCTTAATGTTATCTCATATCAACTGTAAATAGGTTTCGATAGCAGATGCTTGTGTGGAATACTAGGGGTAAGATGGTTTGAATCTGTTAGGAATGACGAGGTGAGAGAGCGGATGAGGTAGCCATACTTCAGTCGGACATGAAGCGAAGGTAAACCTGTTAAGACGTACCCAACGGATGTCACAAGATAGCAAAAATTACAGTTGTCTTATTTTGAGGCTTTCGGGTCCCCCTTCAGGCTTCCTGGAAATTCTTCGTAAATCATTTTTTTTATTGCTATATCGTGCGAGTTACTGAATACGCATATATAATCTTTAGTGTAAGAGTTTTCTATAAAGTTAGGTTAAAGTGTAGTGCGTAGATGTTTTCTACATAAACTTTTTTCTTGCACGTTACCACGTACAACTTACTAGTATAAAATATGATCTTCAAAAAATTAGTCATGTGTAGAATACAAACAAAATTAATGTAACCCAGTTTTAACGGAATCATGCTTTGTAAAAAAAAAAACGTAAGCGTGCACGTTTGCTTTTTGCATTTTTTGTTTCTCCCCTTTCGAAAACCTTTGTTTCGGCTTTCGTTGCCGGGAATATCATTAAAAAGTAATTTCGACGTGTCAATCGGCTGGCTCTCAAAGTTTAAATTACCATCAAGGGGAGCGCACGGAGCGCAGTACCGAGGAAGCAAGCGTTTCAATAAAGCATACCCTACGTACCCCGAGTCCCGTTTATTGTAATCGGTTAACGCACGGTATGAAATTTTGCATCTTCATCTCGTTCGTGATGTGAGACAGCTCAGACATATTGCTTCCTTAACTCGATTCCGGGGAAACCTTTTCAATTTTCAAACTGCTCCCAACTATCGACCTTTCATGCGAGGCTGAAATAAGGTTAGAGCGCGCCATCGGCGGTGTTATCTGCATAGTGCTTTGATGTATCAATAAACATCCCGCTCATAGGCGTCGTCAAACGTCAACTCATCAAATCGTTGCCTACTTCTACAGCGCTTTTTTTTTACATATTTGTTTCATATCAGAAACATGTATTTTATGATTAACCGTATATTATATTACCACACATATCATGTATACATGTCATCCTTCACCAATGTCTACGTGAAGTCTCCTGGTTGGCGTTATCAAAAAGACGCCGGTTCAAATGCAGCGTTTAAGACCGTAAAATAATTCTTGTTGAATCCCTACAAGCAACAAAAATTTATCTTGCCATCTAAGTCAAGAGATGTCTTCCATATTATATGTAAGCCAAAAAAACTATGTGTTAAAAATCATTACTTTTAGTTAAATGAAAGCAATGACTGCCAGGCTCATAAACTGAGATGAATCTTGCCTTAAATATTACATATCTTCCAACTCTAGTATCAAACAATGTTTATAGCTTCTACAAATTGCATCTAGTCAGTTTCTGTCAAAACATCTCTGCACCATTATTATTATTATAATATCAGTATTTGTATTGCTCCTTTTTAATAACCGAATGTACATTCCAAAAGCGCTTCTTTCTCTCTCTGAGTAAAAAAGTGCGCCTTGAGTCTGAGTTCTGAAGGATGCCTCCGCTTAAAGTTCGCTTATACTTTCCGGAAGCGAGTTCCTGGCCATTGGTGCCGCGTCATATTTACTTAGTCATCACATCTATTGCTGCCAGCTTTGGTGGTTGCACACCACAAATACAATAATGACAGTACACACAATGAAAGTACTTTAAAAGTCATATTCAAAGACACCTATCAATTACAATAATGGCAGTCAACATAGTGAAAGTAGTTTCAAAGTCATCACAAAGATGGTGTTTTGTCTATGGGCTTTTAGTCACGTGACGTATCAGAAAATGGCGGACGATGTCAAACGTCAGACTTTATTGAAGACAATAGACAGAGGTTAAGAACCAGGATGTGTTCACCTAGAATCATATATGGTTCTCAATGAACTCCAGGTCAGGTTTCTGCGGAATTGAAGAAACGGCAGGTGTAGTATCTGAGGCATATTTTTTGATTGGTTAACCTGAATATTTGTTGTTATTGGATAATGAGCCTAATACTACCGAAACTTGCATCTTAAGGTTTTAAAGGCGGATCAACTTAAAATTAATCTAAGATTCATAAAAAAAAATATCCGTGTCAAAAATTGTTTAATTTAGGTGGTATAACAATAACTCTTCTTTTGTCGCTATTATCATTCCATGCTTAAGTGGATTATATTTTATCGTGTAACACAAGTATGTCTAGATAACTATGTGAGTACACTATAGTTTTAATTTTGAAAAAGTAGGAAGTATTACATGACTTACGTTTTAGATTTAATGTACGTTCAAGTTATAGTAGTTTTATGAGACGCTAAGCAAAAAAAAAACGTTTATCCCCTTAACACCTACTCGTACGTGCTCGTGATAACTACACACGAAATGTTTGACTGGTTCGGTTAAGTTATTGAATCGTGGAGAAGCAAGGCTCTCAACAGGTATTCTACTGTATGCATTTATTTACAAAAAAATCAATACGCCAATGTTGTATTATTCCAGGTAACTTGTGGCAGGTGTCTTGGGAGTCGTGGTAACCCTGAAGCGTCAGCCCGCGCATATTACATTGCTACTATAAACATTTCTGCTACAGACTCTGAAGCAAGCAGCTAACAGTTCTGGCCCGCGAGAGCTGTCGATAAACTTTTATTATTTCAGTTCTTTACTCTTTGGAATGCATCGACAAACGAGAAAGTATGGAAAATGTAGAAAAAGTTGATGGCGGTCTTGTTGGTAACACAATATAAGAAAAGAAAGAACATAAAGGTTCTGCCAGTGTACGAATGTTTTCATAAATTTCATTAACTCATTATTTCTTCTCCTTTATTATGCTAAATTTATAATTGATTATGAGTATTTAAACCACATTTTGAGAACAAAAACACGATGAAAGCATCTTATATATCGTATTATATTTGTAAATTTTTCACTTAGGTCGTATTTGAATGTAAAATGCATACATATTTATTTCATTTTCCTCATAGTATTTTCGGGTTATTTATTTATAATTTTTTACAATGACCGATCAGCATGTTATTAAATTTCACATGAAGGTAACTTCAATTACAAGTTTGAAGTAAAGAAAGAGAAATATTAGTCATTTTCTTTATAGGTACTTTATTAAATTTTTGCGTGAGAAATGTAAATGAAATTAACTTTTTATATTTTAGATTTACGCGATATCTTCATAATAAAATAAAATAGAAACATCCTATAAATATGAAAATCAAGGTTTGTTGAAAAGTAGAGTTTTGTGTTAATTTTTTTCTAAGAATTAAACCAACGATATTGTCCTTTAGTGAGCATTATATACTAATATATAACCATAGTTGGGTTATATAATATTTAAAAATAGTATGATAATTACCTTACTATTATTAAAATAACGAAGGTGAAAATACAACTGAATACATTTATCAATAGATGCAACACGCTTTGTTATAGAAAGTATTCGGACGGTAACTTAAAAACATTGCAACATAGACTTAAAACTGGTACTTAATAAAAAAGGCAAATTAAAATACTATGGTAAATATTTTTCGCACTTCTTTTTAATGTACAACCATACAAGAAAAATGCGTTTTTTTTTTTCAGAATATATTTACGTAAAACAATAAACATTTAATACATTTCCCAGCAGGTATTCTCAGTGCTAAGTTACACCCCAACCACAGTACCTTATATTTTATAAGGAGCGCTGAAACACTTTTCACGTTTTACTTTCACCTCACTTCCTCGAAATCACTTTACATTCATAAATATTGAAGGCGATTGTTGATTTTGTTCCTTTTCTGTGTGTTCCCATAAAAATGTCAACGTGTTCTCGGTCCATTTAACACAACACCCGCTTCCTGCCCGAGAGGTCGGCCATTGCACCGAGACCAACTCTCAACTGTCACTAGCATCGGTTAACTTTTCGCGGACCCTTTTAGATTGCGAAAAAATGAGACCCTTTCAAAGGATTTCCACTGAAAGTTTTCTCTTCATACATACGTGTTATTTTTTTAAATAAATTAAATAATATTTGCTTTCACGTGTATTGTTTAAAGCTTTTATCCTTAATAAATGAATAAAAAACACTGTGTTTTGACATCACTTATTTTGTTTTAAAACTACGTTATTAAACAAATACTGTTTGTTTAGCATTCAAATTAAGGTACGTAAAAGGAATAATTACTTTTATAGAATTATACTCGAACAGATAAACTAACAGTAAGCTGTATGTATTAAGATTCGATCGAATATATTTTTCACTAATATTATTAGTTTTAGTTTACCCTCCAGGTCAAAGAAATGTTATATAGGATCATGTTTGCTGTGGGTTTGTGTATGTGTATTAGCTATTTAATAACACGTAAGCATCTACCTTAAAAAATGTTTTTTTAGCAATTAGCTCTTAAAGATTTTCGAAAGCGTAGAGTGTTGTATAAAAAGATAGCTCATAAAAAAGGTTGTAATACCATTAGGTTATCAAATGACAACACTTGGTGAAACTGCATTATTATAACTTTAAATTAATTTTGCTTAAAAATTAACCAATTAAAATGATTTATTTTTGATTCAAATTTATTTTAAACGATTACATGCTTCGGCCTTCCTGGAGACAATCTTCAATAATGTTGAAGACCATCTTCAATATTAAATAAGTAAAATTAATTTAAAAGTAAAGGTTGTAATACATTATTTTTTTTATCTCAAGTAATTAAATATGTTATCGAATTCATTATTCTTGGAATAAATTATTTAACAAGACTTTCCAAGCCGATACCTCTCATCATACATTTATTATTTAATAATTTGCTCTAGCAACTACATCGCTTACTTAGCTTTCAAAGATAGAATTATTACTTCTAGGAAATCAAAAACAATTAGTAATGGGGGTCTTACGAGTATTCTACAATTATTTTAACATTACAGTAACCCTTTCATTACGGCTCCGTGGAAAACAAATTATACTGTCAATTATAAAACTAGTATTTGAAGCATTCTTGTATTCTTTAGCTATCAGATGATGCATAAAAAACTATTCTAAGATTGTAGCAAAACGATATATCACGGCTACCGATATCAACGGTAGGGGAATCTTACACGGCATCAATCGGATACGATGCGAACAGGTTAAAAGGTACACTCATTATATAGCATCACTTACTAAATAAAGTACACGTTATATTTTACTGTCATTATTTATACTAGGAAAATAAAGATTGCTTGATTTTTCAATAAATTAGTAAGAAATAAATAAATTATATGCTTTGCATGCTTTTTAACCCTTTCATTACGGCTCGGTGGAATACAGATTATATTGTCAATTATAAAACTAGTATTTGAAGAATAAATTTACTTATTTGGTCTATTTTCATATACCACATTAGTTCTTGTATCCTTTAGCTATCAGATTATGCATAAAAAACAATTCTAAGAAAATAGCAAAACGATATATCACGGCTACTGATGTCAACGGTAGGAGAATCTTACACACTAAATATCGGGTACCGATGCAAGCAGGTTAAATGATTATTAATAATTTTCTTATAACGGTATAATAAAGATTTTTTCAATGTCAACTTACCTCTTATTATTTTATTTAATTCGAAGCTTATAATATATATAAGAAAATTACTTTTATAATAGTTATTATATAAAGTTTTTTTTATTTTTTTATTTAAACACATACAGGAGAATACCGACAGATGGTTATAGTAATTCTGAAGTCTCATCTGTGAAATTCTATGACGCTTACCATGGTGTATATGGATAAACGCTGCATGTGGAGTATTGATCCGCCAACGTCATAGAATACAGCCCGAGATTCACGCATCATCCTTTATTATTACAGAAATTTACTATGAATGGGTGGACTTCACGGGACGACTTTCGTCTACCACTAATTTTAATTAATAAGCTATGACTGACATTTTACGGATGATGGGTCAAATTCACACCAACCGGGGTATTTTAGAGCTCAGAAATCGATTAAAAATCCTTTTTTTTCAATCTCCGTCGGGGATCGAACCCACGACCTCTGGGTTGCAAAGCAAACGCTTTACCACTGAGCTATGACCGCCGGCAAGTGTATCTTCTGTAATACTAAAACAAAATTTTAAATAAGTTTATTGAAATTTGATAGTAGATTACATTAAACTTTATTTGGTGCGTGGGTTTCAGTAAAATACTAATGAGTTTCAGGCAAAGCTGTCTGAAACAATAGGTGTCTTGAATAACAATTAAAAGTTCGAAGAATTTTGCTATTAAGTAGAATAAATATTGACTTTAAAAGTGCTGACTCACTTAAAAATAATTTATAATTTTGAAATATATTTTATAAATTTTCCCCTACTTTCCTCACAACATCAGGATAATATATATAATATTTTACTCGCCTATTCTTTCATTTTTATTTACAAGAATTATTTTGATTAACCATCAGAATGCATCTAACAGTCTGCTTATAAGGATGTGCTTCGTGAAGACGCTGTTAATTTTATTTAATTAATCATCTCAATGGAATTATCAAATGGTATATTTACAATCACGTAATTTACAATTTACATGAACGTATGAAGTATCGATTTTTAACTCTGGTGTAAAAAAAAATGTCAATTGATTTGAAGTTCTGTCAAAATAAATGGTGTATTTCGACAGATTTATTAATAAGAATTTTGAAAGAGATCAAACGATTCCAACGATTTCGAAATTACCTCAACCAAACCAATAATAAATAATCAAAAAGTGGTGTTTTAAATATTAACTGCTATGAATTTCGCTTTCTTTCGACGATTAAAAAATAACTGTGCTTATAATTTGCTTGCCTTCTGGAAAGATTTCATCAAAAATATTTCACACAATATGTTTTTCTGTTTGATCAGTCATATACAACATAAGCCTATAATCTCCATGCGGAAGGCAGAGGATCGAAGAGGATGGAGACTCATGCGGGAAGTCTACGTTCAACAGTGGCCGGAGTCAGGTTGATAATGATGACAACATTGTCTTTTAAAAAACTTTGCATCGTAAGCTTAACAGACTGGATGCTTCGAGGCGAGATGTTTTGCCGCTAAGTGTCAGTATCGCGTTACATCTGCATGCTCTAAGGTTTTCCAGAATTCAACGTAGCCAGTCTCACTTAAGCGAGACATTCCCAGGTTTCACAAGGAAGGAGGTAGTTCCCGTCCTGAATAAGGGATGAGCGGGCTCCTTGGGTCGCAGCAGTGTCCGGACATTCGGATTACGGTCGTAGATCTGGCGTCTTGCCAACCGCCGAAATTGATTCTTACCGATCTTGGCCCCATCGCGGTGGAGTGTATCAATCTCTGCGGGACGCAAGTCTGAGCTTTTGAGGTTGCCGGGAACTATATATGCTACCAAGTGAACGTTCAGATGCATATATATGTCCTAGAACGAGGAATGGACAATGGCAGCGTTGACTTCAATGTTCTACATATGGAACGTTTTGTGAGATGAAATCTATGAGAGACTTATATATCGAGGCTTTCGGCACCAGCCTGCAAGGACTATATCATGCTGATGTTATTATACATATCATAATTCTAATTTACGGCTGTTAATCTTAGCGTTTCATAAGCAGCCAATGTAGTCGTATAATAGGATTTGAAAACAGATGCTTGCATAGAATACTTGCAATACGATAGTTTGACTTTATGAGAAATGCCAAGGTGAAGGAGCCGTCAAGACTATTTTCCATACTACAGTTGATCAACAGAAGAAGGTGGACCTGGCTGAAACATGTACTATGGAGGAGAGCATAAACTACAGCTGCTTTATTCAAGCTACAGAGTCTGCCCTTCGATGGAACGTGCGATCTTAATCCAAAAGTCACGCATTGTCTATTTTTTTTAATTCAAATTATACTGTCAATTATAAAACTAGTATTTGAAGCATAAATGTATAATACTTATCTGGTCTATTTTCATATATCACATTCGTTCTTGTATCCTTTAGCGTCCTATGTAGGCTAAATTATCACACACTTAATATATTATTTTATTTTTTGAAAGCTTAGAAAGATCTTTAGATTGTAAGTAGTAGTCATATTTATATACGTATAATTTTTTAACTTCAACAAAAATATTATCTTCTTGATACAACTATGGAATTTTGATCTGATGGAACTTAATTATGTTTATAAAATTCATCCACTATACAAATTACAGCACTGTCTTAATGCATTTCAGTATCAAGTCAGTGCATTTTTTACATTTAATATGAAGGAAAAGACTCACGCCAACTATGGATACTATGAATTTAAAATATATTTTTTTAAATTTAAAAATTGTCTATTTAACTTTCCAGGAATTTTTCTTGGCAACTATAAAGAATGATTTTATCTTCCTTATAGTAAAAATATCTACCTTAAGAAAACAATCAAACTTTGTGTAAGACACTACAAATGAAGTTGCAAAAAAAAGTAAATACTCTTCTGTAGTCTGGACTCTCTCACCTTTGTAAAGATACTAATTTTATCCTACAGAAAGATGTACCAATTCTTATAAAATATTAATCTGGAAAAGAAAACTATATATTTTAGTTAATATATATTTTAATTTTTATGTGTGGTATGTTTTTTTAAATATTGTTCCACAATTTAAGCGGGACAATTTTATCACACATTCGTACGACGGGCATTTTTTCGGAACATAAAGCAGCTGATATATACTTGTACGTGGCGTTTCAAACTTTGTTTTTACCCCTCCGGTATTTATTGCGTTTATTCCAACCGTTATTATATGTTTTTGACCAAACATTATTTTATTTGAAGCATATTCACGCAGCGCTGGATAAATGCTTATAAGCTTTTCATTTGAGAAAAAAATAGAAATTTAATAAACCCACGTCAAAAAAGTACTTACCCAGTATTCACCTATATAAAAACTACTCTTATGCCTGAATATATTATTTTTTGTAGTTGTAATGTCGTTGGTATATTTTATTCAAAATAAAAACGGCAATTCCATTGCTGAATAATTATTTTTTAAATATATTTTTTATAATTTTCATAAATATCCCTTTGATGGAAAAAATAAACGACACACACGAGAATTCGTACTAAAAACATTGTACACTACTTAGTGTAGTATCTGTATTTGAATAATACAAATATTTATAGGCTATATATATATAAAAGGCATTACAAAATGACAAAATATGCGTGTTCAATTAGCGAATGAAAATAAGAGACGAAAGATCGCATATCGAGGTTTTCATCAACAGCCTGCAAGTGCTATATCATGCTTATATCATTATGAATAAATTAAATGTTACAACCTTGCAAATACTCGTACACAGGATTAATAATTAAATATAAGTAATACATATTCATCATTGAATACAAGCGATTTTATTGATTTCATCAGGCAGCGTAAGTAGATGAATTGTCATCGCGTTGACCAATAAGAACCGAACTTGGTGTACGAAGTCTATGGTTCAAATATTCATATCTGCTGTTTAATTTTCTCCCACCAATTGATGAGAGAAATTTTATTTATATATAAAGCATTCTTATTGAGATGCATTGAAAATATTACATAGAAACTAAGTATCCACTCATTCTGCCTTCATTACTTTTTTACATGTTATCGATAAATACGTATTATATGTTGGAAACTGATGAATGTTTTATTGAAGGCAAAACCACGGTATTTAAGCAAATAAATAAAAAATGCTTAGTGTAATGTAAAAAGAAAGTAGGATTTTTTATCTTTTAATCAATCAATATTATTTCATATAAGTTGTTGAATATTAGTTTTGTCTTTATTGGTTTATGAAATTTATACTCTGCTTCTATACAGTTTGAAAGGCTTTGATCTGGCATGCGTCGCGCTGCAAGCGCCGATGCACGCGCAGAGCGAAATTGCAATTTTCCATTGAGCTTTCATAATGCGGTTTTTTGCTGAAACTTTCCTGCGAGACAAATGGAAAATTTTATTATTGTCCTTTCCGCGATAAACGAGCCCGGAGCGCGCTTTGTCCTCGCGACGAGCGGCTCTTTATAATAAACAATTTTTGCGAGAGTTTTGGTTAGGAATCCAATACACGCTCGCCGCGGGCCCGGGGGGCGCAACGGGCAAGCGGTCCGCTAAAAAAATAAACGGGTGCTTTACATTTTTTTAATCCAATCGCGGAGCTTAAAGCTCTGGGCAGATTTACGTTTGGCCGTTCGATTGTAAGGAGATTAAATTTTGGCTTTCCGCCGGGAGAACGCGCAAAACAACGTCGCCGTATACAACCTTATAAAATATTATGTTTCAGCGATTCATCGAAGAGAACTCAAATGTGTAAAAAAATGTGTACTAAATACTACATCAAATATTATTTTGTACGTCTTAGATGGATTTTGAGTTTATTCGTGTGTGGCAAATTTACTGCTTTCTCCCAAATTTAGTTCATTTAAATTTAATTTAATTAATATTTTAGCCAATCAATAAGTATATTTTGTTTACAATATAAAAAAAAAATTAAAAACGTTAATATGTCACGTTTTTTATGTTTTTTATATTAAATAGTTAATGGTTTACGATGAATCATATGTTTTACGTTTTTCAAGAGTCCCTAAAAAACATAAATAAATGACATTGTATTATAGGACAAATGCTCAAATACGTAATTATAAATGTATCAATTAAAATAATAAAAGTACGTTTTCTTTCTTTGATTATCCATTTCATCTGTTACATATGGTCATCACATATTGCCTCCATTAAGTTTAGTTCTGCCAGTTACAGTACTTATATAATTTTGTTGTTATATGTGTTTTTGCATACAAAATATAATGTTGGAAAAAAATAATTTCATTAAATATTCTTCATTGTACTAACGATCGTTTTGCGTTGTAAAAATAAAAAATAAAAACTGCTTTCGGAAATCAAGTCACGCCACCGTCCACCGGGCCCCACAAAACAATATCGTTTCAACGATATCGTCGATACTTTTACTGAAAGCTGAGATGTCGTCCCGTCTTCACATCCGGAGCCATTCCGAGGAGATTTTTATGACCATAGGGAGGAGGAGCTTTTCCTCTTACTTCCTCAACCACCTGCTTGGAGTTTGCCTCCACCTTTCAGCGTCCATTTAAGCTCACCGCTTCAGGAGTCCGTTCAGTTTCGTTTCAGCTTAACGTAAATGGCGGCTTCTGTCAGTGATCAATTTAGATACGTTTATATAAAACATTCCATATTCAAAAAAATCAGTAAACATATGTTTTGTATTCTTTTTTAGAATCACAATCAAATATATAATTGTTGACTAAGCAATGATTTTTTTCTTTGAGGTTTTTTATTGACAAATAACCAAAATATTTTATTCAATATTTTTAGCATTGTTTTTGAGATCCAATGTAAAAAATAAATATTTCTTATTTACCTTCTTATTAAATGTATCACCTTTGTTTATGAGACTGTAGTTTCGACTAACGGGTAGCCTTTTCAATCCATCACTGTCAAGAGTCAACTTTTTACTCTTTCGACTGTCTCTTTCAACTGGCGTTCTTTCTTGACAGTGACGGATCGAAGAATACTCAACGTAAAAACAAGGTAAATAAACAAACATTGATTAAAATAATTTAGTTTTTAAACATTATGAATAATTTATTGTTCAAAACGGTTTATTCAAAAATTTGTGGCATTAATTTTTATATCAATTTAAATATTTGCAGTAATGAAAAACCCATCACATTAAGAAATTTGTATACATAGAAATGTTATTAAAAAAAATCATCTACTATTTATACTGATTGCTTAAAACATGACAATGAAAGTTCTAAGAGTACTTGAGTCTATTGTCTCCTTTCTATTTATGAACAACTGTTTTTTACCGGTAACCATGTTAAGACCACTTTTTTTTTATTACAAAAATGTATTTCATGAAGAAAGAAAAGTGCATTTTTTTCTTTATATAACAGTAAAATTTCAATAATTTTTTTTGTCGCTGGGTGGAGACCTGCAGACCGCCTCACACCTACGATGCTGCTCCATGTGCCCAACAAGTTGCACATCTCAGGACCTAATGCTGGGCAACACACGAGCTATCGATGTTGCCAGATATTGGGAAAAAATAATTTGACGTCGCTGACACGAAGAAGAAGAAGATTTCAATAATAATTACTATAATTATAATTAAGATTTTTTAGCCTTGATATCCTTTTTCGAAAAAAGTTTATTAGATTATTGCATTGTTCTTTCTCTTGATCTTCGTATGGTAGAAAATAAGTCATAATAAAGACAAATTATTGGTTATATGTTACGTCATTTCCCGTGCTTTGAGTTGAAGGTTTTCACCGGAAGCATGAATAACTTTACAAAATTGCATGTTTGCGTAACTGTTAATTGTTAAAGTGAGTTTCCTGCAAAATAAACGTGAATGGGTTTTAATGCCTATTCATGCTTCATTTCAACTGGTAATGCAGTCAGTTGTTTCAAATTATTTTCTGTAACTTGAAAAAAGCTTTGCGGCAAAATTTTCTCAAATTAATTATTATTGCTCAAAATTATATTAACTAATCAAATTACAAAATATAGTCTACAACGAGGATCATTTTTTTTTTTGTTATATATTATGATGCAAGTGTTCAAAGGTTTTATAAGTTGCCACTCTCAAAAATGATGGGCTTGAGTGCTGCAAGCAACAAACAATACATCCCCCATGTCATTACGTGATACTTACCTTGATTGTCTAATAACTTACTAGGCACAATATGTAGGCTTACAAATATTCTTTTTGAACTTTAATTTTCCTACATTATTGTTAAATTATAAAACCTAGAATTGTGTATGTAAAAGAAACAGTCTTAAATAAAAAATTCGAATATGAATTTTAGGTAATATATATATAATCATGTAATAAGACATTATGCCACTATACTAAATAAGCCACTATACCAAGCCGTGAAATCCTAAGAAATTATATAATAAGACAACAATTTACTAAATATTTGTACATCACAGTTAAATATTGTACAACAACTGATGCACAAAATTTCAAATTGAGATTCAAACTACGATCGGTTTATATTTCTCCAATTTATTGATGAGAGAAATGTCATATGATAAAGCGTTTGCTGCGTGTGTAGTTTTGTAATAAATATATGAATCTTAAGAGCTTTATAAATTATAAGAATATTGAAGATTACTCTACAACCATAAAAAAACGCTTAAGAAATATTTTTATTATCTCTTCCATCTATTGTAATTTTGTAAAAAGCATGTAATAGTGATTTTTCAATTCAGGACAAATTCATAACCAATTCTTGGTATTCCTCGTGAAGTGGAAGTAAAGAATACAATGCAAAGTTGTTATCCCAGGGCACCGTTATAATTTTCTTCTACCCTGCGATAGCAGCAAAAGATCCAGAAAAGAAGGGAAAGGGCAAACTATTCACGCTTGGAGGTGTACATTGTACGAGGGGGTGCCATTATTATTGTATCACACGGGGTACAATAATTTTATTAAGGCCCGCTTTCATAAAATACGTATTTTAGGACTTTCTACAGAAAAAAGGTGACAATCGTGCTATGTTTGTGTTATATAATAGCACGGGAGTATGAGCGAAAAAAAGGAATTTTACCTTTTGCGCTGTCTACATGTACTTATGCTGAATATATTACTATACGTTATCCTGGATACATATTTTACGTCATTATTTTTTTTCATATATAAATTTTTTCATATTTATATGTTAATGTAACCTTGCAAAGCTTTACGTAAATTGCCTATAGGCGGCGTGAAATAAATTATTTTCATATAATTTAATACTGCACGGTGTTACCTTTTGAAGATGTCTGCTACATACGTACTTGTTTTGATTAATCATTTTTCATGCAATAATTCATTTTCATGATTGTCACGAACTACCTCCATAAAGCTGTGTCAGCAGCCATGGTTTAGAGAACTTATCAAGCCTTCAGAAATAAGCGCGCGTGGAGAGACACTCAGATCAGCTAGAGCAAATAGAAGCACCCTGCAGCTGACGGGAGGTAGTCCTTGCACGGTCTTTGGTAATCGTGCTTTCAGTTACGTGGCACCAATGGCCTGGAACTCGCTACCGGAAAGCATAAGACAGTTTAAAGCGGAGGCATCCTTCAGAAGTAGACTCAAGACCCACCTTTTTACTCAAAGAGGCAAAGAAGGTCTCTTTGGAATGATCATTTGGTCATAAAATATCGCTATACAAATATTAATATAATAAAAATGGTTTTGTCTCATCATATCTCTGCCCTGTCCCTCGAAGCTCCACCGAGTACAAACCATATAATTTTCGACAGCCATTCAGGATGGCGAGAGATGAAGGGCATTGCAGAAAAGACAGTTCTTGATTATGCTCTCCTGCAGCAACCGAAGTACAAGTTCCAGCCAGGTCAACCTTTGTGTCTTAACCGGTTGTCATATAAAGGCTGCTTTGTTTACTCCTTCACCTCATCATTCCTCACAAAGTCAAATAATTGCACCATTACTATTTTCCACAGGCACCTGTTTTCATTAAACAGCTGTTTTTTTTTTGTGAGATGCTAAGATACCCAGACCTCTGAAAAATGGGGACGATACAGGCACTGTATAACTGGCATTTTGTTTTGATCGAGTAGAGCTGCAACTCCTAGATAGTTAACGGAAAAATAAGAGGCCCTTCAGCGTACCCACAAAATGGAAAGCTGGATCGTATTACTAATATTATTTGGAATTAATTTGATATATTTTTATATTTTCTGAAAAATTGAATAATAATAAAGAAGAATACATTTACATGTAAATATATTTACTTTAATGGAATACTATTTATGTGCTGCATATTTTTTACTTTTTGCACCGAGTACGCAACACTAAAGGGAAAAGTCTTTAAAGCATTTTCAGGCACTAGAGAGCTGTCTACTAAATCACTTGGCTTGGAATACCAACCTTTCAGTTGACGCGTGAAAATTGCACTTTAATAAAAATAACATCATATATTTAATACATTGACTACAAACAGTTTGAGTCTAAAAGGCATCTCGATTAAAAATGGTTTTATTTTTTAACGAAAAACCTTTACTTTAGACTTATCAACTATATTCTTTGGAGCTAAACGTTTCGCTTTCTTACGAGGATAAAAGGTATTATTATGTATCTACTACATTAAGCGGGACACAAATTAATTTACTCGTATTAAAATTTATTTTTTGGATTCTGATCCGTTTCACTACAATTAAGAATCATTTATCAATGTTATTTTCATTTCTTGCATTGCTTTGAGTTCTATTTCAAAATAATAAAGAGATATATACTTTTTACCTTGCTTTAACGTGAATTAAGATGACAATTGTTTATTGACATTAAAACGATAGCTTCTTCAGGTCTTCACATGCATACAAAGTATGTTAAATCCTGTGAAGAACGAAACCGCAGTCTTCAAGTATTTGAATAAATAGTTTTTCGACGTGATCCAGTTAAGTAAATGATTTAGAAAAAGAAGAAGCATTTGAAGACGAAGAGAGAAAAATATGAATGTTATTATGTATGGCAGAATACTACAGATAATAATGCTTTCCATTTTTACGGGTATCTAAATACCTCTTACTGATTGTTGATCCGCTTACGTCATTAGACCATTGGCTTCATTAAAGAATCATCGACCTCCTGTATGGTAAGCAAACGCTTTAATATTCGCCCAAATAATTTGAAAAAATAATAAAGTGACACTATTTAAGTGTGACTATAGCATTAAGCTCGAAAAACAATTTATAAATATCCTTTGAAAGAGATACATAAATATTTTTTTTATGTCAATATTATGATTAAATAAATATCGCAAAAATTATATGGATTTAATTGACCGCTTCATAACCTTTTGCATTATTATTTGACTTTAACGAAATATTTGCTCTTTTTTTAATAAAGCAACAAATCAAAACATCCGGATCAGATGCCGCAAAAACACAGCGATACGAATCCTTATCACAGGGCAAATAAAAAAGGGTAAAAATTAATGAATTGGGAGTACTTCCTGTGTATGTGCGTCGGTCAGATAACAAACGCGAATCCTTTTCGATTGTTTGTTTTTTATTCAGCGGAATATTTGCTGAAGTGGTTCAAGCACTTGATTGTGGAGCAAGAGTCTTGGTTTAAAATTATGGTAAAAAAAAACTCTCAAAAGTCCAAAATCTTCAACAATGTCTTATTGCTTTTAATAGTAAACGCAAGCAGAATATCCTATATTATATATTAGAATATAATCCTTTGAAACCAGTTGACTCTACTGATACACAGCCAGTGAGGTTGGACGCAGTCATATTATAAAACAATATGAGTTCTCTTATGTGTGTTTCTTGTTGATACAATTATTATACAGGTATGAAGTAGAAATAACACGACATGTAAGTCTTTAAAAATATAATATCGTCATTTAGAACAGAATTTCAAAAAAAATGTAGTAAATACGAGACATTTTCAGTCAATTGAATGCCAAAAATAATCATATTTTTTATTGTTTTTCATATCAAACACTGTTCTCATTTGATCATCAATGTTAACATTTTAAAAGTAACATTGCTAGTGGACTGTGTTTGAACGGGTCTTCGTAAAGAATTCAAAGTTGTTTTTTGGGTTGAGAGTGTCAACCAAAAAACGAATTGTCTCAACTTGAGACGCCTCTTAGGTCTTTTGGAGACTTTTAATTCTGGATTTAAGAGATACAAGCAAATCATAAAAACGCTTTTAAAGTAAAGTGCAATAAAAATATCTCTCCATGATAAATTGCAGACAGATAGCCACATGTTTATAAAAAAAATTAGAATTTTATCTTAGTCATAATAAATAAACATTCTCGGGCATTTCTCGGGGCATTGTCCTTATCGGGGCGGCAAAATTGCACGCCGTGAGAATATCAATTCTCATCTGAACATTGTCTAGCATTGAAGTGGAATGTAATAGACATAGACTATAGAGAGTCAAGTATTGCGAGAAAAGAAGATAATGGACTGTTTATAACTTCAATCACGCCAGAAGACAATATAATATCTTTGACGATGCGTTCGATCAGATAATTTTCAATAATTTTTCTGATAAATAATAACACATTTAAGTCTTACCTGCAATCATACGCTTAAACTGGAACACTGGCGTAATATTGGTTCTTCTTGTCTTTTCTATCATTATAACCACGACCATTGTTTCTTTTGAAATAATATTTATTTCTGCGTTTGGACGCAAAAATAAATATTAAATTAGGTCACAATCACAACCAAAAACTTGTCATACACATGCCAAAAATCCATACACGGTTAATGTGTGTCGATCAAAAACTGTTTGAAAAAAGTTTCCGAAATTCCTTCCAAAATGACACCGGTAAGCTCTGGAATGCTCTTCTAGCGACTTTGTGTCCTTTAAACAATCTGGATCTCTTCAAGAAACAGATAAATATACACCTACACACAAAAACAACCCACATGCAGCGTCCAGCCACTTTGGTTAAACGCCATTGAGTGCACTGGACTCGAGCAATTGTGCTCTCTTTGATGCGATTACTACGATTGATAAGTCCATTAATTTTATTTAAGCAATTGTGGCTTCTCTACAGAAGTACTTATGAAAAAGAATTCATAATATTTTTTATAATATTGTTATTTCAATTTATAGTTTGACTTGCATATAGCAGTATGGATGCGGAAGGCGGAGGATCGAAGAGGATGGAGACTCATGCGGGAGGCTTACGTTCAACAGTGGACGGACACAGGCTGATGATGATGATAGCAGTATCTGGCTAGCATGCGACTATTTTCACTATAAAGTAAAACTCCGTTCAGTTCATCTGGCATTTTCAAACAGCGTTAATCTTTTCCTGAAGGTTACTTTAGTTTCCAGACTTGAAGTTGTGCAGCTTCCCTGCTCCTGTCTCTAGTCTGGTTTCCTCTTGGCTGGTGCTGCTGCAGATATCGTCTCCTTCCCTGGGGAGACGAGATTAACTTTGTCTTAATTAGTGAGGAGCAAGATAACGCCATAAATCAGTACGTCTCGAGGAATCCAATCTAAAGCAAACCGATCGTTGAATTTCAATCCGCCAATGGATTACATAATTTTTATACATTATAATGCACATTAAAAAGTGTACTTAACCTCAGTAATAAATAAATATAAAAATATGGATTTTTAAATATTTATTAGAATATTATTTTATTATTTAATTATTCTTATCTACTTTTATAGATCATTGACTATATTACAATATTATTAGTAATTAAATATACACATACTATACATCAAAAATTCTTTACACGCATCAATTCACTCAGAAAAAAATCGGCAGAAGCGGGATTCGAACCAGCGAGCTTTGGAACTAACCGTTGCCCTATGTTCAGTACCCTATACTAGAGCTCCGCAACCTTTTCTCATCTACGGCACACCAAAGTACTTCTATGGATTCTACGGCACACCAAAGTTCTCACCTTGAATACCGCGGCACACCAAAAGCCAAAAATAGATATTAATTGGATCAATTTCACTTTTTTTAAATTCATTTAGAACTTAATAAAGCAAGTACCTCGTTGTACGTCAACATAAATAGGCGAAAGGCGCTGGGAGCTTGAGCACCGTTGTAAAATTATTTATTTATAATATTGCCTTATTTGATCGCGGCACACCTGTATCGGCTTACGGCACACCAGTGTGCCACGGCACACCGGTTGCGGAGCACTGCCCTATACCACTTGGCTATCTCCTGCACGAACTGCTGCGTTGAATAAGTTGCATTTATAGCATTAATATTAAGCTTGTGAATAAATGCTGACTGATTGAATAATAATAAAAAAAGACATCTATCGATATACGATGGTAACATTGGTAACAATGCTATAAATGCAACTTATTCGACGCATCAGTTTGTGCAGGAGATAGCCGAGTGGTATAGGGTACTGAACATAGGGCAACGGTTGGTTCCAAAGCTCGCTGGTTCGAATCTCGCTTTTGCCGATTTTTTTCTGAGTGAATCAATGCGTGCAAAGAATTTTCGATGTAAAGTATGTGTATATTTAATTACTAAATATAAAAATATATATATATATAATTAAAGTGCCCGTTTTTTCTATTATAAGAGATAAAAACTATGACTAACGACTATACCATGTGTTACGGACGGCTGATGACTAACAAAACATTAATAAAATACTGATAAAGCACTGATAAAATATTTAGCTTCATTTGCCCTTATTTAGCTTCATTTGACTCTACTTAGCTTCATTTGACTCTGTTTAGCTTCATTTGACCTTATTTAGTTTCATTTGACTCTGTTAGCTTTATTTGACCTTATTTAGTTTCATATACATCTGTTACGTCAATATTGTTTATAATGTTATTTATTATTATATTCTCCGATATAAATATTATGACGTTCCGCGAGGTGCATTGCGCTTTCGTAATTGGTGTTTCGGCTCTCTCACTGGCAAAGAGTGAGAAAGCCGACACGCCCCCTTGGCGATAATTAGTATAAGTAGAGCTGTCCTGCTCTTGCGGACAGCCACGCTACTCATCTAAACTCCCGCGAAAAACAAGACAACAGCTGCGAGGTTTGCGCACGACCCCCTCTTGAACGAAGTGGTATAAATACCGAGGTGCGACTCGGAATAAACAGTCACTTGAAAATACTTGCGAGTTTTACTATCTCCCTCCCTGGGCCTCTGGACTTCACGGCGCCCCCGGCCTACTGCTCTACACGGACTACCACTTGGACGTAGAACTGGAAGCTGCCAAACATCACAGCCCAGGAAGCCGACCGGGACACAGCTGCCTTACAACCAGCTGAAGGAAGATGGATTTCGAAGGCGAGGACCGCAGTCGTAAGTAGAGCGAGTTACCAGTCGAGGTCGACTGGTCGTCTACACCATTATAAAACTGTGCTTCTTGTCTTCTTCTTTGAGCGCAGTAACATACTTGGATAGGTGACCGCCTGGCAATAGTGAGTGTAAGTGGTGGGGTCTAGTTGCCTCAAAAAATCAAATCGCTAAGCCTCAAACTAGTTAGGCTTATCATCTGCGATGCCAGAACAAGTCTCAAGTCGACAAACTGACGTCAAAGTGACGCAAAAAATGTCATTTCTTTTCGAAATACAAATTAAAAAAATTATCAATTAAAAATATTTAGTTTTGATTCACAATTCGCAATAAATTGTGAATCATAACTAAATATTTTTGATTTATTATTTTTTTAATTAAAATAAATTTTAAATTATAATTATGCAGATTCACCAAGTATTGTCAGTTGATAACCTAAATGTTATTATATATTCGTTTGGAGTTGTCGAGACTGTCAATAAATAATACTAAGATAAAATAGTCTACCACAAGTATACTGTTAATTATAGTGTGTACTTTATCCTAGTACTGTGAAACAGGGATTAAGTTTAAGAATTAACGCTTTTATATATTTACACATTTTTGAGACCTCAAATAAAAGACTTAAATATTAAATGGCTTAAATACGACTTTTCAATTTATCTTTTCTTCTTTTATGTTTGCTTCTATTTCAAGATTAAAGTAACAAATACATTAAATATTTATATGTATTATATACCTTATTTGTAGCTCCTTTGATTACATTCTGGGTAACGTTGTCACCGACTCATCAAAAATGAGGAGGCTTGAAGAAAGATCAATAGTCTGCGGCATTTCGAGAACGTGAATTTTAGGATATAAATAAAGAAAAGGATTCGTAAAAAATGTTTTTATTTAAATTACAAATTAACCTTAGCATAAGTAGTATTCATATATAGTATGTAGTTGTTTTATATATTTTGGTAATCAGTACATATTTTCTCTAATCTAACAAAGAAAGGAACCAAGTTTGATCATATGTAAAACACAGTTAAATCACTATGTAAACTTAACCGTACAATTCCTGTAATAAACAAATTCGATCACATAATTTTTATACAGAAGAGATAGATCATTTTGCTTTTAATTTATTTTTCTATATAATATAATGGTATAAATATGTTTTTTTATTACAAATAAAATATGTTGATAAACGAAACAATTTCACATAATATCTCAGATTTCTAAACCAAAGGATTTTTGTGTGGACCTAATACATAATAAACCAGAATAAGGATTAGATCCAAAGTGACCAAATGATGAAATATGCTAATCGTTATATCTGGTCTATTATAAAATGGAGGGAGCGGCAATAAAAGCTGACGGTTTTCGTGTTTTTTTTATTTACAACCGTCAGCTTTTTTTGCCACTCCCTGTATTAAGATTTTAAAGATTATTTTTCTTGCATATGACAGTAAAAAATGATTTATTTTCAAGATGTATTTTCATCACCACTTAAAAAAAGATTACAAATTGTGAATCAATTAAAAATATCATAATAAATAATTATATTTAATTACCTTTTTTTACATAGATCACGTTGGATATGTCCTCTGTCTAAGAGACTGCAGTTTCTAATAACTAGTTGTCTTCCTCAATCCATTACTGTCAAGAAGCAACTGAGCTCCATAATACTTTCTATAGTGGTCTGAGAGACACACCCCCTACCCCCTCTCCTACATAAATAAGATCGACCACTTACGAAAGTATTATGCAGTTCAGTTTTCTCTTGACAGTGGTGGATTGAAGCAGGCTAGTAGTAAAATATAAAAAAATATTGTGAAAAAAGTGAATGCTGAAAACATTTTAAAATTAAATATATTTTTATTCATTTAATATTTTGGAAATACTTTTTATGGCAAAATAAATACATCAAACGAATAATTAAAAATGTACTGTTAATAAACATGTAATTTTAAATAGTTTATTAAGATCTTTAATTATGAAATTACAAATACATTAAAGTTTTAAGGTTTTTTTTTTAAGACTGGAGATTATTCTCGAAGTGATAGATTACATTGTTATTTATACGATTTTTCGAAGAAGATATTCAAAGATGGAGTATGTTATTTTTCTACTATTTTATTTATGTATTACACTGATATTTCTTGAATCTGTACCCTTTTTTTTGCGGCCGGAGAGTTCCACTCCCATCTGCAGTATTTGGTACCTAAATAAAGAAAAAAAAAATTGTTATCAACAATATCACAAATAAAACTTAAATATTATAAAATATCTCTTTGGAGAAAAATAGATCATGGATTACGCTAAAATAAAATTTTATTTGAATTTACGAGCTTATTACAGAGATATTTATAATTCAAGAAATAAACGTCATCTGTGAGATTAACTAATGTTAAATATATCAAGTTATTTCACCTCATTTTAACATGGATCACGTTATGTTACCTTTATTTACGTTATAACTCGAGTGGTTGTTTATAAAGTCGTACTAAAACGTACATAGAATATGAAATTACGATCTACGTTACATTTAAATTTAATTCTATGCGATACATTTTAAAACAAAATGAACGATTATACTATGAAGTGTAATGCTAAAAAAATAAATTATAGATTTAAATGTATCAAAAAATGCCTTTGCACTAATAATTACAACCTTTTTTTTGTCTTTTCTACTGTGAATAAGAAATGATTTTTAATGAAGTGTTATAAAAAATCCGCGTTATGAGAAAGACTTTTGTTTAAGTTTTATTATAATTTTAATTGCTTCAGTTCTTTGAAATTACAAACTTAAAATAATAAAATTGCAAGAAAAATTTTTTTTTCAGAAAAAATTGACTATCTTGTGCTCACAAATAAACGAACATAGTTTTTCTCAATTATGATTTCTTGGTAGTCATTTTCACAAATGTATTTTTAAATAAAGTTAACTTGTGTTTCTTGAGAATATTTTTTAATGCATTTACGTGTTTTTCTACAAACGCGGCTTATAGTAAATAAATATATGAACACATTAAGTTTTAATCATTACTCATATTCACAATGAAATTAAATTACAAAATAATAGCTTCCAAAAGTAATTTTAAATATATTAGGGACATTTTTCAATAAATTGTCAATTGGATATGTAGATTGAATGATTAGGCTGACACTCCCGTAGCCTTGACCAGTTAGTCCTAAGGGCAGCTTAAAGTAACCAATGGCATGCGATGAGCAACATGCGGTAACCCATCCATTTTTGATACACGTCTAATGAAATTAAATAACAAAAAATTGTGCTGCAAATTACTAAACAATGTAAATACAATTAGGACATTTTTCAATGAGTTGTCAATTCTGACTTATGTAGATCGAATGATTAGGCTGACATTTCTTCTTGACCAGTTAGTCCTAAGGGGCAGCTAAACCCGCCATTGCGATGAGGGGTCCATTTTGTACACAAAGTCATCAACTAACGAAAAGCTTACAAATTACTAAACAATGCAATGGCTGTCGAAATATTGGATAGAAGAAATTCGCCACACACGGCTAAACCCAAAAGCCACAATATCAATGTCCAAAACAGTTACAATTATATTATTTAATTAAAGTATTATTATAGTAAAAGCTAATTAGTGGGTTGTGTGTAAGTGTTGTTTGTTATGAAATAAGCAACACATGCTGCATTCTAATTACATTAGTAGCATAATTAGATCCGCTATCGATTTATACGTGAGCTCAAAAGAACATAACTTGTTCTCCGAAGGCTCCTCTTTGACGCCCATCGCTGTGACCATTATCGACGTGCCACTCTAGCGATTAATTTCTCGAGCTGCCGGTCGGTGGGCGGAACCAATCGCCGCCTACCTCTCCAATCCGCCCACACCCGCCACCTTTTTGCCCACTTTCCGCCCACCTTACCGCCCAACTTGGGTAACGAGCCGGCCGCCTATGTTGTGATGAAAACTCAGCCCCGCCAACTTCAATATACGCAATTTATCATCGGCGTTAGTTTGAGAGAATCGCACGGCAGCCCGATGCAAAAACACGGTACTCGTGCACATGTAAATTCGAAAATGCATTTCGTACAGCATTTTTTTTTGCTAGTTGAATTTTTCGATTTATGACATGACATTTGAATGAACGGTTTTTTAGCTGAATTGCGCTTTTATACCTGAATGTCTGAAGATATAAATCTTATGTTTAATGACTTTTTTTATTTCATATTTTGTTTAAAAAAAACGAATGAAATTTATAATTCGTATATAATTTAATGTTTGTGCATCATTTTTCGTGCAATTTATAGAAAATTTAGTTTAACTCACATATTCAGTTTCATCATGATCGATAGCTATAACTCGTTTGTTTTTAATTTTGTCAGTTTTTTTCTGTATTAAAATTATCTGTACTGGACTTTACACGCCTCACACCTGCATTAGACCAGAGGACAGTAAAATCTCCTTGATGATTCGCTTATTCAAATTATGATCAGCTATCAACTGATAAGTCCAGTGGGAGTCCCCTCTGAACAATTATGCCCACTTCACAGAAATGCTAATAAGAAAAAACCCGTGAAAGACATTAGAATTGCATTCACGGGTTGTATCCGTCTATGTAAATTGGGATAAAAAAAATTACCACCATATAACGTTGATTTTTAGTTTGATAAATTAACATGAAAATTAACGTTGCCAAATCAGTATTTGCCATTTACGTCAAGTTGCTTATCTTAATATGAATGTGATTTCTAAGTAGGTATTCTTTCATATTCATATTATGTGCAGGAAATTACTGACATACACTGATGGAGTAATCTTCTTTATACATTCTTTGATGTTTTTTTTTTTCTTTATTTTAAGAATAAGTGAGCGTTGTACATGCAGTCTTGATTCATTCATATCAAAACACTTACAGTCTGGATTTTTTGTATTTTTTTTTGTACGAAGCCTTACTGCTATGAATGGGTAGTATTAACGAGAGAACTTTACATCAATCAATGAATTAATGTTATATACCTACACCATTTACTAACGTTTATAACTTATCAGGTATGCATCGTAGTGGCTAACAGCAAATTTAGCTCAATAACATAATTAATAATGAAAATAAAAACACGTGAGCAAGTAAGAACTACGTGACAAACTGCTCGAGTGAACAGCGTTATGTACTCAAAATTTTTACACGTCAAATTGTATGTTTTTTACGTTATATTAAAATTATTAACGTCGTCTTACACTGAAGCAGTTTCTGTCTTCACCGGAGTAAGTTTCCTAGTCGGTGTGCAGTCTAGCGCACTTGGGGGAATTTTCTTCGAAACAATTTTCGCAGCGGTGCATGTGTGACGTTTTATCAGTCATTAGAGGCACTTTATATTCAACAAGTTTCTCGGCGAAAATAATCGCTCAGCTCAGAAAGTATTTCAATCATGCCCAAGTAGTCAGCTTTCATGCTAATTATTATCACACAGGAACTTAATATGATTTATACTTGAAACTTATTTATTACTACGTGTCTTTTGAATATAGTATGCTTTATTTTTATTCACCCATTCTTAATTTATTAATTTTATTGACACCACAGAAATTTGAATTAGCCAATCACTTAGTAATCTATATAATAATCATATTTTTGATACAGATTTGAAGAGAATTGAGAAGTGAATATCATTAAATAATATAACATTTTTTTTTAACTGTTTTAATATGGAAGGGCATCTTAAAAACTAATTCATATTTCAACGTGTTATTTGACACATATGTCAGTGACAGTAGTGCCAACATTAAAATAAAAAAGGTAATCTGATTTGCCTATTCCGCGAACGAAAAAACACGGTAATTTTTGCTCAAAGTATTACATAAATCATTTAACACTTAATCAGATAAAATAATAAGCAAAGGTATATACTACTTAACTCATCGATATCTTATTTTTTGATTAAAAAAATATGACCTTAAATTGACTTTGGAAAGTGTGTTTATACACGTTGAAAACTGGCAAACTTTTCATTTAAAGTGAAGTCGAGGTCAACCAGTATATGAGTAAATAGTGTTCAAAGTGATACACAAAAATAAATTGTTAGGTTTTCACGGGCAGATTTGATATTGTGGTTTTTGGGTTTAGCCGTGTGTGGCGAATTTATTTCAACCAATATTTCGACCGCCATTGAAAAAATATATAATCTGAATGAACTAACTTAAGACCCGCCAGGCTAGTCAATTTCATAACCCTCTAATTTTTCGTACTCTCCATTCTTAACTCGTTTTATCTGTTCTGGAATATGGGAGCTTATTTTGGAATCCCAATAAATCGAAATACATTTTCATGCTCAAAAAAAATCATAAAAAATTTCTCCGACGTCTTTATTTTTATATTTACGGTAACTATCCATTCCATTTATTTAATTCCGAACATTACCCAACTCTTTTTCTTCTAGGGATGCTTTCTTTCCATTCGCTAGAGTCCCGGAGGAAAATTGCTGCACTCAAACATTCATTCCTTCTTCTTCGCGGTTCAATTCACAACCCTGGGATTCTTGAATGTTTTAACTTCTATGTTCCAGATAGGTACACCCGTGCTCGTAGCCATCCATTGTTTTTGATCCCAGTCGAGGCTTGTGGAGCTTCAAGCACTCAATTTCGTACAACGGCAATGTCACTCCTAAATGGCCTATCAGCACACCTCGATCCTTTTCTTACATCTTTTTCCTGTTTTGTCGATGGTATTGTTCTCCTTGATCTCTGTGATCTTTGACACGTGTCATCTTCTTATTCTTTTTGTGTTATTTTTATTTTTTATTTTCTTCTCTATTTTTGTATATTTATGTATACTTATTTTTCTAAATATCTGTAAAAAAAAATGTAATTTCGATTCTGTAAATAAATAAATAAAATAAATAAATAAAACTAAATACATTTTCAATCCTGAAGAAGACCCCTGCAATGGAGGTCGAAATATTGATTGAAGGAAGTTAGCCACACACAGCTTAACCCAAAAGCCACAATATCAAAGTGATACACGTATAAAATAACTATATTTATTTAAAATTGAGCTAGAGTGATGATAAAAATGAATAATTATAATACTAAAATTAAAACAAATGTATACATCTTTTTAAGTCTTGATCTCGTTTCTGTCAATATGATTTTTTTTCAATTTCTTTTGGTATTTTTTTGTTCACTGCAGAACAAGAGTATATGACTGATATTGATTTTCGCATCATCATTCTGTCATGTTTCATTATCGATATTTGTCTAAAGTCATATTTACCTAGGTATACAGGTATATTATATATGGCAAGAGAAAGTATATATGAAAGAAAGGGCAGCTTTAATATTCGAATAATAAACGTGACAAATTCAAAATTAATCGATAAAATTAATGAATAATTTTAGCGTTTACAATTATTTTAATGTAAACTTTGTTACGGTTATTGTTTTGCCTCCAGTATCGTGACTACTTTATTTTCCTTTCCCAGAAAATGAAGAAAAATATATGTCATAAATTTACAAAGATACAAATCGCTGGAGCAAAATATCATTTCAGGTGATATTAAAGAGTGTTTTTCGCGCGAAAAAATGTAAGCACATGGTTTCAGGTGACAGTGTTCATACATTATATACAATAGACAAGCAATGCTGCTAATATGCCATGTTTGACAAACGTAAATAAAATAAAAACAGAGCATGTGTCTCGTAATACAATAAATTTTACGCGAAATAAAACGAGATGAAAATATAAATCCAACCTGAAGTGTGTAGAGTATTTTTTTTTTGAATAGTCTACGAAAAATCATGGAATTGTTTTATTTTTCTTCTTCAACGTTACATGTAGAAAGAAAAATTAACGATCTACCAATCATGTTTTTTTCAACATTATAAATAAAAATAAAACTAGATGTGTGTGTAGACACATCTAATTTTATTTTTGTTTATAATTATAGATTTAACACAGGTTTCATGAGGCGTAAAAAATATTCATTCTCGAAATACTGTCAAAATACAAGTAATGACGCAGGTAGCCTATTTTAGAAGTATGTATATAAATTCATTAAAGTATCATCTGTGTAATTAGCAGTATTATCACAGTATTTAGAAAAATATATAGATTTTTACGCATTATCGAATTAACTAGTTTAGAAATCTACCGGATATGTGTTGATATCAGCTTGATATAGCTCCTTAAGGCCGATGCCGTAAAGCCTCAACAAGCGATCTTTTGTCTATTATTTTGGTTGGCTTGCGTGACATCTACATCGAATGTTTGCATACGCCAAAAATAATTGTTATGACAGTTGGCCTATTGCCGGTTGGTAGGACTGTCATATTGGCAGTTGGTACCGTGGAGATGTGAGATCGCGCCGCGGGCTGGCAGTTGAAGTTTGACTCGCGCCCGTCACAGTGCGCGCGTCCTGTGCGTTCGCTGTGGCGGGCGACGTTTGTGACAATAAACAACTAATGTGTGAAACAAGTGTTTATATTGTAAACCTGATCCTGCATCTTTCATCCAGTAAACCGATGTCCTAAATGGAAGAGGAGGATATCAGTGTTAACGATTAATAACTAAGGTGTATTTTTATTTAATCTATTTTACAAAATCCACCACAGATAAATAATCAATGATGGCTATTTTAACATTTTTCGTCATTAAACTTAGTCACCAAATTATATAATTATCGATAAGATAATTATATAGAAATCTACTATAGTGGAAAATAAATGATTTAGACATTTTATTTCCGTTTTAATAAAACATTCTATTTGACCCCTTTCACGTTATAAATATTTTGGTTTAAAATACTCTTAATAAAATATTTAATAAATGAACACCAAATAACGCACTTATTTAAATTTGTAATTAATTAACAAACATGAAATGCCTGTAAAATCTACAATAATTTCAAAGTAAGCAAATCATATAGCATGATGCAAAGTGTATTCAAAGCAGTGTAGGTTAAATTTCAATGAATGTAAAATACCTTGGAGAATATTTAACTTTTTTAATTGATGATCTATTCTCCTTTAATTTACATTAAACATGCATTCAAGTTATTATCAAATTAAAAACATACTACAATCACAAAAATATCTGTGTCTAATATGAATGAAATATGCTTGTTTAATGTTTTAAATATCTGAGAAGACATTAATAAATAAATTAAACACTAAAATGGATGTACCTGGAATTCATTGCTTTATAATTCATTTTTTTAACAATTAATTTTATGTTGAAACGGTGGATGGAATGAAAAAAAACTTTTACTGTTCAACCTAATAGCCGTGAATTCCAAATTAAATAGTATTCAGTAAATTCTACTAATTAACTTTCACCATACCTGATTTGGTTGAGGTAGGACCTTTGGCCGGTATGAAGGAGGAGGTTCAGCCACGGTAGTTGTTGGAGGAATTTGCCCACTGTCAAATGATCTGTCCCTCATTTGGATGCTGGCTGTGGGGAAATATTTCGGACTTGATTAGAAATAATTTAATTATCACTACTTGCTTTGCACTTGGAGTATTTCTAACAGATGGAGTGACCTCACTGATTTAAATAGCAATTCCAAAAGTATTCTTTAACTAGTTAAGAAGTCAATAACCATATATTATGCATTGATTAAAAGAATAAGAAAAGAGTTTATCAAAACTTATTGGTTAAAGAAGTCAAGCATATTAACTCTTCAATAATCATCTATTCCCTTGATTTTAAGTTTGTGTAACATGTTTATTGTATATACTCTTGCATATTTAAGCATGTTTTGAAATAAGTTGTGAAATATAAATTATCAACTCAATAATAACATTAAATAATACGCATATTCTGATTTTATGTTTTAATGTTTATTTTCACTATGATATCAGTATGAAAAATGGAGTCTGTATTTAAAAATGAAAATATTCTGTAAAAATGGCTAATTAAATATCTTATTTACTAACGTTGCATATTAAAAATCTGAATTAAACAATAATGGTAGGTATTAATATTTTAATTATAAATAATTGAGCTTGACACATAAAAGACACAAATCAAAATAATAAAGTAATGTACAACTCTTCAAGTTTTTCTACAATGAAAACTTATTTTGGGTGATAAAATATGCCACGTATACTGAACGTATGTCTTCAAGTTTTCGGGGTCCTGGTTTTTAAAAACAATATTTGTTCCCAGGTGGACCTAATAGAGTCAAGATCATTGCTATATTAGTAACTGACAAATTAATTAGCGGCAATCTGCGGAGACCATATTCAAATATGTGACGAATGTGGGATTTAAAAATGTCTTCATTAGTGCAGTTTCATTGATGGATCGGCAAACATATCCAGTCTAATAGTGATGATATACCTGGTTTAATTTTCACGACCATACAAGTATGATTATTATCTTAATATGGATGGAATGGACTTACTATCTGAGCTTGACTGCGTGCAGGAGTTTCTCCTGGTGGGAGAGCGAGCGCGGCTTCTACCCCGCTGGTAGTAGATACCGGCGAAGATTATCATGTTCAGCACCAATAAGAAGCAGCCTATACCAACTGTCACGCCAAGAGCTGCCGTATAACTGGTGAGCAAACAATACAAAGACTAAAGTTTCATGTATTTAGTAAAGCATACCTTCAATATTAAAGAATAAAAAACAGTTATTATTCATAGATTTTCAACGTAGGTACTAACTATCCTTGTGGGCGCTTAATACTTTCACTAGGGCAGGAAAATATACGGAGAATATAAGAGGCGTTAAGATTGCACAGTGAAAGCTGAGAAAGTACAAAATAAAGGCAAATATAAAAATGTGGGCTCTAGAAAAAAAAATCTCTAAAGTATACGGCAGATAAAATAATGTTGAGAACTTACACTCTAATTGATAATTATTTTTTGTTGCTGTATTAAATTAAAATCTTGCTCAAAAGTAATTTTTGAATCACTTAAATCTTAATTAGAAAACGTATGTACTTAGCGTACCACACGCTTATCTACATTGAATAAAAGTTATTAGGAAAGGTTTCAGCAAACATATTTTAGAAAACCTTCACAGATTCAATAATTTAAATATCGAAAGAGGAATACAAGTTTATAATGATCACACACTGTATCAGTTATTTGTGGTAAACCATCCAGAAAAATACAGCAATAAACAGTGTTTAGAAACAGAAATCTTCTAAATCAAACATGGCACTGGCCGGACTAGTCGAACCTCTCTCTCTGAAGAAAAAAGAACACTGTCTGATGACCGTCTCCCGTTAATTAATATAACATTAAGACTCAGTATTAAACATTGAATAATGTAAGTTTCAACGTAGTCAGTAACCCTACACTGCGAAAACCATAACAGTACAATGGTTTCTTCATGTTACGTTACAACTTAATGAAGTGAGAAACAAAACAAGGAAGCATCCATCTTACAGTGTGTTAATTAACAAGGATAGACCTGATTTGTTTAGATACCGTAGAAAACATATGATACAAATTCATTTTATCCAGACTCCTCTTAGAATATAGTCATAAATACACAATAACTCGAAATTGCTACAGGAAACAAAAATAACATTAAATGAGGCGAGGACTTTGACGGTTGACAAAGCTTTATTATTACCGTATATTCCAGCTAAGTAGTGTCATAGAATGATGATTTTCAGCGACTGGCAAGCAAGTCAATGCTACTCATGCTTAATGTCAATAATTCATGTCTTCCGAGATATTTGTGAATAGTTTGATCTCATCAATATGTTCCAAGCATCAGTCCTTAATTACACATCAAACATAACTTCCGTAAACTCGTGTTAAGCTCAGTTGAGCAGTCGCGAAATGCATATTATTCCTCACGATGCATGCAAATCCTGCACCGACACACCTGCTGGTTACTCAGCCGCCCTGGTCCCGTAGTATCAAAATAACAAATCAGCGAAGCCAGGGGCACGTAGGTCTACAAACGAGTACGTAATATCCGCGAGCCTTGCGGAAGCTTGCGACGAAAGCTCGTGACTACGAAACTTTAGCCACCGTGCGGACTTTCAGGATATTAGTTGCATTTCATTTATTTATTATATATATGGCATACTTTACACAAATAGCCTTTGAATCTATATGACAATATCTATGTCTATAAAATGAATAAAAAATTGTAAAAAGAAGGACGATCTGTAATATAGAGAGGAGTTCTAAATTTTTAGATTGAAAAGTGAGTTCGGCTTTACATATTTTGATATTGATAATAAATGGGTGACTTGTCGATTTGTTATTTATTAAAATTTTCACAGAAAAAATGTTCTAATGTAACAATTTAAATTATACCAGAAATTCTGGAAAAACGTTAGATGTTATAATAAAAAACATAACATAACAAGCATTTAAAATAAAATATAACACAAAAGTATTATAAAATAAAGTATTTACTATGCAAAAGGTTATTAGGTTGACTTAGTAGTTTGATGTGGTGGGTTGTTTTCTTCTAAGAAGATCTTGAAGAGTATTGATGGCTTTATAATTATCTTTAAAATAAAAAAATCGCAGATTTTATGTACACTAAAAGCATTAAAATATTATGAATAAATTCCCTCATCTCATTATAAATGTGTCTTTTAAAACTCTAATTTGTCATATTAAAGAGAGACACTCAGATCAGACAGAGCACATAGAAGCACCCTGCAGCTGACGAGAGGTAGTCCTAGAATGGTCTTTGGCAATCGTGCTTTCAGCTACGTGGCACCACTGGCCTGGAACTCACACCGGAAAGCATAAGAGAGCTTATTTATACCTATCGAGATCATTTTAGCGTTGACTCATAGAAATATATACATTTCTAATTTAAATTTAATTAAAAGAGATGTTCGATAAAAAAAACAACAAATTAAAAAATATCCTTTTTAATTTAATTTAACAATAGTAATATTTATTGAAATAATGTATACTGTTTTTAAGTTATTATTTATTTAGACTGGATGCGCTCAATTCTTCGACAAGAGTATAACGATACTAATAACTAACGAGTTAAACTCTTTTCCCGACATTTATTTTTGAAAAAATAACCTTCCGGTGAGTTTCTGGTTTGCAGCATCCCGAGTAACGTTGCTTCTACGCTGACAACTTTTTAGTGAAACAAAACCAATACGAAGCGCCGACTATCAGATGTAAGTCGAACTATACACAGTCTGAACATCGAAACTTGCGCGGGTATAAATCCTCGTTTCGACGTTATTAGTTGAGTCGTTTCATTTTGAAAACAGCATGCTAACTGTACGTTTGAATACGTACAAATACGTACGAATACGTACAAATGTATAGAAATATGTACAAGTATTCGCAATGTTCAGGCATGGAACTACCTAATTGTGACTGGGCTTCGAACGTAGTTTCAGCGGACGAACGGTCGCGGTTGCTTGGAATTTAATAATGCTTTATTTCAATGATTTTGTTCTATGCAATGTCACACACTTCATTGGAAAAACTTGGTCGAATGTGATGTAATTAGATTGCGATGGTTTATACGTACAATTAATATGAATTTCATCGTTCTCACTTCACAAGATAATTATAATACTTAGTACATATAATAGTTAGTTAATGGACTTCTTTTGATAGTTCATAGCAGTTACACATTATTATATGTAGCTGTGTATTAATTTATTAAAGCTCCACAAAATTATAAGTTTTTTTTAATTTTTTAATTGTTAACCGTGGTGGAATTTGATTTTTACAATGCATTAAAAATAAAGAAGATTTCAAGTTTCAATTTCACTATGATGTATTGAATTGGGCCATTTTTAAGTTACTAAAATAACTTTTGCCGCGATCGCGTCAGGCTATTTAAATGAGATTAACTTAAAAAATGCTAATTATTAAATGTCTGAAAATTTAATTTTCATTTTATACAAACATACGAAATGTTTTGTTTCATCTTATAAGAGTGTAAAACTTCTAGCTGAATAATAAAAAAACGAATAAGACTCCTTTTATTCTATTACATATCTCCTTTTCAAAATTTTACCTTTTTGTCATTTGCTGATTATTTATGTAGCTTTATTCATTAGTATATTTGACACGTGGAAAACTGATGAAGCTTTCATTGAAGGCGCAATTGCGGTATTCCATCATGTGAATAAACAATGCAGTCAAAACAAGGCAATACGTATTTATACATTCAATCAATGAGATTGCTTTATACACGATTCTTAAAAAAAACAGTATAAAATACAAAAAGTATAATACAATTGAAGCTACTTGCGGCAAATAACCAAAGTCTTTCCAGAGAATATGCTTAAAAAAGAGCTTTTTTTCTCTATCGGGTTGTACAAGCTCTGCCTCGGTCATTACTTTGTATTGAAGCCGGCTCCAATACTCGTTATGGCCTCCACCGGACACCGTTCTAGTAATATAATACCCAATTACGTCCGTAGTCCGAACACAGAGTGTCTTGGTGGCGCAGACCGACGCCTCGTTATGCATCTTTTTTGCGAGCCCGACGTCGCGACGCCGCAACCAGACCCCGGCGGATGCAGTTCCCAGGGGAACCAAGCTACCGATCCCTGGACTTATGGCTCTTGCCTCCTGACCGCAACCGGCAATAAATGTCTCAAATTCACCTCGTGCATTGATCTTTATTCGCGATGCATACTTGCATACATTCTAAAGACTAGATAATACATGAATTACGCTATATATTTGAGTTATAGCGCTCAGGCGATCACGCGGAAGACTGCAAACAACGTGGTTTATTAGATTTTTTTCAATAAGTTATAAAACTGCTTTGTAATGTTTAATTATGGTTAATATTTTTAATGGAATTTTCTATATTTAGGTGAAACATGTGTATTGATTTGAGTTCAGATTATTGTATTGTCTGGGAAAACCTACATAAAAACCAGGTCGTAAAATACACATATCTTATCAGGATCAAATATGTACCCAGTGAATAGTCTTTCAGTTTAAGAATATTTTTTTATCGTTTTTATTTGAACGTATTTTTCTTAGACCATCTTTTTTGAACGATTTTTATGATTACATGATAATATTTTATTTAAATATTTTTTCAAATGTTTTATATCATCTTTAAGATGAAACTTCACCGTACTTCACTATTTGCCCATGCCTTGTAAATAATTATTATATTTTTTTAAAGCACTATAAACATTACATTTATCACATACTAAATTTAACATCAAATACATTTTTTATTATATTAATGAGTGTAAAGCATGTCTTTAAGCTACAAGTATATAAAATGTACATTAAGCAAAGTAAAATCATATGAATATAGTTTCTATCATAAAAACCTTTCCTTAAAACGTGAAAGAGATGATTTTCCCTTTTAAAGAATATTATTATGACAACTATAGTCTAAACTATTTACTATTAACACAACAAGATGTCAATTACTAAAACAATTAAACGTTGCTGCAATGTTGATATTTTATGTTGATTTATGAACTTATATAACATTTCTCTGGGATTCGAACCAAAAACGTTTGCAAGACCAATGTTCAAACTATACTTGCTGCCATTTTGCTTCGTTCATTGAATCGATAAATGAATACATAATTGAAACGCATTATTTAATAGATGCTGTTGTAAGCTGTGTGAATATTTATTAAGATTCAATCAATTGATTTTATTAAACTGTAATCTTTTTTGGCGTCGACAACATTATTTGGCATTTAGCCATTGTACTCCCTATATATACAAATATATTATTGCATTTTTAAAAAAAAAAAACTTTGAATACGAAACAGTAGTATTTTTATAAAATTTGTGTTGTCCAGCGAAGTCCTATTGATTTCTTACATTTCCGCAAGAGCTTCTTCAAGTAAGTTCATCTGGGTGCTTCAGAACTAGCCATGAATAATGAAGTTAACTTACCTATAGTAGTGCTTGTTGACTTGCTTCTGCAGCAGGTCTGCTTCTCGTTCGAGTGGCGTGGGAGTCTCCGTCTCGGGGGGTAGTTCGTCGTCCTCCCCTGTCTCTTCAGTGGGTTGGCACTCCGTGGGCGCAAGACGAGGGGCGCCACCTGCACTCCGTTGGTACAGAGACGTGAACGACTCTGGTCGCACGGGACCTGACACAAGACAGATTTGTTAATCCTGCACTTAGAGCAACAAGAAGCCAACCATTTGTATACTTACTTCCTCCTTATTTAATTGCTTAAACAGTATACATGTTCTACAAAAGCTATTCAAGAAATAAGGTGATTTTAGAATATTTAAAAGTCACATAAACACATTTTTCAATATCGCCATCCAAGTGATATTTCATTCATTTATCCATGACCGCTCCCTCAACTGGAGCATATACATCACTAGCCGCTGCCAAAAAGCTCTGCCAGCCGCCTTGGTCAAGTCCCATGTCAGCTCTGCCTCCCACAGATCCACTGAGTACATTCTATAAATAGTTCCCGACGGCCTACCAGAACGGGAAGAGAAACGGGGCTTGAAGAAAAGGCAGCCGTAGTTATTGCTCTCCTTCGGCATTCGTAGGACATTCTTTTCATTTTTTTCTTTTCATTTAATTTACATATATTTATGCATTCAAAGCATCTTTCGCTGTGATTATTTATATTAATAAAATGTATGTTTGTATATTACTAATGAATGCATTAACTTCTTATATAATCAAGACTTTGTAAATATGTTAATTGCGCATCCAATAAAAATATTAAAAACCAAGCACTTCTTTTCTTATAATGAAAGTCCTAAATAAACCTGGGTACAATGCAATAGTTCGTGAACAAAATCATAAATTCTGATATTATTATGGGTTTTAGTTTGGAATCATTTTTACATATTTCATTTATGCGAATATTATAATTACAAAGCTATAATGTAAAAGTCTCATTTAATACTTTTTATTTATATAATATCTCTACTTTCATGGCTTTGTAAGTTCCAGTTGTTGTTGTCCTATCTTACATTATTGTTTATATACCGACTTGAGCGAAGATTTATATTGCCACAATGAAGATACAAATGTCAAGGGACTAGTCAGAGATAGACAATACTAATACATAATAATACCTTTGGCACCCACTTAAATATTCTATAGTTTAGAATAGTTAACCAAAGTTAAGCGTTCCATAAACTTAAACTAGTGGTCAGAGACTGAGCTTGAATTTATGATCGGAGAGAGATTCCCCTTGGACTGACACTTAAACAGTCTATACTAGATTATTTTACTATTTAATGAATTTAAACATCACCATACAATAGACATATAATGAATATTTAACGGCTATTTGTTTTTGAATTCAATATTGTAGTAGTTTTTTGTATTCAGACGACTGAAAAATCATTCATCTTAAACTTAAATAAAGGAATTTTGTAGTATTATTTTAATGTATATTATAAAAGTACAAGATAATATAAGGACTTAATTTCATATTGAAGACAGATCTTCAAGAGTATTATATTTTATTATAGTTGTAAGCAATACGTCTGAATATAAATAAATAGAATAATGAGAAATATTGGACAATTTTATTTATAAGCAAGACATGTTTCGACTTCGAATAGTAGCCATTTTCAAGAGAATAAGACGATAAGTGGAATAGCTTACATAATGCAAGGTGTGAGTTGGTGGTGAGGTTTGTGTTGGTTAGGTAATATTAGGTTAGTTTAGGTTTTTTCAGGTAAGATTAGGTTAGTTTAGGTTAGGTTAGGTAAGGTTAGGTTAGGTTACCTTGCATTATCAAAATACGACTATATATCACACCTATTGTATATATGTAAACACAATGATAATTTACTTCCCTTTTCATTTTTATTTAATCCTGCTATGAAGCATTATCTACAAGTAAGAATATCATAATGCTGATATTTAATAAAAAATATTTATTTGTGTTAAGTAGCGTTACAAGAATTTTTAATGATTATCCCGTAGTTTTCTGGTCTTCATCCATTTTAAGTCCTAAGAGGTGGCTCAACATAGTGTTTTCTCACCTGTGTAAAAATGTGGATCCCGTTCTCTGAAGTGGTGATGACGCATGGAGACATCAGTAGCACCTGGCTGATGGAGTTGAGGTATCAAGTTTAACCAAAGCGCCATCTTGTGACCTCGATAGTGACTCTTCATCTTCGGCTTCAGGGCTTTGAAGAAAAAAAAAACAATAAATTGTAGTAATTTAATAATATCAAAATATGTCATAAAATGATCATGAGATTACAGGAAAAAATTCTTAAAAAAGGTCTAATTATATTTATTTTCACTCCCTACGTAATTTAAGACCTGAATGTGCATAAATACTCGTAGTAGTGTAGTCTTACGAGAACTATGCACATAATACTCGTACAATTTTATGGTATTTCTTTTAACGCGGTGTCTATACTTATTTTGAGAATGCGATTTGTTGTGAATAAATTTAGTAATCACTGTGGTGGTTTCATTACAAACCTATAAAAAAAACCTTAAAAATAATAATTGATATATTAAATCAAATTAAATAAATAATAATGTTTCTTGAAATGACGTTATATCAAGTAATAAAAATAATACTCTGGACCATGTATACACTAACTAATTCTAAAATTTCACAATTTTGGTGAAACGTATTGTCATCAGTATGATATAGCCCTTGCTGACTGGTACCGAAAGCCTCGATATACAATCTTTCGTCTCTTATTTTCGTTCGCTCAACGGACACGCTTGTGTTGTCATTTTGTAATGCCGTTACTCGTACCGTAACTTGATATATAGATCGCCACTTGTGGCGCTGGTTGTCCCCGACCGCGGCGCCTGGTGCCCAGTTCAGTTGTGTGCCGACCGCGACGAGGTCATATTATGGCCGGCCCAGCATGTTATTCCGCTAGGGCCGAAAGTTTGTAAAGTTTATCGTGAAAATATATGTGCAGTCAGTTGTTTTCTGACGGCGTCCAGGTCATATTGTCGTTGGCCCGGCCTTAATCCTGTGACTAGGTCCGGGCCAGATGTTTGTAAAGTTATCGAAATATATATGTTAATGTGCTTCAGAAAAAGTCTTTGTTCTTTTTAATCTGCTCCTCATCCTGCCACCAGGAAATTAAATAACTAACTAAGAGAGAAAGATGTTGAAAGCTTATTAATAATCATATCGTCATCATATTGAAATGAATAAAATAGACGAAATACCAAAAAAATTAATATTTTAATAAGTACGTTAACATGAATCAAGAGTAAAAGTAGATTAAAAGTGAATAATTCATGTAATATTCTGTAAACTAAAAGAATAATTAGTAAATAATATATCTTTAATTAATCTGCGTTAATTTTCAAGTGAAATGGGATCAAAAGTTGTAGGGTAAACAAATAAAATTCACAGTTCAAAAATCGTATTATTCGATGGTGAATAAATTGAATGGAGTGTATTATTTCTGAAAAAAAAATCATCTAAAATTCCAACTGAAATAGAGAGAAAGAAAGTGTATTCGGTACCTGTATTATAACATATACCTCTGAGCATACAATGGTGAAAACAAAGCAGGAAGGGAATAAAGACCCAAAATGGAAAAAAACCCACATGCAATCTGATTATACGGCCTTTTTTATTATTTGCCGAGCTTGTTTTGAATCAACGACTTTGTCCAAATTCCGGGTAATTTACCTGGCCACCGAAATGCAATTATCTATCTCCGCTAATGCCTTCCTGCAGGCTTAATCCACTCGTAGCGGTCGGCCAAAACTGGATATATCTGTGCTGAAAAAGGCGTCCGAGCCTTTATATATATACCCATGCTACTTTAAGTTATCACTGAATTTTACCGGTTAACTGTGTCTGACCACGTTGCCGCTGTGGTGAATGTACGTTTTAATTATGTTATGGTAATAAAAGGCCATCATGTACAATTATTTAATAGTTTATTTAATCTCTGTTTGCCTCAAATGGCATCGTTTACCATTTTGCGGTCTTTCTTTCAGTTTTTTTATTTTATTTTAAAAATTGACATTAATACAGAATATGAATATCATTTATCAAATAATTTATGACGAAGGTATTTTATACAAGGCATTTGGCATCTCTTCTTAAAATATTATTCAAAATATAATAAAATATGACAAATTACATTTATTGTCACTTTCTTCTTCATAGTATCAATCCGGTGGATTGGTCAGCAGCAAGAGAATCTTGCATCTCGATCTCCATTCCTCTCGGTCCTCCGCAACCCTCTTCAGCTCTTTACTTGAGATTCAATCATTTTTTTGCTGATACATGGGATGTCTTTAAGACCTTTAATGTGGTATTTTCCCCTTTATTTTCACATCCTAATGCCGTTGACCATAAAGGTTCATCCGCCTTAGGAGATCATTTACTACCTCCAGGACAATAGAGTGCCCTAACCAGCTTGACTTGAGGAGGTTAGCTGGATGTTAGCTTATTCCGGCCAAGATTCGGTCCCTGTCTATATTGGCCGACTGATGTCGCTCACCCCCCACCACGAGAAGGAGATAGATCAGGATTTTCCTTTCATCAAACCTGTGACCTTATGGCATTTCGCAGAGTCCTCCAGTACTTTTAGTGGGCCAAATTGTCACTTTAAATTATATTATATCACTGAATTAGGCAACATTGGTCACGGATCAAATCATGAATAGCGTCGGACTAATAATCCGTTTAGCAAATAATCCGAAAAATATGCCTCGGGTACTACAGTTGTACACTTTTTAAGTCCCTCCGTAATCATGCATATTTACGTGCTTGGTGCAAATATTTTTTGTAACAGAGCGTAAACAATATTAGCTCACAAAACTGTATGACGTTACTTTGAGGTGACCATAAGCTCCAAATATGGTTCAAATATATAAAAAATCGTAAGCAAATAATTTTATAATTATTTTTTTAGGTTGTAGTGTAAATATATCTCTAATTTATCTGAAATACGTTTTTTTTTAATATATTTGTATTATTTTTAACGGTTAATACGTAAAGGAAAACAATCTTCAACAAATATTTATTTATTTACCTTGTTTTAACATGTATATGTAAGATATGTTCTCTGTTTAAGAGACTGCATTCGACTAACTCATAGCCTTTCTCAACCAATCACGTGTCAAGAGACAACTGAGCTTTATCGTGTTTCATAAGTGGTCGAACACATTTTATGTAGGAGAGAGGGTAGGGGTGTGTCTATCAGGGAATGATAAGAGAGGAAGACAGATAGGGTTACAAGGATTAAGATTAAAAAAATATATGGAGTTATTATTTTTTGGATAATAACTATTATTAACTTTTATAGTTGTTTAGTTTATATAATTTTTATTTTTACTTATTCATCTAACGGAAACATTTTCAAAACTGGTGATTTATGCAAGACCTGATTAATAAGGTTATCAACTGACAACTTGTTGAAACTGCATAATTATAATTTTATTTCAATTTGAATTTTAAAAATAACCAAATTAAACGTAAATAAATATCAAATAAAAAATATTTTAAAGATTCAAAGTAGTATCATAAAACTTAAAAAAGCTGACAAAAAAATAACGAAACAAGTATAAATGTTTCAAGAGTTACTTAAAATAAACAAAGATAATATGAAAAAGCATTGTTTATTTTTAAGTACACTTTAAATACGTAATGATGAAGGGTTTGAGCCGAAAAAACGCCAAGCACTCTGATTAATTTATAGACCCGAGTGATTATAAGAGACGCGAATGCCGGAAGCCCTTCCGGAGAAGATTAATCCGGGCACTTTGCAGTTAGGTACACAATATCTCCTCAGGTCCATCAGAGATCGGAAGATCCTCGGACTTGCTGAGCCAAGTGGGGCTTATTTGAAAGCAAACAAATGCGATGAATTATTCATGCAGGGGTCGCAAAGCTCGGCCCGCGGCGCTAATGGACGTCTGGAGGCCAAGTCGGCAGATCCTGCGGCGCAGCCATCAAGCTCCGGGCAAAAGCTCCCGGTTCCCCTGCCCCTAATGAAGTTACAAGCTTTCAAAAGCTCCCGTTGAAGTTTTCTGCGTGTCAGCATTTTCCATATCATCGGGAAGTTTTTATCGCTGCAAAGTAAAAATTGCCCGGTCCAGCTCTTCCCTCTGGGTCTCTCGCTCTTGCTGGGCGAGTGATGTTTGCGGATTAAACATAATTTGTATGAAAATGTCTTTCTGACTTTGCAAAGCAAGAGCGATTATTAATTTGGATGTTTAAATACACGCAGGCTCAGTGTCTTTTTCATGTCTCTTTAATAAATGATATCTTTCTTAATTTTGTGATATAAGATTTATTATGTTTATATGCAAAGTTTTATTGAAATTCAGTTTAAATTTAATTTTAGGAAACTTTGAATGTGGAGTGGTTACGAGACAAAATTTATTTAGTACCGTTTTAAAGATACACTGATAAATATTTTTATACATTTATGAAAATTTTATGAAAAAACATGCATATGTATCTACAGAGAGTGAGCCCATGATCTCACTTTTGAAAGTCAAGCACTTCAACTTTTGGGTCATAGTAGTAACTAGTCAAAATTGATAATCATTTTTTGAATATAGCTTATTAATATTACTTAAATATACATATACTATACATAAAATTCTTTTTTCAACGTGTCAATCCAAGCACAAAAATAACGGCAGAAGCGGGATGCGAACCGCGGACCTTGGAAACCAACTATGCCCAGGTATTCATACCGCTCGGCGAACTGCGCCATTGCTATGCCCAGACTGACTTGCGTTGAAACTAGTATTTATATCATTGTTATCATCGTACGATAGATGTCGCTATAGTATATATTCAAAGTATGTATATTTTTATTATTATTCTATCAGTCTTCATTTATTCACAAGCTTAATATTATTACTTTCCGGCAGTCTATTTATTTTAGTAAGTACCACTCGGGTCTCGAACCAAACTATAGACTGAATGGATGAGAAACGACTACTTATAGTTCCGACTCGGACTTTATAAACAATCATTTACCTGTGTTACTGATGGATAATTTTACCTTCTTGATATTGTCTCAAGGAGACATTATTATATGAATTTTTATAGTCGTTTCTCATCCATTCAGTCTATAGTTTGGTCCGAGACCCGAGTGGTACTTACTAAAATAAATAGACTGCCGGAAAGTAATAATATTAAGCTTGTGAATAAATGAAGACTGATAGAATAATAATAAAAATATACATACTTTGAATATATACTATAGCGACATCTATCGTACGATGATAACAATGATATAAATACTAGTTTCAACGCAAGTCAGTCTGGGCATAGCAATGGCGCAGTTCGCCGAGCGGTATGAATACCTGGGCATAGTTGGTTTCCAAGGTCCGCGGTTCGCATCCCACTTCTGCCGTTATTTTTATGCTTGGATTGACACGTTGAAAAAAGAATTTTATGTATAGTATATGTATTTTTAAGTAATAATAATATTTTAATACAGTCAATGATCTATAAAAGTAGATTAGAATATTGAAATAATAAAAATTAAAAAATTCATATAGCTTATTAATATATATATAACACATGTCACTTAGTTGGTCTTTAAAATAAGTATAATAATGCAATACAATGAGAACTTAAAATTAAATGTAATGGAATAAAATAAAAAATACTCTAATAAACGAGTATTTCAAATTAAATTTAAGAATTTCTACGATTAAAGTTTGAAATGACACTTACAATAAGGTTTTATCAAATAAATAAAATGCACTCAGATTGCAAATAAAATGTGATTACTTATTTATTTATTTAAAATTACTAATTAATCTAATAGCTCGTCAAAAACCTTACTAAGAAATATTGATTTATAAATCTTAAATCATTTACTACAAATTATTTACTTAAGTTATATAAATAATGAAAAATATTTACATTAAATCATGAAAATAAAACTGAAAATATAACATAAATTTTATAAATATCAAACCTAAGAATAGTACGTTTATTTTAAAAATTATTTTGTAAGATGAGATTTTATAAAACAAAACTAGATACGCGAACTTTAGCGGTGTTTTATTGGCCACTAATTTCATTTTAAAACATCCAGGTACCTTGATACTGAAAAAACCACTCAAAAGAAGCCTGAAGACCGCAGCGCTTATACTTATATATATTTTTAACTAAAGAACACCGACGCCGAGTTAAGCATAAATTATCAAGATTTATGTTTGGTTTTTGATTTTCTTTTTTAAAAAAGATCGCCATGACAACGCAAGACACATGGCTTCTCGACTTTCCGCCGAGCTTTTGCCGGCAACGTATTACACCCGGGCAAGAAAGTGGGACAGCTTTCGAACCATCCTCGACAAAAGCTCTCAGTTGATATTTTGACAACCGGCTTTATCGTATTCTAAAGTAATTATTAAAGTTTTTTATGAAAAAAATACGTTTTTTAAAATTAAACTGTGTCTTGTTATTTAATTCTACAAAGACAATTTTAAAAATGAATAGAGGGAGACATAAATACGCTTCCTTAAGGTTTAACGTCTACTTTAACTTATACAACGTAGATGTTTACATATGATTATTATTAATCTTTATTTATTCGTTTGAGAACTTCTTGAGTCCTTATCAATTACCGATAATTGTTGACAGAGTTATATTTAAATTTATTCTTAAGCGGAATTATTACGCTTTGGTCTTTAAGTATCAATAAGGAATACTTTTTACTTTGATCCACTATGGATCACACTGGGCACAGATTATTTACATTTTGAAATGCAACAAAAAAAGCTTTTAATGATAACTTACTGATAGGTTCAACTAGATTCTAGTTGAACCAATCAGTATTTATCTTACTCCTAGATAAACAAATAATTAGGTGTCAATGGGAATATAAGGGGATGAGTAGAGATTATGTACAGACATTAAAAACATTCTGGGCTTCATAATCCAGGGAAAGACCATTTGCGTGTAATTCAGATGCTGTCGGTTAAAAACCGACCAAGTTTGATTTTTTTTTAATTTATTTAATTAAGTCCAAGCAATATAAATGCCCCCGGTATGATTCAGCCACGACTTAAGGACACAACAAAACTGGTCTCCTGAGCGTCGGACCGATCATCCGACCTCCTTAAAAACGCTGATTAGTGAACACCCAAATATTTCTTTGGCACTACAGCCGCAGCATATGCTAGTTCACGGGCTCTCTAACCATGTATGTTACCATGTGGATCTCCTGGTATGCAGGTGTTTCGGGACAAGGCATATACAATCTGAGCTTACAGAATTGTGAAACGGCAATATGCTTCAAATATGGAGTGGATAATAAGATTATAGTATCAATAATTCATCACTTATGCCGTTACTCAATTCATTTCGTGTAACGGCCCCCTTAATCTGAAAGAATTGTTTTTTTGTCCTACGAAAAAAAATTATGAAAAATATTCCGAGATGAATGTTAATACATTCCACTGAATACCTTTGCGGCCCCCGTGAGAATTCCTATGGCCCCCTATTTGGGAAGCACTGACATTTAACATAGATATATTTAAGAGTAGTATGAATATATAAATACTCGTACGTAACAAATTTCTGTAATCCCTACAGGAATGTAATAAATATTGTTCACATGCATGATTAAACCGCATTAGTTGAACGGAATAAAAAGTATTATATGTTTTTCAAAGGCTCTTTTGATCGTCTCTTGCATAAGTTCACATAAAAATGATTATAGTTATGAAGTTACATTTTACAGAGAAGTGTGAAAGGTGTATGTAAGACAGTAAATTGTAAAAAAGATGTGTAAAACGAAGTACTCACTCAAGGCCAGGTAACGTTGCGTGCTCGGCTCGTACTGCGCCCACGGGACACCTCTATAGGGCACCCTCTCGCGCCCATAGTCGTCATACTGCCGAGGAGTGTCGTCTCCGGGGTGAGGGTTGGGATCACCCCTCTTAGCGAAACCCACGAGAAGTGCCAAGATGGCCTCGGCTACGGCAGCATCTTGCCTGGAGAAGTTGCCCGGGAAGTAAGGCAGCCCTCCGACCAAAGGTAGCCCAAAAACGTAGTCTATTTGCTCCCCTCGCACGCTGCCTAGTCGCTGAAAAAAACACGATATTATCATCCGAATGCAGGGATATTGTTTGAGTTATGATAATCAAATGACAACTATTTGCATAGACGTTTCTTGAGATTTGATGGTGAGTCGAGGGCTGAAGCTTCCTCACCTTAAATCATTCTAATCTATCTTATTAAAGGAAGTAGCTATTATAGGTAGGTAACTTTACGGAATGTATCTCTTCTTGTTACAAACAGTTGGATTATCGTTAATAATAATCACGTACACTTAGTTGAAGGTCAATATAGACTTTCAATCTCATCAACGTTTATAAAAACATTACACATTTTCCGCATATGGCGTTAAGTCGTTGTGTTAAAGCGTTATAAAGCATTTAGTTTTGAGTAGCTGTGCGTTCTTGTATGCTTTTACAAAAACAAATTTAAAAAACTTCGTCACATATGTACACGAATTCAATAGCTTTGCAGGATTTCGTGTTCTATGACACTAATCATTAAATCCTTCATAAAAGCCCAGTGCAATGAATAGTGTAATACGGGTCGATATATCACAAATTCTACACAGTTAAATAATTCATAAGCCTCGAATATTCAATGCAGCCGTGAAAAGGTGCTAACACATCCCACGGTAGAAAATTTAACTGTGCACATTTCGTATTCAATTTGAGCTTGAATTGTGCTGGATTAGTGTAAAGTATTTTCAACACTGAAATATTTTATTTATTAACTTTTTAATACCTCAGAGACCGATAGATATAATTAAAACATTTATTATAAGAAGTCAGTATATTGTATGACCGACATTCTTTTAATATTTTCCTTTCATTCAGGTGACTTTACTTTAACTGGCGTCACCTTAGCAATGTCACCTCAGCAAGTACTAAAGCCTGGTTAACCACTCTCAAATACTCGAGCTCTGGCCAGATTGGTTTACCGAATCTATTGTCAAATGACATTCTATAGGATCGTAGAATGTTTGGCATTCGCCAACACCTGGATACCTTGCAAATATTCACTTCGATTCCCATTGTCAATTACTTAACTTTGAGTTATATATAATTTATTATAAACTTCCTTAAAATAATTGCTAGAGAAATGTTTACAATTGGTTGAAAAATATTCTCAAATTTATAAGTTATAAATAATCGTAAAAATAAATATCCAGTGTTTGTGAAAAGAAAATCGATTGTCAAATCCTGAGATCGCAATAATTAATGTAATTTTTTATTTGTACCGGCTGGTACAGCTTAGGCGTTAAAGCGTTTGCTTGCCAAACCGAAGGCCGTGTGTTCAATCATTGATAAATTAATCGATTACTTATACATTTGTATCTTTTTAATTGTTGGTGTAAATATGATTTCTCACGTAAAATGCCAGTCATGACCTATCAATAAAAATTGGTAGTAGACGATAGTCGTCCCGAAAAAACCACCTACCATTCATAGTGAATTTCTTTAATTATTTAATGATGCATGAATATCGGACTGTAATCTATTACGTCAGCGGATTCACGCACCATACGCAGCGCTTCGCTATATGTAGCTTGGCAAGAGTCATAGAATCTACAGATGAAACTGTATTATTATCACCTTATGTCGTTATTCTTATGAATATGTATAAACAAAAAAAATGTCGTATGAACTCGTACATGAAATCGATGCACATATACAAAACTTATCTATTACATTCCTCTACACATAATCATATTTACGTATAAATGACTTAATGACCAAAACAAATTGGATATGCTCTGTGTTTTTGAATCCATGTCATAACCTTAAAACGCTACGCATACAAAGCTACAAGGCTGGGCTGTGACAGCCGACATATTTAGTCATGGAATTTATAACTCGTAATAATAATGCCAGCCATTTTGTACACTATATCACATTTTACAATAATTATTTCCGGCATCATAAATAATCTGGTTTATTTACACAAAAATGGAACCATCTATGCTTTTAGAATCAATTTAAATTATGTTTTTTATAAAAAGATTTTTGTCTTATTCTTATTTATTTATCACTGGACTGGAGCATATGATCGCCAAAAAAGGTAAGTCACCTGTGTAAGTCTCACCTTGAAACAAGTGATTTATGCATTCAATACTCTGCCAAGTACATACTGTCGTAGCGTATATTCACTATCTTGTAGACATCAGTAGGTGGAAATATTGTCTAAGAACAAATTATTATAATGTAATAAAGTCTGCTGCAGTCTAAGTTCGCGGACTCTTGCCCTGGAGGCTTCCGGGAATCATCTATGTTCCAATATGGACTTCCGGATATACAGGTCTTTTGATTCAAGGAATATACAATCTGAGCTTACAAAACTGTGAGACGAAAATTCGCCATTTTTAAACTATACGGTAAAAAAGGTCTTTAAATCTAGAGTCTACACTCTACAGAGTCAAATTGTCACATAAAAATAGATTGAAAGAAGATTTTGATAGAATGGTCTTGAATAGTCTATTTGAAAATAAAAATAATGATTTAGCCAGGTAAACGAGTAAACATACTGTTGCAATATATAAAATGTTATACATAATTATTTGCAAAACAATACTAAGTTTTTAAATGAATCACTATTTGTACTACTATTTGTATGCAAGGCAAATTTTTATAACTATCAATGGTAATAAAGAGTAGCACATCACGTTTTAAGATTCATTGATAATAAAGTATTTAACATACCTGATGGTAGTCTCCTTCCTTCGGCTGGTACGCAAAGTGGAAGAAGTACGTTGTGGCCCCTCGTCTCGCATGCAGATGCGCAACTCGCAGCAGCGGCGCCGCGGTGTGGCCATCACTGAGAGCCTCCATAGTGGAGTCACGTATATTGATGGGATGCTGGATGGGCTTATCCCAGTCAGTGTACTCGTTCCTCACAGCCGCGTAAATCTCATTCAAATGATAAACGTAAGAGTTCCTCACAAAAGTTCGCAGCACTCTGTTACGATACTCTTCTTCAAAACCGTACTGAATGTCTGTAGCACTAAAATCAAAGTAACTCTCAGTCGTAGCGACACCTAACATTATACTGCACGTTATAAAGCTATCACTTGCAACTTCCATAGCATGGACAGGGTCTATCGCATCTTGTTCTATGGGATGGTGAGGACCCCAGCGAGGCATGAACCTCGCGTCTTCTATTCGGACGTCTAGAAGGGCGTCTAAGGGCTTGTGTTGAAGGCATGGTGTGATGTCATCGTCGTTCTCAGGTGTGGAACCTTTAGATTCGAACTCTATGTTGCAGCCGAGCTGCTCGGAGACGGCACTTCTTAATGATTCTGGGTCGTGGACAAGCGCCCAAGGACTTAGAGCGCTGCCACTTAGCAACACCAGGCGATGGAGAAGACCTGCCAAAATGATGAAGCATTATATATTTCGTACTACTACTACCACAGAAGATCATTAAACACTATTAATATGTGAAGCCTTTCTACGAAAAAAATTATAGTTTCCAGTCAAATCAAAAAGGTATCTTTTATATCTGTAAATAAATATAATGTGTTTAACCAAATTTTTATAATGAGGTTTTTACCTAATAAATTGTTTATTTGAGATATTAATCTCATAGGATAGAATCGTAAGATTAATTATGATTTTTTTTTTAAACTTATTCAAAAAAATAATTCATCCAAAGAATGATTTATTTCAGAAACACAACTTCAAACAATAGTTCAATCAACCTGTTGCGAAAATGATTTATTTTCTTGTTCGAAGTCTCAGTAGCTCAAGGCTGTGTTTGTGGCTTTTAAAAATCAATTTTTATTTTTCTCATACATTTTGTGTTATCAAAGAATGGTAACATCCACCGTAAGGTGGTGTTAAACACATTCTGATAAAGGGTAATCTCGTACTTCATTAACTAAGACCGTAACTTTTTAGTATATGGCTGTCTTACCTCTAGCCTCGTTAGTGAGTAGTAGAAGATTGGCTAGAGCTGCTCCAGCTCCATGCCCCAGAAGGGTCAGTCTACTGGGATCTCCACCAAATGAGGCCAAGTTCTGTCGGGCCCAACGGAGGGCACAAGCCAGATCCCTTAAAGCCAAATTACCTCCAGTGACACCTGGCCTGTTGCCTGATCGAGTCTTTAGAAAACCTATGAACAATAAAAAAATATGTTAAGTACATTTAATCCGTGTTTGGGTCACGAATGTGGGCATTGAATAAAATTATATGTTGTGACCGAATCAGAAATGTGATGAATTGGAAGATAAGAGTGTTGACATAAAACGCGTGTAGTTGAGCGAATAAAATGGCAAAGGATCAATATATACAGACATTAACCTCTCCTCCCCGGTGATGTCTATCGACTACACATTGCTTGTAATAACTTAAATATCTCTGTAAATATAATACACACAGGGTTCAGATTTTAGGTATTCCTCCTTAATACATTAACGTATTGAAAAAAAAAAATATTTATTATAATAGACACTCATCGGGAGCAGGAAATATTTTTCTAAATCCTGAATAAATTCACCACTACAATCAAGACGCGTCAACTGTCATGAATCATTGCACTTGCCGGAAGTGTGTGCGAAAATAAAATTAAAAAATACACAGAAGCGGCGGCATGTATACTCCTCACTCTCGCTGAAGTACTAATATGAGTGAGCGAGACGGGAAACCTCAGTTGGTCGCCTAGTTCGAAATGATATCGGCTCATCCATATGTCGACAGGCCAAGTTATGTAAGTAGCTTTCGGATGTTCACGCGACAAGGTGCGTCTGGCCGTTTGAGATCTTCGTCTGATGTTTTTCATGTTTTTAGCTATTAAATGTCAATTATTACTGATTATTGACATCAACTATTGTAAACATAAGCGATATCTTTGAATATTTTCATTTTTTCGAATTTCTACTCATTTTATTCACTTTAAATCAGAATGTGTAATGAGTTGACACCATCGGAACGCGCGGAAGTTTTTAGCATCGTAAGGCGAGGGTTAAGAAAAGTTGTAAATGCGGATACATTAGCAGGCAAAAATGTAAGCAAATTCGTGAAGGTAGACTCATAACACATTAAGAAACAATTCGTTTAGCAGGGTAGATCCGAATTGAATACGAAAGCTTATATTTAATTGTTGTAATAAAAAAAAACGATACTAATTATGTTTATTTTTTTGTGATAATTACGCATTTTATTTGTGGTTCTTCGTTTGGAAACAGTTATTAATCCAAATAAAGCGATCACCCTTGTAAGCTTACTTTTTTTATACGTAAAACTATCTTTCATAAAATATCGGTAGTAAGCACAATTAAATCTAAAATTGTATCTTAAATAATATTTCAGTTCAACGATTTTTTGTGTAATTTTTAGCGATCAATTCGTTTTTTTAAATATTGAAAATATAAAATAAAAATTTACATAGTTTTAGCATTGATCACGTTCATTTTACATTAATTCACTGGCGGGTATAGTTCAATGGTCAAAGCGATTGTTTTGCAAGCCAAAAGATGTGGGTTCGATCCGCGACGGAGATTAAAAAAAAAAGATTTCTGAGCTCTAAAATACCCTCGGTTGGTGTTAATTTAATTGCTCACCCGTAAAATGCCAGTCATAGCCTACTTATCAATATTGGTGGTAGACGAAAGTTGTCCCGTGAAGACCACCCATTAACAGTAAATTCCTGTAATAAAATAAGGATGATGCGTGATTCTCGGGCTGTTGTCTATGACGTTGCGGATCAACACTCCATATGCAGCGCTTAGCTATATGTACCATGGAAAGCGTCATAGAATTCCACAGATGAGACTTCAGAATTGCTATCACCATCTGTCGGTATTCTCCTCTATGTGTATACTTATTTTTTTTAATTTTTTTACTGTTTATCACAGATACCTGTCTTGTTTTATGAATACCAGTGTGTCAACGTGATTCAAGATAAAATATGATATTTACACATTAATTATTTTCTCAATTATTTTCAAATTCCATACATAAAAAAAACGATTTACAAATTCGAACAAGTTGATTGACATTGGCTGAAATTAAATTCTTCGATTTTTTTTTAATAGCTCAGGGTTACGAGAAAGCTCGATTTCTATTACGTCAACATCTCTCTGTCCCCTCTATCTGTCCGGTTGATAAATTAACGGTCAATCAAACCTCACGTGCCGTTGTAACAAATATCACCGTCGCCATTCAGAGACGCAGAATACCAAAGCTCTGAAAAGCTTTGGAAAAGCTGGAGCTTCTAACAAACTAATGTATCATACAAAAACACTTCGCAGAAATGTTTCATACAAAGTTTGAAGCAGGTGTTAGTATTCACATTTCATAAATAAAATAATACAGCGAAAAAAAGATTATTGATCGAAGACATTAAGACATTAATGACATAAAGTATTTTATGTATTATCAGATTCAAAACTTCAAGAAATCAATGTATTTTTTTCTTCATATATCCATTGCTTATCGAGAGCATATAGTTATCACAATTTGTCGCTATTTGGTTCTATCAGTTGAAAGAATTCCCAAAATAACTCTGCTTTTTGTACACCTTAGAATATATTATTCTATGGTTTCTGAGAATTAAAAAATCAAAAGCACGAGGATTTGCAGAGATGATTGCTGTAGTATCCGAAAAGGGTTAAAAAATCAGACAAACTTTTAAATAGGTCATTTCTTTTAAATTTCTGAATAAAATCTACGTTTTTTTTACCCAAAAACAATGTTAAATGAATAAAAAATAACAATATTTCAAAGTATTCGTCCAGTGTTATTTTTCAGTATACGAATAAAATACCTAATATTGTTATGCGTTCGAAAGCACAAAGAAGAATAAACACTTAAAGATATGTCAAAGTTATACTAAAATAACTTTTTTCTTAAACCTAATTCGAATGGACAATTTTAGGTAATAAGTTTAGAACCATAGATCATCTAATTCGCAGAACAACCTATTAATAACCTTATTCGACAACCGTCAACAAACCTTACCCTAATAAAAAACAAATTCGACCTGACATGTCATTTTAGCAAGTCTTAAGCCATAGATTTTCACGTTTCTTTATTATGGGTACATCTCAAAGGCGTGCAACTCACCCAGTAGTCCTAGCCTGAAGTTGAGTGTGAGCACGATGACGTGCCCGTGGGAGGCGAGCACGGAGCCATCGTAAGGATTGCCGGAGCCCCACTCGTAAGAGTCTCCGTGCACCCACACGACCACTGCGTATGGTGCCTCCACACCACGGTTACCTGGATAAAAAACACTTATGTTATTCACTTTAAGTTGACATATTATTATCATCAGAATTCCATATATCTAGAATGTATTAGTAACTGACTCGGAAGCCTCTTTTTTGTATGATAGAAGTTAAATAAATAGTTAAATATAAATGAAAATATTAAATTACAATGTAACAGTTACCCTTATAACTTGATAAAACGTTTTTGCTAGAGTCGAAATTTTTTACTGTTTTTATATGTGAGATAAATTCAAAATATTTTTTTCTTTACTTTCAATAAATCTTATATATTTCATTTGAAAAAGCCAACGTATCAGATGAAATTAAGTCCATTTAAATATAACAATTTTAATTTGAATAAAACAGTTATAATACTATCTTATTTTCGTCAGAGTAATTGTTTATGCACATCAGTCACAAAGTTATGAAACGGAAAGCTCCTTTATCTGTTCGGCGCTTTTAATTCCTGGGAATGTTTTTGTTTAATGTTCCAGATTTTTCTTTTCAGTGCAAACTCTTATTGTTAAGTCTTAAGTAGCTACGAAAGTCCAGTCTATCGCGGTATTAAGCTGAAATACTCGCTAATTAAAAATATTATAATGAGAGAGTTTTCCTTGTTTTTAGGCAGTTTTTTTTTGGTTATTTTTCGGAAAAATACTGATTCAGCATTAGTATGGTAAAAACATGATAAAATGTTTTTGTTACAGATGTATAATTAATAGATTCATTACTTAATCACGTTGAAATTTGTTTCGGATATCGAATGTAAAATTTAAATACTTCGAAAATTCTATTATATCAAAAATTCTATTATGAATATTATCAACAGTTATATTAATAAACTAAATTTAAATATATATTTTTATTAAAACGGTACCTTTTAATTATGAATCACAATTTTTTTCTATACTCTAAATAGATTACATTATTTATATTCATTTCGCTGAATTTAATGTGATGTATAAAGAAAATGTATTGAAAATCAACCAAAATATGAATTTTATTTTGACAGAAAAATATGTTTTTTTTTCCATTAAATATAATAATTTCATTACATTTAACTTATAAAATTACTATGGCGGAAAGCATTTTTTATTTTTTTTCATTTTTTTTAGTATATAATAGTATGTAAAACAAAGAGAGTGGTGAATAATAGTGAATGAATAAATAGATGGCTATCTATATAAAAAAAACTTTAGCATTTATATTTATGTATAATAAATAAAAGTAAAACTTTCAAATATATTTTTAATGTGTTTATAAAGCCCCGAAAATGTTCGAAAAAAATACAATTAAATTACAATTAAAAATTTAAAATACTTTGAAAGCTTACTCATTAAATTTATTAAAGTTTGTTTTTTATTCAACATTAACACCTGCGTTAAGCCACAAATATAAAATTAAATAAGTTTATTTTTTTTTACTAATGAGACTTAACGATCGTCCCTCTTGACAAAACAGTCCTTTCCTACACGTGCACATTACCTGCAAGCTCTTACAATAGCACACCTGTCAGCCGGAGCAAGGTGCGGAGGGGTATGCTAATTAACGTGGAATTAAATGTAAACACACGATACTGTACTTTGCGTTTTGCGAGTGATAAGGACGCTTATGTATCGCACTATTTTCGTATGTAATTGTACGTAAACAAAAACGCTTACCAAACAACTGATACAAGCAAGACAGTGATTATAAAACCATTTCTTGTTTCTATAAGAGCATCAAAAGTAACGAGGGACTATATACGAGAACATGTTTGTATTTATTTAAAAAAATAAAGAAACATCTTCTTCTCTTGAGAATATTCACTTAACAATCAAGGTAATATGATATTACACAAGAAATACAATTGAAATATCACAACTAATTGTGATCCATGTTAAAAGAAGATATGAAATATTTATCTTTTTATTATTGAAATGGATCACAAAGCGAATACTTAAAGAAAATAACAGATTTTAATATCAGTCTGTCTGTCTCTATGAGTGACATAATATTTTTTCCAGATAGTGAGCAGTAGTTACGTAAGTTTTTACTTTTCCAATCTGGTTGTCATTTCGATGTCTCATTACTATCAAAAAGCTATTCTGGGTAAAGACGTATACTAAAAAGAATTAAATATGTTTTTATTTAACAAATGAAAAATAAAATACAGAAATTTAGATTCATCTGTTAGCAATTTATTTGGAGTTTTTGTGATAACGTAATATTTATTTATAAATTTTATGATTATTATTTGACAGTTAAAAGTTATATTTAAATATGAAAGATAAAATAAAATCATATAAAATAAATATATTTGCAAGGAAAAAAATACAAAATGTTACTATCAAAAATTACACATTTGAGGAAGCAAAATATGTTTTATATTTTTCGTAGTACGAATTTCTAAAAAAATAAATAACGGATGTACTATGAGAATTTAAGAAGCAAATGATAAAAATAAAATTATTCGAGTATATTTTTCTGCCTAGTTATTATTATATGATCGTTTTAATAAAACATATTATTGGATCATATTTACACGTTTTATAAGGAAATATTATTTTTAGATCAAAAGATATGTATCTGAAAATAAACAGTACATTCAATGAAATTACATTTAAAAAACAAATTCATAACATTTAATATTGTTGATTGATTCAATGTATGGCATTCTACATATGTGAAATATATTTTGTAAATGTTTAAAGAATTATTACTTGCCGTATGTTTTTTACACATGTTGATAAGTAACATTGAGATTTCCTAAGATTTTGTTCTTATAGAAAGTTCTCCGAAGTGTTCGAAGGCAAGGGATTGTGCCAATTAAGCGTTACGAATAACCAAGTTATTAAATCAAAATAATTATTAATTTATGTACTCGTATTACTTGATTCTCTCTCTTAATTATACGTATAAACGTTTTTTGTTTTCTTAAGCGATAAATGGTATACGTAGTTAGTGTATCATACAGAGCTAAAACGGCTTTTCTCTATGGTTGAAAATATAGTTTGACTTACCACTTCCAGGAACATATATATTGAGGAACAGACAGTCTTCGCTTTGGTTGGCAAGGAGTGGAATAATCTTCTTCAGCTGCTGATATCTTCCTTTGGGCATCTTGGTCAGTGCTGCAGTTCTAAACAAAAATAAAAACCATTTTGTTTTGTTAAATCAATATATTTTAACGTTTACTTATTACATTTTTTAATATAAAACCGGGTGATTATTTTTACTTAAAGGAAGCACAGATTGTTTGCTCTCCCAAAGAGTAACACGGTTTGTGTTACTCTTCCAGAGACTATATCTCTTGGAAGAAGGATCAGACATTCAACCAAATCGCTTCGGATGTTGATATATTTCACGTAAGAGAGGCCCAATCCAGACAAGAACTCCAAGAGTTTCTTTGGAGGAATAATTGGTTTTCGTCGTCTGTTTGATGAGCATGGGGATCTTCTGTTGCTTGTCTTTATTGAATTGTTCTTAGTACTTAATCATAAGTACCTATGTTTGTTTATATTGTATTGTTTATTTAATTATTATTGTACTTCAGACATGAATTGAGTTGGTAAAATTTTTAATGTTTCTGCAAGGAAAAAAAATAATTAATTTAAATTGAAATTGAAATTGTAATTGAAATTGAAATTGAATTTGTAGAAAACTCTCCCAAGACCTGAGTCGTTACATATACCCTATTTAACGATGCTTCCCATACAACCAGCGATGTCTTTAAAATATCTATTATAATTCGGATTTTATAGAAATAATCATTCAAAAAAAATAAACCATGTCTTAAAATAAATTCGCAAGGACTCGATATTTAAAAAATCCTGATTTATCACTCCAGACATTTTAATTTTTACAAGAAATTGCTGCCATTAAAACTTCTGTTTATTTTTCATGTCCGCAAATGATTCCGAGGAAGAGTGGAGCAATTTGCATTTTAATGGTCATTTTGAAAGTTTTCGGACCCAGATACGCTGATGATTGATTTCGTAATTAAATTCATATTTTGATTTTTTCAAATTCCTTATTTTAATATCCTCTCCCGTTTCAAGTTAATTTTTAACAAGCCAACCTTAAATATAAAGTTTTTTCTTATTTCCAAGTTAATAGAGTAACGTGGATACATATGTAAAATAAGTGAATGTAGAATTGGTTTCCTTTATATGAGCCATCGGTGATTTGGATGATAAATTATAAGCGACTGTGTGATTATAAGGCAGTCAAGAGATTGTCTGAAGAGGTCTACTTGAATAGAACATGTTTTCTGGATACCGCAAAAGAGCGTTAATTAACAACAGCTCAATTTTTTTCAACCTCCTGGGCTTTTATCATCCTTAAAGCGTTCAGGAACTATACATATATAAGTAAATATACTTGAAAATGCTCCGGAATGCAGCTGACTTGAGACGAGATATATACCATGATGGCCTTTTTTTGTGGATATACTTATGTGTCGATTAAGTGTTCCAGCTAGAGAGTGGTTATGCAGGAAGTAAAAAGAAGAATTCTTGTAATTATGCGTAAATAAAATTTGGGAATTGTCATTTATTAATCATAACATTTATTAAAAGAATTTAACGTTACAATTAAAGATCGTTTCTACGTAAATAACTTCTTAGGTTTTCACCGCCAGATTTGGTATTGAGGCTTTTGGGTTAAGCCGTGTGTGGCGAATTATTATGTACCAATATTTCTGTCGCCATTGTAGGAGTCTTCTTAGGGGTTGACGACTTTGTGAGTCACACACACTAAGTCGTCAATCTTCAAGAAGACCCCTGCAATAGCGGTCGAAATATTGGTACAAAATAATTCGCCACTCACTGCTAAGCCCAAAAGCTACAGTACCTGGTTCTACGTACGCTACCAACGACGCCAATCGATATATATTTCTTTTGATAATAAATTTAAAAAAATGTTTATATGTGATGAAAATTTAAATATATATTAAAAGTTCGATAAATATTATCATTTCTCTTGTCACGCTATCCAAGCATCAATATTTGAAGACATTTACGACAATAGATAAAGTTTTTGATTTTCTAACAAGTTTGTTAGCCGAATAATGTTATTCAAGGGATCCAATGTTAATTTAATACTAATTGGTAGTAACTCATCTTCCTAAACATATTCATTTGTATGGAAACGAGCCATCTGAAGGATGTCTAAGGGCAGATAACAGTTTTCTTAGAATAACTTAACTGCAGATTTGAGTGCACCAGAATTGCAGCAGACTTGAATTCTGAACTTAGTAATGAGTTATGGTTTATCTTAATTAATTTGAATATCTCACATCATAATAAATAAATTTATTTTCCATGAAATCTGACATTTATTCTTCGTTTATAAGAACCTAATTATTAATGTTTTAAAGTAATTTTCACAATGTAATTCTCTTATTTATTCATATTTGCTTTGTGACTTGAGAATATAGTCACCACGAATCAATATCATAGATGTTTTTGCAAGAATATAAACTATGTCTCACTTATAATCATTATCATCATCAGGCAGTGTCTGTCCACTGTTGAATGTAAGTTTTCCGCATTAGTCTTTATCCTTCTCTACGACGATAACGCAATATAAAGGTGCAATGAACATTTTTTTATATCCATGTCTATTGGTTTCTAGGATAGCAAGATCTCGGAAGTTCAAAAGAAAGATACAATTCATTAGTTTAAAAAACTTAACACTCAGGTGATTATAAGAATCATTTATCTTTATTTTTATCTTTGTTAGTAAGATCATGAGTGAAAAAGATAAAAATTATGAACTGATTTTAATTATAAATATATTTAACGGATTTTACAGGACAACTTTCAGGTGTAAGTATCACCTTCGTTGCCCAAAGTAGATCATGTTTTTAACATGCTCATCTGCATGAAATGTTACAAAGAGAATTAAACTTTTTCTTTGAAAAATGGCCTTGATACAACATTCACATTTCTACATAATTGTGTTTTCTGAGCTGAAAGTTCTTCAGAGATGATAGTATCACAATAACAAGTCTGTTTGTATTTTACGCGCGAAGGATATACAAAGATTGACGTAGATTTAAAAAAAAAAGTATATTATTTTAACTTTCTTGGAATAATAATTTTCCAACCAATGATATGTAGGTAGGCTTACATAAGATGTGGTTTGCTAATGAGCTTTTGAAATTATATTTTGGCAACATTTTGATCACTATTGCTTATATGAAACACGTAAAATAATTGGATTGTCATCCCGACATTCCACTGATTTGAGACTTAAGGAGAACGTGATATGATGAGCCGATCCTCGGAAGCAAATGATCCAGGGCTAGGAAGCGTTGGATTAACGATTCAATCTCATTAAACACACTGATTACAAACAACTAAATAGTCCTCAGATATACTCAACTGCTTGTTTATGTTTTAACACTTCTTAGCCACCTGAAACTATGTACTACTAATTATAGACTCCTACATGAAAGTGTTAAATAACTTGAGACTAGGCGAATGATGAGTGTTATAAAATGGCAGTAGTGACTAAAATTTATGGTAGTCATTGCTTCAAACTATAGACCGTATAAATAAGAATATATAAACATTTTTTTTACTATATTATGTGAAATTCATCATATTGATATGGTGTTAATGTTTATGTAAAATAAGAGTATTTTGTTTAAATTTAAGTTAAAAATTAACCTTCGAAAATAAAAAGTAGTTGTTAAGAAAAAAATGTAAATGAAGCTACAGAAAATGAAGAAGACAAAGGAGCTACACGATGACCAATTATATGTTAGTTTTTAATTCTTGAACCATCTATTCTCCTATGTGGCCTTCCGGGTGCAGGTGATCTGGGACAATGCATATACAATCTAAACGAGCAGTAATGTGAAACTTAAATTTGTGGTTTCCATATGCGCCACATATGGAGTGGACGTGGTAAAAATGAGACCTTTATAAAAATAATAAACTTGGTAACTGACGAAGCATTTGGCATGGATGTGATTTTTATTTACCCACAAAGGTCTACATAGGATTATGATGTCACAAATATACATATTATGGACTTACCTGTTGGAGAGGTCGGGGTATCGCTGCGGGCAGACGGGACCAAAAGAATCGGCAAGGCGGGTGCCGTGCCAGGGAGCCGGCGGTCGCGGCGGCTGAAGACGTCCTGCTTCTCCATAAGGCACGCCCAGGAACGCCTCCACAGGCTCCAGATGCCGGGAGTGTGGCTCTAAGATTATGCCACGGATGGAACCTAAAAACAAATCACCAATAAAGCATTTAAAATCATCTTCCTACCACACTTACCTTCCGAGACTTCCCTAAATCCGAGAATAACAGTATTTATTAACGTAATGTACCTGTATGTTGAAACCAGGTCAAATAACAATCTTCGACGGTGAATTCAGTCAAGACACAAAGCTGGGCCTGCTGTGACACGTTTTTCAAATACTGTAGAAGGGCATAGGCTACAGCTGCCTTTCTTTCAAACCGTCGAGTATAGTTATATATAGATAGTTTATATAATTTACTCCATGGAGTTCTGGGAGTAAAACTGACATGGGATACGGAAAATATCATAGTGGCTGACAACTTGTTCGTGGGTATTCGTATCGACAAAAGGTACATTAAAATGTATATACAAGTCTTCAGCAAATATATCTTTCATTGTCTCATTAGTATCGAAAAGAAACAAACGGCAGACGCTGGGATTAGAACTGCGAACTATTGCACGATTATTCCATTGTTTTTTTTATTTATTTCTGATATTAATAATTCAAATAAATCCTCTGTTATTCGTTGCTTATTCTCAAATAAAAAAATTAAATAAAATTCTTATGAGAAATCCGATAACAATAATAAAAAATATAATTTATGTTAAGGATAAATATATTACCTTCGTGTAGTTGTTATTGTAACAACACTATTAAATGGAAAAACATCTTCACATTCAACTCATCTTAACTTTTTATGTAATCACTAGTCAACAAGCTATTTTTATGATGATATAACAGTTTTTAATGGCGTTCTCTTCACTTCGGGATGTAAATGAGCTCCTTAGGTAGTTTCGCCAATAATATTTTATACGCAATATTTTTTTTATGAAATGCTTAGCATTATTATGGCCATCGTAAAATTGAATATTTTTATGATGTAATAAAACCTGTGGCAATACAAAATCGCTACCATAAATAGATGACATATTGCTCGGGGCAAAAAGCGGATGGTATGAAATAAGATTAAATGTGATTTATGTTCATAAGCCACATAAACGTTTGTCATGTAAAAACAAACAAAATGTATCGGGCGGGTCACGTGTAATAATAATATTTTGGGTAGCAACACATCCTGTTTATTTTTCTTTTACCTGCCTTTAAGCTTTGATGATCATAAAAGTCAGGTAAGGGCGCAACTATTGCAAAAAAACTAGCATAAATAAGTTACATAGGTAATTTGCTGATTTAATTATACCATATAAAAATATATTTTAATTATAAATGTATTTGGTAATTAGATATCATAACATTTGATATTTTATCCCGTTAAGTGTTGTGTCAAAAAAGGCTCTTAAATCGAATACAATTACGTCAATTTATAATTAATACTATAATTTATTTACAATGCTTTAAAATTATAAATAAATTTGTTTACTTTTATTTCTTTCTTCGAAATGAAAAAAAAACATTAAAAAAAATGTACATCACACAACAAGTGTCTTCTTAGAGTAAAACATATTAAGTTGAGGTTAAACATATTTTACTAATTAAAATTTCAAAATGGATTGTAATGTGTAAATGCAATGAATAATAAAAAAATACTGTTTTTTTAATATTTTAAATATCAGTTTTTATATATTACAAATGTGATATTTTCCTTGCTGTAATCTCTATCTATCGATCTTTTGAATACATAATGAAAGCATGTTAAAACAGATGCAAAATATAAAAAATATTTTACTCATATTAAATTTTTTATTTATTAAAATTGTGCTATCGTATACGTCGTGAATCTGACAAGCAAGAATAAAATCAAAAATAGCTGTTTCCATATTATTTTAAATATCAATCCGAAATAGGAATTACGCAGAAGAACTCAAGTAGTGGATGCTACCCAACGAATAGGCACACTCAATGGCAACAGGTCATATCTGTCGAAGACGACGGTCGATGGGGAAGAAAAAATATTGGAATGGCGCCCAAGAATGTTATAACATGGACTGACGATATAAGAAGAATAATATTTTTATTTATTAAAATTGATGATGATGATGATACGTCAGTTCACTATCATTTATTACCAAATTATTTTTCCTTTTCAATTTAAATATTTTTGATTTGTTTTTCTTTGAGACGTTTCGGAGTATCGTGTTTTTTATTTGAACGTTTTAGGGAGAATTTTAAAGAAAAAAGTTTGACATTATGATTTGTATTTCTGGAATTCCAAGAACCTGGGACCGAAATGTCAACCAACCCCTACCACCAAAACCCACACCATTTTCAGGCTCTTTATATAAGCCTAAGTACAAATACCATCGAGCATTCTATATTTACATGTTATATAAAATGTTACGGACAAAAAACTCAAATCCCCATAAAAGTTATATCATAATTTATACATATTGTCTAATAGTTGTTATGACAGAAATTATAAGAATGTTGGATAAATTAAAAAATCGTGGAATCCATTTCATTAACTACAAAATCATGAAATTCCACTCTAAATTATTCATCAAAATAAATAAATATACATTGCATTGTAATGAATTGTCAATTTAATAATGAATATTTTACTGTCTTATTCTAAAATATATATATTTATAGTTTATTTTGATAGTAAATTCACTGAAAAAATTTCATATGTAGTATTTTTTAATTTTTATGATTCCTAAAGTGTTTTACAGTTTATAATATAATATATATACATATATTATAAAAGTTTATAATTTAAACATTATTGAAAAAGGACTCCAGTGAGGCCGAAACATTTACTCATTTAAAAATAATATGAATCAAAACTAAAAATATTTAATTTAAATTATGAGTATTTTAATATGTTTATAATATCTTAACAATATATCGATAAAAATGCAAACTAAAAATTAGTATTCAAAATAATTTATAATATTTCGCACAATTTAAGCGTATTTTGTGTACCTACAATTTTCACTTGAATTTATTAGTCGGGTAACTCGTGGATGTGAAGGGCTGTTCAGAAATTAATAATCAACCCACACACCGCATATTACAATAAATTACACTAAGCAGTTGCCTTGAAATAGTACATTACTTTGAAATATTGTATTTTACACAACGTATTTCAAAATTTAATAACACAAGCGAACACCAACACTAACAAAGCCGAAACACAAACAATAATGTAGCTCTTGGTACACTCCAAGTCTCGAGTTAACTTGTTTAGTAAACAACAAACATAAAGATATTCCAAAATTATAAATTCAAATATGTACCTCTTTTTCATCTTCCTCTTATTCTACTGTACGATATGGAAAACCATATCCATTCCCTAACTAAAGAATATATTCCGAATATATGTGGGACACACTCATAAATAATTGATAATCAATATTTATAATAGTATTGTTTTATATCAAGTATTTTTTATAAAATTTATATGATTGTTATGGATCACCTTAATGTACGGCTATGAGACATGGTGCTTATCTGAAAGTTATAAAGAAAGACTAGAGGCCTTTGAGATGTGGTCATACAGAAGAATTCTCGGAATTTCTAGAGACTACGTCACGATAATCAAGGAATATAGGCACCTAGTAAGAACCATCTCAGATAGGCGAACCTGATGGATGGGTCACATCATGCGCCACTATGGTCTTCTTCACGATATTGTGGAAGGGATGGTTAAGGCTAGAAACCTCAGAGGGCACACTAGACGGGAGTATTTGCAGCAAGTGTTCGAGAACATGAGTTGTAGCTCTTATGCTGAACTAAAGAGGATTGCAGAGGACCGAGAAGAGTGGAGATCGAGGTGCAAGATTTTGTTGCTGCAAACCAATCCACCGGATTGATACTACAAAAAGAATTCAAAATAGATAACAAATAAAAATGTTGCCAATGTTTAATAATTATAACAAATATTTTCTTTGTTTTTGATGTGAACGTTTCACCAATTGATAAAAAACTTTTTTGTGAAAAATTAATGTTTTTAAAAAATTATTTACAAGGTTACTTTACACAGTTTTGGCGAAATAACATGAACTGGTCGATTTAGCTAAACGTTAAACACTGAACAGCGCGAGAGAACAGCTAGTATACTTTTAGTAAAATAAACAGTTTGATATTTAAAATAAATATGTACAGCGATACACTTCAGTAACACGTATTTCATATTACGTCATATTTTCATAAAAGCATAAATTTTACATTAAATATTATTTTGAACCCAATCATTTTTGTCATATTTATATGTTACATATCCATTACATTTCGATTTAAAAAAAATATATTTAAATATTATTTTTGAATTATTCCACATTTTTCATGACATGTTTTGAGTACCGACCTGGCGCCCAACGGCGACGGTCGCCTCTCGAGTGAATGCACTTTTATTATTGCATTTATGATGTGCAACCACCAAGGCTGGCAGCAATAGATGTGATGACTGAGTAAACATGACGCAGCACCAATGGCCTAGAACTCGCTGCTAGAAAGCGTAAGATAACTTTAAGCGGAGTCATCCTTCAGAAGCAGACTCAAGACCCACCTTTCTACTCAGAGAGGCAAAGAAGCGCTTTTGGAATGACCATTCGATTATTAAAAAGCGCTATACAAATTCTGATATAATAATAATGTTTCAGCTGCGTCGCTTCGCCATTCTCAAGTTTTTTTTTTTCTACATTATGGAATTTCACCAAGAATAATTATCGATCAAAATAATTTGAAAGAATCGAAATGATTATATTCTTTTCGTTGAGATTTTTATAAAAATAAAGTAAACAATATATTTTGCAATTCAAAAAATATTAAATAACCTCAAACAAATATTTTCTACTTCTGTATAATCATATACATTATTTGAAGTTTGTAGATTTTAGCGACAAAAGTTTTAAGTGTAGGTTCGTTAATCCCAAGTTAACCCACGATATGTACTATAAGTTCTACGTAAGCATTAAGACACTACAAGAAGAATATAGATACCCAAAATGCACATAACGTTATTTTATAAAATTGCGTAGTTAATTCCAGTAACAGAAAACAGTGTGTTAATACCAGTACATCATTCAGACACTTTTGCTTGGCAAGCCGAAGGTCGTGGGTTCAATCCCCGGCGGAGATTATGAGAAGAAAAAATATTTTCAATCGATTTCTGAGCTCTAAAATACCCCCGGTTGGTATGAATTATATCCCTCACCAATAAAATACCAGTCATGCACAAAGTCGTTCCGTAAATACCACCCATTCAAAGTGAATTTCAATAATAATACAGATGATACGTCAATGTCGGGCTGTAACCTATGATGTTAGCGGATCAACACTCCATATGCAGCGCTTGTCCACAAGTATAAGCGTCATAGGATCCACAGATGAAAACTTCAGAATCACTATCACCATCTGTCGGTATTCTCCTGTATGTGATTACATAAAAAAACATCAATCAGATAGTTATATTATAAAATGACAACTCTACCTAAAGAGTATTTAGTATTACTTTTCTAGTTAACGTTGTCATAGGTTAGATTATGATTTGATAGAATTTGTCGGAAGGCGTGATATTACGTTCAATACATTTTGAGCACTATTGTTTAAGTACTCTATTATTTTGCATAATCTATGATGTTCGCGGAGCACTCCACATGCAGCGCTCCACAAATGAAAAATTTCAGAATCACTATCACCATCTGTCGGTATTCTCATGTATGTGATTACATAATAAAATATCATTCAGATAGTTATAATATAAAATGACAACTCTATTAAAAGAGTATTTAGTATTACTTTTTTAGTTAACGTTGTCATAGGTTAGATTAAGATTTGCTAACATTTGTTGGAAAGCGTGATATTACGCTCAATACATTCTGAGTACTATTGTTTAAGTACTCTATTATTTTCTATTGGATTTTCCGCGATCATATAGTCTCGCCTTGCTAATTAAGCGTTTCATGTGAAGTGGTGTCGTTTGTGCTTATAAAATATAGCAATTACGCAAAATATATTCCTTCGTTAATATTTAAACAAAGTGTGTAACCTCCTAATGATTACAGAGGCAGCAGTTATTGCGCCCTTGAATTTACTCGTTTAAGGTCTTGAGTAAAATTTCAAGGACAATTGTTTTCAACATTATTGCAACCATGTAACATGGAGATATACTCATGTTACAATTAGTAAGACATTCAAAATTAGCCATTAAAAATTCACTTTTTAGCAAACATATATATTTTTAATTTAATTTAACAACATTCAAAATGGTTAGTTCCAAAGGTCCGCGGTTCGCATCCCGCTCCTGCCGATATTTTTTCTGAATGAATTGACTCGTTTAAAGAATTTTATGTAAAGTATATGTATATTTAATTACTTATAATATTATAATATAGTCAATGATCTATAAAAGTAGATTAAAATATTGAAAATAATAAAATAATATTCCAATAAATATTTTTACATCAGCATGATGTAGTCCTAGCTTACTGTAACCGAAAGCCTCGACAAACGATCTTTCGTCTTATATTTTTGTCGCTCGCCACATCTTTATATATATGGCAACATTGGCACTAGTACATAGTTTTGCCACCAGGCGGCGCTGCTTGCACTGTAAAGACGGTAGTTGGTCCTTAGCCTTGGTGAGGTGAAGTCCGCGTTGCGGCCGCGGGCATGTCGTACCGCGTGATCAGAAAGCTTGTAATGTTTCTATCGTAAAAATATAATCTGTGCTTCAACAAGAAACTCTTTGTCTGCTGCCCTGCTCCTCATCCTACCCCTCTCTCCTTTGTTTTGAGAGAGGAGGATGTTAATTTAGAAAAATCCAAATATATATTTTTTTCCATATCCGATTACTAGCTACAATTCCAAAGATTTTTGTAAAGATGGCTGCTAAAGCATTTTTATTATGTAAACACATACAGGAGAATACCGACGGATGGTAATAGTAATTCTGAAGTGTCATCTGTGGAATTCTATGACGCTTACCATGCTGTATATGGCTAAACGCTGCATGTGGTGTGTTGATCCGCCAACGTTATATACTACAGTCCGAGATTCACGCATCATCCTTATTATTATAGGAATTAACTATGAATGGGTGGTCTTCACGACACGACTTTCGTCTACCACCAATTTTAATAATTAGGCTATGACTGGCATCTAACAGGTGAGAGATCAAATTCATACCAACCGAGGGTATTTTAGAGCTCAGATTTTTTTTAATCTCCGTCAGGGATCGAACCCCCGACCTTTGGCTTGCAAAGCAAACGCTTTGATCATTATTTTTTTTGACCACCTATATCCGCCGATACACTTGCTATACTACCGGTGTCGTAATCGTAAATTTGTTCGTTTTTTGATCAGAGTTTTAAGGCATAAACCATCTCTTAGAGGTCCGGACTATTGGACCCTATAGATCGGTTTAACTCAACCAGTTACATGCAGTGTTCTTATATGGTCACAATACACGTCTGTTCTGCGATTAACGCAGCTAAGTTCAATGATAAACGAGAATCGATGTAAGAACATTCAATGGTAAGTAGTTATAATTCTAGAATTAATTTTAATTAATAAATTAATAAATTAAAAATATTTAGTTTTGATTCACAATTTATTTTAACGTATGTTTCGACCTTCCTGAAGACCATCTTCAATAATGAAAAAATAAAAACAGGCATTGGCTTATATAGGCATGGACAGTTAATTAGTTCCTACACACATATTTACAGGTTGTATATGTGTGCGGGTAACACAATTGAAAAAAGACATTATAAAATTAATGAGTATGTGGTTTTCTTATTAAGGAATATAAAATTAAGGAATATAAAATTACTGAGTATTAGTTATTATAATTTATTAAGATATTATATAATAATAAATTGATAAGCTTAAATTTAAAATTCCTTGTAATTCTTCGGTGTTGATGATGGCCAGTCCCTGGGAGTTTTGGTTTTTTCTTTTTTCCAGCTTGATTGATACCTAGAATAATAATTTTAAGCAGTTTCAACGACTTTATAATGTAATTATTAGACAATAGTACATGCCAGTATTAGAAAGACAGGGGTACACAAGTAGTTCATTTAGTAACAATATATATATTATTATTTTATTTTAGTTTCTCAAGAATCTATCATTAGTATGTTATTTGTTGATTGGATTTTAGAAAAGAGATGATGCGAAGATTGTCTGTTCATTTAATAAATTAATGTTTTTATGATTAATTTCTAATATTTCCAAGTTATCTAATTTTTTCCCTTTATTGGCAACATGTAAAATTTTTGAAGTTATTTACCATATTAAAAGTATGATTTTCTTCGCACAAATGTTTTCTTGCTTGTGGGTAAATTTAGTATTATATAATAGCTTAACACATTAAAATGACAAATACCCAGTAATTTAATAATTGTATAATGCCTTTTTCAAATTAAAAACCAAAATGATTACATACATTAGGAAAATCACATACTCATTAATTTTGTGTCATTTTTCAATTGTTTTACCCGCACACATATAAAACCTGTAAATATGTGTGTAGGAACTAATTAACCGTCCATGCCTATATAAGTCAATGCCTGTTTTTATTTTTTCATTATTGAAGATGGTCTTAAGGAAGGCCGAAACATGTAATCGTTAAAATAAATTGTCAATCAAAACTAAATATTTTTAATTTATTAATTTTTTAATTAAAATTAATTCTAAAATTATAACTATGCAGTTTCACCAAGTATTGTCAGTTGATAACCTTAATGTTATATATGTTACTCTTACATTTTCAACTGTCAGTTTATTAATTTTGAAACCCTGCACGATCAACTAAATCTACCAAACCCATCAAGGTTGAAAGATCAACCACAAGGTAAATAGGTAAAGATAACCTCCTCACCTCTTTGATTCAACTAGTAGAGGATCTATCTTGTAATCTTTCTAAGCATTCTTTAACAACCAAAAGTCGTTTGTCCAAGTGTTGCTTCAGTAATATTATTAAAAAAAATGAATATTTTTAAAGATAATTGAGATTTTCTTTCATTGCTTAAGAGTTTTATTTTACAATTCACCATCTTTACATTTTTTAAAATGTTTAAATTAATAATATAATAACATCCTCCTCTCTCAAAAAGGGTGTTACTCCGTCGCTTAATGGCAGGATTAGGAGCAGATTGATAACACAGAATTTTTCAGAAGCACATTGACATATATTTAAGACAAAAAATTACAAATTTAGGGCTCGACCTATTCACAGCATTAGGTCGAGCCACAATACAAAATTATCTCGCCGACGGGCGGTACACAACTGGGTTCCGCGCTCGGGATGGGTTCTCGCCTGCGCTACGAGCGGTGGTGTATATAACTAACACACAATATGGCAGACACATAAATGTATGACAAGCGAACAGAAATAACAGACGAAAGATTGTGTATCGAGGTTTTCGGTACCAGTCAGCAAGGGCTACATTATGCTGATGTCAATTCTTCATAATGTATGTTTATTTTTATATAAATATAAATTAACACACAAACACATAACAAACACACAAACTCATTTTTGCTATTTGCAACTGTATTGTCCCAACATCTGCACCAGAAGTTCTACCTGAAATGGTATATAGTTATCGAAAACAAGCAGGAAACCAGTAATTTGATCATTTATTTCTCTAAGGGGTGGCTCAACCCAACAAACAACATGCCGTAAGCAACATGCAAGTTTTGGTGTGTGTTTAATTTAAGCATCTTTATTCTACCTTCAGTAATTTAAATAGATGTGGGCTTAAAGCCTGGTATTGTCATATTGATAGAAGAATTCTTGGAATTTCCTGGAGAGAGGTTCTCAGTATATAATCAAGAAGGAAGGAACCTAGCAAGAACCATCTCAGAGAGGCAAGCCCGATGGATCGGTCTCATAATGCGCCACGATGGTCTTGTTCACGACATTGTGGAAGGGATGCTTGAGGGTAGATACTGTAGAGGGCGCCCTAGACGGGAGAATTTGCAGCAAGTGTTCGAGGACATGAGCTGTAGCTCTTATGCTGAGCTAAAGAAGACTGCAGAGGAGTGGAGATCGAGATGCAAGATTTTGTTGCTGCAAGCCAATCCATTGGATTGATACAACGAAGAAGAAGATTGTCGTTGGTCGATCTCTGATATCAGAGGATACTTATAATCTGAAGGTTTACTTCTATTATAAGAATGAGCTGTTTTCATTATTTTTAAACATGCCATTAAATTTATAGGAACGAATATGGCTTTGTGAGAGAATTAGTATTTAATTGTCAATACCAGCAAATGTGGCTATTTTCAATATAAGTGGTACAAGTTTTGAGCTTGATGTGATCGTGTGGCCGGCAGCCATTATTGCAGAAGCCTTAATGAATTTCCAATTAATCCACCCCCACCGTAAATGATAATGATGATTATAACTAATAATCGATATCATATATGCAGACTCACAATTTGTATCGTTGTTTACCATCGAAATTAAATTACCACGCTTTGGTAAATGTTTGCGGAGACTTGTGCGCCGAATTTCGACGAATCGCACTAATTAGTTATATTTTAATCATAATCATGATCATCACGTACGCTTCCTTAACTGAAGCGTATGCTTTTGTCAACAACTGCTACCACATAGCTCTGCCAGCTACCATGGTCATCTCCTCATCCCATATCGGCTCTGCCTCCAGCACCTACTTCAAGTACATTTTATGTATAATTCCCGAGGACCATCACATACGGCGCTAGCTCGGAGACTTAAAGAAAAAAGGAATCTTTTATTCGGATAAATTTGTCATCTCACAAAAATCAATGCATCTGTATGATAGGCCTGCTTAGAATACAGAGAGTACAATAGTTTGACTTTGTGAAGAATGACAAGGTGGGGGGGGCGGGTTTTGAAAGTCTTCAATACTACAGTCAGTCAAGAAAAAAATGTAACCGTAAAAAGAGTATACACTTAAGATTTCGCAGGAGAGCATAAACTACATATTTTTTATTCAGTATTTAATAAGACATGCGACTTGTGTGTTTGTACTTTTATCTACCATTTTTGGGATCTGGCGAAGAGCATTGAAGCTGTAGTTATGGTGAGAATTTGTGGCGATCATATAACTTGGTTAAGCAGTGGATACGTTTGTTGAAATCTGGAAAGAAAACTGTTTTGTTCGTTTCTTAGTAGATCTTACGTCGTATACGGAGACAAACATTATTTTAACTACAAAACTTTTCCCATTCGTCCGAGAAACACATCACAAAATAGTTTGTACGAAACATGATAAAAACTAGATAAATAATATTCCCGACATAAAGAATAAATAAACCGGGGCATTCCCAAAACATTTGTTTAACTTTCAAAGCTCGCAGGACATTTTGTCGGAGTTTTCCACTAAAGCGAGATTCCCTTTATCAGCTTCCGGTTAGGCGAATTATTTTCTTATTCCTCCTCGGGACTGGAGATAAGTTCAAGAAAGGAATGGTTTCCCTCCTCCCGGTCTTTCCCCAACAAGTTTTTACTTTTATTTCGGAGCTTACTGTTGCAAGCAAGTGGCAAGTTGCGGCGTGCAACTTTCTCTATTCGCCTGAAGGCAAAACTTTAAGCGCCAAAGCTCCATGAAACAATTACGGATTCGGTACACCGCTAAACAGATACTCTTGTCAACAGTGAATTTATTCATGATGGTATTCTTTATAACATTTGACCATCTTCACAAACTATTGGAAAAAATATTTTTGGCTTTGTATTCTTCCAATCATAATTATAATACAGTTCATATCATTTTTATGGAATCAAACTGAATTTGAATTGAATGCTCATATATAATAGATAATCAGTAATTACGATAGTTTAAGTGGTTTATTATACTATTTATTTGATTGTATGGATCATCTTGTTGTACGGCTGTGAGACATGGTGCTTTTTCGAAAGTTGTAAGAAAATAGGCGATTGAGGTCTTACAGAATAATTCTCGGAATTTTCTGGAGAGATCACGTCACGAACAATGAGGTTCTCAGCATAATCAATGAAGATATTCACCTAGTAAGAACCATCTCCAAGAGGCGAGCCCGATGAATTGGTCACATCGTACGCCACGATGGTCGTCTTCACGAAATTGTGGAAGGGATGGTTGAGGGTAGAAACTGCAGAGGGCGCCCTAGACGGCACTATTTGCAGCAAGTTTTCAAGGACATGAGTTGCAGCTCTTATGATGAACTAAAGAGGATTGCAGAGGACCAAGAATAATGGAGATCGAGATGCAAGATTTTGTTGCCGCAAACCAATCCAACGGATTGATACTACAAAGAAGAGTCGATTAGTTTTAACACATATTACCTTATTTATTCGAGATATTTATATCAAATTATTTTCATATTAAAACCCTCTTTATATTATATTTTTATTAACTTGAGTCATATCTTCAATTTTCGATTTATGTATTACTTCCAATTAATTATATGACATTTATTACGGTAATGGCGTAATAAGTTATGTTAAATTATGTTTGAAAAGATTATTATATATCCTGAATGTTTAACGAAGGAAACGAAAATAGTAGAAGATATTATAGAGTTTTTCCACCGGAATATCACCACTTAAAGGAAAAAATAATTATTTAAAATTGCCAATTATTTTACTTTTATGGATGTTCAATTAATGCGATTCTGTGGGTGGGTTAAAAACTACAATGAGTACATACTATAATCGTATAAACGGACCACTTTTGACGGCTTTCGTTACAAATACCAAGGTTTAAAGGCATCTATAGTATCCGAATGGAAAATTCTTTATGAAATACATTTGATACTGGTAGTCGGCTCAACCCTCATACGACAAACGGTTAATTTTTCGTCTTCAGATATAATTCGTCCGTCTTGCAGTCGGCATCGCGTAATTCACTGACTTAAAGGCAAGCGGATATAAATAGCTCCACCGTCCGCTTTGTCCGTTTCATCTCCCTTTATTATCCGTTATCTGGGTCCTTATCTCCTTGCCAGGGATCCCCCGAATCGTCCTCCTTGCCCGGATGATGACCGGTCGGATAGAGCGTTGAATGGTCGGCTCGATCCCGAAATTCGTTTGTTATTTCCCTTTTTCCAGGGCAAAAGTTAATGCCGTTTAACGTGAGCTTCCTGCAAAGAGCCAAATATAGAAAATTGAGTCCGTACGAAGAGTATTTGCAACATCTTTTTCTTATAGGTCAACATATTGTGTTCTTCTGATGTTCTAAAATCTAAATCTTGAGTTATGATTGTTTTATATATTTTGGAATTTTTCAGTTTACCAATGTTTTTATATTTAATGTTTTTAAGCCATACAAACACACGTTATCTTATTTAAATATAAAAAAGTTTATAAATAGTAAATAAAATAGAATTAGCCGCAATATTCTGAATATCGCCGATTCTTAAATTCAAAAACAAGATAGTAAGAAATCTTAGTTTTGATATAAGAAAATAGGCCATATTTTTCTATGATTTTAAACAAATTGAAGGCTCTATTACGCTCAACCAATAATAATTTTATGTTAAAATTTTGTTCTTTTCAGGGTCCTCAAAGCAATTCTTTAAAATAACTGTAATTATAAAATAGTTAAGAATAAATGCAAATTATTGTTTCAATATTTTATTTAACTCGTCATGAAAAAATTGCTTAAAATTGATAGTATTACATGCACATACTGTGGAATAAATGAATTTAAAACTCCATCTTGCTGTTTTACTTAAAAAGTACCAATAATGAAGGCATGGTTGAGGGTAAACTGTAGAGGGTGCCCTAGACAGGAGTATTTGCAGTAGCGTTCGAGGACATGAGTTGTAGCTCTTATGCTGAGCTGTAAAGGGTTACGGAGGAGCAAAAGGAGTTGATATCGAGGTGCAAGATTCTTTTGCTGCAAACCAATCCACCGGATTGATATTACGAAGAAGAATGAAGACAAATGGGTCACATATACTCGTATATAAGGGTTCATTGATATCACAATGCCTAGTCATCAGCAACATAATTGGGAAGAAGTGTGTATATATAATATCATTAACGTCAAATAATTAATATTTTGAAACATTTGCTATGTTCGTACTTGTGAAAAATGCATATTTTTTATTTACTAATAATTAATTAATACAGTAACCCGATTTAAGTACATTTAAAAAAAATCCACTGCAACAAAGTAATGAAGTAGTTTATACAATGCGTGTCAGTACATTAAATTAAAAATTTCATGAATTGAGTGAGTCACTATTGTGAAACAATGTATTGAATCGCTTGGGAAAACCCCTGAAATAATCAATACTCTGATCAAAAGAAACAGAAATGTTATACTTTGGTTGTAAATGTATTACAAAAAGCTTCAAAATGGTATTTTTAATATAAATATTTATTTAAATGTACACAAAAAAGATATACTACATGGTCATAGAAATACATATTTAGATTCAATAATATCTCCCAATTTAAGCGATTGCCAAAATAAAAGTAACACATTTTTCACTAAGAAACTAACTGATTTTTTTTTCTTTATATTCGGAGTTAATAATTACTAAGATAAAGTCTAAAAAATATTGTCTTTAAAGACTTAAAAAGTATTAAGTCTTTAAATACACTTTATAATAACTTTCAAGTATTGTTATAAAATACATTATATTTAAAACAAAATTATCGAAATATTATGACTCAATTTATTATCAATGAATGGAAGTTCTATCAGCCGAAAATAAATTTACTGTTAATGAAGCTGAAATTCATAATGGAGTGTTCTTTCAGGTTCGTAGACTCCCGTTATTTTTTGCAGATTACTTTTTTGCATTGCAAAGTCATCAATCATTATCCGTGTCTGTTTTTGCACCGGATAGACACCAGATACATCATCATTCCATAGCACCAAAGCACACCGCTAATACAATGGCAAGATGCCAAAATTAATTTCAGCCTCAAATTATATATCTATTTGCCAATACAAGCACCAATATTGGATACTCGACAGCTTATATCAGGCACGTATCAGGCAACGTCAATCATTGACAGACTTAGACGTATAACAAACGATTAACATACGAGAGATTGTGAGTTCGAAGTTGAAAGTTTTCTTCCTAAATCCATTTCGTATCTGAAAGGTATCGTCACCACAGATTTGCATCACTAAGTTCTCTCAATTGATATTGTTAAGTCATATCTGCACCCAAACGTTCATCTGAAAACGTATATACTTCCCAACAACCTCCATTACAGGAGTCCGAAGGAGCTTACGTTGTCGGAAGATGTAGTATCCTAAGTATCGGTTGATACCCTGATACTTTAAAAGCCTTGACTATTTAGTCCTATCGGAAAGTTTGCTTTGCTCTTAGTTATTATTCATCAATTTAAAAGATTTTTATTTGTTTATAAAATACATATGATATGTTTAAGACTGAGCTCTTATGGTCTTTTAATAAAACTTGATAGTAGATACAATTCATATCTTAAACACTTCTTACCCATTCACAGTGAGTTTTCGTACAAATGGGCGATGCATGAATTACTGGTTGTAATTTAATAACGTTGCAGATCAATACAACACAAGCTCACATTTTTTTATGTAATCGCATACAGGAGAGCACAGCTGGTCAAGACCAGTGCACTCTATGACGCTCAGCCAGGGAGGCTGGACGTTGCATTCGGGAAACGTGTGTTGTGTTCGTGTTTGTGTGTGGGTTGAGGAGATTGCAAGTGTATATTTATCTGTTTTTTTAAGAGATCCTGATTGTAGGAAAGGAGGAAACACAGACGCTGGAAGAACATTCCAAAGCTTACCAGTGGCATTAGGGAAGGAACTTTGGAAACTGTCAGTTCTTGGTCGACACACATTAACGGTGTATGAATGTTCAGCAAGTGTATGACTAGTTTTTCGGTTGTGAGTGGGTGCAAGAGGAATTAGTTCTTTAGGTTCCGAAGAGCAGTAACCGTGGTAATAAGGAAAGAATAGACTAAGTGAACCAATCTTACGCCTGTGTTCCATTGATTGAAGGTTAGACGTAAGAGCATCATTGTTTATCAAACAAATTGCTCTTCTTTGAACTGAGTCAATAAATCTTAGAAGGTATTTTGGGGCTCCAATCTAAAGGTGACTGCCGTATTCAAGGATAGGTCGGATTTGTTCTTTGACACTTATCCGTCCTTATTTTAAAATTTTTATATACATATTTCACAAATCATGTTTTTCCATCGCTATCTATCGGTTTTTTCTTGTATGTAAATATTGGTCAAATAATAGAAACACCGAAAATCATTAGTAGAATTCTAATAACTAATTGATAATTAATTTCATACTTCCAATCAATATTAATAGTTCGAATTTTAAATTTTCGAGTAAATATACGTAACGTTCTTTATAAAATATATATTTGGATAAAAATTTAAATATATTATTTAGAACGTGTCTTTCAGCATTCACCATTGAAAAAAGGAGGTTTGACAAACTATTGACATCAGCATGATGGAGCCCTTGCTGACTGGTACCAAAAACCTCGATATACAATCTTTCGTCTGATATTTCTGTTCGCTTGTCGTACATGAATGTGTCCGCCATATTGGCGTTTGGGACTAGTTATATAGACCGCCGCTAGTGGCTCTGGGCGAGAGCCATCACGAGCACATCATGTCCCGCCCTTCATCGAGAGCATATTGTATTGTGGCTCGGCCTAATGCTGTGACTATGTCTAGGCCACAAATTTGTAAAATTTTATCGTAAATATATGTCAATGTGCTTCTGAAAAAGTATGTGTTATCAATCTGCTCCTAATCTTGTCACCACGCGACAGAATAACAACGCTTTTGAGAGAGAGGAGGATGTTACTATGATAGAGAGAGATAAAGATGACAGTAGTCTCATTTTTGAAAAAAGTATTCCGTGACATTCAACATTGGAAAGTGTAACAATCATTTGCAGATGAAGTATTTTCTTTTTTTCATTACCTTAGAAACCAAAATAAGAATTTTAGAATTGGTAAGCTTAAATAATTTCTTACACAAAAATTTAATGTAACCAAATTGAAATGACAGTATCAGCTTAAACGGTGATGCCGGAATACCAAGGTTCCGGCACTGAGGATAAGTCCAAAGACCGGAGTTGAGTTGATACTAATTTATTTGGTACGAGACCCCTCTTTATACCTTATTTTACAACATGAGTAAGCATTTATAAAATAATATTATTACACTGAATTTCAAACACCGTACATTCCTCGATAACGTTTTTGCACTTTGATCCCTTCAATTCACATATAGTGGCAGACTATTGTTATAATCAATGTTCCGTATGGATGCGTAAGATTTCTTTATTAGAATTTTGGATGTTTAATACAACACAGTTATGTTTTGAACACAAATAAATTCACGTATTCATTTATATTCTTTAAGGTATCTAACCGATAATAGATTCTACTCTGCTTTATAATTATTAAAGTGAAGAAACCTCTGCTCTTGACTCACTTTTAATCTTAAGAGACGTCTCTGCATGCGGGAATTAGGTCGTAGAGACGTTTTGTATAGCAAAATAATGAATAAATTATCTTTTTAAATGTAAATTAAATATTTTTTACTCTCATATGTAAATAATGGTTGCATTTCTCGACATCTACTCGTATATCATAGTATCAACTAGCTATGTTTGGGAAACACGGCTCTAAAGCTTTGTGTACTACTCCAATAACTGCTTAGAATCTAATTAATTGTCATACATGTCCATTATAAACTACCTTATTGGTGATATGGAGATTCTTGATACCTTAGACGAAGCTGTAGTATTATTTACATTTTCAGCTCAATGTGAATATCTGCCACGGAAACCAATTAAAATAAATATAAATACTATGTGTTAAAATATTAAAAGTTATACTTTGATGATTGCTCATTTTGCTGAAAATTCCTTAAATAAAATTTTACTATAAAAATGCTTTAATTATGTCATATACAAAAAAATTGTAACAATAACATCAGTATCTAGAAACAACATTAATTTCAGTTGCCAAATATCTCAATATTACTCGTATATATAACATACGAGTTATTGCAATATTACAATAATTACTTGCAAGATTACAATACTATTGCGAGTAAAATATATATATTAAAAAAAAGGATATATACATACAAATATACAGAAACTATCATCAATAATATGAAATTCCTGAAACCAATATCAGAGTAAAATAAATGGCTGACGCTAGAATTCGAACCGCGAACTTTTGATACCTTTGATAATTATTTTACTCAGCGCTGGCCCTTTGCCAATTGCTCTCTCTCTGAGTTCGTAAATTAAGACGTTTTATATTATTCATGCGTATTATTTTAGATGACGCTGTATATTGTTGTAAATCTAAAAACAATTTATTTGCAATAAGGTCGTGAATTTTTGATGATTACGAGTATGGCTGAGGGCTTGACGAAAAAAAGCATTAAATTATATTATACTCTTATAAACATTTTCTAGATAGTGGAACATAAAGTCATCATATTTTATATTATTTTCTCTTTAAAAGGCCTGTGTGGTGGGGACTGAAAATATTTTCATTAGGTTAGATAGCTGTATATCATAGCCTTGTATTGAAATTAGCTCGGTTAATCTTTCATGGAGTGTTATTTTATACTTCATCAGAGTAATTTTGTTGTAATCCAATTCTACATACATTAAAGGCGTATTACTATTACCTGTATTAAAAGAAGGCAAGAGGTTTTAAAACATAAGCCTCCGCATTAAATTATTTAAGAACCCAAAAAGGGTTGTGCGGTTCTGTATTTTAATACTAGTAAATATTTTATACAGCATATCAAACATTGAATACCGTATTTATATAGCATAATAAACTCCGCAGAAAACGCCAATGTCCTGCCATAAATTTAACTATTTCGTAAAGTAATCCAGTGTACAAAAAGGGGTTAATTTTACATATTACAACTTGGTTACAAAATGGAGCGTGTTTTGCAATTAAAATATTGGAGCGATACAGTATAGGATATGCTAGAGCAACCCTAGGATTATTTTGAAAGCACTTTCATAAATCAATTAGACAAACCGAGTGGGTAGGAAGATGAGGGAGTATTTAATAAGGGATTCTATGACGCTTCATTTCAATGAAGATTAAGGACCTGGCGCGTTACAATATTATTATCTTGAGAACTCACCAAGCAACAATACAATCTGAGATTTTCGGTTTGTGGGTGATGTCAGAAAACCGAGCTCTTGCAACTTTAATAAATGAAAGCTGTGATTCTCGCGAATTTAAGCACTAGAGAGTTTGTGTGGGTTTTATAATTTGTTGGAAAAGCGTTTATTTTTCAGCGTTTATTTCAGAGAGACTAGATTAGATGCTGACGTGGAGAAAGTTCTGGCTCCTGAGTCTTGAAGGAAAATTAATAGCATTGTTTTTATTTAAACTAAACGCGACATTTAATATGTTTAATTTTGAGATTTATTTATTACTTTCAGGTCAGATTGCGTCACCATATTTTAGGAAAGTTGTTCATTTAAATATGTGATGAGAGAGTTATGATAATAATAACATTATGTTTAAGTGCAATGCTGTAAGTATGTTATTTGAAATCATCTAAAATTCAGGTAAACTTAAATTTACCAAAGTTATAAAGTAATAAATAATCAGTTATGAAAATTGAACAAGGCACACAAGCATAACCAAACTATCGAGATCGAATGTTTTTTTAATGAACAAGTTATCGTTAAGAACTTTCTACTGCTAACACTAAATCATGTTAGGTAACTCTTTTAGTCTATCGTCCGTTTTTGCGTCATATAGAGCAATAATGATAAAGGAATATTTTTTTTCAGTATTCGTATCCAGTTAGCCATGCCATTTTATAGTTGTCACATAAAATACGGTACTATTTTTTGAATAACATAATAACGTCAACACACAGCTAATACATTCTAAAATAAATCGTAATCGAATAGATTAAATACCAAAAATCTGGCAACATCAATTATATTGCTTAACATAAGATCCTAAAAGGAGCGACTAGTCGGGTGCAAGAGAAATATTTAAGAGTTGATGTGGTCTGGAGGTCTACTACGTAGTTACACAGAAGATATCTATCGCAGCACTCCTCATTGGTTCGACTGTCAAGTTTTTTGCCGGTATAGAGGCTTCTCCTTAAAACAATTAATATTCTTGAGAGACATGCTGCCAGAGCTGAAGCCACTCAGTCTTAAAGCAAGGCAGAACTCCAGGACCAGTAATTTTTACGGTCAATTTTTTTCCTCCAGCAACAAAATGATATTACATATATATTGATATTACTTAAATATACATATACTATACATAAAATTCTTTTTTCAACGTTAATGATATAAATACTAGTTTCAACGCGAGTCGGTCTAGGCATAGCAATGGCGCAGTTCGCCGAGCGGTATGAATACCTGGGCATAGTTGGTTTCCAAGGTCCGCGGTTCGCATCCCGCTTCTGCCGTTATTTTTGTGCTTGGATTGACGCGTTGAAAAAAGAATTTTATGTATAGTATATGTATATTTAAGTAATAATAATATTGTAATATAGTCAATGATCTATAAAAGTAGATTGGAATATTGAAATAATAAAATAATATTCTAATAAAAAATAAAAAAAATCATATATATATTGATAGTTTGTTTTTATCTGCCAGGCATGCCCACTATGCTTAGCTTGCTAAGGGCGTGTCTCACTGACCTGACTGGGTGTCCACGATGCGCGAGCTGTACCGGGGCCCCGCGGCGGCTCGCGGCAGCAGCAGAGGCGCCAGCATCAGCGGCCACAGCAGCCGGCCCAGCGCGCCCGCCATGCCGCCATCCTCACGCCTCCCGACCCCACCTCACCTGCCCATCTGAAAGAAAGACAACAATCAATCACTCATACTGAACAATAATTATCGCTTTTACAACATTCTTCTTTTTCACATTTGCCTCCTATATAGTGCAAATGGTCGCCAAAAAACACCTTCTGCTGCCATTGTTTTAGTCTCGTCCCACGTCAGCTCTGCCTTTGCAAGGTATGCTAAATGCATTGTACAAACATTTCTAGACGGTTAATTTTTTTTTTACATAAACACACACAGGAGAATACCTACAGATGGTGATATTAATTCTGATTACAATTAATAGGCTATGACTGACATTTTACGGGTGATGGATCAAATTCACACCAACCGGGGGTATTTTAGAGCTCAGAAATCGATTAAAAATACTTTTTTTTTTAATCTCCGTCGGGGATCGAACCCACGACCTTTGTCTTGCAAATCAAACGCTTTGACCATTGAGCTATGACTGCCGGCAAAAATTCTAATGAAATGAAAAAAAATGAAAAATGAAAAAATTCTAATGAAAATATATCCGTAATATATATTTTTCTGAAGTGTCCGGAGAACATGTACGAGTATAAGAAAACCTCACCTTTGTATTTTGACTGGCTATATGATGGAAAGCAGTATCCCAAAGTTTCTTTCTTCACAAATTTAAGCCTTTGTATCTCTAATAGTTTATGCAAGCAACCACAATATACGGCTGCATTGATTTTTTATACGACACTAAAATTTGCTTATAAAATTGTAATGATACTCGTTATAAAGGGCATTTTCGTCACATCAAGAGCTTAAATTAATTATTTTGTCAATTCAGTATGTTTCAAATAATAGGCTAGATATATATGGAGCTTATCTAATTATGTCTATAGATGATAAGTGTTTCATATATCGCTAAAATATTTGTATGTGTCTGTATCATTAAAGTTTTCCCTTTTTTATTGCTTGCTAAAACAAGGTAAAAAATAATATTATATTACTATATTAATAATAATAGATTTTATATTTTGAAAAGATTTCAAACTGAATATTAAAAATATAAACAACACACTCGCTTACGCATAATATCAAAACAATCTCCTTTGTTATTCAAATTAAAGTGTTTGACGTTATATCGTATTTAATGTATTCCAAATAAAAAAAAACAAATTGATATTTGTAAACAATATATCCGGCGTTACATTATACACGGATCGATCCATGAGACAAAAAGTGACATGTTATTTAATAAACATTATGAGGAGGGTTATATGGGGGATAACCCTCGTACAAAAAAGGTAAACGTATCTCGGTAGATTTGTCAACTGGGGAGATTTCGCAGAATGGAAAATATGATAATAGGAAGCTAGGGATTGTCCCCGCATACGTCTTATATTATACTCCTTCTTCCTCGCTTCTCGGAGCTTACTTCTTAGGCACTGCGGTCCCGTAAGATACCCGTCCCGATACGTTGGTGCGTATTGCCTTCCCTTAGGGACCTTAACCAGAGATTCTTGGATCAGTCGCATTTCGGAGTCCTTTTTATATCAAGTAGTATTTAAAATAATCCTTATTCATATTATATGGAAGCTAAACGTAATGTTCTCTTTTTTACAATATTAAATAGTTGTCTTTTATTCTGCAAGTCAGGATTTCCTTTCTTAGGTTTCATGTGACTTGAAGGTATTGTGCTGTCATTGTATGCTTTTTCTGAATATATACTGACATCCTCCGTCTTAATATCGTCAGGCTGGATCAGGACGCGTGGTGGATGGAGGAAGAGCAGGTCGCTAAAGCAAATAACTCGTCGACAAGCACATTAACATTTAGTTTACGTAAATACAAGACTGATAAGCCTTGGACTGCTCGGGATACAAACAATGATGTGTACCTGACAATGCCCGGGCAAAAAGTGATTCACAGCGCTCGAAGTCATCTGGTAAACTATCCACACTCATATGACAGGTAGCAGCAGTCAAAATAAAAATAAAACAAAATTTCGCCTGTAAGCGCCGAGTCTAGTTGCTACTTACGTCAAAGTACCACGGATACCATACATCTCCAATTCTTTAACATGAATTGTCTAACCAAAATATTTCACGCAACTCAGTTTCAGAAACGCTGAACCCAGTCATAATTCAAAAGTTTTTCGGGCCCCTGCGAGGCCTGGCCCGTCATAATACCACTGGAGGGAAATGGGGAGTGGTATTTTCAATGGTTGCATAAAGTGAGTTTACTTTACGGGTCCAATTTGAAATAAGACGTTTCATGTATTTTATTTCTTTTATTGGTGTCGCATGCGTGAGCTGGCGTAAATTTTATTCGGCATAAGAAAATTTGTCGTATGGGAAATTTTGCAACAGAAGAAAAGTTTTTCCGGTAAAATGCGGTTAAACTTATTGTAAAATGAAAATAAATTGCATTTTAAAAATTTAAATAATATATTGTCTAAAAACTTGTCAGATACTACATATTAATCATGTCAAAATAGTTTTTTTTACCACTTTTGCTCCATATTTGGACACCACGAATTGCCATTTTTACAGTTTGTAAGCTCACTTTGTCCCAAAACTCCTGTATACAAGGAGGTTCATTTTGGAACATAGATGTTTCCCGAAATCCTTCAGGCCAAGAGTCCACAAACTCGCATGTACTGTGACTACTAACAGAGAATCGCTTGGGTGTTACATTTGGTGGGTGGGTGAGAAATATTGAAGTGTTTTTTTTTACTGAGTAAGATACAGTACAAATATTACTTATTAATACGTAACAAAATATCAACTATTTGCCTTCCTTTTAAGTTTGAATGAGGTAAGATTATACCACTTAAAAGAAAAAAAATGATTAAAAACGAGTGAAAAAAAAACATTTCCAAGCTTGTTTATATTATTATGCCTCCATATATAACATAATGATAAAAATATATGATTATAATTGTTTTATTGATATAACATTAGTTTTAATGTCTATCAGTCATTTGTGATTGCACAGTAACAAAAGAGATTTTATGGAAGTATTTCCTGTTAGTCTCAACTATTACAACCTTGTTGCAATAAATTTTATTTGTAATTATTATATTATAAGAACCCTAGTTACTTTTCCGTTTTAGTCATCAAAACATCATATAAACTACTCAACAGCTTCATTACGTTCCATCTTCTTACCAGCAGTATTAGTGCACCGTATTACAGCAAGCGTCATCAGGCTTGTAAATGTTCGTTAATAGTTCGTTTTTGAGCATTGTGAGTTAAGAATATGTAGTATTCTAGGCCGTAGATTAATCAATTCTAAACTCTTTTACCACTTCATCATCAGCTTGTATCCGTCCACTGTTGAACGTAAGGCTCCCGCATGAGTCACCATCCTCTTTGATCCTCCACCTTCCGCATCCAGGTCACTCCTGCTATTCTCTTTATGTCTTCAGTCTATCTTGTAGGGGGACGGCCAATCCATCGTTTGCCAGTTATTTGGCGCCATTCCAATACTTTTCTTCCCCGTCGACCGTCGTCTCTTCGACAGATATTTCCTGCCCATTGCCACTTGAGTGTGCCTATTCGTTGGGTAGCATCCACTACTTGAGTTCTTCTGCGTATTTCCTCGTTTCGGATTCTATCTTTTAGCGACTCTCCGAGCATGGATCTCCCAATAGCACGCTGGGTGACATTTATTTTATGGGTTAGACTTGCTCTCAGATTCCACGTCTCTGCGCCGTCAGTTAATACAGGTAGGATGCATTGGTTAAGCGCCTTAGTTTTAAGACATTTTTTTCAGCTTTAAAAATTTACTTTAGTTTTCCAAATGCTGCCCATCCCAGTTGAATACACCTTTCTTCTATTACTAGGAGAACCTTTTTGCGGTGGTCCGTTTTTTTTTCATGCATACTACAAATATACGTTGGTGATGTATGATGCTATCGATTTTGAAATTAATTTTAAAAATTTTACTGTGAACAGTCTCGTGTAGCAATTGTAATATTATAAATGTTATATAAGCGTCACCTTAGCGGCGATCTGTCTCCGGTTCTGTGTCATCAGTTATGTGGAAGCCGTCGGTGATCACGTCCGCTACATTGTTTGAATATCCAATATGTCAGAGCGGCGTACTAATATCCAATATGCCATGTGCAAAATGATAGATGATTTCGGAGGCTTCAGCCTGGGGTTGGAAAATATTATTGACCTTTTTTGAGCGTTTCTCGTTTCCTCACAAATCACTCTTTTCTTAATCTTTTTCCATATATGCTTCCTAGTAAGAGCACATTTTTATAAATATAAACGTTTACAAAGGAGCACGGAAATTTAAGATCATTATGTAAGTGAGGATTAGTTGGGACACCTGGAATCTACACGCAAAAAAGAGAAATTGCACGTGCTTTTTATTCTTATAGGAGTATATATACGTATTCACATATTTGAACATATGACTTTTCTTATTCTTATTTAGTCAAAATTACACATCATCAGCCTGTGTCCGTCCACTGTTGAACGTAGGCCTTCCGCATGAGTGTCCATCGTCATTGATTCCCTGCCTTCTGCATCCAGGCTATTCGCGCTAATTAACCATTATACATTAAATGAATATTTGCACATTTAATGAAAGGAACACCAGTAAAGAAATTTAATGCGTACTTGTACACTGAGAAAATGATTTTAAAACGTCTTTTTACATTGTGGGTGGGTGCAAATAAGATAATTTTATTTAGAGAAGCATTAGCTGTTGCAGTAACCAAATTTTAATATGTGTTCATAAAAATGTAGATAAAACATTATTATGTGCGTTATTATTTATCATGGTAAAATATTCTAATATAATTAGTGTGATTATAATATTTTACATAAAACGAGATGACGGTCGATGGGGAAGAAAAGTATTGGAATGGCGCCCAAGAACTGGCAAACGAAGCATTGGCCGACCCGCTGCAAGATGGACTGACAACATAAGAAGAATAGCCAGAGTGACTTGGATGCGGAAGGCAGGGAATCAAAGACGATGGAGACTCATGCGGAAGGCCTACGTTCAACAGTAGACGGACACAGGCTGATGATGTGTCAAATGTGTGAATACATATATATACTCGTATAGTAATAGAAAATTTTATTTTGATTGTGTTAAAATGAATACGTTGATACGTATGCAAGTAAAAACTATTTCAATCTTAAATAAAATCTGTTATTTGTAACTGCTTCAATTACCAAACTATTGTCATGAACAATCAATCTGAAAAATAAATTAATGTTTGCATAATTCATCTTTATAAATTTTTTTTTATATTAAATTGAACATAAAGTAAAAATAACCCACATTATAGTGTGTCTCTATTCTTCGTTTTTCAAAGAAGTGGGACAATGTTATTGCCAGGCGTCCTCAACGTCTGTTTGAATATCTAATACGTTTCAGCCATACGCGCCACAGAGTGATAGATTATCCCTGAAGGTTCGATCGTACGCAGAAATATGAAACCTTATCGACCGCTTTCCCAGACAATCGGGCGTCTCGACCTGAAAGTTAAGACTAACGGCAAATACTTCCATAAAAGCTCTAATGTTACTGTGCAAAGACAAATGAATAATGGAAATTAAATTTAATGTTTTAATAATAAAACAATTTTAATTAAATATTTTTCTATAATTAAGTATATATGGATGCATAAAAATATAAAAACAATATTTAAAACTTTTTTCTTCAGGCGTTTTAAGACCTTGTTTTTCTATTACCTAGTATAATCTTACAATTTTCAAACTTAAAATGAAGGAAAATAGTTGATATTTTTCTGTTTATAAATATATTTTATTTATATTATATTAAAATCTAACAATTTAAATAAATATAATAAAAAAGCATATCAAAACAAGGTTTTATTATGCTTTAAATCAGCCATGGGCAACCTTTCCTAGGTCTGGGGCCACATTATCATTCTGTCTCCGTGTCAAGGGCCGGACCAAATTATTAACTATATTAAGGTAATATTAAATTAAATAAAACACATTGCTACTTCTTGCATATTTTATTTATTTATATAATGAACCACATTAATTGCTTATAAAATTTAATGTGACGATTGACTTTGTACTTGAATTACGAGACTATCAATATTGGCGTTGATATTGCTTAATGATAATCTCATCGAATTTTCGAGATTTTCATCTGTTATCCTCGTTCGAATTTTCGATTTGGTGTACTTCATCCTCGAAAAAAATTGTTCGCATGTATACGTGCTGCCAAAAAGACAAATGATGTTTCTTGCAAATCTACGTAAGTTTGTATAATTTTCTTCCACCAAATATAATTTATAAAAATCCGTCAAAGTAACTTTGTCAAATTGTGATTTTAGCGCTAAATCCCCCTGAAGCTCAATAAGTTCCATCTGTAAATTTGCTGGCACATTATTTACATCAGCATCCATCGGACGAGCAAATATAGCGAATGTTGAGTCTTTGTTTTGGAAGTCGGCAAACCTCGTATCAAATTGCTCTATTAGTGCCTTCAGTTCATCTCCATAAGAATTATATGTGATGTTTGTATGCCTTGATAGATTAGGAAAATGGTAACAATTTTTACCTCTTATCTGATTTTTCAAAAATCTAAGCTTATTACAAAAAACTTTGACATGGCTATGCAGTTCATGAACCAATTGTCCCTGTTTTTGTAGTTTTAAATTAAGATCATTTAGGTATCCTGTGACATCTACAAGGAATGCTAAATCACACACCCATTGATTATCTTTTATTTGGTTGATTGTGTTTCCTTTTATGTCCATAAAATCTGCAATGTCTTGTCTCAAATCATAGAATCGTTTCAACATGTTTCCTTTACTCAACCACCTTACTTCACAGTAATAAGACACATCTTCATAGTCTGAAAATAGGTCTTCCAAAAACACCTTAAGCTGGCGGTGATTAAGTGCACGTGACTTAATAAAATTAATGCTTGCTACTACTACATCCATAACATTCTTGAATTTCATCGATTTTGCGCACAAATTTTGCTGGTGGATAATACAATGAAAATTTGTTAAATTTTCCGGCTGGATCTGTAATTCTATTGCTCTTTCATTAACAACTCCAATAAATCCTTTCCGTAAGCCAACCATTGCAGGGGCACCATCAGTACATATGCCAGATAGTGCACTCCATTTAATCCCAAAGCTTTCGAAGACTATGTTGACTGCTTCAAATATATCTTCATCGGTAGTCGTTCCTTTTAACGGCTGAAGAGCTAATAATTCTTCTGTGATTTTGAAGTCCACGTCAACTCCTCTGATAAATATTGCTAATTGTGCTGTATCAGAGGCATCTGTGCTCTCATCCAAAGCAATTGAAAATGCTTCGAATCCAGTAATCACCTCTTTCAAACTTTTTTTGATATCATCAGCCATCATTTCTATACGTCGGACAACACTACGTCTCGACAAAGATATTCTCTCAAAGTCTTTTGCACTCGGGATATTTCGTGCCTACGAACTTTGCCGAAACACAAGCCATCGGATGCATTGCGATAATAATATATATTATTATATTATGTAGCGCGGAGGGGGTGGGCCCCGCTCGTAATCCTTCGGTGCGTATACGAGCTTCCCCGAATCACTGCAAGCGCCCGTGTCATCTGCATTATTTTAACTAATGTATTTCTCAATTACTTCGCCGAGATGAATCAGGGCCGGACAAAATAGCTCCGCGGGCCGGATCCGGCCCGCGGGCCGGAGGTTGCCCATCTATGCTTTAAATTATGCTTAAAATTAAATAAAAAGTACTTTTTTTATAATTCCACCTAATTGATCTACGTTAATACGAAGAAATAAAAATTTCATGATAAACATTTTATTTTACGAGTATTTCTCGATCGCTACATTATTTCCGACGGTTATGGTTTAGTTATAAATCGTTTGCTCACCATTACGAAGGTTTTGGGTGCGATCCCCGACAGTAGTTGAAATAAAACATATTTTTAATCGACTTCTAAGCTTTAAAACATATATAAGATTAAATTTCCAATCATGCTCTTATAAATAAAATTGATCGTAGACAAAAGTCATCCTATTTATCGTAAATAACTATTAATAGTAAGTCCTAGAAAACTGAAATAATGCATGAATGTTGGGTGTTTAATGTTGGCGGATCCACATGCAGCGCTTATCAATTCTGAAACACCTTCAGCGACATAGAATCCACAGCTGAAAGAACTTTTACTAAATGTGCTTACATAAAAAAACTGTGGTCGTGTCAGTCTTTTAGAAAATACCAATTTTTTTTTCAACATTGTTAGTTTATTGATGCATGTGTGGACGAGTTATTATTTATATATCCGTTATATATCCAAATATTTTGTATTTATGCCCTTGTAATATTATTTCATACATGGAAATTGTCAAAAAAAAAATTCTCAAATTTAGCTTCATAAATGAATATGCCATTTAACTCAATTAAGAGTTGGTAAAAAAATAATTTCGTGAAATGAAAAATAGGTCATGCGGTTTTATCAATGGTTGATTTGGTTATTAAATGTATTGAAATGAAATTATTACAATAAAAGAGTCTGTTTTATATTTATTAAAATTTTAAATTCTGTTTTAGATTTAACATCTTCAGAACAAATGTCCAAATATGCTTCGACCACTTTTGCTGTCTTTTCTTTGGGCCATCTAAGACCACTGGTAACTTTATTCTGAGTAAACATGTTTGATAGTTTGTTAGTAAAAAAATATGGAGGAGATTTTATAATTAGCACAAAGCTTTAAAGGCCTATCAATTTGATTACATAGAGCGGCACAATTAAACTGTTAATTGATACTATATTAGAATCATATTTTTGAAGGCGCAATACTTTTTTTTAGTTGATTTAGGCCATCTAGGCGATATTGGCGAGAGGTACGTGGTTTTACTTTGTAAGTAATGACATGGTGACATAGCCAGCAAGGCAGTTTTGAGACATGAATTTTAGATGGCGCAAAACGAGCATGAACAAATGTACCTTTTCTACAACGTGTCGTCCTGTGAGAATACTAAGAGTTATACATAAAATGTATTCCGTGTTAAGTTTCAGAGATTCATGGCGACTGTTCTTGACAACCATATGTTTCAGTTATCGGACATGGAAATGAGTGGGTGTAAAAAGAAAGTTTTTTTTTCTATATTATTTATTTTTGTGTACAATGAATTATGCGAGCAGTGGATGCTTAATGTTTAGTATGTTCATCACAAGTTACAAGTCCGTAACATAACAATTGCGACACTAAGATAAGATGCAATTAAGATTGGGTAAATAATGGGCTTTTACTCTTGCATCCATTGAATGCATAAAATACAAAACAAAGACTGGATTTCTTACTGTAGATAATAATATTTATACAATGAAATACGCTAGTTAATTGAATAAAATATTCAAAATAAATATTTTGTGATAATATTTTGTAAAGGGGATTATCGATAATGGATATTATAGGAACTCCGAGCATAAATATAGAATCCGAAACGAGTATATGCGAGGACGAACTCAAGTATTAGAGGGTACCAGCTTACGAAAGGGCAGACTCAAGCGGCAATGGGCATGACATATCTGTCGAAGAAACGCAGGTTGGTGAGGAATAAAAGTGTTGGAGTGGCCCTCAAGAACTTGCAAATGAAGCGATGGCCTACTTCCTGCAAGGTGCACTGATGACATCTAAAGAAAATCGGGAATGGCCTGGATGCGTAAGGCGGAGGATCGAAGAGGATGGAGACTTATGCGGGAGGCTTACGTTCAACAGAGGACGGATAAAGGCTGATGATGAAAATTAAAATTAAAAATAAGATTAATAAAAAATCTCATACTTTATACGCATACAACCACTTTACATTTCCAAATATACACGCAGCGTCCAGCCGCATTCCTGGTTTGTATGCGATAGCAAAAAAGGAAGCAAATGATATTTGTAAAACAAATATACGAACATATGCGATTATTAAAAAGTATTAGTTGACGTTATATGTATTATTAATTGTTGTGTTTATTTACATTTGAGCAAGTTGTCAAAATCATGCGGGAGTCCTACGTTCAAGAGTTGACAATTACATGTCTATAATGATGATGATGTATCTGGTATTATGGGAACAAATCCAGGACACCTTGAATCGTGCTCTCTCCCGCTGGTCGCCTAATGGAATTACGCAGCAAATTGGCAGCAGCTCGGGCGGTTGCGTCATATTTCTAAACTAAACAGCGAGGGATCCGAGGCTTATCTGATTGCTTAATCAGCCCGCAAATGGTGCGAGGAAAATTGCGTTATTGACGGCAGAGTCACGATTGCAGGACTTTGGAACAGTAGCGTAACTTTGTAGCGTAGAACGTTAGTTAATTAAGTATGCTTACATATACGACACAAGATGACAATATGTTATTTGAAAGAGAAAATCATTACAAGACTCTTAAAATCTTAAAAATATTGTGAGTTGGGTTGGTCTACCTTTTAATATAAAATAGTCAATCAAATTTTACAAATGTTTTAAGTAATAAATATACATTATATTTAATCAAAAATTATAAGCCAATAAAAATCATTAAATTATTATAAGTTTTTGGTTTGTATTTTAATAAAGGCATCTCTTTATATCTTCTATAATACTCTATCTTGTCAAGTACGTGTCCATAGATTTACGCTAACCATTTAAATAACATTTTTTTTTTTATGTAAACGCATGCAGGAGAGCACAACCGGTCAAGACCAGTGCACTCTATGACGCTCAGCCAGGGAGGCTGGACGCTGCATGCGGGAAACGTGTGTTGTGTTCGTGTTTGTGTGTGGGTTGGGGAGATTGCAAGTGTATATTTATCTGTTTCTTGAAGAGATCCAGATTGTAGGAAGGAGGAAACACAGACGCTGGAAGAGCATTCCATAGCTTACCGGTGGCATTAAGGAAGGAACTTTGGAAGCTGCCAGTTCTTGGTCGACATATATTAACTGTGTATGGATGTTCGGCAAGTGTAAGACGAGTTTGTCGGCTGTGAGTGGGTGCAGGAGGAATAAGTTCTTTAAGTTCCGAAGAGCAGCGACCGTGGTAATAACGGTAGAAAAGACTAAGAGAACCAACCTTACGTCTGTGTTCCATTGATTGTAGATATGACGTAAGGGTGTCATTGTTTATCAAACGAATTGCTCTTCTTTGAACTGAGTCAATTAAGTTTAGAAGGTATTTTGGGGCTCCAATCCAAAGGTGACTGCCGTATTCAAGGATAGGTCGGATTTGTCCTTTATATAGAAGAAGAAGTTGTTTATCGTTGAAATACCGACGTGATCATATTTTCATATTTTTAATCAAACATCTTTTGTTCCTTTTTCCTTAATTGTTTTCAATTCTGCAGCAAACATGGAATATTTTCTATTTAATTTAATTTTGAATGCACTTTTCTACGTAACAGAATAACAATAAATTGTTAGCCATTGGACTGTAGAAAGTAGGCTTTTCGGAATAGTATCCAACCCTCTAGATCCATCCACATGTAAGCTTCTTCTGCCATTCTTTTGATATTGTGAATTCATTTTGTAGGAACAACTCCAGCGCTTTTCTTCTCTATCAAATGTCGTCTCTTTGAAACATATCTCATTTCCATTTTAATATGAGTGTGCCTATTATTTGGTAAGTTTTTCGAGTTTTCCTTCGAATATCATCGTTACGGAATATATTTCTTAGAGACACTTCGAGAATGTATCTCTCCACAACACGTGAGGCGACCTGTACGACCATTGTGTTTGCAAAATTGCATGTCCGCCACTGTTTTCATTTTCTTGTCTAAGGAACGTGACCGGTCTCCGACCCACCGAGAAACCCTCAGATCTAGACCCTCCTCAGCGCTGGGGTGAGACCAAATATGACTTTTCAATTAGGAAGCCTCCGGGAGTGTCGCGCGATGCGTGATGCGATACAACATTAATCACGGATTATTTGAAGAGGCGTGTGTGCTCTCAGTCGATTACCAATAGAAGGAGCATCGACACACGTCGAACTTGCTCGAATGTAAATATACACAACAATTAATAATACATATAACGTCAACTAAGACGTTTTAATAATCGCATATGTTCGTAAATTTGTTTTAGAAACATCAGTTACCACATTTTTCGCTATCACATAATAATCGCTACGTAAAAATAAATGTGTGTGGTATTTAAAAAAAGATGTAATACATTTCTGTTCAGATTAATGGTAATCGGAATTAATGATGCTCGAAAATAATCTTATTCTTCGTACTACCAATCCGGTACCGAGAATCTTGCATCTCGATCTCCACTCCTCTTTGTTCTCCACAACCCTCTTCAGCTCAGCATAAGAGCTACAACTCATGTCTTCGAACAATTACTGCAAACACTCCCGTCTAGGGCGCCCTTTACAGTTTCTACCCTCAACCATCCCCTCCACAATATCATAAAGAAGACCATCGTGGCGCATAATGTGACCGATCCATCGGGCTCGCCTCTCTGAGATGGTTCTTACTAGGCGCCTATCTTCTTTGATTATCCTGAGAACCTCATTGTTCGTGACGTGGTCTCTCCAGGAAATTCCGAGAATTCTTCTGTATGACCACATCTCTAGTATTTTTTTATCACTTTCAGATAAGCACCATGTCTCACAACCGTACATCACGATGCTCTAAACAAATTTTTGGCAAGTTGCTTGCTTGGATTTATAAAAATAATTATAAACATATTTTTTACAAGAAGTTTTATGTTTCATAGAGTAACTATGAAACGATAAGGTAGCGTTGCTTAAGCGAGCATTATTATTTATAATGAAATATTAAAATTCAATATATAAAATGGGGCTCCAAATATGTGATAGTTTGGTGACTTAGAAATTAAGAGGTTATTTTACTCATATGTAAAAAGTTTTCGGAATAAAATACCATATTAACTTTATTTTTATACAACACAGTATTTTTTTTATTTTTTTGTATTACATTTTGGAACGGTTTGTCATCTGCCTAAAACAACAAAACAATCGAGAGAGCCGTAATATATAAATTGTTTCATAAAAATCCCATTACAGGATTTCATTGGCCAAACAAAACAATACAAAAAAAACAAGCAAATAATATTCCCTTTCTTCCCATGTTGTAATACTTTTCGGATGCGAAACCAATATACCATTACATATTATTCATAACCCAAATTGTATTATACAATATTCAATGACCTTTAACGTTGTTATGGCCAATATGGTAATTTTTATACCCTTATTTATGATGCCCTTGTTATGGAATTGATTTAGAGTTAATATATGCTACATGAAATACTTTTTTAATTGCTTAAAAATAATGATAATTTTGAATATTATTGATTTAGTGAAATCAAATTTAATTTGCCTATATTTTACTATAGTAAGAGTAATGATGTAATAATGTGATTTCATCATCAAAATGTAAAATCAATATTTATTTTATATTATGTATTAATAATAATTGTATGGATATCTAAGTAAATGCTCAAAATATAAATAAAATTCATTGTTATGTAACTTAAATCAAGTTAAGTAATATTTCTATCTACATCATTCTAATATTATAATGTAACATAAGGTATTTCAAAATTTGTTTGGTTTGCAAGAACTTTGTTGTTATAACAGGCTACTTAAAGAACCACGAACTCTATGACTAATTGTATAAATAAAACTTCAAATGAATCATTTTTGTACAAGCTGTTACAAAATTTATGGCCATTACGCTATCTCACCTAGATCCATTGTTTATTAAATAAGCAATTCACAAACAAATCACAAATAATATTTGCTGTAAATTTGTATATATATAAAAAAAAAATATATATATATTATTAAAACCTTTGTTTCTGATCAGGTTATTTACTTTCTAACTCTCTGTTGCATTATACTTTTAAGCAAATAAGCTAATATTCGCATAAGACTGTTACTTTGAGAAAATAAATCGTATTACAAAATCATAATTCACAAGCCAACTTATTGCAGTTGTTTACTTTTGTCTGAAAAGTATCAGGTAAAGCAAAATATTACGATATAAATCTACTAGTAACCCACGTAGTCATCTGGGGGCATTTCATATGAATTATGTTCTCAAACGTATCCTTCGCGCGGTGAGTGGTTTTGCGAGCTGGTGGTAATAAAAGCTCGAAGAGAAACGCAACTGAGTATGTACTGGTATATAGTACTTGAAGCGAATGACCAAAGCTTTTTTGAGCTTTCGAGTCACGCGTATCGAGTACAATGGTCGAGGCGGCGAGCGTCCCGGTGCCAAAGCTCGCTTACCAGGGCAAAGAATCTCCGCAAAAGCTCTACTTGCACTGTCGACTAACGTTCAAATATGATAAGCAAGTTGAATGTGCCTTGATATTATTTAAAGTTGATTTATTTGAAGGTTTGTAAAGGAATAAATTATGTTCAGCCGCTTATTTGAGACAAATAGTTTAAGCATAAATAATGTCGGGCATTCAACCTTCTTTCAAAAATACAATTAACAATATAAGCAATTAAATATACATATACTATACATAAAAATCCTTAAACGAGTCAAATCATTCAGAAAAAATATCGGCGGGAGCGGGATGCGAACCGCGGACCTTTGGAACCAACATTTTGCCCAGGTAATTATACCGCTCGGCCACCGGCCAATTTCTTCCACCTGAGAAGGATCGTCTCTGATCTATGAAGATAAACAGCACAAAAACCAAAATCATGAGAGTAAGCCGAAATTAGCAGCAGAAAATTAACATATCAATGCTAGGAGTACCCCTAAAAGATGCAAAAGAATTTAAATACCTTGGAAGTACGATCACCTGGGATGGCAGAACAAAAAGAGAAGTCAACAGTCGAATACATCAAGCAAGGCTAGCTTTCAATAAAAAAGCCGAAATTCTTGAGTCAAGGAATAAACTTTAGGGCTCCGCAAGCAACTTGCCAAAACACTTGTTTGGAGCATCTTAATGTACGGCTGTGAGACATGGTGCTTATCTGAAAGTGATAAAAAAAGACTAGAGGCTATTGAGATGTGGTCGTACAGAAGAATTCTCGGAATTTCCTGGAGAGACCACGTCACGAACAATGAGGTTCTCAGAATAATCAAGGAAGATAGGCAACTAATAAGAACCATCTCAGAGAGGCGAGCCCGATGGATCGGCCACATCATGCGCCACGATGGTCTTCTTCACGATATTGTGGAGGGGATGGTTGAGGGTAGAAACTGTAGAGGGCGCCCTAGACGGGAGTATTTGCAGCAAGTATTCGAGGACATGAACTGTAGCGCTTATGCTGAGCTGAAAAGGGTTGCGTAGGACCGAGAGGAATGGAGATCGAGATGCAAGATTCTGTTGCTGCAAACCAATCTGCCGGATTGATACTACGAAGAAAGAAATAATTTAAAATATCCAATTAACAATATATTTAAATTTAAAAAATCCTCCTGTACATATCCATGACCGTTAAACACGTATTTTATTGGCTGAATACGGTAAATGTATTCTTACCAACTTAATTCTTAAATGTCACATGTAATGCTCTTCCTGTGTGAAACATTTGTGTTTTCTTCTTCATACAATCTGGATCTCTTCAAGAAACAGATAAAAATAAACAATATACATTTGCAATCTCTCCAACCAACACATTAAAATTAACTCAATATCCGCATACAGCATTCAGTTGAACTGGATGAACGTCATACAGTACAATAGAGTCGGTAAGTTGTGCTCTCATGTATGCAAATGCATAAAAAAATCACATAAAACATATCCCAGTTATCTCTTTTAGTCCCTGGAATTCTGCCTTGGGGTCGTTGGGAACAATACACTTATATTTCCCCAAGTAGACGGATAGATGTTTAGGGATAACGCATTGACAGTGGCAGCTGACAGAACTGAGTAATAATGATGAATTTTAGATAATGTTTCTTAATTGTCTAAATATCGATTAACAAATTCACCAAAAAGGCGCCGCGTTCAAAATATTGACAAATCATCTAAAAATATGCCTCGGATAATACAGCTACCTCTCTTCAAGTAATCGGTATTTTACTTTGAAGGTTTTCGAGAACCATATATGTTCCCAAGTGGACTTTCAGATGCAGATATGTCCTAGAACGAGCGCCGGCGGTCATAACTCAATGGTTAAAGCGTTTGCATTGCAAGCCAAAGGTCGTAGGTTCAATCCCCGACGGAGATAAAAAAAAAAAAAATTTAATCGATTTCTAAGCTCTAAAATACCCCGGCTGGTGTGAATTTGATCCATCACCCGTAAAATGTCAGTCATAGCATATTAATTAAAATTGGTGGTAGATGAAAGTCATCCCGTGAAGACCACCCATTCATAGCATATTCCTGTAATAATAAAGGATGATGCGTGAATCTTGGGCTGTTGTCTATGACGTTGGCGGATCTACACTCCACATGCAGCATTAACCATATACACCATGGTAAGCGTCATAGAATTCCACAGATGAGACTTCAGAATTAGTATCACCATCTGTCGGTATTCTCCTGTATGTGCTTACAGTGATTTAAAAAAAATGCCATTGACAACTGACGGAACTAAGTGGAGGCAATTTTTGGTGACCATATGTTCCAAATACGTAACAGATATGCAAATAAAAGCAAATCAATAAGAGGAGATTTCAAACCGCTTTTCCAAGGCACAAGAATCGATTCCTTAGAGCACTAGTTACGTCAGTGTTACAAAATTGCAAGTAGAAAGAAAAACTAAAAAAAAATATCATTTTTGTTAACAATAGATATTATAGGAATTGATAACCCATTTAAATTACTTTTAATTAAATATTTTCCCTTTGCTGTGTAAACGTTTGATAGTTGTCTTAGAATAATTGATATGTTAGGGATATTCTTAAAATTAACGTGTTTTTGTTAAGAATAATATTAAAAAAAAAAATGATACGATTACATAATAAGATATTATTCATTTTAATTATAAAATCCCGAAAAAATTCAGGATAAACTGCAAAATATTTACATTTTCAAAGACACAGAAAGCTTCTTATAATGAAAAGCATCTTAGCATAATTTATTTTGCCCAACAATTGCTGCTCGAGCTGGTAGATGATATTTTTGGTTGGAAACGAAACTCAAAGTAAACGAATAATTGTTTCAGTCTAATAATTAAAAATAATAATTGTTTCAGTCTAAAAATAATAAAAATATACATACTTTGAATATATACTATAGCGACATCTATCGTACGATGATAACAATGATATAAATACTAGTTTCAACGCGAGTCGGTCTAGGCATAGCAATGGCTCAGTTGGCCGAGCGGTATGAATACCTGGGCATAGTTGGTTTCCAAGGTCCGCGGTTCACATCCCGCTTCTGCCGTTATTTTTGTGCTAATGACTGATTGAATAATAATAAAAATATACATACTTTGAATAATTGTTTGTTTTTGGTTACAACAGTGTAAGTAAATTTTTCTAATGGTAACTCATATATCTACTTTACTTGGTCGTACAGATTTTTGATGTGAACACAAACAGAAAAAAATCACAAACACTGAGAAAGAGACTTAAGAAGACTTGACCACTTTGAATACGAGCAAAAGAACGCTAACCATTTTTAAAAATTCTAAAAAGTATTGACTCTTCGATGATTTAACGTATAAATATTTAATATGGTACTTATATGACGACATTACGTACCATTAATTTTTATAAATATGCAATAATACGTATTTTCAGATGAGAAATCGAGTTTAAATGCTATCCGGAGCAGTTGAAACATATTTAAAACATACATTGCTTTCTTAACTAGGCACAAAAACATATAACTGTAAACGTTGCATAATAAATGTCGATAAGTTATAAAATTTACGTGCTTATCGTATAAAAATGTAAATAATATATATATATTTTTGAACAATTGATAATAGTAAGTAAACGTCTAAACAAATTCTCAGTAAACATCATCTTATATGACACTTCTCTCTTATCAATAAATAGTATAAAAATTATCTGCGGATGCTGGAATTCTATCTACAAATCTTGCCAAATAATGTATTGCGTTGCTCCACGGCCATTTACTCCGCTCAGTCGTATTATCTATAGATAAACGATTGTTGTTAGCTGTATTTATGTTGAATATTGGTATGAATCTTTAATGATCTATAGAAATAAAATATACCATTTCCGATCCATATTTTGGAACATAAGGACACCACAAATTCTCACAAGGACTCACAGTTCTGTACAGAAAGACTAGAAAAATACTTGAGTGTTCAATAATCAGTATTTTTAAGGAGATCTAATTATAAGCCCAACGCTCCGGAGGCTTTTACGATTTCTGTTTTGTCCTTAACCTCTCCTCCCCGGTGATGTGTATCGACTACACATTACTTGTAATAACTTAAATATCTCTGTAAATATAATACATACAGGGTTCAGATTTTAGAAATTTCTCCTTAATACATTTACGTATTGAAAAAAAATGAAGTATTTTTGTTATGTTAGTAGTTATTTATGTTAGTAGCTCTCGGAAGTACACGCGCCAAGGTGCGTCTGACCCTTTGCGGTCTTCGTCTGATGTTTTTCATGTTTTCAGCTATGTAATGTCAATTATTACTGCTTATTGACATCAACTATTATAAAATTAAGCGATATTTTTGAATATTTTCATATTTTCGAATTTCTACTCACTTTATTCACTTAAAATCAGAATGTGTAACGATTACACATCACCGGAACGCGCGGAAGTTCTTAACATAGTAAGGCGAGGGTTAAAGAGTAGTTTAACCCTAATATGTCTAGGGCTTATATTTGTTTTTTTTTTAATTAGGCTTGGTTAGAATTTGAACCAACAGCGTCTGAATGACAAACAAACACTTGAAATAACCACTGAATTATGCCGCCCGGTACTATAGATTAGAGTATTGAAATATATTTTTGAGATACATCAATAACAAAGATATATTTTTTTGCATTTAGTATTTTTGCAATTTTTTAGCTACGTAGTTTTTTCGCTCCAAACGAACTTTATTTTAGCATATCGCGTTTCCAACAAATGGCTTGAAAACAACAATTTGGATTGTTATTGTTTTACCGTGAGTTATCATGACACTGAAATGTTTCAAGCTGAAAGGGAGAACACAAAGCTCTTAATAAATCATCATTAAACTACAGAAGCGCCACCGGGTGACGACTGAAGGTGATCAACAGAGAAGTATTGTTTTCAGCATTTTCAGCGATACTACGTTTGCTTGTTATGCAAATTTCCGTATCGGATATTTTCACGAGTTGAACCAAAGATCTGAAAGATAATCAAATCTAAAAGCCTGTGGTTTTATCTATTTAATTCGTTATTTTTATCATTGAAGTAGAATTGAATGAAATACAATATTTGCTTTATGTAACTAAAATTATATGAAATTTACAATTTCATAATAACAATACAAGCCGTATCGGTATTTAAATGAATTAAAATTATTATTTACTAAAAAATATAAATAATTTAAATTTATACTAGGTATGAAACTTTTTAAATAATTAAATAAATACCCAAATAAAATATTGAGTACTCTAGTGATGTTTTCTCGGTGAGCTTACTATAAATATTATTTCATAAATAATAAAATACAGCCCATTTGTCGTGTTGTTTTTAATCGAATTTTTTGGAATTAAAATATTTTTTTAATGATACTGCGGAATCTTGAGACTAACTTAGAACTTAAACCGAGTTGTGGTGTTATTTCTGGGAGAATAATATGTGAGATTAATATATTAAAGTGTACCAATTAAACCATATTGATTGTGACATATAATCAACATAATCATCATATTCACTTCCTGAACTGGAGCAAATGTTTGTCACAAACTGCTCCCACAAAGCCACGACCCAATAAAAGTTAATGTTTTTTTTTACGCTCCAATCAAAACAAATTGTCGTTTTCGCATTAAAAGCAACGCTGTATCGATACAATAAAAAGCAAAATGATCACGCAGAACGATATAAAATTATTTTCTCGAGGTCAACACATTACGAAGGGATCTAGTGATTACACAAGCGAAATTGTGAAGAGTGTAAGGTGCTTCTACCGTAACGGCCAGCAGGCGTCGTGTTTCGCCAGGCGTCGGTGCCCTGCCTCGCCTGGCGTTTCCAGCGCGTGGACGCGACAGGGTCACAAATGGAAATCTGCTCCGTTTTAATATTCAGCACGGGGTTTGGAGAAACTGAATCCGTAACATTTGTCTTAAAGCTCGCGCGAGAGCTTTCGGTGAAAACTTTGTTTCGGGGATTTAAAGCGCCATCAGCGCCTGAAAAGTCTTCACACGTCTAGCTCATTTGAGCGGCGCCTTTATGGAGAGCGCCTCCTTTTGGCGAAGTCACACCGGAAATGGTGGCACGTAATTTTTTTAGTAAGTTTGATGCGACAAAATGTACTTCGGAAGTCGTCCGGTTGAATTTGAGCAATCCTGAAAGACGTTATCCTAGCTGAAATTAAAATTGATTTTGTAATATCACACTTATATCAAAAAAATGCTTCAAAAAATATATACGATGCTCGCTGGTTCTTAAAAAAAATGTCTATCATTTTATTGATCGTAAAAGTTAAAAGACGGTTTTTATTTCACTGAATTTGTATACGCATACAAAATTCCCTTAGAAAATATTTAAATTGTTATATTATTTTTTAGTACACAAGTAAAAGAGTTTGTAAAGTAAAAATAAAGATGGTATTACCAAACTGAGTTCTTTTGGTTTATAAATTTTTCTAATTATGAATATTTCAATTCTTATTTCAATTTTGTGGTCAAGATTCTAGCAATGGCGGTGGTTTGTAATGTCCATATGCTGCAGTTAAGGTAGCAAAAATTTCAGAAAAATATTATTCTAGCATATTTTATTAGATTTATTTTTATGCTTTCATTATAAAAATTATTTTATATTCTAAAATTTATTTTGCCTAAATAAAGTTTTACATAAATAAAAAAAATTTAAGCATATGTTTTGTTAATTCATTTTATCAGACGCTTAAAATGAAATACTTAAAATAAAAAAATGCAAAATTTTGCTTACATTATAGTATTAATATACGAATTTTACAATGTCTTCATTTCTATACGTGTATCATATTATTTTCATATTCATACAATTATTCAGCATTGTTATAGAGAGAAGCGTTTATTAATTTCCTTATAAATATTTTTAGACGTCCTTCATTGCGGCTTAAAGCAGGTTTCCTACGAGCGAGTTTTTCAGCAATGCTATACAAAATGTACCTGGAGGTAAACTAATATTCTGAGATAGTGCAAATAAAGGAGTCGTCAACTCGCATCTCTTTTTCTCTCGACGTTAGAAATCTTATTTAATATTTGCAAAGTAAATGAATGCTGCGTAGGCGCTGAAGGAAATAATAATCCCAAACCAACCTTGAATACGGTGACAACCTTTTCAGGCATCACCAAAAATCATTGTTAATTCTACTATTTTAACTCATTTTCTAAACTTTACATTCGTATATTTTTTATAATATTTTCGACTAATCACCACAAACAATAACCAAAAAAGTTGTCAATTATCAAATGCAACACGCAATTAAAATTTGGCAATATTTTCATAGCTCAATAGTTGTGTGTATACGATGGTTTATTCAAGACAAAGTTTAAAGAACACGTAGATTTAATTTTGTAAAACAGATTTATTTACTTATATTACATGACAATTGAAATTCAGAAAATATTGTTTCAAATTTTCAAGGTGCGGTATGGACATAACATACGAACGTGATTAACTTGACATTATTTCACTTACACTCATCAATATGTCAGTCTCATTTTGAATCCAGTGGAAAACAATTTAATCAACCTGATGTTTCTAAGACTACACTAGTTGGTCCTATGAATCGACAACACAGGCAAAATAGAGTTGAACTACAGCAGAGCATAAAATACACGTTTTTAGCTCCTAAGCACTCAACGGCATCTAAGAACGTTGATTATCTATATAAGACTATTAGTAAGCTGAAAGACGGAAAAATATGCGATTGTATTGATATAACTTTAAGTCACAAAGATATTTTTGTATGTGAACACATACAGGATAATACCGACAGATGGTGATATTAATTGTGAAGTGTCATCTGTGGAATTCTATGACGCTTATTACCATAGTGCATATGGCTAAGCGCTGCATGTGGGGTGTTGAACCGCCAACATCATAAACTACAGCCCAAGATTCATGCATCATCTTTAATTATTACAGGAATTTACTATGAATGGGCCAATTTTGATTAATAGGCTAAGGCTGGCATTTTACGAGTGAGTGATCAAATTCACACCAACCTATCTTAGATTTCTGAAACGGATTAAAAATCTTTTTTTTAAATCTCCGTCGGGGATCTAATCCACGACCTATGGCTTGCATAGCAAACGATTTGACTAAGGCATGATAAAGGATGAAAGAATAAAGCAGCTGCCATAACTTCCAAAAATGAGCCGTTATAAAAGAAAAAAATAATTATCATATCATACATATATTAGGAACGTATGTTTTCCCTCACTTGGTTACCCTACAAAGAACACGTCCTCTGTACAGCTTGGGGCGAGAACCCTTTGTATGGAAATCATCAAAAATGAATTGGGGTTTTATATATTCGTAAATTTTTAACGAAGATATTTGAATTTCTACGAAAAGGTATTTCTGCTCTGCGACAATGGGATTTTCACTCTTGCATCGTGCCTTATAATACTCACCTCAGGTTTCATATTGCTTCTTGCCTGAAGGTATTTTTTAAATAAAAACACGTATATGTTTTATATTAACAAATTACAAAGCAGATAATGTATTTTATCCGTGGTTTCTTTGTTTTTGAACATACATTTTAAACTCAATAATAAATATGTAATAAAAAAAACTACTAAGAAATAAATATACAGATAAATAGTCCAAATTTGATACAATGATTAAAAATAAAAAAACACTGGCTTTTTTTTAAACATTCTTAACGCTTGGAAGAGTCTTATTCATAATTAATAATAAATACAATTTTAATTAATGACGAAGTTAAAAAATAATATAATCTTACAACAAAAAATTCATGCAATATTTAACTTTCTGAAAATACCGTAACATGTAAAAAGTGAAATTTATTTTTTATAATACAATTTTTGATATAGCGATTTGATAAAAAAAAGTAAAAATAAACATGGCCGTTAAACTCGCATAAAACTTTCATAAAATCTGCACAAGTTCAACAATAAAAATAAAAAATGCTTCAGAAATACCCAGTGACAGACTCGCAGTAAATGATTTTTTTCTCCGCCCTTGTAAAACGTAAAGTGAAGGCCGGAATATAAATGTACGAAGAATTACTCAGGAAGCTCGGAAAGTTCACTACTCTGGAAAAAATATTTTCCTGAAATTCGTTAGGGGGCTGAAGCTGGTGCTAGTCGAGTATTTCAGCATAAGAACACCACCTGTCACGAGTTGCGGTAACATCGCATCACCTAACAACCTTATTACAGTTCTACACTACTTAGGGTTGCTTCAAAGAGGTTTTATTATTTCAATTGGAAAGGAAACTATAAGAGTATTAAAGCCTTTCCGACAGTCTATTTATTTGAGTAAGTACCACTCGGGTCTCGAACCAAACTATAGTATATATATTAAGCTTGTGAATAAATGAAGACTGATTGAATAATAAAAAATAAAAAATATACATACTTTGAATATATACTATAGCGACATCTATCATACGATGATAACAATGACATGAATACTAGTTTCAACGTGAGTCGCTCCAGGCACGGTAATAGCCCAGTCGGCTGAGCGGTATGAATACCTGGGCATAGACGGTTTCCAAGGTCCGCGGTTCGCATCCCGCTTCTGCCGTTATTTTTGTGTTTGGATTGACGCGTTGAAAAAAGAATTTTATGTATAGTATATGTATATTTAATTATAAATAATATTATAATATAGTAAAAATGATCTATAAAAGTAGATTAGAATATTGAAATAATAAAAAAATATTCTAATAAAAATTAAAAAAATCCATACCTTATTTTAATGACTTTAAATGGTGTTGAAATTTGAAAATAAATGTTCATCTAGTGAACTTATCAAATTATTAGTCAAAGGTTTGATTTATGTTACAGTATGTTTGAAACGTACAATTGTATCAAAATAAAAAGGTGGACACATTTGCGAAGTGTGGCAGGAAAACATACTACTACAATAATTGGTTTTTAATTTTATTCAAGCCGTAAGGTTCAATCATATTTACTTTTACAAATTAATTCGACAGAATTATAAGTAAAAAGGATTAAATAAAGCTGGAATAACCTAAAATTTCTTCCTAATTAATACAGGAAAGCTCTCAAAAGATTGTTTCAGTAACTCTGCTTCTTTTTCCATGCAATCTGAGTCTCTTCTAGAAACATATCGATAAACACGTTCAATCTCTTTATCATGCACACAAATTTCGCTCTCTTGTATGCGTTTTCTTAAAAAAAAAGTTATGCTTATGCCGGCTGATTTTACAACAACTTAATTGAGCAACTTCTGTTTATGCTTCAAATAGAGTTCAGATGTAAAAAAAAAAGGTAAAAAAATGCTTAATGGCATTAAGTCATATTAATGAAACGTTTTCCAAAAAAAGACCTTCGCAAATTTTACGACTTAGATATTTAAATCGTAACATATGAAAATAGTATTTATCGATTTCTTAACATGGCTCATTTGGTAAATAAAAATCATTCTAGTTGTGATATGTCAATTCTACGTGTCAATAATAAACTAATATTTAAAAAAATACTGCTTAAAAATATTATTTCAACATTTTTTATTTTAATGTTTATCTTTACAATCAAATTGAATTTATACATGGAACACAATATTTACATTACATTCAAATGTTTGAAAAAAGACATTTTACTATAAGATATACAAAAAAAACTTTTTCTCCTCTATAACTTTGCCATATTGAATATGCTCATCCTTTTGACATTCTACGGAATGTGCGTCACGTGACACAGCCACCCATCTTGTATGCATCCGGCTTGACATAATCTCATTTATTTAATGTCTTAGAATATATGAAAATAGATGCATCCACAATGTAAGAGATAGGATGTGCTATAAACCATTTCATACTTTTATTGTTTAATATCAAGGTCTGAAATACAGAACATCACTGAAATGAAGTTGATTTGATTATGTTTTTCACGTTCCTCGGAGATGTAAAAGCTTGTGTCGGAATTTTACGAGAGTGCGTTCTAGAAATTTTACACAGAACATTAAATTTGAAATGCAATGAAAGTACAAAGAACATATCTATTAAACCTATAAATAGAACATTTTGCATTTTATACGGTGCTTTGAAATAAATATAAAAATTTTAAATAAAATTCATGGTGTAAAATACATGCAGTAGACGAATCACAGTTCTAAATTTTTCTAATAAATTAGAAAAATAATTATTTTAAGACAAAACCGATTCTCCGATTTGTTAATGGAAGAAACGCCATATAAGATGATCTTTTGCGGAAAATTTTTAAGTGTACCAGTTGTTGAATATTGGTTTATATATTCAATGATTTATAATTTTAACAATATTGAAATATATTGTGAAAAAATTCAAACTTAATCATTCAACTAAACGCCTCTACTATTTTTTAAGTTATATTTAAGCTTTTCGAATCCAAAAACCATCATTTCTTTTTCTCTTATAAATTATTAAAGTACATTTCATTCAATATGCTATTTTTTCTGCACGTTTATACTCGTATAATTTAAAATTTTTAATAATATTTTAGCATTGACTTTGGAAATACATTTCAAATTTTAAGTTAATAAATACTTGTCACCTTGTTTTAACATGGATCACATTGAAAACTGTTGATAAATAATATAATAATACAATACAAAGTAATTTAACAATAATTGGGTTCCTTAAGAACTGAGGAAGGGGTTGATACTGGTGTAAGTTATCTAATAGTGTGGTTATATTTAAAGTAAAAATTATACACTAATTACGGCAAAATACATTCATTTAATGGAAAGAGTTTAACTAACGGTGTGTTTTGCATTAATATGTTTGATTGTGATTCATGTAAAGACAAGATGGCCTACCAGCACACCTCGATACTTTTCTTACATCCTTTTCCTCTTTTGTCGAAGGTATTGTTCTCCTTGATCTCTGTGATCTTTGACACGTGTCATCCTCTTATTCTTTTGTGTTATTTTTATTTGTTATTATTTTCTCTATGTATTGTATATTTATTAGGGTGTCCCAAAAAAAATTTTTTGTTTTATTTTTTCAAGGCTCACCCCCTCGTTTTGTGTGAATGGTGTCTAAATAATTGTAAAAAAAGTTTCACTCCATTAAAACCACGGGAAAAGATAGCGACTTGCATCGGAACATGTCAATACTAGAATTCTAAGGCTCGCGAAAGCTAAACCCTGATTATAAAAAGCATTTTTTTTAATTTTCTGTAATAGATAATAATATTTACATAATATTTACTTCATATTTGAAGGAAAGAGATAAAACAGTTTTTTATTAGCTGAATAAACAATAAATTTTCAAAAGCTTTTTTGGCCTTCATACTACAATTAATATTAAAATTTCAACATCAAGTCACTATCAGAAAACATTGTCCGATAGCAATAAAATTTATTATGTCAGTTACTAGAACCAAACCACATAAAAATAGAGGGTGAGCCGATTTCATTTCGAAAAAATTTTTTTTTCCATACCCGGGACCCCTAGTATTTATGTATACTCTTTGATTCTTAATTTATATAAATATTTGTACATTGGAATTTCGATTCTGTGAAATAAATAAATAAATAAAATAGATAATGGTAATTTGTATATATTTAAAAAAGAAATCGACAGGCGCATACAACTGGGATGGGCAGCATTTGGAAAACTAAAGTACATTTTTAAAGCGAAAATTCCGCAATGCCTTAAAACTAAGGCGTTTAACCAATGCATCCTCCCTGTATTAACTTATGGCGCAGAGACGTGGAATCTGACAGCAAGTCTTACCCATAAAATAAAAGTCACCCAGCGTGCTATGGAGAGATCCATGCTCGGAGTGTCGCTAAAAGATAGAATCCGAAACGAGGAAATACGCAGAAGAACTCAAGTAGTGGATGCTACCCAACGAATAGGCACACTCAAGTGGCAATGGGCAGGACATATCTGTCGAAGAGACGACGGTCGATGGGGAAGAAAAGTATTGGAATGGCGCCCAAGAACTGGCAAACGAAGCATTGGCCGACCCCCTACAAGATGGACCGACGATATAAGAAGAATAGCGGGAGTGACCTGGATGCGGAAGGCGGAGGATCGAAGAGGATGGAGACTCATGCGGGAGGCCTACGTTCAGCAGTGGACGGACACAGGCTGATGATGATGATGATGATATATTTAAAAATTTAAATTTAAAGCAAGTTAAATTAAATAACCTCCGCGTAATACAAAGCATCAATTTGATATTTAAAAAAAACCTTTTCTAAAACTGTACGATGTGAAAACTGGAAAGCAAATTATTTCAATAAAAAATCTATTTTGCATACAAATTGAAACGATTCTTGAAAAAAATCATTTGGATAAAAAAAGTGATTTATACTTTGACCACGAGGCAAGCTTTAAGCCACTCAAAGCTCTGCATTAAGTCGCCTTTTGTTTTGTTTTTTGGTTAACTGCCCTGGCAGCTTACCATTTAGACTCATCCTCTGTGCCTTCTTTCTCTCACAAAGCTTTGCGTAACGTATTACTACGCCTCATTTTGTTACTGTTTTCTCTCTCAGCGGGGATTAAACCTACGCAGAACTTAAAGATTATCATCATACTTTTGCCTCTGAAACGTATTCGCACTTTCAATTAAAGGCGCTGAAAGTATATGAAAGTGCTATTTATCGAAATGTTTTATTAAAATAAAAAAAACACTGTACCAAGGATAAACAATGGGATACAAAATCTACTGATCGATTGGTGTTTCTTTATCACATCCTGTTCAAATGTATTTTCAAACAAAAATAAAAACGCTGATCTTAAAATTTGCAAAGCGGCACTTTTTTGGTGAATTTATTCATAGATTTACCATCATCATCATCGCACTATGTCCACTCCATAACTGGAGCATATGGCACTCACCAACTGTCGGAATTCTTCTTATTTTTTCTTAAGAAATATCTATGTAGTGACTTGAAATAAATATTTACCATTAATATACCAAATGATTTTTATTTCAAAAGATACCAAAAAAGTGTAATTCATAATTACGACATCGATTTAAATTTATCATCATTATTCTTTATTCGCTCTCCTAGCTCGAATATTTGTCGTCACAAACTAATGCCATAGATCTCTGTTAGCCACCATAGTCTTCACCTCATCCCATGTCAGCTCCGCCGGGAACATTCTATGTATAGTTCCCGACGATTTTTCAGGACGGCGTGATCCTGGAAGCTTGAAGGAAAGGCAGCTTTACTTTATGCGCGTCACCATTTTTCACTTTTCTCTTAAAATAAAAAATACTTTATAATAATATTTTATAACTTTTTATTATTTTTTTAATAAGACAACAAAGATTGAATGTGAAGCTCAAAAATCCATATCGAGCTCTTGATAACAAAAGACATTTTTTAGTAGAAAAGTATTTTGTTATTTTATAATTATTAAAAACTAATAATTAAACAAAATGATTGAATTGAAGCCATGTTATAATAAACATTGTATTCGTTTGAATAATGAAATTGTACGACAATATCCAGTTAGATATTCATTTATAGCTGAAAATAGTAAGAGTTAGTTTGTTTGGAACACAAGTGAATGAAAAAACCAAACATTTTTCTTTTAATTAAATCACAGACTATAAATTATGATAAAACAAATAACGCGGAATATTGGAATTTCGCCAATGGAATTTTTTATAAACTGTACGGATTAAAACAGCCCAGCATGATTTATTCCACCAGCTGCAAACGTATAAGCCGATTAGTCAACAATTGGCCAGCAAGGCGGCTAAAGACTATTTTACACAAAACTTAAATGATACAGTTAATATAAGTTTGTAATCCGAGAAATGCGACAGTTATTTTACTAGTTTTACAAGCATAACAACCAAATCATCAACAGCAGCATGACGTGACGATTTAATAATTTATTTTAAAAAATATATGAATTTACAAGAAGTTGGGCTTTTGGAGAATGAAAGATTTTCTTCTTTTTCTTGGCCCTATCCCATTTACTTGGAGTCGGCTCTCCTAATAACATTTTGCAAGATGCTCGATCGAAAATAAGCTCGCTGTCGACACCAAGACGTTCCATGTCCTTCTTGACTGTCTTGAGCCATGTTGCAGGAGGCCGACCCAGTCTCAGCCTTCCCGCCTCCAGCTGTTCACAATGTGTGTGCTATCCCACCTACACACATGTCCATACCAGCGTAGGCGGCTTTCAGTCCACGTTTTTAACTTTTTAAGCATAGTCACCCCGGTGGCCTACCTCAACATCCTGATTTCTGATACGTGCAGCTTCTGCTCCTTTTTTTTCTCATAGCCCAGCATTCCGATCCATAGAGCATAGCTGGCCTCACGGCTGTTCTGTACAACTTCCCTTTGACTGAAATTCAAGGTGTAGGATGAATGTTTTTTTTCTTTTGGCGATTGAAAGATCATTCATATAAAAAAAAAATTACATGAATTTTATCGTGGTATAGACGTATAGACTGTATAGATGAATCAAAAATAAAATAAAATAATTGAAAATAGTTTATTACCACTTGGTTTATAGTTTATTTTCTACTTATTTTGGTAGCACCCTACACACTTCAGGACAACACTACAACTCGTATTCTGCAACAAGATTATTTATTAATATTTGATAATAATTATTTAATAATAACGAATATTTTATTATTTAGGTTAGGTTTGTATGCTTATAAGTATTTCTTACACTTATTAAAACGAGTAATATTAGAATCATTGTGTTTAAATAAGGTTTAAATTTTTAAAGTAGTATTTTATTAATTGAAAATACTTGTACACTTACGAATATTTAAATTTACACAATTTATTATGGCATTCACATTTATTTGTGCCAAATAATTCTTTATCACAATAAATACTATAAATAGAAAATATATAAAAATGATTTTTTATCTTTGTTGTAATTAATAAAATTAGTAGTATATTTCATGTTTCTCTATATTTCTTACATTATAACTAGAAATTCATATATACAAACCACTGTTAACGTTAAGTTACAAAATACGATTAAACTTTGATCATAAAATGGTGTTACCATTAAAATAACTGACAAACTATTATCAAATCTGATAAATATTATAAAAAATCTCGCTATGAAAACCTATGATATACACAAACATAATGACATGCTACAAAAAATATAAACGATGATCTTAAATTTTCAGCAAACGTGTTATTTTACGTTTGCGTGTTAAATGTACCTTAAATCTCCAAGCCGTGTAAACACATTTTTATATTTGGTAACTTTTCTTTTTCGGACGGCTTTATATAATCAACTTTGAAAAAAAAACAAATTGCGTTAAGCCAAGATTTATGCCCTGCGAGTTATTCAAGCCGTTGGCCGGGAGATGCACGGTTTCACCAACTGGACCCCTTTCTCTAGAGCCCAAACTTCATTACCCTTCAACACCCTTTTTTTGACCTAAAACATAACTTTAAATGGTATGCTACAAACGTTAGTAGTTAAAAAAAATGTCGTTGCAATTATTTTACTTATTTTTATTACTGGTAAGAGGAACAATCATATACTTCTTTTTCCATATTCTCTGAGAAAAAGAGTAACCTAGGATTCTCGTTACCTTTGCCTCAAACAAGTCATATCACTTTTCTTTTCTTTTTTTTTTCATGTGAATGGATGACAAATCAATTAATTTGGAATCATTGATAACTTTAGCAATTTAATTTATAAACAGTTCGTTATTTATTACCTAAGCTTTCAGGCTTTACTCTACTATACGTCTAGATAACGTCCACCAGGCGGAAAAGTCGCCTTATATGTCATAAAATAATTTTTTCATATTTTAAATCACCACTGGAGACCATCTTCAATAAATTAATAATGTGTATCAAAGCTTAATATTTTTAATTCGTTAATTTTTTTATTAAAATTATTTTTTATTTATAAATATGCAGTTTCACCAAGTATTGTCAGTTCATAACCCTAATGTTTTTCTAATACTTGATAGATAATTAAAAATCTAAACCATTTTATTTATTAATTAAATATACATATACTATACATAAAATTCTTTTTTCAACGCGTCAATCCAAGCACAAAAATAACGGCAGAAGCGGGATGCGAACTGCGGACCTTGGAAACCAACTATGCCCAGGTATTCATACCGCTCAGCCAACTGGGCTATTGCTATGCCTGGACCGACTCACGTTGAAACTAGTATTTATATCATTGTTATCATCGTACGATAGATGTCGCTATAGTATATATTCAAAGTATGTATACTTTTATTATTCAATCAGTCATCATTTATTCACAAGCTTAATATTAGTAGAATTTTATGTATAGTATATGTATATTTAATTAATAATAATATTGTAATATAGTCAATGATCTATAAAAGTTGATTCGAATATTGAAATAATAAAATAATATTCGAATAAAAAATTTAAAAAATCCATATATAGTTTATTTATGTTTATGAGTGTATCAATTTCTTGATGATTGCAGACTTAAGAATATTATTTCTACGTTTGTATCTCCAATAAAAAAAAACTTTTTAGATGTACGCAAATGATTTAGTATTGAATATACTTTACAAACAAAGTGATAGTAAGTATTGAATGTTAATCAATTCCAACTGTCGGAATCATAGTGTTAATAAATATCAAAGTGAAAAAAGATTGATTAAATTTAGATGATTTGCTATAAAATGTTCTGAACACATTCTCGTCTACCATCGCTTTGATGTCGTTTGTCTCTTTTGTGGTAGTTTACGCAACTTTTACTGCTTTCATACCGCATTTTTATCTGCAAATTTACATTGATATCTATCAAAAAAAAATATTCGAGGAAATTCGAAATTCGATCACTTTTCCTCCGGCCATTTTTCTGCAGATACTTTACTATGCTTTATCGTTCTGTATTTTTGAAAAACAAAACTAGAGATTTATTGAAGATTTGACTATTTTTTAACAGTGTTACAATATCATACTTATTTTTTTATGAAATGCAACAAAATTCGAATAAGATTTTAATCAAACTGGTTTAATTCGAAATCGACTTGATTTCTTGATAAAATAAAACACACCTGTGTCTTATATCCAATTCAAGGACAACAAAAAAAGCAAAAATTAAATTATTCCACTTTTTTTCATGCTTGACGATATGTTTCAGCCATTTAGAGTCAATTAAAATATAATGTATAAGAGTTCATATAATCCAAGGTGTTAGTAAGTAGGTGGATGTAGGTAGTGATATGGATATATGAGATGTAATGGAAAGCAATTATGCGGTTTTTTTTTTAATAAGAAATATTTATAATAAAACGATACAATTACTAGGTAAACTTGTAATACAAAATTTATTATGTTTCAAGAAAATTTAGCAAAAAGTTCATAGATTATCTAAAGAAGATAGGAAATTTATATCAATTTTTGGTAAAAATAAGAATAATCAATAGTACTGCATCAACGAGTTCGAATCCTAAATAATAGTAGATACTGAAATTATAGGATTTTACAAACTGTTAAATTTTGAGACACAGTTTGATCAATTTAGTTATTAGGGGTTCATTAATTTCTGTGTAATTATGCAATGAATTTACCACAGTCACATGTTACAACTGCTTTCTACCGCATTGTGGATTGCTGTGACATTTTTGACATCGCATTAAACGGATGAAGAACTCTTCAGTTAATTAGGATGTCACGAAAACATGACCATCATTGTTTTGCCAGTGATTGATAAACAGTTACGAAAAAAAAATGTGCTGAATCAATAATTTTATTTTAAAATTATTTGATGTAATTTGAAAAATCTATGTATTTAAGTTTTTTCTTCTGTGTATACATTTCCTAGTCACAGCATATGTTTGTCAAAAAAAATTGACGTACAGATTTGTCATTAACCATAGAATTTATCATGTCGGAAGTCACTTTTGCACTAAAAATCTTCGCCGAAGACATACTATGTATAGTTCTAGACGGCCTTTCAGGACAATATTCTGAAGATCTACAGAGAAAAGTGTTTTAGTATCCATCATATACTCATACATATGCATTCATAATATGTTTTTCTCGATTAAAGCAAAGTTTTGACTACAGCGTTTATATAAACCATATTCTTTTAAATTGAAGATTTTCAACCATATGTTTGTTAATCAAAGTACATTACCTAGAGCTTTTGCAGCTTAATAATTGGTTTTTAAAATAGGGTCCTGCGCAGAATATTGGGGGAGGGTAGAATGACGAGTCGAGGGAGCCTTAGCTAATAAGCTCGACGTCCTGAAAGCCCGTCGGGAACTATATATATGAAGTACATGACGGAACTCTGGTAAATATAGCTAGTATTAGACGAGGACCATAGCAACTGACAGAATTTTATGACTGCAGCTCCTGACGATAAATATTCCACGTAGGAAAGCGGATAAGGAATCGTGTTTTAAATGACTTTTAACTATAAATCATTGTCGTAATCATAAATAAAGATATTTTTTAACATATTTTAAAATTTAAAAAAATATGCCATAGTATTATTTTAATATTTATTTAGAGTAACTACTTCAATAGAATGAGTAAAATATTAAATAAAAATTAAAATAACATTCCACAACATTTGAATTATATAAATCGTCCAATTACGAGAATAATCTAATTCATTTGAAATTAATTCTAAATATTATTTTATCATTATTTATATTATAGGATTTCACTAAGAGCAATTGATTGATTAAATTGAAATGACATGAAAATAATGTGTAAAAATAAATGAACATAATATAAGGTGAATGGTAGCATTTAGCAACATGGTTATTTAGGGTTAGCCGCTTGTTCGCGTCTGGCCTTACCCATCTGATGTATTCGGAGATCTAATAAATCGCCTCCCGCGCAGCTCGCCTATGAAATTAATTGCGAATAATTAATTTAGAGGCACGCTCCGTGTACACAGTAGCGCGCAATGATAAAAGCAACTCACCGAGTAATCATTAGGTAAACTCCGGATCCGGGCTCTGGATGAACAAATTGAAATTTATATATCGTCGTACTCCGCGGCGCGGAAATCCCATTTTGAGACGTATCGAAGGAAATGTATTAATTTCGTTTTGTTGCTACCACGTTTGATTTCTCGCCATACTAAGCAACTGTATCTGCACATCGAAACCGTCTTGCTTAGTAGAGTGTTTGCAATATTCATGTTTAACTAGGAAATTAGCCCCTGGCTGCTACGAAGCCTTATCACATAATAAAGTCTAAGAGACAAACCTGATGTACTTGTGAATAATAGTGTTTTTAACCAACCGGCGGGTATTGCTCAGTGGTTAAAGCGTTTGTTAGCAAGCCGAAGATCGTGAGTTTGATCTCCATAGGAGATATAAAAAAATGGTTTTAGAGATCTAAAAATACCCCTTGGTTGGTGTAAATTTGATCCGTCACCCACAATGCCAGTCACAGCCTATTAATCAAAACCACCCGTTTATTTTGAATTCCTGTAATAATAAGGATGCTGCGTGAATGTCGGGCAGTAGTCCATGACGTTGGCGGTTCAAAACTTCACATTCAGCGCTTAGCCATATGCAGCATGGTAAGCCTCACAAAATTCAACAGATGAGAGAATCACTAGCATCATCCGTTAGTATTCTCCTGTATGTGCTTACATAAAAAGTGCATGTAAATTAATAATCCGCTAACGTTATAGAATACAGCATGGAATTTACTTATCATCCATCTTTACGGGAACTTACTATGAATGAATTAAATTCACGGGACGACTTTCATGAGCCGCTATTTTTTATAAATAAACTATGACTGGCATTTAACTGGTAAGGGATCCAATTCTTTCCGACTAAATTATTTATAGAGCTTAGAAATCGATGAAAAATATTTTTTAAATTCCATCGTGGATCTAACTGATGCAAAATCTAGGAAAACGTACAATCGAGGTTATACTGTACTTATTTGGTCTAGAATTTTCAGTCATGCCATACTTAATGACATCAGCATGATTTAGCCTTTGCTGACTGGTACCGAAAACCTCGATATACAATCTTTCGTCTCTTATTTCTGTTCGCTTTTGGTCAAGTCCGCTCACGGGTGTGTTAGTTATATAGACCGCCGTTCGTGGCGCTGGGTGAGAGCCATTACGAGCGCTGGCAGTTGTGTCCCGCCTGTCGGCGACAGCATATTGTATTGTGGCTCAGCCTAATGCTGTGACTAGGCCGAGCCCTTAAACTGTAAAGTTTTATCGTAAATATGTCAATGTGCTTTTGAAAAAGTCTGTGTTATCAATCTGCTCCTAATCCTGCCATTCCACGCGACGGAATAACAACCTTTTTTTGAGAGATAGGAGGATGCTAGTAAGAATGTTTTCATTTCAGTGGTTCAAAAGAGATTTTTTGATTTTGTTTTGTTAACCTTAGTCTCAATGCCGTTTGTCAAAAACAAGTTCAATGGAGGTTCAAAGCCTTTTTCATTAAAATATTATTTTACAAAGTTTGTAAAGAGAAGTACAATCAAATTTTAATAGAACATTAAATATCATTATATTATCAAACAGTTATCATTGTAGCAATTACATAATATTATTAAGGTAACGCGGGTATTAATTATATTTGAATAAGTAACCGACGAAAATTACTGTTTATTCAATACTATTTACATCTATTAATAATTCAATACACATTACCATTAAGGCATCAAACAACCCGTTATACAGCTGAATTTCTAACGGAATCAATGTAGACGAAGGGAGGTCTCTTGATAAATAATACTAACCTAACGTCTGTACGAATTGATGGTTGATTTTAAACCCCGTCTTATTAAAAAACATAGTGCCTCCATATTTTGGTGACTATTTGCCTGAATAAAAGTGCAGTTACCTTAATTTTTCCCACCTCTTTCACGTCCTGTGTTGATGTCTATATGGTACACGTGAACATTTTGAAAGTGGCTGAAAGCCTTCTCACAACTCTAATTCAGCGCACAGCACAGCCACAAACTGAACTCAGACTAGTTTTGTTGATGTTAGTACACTACAGGCGTACCTCGAACTACCTTTCTTAGTAATCTGTTGCTGGATCGCAAAGTGAATAGGGATATTGTTTACAACTTTCAAGTTCTTATTTAATTCCTATATTATAAGTTGTAATTGTTTGTCGGTGTTTCGGAACCGATTAGTAGCGGTCCCGAAGTTTCAGCATCAGCTTATATGGTGATGCCGGAATACCAAGTATCTGGCACTGAGGTTAAAACCAAAAACCGACGATAAGTTAATACTAATTTATTAAATGCAAGTCCCCCTTTTTTACCCCAATTTACAATATGAGAAAGCAGATAAAAATAATATTAAACATTTGAATATCATACGCTGCACATTCTTCGATACGGTTTCTGAACCTTGATCCCATCAATCAACATAGAGTGGCAGATTATTGGGATCGTCCATGCTCCTTATCGATGCGTATCGATGCGTAAGCATTCCTTATTAATATTATTAATACATAGACTTTCGTACACTGCAAATTCCTCGATACTTATTATTTTGGACTTTGATCCCCGACTGTATGAATTGACAGATTCCATCTAAGATGATAGTTGATTATAACAATAACTTTGGAGGTTTAATACAATTAGTTATGTTTAAAATAAAGTTTTAAACTTTCGGTGGAATAACAAAATTATTTATAGTGCACAGCTAGTTAAAGTATGTCGATTAGATTACGAAGCGCTTAAGTAAAAATGCTAATGATGAACACAGCATACACAGGTGAAAATCAAGGGAAAATACCACTATGAGTATTCTCTGGTATGTAGAGTACTTCATTACTTGTGTGAACATAACTTCTGTGGCATCGTACGAAACAAACAACCAAAAAAAAACCTTATGAAAATAGAAGCACAAAATTTTTGAAACACAGTGAATGAATAATGTATCGAAACGGGAGAGCGTTCGCTCGTATTTGAAACAAAGTGTTTGTACGTACTCGTAATGAAAATAAAAATAAGTTTGGAATGGATTCTCGCATATATTTCGGCCAAAATTTTGATAGACTAAATTATTATACATAAAAAACCATCGTTTATTAACGCCTCCGATTTTTTGTTCTTATTGGGTAAATAAAAGTGGATTGTTTAAATGAATATTTTATTCCCTAGAGTACATTATGAGGTGAATTTATTAGTAAATGTTTTAATGAAAATAAAATAAAAGATGTACAAAATTTATTTCTTTTGAGTTTTATCGCGTTTTATTATGTTGTTTTTGATCAGCATCAAAATGAATATAATTTCATTTTGATGTTAAGCATATTCTCATGATCTTTTTATTGCTAGACATTTTAATCTTTACTGGGCATATTTACGAAGATTTCCGTCTAAAAATGAAAAAATCGCGGAACTTTAAGAAGTCCTAAATAGTTTTTTTGTTACAAATGGAAATACAGTCATAAAAAAAAATAAAAAAGAATTGTAATTTATGCTACGTAGTTTTTAAGTACTGTGCTTTCCAATTATTTTAATTATTTATTTTCCAGGACTTATAGATTATAATGTATACATTAAAAAACGCTGACTTAACTACCCTTTTACGGATATTAAGTTTGGTATAATTATTTCTAGTTAGACTTCTTATGTACCAATACTTTATGAAAATTTCAGTCTATTACATAAATTCGAAACAGTTTCCAACTAAAATATTTACTTTGTAACTTTGAATAGTTAGGCTTATTTTATTTGCGGGGCGCGAGAGTCAAATTTAAATAACAAAGGAACGATTCAATTAAATTACTTGCCACAAAGTGAAAAGATCCCGGCGCAATAAATAGAGATCCAAAATTAAAACAATCAACCAAACTTATCTCGAGTCATCGCTTGGATCAATTACTGCAAGACGGGCATAGTTGGGATCTTTCACGAACAAAGATATTTGAATCAAGAAACTATTGCGTCCCTAACGATCTGCAAACAGATAAACCGAGGACAGAAAACGCAATAATCAGAACCATTAAGTTGGCATACAATTTTCGATTATATTCTCTCTCCTCTTACGCCTTAATTACGCCTCATTGTTCAAACAGGCTTTTCTTCGGAGTGTGGGTCGACTTCCTCGGGAAAGATTTCCCAGAACATTACAGTTATCTGGAAGTTTGGGTTCGGCTCAGTACGAGGGTCTCTGATTGTAGCCATCGTGAATGCGATACTGCAGTCATTTACAACCATTTTTGCTTCAATAATCACCTTTTAGGCACTTTTCAAAAAATAGATGAATTCCTACACACTTGGTTACAAAATACAAGAAAAAAAAACATTTGTTTTAATTTGTCGACTCAATGAGCGGAACAAATAGCCATGAATAAGCACTGAATATTGAAATTTTCTTGGTTGTAAAGGTTCGTGATTCGAATCCCAGCGTCTGCCGTTTATTTTTCTCCGATTTATTTATGACAGAAATTAAATAAAATATAATGTCTGCTTTGAATTTATAAATGTACCAATTGTTAAAAAAATGAGTATCCGAAAAGTTATATCCTTTTTGCCTTTAATAATTTTATAAAGAAAAAAACTTAAAAATTGTATGCTGCTAAAATATAATAAGCACAATGAAAAATTTCACTTTCAAAAATTTATGTTTCTAAAATTTGATAAGCTAATAATCACAAAACACTCTCCACTCCCCGTTCATACTGAAAATATTTTCTAGAATGAATTCCTCAGCAGTTGAGAGCCACTGCTGTAACGTATTACGTCCCAAAAGCCAAGAATTTGATCTTTGATGATAAAGCTTCTTGTATTGACAAAATAACTATTATTTATTAAATTTTCTATTTTTTTAATAACAAAATATTCAACACGTACAAAATACTTACTATGCAGTAATTAACAAAATAAAATAATACGAAAATAATAGAAGAAAACAATGTTCTAATCAACCAAACATTTTATGATTCACAATACCATTTTCATTGATACTTTAATAGAGATAATATGCTCGTAAAATAAATATGTGGAGCTTATAAACCAATTAAAATAGTGAATCACCCAGTATCTTGCTTACATACTCGTAAATTGATTATATCAACAAAAAAACTTCGTAAATGCGGACAGCAGATAATTGTGGGAAATGGAGACTCATTTGAGTCGCTTACGTTAAGCAGTGGCCGCACACATTCTGAAGATGAATGATAAAAATAAATAAATATAATAAAAATAAATAAATATAGCAAAAATAAATATTAACAGTGTACACTTTCTTTGTATTGGCAATTAGCTGAAAAGTATAATGCTCACACATTTGTTGCCGATTTTTTTAATATAATAGTGTCTTTGTACAATTATTTTTAGTGTTTTAAGCATTTTTTAAATCATTCAAGTGTATTAATTGATTCGTTTTTTGTAAGCATTACAGTACAAATAATTTCCGGCAGATATAGCTTAATGGTCAAAGCGTTTGCTTTATAAGCTATATCTCCGTCGTGGGTTCGATCTCCGACGGAGATAAAAAAAATGATTTTTAATCGATTTCTGAGCTCTAAAATAAGGTTGATGTGAATTTGATCCGTCACAAGTAAAATTCCAGTCATAGCCTATTAATTAAAATTGGTGGTAGACGAAAGTCGTCCCGTGAAGACCACTCAATCATAGTAAACTCCTGTAATAATAATAAGGATGATGCGTGAATGGTAAGCGTCATAGAATCCCACAGATGAGACTTCAGAATTACTATCACTAAATAGTGATAGTAATTCGAGCAAATGTCGGTATTCTCCTGTATGTGCATACATAAAAAAAAAGATTAATATTTATTATTAGTTATTGAAAAAAAAATACATTTCAGTGTTTTTAATGTCTGCTGGTAAACAAAATAATAAGTCTTATATTGATCCTAGAATGACCAAAAATAATATATGTCTTGCGCGCAAGTTAAAAAGTATATCAAAATGCTCCGTCGTGAAAACCTGGAAAAGCACTTGAAAGTAGAATACTTATGGCGGGAAACGCATTAACCCCACACAAAGTCATTTAAAGCCTACGCCTTAAAGCCTCCAGATTATATAGAGTATCCGTAAATACAACTACAGGATTATAATATTTGGACGTGGGCCAAGTCATCAGTGCTGGATAGTGCTACGATTCCTTTCATTTGGCATAATATTTACATTTTTTAAGCCGATATTAAAACTCTCAACCGTAAACATTTAAGAATATGAATGACCGATAGTCTACGATGCTTAAATACTCGTAACATGCAATGAGATATATTTTAATAACAGATCAAATTATAAGCGAAAAATTGTGAGTTTTCAAATTTCTTTGAATTCTCATCGAAAATGGTTTTACCATCATAATCATCACCATATTATGTCTACTCCCCCTAATGAAAAGTATATGATTACCACAAACTGTCAATATTATATACTCTGTCAGTCTCAATGGAGTTCACCTCACTCCATGTCAGTTCTGCCTCCTGGAGCATCACCGAGTACATTATATACATATTTATAGTCTCAAACGGCCCATAAGCACGGCGCAAGTCCGAAGACTTGAATAATTATTATCATTTATTAATTTTGATTTAAAAAAAACATTTTAAAAAATTTGAAAAATATATATATAGTTCCGTATTGTACCCTGCAAGTTACAAACAATGTTAGACATACGCCTGAGAAATAGTTAAAGAACTTGAATGAATGGCAATGGTTTTTTTGCGAAGGGGGCTAATTGAACCTAATTATGACCTTGGTTGGTACTTGTTTGCTACCTTGCATCCCATATCCTCTCCAAACAGCTTTCCATTTATTGGTCAAGAAACAATTTGCTTGGGCCTTGGAAACACGTGCTAATAACTCGATATTTTTAAATTATTTTTGTCAAATTTCCTGCAATCACAAACAAATGTTCAGATTGCTTTCATTTGCTCATTAAATTAAACGTCCTTTAAACACACATGAAATTTGTACTTTACATTATACAGTATAGGATCTCCTATCATAAAAAAACTCGATAAAGCGCTGAAAAAATGATAAAGTAAATAAGAGCTATATTCTGGTAACTTTCAACTGGATTTAGAGAGCGAGCCTCCTTTCAAGGTAGTGGTATTCACATTCGCTCGGGATTTATTTGAAAAGAAAAGACGTAACATCTGAGCGAACGTACAAACAAAAGTTTTTCCGCGTCTATTCATTCCTTACCGAGTGCACAGGAATAAATTTAGATAAACAAACTTGGTGAATTGAGAACGAGAATTTGGCGAGCGATCCCGCTATAGGGAGGGGGGAGGGTGATAATGTTATTATTCTGAATTATTTTCTTTGGCGCTGCGGATTTGCGGGTTTTTATTTCATTTGCGAGCACAAAGGATACCATCGTAAGACTTTAATGGTGTAAATATTATTTTATTTGTTCAATACGATTTGATTCGTTGAGCTTTTGTGATGTACGAGTATTTTTACTAGCGTTTGTACATACTAGGTTTCATCGAATTTTGTACGAGCCAAACAAATCTAACGATCTGAACATTTAATCACACATATTGTGTAAATCATAATATTTAACAGTACATTGATTAATTGCGCATAGCAAAATAAAAAAGAAGACTTAAAGTACAAGTGACCACTGTCAAATATTATACTATTTCTTATATTTTTTATTATTTTCGTTATCTTTCTATTAATATATATTTTTATCATTTAGGAAAACGTGAGTTTTTTTTCATTTAAGAACGCCAATATTTTTTTTCATCACGTATTGCGTTTGCGAGTAATTAAATGAATACTCTGTTATGATAAGAATCGATTGTTAAGCTATACGTTATATAGTATTAAGCTTGTTGAAGATCCTATAAAATAAATAATATGTAAGTAATTAAATACACACATACAATTCTACATCAAATTTTACCCATCATTTCATTCAGAAAAAATATCGGCAGACGCGGTATTCGAATCTCGAGCGTTGCACACTTGCTCTGTCCTATACACCGCGTTGTCTACACGACTATTCTCCGCCTGGACAGAAACAGGAAACTTGATGTATTTATACGATTGTTAACATCATATAACGATAGATGTCTCTGTAGTATATATTCAGAGTATGTATATTATTATTATATAACGTTAAATTTTATGTAGAATTTGTGTATTTAATTACTGATAATATTGAAATATATATATATCAATTATCAATAAAATGAAATGAGAATATTGAAAAATATTATAATATAAATAAATAAATAATCCAAAAAATAATATGTGTCAATTTCTTGAAACGGTGAGTTGGCATAAGTGGTTAAACGGACAAAAATAATTGGATAAGATGCATGTTTAGTAGATCGAATCTCCGCATTTGCCGTTTATTTTTTCAAAATAATTTACGAGGGAAGTTTATTGTAGGATAGTGTTAATATGAATTTGAATGTGCTTTAATTTGCCTCTTATATATAGAATAATGTTCTAAGATCAAGTGTTTAAATATCAGAAATATATCTTACGTGTGTTTTATAACGTACGAGTAAATGACTAAAAGAGAAAAAAAAACACTATTGTTATAAAATATATCTTTTGCAAGTACCAATTTCCCATTTTAACTAATCATCATCCTTTAAGACGTTTTTTTACTCCGCATATATTTTTTAAATAAGTTATATTTTATTCCAATACAACTTTGTGATGATTACCTGTAAGACTCCAGATTTGTTTTGCAAGTTGAAATTTCATTATTAGTGTAATTATCATCTTTTAAGACGTTTTTTTACGCTGCAAACTTTTTTTAAATTAGTTATTGTTTATGGATATTTTTAATTATTTATTAGAATATTATTTTATTATTTCAATATTCTAATGCCACCTTGAGACAATATCAAGAAGGTAAAATTATTCATCACTAACACAGGTAAATAACTAATTGCATCGTGCGCGTCGTACTTACAAGAAGTTATTCTCATCCATTCGATCTATAGTTTCGGTTCGAAACCCGAGTGGTACTTACTAAAATAAATAGACTGCCGGAAATAATAATATTAAGCTTGTGAATAAATGCATTCTGATTGAATAATAAAAAATAACAATATACATAATTTGAATATATACTATAGCGACATCTATCATATGATGATAACTTATATAGAAGATCAGAGACGAGTCATCTCAGGTGGAAGAAATTGGCTCGGTGGCCGAGCAGTATAATTACCTGAGCAAAATGGTTGGTTCCAAAGGTCCGCGGTTCGCATCCCGCTCCCGCCGATATTTTATCTGAATGAATTGACTCGTTTTAGGATTTTTATGTATAGTATATGTATATTTAATTGCTTAGTTATATTTTGTTCAAATGGACCCTCTTGATTGACTGTAAAATCTCAAGGTTTATTCTGTCGAAACCTATTTATTTTTCAGAGTCTGGTTTTCGGTGGTAGGCGGTCCGTGGCCCGGCAAACAATGGTGGCTGCGAATACAAAATCCAAGAAAAGCACTTTACGCATCTGAGGAGATCCATTCAAGTGAGCATCGACACAAAGGGATTCCCCGACTCGTCCAAGCGCCATACTTCCTCAAGTCATTTCCAGTTCTTCCACTCCTGTAAAAGCAGATCAACGAGATGCTACAAACATTTTAAAGCTCTTCCATAGGAAACTAGATTTATTTTTGAAAAATACTTGAAGGAGAGCAAGTTGAGGACACAAGAGTTTGGTTGTAACTCTCTAGTACCTAGTGGACTAAACTAAGATAACTTTTTTAAATGAAGTGGTTGAAACCAATTTAAGTGAAGATATTGATATATTTAGTGTAATATTGCTTCAAATTCAGTGCTGGTGTTGATGAATGCAAAATGTTGGACATTTGGTTTTGTGACAATAATGCCGTGTATTTGTGTGTCAACCATGATATACTTATGACAGGGTTTTTGTTGTTACAAGTCGAACTATTTACGTCGATTCTCCTGACGCTAGTTCTAAGTGTAAGGTCATTGACACTAAATGTTTCAATACATTTACATCGCCACACTTATGTCACTTATGTTACTATGTACATTAATGACGAATTGAAATTTAATATATTTTGTAATGTCATTTAAGGAAAAAAAATGTTTATAAGAGAATACCGACAGATGAGACAGTCATGCAGAAATCATTCTTCTATGCATTCTATGACGCTTAGCATATTACATATGGATAAGCGGTGCATGTGGAGCATTGATCCGCCAGCAAATCAGGTCGAGATTCTAGCATCACCAATTTACTAAGATAATTTTGTATGAATGGGTGGTATTTACGGAACAACAATAATTATCACTTATTTAATAAAAATGCTATGATTGTCATTTTATAGGTAAGATATCAAATTCACACCCGGTATTTATAGAGCTTTGAAATCGATTAAAAAAATATTTTAATCTCCGTCAGGGATCGAACCCATGTCGGTGGGTTTGCTTCAGAAGCTTTACCACTTAGCCATACCGCTGACTAAGTTCGGATGACTGGAAACTGTGCTGATATGATGTGTAGTGCTGCTCCAGGCGTATAAGAATCGGGAAAATTAAAAGAGCACTAATTTCCAGGAGTGGTTTTAATTAAAGTTATTCAAAGGAGACAATTCATTTACGATTACGTTTTGTTGTAAACAGTTCAATGAATTCGACAAAACGTAAATCTTACTTCAAACTTAAATTAATAAGCATTTTAAGACGATGATTCACCTGAGGCTCTCAAAGCCCGGAGCATTTGGTCTAAAGAGGTTGCTCAACAAAACGAACTCAAAAGCAATGAACAACACGATGAAGAGTGTTCCTAGACTTGAACATGTACAAGCACTATCCACCACTAATGTTAATAGTATTTCACTTCAGTGGTTTAGTCGAGAGCCTGTGGTTTATTATGGTATGGTCGTATAGTATTAGACAATTATTTTAATTTAATATATATTTAAATAACGTATTAATATCATCATATTCATCATCAGCCTGTATCCGTTCACTGTTGAACATAAGCCTCCCGCATGATTCTCCATCCTCTTCGATCCTCCGCCTTCCCCATCCAAGTCACTCCGGCTATTCTTCTTATGTTGTCAGTCCATCTTGCAGGGGGTCGGCCAATGCTTCGTTTGCCAGTTCTTGGGCGCCATTCCAATACTTTTCTTCCCCATAGACCGTCATCTCTTCGACAGATATGTTCTGCCCATTTCCACTTGAGTATGCCTATTCATTGGGTAACATCCACTACTTGAGTTTTTCTGCGTATTTCCTCGTTTCGGAGTCTATCTTTTAGCGACACTCCGAGCATGGATCTCTCCATAGCACGCTGGGTGACCTTTAGTTTATGGGTAAGACTTGCTGTTAGATTCCACGTCTTTGCGCCATAAGTTAATAAAGGGAGGATTCATTGGTTAAACGCCTTAGTTTGAAGACATTGCAGAATTTTTGCTTTAAAATGTACTTTAGTTTTCCAAATGCTGCCCATCCCAGTTGTATACGCCTGTATCAAGTGGAAGTATTTAATAACCCACCCAGGAAGATTCTAACTTCTCGTTCACCCTTAAAGTTCCAGAAGCTTCAAAGCGACGTGTATCGCCGTGTTAAATGGGCCGGGACCATTTTAAAGAAAGGTTCTTCCGTAACTGTGTAATCAATCAGATCGATATTGGCCCCTCAGGGTTATTAAACGAGGGTCGTTCTATCGGAGTATAATCTCCTTCACGGTGAAAGATTGTTTTAAACCAAACCCGGATTACATCAATCTGCGATGTTGAAGGAATGAAATTTTATTGCCTGAAGTTACGCGAAAAAGAGATAAGCATTTTATTTTTCTCTCGTTAAAGTAATTACCACAAACTGTTTCTTTTCAATCATTCCTGAAACCATAAGTGCTTAAAAAAATACTCATTTATACAAGAGTGATTTGTACTATGTTAGCCTGATTACCTTACTGTTGTCTTTACTCCTGACTTCTTTACTGTTCGTGCATATGTTATGATATCCTCTTCTCTGAATTGGTTGTCGAATTGGAACAGGATGACAAGATGCAGGAGCAGATTGGCAAAACAAGGAACTTGTTTTCGGTCCACAATTCAAGTTTATTTCTCAAACACTTGCCTTTTCTTCCAATCGGTATGGCGTTCGCCATTAAGCGTTTGCCATACCGGTCGCGAGCGAGTTGCCGGAGCTCTCTGACATCTAGCGCTGCCAAGACAGTCACGGAAGAAAAAACAAATTGAAAATGACAGTTGCACCAACATGAAACTGAGCAGCTGTCACAACAAATAAAATGGCGTTTGCAAACACCGTGTATTATAATATAATTAAAACTAACATTATTAGATATGCACGTCAGGTGAGCGAACATAAATAAGAGACGAAAGATTATGTATCAAGGTTATTATTTTAAATTCTTATTAATTAAATGTTAATTATGTTTTCTGTAGAAAAAATAGTTCATTTACAAAACTATGTATTTATCATATTTTCAAAGAAACATCTTGTATGGTACATAGCCTTTAGCAGTATTTCGAACATAATATGTTATTACTTATCAATAAAAAAAACCTAGAACTAGTTTTGATTTTCAAAAGTCCTCATCATACCATGTCCGTTCCCTAAACTAAAGTATATGGCATTCACGAACTACCGCCACATAATTCTGTCAGCTACCATAGATTTTGCCTCATCCCAAGTCACCTTCGCCTCATACAGCTCCGCCGAGTACATTACATGTATATTTTTCGACGGCCTTTCAGGACGACGTGGGCCCGGGGCCTCAAACTTAAGGCTGTTATTGCTTATGCTCATCTACGGCATTTTTGAAACATATCCGAGCCAAGTCTACCATCGCTTCTTGATTGTCTGCAGTATAGAAGGCTGCCTTATTATTAATTATTACTCTCACCTCGTTATTCCTCACATAGATTTTTTTTTCTTTTGGTTTTTCTTCAAAAGTACAAATGTTTAATGTATTTCAACGTCAATTGTATTTTTTATTGCTTGGATACTTATTTATAAAAATAGCAAAAGTATAAGAAGAATAATGTTATAGAAAAAAAAACAAAGCCCCAGTAAGTATTTTCAAACGAACCACTTTGTTCAAATAAATTCCAATATTTAGCATATTATTCAAACTTATGTAATGTGTTTTCCATCTATTGAACAAATATATTGAAAGCGGGCCATCCAAAAATAATCATTTTCGTTTACAAAACTCCCACATTTTTCTAATATTACATCAACAATACTTTATTTACGTTTCGAGATATGTTTTGAAAAAATAAACGGAATATTACTTAAATATTTCACATGGTTTTTCAAGTTTTGTTTTTGAGGAATCCAAACAATATTTTAATCATGAACTGACGATAAATTGTAAATATTATACAAATAAAAACAACAAAATTAAATAAAATAGTTATGAATAACCAAGGTCATAGATGACATCACTTTAATAAATATCTAACTTGTAGTGGTGATAAAACAACATTATTTAAATTTTTATTAAAAGTAATGTTCAACTAATTATAACATGAAATATAATAATTTGATATTCTATTTAATTGTTAATGTTCAATTTATATATGCATGTAAGGTGAGAAAGCAACTCGTCGAAAGCTTGTTTCTGGTGGGGCTGTGAAAATAGAAGCTTTCGTTAAGCTCTCCTCTGATATTGAATGAGAGGGAGCAGAAGCTCGGAAACGGGGAACTAGTTTCATAATCTTAATTTGAAAGCAGCCTGCAGAGATTTCAGCCACATTTTACAGGAAATGACCACAGCAGCTGTTGCACTGTTTATACCACGTCACGGACATGCATATTCTTGGTCGTTGTGTGCAGATCAGGGGTCACCAATGTAAGCGTGAAAGACCTAAATCTTTTTTTTAACGAAACATACATTTTTTAATGTAATCAGATACATTGGAATGCGGTGATTGTGAAAAGTCAGTACATTGTAAATGCATTACTTATTGGATCACTGAAGATTAGTGTCATTAAAAGTGACCAAAACTTTGAGTGTTGCTAACCAGACGGTTAGGTTGAGCCATCTTCAGGTCTATTAATGAAGGTTTTGGGAGAATCAGAGTAATTATAATATTTCCTTTAAATTATTAATTAACAAATATCACCTAGATACAACAGGTAAGGTCTCATCAGGTCTCTGGGTACCTGTCTAGAAAGTCATCGAGAACCATATAATTGTAGATGTGTGGGACGAGACATATAAAGTAACAATTGACAGAATTGAGTGCCGTCTATATGTTCCAGATATGGTACGGTTATTGGAAAGAAAAAGTGTTGGACATAATTTTTTGATTTGCTAATTTTCTTAGACCATAGCGTTCTCGAATCTTTTCTTCTTCATATTTAAGAAAGACTTTGGATAGATTATTGCAATTATTTTTTTACATGGGGTATGAGAGCCATTTCGTGAATGTGTTATCAATTTCAATTATTTTCATTTAAGTATTGAGTTCATAGTTAAAATTTTAAACCTTACAAATATATTTGAGCATTTCGTTGGAGATTGAACTCAAAATTTATGATTTGATAGGATTGCATATAACTCTATGAGATAATCTTGTAGGGTGAGATGGTCTTGAGGAATTATGGTTAGTACAACAAATTTGAAAAAATTTAAATCCCTGCAACTGGGTAATTTAGCATTAATATTTATTAAGAAAACCAAATGATTATCACCATACCCCTGGTAGTATTTCAAATGTACACTACCAATATAGTTTAAATTATAAATTGTATTTAACATACTTTAAGAACTAACAAATTAAACTTTAAATTATTTATAACTAACCTTGGAAAATAATTTTAAAAAATCATATCGTAAAAAAGTTTTTACTAATTTTAATACTAAAATGCTTAAGTAATAATTAATTATTAAAACTATAATGTGGCGTTTTGTCCATATAAAAATAATAAACATCATGTTTCAGTTATTTGCATTCTCTTGGGATATAGAGATGTTAAGTTTAAGGTTTAGTTAAACAGGTGTGCGACCTTTTCAAGAGACATAGTCTCTGGCAGGTTAGTATCACTCTTTCTAAGCACGCACAGTTTATGCAGTTTAACTCGGCAGCTTAAAGGTAATTGGTAAAAGCCAACTAGAAATTAAGTTGGCGATGTCTGCATCAGACTACTAATGCAAGCCACCTAGAGGCGCATAATAGTTGCGCTCGCAAACAAAGCGTTAAGACAATATTTCAGCGCGAGGGGCTTCCGCCATATTCATGAGGCGTTCCGCTAATTTCATTAAACAAACCTTCCCTGCAATGCATCACCACTTCACATTAATCGCATTTAAATAGTAATACTTCCGTGCGCTTAAATTGATGTTGGCATCTCACCAACCCGAAGGTCGTGGGTTCGATCCGCGACGAAGATAAAAAAAAGGTTTTAAATCGATTTTTAAGCTCAATAAATACTCCGTGTTGGTGTTTTAACTCCTCGCCCGTTAAATGACAGCCTTATATTCAAATTAGGGAAAAATATGATGGTGATGATAATGATAATGTTTATAAATGATAATTTAAAGTGAATTAAGGCTATAATAGTTCGGGAAAAAAAATAACTCAGGGAATAAGTAATGAAATCCCTCGTCTAATAAAAAGTGACTTCGCTTGGCTGGGATAGCCATCGGAACGCTTAGTGAAGGATGAGGAGTAGGTCACAAAAGCACAGAACTCATCGAGAAGCAAATTGAAATATATTTTATATAAAATAACAGACAAACTTTTCTCTTCTACCCGGGACACAAACAGTACCCGGACAGAAAGTGACTCGGACCATGTGGTAACACAGTGCCTGAAGACCATAAATTGGCCACCGTGCAAACTATCCGCTCTCACATGACATGTAGCGGCTGTCAAAATCAAATAACGAATTGTGTCTGTAAACGCCGCGTCTTGTTGTTACTTAAATCTATAAGACGCGGCGTTGACAGGCGCAATTTATTATTTGATTTTGACAGCCGCTACATGAGCACTTCTGTGAAGTGTCCGCAATTGTTCAGAAGAGACTCCCACTGGACTTATCAGTTTCTAACTGACCATAATCTAAATAAGCGCGTCATCAAGAAGACATGACTATCTTGCGGTGTGATGCGGGTGTGAGGCGAGTAAATTGCAGTCTACTAACTTAGACTAATGTGTGTCAGACGAGCGAACAAAAATAAGAGACAAAATATCGTAAAATGAAGCTTTACACCATCAACCTGTGAGGGCTTTATTGAGTTGATGTCAGTAAAAAAATTTAACATTTAATTGAAAAACGCTAATATAATTTTATGCCCAAATTTAAAACCATTCACTTGTAAGTATATAAAGTACTTGAGTCATAATCTCTTTGCTTTGAAGTCACATGAACCGTCGCGCCACCAAACATTGCTATCCTTTAACTCCTGAGACGAGAATTCCCCCTCGCTCGATGAAAAAACATGAGATTTGCGCCCAAGAAAATCCCTTCCAACCTCAGCTTACGGTGTAGCACCTCACGGGTCCCGGGATCGCGTCCCGCAGTTAAATATAATTGGTCCATTCAGACGATATTTTATCTCTGCCGTTTGGGGCGCGGATTGCCCCGAGCCTCGTACCGAAGAACAAATAAAAGGTTATTATCTGGGACTGGAGATCCACTTTATTCCAACGGCACTTGTGTTCTTGTGACAGTGCGAGGCAATTACGGATGTTTTTTTTTCAGGCTTCTCAATGTGTATAAAACACGTGTTTCAGGATTTTGCCAAGTGATACAGCCTTTAATCAAAAAATATAACATAATACTCGACTTATCAACATATAATTCAATTAAATAGAATCCATACTTTTTTTTTAATAACCGAAAGATTTTTCTAATGATTAGTTAATTGCGGCAAATATCTCAAACGTTAATATATATCAATTATTACGATACATACTCAGGATTTATGCTTTTTTTTTAGTACAGATGTGAAACTATCTTCTACGGTTCTAGAAATTGCGAGTTTGATCCCCGACGAAGCTTGGAAAATTAAGCAAAAATATTATATTATATTAGTATTTTACTGTTAAATAAAATTACTGTTTTTTTATAGTTAGTCAAGAACGAGTATTTCTAATTAATTATATTTTTTTGACACAAATGTATTGTACGATTTAATTTACCACGTCAATACATTAGTTATGAGAATCATTTTCATCAATTAAATCTTTTTTTTTTTTTCAAATTATTGGTAGTACTCGTAAGCTGATGTCTCACGATAAACATTAAAATGTATACATTTCATCTCTTTCATTATCTTTTTCTTAATTTTCTTTTAAAAAATCTTGATCTAAAAAATTGTTATTTTATTGTCATTTATTATTCTCTCGACAAGATATTTTACAATTCACAATAGTATTTCATTGAAATTTCAATATACTTTTTAGATAAAACATCAAATTAAAAAAATACAAACTTATAACTTTGCTTCAACATCTGTAGCTTCATAGCTGAAATACCGTTAAAATGTGTATCATTTATATACATATTTAATATTTACAATGAATTTAAATGTTAATGCTAATAAAATATAAGATAAATAGATAGTCTATTTTTTTCCTTGTTTACTGTGCTTTATTAAAAAGTGTTGAAAATATTAAAGGGGCTCCTTTTCTCTTTGTATTAGTTTTAGTAATTTTAGTTTATTGCAAGGCGGGGTCGAATATGGAGCTTTCAAAATAACATTCGAAGGCATTCCCTCCGGGTAACGTTTTATATATATTGACTCAAATCAAAGATGTTATGAGTTCCGCAAATAAATTGCTTTCTGATACACAAGATACGGCCAACAAGTGCTGCCCTTTGGAAGCATTTTTCTTTAACAAAGGGAAGAAATAAGACAGGAGTTGTGAACTTAAATTATATTTCAAATATGAACTGCGCTTTAAAAACTGAATAATGCAATACAAATCTTTATAAAATTTAACGTTTATTTTAAGAGAAACTAATATACTCTAAGTTTTATGTTTTATTGACTTTTCTTTATTCTTCTTTGAGATTTATGAATAAATTGAAAAAAAAAAAAAAACTTGAAAGTATATTTGTATATTTATATACAAATACAATATATTAATAACTGGAGTTAATGGGACGACTTATTTTGGAAACAATTTTGGTTCTCATACACTGAATGGCATTTTACAATGAGGTATAATTTCACACCAACCGGAGGTATTTATAGAGCTTATAAATTGATAAAAAAAAATATTTCAAGATATAAAGAATTGAATTTACTATCTTTAACTTAAATTTATTATCTTTAATAATTTAACTAGGAGTACCCCTAAAAGATGCAAAAGAATTTGTATACCTTGGAAGTACGATCACCTGGGATGGCAGAACAAAAAGAGAAGTCAACAGTCGAATACATCAAGCAAGGCTAGCTTTCAATAAAAAAGCCAAAATTCTTGAGTCAAAGAATATTACTTTAGGGCTCCGCAAGCAACTTGTCAAAACACTTGTTTGGAGCATCTTAATGTACGGCTGTCAGACATGGTGCTTATCTGAAAGTGATAAAAAAAGACTAGAGGCCTTTGAGATGTGGTCGTACAGAAGAATTCTCGGAATTTCCTGGAGAAACCACGTCACGAACAATGAGGTTCTCAGGATAGTCAAGGAAGATAGGCACCTAATTAGAACCATCTCAGAGAGGCGAGCCCGATGGATTGGTCACATCATGCGACACGATGGTCTTCTTCACGATATTGTGGAGGGGATGGTTGAGGGTAGAAACTGTAGACGGCGCCCTAGACGGGAGTATTTACAGCAAGTATTCGAGGACATGAATTGTAGCGCTTATGCTGAGCTGAAAAGGGTTGCGGAGGACCAAGAGGAATGGAGATCGAGATGCAAGATTCTGTTGCTGCAAACCAATCCACCGGATTGATACTACGAAGAAGATCTTAAACTTTGTAAGCAAACAACATGCCTCTAAGCTGGACTCACAGGTTAATTTTTGACAAACATCAGATACATAATTTCTTCGCAGTTTCGATTTGTATTTACAATTATTTTTTTCGAGGGAAAAAATCGTTTTGTATACATCGTAACTTTGGGAAGATAAGGAAGCTTTAATATTTGTTATATTGCAAAAATCACTCTTAAATAAAAAAATCATATTATATCACAGCATGAGGAGAACGTATTTAAACAATTTTAGTTGTAACTGAGAATCTTGCGGTGGTAACTGAAATTCTAAAAGCTTCGATGACCAAAAAATTACAAACAAATTTTTTAAGTTATATTGTATGAGGTGAAAGTTTCAAAAGCTTGGACGAAATATTCATAAGCCGTAGGATTAAGCTTGAGCTTTCACCGCTTTCCTCTACGACCGAGACTTCTACATTCTGCGGTTCTTTCGGCATGCGGTTGGCGGACGATAAGCTGGACTCGAGCGACTTTCAGTGGTCAGGACTATGGAGGGGAAAATACGGAGAAAAAGGTTCCATACTCGTAGGCTAGTTTTTTTTTTATACAAACACATACCGGAGAATACCACTTAACAGTGATGGATATGTGCCATTTTTGGATCATGCGATGCTTGAGATTTTTATTATGATGAAGGAATTCGTTCAGTATTTTTGATGTACGTCGAGTCTTGATCTTCCGATTTCAATAAGACATCTGCTTTCAAATGAATGAGTCGTGTTAGCAATATCATATTAACGTGACATTTTTTTGTACATTTTTTTTTTTTAATCAAATATAAAGATACATTTTTTACACAGTAATTTATATTCCAATCTTTTTTTTTTTTACATTCGCTTACCACACCACTTAAAGATAAGATCTTGTGTGTGTAAGGGCACTTTTCATTTCTCAATAACCAGTGACAAATTAAGCATAATATGAAATATATTTATGGCCGGTGCATAAAATTGATAAAATAATTTCTTTGAAATTATTTTATCAATCTAATTCTAAAATTAAAAAAACGTGCCATTGTTTGTCATATGGAATAAATTTCGTAAGGTTATCACCTCTTGTATGAGAAATCAATTGATAAAAAAAAAATATCTTCCCTTTCTATCACCCCTGGAGCATTGTGTTCGTGCAAAAAATAAAATAAGGCAGGCGTTCAGACTACTCATTTCTGCTGGCATTTTCAATTAATTTTCTCGTTTCTCGTTCCTTGCCGCAACTAACTGACTGGTGTTTTTCTATTAATTTATCATTCAGAAGAATCTTAGCTACAATCGTAACATTGTATCCAACACGGTCACAAAATTGAGCTCGAAGACTAATTTTCGAATATTATTGATCCGAAATAATGACAACCGTTTTGAAAAATGTATGTGAATAAGTATTTACAAACCTTTTTACTGTGCTATAAAAATACTTAAACGTATAAATTAGAATTACTAAAATTGTAAATTTAAATCTGATTTTATTTATTGAACTATTATTATTAAAAGCAGCATCTATAAGCAATCTTCCGAATCAAATTTTAAATTGTAAGCTACTATATGTACTCGTTTATGTGTTCCTGATTATGAATGTGGCGTTTGTCATCTTTCATTTGTTCTAATTCATTAAAAGGTTATTGCTTTGATGTTGGCTGAAAACCGATGATCGTGAAAACTTCATATAAAATTTGATGCTAAAAATATTTATTAAATTTAAGTTGGATGAAGATTCTATTAAATCAAAAAAAATTGAACTGAAATAAATGAATAACTACTTTTTTCCAATTTCTTGACTGACCCAACTTTTTTAAGTATGGGCAGATATACAATATTAAAGCGCACTATATTGTAGATTTTTTTTTTATGATAACTTTAAATTCGGTAAATCTATTTTTTGAGCATTATTTTTGAACTTAAATGCAGGCAATTATTTCAATTATCCTAGTTGTATGATCAAAATTTATTTTTTTTACTTATAATTCATTGGATTACTCATTTTTTTTTCTATTGTATTCTTTCAAATTCCTCATTTATTTATTTTTGTAAATTTATTTAGTATCTAATACGAAACACCTAAATATGTATTTAATAAGTTTTTTATAAATGTATGATTAAAAACCTAGTTCTAAGGGTTGTTATTCAGTAATTTATTAAGATGTTTTATTTAACAATCATCCCTTTTTCGCATGAAGTATGATCCGTTCGATACTGAAAATTGTCTGCTCTCGGGCATAATAAATAACAGAAGCCTCATTCTTTTCATAGCATTTAATATCATGAAAATTCCGATATGCTGTAATATTTCAACTAGTAATAACCCATAAATTTTATTCAGAAGAACAAATTTTTGGGATTCTATTGTTACCGGGGTAGACCTTTCTTTATCGTCTTTATTTAAGGCACAAAAACCTTCGTATATGTATTTAAAAATATATCATATTTATAACGTTTTATTTTTTATGTACATTTATACTGAAAAGAAAACGTAACTCTTGTCTATTGCATTGTGATAGAAATAAAATTAAAAAAACCACACCTAACCAACATCGATATTAAAATAAAACAAAAAAATTCATCTATTATTTCAAGAAAAGATGTAAGTATATTATGTTTACGGTAACGCGTTTGTAATTTGAAATAACATGTAACACGATTCATTAATTTTATTAAATTTAATTCGATATCAATTGTAATTATTTATTTAGATAAAAATCTAAATGAGTATTTTTTAAAAATGTGACTTAATTTCAACAAAAATTTCCTAATTTTCCTTTTTTTCGTCTGAAAATAAACTTAACCTTAAATATATAAAGACATTCAGCGAGAGTTTGCCTGCGGCACGATTCTCGTTCAATTTGCTCAAAATATAATATTTCAGATATTTCCAAAGAAACAGGATGGTCAAATAAGTAACAGGATTATGAGAAATGCCGTGAGACCGAGGCTTAAAGAGAAGTCACCAAATTGGGCCTTAGAAATTCCTTTTAAAATACTGAAAGTCTTTGGTTAAATCCATTCCAAGGAGTGTGAATAAAATAATTTTCTTATCACTAGGCAGTGAGAAAGACAGTTAATAAAATAAAATTGCACTTTTCAAGAATTACATAATTCATTTGATAAGTTAAGGTTTCTAAAAAGTTATTCGCATTTTTTTTAAAAAGCGTTGTTAAAAAAAAAAAAGTTTTAATTACTTGTCAGATTCGAACGAGTCAATTCAAAGAAAAGCAATGCATCTCTTAACTAATATCATACTTATGTCAATTCTGCAATCCATAAAAGTCAAACTTGAATCAGTTCACTGAGCTTTTTTTATCTCTATTAATATTATTTTGATTTTTTGATTTTTTTTTTAATTGATTCTCTATACATTTATTCATCATCTTGGATTTTATAATCATTCAATATTAACAGCTATTTTATTAACTTTTTTTTTTTGCAAAATTTTTAAAAATAAATTGCCGCACTTAAACGATTAAGGCATGTTGGAATATCAAAAATTATTATGTAATTTTTTTACGTTATTTTAATCAAGCAGACGTGGTTTGGTTAACTTATTGCGTGATCAAGTTATTTTACGAGTATAATTACGAAATACTATTTCACCAATTAGCTCGTTAATTTTTTCAAGTTCCGGTATGGGGCAATTTCTGTGAGGTGAGTAATGGTGTGTGGTCTTATATGACGTGCAATAATATTTCTTTTATTCGTAATAATAAATACTTATAACAAAGAAAACAGCTCACGCGTAAATATGATGGAATGACGCTATCTCCTCATCATCACGTAGGACAATGATCAAAGATGTGTTATGTTTTTCTCTTTTATTTCGTTCCGGTAAGCACAAAAATTACGTGTTTTCCCCATAAAACACGTAATTGTTAGATTAATAATACAACACGAAAAATAACACATAATATATGAAAAATGTTTATACACGAATATGTTCATTAAAATATCATAAATGTATATTTTTTAAACTTAAACCCGATTTTATTTGTGCATAATTTTATAAGTGTACAAATGAGGAATAAAAGATAACAAATATGACCAAAAATACATTTCATAAAGAGCTTCGTACACGAGCAATACGAACAACAAGCTTGTTTCAATTTTTAAGAGCTACAGAGTCTATAATAAATATTACATACTAAAGTTCGCATTTCATTGTGTTGACATTGAATTGATCGATGCTGCAAAACTTTACAATACTTTTCGCAGAATTGAGATATAACTAAAGGTATGTTTATATTTACATATAAATCTGTTCCTTTTTAAAAGTTCAGCAATTTTTCAATTCATTAAGTTCGTACAAAAGTACTCTTACAGTGTTTTTTGCTAATGATTATTATATTATCATAATTATAGATATGATGTTAACTTCATTGTTGTAAGATCTGTTTTTTATTTGATTATTTATCATAATACCATGAAAAAAAAAGCAAACGATTAAAAAAAATATTATACATATAAACTAAACATATGAGAACACCAACTGGCACACATATACTTACCAGTATTGCATGAGATGAAAATCGAGCAAGCAATGCTAAAAAGCATGCGGCATGATCATCAGTTGGGAGTCGACTATTCAAGACCAATGAGGACTCGTACAGTCAGGTCATGATTTAGTTGATCAAGAGCTTTTACTGAATGGTTAGTGAATTTGTGATATATACTAAAACAAAAAGTAACTTTATTTGTATCTAAGGCAAGACTGCAAATCGTCAATTTTTAATTTAAAACAAGTAAAACTTGTTTTTAAATCTTTTTTTAAATCTTTTCTCTAAAAATATTTGCTTCATTAATAGGAAAAATAAATGTCTCTGAATGTTTATATGTTTAAATAACAAAAAAAAGGGGTGATTTGGTTTTACTTCTCGATAGGCCTACCTTTAGCAGTGGATATCAGTGTAGGGACGCTTGGAAATGTTTCTATTGATCTGAAAATTATGTATAAATGCAGGCAAAATCCATGAAAAAAATAGTTTGAAGTAGTAATACGTGAAATGTACGTGATATTATTGTCAAAATAGACTTAGTAAAACGATCAGAAGTCTGTGTTTCGTGAATTGAATATTAAACTTTAGTGTGCGATTGATTGAGTTGCAGCGCACTTCTATGGCACTTCACACTAATTTAATCTAGATGCTAATCTATAAAGATATTTTTTTTATTTTTCTTTTACTCGTATTGTTAGTGTCCAACTGACCCACCTGAATTCCAATAGACAAATGTAGGGCCAAGACTTTTTTGTAGTCCTTTGAATTAATATAGACGTAATTAATAAACACATTATTATACTATGTTTATTATAAATGCATATTGTGATCGTTATCAATTATCTATGGCATATTTTGAATTACGTGAAATAAAAGGTTTGATTAAGTTAGGTTATGTTAGATTGGGTCAAGTTAAATAAGTTAAGGTTGTGTAAGAATACTTAAATATATTCAACAGTCAAGTTATACAAAATAATACATTACCTTGCATAGTTTTTTCGCGCATCGGTCGATATATTGAGAGTGTACTCTTAGTAAAACCATCACAAATTAACGCGAATTCGCTTGAAGTATCCATTCAATGGTCACAAACATCACAAAGCATTTTATTGCAACTTACTTTTGCATTTTAAAAATGACAAACACACTTTTTTAGTATTATTCATTTTATAAAAACGTTTAATTTTCATACGTTTATGAATGCTAATAGAATTTAACCTGTAACTTAATGATATTCATGAGTATTTGAAAAAACAAGTAATTTTTTATTTGAATTAAATTAATAATAAAATCAACTATTGCATTGAAAACACAATTAAGGTATTATAAATTTACTAAAATTAATCAATTTATTGACTGCACCTAATTAAAAACATCAATCATAAATCTATAATAATTAAAGTAAGCAAATACAAAAGTTTAATTAATTTAACAAGTAGGTACTATGTTATCAGTACATATATATACGTACCTATTTACAAGTGTATATCGTTATTATGTTTATACTCTCTGGTATTTATTATCCTATGAAATATGAAATACGATTGAGTTAATATTAAGCTTTCATTTTAGTTGATTTAGATATATGAGTTTTTTTGTTATATTAAGAATTTAATCTTATGTGACGTTAGGTCACGTGGTAAATTTGCGCATGCGCAGTAACAAACGTCATATATTTATTTTTATTTATTGTAATTATTAATTTTTCTGACGCTTATTATACTTAAAAAAATACTTTCAGTATAATTTTTCAGCGTAATAACAAAAAAAAGCAAAAAATATCAATTAATTTGTAATTATCGATTATTAAGTCAACCGCTCAATTTCGACCAAAAATATGTATTTTTTTAAATGAAAATTTATTATTTTAGTAAATAAATTAAAAAAAAAAAAAACTAAAGTAGTCTTATTTATCGTAATATATCTATGTTAAAACCTTTTTTATGTTTTTTATTTAATTAATTATTTGAAAAAATTATGCTATAGGTTCATTGATTTTTTATGCCTTTAAGATGATTATGATAACCATTAACAATTTTAATAAATTAATCATTAAAATAATTAAAAATTTATACAATAACTTATTTTATTCAAAAAATTGCAATGTTTTGTTCACAAATTTACATGAAAAAAATATAAACCTTGAATTTTTAAATTTGAAAAAAATATTTTTTAATTCACTATCTCACCAGGCACACATTAAGATCGCATATCGTCACTTGCTAAACATCAAGCGTCATAAATGAAACTTTCGCACGCTCTTAATGCGAGGCCATCTAGTCGGGTCAGCAATTCTGTCCGTGTTACACTCACTAATTACACGGCTCGCAGGATCCTGAAATTCGGTACAAGCAGCCGGAAATATTAAATAATTTAGAAAATATGCGAGCCAACGTCCTCCCTCGGCGGCTGCGCTCTTGGTACTGACTCGGTCCGGAGTAAAATGTTCCCATCGAAGACTTAGAGAGGGACGCAGCTATCGGCCTTGTCTAGCTGTATCACTTTCTGCCAGATATGCGATTTCCTAGTCGGGATCACAGGGCGACTGCCGCAGGTAAGAACGTGGCATTTTTAAATTTGATTTTATTGTGGTGTATGTTTGAGGTTATGTGATAGCTGTTCATTTAATTAATGTAAATAACATGTATCACATATTTTCCAGCAGGTATAGGTCAATGGTCAAAGCATTTGCTTTAAGAGCCAAAGGTCGTGAGTTCAATCCCCGATGGAGATTAAAAAAAAAGATTTATAATCGATTTCTGATCTCTAAAATTACCCCTGGTTGGTGTGAATTTGTCCCCTCACCCGTAAAATGCCAGTCATAGCCTAATAATCAAAATTGGTGGTAGACGAAACTCGTCCCGTGAAGACCACCCATTCATAGTAAATTCCTGTAATAATAAAGGATGATGCGTGAATCTCGGGCTATAGTCTATGAGATTGGCAGATCAACACTCCACATGCAGCGCTTAGCCATATGCACTATTTTTTTAATTTTTTTATGTAAGCACATACAGGAGAATACCGACAGATGGTGATAGTAATTTTTTGTCTCATCTGTGGAATTCTATGACGCTTACCATGGTGCACTATGGTAATAAGCATCATAGAATTCCACAGATGAGACATCAGAATTACTATCACCATCTGACAGTATTCTCCTTCACGTGCTTACATAAAAAAAAATATTACATATAGCTTTGATAGGCTAACCGTATAGGCTCCTTAATTCTATATGTAAATTTATGTTTTTATGTCTAAGCAAGCAGATGATATGATGGTATTTTGAAGATATGCTATCATTTTTATTAAACATTTCTTTTACCTTGTATTATTACCATGGATTACACTCAGCATAAAAGACGTATTTTTTTTAAATATTAAAATTGATCTCAAAGTAAATGCGAATAAAATACAATACATAAACACTTTACAACTACACAAAAGCACACTTTAAAATGTTTAGTATTTTTTCATGGTGGGCTTTGAGCATAACCAAAAGAATCTTCTAGCAAGTGTATCTTCTGAGCATATCAATAAACTGATTCAATAAATTGTAGTTTGAAATAAAAAATATTAAATAAAAAATAATAAAATCTTTATTTGTGAGTAAAAAACAACACTTGTTTCACCAAAGTAACAAGCTTTCAAGTTACACCAAGATTCAAAATCTCCACTCAAACAACTATCCAAAACATTACAGATAAGCAAAATGATTCCTTTGATATTTAGTAATAAGCAATACAACTATAAAATATATTAATTACGTTTAAATACTTACATCCAATGTATGACATTAAGAGTACTTATTAAATGAACAATCGTGGTAATTATCTGGTTTCTTATATATTCCTGATAACCTATAAGAACAGTATGTTTTTCAGATATATTCGTATCATTTAAATTGTCGTCACTGTAATATACTTTCACAATGAAAAGTAAGAGCCTTTTTTTTTCAAGTTCGGTTTTTTGTCTCTCTGAATCAGCTGACTGAATGATAGATCTAACCGCTAGCTTATGTTCTTAAAACGTTTTATGGCATAATTATTAAACGAAGGAAATGATAATTGAAGGAAATAAATTATATCAATATTAATAAATGTACAGTGTTTCAGCCTGAAACTGTCTGCAACGCAACCTCTACGCGGAGTCTTTGACATTTCGCAGAGTGAGCGGCTCTCTCTTTATTCATAACATTCCTTTACTACAGCCTCGTAAACGTTCCCGGGACTGATGAATTAAAAACACGACGCACAAAGATTGACATACTAAATATAAAATCTCGGACCATTAAAACGCGACCTCAATTCCAGGCAGATTTTGTTTTATATTCAGCACAGCATTGTTTCGTTCCCTCACACTTTTTCTGGAGACAAATAAAACATTTTCTCATTAAATATAGTTGAACTTGTGTATTTTGTTTAATTAAAAAAAATATATGTAAAGGCGATTTTTTAAGAGTGTACATTATAAGAATTGCTAAATTATTTTAACTACGAGTACGTAAATTAATATCCAATATGTAAATGAAAGATATTGTAAAATACAAGTACTATGACTAATCAAACAACTGTGACCCTTACACATATTCTTCGTATTATAACTCGTTAATAAGTTTTCACTTAGATCACTTATAATATTTTACTTTATAATTATACAATTTTACAACACACAAAAATTTTCTTAAAGTGGCGTGGTAAGCAAAACTACAAAAAATGTATATTTTATCTAGACACAAACGGTAAGAGATCGAGAGATTTCAGATTTTGCTGCCGCAAACCAATCCACCGGATTGATACTACGAAGAAGAAACGGTGAAGTATTAACGGCTTTGAAAATGAATTTTATGAAAATGAAGGTATGCAGGTTACTGTGGCAACGATAAGAGTGACAAAAAATTAGCGGATCGTAATAAATAATCCAATATGGCGTTGAACGCTTAACATTGTCGCCGTTGTTTGTTGTTCTCTGCACACCGACGGATTAAAAAAGTTAACCTCTTAGCTACCTACCTGACTAGAAATGTAGAAAACGAAATTATACATTATTGATAAATATTCTTGGTTATATTATGTATAAGTTGGAAAATCATCAATCTGAAAAATGAATCGCTTTACTTACGTTTGAAATATTCGAATGTCTATTTTAGCGCTGTTTTTTTGTTTGATCTGGCATATAAAGGTTTTATAAAAGAAAAAATATTTTTAGGAATTCTGTAATTATTATTTAAAAAATATATTTATAGGGAATTTTCACAATTTTTTAACAATTTTAACTATAAAAAAATCGTTTATTTAATATATAAGAAATTAACTACAAAATATTGGTATTTCAACACTCAAGTTGAGCAGAGATACTAATTATAGATAATTCTTTTTTAATAAGTAGATAATTTTTGTTATTTGTATTTACAATAAAAAAATATTTATTTATAGTTCATTCAAAATTTCTTAAAGTCTCCACAAGTCCACCACCACTGGCAATCATTGGGAGCTTCTTTCCGAGCTAAGCAAAAACACACAAAATAATATTAATAAGCAATTCAAATATTAAACCAACAACATAATTTATAAGCTATGCGTAGGAGTGTGTGATCCGCAGTGCAATACTTGATAATGCAGGCGCATACATTGACTATTCTCATAATGACGTTCTTTTTCTTCGTAGTATTAATCCGGTGGATTGGTTTGCAGCAACAGAATCTTGCATCGCGATCTCCATTCCTCTCGGTCCTCCGCAACCCTTTTCAGCTCAGCATAAGCGCTACAGTTCATGTCCTCGAATACTTGCTGCAAATACTCCCGTCTAGGGCGCCGTTCTGCAGTAATGTTCGAACATTCCAGGTGGCATATCTTGTTGGCTGAAGGTTTTTCTTATTTGTCTTGGTTGTTTTGTCTCGAGCAGTCCCCAACCGGAGATCCGATTGGGGGACTATTTTATCTCCGGAAAATTTTACTTGAGATGCAATCATTTTTTGCTGATACGTGGGATGTCTTTAAGACCTTTAATGTGGTATTTTCCCTATTATTTCCACATCCTAATGCCGTTGACCATAAAGGTTCATCCGCCTTAGGAGGGCATTTACTACCTCCAGGACAATAGAGTGCCCTAACCAGCTTGACCTGATGAGGTTAGCTGGGTGTTAGCTTATTCCGGCCAACATTCGGTCCAAAAAATCTGATCTTTCAAATTATCATCAACCACAACGCAAATTGTTTTTCTGCGTAAAATTTCGTACAAGAAAAATGATTCATATGAGTTGCCATGGAGATATAAATAAAATAAAAAATGGCTGACATCGGCATGTCACGAGATCTTCCGCCAAAGATGTTGCGCGTCGATGCTGTTTAACGAGCGATCGCTAAAGATGCATATAAACCATAATGCACGTTTTGTAGAGAATTTGATGACGATTCTGATGGTGTTAGAGAATGTTTATAAGTTTTATTTTTAAGTGCGATTTATTGCTTAAAACAAGAGCGACGGTATAGACGTCTTCACTGCACGGCGTCTATACCGTCTCTTAATGACGTTACATTGTAATAAATTACAATTGAATGGTTGCTTATTTTGAGTTGCAAATCAAAGTGCCTCACTTAGAACCCACATCCCAGGCAGAGTGTCCATGTCACCTCACGTCCTGTGTGACTATCCGCTCTGAGGATTGCGCTCTCTGAAGTGGTCCGACCGGCATCAGCGCTTCTGCGCGTCCGTCTGCAAGAAGGCAGATGGAAGTAATGATTCCTATCTGATTTCTGCCATTCTGCAGAATGCATTTCCCAACCTTACCGTTTCCTCAACCATTCCCACGTACTTGTGGTTAGCAACGGGTTACTAGAGAAGGAAATTCAAGACACGCAGTAGCACACTATCTACCACATCTAGAATCACAGAAAGGCCTCCAGCCACTCTTAATCAAGCAGCTCCTGTCTGAGCCTCCGTGACGGATGTTTCTACAACTTGTGATGATCAGTTGGTCTCACCTTGATGCCTCAGTGTGGCCACCTTGTCTGCCACGCGTTCCAAAAAGTTGTTCGAGGTGATGAAAATGGGCACGTGTCGGCGGGGTTTACTACCCGACCGTTTAGAACGCCGTGAAGAAGCTGACTTCTTTTTCTTAAATTTGAAAATAATATACATGTCAATATTCATATTTCTATACAAATTTACAGCAAACGTCATTTTAAATGACATTTCTCTCATCAATAAGTCTCAGAATATATCTCACCTCCATCCTCTTTCTACTTTGTTTCAGCTCATTAACTTTACCTCCAACTGACACAATCTTCATTACCTTTCTACTTTCTCCTGCGACATTCCCCTTTAAGCCGATGCTCTCCCTGGACTTCACGGAAGATGCATTGGTCGAAAGGTTCGCGTTACTGCAAAAGATCAATACAATCAAACATATTGAAAAATACCTGATCTTTGCACCAGGAGAGTTCCAGGTGGCAATAGCTTGACGGGAAGGCAAATATAGTATCCAAGCTACATTTACGCGTTCGATGACATTTTTTAAGCAAAATTTAAAAGCAGCTTTAATATAATGGACTGAAACATTTGGTTCTTAAAGACTGCTCAACACAATGAACGACGCACGATGGGCATCAACGCATTAAAAGTTTAGTAACAAAATGATATTATAGTTTGTTAAAAAATATTTAAACCATTAAATAAACGGACATTTTGAGTTAAACTGAATGATTAGCCCGACTCTCCAAAGTAAAAAAATGATTTTATATGGTCCTACAAGGTTTTATTTCAACGGTTTTTTGTGTAATGTATTCATTTTTTTTTCAAAATTTTCTGCACTTGTTTTGTACTATTTTATGCATCAAAAGGTTTTTTAAGCACACATTTAAGGTTTAAAAAACGTGTATAATATCAAAAAAAAGTACAATGAATATAAATTTTTTGGGGACTAATATAATTTTACTGCCATACTTTATATATGTTGTTGAGGACATGAGTTGCAGCTGAAGAGGATTGCAGAGGATCGATAAGAGTGGAGATCGAGATGCAAGATTTTGCTGCTGCAAAACAATCCACCAGATTGATACTACGAAGAAGATAAATGTTTGTATGACCGAGAGCTACATTCAAATTCATGAAAATGAAAATAACGCAAAAAAAAAATTTAATAAATAAAATTACTCACTTTTTTTCCATGTCTGCACAGAGTTAATATATAAAACAATTGAATTTAAAAGACTGTTCGAAAGCTAAATTTGCAAAGAACAATAGAGGTTTGTTAAAAATACGTTAGAAAAATATATCGACAAACAAAAGCAAAATTCAAATTTTTATTGAAAAAAAATATATTTTCAAATGTTGTCGATACCTTTGTATTATTTGATTGGTAGGTACATATACAAAAAATATGTTTTAAATACAAAACAACTAGAAAATTTGCGATATTTTTGATGTCGTGGTCACTATTTTTGGTATGAGTAATCAGATTTTTAAGGAGTTTGACAATTAGCCGACGATGACGTGAATAAAATTGTCCCTATGGTTTGACTCAACCGAACCAAATAGTCAATTTATTCAACAAATTATTCATTCAATAACATTAAAAAAATTTACAAATTTAATGCGATACTGAAATGCAAGTACAATTAATAATTCGATAAAAAACACACATAAATATATGGTACATATGATTACCTACTAAGAAAAATAAAGCAATAAACACAAGCAACAGAAGGTCCTAATTGCTCACCATGTAAGCAACGAACGGTAACCTATCCATGTTTCGGTCCGCGTACAATATTGCCTAAGCTCGGTGACCACGATTGAGTGGCTTTGTGTACAATTGTAAGCAATGAATTTAAAATTTGAACTTAAAGGAGACTGAAGTTTCGACTTTCGTAGTTTTTTTCAATTCTGTCAAATTAAGACGAATCTGATCTGTTTAACTGATCTGAGATAACTGAAGATATCAGTTATCTCTTAATTTTAAATGATCCATGTGAAAACAAGGTAAATAAATAAATAAATATTTATAATTTATTTGGATCTCAAAGTGAATGCTCAAAACATTGAAAATATTAAATTGAAGGCTTTATTTTTTTTTGATTCTGTCACAAATTCCGGACGAATCGTAAATGTTTTTACTAGTCTATACATTTTAGTTATAATTTTAAATGAATTTTAATTAAAAAAAAACAAATTAAAAATATTTACTTTTGATTCACATTTACGGCCAGGGAGGTCGAAACTTCGCTTAAAATAAATGTGAATGAAAACTAAATATTTTTAATTTGTTAATTTTTTTATTATTTCGATTTTTTCGATCGATATTTCTTGGTGGAATTTCATAATATCAGATATAAATAAAAGATTTTTTAGAATAAGATTACTTAAATAAAAAATCAAACACGTTTACAAATGGGTTCTGAATACGTGCCAGTCTAACTTTAAGTTGCATATTAATAGTGAATTATCTCTTTCAATTCTCTTTTCAGTCTTCTTTAAAAAAGTACATTTATAAAACAATTATTTATATTTTTATTATATTTAATTATAAAAACAAACGAATGATAAAATTATTGTCTTTTAATTTAAAAGGGGCTTTATTCACCGATGTAATTAGAGGCTTTGAAAGGGTATGACTTTTTAGTATCCCGACCATTTACAGCATTTACGCATCTTCATTTCATACACAAAAGCGAGTCCAACGAGTGACCTCATCCGTTTTCAGAGATCGTAAATGGTAAATGTCTCTTCTCTTTGCATCAGCACTGATGAGTAAAAACCACAACCGGAAGAGATTGACGTGCTGAAAATGAAATGAAAGCTACGACTATTACCCAGGAGGTCCCTTTATTATACAAATACATACAGAAAACTTTTCATTTTTACAGTACGAGTATTTGTAAAGTTAACCTACACATGTTTTACGGCTCCAGTACCAAATTTCTAGTTTTATTCATCATAAATTATGATTATAATTATAGACCATGATAGTGCGCTTCTGAATGCACTTATAAGCGCATTATTTCTTACTTCAGGAAAAAAACAAGATTTTTTCTCTTGTTTTTTGAACCACGTACTATTATTAGTTAACATCATTTTGAGAACGCGTTTTATCGTAGTGTTCTGATTGTAGTATGGTTTAAGAACAGTTAAGAGTGTAAATATTTGTATTAAAAACATATATTTTATTATAAATCAATAAATTAACATATTTGTTTTTATCTTTCCATCTCTACAGCATATGGTCATAAAAAATTACCACCATTTAGTTCTGTCAGCTGTCACTGTCCATATCTCATTTTAGACCATATCAATACCTAAATATCCACTTGGGAATATAAAATATTCCATAGAACATCCAGAGCAGAAGTCCGAGTATTTGACGAGCGGGTAGCTAAGTATACGAGGCATATTCTTAAGTGAATCGTTAATCGAATTTTTTAATAAAATCGGATGATAAGCCTGATAGATATTTCAGTCCTAAAAGTCAAGTCAAGCCTTATTTCATTAACTTTGTGATGAGTCATATTTTAATAATGGAATAATAACATTAAAAAATCTATGTCAGCTTAGATTATTTATTCGTCTATCGTTTGTGATTGCAGCTCACCTTAAGCTGCAGTTTTAAGTTTGTTATGAAGAAGGTGTGTTCGAAACGTTATTTTTAACATAACTATTTGTATTAAACCTCCAAATCATTTGTTATAATCAACTCTCATCTTAAATGGAATCTGTCAATTCATACAGTCAGGAAATTTGCGGTGTACGAAATTCTATGTATTAATAATAGTTAAATTAATAAGGAATGCTTACGCATCTAGACTGAGCATGGAACATCCTAATAATCTGCCACTCTATGTGAATTAAATGGATCAAGGTTCAAAAACGGTATCGAGGAATGTGCAGTGTATGAAATTCAATGTATTATTATTACTTTTAGAACTGCTTACTCATGTTGTAAATAAGGGTATAAAAAGGGGACTAGTATTAAATAAATAAGTACCAACTCATCTCCGGTCTTTGATCTTATCCTCAGTGCCGGATACTTGGCAATCCGGCATCACCATATAAGCAGATGCTGTAGTTTCGGGATGTCATTGGAACCGGAATAAATAAATCAAAAGATAGTGACTCTACAAATTATATTGTTGATTTCTTAGAATATATTTAATTCAAGACAAGCAGGAATCGACCCTTTGCCCTCTCGAATGACAATCAGGTTGGTTTTTAGTCTACGCTATACTTATAGTACACCGATTTTGTTTTATTTCACGCACAATACTGTTACGGCCAACTGTTTACGCTGGAGTCGCTCCGCTGAAATTTTATCGTTTCAGGCAATTGTATTTTCATGAAATTGTTATTTTTATTGCAGAAGTTAAGTACATAATTTGATTGCGCGTGCGACTGTGTGCACAAATAAATTTGTTGAGCTTTAAAAGTTTTATCATTTGCGATCTTGCGTGACAAAATTATCGGATTTTTAAAAGTTTATTTTTTTGTAATACGAAATTTTTTTAATAACTGTGGATTCAGGAAACATTTTCAGCAAACGCAGTTTCTTGAATTCACGATAGAAAAAGGTAGAGAATATATTATTTTTTATTGAAATTATTTTTCTTTCGCGTATCAATAATAAATGAAACCATTTTTCTCCAGTATTTACTTCAATAAAAGAGCAGTAATTATTAAGCAAACTTGAAAGGGAAAGAAAAAAAATCATTTCGTAGTAGAAAAATATCAATCGGTAGTACAAAAGTAATAAAAATGGCAGGCGTCTATCCGGTGGATAGGCGTGCAGCAACAAAATTTTGCATCTCGATCTCCACTCCTCTCGATCCTCTACAATCTTCTTTAGCTCACCATAAGAGTTACAACTCATATGCTCGAACACTTGCTGCAAATACTCTCGTCTAGGGCACCCTCTCAAGTTTCTTCCTTCAACTATCCCTTCCACAGTCGTGAAGAAGACCATCGTGGCGCTTGATGTGACAGATCTATCGGGCTCCCTTTTCTGGGATGGTTCTTACTAGGTGGCTGTCTTCCTTGATTATGCTGAGAACCTCATTGTTAATTATTTCCTCCTGACAAAATAATTAACGAATGGTAATAATATTAGGTAATGTTAAGTTATGTTAGGTTCACATTTTATGACTTAATTATTCATTCATTTCATATTTACATTTAACAATATTGGATATATTACTGCCATTTTAATTTTAAGCTGACCACATTCATATAATACTGACACAGTGTTTGCTGCCAATTTATTAAGTCTACTGCCGATTTAATTTATTTTATACCAATAAATTTAACGTACTTCCAAAACCTTAAAATACTTACTGAATAAATAAATGCACGCCTCTAATAAAGTATACATATTGAACAGTGATTCTCAAATAACACACGTTTATTTTTTATATAAAAATAATAAAAGATATTTAAAAGTTATGTTCTTAGTTAAAGAATAAAGATAACCTCTATATTTCTTATAAATAAGAGTAGTAAAAACTAATTTCTATCATCTTTATTTCTAAGTATGAAAATATCGATTTTAAAGTATTGTTTTTCATTTATTTTTATATGAAAAAACAATTCTCTAAAAGACTCCAAAACACTATTCCATAATGATTATGTATATCATATAGATGAAACAGGAAAAATTAAGGAAACATTAAAATTATGATACAAAAATAATTGAAATACCTGTATCCAGAGATAAATTGTAATTTGCTGTCTGAACGAGACAGTGACAAAATAAAAGACATTGTTTCCATCTGTAGGAAAATTCTTTAAAACAGAAATGTGAAATAACACGAAATTGAAGTCTGATATTTCACAATAAAATCGCGATGGGAAATTGCCAGCAATGTTGTGGAGAGGAAGGAAGGAAGGAATAAGCCACAAGCAAGCGGTTGACCTCGCTTACCACCTCTCGATGTGTCTCCTGAAATCCGCGGATTTTCACCATCTATTGCTATTGTTGTACGACTATTCACGACGCTTTAAAAAAGCGCTGTGTTTCTTTTTGAAAATTTTCATTTTGAATTTTTATTGTTATTTTATAAATCACAGTTTTATTTGTAATCTCTACCAATTCTCAAGTAAATATTGTTAAATAAAAATCATCACCAGTAGTTAAATAATCATAGCTATGTCAGGAAATCGATGTTGTGAACTGTGAACTTTCGATACTTTTTTATGATTTTGTTTATCATAAATCTCTTATGTGGCATTTTATTTTAAGCTTTTAAATATTATTTTATGACAACCTTTTCAACGTATATATAATTAAAATTCATCCCAAACTTTTTGGACCTCATTTTACAGCTACATTTAAATTTTGTTTTTTTTTCAAAACTGAAGGAACAAATTGAATATTCTATTTGTAGAAAATATGTTATTTCAAAAGTGTTATGCGTAAATATTTTTTTCAAGATCAAAAACGGTTTAAGAAATTCATATTAAAGCATCGCTTTCAAAGTTTAATACAACCTTAAACATATATAAATAATTGACATGATTTTTGACTAGCATATATTATATATAATCGTAATTATAATCTTATTATAAATAGACCATCAATTAAAAAATAATATGACTTCTACAAATTATCTTTTAGGCCTAGTCTTAGGAAAATAAGGTTATTAACCTTAAAAAAATATTCATTTTAAATTCATATTTGTGTCGTTGTATATCATGAGTTATAAAATTTATGATGCGTTTAATATAGATCTACTCAAAAAACCGTTTAACTAATAATAAGTGTTGGATTTAAATATACTCGTATAAATAGAATTCTGTGCTTGTATTCAAATTGCTACCCATTTCGTCAATCAAATTGAAATGAATAATATAGTCTCGAACAATAATTGCAATAATCAAATGTGCTTCATTTAATTAAAACCACGCTGCATATTACTATCTCCATCAAATAATTTTATTACAGGTTGATGAATATATTATTATGAGCTCGATCGGTTCGCGTTTCGATCGGAATGTTCAAGCACCTGCTTTGGCGCATAATTTGGTTCCCTCGCGCGTCACTTCTCCGAATGCATTAACCAGATTACCCGAGCTTCAGGTAAAATGCTCTGACACAAGTTGTATGGAGCGAGGGGCGAAGGCAGCCGCACAACTTGGATCTAACAGAACTGCACCTCATTCCTCTACTCCTTTACGGTATTGCCGAATGCAATTTTCTCGAATATTTCAAGCGAGCATTTTTTTGCAATTTCGTCTCAAACATTCGTCTGTGCGGATTTGTATTGAAATTCTCAAAGACGCGCCGGAATTCAATGTATTTATGAAACAAAGAGAAATATCGATGCAACTAACTATCGGCCACAAATGTCAAATTTATACAATAAAACTAGCGTTTCCCGGCGTGCTTTCCTACGCGTTGTAAATGCAGTATGCATTTCCAAGTTGCCTTTTTCCACTCACTTTTTCTGTTACTACTTCATATAGTTATATTTTAGAATTAATTTTAATTAAAAAATAATAAATTAAAAATATTTAGTTTTGATTTACAATTTATTTTAACGATTACATGTTTAAGCCTTCCTGAAGACCATCTTCAATAATGTAATCATTAAACAAACATGTGATCATTAAAATAAATTGTGAATCAAAACTAAATATTTTTAATTTATTATTTTTTAATTAAAATTAATTCTAAAATTATTATTATGCAGTTTCACCAAGTATTGTCAGTTGATAACCTTAATGTTACTTCATATAGTCTCCAGTTTACTTTTGCATTTGCTTTCCAGCAAATTTGTACCTAATTTACTTTACAAATTTTCTATTTTACTAACTAGTAAACTTTCCTTCCAGCTCTGCCTAACCTAACCTAACCTAACTGCTTTATAATTTAACAGAATATACTTGGTTTATTACTCGTAACAACAAATCTCCTGTCATATGCATAAAAAATCAAAAAAATCTCGTATCTAGATATCACCGAAACACACAAAAAAGAGCAAAATCGGATATTAAAATAAAGATCGGTCAATCAATTTTGTTAAACATCAATTTTGGTGCATTCTATTAAATTTATTTTTTATGACATTGCAGATGAAATATGAATACAGAACGAAAGAACCAAATAAAATAAAAATTTGATCATACAGCGCACTAGCGCTACTAACTTGTCTAACTAATCTAACAAAAAAAAGACCAACGAGAGCACTTATCGAATCAAGATTCAAATATTTTCTAAGCATTCTTAAAAGTCATTTATAACAAAAAATTTTTTTAATGATTATCAATTCACGGAAAGCATTTCGTATTTAAAAAAAATGCTATTTGAAAATTGTGTATAAAATACTATAATTTAAAAATTACTCAAAATTTCAAACAAAAAGTTTCGATGCACCAGTTGGCGTTTTAAATATGTACAATTATTAAAAAATAAATGTGAAAAAAAAGTAAATATTTTTAAATTATTAATTTTAAAAATGATCACTATTTTCTTTCATCAAACAGCACACACTATTTCCTTTCATCTACTACATAAAGTTCAACACATAAACGTACTTGAAGGCCGTTACAGTCCTGACTACGTCAAATTCGTTACGGGCCTAACGGGTGCCGAGAGGGCGAGAAGGATGAGACCAGGGCGCGGTCGCCTCCCTTTCCCGGCATTCCTGTAGAGGTCCACTTGGTTTACGCAAAAAATCGTCCGCAGATAATATCGTGAGCCTGTGGACCTTTTAGCGGGTCTTTCATTAGCGTGGCGGGTCGTTATGGCGGGGGCGAGAGCCTCCCCCAGCGGCCATTCTCTGCATTTTCCCAGGGATTTTCTGTAGCCGCGCAACGTCCGGACTCCGACGGAGGGAAATCTCTATGGCGACCGCACCGAACGCTCTGCGAATTTTTGTTTGCTCTACGGGCATTTTGCGAATTTAGCAATCGAGGTAAAAATATATGAAACATGTTAATATCGTGCTTTAACTGGTCTTCACGACCAGATTTAAAGTAAATGTTTTAGTTCACTTTTATATTTTATACAGTTTTACACATTCAGTGGACGTAAAATAAAAATAAATGTGTATATTTATTATAACAAGTAGTTGTTGTAATATTATTTTTTCCCATATCCCAACATAATTCATTTCTGTCAGTTGCCACTACCCATGCCTCGCTTGCATAAACTTCTGCACTAGAAGTTCACCTGGTACATTTATGGTTCCCTACAACACCTAAGGCAGAAAACCCGGCGACTTAACGACGGTAGCTTTAGTAGTGGAGGCTTATGTGGAATGATTTAAAAATCGATTTTTCAAGGAGGTCAGATGATTAGGCTCATTTTCCCGAGACTTGGATCATTTGATCCTAAGAAGCGGCTGAACCCGAACTTAATTTAATTTAAAAAAAAGGGTTTTTTTTAATTATCTCTCTTTTATTGTGTAAGCTATAAAACATAAGTGTATAATTTACAAGTAATTGAAGTGAATATTACTTACAGTTATATTTTAACCTTAAATTTACTATTTAAAATTTTAGTTTTTACGTGGAAAGTTTCTAGTTTTATTTTTATTTCATTAACAATACTGCTTACATTTATTATTTTAGTCAAAATGTTAACACAAAAAAATACAAAAAAAAAAGTATTATAGATGCCCAAAATTATAAGCAGATTGTTGGTTAGGGTGAGTACTCCCAAAGTGGTCATTTTGCAACCCTCGACAAAAAAAATGAGATTAGGCATCCGGAGACAACCCTAGACGAAGGGTTCTAAGGTTCCGGTGGAATAATAATTCTTCTTCTTACTTAATTGTATAATTAAGGGACATTTCCTTAAGGGTTATTTGAATTTTGAAAAAGTAGCTGACAAATTAGCGCCCTCTTTTCAGCTAATTTGTTTTGATGAGCTTTTTTAGTTATTTGACGCTGCATAATTTGTGTAAATAAATAAGACTCATGAAGATTTTTTTTTAATACATTCTTATTGTCAGACTGTGTCCATTCACTGTCGAACGCAGATCTCCCACATGAGTCTCCATGCCTTTTGGTCATCCGCCTTGCGCATTCTACCTGATGTTTTTTCTTTGTCACCTGTTTCCAGTCATTCCTGCAAGATTTTGGACAACACTATGTTTAATTTTGCATTCATAACCTAATCAATTTTTCATTTATTAATTTCTTAAAATAAGTGTTTTTTCATTTTTTTAATAAATAATCAAATATTGTCTTCATACTAATATTTTTAGTGTTTTATGTATTTTATTAATCAAAGTGTATTAATTGATTTCTTGTTTGTAAACATTACGGTCCAAATAATTTCCGGCAGATATAGCTCAATGGTTTGCAAGCCAAAGGTCGTGGGTTCGAACCACGACGGAGATTAAAAAAAAAATATATTTAATTGATTTCTGAGCTCTAAAATACCGCCAGTTGGTGTGAATTTGATCCCTCACCCATAATGCCAGTCATAGCCTATTAATTCAAATTGGTGGTAGACGAAAGTCGTCCCGTGAACACCACCTATTCATAGTAAAATTCCTGTAATAATAAGGATGATGCGTGAATATCGGGCTGGAGTCCATGACTCCATGACTAGCGGATGAACACTCCACATGCAGCGCTTAGCCATGGACACCATGATAAGAATAATAGAATTCCACATATGAGACTTCAGAATAACTATCACCATCTGTCGATATTCTCCTGTATGTGCTTATATAAAAAATAATTGGAAAGGTCATCTTTTCAAGAACAAAAATAGTAAAATGAAAAAAACATATTTTAAACTATTATATTATACTAGCTGACCAGGTGAACTTTGTTCCACCTGAAGGGTAATAAATGAGCAGATTTTGGATTTTATTAAGTTGAATTTTTCGGCATATAAGATATAATATATTTGGTCTGGTTAAATTCTGTTGCAGTAATCGATGAAACTGCAGCAAATAGTTGTCAGCATGTCGACGAATAATCAAACGATATGCGTAATTATTCGGTGAGCTAACCTTCTTGGTAGTTTCTTCACCTGAAATTAAGACAATCGATTTGCTATTTTGTATGTAAAGCTTACATCCATATTTTTAGTATATTTATAAAGGGGTAATATAAATGATTACATATCAGTCGCCAGTTATTTGTCCAATTTTCTCTATACAAACAGACCCTAATATTTAAGTCTGTTATTTTCCTGGTGATAATAAGCAGTGTAATCGGTCTTTCATTGGAAACCTAAAACAAGACTAAGCACTGGAAAATGTATGTCATGACGGAATCAAAACTATGATATTGATACTCACCATTCAATGGATTTTTCATTTTGATATTGAAATAATATCCATCTTCTCTTTGCCAAAACATCAGTGGGTATTGCAACGTGTCATGTGAACGATGTGTTTCGGATATCTGTTGCAGTTGCCCAGTATCCCAACGTGTGTTCCAGATGGTCGCTTATCCGCTCTGATCACGACTTTGTAGTCATCGAGTTCCATAGTTTCGCACGTACGTCATGGCGTCTTGAGCGTATTCGTGCATGTGGCGTGGGCTTCCGATATAAGATGAAGGGAGAATCGTCAGGCGTCCAATATTGTGAACATTACCATCTGAATGAATAGCATCACGCAAGTGTATATAGTCCTCAGATCGTAGCTTTGCCTGATTGAATCGGATGAACGCTAAACGTTCGGTTTCGACTTTGACATACATGTCGACAGCGAATTGCTGGAATAGCCGACGGCACTTTAGAATGACATTCTCCTCATGTGTACGAATCATCATACGATACGCATAGTAATTCATTGCGCTTAGATTTTTGTTCGTTGATACGCCTGAAAATGCAAAATTAAATGGATTGTTAATGGAAACCAATAATAGCAATAATTAGTGTGTGAATATTGTACCTGTAATTGGATCGACCATCTTCAACGTGATGTCGTATCCGTCTTGCCCTTGCCAATAAATGATTGGATATTGTAACGCATCGTACAAACGATGTGTCTCGTTTACACGATGCATGATATTGCTTCTTCGCTGAACGACAATGTCTCGTGATGTAATTGGATCGCCAACAACAATTGCAGCAACATCATCAACGGTGGGTGCATTGAATCTTCGCACATGTTCACCTGTTGGGGTACGATCCGCTCTTATGACAAATTTGTGCGTATCCGACGGCATTCGTTCCAATGATGTTTTGAACATTATAACCACAGCGTTATTAGCGTGAAAAAATGCTTGCAACTGTTCAATAATTCGTCTCTTTAACTGTTGTGTTTCCTGTATATTGCACCGCACATTCAGCTGATCCACCATCGACGAAATGAAATATATTTGCAGAAATTGATGCGGTTCATCTGGTGTTGGCACCATTGAACCATGCAAATGATATATTTGTCCTTGTATCTGTAATGGCAAACAATCATTTGTTAAAGAATACGGTGTGACTTCTGATCGTGTGATGGTGTAGTGTGTGGTGTATGTGTACTTGTTATGTGTTGCAATTTTTTTTGTGTTTTTGATTGGTGTGAGTGATTGGTTGTGTGTGTTGTATCTTTTACCTTGCAAGTCGGCATGAAGCCGCCTTCTCGAATGATATTAGTTCCAAAGGAAGTCATGCGAAAGCAGTTATTGTATTCAAGGATGCGTTGAAGAAAATGGTTGGAATCGGGATCAGTTCCATTGAACAATGGTTTTAGTGGCTGTGGTGGTGTAAGTAATGGATCCAGTTTGACTTTTCCACTTGCGCAGCACAATCCAGCCGTTTCTCTTTTGAACTTTAACGCATTGCAATATCGGCATACAGTCGTCATTGGTCCAATATCTAAATTGTCATCATCACTGTAGTTTGCAGTGGGATCATAATGGAATGCCAAGTGATTGTATGATACCAATGATCTTCGTGTGCTCACGCGTTGTCTCAATCTGGCATTTTCTCTTATTATATTTTGTCTTTCTTCGCTTAAGTTCTGTGAATACACTCTTTGCTGGCTTGCATGTCTAGTGCGGTGGCCGATGTTCGCACGTCCTTCTCTCGGCATCTTGGACTACAGACAGACTGGTGAATTTAACCTCAAATGCACGATCCACATAATTTACACAGTTCAACTTACCACCTTAAGTACAAATGCCTGCTGTTGAAATTGAATAAAAATTTGCACAATACGCGTGGTTGATTTGATGGTTTCCAATTGAACTGTTAGGAAACGAATAACTTTAATCTCAATTTCACAAAATTATGTGGATCATGCATTTGAGGTTAAATTCACCTTAACCTCAATTTCACAATTTCACAGTGAACAAAATACCGTTTTTTTTAGCGTTTGAAAGAACGTGCGCATAATAAATGTCACATGAAATTCACTAAGCAGAGTACAAAGCATAGCTGTCAAACAATGTATCACGCACCGGCGCCATCTTAGAAGTCACACACCACCTACCAAGTAGTACATTGCTATGCATCAGAGATGGCGCTGTGTGTGAAAAATGATTTTCCCTGTTTTCCTGCCTTTCTCTTAATTTTTTTTCCATATTTTCTTTGCTATAATTCATACGGAGCCCGATACCTTTCCAACGAATGCAAAACCGTGGAAAGCGGTTCGTGCGTTCTGGAGTTATAGCGTCATGAAGGAAAACCCGACTTATTTTTATATAATAGATTACATTTTAGTAATAAATATAACCCATTTAGTATAAAATGTTGACATATCATTATAATAGGTAATTTTTGTGAATATTACTCGTTGATTTATTACAAATATATATGTATTTTAAAGTATAACATAAAAACAAAAATATTAAAATTTCTATGGCTTACAGATAATATTATTAAGACATATGAAAAAAATCTACGAAGAAGGCTTCAAGTTCACTCTTTTTAATATAAAGTGAATTATAAATGGCTTAGCAATACGGGGTATTCCCTTGGTTTTCTATTTTCCTTTAAGGATAACCCTATTTTCTCCCGAGTTCATTTATCAAGATTATGTTCTAAGTGAAACCTCAGTCTTCTTTTGCTCACAGTTTGTTTTGCGACCAATTACGGAAGATTTATGTGTTAAATGTCAGGAAATATATATAATATATTTATATATTTGAATTTATGTACTGGAATTGTTTCGCAATAAAAGGTTTTGAATATAACAGAATTGAAAGATAAAACTCAATTAAAATTCAATATTGCCAAACATTTTACGATTGTGAAAACCAAAATAATGTATATTTTTTTTGTATAGAATACGAGTTGTAAAAAAAATTAAAGAAATGCGTTTTAACAGTTTGAAAACGCTTATTTAATTTATATGCTTATATAAAGGGTCCGCCAAATAACTTTTTTTTTTTTTTGAAAATACTATAAAAAAATAGAGTTTAGCTTCGGCTGTGTGGCACGTAGCGCCATCTTGTTGAAAACAAATGTTGCCAATATCCTCCTCTTCAATTTTTGTGAACAAAAATTTGTTCAACATGACCCGATAACGATCGCCATTGACTGTAACGGCCACTCTTTGCTCATTTTCGAAGAAAAATGGCCCAATTATGCTTCTGGACCAAAATCCGCACCAAACAGTGACTCGTTTTGGGTGCAACGTCTTTTCAATGTATGCGTGCGGGTTTTTTGTGCCCCAAATGCGACAATTTTTCTTGTTTACATACCTGCCAAGATCAAAATAAGCTTCATGATGATTTTTTTGGCAAAATCGGCATCTTTTGTAAGTTGATCGCAGGCCCACTTAGCGAAGCAAAAACGCATTGGATGGTCAGTTGGCTTCAACTCCTGAACCAATTGGACTTTGTATGGCGTCATACCAAGGTGTTTATGCAAAATTCGTCTCAATGATGTCTCCGAAATGTTCAATTGTTGAGAACGACGGTGAATTGATGTTGATGGCGCTTCACGCACACATTCTGCCACAGCAGCAATATTCTCGGGTGTACGCACTGTTTTTTGCTTTTCACGCTTTGGTTTATCGATGAAGATGCCAGTTTCTTTCACTTTTTTCACAAGATAACGAACATACGGAGCTGACGGTGATTCTCTTCTTCCAAAATCCGTATGCAATTTTCGCACACATTCTGCAACATTACCATGATTTTCAAAGTAATGTCGCAATATTTTTCAGCATTGTACAAGCGTATACACAGCCATATTCGTTTAGCGGAAAAATAAAACTAATTATTTGTCAAATCAGACGTAAGCTAAGTTTTACCATTTACGAAATAAGCACTAGTTGAAAAAAAAAACGTTAGATGGCAGACCCTTTATTATTAATATATATAAAATTTATATAACTCAAAAAAATAAAGCACGATTACTGAATATAGTATAAATAATATTTTTTATAATTTTTATTATTTCATGTGTTTGTTCTAAATAACAAACACCTTAATTCAACAAAAATATAAGTCCAGAATCATGAGAACGTATGTATATATATTTTTTAATTTTCAGGAATCATGCTAACAAAAATAAGTATACACTATTCAAATATATGGTTCTCAGGGGCAGTTCAACCAGTAATTCAAGGGCTTGGTAATCTCGAGGTGTCTGAACCGATCGCTGTCTAGCATCTCACATCCCTTCCAGGCAGTCTTCTCCCATCTTACATCTACTTCCCACTCATACTCCTTTTATTTCTAACAACACATCCTTCTTATTCTCAGCTGACTCACACAGTCGGGGTGAGCCGCCTCTTAGGATTGAATGGTCCAGTATAGAAGGAGCATTGTGTTTATCACTCGTTCTCCTCAATTTAATTGATTAATCTAATTACAAAATAAGTATTTTTCAATTTTACGGGAGAAGCATAGAAAACGTTTTTATGTAAAATGAATTATTCAATAATTTTTCAGTTCCTGAATAATATAAAAATGTCGAATGTTCGTTGCAGAAGACATGAAATTTAATTATCATTTATCACGTAATACTCCCCACTATGTGCATAGTCGTTCCCGGAGCTAAAAATCCCCTACATTTACCATTTCCGCTATTTATTTTATTCAATGGACGTGCCCTCGGCCATCTAATTTGCCTTCAAAAGGCAATACCAGACTGAATATGAATTTTTCTCTCGTTTCATCAAACCTTTTCCATTTGTCGTCGTTCATAAAATTAACACAATTTTACAATGCATTCCTGTCTTGTTACTAAATGTAATCTCTATGAAAATTTGTGTAAAATTAATATAAATTTAAATAATTCTGACATTCGTGGTTAATCTTCATATTTTTTTATTTAAGCGCATGCAACAAACATTACATTAGTGAGATTTATTAATCTAATAAATATATATATATTTTTTTTTTAAATAATTGAAGATGGTTTCCAAGGTGGCCGAAACGTGTAATCGCTTAAAATAAATGTGAATCTAAAGTAAATATTTTAAATTTGTTAATTTCTTATAAAAATTAATTTCAAATTATAATTATGCAGTTCCACCAAGTATTGTCAGTTGATAACCTTAATGTTATCTAATAAACCCGTTCACTTAAATACAAAGCTTAACCAAAACGATATGATTGCTGAAATTGTATACATTAGGAAAAATACAACTCAACATCCATTTTTTAGCGACAGCGATCAATATGTCCCAATAAAAAAAATGTAAGTTGTTGTATGGCCGTCGAAATATTGGTACCAGATAATTCACCACACACGGCTAAACCCAAAATCCCCCCCAAAACTAAATCTGGCCGTGAAAACCTAAGGAGTTATTAATAATACGACTCTTTTTTTCTCCCTATTTTCTCTTATTTTTTTTTGCTTTATTATTATTTATACTATATATTTTTAGTAGTTATTTATAGTATTTGATGAATCTACCAATTTAGTCATTGAACTTCACTTTAAAACTATAAACTACATTATTGATTATTTTACTTCCATGCCAAGTAATTATAAAACTGGACAGTAAACTTTCTTTGCATTATAACAAATTTTTTGAGTGGTGTTTGTTTTTTTTAACCAAAATATCTACATAACAAACTACATTATTAATGACCAAAAAAACCTTTAAGAATATTTTTCGAGTTTCATAATTATACCATTAGAATGATTTATGTGCTTTAATTATAAATTATATTTTAATATTATTCAATTAATAATAATTATCAAACAATAAATTGTATTTATTACAGTGTTTTTATATACAGGACAGAATAAACAGTTTTATTTGACTATTTAAATCGTTTATTCAATACGCGCCCTAGACGGGAATATTTGCAACTAGTGTTCGAGGACACGAGTTGCAGCTCTTATGCTGAATTAAAGATGGTTGCAAAGAATCGATAAGAGTGGAGATCGAGATGCAAGATTTTGTTGCTGCAAACCAATCCACCGGATTGATATTACGAAGAAGATTCAAGACAAAGACTTTTTCCCCTAACATGCAATTCACGATCATCCCATATGTCGTAGTAAAATATTAAATATTATTATAACTTTCTTGTCTAAAGTTCATGTGACAACTCGTCGTTTTAAAAGATTCTGTCTGTCTGGTTTTTATGACTAATGCGTACACTGTACGATATCCATCGACCTGATAAATTTGTGACGACACGGGAAGGAAAGTTGGTGAAAATTTTCCATTCGCTCGATTCCAAGACCATGAAACTCAAGTAAGATTTTTCGATAAGAGTTAAACTTGGATGAACACGCTCTGTATCCTTCATCTTCGTTTTTTTCCTCTCATTGGACCGGAAATAAGAATCTTAACAACTTTTTAGCTGAACACACTTTGAACGTTAATTTTATATTTTTTACTCCAAAAAGTTTCCATTTAACATCAATCATATGCCATTTTCACAAAACGATACCATCAGTTTTAGAATATCAAATTTTCTCAACAGCTTTACAGGTTTTATTGATTCATCATGACAGGAATAATTGAATTAAACAAAGTAATATTTTCAAATATTTTTTAATGGCTTTCGTGTCACTGTTTTTTATCGATCACAAATTATTTAATTCATATTTTTTATTACTTTCAATAACGTTACAAATGTTCGTTTATTTCTTTAATGTAAACTTAAATTAGCTCCTTTTTAAAATTAAGTAAGAATTAAAAAGAAATATAAATCTAAAATTGAAAAAAAAAATCTTGAAATAAGTAACGGAAAATTTCAAAGCTTTTGCCTGAACTAGACCCCCTCTCGTGGAATATATCAACATTCTAGGTGATGTGGTTAAAAAGTTCAATAACTCCCCCAAGTTAAGTAGTCTCTGACTGTTAAGTATTAGTTTTTGGGACAACAGATAATCTGTGCCTCCTTATTCTCAGATGAGGGAAAAATAGCTGATTTCCAACAAAATATCAGGATTTTTGAACACGCTGCGCTATAGTCAGAAGTAATGCGACAATAGATACGGACCAAGTCATGTATGTCACCATCCTTTAGATATTCACTGCTTATCGTTGATTAAGTTAGGGTCTCTTGCGACTAAATGTTCCAGAACACAGAAATGTCGAGCTAATCAATTTGATTAAAAAACTAGCAAATATGCTTCGGAAACTACAACTACCGTCTCTTCGAGTCCTCCTCTCTAAAAAGGCCACTGTTTTACATATAATTAAATTGGAAAAATTACGAAAGGCACAACTGACATGGAATGAAACGAGCAACATGACAGCTGATAGAGCTTTATTACGACAGTTTTTGACCATCATATTTCTAATAACGATTTTTCCTCGGCAATGTTATGTTATAAATTATTTTATATGTAGAAATTTTTAAAAATATGTTGGATTTCGCTCATATATGTTCCATGTAAAACCTAACAATTTATACTGACTTTGATATACACAATGTATGAAGTTAGTATTAAAATATTTTATTATATTTTTACGATTTCATTTTGTGTATCCTATAATGTATTAGGTTACCAAACGGTTCCGTAACACAATAAAAGGTAACAGGCGATGTATTAAAATAATTGGGCACGTCTTGCGGCCAGGTAGAACCAGATATTATTACTGTAGGTATAATCACGCCCGCCCTTATTTGGTTTCCAATTATTGATTGAATTATTGGGATTCTCCCATGATACAGCATTACTCGAGGCGAGCGTCCGTTCCTAGTTACTCGCCTAGCTTTGCCTCTAACAAGATGAATTCTGTGATATTAATTCGCAATTAGCCGGTTACTTAGTCAGTAAGCTTTAAGTTTAAGAATCAAAATATGTTGATTGCAAGCAATGCTTATGTTTAAGGAGTTAAGCGGTTTCTTACCATATTACAGCTTGTCGGTTCAATTCCTGAAAAATATTACGAAAAAAAAACGTTTTTAAACGAATCTATAAGTTTTTTAAAAACTCTTTTAGTAGTTAGTTTGTACGACGAGATAAGAGAGCAGACAAGGTAGTTTTCTACACTAAAATCAGTCAAGAGGTGAAAGTTTAAGCTCTTGTGATATACTCTAACCGCAGGAGAGCATAAGATACAGCTGCATTTGAATCAAGCACCTGGACTTGCGAATTTCCAGGAGAACGTCGATAATTTTACAGAAAATATTTTCGGTGGAGCTGCGAAAGATAGAACTGACTTGGGATGAGGTGAGGACTATGGTGTCTGACACTTTTGTTGTAGCAGTGACGTCTATATTTTACTTCTAGGGAAGTTGACATGGTAATGAACAAGTACCCTCAAGTGGTGTTGATTTGATTTCTCATCCGTAAATGACAGTCAAAGTATATTAACCAAAAGAAAATATTGACGGAATTTGTCTTGTGACAAATTCCGTCAATTACTACCCATTGATAGTATAGTTCTTCGAAATGCTTTGTGAATGCTGGACTGATCTCATATGAAATATAAATTTAGCGTAGAATTAGATTCATCAACATTTAATGTCTCTTTAGTTCTAACACGCACACAACCACTACTCTTCCTTCCTGCACGCAGCTTCTAGACGAAAGAATTAAGTATCAGAAAATCAAGTGTGTACTAGCATATAAAATAAATTTACATTTACTAATAATTTAAGTCTGAAATGTGAAAATAATTCTACAATTAAGTCATATCTGTTTTGGTTTCACTTTATTTAATTTACTTATTTGATTTGCTTTAATTCAATAATATAATATTTATTTTTCATAGCAAAATACATTTTTTCATAACGCTAAGTTGTACTTTTGCAGATGTAAAGTTAGCCCAATTTTCATTCTAAATTATTAAATGATCGCACCGCAAAATTGAAATATAAAGCTCCGTGTTTGAAGCTTTCGGGCGATAAAAAGCTCGCCGCTCGGGCCGCACTCCACCGATTAATTATTCTCAAAGCATTGTGTCAGTGGCAAATAGGCGATGAAATATAAAGTGTATTGTTTGATAAACTATGTTAAAACATCGCTTGTACTTACTGTCCTTTGGCGTAGCGATCCGCAGGGCCAGCAGAATACCCCATGAATTAAGGCTTTTACCCTTACTTCAGAGACAAAAGACCAAACGGATTATATTCACCGCTGTAGTGCTGTACTAATAACTACTTAGTTAGAGGAGAATACATTATTTTTGTTTGAACATTGCAAATAATACATTGTTTGCTTTAAGAGAAAAATATTAACTAATAATAAATTATGTATATACGATTAAAGCGATGGTGCTTCTAGATTATTATATGATGATGAAAGTATCACGAATAATTAAATTGAAAACTTAAACGCAGTTACACCAATTATACAGGGAACGGCAAAAAACTTTGATGGTTTAAAAACAAAGCAACAACCAAAACCATCCGCTTTCTTAACGCTCCCTGTATATATAATAAAAAATAAAACTTATAACGCAAAAATATACGAAGGTTTTATATATATATATATATATATATATATATATATATATATATATATATATATATATATATATATATATATATTATATAATCGTGTCGGAAACAACTGCGTCAGATCCTGTCTGTCTAGAAGTGGCGACGTCGATGGCGTTACTCCTGGCTATCATCAGGTATTCCTGGGTGCAGCTACTCGGACACAGCGCATACTCCAGAAGGTATGACAGGGTCTGCTCTACGCCGCAGTCACATTCAGTCGGTCCGCTGTAAAACTGCCAGGCTTTCATTTGTGTCCTCGTTTTGCATACTCTAAGGAGGTATTAATAAGTATAGAAAATAAGACGAGAAGTTTTATTGCGTTCATCCAAGGCACACAAATTCAAGGCTGAATATTTCTTGTATGTTGATTCGAGACTTGCCTATGACAGTAGACTCTTGGTTGTTGCCTATATTTTGAAGGTTTGGGAACGACTAACACTGAGCATATCCTTGGCATTCCATTATTGACATTTACATTTAAATTGCGCTTTAAAATTATTAATAAAACTTTTATCTCAATGCTTAGCTACATTTTTTTGTTTATTGCAAAGTTCAATGATTGATAACGATCTGATTTTGAAGATATTGAAAATACGAGAGACAAAAACTAGTTAACAATTCAACTTGAATGGTGGGGATTGCTTCGGCAGGGAGAATCACTGCTGTGTGACAGAGGAGACCTGCATACCTTCACACCTAAAATTCTGCCCCATTTGCCCGACTAGCTGCATATCCTAAAACATAATTCTGGATAGCACACGGTATATTGGTTGGAAAAAATTTAACGTTGCTGATACCAAGAAGAAGAAGCAAAACTATATTGCAGTCAAATGCGAATGAATGATAGTGGCTTTTATTTAATACAATTACTTATATTATTTATAAAGTAATATGATTAATTGGCTCATCTATATATCAGATATAAATAAAATAATTGTTAGAATTTATCCCATTATATATTTGTTTCAGCGACGTTGAATGACCATTTTCAAGTCAGTTAGTAAAGTAACTGTTGGCTCTATATAAAGCAAAGAGTGATTGAAAAGGTGGATATGAAAAGCGTGATGGGTGTATGTGTTTTGAAAATCATTAATGTATAAGGGAATTCGTTGGTGAAAACAACAAAATAATATGTATAATTACAAGGGTCATTAAAAAACAATATCCATATGATTAATGAAGCACAATTGGCAGTATCTTCTACAGCTTGTTAATAGTATCAACATTTTATCAACGAGTTCCGCCACTTGGTTCAAAATCTAATAATCACTTTAATCGAAACAAACTGCATCGAGTATTTTGCAGATTTAACTCCAATGGAGATAACTGCTCCAGTATTAGCTGCACACGGCCGTGGAACAAACGAATTGGCGCAATTAGTGTCAGTTGAAAATGTAAGGCCTTTAAATGCGGAAATTTAAATTATTTCAATTAAATAATTTTCTCGTGCGGCGCTCGTGTGCTGGTTCGCGTGCTTTTGGAAAATGCATTGAAAAATCACGTACATATTCAATTGCGTTTTACGTAAATAGAAAAATAATTGCGATCGATCACGTCACTTATAAATATAAAAAACTGAAAACGCCTGATTATTCGTTATAAATGTATATTTAACTAAAAATTATTTACCCTTTTTTATTATGAAACATATGTTAGTATCATATATTAATCATTTGTTAATCTTAACAAATGTTACAGCAATTAACTCATAATTTGTGTCATTAACTAATTAAATTAGTTTCAAGTAACGTTTTTATACATATATTATGCATGTATTTGTACAGATGGTTGAAGCAATTATGAATGGGTGAGAGAGAAAAAAGTATATAATCAATTTTTATAATCGTGTCGGAAACAACAGGGTCAGATCCTGTCTGCCCAGAAATGGGCGTTGTCGATGGCGTTACTCTCGGTCATCATCGGGTCTTCCTGGGTGCAGCTACTCGGAAATAGCGCACACTACAGAAGATGCGACAGTTTTTTTATGTATGGTTCAAAACATCAACAGTGATTATTAGTTCTACACACTTACAAATTTAGTAACCATGCTTTAAGCACTTACTAACTGCTTACAATATTATGGTATGAATACTATATTTACGTAAACAAATAAAACCTGTTATTAATAGCACAGCTCACAAAGAGCGATTTTAATAAACGATTGTAAATGTGTTTACAAAAAAATATTCTTAATTGATCATTCATGATAACGTTCTGAAGAGGGTCGTTTTGAGTTTGCGATTTAATTGCATTAAAATTAATTCATCTATCATCATCCATTACCGAGACGCCGACTTAGTCTTAGAAGTCCCCTCAAAATCGTGCGGCAGCACCGTCTATTTTCTTAATTCACTTACCAACTAAGATTGCTTCAGCTTTCCGCATAAATTACTCCTACAAAGATGAGGGCCACCAACGAGCTTTCTCGCCGGATCTTACACTTGAAATTACCCCACGAAAGAAAACTCGCGTCCGAAAATGCCTGAAATTTTTCAAACGTATCCACAAAACTTCATTACACGATCTAGATACACCACGACTGAACATGAATTAGTCTGTATTCTGTGCGGTCTCACCTCTGGCAAATACATATTGGGGTCAGGACTCAAGCAGCACCAATCTAGTGCTGATTTAGGATCATTTTCGTTCATTATCATAAGCTTCTTCCCATCGGATCTGTTAAGAAGGTCAGCCCTTTGATGGTCACTCTTGATTTGATTGGTTTGTTTTGAAAAGATTCCCCAGCGCCATTAGGTCTGCCTGAGTGACACTACTTATATAAATGAAACTTTGGAGCGGCCCGAATAAACAGTTATTGTGGAGAAGAACTTCGCATAGTGCCTTTAGTTTAAATTGAAGGTATGACGTACTTTGTACCTCGATGCTTGAAATTATTACGGTCAAAAGCAAATGTATAAACACATAGGTTGAAAGTATTGATTTAAAAATATTATTTTAATGTTCAAAACCTTGTTAAAAAGCATTCTTTAATATTTAAAAATAATTACTTAAATAAAATTTATACATATTTATAACATTTAAAAATGCAATCATAATATTTATAAGACTTACATCAAAATTGTAGGGAATATACAAAAACTTATACTGTGTAGTACCTTTAGCATTTTTGTTTTAACAAGTTTTTCAAAGTTTGCGGATAAAGCTTCTTATCTCTTTATTTTAATTATAACTTTGTTTTAACGCATATTTTTCTTAAAGTAAGTCCAATTAGCGTTACAAAGATTAACCTTATATCTTTAGACAAGCAATAGTCTTTTTGCAATTAATATATTCATAGAAAATGTAAAATATAAACTTCAGTCAGTTGGATAGTTTAATGGTTTATGGCTACAATTTTCGTATTATACTTACTAGCAAAACTCCTAAAATTGAATACTTTATCACTGATTTAACACTCGTAAGCCCACATTATATTTGATACTTATTGTACGTGAATAGAACACACAGTCTATCTATACAAAAACAACAAAGAGAAAAAAACTACTTAATTTTTGGTTATCGCAGAAGAGCATAACATTCCAATCATTTTCATCTTGTCCTTTAGTTCTATCTGGACTGGACTTTACCCGTCTCACACTTGCGTGACACCGGAGGACAGTTAAGTCTACTTGATGATTCGCTCATTCAGATTATGATCAGTTAGCAACTGATAAGTCCAGTGGGAGTCCCCTCTGAACAATTGTGGCCACTGTACAGAAGTGCTAAAAGAAAGAACCTGTGAAGGAAATTAAATCGCATTCACGGGTTGTAAAGAGATAGAGATGGAAGATAGATTTTGTCACCGAAAATACAAGAAAAAAATGGTAATGCGTGGAAAAAAATTTAGTGACCACAAAATCTGCATGCCAGATAGAGCCGAGGGGGTTCTGCATCGAAAAGGACTCCTTTTTCTAACAAGAGGAACTGACAGTCCCAGAGAATGTGCTCTGAGGTCTGGAAGGGGGCGTCACAGGAGAAGTTTGTTTCTATTAGTTCTTTCTATCCTAGTAAACCATAACTTTACATATAATTCACTTAGTGGAACTCTGGAAAGAAGAACTTATAAAAGACTTTCAAAAAACTATGGCGGAAATTTTTGACGGCATATACTCCATCTTGTCAGGGGTTTAATGAAAATGATTAAAAGAGTTAATGGACGCTATGAAATCTGTTTTCAATTTATTTTAATATTGATAGTTTTATGACGATTTTGACTGTGACAAAGTGTTATAATATGATACGAGATGGCGTTTAAAGGTTGCGTGTGCACATGGGGTATCTGAAAGTTCAAAAGTGACAACGAAGGGTGGCGGGGCAATCTCTGTGACGTAAAGTGAAATTCAAACTTGTTCAGAGCATGTCTGGTGGGCGTGGGAAAAGACTGGATGGGCGCACCGGCACCAAAAATGAAATTCCAAGAATTTCGCATTGAACCCCTTTATCTAAAGCTCGTGACGTCAAAGACTCAGCAGTGGAATACGACAGGGCGTAGAACTGAAAGAAACCAAAAGATATTGCATTTTTGATTTATATAATTTTTTTGATACAACATAATATACTACATTTTAGTCTTAAATTTAGTTTAATATCAAGTACTAAGTAATGATTTATATCTTGGTTTGACATATATAGTACAACGTTGATAACTGTAACTGTAAATATTAATGTGATCGTGGTTTCACGTTAACTGCACGGCTTTATTTTCTTTTATTATATATTATTTATATATTCAAGATTACGAAAATAATAAAATCATTGATATCTCAATACAAAAGAGAGTGTGGTTTATTTGAAAAAGAAGACATAAGGAAGCAGGATTATAACTGTAAAATTAGTGTCAAAATGAAAAGAATTTCATGCCCTACTTTAACATGGATCACACTTAGTACTGTTTCACATGATGTAAAACTGCAGTTTCGCGATCCATCAAGTGATACAGTGATTCATGTTAAAACAAGATATAAAATTCTTATCTATTTACAATAATATTAAAACGGATCTCAAAGTTTTAGCATTAGTCTCAATCCTCTTCGACCCTCTACCTTCCGCATCCAGGCCACTTCCGCTTTACTTCTTATGTCATCAGTCCATCTAGCAGGGGGTCGGCCATTGCTTCGTTTGCCAGTTCCTGGGCGCCTCTCCAATACTTTTCTTCCTCAATATACAACAATTTGATATATTCTTGATATTATTATTTGACATTTGTATTTAACTAGAACCTGCAAATAAGATACGTGATATTTTCGCACAAATCAATCGATTGAAAGCTCTAATAGCGAATATGACTATCGCATAGTACCAACTCTATGTGACAACAGCATTTATGATACATTATATACGAGTAATATACTCGCACTTACATAAATGTGTTGTAGCACATAATGTGCGATACAATTTACTCGTGTATCTGTTAAGTGTAATTAATAGTACCGCATAATCAATAGACCATCATGTTCCATTACATCAGTCTTGGTTGATAATTATTACAACCGGAATGTTGTCAAGAATTTGACAGTTAAATGTCACATTCTTCAAAAAAATTCTAAGGTAGAAGACTGAAAAACTTCATTAGATGTTAAAATGTTTAATTTACATTTAGATTTTATGCTCGTATAATTATTTATGTAATTGCAGGGCATTTGAATCATCGCTTTTCGGATAAAATAAATGTTTTAATTTAATATAAAATAAGTTTAAGAGGGTTTATAACTGTTCGGGAGGCCTACGTTCAACAGTGGACGGACACAGGCTGATGATGATGATGATGATAACTGTTCAAAACGTTATATGATCATAATTATTTTGTATAAAACATCCAAATGTTTTTAAAGTATTATTTGTCAAATTAAAATCAAATTCTCTATCTTAGCTCGAATTTATCGATTCGTACAGTCGGGTACGATACACGGCATTGAGTGTCACAATATTCTGCCACTCTATGTTAATTGAAGGGATCAAGGTCCAAAACAACAGGTATCTAGGAATTTGCGGTTTATGAAAATAAATTTATTAATCTGAATTTTATAAAATAAAGAATGCTTACTCATCGACATGGGGCATTGAGTATCACAATATTTTGCCACTATATGTAAGTTAAAGGGATCAAGGTCCAAAACAACAGATTTCTAGGAATTTGCGGTACATGTAAATCAATTTATTTATAATATTTTTATAAAATACAAAATGCTTACTCATTTTGTACACAAAGATATAAAAAGGGATATGTTATCAAATAAATCAGTACGAATTCAACTCCAGTCTTTGGACTTATCCTCAGTGCCGGAACCTTGGTATTCCGGCGTCACCATTTAGCTGACGCTGTAATTTCGAGACCACGAACTCGGTTCTCAGTTCCGGAACAATAACTTTATGTTTAAGATCAAATAGTCCAGGCATTAAGAGTGATAGGTTTATCCATTTTCCTTAAAAAATGCTTCTCAACCACAAAAAAAAAGTCACAAGATTTGTTATCCTGTAAGGCGGATAGCAACTGCAGATTGAATATACATTTAATGCAGACGTGGTGACTTGAAATCAAAAAATAAGTATGAAAGTCTACTTGAATTCATGACTACTATTTATGGTGATCATTTAGTTCAGTCGATAAGAATTTAATATCTTTCCAGGAACCTCCGCGTGGTGCCCCCTGAAAACGTTTATTGACAATGCCGGCCAATCCTTCTACCACGGAAGACGAGGACAAAAATGAAAGCCTGGCAGTTTTACAGCGGACCGACTGAATGTGACTACAGCGTGGAGTAGACCCTGTCACACTTTCTGGAATGTGCGCTGTGTCCGAGTAGCTGCAACCAGGAAGACCTGATGATAGCCGGGAGTACGCCATCGACGTCGCCCACTTCTGGGTAGACAGTTTCTGACGCTGTTATTTCCGACATGATTATATATATTTGATCCAGCTAGAAAACAAATATGAACAATACAACTTTGTTTTATGCCAGAATGTATAAATATTAGGCCTGTGTTTTTATTTTAATTTACTTGGATTTTTAATACTAAGTACTATTATAAAAAGACTATTTATTAAACACGCAGTTATTGGTTCATTGAAAAAATATAATTATGATATTGATTCTAAAAGAAACATTTCAACAAATAAGAAAAACCTGTACACTTTTGTTTGTATATAATACATTATAACTTATGTGTAGTTTCTTAGAGACTTCCAGCGAAATAAGTGTCTGACACTCGAATAAAAGGTAGTTGTTGCTAGTAGTGTTAATTTACATTTTAAAGATCAATATCCTTGACCTTATGATTGTTGCGCAAATCACCCGATAATTTAAAAGTTCATAAAAAACGCCTAACTATACGTCAAAGTTGACATGTATTATGCTCGAATAATAAATCAATTTTTTTTTTTTACCTTTAAAACATGTATATTTAGTTGGCATTTGCTGGTCATTAATATTGGTAATAACACAAGTAATAATACTTCATGCCAAGCAGTCTGAATCAAATTGCATGTCAGAAACAGCTTGAGTAAAGAATACACACAAAACCCCATGCAAAAATTGAGTTATTTCGAGTTTTCCAACGAAATTCAGCCGCAAAACGTGCCGCTTTAACGTGCCTCTTAATGCCGCGCTAATTTGTTTTGCATATCATTACATGAATAATTTATTCCGGTAATAAGCCAATAATACACATGCGATTACAGAGTGGGCGGCCATTGTAACACAGTGATCGTGCAGTGAACGGCGCGGGAGGCCTAATTGTTATCATGAGCCAAATCGCCTGTGAAGATAAGGACAGCCGAACCAGAGTGAAACACTTGGAGAAGTTTTTAAAGCTCACGGTGCACATACAATATTGGTTTTTAAAAATTAACATTATTTATCTGGAATTGACTCGCCTCACACCCGCATCACACCGGAGGACAGCTTAGTCTCCTTGATTACGCGCTTATTCAGATTATGATCAGTTGATAAGTCCAGTGGGAGTCCCTCTGAACAATTGTGCCCACTGCACAGAAGTGCAAAAAGAAAGAATCAATAAAAGAGATTATAATCGCATTCACGGGTTGTAAAAATATGGAAATGGATAGATTCTCTCACCGAAAATACGAGCAAAAATTGTAAATGCGTGGAATTTTTTTTAGTGACGACAAAGTCTGCATGCCCGATAGGGCCGAGGCGTTTCCCTCGAACTGCATCGAAAAGGACTCCTCTTTCTAACAAGAGGAACTGACTGACTCAGAGAATGTGCTCTGAGATCTGGAAGGGGGCACCACAGGGGCAACTACGGTTTGAAACTAAATTAAATAAGTATAATCTGTCATTAAAAGCGCCGTGCCCAGTCATCAGTTGGGTAGACCTGTGATCAGGGCTTCTCCATTTAGCAGTTAGTCTGAAGTAAATGTCTGGGAAACAAGTTATCTATGCTTTATTATTACATTGACTTATAGCGCGCTTTTTTTGACCAAAAGGTTATTCCAAAAGCGCTTCTTTGATTCCCTATACAAAAAGGTGCATCGTAAGTCTTTAAGGATGCCTCTGTTTTCAGCTCTCTTGCTGCTGTTTAATAAATTAGGAGTATTTTTCAATCTTGTGTTACTAGAATTTCCTTATTATAAGTTGCCTCTAAGGATATTTTTTTTTATGTAATCACATAAAGGATAATACTGACAGATAGCGATAATAATTCTGAAGTCTCATTTGTTGAATTCTATGACGCTTACAATGGTGCACATGGATAAGCGCTGCATGTGGAGTGTTGATCCGTCAACGTCATAGACTACAGCCGAGATTCACGCATCATCCTTATTATTTACAGGAATTTACTATGAATGGGTGATTTTCACGGGATGACTTTCGTCTACAACCAATTTAATTAATAGGATGTGACTGGCATTTTACGGGTGAGGGATCAATCACAGCAAGTGGGGGTATTTTAGAGCTAAGAATTTATTAAAAATCCTTTTATTTTAAATCCTTGTCGGGGATCGAACCCACGACCTTTGGCTTGCAAAGCAAACGTGTTGGCCATTGAGCTATACCCGTTGGCATATATAAAGTATATAGTCCTAGGCTCAGGAAGGTTGGGTTAATCATCCCAAACATTAAAAAATCTGCTTTAGATTCTGCAGATATCTTTATTTCAAAACCCACCTTTAATCTGAAAGTCGTCAAAAAATATAAACTTGTACATGCTTCCAGGTGAACCTTCAAATGCAGATATGTCTTGGTTCAAGGCATTGATAATGGCAACTGACAGAATGGTGGAAATTTTAGGTATGCATATGTTCAATGTGTAAAGCATATATGGTAAGAAAAAAAACATAAAAGTCAAATTGAAAATTCGTGTACTTCGCTAGTACTTCTTTTATATAAAACAATCATTCAAACAGCAAAAGCTAATAATAACATGAGATTCTATGCAAGTTTTTAATAATTTAAATATACGTTTCTGACTTTAACTGCGTTGACTGCTTACTCATTTTTATGGGCTGATCTTTTATCACATGACTTGATCTGTGGCGCTATCGATGTAGGGCGGAAGTGGCGCCCACGGCCCCGCCCTCGCCACTAATTGTCGGGCCCCACGCCACGAGGGCGCTGATGGTTTTCCGACACGGAAGATGAACTGGAAACTTTCCATGTTTGATGATTTCCCGGCTTGTAAGCGATTAATTTTACGTGGCCTTTTATCAGACGGGACCGTCTAATAAGGATGAACAGCTCTAACCAATAGCCATAAAAAAGTAACACCTTAATACTTGTAAGATTATATTTTCAATGTTTTGAGCATTCACTTTGAGATCCATAATAAATTATAAATATTTATTTATTTATTTACTTTGTTTTCACATGGATCACGTAACAAAAGTTCTCTATTAGGACTTGTAAGATTAATCATTTATACGTATTAATAATAATAATCGTGTCGGAAACAACAGAGTCAGATCCTGTCTGCCCAGAAGTGGGCAACGTTGATGGCGTTACTCCTGGCCATCATCAGGTACTACTGGGTGCAGCTATTCGGACACAACGCAAACTCCAGAATAGTGGTTGTCAACCTTTTTATGCCTAGCGCCCACTTTTGCCTATTTTTCATGGTAAAATTTCCCTACCGCTCACCAACCTAGCTATATTTCAATTCAGTATATGGAAGGAAAATAATCTAGAAGGAATTAAGGAGATTGTAGAGAGACAAAATCGCCCACCGCCCACTACGGAAGCCCGTGTCACCTACTAGTGGGCGGTACGGACCAGGTTGACGACTCGTGCTCTAGAAGGTGTGACAGGGTCTGCTCCAAGCTGCATTCACATTTAGTTGGTTCGCTGTAAAACTGCCTGGCTTTTATTTGTGTCCTCGTCTTAATAATATAAGAATACTCTTAATATATATAATTATTTTTATTAATGCTTATGTACAAAATATAAAATTGTACATTGAAGACAACTTATTGACAACAAAACAAATTTTTCAAGATTTGAATTATAACAATATCGATGGTAAAAAAAAAAATCAAAAAAAAAAAATTACCACGGTTACATATTATTAAGGCAATGTATTTATTTATAAGCATGTGTAAAGCGAACGTGAATATGGCTTCTTGTTAATTTCAGGATCAATATGAGGTTTGTGGTTTTTCAGAGACTAACAAAGCTCCGGATATGGTGATGTATACAAAACTTCCAGGTCGTGTCGCGTATTTCAGTCAAAACGCTCGTTCCTTGACAGGACATTGAGTTGGGTGTAGTAAAAGCTCGGGGGAATTTAATTACGGTCAAGCACGTTTTAATCAGAGCTTTCTGCCCACGGACACAAGTAATCCCGATACACATTTTTACGGCTTAAAAAAAAGCTTCAAACACGCGCACAGACAACGAGAAAAGTGAAAGGTAATTAATTACTTATTAATCAAAGTTAAAAAGAATCTCGCTGTACATGACTGCCTACATAAAAACATAAATGAATATGTTTTTCAAAGCTTTTTAAAAAACGACAACTGATACAAAGTTAATTGCCATGGCTTAGTGACAAAGCATTTGCGTACCATACTGAATATCGTGGGCTTGATCTTGGACCGAGATTACTTATGAATGTTTTTAAATATATTTCTCAGCTCTATAAGCACTCTAGGTTAGTGTGAACTTGATTCCTCACCCATTCAAAGTCAAATAACCCGAACACACTACATATTCTTAGTCAACTCTTGTTAAAGAAGGATGTTGCGTGAATCCCAAGCTGTCTTTGACATTGGCGGATCAATATTTAACATACATCATTTATTATTTTTTTAATTAAAATTAATTTGAAAATTATAATTATGCAGTTTAACCAAGTATTTTTCAGTTGATAACCTTAAATTTATTAAGACATCCGTTTAATAAGCGTCAAATTTGGATTATTATACGCTTACTATACATACGAGATTTCTTCAACACCATCTGCCTGTATTCTCTCGTATATGTTTATCTAGAAAAAAATTAAAAAATTACAGTAAACACCGTCTAAAATATTATTCCTCTGTTCATTAAATAGTAAAAAAATATTCGTTGGACACAGGGATTCGATTCACGAACCTTGAACAATTTAATACAACTCAGCATATTGGTGTTTTTCTAGATTACATTATTTCGTCAAAATCATCAAAAATTACACACAAAAATATTTCTAATTTATTTGTGTTTTGTTTTTTAAATGTAAGCACATGCAAGAGAATTCCGACAGATGGTGATAGTTATTCTGAAGTTTTTCATCTGTGGCTCCTATGACGCTTACCATTCTACAAATGCATAAGCGCTGCATGTGGAATATTGATCCGTCAACGTCATAGACTACAGCACGACATCCTTATTATTACAGGAGTTTACTATGAATGTGTGGTATTCACAACAAAATGCACACTGTTTATCAGTACTATGTCATACACCGCTGTTAAAATTAATATATTTTAAAGGCTTTATTAGCACACAAAAAACCTACTCTTAAATCAAGGTAAAAAGTATGTAAAGTGTATTTTTAAAATCTCTTTGTAGTGAAATTCCAATCTGTATGCTGAATATTCCTGTTTTTATTTCCACATGTGATGTTCCTGTTATGTTAAAGCCACAACATACATCAGACACATCGGTGCTCGTGTTTCAGGTCATTTAATTATCATACTAGTGGCGCAAGCTGAGCTTAAAGCTCGTCCAAATGCCAGGCCGATCACTTCTAATCTAATTTGATACTCGGTCACTGCGTAACTGTCCAATATAAGTTACCTAACTGTGGGACAAGCAGTTAGTTTGAACTGCGAAAGCTCTTTTAGAGGATGTTATATTACATTTTATTAAGTAGAGTTTGCATTTTCAATGAAAATTTTGGTGTTTTGATACATAATATTTTGAAACAACGAGCACAGAATTTTGACACAGAAATATTATATGTCAGACAAAACGATTCAAATCGAGTTTTCAAATCATGTCACCTTCAATCAAATTTTTCAGCATGGAAAAGTCAACTATCTTTCAAAAAAATTGTAGCCAATCATAAACGTATATGATGGCCACAAGCTGTCACTACAAATATATATCATTCTGCCATTATGGTGATATCAACTCCATATCTAACAACCTTTATGTTTATTTTGTTTTGAAAGCCAGCTCCATCATGTGGAAGCAGATAGTTCGCCAGATGGCTGCTATGTAATTTTGCGGCGCATTGACTGTCCCTGCCGCCAGCCATAGTTTGTCGTAAAGTAAACACCGTCGCGGGCGGAGGACAGAATTTTGTGAGTTGTTTTTTTATTTACCAAAATATATATTTTTTGTGCTTGTCGACGAGTTTTTGCTTTGGCGACCGGCTCCTTATCCATCCACCACGCATCCCAATAATAATCGCTCTATCTGTATAGGCCTCAAGACGAGGAATATCAATGGTTATTGCCTCATCCTATATCAAATCTTTATTAGAATCTTCATCAATTAGATTATAAAGTTAACCAAAGGCTTTTAGGATAACAGCTCAGAAGCTTGAACTTCAGCAGCTGTAGTATCCGAATCAAAATCATATGATAGATCTTCACTTAAAGAGCTCTATATTTGATACTTTGGGGTGGCTCAACTCAATCAACGACAAAAGCGCGGTGTATCCAGGCGATTACTTATCCAAGTACAGCTCGCGCCCACTGTTGCTTAATTTTGGATAAAATCTTTACCAAAAATAAATTCTTCACAATTTTCTAATATGCCAGTCATAGCTCATTAATTAAAATTAGTGGTAGACGAAGGTCGTCCCTTGAAGAACACCCATTCATAGTAAATTCCTGTAATAATAAAGGATGATGCGTGAATCTCGGGCTGTAGTCTATGACGTTGGCGGATCAGCACTCCACATGCAACGTTTAGCCATATACACTATGGTAAGCGTCATTTAATTCCTCAGATGAGACTTTATAATTACAATATATATCTCACCCTCGAGAAGGCATTAAAAGAATCTCGTTTTGCAAAAAAATCCACATTTTGAGATTAAGTAATTAATACATTTCACGGTTTTGGAAGTAAACAGTTTTACAAGCTGTGATTGATAGTCGCAAACTACATTGGCAGTTATTCGTAAAGCGATAATCACATTAAGCCGCTGTGGTCCGACGCAGTTTTACGCGGACTTTCGGTACAGTTTTACGCGAATCGGTCGCACACCCGTTAAATTGAAATGCAAATTCCGTTAAAAGGAGGCGCGTTAAAAAAAATCGGGACTCACTCAAACTTTATGATTAATGACCGTTGTTTACGCGAGAATTTCACTCAGCGGAGAGAAAGATTCCCGGCGAGAAATTATTAATGACTTCTTCGAATCATCAAAAAGCGAAAATCTTTGCGCCGTGTAATGTAAGACCTAGTGAGTAGCGAAATTTAATTCCGGATGAGAATCTTTTAATGAAATATAAAGATTAATTGTTCCTTGTATTTTTTAATTAAAAATAAAATGTTCTCTATTCACAAAACGCTCAAATTAACAATTAAATTATGCTGATGAGATCACTTCATGAATTTCAGGACATGAAAAGTTAATATTGAATTATTAATTTAATTTTTATTTTGACTCAATTAAACTAATATATAACTCTTATCTTTTCACGTGTAGATTTAATATTGTTGCTTTTGGTTTAGCCGTGTGTGACTAATTCTCTCGTACCAATATTTTTACCGCCATTGCAGAGGTCGTCTTCAGGGTTGAAAACCTTGTGAGATAAAGTCGTCAACCCTGAAAAAGGTACGAGATAATTCACCACTCATGGCTAGACCCAAAAGCCACAATATCAATAACAATTATTAAATTTATCATTGGCAAGATAGTTACATATAAACAAGTAAAACACCAACATAAATAGCCATTAAGAGAAATTATACTTGAATATTTAATATGTCAACCAACCCCAAAAACAGATTCCATATTACCATTTGGATTAATTTTTTTTTTAGGAGTGCAACGGGATTATATACTTCCGGTGGCATATCAACATTTGCACCATACTACACTTACACCATATTCAGCTAATGGAAAACACTTAATACTTTGAGCATTTCTAAGTACTACATGTGAAGTGTTCCGCCAATGTAACTTACAGCTCTAATATTACATATAATTTACAGATTACAGTAATTGTATACGAAAACACAAACATTAACATATCTTTAGTGTACGTAATGTAACTATAAGACAAACAATTCCAATACCGAAGATGCAAGTAAAGGGTGACATAATAATAATGCTTAATCGAGGTTTCTAAAAAAAATTCCTTTGAAGATTGAAAAACATAATGGAACGATTTAGAGCAAAAATCTTAACATGATATGTATTGGCATTAAATAATTAGGGAAAGAGCTCATTACATGTAAAATATTATTATAAAACAAGGACAAGTAAGGGGACAAGTAAAACAACAAGGACGAAGTAAATTCTCAAAAGAAATCGACAAGCGTATACAACTGGGATGGGCAGCATTTGGAAAACTAAAGTACATTTTTAAAACGAAAATTCCGCAATGTTTTAAAACTAAGGCGTTTAACCAATGCACCCTCGCTGCATTAACTTATGGCGCAGAGACGTGGAATCTAACAGCAAGTCTAATCCATAAAACAAAGGGCACTTAGCGTGCTATGGAGGGATCCATGCTCGGAGTATCGCTAAAGGATATAATCGGGAATGAGCAAATACGCAGAAGAACTCATGTTGTGGAGGCTAGCCAACGAATAGGCACACTCAAGTGGCAATGAGCAGGACATATCTGTCGAAGAGACGAAGGTCGATGAAGAAGAAAAGTATAAGAATGGCACCCAAGAACTGACAAACGAAGCGTTGGCCGACCCCCTGCAAGATGGACTGACGACATAAAAAGAATAGTGGGAGTGAGTTTGTCCCGGAAGATGGAGTATCAAAGAGGATGGAAACTCATGCGTGAGGCTTATGTTCAACAGTGGACGGATACAGGCTGATGATAATGATGATTACTTAAAAAACAAATATTATCTTAATCTATAAACCCATGAGTTATTCAAAGCATAAAAAATACAAACATAGCTACATTGTACTCTTGTGAAGCGTTGTATTCCTTGCTTAACAATTCTGTAGGTTATTTATACGAACATTACGCAGGAGAATTTGGTTCACGAATAAATGATACAGCATTTGTTTCATCCCGTTGCGAACGGCGGATCCATTGAATGATTGTCTACAAGCGTTCTTTCCCTACGTCGTGTTCCTGTTTCATCTTCCGCAGAGAATGTATTGAGGTTCGCTGGGGAAATTTATGACCCTGTTTACGAACAAATTTGGTAGGAATGCATTTGAATGCGTTATCCAATTCGACTGCGCGGCCATCGTTCACAAACACAGCGAACCGTTTGGATAGACTATTTGATAAAATATATTACATGCAAGTGAAAATGTTCGAAAATTCAAATAACTATGCCTAATTATCAAAAAAAAATCCATCAGCCAACAACATTTTTTTTATTAGTTTTTCTTTTGTTGAACATAAATAAATATAATTTTAAATAAAAGAATTAAAAGGACGAGAAATTCAGATGCTCAACTTTCAAATGTGCTATCAAGCTCTAATTCCCATCAAAGGTTAAGTTTCAGTTAATACCTATTTTTAACGATAACTGCTTATGATAGCCCAAAAACATTTCTTAATGAACTGATGTCATTGAGCTACAACATCTCTTCATCCGGAGCATTGCAAATTACATAAAAAGGGTGTGTTCTGTTATCAACAGAGTTCTAGCATGAATACTCAGATCCATTAGGATCCTAAATATATTTAAATATTTATAACTTTTATGACGATTGGATGACTAGCTTGTAATTACTGAATAATTTGATACTAAAGAATCGCTCAACACAAAATTTCCCATGCCCAGACTGACCTGCGATGAAACTAGTATTTATATCATTGTTATTATCGTACGACAGATGTCGCCATAGTATATATTCAAAGTATATTAAGTATATTAAATATATAAAGCTTGTGAATAAATGAATACTGATAGAATAATAATAAAAATATACATACTTTGAATATATACTATGGCGACATCTGTCGTACGATAATAACAATGATATAAGTACTAGTTTCATCGCAGGTCAGTCTGGGCATAGCAATGGCGTGATTCGCCGAGCGGTATGAATACCTGGGCATAGTTGGTTTCCAAGGTCCGCGGTTCGCATCCCGCTTCTGCCGTTATTTTTGTGCTTGGATTGACGCGTTGAAAAATGAATTTTATGTTTAGTATATGTATATTTAAGTAATAATAATATTGTAATATAGTCAATGATCTATAAAAGTAGATTAGAATATTGAAATAATAAAAAAAAAAAAAATTAAAAATTTCTAATAAAAATTAAAAAAAATTAATTAACAAAATTTCCTTTTAAATGTGATTCTTCTTGAAGGATATGATGCAGATATATTAATTTAAAAACAGCGTGTACAGTTTTCCATCATTTAATATTAAAATGCAATATTTTCGTAGTGCTATTTTTCTACAGCAAGATAAATGATTTTCTCGTCTAGAAGGAATGTTACAATTTTTAATATAGTGTTCCATAAATCAGTGATCTCTAGCAAGTCTGGTATTTGAACGTTTTAACGTTTCAACGGTATTTGCGTATGAAAATATTATTTAAAAAATTATAGTACTTTTTAGCAGATTAAGAATAATTTATTCAACTAACCGTGCTCAATGTTTCATAATCAAAATGATGTAACATTTTTTTTATTTTTTTATTACATTAAAAAAAAACATAGAATAAAACGTCTTGAATTTACACTTATGTAAGAGAGCTAGTCAAAACAGTTTAAAAACTAAAATGTGAAAATAAGTATAAATGTTTCGGATATTGCAAATGCATACATATGTACAACACTTACTTTACTAATTGACTTAAAAATGGCCATTCGACGTGACTGAAACATGTCGTCTACAAATATATTGTGGGATAAATTCTAAAAATCATTTTATTTATAGATATATAAGATTATATTATGGAATTCCACCAAGAATTATCGATCAAAAAAATCTAAATAATTATTTTTTAACGCTGACTGATTAATCCAACGCACCCGAGGTAAGAACCATTTAGTCCTAAAGAGTATTTCAACCCAAGGCCTTCATAACAGACGACATCATATGCAGATATTATATTTCTCACCATCCTGCGAAATCATCTAAGAAATTCATCACAAAGTCACCTTAATAATAAATAATAACTCTACTAATTCTACCACAAGCTGTAGGAGTAGGGACAATATCAAAGCATCTATGTGTCCTCCAGCACAATGTCTGAATCTCCTAAAAAAACATTGATAAACGAATTCACTCAACACATCTCTTTGAAGATCGAGTCTAGCCAAAAAAACTTACGAAGAAAAATCTTGTAATAAATATTGGCATTATCTAATTCATATAAACGTGTAAGTACAAATATAAAAAAGCTTGTGGGCATTTCCTTGGAAACGACCGACATTCGTTCCTTAAGCTTTATTCCTTTAGGCTTTAGCTTCAAAACAAATAATAATATCCGGCTGTAAATAATATTTTTCGAGTGTTGTCAAAACATGAATAAACCGGAAAGCTTTCTCCGCTTTCTCAGACGTATTTCCTTCGGTTTCCTAGAAGCATATGAGACCACAAACCATCCAATAATTTCGAGAGTATAATGCAAGAGATGGATGAAACGATTTTGTTGTGTGTGGATTTTCTCACCTTGAGAACGGGATCGTCAATACAAAATGTTACTCATACATAGAAATATTATTGTTACATTTTCGTATTATAAAATGGGTTCAAATATTTACAAGGAAGATACATTCCTAGAATTGAGAATTTATTTTTGGATATACACAAAAAACTAAGCTATATGAATAAAGGACAAAGCAAAAAATAGCATTATTTTTTGATATTGTTCCACAGAACAATAACATAGTTAAAATTATTGTTATTTAATTTAAAAGTAAAAATTTATGTTTAAATTTTACTAAAATATACCTCATAACTTTTTTAATTTCCGTAATAATATAAAACAAATGAAAAACATTAAGATATGTAATTAGCTATTACGTGATTAATTTATCTACTAAATTAAAAAAAAAAAAACAGAATATTAATATTACACAATTGTTGATTGCACGTCTCTGCGTCATAAGTTAATACAGGTATGATAGAATGGTTAAACGACTTAATTTTAAGACATTGCGGAATTTTCTTTCTCGCTTTAAAAATGAACTTTGATTTTCCAAATGCTGCCTATCCCAGTTGTATACGCCTGTCAATTTCTTTCCAGATGTTATTAACGACCAAGATGGGCGTAAATACTGGCAAATAAATCATTGGCCGACCCCCTACAAGATATGCTGACGACATAAAAAGAATAGCGGTAGTGGCATGGATGCGGAATGCAGAGGTACGAAGAGGACGGAGACTTATGCGGGAGGCTTACGATCAACAGTAGACGGATACAGGTTGATGATGATGATAGTTATTTTTTTTTATTATTTTTGTCAAATTAGTACACACAACATTGTTTCAATGAAAATTGAAGTCGTTTCAAAATTTTCAACTTTTTGTGTGGTTGTATTAATAATTAGCACTGTTATTATAAATGATACATAAAATATTCAATGCACTTATCAACAACGAAAAAATGTACAACTTCTATTAAACTGGAAGTATGGAAACATAGTTTTGTACTGACATGTTAATTTAAGAATATTTAATATGTGTTAGCATATAAAACTATCAATAATACATAAATTTTATATTTTTTACCTGTAGAATTTAATGTTCGATTTTTTTTTCGACAATGTTGACAGTATCTTTGTAGGGAGATAAAACGCGTTCAGTCATTAATTCAAAACGAAAAAAATATTTCAATGACTACTTGAATAATTTATTTTACCAAGAATTGCCTATATTATGTATTACTAACCGAATCATTACGTATATTGATCGTCATTTTCGACTATTTCAATGAAAATCAAAATGAAATTAAAATGATTCGACAATAATGATATGTACTTTATATAAACATACATATCAGTACAGAGTAAATACTTCTCTATTTCAATTTTAGCTCTACATTTAGAATTCACCAGACCGCGAAACCTGTCGATACCTTTATGATGCTTCATCCGTCCGGGCGTATAAAATATCAGTTTTACGCTTGATGGCCTCTCCGTGCTTATTGTTCCTGGAATAAATTCATTTGTACATCACGTACGTGATATTTGTAATCATACCTTGTACACCATACCGCATAGAAGAAGGTCACTCTATACGTTTATAGTATTACGTGATTATATAAAATAATATAAACAAATGTTTTATTTTTATTTACCTGTTTAATTTTTGTTAAAACTTAAAAGAAGTTTATATATAATTTATCACAAATATCTGCAGTCTCAATTATTACTTAATTTTCGAATCTTTTTGATTTCTATGGCTTGATATTTCTGTATTATTTCTAAAGTTTTCTTAAAAATGAATATTCTATGACGCACACCATTTCAGGATGTCAAAGATATTAGACTATAGAGCAGCATTTACGCAACATCCCTTTTAAATATCTTTAAACGTTGCAAATCGTGAGAATGAATATCTATGAATAAAATTATACAACATATTTATATGAATTTGTAGGCATCTTGATTTCAAATGCGCTAATCATGTCCACATAGATGATATCCATATAATACATTACATTATAACAGTGTTGTGAAACCTCTTAGATCAAGGAGGTCTGTTACTGAAAGGGTTGTGAGATGAATCACTCTCTTTTTATTTATATTTATAAATATATACATGAGAGCACAAGTATATTTTGCGTCATCTATTCGTAATTGAATCTATGACGTTGTGTATGATATGTATCTGTCAATATTGTCTGAATGTCATAATTAAAACTTGTTTTTTAATTTGATTTTTGAAAACATTTATTAGTATTAGAATAAAAACACGCGTGCTGTGTGAGTTTTCCAATTCATACATCTGTGTAAAGAGAAGGATCTGTAAAAACTGTTATCCAAAACGTGATGAATACTCGGAAAAGGTTTCGTGGATCAAATGTTTATTGAAAATAAGAGAATGTTTAGCAGAGTCAATAAAAGAAGTTTTCCGGAACCGAGGTCGCGGTCCCAAAACTGACGGTGTCAGCTTTAATAGTGATGCCGGAATACTAAGGATCTGGCACTGAGGATAAATGCAAAGACCAGAGTTGAGATGATACTGATTTATTTGATAAGATACCTCTTTTTATACATTTGTCTACAACATGAGTAAGCATTTATAAAATGAATATTAATATATTGAATTTCATACACCACAAATTCCTCGATACATGCTGTTTTGGACCTTGATCTCCTCAATTTACATGGAGTGGCAAAATTCCCTGTGACATGACCAACTGTATGAATTGACAGATTCCATCTAAGATAGAGAGTTTGATTACAACAATTACTTTAAAGACTTTTGGATGTTAAATACAAAATAATCATGTTCAAAATATCGTTTTAAACAAGTGGCATTTAAAAAGAGCATGGTAGACTGACTGAATGTGTATGTTTCAATGATAGATAACATTTAAATATTTTAGAAATTTACAAGTCTGACTATTGCGTTTATTTTTTTCAAATTCAATAATTTACATTTGTGCAATTTTTAAAGGTTCAAACAATTATAACAAAAGGTAAAGAAAGATGAAAGCATTCACAGCTTACATATTGAAAAAATAAAATGCATGCAGTGAAAGTCACCAAAACAGGAATTCTTCAAGAATCTGATAAAATTTTCTGTGACTACGAAATCGTAGTCTTTTTTTGTGATTATAAGCTGCTTTTTTAGATTAATATTAGAAAAAAATAAAAATAGACTTATAATAAAATATTATTTATATTTTTATTATTATTTTGTGCAGGCCCTGGATCGTCTTTGAGCTCAGTGCACTACTGAGCTCTCACCTCTCGGGCCTCTAGAGTACCTGGTAATCACGGTACGACTACGCCAGACAGGGCTGCATCTAAACCATCCACTCTCCCTCACTCCACTTTACACACTCTATCTATAATACTACATCGCGTGCTACTACCGCTTGTGTCTCCTTCTTTGCGAACTAAGGCGTCCAAGGAACAAGCGAATGAATTGTCTGATCTTATTGCTTCCCTTTCTCTCAATGGATGATATAGATAGTGTTAACGCTACGAGTGCTAGATTTATTTTAGATGATATTGTGGCTTTTGGTTTTAGCCGTGTGTGGCAAATTTCTTTGTACCAATATTTCGACAGCCATTGTGATTGATGATATTTGAAGACGACCCTTGCAATGGCGGTCGAAATATTGGTAAAAAGAAATTCGCTACACACGGCTACACCCAAAAGCCACAATATCAAATCTGGTCGTGAAAACCTAAGAAATTATTTAGATTTATTTTATTACAATTTTTATTTTCATTTTTAAATATTGAATTACGTTATACCGTTTATGAACTACGTATTTAACCTGTCAAAAAATACTGGAAACTAAATAATTTATAAATTGTTGTCGAACTTTCGAATATATAACTTTATGTTGTAGCATATAATTACCCTGCAGAAAGGTCCCTGAAATTGCTAACATGGTCTATTAAAAGCGTGGATATGAAGGAGACGTATTATACAAGCTATAAATATATGATTCTTCATATCAACAAAGGTCCATCCCTCTTAGTAAATGGGTTAGCTCGATAATTTATTGTGGCTTCTTGGTAAAGCCTTTTGTGGCAAATTTCTCCTTCACTCCGATATTTTGAATGCCATTACAGTCATCTACAAATCATCAACCCCGAAGATGAATTCTGCAATGGCGTCGAAATATAGTACAAAATAAGAAAATCGCCACAAACGGCTCAACTGAAACTAAAATTCAGAATCTTGCTGTGAAAGCCTTTGAACTTATTTGACAACTTACTGCGGTGTGAAAAGAAAAACTTCATCTTTACTCCATAGTCAGCACTAGTTTATACAACTTTTTGTTTTAAATATTTATAAAAATATCAAATGCGAAATAAATCTTTCATTTAAATATAATAAAAAGCTTCGCATCATCAATGTGAATAAATAAAATTAATTTCATTTCTAAATAAAACGTAGGAAAATATTTTTCGTCGTAGAAGTTATAAGCAGAAACATCGTTAAAAGTGAATATACGCGTTGCGTATATAAATTCAGATCATTTTTATACCCTTTACATTACTACTGCGTGCAATGAAATTCGTGCAAGCAATAAAGCAGCATATTAAAGGGAATAAACTTGTATAGTTTTTGAATAGCTGGGTGGGGAATTGGCAAGTGGTGGTGTCATAATAGAAGCGTCGTGCGTGAGTTGCTTCACGGGAAGGAAACCACAAAAGCTCCCTCACTCTCTGCTACGAAAAAGCTCACACTACTTTTCTCGTAAAAAATATTCCGACCCGCAACTGAAGAACGCACAATATTCTCACATAGAAAATAAACTGGAAATATCATTTCCGAAAAGTGTAAGGAAACAGTTATTCGATCATAAAATATATTGTTTCAAACACAAATCACAAGTTCTTTTCTTCTAAACAAATACATTTTATTTAACTTATTTATTGGTGTCTCTTTTTACACTACTTTTAAGAGCTGTACAAGAAATTGATGCTTCAAATAACAAACGTTGTATTCTTTTTTTAATCAATATTAATTATTATCAAGAAAAATTTAGTTAATTTGATATATTTTCAAGTAAATCTTTTCATCCTACAATTATTATTGGAGGACAACACGTTTTGGCTACGTATCTTAGCCATTTATACATAGTTTTCACGACTCGACAATGGCTACCCGACGCAGCTGAAATATATTGTCGCCCAATAAAAATTGTGGAATATTTTCAACATAGTATTTCCTTTAGATTTACTTTAACTCAACGTATTTAGCACTTTTTAAAGACTTTTCTCAAATTATTTTATTTCTCTTGAAATATATATAATTTAATTATATTAATGTATTTATATATGTATATATATTTCATAAAATTGTCTTAGAATATAACGCTCCATAAATTAGGAAAAAATGTACTAAGCTGCCATTATTTTAGATGACATTTATAAAATTTTAACAAGTTTCTTATAGTTTAATAAAAATAATTGCACTCCTACGAGCAATATGACGCAATAATGCTGATTTATAAATTGTAGTAGGCAGTTGTTTTGGGTCACAAAAAAAAACTTTTAATGCTGAGCAGAATATTTCATGAGACATTCGCCACTCCTCGCGGCAAAGTTGCTCCATGAAAGCTGCCAGATGACTTTCAGCCTGAAGCCGAGGTACATCATTCATGAAATATGATTAGGTAATTAACAGGTGAAGCGCTGTTCGCCAGTTTTACTCAACCGCTTTAGAGTAACGCCTTTGATTAAAACTTTAAGTAAGGCAGACCTCGACAATAAATCAAACAAGCTGAAAATAAAATTTGAAAAATGTCTTTTTATTTGGCGTATTTTTATGATGTTTTTTTTCAGATCTAGTTTCAGAAATTAACCATTACAAATTTTTACTTTTTTTTATGTTATAAACACGGTACGGATATCATTGATGAATTATATAAAAAAATATTTATTTATATTTTTAAGTTATTTCTTGAAATGATATGTTAAATATTAATATCTTTAAAATGAAAACGTTGTGGATTACAATTATTGCCGTTATATATGATAATTTAAACAATAAAGTGACTGATGAAGATGACCTTAGTCCTAAAATTCTCATCTTGAAATAAACGGAGAAGTTAATACTATTAAACGTAGTAAGAATAAATCCATTATTTTTACATGAAATTAAAGGCTAATGAGTATTTATTATAGTTGGAATCGTTCAATTAAGGTCAAATATCTTCTGTTTTCTATGATAAATTGTTGTCATTTTGAATATATTATAACTCGTAGTACGCCTCTTTCACATAAGTCATCGTCCTAACAAAAAAATAAAATAGTCGATATTCACAAAGATCTCTATATTAATACTTTATAACCTTATTTGTATGATAACTTTGATCATCTGTTTAATACCTAATAACCATTAGAAATAAAAAATATGCACCTATGAAAGATCACACAATTCATATATTTTTTCGGCATTCCGGTGACCGCACACTTTAAATAAGTGATGATTGTCACTGAAGATCATAAATTAAAGCAACCTTTTACGTCGTATATATTTTTTAAGTGACCTAAAAATATAAAGAGCTTAATAAATGATTTGTGCATTTTTCTGTTCCAAAAATATGTAGTTATGTATAAAATTTATGCATAAGTAGTTGTACGAAAAATCGAAAATTTTCGCTGAAATTTCTTCGCGGAATGAAATCGAATATTCAGTAAGCCGTATTAAAGCTTTCAGTTCGGAGCATCGAAGCCTCAGACTAATTTGCATCGATTTGGCATAAATTCTGCAAAACTTACAACCCATAACTTATTTTATAAACCCCGTAAGTGCCGCCCCCATTTTGGGCAGACTTTTGGCCATTTTTATACTTATCGCAAAAAATCGACGCTGAATACAGATATGGTATAATGACCCATATAATAAATTGCAATAGATATAATCATCAGGTGACATGATAAAACATTAAAAATAAAAAGATAAGTGAAATAGCGTACTAATTTAAATATAAAAATAATGATAGCAGATAACAGAACTTTTTTAAAACGATTTGGGATGATAATATGGTGCAATTATAACCTTTTAATTGGTTTATACATGTAAAAAAAATACTCCTTTACTTATGCACTACTTTATTATATAGATTAATCTTACATATTATATATTGAAAGAAGAATATTGAAACGCATCACAAAGTGATTGCTAAATATACAATAAATATGAACAACTTTATTTTTAATGATATTTTTCATTACTTGCGCGAAAAACATGTCTGGTAAATTAATAATAGAAGTAAATGCATGCAATAGAGCACAACTGGTTTTGTAACCAATGGGCATTAAGACGCTTAGCTGGACGCTGCTTGCGGATAATATGTGTTGTGTTTGTGCGCGTGTTAGAGAGATTATAATTGCATATTCATATTTTCTTATGGATACCAATATAGTTTGACGAAACAAAAATATGTAGGCATTTTTAAAACGAAAATGAGTCCTTGATCAACTAGCATTAATAGTTCATATTTTTCGAGAAGAGTTAATTGCTATTAACTACAAGAAAAAATAATTATTTTTATGTAACTAATATACAAATGGTCGTCAGTTTTTTTTACGTATAAATACCCAAGAAATGTTAAAACTTTAGAATAAGTTCATATTCCTGAAGATTTAATATACGAATGATATATCCGCATTGTCATTGCTGCATTTAACAATTGGAAGGATACCTCTAGTTTCGAGAGAAGTCCTAAGGCGCTGGAGCGTTTCACCCTCCTGCAGCGAGGCTTTGTTCCCAGGGAGGGTTCCAACCTGCCTTTGGATCACAAAAGCCTCCAGGCCCAGACAATGCTCGGGTGAAGGCGGTAATTTTCAGTGAATAGTTTGCGGATGGCATTTGCCTCGGTAACGGGATCCATCCCTGATAAAGCATTAGGAAAAAGCTTGATTTATATTTGCGCTTTATCATCTGTATCTTAAAAGGTGGTGATTTATCGCGAAGAGAAATTAATAAAAAAATGAATAAAACACAATTTTCAAATATTTTAATGCAAAATGTTGTGTTATCTTTCTTTCAAACTCTTTTTACGACTATAAGCACATGGATAAAGTTTTGCTGTAACATTTTTTCTGTATGACTAATCTCAAAGATTGTCAGTATGGCAATTGAATTCATTTGTGATTGTCGTTGGTGAATACGTACAGGAATTATATCTAATGGGTTAAGCCAAGTATGGGAAATTTCTCCTACATTTCAACCGCCGTTACAGAAGTCTTCCTTTATGTTGCTGATTGTTGTGCTTAAAAAGCTATATTTCTAATAAATATATATGGCCGCAAAAACATAGAAAATTATTTATTAAAAGTACATATTTGACAGATGGTATTTTCTGCAGCGTCTTGCTAACCCGGTTGAGCGTCATAAAGTACGTAGAAAACCAAGACTCCTCTGCAGGTAGTCTCTAATGCTTAAAATAAGTCAATAGTATTGCTGACTACAAGTAAAATTTAAAGATAATTTGTAATGAATTACCAAGGAAATAAGTTGATTCGTTAGATCAACTTTTCTCTACAATTTTTTGTGACAAATTTAGTGTGCATTGTATATGAGAGGTTGAACGAACGTATATGAACATAAATCCGGTTGGATTAACATATATGAAGTGTAAGTCATGCTTATATTATACAACATCACGAGTGTTGAGTTAATCAACCGATCTCCCTAAAAATGTATTATTATATGCATCACGTGTTGACTCAGAAAAAATCATTTTTCTTACTTCTAATTTACTGTTTATTTTAAAGAATCACCTGTGACCTACATTATATCTATACGTACACAATCACTACACATCAATTCTACTTGCAGCGTCCATCTGATTCGGTTATGTGTTTGGATAATTGAAATCATCTGGTTTAATCTTATATATATCACTCTACTTTGTTATGCAATATCTATAAATTATAGTTCATTAGAGTGAAAATAATTTGTCGCCATGATTTGCATGTCATATTTTGTAATTAAAATATACCGTATACAAAAGTTATACCGTGAATTGAACCCATCCACAGCGAGTTCTCATAACAATAAATGAATCATCATTCTGTTTGAATACTGAAATGTATAGAAATAACACTCCAGAATTTATCCATTATCAAAACGGAAAGTGTCTTTTTCGTATGTCTTTACATATAAAATTCAACCATGAAAAAGTCATGATGATTTGTTGATAAACTTAATGTATTACGTATAACGTTTTATTTTATGCATTAATTCACTTGACACGTCGACTACGTGACAGGCCACTTTTATTCGTTTTATGTACTTAACCGAATTCAAATATATTGATCAAATCAATTTACTTTTATTTAAAAAGAAAAATTCATTCGGTGAATTTAATTTAAGTCACAGCTCGTAATCCACTGAAGACATAAATCTCTTCGGCAATGCTAGCTAAGAAATTTATTTGTACTAGTATATATACATTTTTATATGAAATAAACAATTTATTTTATGTTGATAATGTTACCTTGTAGAAAAGAGTAATGTTAAGGAATTGGAGGAATCTAAAATAAATTAAAAACATTACGAAAAAATGTGTTAGTCCATTTTTTTAGGAAAAATTGGTTCTTATTTCTGAAACTTCGGGGATATTATCTGATTTTTTCAAAAATGCCGATAATTAAACTCCCAAATACAAGTATATCCCAGATACTACAAGCACCGTTCTTTAATCCGTAGGAATATGCGGTACCAGTGTGGCGTCGATCAACCCATTGTAATCATGTGGATACTACCCTGAATGATGCATGCAGAGTCGTCACAGGCTGCCTCAAACCTTACCATGTTGCATATGACTAAGCGCTACATGTGGAGTGTTGATCCACCAACGTCATACACTACAGACCGAGATTCACGCATCATCCTTAATTATTATAGGAATTTACAATGAATGGGTTGTTTTCACGGGACGACTTTCGTCTACCACCAATTTTGATGAATGGGCTATGACTGGTATTTTACGTGTTAGGGATCAAATTCACACCAACCGGTTTCTTTAGAGCTCAGAAATCGATTAAAAATTTTTAATCTCCGTTGGGGATCAAACCCACGACCTTTGGCTTGCAAAGCAAACGCTTTGACCATTGAGCTGTACCCGCCGGCTGTAATTCTGGCAATGTCTTAAATATTTCGTTGCCATTCATTGAATTGAATACTGACAAAATAATTAGTTGCCCAAAAATATTGCAGGGGTCTTCTACAGGGTTGATGATTTTGTTGTGAGTTGGTGTCAGGAGGTAGCTTAGCCGTCGGCCTAACGTACCTCCACGAACGTCATGTCGGACTGTGGTCGTCCTTGCTTGTCTGTATAGGTTTTTGAGTATGTGCCCTACAATGGCAGTCGAAATATTGGATAGAAGAAATTCGCCACACACGGATAAACCCAAAAGCCACAATATCAAAAAAAATACTATTGATGATATATATGGATATCTAAATAAAAATAAACATTAATGTTGTATTATGTAGACCAGATAAAAAAAAAATATGCATTGTACATTATCAAAAAGCCAGTGTACGTTTCCTGTTTGTTATTTGCATTATGAAAAAAAAACCTTTGAAAAGTTTGATAGAGCATAAATAATACATTTTCAATATACCACACGGCCGTGGCGTATTTTCCATTTTCACTATGGCAGCCGAGCCAACTGCGCATTCCAATGTTTCGGAGAACGAGCACATTTTATCAGAGATTTTATCACGCGAGCATTTTGTACCTGTCGCGAATATTATGCACAAAGGCTTGGCCGCTATCACAGGGAATCTAGACCCGAACCAGGGGTGCCAATAAAAATATTAAAACATTTTATTCAAAAGTATTTGTACCCACTGACACTATTTTTGACTCATTCTAATTTCTAAATAGATCTGTTTAGAAGATTGTTCTTAAGGTTGGTGGTTATCAAGAGTTTGAACTGTGTTGCAAAGATGACTGTTCTAAGCGTTATTTTAAAACATAACTATTTGTATTAAACCTCCAAAGTAATTGTTATAATAAACTCTTATCTTAGATAGATTCTGTCAATTCATACAGTCAGGGATCAAAGTCCAAAACAACAAGTATCGAGGAATTGTATGTATGTTTTAATAATATTAATATTAATAAAGAATGCTTGCGCATCGAAACTGAGCATGGACCATCTCAATAATCTGCCACTCTATGTGGATTGAAGGGATCAATGTCGAAAAAGGATCGTGCAGTGTATGACATTCAAATGAATTAATATTATTTTTAACTGCTTACTCATGTTGTGAATTAGGGTATAAAAGGGGGACTCATATTAAATAAATAAGTACCAACTCAAGTCCAGTCTTTGGACTTATCCTCAGTGCCAGAACCTTGGTATTCCAGCATCACCATTTAGCTGATGCTGTAATTTCGGGATCGCGATCTTGGTCCCGGAACAATGACTAAGGATAGGGCAAAGATAATGTTCTCCCTCAAACTGTAATTAAGTATCATGTTGATTTAAAATGGGATATGCAATTGAAGCATTTTTGAAATACATTTAAATTGTTGGCTTTAGAATCTATTTAAAATATGAAATAGATAAATACCTCCTATTTTGTTTTAAGGTGAATAATACTGAGCACTGTTTATTCACTTACTGGAATATCGTGATATTGCCTTCCAGGAAAGCTTCAACAGCTTACAATGTGTCTAAATATAATTGGAAATTGATAATGCTTTTATTGCTAGCAAAACCGTAGTATTCCACAAAATTAAAGATGGGCTATGTTTAATTCATATTAAAACAAGATTCAAAGTATTTATACATTTCTTAAATTATTTATGGAAAACATTATGAAAATTAAGAACACAAATTGATATTACATAACAGAATTGCAGAAGGCATTAAGGCTCACGTGCTTTTAAAACAAAATCAACATAACACAAACAAACATTTTAATGATTGAAAATTTAAACATAAATAAATATTTATAAATTCACACGATAAATAAAAGGAAAAATTATTTGTGAGGAAATACATAGAAATACATTGTAAAATTATAATATTTTATCTATTAAATAGTTTAAAAATGTATCTATTTATTTTTTATTCAGGTCTTAATCAAATTTATCATATAAAAATTATTTGCAGTTCTTGAAAAACGTAACCCAGAAATCTGACCTATAAAATTAAAAATTTAAAAATTTAATGGAAGGTTTATTAAACTGTAATTACACCCGTAGTACGATATATCGGGATTTTAATAAGCATAAAATTTCTCATCTTTTGGGAGAGTGTAGGATGACACCCCTGTCATGACCCGCATAGCAAATGACTATATTCGACTGCGTCATATCTCGTCATGACAATTTTGTCGCCCGGCCTCGACCGAATAGACTCTGGGAAAAATTCACATCGTCACAAATCACGGGCAGAAAAAAGGTCCAATTACCGGTGAAACACAAGCTGCAATGCTTGCTGAAATGTAGTTCATAGTTTTAGAGATTACAAAATAAACATACATGTACGAATCCTAGATAAACATTTATTGAACATTGGCGAAATTCTATTAAAAAAGTGTAAAATCACAGTTTATAGTAGTAAAAAAAATTAAGAAATGCTAGATTGGATTTTTTCACTTGATGATTTGGTGGAAATTTTGTAATAACGTACCAAGTTCAATTACAAATGTTAATATGGATTTTTTAAAATTTTATTAGAATATTATTTTATTATTTCAATATTCTAATCTACTTTTATAGATCATTTTACTATATTATAATATTATTAATAATTAAATATACATATACTATACATAAAATTCTTTTTTCAACGCGTCAATCCAAACACAAAAATAACGGCAGAAGCGGGATGCGAACCGCGGACCTTGGAAACCAACTATGCCCAGGTATTCATATATATGCGGTATGAATACCTGGGCATAGTTGGTTTCCAAGGTCTGCGGTTCGCATCCCGCTTCTGCCGTTATTTTTGTGTTTGGATTGACGCGTTGAAAAAAGAATTTTATGTATAGTATATGTATATTTAATTATTAATACAAATGTTAAATTAGAAAAATGAAATAGAATTTAAATTTTTTAAATTAAATCTTTTGTTGAGCTCGTATTTTTTTTTATAAATAATTTTGCGAACGATCAACCACATATACGACTAGATCTAAAAATACTCTCACGCTTCTCAAAGAAGCCGAAATAAAAAGACAGATTTTTTTAAATTATATTTTAAGAAATCTTTCAATTACACCATTGAAATGACGCAAAACCACAATGATCAATTTAAAAATGAAACAAATATATATTTTTTAAATTCAATCAATATTATTATTCGTTTTGCTCAAACGAGTGACTTTATTTTAAAAAAAAATTTTACTACAGAACATTACAAATTTAAAAAACATCAAATCGTTTCTGAAGTGCAATCAAAATTAATATACAAACATAGGTTCTTATGATTAAGTACTAAAAACAAAGCAATAAAAACAAGCAACAGAAGGTCCCAATGCTGATCAAACAGACGACGCCAACAAATCATTTCTCCAAAAACTCATGAAGTTCATACCTGAATTGGGCTTCCCTTACGTGAAATATATCAACATCTTAGGGCATTTGAAAATATCAAGTGATTTCATTAAGTTCCTACACACTTGCCAATTTCGAAGTGAAATGTTGATAAAGGTTGTATTTTCTACTTTTAAAAATGTGTAAAATTCCCTATCGTGACTGTCTATTTTTTTGTTTTATTTTATTGCATTTTCCGACCGTAACTTAATTTAATTTCGCGAGCAATTTATCGAATGCGTCTGCTCTTTATGGGGGCGATTGATAAAAAAAAACGTAAATAGAGAGTGTGTGGTGATACGTTTGATATATCGGAAATACAAGTGTTACTACCTGCCGGCTGACACAAAGCCCGTGGTTGACAATAATAATTTGAAATACCAATTACCTTTGGAAACGTTCTTTCTATCAACGGGCGGATCTATTATTGTTTTATTCGAACTGTATGCAGATGACGCGCCTCTGAAACTGTTAGTGTGGAAATATTTAAAATGATTTTTCAAAAAAAACGTTCTGACTGATAGAATAATAATAAAAATATACATACTTTGAATATATACTATAGCGACATCTATCGTACGATGATAACAATGATATAAATACTAGTTTCAACGCAAGTCAGTCTAGGCAGGGCAATGGCGCAGTTCGCCGAGCGGTATGAATACCTGGGCATAGTTGGTTTCCAAGGTCCGCGGTTCGCATCCCGCTTCTGCCGTTATTTTTGTGCTTGGATTGACGCGTTGAAAAAAGAATTTTATGTATAGTATATGTATATTTAAGTAATATTAATATTGTAATATAGTCAATGATCTATAAAAGTAGATTAGAATATTGAAATAATAAAATAATGTTCTAATAAAAATTAAAAAATTCATATAATAATGTCTCCTTGAGACAATATCAAGAAGGTAAAAATTATCCATCAGTAACACAGGAAAATGATTGGTTATAAAGTCCGAGTCGGAACTATAAGTAGTCGTTTCTCATCCATTCAGTCTATAGTTTGGTTCGAGACCCGAGTGGTACTTACTAAAATAAATAGACTGCCGGAAAGTAATAGTATTAAGCTTGTGAATAAATAAAGACTGATAGAATAATAATAAAAATATACATACTTTGAATATATACTACAGCGACATCTATCGTACGATGATAACAATGATATAAATACTAGTTTCAACGCAAGTCAGTCTAGGCAGGGCAATGGCGCAGTTCGCCGAGCGGTATGAATACCTGGGCATAGTTGGTTTCCAAGGTCCGCGGTTCGCATCCCGCTTCTGCCGTTATTTTTGTGCTTGGATTGACGCGTTGAAAAAAGAATTTTATGTATAGTATATGTATATTTAAGTAATATTAATATTGTAATATAGTCAATGATCTATAAAAGTAGATTAGAATATTGAAATAATAAAATAATGTTCTAATAAAAATTAAAAAATTCATATAATAATGTCTCCTTGAGACAATATCAAGAAGGTAAAAATTATCCATCAGTAACACAGGTAAATGATTGGTTATAAAGTCCGAGTCGGAACTATAAGTAGTCGTTTCTCATCCATTCAGTCTATAGTTTGGTTCGAGACCCGAGTGGTACTTACTAAAATAAATAGACTGCCGGAAAGTAATAGTATTAAGCTTGTGAATAAATAAAGACTGATAGAATAATAATAAAAATATACATACTTTGAATATATACTACAGCGACATCTATCGTACGATGATAACAATGATATAAATACTAGTTTCAACGCAAGTCAGTCTAGGCAGGGCAATGGCGCAGTTCGCCGAGCGGTATGAATACCTGGGCATAGTTGGTTTCCAAGGTCCGCGGTTCGCATCCCGCTTCTGCCGTTATTTTTGTGCTTGGATTGACGCGTTGAAAAAAGAATTTTATGTATAGTATATGTATATTTAAGTAATAGCAAAATTAATGTTTTAAAATAAATCAATTGCTTCAGGTTGTTTTGTGAAATTAAATTTGGTAGCATATGTCCATAAATATATGTTTATGCAAATTTCTTCATTGTATTTGGGTCTTTCAAAAGAATTTTAATCTGAATTTCAATACAAAGAGAAAAAATATTTATTGTCATAATCAACGTATACTATATATGTTTTTCTTTAAATATCATCGTTATCATCATTTCAGTCGTCCCTTACTGGAATTTATCTTTGTCACAAATTTTCACGATAATTTATTGTCGTATTCTTTGATTTTCCAGGACAGTGAAAACCCGGGGGAAAAAATGAATGAAATACATATCCCAACTTGGTTTTACATTTGTATTTTAACCGACCGTATTTAAAATCGCCGTGTACCCTCCGTCATCTCTTCATTCCTCACCAAATTTAACCATCATACCCCCAGTATTCTTAACAGGCATATGTATCCTTAAAAGAATATTAAAACTGTCTATACTGTATCATTTATTATAATCCTATAACCAGCGTTGGAGGAGACTAGTGTTGATCGTCAATATTAGTGAAAAATTTCATTCATTCAAAGCATTTAAAGAAAAAATTGCAAATAATAGAATAAAGATTTTATATAAATTATGATTTTATTTTATTTTACCCAAAAATGGTTTTAAAATATTCATTTTCAGTGAATCAGTTCTCCATGCACTGCAGCCATATATTAAATCAGTATTTACTCACCCGTAAAGCTAATGCTCGTGAAACGCAAAATAATAACCGTCATATTTATTATAATGGGTACGAACTACAGACATTTATGTTCCATATCCATTTCGTGCTGGAACGTCATATCCAGGGAGGTTTAAATAAACGCATATAATAATCTACAATATGCAAATCTACCAAGAGTCATAAACACGTGATATAAACCATATATGGCAGTAGTAAACTACCGCTAAATATCACTTCTGGAACTTTCGTTGAGTTACATTTCAATTAGTGCTATTCTTGTTCTATAAATGATGTTCTTGGTAACTAGATTACTGTGATTTTTTCCAAGTAAATGCTAAAAGGGGTGATATATTTATAGTTTATATGATCCTTGCCATTTTAAATAATGGCTGAATATTGCACTCGTATATGATTGTTAATATGCGCTATTCATCTGGCTTTTATTTACGAATTCGTCTGATATTTTTTTAATTTAATCTGCGTATTTTTTTAGTTCATTTTCATTCCATATATGTATATATAATCACCAAAAACTGCCACCACATAGTTTTGTCAGCTGCTGTTCATATTTTATAAGGTTTGTTTATAATTAAATTGTATCAATTAAATATTAATAAATTCGTTGATACTGTAATTTCTGTTATCACTATGCAACGCAACTAAATTAAAATTATAGAAAAATTAAAATTAATATATTCATAGGACATGAAAATGCCTATAACAATAACATAATATGACTTTATATATAATACATAACTAAAGAAAATAATTAATGAATACATTAGTTGGTTAAAAGTATGTGAACATGTAGTACGTGTATAATATGAAGTAAGCATAAGTAAAAGTAATAAGCAGATAAATATAGTTAGTATTAAAATAGTTATGTTATAATTAAGTAACAATTAAATTATCTTTTGTTTTTCATTAAATGATAAATGAAACTGTTAAAAAATTTAATTTATAAGAAAAATGATAATTAAAAAAAATATCAACGTTAGGTATCGCAAAAATCGTAATAATTTATCGTTTATTTTTCAATTACTGTTTTTTTATACTTAACTTTATAATTTTATGTAAATCAACTGTAAATATTTATAAAATAGAATGGCATGCAAAAGCAAAACAAAATCATACAAAAAAGATGTTGAACTCCATATAATATAAATCGTTTTCATCTTTCGTCAAAGCGCATATTCTCGTCGGCGAGGCAGCATATTATGAAATAGTTCACCGCCGGATGGAAGTGAAGAACACTCAAGTAAATCTTATCACACTGGTTCCAACCAGAGTCACAGAGCGTGTGTCGGGAATCGCTTAAGTGCTCGGTAAGGAATGCAATAACGACTACGCGCTGATGAGCGTGTATGCAAAATATTACATGAGAGATTTTTTCATAATGTATAATACTCGTAGTAGCGTAACAACGACTATTTTTTTAACATATCCGCTCCATATGTGGATGATGTAGACACCACAAACTGTCGTTTCACAGTTCTGTAAGCTCAGGTTGTCTTTGCTTTGTCCCAGAACACTTGTTGCACCCGGAGGTCCACATGAAAACATAGATGGTTTCAGGGAGCCTCCAGGACAAGAGCTGGCATAGACTGTGGCTACAGTACCAGAAAAATAATTGGATGTTCAATAATCAGTGATTTTAAGAAGATCGAATTATAAGCCAGTATTATAAACAGTCCCAAGGTATGGGACTGCTTATAATACTGGGTGGCTCAACCCTGCCGGAGGCGTGTAGAGCTTATATTTGATTCAATTAATTAAAAAAAAATCAGTTTGGTCGGAATTTGAAGTGACAGAGTCTGAATGACAAACTAACGCTTTAACCACTGGATTATGCTACTCGATCGAGTTATTGTTGTAGATAATCTTATTTGCATATTTAAATGGTGAATCACAAAACTTCACGTTAAGGTTAATTTTACAAACAGTAAGATCTTTTTCGGATTAAAGTATAATTTATATCAAAACAACAATAGGTTGAGGGTTATTATCGTATTACTAGTAAAAGTTTCCGTGAAGACTTGCGAGTGCATCCAGGAAAACTCAAGGAATAAGTTGAACTTATACTGCATCGTCTAATATAACCTATTAGGAGCTTGTGAAAGCTTATAAAACACTTAATTAACTTAGAGCAAAAAGTTATATGTAAATAAAAATGCATTACTGGAATGAAAGAAAGAAGCTTCTAAAATGTTTCCAAAGCGAAATAATTGGGATGGTTGTCTAACTGCCACACTGAAAATTTGAAGGTAATTTTTAATAATTCAAATTATTACATCTTATAAAACAATAATTTATCATTTAAAAAAATATATCAAATTATTTTTCATTGGCTATTACTTAACTATTTTTCTATATCAATACGTATAGGAGAATACTGACAGATGTTTATCAAAAAAATATCATATGTGAACTTTTATAACCTTTCCTCTGTATGGATGGGTAGGAGTTGTGTGTAAAGTTATGCTCCGTTTACGTCATTTCATTACAACCCACCATAGAGTAAGAATTGTTAAGAGTAAAAAAAATATCTAACGAAAATTTTAACAATTAGAATATAACCATAAAATTACAAAGAAGGGATCAGTCGAAACAAACTGTTTTTTGTACATCTCTGTGAATTATTATCTATCATTTATTCTCATAAATATTTGCTGCCTAGCTGCAGCAATTAGATTTCATAAGGTGATTGAATGATTAAATGACGTTCATTGTTTTGGTCTTACATCCAAGTACAATTGATGGCAAACGTGTTTTCGATATTTCAAAAATATATGATCTCTGGCAGAATTATAAAAGTGATCTCTCTTTCTTTACCCTCGCCATTTCCCATCATCTAGGGTCAGCTCTCCTTGTGCTCATTCACTATGTCTGCCTGTCCTGCGCTGCATTCTCGGTCAAGTGAGTTTTCAGACCCTTGTCTACAGTTGCAGTCCAGGTTGCCTGCAAGACTCCAGGTCTTCTTCTCAGCGTGGTTATGTTAAGGGCTTTCTTTACCATGTGATCCTCATCTCTCCGTGTCACATTCCCATACAATCTAAGATGGTTTTCCCTTATCTTTTAAGGTATGGGGGCCACCCGAAATAAACCCCGAATATGCTCATTTTGAACTCTGTCTACTTTAGTCACACCGCCCACCCCCCTCAGCATTTTCATTTATGCCACATTAATCAAATGAATAAAAATGATATAATAAATTTAATAAATTCATTTCTAATTTGTGAAAATAAATCTCGTAATCTTTCGTGTAGGTGGTGGACGCTTTACTTCAAATCAAAACGCCTCACGAAGTTGTGACAGCATTTCTCACGAAACGATGATTATACGACTTTTGAATTGATTCTGTGAAAACGTATGGTACTGAAGACTGTCTTCACCGATACTCTTAATGATTGAGTGTTACACGTTTCCCGGTATCTCAACTGAGTACATCTCAGTCGAGAAGATCCAAAGCACCGGTGGTAACAAGCAGCAGTAGCCTCGCGTGACAAGTCTAATAGATTAATTTGCGAATGATATTACCAGCGGCGCTGTGGGATTCTGAGAGCTGCATCCTCGCAATAAAACGTTAATATCCTTTCTGCAGACTGCACCTGCCGCAGAATGAAACAATGTAACGAAAGATTGCAAATTTTACTGACTCCCGAGCAAATGAAAGATTACTGATATACGTCAATGTATGATTCATCTTGTAACCAGTGCAATAATTTTATATTAGCTTGTATTTGCTACGTAAAAGCAAAAAGTGCTTTTTTAGCAGAAATTATATTTTAAGCTACATTAAATGATGCCAGGAGGAAATGTAATACGAACATATTTAAATTTAATTTCACGCTACGTTGGTCGAAAAAATACAACAATATCTTGATATATATAAAGCACTTAACACTAAGCCGGATATATAGTATACTCGTTTATATATAATAATCATCAAACCTTATGCTGAACTGTTGTTATTTTTCCAATTAAAAAATAAACTTAAGGGTCCGCCATCTAACGTTTCTTTTTCAACAAGTGCTTATTCCGTGAATGGTAACACTTAACTCATGTCTGATTTGACAGATAATTAGTTTTATCCTTCCGCTAAACGAATATGGTTGTGTATACGCTTGAACCACGCTGGGAAATATTGGGACATTACTTTGAAAATCATGGTAATGTTGCAGAATGTGTGCAAAAATTACGTAGGGATTTTGGAAGAAAATAATCACCGTCAGCTCCGTATGTTCGCTATCTTGTGAAAAAAGTTAAAGAAACTGGCATCCTCATCGATAAACCAAAGCGTGAAAAGCCAAAAACAGTGCGTACACCCGAGAATATTGCTGCTGTGGCATAAAGTGTGCGTGAAGCGCCATCAACATCAATTCACCGTTATCGGGCCATGTTGAACGAATTTTTGTTCACAAAAATTGAAGAGGATATTGGCAATATTTGGTTTCAACAGGACGGTGCTACGTGCCACACAGCCGAAGCTACACTCGATGTGACTCAAAAAAAAAAGTTATTTGGTGGACCCTATAGTTTTCTTTCATTGATAAAATAAAAATTAAAGGTTCACAAAAAACATCATTGCATTAAAATAACACAGTAGTACATAGATTTGAACTACTTTAAACTTAACACATACCTTTCCTATTGCCACCTTACTTAGTTTATTATTGGTCTTATTGTTTCCATCAATACGTTTTGAATAATTAAAAAAATGGTAATTTGAATTAAAAATGGGTGGGGTAAGTTTAAAAAAGGTAATATTAATTTTCTTACATAGACTCCGCCCATAACTCCCACTCTTAAACTCTACTCATGTTCCTACTCTCTAGTTAAAGTCTTTCTAAGTATATAAAGTAATTATCTATATATACGTGAGTACGTTTATGCACGTTAGAACAAATATTTCATAGATCGCGAAAGTGTAGTCTCCCATTAAATGAAACAGTGCAAGATGTGATATATATATTAAAACAATGAATGAAATTTTTATTTTTTTAAAAGGTAAGAAGCATAAAATCTATTAAAATATAATAATAATTTTATGTTGCCAAGTTACTGTGTTTCAGCCAGAGCAGTCTTAATATGATGGTGCATTAGCATGTCTGCTGCAGGACTTGCAATGGTGCAGCGTGACGATGTACCGCCTTCTCATCATATTAATTGTGTGGTAATTTTCAGTCCACAGGGAGTAAAGGCATCGCTTACTGTGACAATTCGTTTCAACTCGGAGCGAGTGTCGAGCAATTTATTATAATGTAATATTTTCATCATCTCTTGAAACACAGTAGTTGCCCTGGCTCACGTTTCACTGACCCATGTTCGTGAAATTCACATGTTTCTTATCAAATGTGTTTCTGAAAAGATTATTTCGGTTTTTAAATAATCAATTATAATTTATTTATAAAGAAAATAGGATAATAGTATTATTTTTTCAATGTTTTAAGCATTCACTTTGAGATCAATTAAAAATAATAAATATTTATTTATTAACCTTGTTTTTACACGGATCAAGTAAGATATGGCCTTTGTCTAGAAGACTGCAGTTTCGACTTACATTCTTCAATCCATCACTATCAAAAGACAACTGAGCTGCATTATTCAATTTCGATTTTTAATTTAAATTTATATATTTATTCCTTTCGGAAACATTAAATTTTTTATTTAATACATAGGTAAGTTTTAGAATGCTCTTCAAGCGTGTGTGTTACCTCCTTTCTAAAATCTGTATTTTTTCAAGAAACAGATAAAAATTCATTAGCAATCTCCCCAACCCACACACAAACGCGAACACAACACACGCTTACCGCATACTTCATGATGAACGTCATGGAGTACACAGATCACGACCAGTTATGTTCTTATTCATGCGATTACATAAAAAAGTTTTTAAAAACTATACCAACTAATAGTTTTTGTAAGAAATCTAAAAGTCTACGTAAATTTCATATCAATGGCTAAATAGCCAATTGGTAAATGCCAATAAATAAAATATATAAAATATAAAAGGAACATATATTGAAATTCACGATGCCTGTGATAAATCCGCAAACAAATTAAAATCCTGAAAGTTCACTTCAGAAAAATTACACCGAATCATTTAAGAGGGCTGAGTTTTTTTTTTATTAAAAATTCCCAAAACAAACGCATAGTTGAACCCCGCAGGGATGTAATTCAAGCTCCGGGCTTAGATTGATTGTGACTGAAACAAACGGGAGGCTGTACCTCACGCACAACGCCCGGGGCCATCTGTTAGCATCAACTACGTGTTCCAATGCTCGAGCGTTGAGATTCGCTGAAAAACGGTTGAAAAACGGCTGAAAAAGTGACTGCTGTAAAAAAAAGATTGTTGGGTTTTTAGGCTTGCTGAAGCGCTTTTTCTTTTAAGGTACAATACGATCATTGTAACTGTGTCCGCTTTTGCTGCATAGAATTTATGTAGAAAAGGTAAATACACATTTTTAATTGTTGTTTTTATTTAACAAAAATATGTATTTGGATTTAATTTTTTAAAGCAACATAAAAACAATATTTTGCAATGTTTTATTTATTTGACATAACAGATTTCCTAAATAATAGTACAAAGTACAGTTCTAACATTAAGAAATTACTTAACACATAACTCGAAGAATATTAAAAATGTACAAACATAAGATAAATTAACAGATAATATTCTCGTAAAAAGAATAGAAACGGGCATGAAAAAGAAGATAAAAGTAAAACTAAATAGTAACAATATAATACAGGAAATGACAATCATGAAGAGTAAATAATAAGAAGTTAATTTTCAGTAGATAACATAAAGAATACTAAATATCATTCATTATTTTGATAAAAAATTGGTGGTAGACGAAAGTCGTTACTTGAAGACCACCCATTTAAAGTAAATTACTGTAATAATAAGAATCATTCGTGAATGTTGGGCTGTATGATTATGACGTTGGAGGACCAACACTCTACATGCAGCTTTTATAAATATGTAAAATGGTAAGTGTCATAGAATCCACAGAAAAAAAAAACATCAGAATCTCTATCATAATCTGTCGGGATTCTCCTGTATATGTTTACATAAAAATAATAAATCAATTAAAAAAATTAAAATGAAAAGTTAATGCACGTGTAAGCATAAATAAAAAACAATAAAGTACAACAATTACAAAAATGATACATAAGTACGGAATAGAAAAGACAACATACTTGTATAACAAAATATAGAAAATGACACACACGGGAAAATCGTTTTTTGAACGAGCCTCAAAACAAATTCTTGTTAGTTGAATTAAATGATTATTTACTTTTTTGTATGGCATCTAACATGGAATTATGTCAGCCATTGCGGAATACAATTTATGTAGACAAGGTAAAAATATTTTATCAACTTTTAATTACTGTTACTCTTTGAAAAGAATAAATAAATGCATGTGAATTGTATTTTCGGGAATCAAATTCAGAAGATTCAGGATTAACAATTCAGTAAACAACAAAACGTATACGTGATGCGAAGAAAAGTTATGTTCAATAATGCAATAAAGGTTCACATAAATGTTTGGAAGAGTTTCTGCATTCACCATCCGTCATTTGTATGCATAAATATGACACACAAAAATCAATTTACAATAAAAAATATTTATTTATTTACCTTGTTTTTACATAGATCGGTACCACGTTGGGTATGGCCTTTCGCCTAACTCGTAGCCTTCCTCAATCCACACTGTCAAAAGAAAACTGAGCTGTATGATACTTTCGTAAGTAGTTAAAGCCATTTATGTAGGAGAGGGGGTAGGTCAATCATCCGTCCATATTCATAATCGTTTGACAATTTCCATCATATTTCGTTGATCACGAGTTCATTTAGAAGTCATTTTTTGACATAACTTTTAAATGTTCAGCACATTTTTTTGTAGACTAGTACACTTAATGGTCCTTTTTTATTATTTTTCGACATTTTTCACTTTTTGTCATATCACATCGATTTACATTGACTTTTCATCATTTTACATGGATTCGAATCAAATTTTTCTAGTTATCTCTTTTCCTTATTATTTACAGAAAGGTATGGTTTGGTACATAATATTTCATTCTAATTCACGTTTTTCGTCAAATTTTACATTTTGTCTTAGTTTTTCGTCATTCTTAATTATTTTTACCGATTTTTCACCATTTAAAATTTATTTTTATCATTTTTTATTGGTTTCCATAAATACATCGATTATGTTTCCTCCAAGAAATTTGAAACAATTTAATTAATAATTTGACAGATAGCGATGATTAAAAATTGGGTAATAGTTGTAACCAGCCGGCACAGACAGTCGTCTGAAGCGGCCAGCAGGGAGGCTTATTTTTTTCCATGAAAATTTTTCGTCTCGACAAATTCGAGTGATCCCCCTTGACTGGCAGCTCTTAATCGAAAAAACTTCGTCTTAAACGTTTCGGGGGACGAACCCTTCCGCGCGTCAACTTAAGGCGCGATAAATTTCCCGGTCCCGTTTTCTATTTTTTACTTTTTTCTGTACCGGGGCCCCACTCCGTATTTGCCGGCATGGAGCGTTTTGAATTTGTACTCGGACATCGAATAAATTACGCATTTCTACAAGAAAACACAATTTTTAAGCACGCCCCATTGACATTTAATAGACATCCTTTTTAAGCGGTTAAGAGAAGATATACATTTAATACGTATATTTAAATAGAAAAGTAGAGAATGACATCCTCCTCTCTAAGTTAGTTATTTTATTGCATGGTGGTAGGATGAGGGGCAGATTAACAACACAAATACTTTTTCTGAAGCACATTGACATATACATATTTCGATAACCTTATAAACTTCCGGCCCTAGCGGAATAACATGCCGGGCCGGCCATAATACGGCGCCGTGATCGGTGACACCCAGCGCCGCAAGTGACAATCTATATAACTAGTCCTTCTAACGGCATTACAAAATGACAACACATGCATGTCCGATGAGCGAACGAAAATAAGAAACGAATGATTGTATATTGAGGTTTTTGGAGGCTGGACGCTGCATGCGGGAAACGTGTGTTGTGTTCGTGTTTGTGTGTGGGTTGGGGAAATTGCAAGTGTATATTTATCCTGTTTCTTGAAGAGATCCAGATTGTAGGAATGAGGAAACACAGACGCTGGAAGAGCATTCCATAGCTTCCCGGGGCATTAAGGAAGGAACTTTGGAAGCTGCCAGTTCTTGGTCGACATATATTAACCGTGTATGGATGTTCGGCAAGTGTAAGACGAGTTTGTCGGCTGTGGGTGGGTGCAGGAGGAATTAGTTCTTTAAGTTCCGAAGAGCAGCGACCGTGGTAATAACGGTAGAAAAGACTAAGAGAACCAACCTTACGTCTGTGTTCCATTGATTGTAGATTAGACGTAAGGGTGTCATTGTTTATCAAACGAATTGCTCTTCTTTGAACTGAGTCAATTAAGTTTAGAAGGTATTTTGGGGATCCAATCCAAAGGTGACTGCCGTATTCAAGGATAGGTCGGATTTGTCCTTTATATAGAAAAAGAAGTTGTTTATCGTTGAAATACCGACGTGATCTATATAATACACCTAGTTTTTTGGAAGCGAGACCGGCTTAACACTTAATTGACTCGTAATATTTGACATTATTCGATATTGATAATCCAAGCATGTTGTTGGAGCTTGCTTTCGGAAGAGAACAACCGTTGAAAGATACAGGATCCATAGCAGTCTTCTTGGTGGAGAAAGTACATGATTGGGTTTTTGAAATGTTGAAACTGACGAGGTTGAGGTCGCCCCATCGTGAAACCCTTTCAAGAGACATGTTCATCTTCACCACCAGAGATTCCCTAGCAGCAGATAGTTCCGAATGTTTCGGAGGTTTATGGAAGGTTATACTCTCATGGACAGTGCTGTCGTCGGCATAGCAGTGAATGTTTGCGCATTGAAGCAAATCATTCACATGCAGAAGGAAAAGAGTGGGCGACAGCACAGAGCCCTGTGGAACTCCTGAGTTGATTTTATGGCAGGAAGAAGAAAAGCCATCTACGACAGTGATGATGCTTCGATCACTCAAGAAGTTTTCAATCCAGGAGCACAGGGAGGGAGTTAGTCCATAAGACGGTAATTTATTCACCAGACCGCGATGCCAGACTCTATCGAACGCCTTGGAGATATCCAGGGCAACAGCTTGCGTTTCGAGTATGTATATCGACAGCACTGTTGTATTTTATTTTTAATTGAATTATACAAACATATTCAAACTCAACTCTGCTTCTGAGTTGAGTTTGAGTATATAGTTATACAAAATCTATTCCATATGAAAATTACTACAATAAGTCCATAAGGTAATTTATGTATAATATCTACGATTGATTGTTAAACGTTGTAGACTAATTTAACTTCTCATTTTGAACCATGTGACATTTCTAGACTTCAATTCAGTAAAGCTTGTTTTGAAACGCTAAATTTAATCATGAAATGAAACTAAAATATAATAATCTAACAGGTATTTTTCGACCAAACAGTTATTATTGTATATTCAAATCATATTTTTTTTGAGTTTTGTCGGTTCGGTAATGTCAAAAGTTTTTAAAGTAAGTATTCGAGTTATAAATTTGTATTCCTCTGTATAAAATTTTATTTTTAAAACTTCTATAGTTAACGAATTAGTTATTAACTCTTATATTTTATAATAATCTGCTTCCTTTGAATGATATATTTGTAGATGAAAAATCTTATAAATAAATTACTTCCATATTGCTCATACATATTATAAATAAATTACTTCCATATCAGTTTCTTATGTTTTAAATATATTTATTTAATCTTTATGCGACATATTAATAAGTAAATGTCTCACTAGAGAAATCCTGAATTTGAATACGCGATTCAAGATTAATATCGACGAGCAAGAGACGGAACACCAGCGATCCTCCCGGGACCAGTAAACCGCTAGGTGTCTGGTCCTCATCCTGGAAACTCTGATGTAGCATCAGACCATCAGCCGGAGATAGCGAGGATCTTAGGAACGTTATTTTTCACGGCCTACAAGTGCGGAAAACGAGGCAAATACACTGTCAGCGAATTCTTTCGTTTTTGACAATACTCAGTTGATGCCATCGGATTTCGTGAATTGCATGCTACGAGTATATGGCAGTGTTTTTAATGTTCGGCGCACTAGTTTACTGACAAATGGTTAGCGCACTTAAATAAAAAAAATCTACATTTAGAGCTTATAACCACCACAAAGTATCACTGTACTGTACTTAGAAAACAGTTCCCAGGGGACGTTTTTAAATACATTTTTGAAAAAACATGCGTGGTTATTTGTTAATCATTATTTTACCTGTTTAGTCTGACGCACCCGATATATGTATAACTTGGTCTCAAGAAGTGTTTCAAATCAACCAAAGACACGTGGTTACCAACAGGTGGTGATCCATTCAACTTTTTGTCCGCAAACATTACACTTTTTTGTGCAATGAAAACTATCAAAAAATTGATTATCTAATACATACTTCTTTTACACCTGTCAATATGTTTTGGCTAAAAACTAACACTCCTAGGATGACGAAATACCTCTTTTCTTTCATTTCAAGGCCAACAGTTTTTAACATGTATTGATCCATTAACTTGATTAATTGTCAGATAAGATAACTCTGATAAAAAAATGATAACCAACATTTTATGAGCAAGATACTATTTTTACCATCATAACTATTGAAATGTGCCTACGGTTTTTGAGAAAAGTCAAAACCAGTTTTTCAACATGATCTATATTAAAACAACGGACAATAGAATGATATATTTTTGAATCAAAATAAATCTCAAAATATATATGATAAATATAAAAAATATTATATTACTTTGTTTTCAATAAAAAAAAATTAAAAACATTAGATTTGGTAAAAGAAATTTGTACAAAAAAAAATTAAAAGGAAAACTAGCGAATGGGAAAATGTTTAATAGGGAAACAGATTAAATGTTTTGGGACAACATGACAACAGAACTGACCAAAGATATCAGTAAGTTATCCGAAAACACTGCCAGAGTAAGTTTGGCTAAGCGTCGAATTATTTGGTGTCGGTGACGTAATGTATGTGCAGAGCTGGGGAACAGAATAAAGCCTCTTTGGTCCTGCGGGAGATGCTGGAGTTTATGCCGAGATAAAAATGTAGAAGAAATTGCATGTGAGGCATAACCAGTAAGACTCAATCTCGGAAAAGGGATACACTTATTATGATAAGATAAGAAAGCCTTATTTTTTGACATAATTTAGTCAATAGAAAAGCGATAAAGCCTTACGTACAGAATAATGCAAAATAAAACCCTAAGAAACGCTAAGAACGTAAGTTTAAAATTCTGCAACTTTAAGAAAACCGTATAGTTTTAAATTTAACTGTTTTTATTTCTAATCATAACCATTTATCTGTTGATACATGAATTAAATATGAATCGTTTTTAATTTTTTAATGCGTATTTTTATAAAAAAGTAAGGTTAAAAACTCTCTAACAAATTAAATTATTATAAATGGAATAGAATTAATTGAAATATCATCAATTACATAGTTTAAACCAGGAGTCGTCCACCTTTTTATGCCTAGCGCCCACTTTTGCCTAGTTTTCATAGTAAAATATCCCTACCGCCCACCAACCTCGCTATATTTCAATTCAGAATATGGGTGGAAAAAATTCTAGAAGGAATGTATTGTGTATAAAATCGCCCACCACGGAAGCCCGTATCGCCCACTAGTGGGCGGTACAGACCAGGTTGACGACACGTGGCTTAAACCATTAATATGATTGTAAATTTAAATTGATTTAATCAAATCTAAGCTCTGTACATACCCCGGGTAGGGTAGAGCCACCTCTTAAGAACAAAAACTTTCCAGGCCTCAGGAGCGTCGAGCTCATCATCGGATACCCTTAAAAGAAACCTCTGATTATTGTACAACCAAATATTTCTCTGGTATTAGATCGTAAATAAATTTGGAAAGTGATTTTCTAACTCGCTTAGGACATTGTCTCAATCTTTTAGTCACATCTTCAAATAGCGTAAAAGTCTAACATTGTCTTGCGTGGATGGCGATACTGTTGTGCCGTAAAACGGGAGAGTGTCAGTACACCCGGGGGAAGAGACCTCTGACAGAAAAATCCACTGGAAAAAGTACAGCCACTATGTATTTTGGTTAACGTTTCCCAAGACATCGCTGCAAAGAAGCGCCTTCAATGATTCGCCTTCAATATCTCGTTTAATAAAATAACTGTTAAAGAGACCCGATATATTTGGGTATGTGTATCACCCAAATAAAGTAAAAATTGAATAGGTTAATAACTTCGATGGGTTAACGCTTGTTGATAACAATGTATCGTTGGTTGACTTGAACTGCTCTTAAGGACGAAATGGTCCAGGGCTTCGGAGCGAGGGGGTAATCAACATCTTTAAGAAAATCCGAATTATAAATCACCCAAGAAATTCCTCGGATACTACAACAGCAGTCTGTTCAAGTTTTTGGGCTTCTGCTTTTCCAAATAGTATTGTGTTGCCATTCTGAGATGAGTTTACTTTCATGACCGTAATAATAAAAGTGAAGAATTAATTCAAAATAGTTGTTTAATTTACTCGTACCTCATCGTTTAACTGGTATTTTTATGATTATTTGAAGGAAAAAGTCATTGAAATAAGTCTTCGAGTCTTTAATCGAGCAGCGTCTGCAATAACATTACGTTTCCGTGATATATATTATTACGTAATTTACTAGAGAACTTATTTTTCGCGTAATATCTTCATGACAAATGATGTTTTCTCTCCCATAAAGATAATTCCTGAAAAACTGAAATGACGTCGCTTTATTTTTTTTTTCTTTGTAATAAAAACAAGTCGTTACAAGGTGAACTGACTGGCATGAAATATGAATTTCAGGAATTTTCGCATGTAGTGTGCGTGAAAAAAAAAATCGCCAGCATGTGATACATCCGACACACATGTGACGGATCAAAACGGGATTTATAACATGCAAACAAAAAACGTGGAAAATTAAATGTGTTTTTGAATTTATTACTTTTTATATTATATTCATTGTTCTGCAGATTTTTTTGGGTGAGACATTTAAGTACTTAACTTACACCCTAGCGGTCGGAATTCGAATTACATTTTTTTTTAAATCATAAAATTTATTATAGAGTCATTTAATGCTTGAAAAGTTGTCAATTTATAAGGCAGCAAAGCACAAATAGAAGCTTGTGATAACTGGGAGCACTGTGGGTCTACGAGGTCTGTTATAGTGATAGTAGGCAAGTATTCCGAGGCATGGATATGTTATTAAAGAAGAAGCTGAATAATCTGTTCACACAGAGTTGATAAAATGTGTAAATTTTGTAAGGATACCAAGAAACTTGCTTGACATTTGTAAGTATGTGTGCAGGAGTTATCAATTAAGAATGTTTGTAATAGCAGTATTAATGATAGTAGCAATGAAATATTCTTATTAAATTGCCTGAACGATTGTGATCCATATTTTGGAAATCAGAGGTTAGGGTGCCATTTTATCACACTCATCAGACTCATAGCTTTTCTTTGAATTAAATATATTGAATTTTAGAGAGGGATATTAATAAACTATTTCATTGTATTCATTCCTATTATAAAAAGTTTTTTATTGAAATATATAGAAACGTCAATTCAAGCCAAAACTGTATATTGAACTGACGATGAATTGCCAAGCGTATGCTAAAAAGGAACGTATCGGAAAAATCTATATCGTTTAAAACAGAAGGTAGAGACCTAGATCGCTTTACATTAATTTTAGAATTCAAACTATAGATGCCTCGAACACTCCGTGTGAAGCTGATTCAATTGATTGAATGGCATTGGTTTCACTTAAAGGCCAAAATATTTTGCTGATATTATTAAATAATCGTGTTTTTTAAGCTCTCCGTTGGTGTTCTTTTCATGCGATGGCCTTTTGCTAAATATTTAGCAAGATGTCTTTTGTGAATACAAAATGAACATGTCATGTTTTGTAGTCAACAACAGAAGGAGTATAATAATGTAGGTTTTGGTAAAATGATATCACACCGATAAGGGTTCGTGACCGTGTTTTATGTACACAGAGCATATGTATCTTTGGCGTTATATAATTTATGTAGTCTGCCGTTACAGCCATTTAGAGCGAAACCGTTTTTGGGCCATCTCTTAATCTCTGGACCCAACTCATTTAATATATGTTTCAGAGAAACATAATTCAATGGATACATTACACGAAACTAGAGTTATGTTGTGTTTTCTGTATACAATCCTTGTATCCACTCTTGATTAAGTAATTAAATCGTATGTTCTTTTATTACTGTAATGAAACATATATGAACGCTATATAATACACAGTTAGTTGACACATACATTGACTAATACAGACCTAAAAATATTTTTTTTTAACATTCTAATAAAATCCAAATATAACATTTAATTCGTAGTAATTGACACCCTTAAATTTTCCTTTTCATAAACATTGATATATTTTTTTAATTAGTTCATAGATATCTAAATAAATGCATTCTTGAAATTAACTCTTGAGATTTCATCATCAATTCAACATTTAAGCTAGGATACTTTGAATTAAATAAAATCTCTTAGTATTATGAAGATGTGTAAATTTCAAACTAGTCTTCAACAAACATTTTTTCGCAAGATAAGTAACTACATAGTTATATATATATATTATAAGTGCTTGTGTAAAATTATGAAAATGTAAAGAATATTTATGTTATTAGTAAATCGGTCGTGTAAAATAAAAGATATTATATATTTTCTCTTTCGGTAACGAAAACCAAGTAGATAAACAAATAAATAATAGTAAAAACATATTTTTTTCGTCTGAAATGATAGTATATTTATGACTTTTGGCGAGATATGAAACACGCAGTAAAACACTCTCCTGGGATTGATTTTATCTGTAGAGGAATTAGAAAAACTTGTCGGCCATAAACTAGCAAGACAAAGTCGAATAAACATATGCACAGTGCCGAATTGAAACCTCCTGAAAATATATATATATAACGCGAGCTGATTCAGATAACTGCACTGATGACCAGACGTACTCGTAATACGTCTTGAATAATGATTTATTAAGCTCATATATGTTTAAAAGCTATGAAAGATTTTTTTAATAGATCGTAAATTGTTATTTATATTTAGTAATCAAGCAAAGTTGTCCACTTAAAGTATAGGTCAAACTAGGCTGCTTAAAAAACGCAAGACATATTTTTTAAACTTGCAAAATTCAACAAATAAACAGTTTTTTGATCAACCGTTCTTGGTAGATGTAAGAGTCAAAGACAAACCGTAGCCGAAACGTGTCATTAGAAAATAAAATTGTGTTTTAATTTTCTTCGATGAACTTTTCACGAAAATCCTGGTTGAGTCACTTACAGTTATACTAGACCGATGATTATTTATCACAAAAGCTCAAAACATAAATTCCAATATAACCATCTGGCTTCTTCATTGTTCTTCAGTTAAATATGAATGTAAAGCGGAAGTAAAAAAGCTTACATAAAAAGAAGAAAATAATATTGATTTCAATAAATATATGCTTCCTACTTAACTCACAAAATGTAAGTTCACAATAGAGCAGTTTACACTTCAATTTGTACAGCGTAAATCAAAACAGTTCAACATAAAGTTTTGATAATAAAATGTTAATTATTTTGTTTAATTTCTGCAATAATATGATGTGGATGAGGGTAAGCATACCGTTGACCCATTGAATCGTGTAACGAAAAGGTAACTTTGTTGAATGGTTTTAGTTTTGATTGGGCTACTTAGTTTGAAAGGGTGCCGGTTCGGTCCTGTATTTACGCGTCACGTAGTGAGCTGTGATATTGAAAGGGCTTCGTGGGTTGATTGAATTTGTCGTTGCGAGATACCGCGGCTCGTAATGTACTACGGTCAGATAGCGTAGGTGAAATTTCACGAGTCATCTTATTTTGCACATAAAAGGAAAGCTCGCCAGTAACAAAAACAATCAGCGTAGAGTTTTTCTGCAATAAGCGAATTATTATATTACAATGTATTGTAAAGTAAAAGTTTTGCTTAGGGTTTTTCTTGCATCTTCGAGTATAATTTTCCCAACAATAATTAGGACAACGATATTGCGGTTCTTGTAAGATTATTAAAGTTAATCAACATTAGGGACAGACTTTGGATGGAAAATTTGCTTGAGTTACCGCCTTTTGCTAACCGCGTGTCACTGGTCGGGTTGCGCCGTTCCTTAATACCATATGGTTGAGGCCTTGAGAGCGTCCGGAAAAAAATTCGATCTTAAAATAATATATTACCTAAATATGCCTAGGATACTTAAGCAGCCGTATCTTTAAATACTCGGGCTTCTACCTTGAAGGTCATCGGGAATATATGTTCCCAGGTATGTGTAAATATGTCATTGATTGAGGAGTCGGCAGTGGCAGGTGACAAAACTAAGTAGAGGAAATTGTGGTGACCATCTGTTTTAGATATGGAACTACTACGGGAAGAAGAATGTTCTCAAATGTTCTCTCAGACGCGTCTATGAATTTTCGACGGGAAAATAGTTAATGTAGTCTTAAAAATTCATGTCATAGTATAATAATCAAAATTGAAGGCTCGTGAACTCTGCATCACAGTGGGTAATTTAAGAAAGAAATTGTTGTCGTTTTTGACAAAGCGTGGATTCCAAACAATAGTTATATTTATAATCGTATTGGAAACAGCATGGTCAGATCCTGTCTACCCAGAAGTGGGCGACGTCAATGGCATTACTCCCGGCCATCATAAGGTCTTCCTGGGTGCAGCTACTCGGACACAGCGCACACTCCAGAAGGTATGACAGGGTCTGCTCCACGCCGCAATCACATTCAGTCGGTTCGCTGTACAACTGCCAGGATTTCATTTGTGTCCTCTTCTTGCATACTCTGGTTCGAAGTCTGTTAAGCGATCTCCATATATTCCACCCCCGGTCGTGTCCAGGGGCTTGGTCCTCTTTCGGGACAATCAAAGTATTACCTCAGTTGCGCTTCTCCACGTGCTAAGCGGCAGGGTGGCCTCAGGTATCACCAGTTCCGTTGTCGACTGTAGGAAACTTCTTCTTGATTTGAGCCATGTGGTTATCTTTTGGTACCCAAACATAGGGTGAAGTGTGTCGTGGGTTGCTTTGGCAAGCTCCTTCTTGGTGGTGACCTCGCCGTATGTGTGGTGGGGCGATGGCCGAGAGTTGATATAGCTTTTTTATAGTTAATCGACGATGACAAAACTCTATTTTATGTGCATATATATACAATCTTTATATGTGGAACTTTAAGTTAGAAGTGTTGTCTTGTAAAATAAAAATACTATTTTAATAATTCTGATTAATTGCTAACTTCTTAACGTAAAATTATTTGAGAGTATGAGTTTAATTCACTGCGAGTGTTCTTTTCTCGCACACACACCTTAAACTGGTTTATTAAAATAAAACATCGAGTAATGACTTTTGTTCCGGGGAAGTAAAAAAAAACAAAATTTAATCCACTTCACGACGCCGTCCCCACTTAGCGTATTAAAAGACTCCTTTAATTTTATTTACTCTTCTTTGTTTTGCAAACAGATGATGGGGAATTTCCCCAAAACAAATATTATATTGTCGACCGTTACGAAAGAACATAGCAAAGTGTTTACTTTTTAAAATTAAAATCAAATCTCAAATTAACCTGTTCGCATCGGTACCCGACATATGCCGTGAAAGATTCCTCTACCCTTGACATCGGCTGGCGTGATAAATCGTTTTGCTTCTTTCTTAGAATAGTTTTTTATACATCATCTGATAGCTCAAGGATAGAAGAACCAATTTGAAATATGAAAATAGACCAGATAAGTACATTTATGCTTCAAATACTAGTTTTATAATTGACAGTATAATTTGTATTCCACCGAGCCGTAATAAAAGGGTTAAATTAATTATTTGATAACAAAATGCTATAAATATTTGTACAATGTATTTAATATTGACTAACGACCAGTGTTCTTAGACCCGTATTCAATTGATCATTAGATTTAAGAAATATTTAATGCTACTTTTACTTGAATGGCGATTGGTTAGGTTTAATACGCCGCGTGTAATTGGATGTGTTTAGCCAATCATTTGGACCAAATGGTCAAGTCCACAGGAATGTTGGATTAGATATCCGATCTTTAAAGTTAAGGGTTATTTAAAATATTAATATTGATCAGACGTAAATAAAAAAAATCATTTAACTTCTCATATAAAGTTTTCTATATATAGAGCAAAAATAAAGAAATTCGACAAGCATTAAGTGCTTTTCTAACATTTGATTGAAAACTCTTTCAATTTGAATTCAATATCTCGACTCGTAATATTGTTTTTAGTTCTTAACTAAATTTACTAATGGTACATAAACTACTTTATTCTGTATATTTCCTGTGATTCTAGAAAAAAATAATTCGTCAATTACATTTAAATACAAATTTAAAGCGTCATATTTAAAGAATTAAGACAATGTTTTATTGTAATTTTATTACATAAATATTACTTTCTACTAAATTCCTATAAATATTTTTTATAATGATCATTGATTTTACAATGAAGAAATAAACCATCTCATGATCCGATAACGAGATGGTATGTAGAAGTCGGCGTTCAGAAGCCATTTTAAGATAGAAATTGATGTAGGCTTAGATTCGTCGAATATTTTCACTGACATGTTTTTATGTTATTAGATGCCTGTAGAATATTCATGGATGCGGAAGGCGGAGGATCGAAGAGGATGGAGACTCATGCGGGAGGCCTACGTTCAACAGTGGACGGACACAGGCTGATGATGATGAATATTCATAAATTTATTCAAGAATTTAACAGAGAAAGAGAGCTCCGTAGCGTATCAGAAAAAGCGGAATTTGAAAAAAAAGTCCAATAGGAGATGAGATCATGAGTTATGAGAACACCAATAAAGTTCCCGGTGACATATTTTAATTTAGAATGTTCTAGAATCTAAAGCATATAAAAATATATTGTAACAGAATATTTTCTTTAACTTTCTTGAATTTTCTGTAAGGTTTTAAGCTTATAATACACAAATACGAATTTTTCACTTGGTCAGCCAGACATCTGTTTAGTTAGTAAATACATAATAGTTTAGTTAGTAAATACATAATAGTTTCAAGAAAAGGTCTTCATTAGGGAGTGACTTGATCTGAAAAAAAATTATTAACTTAAAAAATAGAACGACATGTTGTTAAGGATAAAAATATTTATTTAATAACAAATAAAACACAATTATATTGGATAAGGAAATATAGTTTTTCTTTGTGTTGCCTCGATCAAAAATGTACATAATATATTACAGTACAAAATGGAAAGTAAAATTGAAAATCGTAACGCGCTAAAATAAATATATATTAAAATAATAATTAAAGAAGTTAAAAGGTAAGGTTTAATACAACTAATTTATAAAAAAAATATTTATGATTTTTTTAAAACTCCAATAAATGCATTTGATATAGTTTTGATGATGGTATTGAAATAAAATATATTTCTCTAACAATAAAAATGTATGGGAGGGCCAGAATGCTCCACATTATGTGAAATGGAAGGAATATATCGATCAGTTAAAGGATATGCTGTTTAAAAAAATATTAAATACTTATTATAAATATTTATTTATGTACCTAGTTTTTACATGGATCAAGAAAGATAAGTTCTTTATTAGGAGACTGCAGTTTCGACTAACTCGTAGCCTTTCTCAGTTATCTCTTAACAAGTAATGGATTGAGAAAGGCTACGAAATAGTCGAAACTGCAGTCTCCTAATAGAGAACTTATCTTACGTGATCCATGTTAAAACAAGGTAAATAAATAAATATGTATAATTTATAATGGATCTCAAAGTGAATTCTGAAAACATTGAAAAAAAATGATCGACATGAATATACCACAAAGCAACTGGACTGATTTTTTTTAACGTTTGAAGCGGACCTTTTTAAAATTATAATCACTTATCGTTTGTTGAGTAAGGAGTCATCTGTGAACGATGGTGACTTCTGCACAAAAGTTATATAGAAATGTAATCCGGGAAGAAGAATAATATTAAATAAAACAATTACTGACTTTCTTCTTCGTCATCTTGCATAACAAAAGAGGTCAATGAAGTCTCCTCGCAAATAAAATGTCTGTTCAAGTGTTTCAAAATACATAAAAAAAAAACCCCGATAACTTTATAAAAATATTTGTGGATGTATGTTTTCAGCCGTTTCACCGGACGGCGTTCATCGGACCGTGGGGGCGCAAGGTGTTTCCAGCTGGAGCGGAGTCGCAAGCGTCGGTCCGAGGCACCCCTCGCGGCCCCCTCACAGTTTCAGGCGCTTTATGTCCTCCAACCGGAAGTCGCTCCTGAAAAATACAAAAAGGAATAGTCGTGAAAAGCTGAACTGGGATGAACGCTCGACTCGATTTGGCGAAAAAATATTTTTCGAGCGCGGCGAACGGTTGATGAAAAATTTAGAAATTTTTTCGCGATCAAGTTATATTATTGATAAAAACTGTAATAATACTTTCAGATAAAATATAAAATAAAATTTTATTTAAAAATAGCAAATATATTATATTTTTAATAAAAAAAAATACAAATCTACGTTCAAAGATACGTACGTTATCATATAAACCTACTTTTTATGCAAATAAAATACACATTTCTCTCATGTTTTGATAAATAAACCCGACTCAAAATAATTTTAATGTATATGTCTAAAATAGTATTATAAATAAAGAACTAAAAATATATATAATACAGTTTTATTTATAATAATTATGTACATCTATCTTCGCACAACAATAAATAATAAATACAGTCAAGTGAGTTCAATATTGTAAAGGAAATCTTTATTTAATGCGAATAAAAATGAAATTGGAAAAGGGTAAAATCCCCAATGAAATCAAACTGAAGACCTCTAACTCAAATCTCAACAGTAAAAGGTAAAAACAAATCTCTGGTTTCCCGAAGTCATTCCTATTAGATATAACTGAAGAGATTACTTGAAAATAAAGATAAAATACATATTATTACGTACACATGTATTATCCTTAAAAAATATAGGATTGATTTTAAATATTGAATTTAAAAAATATCTGAGACACCGTTCTCATCAACTCAGGTACATTATATAAGTCGAAAAGGGTAGTCACTGTTATGGTGAAAAGAAAGTTCGTATAATTAAAACGATGCTGAAATTAAAGTCAGGAAACTTATAAAATATTTTCATAAATATGCGTCAATCGTTATAAGAAACGATCATATTTTAATGATATAATATTTAGTAATGATCATAAACCAAGAATATAGCCCGTAGTTTATCACTTTGCGCTAATTTACGTAACAAAAATTAAGATTTCCGGAGATTAGTAAAAACTTTCAGTCGGTGTACATATTCGTTTTACAAAATCAATTAAATCCGCTCGGAAAATAATGTTGTAAATCTGATCTGAAATTGACTTTAAATTACGAAAGTTTGCGACGAATTCCCGTTAAAATTTTCAAACGACTTTTCTTATGTGCTTTGAATTTCAGATTCCCATCATTGCGCAATTTTCATAAAAAAAAAATTATGTATGCTTAAAACATCATTTATTTTAACCAAACTATTTAGGACTCTACATTCAAATCTGTAATTGCGAGTGAAGGCCTTATATTTATTTGTAAAATATTTATTACGTAAAGTAATGATTTTTATTTCAGAAACATATACAGCAAAAAATATTTCAAAAATAATTGTCATGATCTATTCTATTCTCCTATGTTAAGAATGTGTAGAATGGTTAACTCCTCTAGTGACTTGGACTTTTTCGGGGTGGACCTTCCAGCATTTCGCAGATCCCTCTACTAATGTACTAGATCTGTTTTTTTACTCATGTTCATGTTTTGTCTAAATGTATTGTCTTAGCTATTATATTGTTATGTTTTACCATTTCATTTATTTTATTTTCTATTTTAAAACCCTATGTATTGGCCTAGGCCGTTAATAAAATAAAATAAAATAAAATCAAATGATGCTGAGTATATAACATAATTGTATTGCAATAATTGGTGCCCATATGTTCCAGTTATCGAATGGTTATAGGTTAAAAATATATTCCGGACAAATCGGAAAAAAACTGCTAATTTAATGTAGACATAAACATACTGTAGAATATTCTTGAGTTTAATTTAGTGTGTGGTTAGAGGAGCCAAGACCGAAGGTAGAATATATCAAAAATGAAATATATCAAATATCTGCATGGACTTAAAATCAGATTTTATATTTCCGTTATATTTTTTCCATCAAAATTCCTATCTTTGATTTAAATCGTTTTAATACAAAAATATTTAGCTACCTATGTGGAAGCTTCCTTTTCGCCGATACGCAGTTTATTTCCGACAACGTTTGCAATTTAATGTATAATATTATATTATAGAGGTGTGGAGGAGCTATTTTTTTAGGGAATGTAAAAAATGACAACATTTACAGCGGTGACATTGTGAAGTGTATCGTAAAATTGTATCTCCGCAGAAAGATAAAACATAACGGGGGATATTTCCGAAATACCAATAAACGCTACACCGCAAGGCACTTTTCGGGGACTTTCGTTCGATCTCTTTCAACACATTGTTTGCGGAAAACGTAAAAATAGACCTTTCGTCTTAAACACGAAACATGTAAAATGAAAATACACAGTGGAGTAATTTTAGCCACCGTGTTAACCCTCGCCTTACTATGTTAAAAACTTCCGCGCGTTCCGATGGTGTGTACTTGTTACACATTCTGATTTAAAGTTAATAAAATGAGTAGAAAATCGAAAAAATGAAAATATTCAAAGATATCGCTTAATTTTATAATAGTTGATGTCAATAAGCAGTAATAATTGACATTTAATAGCTAAAAACATGAAAAACATCAGACGAAGACCTCAAGCGGCCAGACGCACCTTGGCGCGTGAACTTCCGAGAGCTACTAATACTACTTAGCCTGTCGACATATCGATCAGCCGGCGCGCATCGATATCATTTCGAACTAGCCGACCAACTGAGGTTTCCCGTCTCGCTCACTCATATTAGTACGTCAGCGAGAGTGAGGAGTATAGATGCCGACGCATCTGGGTATTTTTTAATTTTATTTTTGCACACGCTTCCGACAGGTCGAATGAATACATGACAGTTGACGCGTCTTGAGTGTAGTGGTGAATTTATTCCGGATTTTAGAAAAATATTTCCTGCTCCCGATGAGTGCCTATTATTATAAATATTTTTTTTTTCAATACGTAAATGTATTAAGGAGGAATACCTAAAATCTGAACCCTGTGTGTATTATATTTACAGAGATATTTAAGTTATTACAAGCACTGTGTAGTCGATAGACATCACCGGGGAGGAGAGGTTAACGTAATGTAACGTTTTGATATCAATAATCGCTATGGTCACGAAGATTTTGCCAGTACTAATCACAAAAAATTAAATCTTCAAGTAGGTATTTAAATGTGATTTTTTTATTAGTCATTCGAGTTATGATATAATGATAACACTAAAAAAAATCTCCAAAGGTCCAAATATCCGCCTTTCTACTCTCCGGCGAAACTCTATAACAAATGTATATTTACTAATCACTACGCTAATACACGTTGAAACTGATGGAGCCTTCAGGACTGGTGAAATTGCGTCTTCCAGCAAGTAAAACAGTGCTCAGTGTGATAAATTTTTCAACAAGGCATGAAAATTTATCTATTTAAAACTATTATAAATCTTTAATATGTAATCATAAAATTTATATAATTTAATAGCTAGCTTATTTGTTTGCTTGTCAGGCCGGTAAATATGTTAAAAAGGTGAATATTTTACAAGTACGAGTATATTCAATATCACAGCGGACCGACTGAATGTGACTGCGGCGAGGAGCAGACCCTGTCACACCTTCTGGAGTGTGCGCTGTGCCCGAGTAACTGCACCCAGGCAGACCTGATGATGGCCGCAAGTAACGCCATCGACGTCGCCCACTTCTGGGCAGACAGAATATGATCCTGTTGTTTCCGACACCATTATATATAATATCATAAACTATTTCCACGATACTTTTTATTATTTCATACAACTTCTACTAAAATGTTTGCATTTACATTAGAAAGGACATTGATTTACGTCTGTTTAATTTTTTTATCGATCTTTTCGATAGAGAACCGCAGTCAAAGTGTTGCGGCTTATCAAACGCTGTCGATAGCGCCGGGCGTCTCTAAAGGCGATCCGAAGCGTTTGTTTTCGTCGGAGCTCACTTTATGGAGTATTAACAAACATGAGGAGTTTGTATCCGCGATGTCTTCCCGGGGATCTCTGCGGGCATAAAGCAAAACAATAATCATAAAATCGGCATCGGGGGTTGTGTCTCTCGGCATCGCCAAGGATAAGCGAAGAAGAGACACTTCTGCGTCGCGAAGAAATCGGATTACCCGAGCGAAGGGCAATATTTTAAAATTACGAGTGTACGAGACGCGCGTAATGTCTCGTATACGTGTGTGTATCCGGAGATGAATATAAGCGTAATGAATCAAACGAGAAGTTACTCGTAGCGTGTTGAATTATTATTTTAAGTGACGCGGGTGATTTGTTTGTTTTGCGTCATTTGCCGAAAAGAGAGAATTTTCATACGAAAGCTTTTTCTTCGTTCATCGTGTGTATGAATGATGCCAGTATTGGTCGCTGAAATGGAGAAGAAGAATTTGAAATGTCAATTATATTGACAACTGGGTTATATATTTTTTAATAACGATTTTTTTTTCAGTGTAAATATTATTTAAAAAACGTTGACCATCATAATATTTGATTGAAAATGTATATTGAAATTTCAAACAAAAGGTTTTTGTAGATGTACAAAAATATTTTCTGTACGCATTTCCAAATAAAAATAAAGGAATGGAATGGACCGAGTTCGTAAATGCATTGAATCAAAAATTCAAATGGAGAGAAAAAAATATTTACAGTACAATACATACGCGGAAAACTGATATGTCATTCGGAAATATATCTAAGTATTTAAAAAAAAAGTAGTAAAACTAAAATTTAATGGATTTCTTCTTCCATATTCACTTACTATATTCATTCAGCAAAATGTCTTATAGTCAAATGTTCGGCGACTTTTTTTTCAGCTAAATGATCTCAATGAGCTGCACAAGGATGCTAGAGAATATTCAGTTTGAAGAACCATTTAATGAAGGCCATTGTTAGATTTTGAATGAAATAATACGATACCGGATATTGTAATGTATTATATGAGAAAACCCAGTGAGTGAATGGCGGTAAGTAATTGACAACTGATAATACTACTTTTATAGACAAACACACACATAAAAGTAGGTAATATATTGAGTAATACATACTTATTGCATGCACTGTATTGGGCTGCAGGTCAAAAATAAGCCAGGTCAATATTTCAATCGTCATACAAATCTGCCCCTCGACACACAATGTCGAGTGCATAACAGTAGCGAGTAACATCCTCAAATATGCGATCCAGAATGTCACTGGATGCTTGCCGATACAAGAGGAACACAGTGTGAGAGAGGGCGTGGAGCGTTGTTGATCATGTGATCCCCTCACGTGAACAAAGCGGCTGGAATTACGCAAAACAATGCCTCCCGCCCTCGAACGCCTGAACCTCGGAGGGAGAATGTCTTTGATGAAGTCAAAAAATCTTCACTGCCTGTCGTGAGGGGTCATCGGGAGACGCCGCTGAGCGTCTCGATAATTCGGGCGAGAATATTTATTTAGGCGCGGGGTCCAAATGGTGAATACACAAACGACCCCCCCGGCTCTTTGGTTCTGTTTGTTTGACTCCGCGGGGCTCTCCCCCTCTGTATCAGATCGCAAATTAAACAATGCGCAATTTCGCAAACTACGATATTATCTGATGGAAGTGGAGCCATTTCAGCGGAGCATAATGCTGCTACTCGGCAAATAAACACGGCCGTTTTTGACAATTGCCGAAGCCAATTGCGATTGTGTTAATTTTAGAGCAAACAGTTTTTCGTTGGTCGCATATACTCTCTATTGGAGCATATATCAATCGCCTAATAGATATATAATATTAATTTAACATGTTATAACTGGCTTTACTTTGAGCACAAAGTGAAATAATACGAGTATTATCTATTTAATATACATTTATGTAAATGTTAAACAAGTAAATAACATAAGAGTATTATTATGTCGATGTCAAAATGATACTTGTAATATAATATTAATTCACTTTAGAAATTTTGTAACACAGCACTTAAATAAAATATTACATTTATAGTCAAGTAAAAAAATGATAGTTTGAATTACCATAGGGTGTATATTTATAATTTAATCAGTATATTTTAAATCAATTTTGATTATTACATAGAGGTTTATTTACTCGTTATAATATGGATCACAATAATATATATATATATATATATATATTAATAAGCCAAATTTTTCGTAAGAACTGTTAAATTCCAAAACCAAATTAACCAAAACGAAACCAGCATTTTTTAAATGCTGAATAAAGGAAAATATTGAACCTTTTTTGCAGTTACTGAAAGTGAATCATATTGAAATAAAGTAAAAATTCTAATTAAATGGCTAGCTTAGTTTGAAAACAAAAATAAAAATAATGTAACATCAATAGATGCTCTTTATGATGAAAAAAACACTTCAGCATTGACAAAGAAAATCTGCACGTAGTGTAAATGAGCAAAGTTATATTAAAAAGCGTTAAGATATGATTAAGTTTCACAGCTTTGTTTTACATAAGATAAGTGAAATGAACGATAAAAATGTCATATTCAAGCAGCCGAATCCGTCGTAAGGTTTGAAATTATCAATCAGTCAGTCGGCGGGAACGTTATACAAACAAGTGGTTACCGCGACCGGAATCCGAAGCAGTAAAAATATCATTATGAGAACCTGAAGGGCGGAGCCGCGCCGTTAAGGGCTCCGAGAAGGGCGCCCCAAATTGGCACGCGGAATGTGGACGATGCGAACTAAAAACGGGACGTAAACAACGCAATTTGTAAGGTGAATTTTATTGTAATGGCGGCGGGGGCGGCCATAATTTGCGGAATGCGATAAACGCCGTTCGAGTTTCTTTTGATGCGAAATTTAACTACTGCGAATTTTTTTGCCCTTCGAACAGAGTATTGTTTGGTGGTGATAGGAGCACGTCATAAATGTGACGATGGAGACGTAAATTTTATATGCTACTTTAAGAACATTTTATTAACTACATCGATAAAATATTTCCGTTAAATGTGGAAAAACGGTGTCACTGGCCTAGTCATTCAAATATTACTATTGCATAGAAGACAGAATAAAGGTGTCACGACCGATCGTTCCCAGACAATTCGTTCAACGACTCATCGGTAACGACGTGGCGCGAATTAGACATCTAGTGTACGGGAAATTTGGTGCATGGAACAACTGGTGCACTGGATGTCTCGCTAACCTAACCTAACCATATGATGATAGATGACATACATCATTGAGTTTTTAAATCCAGGATTAATTTTTGTCTCTTCTCCCGCAAAGTGTGTTCTGATCGAACAACGCAAGGTGTCGATTTGCCCACGTTTATGTGACTGAAATAGCTACTCGTACTTCTCGAATTCTAGTAACATTGACGTAAGACTTGTCATATGCGGCGCATTCTCGTTGTTATAAATGGCAAGCGCAATATAATTCACATGAGATTTAAGCATGACAGTAGGTCGGTATTCTCGCACACATGTTACGTAAATAAATAACATCACCACAGCATCGTCACAAAGAGATCAGCATGATCCAGTCACCGGTCACCGGCTATGCTCGGCAGCGAAATTCGGCGAATTAGCCCCAGGTGCGCGTTGCTCTTGCCCCGGTTAATTATCGCATAAATACGCCGCGAAACATAACTGTCGTTAAAGCGGCGAAGGACAAATCCCGCGCGGGGTTAACGACTGCAATAGGAAAATGCACGAAGCGAGAAGAAATCCGAGAGGGTAATGCGAAGTCATATTTCACGTATTGATGAAGCTTACGCCCCTACAGTCGTTTGTGCTGAATGTATGTGAACTTAGGAAAAATTGCAGTAAATTCATTACAAAGTTTTAAATATTTTTTTAGTAAAAAAAAAAAACATAAATTTGGTTACTCTTAAATTGTATTTGCACTTTTATTTTTATTATTCAAAATTCGGATAAGGGCAAAGATTGAGTTTCAATGTCTACATCCAAAATATATTAAGTAAATTCCATTTCGTAGCGTGTAAGCACTATAAAGGTTGAAGATGAACATGATGGTGCAGACTTTAGAGTGTCAGATTGTCAAAAGGCTCAAAATCGGTATAAAAAATATTTTTTAGTATGCTAGAATATTCCATTTTAGAGGAAAAAGTAAATATCCAACGAGTGAGCAAGAGTGACAGTAAATAAGTACCAACGATAATTATTTTCTATTTAAATATTTCAACTCAAATTGGGAAATTAATGACAAATCAATATCGTTTTGTAATCGTGTATGTATTGACAGATATGAACTGTAAATTTAAAATAAGATGCTGAGTAGAAACAATGAGAATAGTCCATAGTGCTTTCCCCTGAGAGTATCAATGAAAGAGACCGAAGAAGATTCGTGTGCTTTTACACGAGGTCATTGGTGTCGCGTGGCTCTGTCACTAGCGATGCGACAGCAAAGAAGACGATAACACCATACCGTTTAAAATGAAAGTACATACTTTCATTCGGCGCGGAATGGTAGAATGCATTTCGCCAAGCTGACTTGTCTAGAGCTGTAGATAAAGGCGAGATACGGAGCGACGCTGTATTACCCTGAGAGGGTTCGCGATCTTAATGTACAAGCAGTCGTATGTAAGGAGAGCAGATACTACTCGTATGGCAAAGCAGTGTTTTCCAAGCGAAGTTTCGAAAATCTCTTTGATTCCACGAAGGAGCCCTAATATCTTTTTTATTAAATTCTGCTCAGTCATATACACCTTTATATTATCTTCGTAAAGCATGTCGCGTGCTCAATATTAAATGAATAAGAAGTGGTTCGTGTTTATCAATGTTTTTTATAACGATTAAATTGATAATGAGTGATGTTCTACTTGATGCATTAACCAACAACCAGATATCGTAAAGTCTTGAACGAACATTTTTAAGAAATTAAACTTTAAATAATTCTTATTTTTAGAAATCTTATGATAAACAACCACGATATAGTTATGGCAGCTGCCATAATTCTTGTGTTATCCATTCTTGTCATATCTGCCCAAAACTCCGCAGAGAGAATTTTATGTATTATTTCTAACTAACAATATATCCACCAAGAGAGCAAGGGGGCTTGTATAGTAGGAAGTATAATATACAAGCATATTTAAACATTTTGTAAACATATCTTATAAATTAATCATATGATGTTCGCAACGTCTAGACTATTTTATGGATTTTTATATATTTATTACAATATTATTTTATTATTTCAATATTCTAATCTACTTTTAAATATCATTGACTATATTACAATATTATTAGTAATTAAATATACACATACTATAATAAATCAAATTCTTTATACGCATCAATTCGTTCAGAAAAAATATCAGCAGAAGAGTGGTACTTACTAAAATAAATAGACTGTCAGAAAATAATAATATTAAGCTTGTGAATAAATGTTGACAGAGTGAATAATAAAAAAATAATAATATACACACTCTGAACTATAGAGACATCTATCGTTATATGATGGTAACAATGGTAACAATGGTATAAATGCAACTTATTCCACGCAACAATTCGTGCAGGAAATGGTCGAGTGGTCTAGGGTGATGAACTTTAATAATGGTTGGTTCCAAGGCTCGCTGGTTCGCATCCCGCTTCTGCCGATATTTTTTCTGAACGAATTGATGCGTATAAAGAATTTGTTGTATTATAGTATATTTAATTACTAATAATCTTTGTTTTTGAGAATCGGTTCAACACAAGCTTTAACGTAACTTTTTTGATTTATTATTATTTACCAAAAGAATGTTCTCTTTTAGAAAATGTAATGCAGAAAAGAACAGTTTCATAACACAAAAATATTCAACCTTGACTGCGTTTTCACTGTAATGCATCAACTAAAAGAGCTTTGCTTGCTTGAATTTTATTCGGATACTATACAGTAGTGAACATTTCCTGAATATCAAAGGAGTTTTCAAGAGGCTGCTTTAAGTTCTAGAATAAATTCCTGTATGATTCACGTCGCTGCTTGGGCGCCCCCCATTGACCATTGATCATTTTTATAATACTAATAAACTGTATCGAACAAAAGAGAGAAACAAAGAGAGGAGAAATCGCAATAAACCATTTATCTCAATAGTCCGCCGCGGTGGAATCATTTTAGTTGAGCGGAGAGCGATACACCCCCGGGATAAAATAATAATAATATACTTTCAAATTATCGGAAGCGAAAAATAAATTTCACGTTAGGCAGCCGTTCGTGGAATTTAATCATGGAATCCAAAACATTTTATTTCTTAGAATTCTAGTTAGTTTATCACTAGTGATTAAATATATATATTTAAACCTTTGATTTTAAAACTACAATTGAAATAATAAAAATTTCAACAGCGCGCTCGATGAAATGATGAAGAAGATCTTTTGAAATTTATAAAATAAAATAAATATTTCAATAAATAAAACATAAAATTATGATTTTTATTTCATCGCGCCCATTACCTTATCTGTGAAAAATATTTCAGTTGTAGGAATAACCGTAGGATCGTGCAAGGACATCGTTTTCTCTTCAGTATCAGTGTCACGCTTCGTCTGAACGGCCCGGCGATAAATTTAAATCCTTTATTTATGTATTTTATCAGCACCGTAGAAGGCTTCGATTTGTTAAATCCGTAAGAAATATTCCATTTGATTATTTTGTATCGGTGATATGCAATTTAGTTCACCAAATCAGCTATAAATGGGGTGGTCTTCAGGTCGATAATAATGTAATAAATATGAGGCATAATTGAAAACATAATAAAGTCAATTAGTATTTCGCAGTTTCAGAAAAAAGTCCAAAAGGAGAGTTACTTTACTAAAAAAAAAACTTTATATCCTGTATTATGTACACGGTGAAACTTTTAAAATATATTTTAAATAAAAAGAAATATATATGTGAAAACATACGTGACAAACGAATTCATAAGTTGCTTTGTTCGGATAGGCCAAGATGCGTGGTTTTATTTATCAAAAGATAATCGGCACATAACACAGAGAGAGAGAGAGATAAAGAGAAGAAATATAATATCTCCGAAATCGCATATACAAAATAATTCCAATTTCCGCGAATGACTTTCCCGATTCCTATCGAAATCTCAAACAATAACATCTCGGGCTTCCGAGGCAGCGTCCGTTCAATAAAATTGACAATAGCGGGGGAGGGAATATTAGGGGCTGGTAACTGCGTGTGAACCGAAGCGCTCCGACCCTCGGCCCATCACCTGAAGAGATATCAAGGGCGTAATGAAAGCTGAAAATTAATGAAGCCATCCAAGTTCCACGGCAATCAGTTAATAATTTACGGGTAATTTGATAATCATCGGCGGCGTCGAAAGGCGATGGCCGTAACTTGGCCGATGCTTTGGTTATAGTCAACCATTATCATGTGAAGGTTTTTATAATTTAAATTTGTACTGGTGGATCAAAAAATATATTATTTGTGTGTAATAGAACGAATTCTGTATGTAATAGAAGTGCTTGTCAAGTCAAAAGACGTGGGTTCGATCACCGAAAGAAATTAAAAAAAAAAAAAAATCTGAGCTTTAAAAAAATACCCCGGCTGGTGTGAATTTGATCACTCACCCGTAAAATGGCAGTGATAGCCTATTATTCAAAGTTAGTGGAAGACGAAAGTCGTCCCGTGAAGACCACCCGTTCATAGTAAATTCTTATAATAATAAGGATGAAGCGTGAATGTCGGACTGTAGTCCACGACTTTGGAGGATCAACACTCCACATGTGGCGCTTATCCATATGTAAAATGGTAATCGTAATAGGAATTACACATGAAAAACTTCAGAATCACTATCACCATATGACGGTATTCTCCTTTATGTGTTTACATAAAAAATATGAAATTTTATTTTAACAATGGTAGATATATTGTTTTTGATTCATCAATGTTGTTCTAATGTTCATTTTTTCGATCACAATTGAGCCTCATTGTGCTATTAAAATATTTTTTTATAATCTTTAAGCATCATTTAATTCAAATATAAAAAAAAATATTCTCGACATTAGCTTGCGAAAATCTACGTTAATATAGCAAAATCTTTAAATCCACAAAAACAGAGTAATAATAGAGCAAAGTGGGCACTCAAATATGTGGAAATCCAACGTCTTGTGAAAGGATTTAAGGCAACTATGTACCAATTTTACGGAACCGTAAAATCTGGAGCATAAATATGCCTTTACGCGCGCCAGCTGGCGGGTCCTAAATTTCAATTTAATTTGCTTTTTTATGAAGTGAAGATTAAAAACAAAATTTCAAGGCAACAAAATAATCCTACAGCGAAATGGAAGCCGGCGATCGTATACACAGGTCAATTTGCTTCAATACAATCGTAAACAAAAGTCATCGGAATAAAACTAAATAATAAATTATTCTTTGGAAAGCCAGTTATTATTTTTAAATACCGACTCTGAATACTGTACATAACTCTTATTGGCGTGCAATGCACGAGTTTGATATTTCAAATCACTGCTCTTGGATTTTTAAGTTTTTGACAATAACTATTTGTGTAACATCAAAACCTACTTGATTAATTTATTTTGTTAGCATAACTAGGTCATATACAGAATTCGTATATATATATAAGAGAGGGAACAGGGGTGCGCCCAAATAGCAAGGGTCTAAATGGGTCTATTAAAAGCAAGAATGGGGCGTGACGGATGAACTGCGGTCGAAGGTCCTGCAGACCATCAGAACTGATGGCCATTTGCATTCTTCACCAGTTATTAAAGTGGCCACTCGAATGATATTCGATACCCACTTTGGCATACCAACATGTTTGTCTTTGTTCTATAATTGCACATTTCAGAGTGCCGGATTAATGGACGATCTTTATCCATTTGATATGCCAAATTATAATCTATTTTTTTTTTACATTTTGTGTATTAACGCATTTTACTCGCATTATATAATGCTTTTCCATGATATGTGTACCCCGCTTCATACAATCCAGATATTTCCACAGAACAATGTACAGTTTTATCTTTTATAACTTTACAAACAATCTTGGTTGAATCTTCCTTCTTCGTAGTATCAATCCAGTGGATTGGTTTGCAGCAACAGAATCTTACATCTTGATCTCCATTCCTCTCGGTCCTCCGCTACAATTCATGTCCTCGAACACTTGCTGCAAATACCCCGTCTAGGGCTATGGATTGGTTGAATATTGTTTCAAAAAAATGGTTCCCGATGGTCTTTAGCACGAAATCCCGATGACTTGAAGAAACGGCAGCCGTTAATATACGAGGCATATTTTTGGGTGATTTGTTAGTCGGATTGTCCCGACACTCCGGAAGTTTCCACCATTTGATGACAAAGAGTGGCTTAACCCAAAAAATATAAAATATATAAAATAATACGGCATTTTTTTTCAATCTTTTCGAAAGTGTGTAGATAAGCTTGATGGTAATACAAGTATTATTGGATGTGGATAAAGTCATATTTTTCAATTTCAATTTTCCATGTGGCGGCAGAGGAAGGCGACAGCGTGCCAATGGGAGCCAACGAGCGAGAAGTAAGTCGTCGAGAATCCTGCGCAAGGGCGGAGGAACAGGAAGAAAAACCATCCCTCAAAAGTGTCGCGGGAAGTTTCGCCAGGTCCCCGTGTAATTAATTGGTCCTCTCAACTGGGCGACCTCCGAGGTCTCCCTCCTCGCGCTTCTTGTCCCGACGGGCCATTTTGATTTATCGATCGAAAATAAAGAATCAGTAACGCGGACCAGAGACTTGTCTGCGTGGTGGCTGAATTATCGGTCCAAGTTAAAATTATTTTTTAAATGTTTTAAGGCCGTTTTTAACAGACGGCGATAGGCTGGCTGAAAGCGAGATCTCTTTCTCAAATTTCTCGTATTATAGATCCCAACACTACCATAATTTGTTTCATAAAGGTATATAATCTGCTATATTCCGATGGAAGGATATCATAAATCAAAAATATTTATTGAAAAATTGATATTATCTGTTGCCTTCGTTCTACCTTATGTTGAAAGGCAAAGGAAGTAGTACAATAAAAGGAAATACGAGTATACTTAAATACTTACTATTGTTATGAAATAAGCGACAAACACAACGGAATCGGCCAAATTCTTAAATATATTTTATAAAACATTCGTATTTATATGTAATAAAAAATAATAATACCATTTCACCAGTCACGAAACAATCATTATCATCGTAATAACAGATTGAACAACATATGTGTCTTCGCTTAACAGCAACTGGATCGGCAGTTGGAACTTGAAAGAATACGAGACAACCCAACAAGGGCGCTACAAAAAAGTCGCTGCTGTGTGTTTCATGTATCCGAATATATTCCCAAGACTTAATGGAGGACAGCAGATGTTGGTCCCGTACATGAGATGGAATGCACTCGACGTAGCCGATACAAAAAATAAAAGCGCAGTGGCTTTGCAATTTGTGTTACAGTAGTATTCAAAGACGCAATGTGATATGATGATACAATGACAATAAATAACATTAGAATAGACATAGAAACTATAAAAGTATATAAGCCGTGGTAAGAACGAACGAGGCACGCAAGGGAATATGCCTCATTCCGAGTCGCCGTAAAGAGCTCCGGAATAAAACCGCGTAACGCGACAACTTTATAGATGTGGGATTTGGCGTTTGTGAATAATACGGAGACCGAAAAAAAGAAGACCCGACGTAAAAAATGACAATATAAAGCGGGGGCCACTCATGGAGGCTGCGGCAGTAAAACAAAAACTTTAACCGTATAACTTTTCGAGATTATCCGAAGAGAATATTTCGTTTTATGCGGTTTTTTCCGAGCGTAAAACTCAGCCACTCAGAGATGATGCCCCCAGCAGGTAATAGAGATGTCCGTAAGTCTCTCAATATGTATTTTTTTGCTTTATTACCATTCGAGGATTTTTTATTTTATTTCATAAAATCGCAACACTGAAGAATGAATTGTGTAACTTAGCTTTAAACCTAGTTGGTGTACCTTTCGAGTTTCGGGACTTCTAAATGTCAGAAAAAAACTTTGGATATATAAATTTAGAAAGCCGAAAATAAATTATAATACTGACAAATTGGGATATATTTATCATGATAAATATTTATTTTATATTTAGTTTTGTACTTGCAATCTTGGAGAACTAAGAATATATATTTATTTTTCAATTTAAATTCTTACACTTATACACTAAGAGTATTTAATTTTTGGCGACTTTGGGATGCGGAGCTAAGTTGGGTATAAGCATTAGACCCGAAAGCAAAGATATCTTATGTTGTTTATAGGTAGTCAAATGCTTAATTTCGGGAGATGATTAAGCTCTTAAAAGACATAAATAAAGAAGTGAGGTTATTTTTATGAAAATATAATTAAAATTCCTTAAAATGCACCACCCATTGTGTATATTATATTAAATAAGAAGAAATATAAAATTTGATAAATCGACGGTGAACAAAAACAGTAAGTAACGCTTTGGCTAAAAAATCGATTTACATCAGATTTAACAGTAACAGAATTATTTGAAATCCAGAAATGGGTGATTGTGATGTCAAAGGTTCATTCAGTGACCAAAAATAAATATTTATTGGTGGTATTTATGGGTGGATGATTGAAACTGACAATCAACAACTATAAAGTAGAAAATTAATGCTGAAAATCATCGGTGATTAAACAGGTACGAGTAATAACAAGGTAAAAAGTTTGTAGATGACAACTCTGGAGAACTTTACGAGTATATCTGGTAGTGGCAGATTGCTTCCAGCTAGGATGCAATATTTACATCTTGTCTTCCATAAATACACCCTTAAAAATTGATATTCTCAGCTAACTTTTTAATGGTCTATACATCCTTTGCCTTTACTTTTCTGAGGCCGACATCTGATGATTACCCCCTTATTAGATTATATATATATTTTTTGAACTATTGACAGACGTTAAATGCTATGAAAGGACGAGAATTAATTATTGCATCACTTTTCTAATCGAAACTTGACGATTAATCTGACTTCTTTTTATAAGATTAGTATCCGTTCTGATTTCGATTAAAAATATATATATTTTATCTTGAAAAACATGGATTTTGATTTAATTAATTACATTGAATAAATAAGAAAATGCACTGTGAGCACGAAACCGTCTTGTTTCTGTGAATTACAAGTAAAGCGTAAGTATGGATGACGGTAAAGCGAGGTAAAATAAGCTTATATATTTAAAATGAAGCATAAATTAAGCTTATAGGATGATGAAGTTGATTGAAAGCTTTAAAAATACAAAAATAATTGAAATACAAAAAAAATGATCAAACAGGACACTCTCGTAAAGCGACTGAATTTTTTAGGTTGATAAACATTTTCAGCGGGTTTCAGTTTGCATTGAAAGGTAAATAATAGAGTTTTCCATTTTTAATGAAACTTTCCCAAGCGGGATTGAACATTATGTCAGTAATATTTCAACCTCAAATTCTCATTTTCGCGGACCGTGGAAATCGCCGGCAAATGCCAACTGAGGAAATTCATTTAATTTTCAGCAAAACATTTTCGATAAACAGTTGATGCTTCGTAGTGACAGTTCACTGAATAATTGCATCACTGAAAAAAATAACGTTGTGATTTTTGTACAATATCAATTACAGTAAAGGTTTATTTTAAATTGTCAAACAACAACAAAATACTAACCAAAAATACATTTTCTTATTTTTAACATTTATTTTTTGTATGAGCATTGCTGCATTGATATCAAAAACATTATTTTAGCTGGCGAAAATAGATTCTTAAACAGCATCGCACTTAATTATAGCTGCCTTTTCTTCAAGCCCCTAGGTTCGCGCCATCTTGGAAAGATATGAGAAAATTATTATATTATTATTATATTAGTATTTGTATAGCGCTCTTTTATGACCGAATGATCATTCCAAAAGCGCTTCTTTGCCTCTCTGAGTAAAAAGGTGGGTCTTGAGTCTGCTTCTGAAGGATGCCTCCGCTTTAAGCTCTCTTATGCTTTCCGGTAGTGAGTTCCAGGCCATTGGTGCAGCGTAGCTGAAAGCCCGATTGACAAAGACCGTGCTAGGACTACCTCCCGTCAGCTACAGGGTGCTTCTATTTGCTCTAGCCGATCTGAGTGTCTCTCCACGCGCGCTTATTTCTGAAGGCTTGATAAGTTCTGTCAGATAGCCCGGTGCAGTTCCGTTGAGTGCCTTGTAATAAAATATACAGAGAATGTACTCGATGGATATGCGGGAGACAAGGCTTGGGATGAGGCGAGGTTCATGGCGACTGACATAACTTTGTGACGGCTATATGCTTCAATTAGGGGAAGCGGACATGGATGATGATAATGATCAAAAACCTTGTTAATTATAAGATCTACCATTTTGCTATAGAAATAATGTATTAACACTTTTAAGTTACTACTGAAATTTCTCCTGAAGTTGCGTTGAAAGGTATCCGAGAATAATTCGAGATCAAATATATAAGTCATCACATTGGTTTAATTAAAAATCGTTGATACATGGCAAAATAAATGGCATTTCGTTAAGTTGCAAAAAAAATACCATAAACAGGTACTTACAAATTCTACTAAATAAGTAATTTCAGGAATTCGGTGTAACACATACAAAAAGGCTTATGTCGAAAAAAGCAATAAAATACATTATTGAGTTGCCATTACTTCGAGAAGGCGCTCAAACTGTCTGCCCAAGGTTCTAAAACTATTTTAATTGAACAAACAATGAAAAAAGAAACACAGAGACGGGGCCGGAGTAAACGTAAAAATCGCCGTCCGTTATAAATGAGCAGTAAAATGTTTACGAGTGCTGTTCATCGTAGCGTCTTCCAATTTGTATCTATCTAGCGGCCCATAAAGCCAGCCTGCCAATACAACAGCCGGCCAATTTGCATTATTGCTAACATCTTTTCAAATTCGTGCCAACAACGTATATGACTAAACATTCATTTCTTATTTCATTTTATAAGCTTCAACTCTATGTGCATCGTTAATCTGTCGGTCAGTCGAATTTTAAAACCCCTTTCTTTGGTCACGTTTGTATCACATAGATGTCACTGCCATCCCAACTATTTTTAGTCCTACAAAATTGTCGTATAGACTTTTCAAGCACGACAACAGTTATAAATGCATTTATTAAATATATATTTTTAATATGATGTTATAAGAAAATCGCTAATAAGCTAACTTTGTATGGCACATATAGCACGATTGCCATAATTTAATCTGTATTTTTACATTTCCTTTTATGTTTTTCTTAACATCTGATATTTTATATGCGTTTGTTTTAATATTTTACTAATTCTTATTTCATTTATGCCACATGGTATAGTTTAAATGTATTGCTAATGTGTTTTTTTGGTATACTCACTGTGTGTAAGTACTTGTCTTTTGGTATATATTACCGTATTATTTAAAAAGATAATATGTAAATAAAGTGCAGCTTGATAAAGAGAATAAAGAAATCATTAAAATAAAATAACCAACTACAATCTAGATAACTGTCATTTGAACTGCTAGAAGGGCAGACGATTTTTAAATCAACTTCAGATGTAGTTGTGAGGGCTCTTGCCTTTCTTTTTATTTACGATTATGTATATTTTTTGGTAACTATAAATATATTTTACCTCTAGTAGTCAACGAAGTAAGATTTTTTTCGAAAATTTAAAATGATAAATTTTCAAATATGTGAAAACCGAGCGGCGTTTGTACTCGTAATACGTCGCCACAAATTATCGCCATGGCAGCAGATCAATTCCGCCACATAATACATACAGTCATCACACGTTTCGGCGAGGTGAAGGCCATTAGAAGAAATTAACGACGCGCGATTGTACGTGTCTTGTTAAAATAAAGAGAAATCGCCCACGTAAATCGGGGGGTGGGCGTACTCGTAGATTGGCGATGCGAATCGTTTCGCAGGCAACAGATCAAGGCCCCCTCCTCCGGCCGCTCACCTGACCGCGGTCCAATAACGAATAATGAACACTTAAAGTCCCGCAGGAGAGGGTTACGAGTTAGGGCGTCTCGGAGGGTGAATACTGTATCGCCAAAAGCCAATTCGACCTACAGTGTGGTGAATAAATATATAGTACATAGAGAAAGATACGTAAGGAGACCTCTACCACATATCGAAACTGCTATAAAGACTTACGGTTTTAATATCAGTATTTAGTATAGTAGTAGTAAATTGGAGATGGTTCCATTTCGGAGAAAGTATTTGAAGTGAGTAAATTGATTATTTGGTCAAAGACCTAATAGCTAAGCATGGGTATATCAGATGCGGTTTGAATCCTCGTGTTCACCGTGAAAGAAATTCCATATATCACATGTACTTGTATACGTATCATTTATTTAATGTCTAAATTTTTTTCTTTGCTTATCTGTTTCATACATGCTAACCATAAATTGTCGCCACTTATTTCTGTCAGCTGCCACTGTCCATTTCTCGTTCTAGGACATATGTGCACCCGAATGTACACTTGGAATCATAATTTCCGACAACCTCTAGAGCAGAAGTCCGTCTGAGTACTTGAAAAAAAGGTATCGGTAGTATGCGAGGCATATTTTTGAATGATTTGTTAATCGGTTGTTCAAGGAAATCGGATGATTAGCCCAGCGTTCCCGAGGCCTGAATTATTTTGTCCTAAGAGGCGGCTCAACCCAAATATTAGTTTAATAAGTAACCAGCTGAACCCGGCATACGAGTACAAAACTCTAAAAATTGAATATACACAATTATTTTATATGATTAAAATCATTAATAAAATTATTTAAGAATGATAATGGTATGTGAAAATGATACCACCAAACGAATGTACAATGCGAATATGGCTTAAATCGTTTTTGTTTTTCTCGAGACAAGCCATCACCAATAAACGTACTAACTCTTTTGTAAATAATGATTTGAATGTCTTTATTTCTGTGCAACACAAAATTTGATATGACCACAATGCTCTCTTTGTATGAGAGGAAAGGTCCATTCTATTTCGGCCGACGCCGTAAAGACTCACTCCGAGTGCGAAACAAAGAAAAAAACAAATAAATCTAATGCCCGCGTTGCTGAATTACGGCGGTTCTAAGCGTATTGTTGTTCTCTGGAGGTGGCTTAAAAAAGTTAACCGGGCCAAGTAACGAAGTGCGAAGGGAGGAACCCACCCAACACACTCACTGGAGAAACAACCGCAAGCTGCATTACACTATTATTTCGATATAAGACAAATTACAAAAAAATATAAGCATGCCAAGCGTTCTCTGCGAACCGTTCACAACCATCACTTCTAATTTCTCATTCTCTCATATATACTCGCAAGTAGAGCACATGACCACCGGAAGTAGTGATGTCACTGAGTTATCATTTACAGAAGCATTCTCAACGACACAATACCGCTTCAGGTGGAGAGATGTTATCTGCTTAGCTAGCAAAATAAAGAGTAGCCGTCTTCAGTGTTGAGGAACAGAAAACATATTAATTAAGAGCAGAAAAACGATTTTCAAATCAAATTAGAAATACTCAATGTACTTGGTGTAACATCAGAATAAATGCTGACTTAAACTAATAGGGATCGACGAATTATTTGGTTAGTATCCACATTGAAATTCAACGCCGTATAAAAAAATACTTGAGCTTTTTACATTACCTAGTAATTATAAATGAAAACAACAAATTTATATATATGGCACTGCAATTGTCAATTTTACATGGTATGAGAATTTAATGAATTGGTTTAATTTCACACTTTTTTAAGATATCTTAAGACACCAAAGTAATGGCCACACCTTGATCACATGATATTCACTGCGTCCGAAAGCTTATCTGGTCCCCCCTCTCGGGGAACGCACCCCAATAAATTAAATTAAAAAATAAGCAAACTTGTTTTATTTTATTTTACTCTTACAAACGGAGAATTTCGCTCTCGAAACATTAAGTTCATCTGGAAAGGAATTTAGAACAGTAATTAGGAACGGATGGTTCGTGAGCAGCCGGAACTGAAAAAGCTTTATAATTTAAAAGCTCGCTCGAAACACGTAGCAAGTGTAATGTTTTTGAGCTCCGTTCTTATTGCAACGAAAACATACAAACATTATTAAATATCTTACTAGAGTACGATATTAATATTTAATATGAAATAAATACAGAACAAAGAATTAAATTGTGTATAAGTGAGCATAGTCCATGTTAAAAATGGTAAAATATATTAACTATTAAATAATAATAAATAACCACGAAGTAAATACTACAAATATAAATAATTTTACATAGACTGCTAAGGATATCTATATAGTTTATGTAAAAGCATATACTCAACGCAATATCAAAATGAAGCTGTTTATTTACTTTATATAATATTATAACTATGATTAAATCAAAGTGGTTTAATACATATATGTTGATCCTGGGGGGTAATGGACTCAAGGGTTTAAAGCAAGAACGTTTGATTATGTAACAAAGTCATATATTCCATAACGAATAATAGTATAGTAGGACAAAGTAAATATTTTCTAGGAAGACTAAAAGGCTGCAGTATCATATATCCTAAGAGTAATGTAATTCATATTTAACGTGTTAGGTAACGTTTTGAGAAAAAAGGTACGTGGTGGCTGAATAGAAATAAACGATCACCATAAATAATATAGGCCAAGGATGATGGAGACTTGGTCTGAAATGTGCGAATTTATAGTCTCCGGTTTGGTGCCTTTAAGGCATTATGCCGGCTCCGTTTGTATCGATTTTAATTACGAGTAAATGGATAATTGAATATTGAGGGGTCGTTAAACGGAGATTTCCCGCCCCCTAAATTTAACGACAGATTTCCCCTAATGGGGGTTCACTTTATGACTATGATTTAGTGCGCATCGTAATTATTATTATCAGCGATAAATATTGCGACCGAAATCTCACGGCGAGCCACAAAGGAGTTCTATTAATAGATTAATGATTTCGAATTATTAGCATCTAATCAATAGTTGTTTCGTTAGGATAATAACATTTTATTTCCGTTTTACATAATTTTGAAATTCGTAGTGGAAATTATTATTTCCTTTGATGATCGCAGTAATATGCCGGAACAATTTTCAAGGACACGTTCTATAAAGTGGTGAGTGAAGTCTAGTTCATAATACACTTTAAGATCCATTTTGAATGGTAGTACACATTAGTTATATGTCATTCCATAGCTTAAAACATGGGATACAATGGTTAGTCTACGTTGAAATGGCGATATGAGTGAACGGACAAGGCAGGCATACATACAACAATCGGTAAAGAAACGAACCTTGCTGTACTTGGGACATGTATTGTACTTCGGATGTCGCAGGAGAGTATAAACTACAGTTGCCCCTTTTTCAGGCTCTAAAACTTTCACCGTCTTGGAAAGCCGTCGGAAAATATACATATGATGTATTACTCGGAGCTCCGGTAAAAAAAAAGAGACAACAAAAAAATATCTCAGGATTGACATAACTTATATTACAGTCCAACCAAAACTGATAATTGATTATTAAAAGCAAAGCGGTAATAGTACAATTGATAATAAAATGCAGTAAAATATCATTGATATCAAATAGTATTGTTCTTTTAATAAATTTGATTACCACATAAACATGGATTCTCATAAAGCGAGGTATATTATACTAATTCCATGTAACAATTTATCAAATTAATCATAAGGTATGTCTGCAAAGTTTAATTTTATAATGACAAAATTACTGTTAAATAACGATCCATATGCTCAAAGAGTAACACATTATAACCACTTACTGTAATAAGTAATGATACATACGTATAACCATAAAGTTTTTGTTTTAGAAGGCGCTGTCTAGACTTCAAATTATGTCAAACAGTTTTAACAGAGTTTAAATAATTTAATAAAAGGATATTATCGTGTTATTCGGAAATTTGTTTTTAAATTTAAAAAAATGAAATAAAAAGTAACGTTGTTTAAGTCAAAAACGTCTCAAACAATCTTAGAAGGTCGAATTTGAAGAATTAATTTTCAGCGATCTCGTAGAGTTATTTGCTGGTACGCACAAATTAATGAGAACTGGTGCAACGTCATGATATTCGTTTTCTTATATAAACACACACATATAAGAACCGGTAGAAGGTTCTGGTTTTCCACGGACTCTATAACGATCATCCAAATCAGTTGGACGCTTGTAGAAATATAGTGGTCGTGAGCGTGTAGGTATTAAGATTATAACAAAATTTATTAGTAAGTTTCCAGAACACTCAAACAGATGCTGATAGAACATTCCAAAACCTATTTGCGTTGATATTGTGGCTTTTGGGTTTAGCCGTGTATGGCAAACTTCCTTCAACCAATATTTCGACCGCCATTGCAGGGGTCTTTTTCAGGGTTTATGATTTATTTAGTTTTGAGTTAGTTTATTCAGATTATATATTTTTTCATGAGCGTTATTGATTACAGAAGACCCCTGCAATGGCGGTCGAAATATTGGTTGAAGGAAGTTCGCCACACACGGCTAAACCCAAAAGCCACAATATCAAATCCGGCCGTGAAAACCTAAGAACCTATTTGCGTTGTGAAAAATATGCTAAAGAAGCTGTTTTAGGTAAGATAATATAAAAAACTATGCTGTATGACCGAATGTACATATTTACAAGAAAGTCCGCTCCCAGAATACTGATAAAAACCAAAGCATATAAGATAAAATAATTAATTTACCTTGAAATAATACGAATCGTATACTCATTCAATGGCACAGAAAGTAATATACCACGGTTAAAAATACTTTCATGAAATAAATCTAGCTGAAAAATTCAAATCCTGTGTCCGCATTGTGAGAGGTGGGCGGCGGCAGTGAGCGAGCAAAAAAATAAAACATAATTTTTCACCGTTCAGGGAATTTTATTCGCGGCATTATTCCGCAGCGCTTCATCCTCAGACCTCCAGAGCCCTCCAGCTCCATCCGTCATGGACCACAAGGAGGTGCTGCTGGGCGGAAAATCTTCAAAATTATGTCGGAGACGAGACGCGGGTGAGCCGCCGTCTTAACTTAACTGAGACTGTATTTCGCGGTCTTAACCTTGTACGCCATAAATTACCGATCAAACACTACGCAGCGCAACGTCACCAAACATACGAAAAATTATGTATATGTTGGATATATTAAACAGATTTAAAAATGCATCATCAAGCGGAGTTGCACATCGTGCGGTTCTCGTTATATCACTGAAGCAACAATAGGCGCGGACAAAAACTTGGATTAGTCGCTCGTTGGATTGAGCCACTTCTTAAGACCGAATGATCCAGGCCTCGGATTTTGAGCAAGTCATCCGATCGAAAAACTGATTAAGAAATCGCCCAAATTATCATCGCTGTCTCTTCAAGTACACGAGCTTCTTCCCTGGAGGTCCCAAGAACCAAATATGCTCCCAGGTAGACCTTCGAGTGCAGAGATATCTAGACAATAGCAACTGTCAGAACTTCTTCGTGTCAGCGACGTCAAATTATTTTTTTCCAGTATCTGGCAACATCGATAGCTCGTGTGTTGCCCAGCATTAGGTCCTGAGATGTGCAGCTTGTTGGGCACATGGAGCAGCATCTTAGGTGTGAGGCGGTCTGCAGGTCTCCACAGTCGCACAATAGTGTCTCTTCCTGCCGAAGCATTCCCCACCGCTCGAGGTTGTCCTTTGTTCTACCAACTTCGGTTCTTAATCTGTTCAGGGATTTCCAGGTCCGCCAGTCAAGGTTCTTGCCAGTTGGGAGGCCTTCCTTTGGACTAATGAAATCCTCTGGTGCGACTTGTTGCCAGAGCTGGAGTCTCTCATTTTCAGGGCCGGATGTGAGACACTGACAGAACTGAATGACGGCTATTTGTGACCATACTATACGTTATAGATATAAAACAGACATGTTACGAAAAAATAACTAATTTAAATATTATAATATTAAACTTTACAGACCTTATAAGAGAATCTTGAATAAACAGAATGCCTTTGAATAAACAAACGACTTTAAAAGTGAAAAAAAATAGGGTGGTTCGCTACGCAACCCGAATGTTTAATTAATCATTTTATGTATTATTTTTAAAAGGCCTAAATAAAAGCGGCCCGGAATTACGTTTGAACCGCCCAAGTGGGGCGCCACATATTCTTTGGAATTGCTTGGAGCGCCATAAAAGGGACTCTCTCCACATTCTAAGGCTTTTACGGCGGTCCACGGTGGGAGGAGATGCCATAAGGATTCGCTGGGGGCTCTCGTCGGTCCCGAAAACGGTCACCGGGAACATTTGCCAGGCTCGCAATTTATCCGCGCCGAGAAAAGTCTCGGATAGTAAACAAAAATAAATTTCACTATCAGATACCGTCGAACGAAAGTTTTTCGCGATACAAATAAGGTGTCAAATCAAGTTAAAGGCCACCTCGCAGAATTTCACATTCAGCATGTAGTGCATACGAAACAGCAGTCTTACTTCTGGTATTAACTATTCTACGTTATTTTTTTTTAAATTATTAATATTTGAAATGGATCTCAAATAAATGAATCATTAAATAATATGAAACACAGAAATTCAGAAAGTTTACCGTGCCTTTTTGTCGTTCACATATGTTGACTAACAACTTGATCATTTAATACCACAGGCGTGTATGTATTTCCTTTCATACAATTTTAATATCATAACTTGATAATTTAATACCACAGGAGTGAATGTATTTCCTTTCATACAATTTTAATATCATTGAAGTGGAAAAATAAATATTTTTCCACCTTTACACATACTTTTCACAAGCAGTGTCAAATTATTCACAGAAGGGAAAAATCCTCAACCGGTGATCTAAAAACTGATACATCTGACATCCTTGATAACAACATATATTGATTTTTTTCTGAGCATATATATCATATTATTCTGCCACATGAAATCTGAATTTCTTTAAGAATCAGAACAGTAAATACTATAAATCTCTACCCCTCTCTCTATACTTACACGCACATAGCAATTACACATTCTTACCACACGCAGCGTCAAGTATAACCAGCAATGAAGGTTAAAAATAAAAGCTGTATAATTAAATAATCGATAACCGTGCCATTTACCCGATTCGAAGCTTTTCACGTTAGGAGAATAACGTCGGAGCTTTCGCGAAAAATATGCGTTTATTTAATACATCTGTACTAAAAAAAGCACATTGATGTGAATCGCTTTGCCCTAGTGAGGCCGTAAAGCTTATTTATTTAACTTTGGGGCGTTTCAGAGACGAGGGGCTTAAAGAGGGCGAGAATTGCATCCCTCGTAGTAACGAACCCCTCATACACAACTAATAAGCTCTAACTGTCAAACATTTTATTTATGTCTTATCAGACTTGCTTCTCACCTTTTTCCTTATTTTTTCAGGACTGAAAATTTAAAATATTTTCCTTTTTTTATCTCGTTTCTCTTTTGCTTTACAATCAAAATGTACATTTATTTTTGGAGCGTGAATTTTATATGTAAGTGATAAAGATTTTATATTACTTGTTGTAACTTTTTTATACATATATATAAATATATAATGTATGCCTTCTTCACAACATTGTGAAGGTGGTGGTGGAGGGTAGAAACTGTAGAGGGCGCCCTAGACGGGAGTGTTTGCAGCAAGTATTCGAGGACATGAATTGTAGCGCTTATGCTGAGCTGAAAAGGGTTTCGGAGGACCGACAGGAATGGAGATCGAGATGCAAGATTCTGTTGCTGCAAAATAATCCACCGAATTGATACTACGAAGAAGATAATGTATTTATATTTAATAAATAACCATGAATTGAAAAACTAATACAGTTTTTAAAATCTCCACAAAGAATTACTTATAACCAAGTTATTTAAATTGAAATATAATTTATTCTTAAATGTTCGAACGAGCCTTAAGATACAAGTATAATTGGAAAACAATCGTAGATTCGAAATGTTTTTAAAACATTTAGAAGTCTTCTTCTTCTTCGTGTCAGCGACGTCAAATTATTTTTTCCCAATATCTGGCAACATCGATAGCTCGTGTGTTGCCCAGCATTAGGTCCTGAGATGCAACTTGTTGCACATGAGCAGCATCGTAGGTGTGAGGCGGTCTGCAGGTCTCCACAGTCGCACAATAGTGTCTCTCCCTGCCGAAGCATTCCCACCGCTCTGATTTGTTCTACCAACTCCGGTTCTTAATCTTTTAGATTTCATAAATTTGCCAGTTGGGAGTAATGAAATCCTCTGGTGCGATTTGTTGCCAGAGTTGGAGTCTCTCATTTTCAGAGCCGGATGTGAGAGGTTGTGTGGATTTCAGAAAGCTGCTTCGAGACTTCAATCTTGGGGGTATCTGATTATACAAGCAGTGGGACGGTTGGTTGATTGCCTTACGCATTTCGGCACATATGACTTTGCGTCTTATGTTCGGTGGTACGATACCAGCCAAGGGGTATAGTTTAGAAATGGGTGTTGGTTTGAGGCAGCCTGTGACGACTCGCATGCATCATTCAGGGCAGTATCGCGGGCTGATCGACCCCACACTGGTGCCGCATATTCTCCGGCTGAGAAACAAAGTGCTAAAGCTGAGAAGAAGGGGTGGAGCACGGATGAGGTTGACAATAACTTTCTGTTTTGTTTGCAAAAAATCGATCATTTTGGGTGGTCGCTATGTTCCAGTACTCTACCATCCCGTGACACGAAGCTTTCTGTTAGCTTCCCTGTTTCTAGTGGAAACAGCAGACTTGTGTCTTTGATGGGTTAGGTTTGAGATGGTTGGTTTCGTAATGGGACATCTCGTTGAGTCCCTGGCTTAGGATGTCCTCAACTTCTTCAAACGTTACTGCTTGTGCTGCCAAACCTAAGTCATCCGCGTATATGAAAGATTTTGTGTCTTTAGGGGTGGGTTGGTCGTTTGAATATATATTAAATAGTATAGGAGCAAGTACACTGCCTTGTGGTAAGCCGTTCTTTTGGTTACGCCATCGGCTGGTTTTCCCCTGAAAATCCAGCGTCTGTTATGGGCATAGCCATGATCATCTGCACTAGCGAGAAGTCACCTGTCATTTCATTACTGAGGAGTGTGCTGCGACACTGTATCGTAAAGCAAGTAGTTCGAACCCGTTTTCGATATGTTGGGTCAGGTTTAGTACTTGCCCAGTGCATGACTTTCCGGGTCGGAAGCCCGCCTGCTGGGGGTATCATTTTAGGTTCGATAAAGGGGGTGAGTCGGTTGAGTAGTATCCGTTCGAAGATTTTAAATATATGGCATAGTAAAGATATTGGGCGGTAGCTTTTAGCATCATCAGGGTTTTTCCTGGCTTTAAAATGGCTATGACCTTGGACTTTCTCCATATTTTTGGGATTTGACTGCCGATCATAGGCATCAAACATTTGAACATTACAGCCTGGGGGCCAAAGTGTTTTATCTGTTCTACGCATATATCATCCAAAAATAACCTTTTTTTTTTCTTTAGCGGCTTTGATAGCACACTCCAGTTCAGCCATTGAGAAGGGTTTTGACAATCGCTGTGTTCAATTAGAGGGTCTCTGTCCAATTTTGCTTCTTCATTGTTCAGCTTCCCGTTGAGGAGGAGCTGATGAGCAATTTCATTGGCAGTTGTGGCCGCGTGCTTAACAGGAGCTGTTGGATCGTTATCCAATTTTCGCAGGAGTCTCCAGGCCTTGTGGCTATTTGTGGTAAGGTCAAGGCTTTCCACCATCGAGATCCAGCGTTCCCGTCTGCTCTGCTCCACTGCAGCTGACACCTTTTTGCCCAGCTGCATAGTTTCCTCTGCAAATGGACTGGTATCAAAGCAGTCAGTGTATTTCTCGAGCAGGGCTACAATGTGACATTTAGAAGTGAAAGTGTATGATACGTAGGTAATCCTTCAGTTGTGTGTAGTGATAATGTTTAAGAAGACCTTTTATAATGAAATTAATACAGCAAATAAAATCTTTTTTATGCTTTCACCTAGCATTAATTAACTTGAAGATTATTTTTTAATTTGAGAGCACTGAAATAATATAAATTTAATAAATTCAAAGAGATCGTGAAACATTACTTAATTTATGGGTGAAACGCATTTAACAACCTAAAACTGTTTTTCAGTAAGGGCAATCCATCTAAGAATAGATTCTTTTAAAAAAGTATTTCGGCCGTCTAGACTTCTAACGAAATGCCACCTCCATTAATTTATTATAATTGCACCACGACAATAAAATCCTTTCTTTAAAAAAATCATCACGAAACCGTGGTGTAAAGTAAACAAGTTTGCTATTCCAAAAAAAAAACTTTTCTCTTTCAGCACTTTTGTTTTTCAGCTCATACATTTTTTCTTTCAGCTCACTGAAACAAATTTATTTTAATTAAAAAGTTACTGGTTACCAATAGAACCCGAGTGCTATGCAGAATGCCTTCATCCTCTCTGCCTTAAGGTTGTAATAGCGTGATCTTACACGTCTGGGGGATGCAGTCGTGAGTACATGAAAGTGTTTTCATTAAAAACTTCAAGATTAAAGCAAGATAAAAAATACGCTTCTTCTAGAATTAATTGAGTTCAAAGAAAAACAAAATAAATATGAATGTTTAAATAAAGAAGTTTACAATATAGCGGGTAATCAGACTGTTATTTTATTGTAAGATTAAAAGTTAGAATTCTAGTTAAAATGATACCAATCAAATATAAAATGAGACGTTAATATGGAATAATAATATTTTTTTTATTTATTTATTTACTGACGGTAGAATTAAAAATTTGATATTTACTATTTTCTTTTCTTAAGATATATGCTGTTGAATATCTAGTATTAGTAGATCAGAAACATCGATAGTAAAATATCACTAAAAGTATTGTTATGGGTTTTTAATATTCGATGCGTCATTTTATTATTGGTTGATAGTACTGTTTCGAAGATCCAAATATATTTTGGTAATATTACCTTATAGCGCGGCTTCGAGCGTAATTTGGCAATATTTGTACATAACGAACGTTCTCTACGTCCATTTCACTGACATGCATAAATCGAAGTAAATTTGGCAACGTTTATTTTGCTACCGGAACATTTTCATACCCAATTTAAATTTTTATTTATTAAATAAGTTAATTTTTTTTTGTAAACAACATTTAACACTTTCACTTGGAGGAAAAAAAAACAATCACAAATTTTCTTTGATTTCGATGCGCATTTTATCATCAGTCAAGTAGCTTAGGCGCTAGATAACGATTTATCAAAATTAAAAACTATGCTCGAGGCCGCTGATAACAACCATTTTAACCACCGGGAAAGTATATTCGGCCAAAGTGTGACAAAATAATACAAAATAAACAGTAAACTAGTTTATTCAAAGTGCCGTCGGTAAAAAGTGAGACGTCGCCGTAAAAAATTCAATTCGACTAGTACAAGTACTACGCTATTGCTAGATGGAAATAATTTCGTTCATAGTTGTCTGGCAAAAACTAGCAAGTACAAAGAACGGCCATTCGGTCTGGCGCTCGCGAGAGCTGGTCCATTACACCGGCATCCCGTGGCCATCTTTCCCTGGACCGGGAGAGGAGCACTGAATTTATTTACTTCATCCCGCGCAGCATCCGAGTCGCAGGTAACACGTCACCGGAAGCACGCTCTTCAGACCAACAATCCAACATGAATCCAAGTGAGTGCTACAGCCAAGACGACCAACACTTAAGAATCGTCTAGCATTTTTATTGCAACACACATTATTCAGTATCTTTTAAAAACGTTGAAGATTCTTACAAGAGTATAAAAAATAGAAACAATTACAAGACATAGGTCAAAACATGCCATCATTATTAAAGACAGGACATAAAGTCTCATTACTTACGCGCCATATCAAACACAAAAATAAATATCTCTCTGATATCATTTATACATGCATGTTTGTTTACAAAGAGTACGAAAATGATAATTGGTTTACGTTTGTTATCCGGAGAAATATTTTGATCAGTTCCCAGATGAAGTTTTAATCTCATCGATCAGTAACGGACCGAAATTTAACTTTAAACCATTTCACATTGTATGACCTCTATGGCGGTCATGAACTTTACGCAGACTTTGGTGCATCACGCTACAGCAATAACCTACGTTTGTTATGCTCAAAATTGACTGAATTAATTAGTGAATAAATAATCTGTTGCACTCGAGTAGAAAACAAGGTGATCACTGACAACTTATTTGAAAGGTTATTTGAAAATATATTACAATAAATTATAAATTGAAGTCTAAAAATTTATTGATACATCAACTGAAAAGGCGCATAAGGTTAAATAACAATAAAATAAACAATTTTAAACGATCTGAGCTGTAATAATTATTTTATCTCCAGGTAGCGAGGTCTATGGAAAGCATATTATTCTGAGTCAATCTCACACTTCATAAAAGCCAATTTTCGTCAAACTATAGCACATACATTATTTATATAAAGCTTATGGTCAGAGCGATAGAGGAGTTCCTCTGCACATAGCTTTACGAACTGAAATAATAACATCGTTTCAGTAGATACGAATATGTGAAGAAAACTTTTAAAGAAGTGATTTTTGCACTCCATATGTCGGGCGAGCTACGAGTGAAACTCGTGAAGTGCTGAAAATTATTGAAAAGCTCCGCCAAAGCCTGGAGATTTTTAGATGCAACGATGTTATTTCTCGGCCCGCTTTCCGTTGGCCACTAAGCCGGATCCATAAATGATGGACTTCAAAAACAACACTGCACGGAGTGGTAACATTTATTTTTACGACATTAAATCCCAAGAAAAAGTCATACAGGAAAGGAGCCTTTAGATTAATATAAAAAGGAAAAAAATGTACGATTACAGTAAGCACTTATATTTATAGTATAATTACGAAGTTAATTACCTAAGTATTCATAATATTGGTTTTGATGACTGTATTATTTGAATAAAGTACAATTGGTAACTCGATAAAGTTGTTAAACGTTATGTATTTGTACATTTAAACAAGGTAAAAAAAAGTTTTTTTGTATTTGATATTCGACATGAATCTCGAAACGAATGCTCAAAAAAAATAACGATATAGATAAACCCTCCATTAACGTTTTCATAAGATCTTATGATGAGACCGATGCTCCCAAGGTTTTGATCATTTACTTTTGAGCGGTGATTGAACCCTAAATAACAGAATAAAATCAAACTCTATAGCAAAAATATCTGTACAAAACCACGCGCGTTACAGAAGGGTTGGTTGTACTCAGATATTTAAGTATTTTTTTCAATTTGAAATATCAAACGTGTGTAACAATTTGAAAGGAACGCCGCCAGGGTTGCGAAAAAAAATGTCAAATACCCGTCATAAATAACGGTAAATTGGTTAGGGCGGGGCGCGAGAAAAATACGCGTGACTCGAAATAAGACAATCGCCAAGATGGCGATGTCCCGCGGAAATGAAGGACGCGGACGTGCCCCACTGTGGCCGTCCCCGGGCCAGGCGACCTTCAGACCTATCTTTTTACGTAACGGGGCCCGGTGTTCTAGGAGAGTTGGGAGAACGTGTGGCTTTTACCTGGACGACGCTACAAATCAGGTACGGCTCACTTTATCTCTGTCAAGCGTCGCAGAACAAGCATTTGATGACTATATCATCTCTATTATTTTTTTCTGAATGCGTTATAAAGAAAACTTAATACCACTAAAAGTAAAAATCATCTTCTAGTAGTCTCGAGTGAGAAAATGAATAAACCAATGCTTATTTATTATAAATATTTCAATTATTGCTTCACTTTTCATTTTATATTAGATAATTGTTAAAAAAAACTTCAGATTCAGAATAAAATTTAAAAAATACGTTTTACTTTGTATTGATAATGCATTAAACTTATAAATCAAACTTTTCAAGCGCTTAAGCTGTATATTTGATGAAAAAAAAAACACTTTTCGAGAAAAAATATTTAATCAAAAGTAACTTTGTTACCATTTACAAACATAAAATTTCCATCAGATAAACGATTTAGGCGCTAGAGTTCATTAAATTTTAACAAAGCAATTATTAATCATCATGAAAAAAGTGACAATTTAAGTTTTACTTTTCAAATTTCGGGGTGCGTTTGGAGTAAGTTTGCTTGGGAAGCAGCAAAAAATAGTCTGTTTAGCTGCCAAATACGGTGATTACATTATTCAGATTAGTACCGGAATAATCTTCAAAACTGTACCACTCATGACAGTATCACAGCATCAACGATCTCGCAAGAGTATGCGAGATTCGTTCATCCTCATCATTGATTATCTCTTTCAAAATTAGTGTGATGAGATCTCAACTTCTTCCATGCCACAATTGTCCATTGATTGGTTTATATTTGTGACAAGGCCAACTCCCAAACTCAGAAATAAACATTAGTTTCAGATGAGATGTGAAGCGGTTACTCGCAATAATACCGGAATACAAAATAATTTTAAACGCCATTAAATTTTTTTTAGTCAAATAAATAAACATTTGATTATAATTGTAGATAAACTGTATTTTAAGATGCGCTCACCGCTTCTCCAGGTTTATTCTGCCGCTTTTTACGATTCTATTTGTCTGGCCGGTCCCTCTCTCGCTCACAGACAATGTCCTTTATTACCCTTCATGTACTGATTTCGTCACTTAAAACGCTGACTGGAGCACCGGGACGATAATCCGCCGAGTCTCGTGTATCTAAATCCATTAACTTTCATACATCTTAAGTTCGCAGGCTCTTGAGTGCTTAAAAAGTAATAAAGACGACACCTCTGGAAAGGCATGTTCTATTTAACACGTTTGTCTTACAAGTACCCTACTTTTTTCATTTAATATATACATATTGAGTATAATTAACATTATATATAATAGATAAGGCATACGGGTCTTGGGTTTATATAAAGAATACTTTTTTTGAAAACATGGAATTTAACGATATCTAAGCCTAATTAAATTTGGGTATCTTTTTAACTCAGGGTCGTATTTTAAATACAATGTATGTATAAAAAATATGATTAAATATACATCTATGTCTTCTTGTAAATGTAACCAATATTATTATTGTAAAAAATAGCTAATGTATAATCAATTTAATGCAATTCCGAATATTCAATTATTATAAGCACATTTGAAAGAATAAAATAACAACATATCTGACAAATATATTCTTTAACAACATCCGTAACTAGATTACCAAAAAATGCCAATGCAATAATTTCACAGTAATACAAAAAAGGTTTCCACAAAAATTCTACACTTTTACATAATGCAAAGGAATATCTAGCAGCATACGGCCGTAACTAGCATTCTTTGCGACATCCCCTGACACTTGCAACCTGTCCAGACATCGACTCTGCCAAAATCGTAAACATCGAGAGTTGTTTTCGTTCAGCCACCTACACATAGAGAAGGAAGCCCGGGTATCGTACTGAGGCTGTACGACCAGGCGTCCGATCGGAAAGAGGGCCTCTCGCTCTAAGTCTCGTAACGGGAAATTGCCCATTTTGACCCGATCGGATCTCTGCTTTGCTTTTTCAGCCGGCGATAAAAACCACCACAGTCCGGCAGGGTTCCCTCAGTTACGTTTAGCGACTGGTGCGATTACGCCTCCGCTTCCGGGCGGTGGGGTGATCCAGGGCGTGGGGGTAAGGGCGGTAATTTGCGACGCGAGATATTGAATTACCCGATGGCCACTGCACCGCGCTGGAGAGGAAAAATAAATGCATAAAATACTACGGTATCGAGTGCAACCTCTAAACTAATGAACGTTTTATCCAACGTAAATTTAAGCGGAAGTTTGTGATATAATAATATCAAATACCGACAGTAAAAAGTTAAATATAAATGTTATGCAATTTTGAAGTTGATTATTATATTGATGGAAAAGCCTATTGATATTATATGGTTTAGTGTGAATATTGTATTCCGGTTTGAAAGAAATAATTTGGTTAAATCGTATTTTTTAAATGTTTTAGAGTGATATAAGAAATTTTAATAACATCTTTACATGAAACGGTTGATAAAATTGCTTTGAAAGGTCGTTCATAACTGTCCAAAAATATTACTTCACAAACTGCATATGAGACGTGATGATAATTGTACAGATAAATGTATCAAATATCGCGTAATTTTCTATTACATTGACGCATTTCATCCATTGATTGAAATACATATTCTTGTGTTTTTTTTATGCTGACTTTATATCAAAAATCACAAGGAATAAACGAATGTCAATGCGAATTGCAAGTTAGACACAATGTCTAGTTATCTAAGTATACACTCTCTTTAACGTATTTGATCCAAAGTAAACTACCTACATCTTTATGTTTTTATTATTTATATTAAATATATATTATATTATGGTGGTAGGGTTCACCAACATATCAGTTTTTAAAGGTTGAATATTGAAAAGATCATTGTTTTCCAATGTCTGGATCCTTGAAATGGCATTTGAAAAAAAAACCTGCGCAAGCATATTAAATAGTGCATTGTATACTTGCAGAGTATGCGTACAAATACTCACTGCAAGTACAGGTTGTCTATGCATTTCCTCATGAAAAATGCAATAAGAAGAGATAAAAAAACACTTGTACCTGGATGAGAAAAATTTATATTTTCTCCTAAGAGAAATCTCGACACGGCGCACGGAAAGACGAGGATAGCAAAAAAGGGACAAGAAATGAAGGAAAAATAAGACAACACGTGAATAAGTGAGTGGAACTGCGACGGTGCAGGGCTCGAGAAGAGCCGCTCGGCTGGGAATAAAACGCTTCGCGGCTTACCACCATTTGGTTCAATAATAAATTGTGCAGGTTCATTGTAGCACATCCCTAGCCGGGGAGCGACCTTGCGGAATGTACGCGAGCCTGGTGCAAGAGACAAACGACGAGGAAAAATGATCAATGGTGGCAAAACACTACCTTTTGCAGCTACGTGTGCTTAGTTACACACATATTTCTCCCTCGTACACTTAATATCTAAAGCATACTCGTATGTTCACCACAAATTGTTGCCAGATGCCTTGACATACGAGTATCTACACCCGAAAGTCTATCCGGCGACAAAATATAAATGTTCTCGCAGTATACGATGTGTTTGTTATTTAGACGTATTAAAATCAGAGTCAAAACGTTTTAAATGATCAAATGTGAAAACAAAGCAGTTCTTTTTATTTATTTTTTCAATATTTGAACCCTCGTTATAGCTGATATTAATACGTATAAATAGCAGCAGTTAAAAAATGACCGCAAGAATGATGTGATCGGCAAAAAGTACAAATTTTTACGTCTGAACTACTAACTTATACACCCACGTTTGGTGTTGCTCACCAAAGCCCGTTTCTTATATAACGATAAAGTACTCTAAAAACAATGCCTTGATAAGTGCTCCCAAGGAGCGCAGGTACAAGGCGACTGTCCCGGGGGCCTTAGGCCTAAGAAGTAGTAAAGTAGATGCTTCTTAAACTTATCTGTCAATGGAAGAGGATAAATAGAAATATGATATAGAGAGCTGAAATCGAATAGTTTTCGGAAATACACTTGCTGTGAGCGTCTAAAATGCGACACCTCTCATGATGAATGTGAGTCGGTCTGTTGAGCTTTGAAGAGGGAGGGAGATCGAGCTTTAGGGGGTGGAAGCTTTCGAGTATGAGAGCTTAAACGGGCGACGAAGCAAGGCGGACGCCTCTCAAAATTAAAAAAAAACTATCAACATATTCTATTCGCAAAAAATCCAATGCGATCATCACGACTTTTCAATTTATACAAAATGGTAACTTCGTAATAAGTACATTATTTATTTATCTTTATTGCAAGATAATACAGTAGGCAAAGTGTAATAAAACATAAGATAATGAAGTCGACAAACGCTGTCAAGAAAATTAAGCTGACAATGGAAAGAATACTGAAAAATTTTCAACATTTAATTAATGTAAACCTGTACTGCTATTAAGATTTCACGAATCTGGGCAGATTAAATCCAGTGCGTTGTTGTAAAATAATTTTCTTGAGGAAATTAACCCTTACAGTGAGTCGTCTCGACCACTTTTCGAGTGGAATTAAATGTTAGCTCTTAAGCTGTTACGGTGTCCTCCGCTATTACAGACCAAAAGCTGCCATTCCCGCTGGGGACGTTTCTTTCTTTCGAGATACTGATCGTTATCCAAACAAGATTGCGTAGAAGTGATATCATAAATAATTTCTTAGATTTTCACGGCCAAATTTAATGTTGTGGCTTTTGGGTTGAGCCGTGTGTGGTGAATGCAATGGCGGTCGAAATATTGGTTGAAAGAAGTTCACACACGTCTCAACCCAAAAGCCACAACATCGAGTGGTATCATGATATAAAATTACTCTGACTGATCCACTGAGTGCCTTAAAAAGGAATGAACAATTACTTTTTTTATAATCTTAAACCACATTTGAATTGATTGTAAAGAAATCAAAAGGTTTAAATTGTTAATTAAAAAGAAATTTATTGAATTAAATTTGATTGGCCTTTATCTGCACATTCGAAGTTTTATTTTAAAAATAGCGAAAAAAGCATGATTTTCATTTTAAATCATTTATTTATCAAGTCTGGGTTTCTATTGTAAGAATGCATCGTCTTCGACATACTCGTATAATCCAAGTGCGAAAATTCATATTGATTGAATGATGAGAAACACATTCGTATTCGAACAGAGTATATTAATTTTATCATAAAAAAGAAGTAAAGCATTGAAAACAATATAAATCGTAATTGAGTCAATAATTATGTAATTCAAGATAATTTTTAAATGTGTACAAAACCGCATAATATTTTCAAATTGTTAGCAATATTTTATCATCATCAAGTGTATTCTGTTTTGTAAACTAGTATTCAATGGGAAGAAAAATCAAGTCAGAATGTCCATAAGGGATAATTATACATACTTGGTAATTATACATATTATGTTGTTGTTACGTCAACCCTTATACATTAATGATTTCCAAAACACATATACCCTTCACACAATTCATATCCACCTTTTCACTCACTCTTTGCTTTATATAGAGCCAACACTCACTTTACTAACTCACTTGAAATTGGCCATTCGACCTGGCTGAAACATGTCGTCAAAAAAATATATTGTGGGATAAATTCTAAAAACTATTTTGTTTATATCTGATATCCATAAGGCATATATTTTTTTTCTTTCGTTAGTTCTTTGGATTTATAATATTTTAGAAGGTTCTTAAGCAAATTTATGAAGGCCATTCATTTCAAGGCTTTCAAGTAAAATTATTAATTAAATTCGAAATTCATGTTTTTTTTTTGCTGCATTTTGACAGCAATTTTTTTACCTTTTAAAGCCTTTTACCAGCTGGTTTCTGTTGATGATTTACAGCAAATGAGGATACAAAAAATATACGTTTCCAAAAACATCTCGTTTCCACTAACGCGATTTTAAAAGGACGCATTTATAAGCACAATAAAGCCGAAGTACCATTATCAATACTGGCCGGCTACCAAAACCATTCCGGTCTAAGGTATCATAAACAGGGGGCGAGACGCTGCCCCATTGTGCGACGTGAAAGGCGCATTCCTCACGGAGAAATACCGGCGGAAGGCTTTACGGCGCGGACCTTAACGGCCATGCAAAACCTGCCTAACCAAAATGTAGTCGGAATATATCTCCAAAGACGCAAAAATGAGACAATCAGAAAATTCATAGTAAGAATTTTCTCTTAATATCCTAGTACTTAAAATGCAAAAAAAATATATAAATTGATATTATCTTGTGAGATTTATGTACTAAGATGACACACATTAAATTAAATAAAGTATTTAACTTAAGCAGCATTACAAACAAAACGTACTTAGATGGTGAGCTATTAATTACACCAAGTGTCTTTAAGACTAAGTCTAAGGCTCGGCAGCGTTTAACAATATTCTTAAAAAATACACAATATCAAACGACTAAATGTAATGATTGATTAGTAAATATAAAGTAATAAAATTTGAAGGAACCAAAAGAAGACTTCGACATCATAAAATATGGTATACAATAAGAGGATAAAGGATTGACCCCGGAATTGATATAAAAAGGTAAACTTTATGAGAGAAACATAAAAACAAATGTTGTGGACGATATCTTTCGCGATCTTAAGCTCCTGGTAGTATATCCCGCCGACGGCACCTAGGGTCAATGTCCCGTGCGACAGTTGTGGGCGTTACGACCCTGTTTTATCCATAAAGATATCCACAATTGCGGGAGAGCATCATTTTAATATAAAATTTCTAAGAAAGCGCCCGCCCCGCGAAGTGCCGGGAAATAAAAAGCGGGAAAAACATTACGACATGTTCGTGCTAAGGTTCGTTTCGAGTTTAAGATGCGCAAACCTTTTAAGATAACTGAAATTGTAGACACGTGTGCGAGTGTATAGCGAAAACACTAGCGTTATTGCCGCGACTGTAGATGTTTAGCTACGCTAGCTGGATTGTTTACTTTTATTCGCATTGCTTTACCCCTAAGCTGCAACCGCCGACGATAGACGTCAATCTAAAAGTGTCGCAAAATCAGACAGCGACAATAGACGTTCAACGCTTTTAAATGCTAATACGACATGTCTGAATGAATTTTGGCTATACAATTTAGTGAAATATGGCGAAGTAGTGTAATCTATCGGCAATGGCACATCGTTAGCGCGGTTATCGTCAGACAACCGAAGATAAGTAACATTGGACTCGGATCAAAACTTGGAGTCTTTGCCAATCATCCGACCGCATTAAAAAAATAGATTAACAATTCACCCAACTAATGCATTGAATACTATAACAGCTGTCTTAAGTCCCCGAGGTCTTGTCTTGAAGGTCGTTGGAAACCATATATGTTCTCAAGTATACTTTCTGATGCAGGGATGTCTTGGGATAAAACAAGGACAATGGCAACTGACAGAACAGAGTTGCGACAATTTATATTGGCCATATGATCTAGATATGAAACAGATATATGAGAAGAAATGACTTGCCTGTAAATAATAATATATTTATATTGACTTTTATTTTGACGGATTATTGATATATTTTTGCGTTCAAATTTATGATTTTATGAACTAAAGCAATAATATTGCATAGAAAAATGTTAAGATATTATTTTAAGCTACGACGAACTTGTTAAATATAATTTGAAATTAACGAATGATTGAGTAACAAGATATTTTGTAAAAATACCACCGCTATGTAAGGGCGGTTGAAGGTCACAATTTACAGAAATAAAATAACGACTAGACAAGAAGAGACAGGCGTATTACGCGATTGAGAGATCTCTTAAAGATTAACTTCAAAGTAAATTTATCTTAATAGTGTATTAGTCTTACATACATGACTGTGTATAATTGAGGTAAATTAAAGCATGAATAACGTGTAGAGCGCGATCCCACGTACACATAGTAACATTTGTATGAGACAAAGATATTCATTAAAATATGTTTTTCAGCCATTATAACCCCTGAAACCGCCAAAGAGCCTTGAAGGGCACGAGAGTGTTCACCACGCCGCCGGATCACAACACACTAAGCCTGTATGATTATCACCATCTTCCAGTATATTCATATTTGTAAGGTTTATCAAAATAATGAGTTGTTTATTAATTTATGACACGTCCATTTATTTATCTACTAACCACAGGATACGAGTTAGTAAAAAAAAACATTAAACCAAGTATATATTTTTTTCAAATCCGCTTCCTATGAAATTCATTCATGGCGATTTTCAAAACGTCTTCCTTATCGCCATCGGTAAGTTTCGGAAATACTCTTCCAGCAACTGTATTTTTTACTTAAAACAATCTGGTCCTCTTCAAGAAAAAGATCCCACATACAAACATCACACAACTTTTGCGAACGCATTGTCCAGATACCCTGATTGATCGTCATAGAGCCTCTTTTTCCAATTTATCGACCGGCAGAGCTCTCCTGCTTGAATTTAGGTGAAATAATGGTTTTGATGATAACGATTTTATTGACATCACTTATTGTATGAAACAAATATACACTTATCGAAGCATAAAATTGATATTATATCAAAAAAAAATATTTTTTGTCTTTTGACCTGCTTATTATTTATCAATAAGCAGGACAAAAGATAAAATATGACATTAACTATACTCATATATAGACAATATTACAAACAATGTAAATGCCTTTGATCTTAAAGCTGACGTTGTTGGTTGTGATATCAATAAAATATACTTTTTAATGACATTTAGTTATGATCAAAAATTTAGGCTTGCACATTCGAGAGTTGCAGGATTTTTTATCAAAGTAGTCGAGCGTTGTTTCAGCGAGAGGACGCCGAAAAGACATCGGCTCTGATTCAATTTAGAACATAATTAATAAGACACGTGTTCCCCATGTTGGTGAACATATAAGTTTGCGATGAAAAGGGGTCCACGTCGGGTATTTCAACGAAACGCGAAACGATTACTAGATGCCAAATTGAAATAAGTTGCTGCTTAATAAAGTTACATTCCAAATTGCCAAAACATCGTATAAAATTGTATATTTTTAGTATCACAATTAATTGATCTCAAATCTCCATAGATCAAATAATGCAATATATAATAATAAAACATATATATAAAAATCAGCACCGCCGTAGGTCCATACGAGTACATCAAGACATACCAGCTGCAGTTTAAAAGGAATATATCCAAACTGTTTTTCCTCGGTTTTTTTAATTGAATAGCAGTGCAGAAGATACTTTTTGTATAAGAGACGATTTTATTATTCATTTAATACCTACAAAAAACACTTTCCATATCCGATCTTTAGTGGAAGCATATGGCCTTCATACATTAACGCCATATAGTAATCAGCCGGCATGGTTTTAGCCTAGTCTATTTTAAGCTCAACTTCAGAGAGCTCTTCCAAGTACATTATCAATATAGTTCTTGACGGCCTTTGAAGACGTCAAGTACATGTAATTTTGGCACTTTTGCGGCATGTAAAAAACAAGTTTTAACCTTTTTACGTAACAAATTACGCACCTATATTTTTGTGACATTAATCTAAATTGGTTCATAAAAATGCAATCTATTGATAGCTATAAGAAAATAGGACAACAACACATCACTCACTTAAATAAAGCCAAGTAATTATTTTGTCGGTATTTAAATTCATTATTGGCGAGTAAATATTTTATAAATAATCAATATTAAATACATACATAAATATCAGAAAAATAATAAATCGTCAGTTGGAAAATATAAATTGGCAGTAGAAAAATAATAAATTGACAGTAAATAATTAATAATAGGGTAGGTTAGGTAAGTTAGGTTTTCATTGAATGCTATGATAATTATAGTCCTGGTCATTAATTTTAAAAAACTTTAATAATTTTATATTAATTATAAGCCAATTTTATAATAATTACTGGTAGACAGCATTCGTACTGACACAGTAGATACTGTTGATTTGTTAAATATATTGCGAATTCATTTTTTAATTCAATGCCAAAACCTTGAATAAGTTACTGAACATATAAATACAGGCCTTAAATAAATAAAAATCATATGCTATTTCCATTGAGAGTCCTCTACGCCGAGAGCGCGCCGTTCGCTAATGGTTAATTACCATTTTCTTTGCTTTTCGAATCCGCAGACTGGCGTAGCAGTCTCTTACACGCGGCAGGGGTCCCGCGTAGACGCTGTCGTAGCACCCCTGAGCCCCAGCGCCCTGGGGCGTAACCGTCTGCGACTGCCTCCGATCTGGGGGTGTACGCGAAAAGCTATTACTGAGAGGCTCACCGCTAATTATGGTGACGATATCTCCCTTCGCTATCAGGCTAAGTGAAAAAGGCTCTATGAATATGAGAGCGAGATGATATACAAGTATGCAGTTAGTTTGCGAAGAGAAATCTGTCGTAGAGATGACGGACGATACGAAATAGTATTAGATTAACGCCAAAGAGCTAGGAAATGGAGTTTTAGATAAGATACTGGTATAAGTTTACCACCGTAAGATAAGTAAAGTAGTAGAGAATTCTAGACGTCCAAATTCCAGCAGTAGACAGATACGGACGATGATTTTGACAGAGATACGTTTTAATTACGTTTTTTAAACCCCGCTGAGCAACTTTTAATCACAAATATTATGACCACAGTTCCGAACTCACTGAGAACTTCTAAAGACTAAAGACCTTCGTTTGTAAACAGTTACCATTACAGTACCAGTTTTTAAAATAAAAACACAATATTCATTTCTGTGATAAAAAGATGCTTACCATAATTCGTGTCAAAAAGGGATAATAATATATTACATAATACAAGTGAATCGCATAGTGAATTAAATCAATTTTTAATTATAAAAAAGTAAAGAGATTTCAATTTTTAGATAAGTGTTTAACCTCATGAGTGCACTATATATACTATGGGTAGAGTATCCATCAAGTTGGGATAGGACACTCGTTAAACATAAAGAACCGCTTACACAAGACTCATAAACGCTGGTATTTTACTGCAAGACATTCGCTCTTTAGAAAAATATACTACGAGCATTTTACGGTGGAAATTGAGTAATGTAATAAATTAACTGATGTGTGTAACACCTTCATTAACTACTTTGTCATTTGAACAAAGTATCTTAGACAACAAATAATTTAATAGCAGACAATTTAAAATATAGTTTGAACATAAATATTTAAAAAGCTATCGTTGTACGCATTGTATAGGCTAGATCTCTCGTAACTAAGCCGACCCAACTATTCAATGTCACGTAAATATTTGAAATATTTCAACCGAGAGTCAGTCAACACTTTTAGAAGTATTACTGAACCAGACTGAAAGTAAATATTGATGCAATTACTCAAAAAAGTGGAATTTAATAAAACATTTCAAAAAATAATGTTGAATAAATAAAATTCTCAACAAATTCATGAACTGACATTTATTTTTAAGTATACGTTTGTAATATTTATTATACTGACTAAAGTTAACTACTTAAGACGAATAATAACAGCACGACTCTTATAAATAATAACACAAAAAAAAACGGAAATCTAATGTATAGTTCGATTGGAAAAGCCGAAAATATTTTTGTAGAACACCTAGATGCAACGAAGTAAGGAACGTTATTCAAAAATTTAAATATAAATAAGTGGTGTGTTGTAAGATTAAAAATCGTCCTTACTTTAAAGTTATATTTTGATGCGTATTAATTACATTTCTAACTTATCTATCAAACGAATAATGTTTATAAACCTAAGTGTTAGAAAAAAAGTTGGCTATGAACACAACTTATTTACGTGTGTTTGATTTGTATGAACATCGATAATTCGATTATGGATTATGATACATTTTTTTTATTAAATTATAAATATTCAAATATTTAATGTACATCATAAATGGTTGTGTCATAGGCAGCGAATTGTTTTATCATTTAAAGAAAGGACGCTGCGACGAAGGATGGCGGTGCTTGAAGACGAAGGTGTCTACATTACCTGCTGTCGGCCCGAGGCTAATTAGCACTGCAGGGTGTCAGTTGTCGCACTCGAAGCTTGTGGCCGCCTAAGTGACGCGGTGAGAAGCGCAATGAGGCATCTGGGGCATTAATCATATTCACAGCGTTGCAAGAGCTACACTGTGATATAAATATGTAGCATTAACAACCGGAAAATATTGTATGCGCATGTAAAGTGTTATGCACGAGCGTTTATTTATTACAGAACAGAAGTTCCAAGAAAAAAGTTACAGAGCATAGAATATACAATAAATACATACAAAAGATAATAAACCGATAAAAAGAACATAATAGAAGAAGAAGATGACACATGTCAATGTCTAAAGATCTATGAGAGCAATACCATCGACAAAAGAGGAAAAGGATGTTAGAAAAGGGTCGAGGTGTGCTGGTGGCCATTTAGGAGCGCCATTGCTGTTGTACCAAATTGAGTGCTTGAAGCTCCACAAGCATCAACTGGGATCAAAAACAATGGATGGCTACGAGCACGGGTGTACCTATCTGGAACATAGAAGTTAAAACATTCAAGAATCCCAGGGTTGTGAATTGAACCGCGAAGAAGAAGGAATGAATGTTTGAGTGCGGCAATTTTCCCCGGGACTCTAGCGAATGGAAAGAAAGCATCCATAGAAGAAAAAGAGTTGGGTAATGTTCGGAATTAAATTAATTGAATGGATAGTTACCGTAAATATAAAAATAGAGACGTCGGAGAAATGTTTTATCAATTTTTTCGAGCATGAAAACGAGCGTTGGCTTGATCATTGGCATACTTAAGAAAAACCGTTTCCCACACAGAATTTTATAACATAGTGATACTATTTCAAAGACTGTATTTATATACTCGGCATTCACTTTGATATACATGAATATATTGAAATATACAGTCATTTTACCCTGTTTTAACATGGAACACATTGAGCAATTGTTACTCACAGAAAGAAAATCCGCGGTGTCGAAATCACTTAGATAAATTACTTACAATCGAATGCCCAACAAATCCTCCAATGACTGCAAAATCGCAGTATTAATTTATGTGATAAACGAATTTTTAACATAATTTCATGTCAAAACATTGCGACGCATTCTAATGAATAAAACATAATAAAAAAATAAAACACATCCTTTTTGAAGAAAGCAGTTGTGGTTGGCAGAACTTGGAAATACACAGAAAACTATGGCAAAGTTTTAGTAAGTAGAACGAGCTACGGTTCGTATATCTTTCAGATATCTTGCATCAGTTATTTGTGTATAACGCTATGATTTGCGATAGGAAGCAAAAATTTACATACCCAACTAATCAAGTTATAAAGTTGATGATCTATATAAAACATTTTATTTTAATTTTACGAGTTAAATAGTCCTAAATAGCTAATTACTGGATACTTATTTCACAAAATGGCAATAAAGAAATAATGACAAAAACATTAGTTAAATAAAAACGTAACTACATTTCATTTTAATTTGTATTTGGTGCAAACAAAGCGCACGAGACAATTACTTGAAAATCACCTCTGTGGAAAGTCTCTCTCCTAGTTAAAAAGTGATACGTTTGCCTTTATATAGTCCGCCTCTTGGTTGCGCGGCCTAAAGGCGACTGAGGGCGGCTAAGGGCGACAAACAAAGTTAAATGCAAAAACGTCGTCGGCCGCCCTTCCTGTGCGAGCGGAAGGCGGCAGATTCAAAGCCGAGGGTGCGGTCGGATGTCAAGGTGCTTAGCAGTAATGCAGGTAGTACCAAGTTCAAATCCTGACAAAACTTCGACATTAACATAAATTTGTAAGCACTTCATAACAAACGTTAAAAAAAATACCAAATATACGAGTAAATTAGTAGCCTTGGTTGTAGCGACATTGATCAATCGCTCGTAAAAATAGCAGTCAAAGGATGTAATGGAAACAAAAAATTAAGAAAAACTACGAACTCCAAATCTGGTAGTATTCATCGTATGATTTTTCTCTAACCTAAAGTAAGGACGCTTTGTCATAGACAAAAAAATAAAACATTAAAAACAAAGTGATTCTCTTAATAAGTCTGGAGGTTTTCTGATGTAAGATTAAATAAGCTTAATAGGTGGTAGGCGAAAATTGTCTCGTGAACACCGGCCATTCACAGTGAATTCACTAAAAACAGGCGATGCGTGTATGCTGAGATACATTCTAATGAGTTGGCTGCTCAATCAATTATTCACATTCAAAATGGCTAGCGTAATATAAACCATCGTGGACATAACTCAATTACATGCTGGCTGTATTCTTTAGTAAGTATTTTAATATAATATGTACGTAGGTAAACACCACATATTTTCACAACTTGATGAAATTGGTATATTAACCCTTTCATTAAGGCTCGGTTTAAATACAAAATACACTGTCAATTATAAAACTAGTATTTGAAGCATAAATGTACTTATCTGGTTTATTTGCATATATCACATTGATTCTTGTATCCTTTAGCTATCAGAGGAAGCATAAAAAACTATTCTAAGAAATAAGCAAATGATATATCACGTCAATCGATGTCAACGATCGGGGAATCTTATGACGGCATATGCCGGCAACCGATGCGAAAGGGTTAAACAGCATCAAAATTTATATTGACTGCTTCAGTCTCCGCTGATTTTCAATCAAGCCTTGCAACCTTCTTGGCAGTCATACTCTACAGCTAGGAGGCTGATATAAGAGAATAACTGTTTAATTAAAAAAAAAACTGTATACAAGAGGACGACGGGAGGTAACCAGAAGGTTCGGTCCCCCAAAAAGTAATCAGAAGCGTCCCGCGCCGTAATCACCGCGGTCGGCCGAACAACTGCGGGAGGAGGAACTTGCGAGGCGCGGCCCTCAGGGCTCCGCTGGGAGATCGAAACTTTCCCGCTTGATGAGGACAAGTAATTATTATCAAGAGTAGTTGCGGGCCCAAGCAGTTTGCAGACTTTGTTGCTGATGAGGCGGGCCGTGACGGGTGCGACACCTAGACCCTCACAATACACCAAATTCAGAAGAAAAATATATATTTTGAAGGAAATCTTTCTTACACTCGTTGCGTCTTGGGGTGTAAAACATTGAGAATATATTAATGAACAGTAATCTTAAAATAAATATTCAATTGTAAGTAACTCAAAAAACAAAAAGTACCCTCCTAAAATAACTCCCAATGCAAAATATAATCTACATTCTTATATAAAACTACTTTCACTGAAAAATGCGTAAAATTATTTATTCGATATCCTGACTGTAAGCTGAACCGCTAATAAGCTAAACTACGAAATAATTACGAAGTAAGCTTAATTAGTATTTTAAAAAAGTAAATAAGTCGTTTTTCTTTACTCAATATACATATATTTTTTATATTCATACTTACATACATAAATTTGGATAATATAGATTAAGCGAAGAAAAAATATTAACCACCCAGAGTTGGTATTTTATAAAAAAATGTATTTAGGTTAACTACGTTAGTACGTATATTTATTTATTTAGGTTAAGTTTCTTAGTATCCCCTGAGAAAGGTGCCATGTCACCGAAGCCGGTAGAGTGTTTATTAATTAAAACTCAGTAGTTTTATACAAAGTTTTACTTGTTTTATTCTTTAAATATGAAATTTCGTAAAGTTACTGCGTTCTACGCGTATGTTAATCATTACTCTCAAAGTACTCATACATAAATGCAATACTGTTCAATATTTATGTTATTTTTTCAGAATTCTCGCATTGGAGTACAGAAGTGACGATATTCGTATATGGGAGTGAAACATCATCAGATCGTCACGAATGCCAGAAAAGGGTCGGAAAAGTGGATATGTGGAGGCAGAGCACCCACCAGCACAGCCTGTAAACATGTCTCTTTAGCGGTCCTCGGAAACCTCGCCAGCCACAACTGGCGTCCTCCAAACAGATGCCCGGCGTGTTATTTGCATTCCCCACAGGACTGCTCCGACGCAGAATACACAAAATTTCATTATTCACTCCACGAACACATAAAAAAGGTATATATTTCATGCCGCATTGGGGTTCAATACAATCTTCATTTCCGTATCCACTTCCTTAACTAGGCATATGGACATCATGAGCCACCGCCACAAAACTCATCCATATCAGCTCTACCCCCCGCAGCTCCACTGAGTAGATTATACGTATAGTTTCCGACAGCCTTCAAGGACGTCACAGGCCTTTATGATAAGAAAGCTGTAGTCCATGCTCTCTTGCGGCATCCTGAGTATATGTCCTATTCAGGTCCACCTTCGTCTCTTGACCGACTATGAAAGGCTGCCTTGTCCGCTTTTCACCTCATCATTTCTAACGAAGTCAAACTATTGTATTCCCAGTATTCTACGCAGACATATGTTTTCGAAATCAATTATACGGCGGCATTGGCTTTTGGTGAGATTTAGGGTTCAGGCCTGCATATTTTGTTAGTTGGTATTTTAATTAACGATCAGTGCGGTTAGTCGACGGTTTCGTTCAAACAATATCTCTAAATATGCAAATTTTCACATAATGTATAAATTATTCAACATCAAAATCTAAAAATGTAATAAATTTGTTGAAATTTAAAAAAATACATCAAATAAATGGTAAACTACGATCGGAAGTACTACAATAGGAAATTACTGGAAATTAGTAATACGTAATGTTGAGTTATGTTTCAGAGCTGCCGCATCTACTAGGAGGAGGTTCACCGTGTATTTTTCTCTTGGCTCTCTCCCCCTTATTTGGCATTGTAAAAAATGCACAATAAAAAAGCCCTTTTTAAAAATGTGAAAATGATAGCCCACTTTCATAAGCCGGATGATTCTTGGCCGAATAAAAAAAATGTTTGGGCTTCGCACCCGCACACAAGAAAAATCCACACCGCCGGGCGTTCATTGAGAACAATAATAATTCCAATTGTGGAACACCAGAAATATTCGTCCTTCTAAAGCCCACATATTGTTGGCGAAAATTCAACCATACGCGAATAAAAAAAATGTTCATTTTCACGTGTTATATTTCAAGCATGGCTATAAAACATACAAGTTTTAAAGTATCCTCGGTATACATTGCTCCTTGATAAAACAATATTTCGCTATCCTCGAAATAATTGCGAAAATTTGAAAGAAAGAAAAAATTTGAAGAGAAAAAAAAAAAAAAAAAAAAAAAAAAAAAAAATTTATACCTAAACCACTTTTATGTATTTATCTCTTCCTTCATCCTTGCAATACTACCTATCTCCCTCTCCTTTCCTGATAGACACACCCCCACCCCCCCCCCTACAAAAAGGTGTTACACCACTTATAAAGTACAACGCAGCTCAGTTATCTCTTAACTAGAGAAGGATTGACAAAGACTACGAGTTAGTCGAAACTGCAGTCTCCTAATAGAGAACTTTTGTTACGTGATCCATGTGAAAACAAGGTAAATAAATAAATAAATATTTATAATTTGAAAGAGATCAATGAATTGTAGTTGTAATAATTATCCAATACAGATGAGGATTTCAATCTTTAACCATACTTTTACCATCATCCCAATCTCATCTTAAGTCGATTTTAATTGAAAGATATCCGTTCCCCTGTTTCGAGAGACTCTTCAGCGACCATAATGGTAATCTAATGATAATTGCGACAAACATAAATTACACAAAGTGGCCGTTTCCATAGTTGATTTCTCAACTTTGTCCGTCGCTGGAATTTAAAGTATCAGCATAAAATGAACAGTGAGAAAGAAAGAGACAGTAAATCACAAAACAAAGCCTGCCCGTAAATTATGCGAAAGGAGAATGGATACGATGAAAGGAGACGGAAGATTTGGAGGAGAACCGAGATTTTACGACACTTCTTCGACTACTTCAAATTTTTCACGTTTACTCTGTAGCTGGAGCACATAACCACCACAGATAAGGTTAGATACATCTAATCATCTGCACATTCTACTCCATTCATTATAAATCGTAATCTACGATTCTCGAGGTTAGCAATAAGACAATAAGCGATTTGGTGAGAGTATACATTTTTCTTATCCACTTTGCTGTGAACTCATGATTATGATTTTTAAATTTTCCATGGGTTCTTCTTCCTGGATACTTTTGCGCTTCTGTGTAGCAGTCACAATCGTTCAGAGGGAACCTTCGCTAAACTTGTCAGTTGTAAAATGACAGTAATCTGAAAATTAAACCATCAAAGATACTTCACTTCAATTCACTGTCATCGGGTATGATGGAGTTCTGTAATGGGAAATAATCGTAAAATTTTATTTAAATTATTATTTATGGAAATATCTTTGTAAATGGAAAAACATACTAAGGTAACAACCATTCCATAAGAGTATATAACAACAGCTTTTTTTTTCACCTAACTTATGGGCTCATTTCAGCCGACTGCATTCGGTGGAGCTCCGGGAAACAATGCTCACTTTGGATTAAGCTAATACCGCACAGCTGACTGAATTTTGTGACGGTAATTCGTGGCGATCATACGATCTATAGCTGGGAAGAAGTCACAAATGAAGAATAATATAATTTAATTGTGTACTTATCTCAAACATGACTATAGAAAATACATACTAGAAAAACACAAAACATTAATGACCGAATAATGGCCTCGAAATCTGTAGGTCATGGTGAGACAATATTCACATTCTTTCTTCAACAACTTGTGTAACCTCTTGTCCGCTGTCTTTTTATGTTGTGGCATAATGCCGCGGAAAAAGAGTATCGCCATTAAACGAGCATAGAAAAAAAGAGACTAAATCACAAAACAAAGCCGACCCAGTAAATTATACCGAAAGATAGTCGTGTGGTGTGGGGGAATAATAAAAGGAATTTCATGCCGAGTGCTCTTTTCCGCGGGTCTAAAGTAATTAAGAGAGCCGGGGATTTTTTTATAACAAATTTTATTCACTGCTAACGGTGCGACTCGATTGTGAAATTTTGTGACGCTCCGCGAAACTAGAGAGGGTCTCAAAGAGGCAGCGAAAATAAGAAGAGGCTCTCCTCAGCAGGAAGGACGGGGGCTCACTTTATGTTTTATTTTATTTTTTTGCAGTCCCTGGAGGGACGTCGCAGGGTACGCCGGGGCGGTATATAAGAATTAAATTCGCCAACTAAGAGCAGGGCCGGATCTCGGCGTTAAAAATATGATCATAATATAATGTTTTCACGACATTCTTTACGACCTCAACGGCGCTTGTAATAATCTTGGAGTTTCAAACAATTTTACCTTTTTATTTATATTGAAGCGTGTAAGCACTACCTATAAAGTATACATAATTTTTTGTAGTGGTGCATTGCCACATGTTTCAAAGTATGTGCTTAAAATCTTCTCCAGCGTTTAAAAATATTGTATTTCATATATAATACTCTGGTGTTTTAAATTGTCACATGGACATTTATGTGAAAATATTTTTTCTACAACTTTCTGGAAGTATTTATTATTTATAATATATATAAGCAGTTTAAGAATTTTTACGTTAATACACAGGTAATTATATTAGTTAGCTATATAAAAAAGGAGTTTTATTTAATAATTATCTTTTAAGTGATAAACAATTTAAAATTGTTCAATTTAAAAAATTTGGAAATAAAATTTGCTTGAATATTCAAATCATTTTGAAAAGTGAATGACAGAACCTTAAAACGGGAGTATGTAGCGGGTATTGAAGTATAAGCTGAATATAAGACAATCATATTTAAAATAAAGCACTTTATAAGATTTTATGAAACAATATGCTTCAAATTGCGAACAGGTTATGACAAAAAGACATTAGGGGTAGTTAAGCGCCGGAGCGGCCCTGGCAAAGGGGACTCTAAAATATTTAATTAAATTCGAATTAAGTGTGGTGTCGTGGGATGCTGTGCGGGGATGTAGGGGATGTTGGGGGTCCCCGGGATGGGGCGCCCAGGCACTAATCGGTTTACTCATTAAGATGGCACTGTCGATCATGTGGCTAACGAAGTTCAGGTAAAAGATAAAAATTCAATTAAAAACAGGTCGACAGGTGTTGTGAATAAATTTCACAACACAGCATCGTATTGAACAATATTTTTCTAACGAATGTGCCCCAATACGGAAGTCCTAGTTTAATGATATTAAAATACACACGTTACACAATTGTGACGACATGCTTGAAACAATTTACATTTTTTATACAAAAACATTTTAAATGAATATTTAAGCTAATTAATTAAATATACATTGTACTATACATAAAATTCTTTTTTCAACGCGTCAATCCAAGCACAAAAATAACGGCAGAAGCAGGATGCGAACCGCGGACCTTGGAAACCAACTATGCCCAGGTATTCATACCGCTCAGCCAACTGGGCCATTGCTATGCCTAGACCGACTCGCGTTGAAACTAGTATTTATATCATTGTTATCATCGTACGATAGATGTCGCTATAGTATATATTCAAAGTATGTATATTTTTATTTTTTATTATTCAATCAGTCATCATTTATTCACAAGCTTAATATTATTACTTTCCGACAGTCTATTTATTTTAGTAAGTACCACTCGGGTCTCGATAATAATATTTAAGCATTCTTAATCCATGAAAAAATACAATGATTTTTGAAAATAAATAGAAAGAAGCAGTGGTGTGGGGGTTTCGCCGTGTGAGGAGAATTTCTCTAGACCAATATTTCGACCGCAATTACTGGAGTTGTCTTCAAAGTTGGCGATTTAGAATAAAATCGCAACAGAAAAAATCATCAACCTTGAAGATGGCATCTGCAATGGCGGTCGAAATATTAGTTTAGAGAAGTTTGCCACACACGGCTTTACCCAAAAGCCTCAATACCAAACTCGGCCGTGAAAACTTACGAAATTATTTTAGTGATTTTGCTCCAAGACAAAACGGTTAGAATTCTAAAATTGAATATTTAAATATATTATATTTATTTATATTATATATTTCTGATAATAAAACGTATATTTTAATTCAAAGATACGTCTCTTCATTATAAAAAATATCAAAACTCTAATAATATACGATAGATTTTTACTTACTTGTATAGGTATTTATGTTCCGTAATATTAATAATTTCTATCGACTAGCAATGAAAAACTCATCATAAGCTAAGCATATTATAATGAATGATAAGTAAATAATATATTTTCCAAGCTCACAACAGAGATGTTGTATCATCAAAAAAAGGATTCCATCTTTTAATATTTTTTTCAGTAACCGAATTCGTTCATAGATGAGTATTATTGTCATATTATACGAGTTACTCTTCACGATGAACAACTTGAAAAAAAGGATGGCACTTATGAAAATATTCAAACCATTTGCTATGGCTGATAATTTAATATATACTAAACTATAAATAGTTTGGTGTAGTGTGCATAAAAAATTTCCAATTTTTCAAAAATAAAATTACTTACATTAAGAAAATATGAAAGAATAACATAATTACTTAATTTACAAGTATTACAATTACTAATAATCGACTTTATTAATTTTTGTACATGAAAGAAACTCTCCAAAAACCTTCAATATAACTTACGCAGTGACTGACGTAAAGAAATATAGCCGAATATTTTTTTAATCTTCGTCCGTATTTTAATCACTCAATCTTTACGAACAAAAAAAACGCCGACCTTCTTGAGAACAATAATTACTTCTAGACAAAAATTACCTTTCTTTACTTCAAAAGACGACATTTTTATAACGTCTCGTTTTTTTCATATTATTTAAATAATAATTTTAAAAAGTAGTGGTCGCATTTCTCGCGTGGGCAAACAGGCAAAGTTTTTTTTTGTGTTAGGCTTTTGAGAAAGCCTTTTCGTTTTATTTATTTTTTCTTTGCCTTTTTGGCAGTCGCAAAATTAAAGCGAGGCCTTTTTTCCACTTTCTCATTTAATTTAACATTCTTTCATATCGGGGCGATTCCTTTCCCGGGCCATGTAAACAGCTTTATCAAAGTGAAAACATGTCACTTTCTACCTTAATGAACACACCTAGGTACTAGAGCAGGGGTATTCAACCTTTTTGTACCTGAATCTCGGTTATTAGTAAAAGTTTCTAACCGCCCACAGGTCCCGCAATAATGTTTATTTATACAACATCGAAGTAACTTAACTTAATAAAAATTATAAAGCAGAGCGTCAGCAAGTAAAATCATAATAGTAATCACATTGTGTATTACAAATTTATAATTAGAAAAGTACTATGCATATTAACATACCAAATACTTAGCAATAAGTTTGTAAGTGTTGTTTTTTTTTATATAAAATGATAAATTGTTGTTATTTTAAAAATTAAACTATTATTTAGATGCCTGAGGTTAGTGATACGAAACTAAATATATAATACTTTCTCAATTTTTGTAAGGAATGAGGAGGGTCTTCCTTTTTGAATCATTCAGATGCTGTCTTTCTTTGATGATAAAATGATAAACAGCACTAGTACCTTGATTCCACAATAGATGAGGTACCAGGTTGACAACTACTGCAGTAGATGTTCAGCGGGGCATGAAAAATGCGAGCCCCAGAAAAATAATTTGAAAAATTAAATGGGTTTTAAGTAAGTGGGTTATTAATTTTGAGCCCTGCTTTTCCATTCGTATGGAAATTTAAAATTATTAAATTCTTCAATGAGAGGTCCTTATTATTCGAAATATTTTTCACGTTTCTATATTCCTTTTATACCAGTCACTTAAGGTCAAAAAGTCATACATTCTTTGATCACTTTACTATAATATTTTTGTATTAAAATTTATCTAGAATCACTCATTGTTGGAATTAATTTACAAATAACATTATGATTAAATGTTACGAATTGCAAGACTGATCAATATTTAAAGAAGGACAGAGCTATTAGAAAATTATTATTTATATAGCATTACTAAATTTCTAAGAGTAGTATTGTGCAACATTATTGTGTTTTGTTGTGTTTAGTAAAAATATATACACGGTGCTCATAAATGTATGATTCAGTAATACATGATATACCACAACAGTTATTTGTGTAGTTTATGGACTCTTGATAAAATTCCATAATATTGATGATTATTTTTATGAAAATAGTATGTAAGTACGAGTAATATATTTTAACATATATGTTTGTCGAAGCCTTTGTCCCCGAATGTTTTCTTTGGATAATACTATATCTAAGCAGCAATTAGACGATGGTACGGTACAATTATTAAGTTGTAGAACGTAAAGACAGTTGAAAATAAAATAATAATTTCGCAAAACAAACACAAAGATAAACCGTTTTCCAAACATCGCCACAGAGCATTCGCAGAATACCTGACGTCAATGTACACAAGTGTTGTAGCCAAGAAGTCTGCGATCTATGAAAGCCGATATAAAGCGGACTTCCGGCAGATTCCTCTTTGTGCGCTGGTCCAGGCATTGTGCCGACTAAAGGGGGCACTATTGGGGGGCCGTTAATGATCCATAAACCCCGCGAATAACACTCGTCGTCGAGAGGATCGCTAAAGGCAATGTCATAAACAACAAAGTGCACCAATCGCGGGTCATTCGGACACGTCAAAAGGGACTTGCGGGCAGTAAAACGGCGACAATGTAGAGGCGTATTCCGCGCACGTTCACAGTAGGCTGGGCACGATGTGAAAAGCTAGAAAACTTGATACAATACAACGGACATCTGGACATGCCAAAAAAAAGACGGTCACAAAATAATACAGTGTGGCGGGTCGAGATTCTCTTCTGACATATTTTTTGTGGACTTGTCAACGGTTTCTTTGAATTCACTAAGTACTTTCTATATTAACTCGTTAAATACTTAATTCACGTTGATTTCACGTAGACTTTAAATGGCTGATCAATCTTATTTAACTAGGACGCATTGTGTAAGTATTAAGTATAATTCACATATTTCTATTCAACATACGCTTCAAATGTGAAAAAGTTGTTTTATAAAATTACCAACATCCTATGGAGACCAAAAAATATCTGTAGTATCTATCAGAAACCCCAATTGGCAATCATCAACATTCTTGTTCCCGTCAAATACATACTATTTTCCCAAAAGCAATGTTGACATAGGTTTATCGCACACGGTACAAAAATATGAGACGTATATTTAGTCCCATATCCGTTCCACATCTGGAAAATATGACAGCAGCCAATTGACACAACACAGTTCTGTCAACTGTCATTATCCATAAATTGTCCTAAGCCTTAAAAGTCATCTCTACACCCAGAGAACCACCTGAGTATACTCGGTTCACGTCGGTTTACAGAGCGAGAGCTCAGAAATTTACCAGAAGGCAGCTATAGTATCCGAAATATATTCAAGCTATTGTTATCTTTTTTAAGGAGTTTGGATTATTAGAAACTATCAAGATAATAAAAAGTACTAAAAAGGCGGCTTAATCTAATCAGCGATACGGGTGTACTTAAGCGATGAATTTTTAATACAATGTTGTTTAAAATCGGTAATTAAACGTGAGCTGACGTAATAACACGCTGAAATCGTTGATAAATAAAGTACAAAATAATTTTATAGGGCTTTCAGTAATATTACTTATTTTATAAACATAAACATAAGTTATTTAGAAAAATATATAACATAAAATTCACAATAACGACAATACTATATATAATATTGAGAATTAGAAGTTATATTATATTTAAACGTCTTACAATCAATTCATATGCTTTCAGAGATTAGTTCAGGTAGCTGAGTAAGCCAGTTTGTAGCTAGATAATTATATTTTTATTGTTTTGCTAATTTCTTTTTTTTTTTTAAGAAATAATTGTAAATCTTAGTACCTGTATATTAAAATGTAAATTCCAAATAAGAATCGTTCATTTTGATATAAACTTTTACTCCATTTATTTATTATTATATATTGTAGTAAGCTTACTAAAAAAAAAAATTGCAACAAGAAAAATAAGAGTAAATAAAATCGAATAAAAACGCGAAAAAAAAATAACCCCATTTCTTTGGAACAAAACAATGCTTATTAATTCGGAGCAATCGTGAAGTCATATTTTTTTAGTGAAATTAATCAAATATACCGAACGTCCATTTCTTGCCGTCGCGCTCAAGGGGTTGGAATAAATGCAATATATTTCGAGATTAAGCGCCATGCATCCTGAGGATAAAGGGCCACTTTGTATGCATCCCCGGCTAAACGGCAAAATTGTTCGGAATATACAAGGAAAGAGTGAAACATTGTCGAGGCCGTGATAAAGTTTAACGGGCGAGCGCTAGCTAGCAGTTGCATCGTTCAATCATTGCTGCGTTTGTTCAACATTTTTAGTGCTAAAAAGCTTGTAAAGTGTCGCCATCCTCGCTAAAACCTAAATGTGTCTTTATAAAGCTAAAGATTTTAATAATATATATATATATACAAACTTTATAAGTTTAAAGATAAACGATAGACGTAACGTGGATATCTACAAGCAGTCACCATTGGCAGTTCATCTATCTGAGACATATATTTTATAACAATTTGAAGATTACTTGCAACGATTTATCAATACGATTTAATAAAATTGTTATTGTTGTTTGGAACTGAATGAAAATGTAAGTATCAAAAATTTATTTCACATCAAATTATATGGTCGTAAAAAATCGCTACAAGTTATGTTAGCCGACGTGGTCTTCGCCTAGTTTCATGGCAGCTTTACTTTTCAGAGCTCCGACGAGTACATTATTTGTATAATTACTACTTGGGGCCTAAAGAAAAGGCTCCTCAGGGGAATTATTGAACCAGTAAGTTACGGGTTTGTAAGTCCCCAGATGCTTAAAGTAATCCTCTTTTGGTAGTACTACGTACACATACTCGTGTTTTACAATATCTCAAAATTTAACATTCACTAACGCTTAAATCGTTTATCTGACAATAAAACATAAAACACTAAAACCGATTATTTTTAAATATATACAAGTTTACGCCCAATCTTTCCAACCCTTCCACAAACATCAAATATATTTTTTGCATTCAATGTCAAGCCTTCCGGACTAAGCATCATAGACAACAATGTAACTTTTTTTTTCGATTTTTTTGATCGATATTTCTTGGTGGAATGCCATAATATCAGATATAAATAAAAGATTTTGTAGAATGTATTCCACAATATATTTTTTTGACGACATGTTTCAGCCAGGTAGAATGGCCATTTTCAAGTCAGTTAGTAAAGTGAGTGTAGGCTCTATATAAAGCAAAGAGTGAGTGAAAAGGTGGATATGAATTGTGAGATGGGTATATGTGTTTTGGTACCCATCACACAATTCATATCCACCTTTTCACTCACTCTTTGCTTTATATAGAGCCTACACTCACTTCACTAACTGACTTGAAAATGGCCATTCGACCTGGCTGAAACATGTCGTCAAAAAAACAGTATTATTAAAATATCAGTGCGTGAATTAGTTCTAGTCCACGCTCAAAAAAGTAAAACAATCATGACACTTAATAACCTTTTGGCAGTCATTTAAGGAGATAACATAAAGGAATAAAACGAATAAGAACAAAGTAAATATTTCATGTTTTATTCTTCAAATATGAGAAACCGCAAAGTTATTGCGTCATACGAATTTGAATAAAACGTACTTACGTACTAACGTATGCAAGTATTGCCATCATTTGGAGCCAGCTGTTTACCCTTAGATGTCCAGCGTACACTTCAACAAGGAAGCGGATACGGTAGAAGAATGGTGTGTAAAAGAAGCAAGGTTGTCGAGGGATTGGTGGCCATGCGTCTTCAAAGACGGATGGCCCCTGAAAGATTTGCAGGGGCGGTGTCAGGGTAGGGATGGATGGGGGCCCGGCACCGGGGCCCCCGGGAGCCGCCGCGGCGCCAGGATTACAGTTGCCCGGTACGTGCCTTGAAGGATTACGCTCCTCCCGGATGAATGCGAACTTTGTTTCGACCCGCGTCGAACCGAACTGACGTAGCAGCAGTAGCGGACCGGAGAAAATCATAACAGCGGACAGTTAGATTGTTATTTTATTATTTAGCGCATAACCTTAAAAGAAACAGCCATGACCGCATAATGTGGTCGATCTATTGAACTTACCTCTAAATTATGTTTATTTGGTTGTCTCTTACTATTAATTCTACTGAGAACCTTGTCATCCATGATGAAGTTTCATAAAAAGAAAACCTTATATTATTTTGTCCCTAATGGAAATATATATTCATACCGCAATTGTAGACGTCATTCAGTTGCATCAGTTTATTCACCTCGTCTCAAGTAAGTTCCTCGAAGCTCTGCTTTTAATAAGTGCACAATAATATTTTTTATATATAAAAAGATTCAACCAGCGACCAAACCCTGTTGTAACACCAGTTCTCGTTCGATCACCATTGCTAAGCAACATCAAACGCGAAACGTACTCGGATAGCGAACGTTTAAATACACCGAGTATCGCTAGTGGGGTTGGACTTCACCATATGATGCCTCGGGAACGTCCAGCTAATAATCCAACCCCTTTTAAATGCTGATTTAATAACTTACAAGTATGCCCAAGATATAACTGCCTTTTTGTTAAGCCCCCGTGATCACACCGTGGAAACTTTCGAGAACCATGAATTTACCCAGGTGGTGCTCCGGATGAAAAGATCAATCGGAACAAGACATTGATAACATCAGCCGACAGAACTATGTGGAAATAAAAAAGGCTAGTGAAGTAGATACATTTAACACGGGACACGGTAGTCAAATTGCGTTTGTTTGGTTAAGGGTTTGCAGTCACTCGTAAACAATCAAAGTCTGGGGAAAAGTCGCGCCACTGGACAATTGCAAACTTTAGAATTTCTCTAAGCCTCGGCCATAAAACGGTATCGAGATATTTTAGGCTCGAATAGTTTAGCGATGTCCTAATGGCTTTGGCGAGCACAGCGGCCGCTTTGTCCTCCAATCGCATCTCTCGTCGCGCGAGTCGACGCGCCCCAACTCAAAATTTCGCAAACTTTATCGAGCGACTGTGCAAAAGCTCGTCCCTTTCTGCGGGACGTCGTATCGATTAAGCCAAACCCTAAAACACGACAATATTGCATACTTTTACAAGTCTATATAACTGTTAATTCACAATTGTACTAGAGTCGGAAGAACACGATCCGATGAAAAATGCAACAGGTAGAATCGTTGCTGTGCGTAGAATCATTAGATGATTAAGCCGGTATTTGAGTACTGCTGAAAAATAGTTACCGGCGTAAATGTAGACTATTAAAAGAGATAACGAAGACACAATGAACGATGAATGTATGTAAAATCATACACAGAAGTACGTATGCTTATAAGATCACAAATCCTGTACAAAAGAAGAATTAAGGTGAGGGTTTTCCCGATTTCCAATTTTAGTGGCAAACTTTGAGTTTTAAAGTTTCCATGCGATTGGCAATCGCGTGTACAGCGTTACAAAATCATTCACCTGTTAAAAAAAGGTTAACAGGTCTCTAACAAACTGTGATAGATTCAGTCAGAGGATGAACAGTATTGAATACTTACCATATCTGTGATCTCCAGTCTTTCAACCGTAAATAATAATCAACTTTGATTTTACGTGTGCACATTGTAACGGTTCATTCACGTGATAAAAAGGTTGACGAATCGGAAGATAGGTATCTATCCAATTTTTATCAGCATTTACTTTAAAATCCATTTCAAGTATATAATTTATTTTACTTCGTTTTACTATGGATCATTTCAAGTAACTATTTCATATGGAAATAGAACCATAGTTGCGTGCACTCCGCGCACTTTCCAAGCTGTAGCTTCGAAATAAGAATCCTAGATTCGTGAAACATTTTCAGGATGCCTTAGAAGTTTTTTTAATGTTTTTTTTTATTCATGTGACGAAGTTAAAGCACGGCCGCAGCAGAAATCGGTACTTCCCTAACTCGGCACTCGCCAGCGATAACAATCAACGAATCTATCTAACCAGCTTCAAAAAGCAGCTTCAAAAGGCTTCAAAAACTATAGCTTTCGCTAAGTTCACGGACACGTTTGGCAACCTTTAGTGGCATTTACAAAATTTACTCAGAAGTTAGTTTTTTTTTAATTTATTTAACACAATGAAGTTCCACGTAGATAATATACTCGAGAGATAACATAATGAAAGAGATAACATAACACATATTAATCATGAAAAAATAACAAAGGAAAGAAATTTAAAAAAAAAAAACACTCACAAGGAAGAGAAGAAACATAACAAATGGAGATGTACTGGATATCCAAAATCGCTCAAAAATACCTAAGGGTCGACGGGAAGTATACATAGTATGTACTCGGTGGTGTTTCGAATGCAGAGATGGCTTGAAACCAGTCAAAGATCGTAGCAGCTGACAGAACTGTGTGACGGCGATTTGACGGTGAGTATGTTATGCTCCATATATGGTGAGCAAATATTGAAAAAGTATAATACATTAAAACGATGAACGATTTAAAACAGATTTGATTCATTAATATTTTTCATAATACGATTTTATAAATCAATACTTTTTATGAAAAATACGAAAGAAATTGCAATATTACAAGCAACAACAAAACTCGAAGCATGATTCCAAAATAAATTTCCAAAATTTTTTCTTCCGAGAATGTTGCTCATTTATACGCGAGACTAGTCGCACATACACTTTAGTGTTATTGCTTTAAAGTGCCGGCTACTTTATTAGTTCGTTTCCTTTGTGTCTTTGAGCGCGGTGGCCGGGGCTTTCTATGCCCTTCTGTTTAGCTTCTTATCTACTTGTTGTGTTTTTTTTTTGCTGTTGTCTTCATTTTGTGCAGTGGCTATAGCTGTCTCGAAAGGATTTGCGACAATCATACGAAAACACGAGTCAACTAGAAATTATATGAAATATTGGAAGCTCATGACAAAAATGACAATGAAGCGCAACATATGAAATATGATATTTATATATTGTGTCATTGACAAACAATCCCTGATACAAGAATAAAAAGTACTTTATTTGAAAAAATTCTGACATGATGATTTTACAATAGATATTTTTTCTTAAAGCGAAAAAGGATACATTGAATCATTATTTTTTTTCAAAAGAACATATATTTGATAAAAGATTTGTCAACGCGCATCGAAGATAACTACATTCGACTGTTAAGAAACTTAAACTAGTTACCTATAAAGTATTGATAAACTAAATTTGTTTTTTTATAAATAACTATAAAATTAAATATCTTTTTAATAAGTACAATAAATTCACAGTGAAGCTTGATATATTTAAACAAATCGATGAGTGTATTCAAATATTATCGTATTTAAAAATAGCGACTGTAAGGATATCAATTCAATGGAAGTAAACTTACATGAAATTTTAAGTGTTTTTTTTTTCGATAAAATCAAATAATATCTTCCCATCATTTGAAAACAAAATCATGCAACTGTCACAAAACCTGTATTACAATATTCATAATATAGTAGCAGACTTTCCTCCAGTATTTTCGGCCCCTAAAAGTACTGGAGGACTCTGCGAAATGCCTTATGGTCACAGGTTCGATGAAAGGAACTGATCTATCTCCTTCTCGTGGTGGGGGGTGAGCGACATCAGTCGGCCAATATAGACAGGGACCGAATGTTGGCCGGAATAAGCTAACACCCAGCTTACCTCATCAGGTCAAGCTGGTTAGGGCACTATATTGTCCTGGAGGTAGTAAATGCTCTCCTAAGGCGGATGAACCTTTATGGTCAACGGCATTAGGATGTGGAAATAAAGGGGAAAATACCACATTAAAGGTCTAAAAGACATCCCATGTATCAGCAAAAAATGATTGCATCTCAAGTAAAATTTTACGGAGATATTATAAATAATAGTAAAAAAAATAGAACTAGAAATAAACGAAAATAGTCCCCAATCGGATCTACGGGTGGGGACTGCTCGAGACAAAACAACCAAGAAAAGCTGAGCTGAAAAGGGTTGCGGAGGACCGAGAGGAATGGAGATCGAGATGCAAGATCTGTTGCTGCAAACCAATCCACCGGATTGATACTACGAAGAAAAAGTAGCAGACTGCTATCAGGAATAAAAAAAAAACAGGAAAACAGGTAATAGAGTCAACCAAGCAAAATACCAAGAGGCCATATCAGATCGTAGTTTTGCTAAGGATTACATAACGTAAGGGTTATCAACCGACAATACTTGGTGAAACTACATAATTATGATTTAATATTAATTTTAATTAAAAAATTAGCAAATTAAAAACATTTAATTTTTATTTCACATTTATTTTTAAGTGATTACATGTTTCGGCCTCCCTGAAGTCTATCTTTGATAAGATTAAGTAATACACGATCACGATACACATCGTATGGATTACTTAGTAAAAAATTATCTTCTTTTGCTCTATGGCTTTGCAATTCATGGTGGCTCTGGACTGAATCCAAATTATGTAGTCTTCCAAATTCCATCACGCACATTATTAATTACATTATCATCAACATCGCACAGCTATAACTGCATCAAACCGGAGAACAATCGCCCTACCAACCTGTCTATTTCATACCGAATTGAGAGTCATCAGTCTTTTCCAGTTTCCCAACCTCCATTGCATTGCACAGTTGTGAGGTCTCATTAATTGTGCATCCATTTTCTAATACCATCCTCCCAGATTGTTCTATATACATCACACGATAATCCACTTGAAAGTGTATAATATTTTTTCATTTTGAAATGTTTGATTTGTTGACCATGTTTCTGACGCATAACGACGATAAAAAATAATGTTATGCAATCAGAAAATCTTACCTTAACGAAAGTATCTGGCGAACTTCTTGTGGCGAGAGCCTCCACGCGGCTCCGGCGGCCCACTCAGCTGCCTCGGCGGGGCGCTCAGCAGCCAGCAGTGCCGCCGCCTGCATCAGCCTACCAAAGCGATCACGAGCTGAGAAGGATGACAGGCCACCAAGGTACGAACAGAGCGATCGCACTTCACGCTCCACTATCAAGCCGCCAAGCTAGAATTAAAAATGCAAAAATAATAGGTTAAATAATGTCCAAGTATGCCTTGAATCCTGTATTTGGAAGCAGGTCGTACAAATCGATGGAACAGGAGAAGTGGAGACTCATGGTGGAAGTCTAGGCTTTGCAGTGAATAAAAGATTATTATTATAGTGTTTTTTTTTATTCTTCTCTGACAAAATTAATAGTAAATAGTAGTAAAAAATAAAACAAATTATTTTGCGTAAATTATATTAATAAATATTTTTTAAAACTCCAAAATAAAAAATCTAGGGAATGAAAAATTTAAGAAACAAAACATTGTCAAAATAATTGAATTCTCATATATTTAAAAAAATACTTTATGGAGGTTTTAGGGGGAAACATTGAGAAAACATTAAGTTATTCTTCTTATTCGCTTTAGGATGAACATGAACCCACGGCTGGATGATAAAATATTCTGGCTTTTAACACGAGTAGGTAAAATTTAGGCTTTTAACACAAGTAACACTGGTGGCTGATCGTGATGAAATTTTTATTCATTTATTGGCAGAAACAAAGTTACATGCATGGCTTAATAATACACACAAAAAAGATGACAGGAAGAAATAAAAATCTAAACAAATTAATATTTTATGATATATTTGTCTATCTAAATTTAAATGGAGAATAATCATATGGATAAAGTTGTGAATATAAAATAATACAATTGGAGTTCTTTAAAAGACACTTTAAGTTTAACTTACTCTATTAAATGTTGATTTCATTATCAGCTTCTCCCATCTTTGCGTGCAATCAATTGCAACAGTTGTTATCAATGCATCAAAATTGGCCGGAGTCAGGGAATCCTTAAAGGAACTCAACAATCCATCTAAGTTCATGACCAAAGTCTGGGCGAAATTCTCTTCCGACTCATATGCAGTGAAATCCTCCTGAAAACATAATTTTATCATTACTTATGTTCTTACAAGATAGGTATTTTGTAAGATACAAATAATAGTATAAAAGAGTAAAAAAGCATCCTTCCATAGATTTCATAGGTTAGTCTATAACACCTGACATTGATTTCTTAGTATTGTATTCATCGACGTATGAAGCAATATTCGCTAGTATTATTTGTATTGTAAGCGTAAAATATGTAAATATTGTAAATGATTTGCCTCGTTTGGATGGTGATTGTATTGATTGAAAGCATCTATCCAAGGGTTTAGTCTGGGCTTAATGGCACTGGATCTCAATTGCTGCAGACCGTACTCTGTTACGCTCTTTAAATTTACAGTGACACCTGATAAACCTAAAAAATAATTAAACAAACATACTTAAAATTTAAGAAAGCCAATTGATGAGAAGGAATTTTCATATCAACTCGGATTAATATATATTTAGTGCTGATGAGTTTATATATTATCAAATGCAACAAAGAATCAAAGCATGTATGAACTGATTCAATTAAAGGTGAAGAGTGTTCTCTATGATAATTTGTAGCTGATGAGACATTTATATTTTGATTGGATTGTCAATATTTTTTCTGTGCACAAATTGGGACTTTTAACATTTTATATTTTAAGCATGGGAGATTTGGAACAAAAACCAACACAACCAAAGTCTCCTTTGTGTCTATTGAAAAAAAAAACTGATCTTTGAAATCTCAAAAAAAACATTTAAAAAATCATTTGGCTTTTTCGTATTCCCCACAGCTCAAGAATTTTAAACAAATAATATCAGACATCGTAAACGCCGATAAATAATTATTTAGTGTAACAAACAAATCAGATATTTTTTAAATAAAATGTTAGAGTCAATACTGATAGAGACACAAGTTTCATTTTTCAAAAATATAACTTTTTAATATTGAATAAAAAAACAAATGAGTTATATAACTTCTTAGGTTTTCACGCCCAGATTTGATATTGTGGCTTTTGCCATGAGGAAGACCAAATCAATCCTGAAGAAGACCCCTGCAATGGCGGTCGAAATATTGGTCAAAAGAAATTCGCCACACACGGCTAAACCCAAAAGCCACAATATCAAATGAGTTATGTTACCATGGTAATGATAATAGCAATGGATATTACCTGATAGACAGCTTTCGACTTTCCCTCGTTCACTAGAGCTCATGGAAATATGCTGCTGGACTATCTCGGTCATCATTGACTGGCAAAGAGTCTCTACGTATTCAACGCTGACATCGCTATTGTTCAAATGGGCCTAAAAATGACAAGATTCCTTTTAGTGAAAAAATTTGATATAAGAAGTATTATATTTATATTAAGACTTATCTTATATTTATCAATATTAAGACTTATCTTAATAGCAATACAAACAGAAAAATTGCTCAATATTTAAATTGGAACAGAGCTATACAAATTAGTATTTATAAAGTCTATCTATATTATCTTTGCCTAATTTTGATCCATTTAATTACTTTATGTGACCTTGTCTTGTTGTATTGTAACTCACTGCATTGTAACATGGAATTTATTTCTTTTAATTAAAAATAAATATCTTCTCTTAAAATTTTGCTGCCATAAAAACAAATAATACATCTTAATCTTGATTTTCTCCACAATGCATTGTTTTTTTGTTATTTTCCCAGAAGCCACCTATTGATATTAGAACTGATTTATTCCGAATTTAGTCGTAGCTACACAAAAATGGCAAGTAAACAAGGACGAGATAACTCGTAGCATTCCAGAAAAGAAAGCAATCTATGAGTTACCTCATAGACAATACATTTTAATTGATAATGTTTTACACACCAAGAATGTCGCCTTTTGGGTCTCAGTGTCTCCTGGCTGCAGCCTACCCTGCTGTATGGTAGTGTGTATGGCGGAGTAGGCCTGAGCGAGGTCCAGATATCCACAAGGAAAACCTTGTCGGAGAGCCTTGCGAAGGGCCGCACACACAGCACCTTCAAGAAGGCCACTGGACATGTTCACAACGGCACACACGCCATCTATACTCCCAGTCGAAGATGCTCGCCTGAATTAAAATTAAAAAAAAGTGAGAATATAAAATATGATGCATTAGAGAGATGAATTGTCACATGACTTAATGTAGGTAGGAGAATTCTATTTCAGAAAGAATATTCTATACTAGGTATAATATTTTACGGTTATGACTTTCAGTAATGATATTCTTTGTTTTGTTAATGATAAAAACACATACAGGAGAATACCGACAGATGGTGATGCAGAAATCTCATTTGTGCATGCTATGATGCTTACCTTGTTACGTATGCCTTAGCGCTGCATGTGGAGTGTTGATCCGCCAACGTAATAGACTACGAACCGATATTTAGGAATGATCCATTTATTACAGGAATTTGCTGTGAACGGGTGGTGTTCACGGGACGATTTTTGTTTATCAATGTTATTTATAGAGCTTAGAAATCAATTAAAAATCTTTCTTTTTATTCTTCGTTGGGGATCGAACCCCAAATTTCCGGTTTGGTAAGCAAACACTTTTACATATACTGACTAAAATATTATATTTAATATTTATTTGAACATTTTAATTACCTTATGCATTTTCTTATTATAAAGAAGACATCATCTATAAGGCTGGAAGTTAACTGCCCTTCATCTAATGAGTCAATTTGAATTGCCTTTTGAACACTTTCTTCCATAAAATATCTGAAAATGGATTAACAATGCATTTTAATTTGTCCAAAAACAATAATTAATACTTAATGCCACAAATGAAAATAATATTAAACCTTTCTAATAGTAGGTAGTGTCCCAATAGATCTTGGGATGTTCTACTGAGTTCAGATTTCGTTACCAATTGCGTTAGTTCATTTTGTAGCGCAATCTTTTTGTCAGCTTCGCTTATCCCCACTTCAATGTCATTCTAAAATTATTAAATCATATTTGTATATATACATAGTTGTATTTTCGCATTTGATAAATTATAGTGGTAATTTAATTTTAAATATCTTTTATTATTAATACTGATATCAAAAGGGAGAAATTTCGGAGAAAATAAAATGATTAATAAAATAAATTAATGAAATTGCCCTAAGGGTTAGTCCACAATTAGAACGATCACTAACGAGAGAGGTCAGAGTCACACACACAGGAGACACAACTATTTTGTTCCAAATATGAATCTCAATATGAAGTTGAGAATTGTTCATAACGTTCCCGCACTTGTGATGTCTTGTATATACAGAAGATTCCACAACAAATATTGAACAATGGTAAACTAAATATATTTTTGGTAAAAATAGAACTTGTGAATAATGTAATTAAAAAACCATTCATTTTCATAGTATTTGTTGTATATTCATATTTGTAATAATAATTTTATTTTATGTCAATAAATCATTATTTAGTAGTAAAATAATATTTGAAAAATAAATGTCTTTCAGTTTTTCAATCAGAATCAAGTATTATGACATAACAAGGCTAAAGAAGTAGAATGTAGTGAATAGCAAAACTTACCGTAATTCTTCGCTTTATGAACTTGAAAAACAATTCTATCCTAGAATGCATCACAGAAACTTCTCCTATTAGAACGTCTAAAGCTTTAGGATCCAGTTTCTCTTTTCCAGATGTTCCAGAAGTACCGGTTCCACTGCTTTTGGAATAGTCATTGATCTGGTAAAGGATTTTGCTCAGCTGGCGGTGTCTGATGAACTCTGTCATAATTTTACAGGCCTGTCTATCGCATTCTTTCTGCAGAACCAGAATCGCACCGAGGAGTCTTCCCGGACCGTAATATGTCTCTATGAGAGGCTGCTGGACCTCTACGGTCTTTGCTATGGACTCAAATAATAAAGTGAATGTGTCGGCAAATATAACGCTTGCCCGCTTGTCTGTTGCACTTGTGTTTAGAGCTGCGTGCAGTGATTTATGAGATGTCTCCTGGATCTATAAACAGTAAGTAATAGATTATTTTAAAATATTTTAATTAATTAAACTCAACTTAGATTTTCAATAAAAATACTCATTAAATGGGAACACATTTTCAATGTGATGATACAGTTCCATTTTGATTTGTAAAGTTATATGTTTTTTAGAGCTTATTCTTTAATATACATTAAGAGAAATTCTTATAAATTGTAAGCATTGATCACCGAAAAAGTTACATCTTCGATAATAAAAAAACCTATTTTTTCCGCATCCTTATTTTGAAACCATGCAAGCAGGGAGTGTGGTGTTCATTTATTTTTGTGAGTTGAATATTAAAACAATCTTTGAAAAACGATAATGGAATTTATACCTTTGAACAGAGATAGATTGAAAACTTTTGAAGACCTTCATCGTGCATTCCGAGTAGTGGAAATATTTTAAAGAATCTTTCAACTGATGCGAGGTCTTCTTTTTTAACAGCTTCATTAAACCTGAAAGAAATTATTCTGTGTTTTTAAATTTTTCATTCATCCATCCATAGATGAACAGCAGAGATTTTTTTAATGATGGTAAAATTTTGTATTACAACTATTTTAAATTGTTTTTGTCAATAAATGAAATACAGACAGCGGCAAATAAAAAGCTTACGGTTTTCATCGTTGTTTTGATTTAAAACCGTCAGCTTTTTTTGCCGCTCCCTGTTAAAAATAAAATGCATACAAAACTGCATATTCTTATACTTCAACATTATCTGCAATTATAATAATAATTGTTGTTAACCTGCTCGTAACAGCTGTCCTCAGTTTATCCGCTGCGCTGTGCAGCGTGAGGCAGGATTGATTGACTGCGCTGCTGCTGACAGTTTTGTTTTCGGTTTTGCCTCCTTCTCCGTCGGATGCATCAGAAACGTCTGCCGCCGTCTGCCGCAGTATTGAGGGATCCATCGATAAAAACCTATGAACGTGAGCCGCACCTGAATCATAAATCACATCATAATTAACAGTTGTGATAAATGATAAAATACAGCATCTTCCAAGTGTTAAGAATCAACATATCTAAAAATTTAATATGCTCAACTTTGCTTCAGTTTTTAGGTGTTAAGTTGACATAAATCATAATTTAAAAAAAAACTACATAGTTCTTGAAGTATATCAATTTAAAATTAAAAGTCCATCCACCTACGACAGGGCTAGCGAACCTTTTTGAGACTGAGTGCCAAAAAAATTTTTTTTCAATAAAATAATATGTCGCATGCCACATGCCATGGAAATAAAAATGCATCAAATGTTTGTGTAACTTCAGATTTTTAATAAAACCAAAAATTAGTACGTTGAGGAAAATAATAAAGTACTTATTAATGGCAAACTAAGAGAAATAAATAAAAAAATAGACTTGAAAAAAATTGTGAACCTCAAAACTTATTAGTGAGATTTTTGTTGTTGGATGATGCCTAATATTTTATATCGGGTTCATAGCTGGTAGCTTTTATAAAATACAAGCAGTAGTACTTTCGTCTGTTAATCTACTTTTTATGTCTGATTTAATAAAGTTCATCGAAGAAAATAATGATTCACAGGAATATGTCGACGAAAAAATTGTTAATATGCCCATTGCTATTTTTTTAAGACAAGAAAAAGTTTCCGGGATGGATTGCCAAGTTGTAAGTACTTCATTTTCGGCATTCCTCTCGACTGGTCCAACGAATCGATCTGGCTCAATTTCTTCTAAAACAATTCTTAGGTCATTAAATTTTTGTGTCCATATCGAACTCGACTGAAAATCTACCAATTCCATTTCAAAATCATCTAATTCCATGTATTCAAACATTGTTAAGTTTTATTGTTGATACTTATATGTGTCTGGATGGGTAATAAATTTTGTAGTTTCTTCAAGTTGTCGAAACTGAACAAACCTTCTGTAAAATTGTTTTATTGTTGCGTCTAAAGCATTTCCAAATGATTCTATTAATTTTCCTACGTCTGGCTTTTCATGGATATCTAGATCCATCATGTATTTTTCTAGGTTGGGAAAGTACTTAAAATTTCTGGTCATTATATCACGCTTAAATATTTGTAACTTAGTTTCAAATGCTTTTATATTATCAAACATAACAGTAATTATTTTGTCACGGCCTTATAATTTTATATTTAGATCATTCAAATGGGAGCAAAAATCAGTAAAGAACATCAATCTCGAAATCCACTCAACATCTGATAATTTTTCATACTGAATTATTTTCTGGTTACTTAAAAACATATAAATTTCATCAAAGCACTCGACAAAACGCTGAAGTACTTTGCCGCGACTAAGCCAATGAACGTTATTATACATCGTTAATCCACTATAAATTGAATTGACCTCATTTAATAACGATTTAAATTTTCTTTTGCATAAAGGATGCGCAACAATATAATTGACTATCTTAGTCACAAGTTTCATCACATCTTCAAAAGATTTAAGACCACCCTTTCCACACAGCGCTTCCTTTTTGTATTATATAGGGTCCGCCAAATAACTTTTTTTTTTTGAAACAGGGCGCAAAACATCGAGTGTAGCTTCGGCTGTGTGGTACGTAGCGCCGTCTTGTTGAAATCCAATGATGCCAATATCCTCCTTTTCAATTTTTGTGAACAAAAATAGCCCGATAACGATCGCCATTGACTGTAACGGCCACTCCTTGCTCATTTTTAAAGAAAAATAGCCTGATTTTCAAAGTAATGTCGCAATATTTCCCAGCGTTGTTCAAGCGTAAACACAACCGTATTCGTTTAGCGGAAGAATAAAACTAATCATTTGTCAAACCAGACATGACCTATGTGTTACCATTCACGAAATAAGCACTAATTAAAAAAAAATGTTAGATGGTGGACAATAGCATGATTTCAAAGTAATGTCGCAATATTTTCCAGCGTTGTTCAAGCAGATACACAACCATATTCGTTCAGCGGAAAGATATAACTAATTATCTGTTAAATCAAACATGAGCTAAGTGTTACCATTCACGAAATAAGCACTAGTTGAAAAAAAAACGTTAGATGGCAGACCCTATACAATGAAATGCTTACAGTGGATGGCCAACAAACATTGTAAATAAATTGACGAATCCTGCTGTTTGGCCAATCATCCTGGGTGCACCATCTGTACTTACTGAAACGATTTTCGACAAATTTATTTCTGCTCTAGAAAGAGCCTCTACAACTGCTTTGCAAACATCTGTGCCTTTAGTAGTTTCTGGTAAAAATACCAAACTTATTAATTCTTCCATTATTTTATTGCCAACAAAATATCAAACAAAAATAGCTAATCGAGCCGAGAGAGTGACATCAGTGCTTTCATCATGACAAATAGAAATGCAATCACATAATTTTATATCTGTTTTTTGTTGATATGTTACATTTTTACCAATTTTCAAGATTCTGTCTTTTATTGTATTTCGAGCGATAGGCAATTCTTTTATTAGTTCGAATATTTTTTCTTTATTTCCAAAATCCTCAAAAATAAATGGTGCGCATTCTACAAATGCATTCTTGATGCAGTCTCCATCGCTGAATGGTTTTCCATTTTTGGAAATTATTTTGGCTATTTCAAAGCTAGCAGCAACATAATTGGAATTACTATTGATATCCTCCTCTTCCATTTATGACATCGGTTTACTGGATGAAGGATGCAGGATCAGGTTTACAATATAAACACTTGTTTCACATATTATTTGTTTATATTGTAAACCTGATCCTGCATCCTTCATCCAGTATACCGATGTCATAAATGGAAGAGGAGGATATCAATTGTCGCCCAACGCGTGAGGCATCGGAACTATGCATTGTTCCGCGAATCCACGGCCTTGCGGATCATCGCAGGCATCTCGGGAGAGAGACCCGAGTGGCGCCCATCTTCACAACTGAGGGATGCAGAGATCAGGTACGCTTTTCTGAGCATACGAGAAGCCACATCGCCCTGGGAGTTACATAGAAGCCCAGCGAAGTCACGCTTTCAAAATGGCGTCACCAAGCCAAGCAGGAAGGCATCACAGAAACCAAGATGGCGGCGCGCGTAGACGCCGTGCCCCGTTACCAACACTGGGCCGGGGATCGTGATTTGATGAAGGGATATGTTTTGACGAAATCGCGTGCGTGGAGCCAGGACCTGAACCTCTAGATGTCGCCATGCTGGAGTGGAAAAGGTGTCGCGAGGCGGCCGCGTGGATTGGGCCGGAAACTGAATCGCAGATAACCGGGATGGTTAGTCTGGAGCCGGAAACCCAGTAGGTTAGTCCGGAACCTCAAGATGACCTCATGCTTGGAGGCGGTATCGCGAATAACCGAGCAGGTTAGTCCGGAACCGGAACCTCAAGATGACCTCATGCTTGGAGGAGGAGAGTTTCGCGGACAATCACGTGAGTTGGCCGAGACCCTGAATCTCCAGGCGCCGTCATGCTGGAGCGCAGAGGAGCCAGAAGACCACCACGTGGATTCATCAAGATAAAGAAGAGTATCATCACCCTCGACCGCCGACAAGAGACATTGCGGATCGCGTGGAAACCACGCCAGCCGTCAAAAATGGCGTCATTCGTAAAGCCAGTGGCGTAGTAAACAAGTGATTGCTAATGGTGTTTGCGATCAGTCAAATTTTTAAGTGATGCGGTAGTACAACCCGCCAAGTGTGATGTGAACAAATTCTCTTTGTGTTTTTTGTCTTTCATGCCCTAATTCTTTTATTTTTATGTTTGTGTTTTTTCTTGCTGTTTCTTTTTTCTTTCAATGTTTGTGTTTTTCTTGCTGTGTTTCTTATTTTTATATGTTTGTGTTTTTCTTGTTCTCATATGTAGCGTGTCAGCGAGCGAGCTTAAGCTTGGGTTAAGATCGTTTGTCGCGGTTTTCCGTCTTTGAAAGGGTAGTGATTGATATCAGCTTGATATAGCTCCTTAAGGCCGATGCCGTAAAGCCTCAACAAGCGATCTTTTGTCTATTATTTTGGTTCGCTTGCGTGACATCTACATCAAATGTTAAGCGGTGTTTGCATACGCCAAAATAATTGTTATGACAGTTGGCCTATTGCTGGTTGGTAGGACTGTCGTATTGGCAGTTGGTACCGTGGAGATGTGAGATCGCGCCGTGGGCCGGCAGTTGAAGTTTGACTCGCGCCCGCACAGTGCGCGCATCCTGTGCGTTCGCTGTGGCGGGCGACGTTTGTGACAATAAACATGTATCGTGAAACAGAAACAAGTTGATTATAATGTGAACCTGATCCTGCATCTTTCATCCAGTAAACCGATGTCCATAAATGGAAGAGCAGGATATCACTATTAACAAACTTATTTAAAGCACTCGATTGTAGATTTTTGTTTTCGATTGCTCTTAAAATATATTCTTTTATTACTTAAATATACATATACTATACATAAAATTCTTTTTTCAACGCGTCAATCCAAGCACAAAAATAACGGCAGAAGCGGGATGCGAACCGCGAAATAATAAAATAATATTCTAATAAAAATTAAAAAAATTCATATAATAATGCCTCCTTGAGACAATATCAAGAAGGTAAAATTATCCATCAGTGACACAGGTAAATGATTGGTTATAAAGTCCGAGTCGGAACTATATGTAGTCGTTTCTCATCCATTCAGTCTATAGTTTGGTTCGAGACCCGAGTGGTACTTACTAAAATAAATAGACTGTGGGAAAGTAATAATATTAAGCTTGTGAATAAATGAAGACTGATAGAATAATAATAAAAATATACATACTTTGAATATATACTATAGCGACATCTATCGTACGATGATAACAATGATATAAATACTAGTTTCAACGCAAGTCAGTCTAGGCATAGCAATGACGCAGTTCGCCGAGTACCTGGGCATATTGGTTTCCAAGGTCCGCGGTTCGCATCCCGCTTCTGCCGTTATTTTTGTGCTTGGATTGACGCGTTGAAAAAAGAATTTTATGTATAGTATATGTATATTTAAGTAATAATAATATTGTAATATAGTCAATGATCTATAAAAGTAGATTAGAATATTGAAATAATAAAATAATATTCTAATAAAAATTTAAAAAAATTCATATATATTCTTTTAGTTCACCTCTGCTTTTGCCAAGAAGTTCCTTATGAATTGTTTCATAGCGTCTTTTTACAGATGATGTTCTAGATACCACTGACACAGAACATATAACACATATTGCTTTGTCACTTCTTTCAATTACACCGTACATTTCAGTCCACCAATTTTGAAATTGTCTGCCAGAATTTTTACTGCTGGCTTCACCAAGTTTTTGTTTCTTATATGGTACAGCCATCTTTGTGGGTGCCAATAAACAGTTTGTTTCTGTATTAGTTAGATTGTTTTTATAGCACAAATTGATAGCAAAACTGTCCGATCAGGTAAAGAGTTATTCTGTCACTGACACATCAAATCGTCGAATTTAAATTGTCGATAAATCATATTCATCCACAAGAGTAGCAATTATACACCTAAACGACAGGAGAGCTGATGATCTAATGCGCATTGAGAGCGCGCAGTGCAACGTATGTCGTGGATAAATCAAACACTTCGGAATGCCTTGTGCCGGGAGCGAAGTTCATTACAAAAAAAAAATACACCTCAAGGAACTAGCACCGAGCGGGAAGCATTGAACAATGCGATTTATTTATGCATGAATGTCGTCATATCCTTCGTTTCTGAAATTATTTATGAATGAAGAAAATACACGTCGCTATTTAAATATTTTTTTAATACTATTTCTATAACTTTTTTTATTTTTTCTTGTACACTTTTATTTTTTCTCCTCATTCGCGTGCCACGCAAAATCGTCTCGTGTGCCACCTGTGGCACGCGTGCCATAGGTTCGCCAGCCCTGACCTACGACGTAACTTAGGTAATGAGTGCATTTTTATTTTGTATAATATTTGAAATAACCTTTTTCATAATCTTCATTCTTTAAGGCTGTCTGGACTCCTTCACTGCAAAGTTGCAGATCAATCAAATCGTGAACACGTTGCTGACACTCTGACACACGACTCTGTAAAATTAATTTATTAATTTAAAAAACATGTGATGCAATTTGATTAGAATTGAGGATGATCCCTTTAACATTTAGACTATTGACTGTCACCAGCCAAATTTCGGTAACTCTGATATCATAAAGTCTTTTAAATAAACTCAGTGAACGCACATCTAAGTTCTTCTCTCATCACAAAATTCCAGTGACTGATTTGAATTCCATTACTCTCTGACTCATAATGTAAGCTATACAGAATTAACCCGATTTTAAGATTTAACACAGATTTACTGACCGTGTTTAATTTCAATATGAACATCTTTTGGCGATCCTTAATTTCTTCCTTGCATCCATGCTTCCAATTTATTGCATCTTATCCCACGTAGCAGTATGGTCAAATATACAAATAGACCATATTACTATATGGACTCATATGCCTTTAATTATGTATTCAACTAAATTTAAAAAACTACAAGAATGCTTTATTATTTATTTGTGCAATTTTCATTTACATACCCTGGCTTCATCGAGCTGGCGAACCTTTGCACTGACATTCTCAGCCAGATTAGATGTAAACGTAATCATTTCTGCCAGCCTTGTCGCGTCACCTTTAAGATTGTGTAGATTAGGAAGCGCTTGACTGATTGACCTCAACTTCCCTCCCAAATGGCATTGCCTCTGCACGAGAGCATCGAGTGCCGCATTCACCTCTTCCTGAAACGTCAACATTGATACTATTCATAAGACAAACTCTCTTTCACGAAGTTATTATTTAATTTATAATTAAACATAGGCTCGTTGTCAACCTCCTCTTTTTCGATTTCCTCGCATGCTTGTCGTATCCCCTCATCGTTGGACAAATCGAATTGGTTTTCGTATAAAATGTTTGACATTTCTCGCCGAAAGTGTTGACTTGTCAAAATCACGTCAACTGTCACTTGACAAACAACATTTCCATCTTCCGGATGCTAAGCTAAGCTTTTAGTAACATCTTTAAACTGCCACAAGAAAAAAATATTTTGCAAGGTCATATTACCTAACAATCGATGAAAAATGTAATATTTCAGCTCAAAAATATTTGAGAATACATCTACACAGTAAATTCTTTACTTGATTTAAATAAATGTTTCAATTTTTTTCCTTTATTTTTTCATCGAATAGCTCTCATTATTCATTAACTAATAATTAACCATAAATACGAAAATAATATTTTTTAGGTTTTCATCACATTCGTCTACTTTTGAGCACATGACTGACAGTTTTTCCTTTTGAACAAATTACTTTTCGCTGTCTTTTTCGTTTGTGAAAATGAAAAATGCGATTTAATATTGAAAATTTTGGGTTTAGGTGTCGTTATTGAAATTTTGCAGTGTGGCAATAATGCGATGAGCCCAGTTTTTCTGACAGTCGTGTAACGGGGTAAAATGGTAAACATGAAACATCTGAGTGTTGTGATGGCTATGTTTTGATTTCCCATCCATTATTTATGGACTGTGCACCCGTACTGTGAGCTCGTACCTTAAATTGAGCCCTATACCGTCGCCGTATATGTATAATATCAAACCGCCCAGCAAATATCAAAGGTTTGTCCCGCCTTGCATGTTAAATGAAGGGAATAATGTCTAACAGGTTCCGCCTATTATTTTCCCTTCACGTTTTACTGTTGTTTTTGCACCTATATCTTAATCTAAACGTCAAGTAATCATGATAAACATTTAACTTGATGGCTTATGTATGTGGTACGTCAATGTTTATCTTCAATTCTTTAAAATACGATGATGTCGCATTATTTATACTTGGCACTTTGATGATGGCTGTTTTTGTTTTGTGCTCAGATTGACTCCGTGTGGGGCTGGACATCACCCCCGCTGCGACTGCAGCTGGGTAACTCTCGTCTCCACGCCAGGTTTGTTTCTAAAATGCCGATTTCTTTACAACATCCCTAAGTACTAAATTATCTACAAATATTTTTGTTTACTAGTTCCAATATCTAACTAGCTGCCATGTTGAGATAATTAATTTGTTTATTTAGTACATATAATTTTATTCTCATTCACTGGATTTAATATTTCTTTTCATCAGTAATCAAATTATTTCTAGTTTGATAACATAATTTTTAATCTAATGGATCATATATATCCTTCATGCATGTATTATAAATGTGCATTCATATCAAATAATATTTTTATAGCCCTCGATATCGTATGCTAGGTAGCAAATGACTCATTATAGTAAATTTTATGCAGTTTAATTTGCAAAGAATATATGAATGTTATGAATAAATGCGGTAGAATTATTTATTTCTTATGCTCCAACATCATTTTCAGTTTCGAAAATGCTCTCTTAATGAACAAAATATGACCACTTTACATTTTAAAATATTCAATAAATAAAACTGATTCTAATTAAATTTACATAAATTTCATGTTTATGGAGAATTGCCGTATCAAATTATATAATTGAAGGTGCATCCACCATATCTTGTATCATTTAAATATGATATTGGTTAAGAAATATATATAAATATACATATTCTGTTCATCAAGTGATTTTGTTTCATCATTAATTGATTTTATCATTGTTATTGTTAGCGCCATGGGTGAAATGGGCGTGTGCGAGGGACCGCCCTCGCCAGCGCGACTGCCGCACTCCTCGGAGAAGCATCCTCGCGCCACACTGCAGGAGCTCAACGTGCTGCGGCGACATCGTGAGCTCTGCGACGTGGTGCTCAACGTCGGCAACAGGAAGATCTTTGCACATAGGTACCTAATGTTCATTTACACACTATTTATCTTGCATCAGAAAATCTTGTTACAGGTTTCGCACATCTATCTACATACGAGTTTATCCATGTACTATCTGTACAGCTGTAAAAAAAATCCTTTACACCTCAATGCTAGAGCTCAATGTACTAGCTGAGAGATGAACTCAACATCCGTTGTATTATGTATAATGTGGCAGCTTGTCCATATACATTATATATAATATATACTATAGCACCTATCAAATAACATCAGGGAAAAAATGGGCCATAGAGAGGGGGTTAAAATACATGTCCAAAAGATTGATATGATAAGGTTTGCTGACGACATTGCTCTGATTGCTGAAACTGAAGATGAACTCACTGAAGCGCTGACATCCATGGAAAACATATTTAATTCCAACTACAATATGAAGATAAACAGCACAAAAACCAAAGTCATGAGAGTAAACCGCAATGAGCAGCAGAAAATTAACATATCAATGCTAGGAGTACCCCTAAAAGATGCAAAAGAATTTGTATACCTTGGAAGTACGATCACCTGGGATGGCAGAACAAAAAGAGAAGTCAACAGTCGAATACATCAAGCAAGGCTAGCTTTCAATAAAAAGCCAAAATTCTTGAGTCAAAGAATATTACTTTAGGGCTCCGCAAGCAACTTGCCAAAACACTTGTTTGGAGCATCTTAATGTACGGCTGTGAGACATGGTGCTTATCTTAAAGTGATAAAAAAGACTAGAGGCCTTTGAGATGTGGTAGTACAGAAGAATTCTCGGAATTTCCTGGAGAGACCACGTCACGAACAATGAGGTTCTCAGGATAATCAAGGAAGATAGGCACCTAATAAGAACCATCTCAGAGAGGCGAGTCCGATGGATTGGTCACATCATGAGCCACGATGGTCTTCTTCACGATATTGTGGAGGGGATGGTTGAGGGTAGAAACTGTAGAGGGCGCCCTAGACGGGAGTATTTACAGCAAGTATTCGAGGACATGAATTGTAGCGCTTATGCTGAGCTGAAAAGGGTTGCGGAGGACCGAGAGGAATGGAAATCGAGATGCAAGATTCTGTTGCTGCAAACCAATCCACCGGATTGATACTACGAAGAAAGACCTATCAAAAAATTATTAATAACCATCCAAATTGTGCACTCTCATAGGATAGATACTAGCTGCTCTCATGTTTTACCTAACCCACAATAATTCATCATAAAACTGTTTTCTTTATCCAACCGATACAAAGCATGTTTTTATGTATCTATACAATTCATGCAATAAAATATTTTTTCTTTAAGGTCAATGCTAGTTTTAGACATATATTTTTATGAAAATTTGTCTTAAAGCAATATTTGAAATTGAAATGTATTTTATTTTTCCCATATGATGCAGTATTATGCTGGAAACTCAAGACCTTAATATTAACACTAGATCATTATTTATTATAAACCATTTAAATCAAGTATTCAAATTAGGCTACGATCTAAAAAAAGGTATACAAATATTTCAGACCTTCATGAAGACTAAACTTGTAAATTTATCCTGGGAAAGTATTTGAATTTGACCTTCTTAATTTTCATTTTGTAATATATTCAATTAAAATGTGCAATTTCGTTTCAAAGAACACCATGAAATGATCAATTGTGGGAGAATTATGTGGAACTAAGGGAAAAACTAAAAGTAAAAAGTGCCGAGATCATTAAGAATGTCATTGCAAAATCTGTTTATTTTAAATGGATGCCTAAGTTGTATTATGTTTCTTCTAGGGTGATACTCTCCGCGTGCAGCCCGTACTTCCGTGCCATGTTCACGGGAGAGCTAGCAGAGTCGCGGCAGACAGAAGTAACGATACGCGACATCGACGAAAATGCGATGGAGCTCCTCATTGACTTCTGTTACACCTCGCACATAATGGTTGAGGAAGGCAACGTACAAACCCTGCTGCCGGCCGCTTGTCTTCTGCAGCTGGCTGAAATTCAGGTTAGTTGGAGAAAAGAGAGAAAAAAATGTATCCGTTTGTTTGTCCTGTATCTGAGAGGTTTGATCAGGGAGAGTATTTTCTTTATTTTGTTCATAGAACATCTTTTTGCCAAGAGAAATATAGACATTCTAGAATTTTATATTTTTTATGTGAACAATGATTCACATTTTTTTAATTACTAAATAACATATTTGTATAATATTATTTTAATCGTTGATTTTTCTTATACTTGTTGTTTTCAATGTTGCCCATTATTTCATTTTATTTTCATACAACCTCATTTATAAATGGTTTTAAAATTGGAATGGTTATAATGTTAATAAACGAAATTGAATTTGTAATTGTATGTTTATTATTAAAAACAGGTTTGCATGTTATTTTTGGTTGACAAATGCTATCCAAACATTACAGATGTGACATTATTTCATATCATGCTATTTCTACAACAACTTGCAGTTGTATCTATTTTACAATTTAATATATTTATCCAAAAAAAAGAATTAATCAGGTTACTCAAAGAAGCTCACAGATGGTCATTACATTAGTTTCACCCTGTAGATAAATTTAACTGTTTTTCCCAGCAATAATACTATCTTTATTAATATAGTCACGAAAAAAAAACTTTCAATTAAACCACATTAATATCAAGTATTATAAGAAAGCATATGCACAGCATAATTCATTTATGGACCAAATCATGACTTTATGTAAAGTCAGTGAGTGAAAGAGTTGAAGTATGTGATTAAATTATAGTATAGTCAAGAAAAAATTTCAAAATTTAAAAGTATTTTTTTAATTTTCAAGGACATCTGTTGTGAGTTTCTCAAGAGACAACTGGACCCCACCAACTGCCTCGGCATCAGAGCTTTTGCCGACACACACTCCTGCAGAGAACTTCTCCGCATAGCTGACAAATTCACCCAGCACAACTTTATGGAGGTAAGCTCAATTATTATTTCCTTATCGTTGACTCTTGATATATAAATACTTATTCCTTTTCTTCCTGCCCTGAAACTTTTCATACGATGATAATGTATCTACTAACTAAACAGTACTACTAGAGGTCATACTACTAGGTCATTTTCAATTTAAAATATCTGAACTTAAACACTAATATTACTATAAAATACTCAGTTTATCAAGATAATTTAAATAAAAAATATCAAAATTATGTTGTTTTCAATAAGCTATCATAAGCACAGTATAACTTTTTATACAAAGAAACTAACCAAATGGATACAAAATCACGCAAGAGTATGAAAAATACACTATTAATAAATAAACTTTTTAGTAATTTACATTTAAATCCCACTTAAAGTACACATAAACACAACACTTAAATATATTTTAGAATATTAGTCTACGAAACAACACTTCAGCTCAAAGCAATTGTTTTTTGACAGCACTCTTCTGTCGCCCATGCTCATTCAATAACTAAGTGCAATATGACATTACACTGTAATTCAGAGACCGTCAACCTTTTTATGCCTAGTGCCCACTTTTGCCTATTTTTCATGGTAAAATTTCCCTACCGCCCACCAACCTCGCTATATTTAAATTCAGTATATGGGTGGAAAAAATTCTAGATGGAATGTAGAAGATTTAAAATTCGCCCACCGCCCACCAAGGAAGTCCGTATCGCCCACTAGTGGGCGGTACGGACCCGTGCTCTAATTGATAATGAATTAGCAAAGACTGTTATTTATTTTAATAATAGACATAAAGTCTATTGCAATTTCTGTTTTGCATTACCAAACTACGAACTTTAAATATCATTAAAAAAAAAACCAGTTTGACAATGTAATTAAATTACCAGTTGCAATCTCCCCAAACTTTACACTTTAACAACCACTAGACATCCATCACACACACACAGCATCCAGCTGACCCAAATAAGCCTCATAAAGTCTATGGAGGACCAAAAACTTTTCAAATGTGTCAAAATTTGTTTTTATTTTTTGAAAAGCCTTTGTCATATATTCTTTGTTTTTGTTTATTGATTTTCTTGGCCGAATTTGGAATTCAAGGTTTTTGAGTTAAACAGTGTTTAACAGTTAAACAGTGTTAAACAGTTAATGAGTTTTTTCCATCCAATATTTCAGGATGTGGCACATTTCTTGGCTTCATATTTTATATTACCTGTATTTTTAGGTTATGGAAAGTGAAGAGTTCCTTCTTTTACCCGTCGGTCAATTAGTGGACATAATATCGTCGGATGAGCTCAACGTCAGAAACGAAGAGCAAACATTCAGTTCTGTGATGTCTTGGGTCAAGTACAATGTTGCCGAGAGACGCCAACACCTCGCACAAGTAAGTCAAAATAAAGTTTCGTAACTTACTATGTAAAATTATTCGGCATACGGAAGCGAAATGTTTCGGAAAATTTTTAAACTATGGCAAATGGCTGATCTCTATTGGGGATGATTTATGAAGACTAAATAATCTACCTTAGGAGTGGGCATACTAAAAATAGTAGTAAAATAAGGTTTTCTTAATGTGATTTATTATTCCCGCTCATATATACACTGTCTACAGCTTAATCATTTCATAAATATAAGTTCCGTGATGGTTTTTTTTAAATTAAAATTTCATTGCCTATTCAAATGAAGTATGATTCTTTTTAAGGATGCCTAATAAGCAATTACATTTCAATTACAAAGAGAATATATGGAGTAATTATTTATTAAATGCATATAATATCATTAAAAATTGTAATACAATCAATCATAAAATATGTTAAAAGAAACAGCAGGTAATAAGTCATGGTAAAAAAATATCAATTCTTTGTGTTACCGAACTCATGAGCAAGAATCGCTAGTTATGATGTTTATTATATGATTATTAAATAATAAATAAACAATTTAAGTAAAAATATAAATTTCTACTAAAATTAACATTATTAATTAGACACTATGAGTACAATAACAAATATTTGCAAAACGTATTCAGAGCAAAAAATTTAACAATCAAGATTTTTGTCAATTTTGGTGTATTTCACCAGATGGAATTTTTGAAACATTGTTTGTCCTGCAGGTTTTACAGCACGTTCGACTCCCCCTGTTAAGTCCAAAGTTCTTAGTGGGCACGGTGAGCTCCGACCTGCTGGTGAGGTCCGACGAGGAGTGCAGAGATCTGGTGGACGAGGCCAAGAACTACCTGCTGCTGCCGCAGGAGAGGCCGCTCATGCAAGGGCCCAGGACCAGGCCCAGGAAGCCCACAAGAAGAGGTGAAGTCCATCAAATATCCATTAAAAAATATTGTTCATTCATGTCATAAAAAACATATATATTGAGTATTTCCAAGTAATAAGTACACAATAAGTACAATATAAAAACATTTGATGCATGTGCCAATCTAACAAATAGACAACCTAACAGACAGCCATTTTATTGGCTAGTGATTAATTATACACCATCCGGAGGTATTTATTTGCGTGATTTTTGACACATTTACGAGACGATTAAATATATTTTTTATTTAAAACTTTGTTTGGCATTAGTGGCATCTAAAATGGCAAGCAAGTATTAAACCCATAAGTTATACGAACCGTCAATCAATGCTTTGCTTTTATAATTACTAGGAGAGGTACTGTTTGCCGTTGGTGGCTGGTGCTCCGGTGATGCCATCGCATCCGTGGAACGCTTCGATCCTCAGACCTCGGAGTGGAAGATGGTGGCTCCCATGTCCAAGAGGCGCTGCGGTGTGGGGGTCGCTGTTCTCAACGACCTCCTCTACGCTGTGGGGGGCCATGATGGACAGAGCTATCTCAACAGTATAGAAAGGTATGATTTTTTTTTTCGGCATATTATAAATTCTATAATGCTGTTAAACTACAAATTTAAATATCGATATTTTAGATAAAAACAATACTAAGTAAAAATCCTTTACTCTCAAAAAGAAACTAGAATCTTTCAGTCAATTTCTAATTTTCAAACTTAAACTTTGAGTATGAAATGCATGGATAATTCTTTTTATGTAGTAGGAGATAAATGCATTTCAGATAAATGCATTTCATCCTGTTATTTAAATTCTGAGAATTCTCAATGACATCCATTTCAATACTTATTTACTTAATTTACTCCAAAGGAAGGCCTCCCAACTGGCAAGAACCATGACTGGCGGACCTGGAAATCCCTGAACAGATTAAGAACTGGAGTTGGTAGAACAAAGGACTACCTCGACCGGTGGGGAATGCTTCGGCAGAGAGAATTACTATTGTGCGACTGTGGAGACCTGCAGACCGCCTCACACCTAAGTTTCTGATCCATGTGCCCAACAAGTTGCACATCTCAGTACCTAATGCTGGAAGAAGACTTAATTTATGCTTTATCCCATTCTATTTTTTTTCCTTTATTGTTGTTCTTCAATACCAAAAAAATAACAGAATAATTTTTAATAATGATTCAAGTACTTAAGTATTTTTTGAAATCTAAATATTTTTTATTTATGTTCTGCAGATACGACCCTCAGACTAACCAGTGGTGCAGCGAAGTCGCTCCAACCACTTCTTGCCGTACTTCAGTGGGTGTGGCCGTGCTGGACGGAGCTCTCTACGCCGTGGGCGGTCAGGACGGAGTACAGTGCCTCAATCACGTAGAAAAGTAAGATATCTCTCTTTCATAACGTTACGTTGCTGTCTAACGTTGACATCAGAATGCTTTGTCTTACAAATATGTAAATATGGCGATAGGCTATGTTAATTGGACCACACCACTTGCAAAATTATTTAACATTTGTTTACATCAACGTATTTAAAAAATGTGTTTATTAAAATTATTTTTCTTCCAGGTACGATCCAAAGGAGAACAAATGGTGCAAGGTAAGCGCCATGACCACTCGGCGGCTGGGTGTGGCTGTTGCGGTGCTGGGCGGCTACCTGTACGCCATCGGAGGCTCTGATGGGCAGTGTCCCCTAAACACTGTCGAGAGATACGACCCTAGGTAACATCGATATTCTACCATCCATTTATCATGAATGTTTGCAGCCTAAGTCACACTAGGCTACTTGCAGCCTACTGTCTGTAGCACATAAAGCAGTGGCTGATGTTGTATTGTAACAGAACATACAAAAAGGTTTAGTATCTTTTTTTTGTGACGCTTGTCCTTGTGATCCTAGCTTATAACAGACAGTAAGACATTTTCTGATGAAGTGTATCATTCACAATAACAGGAAATGTGTTGTTGCCTGGCAGTCAAAACCATATTTTGGGAGGACCTTCCTGAACTGCTGCTTCGTTTTGACAGTCCTTAGCTGTAAAACTCCATCTACGATATCATGAAAAACAAACAGAACAAGCAGTGGATGATGTCTATAACGGTCATAATGTATCAAGTTTCTTAAGGTCAATACACAGACTTTGCTAGTCACATAAAGCTGAAACCGAGCTCCTAAAGTCAAAGCTGATATAGGGTAATGCAAGGACAACAGCGGATGACAGAACTTAGGTAGCGGCAGTTTATAAGGATAATGTACTCCATTTATGGTGCGTATATAAACATATGATAATGTTTCGATTAAGTCATTGTCTTACATAAAATAACTCTTCACACTGAGTAGTTACAACTTAATGAAATGAATGTATCTCAAAGGGAATGTTAAGTATTTAGATAACAATATATATTTTTTTCTTTTTTAGGCAAAACAAGTGGTCCGTTGTGAGCCCGATGTCCACACGCCGCAAGCATCTTGGGTGTGCCGTCTTCAACAACCTCATCTATGCTGTCGGTGGCCGAGATGACTGCATGGAGCTGTCAAGTGCAGAGCGCTACAACCCTCACACTAACACCTGGAGCCCCATTGTCGCCATGACATCACGCCGCAGCGGGGTAAGACCTATACTAATTTTTTTTACCATATCGCTCTCTATATTTAGAGCAAACGGACACTGCAAATTGCTGTTTCACAGTTCTGTGTGCTCAGATTGTCTATGCCTTGTCCCAGAACACCTGGGGAGACCTATACTATACTTGACAAATTATAACACGATCCCTAAAACACTACACAAAAAAATTCTCCCAGTACAAACATGTAAAGATGTTTAATAATTTTATTATTTTTTCGAAAATTAATATCATCCTCCATTCTTATTAATATTATCTTACTTAGATAAAAATAATCTAACACAGGCATCTAAATTAAATACCACAGAAGTGCTCTCTTGGCAAATGCTTTTTCTCTGACATCCAAACTTAATCTTTTCAAGAAGCATTATTGAATCAACATATGCATTCCCCCCAAATATCAACACGCTTATAACTACTATAAATGTTTTATATTTGCAGCATATAACTGACCTAGTCAAACATCATAGAGTCCGTGACTTACCAAAGCTCAAAGCCCTTGGCGCTAGCCTGTAAATATTGTTTTAAAAAACCTAGGAAAAGAAATTTAAATTTTCAAGCATCTCAAAAAAATTAATGTCGCTTATTAAATAGTATATGGTTATTGTACATTTTTGTTTGTGGTTGTAATGTTAATGATCTGATGTATTCCAGGTGGGCTTGGCCGTCGTCAACGGTCAGCTGTATGCAGTGGGAGGGTTCGATGGAACAGCCTACCTGAAGTCCATCGAAGTGTTTGATGCGGAGTCCAACCAGTGGCGCCTCTGCGGGGCCATGAACTACAGGAGGCTCGGCGGGGGCGTCGGAGTCATGAGAGCCCCCCACACCGATAACAACTATATATGGTAATGAGGTTATAACAACTATTACTAAATTTAAATATATATATAGTCGCTTGAAATTTTGGTTGTAATTGTGAGGTAGAGCAAGTGTTTGTACAGTGAGGCCCCGCTTAATGCTGTCTCGTTTAGCGCTCTTTTATTTCAACCCGAGGTTATCCAAAATTGGGCATAAAAAGTGGAAAAAAAAGTGGAATTAGCAAAAAAAAACGATTTAGATGAGATAAATGTGGAATACGTCGAAGAAATAGTTCAAGAAACAGCAGCTAGTCTTTCTAATGATGAGCTCAAGGAATTAACTGAGCAAGAAGAAAACAAAAATATTGATATTAGTGTTTTCGAAGAAGAGCAAAAAGAACTTTATTAAACTTTGTTTTAAGCAGTAATCCCACATCTTATGAGTTTTATTGTTGATTAACACATTCGCATCGGGAAAGGTATTAATACCTGTTACCTCGACTGACGGTTAATTACGGGAAGGGTATTTTTACCTTTTACGCACTCTGATCTTTAAAGTCGGGTAGGGTATTTATTGTATATACTTGTTTTTTTCTACAAGCATTTGACTTTTCCTTACTTATACGGTTTGACATTATCAATTATACAAAAGTAAACGCATATTTAAGACACAGGGTTACTACAAATTTGTTTCAATTTTTAGAATAAATAATGTTTGTTTATTTTGTAAAATCAACATATATTTTAAATTTTATTGTATAATTGCTAGTATTTTATGTTTATTTTTTTGTGATAATACTCCTTATAAGGGTTATTATTACCATGAATATTATACTCTAAATCTTAAAAAATATTTATAACTTTAAAAAATGTACCCTTAAAAGTTTTAATGTGTATTTTCAAGTTGTGGACATAATTTAAAATTACTGTTAGATGTTCTACAACTTTTCGATAATTTTGCTGGTGGTGCTATAATTGGTGAGTATCATATTGAAAAAAATACGTAGTTATGTTGGATATTTTAATAGTTATGGCAGTTTATGTAGAAACATATTTTTTACGCGCGACATAGATTAATCGCCCGTATTACAGTATCAGCCGAGCGCGAATGTCACCCGATGCGAATGTGTTAATATGTATATATATATTTTTTATAATGAATAATTGTTTGTGGTATAATAACCTATTATTTTAATGTGACATTTTCTTTTTTCAGGACACGGAAAGACTCTGTTGTATAGAATAAGGAAGAGTACATTAAATTAATACTACATACAGAAAAAAACCATTATAATTATAGATATAATCCACTTAGCGTAATCATTGTTAGTGATCTTTCAAGAGCTGTTCGAACTAGACACAGAATGAGATCTGACTTATCAGTAAATACCAATAACCAATACTTGCCTGGGCCGTTGTGGTGTATGCTGGTGTCAGCCTTTTGCATGATGTATACAAAGGAACATTTCATACGAAGCCACTGAAAGCAAACTAATTTGTAACCGCAATCACCAATCAACAACTATAAGCCAGCGTGTGATACGTATTTGTACAAATTTGATTTTGCAAATGCTTGCAAAAATGCACTGTAAATCCCGATTTCTCATGTAATAAGGAAGCTTGCACACTAGCCACACGCTTCTATAATGGAGCGAGCTTTACAATCAGTTATTAGTCTTTATGTCAGTGGTGGTGTCAAATAGATTTTTAAAAAATCTGGTAACGTATGTCCAAGATAATATTTGTAAAAGGCCAGCTAGTCTCTCATTGTGGCAGGGTATTAGTGTGATATGGTCTGAAGTTCCTGTGGTGCATATTATCTCATGTTGTTCCATAACAGGTTGCAATGTATTATTGTCAGAAAAACATGCAACTCAAAATTATTCTAACTTGTAGAGGTCATCCAATGGTGATTCAGTTACTGACTGGTTTCTTTTTAGTTGTTTCTTGTATGGGTGGTCTAAATGAGTTCAATGACTTCGACGGCATTTGGAAAGCTTTTAATTTGAGGAGTTTTTTTTATTATTTGTATTTTTTTTTATTACATTTTATTTTATACAATTTTTTATTATTGGGTCTTTGTCTCTATTTTACGTATTGTGGAATGTTGAACTGTGAAAATCAAACCTCCCAAAAAATAACTTCTATTTTTTTTTTAAATAAATAGAACCTCTTTTTTCTCTGCTATTATATTCTTTAATTATTTACAAATGATATCCCATTTTTTTTTAGTTTTTTTAAAGTTAAAACATACATTAATAAAATACAATTGGCGAAATAAAACTATCCATATTATAATTTTTATTTATTTTGAATTCAATTTTTTATTTGAATATTCAATTAATTATTGAAATTTTATTTGCCTAAATTTTATAAGAACTTTCCATAAAATTTCCAAAAAAAAAACATTTAAAAAACTGTGATGAACATGTATCTTCAGACTATAGCCGTTTACATAATTTAAAAATGAATACCATTATTATTTAGTTACCAATTTTAAGTTTTCCAAAAGCTGCCGCCAGGGCCTGTTAGCTAAAAGATTGTTTGACATTAAACATCGGCATACATTGTAGCATTTTAGAACTTTTTATACATTAATAAAGCTCACTGCCAGTAGATTCCAGATATTCTAAAAAAAATAACAAAGAGTTTTATGTTTGTTTAAAATAATTAATTAAAACATAGGTATTTTTCAGTCCAGAATAAATTGAGTGAATAAAAAAACTATTACGATAGAAAGATATATTATCTATTAGGTTGACAAGTGCTTTGTAAATATTTTAGAATTAAGTTTCCTATTAATGTAATAATTACGTATTTATCAAATATTATTGGATTCCTTCAGAAATATAATAATTCAACACACTTCTAGTACAAAACATTTTTGTTAAAATTATTGTAAAGAAATATATAACTATAATAATTCTTTGAATGGGCGTTTATATTTCCTCTCAATATCTCCTAAAACCCAAGATTCCTCCATTTTTATCTTATAGCTCTTGCTATCTTGACATTTTTTTAGCACACACTGTATAGCTCCCACATCAAATGCAATACATGTTTCCAATACTGTGGAAAGTACAAGCAGTGTTTTATTTTTCTTGCAACAAATCATCAAGCTTGGAGCATAAAACAACTATTAATTTTAGAAATAAAGCATCCACAAATGTATATCTGTGGCTGCTGTGGAAGGAAGAGGACATAATTGCCATATATTTCTCATAGAAAAGTCTATAAATCTGCATCTTGCATAGGTGATGTTGCTTTATCTTCTCCATCAGCTAGAATTTCTTCTTCGTTTTCAGCCTGTAAAAATAATAAAATTACCTAATTAATAAAAAATTAAATCATGTGAATTTCAACGTACTCAGTATGTTGCAAAACAAACAAACATAATTTTTATAGTTCACTTTTTCTTTTGTCATCTTGTACAGTCTCTCAAATACAGTTGATTTTACCCTTTTACAAATGAAATTCACCCTTCTTGCAAACGAAATAAATCCTTTTAATAACCAAATAACTTACATTTGCAATTTAATTAACAGAATAAAAATATGTTTGCACCTTTTAAGAAAAAACATGTTTTTATGAACAGAAATATGTATAAACTTAAATTAAGATACATCAAAAGCAGATGCATTGTTTAATTAATTAATTTATTTATTTATTTATATACAGAATCGAAATTCCAATTTTTTACAAATATTTAGAAACATAGAGTATACATAAATATACAATTAATAGAGAAAATAATAAAAAATAAAAATAACACAAAATAATGAGAAGATGACACTTGTCAAAGATCACAGAGATCAAGTAGAACAATACCATCGACAAAAGAGGAAAATGATGTAAGAAAAGGATCGAGGTGTGCTGGTAGGCCATTTAGGAGCGACATTGCCGTTGTAGTAAATTGAGTGCTTGAAGCTCCACAAGCATCGACTGGGATCAAAAACAATGGATGGCTACGAGCACGGGTGTACCTATCTGGAACATAAAAGTTAAAACATTCAAGAATCCCAGGGTTGTAAATTGAACCGCGAAGAAGAAGAAATGAATGTTTGAGTGCAGCAATTTTCCTCCGTGACTAGCGAATGGAAAGAAAGCATCCCTAGAAGAAAAAGAGTTGGATAATGTTCGGAATTAAATGAATTGAATGGATAGTTACCGTAAATATAAAAATAAAGACGTCGGAGAATTTTTTTATGAATTTTTTCGAGCATGAAAATGTATTTGGTTTCTGTATTTTCTTTAAAAGGATTACTTACGTTTGCAAAAGGGGTCATTTCATTTGCGAAAGTATTAACTTCATTTGCAAAAGGGTGAAATAGACAACTAGGGCGAAATAACTTCTCAAAAGAAATCGACAGGCGCATACAACTGGGATGGGCAGCATTTGGAAAACTAAAGTACATTTTTAAAGCGAAAATTCCGCAATGCCTTAAAACTAAGGCGTTTAACCAATGCATACTCCCTGTATTAACTTATGGCGCAGAGACGTGGAATCTGACAGCAAGTCTTACCCATAAAATAAAAGTCACCCAGCGTGCTATGGAGAGATCCATGCTCGGAGTGTCGCTAAAAGATAGAATCTGAAACGAGGAAATACGCAGAAGAACTCAAGTAGTGGATGCTACCCAACGAATAGGCACACTCAAGTGGCAATGGGCAGGTCATATCTGTCGAAGAGACGACGGTCGATGGGGAAGAAAAGTATTGGAATGGCGCCCAAGAACTGGCAAACGAAGCATTGGCCGACCCCCTACAAGATGGACTGACGATATAAGAAGAATAGCGGGAGTGACCTGGATGCGGAAGGCGGAGGATCGAAGAGGATGGAGACTCATGCGGGAGGCCTACGTTCAACAGTGGACGGACACAGGCTGATGATGAAATAGATTTGTAATAATAGTCAATATGTCGGCTTCCAGTGTATGTCTCGACATGGTCAAGTACTGGGAAGGATTTAGAACAATGGCGAATATAATTAAGTACATACCAGAAGACTACGACTCTCATTGGTGTGTGTTAAGATAAAGAAAATGATGGTCTTACCTCTTCAGTTTCAGGAGCTTCTGTTCCATCATCGCTCTCATTCTTGTCTCCGTTTTCTTCAATCTCCGTTGTGGTCGCACTTTGCTCAGTTGATTTTTCAGACACTTCGGTGCCTGCCTTGTCTCCGGATGCAGCTTTCGCAGAGTCAATCTTTTTCTGAAAACAAATATTTGTCAAAAGTTTTATTTGAACACATGTAAGTACATAACAAAAAACAACTTAAATTTAATGTTACATTTCTCTAAAAACTCTTCTATCATTCGGCGTTTGGCAAATAAAATAGAAGTGTGCTGCACGAAATATATACAATGGTATTGGAATTACCTTTCCTTTCTTCCTTTTGACCTTCGTGACGACCTCTGGAGGTTTCTCTCCGTATCCTGGCGGGAAGAATATGCTGCAGTCCTTAGCTCCCTCGACAGCATTAGGACTGACGTAAGTTGGACCAAACTCCATGAAGGCCATTAGAGCCACTCGGTCCACCTTCGCTAGCATCAGGATTAGCTTTTCGCCACTGAAAATTAAATCGAAATAAAAGATCAGCAAAAATATTTTGCCTTTTACCAAAAATTTATTGAAGAGCCCCACACGGGAGTCTCTTGTTAAATGTTATTTTAATCTACTGAGCTTCTTATTAAATAAAAAAATCTATTTATTTTAGTACCTATTATAACTGCATCTACAAAGATATAAACCCATACATATTATATGCCCATAGTAAATTAGGCAACATTGTGAAAACAAAAAATAATCTATTTTTTAGTTTTCTTACAAAATGCATGTATAGCAACGATTATAGGTTCATTATGATTTGAATTGAGTTAGTTTTACTATCCTATAAACATTAAGGTTATCAACTGACAATACTTCGTGAAACTGCATAATTATAATTTTAGAATTAATTTTAATTAAAAAATAATAAATTAAAAATATTTAGTTTTGATTCACAATTTATTTTGACGATTACATGTTTCGGCCTTCTGAAGACCATCTTCAATAAATTTATTGAAGATGGTCTTCAGGAAGGCCGAAACATGTAATCGTTAAAATAAATTGTGAATCAAAACTAAATATTTTTAATTTATTAATTTTTTAATTAAAATTAATTCTTAAATTATCCTATAAACGTTTAAACAGCTTAGATTTGATGTGTTAAAATTTTATAGTTGTGTTTTATTTATTAATAAAAATATTTTTCAAACAGTCATGACTTACTATTCCTTTGGTAATTGATTATTTTCATACTCTTCCAGTGTTATGCCAATATTCTTAGCCGTAAGTGTGTCACCGGTTGAGAAGAATCCCAATTTCAAGATTTCCTTCTCATATTCCACACAGGTTTCCAGAATCTCCCGTTTCTTGAAGGCATCGAAGACTATGGCAACATGAGGAGGCAGTGGAGGTGCTTCTGGCTCCACAAATTGGGCTATTGTCTGCAAAAATAAATCACAACAATATTTTATTTTTTTCTTACTATTTTATTTTATTATTTTATTGTTTTAAGCTGTAACTACGATTCTTATAAATTAAAATGTGTTAAATTGAGTTTATACGTAGTTAGTTGCATTACCCTGGGGAATAGAATGTTAATGGCAGACGCTTTAGAAACGTGATCTGTTGGAGTATATATTCCTGGTATGACAGTCTCATCTTCCATTACTAATACCAGCTTTTCTGCAACTGTATTTGCAACCTCTTCTCCTTCCTGATCGTCGTTTCCAGTTTGAGTTTTTTCCGACTTCGTGGCTTCAACATACACGACGTGCTTCACCTTTTCTAAAATAATACAACGATCAAAATTTTATAATTTGCTAACAAGCCACAATATCATAAATACAAATACAACATTTTTTTACCTAATATATCTGTTCCTTTTTCGACAGGCAACTTTAGCAAAATGGCCAAACAAGGTTTTTCTAAAAGAGCGGCAATTGCAGCTGTATTTTCCAATATTTCTGGATTATCGAAAAATATCTCCTTAATTTGATCTTCAGTGAGGCGAACATTGTCTTTGTCATTAACTGATATTCCTAGAAAATGCATATATACATAATGAATCTTGATAATCAATAACAACCAATGTAAGTATTGACAATATATCCTAGCCAGCTTGTTATGTATTACATAAAAGCATCGAAATCATAATTTTATCTTGGGTTGTAGTGTTGCAACAGGATTGCCAATGGTTCACATTTTCATGCCACTTGTTCTAACCGTCTTTAAATACCAATGTTACACAAAATAATGATAACATTGAAGCTTACTAAGGGGAAGATAAGAACAAATTACAAGTGCTTAAATTAGTAATCGATATAGCACTCGGTGTAATCAGGTAAATGGCAGGAGCAGTAATTTACAAGTATGTTGCTTTTTTGTAAAATATCGTTCAATCATATAAAAAATTATAAAAAAAAGACTAGAGGCCTTTGAGATGTGGTCATAAAGAAGAATTCTCTGAATTTCTTGGAGAGACCACGTCACGAATAATGAGGTTCTCAGGATAATCAAGGAAGATAGGCACCTTATAAGAACCATCTCAGAGAGGCGAGCCCGATGGATCGGTCACATCATGCGCCACGATGGTCTTCTTTACGATATTGTGGAGGGGATGATTGAGGGTAGAAACTGTAGAGGGCGCCCTAGACGGGAGTATTTGCAGCAAGTATTCGAGGACATGAATTGTAGCGCTTATGCTGAGCTGAAAAGGGTTACGGAGGACCGAGAGGAATGGAGATCAAGATGCAAGATTCTGTTGCTGTAAACCGATCCACTGGATTGATACTATGAAGATCGTTCAATAAAATTGCTCAGGTTTTATACAATATACTATGTTTTTCGCGAGTTGATTCTTTGTTCTTAAAAAAGTTCTCTAGAGCTTAGGTTGTCTAGTTCTCTCGTTGTGGGTGGCTTAAATTAGTTACAGGAGGTAATTATTTGTTGTTTCAAAGACCTACCAAGTGGATCCCAAGATTCATATAATCATCTTGTGCCCTTCGATAGCATGTGGCCAGAACAGTAAAGCATCCAGTTCTCCAGTGAAAGCAGCCAGCACATCGCAGCGCTTCCTGCGGCGCTCCGCCTGAGCGATGTGAGCAGCTTTGGCCTCAATCTCAGCAATCTCATCCAGCTTTTTGTCAACTATGGCCTTGCGGGACTGTAAAATGATAGAATCTCAAATATAAAAGTATGTCATAATTGAAATTTTTATTAAAAAATTAACAAATTAAAAATATTTTGTTTTATTTCACATTTATTTTTAAGTGATTGTACATGTTTCGGACTACATTAAGTCTATCAAAAGCAGTGGCTCTAAATAGACAGTTTATTACATAGTTCAAGGATGTCATGTATCGATTATTTCGTTAATACATACATATTTACAGAATGAATGTGTTATCTTGTCATTATTATTTTTTTCGATATTTTCGATCGATACTTTTTGATGGAATTCCATAATATCAAATGTAAATAAAAAGTTTTTTTTTAAATTCAAAATATTTATTAGAGGATGATATGTCTTATGGTCATTGTTCACCCAACATAGTCAAAACATGTAGTCTCCCAACATAATTATTATGTAATAAATATTTTATTTATATTTTACATGACATTCTTAATTAAAAGCACCACAAAGCCAATATTATTTTTAAAGCGAAATAAGAAAATACAAGATATTTTTAAAATAAAAAACGTTCAAATACCTACTACAATTTCATTGTTGGAATACCCTCCCCAAAGTAATGATACTACTATCACGGTTAAGGTTAGTGAACCAAGATGTTTTGCTAAACAAAAATCTCGACCAACTGAATGAAATGTTTGGAAACAGCAATTCAAAAGAGGAAAAGAGCGTTTGGTTTTTCTTCGTCAAATATTTAGGTGCACTGGTAGTTGGCGTGAATTACCATGGTGCTTAATGAAGCACTCTTAAAAAAAAATTGATGGTCAGTTGGCTGTTTTTATGCCCTGCTATATAAGTGTAATATATTTGCCAATTTACCAATTCAGCTGGTGTTAGTTCTTCGAATGCAATTTGAATTCTCTCCCTTTCTTTTTTCTGTGCTTGTGCTTCGTTTTTCAGTTCCTCTATTATGAGCCTCGTCAATCTTGGAGCATCAGCTCCAAACATCAAATTGACTATGTTGCCGCCCTGAAAAATATCGTAGCTTATCAAAATTTGATAAACTCTAAAAACATATGTTAAAAATGTTTCCTGGAATTCCTGACAAGTTTGATAAGAATTCTCAAGAAAAACACAATCTAGAAAACATATTCACTGTCAATGCAACGAAAAGAAATAGGGTGGTTCTTGAGAATTATTATCGGTTTTGTGGCTCAGACAATAGGCATTACATTAATTCAGTACCGACTTTAGACCCTGCAGCACCCTAGGGCAATTTGTCTTTAGCATCATTTTGTTTATATTTTTTAAAAAAGTCTAAGAAACATTGGTTGCCTTCGGCGCCCTTAGATTATCTGAAGACCTGGGGCACCGACTCACTTCGCCACCCCCTAAAGCCGCCACTGCATTAATCTAATATTACGCTTACTGTGTTTTTTATTTCACTCACTATTGTAGACAGACAAAAAATACTTACAGCAATGAACATCCATGTTGGTTCACTTTTTTTTCGAAACCTTTTTAAGCAATCAATGCCATCGGATTTTGCCTAAAAAGATAATTTTCATACATGTCATTACATTTATTTAATATGCTTTAATACGATATGCATATTATCTCGTATACTTACTATAGCTAAATGAAGATTGTCTCCTCCAACTTCCACTTTCAGCTTCTTTAAATTTCCCACCATTCCTATACAAGGGCCCGCACCATTCTGAATAGACGTCCACAACTGCAAAATGTTTTATTTTTTAATAAAATATTATTTAAAAAAAACAATATTATCATTAACATCCAAGCACAAAAAAATACTAATGTTAGTTTCATCCATTTGTACACTGAGCAAAAAAAATTCAATTTAAGAGATGTAGTAGATTTGAAAAGAGAGTGTGAACAGAGGATTTTTCATATTAGATTGTTAAAAATATTTGACTCTTGTTCCATCAAAGAAGAATAAATTTAATTTGAGGTGGCAGCACAATATATTTATTAATTATTGTTACGGACATATGGACTTCTTATCTAAAGTTTTTTCTAACAATAGCACTCTACTTTCTTAAGGTCTCAAGTTTCTCTTAATTCACCTAAAATTAAAAAAAAAACTTAGATTTGATCCGTTTTAATGACGTTAATTTTGGTAATTCTGACGTTAACTCGACAAAAAATATTTTAGATCCTTATTGTCATATTCATACAATGTTTGAATATTCAATTAAACATATATATTACTCGTTTTCTTTTAAAACTTTACGATTTGGCTTTTGATATGTATGAAAACTGTCGTTCTTTTTCTGCTGTGGTTGGGTGTATACAAATCATTTATGATTTTTCACACATTTAAAAAAATGTCGTACGACTATGAAATATGATTTTCGAATCATTATTAAATAATCTTTATTTATTGGAATCTAAAACCGTAATTAAAATTTAAATAAATTGCATACTACTCACGATCAAAAAATCATTACGCATTTAAACCTCACAATATTTGAATGCATACAAATATAATAATTTATTTAAGTTTTGATTATGCTTAAATGCAACAAATTAATGTCAAAATAATATCTACATAAAATAGTATTTGCAATACAAGTTGTATATTCAATAGTAAAAAAAAGTATGCAAAATTATTACTCGTTAAAATACTCGTACATTAAATTATTCACCCCTTCTTGAGCCACATCGGAATCGGAAAACTATTTATCAAGACCCACGAATCTAATCAAAATGCCCGAAAACGTTTAACTCAACCACGATAACCATAATTTAAAATGCAAATTACTTCGCCACAGAATAATATGGCAGCAGACTTGTGCTCGAGTGGCGGTGGAACTTTCGAGAAGCAGAAATAGATTGAATGCGTGCCCGAGGCTATGTTAGTTACCCACCTATCAAACCTTCAGTTTCCACCAGTTTGCCCCATTCCTCATTGTTGTTTATTTCAGCCTGAAGCTGTAGCTGGGCTCCTTTCTTTCCTGCGGTCATTATAATACGATACAACGTTAGCTTTGCGACATACAATTAAAACATTGTTTATTAACGTAGCATTTCGGAACTGTTAACTTGAAATTTCGGTTTTTTACGATATGATATTCGTGACCGGAGCGAAAACTTGTGAGAGATTGTTTACAAGTTGTCATGACTCCATGTCTAGTATTGAGTTCGTCCATCTCTCTTTTACGATATTATCGACTGTGTATAAGCTTAACCACTCAATTGCGTACTCGTCAACAAGCACGATATGTGTACAAAATAATATAAATAAAAACACATATTTTTTTCTTTTAAAGCAAATTTTACATTAAAAAAGTACTCTCATGCATGTTGAATGGAGTATATGAAACTATCAGTAATATACCACTTATAATTTGAGTTTTATGCATGTTTATTTAATCGAAATATTCGATCAAATTTGTTGTCCCTCGATCACGTGAAATCAATGATGTTCAATGATATTAGATGATTACACTTGAAATTGTTTAAACTATTATCATCAAATTAATTATACGCCTTGTAAGGTCAATTTGATCCATTAGTAATAGTAGCTTAGAATCATCTATTTTAAAGAAATATAATGCATTAACAATTTAATTTATTTTGTTTTCTTACAAAAGAGGAACTCATGGCTTGCCGCACTTTAGTATTTTTACCTAAAAAGGCAGAATGTCTTGGTAAATTTGATAATGCTGTTAATCCCGACTGTTTAAAATATTTGTGTGTAAACTTAAATATTGTAGTTTAATTAATTAAAATTTATAATATATAGTTTATTTGGAAGGTAAATTATTAGCTCGACAGATTTTAACGATCATTGTGCTATATGCTATGTTCACACGCGTTAGTAGTAGCCGTTAGTATCCAGCCAAGCGCACAAGTCACGAATACTGTATGAAGTGCGCTTTCATTCCGGCTTATTAAATAAAAATATTTATGGACCGGATAAAAAAGAGAATCATGTTGCTTTCATTCCCTTAAATAACTGGCATTCTTAACATTTTTTCTACACACTTAAAGGAAAATACTAGTATTATAATTGATATTGATGATTGGTTAATCACATTTTTTTGGTCGATATGCTATGGTTATAATTTTTACGACTAGATCGAATACACATAATATTTATATATTTTCAAAAAATTTGAGATTCTGAATTGATTAAATATATTCCTTATTGACAACTTATTCGATAGGTATTGAAATTCGGCGATACCTATAATACCTAGTATGATATTGGCGTGTTTGAAACGCAAGTGCCATAGATTAGATTTGTTTAGCGATGCTCGGAATTCGTAAGCGAAAAGGTTATTTTTGGATCCAAACACTTCATTAAAAGTTTATCCTTTGTTCCAATTTTGAGTATCAGCAAATGTTTATGTGCGTGATCAGACGCAAAGAGACTATAATCATTTTGGATGAAAATACGAAGTACGATACTGAAGTCATAATATAAATTTAAAAAATGGAAAAACCTTAGTTCGATTAGGAATTAACAAATTTACAACAATATATGCACAAATAAATTTGCCATCTGACAAACGGCTTTCATAATGTTAAATTGAAAAATGTATATATTTTATGGCTTTATGGAAAATTAATCACAGATAATTGATTATTTAAATAAATATAAAGTTGTTGTGGCTTATGGGTTGAGCCGTGTGTGGTGAATTTTTTTCAACCAATATTTCGACCGCCATTGCAGGGGTCTTCTTCAGGATTAATAATTTATTTAGTTTTTATTTAGTAAAAGTTCACCACACACGGCTCAACCCATTAGCCACAACATCAAATCTGGCCTTGAAAACCTAAGAAATTATTTAAATATAAAGTTATAAATATTTTTAATTCAACCCTGGTGTCTTGATATACAATGAACTATGAATTAAATTATTTTAGGAGGTTTAAAAAAGTTTAAAAAGTATGACAACAAAATTATGTGATTTATTGTTTGAATTCTTTTCCAGTCTACGCCAGTGGTACTTAACCGATGCTCCACATCAAAGTATTCCAAGAAATATGTGTTGAAATATCTTGAGTGTATACGATACAGCTTAAAATACTTTTATTTATTTTTTCATATTCGATAACACCTAATGGGATGCCTATTTCGATGAATTAATAAGATCTTTAATTTTATACGACTATCTAAAAGTGTAGTCGCCGGTCGCTCTTAAGATGCATTAATATTATGTGAATTGCAGACAGCAGTTTACTCGTACAGTGATAAGGAAGGAGCGACGTTATACCAAGAATTTTCTGGGAAACTGTGTATCTGTATGGTATGTACTGGAGGAGTGAAGGTGTCTCAACGTTTAGTCAGTGTCGCGCTGCAGCGTCGTTCGTCCAAATGGTTGATTTAGTAAATTTGCAACAACACGCGAAAGTTGATAATAACAAAAATTGAAGAATGGGCTTTGTATTTTATGTTAACTGTCATTCTTTTTGTTATTTAAAATCAAATATATGAAATATTGTTTCCTGATTTTTAGTCTACCCACAGCATTTCAAGATATCATACCCACGAGCCACAGCAGTATATATGACTAATCAAGAAATAATAATTTTAAAAAAGATAACCACGCGGCTTAAAACAAGAATAAGTTTCCTACAGTCAACAACGGAACTGGTGATATCTGAGGCCACCCTGCGGCTGAGCATGTGGAGAAGCGCAACTGAGGGAAAAACATAGATTGCCCTGAAAGAGGACCTAGCCCCTGGACACAACTATGGGTGGAATATATGGAGTTCCCTTAACATACTTTGGACCGGAGTATGCAAGACGAGTACACAAATGAAAGCCTGGCAGTTTGACAGCGGACCGACTGAATATGAATGCGGCGTGGAGAAGACCTTGTCACAGTTTCTGGAGTGTGCGTTGTGTCCGAGCAGCTGCACCCAGGAAGACCTGATGATGACCGGGAGTAACGCCATCGACGTCGCCCACTTCTGGGCAGACAGGATCTGACCCTGTTGTTTCCGACACGATTATATATACCAAGACATGCATTTTACCATACGCTCTTAAAAAATTTCGTTTCGTGCATTGATTATTTGTTTGTAAACATATTTGGTTTCAGTAAAGGCTTTTACTATACTGCCGAAAAAAAACTAGACTACGTAAAAGGTTAAGAGAATCTGATTCACGATGTTGTTTTATTAATTTAATTTGATTACGTCTCGCACAGGGAAGTCGTCATGCAATAAGCAGCTGGTTGTCATAAATAGATCTGAATTTTTGTTTGAAAAAGTATTTTTATCGGCACTTAACATTTTGTTTTATTCGTCAATAGACATTTTTACAGTTATGAAATACAAATTATTTTTCTTCAGTAACACAGTTAGGATCATTAAATGCATGATATACGAATACGTTCTAATAATTGACGTGTATGTGAAAGAGTATAATTTGTAATAGCACTGTTTATTTGATTGTCAATACAATGGTCCCGTGTAAATCATCATTAAACAGTTTGTAATTTCTCTTTTTGTTCCACACCTAATTTCAATTATTAAATTATATATATAATTTAACATTTACTGATAAAAGGAATATAACTCAAAACATTTTTATTCCTTTTTTATCTTTCGAAAATAATTTAAGTCAATTTATATAAAATATGTTTATGAATCAACGTAACATCTCAAAATAAATTGTTTATTTATATTAAACATTTTTTTTTTTTTTACTTTTTTTTTTATCATGGGCGCTCTTTGTTATTATTTTCCTAATTGATCCAGCGAACACCTATTACCATAACTTTAAGCACATTAAACGCGTGAATTCTTTTCCGAGCATCCCTATATGGTTGCCATGTCTTTTCAGAACTAACAGCTTCAGCAACTCCCCTTATAACACTACAGAGAGGCTTTGAAATACTCTCCAAGTATCTGTATTTCCTCCCAAATGAAATTTGACACTCATTTTGAATCCGTCTAATTTTTTACAATCACCAATCTATATAGCTGACCCCGTTGAGCGTCATAGAGTTCGTGGAGGACCAGAACTCTCTATGGTGATCTCCCTTGTGTTTTGTATAAAAAACGATTGCTCTCATAATAAGAAAATAGATAGTAAAGAAAATACAAAAATGATATTTTGTTTATCACTTAACTGATTACTATTTAATTAAACGTGTGTTTATTTAGGAAAAACAATTTGTCAAAAATATTATTTCTTGTGATGTGCCAAACTAACAAACAAAATAACCTTGCTTAAAAAAGTAATTAATAAGTAATTAACCAGTAGCAATACCTATACTTGAGTAAGCTTTTACGACTGTCTTGCAAATTAAATTAAATGATAAAGAAATGTTAATTTTGAAAAAATTGCTATAAATTTTACATAATATTATATTAAAGATCACTTACGAGCAAGTCTCATTTATGCTAGTTATATTGATCACTATAAAATATCACATTAAAAAATATTACAAAGAACAAATTGTCTTAAATTTTAATGTATGAAATGTCGAAGCATCGGAGCTTTAAGCTAAGACATCCATTTAGTTAGGAGATCAGATGGTGACTGGTGACTGGAGACCAAAAAGGAGCTTTTGAGGTTTGGGACAATCGATACGGTAGTTAACAAATTAACTTTTAATGCACGTGATTTTCCCTGTGTCGACGGCGGAAAGGACAAACTTTTCCATAGCTATTTTTCGAACAAAGATCCCAACATTATATTATGTTCATAAAAGCTCTCGTAATAATAATTACAAGATCTTAATAAAAACAGTAATGGTTCATTTTTTATTTGATATTTTATTTATTGAATAAATAATTTTCTAAGTAGTTCAATTGCTTATCAAGGTTCAGGGACTTAGTTGTCATTATTTTGAAATAAAATAACAAAACTATTTTTGCGGAGGGTTAATAAAATTAATGTTTTATTTTTTCTATTAATTAAATATACATATACTATACATAAAATTCTTTTTTTTTTTCAACGTGTCAATCCAAGCACAAAAATAACGGCAGAAGCGGGATGCGAACCGCGGACCTTGGAAACCAACTATGCCCAGGTATTCATACCGCTCGGCAAACTGCGCCATTGCTATGCCTAGACTGACTCGCGTTGAAACTAGTATTTACTAAAGTTACTAAAGTAAATACTAGTTTCAAAATAAAAACCTTACCTAAGCTATTCTAATTTACATTAATTAATTATTTTATAATTATTAATTATTTTTCGACTGCCGATTGATATTTTTCTACGGCCAAATGAATATTTTTCTCTTACATTTTTTAATATTTATTACTGACCGATTGCTAAATAATTAATGCCCATTAATTGAATTGAATACTGCGAAAATAATAGTTGCCTTTTTAAAGTAAATGAACCCTTTTTGAAACCAGGAGCAGATAGTTTGCATGCTAAGAAAACTCCGCTGAAACGCGTGACCGAAAAAATATTTGGAGGCATTTTCCTGAATTTCAGCATCGTGCATATTATAATAAATACGAAACACATATAGTTTTGCTCCGGGGACGAAACATAATTGAAAATATAAAGTCGTGTTCACGAGACATTAGTTTTACTGCCAATTAAAAAGTTTTACACATTTTTACAGGAAACTAAATTATGTTATGTTTAAGCAATCGTTATTAGTCGACAACTAATTTATTAGCCGTGATTTGTTTATTTATTTTTGTTTTTATATTAAATATGTACTTAAATATTATTAAATTGCCATTTTCGTTAAAATATTTTATATTAATTTGTAATTAAACGTAAAGAATTTAACAATATTTTTGTCGGTAGAAATGTTTAATCCAATTGAGTTAAAATGCATAAGATAATATTTAATTTTATAATACTATAAAATCAAGGAATATACTATATATTAAAATAATTTTATTGAAAACTTATCGAAATTATTTTTTATGTAAAATATGTTACAACATAATATATAAATATAATTTTTAAAATTTAACATATATTTTGTAATATGAATTAATGGTATAATTATGTTGATTTTATTGATGAATGTAACATGGAAATATATTCTTTTGTTACGAAAGTATTAATCTAAATATGTTATTTTATTGGAATAACGTCATAAAACAATTATGTTAATTTTGTTATTTCCCAAGTTTGCGGGTAAGCTATTGTCAACCAATGATTTAAAAAAAAATTACATGAATTCTCAAGCGGAAAATCAACATCAATCATCCTGATGACTTTTCCATTTTCTGTGTTTTCTACTTTATTAAACATGGATCTCTTTATGGAACGTTATAGTTTCTCCGACCCTTACACAGCGCCTAGCTTTCTTGACTTATCGTCATAGAGCTTACTGGAGATTTTCGTACGAAATTTTGATGTCTTTGATGCTTTTACTATTATTAATTTTTGCATGTATACGAGTATGTTTGTTACCCCTGCTCTGAAACAGGATGTATATTTTTACTGGCTGCTAGTTTCTAGTTTGTAATATCACTTTTTGACACACAAAAAATATGAAAACTCCTACGGAACTTTTTTCCAGTTGTTTTAATACTTTTGAATAATTCATCAATAGTCTTTGCATTTCATAATAGATTATTTCTTATCATTCTAAATGTCTTCAAAACACGATTTTTTTTTTCATTAATTAATTCATAGATAAAAGATTTTTATGTTATTATGATTATCGTTTATGTTATTATGGTAAACATTTATTTTCATTTCAGACGTTTTTTATTATTTTACTTGAAAGCTTGAACAAATTTTTTGACTCATATTTGTTAACCAAAATCGAGTAAGAACATAACAATTAAGATTTTTTTTCCACTATTTATTAATTATTTCCCAAACTAAAAGTTCCAATAAAAAATACATAACACTAGTTAAAAAAGTTTTCATATATAATCGCTTAAAATAAAGTCAAATTTCAAATAAAATTAAATTAACAGAAAAAAATAATAATTATCAAATCAATGAAAATAATAAGATCTAGATTTTTTTTCACAAAAATTGTCAAAACACTACACAGGTGTCTAGAAAACCAATACTAAGTAATTGCTCCAGGATTTGTAAGCAATGAATGTCCATCTATGGAACTTTTAGGACTCTTATCGACCACACCTATATAATAATTCTACAATATTCAGTTCTTAGTTTGGAGCATATGGCCAAGACAAACATCATTCAATCAACCTATGCTAGACCACCAAGTTGACGTAAGGATCCCTTCTTCTGCTACTCAAAGACTGAGCAAAGGGCCAGTTCTTTCTTCCAGCCACCTCCTCAAGGTTTCCTCTTAGAAGGCTGATGATGTCATCCAGGTAGTTTACGGTCTGCAACTCGGTCACCAGGAGTTGAGTTTCGGCTAGAAGGTTCGTTACTGTTCTATCACTTTCCTGAAAAAATAAAAGACACCACTTAAAACACATTAAAGAAAAATAATTACCTAATTTGCAAAATATAATTGAAGTAAACTTTTTACTAGGAGCTGTTTCATTTCCACAACATGATTTGTTGGATCGCAAATATATGATACACAAGTTTGTAAAATATATTTAATGTTTCTGATCCATGAACATGTGTTGAGAATTTCTTTTTATATTAATAAAATCTAAGAAATTGCATGAAAAATATATTTAATTAAAAATTATCTTTATATTTCTTTAATTATTTCATAGTCAATTTGGTAAGATTTCATTGGAGATACGTATTTTTAAATTTGGGGGATATTCTTGTGAAATTACACGTGCACATATTTTTGTGACGTGTTATTTCTTTAATAAATAACGTTTTTTTACCTATTTTAATATAGGTCACCGGGAGCCGTTAAACATACACATTTGACCACTTACTTGGGCACAAAGTATTATTCTTCTTCAGTCTATCATTTGTAAACTATAACTGATACGACAAAATGAAGAAATAAAACATTTAAGTGTTAAAGAGGCGGAGCTTATAACAGATAGGATAAGTCTAGGGATGTGTAAATATAGAAATATTTTATATCATTTATTTTATTACTATTTATTGATTCATTTATAACTGTTGTAAGATCAGAAGTTAAGGCCAATAACCAGCCAATACCCTCGGAAATTATCTTATATATTAATTATTTTATTTCTTTCGATTCCAGTGAATAAGTAAGGTGGGAATAAATACAATGAAATATATCTGCTGTAGTATTTTTATCGTCTTATAAATTTATAAATATCATAATATAAGTATTTTCAATGTTGTATTTTCTAAATACATACAGTACTGTAATATTGGACCCTTTATTGAAGATCCTTTTATTATTATAAATTTCAAGTTATATAAATTTAAAATATACATTGATAATTTATTTAATTAAATGTTGTATTTATCTTTAAAATATATGTTTCTAATAAATAAATTAATTGATTGATTAATTAATTGCTACTGTCAATAAAATGTAGATCATTATTAACTTAATTTCTAAAAAAAAAAATATTGTAGATTTTACACATCCTTAACAACTTAATATTGTTACAAGCTCCGCCTTTTCTTCCTTTGCCCTGCCCCTTGGCGGTAAATGTACGAGTTTTTATTTTTAATTTGTCATATCAGTGATAACTTACAACTGATATACCGAAAGGTTTCAGGCAGTTACTCAATCCATGATCCATGTGAAAATAAGATCGAATAATAAGATATATTTAATTTTTGAAATGGATTTAAAAACGAATGTTACAAAATGTAGTAAAATATCATTTCTGTTTTACAGACTAAGGTACTCATAATATAAACCTACTAATAATTTGCACAATTCTGAAGGGCAGAAGAATGGAATGAAAAATAACTTATTAAATTAACGGAATACCTTTGTTGTTAGACCATCAGTGTTTTGAAAAACATTGCAAGGTTTCGGATAACAATAAATTCCTTGAAATACGAGTAAAAGTATTATTATGTGGTTGCATCGTTAGGTGTCAACCATTTCGCATATCTTCTTTCACCACGAGGTGGCATAATTATATTTTGTTACCATATTCACAACTCAGGGCCATCATAGCATATCAAATATTATAGATATTTAGATTCTAATGTAGGAAATATTTTGTAAGTCTCTATGGGCATTCTCAATACATTTTTTTAAGTTGGAAAATATCTTGGTATCAATGGCAAGGAAGAAAAGATGGGGAAACTACCACACAATATCAAAATGTAATAAATTTAATTTTAAAGTCTTCTTTATAGGCTTCAAACTTTAGAGAAATTTTCTTTGTGTTGAACCTAATATCTATATTCTTCTAGGTGTTAAATTCTACGTGTTTTTTAAAAGAATTATTCTGTCTTACTTGTAAGTCGTCTTGAATTTCCACAAGAAGCTCGCGCAACTCTTTGGTCTCGTCCAGCATATCAGCCAACCTTTCTTCCATCTGCCGTGCTGACGTCACAAAAACGGATTTGCTGTCATCTTCGTCAGAATCTTCCTCTATGGCCAGAGCAAGCTTCGCCAACTTGTCACGATTCGCCGATCTGTCAATCATGTTCCTCTGAACGAAGTTCCTCAGCATCGACTTCTTCGACTCGCAAGGCTTGTGCTGCTTAGGCGCGAAAGAAAGCGAAGAAATCGGTCGATGAAAGTAAGAATACTCAAACGCTGTCATTGTTCTAGGAGTATGGCTTCTAATGCCGTCAGATTCTGCTAATCTTAGTTCATCAGACAAGTTCATTTGAGGATTTTCTCCGTCGCACGGAACTGACACTTGTCTAGAGAACGTTCTTCTCGGTTCCAATAAAACATCTTCTACGGCTATGCTGTGAGATTTAAATGTTTGAAAGTTAATTTTAGCGTCAGGCGTTGGTGTAGGTGAAGGAGCTAATTTTTCCATTAAAGCAGAGTCATCAGAAAACATTGATAGAGACGTAGGACTCGGTGTGAAAACTAGACTGTTTAAAAATTCAATTCTGTCTTCCATACAAGATCTATTCGTTTTCCTGATGATATCCATTGCTCTTTGCGTGAATCCGTTCGGCTTGATTATTTCTTCTAATTCTTTGCTTGCTGGATGCTGCGGCATAACTAAAGTCAAGAGTTTGTCTCTTGGAAGTAGTGAATCATGAAACGACTCATATTTTGGAACAATTTTTCGTTTTTTTGGCGATGTGTGGATATCACCTGAAGGTGAATACATTCTTATCGATGCTGTGGCTGGTACTAAGATTCTGTAGTTTTTGTATTTGACGTTGCCTTCTGGAGTGAGGATTCTTTCATGCCAGCTTTCTATTTTTGCCATCTCTATGTTGTCGATGGCGTCGTCTTCGCTTATCGTGATCAGAGGCTTGCTCATGGTTACGTTTGAAGGTTTAGAATCTTTGTATTGGAAGTTTAAGTATTCTGCTTTCTTTGTTGTTATCTTCTGTTTCAAGCACAAGTTGTCCATGGTCTCTGAGTTCCACCAGGTTAAGCTGGCATCGCTGTCAGCGTCGGACTCTATTGGTCCCCGGCTCGAGTTGTAAAGCATTATTTTTCTTTCGCGTCGGCTTAAATTTCAAAGAGCTCTCGTTGGATGCGATTAGTCCTAAGTCAAGTTCAACACTGCATGAACGGATAAACCGGTTCTATTTTCAGGAGATTATCCAATCAATAATAATATGTTTACATTGTCACTTCAGAATGTATTTGAATACTTAAAAATCAATTTAACTAGAACGACACAAAAAACATTTATAAATATTCTAAAAAATAATATTTAATTTTAAATTATATTTTGTTACGTCCTCGTTGTTTATACGTTTTTATCAAAAACCACACTATTTTGGAAAACAGGTTCTAGACTGATCTCCAATGTTAAGCAACATTGGGCGTAGTGCGTACTTGGATCGGTGACGTTCTCAAAACACCGAGTGTCGTTGGTTATATTGAGCATCTTTTAGGACCAAATGGCTTTAGCTTCAGAGTCATCAGTATCCATCAAATTTTATATAACTCGGCTATCTTACTAGAGGCCGTCGGATACTATATGAGATGACTTGGAGCAAGACAAAATATTTGTGAAAATTTGTGTCGTCCATATGCTCTATCAGTACATATGGCAGAAAAAATAGTGAAAAGTATGTTTCACTGTATAAATATAAACGTGAGCCAAAACTGGACTGAACTCACCATCCTTGAGAGCCGTCGAGAATTTGTTAGAACTGTATGGTAGCAATTTATGGCAACCATACGTTTCTGCCTTGGTGTGCCAATATGGAAGAAGAAGTAATTATAGGTTTTTATTATTTACAAAATCCATTAATAATATTTAATGTAACGAATAAGATCCACTTTTATTTATTTATTCAAAAATATATTCCGTTTGGCCGTATTCAATATATATTTCAATGAAATAAAATAATTATTGTCCTACAATTTTTTATACATTAGATTATGTACGTGTATGACCTAATGTTTTTTATACATTGTGTCAAAACTAATAAAAAATAATCATATTATCTTGAGAACTATTGCTTAAGGAATTATTCGTAACTTTAAATATTAAAAATTCACTTTCCCACCGAACGTAATCCAATGATTAAAATCACAACTAATAAATATATATTTCACCACAAAAATTAAGCACTCGGACAAGTGATATTTGATTTATTTTTCTTTGTTACGAGTATCAAATCTTATATTCGATGTAAGAAATTTTAGTTATTTGAATCTCTAGTGTTGTGGCTGTAGTTCGAATAGCACTGCTCGCCAATCGTCTCCCATTCCGAAGTGAACGTTATTGTATGCATGTATTATATGACAACTGCATTCTTCATTCCGTATGCAATTCCCGATCCGTTTGTAGGTCTTCTCTGCTTATTTACAATGACTGATATCAGCAATAAAACAAGTTAACCCTTTCAGATCTGCATCATTGACAATGAACATCAAGATAAAAATAAAATACAGTTCAAACGAACCTCTAAAAAACACTTTTCTTCAATTAATCAGATGAAAAGAAACGGACGCAAGGATTCAAACCGTAGATAGTATATTCATGTCTAGTTCGTTGCCAACCATGCTGACTACTAAACTATTTCGTTGTAGAGTCGTGAAATTAACACATATTATATGATTCATTTGTATTTATCATAGTCGATTCTTATTTGAAGCTCAACTGAGGGGAATATTTGGATTGCCCCGAAAGAGGACCTAGCCCCTGGACATGACCAGGGGTGGAATATATGGGGGTCCCTTGACAGACTTCGGACTAGAGTATACAAGACGAGGACACAAATGAAAGCCTGACAGTACAATATTTGTAACATATATGTATATTGCATTGCATCATCTTACCATATCCGGTCCCCTATATGGAGCATATGATTGTCATGAACTGCCGCTACAAAGCTCTGCCTCCCGTATCTCCACCAAGTACAATATATGAATAGTTTCGACGTCATTGTACATTGCATTGTACATTACCGTTGATATATATTGCGTAAGTGTACCGTATGAGTGTCGACTAAATTATTAATTAGGTTTTTAGGAAAATTAGCTGAGAACTTCTTCAAGCCCCTTAGATCCCGCCGTCCTAGAAGGACATCGGTAATTATACCTAGAATGTACTCTGCGGAGATCCGGGAGGCAGACGTGAGAACCATGACGGCTCACAGAACTCTATGGTAACAGTTTGTGACATCTATATGATCTAGTTAAAGGAGCGGCACGGTATTTATAATTTATATAATATTATAGATTTAATAATTTTTAATTTACAATGTGTTCGTCTGGTAACATCTTTGGAGATAATCAAACGATTTTTTTCAAAATACAAATTACAAAATAAACACAATTATATTTACACTGTAATACAAACACTTTAATTAAAACAACTGTAATTTTAACTATTACATGTATGTTTGTCATCATCATCATCAACCTGTATCCGTCCAATGTTGAACGTAAGCCTCCCGCATGAGTCTCCACCCTCTTCGATCCTCCGCCTTCCGCATCCAGCTCACTCCCGCTATTCTTCTTATGTCGTCAGTCCATCTTGCAGGCCAATGCTTCGTTTGCCAGTTCTTGGGCGCCATTCCAATACTTTTCTTCCCCATCGACCATCGTCTCTTCGACAGATATGTCCTGCCCATTGCCACTTCAGTATGCCTATTCGTTGGGTAGCATCCACTACTTGAGTTCTTCTGCGTATATCCTCGTTTCGGATTCTATCTTTTAGCCACAGTCCGAGCATGTTTCTCTCTAAAGCACGCTGGGTGATCTTTATTTTATGGGTAAGACTTGGGTATGGGTATGTATGTAATTCAAATACTGTAATTTTTCACGGAAATTGATTGGGGCATTAAGGTGTTAAACACCACACCACACCACACCACAAACAAATTGGATTTATGTTAATATTATAACATAACAAATCATGACCTCAATGAAAATATTTATTTATTTCACAATTACATATATTATATATATATAATACTTATATTATATTATTTATCTTTTTTTAATTCGCTTCTTAGTTGCATCATGCTTACAAAGATTCGCCACAAAATTAATTAACTAATTAATAATAAAATAAATGAACTTGTTTTTTTAATAATGTTGCTGGCGGGTATTGCTCAATGTTCAAAATGTTTGCTTGATAAGCCGAAGGTCGTGGGTTCTATCCCTGACGGAGATTAAAAAAAAGATTTTTAATTGATTTCTGAGCTCTAAAATATCAATGGTGGGAGTGAATTTGATCCCTTACCCGTAAAATGACAGTCATAGCCTATTAATTAAAATTGGTGGTAAACGAAAATCGTCCCGTGAAGACCACCCATTCATAGTAAATTCCTGTAATATTTAGGATGATGCCTGAATATCGGGCTGTAGTATATTACGTTGGCTGATCAACACTCCACATGCAGCGCATAGCCATATGCCCCATGGTAAGCATCATAGAATTCTACATTTGAGACTTAGCATAACTATCGCTATAATCGGTATTTATGTAAGCACAACTGGAGAATACCGACAAATGGTGATAGTAATGCTGAAGTTTTTTTTTTTTTTTTTAATTGGTTCTTTATTTAAGGTATTTTTTTCTTACAAGTTTACAAATAATAATAACTCTAACTTAAATTACCAGACATTAATTGTCTCTTAACTTATTACAATAATGTGTTAGATACTATAACAAGAACTTAATATATTTAATTATGAATTAATTTACACCTTCCTTGAATGGAAGGCATTTCTGACATGTGAAGCTGATGAAACATAATGCTGAAGTCTCATCTGTGGATTCTATGACGATGTTACATATGATTATTTATTAGATATATTTACACACAATTTCCTTAAATTCGGCTTAACATTTGCACTGGCAAAATCAAGATAACATTTGTACTATTTCCATGTCGAAGTTACGATATTTTATTGGAAATATTTTTTAACATTTTATTTTACCTATAAAAACAGTATTGTCAGGTTGATATGTCATCAGTAAAAAAATATTTCATAGCTTAAATCTCACGTAATGCATAATATTTTCTTTACATATAATGTTACACTGGACAATATCATCCCCAAAGAAGATGTTGTTGACTTGTAGCTCGATAAAAGTCACACATTACGCCAGATACTTGTAAATATATATATAATATATAATATTGCGGTTTCCAAATAAAAGAAGAAAAAAGTAAAGTAGAAAAAAATCTCCATCATTTTTTTTATCAAGAGAGTCGATTGTCGATTGATGAGATAGTCACGGTGTAATCCACAATAAAATTACTATCTTCCAAATTCTGAGAAATATAATAAATTCAATAATATTACTGGAATTTTAAAATGTTTTTCGTTTGAAAAAATGATTCTCTTATCTTTTCTTTGAATCAGTTTTAGGACACAAACATGTTTTTTATTAAATATTTTAAATCGAATTATTAAGTGGTTCTAAAGTCCAACCGATGTCCAATGGAATAATTCTTGTGTGAAGCAACATTTGATGAGGATACTTCTTGGATGGGTGACCATCTGAGAACATAATTAATAGGAGTCTTGCATTTTGTGATGGAGCAATACCAATTAATTAATTTAATAATTTCAAATTGGTTTAAAATATTGTTTATAAAAATCTTAACAAATAATTTTTATTGTCTTTCTAAATTCTGTAATTCAATTAATACATTGTTCTGTAAAAATAAATAAATAAATAACAGCTGCAAAAATACTAAGTCGTTGGTTGGGTTTGAATCGTTGTTACCAGTCATCGAAAGCATCGGGATAGTCATTCTATCTACTGAAAAATAGTAAATTAACAAATGCCTACATAATTATTGGTTACTACAGCACTTATATATATTTTACAAACGAGTATATTTGATATGATGTCGACTTCTTATTCTCCTGCTTTTTCTAGGACTGCACTCTATTTTTACTCAAAGCCTTTTTACCACGGAAGTCCGCAAAATTGTATGTAGTCTCCCTGGACGTTGGATGCCCAGTGGTGTCTCATTTTTTTGATACTACTAAAATTCGTTATCTGAGCTTCTCGTTACTGTCATAGTGCAAAAAAAATGATTAAATTTTATGTAGCCACGATGATGTAGATGGTTACTTTACGACATACAAAATAAAACTGTTATGTAGATTATTAGCTCATAAAAAATTCACGCGTTCGTTTGTTTTTGAATGTATAAAATACAATGAATTGTTTTTTATTTTTTATTTTTGTTATCATAGAATGCTATCACTGAAATCAATAACAGAATGATCAACTATAAGTATTGTGTAAAATAGCTGTATTTGAACTTGTTTATTTTATCTGTGTAAGATAATTTAAATATTGAGAACGATACACACGTCATTGCATAAAAATACTTCATCGTCACGAAAGATTATGAAGAGAATTACACATTTTCAAATATCGGCTAAAAAAATCAGTGGAAAATGATTATTTTCTGTTTTGTTTATTGATCGTTTTCTATAAATTTCTTAAAAGAATAATTTTTATTGTCTAAATATTTTCCACAAAATTTTCTTAAGAACTTATGATCCTATTATAAGCGACGCTCTCAAATTGTGAATTATGCTATGCAGGTATTGCCTAGATACCGGCAGGTATGGCTTAGAGGTAAAGCGCTTGCATGCCATATCAGAAGTCGTGAGTTCGATCCCAACAAAGTCTAAAATGAAAGCAGTTTTTTTATACATTTAAAGTAATTATTAATATATGTTTGGTGTGAATTTGATTCCTCAAAATATAAAATGTCAATTACAGCCTACTAGTCTAATAAGTTGGTAGAAAAATAGCGTCTTGTGAACGCTACCCATGAAAGTATTTGTTTACGCGTTAAATGCGTGAATTCTAGGCTGTCTAATAACGTTGACGGATCAACAGTGCATGTGAATGGGTTATCCACCCTTAAAAATGGCAAGCGATACAGATTCTTCAGTGATATCTCTTTCTCATTGGCATTCTCCTGTACATAAAAAATAACCATTTTTTTCCAAGACTTTTTTTCATGTAAACTTAATTACAATAGTAATAAATATGGCACATGAATTTATAAAAAAATCTTGTGTTTAAGCATAGTAAAAATGAACGAAATAACACGCCTTAGAAGTGAGACACAAATTTTAAACACTTTTAAATGAAAAGCCGAATAACATTGTTTTTTTTTTTCAAAAATATCCAATGATATTTGAAATTTTTGAACACTGTTTGCTTTAGATCGAAACAGCAGTTTTTTCATCAACTATTGTAGAAATTTTGATGTACAATGTGTAATGTTTCTTGCGTGGACCCACCATTTCAGAATTTAAGGAAACATACTTGTTATAGCATTATACAAATGGAACATTAATTATTGATTAATCATCAGTAAATTTTGTGTTATCATAAAAATCACACGGAATTATTTCTTCTCGATTCTCCGGTATTTTATAAACTTATAATAACACATCACATCACCAAAAATTAGTTACAAAAAAAACAATATAGATATACTATTTGAGGATTTCTTCGTACAGGTTAGATTGTAGGTGTCAGCGCTGGGGTGCGGGCTAAAGAATGACTGACAGCTTGGAGGTACGCATCGCAATGAACCCAAATATTCGATTATATTACTCGTATTATCAATATAATTATCGTAATGAGATAAAATAACTTTAAATATTTAATATTTGACCATGTCGGGCAGACAAGGTGTAGCCAAGAATGCCGATGCGTTTATTGATATTATGGAATACAAAGGTATTCGAGGCCACTTTGTCTAAAAATGATTTTATTTTTTATCTTTCAATCTCATTTTCCTGGAATTCATTATTTTCTTTGTATTTTTAATGTTAGTTAAATTTTTCTTAAACGGATTGGAATGTTTTTTAATTATTTATCCTGCCGTCGGTCGCAATACAAATCAGGTGACGGTTTTATGGGCACCACTCCTTTGCCAGACGGATTAGCGCGCCCAAACATCAATCAACTTCTTAACTCAGTGTGGCCTTCTGAACCTAACTATACAATTGGTCTTTGTCCTTATTACTTGCACGTAGATGAGCAATTCATGAGGCTCAAAGCGACCAAACTCGTCACACTTTTAAAGGTTCACATTTTCTCATTATTTTCATTGCATTTAGAAAATAAAAACTTAAAAAAAAAAAAACGTGCCGCGAAAGCACATTGCGACCGAACTCGCTATAATTCTCACTCATGTAGATGATCCGTCTACAGTTTCAGATTTCAAGATAATATGTCCCTCTGGGTGGAAACTGGTAAAATAAGGATCACCAAGTTCAAATTCATTTAATGCAAGAAACCAATCAGCCTCAAACACGCAAGATACGTCTGCGAAAAGTGCAAACAATTTACATCTCCAAATTTTTCTGAGCAGTATCACGCCTCCCAATCTGAAGAAGATTGGTCTGTTAGTATGTAAATATAATATCGTACTGCTTATTGAACTTTTTTTTTAACTATAATTCATAATTATTTATTATTATTGAGACTACTGTGGTGAATGAAAAAAATGTGCTATTGAATTTCGTAAGTTTGTACTAATGAAAAAAAAATTAGAAGACTTTTTTGGCATTACTAATTTTCCTTTATCCCTGAGAAGGCCAAGGCAAAGGATGGTTTCCCAGTAAGTAATTTAGTAGTTATGGCACTGTACAGTTGTGTGCCTGTCTGGCTCGTTACTACCGACCGAAGGAACGACGGAGAATTATGTAAGGTTCTAAAACATTTGAATTACAAATACTAAATAATAAGATATTACATATTATCCTTTATAAGTTCTTGACTTTGATACAGAGAATTTTAGAAAATACACTTAAAGCGTTCTCTATATAATTCTCACAACCACTTACTAGTTCTCTATTCTAATCCAGGAGTTGATATTTTTTTAATCAAGAATCAAGTACAATATTTAGAAAATATCAGTTTATAAAATCTTAATCAGTATTTTAGTACATACGTATTTCAATAATTTAAAATTTATATTTTTATTGTTTTTATGATATTCCAACTTAAAAAATAATTTGGAATACTCAAAATCATATAAATTAATATTTGTCAATAATAAATCAATACAAAATATTTTGATTTGATTTACAAAATAATACTATTATTAATTAATTAACAAATATTTAAATGTTTGTATTTCTTTGTTTTATAATAATATATAGCCTAATGTATAAAGAAACAAATGATATTCAAAAATCAAATTATATACTAAAAATGTACGTGTTTCTGAATGACATCTAGTGTTCAATAGTAAAGTTTCATGAGAAAAATGCGATTTAAAAAAAATTAAAATCACCAGATGGAATAGAAATTAATTTTGAACATTTGTATAAATAAATATATCTGCACTTAAAGATTTTCCATTTTTGTCCAACACCACTTATTTAAATATTCTTTAAGAATTTGGATTGAATTATGCAAGCTAACTAGAAGAAAATGTTTTTTTCACTTGGTTTGCTTAAGTAAAATATAAATATTAGTCTAGAAAGCTTCGCTAGTATATAAAAACAATCAGAATCATCCTCTAAAAGACTATTGTCAAAACCACCCGAATGTAAATATAAAATATAAACACTAAAAATAAGTAATTAATTGAAAAAAAAAATATTTTTAAGTTGGAAAATCTGTGTAACAATCCATCTACTGAATGTTTCCAATACTTTTGAAAGCACTTTTGTAAACTAGATATGAGCTTTATCTAGTATACAAAAGATGTCACGCCAAATAAAATATAATAATCATAAATTTATTTAACCCAAAAATTGATTTCATTCGTTCAATATATTCAGACTTTTAATCATATATTTCACAACCTACATTAAATTAATTCAGCGATTCGTAGTATTTATCGTTGTAAAATAATAATATTTCATATACAAAAACGAAAAGTATTTAATTGTATCCAAAAATATATTTTTTTCATTTACATATACAATTAAAAAATATATTTATTCAAGATAAAAGCGCATTTAAATAAATCGGAAATTAAAATAATGCACAATTTATAAAAAATCTAAATTATTTTTAAATATTGTTAAATTGCAAATAAATAAGAAGTACTATTATATTATTGTTCAACAAGATTTATAAATGCTTATAAACGAAATTTTATTATTGATACATGTACACATGGAGTACATACAACTTGACAAAAAATGGAGTATCTTGCTATTCCAAATATCGAATACATAAATTCCATTGTAATCACCAAGCAGGCTAGCTTGTACATTACGAGTATTATCTTCAAATTTCCGATAATTTCTTTATTTTATCGTAATACATCTCAATTTGATATCGTTCCTGATAATTAGACAATAAGTAAATTTAGTCGATACAAAACAAGAATATCCTAAGAAGAACTCTCGAGTATTGGATCAAAAGAATATAGCACGTTCAATTAGCAATATAAATCACAATAGTTAAAGGATTAGAAAAGTATTATTCTATTAATATATAACGGAATGTTTTCCTACTATCTGCAAGATTGACTGAAGACATCAAGAAGAGTAGCGGGAGCAGGATGGATGGGGTAAACGGAGTATCGAGAAGGATGAAGACTATAGCGGTAAGTCTACTTCCAACAGTGAAGGAATGTAGACATAATATAAAGATATTATCAGAATTATTTCAACTTCCTATTAGTCCATTACTACTACTCTTTTGGTAGATTTTTTTTCTGCCGTCAAAAGAAAAATTTGCCAGGAATTTTTTATTAGAGGCTCTTGGATAGGATGTCGATGCACTATTATCAATGTATTATCGTAATTACTATATATGTATTCGTACTTTCCAAATCACCTCTCTATCATAAGCATATGGTCGTCACAAATTGTACCAAGTTAACATTATGTTCTTCAATTCTTCTCATATCAGCTCTGCCTTGTGTATATAGTTATATATAGTTGATTGAATATTTACGGATGGCCTTTTAGGACAGCGAGAGATGAAAGCCTAAATAATTAACAGCTGGTGTAGATATGTCGTCAATATATACCGTCAAACGGTCGATAGATAAACCTCATCTGTGAATTATTGACACTTGCCATTTCTGAGAATAACTAATCGCTGCGTGCGACAACGTCATTGACTACAGCCATTCACGCATTAATCCATTTTTACGGGGACTCACTTTGTGGTGTTCACTGGCCGACTTTTGTCTATCAGCAATTTTGATGAATATATTATTATATTACCTATATCCATTCCATGTGTGGAACATATGGTCATCACCAATTTCCGTTACTTAGTTTTGTCAGCTGATACTGTCCCTTTCTCGTTCTACGACATATCTGCACCATATATCGTCCCCGAGCTGAAGTCCAAGAACTTCAAGAGGCTATAGTATTCGAAGCATATTTCTTGGGTGACTTGGGTGTTGTTAATTTTTTTAATTTAAGAAAATCTTACGATAAACCCGACACTTACGAGATCTGGACCATTTTGTTCGAAGGGCAGGCTCAACCCAGACTAATAGAATGACATTTTACTGGGGTGGGATCACGTTTACACCTTAAAAAGAATCTAAAAATATTTTTTACTTTAATCTTTGTCTGGGATTGAACCGACGACCTTCGTTATGCTAAGCAAACGCATTTAAATTAATAAGTCATATCCGCCTGCTAAAATTAGTTGTTTTGTTCTTGTTTTTTTTTGTTTTGTACGCGGGACGAAGAGTAAGATGATGATGACTAAAAGTGTAATCACAGATTATGATATTTTGACTAGTTTCAAATGCCAGCAATAAATATTTAATCGAGCGGCGTGACAAGGGCGCATAGTGTAGGTTACTCGTCCACAGCGCGCCTGCGTCGTTTTTCTCCTTGCAGGAAGACCGAGAGGGTGTGAGGGGGAGTCTCACCGGCGGCCATGACAGTTCCCGCGCGCAGAGCACTTGCGCACAGCCGATCCTCAACCGGTCACTCCACAACAGCCATCCGCTCGAGACGCGCGTCCCTTAACCGCGAGGCCATCAAAAACCACCGTCAAAATGTCCCGAGACAAGTGAGCCAACCGATCACACAAAAAATCAACAATACTACCAACCTATAAATATTAAATATCTAGCGTGAAAATACTGTTTGTGTTGCGTTATTTTCGCGTTTGAAGATTGAGGTTATGATCGGTGCGGGGTCGTCTAAGTGTTGTGTGTGAGTGAAGGCGCTCGATGGGGGCTCCTTAGGATGCGGAGGCCTGGTCCGCCTTGGCCGGGGGCGCTTTTGCTGGCGCTCCTGGCCGGCGTCTTCGTCAGCGAGGTGGCTGCAGAGAAAAGCAAATTCTGTGAGTCATTTGTCTACTAAAAAACTTCTCACACCGTATTGTTCTTTAGAAACGAATCGCTTACTTGAATTATATACATTGAAACTATACGCACAATACAGAATGTTAAACAGACCACTTGTTATCATCATCATCTGGAGCGTATCTACCACCATTATGTTCTGTCAACCGGCTTGATTTTTCCCTTACACACACACAGTATCAGTTCTAAGCTCTCCCGAATATATACATTTTATGCAAATTTTCCAATGGTTTTACGAGATTGTGATATCTCGAAGACTTGATGATAATACAAAGAACATGTGACAGTCAAGTCTAAAATCTCGTCTTTAAACCGATTGTACAATAGAAGGCAACTCTGTCAGCTTCTTTACTATGTTATTCCACACAAATGCAAGCCAACTCAATATTACTATATATTTTAGTTATTTTTAGCTTGATACAACAAAAAAATGTAAATAATGAGACTAAACATAACCCTATTCTTTCTCCCCTAAGAAGAACAAAGTATAATTTAATCTGAAGTAATTAGCTGCTGTTTATTACTATTATCACTCATGTTACCTTAAATTTTAGTATCATTGGTTGTGCCAAGAAGTAATGAGTCAATTTTTGTAAAAATCATACCTAATATATAAATTAAAAAATAAGTGTATTCATTATAATTTAATAAAATATAAATATGTAAAATGAGTACTTAGCTAAACGAAAATTTCAGGTCTCGTATTACTAGTTGTTAAGGAGTTATGTTAATCAGTAGAAAATCTACAACTATTTTTTGTTGTTGACTACTTTACTACTGTAAGTATTTTATATCTTAAAATATATGCATATCAAAATTTAATTAAATGATGAAAATGAAAATAGTTTCCCCATATCAGTTTTATATGTGAAATACATTGACCAGCACTCAGTTATGTTAGTTGGCATTGTCTATACCTTATACCAAGACCTGTGAACCCAAAAGTACACCAGGAACATATGGTTTCTGACGATCTCCAGAGTAGGAGCCCCAGGAGTTGATGAGTCGACCACTGTAGTATATGATGTTATTTTGTGTGGTTTTTAAAGAGGAATTTTTATTCGGGTTTGCCTGACATTCCTGAAGCCTCAACTATTTGGTCCTAAAAAGCATCTCAACGCAACCAATGACACGCAGCAAGCAACAGGCGGTAACCCATCTAGGTTTTGATCCACTTCCAATGTTGTTGAACTTAGATGATCGTCTGAGAATCGCACTTATAATGTGTTACTGTCGTTTGTCAAAAAAAATAAACACTTTCTTGAATTTATTGCTATCAAAAATAATTCTGATAGAATTGACGTTCTTAAAACACGTAATATTTGTACTTAAATTAAAAAAAATAATCGGCTTACAGTATGTATTTTAGTATATATTCTAAAACTAACTGCTGATGAATTATACTAACATTAAACATTTTATTTAAATGCAGATTTATAAATATGTCTTACAAATTTTACTATGTTGGCAGAATTCATCAAAAAAAACTGAACCTTTAAGGTTTCAGGCAGTTGCTGAAAAATTCGCCAATCCAATCGCCTCATTGGTAAAGATTAACCCTTTTAAACGCCGACCATTTACAGGGCTTAAGCTATTTTATTTCCGTACAAATAGGATTATGCTACACGAGGAAAAATGAACGCAACATTGTAGCACCCCCATTACATATTTATATTATAATCCTAGTGATGTAAACGATAAAGAACAAGTAACGTTTTTTTCATTTCACTTGGGGTTAACTTTGGTAGTTCCAAATTTTGTTTTAAAGTATGGGCATTTTTTTGTGTGAAAACAATTATCGGTAGTAATTTTCGAACGCACAAGTTTTTTTTAAATCCGATCGCGATTCGATTTTAGTAAGTTTTTTAGGCCAAGAGTTCCTCATATATTTTTTTTCATTACTTTAATAGCAATTGACTTATCAAACTATTAATTTTCCCGGTTGATGTTAGACAGACATAAAATTGCATGTCAGAACATTTTAATGAAAAATAGTGGTAAACAATAATATCCAATAAAATCAAGACTTGGGAGCGTTGAGCGTATCATCCGATCTCCTCAAAAAAAGCTGATTAATAAATATTTAAAAAATGACTCTGATGCTACAGTCGCCTTGTACATTGTATGTATTCAGCTGAATTTCAGATGCAGAGATTTAGACGTCGTGTCATGGCAGATGGGAAAACTGTATAGCAGCATTTTTAGCCGCCTTATGTTCCACCTAGGGAGCGCGAATAGAAAAAGAAAATCAACACATATGTTATATTATAAACTAAAAAAATGCTATTAATCAGCGAAAATATTATTTTTGTGAGTAATATCTGAGTGCCAAAAACAGGACTAATTTCGTATAATGTTTTAACAAGTGAAACGCAAACAAAAGGTTTTTGTCAAAAGCGGCCCGTTCGTTTTTTTTCTTGAACCTCCCGTTTGGTTCACTGTGGAACATTTTTCAAGTCTCGTTAGGGCCCCTTAACGCAGCTACAATTTAATTAAGAAGTAGCTACGGCAAATTCATGCAAAGAATTCTATAGAAAAAACAAACAAGGCCATCTGGTAATCAGTTCTGTCAGCAAAGAACCTTAGTGTCTTGCGTAGCTCATCGTACTCTTTCTCAAACAATTCAGCGTTTCTCCAACCTTTTTAAATGGCTTTCTCAATCTTTTTACTTTTATCTAACAAAAACATCAGTGAAATATTTCAGTGTATTTCTCAATGTTTCAGTAACACGTTCAACCATTTTATTGCCTTTCATAGGCGAATTATCTTGCTAAAGCTTATATAAATAAAAACTCGTAACTGGTTCAGTGTCTAGAGAAGCAGAACATATTAGTTATATGCAGTTTGAAGTCATGTATTATTTTGTAGTTAACCTCAATGCTTAAGTGACATGTCAGATTAATTATATAAGATTACCACAGAATGTCGTAAATAATAGTTCAACTGCCACTTTGATCATCTTATGTTAGTCAAGTCTGCATTTTAAAGTGACATTTTAAATGGTCCATCGTTACATACGTTTAAAAGTAAGATAAAATTAAGATTGACGCATTGGTAAAAAAATTTTGGAGCAGAATGTTGCAATTTCTATGGACGATATATAATAAAAAATGTAGACATTTAGAGTAGTCCAATGTAAAAAAGTGCATTACGCATGCAAGACACCAACTTGATTGAAGATATTGACATATTTATTGTTATATTGCTTCAGATTCAGTGCTAGTGTTGACGAAGGCGAAATTTTGGAAGTTTGATGTGACAATAATGCCATGTTATTTGTGGGTCATCCATGATTTACTTATAACAGGGTTTTTGTTGTTACAAGTCAACTATTTGCATTGAGTCTCCTAACGCTTGTTCTGGGTGTGAGGTCATTGACACTAAATGTGTCAATAAATTTACAGGGCCACACTTTTATGAAAATACTTTGTAATGTTATTGAAGGAAATAAATAAATAATTGTCAATTGTCAAAGACACAAATACTTAGTTATTTGGCCATATCGCCAGTAACCATCTGTGATTGTAACAATAAGACCATAGCCATAGAATGTATGATAGAAAGAATATCACATGGACTTATTGTAGATGATAGCCCATATTAGGAGTGCAAGTGAAACATCAAGCACGGTGCACCGTGGTACAAAACAAGTCCAGAGGGAGGGACAGTATTTACAATGATAGTCATTGTTAGCATTGAAGAAAATGAAAAATACGGTGAGAAATGATTTTCATAAAGAAAGTTTATCTCAATTTTGTAACTTCTTCTTTTCGATGACTAAATTATTCAGTACGATAACTGACCAAATTTTATTCTGTTTCCTTGAGAGGAGCTTCTTATAGGGCACATAGATGTAATGCAGTCTAGAAATTTCCGCAATCGTGTACTAGTTTTTACAGCACTATATTTTAAGATGTTTCGTGTTCTTTCAAGTCTAATCTGTTCAATGTATTATAACAGTTAAGATTTTTGCCACATAGAAGGGTTATATTTTTAAGCGATGAAACCTTCCTTTTTTTTTTAATTTTTCTGCTAGGTATCAGTGTACCAGAATGACTGACATCCGGAAAAGAAAAGATTTTTTAATGTATATTTACATCTATGTGTTTTTTAATTTGGATATAATAATCCAAATTGAAAAATGTGCGTTACTTTTCAGTTTTTCCAACCCCCATTTGGCACCAAGAAAGGTAATTTTCTACTTCAAATACTTGAGTTATCTCTTTTGACCCTGTCGTCTACGGAACCATTCGGTGGCTGTCTTTCGAAAACGTTATCTTTACCAAGCTTTTATTATTTTTCCTTGACAAACAAAAGAATAATGAATCCGTTGTTAAAAAAGAGGTTCCCGGCCTCGGGCTGCGAGCCAACATTTTAAAAGGACTTGTCTTAGATGTCAACTCGCCATGTTTTTTTTATTATCTATTTTCGTAAAATAATAAGAATTTCTCGTCGTCGTCGGCGAATAAAAAATAAAGCGCCACTTGCAGAACACGGAAAATATTCTTAGCGCATAAAAAATATTACATAGTTAATGACAATATAAAACTTGAACATAAATAATCTTTTGTATCGTGTAGTAATTTAATAAAAAAATAATGAAATCCCCATCACAATTTAATTCCACGCAATTTAAATAAGTGGAATTTAACAATATGGTAATAAAAGAAAACGATTTAAAATATATGGATTTAAAAAATTAAATAATAATTATGAATCAATTATTTTGTACATACATGTACTCGTACTTAGTTATGTTATTGGAGTAATAATACATTTCTTAATTTCTTAATTTCTTAATGAACCAATGCATATTTATATATGTACGTATTTGATAATTGATATTTATTGTTTATAGAAAAAATATCTCATATTACATTTTTATCAACAATTAGTTGAACAAAAATAAACGGCAGACGGGAGTATTCGAACTACAAACCCGTATACGATGTCCAATATCTTGCGAATATAAATATTCATACTCGTATATTTTATACCAATGGCCATCTATATAAATAAAACTTCGTATAACATTTATAAATTTATATAATATGTATAATTTATACAAATTTAAATAAATTAGGCGAATGGTAAGTGCACTGAGCAATGAATTGGACATGGTGTACGGGTTTCTAATTCAAATCCCCGTGTCTGATTAACAATTGAAATTTCATGTATTATGGTCTTTATATGAATTCATTTTTTTTTTTATGTAAACACATACAGGAGAATACCGACAGATGGTGATAGTAATTTTTTGAAGTCTCATCTGTGGAATTCTATGACGCTTACCATGGTGTATATGGCTAAACGCTGCATGTGGAGTGTTGATCCGCCAACGTCATAGACTACAGCCCGAGATTCACGCATCATCCTTTATTATTACAGGAATCTACTATGAATGGGTGGTCTTCACGGGACGACTTTCGTCTACCACCAATTTTAATTAATAGGCTATGACTGACATTTTACGGGTGATGGATCAAATTCACACCAACCGGGTTTATTTTAGAGCTCAGAAATCGATTAAAAATGCTTTTTTTTAATCTCCGTCGGGGATCGAACCCACGACCATTGGCTTGCAAAGCAAACGCTTTACCATTGAGCTATAACCGCCGGCAAATATACGTATATATATATATATCATATACGAGGATGTGTCAGTTGTTGTACGAGTAATTTTTTTAAGTATCTCATACTCATCGTTGCTTTAATAATATTAATGATAAATTTAAATGAAACAGCTTTACTAACTACGTTTCCGGATTTTGAATATAACAAATATATCTTAGCTCATTACCACCTCGAAGCGTATAAATAGGATATCACCTTATTAAGGAAATCGTTTTATGAATAATTCATTCTGAGCATTTGTCATTACTCTAAAATTTTAATCAATCCCATCCCTATTCGCTCGGCATTGAGAGTGAGCCTATAGGTCTGAGAGGGCGAACACATTCGCGCAGTCTTTCAAAGGGAAGGGCTTACTTACGCCGGGGATGCATTAGGTATACAAGCGGCGTAACTATGGCCTGTAAAGAAACATGAGCCAAGTCGCACGGATAATCCACTGGCGTATCCAAAACCAAAACAATAAAAACTGTGTTAAAACACTTTATCATCATATGGTCCTGTTTTGTCCCCATTCTTCTTTCCATTGCGTTCATTAGCGTTTTGTTTATAAAAAATAAAAGCTAGTTGCGTTTCTATGGAAACAAACAAACAAAATTATTGTTTTTTTTTCAACTTTATTTAAAATCATCTGTTATTATATAAATAAAATTACAATAATGGGTAAAAATGTGGATACCAAATAATCAGGCCCATGTTGTCAACCGTGTTGCGAACCCAGTGGTTCCAAAGAAATAGCTAAAAACAAATCAAGATTGTAATAAATAGCTACAACTGGATTCTTCATTGTTTTTCTTATTATACGTCCTCCCACATTTATTGAAACGAATGCTTTACTTTCTTTAACCGAAAATGCGAATAATGGTATATCACCAAAATCCAATGTAGTCATGAAATGGGCTTTGAAAACAGATGCCTGCATATAATACTCGAGGTACGATAGTTTGAGTTGACTAACGAATAACGGGGTGACAGAGCGCAGAAGGCAGCCTTTCATACTACAGTCCGTCAAGAGATGAAAAAGCACCTGGATTGACTTCGGATGCAGTAGTCCATAGATGACAATAGCCTTTTCTTCAAGATTCCAGATTCTCGCCGTTTTGCAAGGGAAAAAAAAAAGATTGGAATGTAAATTACTATGTAAAAAATGTAACTTTTTATATTTGATTAAATAAAAAAAACCAAAAAAAACTGTTCACGAAATTAACTCTGCGTAGTTTCAAGAGGCAGAGCTGATATGGTTTAAGACGACCATGGCGGTAGACAGAGTTTTAAGTCGGCAGCTTATGACGACCTTACGTTCCAATTATAGGAGCGGACATAGAAATTATGACACTTATTATAATGTAGTACGTCACGAACTTTACGTCAATAGCTTACATTTCTCTGACTAATTTTTTAAATAATGTACTATGTATACGATGATTTTTGCTGTGGATCTGTATATGATATAATAATATGACCAGGTCAATAAATCTTCATTGTTTAAATCGTATACTTATGCATGTCTTTAAATGTTCATCAAATTAATTAAAATTTGTATTTGTGGAGGTTAATTCGTCGAAAAAAATTACAATATTATTAATAATTAAATATACATATACTATACATAAAATTATTTTTTCAACGCGTCAATCCAAACACAAAAATAACGGCAGAAGCGGGATGCGAACCGCGGACCTTGGAAACCAACTATGCCCAGGTATTCATACCGCTCAGCCGACTCGGCTATTACTATGCCTGGGCGACTCACGTTGAAACTAGTATTTATGTCATTGTTATCATCGTATGATAGATGTCGCTATAGTATATATTCAAAGTATATTTTTATTTTATTTTTATTATTCAATCAGTCTTCATTTATTCACAAGTTTAATATTATAATTTTTTTGATTAGAATATTGAAATAATAAAATAATATTCTCATAAAAATTAAAAAAAATCCATATAATTACAATATTGCCGGATTGATAGACCTTTTACTAATTTATGTACTGTAATTAGTAATAATCTCACGCTATTTGTGATTTTTGTCTTTCTCTGTTGAATGTATAATTATTAAAATGATCTTATACGATGAATTTTGTTGTAAATCGTATGCAACTTATTAAATATATTATTATTTTATTTTTAATTGGTTTAAATAGGCTTAAATTGGACGCCACTGGAACATCCGTATTACGTAATATTGCTTCTAAGTAGAGATTTAGGGGTGAAAGAGATGGGTAGCAAGTGAATCGCTGGCTTCCTTCTCAGTTACCTATGTTTGAAATATCCAGGTTTCCAGAGTATTAATTTAAATTGATTCAGATTTTGTATGGCAGCTCGGAGCTTATGAAATAGTTCATCAGAAAAGCGCGAGCGTATCTAATCATATAACCGCTTTAGAAGATTTTATTTCAAAGTAAATAACATTTCGGTTTTTTTTTTTGAATAAATTTTTCTTAATAATCAAATTAATTTACTTTTATAAATATCTTCACTAGTTTTTACACATCCTAGCATATAATAAATACTGTCTTTAATGTAATGTATTTATCAGGTAAAGCTTAAATTTGTAATTAAATAGAGCTACAATGTAATATTGTTGTGAAGTGCAAGCGGAACAGGCAATCACCAGAGGGAGTTACACTACTGAGAGTGTCTAGAGTTTGAAATATTTTGGCGTTCACTGAATTCGCTACCCGCCTTACAAATGCTGTAGCGTCTGTTTACTGTGTGCGCGATATATGGGACTCGCATCTGTGATCGATCGAAAAAAAAATACCGCCCATACAACGCCTGTATTACCAATAATTTATTATGCAGCTGCAACTCTTGGCATCTAACCGAAAGCCAATGCAGTAGTATAATTAATTGAGACTATTTGCTCGCAAAAAAATAATAAAAATACAAAAATAAAAGTGAGACTGCGGACACTTAGTGCAGCAGTTTTCCATCCTACAGTACTACAAGAGACGAGTTTGGACCAAGCGAGACATTTACTTCAGATTGCACAGAAGAGCATAAACAATTGGTTTTTTTTTCACGATCCGGATTCTTCTTATTCTGGAAAACCATCGGAGAATATACATATAATGTACTCGATTGAGCATTAGTTATGTACACCATATTAATGGAATGAGAATGCCGAACCGGCGGTTATAGCTCAATGGTCAAAGCGTTTGCTTTGCAAGCCAATGGTCGTGGGCTCCGATCCCCGACGGAGATTAAAAAAAAGCATTTTTAATCGATTTCTGAGCTCTAAAATAAACCCGGTTGGTGTGAATTTGATCCATCACCCGTAAAATGTCAGTCATAGCCTATTAATTAAAATTGGTGGTAGACGAAAGTCGTCCCGTGAAGACCACCCATTCATAGTATATTTCTGTAATAATAAAGGATGATGCGTGAATCTCGGGCTGTAGTCTATGACGTTTTCGGATCAACACTCCACATGCAGCGTTTAGGCATATACACCACGGTAAGCGTCATAGAATTCCACAGATGAGACTTCAGAATTACTGTCGCCATCTGTCGGTATTCTCCTGTATGTGTTTACATAAAAAAACAGATCAAACAGAAGCAGCAGTTTGTGACAACTATTTGTGCAATCATTATGCGAATATACTTTTATAATGATGATGGCTGTTGTTGGTCCAATTACACACAGAACGCTGAATATATTTATCTGTTTAAGAAGGGTTTTTGCTCCATATATATCTTTTTTACTCCGTGCTCGATTGTAGCCATAAATTTTATGTATAGAAACCGCTTCAGGACACTTGTAAACAAAGCAATACGTACTCGTATTACATTCACACGAAACGGCAATAATCGACTTCGTTGACCGCAATGAACGCTAATAGCCGCAACGCACCTGATCGCAGATATATTCGCGGAATATTCCTGCTCGCGTGGAATCTGAGGGCGAAATATCACGAGGGCGGGAGGGGACGGGGGGCGGTTCTGTGCCGGAAAACTGGCGCCCCTTTACGTCGCGCGTCGCCTGCATACGTCACTGGCGCATGCGCCCCTAACGGTCATCCTAGACGTGCAGCCCCCAAACGGTGGGCCGCGGAATTTAAATTATTCCATATTTGAAACATATGATTACCACAAATTTCCGCTGTTATATCAGTTGTCACTGTCTATTCCTCGTCCTAAGGAATATTTATTTTATTACATATATTATACATATATATATATATTATATAAATATATATGTATATATATATATATATATGTATCCAGATATAAACAAACCAGTATTAAAAAGCCCATCCTAATTCAGCTAACGCGCGTCTTAGAATTTTAGTATTGACATGTTCCGATGCAAGTCGCTATCTTTTCCCGTGGTTTTAATGACGTGATACTTTTTTTACAATTATTTGGACATCATTCACACAAAATGAGGGGGTGAGCCTTAAAAAAAAATTTTTTTGGACACCCTTATTTATATATATACATATATTTATATTTATTATATATTTATTTATTTATATTATAAATATTTATAAATATACTAGTATTATTATATATATTTCCGCACCCGAAGGTCCACCTGAGAGCATATTCCTGATGAATCCTAGGGCAGAAGCCCGAGTATTTGAAGAGACGTCAGCTGTAGCAACATATGCATTATTTTGGATGGTTTGTTAATAGTTTTTTCTAATGAGATCAATTGAATAGCCCGACGTTCCCGAGGCCTAGACAATTTCGTCCTAAATATCAGCTCAACCCTATATTTGCTATATAATATAAGACAAGGAATTTTAATATATCAACTAATAAATAAATATTTAAAAAAAAACAGGTATTTCAAGTATACTGTCATTTGGTTTGTGCTGTCTGTGACGAATTTCTCCTTCTCTTCGATATTTCGACCGCTGTTGCAGGGTTCATCTCTAGAGTTGATGATTGTGGATAAAAGCCTAAAGATGTCCCCCGCCACACACGGTTCAGTCAAAATATCATTATTCCAAATCTGGCCATGATACTACGAAATTATAGAGGGTATTTTTTATGATGGGCCATATATGAACATTTATTTATTTCTAACCTATCGATGTTTGGGAAAGAAGTCTAAAAGTGAATTTTGAACTTATATTTGCATGTACACCCACGTTTAATGTTGATATTATTTATCCGTTTATATCCGTTACTCGAACGATATGGTGCTATACAAATAATGCCTTGAATAGTGTTTTTAATGAGCGCAGATACAGGGTTTAAATAAATGGTTATTCCTTTGAATTTATTAAATAGTTTACGTTTTATAATTTTAAATAAATTTGAATTAAAAAATTAACAAAAATTAAAAATATTTAGTTTTGATTCACATTTATTTTAAACGATTACATGTTTCGGCCTCCCTGGAGACCATTTTCAATAATGGTTAAATTAAAAACTGGCAGTGGCTTATATAGGTAAGTATTAGTTCCTACGTTAATCCACACATATTTACAGATTGTATATGTGTGCGGCTTACACTGGTATATACGGTGGTTTTACCATGCAGTTTCATCAAGTATTGTCAGTTGATAACGTTAATGTTTACGTTTTACCTATCACGTACCACATTTTTCTTTCAATTTTAAGACATCCGTCTCATGCTAAACAAAAGCATTTTTAAATAAATGTGATTTATTTATTGTTTGTACAATTACTAATAACTACACTTTCTTGAAATCGCCGAAGATTGTATTTATAACCTTTTGCATGAGAAAGCCGCTTAAATGGTTAGTAAATTTTGACACTTACCATGAAATTCAAGGGTTATCCGTAATATAAGAGTGCCATGACACTACAGTTCTGAAAAGCGCCAAACGGATCACCGAGAGCAGCTCACACCTGGCGGGCGAAGCGAGGAGGAGATCCATCACGTACGGCTGCCAAGCCAAGACTTAGTTCCGCAGGCAGCTCACTAGGGAAGGGATCTGGAGTGGGTGAAACAAGGTACACTAAAGAATCACGGGAAGCGCTTTTCAGGACTGTAGCGCCATGGGAACCCTATATTACGGATAACCCTTGCAAATAACATTTTATCAGATTATATGATGTATGCTTAGAATCATACTTGGCATATTATTAATATATTTTTGTGTCACAGTTTGATGAGTACTGTCTTAGCCCTCTTTCTCCTGTTCCCACCCCACCACTCCCCCCTTCCACCACCCAGGAGCGTTAGGGAAAGGGGGAGGGAGGAGAGAACACGTGCCTTACTACACCATTGCCGGATCTCGTGTGCGCTTTATATTTTAATATTTTAATTTCACATCATGGAATTTTCAGTGTCATTTTATAATGCAGCAATTTTTCATTGCAATTGCGTAATATTAAGACTTTGTAATTTTTTTTAAAATATACGAAGCAGAGGACTCAATTGTTTAACAATTAGTCAACTAGTGCGTATACGACCGTTTTTCGAACATTTTTTATTTTGAAATGCATATATTATGCAAAAACTGTAATTATTTTTAGTCAGATATCAAGTTTCTGCATTCTTCGATTTATTTTCGTTGACTTTTGAGAACAAGATACATTTTTTAAATTTATTCGTTTATAAATGCGGATTGTATTAGGACATAAATATACAAAAAAAAACTATATTGAAAACTGCAGGTATAAATATAAGAAACGAAGTTAATCAATGGGTAAAAAAGTAATAAAATATGTTTTACAAATTGAAATTTAATGTTCTTAAAAATGAAAATAAACAATGTCTCCTTAAAGAAATGGAACGCTTTCAGTTAGTTTCAATAAATGTAAAATAAAACTTAATGTTTGTTATTATAAAGATATATATTTTTATTAAAAATATAGATGTGTCGTTGTTGCATCTCGAATTGCCGTCAAAGTAAAGTTTGTCTTTTGCCAATCTACTGGATTCTATCCTGGTCCAAGGTCAGCTCCGTATCCCGAAGTTTCCCGAGTCTCTCTGATGCCGCACATATTCTTCCCATTTACGTTCCATATCTGGAACATATGATCACTAAAAATTGCCCCCATTTAGTTCTGTCAGTTGCCATCGTACATGTCTCATTTCCAGATTGCACTCAAAGGTCCACCTTGAAACATATATGGTTCCCGACGATCTCGAAAGCAGAAGCCCACGGAAAGAAAACTTGAAAAGACATCATCTGTAGAGTTTGAGGATTTAGGTGCTGCGTTAATAAGATTTTTTCAACAGGTCGGATGACTAACTCGATACTCCTTACTAATTTGAACGGCTTCAAACTGAACAGAGACAAGAAGTTAGCAATATACGGTGACCCATCCATGTTGTGGTGCTCTTCCAAGATAACTTAACTTTGGCGATCTAACGAAAACTGAGCTAACGGTGTGTCGCTGCATAAAATTATATTGAATATTTCTCTGAGATCAATTCTAGCTTCATTCAAAGTCTATTCTGCATCCCGAAGATCCTTCGAACACCTCCGATGCCGCACTTATCAAATTTAATTGCAGCCTTGTTGTTGTGCATAAACAATGAGATGTTTCGCGCTTTGGATGTTTGTTCAAGGGGCGGCTCCAGATTTATTTTGCCAGAACGGCAACACTGGAGTGGCGGTGTTTGCGGATTATTCGCCGCCATAATGTTTGCTTGCGGAAATTCCATATGCAGCGGCTTACCGGTGGCAAAGTGTTATTTTGAGAAATAACACGAGCCAAACCACGAAAGACATGTGTAATAACAAAATATTAAAATTAATATTTTTTGCGTTTATTTTAACTTATCCGTCAGTTAATTTGTTTTCGGATAATTATCTGGAAATTGTTAAATAGAGGCTAATCCAAATTGTTAAAAATTTTATTAGGTGCCCTTACTTCTTTGATTCCACAGAGAACATTGAATGTTTCTTTAAATTTGTTATTCAAAATTTGAAAACTTTCAATGGTTTTCTGTAACGGAAAAAGTCTTAATATTGATTCATATTTATACCGTTATTTAATATATTTTTAAGAAGTCAAAATCACGTTTTAATATTTTATTTATTCGTACACAAAAAACGTTCGGGCGATTGTCGATTCGTCTAAACATCTATTAGATCAAATGTCAGTCGGATAAATGATCGCCGGTGAAATTATTTTCTTCCGAGGACTTTTGAGTGTCAATGGATCGGGCACATTTTTAAAATGTAAACACATACAGTGATAGGGATTCCTAAGTTTTTCATCTCTGGTTTCTAAGACGCTTACCTTTCTACGCCAACGTAATAGAACTACAGCTTGAAATTGACGCATCATCCTTATTATTAATGGAATTCAATACAAATGGGTAGTGTTACCGTGAAATTTTTCTTCTACCACCAATTTTGATTATTATGGCTAAGACTGTCATTTTACGGGTGAGATATCAAATTCACACCAACCGGAGGTATTTTAGACCTCAGTAATCGCTCGAAATTCTTTTTTTAAATCTCCGTTGGGGTTCGAACCCACGAACTTCAGCTTGCCAAGCAAACGCTTTAACAAATGAGCGGTATGGCTCATGTATAGCTCAAAGCTTTATGTGGTATAAATGTGTGAGTCACTTTAAAATAGTGGGTATGGTTGAAGGGACATATTCGGAAGGCACCCTAGATAAGAGTATTTGCAACGAGTGCTTAAGGTTATAAACAACGCCTCATACGCTGAACTGACGTGGGCTTCAAAAAATATAGAGCAGTAGAGAACGAGATGTTGATATTTATTGCTAAAAGTCAATAGTCAGAATTGATAATATTCTTCCGCGGTGCACTGGTTGAGAACCATTCTCCTACAGAATTATTTAAAAATATTTTTTATTTTTTGCTCAATTTTTAAAGCATCCAGCTGACTTGGTCGATGTTTGTTATTTATCTAAAATAAAAACAAATTCAGAGATAAGATAAAGAAAATTCTTCGTATCGGTTAATGTGAAAGAAACTATTTAATTTCGCGGAAATGAAAAGATAAAATTTTTATAATATCTACGATTTAAATAATCGCGTAGCAGTCTAGTATTGTACACGCTTGTGCATCTAGTGAATGATAATAGTAAAAAACAGAAGTAAATCTTATCAAAAAATTATGATCAACATATATTAAGTATTATCTTTGGCACTTTTAGTCGTATAATGACTTTTCAAAACAAATTGATGTGCAAGATACTCATATCAGATGTATGATTGTTTGACTTTATGAAGAATGACGAGGTGAGAGAGAGGTAACGGAAATTTTCCGTCCCACAATCGGTCAAGAGCCGAAGGGGACATTACTGGAAAACATTCATAATCGTACCTGAAATTTTAGATATAATACATTATAACGCATTAATGTAACTGAAATAAACATTTAAATATCAAACGTAATATTTATAACGAGTTGTATATGAAAATTTGCTAAGCTTATCGTATTGTGATAATTAAAACTATGCGCTTTTCAACCTCAGTGGGAGAATTTAAGAAGGTGATTTTTCTTAAAAATAAAAATAAATTACAGGTTATTTAATATGGTTTTTCGCCAATGATTTTCAGTTCAGAACCTTGATTTCACAAACAATTATTTTTTTCGTCTTAAATTTTACAAGCTTCCAAACTACACTCAATGCCATTGTAATAGTTATTTATTTATAATTTAATTTGGATTAGTAAACAACTTTCAAAGCCAATCTCGATTGCTTGTTTCCGTCTATCTTTGGAATGGATAATTAAGACCCCCAGAAATGCATAATTTATTGTCCCAGAGGGATATCTAGATTTGGTTTGATTTTGATCAAGAAAACGATACACGTTAATGAAATATTAATTATTTATTTTTAGTATAACAACCATTTTAAGCTCCATTTGATAAATTGTGCTGTCAATCAAATAACTGTATTACGAGAAATTTGACGTAATTTGAATATATTATAACTATAGTAATCAACATAATATGTTATTTCTTAATTAGCGTTCGAAATAAAATAATTATTTATACCAATTTTTTGTTAATTTTTGGTAATAAATGACACTTTTGATACATGTAAATTAGATATAAAATAAGAGATTATTTAGAATTTATTCCACATATTTTTTTTTGACGACATGTTTCAGCCAGGTCGGATGGCCATTTTCAAGTCAATGAGTTAAATTTTTGTTGGCTCTATATAAAGCAAAAGAGTTAGCGAAAATGTGTAAATGAATTGTGTGATGGGTATTTGTGGTTTTAGGAAATTATAAATGTATAAGGGAATTAAGAAAAAATATATATATGTGGAATAAATTCTAAACAATCTTTTATTTTAAATCTGATATTATGGAATTCCACCAAGAAATATCGATCGAAAAAATCGAAATAACATGTAAATTACTTCACCATCGCAGTGATTCAGATCATACATCCATTATCTAATTGAGAGAGCACATCATAGATATCAATACCAGCACATTCTTAAATGAATTTAAAAATTATTATACTAGTTTTAGTATATATTTTCTTTGGTGATGTAAAATAGAAACAGTAACCTAGGATATAAAATATTTTAATTAAAAAAATATGCATCGTTTTTATTATGTCTTATATTATCATCCGCTTTTATAAATAGTATATGACAATCGAACTTTTACACTTTTCGGATATATTTTTCGGTTATAGTAAAAGTACGGATAATGTTCGTAATAAATATAAAATATTCCCAAGGGGTCTAATATTAACTTAATATATTACACGGCGACACCTCACTCCAGGATCCCTACCCATGAATCACTGCTCCACGCTCCATAAACCAAAACACTTGGGAGCTTCACTGCCAATAATAAGAGAACGTCGTGCGATGAGCTTAATCACATTTCCTCGCTTAAATGTTCTTCCATAAAGAAGATATTAATAAAGAAATGCGATACTTTCAAGCAAAATTTTATATACTGTTTTAATATTAAAAGCGACGGGCTAATCACCTGATCTCATAAAAGAAAGATGATTACCTGAATATCAAATATGGCTCAGATACAATATCATCGTCATTGTCACTATATCTTATCTGCGTATTATCGTTACAAACCACTGCAACAAAGTTCTACATGTCGCCATGATCCTAGCAATATATCTCATTGGTATACTCTACATATAACATAGGAAACAGCTGTAGTTTATGCTCACTCGCAGTATCCAAAGCACAACTCTCAGCCAGGTTCACCTTTCTCTCTTGACCGTAGTATGCAATGCCGCGTTGTTAACTACACTACCTTGTTATTATTCACTAAGTAAGAAAATCATACCTCGAGTATTCAACGTAGATATGTTTTAAAACTGATTTTATAGCTTTATAGGATTTTGCTGAAATTCTGAGATTCACAGCCATTTAGAAAATTGGGGGCAATTCAAGTGCTATATAGTCGCTAGGTTTATAATAAAAACGTCAATTTGTCTAGAAAAAAAACTGTATTTTTTTTTAAACATAAGTAGAAAAATATCAATAATAATTTAAAATATGAACTGTCATCTGTGGATTTAATGACGCTTACCATTTTTGTGATATTAAATATTTTTATGAGTAAGACTAAGCGTTGCATGTGAATGTTAATCCGCTAACGCATTCGGTCCGGGTTCGACGCATACATTCATTCATTTTTAAAAGGAAAAATTTTCCTCCACCTCCAATTCTGATGGTTAGAATTATAACTGCCATTATACAAGTGAGGTATTTAGTTCATACCAACCGTGAACTCTTAAAGCGATAATAATAATCTATTTTTTTTATAAAATTTAATCTTCGTCAGGAATCGAACCCATGACCTTCGGTATAATAAGAAAACATTTTACTATTAAGCCATATTCGCAGGATAGTATAGTAATATAGCTCTTGACTTGTTCTGAGTATTTTCATCAAGTTGCCGTAATCCTCCTTATATCTGTCTCACGGACTAAAGAGTTAATAAAGTGTTAACTCGTTCAACTGCCTAGATCATTATTTCTCACGTTAAACTTTATGGAAGCTTTTTGTGCTTTTATTTAATTCCCTTCTTTCAGCTTTCCCGTCGCCCGCGCGAAAAAAGCTTAGGTATTACTTTTATCGCATTATGTAATGTAACATTTATTCCACCTTGACGAAATAGTAAGCACAATAATATAATACAACTTCTTTCTAGTATTATGTTAACTTTACGAAAATTAAACATTTATTTCATAATTTAATTTAACATTCACTATTATTCTGTGGCATATTAAAAATGTTTAATATAACTTTCAAAAAATGTTTACACTTTTTAGCTTCTAAAATTAAAATTTTGTATTTTTAACAAAAAAATGCCAGTCTTCACGATACTGTTAAAACTAGCCATTGAGTAGTCTCAATACTCTCTAATGACGAATTATTTGTATCAAAGAAGGTAATAAAATTCTACATAAACGTCCTAAAATATTCGGTCACAGATGGAAAACTCTGGAGAAGGAAATTGTTACACGATCTGGTATGTGGATATGACGTACTGAAATAATCCATTTTTACACATTACATACGAGTACTTAAGACCAAACTTGTTTTAACACTCAAGTGAAAAATAATTTATTTGTTTATAAACAATGTAAATAAATTAAAGTCGAATAACTTCTTAGGTTTCACGGCCAGATTTGATATTGTGGCTTTTGGGTTTAGCCGTGAGTGGCGAATTTCTTCTATCCGATATTCCGACCGCCATAGTATTTTGTTGTATTCGCCATTGTACATTGATGTACTCATCAAGAAGACCCCTGCAAAGGCGGTTAAAATATCGGATAGAAGAAATTCGCCACACACGGCTGAATCCAAAAGCCACTATATCAAATTAAAGTCGACTTTTAAAATAAATTTCGAAATTTAATTTTTTGAAGTCTTGTTTCATCTTCGGTAAAAAGCTATACTTTATTTAGTTTAAATATTCGATTCCTTATCAAAAATAAAAAAAACATTACTTTTAATATAGTTATCAAATACGTTTTAGATAAAACACTTTACGATTTTCGTTTAAAATCAGAGTTTCACGTTTTTTTTTCTTGAAAATCGATACAAATTACAAACGCTGAAATTCAGGCGTTGCGTTACATAATACATCAAAAACATTGACATTTTTACTGGCGAGTTTTCCTTCACTAAATAACAGTTAATTGCACGCTTTCAGTTTCGGTAACTGAAACACAGGAGGCGCATGGTGAAACTCCAAATTATAATTCACTTAAGAGATAGAAGATAGTGGGCGTCTGTGAGGGCACAAGTTATTTACATTTAAATGGATGTTATTTATCCACGGAATACTTCAAATCGCAAAAGCGACCCCTTGGCTTGCTCAAGTCACAAACATATCTTAATTTCGTCGACTGAGACTAACTGTTACTGATATTTCTTTCCAAAACAATAAACATATTTTAAAAATAACAATGTTTTATATTAAGATTTATAAATAAAGTAAGAAATAGTCAGAAAAGTTTCTATATACTACAAAAATACTGTTATTTGTGCAAAAAGGAGTGTGCTCTAAAACAAGCTAAAGCTAGTTTTTGTGTCAAAACTTTCTAAAGATATTATTTTGTATGTTTTTATATAAAATATGACCAGAATCATCCTTTTTAAATCAAACAAACTTATAGAACACGACAAGGTAGGAGCACGAGCACTACAAGTCATAAAAAAATAATGTCTGGTAACGAAGTACACTTAAACTGAAATAATTAAAAAATTACGCCACCAGGGGAACAATATAAATTGCACTCAAGGCTTAGATTTATTTTTTCGGCTCGTAATTAAGCCAACAAAGTATTATATTTGATGTGAAATCTTATACTCAAAATCTCTATTAAACATCGATTGACTCAGTGCCATTTTATCATAAAATCGAGTACTTAACTGAAGTGTTTTTAAAAAAAAAAACATTTGTTGAGTCCTTTGATTTAAAAAAAACTACTACTTATTGGGCTTCTCTAGAGATTATACACGATGAGAGGGATAAAAAAGTAGGAATAAATTCAATTTCAGTCACGTTAATCGAGCGCGTGATCGCCATGTACATGATTTACTCATCATCATCGGCCTGTATCTGTCCACTGTTGAGCGTAAGCTTACCGCATGAGTCTCCATCCTCTTCGATTCTCTGCCTTCCGCATTCATGGACGTTCTCAATGTAATTCAACAATGAGAAATTTAGATAGTTCAGGTCAAAATTTTCCCAAAATATGGCGATGACTCTCAAATTGTTTAAAGTTCTTACGATACAACCTATCAAAGAAAGTCCATTTGTTTTTTGTAAATCAGGGTCTATATATGCTAGAAGAGAAGATAAACCGCTGGAAGAACTACTGAACATTTTTCTGAAATACTTAAATTAACTTTTTTTTCATCTTTCACCAAAAATACAAATTTTCACTTTCAACTACAAACGAAAATTATCTTGTGCTACTATATGATCTATTTTAGCGACAGATATGAAAGTAAAATGTCTTTCTACAACTACTTGTGTCGTAGTTAAATGTGTTAGTGTTTTTAACGACTGTCGTTAAATATGAAGTTTGCTAAAATATGAAATGAAGAGGCAACATTTTCATCTCCGTAACATGCAATCTAAACTACATGCAGATAATTAATATGTCTTTAGTGCCCACACTACGCGATTACGACGCTAGTAAGAGAAAACATAGAGGGGCACCGCATTTTGCATTATAAAACAATTTGAACCTTGAGTTAATTGTTAATAATGAGTGATTAATTATAACTTTAAGTTTAAATATAACATTTAGAACAAGGTTTTGCATTTTTCTTTATCATGTGATAAATGTATTTTTAAGTTGACTAAATGCTGTGTCGTAAATGTATATACGCACAGTTCACGGGGCTACTTTTTTACATCAACTGTATTGACAATCAACAAGCGTTTATGCATGATATTTAAATAATACATATATTACTTTTCATCTATTTATAATATGTATATTAAATACATTTCAAAATTAAATTGGTTCCAAAATATTTTGACACACTTTCGACTACTTGCCTGAATCATAATTCTAATTGTATATAAGCTGTTGATCTTATAATCAGTGTTGAAGCAACGGAAGTAACAACTGTGCACGGCAGAAAATATTTTTGTATTATATATAATATTTACATCGAATGGCTTAAATAAAATATACATTAAGAAAAAGAATGTTGAGGAAAAAAAACCTGTAGTATCAGATGAAACCAAAAATCTTAGTGTAACCGACGGCCAATATTTCATAATTTTGGTGATTGCACAGAAACTAGTCTTTCGACACGGTATGAACATCAGTCAAAAATGCTCACCAACATTAAAATGTTGATGAAAAGCTAATGATCGTTACTCCAGATGATTTTCGTCTTGATAGAGGCATCTTTGTTTACAGCACCGGAAGTAGGGTAGTTGTAAAAGTGGCCGGATGCGGCTTCCGGTACAGCGCTCCGCCATTTGGTGAGCTTCTGCGGATCTGGTCTTATGAATAAAATTAAACGTGCAGAATTTTAATGCGAAAAGCAAACCAGCTTGTTTTTACACAACGTTCAGGAATCTGCAGCCACTTAAAATTAAATTAAAAGTTTCTCACATTATTTTGCACGGGCTGTAAGTTTTTTCTGAACCGTTACGGTATTTTAAAAAACAAATTTAACTGTTCTTACACCATCAAAAAAATGTGTCTGTCCATTGCTGAAGAAAGAGTGCGCGCACGTATGATGTATCCCTATCCTTTTTAGTCCTACACCTTTCGCAACCTAACGTCAGTCTGTTAGTCTTTAATTTTCTTATTCCATCCAGAAAAGCTAAACTCCTATTTTCTGGTTTACAGGTAACACAACAAAACATTTCAACTCCACACGAAACAACCGCCTTTTTATCGTAGTTCTAAACTATTTTTTTGAATTTGTTTACTTTTAAAAGGACAAGCGCATCTGATAAGCAATGTTCAATAGAAACTGCTTTAATAGAAACTGCTTGCTCTTCGGTATTAGTTAGTGTAAGAAAATGCATTGGATAAACGCAGTACTTGTTGGGAACGGACATGGAATCATTCTATTCTACATTTAACTAAGAGATAGAAATTGATCTGGTTGTCATTCAGCTGCCATAGAAGAGCATAACTTCTGGAAAATTATCCGTCATTTTATACATAATTTGCTTGATGAAGCTGCGTGAAACAAAACTCACTCGAATGAGGTGAATATTATGGCAGAAGATACACATTTATTGTGGCAGTTTGTGACAAATTTATATTCTAATTAGGAAGTGGATATGGTATAAAGTAGAAAACTGAAAATCTTACAATTAGAATAATGAGTATCGGAGCTAATAAAATATAATCGTTGTATACAACCAACCCCAAAAGTCATGAATCATGTTGTCATTGAACTTATAAAACTAGTAATCCCGTAATTGACTGCCCATACAAATAATATCGAATATTCTAATGAAATAGTCTTTCAGTATAATGATATATTTTTACAAAACTCAAAATTAATATTAAGGCTCTACACTGATTGAAGGCGTTCACACTAATCTACAGTGGTATAATTTTATTACAAATCACACGTAATGGAAATAAGCGGCTTGTACTACTAATGTTTTCGTGGCTTCTAAGGTAATCAATCAAATTTGTTCGTCGGTACAATTATGATTCGTAAAACACATTACATTTAGTAATTTATCATCACATACGTAGTACTTACTTTTGAGTACCTGTTATTTATATAAACATCAGAGAGTATGTATGTAATAAAAAAAATTCAATAAATCACATGAAGCTTGTCATTTAAGGATGGCTTAACTCCTAAGTGGCTTCAGACAACTTTACTGGACTGGTATTTTTCATTAATCAGTATGTAGTGATTCTGAAGTCTCATCTGTGGAGTTCTATAACACTTACTATGCTGCGTATGGATAAGAGCTGCATGTGGATCCACCAACGCCATAGACTACAACCCGACATTCACGCATCATCCTTATTGTTAAAGGAAATCACTATGAATGGGTGTACTTCACGGGAAGACTTTTGCCTACCACCAATATTGATTAATAGGCTATGACTGGAATTTTACTGGTGGAGAGGGATCATATCCACACCAACAGTGAGTATTTAAGAGCTAAGAAATCGAATATAAATATATATTTTTGTCTCCGTCGGGGATCGAACCCACGACCTTTCGATTGTCAAGCAAACGCTTTTACCACTGAGCTATATCCGCTGGAAAATGTGATTAAATAATTTGATAAACTACTGACTTTTTAATTGGTGAACGGAAAACTTAGTCTCAATATGATCGATCAGTTTTGATTAAAATCTTAAAGAACATCAGGTGTCTAATCTTGAACTGCTTGTATAACAATATATGATCTTAACCATACGATCATAACGATTGTTATTTGATACGCCATTATCATTAGATCAAATTCCATGATGTTCATTTTTTGTTCTTGTCCGCGGAGGAGGTTTGAAACTCCCGTTTCAGGAGGCACCGCGTTGAAGTTCTTTTCATGCTCCCTAGAAGAAATGACAACCTCCATCGATGGGGAACGCTTCGACAGGGAAAGTCACTGTTGTACGACTGTGGAGACCTGCAGAACACCTCACACCTACGATTCTACCCCATGTGCCCAACTAGCTGCATATCCCAAGATCTTATACTGGGCAATACACGGACCATCAATGTTGCTAGGTATTGGGCGGAAGCAATTAAAGCAAGATAAAAATAATTTTCGTGGTATAAAATTCGTTTTACAACTACTTAAACAATATCGTGATTTTTTACGGTTGTAAGAGTAAAAAAATCGTACAATAGCTAGATAATGTTTATAAGCTTGCAAATTAACTAAATTAAAAAATATATATGTATCAATACATCATCTCGAATCGAATCTAGTGTAATTGCATGTCAAATCAAGTAAGTTACTGCTGTGCCATATTCCTCGAAACGCAAAGTTAAATACAAAATCAATTCTTCGAAACAACTTCATACAACAAAATATTACAGGGGATTAAATATTAGGCTTTAAAACGTGAAAAGTATTTGAGAAAATTTAAAGAAAAATCAAACTGTGTTCGACTTCTTTTTTATAAAATAATTTAAAGTTGTTTATTCTTCCATGCGGAGTTTTCCTTCGTTAATACAAAGTTTGCAGCGAGTTTGCATTGGGAAAATGAAAAAAGTTTGTGAACTTATTAATTATGAGAAACAATCTTAAATATAGGGTATTCCAATAATAAGCAAACCGGACGTTATTTTTAAATTTGAGTAGTGGCAATACGCTCCAAGTAGATAAGCATAATGCATTCTAGCATTATTACAAGACTTACATTTTATCAACTTAAGACGAATATTTTCTCCGACTCTTCACTCTACCAGCACATGTTTTTTCCTTCTTATCTGAATAAATATTTTAGATCGTTTATAACATACGCGTGAATGTCAGGCTGTAGACTCTGACATTGGTGGAGCTGCCCTTAGCCACATGTAACATGTTAAGCATCATATAATCCACAGATGAGACTTCAGCATCACTATCACCATCTGTCAGTATTCTAATGTATGTGATTCATGACATAAAAAAATATGCTACCATCACATGTATTAGGTAGCGTCTATCTCACCTAGCTGTGAAGATCATGGAGTATTCTCAGTACAACATATTTTGTAGTTAAATTAGAGTATGTCGTACTTTCTAAGCATGCATTGAAAGTATGTTCAGATCACTTGATTATTTTTTAAAAACAATGAATTCACAGGTCGACCATGAACCAATAAAATGCAGGATCATTACTCAAGTATTCTAAGTTGACAATGACACATGTCAACGCAGCATTTAACTAAATATCCAATCATCATGTGGTCTTGATGTATATACCAGTCTTGTTTGAACTAAATTGAAGTTTGTGATGACACGTGTGACCTTACTCCTTAAGTTCATAGATCAAATGATTTATTAGGAACAGCTTCTTGTATTTGTTCAAAACTGTACAGGGTTAGCAATCTTAAAGAATGGTCTACAGTTGTAGCTCAGGTAACTAACGAAGGGTAAATCAGCGCTACGACACTCATAAACGGTGTGAAAAAAAAATCTTGGCAACTTTCCGCAATATTTCTTACACTATGAACAGTAAGGGTATTAATTTGCACGCTCACATAAATATAAAATGCTATTTATTAACAAAAATGCAAAAGTTAATTAAATCCCTCCACACCGAAGCGCCCCCTTCAGCCATTGTAATATATCACAAACCACCTTAAGGGGAAAATACTGTCCAACCATTAAAAAAAGTACAGGCCCTTTAGGCCTTTTTATCGAGCTAATTTAGTGCAAATTGTTTAACGTTCTTTAACATTTTTTCCTATTACTTCGCGTAATTATCGCGCCCCTATGTTAGCAAGACTATGTATCAAATTTAATTTCTTTACCGGATGTCAAAATAATTGTATATATTTGATAGACACATTGGTTAAATGTTTACGATTTTAGGCGATATCTGTTAAAGGCAGTTTCCACAGACACATGTTATTTATTAATTCGTAGTTGTATTGCCTATGGTCGAGTATCGTGCCTTTAATGTCGAGAGGTAAAGCTTAGAAGTTAAATGGTCTCTTAATCACAGTGATACAGGATCTTTTTTGAACTTACCGAACAGTTGTATTTTATAAAATCAGTTTTTAGAGCTCCAAAATTATCATGGATTGAATTTAATACTTAAAAATAATCCAAATGTAGCGCAAATGAAAAAAACTGCTTTTCGTGCTTCGCATTGCTTTTTGAACATTTACTTAGAGTAAAAGTGTTCCGGAAAGTATGCCATATAAACTATCAACCTAGAAATTTGGAGATCGCATGTTAGATCAAAGGCAATAATAAAAATAATTTTTATTCAACTCACAACATTTAAATATTTTTTAAAAGGAGTTAGAGTGATTAGACTGATGCTCCTGTGGAATGGACCATTCAGTCATTAAAGGCGGCTTAGGACGGCGAGAGTTAGGAGGCTTGAATATTAGTCTTGATATACGTTCTTATATAAAAAATGACCGGTCTGAACAACGCGAAACAAAGTTAGAGCAGAAATAAAAACATGTATGAAGAGATGGCGCTCGGGGCGTCCGCATTTTAAAACCGAAACATTCCATCCCGTTCGAAATTCAAATACGAAAAAAGGAAATGCGGCCTGGAGTCTCGAGCGCGGGAAAAACTCCGAGACAGTTAAGGAGAAGGATCGCAAGAGGCGAGATAGTATGGCGAATGTATGAAACTAAAAATGATAAAAACACGCGACGCATTTAGAAAGTTTTAACCTCTCCCCTCGAATATTTTATTTTGTGTCTCAGCTTCCCCTATGGGCTTTTCCAAGAGTGTCTCTTTTCCTCTCACCGAAAACTTTCTATGTGATCAGCGGTTCTCAGTTAAAACATGCATTTATTTTTATTTTTATTTTATTATTATATTTAAGTAAGCATAGGTGGTTGGATCCAAATTAGGTTATTTTTTTACTTCTCAGAATCCGCGTTATAAATAATCAAAAACAACAAAGTGTATCAATATTTTATCCTAGATATACAACCAAGTAAGGCAATTTTTTGATTTCCAAAATAATTATAGAAAAAAATAATTAAAACAGATTGTTGGTGGTCACCATTTTTTTAAATCCAAATGATGTGACTTTAAGAGGATACAAAGCGTTGTATATTCACTTTGCTTTGGGGAACGCTGGTTGTGGAAAGGGGAAAAGGGCGATTTATGTTTAGGGGACCTTTTGTCGCACCCCGGCCCCATAATATCATAACTCGGAATGCATATATTTATTGTTGTTTGCATAAATAGAGGTGGGCGTTAGTATTTTTGTGGGGCGCTGCAATCCATCGACCGGTAGTAATATCAAATGTTATGAAAGCTCAGCAATATAAGCGCCACGTCTTCAATGCAAATACAAGTATCCCTACTTTTTTTTTTCATTTCAGCGATGTCAAAAATTTCAACTTAATATGAAGCAGCATCAATATCTAGAAGCGTCTGTTATTAAATAAAAAATCCTGCTAGTCAAACTTATAGGTCATAATTTAAACTTTATATGTGGTAATGAAGTTTGCAGTTCTAATATATATAATCGTGTTGAAAACAACAGGGTCAGATCCTGTCTCCCCAGAAGTGGGCGATGTCGATGGCGTTACTCCCGGCCATCATCAGGTCTTCCTGGGTGCAGCTACTCGGACACAGCGCATACTCCAGAAGGTGTGACATGGTCTGCTCCACGCCGCAGTCACATTCTGTCGGTCCGCTGTAAAATTGCCAGGCTTTCATTTGTGTCCTCTAATAGTCACACAACAATGACTCTCTCTAATGCAACACCCAGCTTAGGATGTATGGGATGTGTTTCGATATTCAGTCTGTTTAATAATTTCCACACCCGCCACTAAAGGTTTTATAAGAAGGTAAAAAGGTCTTTTGTTCTAATTATGCATTCTAGGATTTCTTACCAGAACAGGAGTCTCCTAGCCTCAGAGTCAGATAACAGAGGTTATGTTGATCCTCGAAAGCTGCTTCGTGATGTCAATCAGTCTGGTTTTGGTAGATCGTTTTGCGAGCAATGGAAATTTTGATAACTCACCTTATGCATTTTCTCGCCGCATATCACTTTCCATGTTATTTAATGCGATTTTAATTATTAAGTACAGTTACATAATATAATACATTTCCTAATCCTGTCACCTACCATTTTATGACCAGATTGGAGACAAAGATTGTACAATTTATTTCATAATATTAATAGTCACTAAATATTTTTCAAAATGAAATAGTTGGTGTGTATTAATTCAAAGAACTGTAATGAAGAAATGTGACGTTTGATAACTGAAATTTACATAATATTTTCGAAACATTTATTGAAAATTTCAGTTAAACAACGTATATACATGAGGTTTATTTAGGAGATTTTTTTCACTAAAAATCTTATTTATAAATCAAATCTTTATTACAATACATATTTTCGTATTTTAATTTTAGATTCAAATTTTTGTGAATACTTTATTCAAGACAAATATAAAAGCACAAAATAAAGCTAATATAAAAGATAACTGAAATACATTTTCTATAAAAAGATTTGAAGTTAAAACAATTAAGTTACGTTAACGATTTTACTTTATTCTTTTCTATTTTAGGATCATTATTTAAATTTCTATTGTTGAGTGGTATTTTTGGCCTCTCTTTTTAAGCAGAAATTATTCATCACAATATTATGAAACAGTTATTTATTTAACACAAATGGCCAGAAATAAATCACGCTGTTCAAAAACATCAAGTTCCCAGCTGGATTTTGATAAATTGTGTGTGAATTGGCAGTAAAATACAATTAATTCTTCTTAAAATACAATAAAATTGTGGCGTTTTCATTGTTTTTAAATTGTATTAATTTTGTTGTGTCTTTAAACGTGAAACCACGAAAATTCAAACATATTCAAAAAGGATTCTTTGAATTTCAAGTCGTCTATACATCACTGGGCGAATTGTCTCCCATTGAATGATTACAGGTGTTGTGAGGATGAGAGATCGGGAAGAGCCTGGAGGCGAAAGTCGGAGGATCGAGAAGGATGAAAGCTATTGCTGGAAGCATAAGTTAAATAGACAGACATATGCTGTTGATAATAATGATGAATATGGATGCTTAAATAATATGACTAAAATAATATAGCAACTCTTATTACATTTTTTGGTAGTAAATAATTTTAAATCTGTTGTGCATTTCTTTCAGTACAATCAAACTTATGAACATAATGGGTCGAATAAGATTTTTTCCGCAAACTTATGCATGCAATAAAGCTTTTTTTTTTCAATGTTTTCAGCATTCATTTTCAGATCCATTATAAATAACAAATATTTATTTATTTACTTCGTTTTTTCACGGATCACTATCAGGGAATGATTAACAGGGAGATGGATAATGTTGCAAGGATAAAGATGATGGACACACCCCCGACCCCTTCTCCTACATAAAAGTGTTCTACCACTTACGAAAGTATCATGCAGCTCAGTTGTCTCTTGACAGTGATGGATTGAGGAAGGCTACGAGTTACTCAAAATTGCAGTCTCCTAAACGGAGGCCATACTCAAAGTGATCCATGTAAAAATGAGGTAAATAAATACATTGTATATTTAATAATTAATTAATAATATTTTATTATATTTATATTTTGATGACACGCGTTTTCCTCTCTCTAAGATAATTTTTGACACTTGGTATATATATTTTAGTATACGGTTAGGTTAGGCTTTATTACACAAACTATATTTGCCAGTGGGTATAGCTCGTATAAGTATAAAATAAAACACTTGGTATAAGTAAAAATATGAGTACATATATGGTTATAGAAAAAAATCCTGGACTTATCGATATGTATACGACAGGGAAACTAAGCCGTGCCCGGACAAATATTACAGTACATGAAAATCAATAACGTTTGTGTACGCTTGTAATGTAACCCTCTTGGTAAAGTATTCTGATTAGAATCGTCCATGTGCGTAGCAGAGTGAAATTATCGATTTGGCATTATCGGCCCGGGGAATGCCTTTCTACGGGAGAGATGTGATTTATTCAAGCCATTTCACTTACCACCGTTGGGTAACAAAAGAAATGTCGACAGCGAGTTTCAGGATAGTGCTGAAATGCTAGTCTACAACCTGCATTAGACCTTGCGGTAGCGGAATGTTTGCGGATCTTAATTACGAGTTTGTGAACGCGTAGAACACTTTAAAACAAATAAAATCCGCTAACAATGTTATCTGAATAAAAACTAAATGAACAACAGTAATATTTTTATATGTTACATTTCTAGATGAAACTAAATTTAAATATGAGTTTTTATATTTTGAAATTTTGAAACTAATCAATATGAGGTACTCCTTAGCATCACGTCAGAGTTTGCTATGTAAATTTTCTTAATAATCTAAGGTCAAAAGAATGCATTGGTAAATCGTCGATCGTGAGGAAGTCATTTAAATTAGAGAGTCAAAATACATAATTTTAGTGCGTTATTTCGTTTGCATATTTTCGTTTAATGCCATTATCATTGCAATGTAGTATTTTTAACGTGAAATTCTTTTTGAGCAATTTAGAATAGAAATCACGTGAGAAAATACTTTTGTGAATAACTCTTAAGGTTATTTGACAATATTGCTTGTATTGAAATGTAATGTTAATGCCGTTAATAAAAAATATTGTAAAATTATTTTAATAAATATCAATTGTATAATTTTCTTTGTTCTTCGTGAGTACACTTTTTTCAACTGTGTTGTCATTCAAGACATAAAATTTACTAAATATTCGCTACTAAAAATAAGTGGAATAAATTTATATTTCATCAAAAAAACCTATAGAACTGTCCATATTAAAAAATAACATATCGATTTAATGTGGTTCCATATAAAAAATAATACTATTAAATGATGCTGGTAGTTATAAAGTATTTTTCAATTTTATTTTAAGCACACTATATTCCTAGCATTATTCCATATCAGCGTCCCAAAACTATGTCTAGTACGTATAGCTGTAGATGGCCATCCAGAAAACTAGGACCTTGACAGGTATTTGAAGTTTATGTAGTTGTAGCTCTTATAGTTTTTGCTCTCCTGCTGCATCCGAAGAACATGTCGCAGCTAGGATCACTTTTGTCTCTTAACCAACTGTTGAGTAAAAGGCTGCAGTACAAGCTCATTATAACAATGTCATTTAAAGATGAGTAGTGCCAATGACCCCTACTATTCTATCCAAGCATACGTTTTCAAAATGCACACACATCTGCGATAACATTTAGTGAGGTCATGATATATCCGTAGGATGAGGGGTAATAGAGTCGCTGTATGTGTGAATAAATAATTTACATATATAACAAACTTTTCGTCGTATTTAAATATAACACTTCATTCACTTGTAGTAAATTAGCATTACAGTAAAAATAAATCGTTTATTTAACTGTTTCTATGAAAGTGTAGTGTGCGTGTTTGCAGAGGACGGACAATTCCGGCTGAATCGTGGATTCCGGTAATGGCACCCGAAAGAGTCAAATTGCTGAATAAACAAATATGTGCCTTCAGTTGTTTTGTGTTCGCAGTCACCAATGGCACTTAAATGTGTCAACCGAACATAAAGCTACGTCCGACACGCTCGGAAGTAATGTACAAGGTGAAATTTACTATATTTTTTTTACCTGGCTTAACGCAATTGCGCTGACTAACTCCGTTTAAAAAATATATATACTGTAGTTTCACTCTGAGTGTCTGTAACAGAATACAAAACTAGGATGCGTATTTTTTCTTCCTATACCCGTTGCATATTTGATACACATCTTAGTCAGTATATGTCCGTCCACTGTCGAACGTAGGCCTCCCGCATGTCTGCATCGTTTTTGATCCTCCGCCCTCTGCATCTAAGCTACTCCCACTTTACAAATAGTCACCACAAATTCCCTCCACTCAGTATTGTCAGTTGTCACTATCCATGCCTCGTTCCAAGACATCACTGTATTCGCAGGTCAACCTGGGAACATACAAAGTATATGGCTCCCGACGACTTCAAGGCCAGAATTTCGAGGACTTCAACAAACAGTTACTGTACGGTGTGAGATATATTTTTAGAAGATTTCTAAATAGGATATTTCAAGAAAATCGGGTAATCAGTTTGACGCTCCCGAGACTTGGAACAGTTTTGGTCCAAGCGCGACGTTGTTCTAATGAAAACCTCGCTCACGATTTAATATAGTTGCTAGACTAGATGAATAGTCTAACTCAAGTATAAAACATATATTTTCAAATTCACGGCATTTAAAAAAAATCTGTTTTCTAAGAAAAGCAAATAAAGCTTTATATAATACGCATTTTTCGCACAAAAGCTCCATAATCATGAAGTTCATTTAATTAAACAGACACGCTGAAGTAACCCTGAAAGCTCGCTTCCTCGCACAGAGCAAACGGCTCGTAGTCGGGGTCCTCTATTCGTTTAATCTATCCATGTGTGAGACTGTAATTCTGGTCCACCTTTTCCGACTGGGGCTGTCGTTGCTTTCCAGTTGACGCCCATTTTTTGTGGACGTGCTCCGACCTTCCCACCCCAACCCAACCCGAGCACCCCTCACAAGATTACAACTTGACAAAACTTTTTCCCAAAGTAATCATATCGCTTCCCAAAAATATTGGTAGACTTTTCGTATAGTTTGTATTATTTCATCATTTGGTCAACGAATACGTAACCCATTCGCTATCTTTCAAGATTACAACTTGACAAAACTTTGTCCCAAAGTAATCATATCAACTCTTATAATTGACGGATAACGATGAGCCACTCCGAAGGACCAAATGGTTGAAGTCTCGGTAGCATTGGGTTAATCACCTGCACTCATCAAAAATTATTAATAACAGTCTAAGACTGCTTCTGAATGAACTAATTATAGGAGTTCTTCAGTTCTATTCTTTAAGTTCAACGGATTGCATTTTTTGTATTTTTTTGTCCCGCCTCCTGGCTGAAGCATACAGTTCCCAAATAATTCCCTCATAAAGTTCCCTCAGCTGCCAAGATTCTTAAGGACCTTAGTTCTAAAGAGTTAATTAACCTGATCTAATTATACAACACAATTATTAATCATTATTGTAATAACAATGTTGGGATGTGTTTTTGTTGGAAGCTTTAGTAGGAAATGCAATTATTTAAAAAAAATACTTATGAAGTGAATAATATTAGATTAAGAAAAAGTTCAGCATTAATAATTTCACACATTGTTATATAGCAATACTATATAGTCATTTATCATACAGGAATCCTTTCAGACTTTCGTTTTTCAGAAGAACACGCTTTCAGTACGTTAAACGAAGATTCATTTCAGAGAAAAGGTTTGCGATGGAATTACTTTTCCGGAATAAACTCATATTGTATTATTCCAAGTTTTTCATTTCATTCAGCCGACCAAACTGAAGCGACCGGGCCTTCAGGCAACGGGTCAACGATGTGCGGCACTTGCTACTCCGTTCTCTTATATAAAACATTTACTTTTAGAGAGTTTTCACGATTCATACGTTGAGAATAACATGTGTGCTAGTATTATATTATACATATAAAGTGTGCATTTTGACAACACCAGGTGATGCCAGTTTACAAATAGATTCGAATTAAGCGATTGGAAATATGAGATTATTGAGGTAAAAAAAATATTAATCACTAGATAAATGTTTTTTTTTTTCTTTACTCTATCCGTTTTTTAGTAAAGCTTGATGGCCCTTGATTCGTCCAATGTCATCTTCAGCTCCGCTGAGTACACATAATACTATAAATATTTTCCAGGCACTTGATTAAAATTCAGCTTTACTACATTTGAGGAACACATTAAACAAAGAACTAATTCCTCCTGCACTCACCTACAACCGAACATCTATACATGGTTAATGTGTGTCGACCAAGAACTGGCAGTTTTCAAAGTTCCTTTCTTAATGCCACTGGTAAGCTTTGGAATGTTCTTCCAGTGACTGTGTTTCTTCCTTCCTTCAATCTGGATCTCTTCAAGAACCAGATAAATATACACTTGTAATCTCCCCAACCCACACATAAACACGAACACAACACACGTTTCCCGCATGCAGCATCCAGCCTCCCTAGCAGAGCGTCATACAGTGCACCGACTCTTGACCGACTGTGCTCTCCTACATGCGATTACATAAAAAAATGTAGAAGGATGGTTACACCTTTTTATATACAAAATGTGAGAATACCAACTAATACTATAGATAAGCTCGATACTCCCGAATCTTGGAATATTTAACCCAAACAAACAAATCGACTCATAAATGTGGATTTGTGCGTCATTATATTCTTTAATTTTCATTCTCGAGTTCTTCAGTAACATTAAATTTCATTTAATATGCGTCAAACATTATAGCTGTTTTCTCATTAATCTTTAAGGCTAGCCGTGGAATCAGTTAGAAACTGTATTTTAACAAAGATGATACATTGAATGCAGATATGACTTAGGATAAAGCATTAATAATAACAGTTAAAAGAACCATTTGGCGGCAATTTTTCGTAGTCACATCGTGTGCAGCTTTTCAGAAACGTAATTATTAAAAAATATCATCAAACAAAACGGTATACATGTTCAACACCATCATATTATATGTCATTTTTCTTATCAATAAATCGGAGAAAAATAAACAGCATACGCTAGGATTAGAACCATAGTATAAAAGTTAATCAGTGTACGAAGATAATCAATATTTATTTATTAATATAATTCAAGCGAGCGTGTTTTCCCTCGGAACGAATCACGCGCATCACGTGGGGCCGGAGCGTGATAAATAAACAAAAGAGCGCTCATAAACAAATGAAAATGCGCGCGGCCGACCGTTTATAAAGTCGTTATGCGTTTTCACGCCATTATGCCCGCCAGTCGTCGTTGTATAAACAAAGAACAAGTATCCGTGTAGTCGGAAACGTAAGGCGCGGAGCATAAATCTAGAAAAAAGTCGTTAGAATAGGGAGGCGCTAAATTATAACAGCCCAGCGGAATGGTCTTCTTTGCGCCTGTTCCTTGCAATATTTCAAAGTGTTTCGGGATGCTTAAATATAAACACACGCTGTAACGAATTCTCTATACAGTTTAACATGTTAAACTGTGGCACGCGGAACCCTTTCATGTTATGCGTATTTATTTTTTATTTTTGATATCCCTAAGTCTAACGGTTCTATGCGCGTAGTTTGTTAAAATACAAATGTAATTTTTTGTGCCTTTGCGGGCGGTAACTTCTGTCCTGCTCACCTTAAAAGAAAAATTGCTTACATAGCACGCTCTCGTTATGTAAGATAAAGGCTTTAATACGCAATGATAAACGTGGATGTTAAACACAATTACAAATAGTCATCAATAGAATAACTTCTTAGGTTTTTACGGCCAGATACGATATTGTAGCTTTTGGGTTTATCCGTGTGTGGCAAACTTCTTTAACCAATATTTTAACCGCCATTGCAGGGGTCTTCTTCAGGAAAAAAAAGATTATCTGAGACCAACTCACAATTAAATAAATCATCAATCCTAAAGAAGACCACTGCAATGGCGGTCGAAATATTGGTTGAAGGAAGTTCGCCACACACGGCTAAACACAAAAGCCATAATATCAGTCATCAAAAGATTTATGTTTTTCACTTCTCCATTAAATTTCACTACGCACATTAAGAAGGCATTGCAAACAGTTTTTGTAGATATGGTATATACATATCCAATCAATCCAGGCACCTGTTGGATGAATTATTTTTATAACAATTTACAGGTAATTTAGTGCAACAGTATAAAGCTCTTTGTGTTATAAAAATTAAACGTTTTTCTAGCGCCTACAACATTAATCTGATGACAAAACTTACAACACCAAAAATATGATTTTATTTGGATGGTTGAATGCTTGCAATATACCATTTTGAGATAAAACAACAAAAAAAACATGTGTCTTTCTTTCTGAAAGAGACAGTCTTAAAAAGGACATCGTGCTTCAGTCTTTTGAGTGCGCTCGGAATTGCGAATAGCGTCCGTGTGAGATGCTGAGCTACAAAAGCATTCACAAGATATTTCGCATAAATGCGTTACATCTGCATCATCAAAACAACATTTTACTCTCTTTGCATATGTTTGAAACCCCTGACGTTCCGTGGTTTAGTCCTTCGACCATTGGTCTAACCGCCTAGGCCTATTAACTATACGGTAATATTACGCCCGAGTAATACATTATCTTATTAAAAACGTATGCAAATTAAATTGCAAGAATAAACGATTTTCGTCTGTGAGTTTAAGCCTAAATATTAAGAAAAGACTTCTAAAATACGTCGTTTATTTTTTGAAAGATTTATCATTTTATGGAATAGTTCGCTTAATGGTCGCATACCTTGTAATAATTATTCATAGTTATTTTCAGTGGAAGCTTCTTTTTTTGTCGTCCATACAAAAAAGGTATAAATTTTCCCAGTAGACGAAAGAATGATTCCCTCATTTAAAATGTATTACTTACACATTTAGATAAATAAGATTTTCTGAAAACGTTACTTGAGGGGTTGACTTTTTGAAAAATGAGAAATTTCAATATAAAATATGCAAGAAATATCAAATGTCTATGTGTGCGAAAATTTAATAACATTATTATATGATATAAACATTATATATTTCGTGAAATATATAAACATTATATATTTCACGAATAAGTTCAATATAGCGGTACTATTTAGGCTGTTCTATAAGTAGAAATATATGTATATTATGGTAGTCAAACTCTTTAGCAAAAAAACCTATCCTTCTGTTAACTCTACGTCATAATGCAATTTTAATATTAAATATATGGTAAAGGAGAAGGTATACTCGTATAAAAGAATCATTGAAAAGATCAGAATTTCATACCTTGTTTTAAAATGGATCATATTGAGCACTGCTTCACTAGATGGAAGACTGCAGGTTTGCGATCTATTAAAGCTTCTTCAGTTCCAATGAGTACAAACGTACTGAATTCTTATCTATTTAATATTTAAATGGATCTCCAAGTGAATGATAAAAATATAAATAACATAAAAGAATCACTGTTAAATCATTGCTTCTTACTAGTCCATTAAATATTAAGTTGCTAGGCAGGTAGGTGCCTTGTACGTCTCTTAATGTTATCCCTGCATGTACGAGTAATCAAGTAAAAGAACAAACACGATCTTGTTTATCATTTATTATTATTTGTTTATGTTTGTTCCGCTTTCATTTAGTTTGTTTATCACACCAGCCACATGGTGAAAGTAATTTAGCTAACGCCTTGTCGTAAGCTGTCTCCACACACTCAGCAGGAATAATTTATTTTCTTTCTTCCTCGTATGATCGCGTGAGACGCATCGATTACGTTTCCCGATTTTCGGCCAGGTCGATAAAGTTAGAATAATCAGAGAGCCATGCCATTTACGACCAGCTCTTTTTTGCAAACTCTATAGCAAATATTGTATGAATATCTGTAAGTCATTTTTTATCAAATAATCAAAGGAAAATCGGTGAAAATGAAGATTCGTAGAACCTAGTCAGAAGGCCAAAATTTCCCTCGTAACTGATTACAGATTAAATAAATGTAATTAAATATGATCTTCATAGATAGCCTTAATTTTATGCAGTTTTTTTAAAGGCCAATTGATATATTTACAAATATATTTTTTGTACTGGCTTTCAATTATTCAGTCTACATTTATATAACTCAGTTTCACTGACTTGGGATATGATAAATTAATCTTCTTGGTTGTTATGTATGGTGGCCATGTTTTTTCAAATGGAACGCCATATGGCATACAAGTATAATAATACGGAATTAAAATTACCTATTATCTAATATATTTCTTGTTAAGCTCACTGCTTAACGCTTTTTTAAAGTTCTTTAGAATATTCCCAGTAGTGTCTCGCATAATCGCGTGCGACGTTTTCATTTTGTTCCCCAAAATTGCTTGCTACAGGGATTATAATATAATAATCAAAGAGCCTAGGCGAGTTATGTATACTTAAAGAAGTGATAACTACAAGATTCTAAAATATGCAACGATAATTCCGATATGGTTAATGCAAAATACTGGATATTTTTAAATATTTGATTTATATTTCAATTCACAAAATTACAAGCTGAAGAGTCACTAATTCAGAGTTAATATTATAAGTTTCTTTTTAATGTACGTTACATAGTCATATGTATTTTTTTTTTCAATCAAAATGGTGTGAAAAGCTGTAAGCTGTGTAAGCTGATGCACTTTCACTTTAAAATAAATAAATAAATGTATTACTAGACACTAGGCAGATTCTCATTGATTGTTTTTGTTTGTATTTCTTCTCAAGAACTAAGCAGTTAATTTTGATTATAAACACAAATAATAGATTCCACGTGTTTGTTTTTTACACGTAATTAAAAATAGAACTTTGGGATGTATTTTTTAACGAAATACAAAATAAACGGTTAGTGATTGAGAGAATGCACTTACGGACTCTATATTGCTTTGCATTTTGAGGATTTAACGTTAAATGCTGAGTGTGGATCCGTCAACTTCATTTTACTACCATCGGACTGTTGTGTATCGTCTGTTTTTAATGGGAATCACTATGAATTAGTCGTGCTCGCCGAATGATTTTGTGAACATAAAAATTAAGGAATATACATAAAAAACGTTTACCTGTCACTATACAACTAAGCATCGTGATACCAATGATTTCATATGACCGCTTAAATATAAATGTCCTTAAATATACATACCATTTTGTGTATATTATTAGTGTGAGCGCTCTTATTAAAATGCCACATCTTAATTTAGTCACTGAATAGTTTATACAATGTTCAAATTTAATTCATGGTCTATCATGAAATTATGTTGTCGGTTTATGGAAAAATATTGCATATAAAGCAAATCTTTTTGCTATTTTTGTAAAACTAGGGCAGACATATTGAAATAAAAAGGAAGGCATTTTCCAACCACCATATCGAAATTTGAAGAGATGCTTGGTGCATTTTGCATCCGGACGGAAGTGCATCACCCAACGTATTATTTCTCTTACCTTTTGTCTTAAGAAATGTCATTCTCAACAGTTGTTCCGCGAATTGAGGAATTACTATAAAAATACTAACTTTTTTTGTATTCGAAAGCTAATCCACGTTACTATTTACTTTTAACATTTTCAAGTAAATTTAATGACGATTAAAAACCTTACATTTGTAAATTTATTGATTTTTTTTTCTAATCTAAACCGATAAGATCAATTATATTTACCGGTTGTCGGACGCAACTCTACATTTATTTTCTCTATTGATCGTCATCTTTTCGACCTATGTATAAATATAGCGATTCTTTTGTTAATTTTCAATATTTTAATTCTTCCCATGTAGCATCCTGATGACTTGGTTGAGCATTTTGAACTTATGTTATACTGGGTTGTCTATTTGCTCTGTATTCCTCAGAAGACACTAAAACCTTCTTCTGGTGTATCTGAAGAGATGTTCTAATATTCTATGGATCAAATATTGACAGATATTAAAACAAATATTAATCTATCAAAATATATTGAATATGACAGCCCTCATCATTCTGGCAACACAAGTGAAAATTATTTTAAAAATATAACTGGCTTTATAAAGAAAAGTTGCTTTAAAAAGGTTCTAAGCATCTGCTAGAGATAGTGGAGGTTTTCGCAAAAGTGCATTTCTTCCTTGAAATGCATTATGCAATATTCTTACCTGGATGAGAATAAAGTATCAGGAAAATTTTATGAGTGATCTTAGCAAAATAAAGTATTCAAAACTGTACAAAAGATTTAGTGTGCTTAAATTATTTTAATGCCTGCATTCAATTAAAAAATGCATGTAGACTTTTTCTTGTGTTTCATCTAAAGCATTACAAAAATGGAGCCTCTTTGATGACGAGCTCATAAGATTATTAACAGTTTGCTACTGACTGTTCAGATACGCTCTTTTTTTAATTTTAAAACTACTGCACTAACGAGCTTTAACAATGAATTCGATAAAGAAGTTAACAAAATAGCAATTAAATAGAAAAATACCATTTATAATCTGTTTATCTAGCAATGTTTGGATTGACCTGGCTAAAACATCAATTGGACAATTCTTTGGTATCGTTGGACTAGCTCTTTGAAAAATCTGATTAAAGAACGACCCAAAATTATGCCTCGGATATTAATTAATAGTAGTCGTCTCTCAAGTGTAGGGGTACATATAGTCGTAATTAAAATCGCATTTAAATTTACACATTGTTCGCAACCTTATTGTTTTATCATAGCTTAGCAAATATCGCTAGCAATACGATTAATTTAATAAACAATATATGTAAAACATACCTCTTGATTTTATAATATATATTTTTTAATGGTTTAACCCGTAAACATATACAATCTGTAAATATGTGTGTACTAACGTAGGTACTATTACTTGTACATACCTATATAAGCTATTTAATTAATTGACTCGGTTCAAAGTGCGCTTTGAACTGAGTCAATGCTTGCCGAACATCCATACACGGTTAATGTGTGTCGACCAAGAACTGGCAGTTTCCAAAGTTTCTTCCTTAATGCCACTTGTAAGCTTTGGAATGCTCTTCCAGCGTCTGTGTTTTTCCTTCCTACAATCTGGATCTCTTCAAGAAACAGATATATATACACTTGCGATCTACCCAACCCCACACAGAAACACAAACACAACATACGTTTCCCGCATGCAGCGTCCAGCCTCCCTGGCTGAGCGTCATAAAGTGCACTGGTTTTCACCTGCTGTGCTCTCCTGCATGCGATTTTATAAAAAAAAAACTGACAGCTTATAATTTAACCATTATTGAGATGGTCTCCACGGGAGGCCGAAACATATAATCATTAAATAAAATTAAAAACGAAATATTTTTAATTTGATAAATTTTTAATTGAAATTAAATTTAAAATTATAATTATGCAGTTTCACCAAGTATTGTCAGTTGATAACCTTAATGTTATTGTTTTTAACATTTTAACTATCACCGTCTAAGTGATAAATCAGTGAGTGGGTTTTGGTTTCCTGTAACAGATTTAAAATAAATATAATTCATACATATCGCATTTAATTCACCGTATCCACAATCTAACAGTATCCGGTTTCGCATTATAACAACCTAGTTAATCTGTAGTTTGATAATAGATTGCGTCCACGGGATACATAATAATGGCAAATATTTCAAGCTCTCAAGTTACACCAACTCATTATGGCGCCGATATTTTACAACAGGCGAGGTAAATATCCGTACCTTCCTGTAAAATATGATACTCTGAAATAAATCACGCCGCGCCATCTACCGGATCCCGGATGAATTAATGCTAAGTCTTCGAAAAGTTTCTTTGTCGTTAAACCTTTGCCGATTTCAACCGAAATTTATAGTTTACGGCGCCTACATAATTTCAATTTGAGATAAAACTTGAATAATGAGGTCTGTAATGAGGATAACTTAGACGCGGGGAGATTTTAGAAGTTTATTATGTAAGTTTAACCACTCCCGGGAATATCTACACCGAACGGTGGTTTCAGAACAAAAATGTCGCAGGGTAGAGAGTAATTAAAATTGAATTAATTAATTTAGGTAAAAATCATGATTCCGATGGCACAAAACGTATTTTTTAATTCCCACTGGATAAAACCGAAACGTTTTTTTCCCGTTTTCGTGATTTTTAGAAAATAAACTTCTGCAAGTAAATACGCAGTACTCTTGAAAGTTTCATTGCAATCAAAAGAACGGTATTATAGCGCACAAAATACAAACAAGCAACACATTTACGAATACATTCAAACATCACTTATTTGACGATTCTGATAAAAAAGCTCAAAAGCAACTCAGATACTTCTGAACTATTAATACTTAGTATTCCTTTGACATAGAACTGGGTTGATATTTGATTTCAAGTATATCAATAACAGCTCATATCAGAAATGTAAGGTAATATTTTTTTGTTGAACTTCTTCTTCGTAGTATCAATCCGGTGGATTGGTTTGCAGCAACAAAATCTTGCATCTTCATCTCCACTCTTCTTGATCCTAACTTGAGATGCAATCATTTTTGCTGATACATGGGATGTCTTTTAGACCTTTAATGTGGTATTTTCCCCTTTATTTCCACATCCTAATGCCGTTGACCATAAAGGTTCATCCGCCTTAGGAGAGCATTTACTACCTCCAGGACAATAGAGTGCCCTAACTAGCTTGACCTGATGAGGTTAGCTGGGTGTTAGCTTATTCCGGCCAACGTTCGGTCCCTGTCTATATTAGCCGACTGATGTTGTCGCTCACCCCCCACCACGAGAAGGAGATAGATTAGGATTTTCCTTTCATCGAACCTGTGACCATAAGGCATTTCGCAGAGTCCTCCAGTACTTTTAGGGGGCCAATTTTAGGGGCGTTGTTGAACTTACACTCGAGATAAGCTACTGATATAAAGTAGAACAATATTTTATTAGATTTATCAAAACATTTTTATTTTAAGCTTCGTCTGGCATGTTAAGTAAACATTTTATCTTTAAACCATACTCGCCAGAAAAATTTTCAAGCATTATGCATTTCAGCGGTATCAGGATAACAGTTTCGTTTCAGTAAGTTTAACTGTTACCTATTGATAGACAGAATAATGAAAAGTCTTACATAAACTTGCCGTCCCTCACAAAGTCTAAGCATCGTGCTCTCCAAGTAACATTACTACGAAATAAATTTATTCGCATTATAAAATATCTCAGATGAGATACTCTACCAAGAATTAATCCACTCAAAGGCGTAAAACATAATATCGGTATAATACGAAAGCTCTTCCCGTCTAACTCAACTGTTACAGATTCAGAACTTTAATAATATGCTCTCCATACAAATCTGTTACATTATCTGAAAGCGTTTGTAAAGCCTACTTCGCTACCTCCCGTGACATGCCGCCTATAAATGAATTTCAGCGCGAAACGAAATAGATGCTAATACAAGTCTTCAGGAATTATAATGCTAATCCTAGGAAAGTCGCCTGAAATTTCTCCCCAAACTCGAAATCAAGAACAAACTCATTTCTGTTTGATACAATGTTAAATCTCAATGCGTACACGTTATTACATTTATATCATTAAAATTTAGAACTAAATACTTTTATTGTCAAGTCTGAATTTTATTTTTCTTTTCCTGTATGAAAATATGTAATTGCCTTTTATATTTAATTTATATTTTTAAGATGTGAAACTAGTGAGGATACATTAATATGGGTTGATAAATGATAGAAGGAGCTTTGCTTCTTTCTGCTAAGTGGACCAATATAATCGCAATAATTAAACAATGCTTGCGATTTTTCAAAATTGTTTAACGCCAGCGTTGCCAAATGTACAACAAGGATCAGGTATTCCCATTTTTCAGGTAAAAAGGATTGTCTCAAAAGAGTTTATATATCTTTAAGAATATAAGCTCTTTTTGATCAGTAATTAAGAAAAAAATGCTGTAATTTTAATTATTTTAAATGAATTAAAACATGCTTTTTGCATATATATGATATTTGTTAGATATTTAATTGTTCCAATTATTGGTTCTGCATTATTTTTTATACTTTTTTATTTAAGTGTCAGAATTCATAAAATAAAAAAATGCTTATATTTCAGAATAATTGTGATGCATGCGTTAACATAAAAGAAATCATGAACGTATTAAGAGCAATTTATTCACGACATTGCATAATATTAACACGGCCGCGTGACTGGGGCATTAATTTAGTTTTCTTTAATTATGAGACTCTATGTAAAAAGTCAAATACGTCAGCTCGGCTAATTCCCCAGCGAGGTTATTTACTACGAACGTCATGTTAAAACACCTGGGAAAGTGTGAGTGGAAAACTTAATGAATACAAATACGATTTACATTTGCATGACGTGGATATCGCCACTGTGGCAACCCTCGCAATTTTAATTTCAACCATTCACAACGATCCAGGATTTTTTTAAAAGCGTACTCTGCATGATTAAACGTTTCTTGGCTGTGAAACAATGATTTTGGTCCCACTACAAGTGCATCTAAGATTTGTTTTTCATCGTAATGAATACATGTTTCTTATTTCTATTCATAGTCCAGGGTCAATAGCACATCGTTAGCGTGGCTCTCGTTAAATCTACGAAGTTAGCGCCTACCAACACCTGAATGGGTCAACGTCTGTTGCTGACCACGTGTTGTTGACCGGGTTGAACTGAAATAACCTCTTATGTTTTAACGACCAGATTTGATGTTGTGGAAATGAAATGAAAAAAATTCACCACACACGGCTCAACCCAAAAGCTACAACATCGGGTTGAACTGATTCTCCAATCATCTTTAAAAATCCGATTAATATTTTAGATTCTCAAAAAATATACTTCGGATACTAAAGTTGCCGTCTTTTTAAGTTTTTCGCATTCTACCCTGAAGGTCGTCGAGAACGATATATGTTCCCAGGTAGATATATGGGCGCAGAGATGTCTTAGGACGATAATAACTGTGTTGTAGATGATAAAATTACATCCATAACATGGATTACGTTAAACGGATGCTACTTACAGAATTGAAACCATAATCTTCCGCACTTTGCAAGCTTCATCAGTCTTTCGCTTGCAAACAATCACCGATGTGCAGATCTATAAAAGTATTCAGTGGTAAGGATCCATATGCTTCATTAGGCTAATTCTTTACACATTATAGTTAGGTAGTCTATACCTCTATCTTACATCAGTTTTTTAAGATGTTGAATGAACTGCAACATTATTTTGTAACTTACCTTTTTTCAACTACAATCTAAACTGTACATTATAGCTTACATACCTAGCAAACTCTTCTCTAATGTGAATTCATCATTAGGGTTCTACAATATATATAAGAAAATGCTTTTGTTATCACTCAATTAAAGCGTAATTTTCAGTTGCTGTGTGTCGTAGACATGAGTTCTACTAGTTTTAGCCTATACAATGTGACCTTTCCTAGTTGACCGCGAGGCGTGCCCGTTTTCCCAGGGGTCTGAAGCCTGCGACGCCTGGCAATTAGTTCAGGCTGTCTGCGCGACAAGTGGCAGATAATCCGGTTTGCAGTCTCCGGTGGTGTCCCAATGCCTCCTAAGTGCCTCAGCGACCCACAGTCACTCTCCCGGGAAGCCGGCTGGTCACGCTCCAATTACATCAATTTATTATATCCCCACTTGGTAGCACAATAAGAATCGAACGCCAAGCGAATACAAAGTCAATTTCCTGCGATCTTGTGACATTATTTTCAAAAATTAAACGTTTTATCGTTTAAATACACCAAAATAACTTTTCTCAGCCCGCAATAGAAGCGTGACAGAGAAAATGAAGGCTCTTTGATGATGCATCTGCCTGTGAGGAATGTATTCTACGGTGTATAAGTGTGCTTATATTTAAATTGTGCATGCATTTGAGAAATGTAACGACCAAATGATTCCAGTAGTATCAGAAAAATATGATCTTTTTGAAAAAAGCTGATTGTTGATGTTTTCTTATGTTCTGACACTTTCCATATATCCATTCCATATCTGCATATCTATCACCATAAAAGATATGTGGATTTATCTATTTCTAGTTTCAAGACATCTATGCATTTAATGGTCCACAGGAGACCTGCAGACGGCCTCACACTTCTTGCTGCATGTGCCCAACAAGCTGCACATCTCAGGACCTAATGCTAGGAAACACACGGGCTATCAATGTCGCCAGATACTGGGCAAAAATAATTTGACATCGCTGACACGAAAAAGAAGAAGGTTTACATGAGAAGATCGTCTATGGTTCCTGATGATTTCTATATTTGGCTTGATTGGACGGTAGTTGTAGTACCTGAGGCATATTTTGGGTGATTTGTTTTTCAAAAGTTCTAGAGTTGGGATGATTAGTCCAACGCTTCCAAGGCTTGGATTGTTTGGTATTAATAGATGGTTCATTCCAATTATTGGGTATCCCATCCAAGTTTTGGGTACGTGTCTAATGTTGCTTAACTTCGATGATCTGACGAAAACTGCGCTCATAATGTGTTGTTATCTTTGGTCAGACATTATGGCTGCTTATTATTTAATATTTTGTATGAGATGCAAAGCTGAAAAAAATATTAAGAATACAAGTTGATCACGGTGGAATAAAGAAGGATAAAAAGAAAAAAAGACGAAGAATAAAACGGAAAATAAATTGAAAATGGAAAATAAGTAAAAAAATATTGCAGTGACGTAGACTGTAGAGGCTTTATCTCAGCAGATGAAGCGCACTATCTTGCGGGTGCGAATAATTCATCACGGCGATTGAATGTGACGTACAGCGCGGCTCGGGAACCGCGCGGCTCGGGGACCGCACGCGAGCCGCGCGGAGACCGGAATAAGCGGCGATCGTAATCTCGACCGGAATCAATCCTTGTCAGGGTTCAGGGACCTCCGCACACACAAAATGTATTTCCCCTAATCGAGAACAGGGGCGGACGATAACCGAAGATTCAGACACAAGTCAAGCGAATAATATTACACTTACGCCTAACCTACAATCCGTGGAACAAATACGTAATGGCTGTTCACTTACTATAAAGTTTGTCAACCGGTGCCTTACAAAATGTATTATTTGTCTTTCAAATACAAATTTTAAACATGCTTAACTCTTTTTAAACCATTTAAATGCTCTCACAAATCGAAATTACAAAACGCTTTGTTGTAACAGAAAAATTAATGGCGCTTATTAAGAAAGTCGTTTATTACACACACATACACCAGGGTAAATAAAAGTTTTCTTCATTGTATCAATCCGGTGGATTGGTTTGCAGCAACAAAATCTTTCATCTTGCATCTCGATATCCTCTACTCTCGATCCTCTGCAATTCTCTTCAGCTCAGCATAAGAGCTACAACTCATGTCCTCGAACACTTGCTGCAAATACTTCTGTCTACTCTTTTAGATGGTTCTTAAATAATAGTATATCATCAAATAAGAATCTAAAACTTTTTTTATACTGTTTTAATAGGGAGTTTGTCTTCTTATCCACTCCATACCTGACGCTTACGGCCGTCACAAACAAGCTCTTCAAAATTATGGCACTAGCCATTTCCATGTTGTATCTGAATCTACGAATACTCATCCTGGGTACATGTATAGTTTCCGACTTCTCAAGCAAGAACCATTGTTTTTCAAAAAAGGAGCGGTCTTTATCGTAGAGGTAGCAAAGTCTAAGTAAACCATCCTAACGTCTGTTTTTCGAAAACTTCTTCTATATCCTAGCCATTTCCCATCATCTGGGGTTGGCTCTCTTTGTGCACATTTGCCATGTCTGTCTGTCCTGCGTTGCATTCTCGGTCAAACCCAGGGTTTTCAGATCCTTGTTTACAGTTGCAGTCCAGGTTGCCTGCGGTCGTCCAAGTCTTCTTCTCAGCGTGGGTATGTTTAGGGCTCTTTTAGCCATGTGTTCCTCATCTCTCTGTGTCACATGCCCATACCATCTTAGGCAGATTTCCCTTATCCCTTCAGGTATAGGGGCCACCCGAAATGAACCCCGAATATGCTCATTTCAAACTTTTTTTCGAAGACTCGAAGTTACAAATAAGCGTGTCATTATTTATTAGGCGACAAATTCTTGTTCGGCTCTGTGTTTTGGTGCATGTTTGTCACAAGCTTATGATGCTTCCTACCTGTATCATGGCCAGCTAGCGATCGATGACACAATACGTGGAAAGAATTGTTACGCTGACGAATGGATATACCTGTGTATGAGCCGACTGTCACCTGGAGAGTGACTGGTAGAGATTTATGATACAAAAGGGCTACCCTTGTATCCATAGTCTATTTGCCATTGGTCAAAATACAGCGGGGTTCCCAACAGGAAGGAAAAACTTCAGAACAGTCATATTTTATTGAAAAACTGATTTTTTTTCTATTAAAAAAATGAAGATTTGGTTCGTTCAAACAAAAAAAATCATATACTTTTTCTATATATTGTATTTTTCTGTAGATTTTTTTCAGTTTATTTTAAATCCTCCTTCCTACAATCTGGATCTCTTCATGAAACAGATAAATATACACTTGCAATCTCCCCAACCCACACACAAACACGAACACAACACACGTTTCCAGCATGCAGCGTCCAGCCTCCCTGGTTGAGCGTCATAGAGTGCACTAGTCTTGACCGGTTGTACTCTCCTGCATGCGTTTACATAAAAAAATAAAAAAAATATTGCAAAACCTCTTTAACTTCATATAAATAATTCAATTACTCATATATAACACGTTGTTTCACCTGTTTCCTTTTGATCACTGATGAAAAATCGGACGTGGAAAATATTAAGATGGTGACTTCTTTAGAACACTGAGTCATACCATAAATTTTTACACGATGCAGGGCTTGAAAGCGTCGTGCTAATCGTTCATGTTCTCCCATAGACGTTTTTTATGTAAGTCATCGGCTTTTCGCTCTAAAAACTTTCGGGAAATGTGTGTATTCAGTTGTCGTTCCGGATCTGGATAAGATTTGAGAGAAGGCATGTATAAATTTAACCGGATATATTCTTAAGACATATATAATGTAAATAACCAGCCAAACAATAAAAGCGATTGCAGTCATTACAAAACGCAGCGGCACGACTAGTGTGCAATGCGCCCAAATTCTGTCAAATTACTCCGATACTTCACCGACTGCATTGGTTGAGAGTTCCGGCTTGAATCCAGTACAAGCTATGTCTCTTAGCTTATAAGGCACTCAATGGCACTGCACAGGGTTATTTGACAGAACTGATCAAGCCTTCGAAGATAAGCGCCCGTGGAGAGACACTCAGATCAGCCAGAGCAAATAGAAGCATGGAGGTAGTCCTATTACGGTCTTTGACAATCGTGGTTTCAGCTACGTGGCACCAAAGGCCTAGAACTCGCTGCCGGAAAGCATAAGAGAACTTAAAGCAAAAGCATCCTTCAGAAGCAGACTTAAGACCCGACTTTTCACTCAGAGAGGCAAAGAAGCGCTTTTGGAATGACCATTCCGTCATAAAAAGCGCTATACAAATACAGATATAGTAATAATAATAATGTATTTTTACTACATATCGAATAATCCAAAAATTATAAAACTACCGACATCTTACAAGCTACACTATAAAGGTTTTTGACGTCGATTAAATTACGGTTCAAGTTTTGAGGCTTTTACAAATAGTAGTTCTATTCATGCTATTTTGCAGCAACAGGAGTAGATTTTGTAGTCATTTTTACCTTTATTTCATAAACAGCTATATAAATAATCATTTTATAAATCAAACCATCAGACAACGATATATATTGTTAATTTTATGTCCAAATATTCATTGCTGTTTTTCTTGTTAAAAATTTGTAACGCGTGATTTTGTCTTATTTTTTTGCTGCGTAAAAACGAAAAAGCTGAAATTCAAAGTTTGGGGTGTCGACCGATGGGTAGGCTAGACTGAGCGGTGGCTAATGGTCGTGGGCTCTAAGGGTCGTGTCGCACATTCATAAATCTGGCCAGTCACTCTCGTGTTGACAGGTCGCTGCATACATACAGGTATATAACACGACTATCCTAGAACCACCGCACGTCCTTCAGCAGACACAGGTAAGGCACCGACCGCAAGGGATACCTGTCAAAAATGGAAGGGCGCTGTTGACAGAAAACGTAATTATGAAAAACTCACCCCGATGCTTATTTACATCTCTTTTTATATTTTTGGTAAAATCGACAAGAGTTGCTTTATACTAGTAATACACAACATAGTTTAAAGTCCATGTTAATATTTTCTTATTATATAATTTTAACATGTTAAATTAATAAAAAAAAACAAACTCATAAAACATAGTGACATGCAAATCAACAAAAAAGTCTAATCTAATTAAAGAAGAAGAAAAACATCAAGGACTCTTATAATGTGCACTCAATTCTTAACATATATTATACACATTTTATCACTATTAATATCAAACATTATCTCTACCAGTTGTCTAATTCGTAAAGATACATGTTTGGGTTAAGCCGCACCTCTGAAACAAATGGTTTAAACTGAAATAGAAGGGATAATTATCTGATCTCATTGAAAATGCCGATACATAAGCACCCAAATGTGCCTTGCATACTATAGATGCCTTCCATCAAACCCGCAAGACATCCTCTTGGAGGCTGTCGATAACTATGCTTAGTGTGTACTTACAAATAGAGATGACTTATTAGAAAAGCAAGGATAATATCAGCTTATAAAAGTACGTAATGGTAATTTGACCTTATGCTCTAAGTAGGGTGTAAATATGGCAGTTATTAATAACAAGGAGAAGGCTAAGAGTCATTTTATTCTTGTAAAAAAAACATCATACATAACAGTGATCGACAGACGAGCATTTTATTTTAAGGTATTTAGTCTTAGAATTGATATGAGGGGAAATGCTCGAGTATATAGAATGCCATCGGTATCATAGGGCGGCTTGTAAATTTAAATCACAATGTTATACTTTGATAAACCAATCTAACAAAATGATTGAAATAAAATAAAGCAGAATAAATTAAAAGTAAATAGAGGCTCCTTCAAATTTCTTTTGTTCAAATTTGAGACGCAGGCCCCCATTCGAAATGTTCCGGTAAATCAATAAACGGACCGGGAAATTTGTATTACTGCGATACAATTACGAGGAGGAATCATTAAATTGAGAGATTGAAGATAGAAACGCAATATTTTCATTGCAATAATTACTTTATTTTCAATCACAATTTTTTATTAAGAGTTTTTAGTTTACATAATTCATTTATTGTTATAATGTTGCTGCAAACCAATCCACCGGATTGATACTACGAAGAAGATTCTTCTCTCTGTAAATATCATTATGTAAATTTTGAGATTAATAATTTTGTTGCTCCGCCTGCTGCTCTTCAATCAAAAGTATTCCATGGCTCGAAAAATGCTTAAAATAACTGTTTATCCTCTTTTTTCATTCATAATACAATTATAAAAAAAATGATTATCATATTTAATATACAGTATTATATCATACCTTAATTTACTTGTAATGGTAACTGCTTGAGGTGGTATACAACCTGAAATCTTAGAAACGAGTAACTTTTTGAGTGTTCCCAGTTCGCGGTAGCTACCGCCCAACTTTTCCGCTGCTTCCATACTTCCTCCGAGGGATAACGGAAGAGAAGCGGATTTGTTATCTCAGGCCTCCCCGGCAACGGAGGTGGTGCTTAAGATTAATGAGACAATATTATTGTCCCGTCGTAACACTTTATTTGACTTTATCATATCTGGAGAGAGAGAGAGAGAAAAATTGTGTCGGAAGTATCGAAAATACTTTTACGGAAGAAAATTGCCGAAAAAATATTCCGTTCATAAAAACATCATTTTTTATGCCGTAATGTAACGACGCAGATTATACAGATTATTTTTATTTTAATGCTACATTAATGTGAAATATATTCTGAAATATTAAAATAAGTTATTTTAATAAAACATTTAGCATTTTGATTAACAACACCGTTCTCACGTCTCACCCATTCATAAAACACATGTATGATTTAAATATTTTTCGCTACTAACATGGACTCTGGTATTCAGCACTTACTCGATTGATGACGTCTGCGCCTAAATATCTCTATAAAAGCCGTGAAACACTTTTTAAGCATATTGAAACAGGAGGTATGTATCGATTCAGAAGAAAAAGTTTCTTCATTTCCTTCTTCAACACAACAATTATGCTTTGGAATGAGTTAAAAATCAATCCAACGGCTATCAACAAACACTTTTTATTATTTTTATTTATACGTATTAGAACATTAAATATACGACATGAAAAGGATCACTGAGCGCAGCTTACACTTAGCGGTCGAAGCGAGGGGGAGATCCATCACGTACGGCTGCCAAGCCATGACTGAGCTCCGCAGGCAGCTCGCTAGGGAAGGGATTTGGAGTGAAAGAACCAAAGTACACTACAGAATCGCGGGATCCACCATAACAGCGCTTTTCGGGACTATAGCGCCATGGGAATCTTATATTACCGACCACCCTCGTATATACTATGATATACAGTTATAACGAGTATGCGTATGTATTTCTTCTTTAGGATTCTAACTCTTTAGATAAACGTCGAAAAACTAAGTAATTTGAATAAACATATACATCTCTTATTTACTTCCATTGGATTAAATAACAAAGTAACAATACATTAACAAAAATATTTATGCAAAATTAAGTCGGAACTATGAAAATGAATACCTTATTTAGCTTTTTATTGTTAAACGACTATTAGGATGGTTTCAGAAAATATGGATTTAGTCTGGTCTGTGTCTGTTTTGATAGTTTCTTGCTCTTCAAATACGTATTTGTCTCAAATCCGCTTTTTGCTTGAATTTGAGAGTTTTTCAGGCACGAAGCTCGCTCGAATAACCGCATTTCGGTTTCCAAGTTCCCGAATTATTATTTCAGACAGCTTTTTTCAGCATTTCAGCAACCAGAGATGGCTCTCGCTGAGATGGGATCGCTCTTTACATGTTGTCAACCCTTATAACGTTCATAAGCCGCCCGGAGCGCGAGAGAGGGGGTTCAGCTCACAGCCTTCGTGTATAGATATTCAGTTGGTTAGATGTTCCAATGCCCGAAACTGAAAGATTTCGTTTGCATTTTTGGCCGAAATCTAGAGAAATGTCTCACGTGAGATTTTCCTGAAAACCTTTTTCAGAAGAGAAACAAAAAAATGCAGAATGCAACAAAAATACTATGAAGTACTCTCTCCCTTTTTCTTTCTCAATTTCTCTCATACTCTTTCTTTATCAATATTACAAACTAAATAAATTTACAATTTTATATATTAGTAACATTTCATAAACTATAATCGGCAAGATATTAGCTCCATTGGTAGTACATTTAGTAGTCACAAACTGCTGCCATAAATTTCCATCAGTCGCAATAAAATTAACTCTGCCTCCCAAAACTTCACCAACTACGTACTTTGATGTATAGTTTCCCAAGGCATTCTTCTTCGTAGTATCAATCCGGGTAATCGGTGTGCGGCAACAAAATCTTGCATCTCGATCTCCACTCTTCTCGATCCTTTGCAATCCTCTTTAGCTCAGCATAAGAGTAACAACGCATGTCCTCGAACACTTGCTGCAAATATTCCCGTCTAGGGCACCCTCTGAAGTTTGTACCCTCAACCATTCCTTCCACAATGTCGTAAAGAAGACTATCGTTGCGCATGATGTGACCGATCCATCGGGCTCGCCTCTTTGAGATATTTCTTACTAGGGGCCTCTATCTTCTTTGATATTACTGAAAACCTCATTGTTCGTAACGAGGTCTCTCCAGAAAATTCCGAAAGGCATTATAAATAAAAGCTCCGAAATTCTTGAGTAAAATGCAGTTATACTTTATGTTTTCCCGCATTGTTTTCAGAAAATGTTCTAGCCTTAATAATTTTGTCTCATAAATGACTGTAGGATGGAAGTAGGATGTCGTGTCAGCTCCGTCACCTTGTCATTCCTCATGATGTGAAATCATGCTACACAACATTTTACTCAAGTATCGTTCTCATAGCCGTCATCATACTGTTATATTGGTTGTCGGTTAGGCGTCAAGATTTGTAACCATGTAAAGTGACATCCTCCTCTCTTTCAAAAAGGTGTTACTGCGTTGTGTGAAGGCAGGATTAGAAGCAGATTTATAACACAGACTTTTTTAAAAAGCAAATTGACTTATATTTACGATAAAACTTTACAAATTTCAATATGGCGGTCACATTCATGTACGTCAAGCGACCAGAAATAAAAGACAAAAGATTGTATATCGAGGTTTTCGGTAACAGCCAGGAAGGGCTACATCATGCTGATGTCAAAAATATAAATACTGAAAAGACGTTGTGTAGGCGGCATAAGTCACTCATAATATTTTAATTCTTTGATTGATTGATTTATCATTTATAAAAAGCATTTAACTTCACGCATTAAAATAAGACAAATTGTTTCATCACCATTTCAACTGTTTGAAAAATGTTTTTGATGTGAGAGACAAACTTAACCTACTGAATGTATTCGGTGTAAATTATATGTGCTGATTGGTAATAAGTTATGGATCTGAAAGCGGGTAGATTTTTATGTTTGACGTACGTTCTAAATTAAAAGAAAAAATAAAACAGCTTAACGACGAAAAATATATCATCTGAACGAAACTTTCTTTGGTAGGAAATAATGACTGGAAATAGAAGCTTTTCAATGTTTTCTTTATTATTCTCATGTTGGTTGGTTCTACGGTTTTGTTAAATCAATAGTCGCCTAGAAGTTGTGACTGGAAAAGGAAGAATTTTTTCTCATTTAAGACGACATAAGTCTCTTTACAAAAAATAGAAAAATCTCGTTAGTCAACCAGAAAAACCGACGACGGAATGAAAGCTAAAAAAAATATCAGTAATCGCTTTCAAAGCTGCATGCGAACAATACAATTCATTAATATTACATTATTTAATTATGAGTTTATTTATTATTTTTATGTAATATAATATCAAGTGGAATTTTATTTATATGTATACGCGCTTACAATTGCTGAAGAGTTACTAGATAATTAAATAAGTAACTTCTAGCTCACATGATCAAAAAAACATTTAGAAATAAATATATATGGGTTGTATCTAGAACTGATCCGCAAAAGTTCAAGCTCTTTACTTATTAATAAATTTATGCAATCACACGATTTATCTTAAAAGCCTTCATTTTTCTCGCAGCACTAGATTTTTTTTTGAGTTATCGCAATTTAATTTTCACGTAGCTTAATGGGAACGGAATTGTAAGTGGAATTATTTACACGATTTACTTTTTGACAGCGACATTACTGGACTGTGCTGTAACACGAGCATTGAGCATTATATTCGTAAATATCAGGTGTTAAACACGTTATAAATGACATTACTTACTTTTGGGCGTGTTATTAATAATAATCAAATTAATTTATTTAGCCACTAGTGCCATAATCAAAATTTTACATACAAAAACAAATTCCAAGCATATACAGAAAAAAACAAACTTTTAAATGATCAACATAGAAAGAAAATGTTAATCGGTATGTACACATTCACCACATTATTTAAGTAATTGACTTGTAATATAAAATATTACAGGCTGATATTCCTAATTAATTAATATGTTAATTCCACTCTCTATATCCAATATATCTTCTTCCAAATTCGTTTCCTGAACCATATTGTCATTAAAAATTTCCATGGATGATTAGATAAATGATCAGCCAGATGCTCTCGAAGCCACTGCACTATATGTTCTTTAGAGGAAACTCATTCTTAGAATATATAAAACACGACCATTGCGATTCTCAATCTTTGATTATTACCAACTAATTTTCCAATACGTTATTGCATTTAATCCTGTGGTATAACGATTGTCCGGTGAGATTGCATAATTCACAAAATGATATATATTTTTATTTTTGGCAATTACTTGAGATTCATTTCGAACATATTTATAATTTTTAACGTAAATCACGTTGAGTAAATATTGTTTTGAGAAATCGATAATGGTGGCATCATATTTTCAGCTATTCAACTGCACTGCTTTCCTTTGGTTATTGTGAGTGCACAAAAGAATGGTCTCATTTATTCACTCAATTAATAGTTAAAATAACTACAGCTTAAATATTATATTATGAGTAATCCAAATCAAGTTTAAAATTGCTTAAATATTATGAAATACGAAAACAAAATTAATTCTGTGAAACTTCATTATACTGAGCCACAACTAAGGAATATATTCTGAATGATTGAAGTTATAAAATGGTTTTGTAAAGGGCGTATGTTCTATTTTGTGAGTTGATATGGGACAAAGAGATTGAAGCTTTTTCTCTCAGTATATTTTTGAAGTTTATAGAAAAGTTACTTACTGAAAAGTGTGAAATTTCTATGGAAACACGTAAAACACTTTACAAAGCACATACTGTTCGCGAGACTTCAACGTTTTGGTGAAAGCGCTTTCAGCTTCAGAGTTTGTAATAAAATTATGTTTGCAAAACGATGCACAGGTAATTAAACTGACTCCCTCAATATGGGTATCATATGACCAAGAAAATAAGCCGTATTAGTTTACGTAAAACTGTATTATATCGCCTTTATATGGCAGTATCTTGCTTGTACGATATATACGGGCTTGAGTGTGAGAAATACGTATTTTACAGATATACAATAACATACATTTCGTTTTACAAGATGAAGTCAAATAATATTTGTATCGTCTTCGTTTGTGTGAAAAATGTTAAATTTTGTAGTTCGGTATTTTTTTTCAATATTTTTAATTACTTTTATTTTGAGAAAGAGATGGTGATGTGTATTTGCGTATTATTGTGATGTTTCATACATCAAAATAATTTAGAAGCAAATTTAATATATAATAGTTAATTATCTTGTTTAGCAAATCAAAGGCACTTTTGTAATTGAATGTATTTATTTATTATGTATTCATTATATAATTTCTTTGTTTCAGGTAAGTACATGTTCTTCTATGTGCATTTTCAAATTAATCAATAAGTGAGTGTACTACAAATAGTAAGTGATTAAAATTGTTTTTCTTCGTCTTCTTTTTATCTCTTTTTTCTTTTATTTTCACTTGCTTTCTTTTATATACTTTTATGCAGTAGCAACAATTGCTTAGAGGGAACCCTCGCTGGACCAATCAGTTGACTAAACGAAAAATAATCTTCAATATTACTTCATCAAGATTTATTTTTTTCTCTTTTGTTAGGGAAAAAGGTCTAGAATAAGTATTGGTTTTTAAACCGTTTCAAAAGTATGTACTATGAATTCTTATTTTTTTCTGTACCGTTTAATTTCCACTTTAAATTACTAAACGATTATCGATTCTTGCCTAAAATGATTAAAATTATATTTCACCACTCTCTGGTTCTCAAAGTTATGCCGCTCGGTTAAGGTCCGGAATTCAATTTCTGAGTGCCCGGAATGTCGCCAAGGCGATACTGGGATATACGGCCTCGGTGCTGGGGCGGGGACCGATGGAGGTCCTTTGTGTTTGCCCTGAACCGATACACTATCGGGAAGCTGAAATATCTTCAGTGGCCACCTGAAATACAGTACCCGAAACGGGTATTACACGCCATTAGAGACGAATACCGTTTTTCAGGACATTATATTTACATTAGATTTTTTATTAAATTCAAATTCGGTTTGTGGTAAAGGTTCCAAAATTAGAAGCAGCTTTAGTAATAATTATACTCAATAATAACCAAGTCAAATGAAAATGCTACAAAATTAAACAACATGTAAAAGTTATCATTATTTAGCAAGTTTTTTTTCGAAAGACATAAAAATGTAATCTTAGAAAGAAAAATAAAATTGATACAACAAAATTAAATGACGTAAATTAAATAACTTTCAGTATCTTGGTGTTCTGAAAAGCTGTCAGAAATTATACATAGAATGTATTCAAATATTCTTCGCGATGTTGAGTTCATCTGAGACGAAATGCTATTCTTCTTCGTAGTATCAATCCGGTGGATTGGTTTGCTTTAACAAAATCTAACATCTCGATCGAATGGCTATTATCTATTGATATATAACAGAATTTTATAGCTAGAATGTGATTTATTTCTGTAGTATGAAAGTGGACTTGAAACTGCTTATATTATCTATCATAAAGTCTGAAAATCAAAAATAAGCTTATCAACTGACAATTATTACTGTTATTTTTTTTTTTAATTTGTATTAATATTAATGAAAATAATGTATTTTCATAATAGTTTATATTAAATTTATTTAATCTCACTTAACGTGTTACATTACTTTAAGATAACCGTTTTTTGGTGACACTCTTGACAATATTTATCTCTTTGAAGAGATGAAGCGCTGCCATATAAAATAAATGTGAAATGGAACATTTAATTTGAAAAATGCATTTGATTATATACGAGTATGTATTTAGAACACTAGATATGCTTTATAAAATATTTAAGCTTCGAAAAACGCAGTAGGTGTTAATTGCGTTTATTTATACACGTCTTTCTTTCAGGTTGGAATATTTTCAGCTTCGAGGAAAACTTTTCACAATTACCCGGCGAACGTTAATTTTTCCGCTCGGCCTGTCCGCAAGGCTATAGGCACTTTGGGAAGGCTCTCCGAAACAATATCGGAAGAAGGAGGGAAGGTCTCTTCGACCGGGTTGGGTCCCATACATAAAATATCCCAACCCTTTGTGCGGTAAATAAAATATGATACACGCCATCGGGGGTGGAGTGGGTAGGGGTGGGGAGAGCATTAATCACTGCCCTCTCAATGGACGGACCGCACCCTCTTTGGCAACTTCCTCCAGCCCTCTTTGCAAAGGATGCGGCTTATACAAACTACTTTTGAATTAAACAATAATAATTTGTGTTTTAAAGCTTGTGTACAAATTGAAGAGATGTCGTTATGAATTTTATTTATACTATTTACTTACTCATCAAATAAATATTTACATACAGTGAACCTTCCTATAATACAGTTTTTTATATCTTACGCAGATTTTACCTATTGATTTTACAACGAATTTTTACATAATGATCCCTTGAATGAGAAATTATTATTTTGGGTTGAACCGCCTCTTATGACTAAATGGTCCAGGCTTTGGGACATTGGGCTAATAATTTGATCTAACATTAAGGTTATCAACTGACAATACTTGGTGAAACTGCATAACTATAATTTTAGAATTAATTTTAATTAAAAAAATAATAAATTAAAAATATTTAGTTTTGATTCACAATTTATTTTAACGATTACATGTTTAGGCCTTCCTGAAGACCATCTTTAATAATGAAAAAATAAAAACGGGCATTGGCTTATATAGGTTATGATTAAAAACATCCTTATATTATTGAAGTAGGTTGATAGAAATATTTTGACGAAGGACTAGAAACTTTTTTACGAGTACATGAAGGATTTGAATTGTGTTCTATATGAATACTTTTTTTTTTTTTAATTTTTATTTCAAGTATTAAACTGATCTAATTGAGTTTCACATTGTATCCTTGGATGAACAAATAACTTTCTATTACACTTAAACCAATTGAAAATATGATTATACGTGTCATTTTTTAGAGACTTAGGTTATTCATTTCTAGTTTGAAAAATATATCACATTGCTTGTGTGTAGTTTTTATAAAGTATTAAATTGTATTATAGAATTATAAAGTATAAAAATGGGGCAGATTTTTTTTTAAAACCTTTTTAGATATAAGTATCTAGGCTTTGATCAATTCAACGAAAAAAATAGTAACAATAATACACTTAGTCTAGCATGTTTCGTAAGTCTGACTCTTTTTGTGAGAGGACGAGATTTCAAGTATTAAACAAATCGTTGTTTTGTTTAATACTTGAAACCTTTTACTGGGCAATAACGTATCTTTAAGTTCCCGTATAAACACACCGGAGTGACTCGCGGATAAAGGTTGTACGGAGGTCCGCTCTTATTCAAACGGACAGGAGGACCCCATTTGCCTTTTCACCTGAAATTATCAGCCTTTTTAGAAGTGGACTCTACATACTGTGCAGATCTGTTCATTAAATTCGCACATCTCTGTCTTTATTTAAAGGGTTTTTTTTGGTGCAATTTCAGCGATTCGGAGAGAAGTAATTTTTCCCTAGGGATTCGCGGCCGGCGGCGGAAACGAAAACGAATAATCGCCACTAAGCCCTACGTTTTCATTTAGATTTTCACAAAGGTGAATGTATGATTTACAGATATAAATATATGTAAACCATCGGGTCAATCACCTCTACATATAGACATATGCTAATTAAAGGTATTGATATCAGCTTGATATAGCCCCTGTAGACTGGTGCCAAAAAGCTTCGATATACTATTCGTCTCCCATTTTTGTTCGCAAACATAATAATGTTCTTAATGATAAAAAAAAATTTCATTGAGCGCCATAGTTTGATAAATTTAGTATATTTTTATTTGATGCTTCCATCCATCTCTCTGTATAAGCTAAGAAATATTTTCTAAGGTAATTTAAGTAAAAAAGTAGCATTTTCTTCAAGCTTTTGAGCTTGTGCCGTTCTGGAAGGCTTTCGGAAACTATACATAAATGTACTCGGTGGTGCTTCTGGATTCAGAGCTTATATGGGTTGAGGCGAGGACTTTATAGCACCAGTTCGTAACAACCAGATGTTAGGGGAGCGGACATGAAAATGATGATGATAAATTACGGCTCCTACCGATTTCGAAAATCTTTGTATGAGCATTTCGAGTAACGTTGCTCGTGAAAATAATCACATCCTTTATTTAACCTTCTCGCATCGGTACCCGATATCATCATCATCAGCCTGTGTCCGTCCACTGTTGAACGTAGGCCTCCTGCATGAGTCTCCATCCTCTTCGATCCTCCGCCTTCCGCATCCAGGTCACTCCCGCTATTCTTCTTATATCGTCAGTCCATCTTGTAGGGGGTCGGCCAATGCTTCGTTTGCCAGTTCTTGGGCGCCATTCCAATACTTTTCTTCCCCATCGACCGTCGTCTCTTCGACAGATATGACCTGCCCATTGCCACTTGAGTGTGCCTATTCGTTGGGTAGCATCCACTACTTGAGTTCTTCTGCGTATTTCCTCGTTTCGGATTCTATCTTTTAGCGACACTCCGAGCATGGATCTCTCCATAGCACGCTGGGTGACTTTTATTTTATGGGTAAGACTTGCTGTCAGATTCCACGTCTCTGCGCCATAAGTTAATACAGGGAGGACGCATTTGTTAAACGCCTTAGTTTTAAGGCATTGCGGAATTTTCGCTTTAAAAATGTACTTTAGTTTTCCAAATGCTGCCCATCCCAGTTGTATGCGCCTGTCGATTTCATTTGAGAAGTTATTTCGCCCTAGTTGTATTACTTGCCCCAGTATGTTTATACCACTTAATATATATATATTAAGTGGTACCCGATATATGCCGTGTAATTTGTATGTGTATTCCACCGAGCCGTAATGAAAGGGTTAAATATTTTTGATCAATTTTTTTCATAAATTATGTTGACACGAATATCCTATTCGCAGTTCTATCAGCTGCCATTATATTTGCTTTGTATCCAATCATCGCTGCACCAAAAACTTTGCCTAGTACCTACCGAAGTGAAGCAGTACTATCCAAAACATATTTTTATCGTGACAAGTGAGTATGATCTAAATAGGCTTTTAATATGATTGACATAATGATTCAAAATTATCGCTTATGCTAAGGAAAATTTTTGTATAGTAAAATATTTCATTATCTAAAATATTTATTTAAAATTCAATTATAATGTAAGCCATATGACCACTACAATCATAATATATAACTAATGCTTGATCATTAAGTCTCAGTACTTGTTTTGTGTTGATGTTGTTTCCGTAGTAGAAGGATTGGCCGGCATTGTAAATAACCGTTTCCAGGGGGCACCACGCGGAGGTTCCTTCTTTGCTCCCCTTATAGACCCGCTTCTCATCCCACAACAAGCTGGTTTCCGCCCTGGAAAATCATGCACTGGACAGATTCTGAACCTCACACAACACATCGAAGATGGGTTTGAGAATAGTCAAATAACGGGAGCAGCCTTTGTAGACCTAACCGCTGCCTATGACACAGTCCACCACAAAACCCTGCTGCTTAAACTACAGAATATTACCCATGATGCAACTATTACTAATGTAATAGCATCTATGCGACAGAACCGTAGATTTTATGTTGATCATGAAGGTAAGCGTAGCAGATGGCGCACAAACAAAAATGGACTGCCTCAAGGAAGTGTGTTAGCGCCCTTACTCTTCAATGTCTACACAAACGACCAGCCAATACTGAAGAATACCAGGTCCTTCATCTACGCATATGACTTGGCTCTCACAGCACAAGGGGTCTCTTTCGAGGAAGTAGAAACCCAGCTTACTAAAGCACTCACAACCCTCTCTTCGTACTACCACCAAAACTGACTACAGCCAAACCCAAGCAAGACCCAAGTCTGCGCCTTTCATCTCAATAACAGACTTGCCAAGAGAAAGCTACATATTACCTGGAACGACTTGGTGTTAGAACACTGCGACACACCTAAAACTTAGGGGTCAAGCTGGATAGGACCCTCACTTATCAGAAACACTGTTAGTCTGTTAAGCAAAAGGTGTCCACCAGAAACAACCTACTCCGAAAAATGGCAGGTACGAAGTGGGGAGCCCAACCAAACCTGATCCGCACAAGTGCTCTAACTCTGTTTCTCTGCTGGCGAGTATGCTGCCCCAGTATGGGCGAGGTCTGCCCATACCAAGAAAGTGGATATTGCTCTGAATGAAACGTGCCGGGTGGTTACGGGGTGCCTAAAACCTACCCCAATATCAAAGCTATATCAACTCTCGGGCATTGCCCCACCAAACATACGGCGAGAAGATACTGACAAGAAGGAGCTCACCAAAGCAACCCACGACGCACTCCAACCTATGTTTGGGTACCAAAAGATAACCACACGGCTCAAATCAAGAAGAAGTTTCCTACAGTCGACAACGGAATTGGTGATACCTGAGGCCACCCTGCGGCTGAACATGTGGAGAAGCGCAACTGAGGGGAATACTTGGATTGCCCCGAAAGAGGACCTAGCCCCTGAACATGACCAAGGGTGGAATATATGGAGGCCCCTTAACAGACTTTGGACCGGAGTATGCTAGACGAGGACACAAATGAGGGCCTGGAAGTTTTACAGTGGACCGACTGAATGTGACTGCGGCGTGGAGCAGACCCTGTCACACCTTCTGGAATGTGCGCTGTGCCCGAATAGCTGCACCCAAGAAGACCCGATGATGGCCAGAAGTAACGCCATCGACGTCGCCCACTTCTGGGCAGACAGGATCTGACCCTGTTGTTTCCGACACGATTATATCTAGTACTTGTTTTGATCCTCCTTAAATATTGCTTTCAAAATTTAAATACACAAGAGAGGGCTTAACTTTGGCGTTTATAAATCGAAAATTATTTCGAAATGTTTTAGTCGTGGAGCATTAAAATTTGGGCAGATTTTCAATAGAAGCATTCTTGGAACAAGTATTCTAATCCATTATACAGCCGAATAGTAAATACACGATAATACAAAATTAATGTATGATTATCTAAAGTCATTTTTAAGAATGAAAGAAAATTATTACAATAGTTTTTACTGTTGATTGTGCTAAGAACTTATGGTTGTCATGACTTGCTGCCAAAATGTTCTGTCAGCCATCATAACCCTCGCTTCATCACACGTCAGCTTTTCCTCATAGAGCTCCACTGAGTACATGCCATGTATAATTCCCGACGGCCTTCCAAGATGACGCATGTTTGGGGTCTTATGTAGTTTATGTGCTCTTGCGGTATCGGAAGTACATGTTCCAGCCAGATTCACTTTCGTCTCTTGCCCGACTACAGTGTGGATGACTGCCTTGTCCGCTCACTCACCTCTTCATTCCTCATAAAGTCAAACCAGTGAACCCCCTATTATTAGTATTCTACGAAAGCATCTACTGTCAAATCCCACTATACGGCTGCATTGGCTCTTCGTGAGATGCCAAGATTCATAACCGTAATTAAAAATATTAAAAGTGTATACAGGCGTTGTAAAATCGGCACTTTGTTTCTATCATTTGACTATTTTTGTAGTTAATTAAGTGATAATTATTTTTATAGTCTTATGTAATAAACCTTTATTGGTTATAAAATCATTATAACAATATTACTTATATAAGCTCAGAAGTAAGTAATTATAAGGTAAGAAAGCAGACTGTCATTGCATTATTACAAATTTAAAAAAAAAACTGAATATTAGATAAATAAGTAAAAAATATAATTCAGTATAAACGACTATACCTATCTGGGACAAGTAATACAACTAGGGCGAAATAACTTCTCAAAAGAAATCGACAGGCGCATACAACTAGGATGGGCAGCATTTGGAAAACTAAAGTACATTTTTAATGCGAAAATTCCGCAATGCCCTCAAACTAAGGCGCTTAACCAATGCATCCTCCCTGTATTAACTTATGGCGCAGAGACGTGGAATCTGACAGCAAGTCTTACCCATAAAATAAAAGTCACCCAGCGTGCTATGGAGAGATCCATGCTCGGAGTGTCGCTAAAAGATAGAATCCGAAACGAGGAAATACGCAGAAGAACTCAAGTAGTGGATGCTACCCAACGAATAGGCACACTCAAGTGGCAATGGGCAGGACATATCTGTCGAAGAGACGACGATCGATGGGGAAGAAAAGTATTGGAATGGCGCCCAAGAACTGGCAAACGAAGCATTGGCCGACCCCCTACAAGATGGACTGACGATATAAGAAGAATAGCAGGAGTGACCTGGATGCGGAAGGCGGAGGATCGAAGAGGATGGAGACTCATGCGGGAGGCCTACGTTCAACAGTGGACGGACACAGGCTGATGATGATGATGATAATTCAGTTTATGTAGTGTACAGTGGAGAGATGAATACGAGTCATAAAGCGAAATAATTTTGATCGGCTGTGCTTTTTGTATGTATACACACAACATCAGTTATTTTATAATTCTTGCATGGTAAGTATAGTATCAATTATCGTGCTATTATTTCATACAATTATAAAATTGCAGACAACTAGTACCAGCGGCTCTGTATATTATATAGTTGTGAAGGCAAACCATCTACGTACATTGCCGATATGATTATATCGAGCGGTGCCTTGGCCCAATTTGTTTGCTCTTTGCTTCACTCTATTTGCATAACTCCAATATACCTCAAACATCTCACCACTACGGCGCAGGCATTGTTATATTCTAAATACGGTATTCTGAGCAGCCGCCCTAACGCCTACCATGTCGCCTACCACCAAACTACGCTCGGAGCTGACATCCAGGACCGAAATTCGATCCTCATTTTATTTTTATGGAAATCATCATCAGCCTGTGTCTGTCTACTATTGAACGTAGGCCTCCTGTATAAATCTCCATCCTTCGCGACCCTCAGCTCTCCGCATCCAGGTTACTCCCGCTATTCTTCCGATATCTGTTAAGCATATAATTCTAACCAAATCTATTTCGTTTTTGTAGCATATGGTCATTACGAACTTACGCAACACAGTTATGCTAATTGCAACTGTCTTTTCCTTATTCAAAGATACCACTGCATCCGGAGGTAAACCTAGCTTTATAAATGTTTCTCAAAAGCCTTCAGAGTAGGAATCTGAAGACTTGAAGTGACTGTAATTGTAGGTGGTATCTGAGGCATGCTCGGTTGTTTGCTAGTCAGGTGTTTACTCGTCCATGTTTGAGTCACATTAAATGTTACAAATGTTGACGTGTCAAATGTAACAAAAACCTCGATTATGATGTGCTATTTTCGCTAGACTAATTTAACCATAAAAGAAGAGTTTCGATATATGAATACTACATAACTTGAAAATTTTACATTGTACGAGGATATAATAGTCAGTTTTATGTACATATTTGTGTTTATACTATTAGGTTCGAATCAATCGTCCATCTTTTTATTTTCTTTTATAAGTTTAAAAAACAAAGTCCAAAGTGATTTCATTTCCAGTTAATATGAATAAATAACAATTGAGTTTAGCCATTAATTATTATTTATTTTACTTCAATTAATAAATTTGAAGAAAAATTTATGAAATTTTACTTATGAATTGTGATCGAAAAAACAAACGAAAATATCATGCTTATTTTTTTAAAGTAAGATATGCATTAAAATGGGCATACGTCGTATTTACTGTAATCGGCCCTGTCTTAAAGTTTTCGTCTCCAGCTGAGCGAGGCTCTTGTGCCGACACCTCATTCGGCAGTTAACTTCAAGAATGACTGAAACTTATGTTTTATTCTAATTTTTCAGTGAACTTTTGCCCTCTTGTGAATGCCGCCGACGAGTCTTATTGTTGTTCGGCGCTGAAATTTGTATGGAAACCGGATTTCATACGCCCGGCATGTTAATTCATCGCGAACTCTCAGGAAATAGAATAAAATGAGAGGTCATTGCAGTCATCAAAGTTTAGAATTTATAATATCGCGCAGAACTTAAAATTATCATATTAATTTAAAAAACAAATATTTTTAATAAATTGATATAAACATAAAATTCTACAGCAAATATCATCTTTGACATTTTTTTCATTAATATCGGAGGAAAAAAACCGCAAACGCATGGGATTCGACGCCTTCAAACAAAATGTTCTTTGTGTACTCGGCGCAAGCTTGCGGCCACTTGTTTTACGTACTGTAATCGAGAAAATAACGCGTATATACTTATTGATACGCTTTACTCATATGACATTAGTGCTGATATCAACTTGATATAGCTTTTTAGGCTGATGTCGTAAAGCCTCAAAAAACGATCTTGTGTCTCTTATTTTTGTTCGCTCGCCTGACATGCACATCTAATAATGATAGTTTTAATTATATAATATTACGCGGCGTTTGCATACGCCATTTTATTTGTTATGACAGTTGCTCCATTTCACGTTGGTGCAACTGTCATCTTTAATTTGTTTATTTTGCTGCGATTGTCTTGGCGGCGCTGGATGTCACAGTGTTCCGGGCAGTCGTCAGTCAAGCCCCGTTCGATCAAGACGGAATTAACGTCATGTTACGGTCGAACGGGAAAGTCAAGTCTTTATCGAAAATAAATGCGAATCGTGCTTCAAAAATAAGTTATTTGTGTTGTTAATCTGCTCCTGCATTCTTCCTCCATTCGGCCACGTGATAAACCCAAAGACGGGGGATGTCAGTGCTTATTTACTAGAACAATTATTTCTTAGTTTTTACATATTTAATTCCGTTTGCCCAATATCCATACTCAATTATGCAATAACCTGTAATGTATAACATACATTACAGCGTGACTAATTTAACTTCTCGTTTGACCAAATTGATAGAAATCAGCTTAATGAGGGGCCAGTGGACACAAGAGAATGTTCCCGAACAGATGCTAAACTTGGCGTACTTTGAGGTCTATAACACGACACATAGTACAATGTTCAGCTTTCAGGACACTGTTATCCCTACCCGAAGAGCCTCTCCCTTTTCCCCACCAGTGTTCAAAAGGGTGCCGTTGCTATCCGGAAGTGCAAAAGAAACAAAATAATAATAAAAACAGTTAAATACGTAGCACTCCTTCGTATTTATAAAATAATCAAATATTTAACAACAATGTGAAAGTAATACTTTTCTTCTTGTTTCAATTCCTTGTTAGTAAAAACAATTAAGCACTATAATGGATAACATTAAGGTTATCAACTGACAATACTTGGTGAAACTGCATAATTATAATATAAGAATTAATTTTAATTAAAAAATTAATAAATAAAAAATATTTAGTTTTTATTTCTTGATCTTCAATAATCTTCTTAATCTGAAATATATAATTTAATAATCATAAATAACCGCAATAATCAATAATGGTCTCCAGGAAGGCCGAAACATGTAATCATTAAAATAAATTGTGAATCAAAACTAAATATTTTTAATTTATAATATTTTTAATTAAAATTAATTCTAAAATTATAACACTAAAATGGACACGGTTTTTCTGAACGTTTATCAATTGATCCCAAATGTCGATTCAGGACGACTAGTTTGTCGAGCTTCTTCTTCCACACTACTTGCACTTTTTCGCAATGCTCTCCTAGCATCTATGTTTCTTTTCAGAGACCTAAACCTCTTCAAAAAATCTAATACATACAAGCAATCTTTTTAATGCAATAATTATCTACATTTGTCAACGTATATATAATAATAATTTTTAATAATATTAAAACTATAGATATTCGTAGTTTTTTTTTAAATAAAATAGTTATGATATTTGGTATATGCTTAATTCAATATAGAATACACTTAATCCAGTGGAACAAATTGAGTCCGTTTTTTTTTTCATTAATATAACGTTAGAATAAAAGTCGAATGGGTTCACGGTATTCTAGATTGCAGTCTTTTTAAAATCACTCGATGGTAATGGTGAAATTTTACCCGTGGATTCTATGATGCTTGATGTTTTCGAGTATGGCGCTGCTTGTGGATTGTTAATCCGCCAACGTTATTCAGCCCGGAGTTTAAAGATGTTCAAGGGAGAACATTCGTTTACCATCACTATTAATTAGTAGAATGCTGTTCTGCGAGCTAAATCATTCTTTTTTAATTTAATTAGTAGTCTAACCCAGAATTTTACAAAAAGTCATGCGTTTAACCTCTTAGCCACCTCTTCATCCTTCCTGCCGACCTCGACCGTTACTACCCGGATGTACACACGGGATTATACAGACAGTTAATAATGCTCAAGCGGAAATGAGAATTTTTATTAAACGGCCATTTGATAAAATACGAGTCGTGGAAGGGAACGCGAACGTCGAAAATAAACACGAACGAATGAAATTTTGAAATTCAATTCGCCCGTATAAAACAATTTACAACTTTTGGCGGTTTTTGCATCGCGGAGAATCGTGAATGTTATATTTGCGTACATCTTTATAGGTAACGAATTTAATTATCTGTATTTTAAAGGCCATACGATATTGCAATGATCATTTTTTTGAACTTTTATATGAATCAATCTAAACTGTGGTTGATGGATGAATTTATTACAAGAGATTGCATCGTATGGAAAATGAGTTTCCTGGTATCGATGTGTTAAGTTATTTTTTCAATTAAAAATATATACGTAGAACTTATAAAATATTATTATTTATTTATTTTTATAATAGGTATGCTCACTTCTTAATTATCATTCTTTTAATTTCCTTACTTATTTTTTGTTTGGGAAATAAACACACCTTGTGAATAATATAATTATTTTAATATTAATTAGTGTTGCTATTTGGTCGTTAAATAAAATTAATTTTATTTATGAATAAATTTATTTATCTTCTTCTTTTTCCTGGCCACATTCCATTAACTTGGGGTCGGCTCTCCTAATAACATTTTTCCATGATGCTCGGTTGAAGATAAGCTCGCTGTCGACTCCAAGACCTTCCATGTCCTTCTTGACTGTCTTGAGCCATGTTGCATGAGGGCGAACCGGTCCCAGCCTTCCCGCCTCCAGCTACAGGGCTGCGTTCACAATGTGTGTGCTATCCCGCTTACACACATGTTATTTTATTAAATATATATTTTTTCGAATTAATAAAAAACTGAGTTATTCGGATGGTAGCTTTAAACACATGTCGCATCCATAAATGTTTATTAAAACGTATTTTAAATGTGAAAATAAATAATTGATTTAAATCATATAGTATGAATGATGGCAAATAATATGACATATTACGACCGCAGACCTTACCAAAAAAATATTGATTGCAAACAATAAATAGTATTTTCGAATTTTTTAATGTAAACGCATGCAGGAGAGCACAACCGGTCAAGACCAGTGCACTCTATGACGCTCAGCCAGGGAGGCTGGACGCTGCATGCGGGAAACGTGTGTTGTGTTCGTGTTTGTGTGTGGGTTGGGGAGATTGCAAGTGTATATTTATCTGTTTCTTGAAGAGATCCAGATTGTTGGAGGGAGGAAACACAGACGCTGGAAGAGCATTCCATAACTTACCGGTGGCATTTAGGAAGGAACTTTGGAAGCTGCCAGTTCTTGGTCGACATATATTAACCGTGTATGGATGTTCGGCAAGTTTAAGACGAGTTTGTCGGCTGTGAGTGGGTGCAGGAGGAATAAGTTCTTTAAGTTCCGAAGAGCAGCGACCGTGGTAATAACGGTAGAAAAGACTAAGAGAACCAACCTTACGTCTGTGTTCCATTGATTGTAGATTAGACGTAAGGGTGAGATTGTTTATCAAACGAATTGCTCTTCTTTGAACTGAGTCAATTAAGTTTAGAAGGTATTTTGGGGCTCCAATCAAAAGGTGACTGCCGTATTCAAGGATAGGTCGGATTTGTCCTTTATATAGGAGAAGAAGTTGTTTATCGTTGAAATACCGACGTGATCTATATAATACACCTAGTTTTTTGGAAGCGAGACCGGCTTTACACTTAATTGACTCGTAATATTTGACATTATTCGATATTGATAATCCAAGCATGTTGATGGAGCTTGCTTTCGGAAGAGAACAACCGTTGAAAGATACAGGATCCATAGCAGTCTTCTTGAAATATGACAATCCACATCATTGTAACATTTGATACAAAATAACCGCAAACAAACATCACAATCAGCTTATATTAATGCAGTAGTAACCAGACTACGGCCCGCGTTCCGAATAGGAATTTTCATCCTTAGTCTTTCATATGAAAAAATCATTTGAAGTTACTGCCATATTCAATGTCCATCGCGAATTTTCAGTAAATTTCGAGCAAAAGTATTTCAAACGGTGCTTGCATATCACCAATTTGACTTGCCTATTGTCAATCATTGCGTATGCCCAAAACACACCCGAGATTTGACATTCGTCGTTCAAACACCGAGTATATCATGGAGATTGTTGCACAAGGCCGAGGGTCAAATGCATTTAGCAGACACACCTCTATAGGACAGGCCCAACTTTCCAAACTAAAGACACACGATGGGAAGATAACAACAAATCTTAATGATATACTGAAGGAAATAGAACACTTCTACGGGTTATTGTATTCATCTACGATGCCAGGTCCTAATGACACATCTGCGGACGACAAGAGGGCTACTCTCACAAAGCACTGGTCTGAAAACATCCCAGATATAAGTATATTCGAAATTAAATCGTCCCTAAAACAACTTAAGAACAACAAAGCCCCTGGAGAAGACGGAATTACATCTGAGCTTCTGAAAGTAGGAGGAACCCCTCTGTTGAAAGAGCTTAAAAAACTTTTCAACAAGGTAATAGAACATGGAGTAACCCCGGCGACATGGAGTACGAGTATTGTGATATTGTTCCACAAAAAAGGGGATAAATCACTGCTCAAAAACTACCGACCCATTTCCCTTCTTTCCCATGTGTATAAAGTATTCTCCAGAATTTTAACAAACAGGCTTACGGGTCGATTTGATGAATTCCAACCTCGAGAGCAAGCTGGGTTTAGGACAGGCTTTAGTACAATTGATCATATCCACACGCTAAGACAAATCATTCAGAAAACCAAAGAATATAATCAGCCCCTCTGCCTCGCCTTTGTAGACTATGAAAAGGCATTTGACTCAATCGAGACTTGGGCAGTGCTAGATTCACTACAACGCTGCAAAATAAACTATCGGTATATAGAGATAATAAAATCTCTATACAAATCTGCAACAATGATGGTCCAGCTCCATGATAGCACTAACAATATTTCTATAAACAAAGGTGTTAGACAAGAAGATGTTATATCTCCAAAACTCTTCGCAAACGCCCTAGAAGATATTTTTAAACTGCTATCCTGGACAAAATGTGGAATAAATATTAACGGAGAGTACATTTCTCACCTCCGATTTGCAGATGACATAGTGCTAATAGCCGAATCACCTGACAAGCTCCAAGACATGCTCTACGACCTCAATGAAGCGTCGAACAAAATTGGTCTGAAAATGAACATGGATAAAACAAAAGCCATGATTAATAGTCATATTTCACAGACCTTCGATCCTATTTCCATTGGAGGAACAGAAATAGAGGTTGTACACGACTATACCTATCTGGGACAAGTAATACAACTAGGGCGAAATAACTTCTCAAAAGAAATCGACAGGCGCATACAACTAGGATGGGCAGCATTTGGAAAACTAAAGTACATTTTTAAAGTGAAAATTCCGCAATGCCTTAAAACTAAGGCGTTTAACCAATGCATCCTCCCTGTATTAACTTATGGCGCAGAGACGTGGAATCTGACAGCAAGTCTTACCCATAAAATAAAAGTCACCCAGCGTGCTATGGAGAGATCCATGCTCGGAGTGTCGCTAAAAGATAGAATCCGAAACGAGGAAATACGCAGAAGAACTCAAGTAGTGGATGCTACCCAACGAATAGGCACACTCAAGTGGCAATGGGCAGGACATATCTGTCAAAGAGACGACGGTCGATGGGGAAGAAAAGTATTGGAATGGCGCCCAAGAACTGGCAAACCAAGCATTGGCCGACCTCCTACAAGATGGACTGACGATATAAGAAGAATAGCGGGAGTGACCTGGATGCGGAAGGCGAAGGATCGAAGAGGATGGAGACTCATGCGGGAGGCCTACGTTCAATAGCGGACGGACACAGGCTGATGATGATGATGATGATGATGATTGTCAATCATTTTAGTACTCCCACTGATATATATTTGTAATCGTGTCGGAAACAACAGGGTCAGATCCTGTCTGCCCAGAAGTGGGTGACGTCGATGGCGTTACTCCCGGCCATCATCAGGTCTTCCTGGGTACAGCTACTCGGACATAGCGCACACTCGAGAAGGTGTGACAAGGTCTCCTCCACGCCGCAGTCACATCCAGTCGTTCCACTGTTAAACTGCCAGGCTTTCATTTGTGTCCTCGTCTTGCATACTCCGGGTCCGAATTCTGTTACGGGACCTCCATATATTCCACCCCTGATCGTGTCCTTTGTCTGGGTAATCCAAGTATTCCCCTCAGTTGCCCTTCTCCACATGTTCAGCCGCAGGGTGGCCTCAGGTATCACCAGTTCCGTTGTCGACTGTAGGAAACTTCTTCTTGATTTGAGCCGTGTGGTTATTTTTTGATAACAAAGCTATATCCCACTGAGATGAATTTTATATAGAAACTAAGCCCTACGTTCTGACTACATTATACCTGATCACTTTTTATAACAGGGAGAGAATTGTACATAATATCTTCATTTCAAATACTTGCAGAACATGTTCATATTACTTCGATTAACTTTATTTCTTGCATTCGTATTAAACTGTATATATTATGGAAATATGCGCTTAAATAATTTATATACAGGTATAGTCGAAAATCATAAAATGTTGAAGTAACGATATTGATAAGCACTAATCATTAGATTGACACTGCGAATGTTTGAAATGAATTATTTCAGGTGAGGAGAATAGCATTTTTGAACTTAATAAAAAATGTGTGAAGAATAGATACATTTTTAAATCCACCAGCTGAACATAGTAATTATTTTGATCTGCTAAAAAAATAAAAAACATTCTCGATTTCGAATATTTAAATAACCTCTATTTTAACTTCTAGGTAGGTATTCAAACGCATCAATAAATTATTTATCACTAATGCCATCCACCTCAATAACTTATATCAAATAAACAAATTTCCAGCGGTTCTCAAACAAATTAATATTGCACCGGATCCGATTTGTTTTAAAGGAGCATAATCACCGGATCGTAAATCTGAAATAATTATTGGTCGGCACATGTCTGAGATGCCTTTAGGGAGGTTTCGCACACAAAACGGAGCCTATTAATTCTAACCAAACAATACCTTTTATGAAGCTAAGGGCCTTAGTACAATAAACGTTACTTAAGAACGTGTTTCTATAATATTACACACTATTTATAATGAATTTGAAGCTAGCTTGGGAAACTTTAAACCAGCATTTTGTAGTTTATATCAATAGTCACGTTTCAAAAAATTTCAAAAAAGGAAATTTGATTCCATCGATCTCAGTAAACATTTATTTATTGTTATAAGCATTGACGATAACCGATTATTTTTCATTTTATAATTAAATAATTTCGAAGAGTCATCACCATCAGCCTGTATCAGTCCACTGTTGAAAGTTAGCCTCCCGCATAAGTCTCCATCCTCTCCATATTCTTCTTATGTCGTCAGTCTATCTTGCAAGGGGTCAGCCAATGCTTCGTTTGCCAGTTCTTGGGCACCAATCCAATACTTTTCTTCCCCCTCGACCGTCGTCTTTTCGACAGCTATGTCCTGCCCATTGACACTTGAGTTTGCCTATTCGTTGGGTAGTTTCCACTACTTGAGTTCTTCTGCGGATATCCTCGTTCCAGATTCTACCTTTTAGCGACATTCCAAGAGTACAGTCAAGCACTTTCGAATAGTACTTGTTAAATAACTAACACCTTTACGTCTAAAGTTCAATCTAAGAAGTGTCGCTTTTATCATACTCAATGCTTTTCCGATTTTATCAATTGTACAATACTGTCTGCGGTTATTGATGTTTAATTATTTAAACAATAAAAAAAACACTCCATCAAATGTGTGTTTAATTTAATGTCCGATCAATTTTCTGTCCATTATTTTTAATGTTTTTCTAAATCTTTTTTTTTCTTGGGTAATCGAAACGCCGCGTTTTATGCAATCCTTTTTACGGAAATCAAAAATCACTGAAAATTCGCCATATAAGAAAAATGTTTTTTTTTTCAAATACATATTTCATATTTAAGTTATTTCACATATTTCCTTTTATCTCCAAAGGCGTGTCACCCACAAGAGACGCCAGTCAGATTTTTCTATTAAAAACTTTTACAAATCCTCCCTTTAAGCTTCCTTTTGACAAAACACCCCTTTATTCCCTTGGTTTTCTCCATTCGCAGTGGATTTAATCCTATTCCTGGATCGCTTCATATTCGATTCCAGTTATGGAAATATTCTTGGCATGATATCTCTCATACTTGAGTTGTTCAATTATTTTCCTTGGGTAATGTTTGCGCAAATCATATTTGTAGACACTTATACGCCACTCATAATCCGTTTTGATTATGATTTACTGAATTTAATCATTTATATGTTATTTCTCTATGCCATGTACATTATCATAACATTGTCAAAATATCTTGATATCTTCACAAGTACAAATCATGAAGTTGATAATAATCTATGATATTTCTATATGTCGTACTATTTCCGTATATTCAACAAATCTTGAATTTCTTTTAGCTGCAAGTAACCAACATTTGTTAGAAAAATGTTTAAAACTGTCTTATGTTAGTTAATAATGAATTTAAGCGATTGTTCTGAGTTCATTTTGCATTCGTCCTTTTTAAATTTTGAATTTTTCACATACACTTTTTTGCTATAGTTTATATAAATTGGCGCTTCTAAGTTCTGTTAACTGCCATCATCCTTATCGTCTCAGAACTTTTTTTCCGCCCTGAGACTTTTCTGAATATATTAATGTATACGAGTCGTTAATTAGACGATAGCTAGGAGAAATTTATAATAAGTATAGTATTATTTTAGTTTGAGGCGCTCTGTAAGACCAAATAGTCTTAAAAACTTAAAGTGGCATGCTTATCATTAAATTCTATATATAGAAATAATATATGACCAAACGCCTAAATGTGTCACTTAACGGTTCTCAATCATAATCTATTTTGTATGTGTTCATTGTATGTAAGTATTTAAGATGCGTTTCTTTTACTTTTAAACGTTAAATTTCTTATCAGTCCATATATAAATGAGCCGTACAATATTTTGTTAGTTGTAATATTTAATTATTCAAACGTTATTACGAGAAATGCGTAATTACGTAGAACGAAACTTATATCGTTAAAATTGCGTATGGTCGTATATATACGTATATATCATAATACGTCGACAATATATTTCCTAATTTAATAAATTTTTCCATTGATTTCTCTTGCCTTTTTAAAACATGTTAAAAATAAAAAAACACATGTTGTTTTATTACAACTTGTTATCATTTCACTTTAAACACTTATCCTGTTTATCAATTCGAAAATTGTGGTCTCCCAAGTACTTCAGTATGCCTCGTATATATATTTTTTTCCTATTCATCGAAATTAAAAATTTACATTTCATCAACAAAGTTAATTAACGAAGAAACTTTTATTATGTTAATAAAATATTATCATTTGATAAGCATAAAGGTCCTTTATGTTTGAGACAGAAGGCACTGAGAAACCGCCTATGTAAGAACCTCCGGCAGGCGTCACCTTCCCGGTCCGGAACAAAGGACCTAGGATTCCTGTTTCCCGCCCTTCCAGCGCGCCCTTGTCCGCCCTTTATCCAGGATTACTCCACCGCCCACTTGCCGCCCACTTACCCGCCCACCATCCGAACAAACTTTCGGGCAGACTTTCGAAATCTTTCAGTCTGTAGCGGCGGCGCTTAATTGAAAATTCGGAATGTTTGATTAATTTTGATGTTATTATTAGCACTGAATATACACAGTCTTCTTCGTAGTATCAATCCGGTGGATTGGTTTGCAGCAACAGAATCTTGCATCTCGATCTTCATTCCTCTCGGTCCTCCGCAACCCTTTTCAGCTCAGCATAAGCGCTACAGTTCATGTCCTCGAATACTTGCTGCAAATACTCCCGTCTAGGGCGCCCTCTACAGTTTCTACCCTCAACCATCCCCTCCACAATATCGTGAAGAAGACCATCGTGGCGCATGATGTGGCCGATCCATCGGGCTCGCCTCTCTGAGATGGTTCTTATTAGTTGCCTATCTTCCTTGATTATTCTGAGAACCTCATTGTTCGTGACGTGGTCTCTCCAGGAAATTCCGAGAATTCTTCTGTACGACCACATCTCAAAGGCCTCTAGTCTTTTTTGATCACTTTCAGATAAGCACCATGTCTCACAGCCGTACACAGTAGCAGGTTGCAATAACGGATTGTATTTTTACCTACAGAAAATAAATTAACCATCGAATTAATCATCATTACTATGCTTCTCTAACTAAAGCATTTGGTATTCAAAAACTGCCACCACAAATCTCAGGGAGCATACTCACCAGTAAGTCACGGGTTTGAAATTCCCGAAGTGCCTGATCCAATCTCTACCTAGCATCTCACATCCCCTCTAAGCAGTTTTCTCCTATCCGCAACATAGTTCTCATACCTAATTATTTATTTTCCAACAGCACATCCTTCTTTCCCTTATCTTATTTACACGGTCAGGGTGAGCTGAGAATAGTTCAGGCCTCGGGAGCATCGGGCTAATTACTAGATCTCCCTAAATAAAATTATGATAAATTAATATGATTTTATTATTATGAAGCCAAACTAGCGGTAGTAGGATCACCGAAGTTAAGCAATGCGGGGGCCGATCAAAATTTAGATGGGTTACTGCCTGTTGCTAAACAAATGTCGCTGGTCGGGCTGAGCCGCTCCTTAGGACAAAACGGTTCTGACCTCAGAAACGTAGGGCTAATCATCGTTGTCATCTCTTTAGAAAGTTTAAATTGAATATTTGCATGAAATGTTTTATGGATGAAAATTAAATTTGTAAAGCCAGGCAAAGACTTGTGAATTGTTCAATTTATGCGTAATTTTTTTTAAATAGTAATTATTGTAAAAATATTTTTATTGCTATTAAATCAGTTTTTTGTATGCAATAACAGAACACTTTTAATATTTATTGTTTAAAATAATGCAATCTATCGGCACCAATTATTTTTATTCAAATTTATTTAATTAATTCTCCAGCAGTATTTGATCAACGCATGAAAATACAATGTTTAATCATCCATTTTAAAAAAAAAATCTTTTAATATTCATCAGAATAATTAAACGTAAAATCATTGTTAAATTATGCAGAATAAATAATATACGAATTAAAAATGTAAATAATTTTTAAATAAAATAATGTTGTTAACATAAAAGAAATATGAACGATTTGGCGTTATCAAAAAACCATAATTACACTTATCATACCCCAAATATTTTTGTTGTACTATAGCAGCGGTCGGGGAACTTTTTTAACCATTACCCCAAATCATTTTTTCGTAAGTCGATATTACCCCAAAATATTTTTGCGCAAGTAGATATTACCCCAATTTTTTTTTTCCGGAAGTCGATATTACCCCTTGCCTCCATTTTTAAAAGAAGAAAATCAATGTATATTTAAATAAACATTATTTATTGAATTAATTTACACGGAAAATAACAAAAAAGTACATGAAAATAGTATGTTTTATGAAATAGCAAACTAGAATTTTTTCTTTATTACCCCAAAAATATTTGTTTACCGCATTTGGGGTAATTTACCCCGGTTCCCTGACCGCTGTACTATAAGTTCAGCCACCTCTTAGAACAAATGGTTCAATTTTCGACATAGTCAGGCTAAGCATCTAATCTACTCTATAAAAATATTTATGTTGAGATTATTTCGAAAAGCTGAATATAAATTAATCAATTCTCTGCCGGCGGGTATAGCACTATAGTCAAAGCGTTTGCTTTACAAGCCAAAGGTTGAGAGTTCGATCCCCATCGGAGAATAAAAAAAAAACTTTTACAGATTTCTCAGCTCTAAAATACCTCCGGTTGGTTGTGAATTTGATTCCTCACCCGTAAAATACCATTCATAGCATATTAAACAAAATTAGTGGTGGACGAAAGTCGTCCCGTAAAGACCACACATTCATAGTAAATTCCTGTAATAATGAGTATGATGCGTGAATCTCGGACTTTAGTCTATGACGTTGGCGGATCAACACTCCACATGTAGCGCTTAAACTTAGACTTCAGAATTACTATCACCAACTGTCTGTACTATCCTGTATGTGCTTACATAAAAAAAATGTCCTGAAACACATTAGTTTATGATGATTATATATTAAGGTGCGTAATATGGAAGAAAACATACAAAAAGTGATATTTCGATACGATTTTAAAGTTCACATTAAGCTTATTCGAACGAGTCCTTACCCTTAAAATGTACGACTATTCGTTTGGTCTAAATGCACTTTTACAAGATCCGTCGTACGGCCGAACACCTTTTTCCCTCTCCCGAACTCATTCGTCTCAGCTTCTCCGGTCCCTCTTCCCTCTGGCCCTCCCTCCACTTATCAGCGTCAGGCACTAAACGAATGCCGGCCCGCTAACTAGCGCCTGTCACATGAAGTAGAAACTACACGTGCCAACTTAAAACAGTGGTATAGTGGTAAATTACTTGACTACCATGCTAATGGTTCCAGTTTTTAACAACATTTTTTAAAAACAATATATTAGTACTATTGATTGGAAATTGTTTTATGAATTGCGCTGCTCATATTGTGCAATACTAGTAGTTATTTTATTTAAGCGTCTAAAAGGATCTTATTGAGTTATTACGATTAGGTTAACTGGACAATGAATATAGAAATAATTTTAGTTTTTCTCGAAGGATTGGAGACATTAATGCATGATTTCTGATAGCATAAACAAATTTATTTGCTCTTTAAAATTCCTCCAGTCAGTATATAATTGTTTTCTCACGTATTAATATTTGTTGTAATTTTTAATTTCTTTAGCAACCCAAAAATCGTCCAGTATGTTCATAATGATGCTTCGTAAAAATGGATGATGTGAGAGTACCCTGCTGTATTATAATAACATTGACAGATTGTACTCTACAAACCGCGCTTAGCCATCTTTGAAACAAGCAATATCCAAATTAGATGTTTTTTTATAAAATTTCTCTCCATTGTAAAATGTCCTGGCGTAAAAAAATCACTATTTTCTACTAAAATAATATTCCTTTAAAGGTATACATACATATACGATTTATCTATGCTTATTGGCTGTATTCTCTTGTATGTGTTTACAATTTTACAAAAAAAATATCACGTGCCTGCAGTCCTTGAATTGCGAAATCTTTCGCCGCCCTCGCACTGCGGCCCTTATTGTCATCCTTTGATCACGCGAGGGGTGTAGTCTACTTAGTGTCACGACACCCTTACAGACATTTCCGTGAAAATAACCATGCGTCTGCAGAAACGCATTCTTGACATAACAGCATGGCGAACTAAAATTAAACTATAATTACCAGTGAGACATGATGGAATACTTATCATTTATAATTGAAACATAAAATAAAGGTTATATTGTACCTAGATACTCGTAGTTGCTACATATTGCTTGTACGCTGATCATAGTAAACAGTCATTTTCCTGTTCATATCTCTATAGATACCAGTACTGTGCATAGTTGTCGAGGGTCTGAAGTATTACCGAATGCTAAAATAAAAGATAGTTGCAACATCCGAAGAATATATGTTGTTTTTTTTTTGGGACCCAAAGCCCCCGGGCCGGTCCCCTTGTACCTGCACTCCTTAGGAGCACTTACCAAGGCATTGTTTTCAGATTACATTCTCGTTCTACAAGTAACGGGCTTAAGTGAGCAACACCAAACGTGGGTGTAAAAGTTAGCAATTCAGACGTTAAAATATAAAATTATAAAATTGATATATTGGGTTAAGTTGGGTTGGTTGTATTTCTCTATTTTTAGGAACATAGGGTGATTTAACCAGAATCTTTAATACCTTTGGAAATTTATTTATGAAACACTTTCAACCGTTTATAGTAATCAAATATAGTTTTAAGTTTGTCTTAACAATGGCGACATGTCTCTTAAGCGGGTGGACCTAAAAAGAGATAAACTCAATGCTTGTACAAGGTTTATTATTTAATTATTTAATATGACAAACCACAAAACTACTGCGTCATACGAAAATGTTAACATCCTCCTCTCTTAAAAGGTTGTTATCCAGTTGCGTGGTGGTAGGATAAGGAGCATATTAATAACACACAGATTTTTTCTGAAGCACATTGACATATATTTTTGATAAGACTTGGTTTTCCCGATCGATCGTAACACGGCGTTACTTTCGCCTCGATCGATCGGGACTTAACAATGCGATCTCGCCGACGTCGGCGTACGAATGGCGCGCCCGTGATGGGCTGTCGCACAGCGCCACAAGTGACTATCTCCGTAACTAGTCCAAAATACCAATATGGCGACATATACATGTACGTCAAGCGAACAGAAATAAGAGACGAAAGATTGTATATCGAGGTTTTCGGTACAAATCAGCAAGGGCTATCATGCTGATGTCAATGTAATCAAATACTTTTTCATACATTAGTACAATTCTTCTTATATTACTCAAACATAATATTATATCTCTACTCATTTTGTTGCCATCATGGAGTATTGATGTGCAGATCCAAGATGAGGATTATTTGTATCGAATAATATATTTTCCTTAGGCTTCTTAGTTTAAGCTTTGTGTTCCCTAAAAGCTGGTCTCACCTTTCTTAAAATGTGGTTTGTGAATGATTAAAAATAAAAAATAAATAAAGTGTAACATGAGAAGCCGACCGGTATTTAATAAACTGTTTACACCCTTTGTCAAGTGTGTGTGTCAAAGGTTTAGTTTGCCTTGAAGTGGGCGGCGGCGCAACATATGTCACAGTCCCGCCCTAGGGCACCCCCTTCCAACATCTTGACAAACGCTGTGCGTGGGAGAAGACCAAGGGCGGGACACTCCTCAAACTGTTCAAGCATTTGCATTCCGCTTCATTTCTGCTTTACCATTTGAATACCATCTACTTAATCACATAGCTTAAAAAATATATGCATACAAACACACACAGGAGAGCCCAAGTAAATAGTATTGATCCTCAATTGATTCTATGAAGTTTAACCAAGCTTTGTAGTAGCTGTGTTTTGAAAAGATGTCTAGTGGTTGTGTGCATTCAAGAATAAAAATATATGCAGATACGATGGAGTTTTTCTCAATATGATTATTAAAGAAATGACATAGTAGTAAAGAACCACCGTTTATCTTTTCGAATGCTTTTCCAGCATATCCGCTTTTTATTATATAATCTGTTTCTATTCAAGATTCCAGTTCAAGAATATTATATTATTATAAATATATATATTTAGATATATGCAATCACCTTATATTTTACACAAATATTACACATAAATTTTTCACACAGCATTCAGTAACCATTGTTAGAAGTCTTGGCATATTTTGATTGTATGGAAGGCTCTCCCGCACTAACAAATTCAACCATTCCTTTTTCTTTTCTGTTGTTGAATCCACTGTTAAATGATGTAGTATTTGGACTTGCCCAATGTACAGATCGGGTTTCTTGTCTGAACAGGAAACCTAAAGTAAACAGTTCTATACTATTACTAAAGAACAAATTTAACATTAAAAATATGAATATTCACATTTAAAAAATAGTCGGGCAGGAGATAGTCGAGTGAACTAAGGTAATAAACAAGAGCAACGGTTGGTTCAAAGGCTCGCGGTTCGCATCCCGCTTCTGCCGATATTTTTTTCTGAATGAATTGATGCGTATAAAGAATTTGATGTAAAGTATTTGTATATTTAATTACTTATAATATTGTAATATAGTCAATGATCTATAAAAGAAGATAAGAATTTTGAAAAAATTAAATAATATTCTAATAAATATTTTAAAATACATCTAATAATAAATGTTGATTTAAATATACTCTTATAAATAGAATTTTGTGATTGTATTCAAATTGCTAAATCCATGTAAAAAATAGAGACTTACTTAATTTAAAAAAATACGATAAGTTAGTATTCACATTTTTATCATTTTCACTGTTGTACCCACAAATCTACTAATTTTGGTGTATACGCAACAGTTATAAGTATTCAAAAGACGCATCTTAATAAAGATCTCAAATCAACAATACAAAAATAAACATACAAATAATATGAAATTTTTATCTTTAAGAACCTAAGAGTTATAATTACAGCATTCGCTCACTTAACAAACATTAAGTAAGTGCTTTGCCACTAATCCGTACAGTAACTCTTATTGTTTAGTTTCGGTCATATTCGTAAAGCTCTCGAATGCAGTTCTAGGAGAATAATCTGTGCGTCTATAAGCCAGAGCTAGTATCACTGCATGATCTTCCACTCGAACGAGTCGTTTCCCCGGTTTTGCAATGCAGTAGCTACTGTTTTCATGTGCATTTCCGTGCAGTCACAGTATGCATTTTGAAAGTCACGTCCGTAGTGACTTCAACCATCAACACTATGAAAGCGCTTATATTGAGTGTTTTTGAAATGTGCATTAGTGCAATCCTTTTTATTGTCTCATTCATAAAATTTCCTTTTTTTAATCAACAAATACGAGTACTTACAGTATTAGTAGAATATTCTTAACCGGGTCGGCCGGACGTTGCTTGTGAGAAGAATTTGAAGTGGCTATGAAGATTTTAATCTTTACACAACATCCTTAAGGAGCTTGCGCTTATTAATCTGCTTCTTGAAGAGGTACACATTGTATGCTCGAGCTAATACAGATTATGTGTAATCCTTCAAATACTATGTAAAGTGTTTTGAAAGGAGATAGTTAAACTGTTAGTCCTTAATCTTTATATGTTTACATGTGATTGTATGTTGCAGGAAATACATATGCTTTTTGAGCATTCTAAAGCCTTTTTTGTATTAAATATGAAAGATCTGTCGAAGTTTTTGTCCTGAGTTTACTCGTGTCATTATTATCGTATTACCCTGTAAGCATGTTGATGGTGATGTGTAAGTGCTAGCGGGATTAATGAATGATGTTTGGAAAAGTAATGTCCGTGATAATAGATCAAATAAACTCATTGAACTAATTCAACGTTTATGTTTAATTCAATCGGAGATCAGACATAAGAGTGACATTGTTTATCAGACCTAAAGCCTTTGTTTCTAAATAATTGATCTTATATCGTATCTTGAAACTTCAATTGAAAGATGGCGGGCATTTAAGAATACTGGATAAAGTTGGGCTCTGTGTCGAGTGTGTTTCGAAAATTTTAAGTATTTAACCTTCTTAATAATTGAAATACTCGTATTTTAAATGATAATTAAACTTTCACAGAATTTGCAATGGTTATATGCTTTTGAATACTGCTATCTAAAAAAAATACAATATTTTGCCATACAAACTTTTAATAACGTTAGATTATGGACACACACTTTTTTTGGAAATAAACTGGTTTATCTTACCTAGAATATAACGTAGCAAGTACTTACATTATACCGAACAGTTAGAGTGTTTGGCAGTATTGGTATACAGTACGAGTCGTTGTACATAATATATACAGGATGGTTGTACTAAGCACCAGCATAATTCATGATAATTGCGGGCCGCCATACTAATTCGCGGCAAAGCGTCGACAGGCCTTTAGCGTGCATTGGCCAAGCCAGCACTGATGGCGGACATTGTGCCGCCGCATATGCCAAGTAAACGTATATACAACCCTCACGGAAATATCTGGACAGCGTCAGTATATAACAGCTTTCACGGTCAGTAAATAAGTAACTAGTCAAACATAAATAAAGAATACCAAATATCATAATATTATTTATTTTATGATAATCCTTTTGTTGTTTTGAAGTACTTTTTATCCCGTAATAATTCATTTATTAATTAATTTTTTAATTTTTATTAGAATATTATTTAGCTTTTGCCGTTATTTTTGTGCTTGGATTGACGCGTTGAAAAAAGAATTTTATGTATAGTATATGTATATTTAAGTAATAATTCATTTATTAACGGATGCATTTTCCAAATATTTTTTATGTCTCAATATTATTACTCTGTCAATCCAACATTACACATGTAATAAAGTGCCTTACAGTACGAATCTTATGCTTACTCTTTCTTTTTATCTGAATCATTGATAAAATATATGATGAATGCGATTTTGGCTTTATCAAATAAAACTATTATTTAAAAAACAAAACATGTTATAAGAGAGGCTTCAATAGATTGTTAATTGTAAGTTTTATTACTTACTGCCTTGTAGATGAATATAACAAGGGTATGTGGAGGATGTTTATGTTGAGGCCATATACTCCTATTTGTGAGTAAATATGGCATTAAAGAAAATATGTACGGAAAATGAATGTTGTTTAAATTAACATTAACATTCTCTATCTACTCTCCTAACAGAAGCATATGTTCATGACAAAATGCAATCACAAAGCTTTGCCAACCGCCGTTGTTTTCGCCTCATCCCATGTCAGGTCTGCTCCCTCGCGATCCACCTAGTACATTATGTGCTTAGCTCCCGATGACCTTACAGGACGGCAAGAGCGTGGCGGCCTGAAAAAAAGGCGGTAGCTTATGCTCTTTTATGACATCCAAAGCACACGTCTCAGCCAGGTCTTTGTCTCTTAACCGACTGTAGTACAGAACGCTGCTATGTACGTTATCTTACCTAGTCTCAATCCATCGATTCTTTTTAATTTTTTTTTTTTTCATAAAATACTCGTACATTGTAGGCAACACCATTTGGACATGCTAAAAAGATCTGCATAGGAAAGTGTATGCTTTTAATATTACTTAAAAATTGAAACTCATCATGTTTTTAAGGACTTGAAGCAAATGAGTTTTTCAAGTAAGTTATAATGACGTAGCTTACATGAAAACTTCCGTTATTTGTTGATTTATTCACTTGCGCTAAAGAAAGTTGTAACAAAATAATGATTTATATCGGACTGGGAATATCTTTAAAATAAACTACTTGAGAACAAAAACGATAAAACTTTTTCGAGTGTTTGGAGTTTTCCAAGGCAAATATACAAATGATGTAACTTTGTCAAACTTGTTTATAGTTTGAAATAACAACGCAAGTTATGGAGCATTATATCACAACATTGCCGAGTACACCTATTTGACCATTAAAACACAATTATAATGATACGTAATCGCTTTAATTGTCTTACATATTCCATGTACAATATATAACAATTTACTTTATAAATATAACTATCACACATAATTGCAATTCAATATCTTATTCATTACTATTATATTAGAATTTTCTAAACACCTTTTTTTAAAATTAATCAGCTGTATAAGTAGATGCTTTGGGAGAAATCATGGTCCATTGTTAAATAAAAATTATCATTATAATTGCATTGCCAATTTATAATTACACGTACTTATTAACAACAATTTTTTTTTTTTTTACAATTTAAATTTATTGTTTGGCATTCACATATTCAATATATGAATACATAAAGCTTGCTAACATATTTATCATATTGAGCATTATTTATCAAGAAACTTGCTGAATACGGTTTTTCTCAATGAGGTCTTTATCAGTTTTCGGATGCATATTCAAACGTAAAAGTAATTACTCGTATGTTTAAAATAAAGTATATATATCTTACATTTTATTGATTTTATATTACAACGAAACTGAGGACACCCTGCGGCTGAACATGTGGAGAAGGGCAACTGAGGGAATATTTGGATTGCCCCGACAGAGCACCTAGGCCCTGGACACGACCAGGGGTGGAATATATGGAGGTCCCTTAACAGACTTCGGGCCAGAGTACGCAAGACGAGGACACAAACGAAAGCCTGCAAGTTTTACAGCGGATCGACTGAATGTGACTGCGGCGTGGAGCATACTCTGTCTCACCTACTGGAGTGTGTGCTGTGTCCGAATAGCTGCACCCATGAAGACCTGATGATGGCCGAGAGTAACGCCATCGACGTCACCCACTTCTAGGCAGACATGATCTGACCCTGTTGTTTCCGACACGATTATATATATTACTAGGTACATAAATGAGCCTTAATAAAATTTAAAGAAGCCACTTAGTACGCCACTAAAGAGTAAAAAATATATCTTTTAGTATGGTAATATTTTTTGATATTGGGTTTTATAAGATTAAATTGTATCTAAATAGTGTAAATTGGATTCGTTCACATTGATAACATGTCGTTTTCTAGTGTTTCACCTGTAGAACAGGTGTCCAAATTACATCAGTCTTGTTACCCTTCATTATTATGCAACGTCAGAAGGTATCCCTCTTCATCGTCCGTCTCTTCCTGGCCGCAGCTCATTAGGGATTCAGGAGGTGAGCAACGGCGCTTGGGAAGTTATCAAGTAGTGAAACCGAAGGGAAGGACTAATCCTTGTTGCGTGACTTTGAACTCCCAGGAGGAAATCAAAGCCTTCTGCTGGACATGCCCTTAGAATCATCATCATCATTATATTTCAAATGTAACAAAAATATAAAAGGTTCAAGTAGACGACACTTTGCTAACATTTTCAGTCTTTCAGTTGTAAACAAATATACGCTTGTTTGCAATTCTATTGTCAATATGATCTGTTAAAAGATGATAAAATGACCTTATAAATAAAAGTAATTTCAATGATATTACAAAAAAAATATTCAAAATTGACGTTTTTTAAAATAAACAGATTCAGGAAAGCAGGGAAGGTTCGACGATAATATACAGCTTTAGTGCACTTCTGTGCTTCGAGGAGTAATTTAAACCCTCGTGGAGCATAAGTGTTACTAAGGAATGATATAATGTAATAGACGATGCTTCACTTGGCTGAGCGACAGCTTAATTGATATAATCATTATTGATATTATAAAAATAAATTGCTTCTTATCTCGTTACGGAAACGCTCTTACAATTAACAGTCCTCTAATAAACAACATGTTACGAACCCATGATGTGGGTTTTTTATACAAAAGATATTTTTATGTCACCTCTCTCATCAATATTGGTGAAAAATAAACGGAGGACGCTGAGATTCGAACCAAGAACTTTGCTCTTTGGTTATATTCTATACATAGTGTATTCGAGGACATGAACTGTAGCGCTTATGCTGAGCTGAAAGGGGTTGCGGAGGACCGAGAGGAATGGAGATCGAGATGCAAGATTCTGTTGCTGCAAACCAATCCACCAGATTGATACTACGAAGAAGAAGCGTTGACCTACCATGCCATTGCCCCCAACTAGGATTTAAAATGTCTTTGTTGTATTGCTACGTACTATTAAAAATTACTCTATGTCACAAATTGCATGAATATATATAGTTTATTAAGATTCAATATTTTTTATAGATATTTTTTTTTTTTTACAATCTATTTATTTAGTGTAACCACCGGGTCTCTTCTAAACTATAAACTGAGCATCTTTTGTAATCCCATTGTAATGATTTGTTTAACTATTTGATCTTTTAAGTATGCTTGCTTAAATTTGTTCATTGAATCACGCTGTTCTTGACCCGCTTGTGTAAATGTTTTTGTTTACTTCTAGAAAATAAGAAAACTGTTTTTTCACAATATGCCCGTCGCAAATTTTAGTTTGCTTGTTGAAAGCATTAACGATGTAATTAATTGGGAGAATTTCTATTGGTTTAATGGCGCTGTAAACATCCCCGGCTTTGAATCTGTTTGTTCTGTTTTTAATGTGTTTCGTAATCTGCCTGGAGATAATGCCCACTTTGAATAAACTAAGAAGGCGATTAGTTGCTGGAAATCTATGGGAAACGGATAAGACTAACTAAGCCATAAACTTCGCTTAGTTTAATAGCGGTTGGGATGGAATCAGTGATTCTTTTAAAAACAAGTAAATAATATTGAACTTCTTGAAACTTTTTTTTTCAGCTAAATAGTTAAAAAGTTTTTTTTTTTTTTATGGCTAAGAAATAAGAGATCCGGGGTTTAATGCGTGTGATGTGAGAATTTATGTTTTTTATATCTTTCTATGTATCTTTTTGATTCTGAAAGTCTTTCGTTGATGAAATGGTGTAGCGGGGATCGAATGAAAATGTTTTGACAGAGCTTAAGTAAACTAGTAATAGTTATAAAAAAGGTTGTATGAATAAATTGAGTGTGTGTGTTCCATGAAATTAGAAGCTGTTGTGATATCATTTATCATCTACACTGCTTTTGCAAGTGCCGACGGGTATGGCTTAGTGATAAATCGTTTGCTTAGCGTACCGATGATAGTGAATTGGAAGCTCTTTTGAAACATAGACAGAGATTAAAATAAAATAAAACTCTTAATCAATTTATAAGTGTTATAAAAAACTCCGGTTGCTGTGAATTTGATCTTTCTTCGTAAAATGACAGTCTTATTAATTAAAAGTAGTAATAAAATAAAGTCATCCCGTAAATACCACTCATTAATAGTGAATTCCAGTTATAAATTCAAAATTAATGAATGCCGGGCTGCAATGTCATTGCTGGATCATATTTAGCAGCGTTTAAACATATGCAAAGTGACAAGCGTCATAGAATCCACAGATGAGATTTTTCCGCCATCATTTGTTGATATTATCCTTTATGTCTTTATATAAAACGGGTTCTGGTACAAACGCGGTTGCATTATTCGAGAACTATGTAAAGTTGAACTCTGTATGGAAAAATAAAAATGAGAATAAGAATATTTTCAAAATTTTGAACAATGAAACAACTGTCATCGCCCTCGTCAAACATGTAAAACACAACACGGCGCCTATCCCCGAGGGATGGAATATAAATTTTCTACTCTTAACGCGATGGCATACGTTCCAGCGACGACATCTCTGCCCCTACAAAACAGGAGGCTTCTCTCGCCACCATTTTAGTTGGTAAATCGGCCACGCACCTCTGAGCGATCGTCCCCACCTGATGGGATTTGAGGCTTTCCCGGCCCGGAAGTTAAATTCCGCCCGAACTTTTTTATTCCGGAAGCTGGTGGCGAGGGCGGGACACAGGAGGCATGGCCGGGATACAGGAGACGTATGCGGGAATATAGGAAGCATAGGCGGGAAATCCTTTGAAATATTTCTTAAATTCATTTTGTGATTTAACAATTGATACACTGAATGAAAAATTATGCAGTATTGTATGATCTTACATTGATTTCATTGATTAAAAATTAGAAAAAAACGTCGAGATTTGAACCAGTGACATAATATTCATATATTTTCTATTGCACTCACTAAGTCATCCACATTAAGGTAATTGTTTTATATTTGCAAGTGTGTGAGTTATTGAAAATGTTTATATATTTTTAAAACTTTTTTAGTTATTGAAAAAATATATAACAAAAATAAAAAACCTATTCTAACTTTGATTTTAATTCTATCAATTTTTAACTTAGTTTTTTCAAATAACAAATATTAATCAGATAAAAACTTTCTACCTTATTTAAACATGGATTACACTCTAACTTCATTTCCGAGATAATACCTCGGTTTTGTTTTTTAGCAAATGAATAAACAGTGCTTAGTGTAATCAATGTTAAAACATTGTAAAAAACATTTTTCTGTTTGATATTTGAAATGGACTTAAAAATGAATGCTTAAAATATACATAATAAATTGTTGAAAATGCTCATTTTAAGCATCTTATAGGCTACAAATATACATGATAAATTGTTGAAAAGGCTCCTTATTGAAGCGTATAAGCACTACTTATAAGTTATTATACTTATAAGTACCAAATTTTCGCATGGCTCAAAATAGGTAGATAGTCTTCGCGGCAATATTTCGCTGCAAAGACGTAGTACCGGTTGAGGGGACACAGAAGGCATTTTAAATATTTTCAACATGTATGTGGGAGCTCGAACATTAAAAGCTTCTGATGTAAGGTTATCAGTACAGAAAGAGGTTATATCATACGAGTATTTATGATGATGGCGTTAATTTTTTTGACATTTGAGAAATTCACTTACCATTTGTTCTAAACATGCATGAGATTTTAAATCATTTTATAAACTTAAATACTTTGTAAATACCTCCATCCTATTAAATATGTGACCAATACGTGATTTTTATTATGGATATATATATTTTCACAATTAGGTGGAAAGGTTCTGAAAAGAACTAAAATTTTGGAGAATAGCTGTAGAAATTAAATATTTAATAAATATTATTATTACTATATTTTAATGAATACATTAAAATTAATCTCATAAATATATATTTATGTTGAATGATTAGTTAGTAACTTATTTCTAAAGGAACGTTTCCAAAATTTCACGTACAATCTTTACTTTGCCAGTTAGAGTTAAAAATAATTCAGTTTGCGTATAAGTATTGATGGCTCCATGGTAAAATTTATGTGAAATTGAAAGTTAATTCAAATTAATAATATAAATATAAAAGTAAAAATATATAATATACATTTAGATTTTAAAAATATTTTGTAAAAGAGGTGCTTAGTATATAAATTACATAATTTACATTAATAAATAGATAAGAATTTAATACTTTGTGTTAGCATTGATCACACTGAGCACTGTTTCACTCAATGTAAGACTGCAGTTTCAGGATCTATGAAAGTTTCATCAGTTCTAATATGCATAAGCATACAAAATTAAGTGTAAAAAAAATGACCCATATCAAAACGAAGTATGAAATGCTTATCTATTTTATATTAAAATAAATATCGAAGTGAATTCTGAAAATATAAATAGCATCTATTAACAGGTTTCAAAACTGTATCTTAAGCCCTTGTAGGCTGCTACGGCAGCGACATTTCACGTCCTACGTGACAAATATTACAAAGCAACAAACGCTATTTTTCTTTCTGTCACTTTGTAGTTTTATGATAGTTAAAGGATTCAAACGTAACACTCTTGTAACTTTGGCAGCACCTTACTTTTACTTGCCATCTTATCTCTCTTTTGATGTCTTCCTATTTTTTGCTGAGATTTTAGAAGCTAAAAAAATCAAGGGTTTTATAAATTATGCTGTTCAGTATATTTGGAAAAAACTTCTTTAAGCTGATTTACAAGAAGTTTTTTTTTATTTCGTAATATTGTTAAATATATTTTTGATTTATAATTTATTTATCCCCTCAAAATTTAACTTTTAAAAGGCTCCAGAAGGTTAACTTAGTACGAGCACTAGTATGGGGTCGATCAGCCCATTGTAATCAAGTGGATACTGCCCTGAATGATGCATGCAGGGTCGTCACGGGCTGCCTCAAACCAACACCCATTTCAAAGCTATACCCCTTGGCTGTTATCGCACCACCAAACATAAGACCACCGTCATAGACGCCGTCATAGACGCCGTCATAGACGCCGAAAAAATGCGTAAGCCAATCAACCAACCGTCCCATTGCTCAGATAAACCCAGACTGAAGTCGCAAAGCAGCTTTCTGAGATCCACAACCTCTCACATCCAAATTTATATAAAAATATAAATTTATCAATATACATTATAATCTTATTTTATGTGTATTTATAACGAAGAATACCTTAAGTCAATGCCACAACGTTATTTTATTTAATTTAGTTTAATTTCAATTAAGCTAAGGGTTAATTTTCATTTCGCGTTTATTTAAAACGCTTATTAGGAGATGATAAGAGATAAAAGGTAAACTTAAATAGCCGGAGGAGAAAACAGATAAGTACTTTATGTATAATACTAACTTAAGTAATATTGTTACGGACGGCTGATGACTAATAAAACATTAATAAAATACTGATAAAGCACTGATAAAATATTTAGCTTCATTTGCTCTTATTTAGCTTCATTTGACTCTGTTTAGCTTCATTTGACCTTATTTAGTTTCATATACATCTGTTACATCAATATTGTTTATAATGTTATTTATTATTATATTCTCCGATGTAAATATTATGACATTCCGCGAGGTGCATTGCGATTTCGAAATTGGTGTTTCGGCTCTCTCACTGGCAAAAGAGTGAGAAAGCCGACACGCCCCCCTTGGCGATAATTAGTATGAAATAAGTAGAGCTGTCCCGCTCTTGCGGACAGCCACGCCACTCATCAAGACTCTCGCGAAAGACAAGACTCTCGCGAAAGACAAGACTCTCGCGAAAGACAAGACTCTCGCGAAAGACAAGACTCTCGCGAAAGACAAGACTCCCGCGAAAGACAAGACAACAGCTGCGAGCTTTGCGCACGACCCCCTCTTGAACGAAATTGTATAAATACCGAGCGCGACTCGGAATAAAGTCAGTCACTTGAAAACACTTGCGAGTTTTACTATCTCCCTCCCTGGGCCTCTGGACTTCACGGCGCCCCCGGCCTACTGCTCTACACGGACTACTACTTGGACGTAGAACTGGAAGCTGCCAAACATCACAGCCCAGGAAGCCGACCGGGACACAGCTGCCTTACAACCAGCTGAAGGAAGTTAGGACTTCGAAGGCAAGGACCGCAGTCGCAAGTAGAGCGAGTTACCAGTCGAGGTCGACTGGTCGTCTACAAATATATTCACATAATACATATTTTGGGTTACGGATGAAACTCAAATAAAGGCAAAAATAATAAAAAATTTTAGGAAATTAAACACGCCCACATATTTGTACATACTCGTCTATTTAATTTCCCAACAAACCCACGTACCGAGCTTGTGAAATATTAGTTTAATTTTTTATTTAATTTTTAATTGTTACATATGTACCTTATAACAATCGCATTGCGCATATCAAGAATAATTATATTTGTAAGTTTAAAAATTATGCGTATGTATGGCATCAATAAACTATGTTCTTATTAGTGCATAATTTTTTTATCCTCATTGCATTTAATTTATATGTATCTTTATTATATTTGTAGCTCTAAATTAAAAAAAAAATGAATTAAAATAACTATTGTTTATTTCTTTGTTACAGGTGAGTTACACATTTTCGTTTACACAACATTCGAAATTGAATTTTTCGGCTACAACTTTTAAGTAGTAAGTAAAAAATAATGAGTTATTAGATTTATTCTAATAACTAGAAAGGTTTTTTTGCATTGATGTATACAAATAAATTGGCAATTTTTATTCAATTTATTATTTAATACAATTAATAATGATTTATATTCTTATTAAAATTACCTGAATAATATTAAATACGCTTTAATTTAAATAGGAAAATATCTCGAATACAAAATACTCGTATAATGAATATTGAAAAATAAAGCACGTGGGAAATTAATTGATAAAAGCTCCTCCTGAGAGCTTTCCTCAACCAATTATAAGAAATTTAATGAAATCCCGTAAGGGGATTTGAAAACTCATTATTTTTGTTATTTGAATAAACTAAAAATATTCCCAGGCGATTCGAGTTAATTAATTTCAGAGTCCGACCTACATACAAGCGTTGTTATTTCATATGCAAATCGTATGATAATACTATTCGCTTTGTATCGTGAAAACTGTCCATGGAATGGTTCACAATACTAGCAAAGTACAAACAATAAATATATAAATTAATTATAAATTTAGTTTTATATTTATTTTTTATTTTATAAAACTAATATATTTTTAACAATCGTAGTTTATTTACAATAAATACAGTCGCTTTGATTGCATTGTATATGTGAAATAAGAAATGACTTTATTTCTTCGAGTAAAACATATGTCTTAACATGCTTAAGGTCGCGGAATCGTTTTTTTTTTTAATTTATACTCAAAGTCTCGTTCATTTACATCTTCTATTTTATTAAATAATTTCCGATCTCACTTCTTTATTCAAATACGCCAACGGGAATCATTTTTTATTCATTTTCTTGATTCAAGCTAGTCGTTTCAATCACAGGGTAGTTATTCTATTAGCTCAAAAAATGGCACAGCCACACCAAACAGAAAGTTGCAACAAGGAACAACCTCATCCGCAAACTGACCAACACTCACTGGGGAGCCCAACCACCCCTTCTTCGTACCTCAGCTTTAGCACTTTGTTTCTCAGCCGGAGAATATGCGGCACCAGTGTGGGGTCGATCAGCCCACTGTAATCAAGTGGATACTGCCCTGAATGATGCATGCAGAGTCGTCACAGGCTGCCTCAAACCAACACCCATTTCTAAACTATACCCCTTGGCTGGTATCGCACCACCGAACATAAGACGCAAAGTCATATGCGCCGAAGAAATGCGTAAGGCAATCAACCAACCGTCCCACTGCTTGTATAATCAGATACCCCCAACACCAAGATTGAAGTCTCGAAGCAGCTTTCTGAAATCCACACAACCTCTCACATCCGGCCCTGAAAATGAGAGACTCCAACTCTGGCAACAAATCGCACCAGAGGATTTCATTACTCCAAAGGAAGGCCTCCCAACTGGCAAGAGCCTTGACTGGCCGACCTGGAAATCCCTAAACAGATTAAGAACCGGAGTTGGTAGAACAAAGGACAACCTCGAGCGGTGGGGGAATGCTTCGGCAGGAGAGACACTATTGTGCGACTGTGGAGACCTGCAGACCGCCTCACACCTACGATGCTGCTCCATGTGCCCAACAAGTTGCACATCTCAGGACCTAATGCTGGGCAACACACGAGCTATCGATGTTGCCAGATATTGGGAAAAAATAATTTGACGTCGCTGACACGAAGAAGAAGAAGCTCAAAAAATTCAAATTACATTTATTTTAGCCCCTGCAGAATTCCTTCGGGAGAGCGCTTTATACCTAGCGACTCTTGCGGGGCATAATTACAAAATATTTAAGTATTCTTTCTTCCTTACCGACCAAGTCTTTACCGCCAGCCTCACCTGGAAAGCTCCGCCATTTTAAGCTGCCGACCTGTTCCGTATGCGGGACAACGTCAAGAGTTACATGATCGAGCTGACGTTTTATTTTTATGCGAAATTTTTTGAATTCGATCCCTTACATAACTTTAAATCCCCCCTAAATATAAACCAATTTTATAAATTCAAACTAAAACAACCTTTGAATTAAAATTATTAAAACATGTATGAATCAACAACCGATATTAACATATCAAGTTGTTTTCTAAATTATCTACAAAAATATAAACAATAGATGTTGGAAAACCGCGGGTATAGCTCAATGGTCAAAGCGTTTGTTTTTCAAGCCAAGGGTCGTTGGTTCGATTCCCGACGGAGATTAAAAAAAAAATTTAATCGATTTATGAGCTCTAAAATACCCCCCGGTTGGTGTGAATTTGATCCCTCACCTGTAAAATGCCAGTCATAGCCTATTCATAAAAATTGGTGGTTGACGAAAGTCGTCCCGTGAAGAACACCTATTCATAGTAAATTTCTGTAATAATAAGGATGGTGCATGAATCTCGTTCTGTAGTATAAGACGTTGGCGGATCAACATTCCACATGCAGCGATTAGCCATATGCGCCGTGGTTAGCGTCATAGAATTCCACAGATCAGATTTCAGAATTACTATCACTATCTGTCGGTGTTCTCCTGTTTGTGTTTACATAAAAATAAACGAACATAGTTAATTAATGATTTGTTTATTACAAAGACGCTAGTCACAATCCAATTTTTATTAGATTAATTGAACAGTTAACACATACTATTTGCATTGGTAGATTAATAGAATAAGTTTCCAGTTGATAAATGAATGCTACGTCACACCGTTTATCATTGGGAAGGCTAAACAGCTATTTATGGACAAATAGTCTTGGTGTGAAAAGCATCAGAGAGATCATTTGAGCTTATTAAAATAAATAAACAAAAGTACAAATCTAAGACTGAACACTACATCTCCCTTTAATTTAATCCTTTGAGCTCTCACCATAAATGTCATAAGTAACTTCTAGTAAATACATAGAACAACAAATTTTACGTCAGAATAACATGTCCAGGAATAATTTGAGAGAAGATAAACGTAATGGCAGGTAAAAATTTGGTGAAACTTTGTGAAATTTATTATGCTTCAGCTTTGTATAAATCTTGTATATAAAAATTCGTTTACAATTTAAATTAATCTAAAAATATTCCTAGATAGTGTATAACTGATGCCTTACCTTTGACAAAAAATACAATGAGAAAAATCCACTTGCTATTTATATTAAAATATTAAATATCATAGAATCCATCAATGAGATTTTATACATAAGCGTCCGCCGGTGTTCTTCAGTTTGTGTTTTCATAAAAAAAAAACACCTCGAAAGCTTCGCCATCTTAAGCTTCTTGTTCCGTATGCGGGACACCTAGACGCTCCTACCTGCAGTCTCTTCCGAGACTTTATATAAGCTCTTGATATTTCAAGGTGGTCTGAAACTTCCGTCCACGCTCCTGAAAGGACTGAAGCGGTGAAGAATGCGCCATTTTTATAAATTTATGGAGGACGTGAGGCTTTGCTTTTTGAATTTTTAAGACGCCGAGCTATTTCCTTTTTGATGTATGGCTTACGAATACTTTGCAAAAATAAATACTTCTTTTAAATTCTTACACTAAATTTTTTTTTAACGTCGGTGAAATAACGTATTTATCTATGCATGATTTATTACATTTATTTGTCACCGAACATTTTTTCGTTTTATATATTGTTCCTATGTGAAACGTCTTTGAAATTTGTAAGTAGGGGTTAAAATGCTAAAAAAACAAATGGACCTTGGAATACTGCTACCTGCTCACTATCTCAGCTTTCTAACGAGGAAACGCTATGCCAAATAATGAAATTACAGAATATTTGGCAAGACTAAAAATCATAAAATCCATAATTTATGTATAAATAATTCGTCTTCAGTAGGACATAAATAATGCAAATCTATTTCATATGTTGATTAAAATCACTATCCTAAGGAAGATGTTAAAAATATGTATTAACAATTTATACTTATTTTATTAAAAGTTAAACTGTTTTTATGACATCGGGCGTCGATTAGTTTATAAATATTTAATTGAGATTTCTATCGTAATATTAAAGCTTTTCTTTCATTATGCTTTCTGGGGTTGTACCGTTGCACGTAATTATTGCTTACACACCTATCTTACAAATGTGATGTTTTCTGTTCAATTATACAGCGGTAATTACTTTCTACAGGTGTATCGTTTATTACTAATTTTATAATTAAAAATACGAATTTTTAAATAAATATATATTTTTTAATAAGAAGTTACTCTTATCAACTTTTTTACTTTTTTCTTTTAATCACTTTTAATAATTAGTTTGAATTGATATTTTATCTTTTTTAACGTCGACTATCGGACATTGAACAACCGTTATTCACAGAAATGAGACGATTGTTTGTTATTCTACGTTTTTATAGTTTGTAACGTGCAAACAATCACACAATTGTTAAGCATTAACAGAACAATGGTCCATGAAATAGCGCTCTTGTGAAAAAAATACTTTTAATAACTGTCTGCTTTGTAAAAACCCCAATACACGTTGTATAGATTTTTTATGGAAAAATAAATAAATATACACTGTAAGATGATAATGTAACTTTTTATCTATGGACTTAGCTATTACTATATTTGCTTAGCTGAATAAAATACATGTGTTTTTTGCCAATAAATATTTAATAAAAAAAAAACAAATTATATTATTACACAAATATATTTATGAATCACCTTTGAATATAACAAAACATTTTGCCGATGACATTTCAGATCAATTTAATCACATTATCGTCTTTGTGTCGTGACAAACGCGATCGAAACATTCACGCTGCCGCCCACCTCCGCCCACCTCCATCCACTCTCCCGCCCACTATCCCGCCCACTATCCCGCCCACCTCACAGGGGGCGGTAGGGCGCAAGCGCACCGGAGAGTTCCGAACAAAAGTTGCGTCTGTGGGTCTCGGCAAGGGCGGGGTGTTTTATTAAAAAGCAATAAGATACGCAACAGGGCGGGCCGCCCAAGCCCGCGAGCCGCCCACACCGCCCCCTACGGGCCCGCTCATATTATACAATAGTCGTTGGCAACCTTTACAATATTAAAATGCTTTTTAATTTGTTTCTGAATGTTTGATCTTTCTACAGTCGTTGTAGCGAGTAAAGCAGACTTGACATGTTAGGTTAGGTTCGCCTCCGAAGAGCATTAACTACACGTTTTCTTATATTTTTTCGTAAATGTTGTTAATTTAGAATATTTTTTTTTAAATCGAATAAAATTAAAGTATACAAATATACGATTGTTACTGTCATTTAAAAATGTATTTGAATCAAAAAAGGAATTTTTTATGTCTTCTAAAATATCATATTTTGGGATCACCATTTTTAATAGAAACTATTTTTTTGTTGGGTCTAGAATATATTTCAATATTCTATTACTTTATAAACAACGTAATACTAATATTTAACAACTAATAAACATACTTATTCAAAGTTTTATCTGTAAATAACATTTTTCTCATCATTAAATTGGAGTAAAATAAACATAATTCCTAAAGAGCGACACGTATAAATTATAAATGTTAGTTTTTCGACTCGAAAGAAACGAAAATGTTTTGTATAAGGTTCGCAGTTCGAATCCCCACGTTGTCGATAAAATAATGTCATATAATATAATCATTAACTGTTAATCTGTATGTGTATAAGTAGTACAAATAATTATATTTTTGATGAAATTATTGCATTAAATTTGCCATTGTATTTTCATGATGATGTATTAATATTGCAATAACACTTGTTAGTTCTGTAAAGGCAATTTAAGTTATTTCTAAAGATATCTTAGAATCTTTCAAACATGCCATCATCTTACCGTAAGCCTCAAGTGTGGTATCGCCTTTTCACGATATAGGAGAATTTTATCACCCGCCTAAGTTTCCGGTGTTTCCGCGTGAGAGGCCGCGCTCCGCGCCAGAGGAAAAGTCGTAGACCGACTGAACCGAACCGAGTACAAACTCTTCTTCCTGCAACCTTAGCGGGAAGTATGTCATGGAGTAGGCATGTTCTGACACACTTCGGTGGTATTTGAACCATGTTAGGAATATTTCATAAAACTTTTTTTCTTAAACTCCTACGACTAAAACAAACACTTTCCTGAATACATCTAATAAATTTTATATTTAAATTTATATGAATTTGATTTATTTTTTATTTTGACATAATTTTAAATAAAGATATTTTCTTCTTAAATATTCGCATTCTTTCTTATATCGATAACTGAAAGATTTATTCGTCACAAATTACTGCCATATATTTTTGCATGTCATCTCTAAATCTTACTGAAGATACTGTCGGGCGTATATTTTGTATAGGATTTTTGAAGAAATTTAATGATTAGTCAAAACCCCGGAATCTTAAAACATTTGATATAAAAAGGTTACCACTGGCATGCGGTGGACATTATACGATGATCTATTCAAATACTGTCCAAGTTCAATGATTTTTAACTTCTGTAATCAAATGAGAAATGCATTAAAAGCATGCTATTTTCATTGGTATGATTCTTTATTGAAAAAAGTTGCAACATATAGTTGCCACACGTTTTTGTCAGCTGGCATCATCTCTAGTCATCCTGTACCTTATTCTTCTTTCTGAAGAAGAAGTTCCTATACCTATTTAGGTACAGGAACTGAATTTGTTGAATTTTTACATTTGTAAAAATTCAACACGTATTTCGGTGTTAATTGATCACCTGTATTAAAGAGATTTGTTGATATGCTTGATGCTATTGTGTTGACCGTTTGCTCGTAAAGGTAGCTCAACTCAACTGATGTTACACACTGTCCCTAGAAGGGCACACATCTAAGTATTATCTCAATGTTACCTTAATTCTGTGATCGGGTGGGTATATATTCTCTGTTTAACTTTATTAAGAAGTGATTATTCATAATAATGGATAATATTATACTCACCAATATTTAATGTAATCGGTTAAACTTCGGGAAATAAATTCAATTTGCGGAACAGACAAAAATTGTTCTTGAAGAAGTTCCTGACAATAGTTCATGCTGTTGATACGTTCCAATTTGAAACAGAAAAAACGCTCTCTTGTTTTTTCACGTTTCCTATCATCTATATACAATTTTAGTCATCCCACACAACCTTCTTATATAAGTAAATGGGAGGTAAAAATATAAAAGGACCCTTTTTGCTGCTAAATTTTGATACAATATACCTTGATTTATTTACGTAATATTTCCTTATTTATGTTTTTTCTACCTCGCATAAAAATATTATTATTTCAGGAGTAAGCATTTAGTTTATGACATAGAGACGAGGTATAAGACTGAAAGGTTAAGAATTTCATGGAAACATTAACGAGTTCAATGCCTTTTTTAATAAAATAAATAAATATATATTCATACAAATTATACTTATCATTGCCAAACATCATAAGTACACGTCAACTGATGGTTTTAGAGGAGAGGTTACAGCGGTCGAGTCGTGAGAATATGGATTTTATAACAAATATGTTCAGTCATTTTATATGCGTTGAATAATTAATATTTATACTAATCATAAGACTTCGGTTGTCGTGACACTAATCGCGGACTCAAAATTCTAGTTAAATATACATAAAAAATATTGATAGATGAAAGTCATCCAACGAAAAAATAAATATATTGTGTTGTACAATTGTTGTACAAACCTTTGAGTAATTATCTATAATTCATACCTGTGTTAAAGTGCAAAAATACACTTGGACCACCTTTTGATATATTCGTAATGTATTTTATGCAACTTATTAATTCCATTTTTAGGATCCCAGATAGTAAGTAGCTTTCAAAGAAGTATGAATTTACGTTAACTCATGTAAACTTTATAATTCAAACCAATACACATAAGCAGACTGATTTCATATCGTCATCTGTAATAAATTTTATACTGACTCATATTTGTTTTATTGACTACTACTGAATGTAGACATTTTCGTTCTTCGTAGTATCAATCCGGTGGATCGGTTTGCAGCAACAGAATCTTGCATCTCGATCTCCATTCCTCTCGGTCCTCCGCAACCCTTTTCAGCTCAGCATAAGCGCTACAATTCATGTCCTCGAATACTTGCTGCAAATACTCCCGTCTAGGGCGCCCTCTACAGTTTTTACCCTCAACCATCCCCTCCACAATATCGTGAAGGAGACCATCGTGGCGCATGATGTGACCAATCCATCGGGCTCGCCTCTCTGAGATGGTTCTTATTAGTTGCCTATCTTCCTTGATTTTTTCTTTTTATTTTTTTCACATTTTCTATTTCTCTTAATTCTCTTCCTCAAGATTTTTAGTGTGTTATTGTTAAGTTTAAATATGAATTAAAAGCAAATGGCAATAGTGTTCCGGAACCGAGGTCGCGGTCCAGAAATGACGGCATCAGCTTAAATGGTAATGCCAGAATACCAAGGTTTCGGTACTGAGGATAAGTCCAAAGACCGGAGTTGAATTGATACTAATTTAACTGGTTAGAGACCCCTTTTTATACCTTCGTCATGAGTAAGCATTTATAAAATGAATATTCATATGTACATTAAATTTCGTGCACCGCAAATTCGATACCGTCTTGGACCTTGATCCCTTCAATTTACATAGAGTGGCAGATTATTAGGATGTTCAATGCTCTGTATCGATGCGTAAGCATTCTTTATTAATATTAATACATTGAATTTCATACACTGCAAATTCCTCGATACCTGTTGTTTTGGACCTTGATCCCCTTAATTTACATAGAGCGGCAAAAATGCCCTGTGTCGTACCCGACTGTATGATTTGACAGATTTCATCTAAGATAGAGAGTTTGATTACAACAATTACTTTAAAGACTTTTGGTTATTTAATACAAAATTATAATGTTCAAAATAACGTTTTGAAAAAAAAGAATAAACAATCTGATACGAATTTTATTTTCCCATTTATCTGAAGTATTTTCACACTACTGCATTTAAATGAGGTGTATTTTTTCAGTCTCAAAAAAACATTCGGCTTAGTACGAAGGGCGGAACAAAAACTGAGAGCGAACCGAAATAACATCCCGGCGAAAACTTTACCAAAATATTATTTTCTCGATTATCCAAAATACTTGGAATTGTTTCCGAGGATTTTCGAGCGGGAACAAAGAAACTTTGCTTTGGTCTTGCGCGCCGACGGGATGTTTTCATAGCCCTTTTCCATTTAGCCTTAATAAAACATTTCCCGGCCTGAAAACGCAATTGAAAATTTTAAAGTTTCCGTATTATCGATTTTGTTCGTTGTAGAATGATTGACTGTCAAGGTTTGCTTTTTCATATTTGAGTTAACTAACTGAACCAGTAAACTATCAAATAGATCTTGTTTTCAACTCCAGGAACATGGATGTAGATTATTTTTTTATGGAAACGCATGCAGGAGAGCACATCCGGTCAAGAAAAGTGCACTCTATGACGCTCAGCCAGGGAGGCTGGACGCTGCATGCGGGAATCGAGTGTTGTGTTCGTGTTTGTGTGTGGGTTTGGGAGATTGCAAGTGTGTATTTATCTATTTAGATTTTTTCGATCGATATTTCTTGGTGGAATTCCATAATATTAGATATAATATAAAAAAATCTTGAGAATTTATTCCACATATATATGTATGTGGAATAACTTCTAAAGAATCTGTTTCTTAAAGAGATCCAGATTGTAGGGGAAGGAGGAAATACAGACACTGAAAGAGCATTCCATAGCCTACCGGTGGCATTAAGAAAGGAGCTTTGGAAACTGCCAGTTCTTGATCGACATATATACTATCGATTATTTGGTGTTTCTCAGAACATACTTTCTGAGTATGACGGAAAAACATATATTTATACTTATTTTATTCATATGTTCCTGTTATTACTATGTTTGCATAAGATAACAGTCCGGCTTTTATTACTATCCCGGAAACTAGTGTAAAAAAATTATTAATTTGCTATGACAGAGATATTTTAAGAATGAGAGATCGATATCACACCAACGAAGTTTAATAACCTTATAAACCAATGAAAAATATTTATATCTTAATTTTTTTTAAATCGAACCTCTTACATCAGGTATTATAAACAAGTGGTTTACGTTTATGCCATACCTTTTAGCTATTTGCGCTCCAAAGATAAACAAGGTAACATCATATGTATGGCTGTAAAAGCAAAGAGCCATTTACTTCGAAAAATGCTTCAAATATCACCTGAAAAATAAGATTTTCTATGCGTCATTTTCACGAATAACTTAAAGTATGATATATGATCAAGTGCTAACAATTGAAAAATGTTCCATTACTTCGCAACTTTTGAGGAATGTGTCGATTCTATTGGAATTCTTTGCTGACCCGAGCAAAATTGAAAGAGTTAAGAAAGCTTGATATTTTTAATAAGTGTCGAAGATTTTCTCTAAAGCGGGGAGTGTCTAAATGATATTTTATCTCGAGTCGCCATTCAACTTTAATGCGAAGTTGGATTTTAAATCATCGTGCGATTTGATTTTCGCCATTTCATTCGAGATAAACATTATTCTTGATATAATCTGCATAAAATATCTCAGCAAAGTAAGATTGGAATATTTAATCGAATAATTTACGTAACTAGTTCAATTGAGTTACGTTATTTTCATAAATATGCAGTCCAATAAAATACTCGTCCGAAATTGTCAATCTAAATTTATACTCCAACATTATTATTATGAGTTTTTTTAATATTTTTATTTATTTATATTCAATGCTCTTAATGGTAATTAAAACTAATACATATGCATTAATTTAAATTTTATGTCATTTAACCCTTTAATTACGACTCGATTTGATTAAAAATTATACTGTCAATTAAAAAACTTATATTTGAAGCATAAATGTACTTATCTGGTCTATTTTCATATATCACATTGGTTTTTGTATTCTTTAACTATAAGATGATGCAAAAAAAAACTATTCTAAGAAAGAAGCATAACAATATTTCACATAAACCGATGTCAATGGTCGGGGAGTCGTATGACGGCATATGCCGACAACCGATGCGAAAGGGTTAAAATGTTTATTTAGTAATTAAGGTTCATCATCACAAGAGTAGATGATTTGTAGTCATATGAATGCTGGATTAAAAAAAAAATTTCCATACAGCTTAAGGGTTAATTAAAACACAGAGGAAACACTTCATAAATACTTACGTTAACGTATAGTAATTGAAATAGAGATGAGTACATGGTCTACCGTTAAAATCCTTGCTTTCGCCGTTTATTTTTCTTCGATAAATTAATGGAAAAGTAATCATAGGCAATTCGCAAGTAAAAAATACCGTACATTTGTGATTATGTACTTGTTAAAAGTTTATATAAATCCTCATTGGGTTATTATGTTGTAATAATGTAAGAAATAATGTTTTCACTAAAAATAGTGTTCGAAATAGTCGTCTGTGGCAGCCCTCAGTAACCCAGTGATTCTTAGCACCCCCCGCCCCGCCGTTACCATGGCCGCTGCCGTGGCCAGGAATAGCGAAGCTGCTGGGAACTAGGGGCCGGATCTTTTGTTGTGTTTTCATTCGGGGTTGTTGGCTTAAAACGCCACGCTTGCCAGGCGGCTTGGCGAGTTTATGGCCAGTTTACACCGTGCCTAGTTGAAGCTGGGAGAGTTCTTTTGATAACTCTCTCAGCCCTCCTTTCTCCCGTCAGTTCATCACGTCATATCGCCAAAGGGATTGGTTACCGCAATCTTGATGTGACATGACTATGTAGGGCTCACCACGTACAGGTGGGAGTGGAGTTGGTTGTGAGAGGCTATAAACTGCTCTTTTAATAGCAGTCGGTAGGTGCGCATCACCACCCAAGAGCCCCAGCCGACCCCCTACAAGATGGACTGACGATATAAGAAGAATAGCGGGAGTGACCTGGATGCGGAAGGCGGAGGATCGAAGAGGATGGAGACTCATGCGGGAGGCCTACGTTCAACAGTGGACGGACACAGGCTGATGATGATGAGTGTTCGAAACCATTATGTACTTGTAAAAATCAAATTGTCAACTACTGTATTAGACTCTTTAATGCCTCTCATACAAAGTAATGTATTTTTTCGGCGGAAAATCCACGGGCAATAAAAGCCGCGTTACACGAATTGCTCCGAGGCATAATATAAACATTAAAACAACATTATTAAAAATTATAATAAATTTCCCATTATGCGATGTAATTTGTATAATGGTCAAAAAGTCGGTTCCATTATACACGCTAAAGTGGCGGTCATCAATAATGTACTGGCAGTGGTTGTTAGCCGTGGGGATGTTGCAGGTGCTCTGTCGCAGAGAGATTTGATAATTTTTAAAATTTGATACCTGAAAAAAGATGTCAGATGATTTCAATGACGTTTTTAAAAAAAATAAAGTGGATGATAAAGACGTTAATGATAATAATAAGTAATTGGAAAAAATAAATATTATTTGATACAATGTGATTAGTATCTTAAATTTTACTTAAATATATACTAGTATAACCTAATGAACTTTCATTATATATTTTAATACAAGATTTCAATTTAAAAAATATTAATTAAACATATTCCAAACATTACTTAACCCATTTCTTAAATTTCATGAGATCCCATCTTTTTATCCTTACTTTCTTGACTCCTAATTCTTGTACAGTATTTATTCATTTAAATTGTTTTTTAATGAAACGAGTTTATAAAACAAATATTGATTATACTTGTGATAAAGTTAAGAAGTTTTTATTGAATGTGAAATCGCAGTCTTTAAGTTTGTGAATAAACATTGTTCAACGTGATTCACATTAAGGCAGAGTTTTTTTTTGTACTGAAATAAAAATTGTATCTATTTAGTATTTGAAATGGAACTCAAAGTGAAAATCAAGAGTATATACAAAATTTATTTACGTAATTTTGGTGTGCTATGTTTTTATGTACTGATCATTAGGTAGAGTTAATTTACTACATACTATTTAGGTAATTTAAGTTGAGGAAATTAATAAATTTAAAATTCAAATTGACAAATGTTCAGTTCAGACAATTGGCCACTTTCGGCTGCTACGTTTACAGAACAAACGGATATGAACGAAATCCTTCTAGCAATTTTCAACCACTTTTCGTTGTGATCCATTTTCAATGTGTTTGACAGTGAAAAAAAATTACTTTCTCATCATTAAGTAGTTCAAGTCCTTATATTGTTCAAAAAGGTTTTGAATCACCGCATTCGATTAACATACAAAATTGAACAGATTTTATTAGCGACCAAAATTATATAGAGTTGATATAAGGAATCATATGAAATTTCACTAATGACCTATACGAGTAAATGTTGGTTATGATATATTGCATCGAATTTGTCTTAATTTTTTAAAAATAGAATACTCTTGTAGCATCGGTACGTACATTAAGGAAAATTTATGATATTTTCTCGGTGACATTTTTGCTTTATTTTACGTCACGTGTAATTTGGTTCAATATCTTGTAATGATAAGTATGATTTTTATTATAGAAAAATATTGTTTGCGTTTCTTATATTTGTTACACAAATGTAGTTAACTCTAATACTTAATTTTTCATACAATTTTTTTTAATATTTCATATCACTTTATAGTGAAAGGTGCGTTAATCTTACAATCTTTAATAAAATCCCCACTTATACAATTTCTAATACCAACTCTTTGATAATTCTTCTGCAAAATAGATGATATTAACATTTCACTTTTGTAGGTAACGTAAAAAACTGCCTTTTATGCCTTTATACCTAACTCTCGTAAAGTTGACGATTTGTTATATATACAAATATATTTGGCACAACTTTGGAATGCTGAGCTGAGGAATAGGACCCGCTAGTTGAAGTTTGTGAAGTTATTTTATTTTTGTTAATACGTTTTATCTTGAAAGTTATTGACATAATACTATTTTAAATATTTGAATTTATAAAATATGCGTTCAATTTGCTTATTGTTTTCATTTAACCAAAGTGAACAATGTCTTAACTTAATAAGAATTCATAAAATTTATAAAGTTAAAAGCATATTTCATGCTTTTTGAAATATTTTATTTATATATTAAATATCCATGCTCGCAAAATAAAAATAGTTCTTTTACAGTATCCACTGCCTAGCTGAGGCACATATTTGCTACAAATTGCCTTTCAGAAAGCTCTTTCCTCCATAATCTTTACCTTGACACAAGCTTTGAATTCCAAGTTTCCCAGAGCACCTTACATGTATTAACTGGCATTCTTCTAGGATGGTGAAAGCTTGGGAACTTGAAAAAAAACTTATGTTTATGCTATCTACTACTATGATTTACTTCCGTATCTTAACTTATTTAAGCAAGGAAAATCGGTGAGTACAATTCATGACTTTTTCTTTCTTTAAAATTCAAATATAATTTAAGTATACAAACATGAAAATAAATCGAAATCATGTACCAGAATGCAGTCAAGTACAGATACAAGTATGTATTGAATTGTGCAATTTACTTTGCCATATGAACTGACGTATCGACAGCTGAAAGCAATTTATTTGTACTCGTATGTCAGAAATGCAGTAAGGAACTGAATTACCGGTGTATATTACTCGGTTGTCAAATTGTCGATTTTTAGAATGTTTACCAATAAATGAACTCGTATTTAATTAATAAATTAGTTTTTTTTTATATAATATTTTAATTTAAATTTGAATAGTAATAAAAAAATACATCCTGTAAGCCTTAATTAAAGATATCAAATACAATTTAAGAAATATAAAATATATTTCTATACACAAAGTAACATGATTAATGATAAATTAAACTAATGATATGTGAATACGGTGTATATGGCTTAGAGTTAAAGTTTTTTTTAACATATCACACTTTGAAGACGAAAATCAAAACAAATATGATTGTAAATAATTCTAAACTCCTTAAAAAAAAACCCAATTGAATGTGAATTTGAACCATCACTCTTAAAATGACATATTTTATTTATAAAATGTCATATCCTTGTTATGAAAACTGGTGATAAACTAAAGTCGTGTGGTTATATACAACGCATTTATAGTGAGTCCCCATTGAAATGGATGATTTGTGAACTCCAAAATACTGAAAGATATTTGCGTATCAACACTCTGCATACGTAAAAATATCGTAAATGTCATATAATTTATAATGTTTAAAGGTATTTTTCTCCTACATAAATTGACATAAAAAAAATATACGTATTATATGATACTACTTAGATAACTACGTGCTATGCCTTTACACCGATACTCCTGTCGCTCACCGTTCCCAGACAGGCATTCATCAAGCGATCCATCTAGCGATCGTTAGCTACGTGGATCGTTTTACCAATTAACTTAGTTTACCCACTCGGGCTGTATCATGGATCGCGATATAAGAGTCGACACCCGACACGTCGTATCGCTCTCTAGTACTCGTATGAGACGTGCGAGCAACCGGAGAACGCAGAGGACGGATCGCTTTTCACGTCAAGAAAGTTGAGAAATTTTACAAGGCAGTATATGATGTGCTCCTAGGAAAACGTACATGAAATTAAATATTAAAAAAATACATACAACAATTTATTACTTTGTGCAATTTATCATATCTTGTCTTAACGATACTTATTCAGCGCATGCATTCTTTTAAGCGTGTCTTTGATTATGAGAGTAGTTGTTTTGTTACATAATGAAGTGTTTTTTTATTTCGTTTTACTTTATGAGGAATGATTACAGGAGAAAATAAACGCGACAAGTTTTATGGTTCAGTTCGTGAAAAAACTAAGGAACACTTGGAAAGGAAATTTTTAAGGGATGTTGTAACGGAGCATAAACTACAATTCGTCTTTCGTCTTTGAAAAGTCTTCTGGAACTATTATTGATATGTTGTTAATTATTATTAGTCATCATAAGAATATCAACGAGGTTGAGAGTGTTACAAAGTACCCAGTTAATGATTAGGTGTCCCAAAAGTAAATATTGTATGTAGTGTGTTATGAAATAACCAAATATATTTACCTACTTAATTTAAATTAAATGAAAATTATCAATTATTATCTATAATAATGCTCACTTAAAACTATGTAATTTTTAAAAAAAAAAATTTAATTATAATATGGGTATTGATTATTATCTAGCACTCTCGTAATACTCATACAAGGTGAGATATTTTTTTTACGATTCTTTTTTTTAAGAAATTTTTATTTTTAGGAATTGTATATATACAGCTATTTTTAGAGCCAATATTCTCATAATATACAGAATTCAGATACACATATTTAAAGAGCCAAATAATATATTATTCTGCTTAAATATAATATCCATATGGTTTCATACAAAAGTTTCAGTTAAAGCAGACACTTTAAGGAAACAATTTTTAAGCATAATAAGTATTTTTCTTTGGAATAAATTATGTTTGTTTTTTGAATCCTTGTAGAGAGTTTGTAGCTTGCATTTCGGGTATGTTGTGTTTTGCCAGACAGCTCGTAGCCGGTGTATCGTTTGATTTTATTGTGTAAACGAGATTTTTATTTCATTCAAAAACGAATTGCAACTTTTAAGTATCAAGAAGAGGTGAAACTTTTACCCGAGCGAGGTTTTACCTGGGAGAAACATCGGCTCTGCGCCGGAAGTTGCGATTACCCGACCCCAAGAACTTGGAGCAAGTCGACCGTCTCTGTGGTTAGAGGATAAAAGCTGTGGGTGGAATTGAGAACATGTGGAGGACGCTCTGGGGTGAGGACGGAAGGGTGAGCTGGAATTAAAAGATATGAAGAATTCGATTACATAATATATAGTGTATAACGTAAGTCACTTAATTATTTACATATTATTCAAAAGAGTTGAGTTTTGATGGAGTATTTTTAAATCATGTTTATTTTATATGGTTAAGTAGGTATTGTTCTTGATTTTCGTGGATTTTCGATATAATTAACTGTTTAAAGAAGTCTTGTAGTAATATTTGAGTTGACACATAAACTTGTTGAAACATTTATTTAGTTTGCAGTCATCACCGTCGTTATCATTCACTTTGAGGTTTATTTCAATTATAAACATTATTTACTTCGTTTTAATGTGGATCACATTGAGCAAAAGATAATTCTTATTAAAAAATAAAAATATATACCTATTTCAGAAATGTAGTATACAAATAAACAGTGTAAATAATTAGAATTAAAAATATAGTTTTTCAAAATGAAATGCGCTTGACGAAATTAAATTATAGCATAAAAAGACATTAGGTAATTTTACCAACTTTCGATACCATATAGAAGAGAAAAACAAAAAAAAACATTTCTCATGCATAATCAATGTAGTCACATTCAATCAAGTTTATTTTAATTGTAAAAATATCTTCTTACACTTTATTTAATTTATTTGATTAAAAGTAAATGAAAATACCACTTGAAAAAAAAAATGATAAAAATAGGCAAAATACTAAGGTTTTTCCTATCTCTTTAAAAGAAAAAAAATCCTACCGTCACAAAAATCACGCTAAAATTAAAAATAATAGGTAAATAAGAAAAAAATTATGGAAATTTTATACGGCTTGCAACAATTTTTATCTTGTGAATATGTCTTATATAGTCTTATGGATTTGTTAATCCAGCTCTGCTTAAGGAAGGATGTGTTGCGGTGCGCTGATCCCAGACTGGGCCCCGAGGGATCAAAGGTGGATGAGGAGAATTGGCCTAACAAACGGGACATTAACAGGTTTCCCGGGCGAACCGATTTAAAATACAACTTGTTTCACTTTATTTTACGTTACCGAGACTTCAGAGAGAATGTTTCATTTTCTTTTCTTTATTCTTGCTCGAAAGTTACGTACAATGAAACGTTATTTTCAAGGCTTGATTTTATTTATATGATAATATTATGTTTCATTCATAAAAAACATTTTTTATGTGGTTGTTATTTTATATTGCACTGCAATGAAAAGCCACCTTTTTGGTCAACATACTATGTGAAATGGATTGGTTTTTGATGAATTCGTATTATACTCAGATAGTTAAGTGAATAACAAAGAATGTCTTCAAAAATAAATAACGAAACTTTATAAAATAATACTTAATATTTTACAACACTGTAATTTCTTCATAGTTAGTAAATTGTTTTGGTTATATCAGATCTCGCCTTCAATCGCCTCTACATAAAGTACTAAGAACTTGTCATACATAATAATGAAATTATGGCGGTAGTCAAAGCGTTCGCTTATTGAACCGAAGGTTGTGGGTTCTATCTCTGACGTAGCTTAAAAAAAAGTATTTGTAATCGATTTTTAAGATTTATAAATACCCTAAATTGGTAAGAATTTGATCCCTCACTCGTAAGCTCCCAGTCATAGCCTATTAATTGAAATTAGTGGCAGACAAAAATGTTTTGTCACGAATATAAGTAAAAATAAGCGTATTTCATTAATTAGGAAATGTATGAAGCTTGAAGCAATAAGAGTAAAAAAAGCAATTTGTAAATATCTTACATTTACAATGAACGAAAAACGTTGCTTTCCGTGGAGCTTTTTACTGGCCGTGGTATAATTAGAGAGGCGCAATAAATCTTGCCAGTTGTCTAATCTGTATCTCGTATTGTTTACGGTCAAAGCTCATAATTTGATCGCGAACGAAATACTCGAGAATAAATCACCCAAGACGTCAGAAAATTACTGAGGGAGGCTCGGGAGGGCAGACACCAAAGACAAAGCGGACGCGCCCCATTCGCTTTGTTTATAGTTTGCGCTCGCAAATAGTTGGGTTGCGATGTCTTTGACTCGACTAAATATTTGATGTTTCAGTTTACCTTCCATGGCATCTTTGTGAAGAGAAGAGGCTCTGGCGCGCCTTGAATTTATCAGAATAGCTTCAGGAGCCGGCTAGACTTTTGAGGGAATTTGAGACGTATTGTAAAGACCCCTGGGGAGAGGGTCAAGGGTTAAACGATCACCATTTTTATTTATATTCTCCCAAATGTTCAATACTTATTTTTTTCGTATTTAAATATAATTATTATGTAAAACAACATCTTATAATGTTTAAGACAATATGTTTAAAAGTACTCATATATTAATTTTATCCTTATTTTTAATACTTTTCCTTCATTAATTATGTACCCAATAAGTTTTTTTGAAAAGCGCCGTGCTCTTCTAGGATATAAATAGCTTTTTACATATTTATTTTCTTATTGTCCTGAATCTTTGTCATAAGGAAAGATTAAGTACTCTTTGAGCATAAATAAATATTTACTTGTATCTAATTTCATTTTCTGGTATTATGTGCAAAATATGAATGTTGAAAGAATCGTGTTTGTAAATGCTTGAATAAGTTTTTCTTCTTATATCCAGAATCTTCACCATCTGAAAATTACTGACTCTAAATTTTCAACAAAATCAGAAAAATTATCAGTCATTTGAGTTTATAAAAAAAAAAAAAATGTTTTAACTAAAAGTTCACCATTCAAAACAATATATAATATAGTATTGTCACTCTGTATCTTATCAAGAAGCATAAAAATATAATCTTCACGTGAAAAAGAAATACTCGTAAGTATTTTTTTTGATTTCCATAAAAAATATTTCATCTTAAATCATGCACGAGAAATAGGGAATAGTGTCGTTTTAAAATGGCGATCAGAAGATAGGAAATATTGGATTGAAATATTCGTAACTCGCAAGATTTGAGGCGTACGTCGTGCTCTGACACGTGTGTGAAACTTTTGTCAATTTCCGCTTAAATCTCTCTGGTGGTTTGACGGAAAACATTTCAATTTCGCACCTGTAGGCCTACGCCTGAAGGTCTACACCTGTCGTCCGCACCTTCAGGCCGGCACCTGTCAGTCCTGCATCCAGGATGGATTACGCCCGGTAGTAAGGGCCGCAAGAGAACCAAAAGGGAAATTGAATGTTTATTCACGAAGCTATCTTTGTTTTATGTCACACAAAAACACATTTTTCACGCGATATGAAACGCACAGGAAGATTTATGGTTTTGATTTATTTGACGTGCATTGTTGCTTGATATTCACGATCACGGAAAACACAGATCTTTTGCCATATGTCGGTTGCTTGAAAATCTCCTTTGCCTTTTTTAAAAAAGCAACACATGTTTTTTATACCAATATAAATACACATATATGAGAACCAATACTTCATTTTTAAGCTAAGAGAAATTTCTCCTAATATATATATTTTTTCTTCCATTTATGAATCTTTTAAAAAGCAGTATAATTAATACCTTCAACATACTTAAACTCAACACGCACATTATATATATCCTACACGAAGTGTCGATCCGATCTAGTTAAGATCTTATTGAGTCTTCATGAAGGACCAAAAAACATCCATTCTGTTGTGTGTGTGTTAGCTTGTACAGATAAAAAAGGCCCTCTTAGGAATGCGTTACTTTACTAAAAACCATTTATAGTTTTGTAGTGATATTGCTTAAATAAAAAGTAATGAAAAAATCTATTTTTGGTGTCTAAGATTAACGATTTCTAACAAACACATAACCTTATTTACCAACAATATATTAAATTTAAGTAAATTTAATATTTTATAACTTTTGCGTCACGTCACTGTTGTAAAGCCGAAAGACTTAATCCTCATATTATTACTGGAATATAACCCAAGGAGATTTCAAATATCTATTTAGCCCTGCGAATAGCAAATAATATAATTCATAAAGATATTATGCCAGTATATGGGCCTTATGTAAAGATAATCCTTGTATGAGTTTCAAGTAAAAGGGATTACTAGTAAAACCATTCATACGGTAGTAGCGTTGCTTTCTATACTGAATGTTCCTTACTTCATAATCGCAGAGCTTTTACATGTTCAAACTTCTGTCAAAGTAAATTGCGAGTATATTCGTGTAAACAAGTTCTTAAAATCAACGATTCTCAATTTTAAGAATATGTCGTATATCTATGTACCAGTAAATTAAAAAAATATATATATTTAAATAAATGTGTTAATATAATAAATGTGTATTTAAATTTACTTTAACGAAGTTAGAGCTGTTGGATGCCCGTCCAACAGCTCTGTCCTATCTATTTAATGAATAGCTTTTATAATTATTATTTAATTTGAAGATATATTTCAAAAGAAAACCTCACAAAAATATCATATGTAAGTGCTTCTTTCATGTATGAAATACATAATTAAACGGAATATTGTATAAAAAAAACATAAAAGTATTTCAATATAAATGCCGTATTTTATGCAATTCTCTTAACAGAAAAATACGTATGACGAAAAATGTGTCACAAATATAAAACAAAACAAAACTTCTTCTTCGTAGTATCAATCCGGTGGATTGGTTTTGGGCATTTTAAATTCCTTCACCCGTCAACGTGACAAGGCCTCACATTGGCAAAAAAAATATTCAGTTTTCAGGTTAGAATGGAAAAAACATAAAAAATGGGACAATATTAGCGTGTTTTATTACGATTGTCAAAGGAGCACGTACCAGCATAAATCGCGTTCATTACTCGGTAGTCACTGTTTATTCATGAATATTGAAAAAGGCTGTTTTCGCTGCAAGCAAAGAGGCTTTCTAAAGAGTCACCCCAGACTACAAATAACTTTTTGTAAGCTCCTCCGAATCCCGCGTGTAAAATGAATCAATACATTTGAATTATATCCGACGAAACTCTTTTCATAAATTCACATTATCCATATGAGAGCTCTGAAATATATGAAGAACTTGTGGTACGAAAATTTCATGCATGATGTATTTGGTAGGATTCTGTGATGTACAAATTTTATAGATATAAGCCCTTATGCAGGAAAATACCACTGCATTACGATGTCTTAATCTAAAATTTTTACAGTGCTAAATTTATTATTAACTAACATCCGATAAACATTGCAAAAATATGAAGATTTATTCCGAAAATGTTATTTGACCACAAACTTCTATTTGGATATATTTCTTACCTTAAATTTAATGTGTTTATGTTACATAATTTATTTAGTAAAATTATGTATAAATCCCTATGAATGATTCAAATTGATGAATCTAAATTTTATAAAATCATTTTCTTACAATGATTCAAGTTTTATAAATTCACCCGGTTTGTGTGAGACTGAAATCTCACCCGTAAAATTGTTTGTTATTCTTCTTTATAACTGACTTTGCATTAGCAGTGTTGTTATTTAAAGTAAATGTAATAGATAAATCACTCATTTACAGTGCTTGTCACTTAGTGCCTTAAAATAAAATGCAAAAATTTCGTAGCATTGGCAGATAATAATATTTTTTTCATTCATTTATCACTCTGTTGGTATTCTCCTCAATGCTTAATTATGAGTAACTAGGATTCATGATATTAAAAAAATAATCATTTCTATTCGTATTATGCGACAGTTGTATAAATGTTACGTTTCTTAGTGTGAACTATAAAACTGAAATTTCATTATTTAATTAGTAATTTTACCCGTATCACAATAAACGTAAAGAAAATTCGAGAATAAAATTAAGCTCATTTCATAGGCTTTTAGTTCTAATCAAAGTCCACAGGCATACTAAAAAGCCTCTTTAATAATACCCCTTTGAGTCTTTGAAATTAATAAGTGTTTTATTATTAAATTTGTTCAGCTTTGAACACTGTAGAGTATTTTCTCTTTCTTCGTGTAAAATGATGGACCGAAATTTAAGTACAAGTTAGATTACACCTACAGAAAATGAGTAGAGGAATCATTTTTTATACTAAATGTCATCAACATCTTTAAATAATGAAATGAGCCCAAGTACGTTAATGTTTTTTTTTTAAATTTTTTAATACGAATATATGTCATTTGACTTCTTGTATTTCGTAAAAAAAAAAAAAAATTGAGCTAACTTTTGTATATATTTTGAATAGTTTAAAAAATGAAGTATAAAATACTGGTGAACTCAAAAGATGTTGAATGATATTTTTGAAATTTCTATTAATAATTTGTTATAGTTTCATTATATCAATAAAAAGAAAAAAATACTTGTAATAATATTTTTTTTTTAACAACATTGATGCCTATAACTTAGCCAAAAAAAGTGGCAAAAAGGTAAATTGTAGAATAATTATTCATAATTAGTTGTTTCCATTTATTCAAAATCATTGAATTAATTTTTTTTATATTTCATATTTAAAATCTAGCCTGCAACGGCTTGAAAATATTTTGAACATATTCTTTGCAGCATAGTTTTATTTCATATAATTGAAAAAAATAGTTATAACATTTTTGAAAATAAATTAAATCTATTTCTAATGTATTTGAAAAACACATGCGGAGATTTTTCGATTTTTAAAATATAAGGCAATTCGAAATGAAAAAAAAAACAATAAAGCCGAGTCGTAGAAAAACAGATACGATCGCCAGACGGAGCTTTCAACCTCGGGTGGTTGCGCCCAGAAAGCTCCCGCTAGCCTTTTCCCTCATGGACTGAGTGCGGCGGACGATGCAGCGTGAGGGACGTCCGTCGGAGCTTTAGAGCATCGGACCGCTAAAAAGCTCATCACGACATTTTTACTGCCATCGTGATCTGTCTTTTGTTAACCGTTCCACTCAGATCCACGTGCTTTCGAAAACCATTCAGAAATCTGATACTAGCTTTTAATTAAAGTCAGCAGATTTTAGTGTTTTTATGAAGCTTGTTGCTTTTACTCTAACCTTTACTTTGAGATCAATTTCAAACATTTAATTATTTTTTGTAATCTAACTTTAATAAATGGATTACGCTGAGCACTCCGTAATTATTTTACTAGAAGAGCGCGGCTTAAGTTTCAATGTCACCTTTTTCCGTTTTTACTTGGTGCTTAGCGTCATTTGTATATGAAAACAACGTAAAAAATATTGAATTGACGGAGTTTATTTGTGTGTTTGTGGTGCATTTATTTTCTGAGATTATGTGTAAATTCTATAAAATAGATCACTAAACAAATATACATTTTTAATTTGTTAATTCAAAATACACAAACTTTTTTTTATAATTTATATTTTATTGATTTTGTTTTAATGATTTGTTGTCTCATGATGTAAACGTATCAATGCTCAACATACAGCGCTTGACTATTTCCAAGAAGGCAAGGGTCGAATATTTCACAAATAAAATGCTATCATTACCATTTCGTAATTAATTTTATGTACTGACGTTTAATAAGATCATTTTGCTTTTGTAAATAAAGAATTTGATAATTTTCTATTACAAAAATTAAGAACTTAAAATAATAATACACGATTGGCAAATAACAACGTGTAATCCTTTGAATCATTTATTTATTTTATTATATAAAAGTTTTGATTGTGTAAAATTTTAAAGTTAAGTGATTTTTGATATATCTCAACATTCAAATTTTTGTCAGACATGAACAGTTCTTGAAATTTTAAGACCAACATATTAAAGATAAAATGACATACAGTAAGATAACATACAAAAAGATAAAATGACTTAAAGAAAACAGGAATCAATAAAGAAGAAACAAAATTTTTCGTAGCATTCTCTCAATTATCGTGCATGAAAAGAATTTTCGAAAAGATTATTTCCATCGCAGCATAACGCCACGCCAACTCGTGTTCTGCTTTCCTCTTCGAAGCTCTACGTCTGCTAGAGCATAGCAAGCAAAAGGTTTTCGTCGTAGCCTCTCCCCCTTGCCTGGCTCAGGTCCATCAATTGCCTTCATTAACTACCCACTCGTGCCCGCGGTGAACGTGAAATAAGAACGAAAAAAGTAGCAGATTTGTGACAATGTGTACTGCGTAGTGATTTGAAACATTTAATTTTAAGCACGTGCAATACAACAACACCGGATATTATTTTTATTAAAAGTGAAATCTGATGATTTTTCTACAGCGTAGAGGATAGCTAAGCATCAAACGTTTTTAAATTAACTTACTGTGAAGTTGGACACTGTATTGTTGAGTACTGAATGTTGATATATTTCATGCAAGGGATGCCCAGTTCAGACAAGAGCTCCATGAATTTGCTTGGAGGAGTAATTTATTGGGATCGACTGCTTAGTGAGTATTGGGATTTGTAATATTGTTGAAATATTGTAATAGCTTTTTAGTAACCAAATATATCAGATTTCATTAATACATATACCCATTTTTAAAGCTTACATTAGTTTAAGCATACATGATATATCATCAGGCTCTAAGCTCCATACAAAAATTATCTAAGTAAAAAATTAAGAAGATAAGGATGCTTGAAAAAGGTGATTTTTTAAAATTAATTCGATGGAACATCTGGATAAATGGATAGATGATATAATCACGAAAAGTTATAAAAATGTGATAATATTCTGTAAGTTATTTTACATACACCAGCAAAATAAAACACAGATATGGTTGTGTCATTGTAATATGTAAGTTGTAGGACAAAATCGGACACTTTAATATTATATTACATGAGAAATTACTAAAAATTCTCGAGAGAAATAAAACTGTGTTAAAGAATGTTTGCTTACTCACCATACTGCAATATGAAAATGCACTTCTGTTGGATTATTTTCACTAAAAAGCTTGAAAGCTCGGCTGTAAGGCAGTTCCGGCAGACGGTCCTCAGTCAGTGGGAAGCGAGGCGTGTTTACGTTCTGGGTGGAGTCGGAAAGTTATTCCATAACTCAGCCTGCTGGCTGGGATCAGAGATTCCACCGTTATTTTCCTCAGAGCAATGCAATCAGTGATCTAATCCGAACCACAAACATAGAATGAGTATCGACAGTTATATTATGATAAATAAATAGCTGTACTAGACTGTTTATTCAGAATTCCAATATAATATACAATAATGTAGGTTTATATGTAATGCAATTCTGCATCTAAGAGGTTTGGAGTATAAATATATCAAATTTATTAAAAAAAAAACTTTTTATATTAATACGAATAAAAATATTATTTTTGTATTGTACTTTTTATAAAATTATAACTCAAATTTGTATGTCAAAAGCTACGCGTTGTTTTATCTTTCAGTAATTTTTAAGAAACTTTATTGGGAAATTATCTTATTATTACTTAAATATACATATACTATACATAAAATTCTTTTTTCAACGCGTCAATCCAAGCACAAAAACAACGTCAATCGGGATGAACCGCGGACCTTGGAAACCAACTTCTACTACTAGTTGGTTTCCAAGGTCCGCGGTTCGCATCCCGCTTCTGCCGTTGTTTTTGTGCTTGGATTGACGCGTTGAAAAAAGAATTTTATGTATAGTATATGTATATTTAAGTAATAATAATATTGTAATATAGTCAATGATCTATAAAAGTAGATTAGAATATTGAAATAATAAAATAATATTCTAATAAAAATTAAAAAATTAATATAATTATCTTATTATTTACTTACTGTACTATTCTTTTCATAGATCATCTCATTCTTAAATATCATCGAAAGAGTTTTTTTTTCATTTATAGGAAGATAAATTATGTACTTTTGATTAGATTTTTACGTCCATTTTGCACTAGTTATACATTCTTATTGCATACTATCAAAAACTATGCTTTTTCATACAGTTTCAATCCCCCAACTCTCATCACACATAATTTTTTCATGTAGCGTTCCCCGCCTTGATTTACCATCATGGAGCCTATAAGTTTCTACTAAATGTGCTCTCCTGCATGATTAGGCGTTTTTTATAAGTTTCAACAGTCATTGATCCTTATTTAACAAATCACTTGATACCGTCAGTCTTTATATATACTCCAATTAAAGTATTGTCAAGATGAATTATAGTTTTATATAACATTATTTTTTTAACATAGTCTTTCTGAAATAAAAATAAGTCTATATCTAAAAGTAAGTAAGTCTTTTGCGATTTATAAAATAATAAATCTTTTAATTTCGCAGGTCCTTTTGCACGAGATTACTTTCGTGAGAGCACATTTTATCGTATCGCAAACTTTCATTTTGAAATAGAACTCATTTTAAGTTTGAGGGAATTCCATGCGAATTATTCCGAATTGGGCGGGCATTTCCGCCCGCAACTCGCGCGTCCGCCCACCGAGACCGATCGGCCAGAAAATTGGACTTTATTTAGATAAGTTAAGCCGCGTTTTGTTAGAAACGTGACCGCCCAATACCAGAGCCTTGCTCAGTAGATGGCCGTTATACGGAAGCCTTCTCTGCAAGTATTTTTTTAAGGCAAATGCCTATAAAAGAACACCACTAAACATTGGTGAACAGTTTACTTTTTATTTATTTGTAAGCAGAACTTATTATTTCACTGTAATACGATCTCATTTTTTAAATATATATGTTAAATTGTAATAAAAGGGGCATCCAAGTAAATAGTATACATAGACAAACACAAGACTTAACAAGGTTAGCATAAAAAACTCGTTTTAAAATAACTATATATGGTAGATATTTTACAAAAATAAAGTCACTTATTAATTATATCACCATGCCATTTCAAAACGTAAAGCGCTGCACGAATTATATTGATCTGCTGACATGATAAGATAAGTAATTCTTAAGTATTTTTTAGGTAATGAATATCTTCCATTTAAATATTCGAACTTAAAAAATATATATACAACCCTCACATAGTGTAACAGACTACTAGAGTATAAAATTAGGATTGAATTGCCTCTTAAGACTTAATATCATCACTTGCATCGGGCTAATATTGCGAACTTTTCCAAAATTCTGATTAACAAATCTTATAAAATATCAGATATAAATATAATAATTTTTAGAATTTATCCCACAATATATTTTTTGACAACATGTTTCAGCCAGGTCGAATTATAGAATATGGCTCGATTACTCGTGCTTTAAATGCCGTCACATTAACTCCACAAACTTCTATGTTGGAGGTCATTGATAATTATATGACTGTTTGTTTGAAATATGGAACAGATGATCGCGTGACTAACATTCAATAGGGTTTTTTATAGCTCGATTTGTCTATACTACATGTGGTTTTACAGTATGGGTAAACATGTTTTTAAAATTAATTAAGTTTTTTTTTCTACTTTTATACTTAGTCGTGATTTGAATTTGCAATCGTCCGAATAGAAATACACCACTTTAGTAAATCTGCAATACTCTGGCATTTGGTACGAAAGTCTCCCCTATCGTGGTTTGATAATCTGAGAGAAGTTTCTATACAGTCGACTTGCGATTTCGCTACGTTGATCCCTCGCAATTCTTTTGAATGCAACATCCAACATTCAGATCGGCCAATGATAAGATGCGGTTTAATAAAAATGCCAAAAGCAACGCGGTGATACAAAAATGTACTTTTTGAGACGATGTGACTTTCAGTCGTCTTTTATGAAAGACTTAGCTTTTTCGTGTAACGTTTACTGAAAACTAGACATCTTTTCTTTGAAATATAAAATTTTATTCTTATTTTGAATTATTATCAACTGATTAAGAATTCGATTAAAAACGCAAAAATTGTTGTTATTTTTTTTATAATCTTCGCACTATCAATCCATTATTTTAACTTTATGCTATTAAAAAAGTATTAGTCTTCCAAATCCACCCTTTCAATAGTGTTTATTATCAGCACATTTTGTGGTCATAATTTTTTACCATCTTTTTTTTTTTTATGTAAACGCATGCAGGAGAGCACAACCGGTCAAGACCAGTGCACTCTATGACGCTCAGCCAGGGAGGCTAAACGCTGCATGCGGGAAACGTGTGTTGTGTTCGTGTTTGTGTGTGGGTTGGGGAGATCGCAAGTGTATATTTATCTCTTTCTTGAAGAGATCCAGATTGTAGGAAGGAGGGAACACATCTGCAATAATGTGTATGTTTTATAAACTTCAGTTAATGCATTCTGATCTTAAGTATAAGTTTATAATGTACATACACTTAAGCCATGATCCCAAGCACAAAGAAATACACTGCTTAATAAATACAAAATAACATGGTAATTGAATGTTGATTTTATGCAGTCTAATTTTCAATATATGAATAAATAAAAAAGTATCTGCATATCAAATGATCTTATAATTTTCATAATAATAACTTGAAAGCATAATTTAAAAATAATTTTTAACCTTCAGCGTGCTACGAGTATAAACCAAAATTGTGTTGCTGAATGTATGAAAGTGATAATGTCCAGCCTTCGCAAAATAAAACCAATAAAGTTACCTCTCTTTTAGTTATTACTTTCATCCAAAAGATACATTTCATCCAAAGGGATTTTTCTTACCACAGATATTGCGGGATAAACTCATACTTCCTTTGATACTATTATTTTTCCAGACTTTCCTCTTCACAAACATTACTTATGAATAACATAATCCAAATGTCTTACCTTCCACCAACTTTTCATCAAGATACATTATATATATATATACGCGTGTTATTCAAAGGAGGATTACGATAGAAAAAAAAACTTCGACTTAAATATTTTGTTTCAAAATATCGCTTTTCGCGAAACCTCGAAAAGGCTCGAATGAAGTTTATCCTGAAAGTTTTCTCTTTCGGTAATCTTTTATGTTGGATTTCCAGTCTCCGAGCTCATTTCACTTGATGAGAGCGTAATTAAAGCCGCTTCTACTAATTTGCGTAAAAGATAAATTCTTATTAAACTAATAATGAACAACTAATTAAAAAAAAGGAAAATTGTATTGTGAATTAGCATTTCATTTTTTGTTCGTAATCTCATTACTGCCTCAAAGGCTGCCGGAAAATCTTCCCGTTTTGTATTTCGAATAAGTTTTTTTTCGTAGAATTTCGTTCTTTCCAGACGATCTTTTTGAAGCTTGCAAAACAACGATAAATCAATAATATATACTTTGTATCTAGGTTTTTTTGTTGTTTATTATACAATGAAGTTAGCCATTTGTATTTATTCAATGCCTAAGAGTATGAAATATTTAAAATAATGATTCAAAGTCATCATTTACATTTACTTACATAATTATTATAAGGACATTGAATAATTATTAAATGAAAAAAACTATTAAATGGTCATTAAATTCAATTATTAATCACTTCTTAGGTTTTCACGGCCAAATTTGATATTGTGGCTTTTGGGTTTAGCCGTGTGTGGCGAATTTCTTCTCTCCGATATTTCGACCGCCATTGCAGGGGTCTTCTTCAGGATTGATCACTTTGTTGTGAGTTGGTGTCAGGAGGTAGCTTAGCCGTCAGCCTTACGTACCTCCCCGAGCGTCATGTCGGGTAATCGTGTACGGTGGATATGTTCTAAGGAGAGTACCTCCACGAACGCCATGTCGGACTGTGGTTGTCCTTTCTTGTATGTCTATGCTTTTGAGTATGTGCTAGAGGCGGAAGCCATGCTTTTTAAAAAATCAAGCCGTCATCTCTGTTGATGTTGATGGGTTGATTGAACCCTGAAGAAGACCCCTGCAATGGCGGTCGAAATATCGGAGAGAAGAAATTCGCCACACACGGCTAAATCCAAAAGCCACAATATCAATTATTAATCATTTAATGTTTGAATGGTTACTTTTTTAATAACATTAATGTTATCAACTGACAATATATGGTGAAACTGCATAATAATATTTTAAAAGAGGGATACCATCTTCAATAACTTTTGAAGATGGTCTCCAGGGAGTCTGAAACGTGTAATCATTAAAAATAAATGAGAATCAAACTAAATATTGTTAAATTGTCAATTTCTTAATGAAAATTAGTTTAAGAATTTCAATATGGTTACTTTTGTAACATTCAAACAGAAAAGATATTTTAACAAACAAAATGTTTATTTTTTAAATTTAGTCATAACATAAACGATTTAAGCGCAAGAGAGCGTTCAATTAACAATAAATTAATTCGATACCACTACGAATAATATAATGCCAAATATAAAATACGAGAGGTTCGGCTTTATTTATTTAATATTTTCAGTTCATCATGAATTTCTTTGAAACATAACAAACAAACATATTTATTTTTGCGTTAAATCATAATTTTTTATCGATATCCGTAACCCAAGAGCCTATGGTTTTTTTATGTAAACACATTCAGGAGTATACTAACAGATGGTGATGCATATGGCTAAGCGCTGCATGTGGAGTATTGATCCACCAACGTCATAGACTACAGCCCAAGATTCCTGCCTCATCCTTATTATTACAAGAATTTACTATGAATGGGTTGTCTTCACGGGACGACTTTCGTCTTATCACTGGCATTTTACGGAGCAAGGATCAAATTCGCACCGACCGGGAGTATTTTAGCTCAGAAATCGATTAAAAAACTTTTTTTTAACTCTCCGTCGAGAATCGAACCCACGACCTTTGGCTTGCAAAACAAACGCTTTGACAATTGAGTTATAGCCACCGGCTTTGTCACACACTGCTGATATAAATCTTTGTTAGCGGTTATGATCCTCGCCTCATCAAATGTCAACTTTGTCTTCCAGAGCATAGTTTTTTTTTTTTTTTATAGATTTAAACAAATATAAGCAGCATATATCACGGTACTTAATTTCGCATATTGGATACTTAAAAGCGCTACATGTACGGATACAAAAATAAAAAAATACTTCAGGATGGTACAAAGCTCGATTGCATGGAGTTTTTATTGAAGTGGAGCGGAGGGGCACGTCGTCTCGTACGGGTCTGTAGCGGGCCGAGAAGAGTTATACAAACTCCTAATTGAAACTTAAACTAACGTTTCGCTGCGAGGAACTTTTAAAGGAAATACGCAAAGAATAAGAAAACTCATACAGCGAATTTTCATTTTCAGGAGCGTGGATTTATTCGCTCCTTGAAAATTTAATTTTAAATAAAATTAACTTAATTAATAAAAATCATAAATCAATGCATTTATTTTAGTTTACTAATGTTTTGATTGTTAATAACATTAAAGTTATCAACTGACAATACTTGGTGAAACTGCATGATTATAATTTTAGAATTAATTTTAATTGAAAAATTAATAAATTAAAAATATTTAGTTTTGATCCACAATTTATTTTAACGATTACATGTTTCGGCCTTCCTGAAGACCATCTTCAATAATGAAAAAATAAAAATAAATTGTGAATCAAAACTTTATATTTTTAATTTCATCATCAGCCTGTGTCCGTCCACTGTTGAACGTAGGCCTCCCGCATGAGTCTCCATCCTCTTCGATCCTCCGCCTTCCGCATCCAGGTCACTCGCGCTATTCTTCTTATATCGTCAGTCCATCTTGTAGGGGGTCGGCCAATGCTTCGTTTGCCAGTTCTTGGGCGCCATTCCAATACTTTTCTTCCCCATCGACCGTCGTCTCTTCGACAGATATGACCTGCCCATTGCCACTTGAGTATGCCTATTCGTTGGGTAGCATCCACTACTTGAGTTCTTCTGCGTATTTCCTTTTATTTTAATTTAATTTTTAATTTATTAATTTTTTAATTAAAATTAATTCTAAAATTATAATTATGATTGTTACTTACATTTTTATTATTTTAACTTTTATTAGGCGCTACTAATAATATTCACTTATTTTTATGTGATATTTCAAACATGTTTTCCATAAATCGTCGCCTCATAGTACTTACTTCACTGTTATCCTAAGTCATCTCCAAACAAAAAGGTTTTATTGAAAAAAGTCTAACTGTAGTGTTCGCGGCATATTTTTAGTGCTTTTTATTTATTTATTTATTTTAAATTTTGTCCTGACTATTTGTTCTAAAGTTTGTATCACGTCAACTACCAATTTTAAATGATATTGTCGTTGGTTTAAATTATTAAGACTCTTCAACATTTTTTTTTATATTGACAGCAATGTTTATGAGTTTTTAACAAATAATCAGTCGATTCCGGGATCGAAGATTTTTTCTTTTTTAAGTATATCGATTATCTTGGATCATATTGAGTAATTTTATATGACAAATGTTTATTTGATATGAAAGGTTTACAGGTAAGTGATTAAAATAGAGATATTGGCAAATTTCAGTCGTAAAAAAACATAAAAGGATATTAATTTTATTTAAATGGTTACTATAAATTGTAATCACGAGTAATAACGACAGCTTTTATTGTATAAATAACATTAAAGCAGTTATTGATCAGACTTTTTCTTAATAAAGAATTTAAATATTATATAGACCTGTAATGTAGCTATACCGTTATACTTCAAAGATATTGTGTTCCTTGTGGACCGTAGCGAAAATTCAATGCACGCAATATGCATATGCCGATACTAATAAACTACGTAATGATATGGCAGCAGTCCAAAACAAACAATTTGTATGAAAATATCAAACCATTTCGCTCGCAAGGCGGCCGGGACTGACCCAGTATAGGGAAAACTCTGGAACGATTTTCCACGCGGGAAAGCCTCTTACCGATAACAGCCTTATAAATATATTCACAGTGTTCGTATCTGAAATATGTAGAACCATTTCAGATATCATAAAAATCGCTTTATTAGAACATCTGTAAGGGGAACTAACTTAATGAACAACACGTAAAGCATATCAGCATTATGAGAAAAATACTAAATCAATGCATACAAATGATAAACGCGTAATATATAAAGTACGTAATTTATTTTAACGCATCACGTATGATTTTCAATCTTAAGTACATATTCATTTATGGTCATTCATACAAAAGTTCCATAACAGCTTGTGTCATTTGTGTATCAAATGGTCGTGGTAATTATTGTAGCAATTTTAGGTTTCCAACGTTCGGGTATTGTGTTGGCACTTATACTGGACTTAGAATTAATTTGCACTAAATATTTGCATACTTACATACCTAATGTTATAAAATGGCAAAATTTTTCTTTGTACTATTACGTTATAAAAGATGAAATTTATGTACTTATATGATGAAATTAATTCTGAAATTTAATTAACAATATATTTAACAACATAAAGAAACAGTCATGAAATTTTAAATATATGTATTTTAGATATTGCATTCTTTTTACTTCATTTAATTTTACTTTGATGCCTCTTGAAAACGAGTATATCATTTCTTATGACGATGAAAAAATTCAATTTTGGTCAAAATTAAACGTAAATCCTTCTCTTGTAAAGAAACATATTTTGTCTTACAATAAGATATGTAGGACTCAGGTACTTGAAAGGCTTTAAGTGTACACTGTACATTAAACCATAGTACCTCAATGAAAATAAACTGCACTAATTTTCTCTTAAAGAAGTTAAAAAACAATATTGTAAATTTCAAAATAAATTATTTTATTCCTCAATAACAACAGTATAAATATTCACTATTACATTTACAGGTCTTTCTGTGTATTTTTCAGATTTTTTTTTTATGAATTAGCGAATCAATCTTCACATATATTTCAAAAACCTTCTTTTAATGTCAAGACTACATACCCTACAAAATATAATAAAAAGTGCTCCTTTCTCGCTGAATAGTTTCATATCGCAAATATGTAAGGCCATTCCAGAACACATAAAAATCTTTATTAGAGCATTACGCCACGCTTTAAATTAACGCGTATATTCTTTTACTGGATAAAGTTTGTCCTTTATTGCCCTCCTCCATAGTTAGTTCGGTGCAGAGTGCAGCCTATCGCAATGTAGATGGCACGTATGTGTGAAGAGGCACTCGTAGCGGTCGTACTGGAAATTGTTTTTCGAAATATGCCCGTGGATGGCTAAGGTAGCCTATTGTGAAGCAGCCTGCTATGCAGTTATGGTATCAAAATGTTATTCAGTTTGTAATGAAAATATTTCTGTTAACGTTTACTGCTGTGTGCATAACATTTTATACGTTTAATGAGTTGTGTAGAAGTTTTAATATTTTAAAAATATTTTATAATTTCTCTAATGATCGACATCTAAAATAATTAATCAAAGTCGAATAGTTTTCTTCATTTCTTTTTGACAAAATTATATTTAACAATTACAATTATTACTTTTACGCCTATACGAATTTACATATTTATTACAATTTCATGTATTCGCATCACTTGATATCATTTATTGCATTTGAAAATAATGACACGTTAAATAAGTTAATACTTATTTCATACTTATTTCATATCCAATCAACGGGAACAATAAAAATTCTGTAAACATCTATGGGCTGCCACGATTCGCACCTAGTTTTTCCAAGTAATTTGATAGGGAGAGATATTGGGGAGTAAATCTATGAACATTTACTGAAATACAAAAATCAGAGGCTTAAGGCTTGACAAAGTGATAGTTGTTGTCTCTCAGAGATATTGATTTTAAGATCATCAGTTTCAAATGCATCCCTGTAAAATATCTCATTTAATAAATTAATAATAAATTACTCACTTTTTTAATAAACTTTTAAATTAAACAACTGTACTACGAGTACATTGCTTTTGATTATATGATTCTAACTCTCAGATACTCGTAAGTATGGATATTTCATTTATAAATTTAGAAAAATTACTTTAGTGTAATCAATCAGCTAAAACAGATCATTACAAAGAAATGGCAACGTATCATTTACGTCAATAGGGTTAATTTTCTAACTGGGATTTAAAGATGTCAATTTTAGGTTAACTGTGACTTTTAATCTATTGATCTTACTTATTATTTTTTTCTTATTCAAATTAATAACTGGCTCTCAATTTCTTTTAAATATTGAAATTAATTTCAAATATTCATCACTATATTGAAATCGAACACTTCAAATAATTAATATTCTGATTTTTTACATCTCCGAATCAATTATCGCCGAATCCATGGCATCATTAGCGTCGGGAAGGTTTCCGTCATTTCCATTTCTTCGTCTCCCACTCCTCTTGGAGAACTCCTTGGTCTGGCTGCTGCAGGATAGAGATTATCGCCCAGTTCTCTCGCGACATTGATTGGGGTTCTAATTGCGCGCCGCCCAGCTGCCTGCTCCATGGACCAATCAATCTTCATCCTACCTCGGATCAATCGAAGGATATAATTCAATCGTGGGCTTTGCAGCGTGCCAGTCTTTACTAACCGTTGTTATACGGAACATTGGATAACCATTCTGTATTCTTAAATACAATGATTTGATTTCACTCTTATATCCAGTTTAAATTTAAATGTATCATAAATCAAGAAAGTCCTTAAGTAGATACCTTGTTTTAACATAAATGACACACAAAGCACTGTTTATTTAATTATCTTAATATTGTGGTCTCGATTTCAATAACTAATTCAGTATATTTATTAATTTATGACGTGAAAGTATGGAAGGAGGGGGATTGATCTTAAGGGGGTTAGGATTTATATATTAGACTTTTGTATTTATAATATTAAAATGCAAGAAATACCATTGAAAGTCAAATATCAAACAGGTTTATTGGAATTTAAAATGTTTTATTACCTCTAAGCGGGTTTGAATAATTGCAGTCCGTCTGTATTCGTTAGTCCGTCTATTCAATAAAAATAACTGCCTTAATTCTAAATTGATTATTTACTGTTGTGTAAAATCTTTCCATAAATAATAATTGGATATTAATAATTATAAATAATGTATATAGTTTGACAGCATGCTACTACAGATCTTAGAAAAAAAAACTGTTTATCTTAGACAAAAAAAACATTCCTCGGATCATTTACGTCCGTAATTATTTATTTTTAATTCTTTTGATTTACAGTTATACGTTTTTATATATAGTGTTATGGTTTTTAATCGCTGTGTTACGCCATTAAGATATCGCCGCTATCTGGTATCTTAATGAGATTTTTGCAATTGATTCGAAACACGGCGGACTCGGAAAAAGGCCGGGTCAAATTTTCGCAAGAATGAAATAAGAAAAGTTTCCTCGTCTCGTTATATAAAACCGTGCGGAGATACTCGATATCCGTGTGAGCTCGGGTTGCGACCTGATTGGAACTTTTGCTTCGGGAATGTTTATTATTAAATTCCTCCTCTTCATCTTTCTCTCTCTCATTCCAGATGGGATCGAATGTGCTTTCTTCGTCGATAATGAATATTCGTAATCCCATCTTTATTACTTCGTGCGCCGTAATGAAATTCGTAAATAAAAATAATATCCCGATTTATTATGTGAATGAGTGGTTTTCTCTTGCGGCTTGCTTTATTACATGTTATGTAACTGATAAACAAGTATGTAATTACATGTATCGTATTTTTTCATCAATTCAATGGTATTAAATTATGTAATACGTTGTGTAAATAAAATATAAGATTAAATTTTTCTAAAACCTTTCCATTTATCTTCGATGACTTTTGTGTTTCCTCCTTCATATAGAATGCATATCTTCAAGAATACATAAAACAATTAAACCTATAAAAAACAAGATTTTTCTGTACTTAGTAAAAATGTTAAAGGCTGCATAATCTATTTCTTAAATGATTTTGGCATAAGAATAAATGTAAAAGTGCGCAGCTAACTATTAGTAGATAGAAGGCACTGATATACTACTAATCATAATAATATCATTGTAAATCCATCGCTTAAATTTACTTTCTTCTTCGTAGTATCAATCCGCTGGATTGGTTTACTGCAACAGAATCTTGCATCTCGATCTCCATTCCTCTCGGACCTCCGCAACCCTCTTCAGCTCAGCATAAGAGCAACAACTCATGTCCTCGAACACTTGCTTCAAATACTCCTATCTAGGGCGCTCTCTACAGTTTCTAACCTCAACTATCCCCTCCACAATGTCATGAAGAAGACCATCATGGGGCATGTTTTTTTTTTACTTTATATGATTAAAATTATTAAAATTTCTCAAGATTAATCTTTAGTTATTTACGAGTAAAAGTCAATGCACACAAATACATTTTTTTGGAGTAATAAAAGAAAAAAGTATCAAATTGCGATGATTTTAAGTCTGTAAGTGCGTCTTATGTACAAGGTTTTTAATAATATCATTTTTTTAAACATAACTAAACTTAATTTTATATTTATAATTTTTGAATATACGCTACCTAATAAAGGCTGTATTACAAAACCCTGTAATTTTATAAAACTTTAGTACAAATTTCATTACACATGAGCGGAAAGATTATGGAAGTCACTAAATATGCTCTTTATTAAGAAAATTAAAAAAAGAAGAATAAATAGAAAAAAAAGAAATAATGAAATACATTTCAATATAATTATAATTTTTTGCATTACATTTTTATTGTATAACTAATTAACATCTCATTTTGTTTCAGGTAAGTACTTCGAAGAGATTTTCTATTTTTGATGATTTCAGCCGGTATCAAACAAGCTATGTTACTGCAAGGTAATTGCTATTTATTATCAGAATAATTAAGTTTTTTATATGAAGAATGAAGCAATATCTGGGTTAGTCCAAATTCTTTATTTTAATATGTGTCTCTTGACCGACTTTAGGATGAAAGACTGTCGGAATGTCGAACGTGTTTCGATAAACTTCCCGCCTACATTGAAGAGTGGGAAGAAGTTTGGAAGATAGATTAAAAGATGTGGTTACGGCGAGCTGAGTTACTCAATGTGCCATCTGAATAAGATTACTGCATTATTTAAGATTAAGATTGATATCTTAAACTATCCTGATCCGGATTGGAAATGAAGGGAAGTAAACATTGAACAAATATACAGAGGTATATTGTACGTTTCAATTTCGATAAAAAAAGGTTATTATACAAAACAAACTGATGCCCAACGAAAATCAAATTCATTTTATATTTCATTAGCGAAAATAATCTGCTATGTCTGAAATGCTATCTTTGTAATATTAATCCATATTATTAAGTATTTTCTTGTAGTTGCTAAAGATCCATATTTGGAATATACAAGACTCGTATATGTTAAACATATTTTAACTTAACTGTAATTGAATCATGGTAACTTTATTTATTGTTTGTGTACAAATAGTTATTCTAATAATTTAAATTTTTCTTAACTGTAAAGTTCTCATCGTGCTAAGCCGATTTGGCCAAATTAGTGACATTAAGGAAGCTCTCTGTGTAATCACATTCGAAATTTCACGAAACTTTGTACTTGCGCTTTATTAAAACAAGCTTAATAACATTATTCTTGGAACTGTGAAGCTTTTGATCTGTCAGAAGTAGCAACGTCTTGCCACAAGTTAGTATATTGAACGAGTGATCGACTGTTATGCCAGCATACCATGGTGTAAGTTGAAGTAAAGCGAGAAATCGTGTAATTTTATTAATAATGCATAGAGCTGTGAGTATAACAGCTGACAAGTTACCGTGTGGTATTCGTTATCTAGAGAGGCTAACTAAAATTAGGACATAATAGCTGAACAACTATCCAAGACGAATAAATAAAACAGAAGGGTTGATCGCCAGACCGCTATATAAAGTATATATTCATAATAAAAGCATCCCGTAACATTTATTAGTCTTAATTGAAAAAATCTTCCTTATTGTGATAGTCGTATGATCCAACTAAAGGTTGGCTTCTACAAAATATCACAAACTTAACACGTTTCTTCAAACTATTTGAAAACTCTTTATAAAATAGTTTCACTTATCAGGGAGCGGATTTTTTCTTTAAAAATATTGTAAAGAAATAACATTACATGAATTAAAATTTCTGAAACTATGTACTTTCATAAACTTGTACAGCAAAATAACGGATACTCGCTGATTATCTTTAGAAGTTTTGAATTACTTTCTGGTTATGATTCGGTCCCAGAAAACATGGCCTTGCGTAATGTATTCTCTGAAACACTATCATACATATAAAAATTTAATATCTGACAGATTCATAACATGCAATTTTATTATTCGAAATAATATATATTTTTTAAATTTCTTGATGAAAAGTCTCTATATTATTAAACATAAAAAGTGATGAATAAAAAACTGTGTTCTATTTTTCAGGAGTATAATGCATTACACATATTTCAAGTAATCACTTTAAAATACAATCAAAACTTCATGAATAAAATTATTTAAAATTTCGTTTTCCTTCTTACAAAATAAACATTTACGAAGTGTCATATCTAAAAACTTAAATACGTGCTTATTTTCTGCATCGCGTCGTTCAATTTTCCGACAATTTTATCCACAGGCTTAGTTCCTCGGCATTGCTGGTTCAGCGCCACGAAAACTACTGCTTCTCCCTTTGATAGTCTTATGCTGCTAGCACTGACCCTGTCTCCCTGACTGTAGGTAGACTGCAAGCTCGAAAGTATCACGGTCAACTCTTCAGACACATCCCTGAACTTTGTTAGATTTGCTGCCTGAACGTGCGGCCCGAAATTTGCAGCAAGAATGAAACTTTCCTGACCTTCCAAGTGTCTTGAAACTAAAAGAACACTTGTTAAAGGAACGATTCTCACATTGACATCACCTTCTTTAATAGTTGGGGATCTCCTTACACTCGATAAAACTTTATACTGCTTATAAAAGCTTCTGGATTCTGAATTTTGCTTTTTCAAATTCACTGTCAAATAGTTCTGACAAACTTTAATTGCTTTTAAATTTGATGCGGTTGAAAACCCAGCGTTTTCCGAATCATCCCATTGAAATACGCACTTGTTGAAGGCAGTTTGACAGTGTGAATTGGTCGATGATTTTTCATCAGTCATGCCTATTTCGTCGCCTTGCTTTGTGATAATGTTGCCAGGCAATAAAAATAAAATCATTGTCAATATTTCTGATTTAGATCTTCCTATGCGTGATGCAATTCGTGTATTATCAGAGTTACCAATCTGGAAAAATTAAAAACATCTGAATAATGTTGATAGATCAATAAAAAAAGAGGTAGTTTTTTCTTATCCGCTCCCTAATCAAAGCATATAATCATTGTGAATTGCCTCCATAAATTTGTATCGGCTGTATGCAGATCCTCTAAATTAATTAATTATATTGTTATTACATATATTCTTCTACATCTACTTCAAAGCTTCAGCACACGATTACTGTACACTTCTAACGTACAGTTTATTCAACTGCAGTTACGATTGCTTCGTTGCAGTCATTTTTGCATCTGGTGTTCCAAGTTAAGTTACTCGTAGTACTAGACTTACAGTGAAAACGTCCGTGGGAATACAAGTACATTCTTCAAGATACAAGCTTACATTATTTTTTTATACTCACAATCCATGTCGGTATTTGAACTTCATCAGAATACGTCAATGTTTTTTCGATAATATATTTTGTATCTTGAGCTGTTGAATCTTCTTCAAATTCTTCAACAAAATTATCGCAATGTAAAATGTGGAACGCTTTTTTTGACGAACCATAATTTTGATGCATATTTTGTCTGGAGTCGCTCAGGGATTGACCAATAAAAATCCTTTAATTAAGCAATATAATTAGTTACTACGAGTATATGAACATATTTTGTTAATACAAAAATTTTATTACATTAACAATTTATTCAGGAAAGAGTTGACAGAAGTGGAAACCTCTATGGCACCCAAATAGTCTATCAAAGTTGCTAGATACTTGGTTAAATCAAAAGCTACAATATCTAATCTGGCCGTGGAAACCTAAGAAGTTATTTAGCATGTACGAGTATATAGAGTGAAATGGATTGTCATTAAATACCTTTGAAGTCCTTCGTGCTGTTTCGAGGTGTCGTCGATAAAAATCCTCAGCATTTGTAACATATTTCTTGTGGAAATTTCATTAAAATCAAAATTAACATTTTCAATCATCCGGAATCCCATGACGCCCTTGCCGAGCCAAAATTTCAAGACATCGATCAATTTAGTTAAGACGTGCGGATTGAAATAATTCAGCTGAACTCCGTTTCCTTTTTCTTTCCATTCGTCATTGTCATGAAGCTGTAAACCAAAATATAATGAAAGCTATGCTGTTCTTATATATTTTACCAGTATAATTATTCGTGAAATAAATGCTTATAGTGTTTTAAATAATGAATATTAAATATTTGAAATTTAAGTATTTTTAATATTATTCTAAGTTTTGTACATATTTTGTAACATAGTTTTAGTTAGTAAATCGGCATCCTAAAAAATGAAATCGAATTATTTTCTACAAAAACGCATTTATAACAAGATAAGATTGTGAAGATATTCTCCGTATTACTGCAATTATATTATTTTTCTAAATTTGCTATTGCAAATGCTATTCTCCTTACCTTTTCCAAAATTATTTCTGCTTTCGGAGCTCCACCGAGTAAAAATTATGTATGCGAGCTACGTATCAAATATCGCCACCAATCTCCAAATGCTTCTGACAAATACTTTATTCAAAGACAGCTCAACATCTTAATGTTTCATTTAATACTTGTGAGCATTTTTTAGTGTGATAACTAAGAAAATCGAATGAACGCTATTCCGGTAGCCGTTGACCATTTTGTTTATGTACACACATATAGGAGAATACCGACAGATGGTGATAGTAATTTTGAAGTCTCATCTGTTGAATTCTATGACGCTTACCATGGTGCATGTGGCCAAGCACTGCATGTGGAGGGTTGATCCGCCAACATCATAGACTACAGCCCGAGATTCACACATCATCCTAATTATTACAGGATTTTACTATGAATTGGGTGGTCTTCACGGGACGACTCCCACCAATTTTTAATTAATAAGCTATGACTGGAATTTTACGGGTGAGGGATCAAATTCACACCAAACGGGGTATTTTAGAGCTCAGAAGTTGATTAATTTTTTTTTTAATCTCCGTTGGGGATCGAACGCACGACCCTTGGCTTGCAAAGCAAACGCTTTGACCATTGAGCTATACCCACCGGTATACCATGTAATGTCCGTAAAGGTGTTGTAAAAAACAAGAGAAAATTCCTCAATAAAAAATTGATAACATTAGATGGTCCACTTACGGTATCAGATGAATCTATGGAGCTGCTTTTGGCGTTGTTTTTATCATCATTATTTTTGAAGAAATTCTCATATCCTTCCACATGAAGTTCACATAGTTTGTACCATTCTGATGACACGCTCATGCGATCCAACGATAGATCAAGGATGACCTTAATTCCTACAAGATAAAACATTCGCAAATACAAAGACTACAAGCAATCATTTTTTAATAATATAATTTAAGTAGTGAACTTGACATCTACGTATATAATTATACAACTCGGCACTGTACAATTATTTGTGAATACACACGCAGGGGGAAATCTCAAGATGGCTATGAATAGAACTTATATATTGACTCTTTAACCCTAGTCTAATAATAGTATACTAAAGATATTATACTAATTTTTGTATTTACTTAAAAACGTTTGGTGTATGAATCATTATTTCCACTTCCGCTTCCCTAACTGGAACATAAAAAAGGTCGTCACAAAATTCTGCTATTTAGCTCTTTCAGCTACAATGGTTCTAACCTCATCCCATTTCAGCTCTACCACTATATTATGCCTTTACATTATGTATATAGTTACCGATGGCCATGACGCTGATTGCCGGAAAGCTTAAAGAAAAGTCGTCTCTTGTATCAAGTTATAATAAAAAAATACCTTTGAAGAGTGCCTTTCATTTAATGCATACTATATGTGAAGCATTGCTCAATATACTATAAAATGAGTCAAATTAAATTTGTTATATATAATTAAATAAAAAAATCCATATTGTTTAGTTGAATAATAATTACTTTACCTGCTTTTCCCGTCTCCGTAACTAGTTCACGAAAGTCTTCAAAGTCACCATAATCGCCATTTAAGTTTTCGTAGTTTAATACCAAATAATTAGAGCAATTATCAGGTTCTGCTTGAAATATTGGAGACAGAATAATTGTTTCGACTCTGAGCGATTTCAAATGATCTATGTTTTCTGTAATACCTGTTTGGTAAAGGATATATTTACATTAGTTTTACGTTTAATTAAAATTCATATTATAGACAATTTCGCCTTTCTGTATTTATTATTAGAAATTTACCTTATTTAAATAAATTAAAGTTACTTAAGCTATTACTATGGTTTATTAAGCACAGCATAAAATGATTACAGCAAATCATTATTAGGAATGTCTTTAAGTTGTATGATTCTTTATTACGTACATGCTATTATACAGCCCATGATATTATACAGTTGAAAAGCCTTATGATGTTTCCACAGTATTGAAAAATAATGATTTTGTCAATGTTTTCTTGCCAAAACTACTTGTTAGTAAAAGAATATAACTACTTCATTAAAAATGTATATACCAAACAAGCCCATGCTATTAAACAATTCAATAGCCTCATGACGTTTCTAAATTATTTATTTTCATCATAGAATAAAATTAAAACTAAATTAAGTTATGCGATTTTCCTAAGCGTTAAAAGCAACATTTTTATATGCTTAATTGTTACAACAGTTTGCAGTGTGCTAATTTATTATGAATGTGTTTTTAATACTGATTTAAAAGTATTTTACAGTAGTATTTAATACCTCTTAAATCACCTAAACCATCGCCATCACTGTCTTTGAACTCTTGCACTTGTATTTGATAGAAATATTGATTTCTCCACCAGATATCATCACGATTAATGATTGGTACACCACAAATTGTGATAATAAACAGTGAAAACAATGCGATTGTCTTCACTAAATCCATGATGAAAACCTTATGAAGACTGGCATGTCATTCTTTATTTATTGTAATGCAGATTCAATGCAACAACATGTGACTAAATCTAAGAATTCTTCATAATTGTATATCAGTTACAAAAATAAACAACATTAGAATATCTTCTGCATATTAATGCTACTTATGTGCAGTGTACTTGACAAAATACAGTTATTATCTATACAGAACCGGCATAGAAATAAGAAAATAAACTATGCACAATTTTAAATGATATATTTTTAATAAGCATGTATTGTATTCGTTTTTGCATCATCGTTTATAAACAAAATTATTTTAACAATATGACAGATAAAATATATTTAAATTGAATCAATTTACAATAAATAAACATATTATTTTAACATTCATCTATTTTATTTACATATTTATATTTTTAAATTAACATGATATAAATATTTAAAAATTTAACTCATAATACTAATTTTTATATGTTTACTTATTTCCGCTTAATTTTTAAATATAATCTGTATGCATTTATTTTATTTAGGAAATTATGTAACTATTTTCTAAACAATAATTTTTAAATTTTAAGTTAAGAGTATTTATTGTTTTTCTTGGTTTTGCTGTCAAAACAATGGATTCTCCTTTCTGAAGTGAAATTGCTTTAGTTTTTAATATGTCTCTGAAACAAAGATAATAAAAAAAAGGTTATATTAAAAAATTCACTGCTTTAAATGTATTCATTATTTGATAACGTTGAAATTTTACATGCTTAATGATTGATTTTTGATGATATTAATTAATTTTATTAATTAATAATATTTCATCTCATCTTCAAAAGTAATTAATTTCACTGCGTCTTAATTTGGAAAAACAGTATTTTTTATTACAAAAACAATGGTTTTCAGCGATTACTAATAGCTTATAAGAACACTTGAAAACATACCCTGGGTTTCTAGTAGAATTAACACTTGCGATGTAAACTTCCATTGATCCAGGAAGTTCTTTGAAGATAGTCATATCGGCAACTTCTTCTTCATCACCCAAGTTCATAACCAAACTGAACGACGTTTCATTTCCCAGCGTTCTATAACATATTATATATATAAATGTACCTGTATATATATATATATATATATATATATATATATATATATATATATATATATATATATATATATATATATATATATATATATATATATATATATATACAGGTACATTTATATAAAGTAATAAAAAATATGTAAAAGAAAATCTTATCGTTTAATCAACTGGTAAAAGATAACTTGAATGTCATATTATAGCGCGTAAAATGTAGGCAGATGTATTACTTATAAATAATTTTGTGAACGTTCCATATTTAGTTATAGATTCTGGAATAGTGACTATAGAGAAACTTTTTTATTTAGCTATGTAAATGAACTAAATTCTTCTTTAACTAGTCTAGATAATAAATACCATTAACAAATAAACAATAAGGTTAAAAAATGACATAAATAGCAGAGTGAATTGAGAATATACCTATCATCAAATATTCCGAATCCAAATAAAAGTGAATGAAGTAACAATATTTAAACATCACTTATAATACTGTTGTATAAGGATTGCTTACCTCGTCAACCCAAGGATGTTTTCTGATAAGGGCTTGAGATTCCAGTTTCCATATTTCACACTAGGTTCCTTGCGCATGGTTGTCAGTGCCTGGTAGACCTTGAAGTGACTTCTGGACGAGCGGCGTTGTTCGGCCAAGTTCAGGGTTATGTAGTTGGAAGCGACGGGTAGCCAGGTCTTGCTAGCCGAGGAGAAGCCAGCATTAGTGGAAGCGTCCCACTGATATGGAGTACGAACAGGATCTCTGGTGACATGAGAGAAGATAACTTTAGAGTGTTGGTAATATAATAGTTTAAATATTTAGTTGTATATGGACTGATATATTTTCTAGATTTTGATTTCAACTTACTGGCCCTTAATAAGCAGTCATTGACGCATTCAATACAAGATATATTATTGTTGATGATAAGTCTGGTGATCCTGAGGCTTATACCATTTGGTAAGCTATACCACTAAGATGAAGCTCACCTCGATAATTTTTGAGAGAAGTGGATGTGTTGTTAGACAAGAGTATCTGTGGAAAGCGGTATCAATATTCTTTGTATTCTATCCATGCGCCATATCCTGAATATATGCGATTTAAGATTGGTTCATGTTAAGTTATCATTCATCTTCATGCTTCTGCTTCTTCCTTTTCCTCTTTATATTTGTCATGTTGTATTTTTTACGAGCATTATATTATATTGGTCTTTGAATGTCATATGATGTCTGTTATTCTTGTCCTTATTATGATTTGCAAATCGTGAAACAATTAACCAGACCAGTTCAAGGATATTTAAAATAGAAAATATTCTTTCCAAATTTTCCCTGCTATAAATATATTTAATGAGATCACCTGGAGTACTGTAGATACCCTACAGGGCCAGCATTGCACCCAGAGACGTCCACCGTGTCCTCCCAGCTCACGTGGCCATTCTCAAGTCCAATCTCATCTCCCTGATAGGTCACTGCCACTCCTGGCAGCAGCATGTCAAGCATGTTCATACCATCAACGAGGTGCGAGCCGAAACGAGTTGCTACACGAGCATTGTCATGATTTCCAAACTGAAAATAATGGCATTCAAAACAATAAAGACTGATGCATTCTACCTATCTTGTTCTTCAAACATTTAAATTTACAGGATATAGAGCAAACCATTATGCGATAACCCTACTGAACTAGAAGATTAATGAATTGATACGAAGCCAAACTAGGATCAACGATGACTAAAATGGATTTTTGTTGATCACATAACCAAAAGATAACTAGATTGATGGACAAATCGTGTTATAGAATCTTCATCCGAAAGGTGCGAACAGATTTCTATGTCCACCAACGAAATGTGTGGAAAGACATCAAGGGCCATGCAGAGAAGGAATGTACAAAATAAAACCGAAGTATGGATAAAGTGAAGTAGCTAAGAGAAATATTTAAACAGCAGTATATGTAGAAAGTTTAATATAACGGCGATAAAACAATTTATGTGTTTGAATGTCTACTTACCACCCAGTTAGCTGTCATTCCAGAGGGCATGTAAGTGAGCCACTTGAGCGCTGTGTAGATAAAGTCCCTGGCCGTGGACTGACCATCGACGGCCCCGATAAAGTCGAAATTGAAGGGCACGTGGCTTCCAGGACGTGAAGAGTTGCCATAGTATTTCATAGTCATGCTAAGGTTTGCATATGCCTCAGTCAGCATTACCCTAGAAAGAAGATATTGTTTTGTCGAGTAGAAGTTTTATTACGACATGTACATATGACATAAAGAATCCACCACTAAAGAGTTAACCCAGCTGCCAGATTCACGATATAGTCCCAAGTCTGCTCGTTGTACTAAAGTTTTATTGTATGCGTTTGCTGTCGACCGTCAGATGACCAAAGACCAGTTCATAATGCGAGACTAGTCCATTTAAACAGTAAATAAATAAATAATACCTCGTTTCTCCGTCTTTTGCTTTATAAGAATCCAAGTGATCTCTCCACATGTACACCAGGTCATAAGATCCTTGCAGATCTTTCGTGTAAATAGGTATGGTGTATCCGAGCACGTCAGGACCCACTCCTGGCTTTCCACTTAGTGGATCATCTGGGTATCTCCCGTTTTCCTTATCCGCTTCCACCAGGTGGGGCAAAGCATCTATGCGGAACCCTGAGACTCCTTTGTCTAGCCAGAAGGACATGATGTCCAGCATCTCTTGGACGACTAAAGGGTTTCTAAAGTTGAAATCAGGCTGATGATGGGAGAACTGATGAAAGTAGAACTGCTGGCGTTGGTCGCTCCACTGCCAAGCGCTTCCTTGGAAATAGCTTACCTTTAAAGCAGTTGAAAAAAATCATTTAAAAACAAACTAATTAATTTTATTATTGGCAAAAATATTATTTTCATTTTAAAATAAATAGGTTAAGCAACTGAGCAATCCAATTTACCTTTCTTATTTATAAGATTATTCCCTTCTTCCCATCTTTAAACTACTTATTGGATTGCTTACATACGAGTATTAATAATTTAAATATCGCATTTATGTTTGTAAAATTTAAGAAACAAGATACATTACCTTATGAATACGATTAATATATCTTAAATAGTAAATATATATACTCCATCAATCACTAAACATAATTATTCAATAAAAAAACAATAAACATAATGAGTTCCAACAAAAATTATAATATTTATAAATTATTTTATTATTGAAAGTGTTTTTTTTTTTCAAAATTCAATTGTTTATTTCAGGTTAACGAAATTGACTTAATACTTTTACATTTATTCGGAAAATTTTAGTAAAAATGATTTCATTCATACCCAGTTGCTGGGCGGCCGTCTAGTTTTATTATCACTTGGATCGATGAGCCCATCATCCCATATAAAGAAGTCTTCGTATCCTTTAGTTCGATTTAAAGAAAGTTGGAAATAGCTAGATTCGTCACTTGCGTGATTTGGGACAAAATCCAACACAACCTTTAACCCTGAAATAAAATTAAAAAATGATAAAGAAAACATCACCTTTAAAATACTCGTGTGTATACAATAATGATACTTTTGACATTACCTATTTTTTTGGCTTTGTCTGTAAGTTTTTCAAAGTCTTCCATGGTTCCGTACTCTTTGTGGATGGCTCTGAAATTGCTGATGTCGTAGCCAAAGTCAACCATAGGGGATTGAAATATAGGAGAAAGCCAGATTGCTCCTATACCAGCATCCACAAAATGATCCAAGTTCTCGGTAATTCCTGTTATAATAATTAAAACGAATAAATTACTTCTTACTAATTAAAATATCTCTACTTTACTAAAACCCTGCCTCTTTTTTTGATTTTGCCTATTGCATTATGTCATATCAATAAGACCAAAGAAAGAGGCCTATGTCTGGCATTACAAAAAAACATTATATTTTATTTATTTATATTTAAAATAGAATTAAGGTTTAACTGACACAAACTTCACAAACTCAGTGAGCTGAAAATTTATAATTATTTTTGTTATTCAATTTCAATTGAAATACTTGATGTTTATTTAATCTGACTGAGTGCGTTTAATTGACCTCCGAGTATATGATCAGCCATTTATTGAACTAAATTGATAATGATGTTTCGATTACACTGTTCTTCTTTAGAGTTTGCATTTAATAGATAAATTATTATTGCAAAAGTGGCGCTTTTGCTGATAATGTTTTCTTGAAAAAGATGATCCGTGTTTTAAAAATATAATTTTAGTTCATTTAATTAAATTACGTAGAAAAATATAATTATTACTTAAATATACATATACTATACATAAAATTCATTTTTCCAACGCGCCAATCCAAGCACAAAAATAACGTCAGAAGCGGGATGCGAACCGCGGACCTTGGAAACCAACTATGCCCAGGTATTCATACCGCTCGGCAAACTGCGCCATTGCTATGCCCAGACTGACTCGCGTTGAAACTAGTATTTATATCATTGTTATCATCGTACGCTGAGTTACGTTTGCTGAGCGGTATGAATACCTGGGCATAGTTGGTTTCCAAGGTCCGCGGTTCGCATCCCGCTTCTGCCGTTATTTTTGTGCTTGGATTGGCGCGTTGAAAAAAGAATTTTATGTATAGTATATGTATATTTAAGTAATAATAATATTGTAATATAGTCAATGATCTATAAAAGTAGATTAGAATATTGAAATAATAAAATAATATTCTAATAAAAATTAAAAAAAAATTCATATAAAAATACAATTGTTGAAAAATTATTTTAGTTAGTTTCGTACATATTTTAAGTGCATTTTTTTAAAAAGTATGATAGTTTTATCTGATACAATTTTTATTTAAAAATTTTATAAGTTTTGTAGCATTTTACAATAATAACGTTCTAAATGTAAACTGATTTGCAATTACAAATAATTTCATAATGTGAAATCGATAAACTGTTCAGTATACAGAAGATCGTGGTCATTATTAATAATATATATTCAAAACAAAATAAATAAAAATCTTCCGTTATTTATATACACATTTTGATGAAATCATTTACTCACCATTTAAGTCTCCAACACCATCGCCGTTTGTATCCTTGAAAGATCTGGGATAGACTTGATAGAATACAGTTGTCTTCCACCAGTTTTCACCATCGTTTTCTTGGTCGTTGCATTGGCCCCCTGCAACAAATCCAAGTACAACGAAGAGATAAATCCACTTCGTCTCCATCTTGGATTCTTTGCACCACTGAAAGAGACTCTGACATATCACGCTTATAAATGTGATACGTTAAAGACTTTTACTTATTGTATGTAAACTATAACTTTTTAATATTGAACAATCCGTAATATTGTGCGATCGTTAACTGTGACGAAGTGTCGCTACGTTTTTGCATTATCGCATACAATATAATATAAAGATCTGCTGGTACGTCTGTAACTTTATGATAATATTAGGTTGATCAGAAAGTAATTTATTTTTTTCCCAGCAAAGGAAATATTTGTATTTTATCACAGCCAATTTTACACAAACCACATATTCTTTGTATGTATTTTGATAGCTGATGTAGTTAGCTTTGAAATAAAGTATTTTCTATAGCAGTTTGGTTTACTTAAATTTAAAAGGAGCATTTGAGGCAATTGTTTACCTTTTTACTAACAAAAAGGTAAAAATTATGATTGAAATGAAGCCAGAAAAAAAAACTGGTGTGTAAAAGACAAATGCCGTGACAACGTCATAGTCAAAAATATTTTTCCAGCAATTTTTATGTTAAAAATTATATGACATTCTGGAAGGCTTTGTAAAGCTGATGAATATACAATAAAGGGATTAATTGATGCAGACCTGTAAATAACAATTTGTGAATAAATTTAATGAATTCGACCGTTTATACTCATTCGAAACGCCTAGGTTAAAAAAGTTGGTTTGTTGTTAAATTGAAATTACTTTACGAACAACATAATATTTATAAAAATGCAATTTGCAATGTTTATTTTCTATAATTGCATGTAACCGTGTTGCTTTATCATTAAAATGTTTCCGTTAGGTGATGTTAATTAGTATGTTTCATCTAATAATACCATCGGTCACTGCGAATGTTCCGGTCTAGAGGCAGATACACAAAGCCTAGTTAAATGTTTTGATGCATTACTAGAACGAAATTGCAATAGAAATGCATAAGCATACCTTTACAAGCATCAGAGCTGAAAATTTAATAACTCTTCAGCATAATAACAATATATTGTAATTACTAAATAAATATTAATAGAGCAATGAGAGGTTGACTTTAATACAATACCTTCTGAAAGTTTTTTTAATGCCTCATTTATATTATTTATTTAATTTCAAAAATATACATTGGAATATTTGAAAAAAAAAAAGGTATTATTATGACCATAAGATATTTTTTTACTCTTAAGATGGCTTTTGGTTGAACATAAAATACATCGTCAAAAATTAAACTAGAATTTATTCTAAAAACTTCTTCAAGTTGTAGCCACCTCTGTTCCATATCAACGGCAAATGGCACCTGAATTTTCTGCTTTACAGTTCTTTCAGCTCCCATTTTCCACGTCTAAGATATCTCTGCACTCAGTGGAGGAACATGTATGCTTTTTTATGGCTTACAAGGTCCGTGGACTTGGAAGAGACGGCATCTTTAGTATCCGAGACATATTTGAGATATCTTATTAATTAATATTAAAGGAGATCGCGTGATTATCCTGATGCTTCTAAGGTCAGCACCATAAGTTTGAGCCATCTCAACCTTACCAACGACAGTAACGTAAGCAACAGGCTGCAACATATCCAAGTTTTCATCTGTGTTCAGCGTTTCTTAGATTCGACGATCGACCAAGAACAGTGCATGCTTACGACGTACTATTTTCGTTACTATAGGGTCTAGCAAATAACTTTTTTTTTTTTGAAAAACATCGCAAAACATCGAGTGTAGCTTCGGCTGTGTGGCACGTAGCGTCGTTCTGTTGAAACCAAATGTTGCCAATATCCTCCTCTTCAATTTTTGTGAACAAAAATGGCCCGATAACGATCGCCATTGACTGTAACGGCCACTCCTTGCTCATTTTCAAAGAAAAATGGCCTGATTTTCAAAGTAATGTCGCAATATTTTTCAGCATTGTTCAAGCGTATACACAACCATATTCGTTCAGCGGAAGAATAAAACTAATTATTTGTTAAATCAAACATGAGCTAAGTGCTACCATTTACGAAATAAGCACTAGTTGAAAAAAAAAACGTTAGATGGCGGACAATAGCATGATTTTCAAAGTAATGTCGCAATATTTTCTAGCGTTGTTCAAGCGTACTCACAACCATATTCGTTTAGCGGAAGGATAAAACTAATTACCTGTCAAATTAGACATAAGCTAAGTGTTACCATTTACGAAATAAACACTAGTTGAAAAAAAAACGTTAGATGGCGGACCCTATATATATATTTATCTACAAGAATTATCAATCGAACCTTTTATTGATATGAGAGCACTATCAACCTCACCGCTATTTTTTTTGGTAGTATTCACAAATTACTTCAGAAAACTCTACTTTCTTTATACGGTAATAATAATCATGTTTCATTACGTATTTATATTTAATAAAAAAAAGGACCTACTAAGAAATATTGTAACGATATGTTTTTAAAATTATTTTAAAGTATATTTAAACTATTCCAAAAATGTATTTTCAAATATTTTTGCAATAATATATTTATTTATTACTAGCGTGTACCCGGCATGCGTTGCAATGCCACTAAAAAAAAGAAACCGCGAGTTTTTATGGAAACGCCTCGTCGGGAGCTTCTCGCCTTCCGATTGGATAAGTTGGACTTGAGGCGTGACCGGAGCCAATTAGAAACAATAAACTTAGGTTATGTTGTTCTTACCTACATTTGACAGTGGCGCCCGTATGTGTTTTTATTTATTGGAGTGCTTTTGGATACACAATGTTTTTTTGTTTTTCAGCCATCATTTACAACTGCATCGCGTAAATGAATATACTCTGCGGAACGCAACTTGGTTTGATTTAATCAAATGTAGAGGAGTCGTTCATTTTCTATTTTCGCGAACATGTATTGATAGAACAAATTTCGACCTTTTAGGATATGATTTTCAGCGTTTTCACGAATCATCAATCGATATGAATAGTAATTCATGGCACTGACTTTCTTAGTCGTTTCCTCATCTGTTTGTGGATTTCTCAACGGGATGTTGAAATGGTATCCGTCTTCTCCTTGCCAAAATAAAATCGGATATTGCAATCCATCGTACAATCGATGCGTTTCTGAGACTTGCTAAACATGACCATTTGTACGATAAGGAATGATTTGCGTTCGGCAGTGGTAGTGATAAGAATTGTACTTTCGTATGTTTGTCTAGAAATGTTTTGATTCACTTGTATCACCCGATACCAACGTTTATAAAGGTTCGGGGGGTGAATCTAATTCTGGCAATTTCAATTTTCCACTCGTGCAGCACATTCCTAGTGTTTCATTTTTAAATTTAAAGGCACTACAATACACGCATAATTTATCAATTTTTCCAATTACAATACTTGGGTGCAGACTGTAATCATAATGAGGATCGTAATGGAAAGCACTATGATTTAAATCAGCATGCAGAGTACGTCTGGTATGATCTACGCGTACTCGATCTGCTTCCAATCTTGCTTCCCGTTGCTCATCTGTTTCATGTGAACGGGTTTAAGCAGTGTGTACGCTAACTGTTTCCAATCTTGCTTCCCGTTGCTCATCTGTCCAGATGAACGGGTTTGAGCAGCGTGTACTCGATCTGTTTCCAATCTTGCTCTCCTTTACTCGACTGTTTCTGAAGCTCGAGATGCCCTTTTCATTCATGCTTGAGTTGTACTCTTGACCTATTGCTTTTCGTTTGGGTGGCATAATTGATTTCACAGTGAATGTTACGTTTTGAAATTCACTTTTGAAATATATATAAATATATACATATATATATATATATATATATATTTTATTTAATCAAATATAAAAAGATACATTTTTTACACAGTAATTTACATTCCAATCTTTTTTTTTTCTTTTTTTTTTTACATTCGCTTACCAGACCACTTAAAGATAAGATCTTGTGTGTGGCGTGGGATTCATCTATGATCATCTATGATACTAAAATTGATTGATATAATACTAACATTAAGGTTATAAACTGACAATACTTTAATTCATAATAATTTAATTAATTATAATTAAAAAAATATAATACCTAGTATTTCATAATATCTTTTTGAATTGAAAGCAAAAAAAAAATTATTGTAAAATGCTGGCTGTCATAGCTCAATGGTAAAGCGTTTGCTTTGCAAGCCAAAGGTCGTGGGTTCGATCCCCGATGGAGATTAAAAAAAAAGGATTTTTAATCGATTTCTGAGCTCTAAAATACCCCGGTTGGTGTGAATTTGATCCATCAGACGTAAAATGTCAGTCAAAGCCTATCAATTAAAATTGGTGGTAGACAAAAGTCATCCCGTGAAGACCACCCATTCATAGTAGATTCCTGTAATAATAAAGGATGATGAGTGAATCTCGGGCTGTAGTCTATGACGTTGGCGGATCAACACTCCACACGCAGCGTTTAGCCATATGCACCATGGTAAGCGTCATAGAATTCCACAGATGAGACAAAAAATTACTATCACCATCTGTCGGTATTCTTTTGTATGTGTTTACATAAAAAATAAAAAAATAATATAAAAAAATCTCAATACATTAAGACTAATCACATACCAATTAATTTTTAAAATAACCTTTTTCAATTGTTGTACCCGCACACATATACAACCTGTAAATATGTGTGTACTAATATAGGATCTTGTCCATACCTATATAAGCCACGGCCTGTTTTTATTTTTTCATTATTGAAGATGGTCTTCAGGAAGGCTGAAACATGTAAACATTAAAATAAATTGTGAATCAAAACTAAATATTTTTAATTTATTATTTTTTTACTTTAAATTAATTATTAAATTATGATATAATACTATCCGAAGCCGACCAGCAATTAGAATTCCATAATTAACTCTTTCTACTGTATATCACACACAATTAATACGTTATATTTATTTTAATTCGATAAACAAAAAAGTCGTCAAAAATTCAAATATTGAAATAGTTTATTCGAAAATCGAATTTTGTTTCTAAATACTCAGTACCTTACGTTAGTACCTACTTATAATAACTTCAGGTCAATGAATTTTTGTTTACGGCGTCGCCAAGGAAACACAATGTTCTAAATTGGCCGTTCTGTATTACAATAGTCTTGCATGAAAACATGTTTTACGTAAATATTCAATTATTTTTTGTAATTAAATCAAATTTTGAGTATCCTATCTTTTTCCTTTTAGTATCAGCAATAATTCGACAAAGTATTATCGCAATCGGGTTAATGGTAACGGAATGCATAAAAGACACACAGACAGACAGACAGACATTGATTTTTATATATATAGATATTCCGGGTGCGACTAATGAACGAGACATTCTCGTAGATATACTGTATGAAGTTTGAATCCTTGCGTTCAGCGTTTCGTTTTCCCTGATTAATTGGTGGAATAAATGACATATAAAATGTAATCTCATATGTGTGTAAAATGTACACTTTCCTAATTGAATAACGTTATTTATCGAATAAAAACATTTCAATTGCTTACTTAGATTTATTTTTAAAGATACGTATGACAAACTTTCCCGCAATTTCAACACCTCTCTATGTTAAAATGACTAGATTATACTTATCGTAGTTACGTCAATCAAGACTTGTGCAGGGCCTACATCAATCGTTTATTTTTCTGATTATTTGATAAAATAAATACCGTGTTATTTTCTGTAAGGCTGAATTAATAATTTTAATGTATGTCTATATATCATTAGTTATTTTCTATTTGTGTTCCTTCTATCTTTATTATCTGAATAATTTAAAAGATATTATCAATAAACTCAAAAAATACACTTCTGATATATCTTGGAATTTCAAATTTACCAGCTTTCTTAAAAATATATTCTTCATATAATAATATATCGCCATTCTTTTAAATCTTTTTCTCATTATTCCACCTTTCATCATACGCCAAAATACTCTTATAATCAGTCAAAGAATATACTTTAAGTAATAATAATTTATATATATTTATGTATGAATATGATAAATACTTATGAGATATCATATGTAGTCTGGACATGTCTCAATTTCATAGGCTGAACATTTTTTGCGTAATAATATTTTAACATTAAATACAGAAATTTATTAAACAACAATATTCATTTATTGATTTTTTATTTTACTCTACATATTTATTCATAAATTAATAAAGTATACATTGGGATGATTAAAAGATAACTGTTATATAATAAAAATACAGCATTGATCTTCCATGTCGTCACGATTTACCGACATAAAATTGAGTACGAGTTGCCAAATTCAATGCCTCAACTAAAGTGGTGTCTTCACTTTACGACTCACCAAGTGTCTTCTGTTTAGCGGGCTCCGGGACTTTTTAAATGATTGTATTATTATTGTGTTATTTATAAATTGTTATTTTATCCTGTTTCAGAAATGAATTAAATATTGTTATTTGTAATGTTTCTGAAAGAAAATAAATTGATAATTAAATATACATATACTATACATAAAATTCTCTTTTCAACGCGTCAATCCAAACACAAAAACAACGGCAGAAGCGGGATGCGGACCTTGGAAACCAACTATGCCCAGGTATTCATACCGCTCAGCCGACTGGGCTATTACTGTAGCGACATCTATCATACGATGATAACAATGACATGAATACTAGTTTCAACGTGAGTCGGTCCAGGCACAGTAATAGCCCAGTCGGCTGAGCGGTATGAATACCTGGGCATAGTTGGTTTCCAAGGTCCGCGGTTCGTATCCCGCTTCTGCCGTTGTTTTTGTGTTTGGATTGACGCGTTGAAAAGAGAATTTTATGTATAGTATATGTATATTTAATTATTAATAATATTATAATATAGTAAATGATCTATAAAAGTAGATTAGAATATTGAAATAATAAAATAATATTCTAATAAAAAATTAAAAAAAATCATAAAATAAATTGAAATTGAAATTATAATTATGTATAGTTTCCAAAGTCGAAAAAGGTAAGTGAAGCACCTGAGGCACATCTTGCTTTTAGATTACCGAGGCTTATTACTTGAAGCTCAATATAATGGATTCGCCTTTGTCCAGTTTGATTGATGAAGTTTGCACTGAATTTCTGAAAAAAAAAACGAAATCATTAAAATGTTGTATAAAAGATCAACTTTAATTCAAAGTGGTTAGTATTTTTTTTATTGTTTCTAAATATCTCCAGATGATATGAGAGATGGAACCCAAGTGCTGCAAAAGCAGTCCAAAGCTAATCCCCGATGTTTTTTACAATACTTACAATAGCACACATAAGAAAAAAGTAGTTGAGGATTATGGTGTGCTAAAAAAGCATACCAAAGACTAGAAAGATTTCAGTTTAAGTTCTTAGTTGAGATATGTGAACGGCGCTAAGGTTTTGATAGAGTTTCAAAGGTCTAATAGTAATGTATGCATATAAAAAAGATCGATACATTGCCTACGTATAATGATTAAGTAATGTTATTTATAAAATTATCGTTCACCCGACAGAAATGTATGGATATGGAATGTCCAGACTATTTGGTATACTAGTTTTAGCTGTTCCAAGTCCGCCATCTTTGACTTATTAATATCGACTCTTTGACTTTGTCTAGGCATAATTTCTGTTAGTTCGCCACTTTGAAATTCATATGAAATACTGAGTAGAATGTTATTTATAGCATTTTTTAACATGGATCACGTTGTCGATTAACCAACTGTTATCACAAAAATGGCACGCTTCATCAGTCTTTTTCTTATAAAAAAAGCACAAAAGCTAATTTTACTATATTTGACTCACCCAGCGCTTCTCGTAGAGTTTACACTAGATATGTATACTTCCATCACAGGAGAAATCCCGTTCATGTCCGTCAAATCAACCGTTTCTTCTCCAGCACCCATGTTCATGACCAAGGCAAAGGTTTTCGAACCTTTCCTTGTCCTAAAATATAACAAATACATTGATTTACTGGTTTTAAAACACAATGAGTTATAATTTCAATGTCTTAGATATTCATACTTTAGAAAACATCACAATTCCATATGGAATATAAGTAGAGAAAAATGCCGCTGTCACCTGCTATAAGATTTAAAACTATCGTATTTGCTCCCTTACTTTGTCATTCTTCACGAATTCAAACAATCGTTATTACAATTTCCTACACAGGTAGCAGTTTTCAAAATCTATTTTACAACTTTAAATAAGATGCCAATAAAATATTGTGAAAATACATATATATAAAAGAATATATGAATTTCAAATACGTTATTGCGTTTCTAAGGTGAGAAAAGAGCTTTTTCTGTAAGCTTGAATTGTGGTGAGCACATCTTTCAACTAAACAAAATTTTAATCCAGTCATGATGAGATGCCATGTGCTTAATATTGGAAAAAGATATGTCACAAAATATAATCTTATCAAACTAAATAATTCATTGGACAATTTCTTTAATAGGAATTTAGTTTTTATTCTCAAACTTATTGGGTGATTATCCTGACATTTGAAGAATACATTAACAGAATCATAATGTCCTTTACTTGTCTTTGACGACTTATTTTTACTGGCTAATAATACTTCAGAAATAGATCTAACTGAATTTATTGATACTTCGTTATTTGTAACGATTGTTTTTATGAATAGAGAAGTATCGCTTAAATATACATTTTTAATGAATTATATAAAGTTAATTACGAGTATGTAGAGATTCATTTTATGATACGACCATGGTTTAGCATGCTAATTGGTGCAACTTTCTTATGTCTACAAGTAAGAAATTATTTGTCACACCTGCTTGAAAGATGGATCATATGGCCATCACATTAATCACATCAGAGAACTTTTAGAAGATACTATTTTATTTGCATTAAAAAGTCAAAGCTACATTTCCCATATCGATTTTTTTCTAAAGTCCACTGTTATTTTAAATGATGTGAGCTGACGAGCTTGAACAAAAGGTTGTAACGATTAATTTTTTCGAGCGACAACCACCGCAAAAAAAATGTTCAGGAATATTAAAGAAAGCCTGATAGCTTGAAGAGAGAGTAGTTGTATTATCAAAGGTTTATATTGCAACACCAAGTACTCTTTAAACAAGGCAGCTAACATGAATAATGACTCGCAAGAATTGAAGCGATCGATGTATTTGATTAAGGATATTTTTCTTAGCGTGAAGCTAAGAAACATTTCGAGTCGTTAAAACTCGAAATCAGAAAAACAACATTGCATTTTTCTTACCTTGTTAGTCCCAGGACGTTATCTGACAGTGGTTTCAAGTCCCAATCTCCGTATTTCACACTGGGTTCCTTTCGCATGGCAGTCAGTGCCTGGTATACCTTGAAATGACTCCTAGGCACTTGGCGCTGCTCGGCCAGGTTCAATGTCATGTAGTTGGAAGCCACGGGCAGCCAGGTCTTGTTGTTCGATGAGAAACCAGCGTTAGTGGAATTGTCCCACTGATAAGGCGTGCGTGCAGGATCTCTGGATAGAAAACGATGAGTCATTAATGAAAAAATGTTCACTGATATCACTGAATGATTAAGTATATCCAGTTGGCAAGCTTTTATGTTGATGCAGCTTCGAAAAATCTTAATACTAAAGCACAAAAAAGCTTGTCGAATCAGCGACCATTATTTTACACTTTTCAAATACCATTGCGCGATTCTGAATTTACGTATGTCAAGTACAGCTAATATGTATTTTTTTATTATTACATTATGTCTTTAAGAGCGGAAAATTTTCAGAAAGATTCCAAAAATTCAAATCTCAGAAACCATACGATAACATACTCGTTTTTTATTTGATACAATAAAAAAATTTTGTTCGTTCCGTTCCATACTGAAGCATAAAGACATCACAGATTACCGCTACTCAATTCTGTCAGTTGTCACTGTTAATGGCTTATCCAAGGGTATATATCGTAATACGATTATATATGGTTCCCGATGACCTCCAGGGCATCATCCTTGGAGCACATTAAAAAGCGGCTACTGTAGAATTGGAAGAATAGTTTTGATGATTGATTCATCGTATTTTTGGAAACCGGGTAACTACGATAAGCCCAATGCTCTTAAGGTATGGTCTATTTGATCCTAAAGGAGACTCTTAAACATCATAAACATCAGCAGCCTGTACCGGTCAACTGTTGAACGTAAGCCTCCCGCTATACTCCATCCGTAAGTCTCCATCTTCTTCGATCCTCTACCTTCTGCAATTTTTTTTTTAATTTGATATATTATTAACCTCGAGAATTCTTGGTAGCGTTGTGGACCCACTGTGCATCCTTGAACGTCAACGGTATCTTCGTAGCTCACATATCCGTTCTCCATGCCGATCTCATCTCCTTGATAGGTGATGGCAACTCCTGGAAGCAGCAGGTCTAACATGTTCAATCCGTCCACCAGGTGGGGACCGAAACGTGTCGCCATACGACTGTTGTCATGATTGCCAAACTGGAAACATTCGCAAACGCGCCAATTCAATCATACACAAATATGAGTAAAATACTTTGTATTAAAGTTGGCTTTTTTCAACAAATATTAAAGAGCATTGCAGTTATTAACCATATATGGATGTTACTTACAACCCAATTGGCTGTCTTCCCATTCGGCATGTATGTGAGCCATCTCAGAGCAGTGTAGACAAAGTCCCTGGCGTTGGAGCGATTGTTGACTTCAGTGATGAAGTCGAAATTAAAGGGAACATTGCTACCGGGGTGGGAGTCGTCTCCGTAGTACATCATGGTCATCGTGAGGTTCGCGTAAGCTTCCGTGAGCATCACCCTGAAAAATCCATTCGATTGGTCATCAAACCAAACTACCATACTCACGAATAATAAATGAAAATAACTTTTTTCTATTGTGTAATACTTGAGTATTATATACATAATGAAATAATACACTTGGCAAACTATATTAAGTTTGTAATTATCTGCCGGTTACGAAGACAACCCCTCTTCTTTAGGACAAATTTAAAATTAACATAAAAGTTAATTCAATTTTAAGTTTGGCTCGATGACAATGTCAGCCACTTTTGGCCCCTTAATAATAAAATAGGATATAACTGAGTTAGCAAGTGGATAATGAGTGCTTTAATCCCTAAATTCGGAGTGAAAAGGGAATAAAAATAAAATACCTATTCTCGCCATCCTTTTCTTTGTACTGGTCCAGCAGTTTCCTCCACTGGAACACCAGATCGTAGGACTCAGGCCGATCTTTGGTGTATATCGGTATTGTGTACCCCAGCACCCCGGGTCCTGTACCCGGTTTTCCGCTCAGAGGATCATCTGGGTATCTTCCCCCGTTGCTCTCCTTGTCTGCTTCCACCAGGTAGGGCAAGGCATCAATACGGTACCCAGAAATACCCTTGTCCAACCAGAAAGACATGACGCTTAGCATCTCTTTGACCACTATCGGGTTCCTGTAGTTCAGATCGGGCTGGTGCTCTGAGAACTGTCGCAGATAGAACTGTTTACGCTGGTCGTTCCACTGCCAAGCACTTCCTTGAAATTGACTCACCTAGAAAACAAACAACGAAGTGTTTTTTTGTATTCATCACAGCATTACAACATATCAGAATCGTAACTTGCGATACCTTTGTTAGGTCAATTCTTGGACCCTTGTAATTTATTGTAATATTGAAATATCAAAATCAAAAACTACATTTGTTTAATACAAAGACAAATTTAAGAAACAAAAATAAGAAAAATAATGAAATATCCTAGAAAGTCTTATAGGCTAAACAGAAGACTCCACGAAAATATTTTTACAAACAAATTCGTCGAGATCATGTCTAAACTGGGCTTCTCTTGCATTGAATATATTACATTTGAGGCGATGTGGTTGACAGTCTGATCACTTCCATGAAGCCCTATGGCAGGTTTGTATTACTACTGGAGAAAATGAACGATATGTGCCTCCTTATACTATCTAACTAACGCTAAATGGTTAATAGATTTGGATCAAATTAAAATTTAAGACTTTTATCTTAAATATCAACATACCCAGTTGCTAGGTGGCAGTCTAGTTTTGTTGTCTTGAGGATCAAGTAGGCCATCATCCCAGATGAAAAAGTCTTCGTATCCTTCAGTTCGGTTGAGCGAGCGTTGAAAATATGCAGACTGATCACTTGCGTGATTTGGAACAAAATCTAGCACAACTTTCAGCCCTGAAATTGGAACCAAAAAACAGAAAAATTACATTAATTAGTAAATTGAAAAAATATCCTGTGTATTATATTTAAAATTATCTGAACATTTGTTTGAACAGAGTTTGTGGCGGCGGCTCGGCATGTCCATATGTTCCAGTTAGGGCAGATGACATGAAAATTTTGATGATTATTGTTTATTGTTTGTTTTTATATAAAGTAAGATGAAATACAGCAATGCTTATATAAAATATTACAATATGTATTACCCAATTTTTTAGCTTTGGCCACCAGATTTTCGAAGTCCTGCATGGTTCCGTACTCCTTATGGATGGCTCTGAAGTCGCTGATATCGTAGCCGAAGTCTACCATCGGAGACTGAAATATGGGAGATAGCCAGATGGCTCCTATTCCTGCATCCACGAAATGCTGCATATTCTGGGTTATTCCTTTAGAAAATAGAAAACGTGAAAAATATTATCAATGATTTCTACTTTATTAGTGACTTGGTATTGCGGTTTTCTCTTTATGAATTATTTCTCCATATCAAGTATTCCATACATATTCATGCAAACATATTTCACCATTCCTTGGGCTAGTAAAAATATGGATTGTATATGAAATAAAAATATATGTACGAGTAAATATAAATAATCGTGGGAAAAAAAGAAAAGCATTAATATTGTTGCTTGTCATAATTACATAATTATTTAACGAAAAACCTTGCAGAATAGTACAACCGGTTGTAACCAATGTAACCTATTACGCTCAGCCAAAATGGCTGGATGCTTCATGTGAGAAACATGTATTGTGTTTGTGGGTAGTTGGGGGAGATTGCACGTGTATATAATGCTGTTTCTTGAAGATAATCAGACTGTATATATGAAGGAAGAAACACAGGTACTGGAAAAGCACTTCATAGCTTACCGATGGCACTTAGGTATACGTATTGGAATTTGCTATTTAATGATCGACAAACGCCAACTGTGTATGGATGTTCAGGAATTTTGAGACGATTCTGTCAATTGTGGATAGATTCGGTTGGTTTTTTTTCAGTTCACAGGCACAACGGCCATGGTAGTAACGGAAGAATAGACTAAGCTAATTAACCTTATGTTTGTATTCCAAAGATTTGAAATTAGACCTTTATTATGCCAATATATATTATGCAAATGTATACAAATAACTCTATCATGAAACTACTAACTACTCAGTGTTTTTTATTTAATATAAATTTTAATTTAATTAATCTGCAAATCTATTAAAAAAATTCTCGATATTCTAATAATTGCTCACCATTCAAATCTCCGATACCATCGCCGTTGGTATCTTTGAACGATCTCGGATATATCTGATAGAACACGGTGGTCTTCCACCAAGCTCCATCATCTGACGAGTCATTAGGAGGCTCCTCTGGAGTTGGAGGACCATCCTCTGGCACTTTTTGACACACAGTTCCGCCTACAAACAGAAATGCGACGAAGAGCCGCTTCCACGTCAACTCCATATTGAAATGGCAGAACCACTGGGGTAGCACATGACAGTTCGCGCTTATATGAAGACAGCAAAATTAACCGCGTTTACTGTCTGAATGCCGTGACGATAATTTTAACCTAACAATGACCCATTAAAGTACATATCAAGAGGTGTCTCAATTATACGTTTATTTAAAAAAAATCTAAATGCGTGCAACTGATAATTGAGAATACTTTGATTCTTACGTTTGTCATATTGAAATTTTGTTTAAGCGATGCATACAAAGTTTAGTGCATCAACGTCATTAGACTACGACTCTGTATTCATGTATTTTTTCCATGTCTGTTACCTCTCATATAACATATTGTTATCATAAATTGGTTTATAACCATATGTATGCGATTGTTGGGTTTGATCCACGGTGAAGTATAAAACGAAAAACAATTTTAAATATATTTTTAACTCTTTAAAAACCCCTGGTTGGTAGATATTTTATTATTCGCCTAATTAATGCCAATAATAGGCTGTTGATCATAATTATTGGTGAAAGGCGAAAGTCATACTGTAAATACCACCATTTCATAGTGAGTCTTCGTTATAAGAGATGATACATGCATGTCTATGACATTGGCAGTTCTAATATTCATATAACTTAAAACATTCTACACTTAAATACTAAGCATTCTTATGGGTATTATTTGTTGTATATTTGCGTATATGTTTATTTAAAAAATATTATTACTCTTAATATTTAAAGAAATAATCGATTGTACAAATTGAACTTTTATTTGAGACACCATATATTAGAGTTTTGTTCACATAATCTGCTGGTGTCATAACAACATGTCAGGTGCATTAATTTATCTTTGCGATTTATCTGCAAAGTGTTTTCGCGATTGTCTTTGAACGTAAATAGATGGGAAATAGTGACGCTTTGTGCAAATAACTGGAATTTTTTTTTTGAGCGTGTTTATATTGAGTTGTTTTTTTTATCATTAAATGCTTCCGTTTTGCTGACACTACTATAACTATAGTGTACAGGACGTGCCATAATTTGGTTGATTCGTATAAGAACCATTAATATATTTCTACTAGAAACTTCGAATACTGGCCATGAACGCTCGGTTGCCTAAAAACAATAAGATTCATCTTATGAATTATATGTTTTTTTTGTAAAACAAATTTATAAAAAAACGTATTGTTAACGAGCGTCTTGATGACAGCTTTATAGTTAAATACTCAGAAATTATCGTAATCTTCTTCGTAGTATCAATCCGGTGGATTGGTTTGCAGCAACAGAATCTTGCATCTCGATCTCCATTCCTCTCGGTCCTCCGCAACCCCTTTCAGCTCAGCATAAGCGCTACAATTCATGTCCTCGAATACTTGCTGCAAATACTCCCGTCTAGGGCGCCCTCTACAGTTTCTACCCTCAACCATCCCCTCCACAATATCGTGAAGAAGAGCATCGTTGCGCATGATGTGACCAATCCATCGGGCTCGCCTCTCTGAGATGGCCATTTTTCATTTCACAAGCATTAGATCCTGTGTGAAGTTGAATTTACAAGTAAGATTTAGTATTACATTATTTTGTAATCTTTTTCGTAGTATCAATCCGGTGGATTGGTTTGAAGCAACATAAACTTGTATCTCGATCTTTTTTCTTCTCGATTTTCTACAACCCTCTGTATCTCAGCATAAGAGCTAGAACTCATTTCTTCGAACACTTGCTGCAAATACTTCCGTCTAGAGCTCCTTATGCAGTTTCTGCTTTCAGCCATCCCTTCCACAATGTCGTGAAGCAGACCATCATGGCGCGTGATGTGACTGACCTATCGGGCTCGCCTCTATGTATTTTTATTATATTAATAATATTACTTGCTAAATTTAAGAATACTCTACTTCCCGCTATAATAAATTATCAATTAATAAGTGTCGATTATATTTGACATTTATAATAACTATGCACTTTGAATTTTCCTTTCACAATAAACGGAACATTTAACATTATTAAGCATAAATTTTTTCTCACGCTACAATTGAATATATGAATACATTTCCATTGTAATAATTCCATTACATGAATTAATGTTATTTTAATAATTAAATATCTGAGCAAATATAACGCCAATTGTTATAATAAATATTTAAAATCGATAAATAAAACAATTATGAAAAAACCAGAAGCAATAAATTATAACTACGATTCTTATCAGAAAATTAAAAGCATTTTTTCGTTATTATTAAATATATCTATAAACAGGGAATATTTGTTTTACAATTAAAATCGATAATTTATTCATAATTATAATTATTTTTATTATCATTACAGATCCAATTAATGTTTTAGTTTATTGGTACATAAATAAATTAATAAATTATTAATTATCATTATATATTCTCCTTTTTCTGCCTCCTATTGGACCGCATCCCTGTTATTATTTTGAACTTATTTTTTAGCCTTGACACGCAGATAACCTGTACTATAAATTACACTTTCTTTTGCATTCGGGTTTTGAATCGGCAATAGCAGAGTTATTATAGAAATAATAAGAAACGCATGTGACCTTCTGTTTGACTACGAATCCTGGTATTTTATAAAAAAACAATTTACCCATTAAATAGGTTATTAGAACAATGCACAGCTCCGAAAAGCACAGCTGGTATGGTATCAGGCAAATACTATGACAGTCCTCCGGTGTGATGCGGGTGTGAGGCGGGTAAAGTCCATATTATGACAATAAACATGATTGGCACAAAATGTTTTTCATCAAACATTTATGGAAACGATGTGATGCATAGTAAGAAGATAAATATGGAAACTGACTGGTTAATTGGCTTTTATTTTATGTTGACTATATGAAACTAATTCTAAGCTGATTTGGCAAAAAAGATTAGACAAAAATAAATATATATATATATACATATATGCTAAACATTAACTTTCAGAATCATTTATATTATTAAATAAACCATAACTTTTTATTTTATTTGCATACAGTTTTTTTTTATGTTAACTCATACAGGAGATGGCGATAGCGATGCCGAAGTCTCATCTGTGGAATTCTATGACGCTTACCATGGTGCATATGACTAAGCGCTGCATGCTACAGCCCGAGATTCACGCCTCATCCTTTATTATTACAGGAATTTACTATGAATGGGTGGTCTTGACGGAATGACTTTTGTCTACCACCAATTTTAATTAATAGGCTATGAGACTGGCATTTTCGGGTGAGGGAGATTCACACCAACCGGGGGTAATTTTATAGCTCAGAAATCGATCAAATTTTTTTTTAAGTTATTAAAAAACCTTAAAAAAGAATCAAATATTTAGTTCAAAATATGAATCACCTAACATACATTTTAGTACACAGTGTACATAATATAATAACATTGACATATATTTTTTATTATTTACAATTTATGTTTTCGTTATGGCAATATATATTATTATATTGGATAATGTATTGCCAGTTAGCAATACATAATGAAGTCATTCATATTCAGATATCTGCTTGAATAGAGAACATCAGCTTCATAGTTATATATGATTATAGGTATTTATAATATACATATCCCGTCACTTATGAGTCTAATTGTGAATTATTCTAACTTTGAAGCTCGTCAATAAAATCTACATGTAAATAAACTCTTTATGTTCCATCATAGCAAGAGTTTTCTCTTCAATATCTTCTTTTCTAGAACTTTTTTAAAACAATAACAGTGATGTTATTCTTCACCAATATATTGTAACAGTTTACTTTAGTATATCTTGTTTATTTTTAAAGCAAAAAAAGACAAAACGAAAAGTTTCATTTAGATATTAATTGTGTTGAATTTTAATAAACTACTTTTGATTTTTTTCTGAATATTTTAAAGATTAATTTTAATCTTGAAATCGATTTTTTATTTCATCATTTTCATTACATAATTTATTTACTTGCATACAGTCCAGAAGCAATAGGACGTCGTCAGTGCGGTTTGCGTTAGATTACTGTATTACTGTAGTTAATGTAATAGCAACTATGCTACAGAACCGTAGATTTTATGTTGATCATGAAGGTAAGCGTAGCAGATGGCGCACAAACAAAAATGGACTGCCTCAAGGAAGCGTGTTAGCGCCCTTACTCTTCAATGTCTACACAAACGACCAGCCAATACTGAACAATACCAGGTCCTTCATCTACGCAGATGACTTGGCGCTCACAGCACAAGGGGTCTCTTTCGAGGAAGTAGAAACCCAGCTTACTAAAGCACTCACCACCCTCTCTTCGTACTACCACCAGAACCGACTACAGACAAACCAAAGCAAGACCCAAGTCTGCGCCTTTCATCTCAATAACAGACTTGCCAAGAGAAAGCTGCACATTACCTGGAACGACTTGGTGTTAGAGCACTGCGACACACCTAAATACCTAGGGGTCAAGCTGGATAGGACCCTCACTTATCAGAAACACTGTCAGTCTGTTAAGCAAAAGGTGTCCACCAGAAACAACCTACTCCGAAAAGTGGCAGGTACGAAGTGGGGAGCCCAACCAAACCTGATCCGCACAAGTGCTCTAGCTCTCTGTTTCTCTGCTGGCGAGTATGCTGCGCCAGTATGGGCGAGGTCTGCCCATACCAAGAAAGTGGATATTGCTCTGAATGAAACGTGCCGGGTGGTTACGGGGTGCCTAAAACCTACCCCAATATCATAGCTATATAAACTCTCGGGCATTGCCCCACCAAACATACGGCGAGAAATTACTACCAAGAAGGAACTCACCAAAGCAACCCACGACGCACTCCACCCTATGTTTGGGTACCAAAAGATAAGCACACGGCTCAAATCAAGAAGAAGTTTCCTACAGTCGACAACGAAACTGGTGATACTTGAGGCCACCCTGCGGCTGAACATGTGGAGAAGCGCAACTGAGGGGAATACTCGGATTGCCCCGAAAGAGGACCTAGCCCCTGGACATGACCAAGGGTGGAATATATGGAGGTCCCTTAACAGACTTCGGACCGGAGTATGCAAGACGAGGACACAAATGAAGGCCTGGCAGTCTTACAGCGGACCGACTGAATGTGACTGCGGCGTGGAGCAGACCCTGTCACACCTTCTGGAGTGTGCGCTGTGCCCGAATAGCTGCACCCAGGAAGACCTGATGATGGCCAGAAGTAACGCCATCAACGTCGCCCACTTCTGGGCAGACAGAATCTGACCCTGTTGTTTCCGACACGATTATATATATACTGTAGTTAAGCAGCATTGAGCGCAGACCGAAACTTGGATAGTTCACCACCTGTTACTTACCGCGTGGTCGCATTTAGCCGATTCTAAGGACCAAACAGTTCGGGCTTCGTCATTGTCCCAAAAATATGCCTCAGATACTACAGCAGTCGTACTACAGCTTCTGCATTGACCATATGTTCTTGATATAGAACTGATGAAAGAATAAAAAAAAACTTTTTTATTTTTATTTCACATGATTCAATATATCGGCCATACATGCCAATTAGTCTACATTCTCTGATTTTTTCTCAGATCGGCTACACGTTCTGGTCAGTACCATATCAATTCGGACCCATATATATAGCTACTCGTGATTGGATTATTTTAGTGACGTACATGTGCTCCAATTAGGAAATGGACATCGTAATGATAATGATATGGAATTAATATTTGTTTAATATGAGGACAGAAGAAAGATACGAGTATTAAAATTGCAACCTAAGACTAGTATCACAGCTTAGCTCGTTTGAGCTACCATATGAATAATCTCACACCAACTGGAGACTAAAGTTGTAACCCTTTCATTACGGCTCGTTTTGAATACAAATTATACTGTAAATTATAAAACCACTATTTGAAGCATAAATGTATTTATCTGGTCTATTTTCTTATATCACATTGGTTCTTGTTGCCTTTAGCTATCAGATGATGCATAAAAAACCATTCTAAGAAAGTAGCAAAACGATATATCAAGTCAACCAATGTCAACGGTCAGGGATCTTATGACGGCATATGCCGACAACTGATGCGAAAGGGTTAAGATGGAGGAAGGTGATGACTCATGCGACAGCCTACGTCCAGTAGAAGACCGACAAATGCTGTTAATCATCACAATAATGGAAAACTTCATCGCAGGGCAGGACCTAGCTTTCATTGAATATTGAGGTAATATTATGTGGAACTTTATCCGACGGCGGGCGTTGCTGCAGAAGTTTGCTCGGCTGAGGAAATGAAATTGTCGGTGGGCAGATTTGCTGCCGCCCACTGCTGCCCACTGCCGCCCACCGCGCAGAGCGGCCCAGGGGCGGGTGATAAATGCGTCTAGCGGGATCTGAACCAGCAGCCACCAACCAAAGTTGGACTGTCATCCTGAGAGCTACACTTTTCTTAAAAAAAAATGTCTGCTTCGTCTTTTTTTGCTAAGAAAACAAGATAATAAGAAAACATAAATAACTTCTTAGGTTTTCGCGGCCAAATTTGATATTGTACCTTTTGGGTTAGCCGTTTGTGGCGAATAAGTCATCAACCCTGAAGATGACCCCTGCATTGGCGGTCGAAATATTGTAAATTTGTAATTCGATTAGGTGTCTTGAGTAAGATATTGTGTGTGAAGGTAATTTAATATAGTGAAGAGAAGAATAAACTTTGTCAACGTCTATTATCCTGGGCTAATCCTAAATCATCTCTACTGAGTCCTCTTTAGACTGTGAACATTATTATATGTATATTTATAGAGCTTTTATGATTTTTTATGACCAAATTATCAATCCAAAAGCGCTTCTTTGCCTACCTTCAGGCAAAAAGGTGGGTTTTATCTAATTGATATGTTTTACGTTTCTAACAGTATCCGAGATGAGAGCTTGGGGGCATAAAGAGAATTCAGCTCTTTATACAAGTGTTTATTCCGAAGTATGTACTGTATTTGTTCTAAGGTGATCTTTCAAGTGCGGTCCTCGTCCAACGTTGCTAACTTCGGTTATAAAGTAAACAAAAATAAAATTATATGGATTAAATATTTATTAGAATATTATTTAATTTTGTAAATATTCTAATCTACTTTTATAGATCATTGATTATATTACAATATTATTAGTAATTAAATATAAACATACTTTACATCAAATTCTTTATAGGCATCAATTCATTCAGAAAAACATCGGCAGAAGCGGGATGTGAACCGCGGGCCTTGGAACCAACCTTTGCCCAGGTCTTTTATAAACCGCTTAGCCACCTCGGCTATTTCTTTGCCTAGGCAAGCGGTTCGTATCCCGCTTCTGTCGATATTTTTCTGAATGAATTGATGCGTATAAATAATTTGATGTATAGTATGTGTTTATTTAATTACTAAAAATAAAATATTCTCCTGTACACTTTTTTATTTTATCAGTTATTGATTGTTTCTATTGTATAACTGCTTACTCATTCTTACGAACACAAACATATTTTTGCATTGTATAACTTTTCCAACACACGTACACTCCACATTACTCACAAGATAACCTAATACATATCAAATAATTTCAGAATTGAAAATGGCTTCTCAACAAAGCCGAAAAATGTCGCGAAAAAAATCTCGGAATTGTAACCTACAAATATCGTTTATAAAAATTTAGTAAAACATGTTGTTGGTGTTTCTGTATGCTTTTGTATTTCATTGTAAAAATGTGTCTGTAAATAATTTGATTCTAAAATAAATTCTGGCTATACTTAAAATGTTTTTCTTACTCGTGAATGGTGAGAAATTAATTCAGTTAGAATTGAAGTTGGTCTTCGCTGCCTTGGACCGTTGCAGCGTAAAAACCAATCGGAATATTTCATATCATATCTTTCTCGAGTTTTGAACATTTTCAGATATTATTTCCATAAAATGCAATACATTTTCTTTCGGAACTGTCAATTTCCGGCGCTGAAGAGGACATTTAATTCAATTAATTTCTCTAACTGCCAGGAGATTTAAATTCACAGTATCATATCATAAAGCTTAAGTCAATTGAGAAAAATAGGGAAGTGAATACTAAAAAAACAATAAAAATACATATTCATTAATTAATTATTAATATACTATTAAACATCTGCTCCCTAGCTTTGTTACCAGCTATGGTCTTCGCCTCATCCCTTACAAGACTCAAGGATAACATATATAGTTGCAGACTTCATTTTTATGTTATTGCATTCATTAATAGAATATATAGTCATCATAAATTTCCACCTCTTATTTATCCCTGCTAGGAGTCCGAGAACTTAATCATACACCTAAAAGGAGAAAAAATACCAAATAAAAACGAAACTTCCGGCGGTCATGACTCAACCGGCGGTCATAGATCAGTAGTCAAACCGTTTGCTTTGCAAGCCAAAGGTCGTGGGTTCGATCTCCGACGGAGATTAAAAAAAATATTTTTAATCGATTTCTGAGCTCTAAATTCCCCCGGTTGGTGTGAATTTGATCCATCATCCGTAAAATGTTAGTCATAGCCTATTAATTAAAAATAGTGGTAGACGAAAGTCGTCCCGTGAAGACAACCCATTCATAGTAAGTTCCTGTAATAATTAAGGATGATGCGTGAATCTCGGGCTGTAGTCTATGACGTTGGCAGATCAACACTCCATATGCAGCGTTTAGCTTTATACACCATGGTAAGCGTCATAGAATTCCACAGATGAGACTTCAGAATTACTATCACCATCTCTCGGTTTTCTCCAGTATGTGTTTACAAGTTTCCACAGCATAACACAAACCCCACGTTCCGGTCCTCTGTCAACTACTGCAACATCAGAGGGCTGCACGCTAACATCAACGCAGTACAACACCACCTACAAAATTCCCGCCCTCATTCCTCACAGAAACACAGATAGCCACACCTGCTGACCATAGTTACCTCAACTGTCCGCAATATACTTTGGAAGGTGCTTTTCATTACAAAGGCGGTCTTTGCCTCTTTATCAGGTCTGACATCAACTACAACCGAATCCGCTCTGTAGAACGAGCTGAGTTCCAAGTGTTGTGGGTCACGGTCAACGACCCCGAGAGAATTAGGATTTATGCAGGACTCTACAGATCTCCTAACATGTCCAAAGCAGAAACATCTAAACTCTTCGACTATCTGGGTGAGACCATTGATGGTCTCTTGCTTTCTTACCCACAAGCGGAATTTGTTGTTCTCGGCGACTTCAACGTGCACCACTCTGCATGGTTGGGATCGGGAGAGACAAGTTCCGCTGGCAATTGTGCTGAATTATTTGCGTCTTGCTATGGCCTTGCACAGCTCGTACAGAACCCCACCCGTAAACCTGACATCGCATCACATCGTCCAGCTCTACTCGACCTATTTCTTACTTCTCAGCCAAATGATTACTTGGTGGAGGTCGAAGCGCCACTAGGCAACTCCGACCACTGCCTTGTGAAAACAACTACAATCAGTGCTCCATTGCCACCAAAAGAACAAAACAAACGACGTGTGTGGCACTATAGGTCGACTGACTGGAACGGATTACGTGGATTTTACGGAGGATACCCGTGGGGAGATATTTGCTTCAAAAATAAGGACCCTTCAATATGTGCCAATCTGGTGGAGGATGTAATCATCCAAGGAATGGAATGTTTTATTCCTCACTCCACGAAAACTATGGGCACCACCTTAAAAAGCTGGTTTAACCGTGACTGCCGAGGCCGTGAAACGCAGGAATACCGCATACAACAAACTACGAAAAAATAACGACCCCATAAGTCATGCAGCATACAATTTAGCCTCCAAAGAATGCAAGAAAACCATTAATGACTCCAAAAACAAGTTCAATGTACAAATTTGCAACAAGTTGTCCGCTTGCCCTGCCGGTAGTAGAGCATTCTGGTCTCTCTCTAACTCTATTGGCAGCAACTTTTGCACTTCTTCTTTTCCACCGCTGACTAATGCCGATGGCTCACTGGCTCTAGCCTCCAAAGAGAAGGCTGAACTTCTTGGTTCGCTGTTTGCTTCCAATTCCACACTCGACGATGGTGGGGCCAACCCCCCATCCATTCCTCACTGTGGCAAGCAGATGGGGGCTGTAAAATTCAGCCTCAAAGCCGTACCTCGATAACTTCTCCAATTAGCAACCAACAAAGCCAGTGGCCCAGATGGCATACCAGCGGTGGTATTAAAAACTTGCGCTCCTGAACTTAGTCCTGTGCTCACCAAACTTTTCAGATTGTCCTTTAGATGTGGTATTGTTCCCCTGGGATGGAAAAAAGCCCTTGTTCACCCAGTTCCAAAAAAAAGAGACCGAAGTGACCCCACAAACTATCGCCCAATAGCCATCACATCACTACTTTCCAAAGTGATGGAACGTTTAATTAACAGCCAACTTCTAAACTACTTAGAGAAGAATGATCTTCTGTGCGATCGGCAATATGGCTTCCGCCGTAGTCGATCGTGCGGCGATCTCTTGGCATATGTCACACATGTTTGGGGGAAATCCGTCGAATGCTATGGAGAAACGCAAGCTGTTGCCCTGGATATCTCCAAGGCGTTCGATAGAGTCTGGCATCGCGGTCTGGTGAATAAATTACCGTCTTATGGACTAACTCCCTCCCTGTGCTCCTGGATTGAAAACTTCTTGAGTGATCGAAGCATCATCACTGTCGTAGATGGCTTTTCTTCTTCCTGCCATAAAATCAACTCAGGAGTTTCACAGGGCTCTGTGCTGTCGCCCACTCTTTTCCTTCTGCATGTGAATGATTTGGTTCAATGCGCAAACATTCACTTTTATGCTGACGACTGCACTGTCCATGAGAGTATAATCTTCCAAAAGCCTCCGAAACATTCGGAACTATCTGCTGCTAGGGAATCTCTGGTGAAGAAGATGAACATGTCTCTTGAAAGGGTTTCACGATGGGGCGACCTCAACCTCGTCAGTTTCAACATTTCAAAAACCCAATCATGTACTTTCTCCACCAAGAAGACTGCTATGGATCCTGTATCTTTCAACGGTTGTTCTCTTCCGAAAGCAAGCTCCATCAACATGCTTGGATTATCAATATCGAATAATGTCAAATATTACGAGTCAATTAAGTGTAAAGCCGGTCTCGCTTCCAAAAAACTAGGTGTATTATATAGATCACGTCGGTATTTCAACGATAAACAACTTCTTCTTCTATATAAAGGACAAATCCGACCTGTCCTTGAATACGGCAGTCACCTTTGGATTGGAGCCCCAAAATACCTTCTAAACTTAATTGACTCAGTTCAAAGAAGAGCAATTCGTTTGATAAACAATGACACCCTTACGTCTAATCTACAATCAATGGAACACAGACGTAAGGTTGGTTCTCTTAGTCTTTTCTACCGTTATTACCACGGTCGCTGCTCTTCGGAACTTAAAGAACTAATTCCTCCTGCACCCACCCACAGCCGACAAACTCGTCTTACACTTGCCGAACATCCATACACGGTTAATATATGTCGACCAAGAACTGGCAGCTTCCAAAGTTCCTTCCTTAATGCCACCGGTAAGCTATGGAATGCTCTTCCAGCGTCTGTGTTTCCTCCTTCCTACAATCTGGATCTCTTCAAGAAACAGATAAATATACACTTGCAATCTCCCCAACCCACACACAAACACGAACACAACACACGTTTCCCGCATGCAGCGTCCAGCCTCCCTGGCTATGCGTCATAGAGTGCACTGGTCTTGACCGGTTGTGCTCTCCTGCATGCGTTTACATAAAAAAAAAAAACATAAAAAAAAACACTCTTTGCCCACGATAAATTTACTATTGAATTTAAGAACGTAAATCATATTCAAACGAACCAATGAGGTTATAGCATTTCGTAGCTCACTTCATTGCCTTCATCATGCTGCGTATACGCTTGGTAGAAAATAAGTCAATTTTATGTTTTATAATCTTCATTTAATTTTTTTTAAGGTGCTAAGTGGCTAAATACGAAAACCCTATTTACGAAAATAATAATCGAGTATGCCGATGATGGGGAACATTCCATGGGGCGGACATTTTCGAGAGCGGGGACCCTTCAAATCGATCGTTTCGGTTTTTTTTGTTTACTTCTCATTATGGACCCGCAAGATAGGCGGCCGTGGATGCTGACACTCGCGGGCGATTAATCACTGAGTAGGGCGCCGCCCACGCGACCGCCCATCATCAGGAAGACCTCCCGCCCACCTCCCACCCACCCACTTGCAGCGACGACTATCAACCCGGCGACTATCGATTCGAATTACGTTTTCACAGTACGAATTAATTATTCACTAATATATTTATTCTTTTCATTAAAAGTGAGAGCTTTTGTTTTACAATTTCAATAGTGTAAATAAAATTATTTTTTTGAATGTATTTGAATTTAAAAACTTATATTTGACGGCTTCGACGCGAAATCATTCTTAAATGTTACTTTATTAAATAATGCGTAACATTATAAAGCGTATATATATACATTTATTCGCTTTCCATATATCTTCTTCTTCGTGTCGACGTCAAATTATTTGTGCCCATTATCTGGCAACATTGATAGCCCGTGTGTTGCCTAGCATTAGGTCTTGAGGTATGCAGCTTGTTGGTCACATGTAACAGGATGTTAATTGTGAGGCAGTCTGCAGGTCTCCACAGTCGCACAATAGTGACTCTCCCTACCAAATCATTCCCTACCGCTCGAGGTTGTCCTTTGTTCTACCAACTCCGATTCTTAATCTGTTCAGAGATTTCCAGGTCCATCAGTCAAGTTTTTTGCCAGTGGGAGGCCTTTCTTTAGAGTCGATTTGACGGCTTCGAAGGAAATTATTCTTAAATGTGATTATATTAAATAATGGTAACATTATAAAGAGTACATATTCTGTTATTTTATGTCCATATTCGCTCCATATTTAGAACATAATCGCATATCTACACAAATTACCGACACTCAGTTCTGTCTTGTCCATTAAGTCCATCACGAAGGTTTTCCTAATAATATATTTATACATTGTATATAACTTTATTAAGTTTTAAAGCGATGCCCAGCTGAGCGAATAAAATGCAGTGGTCATTAATGGACCATAGTTTCAGCACTGTGGACTTGTATGCTTTTTAGAATGCCACAATCAACATTAAAAATGTGGTTGCTACAACAGAGCATACTCAATGATCTACTCGTACTATTTTTACTCGCTTAATGTCACATTAAACTGAATTATTTTTCACTCAAAATCTTTACAATGACATGATCTCTACATATTCTTCACAAACGCAACGTCCATCTGACCTGGTTATATATAATCGTGTCGAAAACAACAGGATCAGATCCTGTCTGCCCAGAAATGGGCGACGTCGTTGACGTTACTCCCGGCCATCACCAGTTCTTCCTGGGTGCAGCTACTCGGACACAAAGCACACTCCAGAAGGTGTGACAGGGTCTGCTCCACGCTGCAGTCACATTCATTTGGTCCACTGTTCAACTGCCAGGCTATCATTTGTGTCCTCGTCTTGCCGCAGGGTGGGCTCAGGTATCACCAGTTCAAATGTCGACTGTAGGAAACTTCTTCTTGATTTGAGCCGTGTGGTTATCTTTTCATCTTTTTTTTTCGACCTGGTTGAGCGTCATAGAGTCCATGGAGGATGAAACCTTCTACTGGTACTCTTATAAATCTTGTGTATTCATATATAAAAAAAACATTTTTTTTATGTTAACTGTATTATTTTTTATGTTTAAAATAAATATATATCTCAAATTACATTGTAGGAGCTTACTGCATTTTAATTTTAAAATTAAAGGTCGATGCAGTAGAGAGTGGCCATTTTAATAATATTTTTAAATACTTTACTTTACAGTGACACATGAACGTTTTTTCTGAAAGTAGCCAAAAAAAATACTCGCCTCAGGTTGTCGCAATTTTTACCTCATCCTCCTTGGAACTGGCGACTATCAAACCCTCCACTATTGATTCAGATTGCGTTTTACGCAAACGCGTAACCATTTACGTGCACGTTTATTGTTTTATTTTTTTAATGAAAAGCTTTGACTCGATCTGGGTCACTGATATGCAATGTTTCTTGCACATTTTACACGCACAATAAATAAAAAAATGTGAAAGAAACAATGTTTAATTTCAATTAAAAACTACAAAAGTACTACTGAGTCGGGAATAGCAGTTAAACAACACGTTTCTACGCAGTTTGTTAGTGGTTCTGCGTAGTTACTCACTTTTCAAATAACTAGAACGTGCAGGTCACTATAATTTTCCCATAAAACACCTTCTTAAAACAAATTCTCATTTTGATGAAGATTCATCAATTTACATGAATTATTAGTTTTTCATCATATTATTAAAGCACATTTGCGCATCATCCACAAATCATAGTGATATTCTTCAATCTTTCATTCATTCCTCGATTATATATTTAAACAAGTTATTTTTTGTAACGACTAGATATTTCAGTTTCAATGTTTCTACACTCACAAACAGAACCATACAGCGAAGGTTTCTCTGTCCTACTGTTCTATTATAGTGTATGTACATCAGCATCTTACTTTTTGCAACAAAATATAGTATTTAGTCATTACTTTTGCTATTACAAAGAATATAAGAAACACATTCAAATGGACAGTTTACCAGGTTTCAATAAAATATTAGTTGAGCATGTGGTTATTGAATTGCGAATAATTATGTTCTTATTACTCCTTTTATGGTATTTAAGGAAATAGAGTGATTACACGTATGTTTTATACTATCATCTTAATGTTCTATACAGCTTACAGTACCAAGTTTTTTTTACTCCCTATCTCGTCATCGCTAGCATTTTGCCTAACGTTTCAGTGTCCCCCATTCACGCCTCCCGTACGAGCATTTTTCAAGCTCGTCGACAGCCTCCATTGTCGCTGCCCAACTATTCATTTCCGCTGAACTCTCGTTGGTAAAAATTCGAAAAGCTCTCGGGTGACGGAGCGAATTCTTTGTTGGCTCCTGTGTATGAAAAACATCTAAGGCAGCTCTCAATGCCACGTGTGCACTTCAGAACATAAAAGTGATCACACTGATTTCTTTTAAAACCTTGACTTGAAGATTGCGACTTTTTGATTCAGTTGTGTGTTGTGAAATAATATTATCGAGAATCCACGAGATTATCGATCCATTTTTCTTTAACATTCATATTGTTTAATCATAATGTTTTATTTCCAATAATAACTGATGCCTTTTTTTATTAGTATTACATAGAAAGTACAATACACAGCTTATATATTTTAAAAAAAATACAACATATCAATATAAAAAAATAATGTTTTAAAAATAAAGTGGTGAAAATATATAATATCGTACATGATAATTAAGTGTGTATAGTATTTTGATAATACCAACGAAAATATGAAATTTTGCAGCTTATTCTAAGCATTAACGTGGAACAAATCTTAGGTGGCTTATCGCCTATTGCTAATCAAGCTTGAGAGCGTCAGAATAATCATAAAATGTAATTAAGTAATCCTATTAACAAATTATACAAAAAATGCCTTAGATTCAGATACTAATGCCATATTTTCTCGGCCTTCTGAGGGTCAACAAGAACTTCGTGTCTTTGGACAAGCTATAGAGAGTTGCAACAACAATTTAACCAAATCGCCTCGGATATTGATATATTTCACGTAAGGGAGGCCCAATTTAGACATGAACTCCACGAGTTTCTTTGGAGGAATAATTTGTTGGAGTCGTCTGTTTGATGAGCATTGGGACCTTCTGTTGCTTATCTTTATTGCTTTGTTCTTAGTACTTAATCATAAGTACCTATTTTTTATATATTATATATATTTATTTATGATTAATTCTAATTGTACTTCAGAAATGAATTGAGTTGTTCAAATTTGTGTTGAAAAAAATATATTGAAATTTAAATAAATTGAATAAATTGAAATAAATTAAAATTTAAATAACTGAGTGGCTGCAATTTGTGAAGACAATATGTTTAAGATACGAAATGAATACGGGAAGTATTTTTTTTTTGTAAAATTACTCTGAAAAATTTGTTATTTTCTTTATAATATAAAAATAATAGAAAAAGCTTTGTTTTCGTTTTAAAAGCCTTAAATCTGTATTCCTGGTGAAGCTTTGGCAATTTATAAACATGACCATTGACCCCATTGTCTCAATATTTCGCTTGTTCCATCCTCGATACACGCGTCACGTAAAAAATACATTCCCGTGATAGATTTCGTAAGCGTTACTCTTCCCATCCCACTTTGTATTTTTTTACTGGCATTATTTTCTTTTTTGCCTTATTCAATGAAGCCTTGTGTAGGCATACATTTTGAAAGCACATTATGAATATTATCATCTTTTTTAATACCTGTAAATTTTACATGTACTTCATTAATACAAATTATTACCATTTAATTAAGCTTAGCGACGTTATTATACTATTCGATTACTAATACAAAATATAGATTCTGTGCCTCGAATCATTTTTTTTTCATATCATACATGATAATCATATATTTCCACTACTCTTTTTTGTTGCTAAAGTTATTCAATTTGAATATTGCATTGGGTGTGTCTGTCAACACTTGTAAAAATAATTAATCTTGCAGTGTGAAATTCGCGTCGAATAAAAGTCCATTAATAAAGCTTACGTTTCACCGCTCGACGGTGGTATCGAATATAAAAAGCTCGCTCTTGGAAGTCTACATTAGTAATTCCAGTATACGATCGGTGAAAATTGTCAACCGCAAAATTAAATAATATAAATACAAAATACGATTCCTTGATTTTCAGAGTTTTTTCTTTCTTTAACGTTGAGAATCTCCCCAACATTAACACAAACTTAACAAAGGATAGTTGCATACAGCGTTTATTAGTTGCCCTAATTGAGTGTATACAACGATGGGGATCAAAACAATCTAGTATCCTTTTTTTGTGAAAAATGTGTATAAATCATTCATTTCTCTACTGTGGAGTCGAACGGACGTGTTTGTCATCCTATCTTTAGGATGGCTGCCATCTGTGATCCGAGATCACAGAAGTGCATCGAAATTTAAATAAACACCAATTGCTGGAATTTTTTTAAAATCTTTTTCTTCTTCGTGTCAGTGACGTCAAATTATTTTTGCCCAGTATCTGGCAACATCGATAGCCCGGGTGTGGCCTAGCATTAGGTCTTGAGTTGAGCAGCTTGTTGGGCACATGGAGCAGGATCTTATGTGTGGGTTCTTGCTTCTTGTTTTGTTCCTTCCTTTGGAGTAATGAAATCCTCTGGTGCGACTTGTCGCCAGAGCTGGAATCTCTCATTTTCAGGGCTGGATGTGAGAGGTTGTGTGGATCTCAGAAAGCTGCTTCACGACTTCAGTCTGAAAAAATAGTTGATCGATGACGAAAAGAGGATTCACCGGTATCCGAAGATGTGTACCCCTCTACATATCACAACAAGTCATCCCACAGAAAGCGCCTTTCTCAAGCGTACAAAAAAAACTTGGTGACTTTTTTTGAAATTGTGTGTGCACACTTGTCTCTCAAATGCAAAATTGAGATAGTAGAGGCTCTGAATTATCTTTCTATGGATACCCCAGTGAGATATATACTCTCATCCATGGAACTGGAGTTCCGATCCATGGATGTACAATCCAAAAAGCTCTTATTTCAAGAGAGACACCCATCGTGGCGCCAGATGCCAGCTAATGCGTATACGTTAAAAAAATGAATAAATAAAATTTGATCGAAACTCAATTAAATAAAATAAGAACATGAAATTCGCAACCAAACGGCATATATAATTATACGTATCAGTAATATAAATACGTCTTGAAATTCTGCACTCAGTAGGTGGAAACAATGGTCATGGTAGGCCGCGCTGCGTTTAGAACAAAACTTTGGTCCATAGTTCGCTGTCCGAATCCCAGCGTCTGCAGTTTTTTCCTCCAATATTGATAAAATATAATATTTGATGTTGATTTGTATGTGTGTATCAAATTGTTAAAAAAAACAAAAATAATTGCCTTATCTTTTTTCATTTTCGTTATTCAATTGTGTTTGAGGCTACTGTAAAAGTGATCCTTGTTTGTTCCAGGCAACACTTACCTGTCAGATACAATGCGGGTTGTGGGCCTCGCCCCAAGTTGGTTGTTTTTCTCCCTTTTGTTTTTCATACAGCTCTGCTTTTCTCGCTCGACCCGATCGTAATATTGAAATACATTTTGCATACACCGGCTTTGTTCGGCACTGCGGCTGGTGACAAGCTTTAATCTGAAACCTAGAAACGTAGATAATAAACTATACAGTGAAGTTTTCTTTTTATGTAAGCACTTACATGAGACTATCGACTTAGATCGATAGTCATAAATCTCATATGTAAATTATATGAATGAAGCTTAAAATTTTATTTTTAAGCGTAATTAAACGCTTATGTTAAATTTTTATTGGCTAACGCTTTTATTCTGTCATTATGCCTAAGAAGAAATAAAGACTCATGTGGGTAGCTAAAGAGTTCAACAGTGGATGGATGATGACGACAATGATTAAGTCCAAAGAAATATTTAATCCATGTATTAAAATATTCATTTTCTGTTTGTTTTGTTTTAGGTAAGTACAGCTGCAAAATAATCCAATTCTGATGGTCAAATCTACCTGTCTGTGATCAATCAATACAACAATACAACATAGGGTAAGAACTATTTAACTATTTACTATTTGATAATTGCTTGCCACTATACGAGTCTATCATCTGAATCACATTGTTTCTTTTAAATCTTCAATAAGCTTCGTCAAATTATTTTTCATTACAATGCAGTCAAAAGTCGCATATTTCAAATTTCATGAAAAAATATTAAAAACACTCTATTCTCTTAGCGACACGTACCTGCGTGCTTTCAGTATCCGCGTCGAAAGCTCTCCCACTGTCAGATGTAGTGGAGCTTTAGGCGGGTATTTTTCAGGGCAAAAACATAGGTAGAACAAAACTGAGTGTGGCGCCTCCCGCACACTAATTTAAAATGTCATTAGCGATCCGACCCCTCTGCTGCTACCTCCCTCCAACAGAACCTCAAACCAGCCCCCAAGTCTTTGGTAGGACGAGGCAAGGGCTGAACCGAACTTTCGACAAAAGCTTCCCGCCGTCTGAAGGGAGTCTAAATCGATCGTACTTTAACGTCGCAATAAATTATATTTTTTTCGCATTAACTTTTGTATATGATTTTAGTTTTAATTTATTTCTGATTTTTACTCTTAAATTTACGATGAATTATCATCGTATTTATAATAATCATAAACAAAAATAAGGTAATTTTTTTTATTGATGTTTTTTACTTTGCGGCAAAGCATTATCTGCATAGTATCACATTAAAAAAGTAATAGTCATTGAAACTGAGCATTTTGAATCAATAAAGACACTTAAGTCTAAACGAGATTCAATACATAATATCACGATATAAAAAACAATTTCAGGAATCAATGGGGCGATTTATTACTAAGCTTACTAATGATTGGTATTAATAGGCTCATATCATCTCCACTATAAGCCTATGTCCATATATTTAAGTTATTATTTTTTATCATATCAATGATTTATCCTACTAGTTGTTGGTTAATAGTAAATAACATATATTTTTTACTTTTATACATTAAAAATGTTCATTTGTATAACTTATGCGATATGAACGCAATTACTTGAAGCTACGACAAGCATACTTGGGCGTTTGATTTGTTTTTTTAATACCTCATATATCTCTAAGACTCGATCATTTGGCCATAAAAGGTGGCTCAAACTAACCAATAACTAAACATCTAAGTATTATCTGCACCCAATGTTGCCTTACTTCAGTGATAACTGGTGCTTTAAATATGGTATAGTCGTTAGTTATGTTCATAAAAAAATCTGCCGTTAAGTGGTGTTATTTTGCATATCAAATATAAATTCTCACTTCATATACCCATTTGTTCCTACCAGAACGTATAGATGTTGCTCTGAGCTTTCCTCGATAGAGCTTTAAGCTCGGCCGGGATGTGAACTTCGCTGAAAACTCTGTTTGGAAAGTTTTATGATACGAGTTGATTGTTGTTTGCGCCGAGTTCAACTCCCGGCCAGACGTATAATAATACTTGGCAACGGCGTTTATATGCTTTATGAGTTTTTCATGACGATTTAAAGCCGGAAAGTGACATCAGCGTTCGCGGGTCGTAATAGCCAAAAGCTCGCGTAAGCTAAGTTATACGACGAAGGATTAAATTATTCGTTTGCTTTGCGTATAATTGATATGTCTAAAGGGTTTATCTGCTTAGTGCAGAAATATAGTATTTTTTCATCAACAATTTTTATACTTTTACTTAGATCTATTTCAATTAAACATATCTTAATTATTAGAGAATATTATTAGAAAAGTTTTAAATGTAAAAAATCCAATGGTTTTACTAAGTTAGAACATTATTCAGCTCCCTAAGTGTATTAACCTACAAAAGTTGTCACGCATAAGATTCATTAAAATATTTTTTTGTTGTATATAATAATTTATAAAATAGTCTTCAGACAAAAATTGCTCTTTTTTTAAGGGTTATATATTTTTTTTCAATCATTTATATTGATGAAAAATTAATCTATTCATATTATACGTCCATAAATTTGGTCGTTCAATAAACGGTTAATGAACTATATATCATTACGGTATTACAAAAAAGGTCTCGAATCCCATATAACAGAAATTTTTTAAGAAAGTACTCCAAATCTGAGGTGTTATCGAAAAATATTGAAAACTTTTCATTCTAATTCGACAAACATTAACCGTGTAGGAAATAAGGAAAGGGTTCCTAAGATAATGTACAGGTAAAATAAATAGATGGATATGTTAAGTTTATATTATTTTATTTATCAACAGTTTCTTGTTTAATCACACTAACTACACTTTCACGCAAGGCTAGCTTTCAATAAAAAAGCAAAAATTCTTGAGTCAAAGAATATTACTTTAAGACTCCGAAAGCAACTTGCCAAAACATTTGCTTGGAGCATCTTAATGTACGGCTGTGGGACATGGTGCTTATCTGAAAGTGATAAAAAAAGACTATAGGCCTTTGAGATGTGGTCGTACAGAAGAATTCTCGGAATTTCCTGGAGAGACCACGTCACGAACAATGAGGTTCTCAGGATAATCAAGGAAGATAGGCACCTAATAAGAACCATCTCAGAGAGGCGAGCCCGATGGATTGGTCACATCATGCGCCACGATGGTCTTCTTCGCGATATTGTGGAGGGGATGGTTGAAGGTAGAAACAGTAGAGGGCGCTCTAGACGGGAGTATTTGCAGCAAGTATTCGAGGACATGAATTGTAGCGCTTACGCTGAGCTGAAAAAGGTTGCGGAGGACCGAGAGAAATGGAGATCGAGATGCAAGATTCTGTTGCTGCAAACCAATCCACCGGATTGATACTACGAAGAAGACACTTTCACCGTAATAAAAATATATTTCAACGGCGAGGTGTCAAAAAATATATAGTCTATGGTACATTTTATCTTGAGTAGTTAAACATTTAGAGATAATGTAAGGTCAAAATCTATTGTTGGTGTTATCTTGTTTGGATAAAAAAAACATGTTGACATAAAAAGTGTCATTTGTATCGAAATCGCCTCTCAACATCTCATCACTTTTATTGCTTTATTTCATTACCTTCCTGCCACTCGACAAGCCACGCCCCGCCCAGAGTAATAATATTTCATTTTCCCGGCGGAAGATAATAGAACGTAATAGAATGTGCGCGGCAATAACCCGATCGTCACCTCTTCAATAAAATATTGAGGCTTTTCCTTTCTTTTTACGTCACACCCCCTTCACTTCCACCCGCTCGTCATATACCGACGACTTTGGTCGTCATTCAGGGTCATCGACAAGTTATCGAATTCTCCCTGAAGACTTTTTAAAATACTTTTATTCTTAAAGGAAAATAACATTATAAATTTAATATTTAAATTGGGTGTTTTCGCGAATACTAAAAAACAACATATTCGTATTTTAAATAGGTTATTCCTACGTTATGTGATTTCTTTTGAAGTCTGCTTATTCTTCGTAGTATAAATCCGGTGGATTGGTTTGCAGCAACAGAATCTTGCATCTTGATCTCCGTTCCTCTCGGTTTTCCGCAACCCTCTTCAGCTCAGCATAAGAGCTACAATTCATGTCCTCGAACGCTGCAAATACTCACGTCTAGGGCACCCTCTACAGTTTCTACCCTCAACCATCCCATCCACGATGTCGTGAAGAAAATCATTGTGGCGCATGATGTGACCGATCCATCGGGCTCGCCTCTCTGAGATGGATCTAATTAGGTGCTAGTGTTGCAATTTCTTGTAAGTGTGTGGCTAAAAATCGTTTTCTATCAGCGCATATTTTCGCTCATTCTGTCGCATTTTATATATATTTTTTTATTGTACATTTGAAAAATGAGGATTTTTAAATAAAATGTTTAGTCTGACAAGTCTTAATTAATTTATAAAGAACCAATAAACCCACAGTAAATTATTGTTTTATTAATTCAAGGTTTTGAAAATGAAAAAAACCTAATTATTACATTAAGATCATTACAGTGATCTGTGATTTAAATTTTAATGACCTTACATGAAGCTTATATAATTTATATTTAAATTAACAAATACTGATATAATTTTACATTTATTTGATTATAAAGTATTTCACTGGGATAAATAATAAGTTATATAATTTTAAAATGTAATTATTTAAGGTGACAATTTAATTATTAATATATTTATTTGTTATCATATCTTGAAAATTAGTTAATAAAACTAATTCTGATTTGTTTTGCCTGGAATGAAGATCTTATTTATGAAAATTAAATTTAAAAATTCAATAACAAGTTTCGTTAGATTTTAAGCCAACAAATTGCTGCAGGCTGTTTCGACACGTATTAGTAAGCTGACATTCAATTTTCCCAGTGGAGAACTAATAAAATGCCATTCGATAAACTGAATAAATTATTTTTAATCTCCTTTAATACGTAAAAAATACACAACTTATTAATTAAAAAATAGTAATAACATCCAAATGTAAATTTAAATATGTAGTAAAAAAAATATGAGCTAGCAACAACCCTATTCCATCCAATAAAATATCGAGACTTTTTTTCAGTCACCCACCCTTGGGACTCTTCACCATACACGGCCAACCTCATTTCGCATTTTTCCAAAAGTCTCCGTGTTTTTTTACCGAAATATCCCCTTTTTGCAGGGTTGTAATAATTGTTTATTATATTTTGAATACATAATATTACAATAACAGAAAAAAAACGATTGCTTTCACTAGATAACAGTTTCAGCTACAATTCACAAGTCAACCATCAATTTTTAAACTTATGTTGAAACTACCTAATATTTTTTTGCCTTTTTAGACTTTCTTTTTATAATTTACGCCAAAAACTGTATTTTTCTTAGTATATTATTCTGCCATCTACAGTAAATTACGATCAAGTTATTTTATTCGTCTTCTTCTTCTTCGTGTCAGCGACGTCAAATTATTTTTTCCTAGTACCTAGCAACATCGATAGCCCGAGTGTTGCCCAGCATTAGTTCTTGAGATGTGCAGCTTGTTGGGCACATGCAGCAGGATCTTAGGTGTGAAGCGGTCTGCAGGTCTTCACAGTTGCACAATAGTTACTCTCCCTGCCGAAGTATTCCCGATCGCTCGAGGTTGTCCTTTGTTCTACCAACTCCGGTTCTTAATCTGTTCAGGGATTTCCAGGTCCGCCAGTCAAGGTTCTTGCCAGTAGGGAGGCTTTCCTTTGGAGTCATGAAATCCTCTGATGTGACTGGAGTCTCTCATTTTTAGGGCCGGATGTGAGAAGTTGTGTGGATCTCATAAAGTTGCTTCGCGACGTCAGTCTGGGTGTTGGGGGTATTTGATTATACAAGCAGTGGGACGGTTGGTTGATTGCCTTACGCTTTTCTTCGGCGCATTTGACTTCGCGTCTTATGTTTGGTGGTTAATTAAATTTAATATATTAATATAAAATCTTCGTGTCATCCACATCATTACTACCACATCATATTTATATCTTCATGAATACATTATTTTTCATATACTATTTCTCCTATACACAAGTATTTGAACTATTATTCTAATATTTTTATTTCTTAATCATATATTTTAATTTATTTTTTATGTAAGCACGTACAGGAGAATACCGATAGTTGGTGATAATAATTCTGAAGTCTTATTTGTGTAATTCTATGGCACTTACCATGGTGTATATGGCTACCGCTGCATGTGAAGTGTTAATCCGCCAACGTCATAGACTACAGTCCGAGATTCACGCATCATCCTTTATTATTACAGGAAGTTACTATGAATGAGTGGTCTTCACGGGACGAATTTAGCCTACCACCAATCTCAATTAATAGGCTATGACTGGCATTTTACGGGTAATGGATCAAATTCACACCAACCGTGGTATTCCAGAACTCATAAATCGATTCAAGATTCTTTTTTTTTAATCTCCGTCGGGGATCGAACCCACGACCTTTGGCTTGCAAAGCAAACGCTTTAACCATTGATATCCACACTATAATTATATCCTTTTAGGTTTTTTTTTACTGTACTGTACTGTCCTTTCTTTTAATTCTCTTTATCTCTTGTGCACTTCTTATTTTCATTATACTTCTGGTAATTTAACATCTTCTTCATCATCATCATCTCTCTTCATGATAAAAACATTTCACCATTAAGTCGACATCATGACGTTTCTCCCCACAGCGGCTTAGCGAAAGAAAAGAGAAAGATTTCCAGGGGTCTAGAAATCAAATCATTTCCTTTATTTTTGCGGAGCCCCAACTTCGGATTGGAGCGAAAGGGGCCGTCTCTAATGTAATGGAAGTAATGTGTTCCACGCCGGCGACCTTTCTCCCTTTTCTCTTTCTCCATCTTCCTGCTACTCTCTTCCACTCCTCAATACCGGAGCCCGCATTTTCTTTCGGCGCGGTTCTTTTACCTGAAATCGTTCAGCGTCACATATCATGCAACCTGGTCAGAATCCCAATACCTATTACGCCATCTTTTAGCCGATTGTAAATATACAAAAATGTTCTACCGTATCCACTGCCTGGCTTGAACAATTGCACACCACCAGTTGACAACACTCAATTTGATCATGATGATCAATTCTTCTCCCCACGCTTTGCCTCCCAGAGCTTCTCTGAGTACATTTCGTGTATAAACAAGAGTTATCCGTAAAATAAGGTTCACAGTGATTTTTCACAGTAAAATATGTTTAATTCCACGAATGCGTATGTTTTTGGAAAGTTCAGATTTGTACGTATTTTTCTACATAGTCGCCACTGAGGTCAATGCATTTTTGCATGTGGTATACGAGCTTTTGAATGCCCGAGTAAAAAAATCTGCCGCCATGCCACGCAGATACCTGAGAACCGCTTCTTCCAGCTCTTCTCTATCGCCAAAATTCGTTCCACCTAGGTGTTTCTTCATGTCAGGGAAGAGATGGTAGTCACTTGAGGCTAAGTTTGGGCTGTAGGGTGGGTGTTTGACAACACCCCATCCAAATTTTGACGGGTTAACGTATATAGTTTCCAACATAATTCTACAACAGTGAGAGCTAAAAGAAGTAACTGTAGTTGACTCATCTGCAACATCCGGGGGACATGTATCAGCTACGTTCATCTTTATCTCTTAATCTGTATAGTGGAACGAATTCGTTTTTAATAATATGACAAATAATAAAGATGAAAAATTTACTAGCTTAAGCATATTGACACAACAAATTGACACAACAAATTGACACCATACAGGCTTATAATTATTTACGAACACAGCCTCATCACAAGTATTACACAGGTTTATCTTCCAAAAACATACTGTCACTAAAGTTTTTTGTAATAAAATCAATGTGAGCGATTCTTGTAAAAAAAGGTTTTTGTGGTATCTGTAACTTGCTTAAACGATTGTTAATCAGCCTTTTATAAAGATCGAATGATAAAACCGACTTTCCATTGCACCAATGGTCTTTAAGAACGGTTCATCCCAACGGTGTATGAGTATCCTTCAGAACAGATGTATTATAGGATGTCGACTAGGAATATGTGAATTTATTTAAATACCTTGCTGAACCACTTCTTATGTTTGACAGTCTCTTACTGTTCAACTACATCATCATCAGCCTCTATCCGTCCACTGTTAAACGTAAGCTTCCCACATGAGTATCCATCCTCTTCGACCCTCCGCCTTCCGCATCCAGGTCACTCCCGCTATTCTTATTATGTCGTCAGTCCATCTTGCAGGGGGTCGGCCAATGTTTCGTTTGCCAGTTCTTGGGCGCCATCCCAATACTTTTCTTCCCCATCGACCGTCGTCTCTTCGACAGATATGCCCTGCAAATTGCCACTTGAGTGTGCCTATTCGTTGGGTAGTATCCACTACTTGAGTTCTTCTGCGTATTTCCTCGTTTCGGATTTTTTAACGACACTCCGAGCATAGATCTCTCCATAGTAAGCTGGGTAACCTTTATTCTATGGGTAAGACTTGCTGTTAGATTCCACATCTCTGTGCTTTAATTTAAAACAGGGAGGATTCATTGGTTTAAGTTGAACTACTACTAATGACATTGTTGGAATAACGCGACTATACAAGTACTTTTCGCGACCAATGTTGCCTAACATTTGTAATACATTATAAATACGGTCTCTATCATCATCCTTATATATAATATTGGCTCATGATATAAACCTGTAGGCTGTATTGATCCGCTCGTGAATAGAAACAATTGTGTAACTTTAAAAGAAATCAGTGATTAGACAAATTAAAGAAATGACAGTAATTGGATAGATAAACAAAAATTAAGACCTATCCCCTAATCCACATCAATTAACACCGATTAGTTTAATTTTCTTTTTAAATACACACAATTGTTTCTATTCACGAGCGGATCAATACAGCCTATGCATTGTGAAGCTCAATGGTTAAGAAAATGCAGCGTCATCTTCCTTTGTGCCGAGAATAAAAGCGCGCAGTCTGCTACCTGTATGTACACCGGCGCCATATCAATAGGCAGAATACCGAAACAATATCAATGCGATATGGTTATAGACACCTCATAAGTCCCGTAACATTACGAAATACTTATTATTAATAAATATGCATAGTAAGTCATAATAAATACCATCGCACTGCATTTTTTCATCAAATAATTATCGAAAAAACGGTTAGTATAGGTTCAAAACGAACATATACCATCCAAGTATTGTTCATTTTAACAACAGTCATTTTGACATATATATGACCCAACACAAGCTAAATGAGTTGAATTGGGATGTTATCAAGCATCCACCGTATTCTCTAGATCTCTGCTCCTTCCGATTTTCATTTATTCCGATCACTGCAAAAAAAAATGTTAAAATTTTTGATACAATAGAGCATTTAAAAAAAACCCTTACTACATTTTCGCATCAAAATCTACTGAATTTTACACTAATGCTATTAATAAGTTGATAGAAAGTTGGCAGAAGGTTAAAAAACTGATGGAAATTATATAATTGATTAAATAATAATACAAATCTAAAAAAAATAGTTTAATTGTATACGTAAAAAACAGTCATAACTTTTGCATAAACCTAATATATAAAATTCTTATTTACTATCAACACATAGTCATCTTTACAATTAATAGCAAGCATCATATAATGCACATATATGAACTCTCCATCATCGCCTATCTAATACTTGAGATAATATTAAAAAACAATGGGTATTGTAGCTTACTATATTTCCCAGAATAATTCGATTCTTCCATGTTTGTTTTAATAATTCCTTCGAAGTGCCTGGACTCTCGCTGTCCTGGAAGGGCGTCGAGAACCATACATTAAATGTACTCTTACTATAGATGACATGGAATGAGGCGATGACTATGGCTGTTGAAAGTTCTTTGTGGCGGCGGGTCGTGAATGACATATGCTCCAATTAAGAGAGCGGATATGATGATGATAAAAAAGTGATTTTTAAATTATTTAATTTTAATTTTCTTTAATATATTTTCTTAATTGTTGTTTAGTTACATAAACATTTTGTGCATACTTTTTTTAAGATTTGAAGATGTTAGATAAGTCTGGGGTCTATGACCCTTTGCTCCAGATCCTGTCAGATCTGTTCCTCCGCTCTCGGCGAAATAAAGGAATGTAATTCCCCGCCGACATATGGAAAACATGAAATTCCTCAAAGAGAAAATTTATTCAATATCGGGAATACACTGCTTATTGGCAAATGCGATGAAAATTTCTCCGGAATAAGGGAATAAGAGTGTTCTGGCAACACGCTATTCTAGGTGTGGATGCTTGGAAGAATGATCAAAATGAATTATTTATTTTTATACAAGGTGATATAGCATATAAATATTTAGGGTGTCTTAAATTAAATCTAGCTTATGTAGACGTAATATTCAATGTGTATATCAATGTTTTTATCTTTTATCCCTACCATGGCAGGACAAAAATATAAGTCAACATGAAAAAATAAAAATCCTTGACTCAAAAAATATTCATTTAAAGCTCCGCAAGCAACTTGCCAAAACAATTGTTTGGAGAATCTTGATGTACGGCTGTGAGACATGGTGCTTATCTGAAAGTGTTAAAAAAAGACAAGAGGCCTTTGAGATGTGGTCATACAGAATAATTCTCGGAATTTCATGGAGAGACCACGTCACAAACAATGAGGTTCTCAGCATAATCAAGGAAGATAGGCGCCTAGTAAGAACCATCTCAGAGAGGCAAACTTGATGGATCGGTTACATAATGCTCCACGATGGTCTTCTTCAAGACATTGTGGAAGGGATGCTTAGGGTAGAAACTGTAGAGAGCGCCCTAGACGTGAGTATTTGCAGCAAGTGTTCGAGGACATGTGTCGTAGCTCTTATGCAAAACTGAAGAGGATTGCAGAGGATTGAGAGGAAAGGAGATCGAGATGCAAGATTTTGTAGTTGCAAACCAATCCACCGGATTGATACTACGAAGAAGAAGCTACATTATGTTATCACGAATTTTTACCATACTGTCCTGACAGCTACTAAGTCTGATCTATAGTAGTGAGCTCTTCATTTAAAAAGCATACCTTTTACGTATAATATATAGTTCCCGATGACCTTCAAGAACGATGATAATTTTGAGTTTGAAGACTAGATAGTTAGTTATATTACTTGATGGATTCAAAAATGGTATATTTAATCAGAATTTTAAAGCAGATCATATGGACTAGATAGTTAGTTATATTACTTGATGGATTCAAAAATGGTATATTTAATCAGAATTTTAAAGCAGATCATATGATAACTAATTCTTTGTGCTCTTTAAACAAAACTATAATGCCTCGTAAAACCAAAACCACATTGGTGTGAAAAAAAATTAGTTAATTTTACCATTTTAAAATAATACTCACTACCGTAACTGAAGTTAAACAATCGTTTTATTGTTGTTCTGCAGAGCGCAAAAAATGATGTCCGCTTAAATTTAAGCACTATAATTTTTATTTCAAATTGTAAAACTTCAAAAAAAATATGAAAACAAATTATGTTGTCACAATATAAAACACTGTTAATAAATATCAACAACAGTAGAGTACGTTTAGCGCGGTTTTCGATAGATCACCGTAAATAAGTAACATTGGACGCGAACAAAAACACGCATGTTTAGTTACTGCATGTTGCTTACCACTTTTCGTTTGTTGGGTTGAGCCGCCACTTAAAACCAAATTGTCCAGGTCTTAGGAGCATTGAGATAATCACCCGATTATCATAAAAAAAAAACTAGAAACTACCTTAAGTATACCTCGGATAATACAGTTGCCGTTTCTTGAAGTCCTCGGGCTCTCCTGCCCTGAAGGCTATAGGGAATCAAATATGTTCCCAGATGTACCTTTGGATCTAGAGATGTCTCGAGACACGCAATGGACAATTACTTTTATAACTGAGTGGTGACAATAAATATAATATATATGTAACGAATATAGGATGAAAATAAATAAGGTTGTAAGAAAAATATATTTTTTCAGTAATATATGGGATATGTTCCTTTTTATACCTGAAATAGATGTACATCCCTGCAATTTCAATAATATTGTTCTTTTATGTTGCTTTTACATTCTTTTGCCCCTGGAATTGATATATTGAGAGAACATATTGCAAAATATATCAATAGTGCACGGCAAGGCATTGTTTTGAAACATTCCTTTAGAGATACACAATCGGTCCATCATACCAAATGTAATGTGCAATCTTTCTTCTTTATGACTCTCGTTTCTCCTCGAGATAAACCTCACCTTGCCCATAAAGAGGGGTCTAACGACGGCTCCCAGGACCTTTGCACCATTTGCCTTTCGCCCTCACGAGGATGTATTTCCGAACAATAAACCGCTTGGAGATCAAAAAATCTTAATAAAAACCATTTATTATGATATCTACAGTGCAATTCCAAATGTACTTTAATATCCGCTTCCATGCTGATGGAAATAGACGCCAAAAAAATTTACTAAATTGTACTGTTTGTTGCTGATTCCCTTATTTCTACCCTAGTCACTGCAGCTGTCGTTACGTAGAGTACACACGTGTATTACCCTAATTCTTGAATCTATAATACATAATAGATAATAGGTCACTTAAAAACATTGTCATATTTTCTAATATCGCTTGTGGAAATACTTGAATACATTGATACCAATAGAGATACGGCACTAGATATTACACATATTATTTACTTAAATAAAATAATATACAGATATTATCTTAAAATTACGAGATCTTCGGTCTAAGAGAATCACTCTTGGTTCCAACTATTTTTGACGACACCAAAAAAAAACAATCAAACACAACTGAAAAAAATCAAATTGCCGAAATTTCAATCATATTATTGCAATGAGTATTTACACAGGCCTTTTATTTCCCGCTAGATTAGAGCTTCGATGCCATTTCGTCGGCGGGTATAGCTCAATGGTCAAAGCGTTTGCTTCACAAGCCAAAGGTCGTGAGTTTGATCCCCGACGGAGATTAAAGACAAAAAGATTTTTAATCAATTTCCGAGCTCTAAAATACACCCCTGGTTTGATCCCTCACCCGTAAGATGCCAGACATAGCCTATTAATTAAAATTGCTAGTAGACGAAAGTCGTCCCTTGAAGACCATACATTTATAGTAAAATCCTGTAATGATAAGGATGATGCGTTAATCTCGGGCTGTAGTCTCTGACGTTGGCGGATCAACACTCCATATGCACCATGGTAAGCGTCATAGAATTCCACAGATGAGACTTCAGAATTACTATCACCATCTGTCGGTATTCTCCTGTATATGCTAACATAAAAAACTTATTATAAAATATTATTAAAACGATTCATAATTTAAATTATATCAAAAAATATATAAAACTGCATTAGTAAAGACTGAAAAATAATATGGAATATTGAAATTGTATTTAGTTGTTTAGGATCAGAAAATAAATAGTTAAATAGAAAACATCCCTTTCAAGTGATTCTTCAGAGGTTATATCGCCAGACTTTACTTAAGAAGTTGTGTTCAATTCCCTTCGAATGTTTGTCCTTTAAATCAGTTAGATACACAAATGTTAACGGTTTGTGATGATTTTCTAGCTTACTAAGCCAGACATAAGAGTCCAAATATAAGACCTATATAATTAATTTAAATTAAAGTGTTTAATAAATTATGTACTCAATAATAATTTCAGATATAAAATATAAAGTTTTGTAGAATTTATTCCACATATTTTTTTTCGACGACATGTTTCAGCCAGGTCGGATGGCCATTTTCAAGTCAATTAGTTAAATTATTGTTGGCTCTATATAAAGCAAAAGAGTGAGCGAAAAGATGTTTATGAATTGTGTGATGGGTATATGTGGTTTTAGGAAATCATTATTGTATAAGGGAATTCATTGATGCCACAACATAATAATACTTCTAATGACAAAGGCCATTAAAAAACAATAAACATTTACATCAAAATTCACTTAAGTAAGAATTCTAGATAATTTTAGCAAAAAATATTTGGTGGATAATCCAAAAGTAGATGGGGAAGCTATACAATTCTAGGTAAAAATATAATTAATTGATGATACTGATGAATGCGTTATGGTCCGGCTAAATTTGAGCTGAAACAAAAATATGAAGCAGTATCAACGTTTTATAGTGTACAAAAGAGGGGAAGAAGCAAACATAATTTGATCATTAATAATATTTATAGTTGTGTCCGATTTTGCTCTATTGATCTCGAGGATTTCTAAATTTGTGAGCTTAGTGCCTTTGTTCTCTGCGTGTACGATTTTAAGATTATCCTCGGGATTGAAATTATGTGAATTCTCCCATAAATGTTTTACTATCATAACCATTATTAATAGCTATATTCTTAATAACATCCAGTTCATTGTTGGAGTTTTATTGGGATAAAGAAACATGAGTAAGTCTATGTACCAGGCTGTGTGAATACATAAATGATTTCCTAAAACCATATATACCCATCACACAATTCATATACACCTCTTTTTGCTCACTCTTTTGATTTATATAGAGCTTACAAAAATTTAACTAATTGACTTGAAAATGGCCATCCGGCCTGGCTGAAACATGTCGTCAAAGAAAAAATATGTGGAATAAATTTTAAAGAATCTTTTATTTTATATCTGATATTATGGAATTCCACCAAGAAATATCGATCGAAAAAATCGAAACAATAATTAATAAAAAATCTGTAAGATAGTGGTCTTAAGCGTAGCTATTTTGTATATTATTTACCGTTTACCTGAAGACACAATTCACTTTTGTAATTAGTAACAAATATAATTTTGCTATTACATCGTTGAACAATTTTCCCTAATAGTTAAAATTATCATTATGGCAATTTCAAAATAGCAATTATCATTTTTTTTTCGGTTTATTCATTTTTAAATAGTCAACTGATACACCTTTAAATTAGGATTCGAACTACGAATCTTTTCAGCCATGTTTTTTTTTAATATCAAACGATGGAATACGGCCAGTTGTTTTGCCCGCTGATTCAATAAATTAACACGTAGTATACCAAAATTAATATTTGAGATAATATTATATTTTTAATATTTTTCTTACTCTTATTAATCGATAATAAAAATCTTATAAAATATGGTGTTAGCTATGAATTTTTTTGTATCAAATTTAACATAGAATAAAGTCGGCTGTGCTGTGAGAGCTAGATCTGACATAAATTTGTGGTGGCAGTTCGTGACGACCACTGAAGAAGCGGAAGCGACCATTACCGTAAGCAAAATTTCTAAATTATACTATTGTAGTGCAAAAAAAACTTGATGTGTAATGAGGTATTTTAATCTTGCGGCCACTATTAACTAACATCGTCAGGTGTTCATTATCACGTAGTAAGTGTATTTCAGCGGCGCCCGTTTCGCCAGGCGTCGGTGGCGTCGCTTTCCCGGCAACTCTCTCGGCCCTCATTACTTCCCCCGCGCATCACTTTACTCCGCGCGTAAATCAACCCCTAATGGGCGGCCTGGAGCTCCATCCATCTAACTCATGGCTCCTCAAGATGCCAGCCCCACAAAGGCCCCAACAACAGCTTGAACTAGACTCAGCCACTACAGCTCTAGTGACAAGCTAGTGACTTGACATGTCTAGACGTGGCAGCGCTTTGATCTCGCTTTTCAAGGAAAGCAAAGTAAATCTGATACTACAAAGTAAATTGAAGAAATAAGGAAACGAACTACGTATCACGTGTAATACATACTTTAACATATTTACATATGGGTTTCCACTTTGTTAGCATATTTGAATGTCTTCTTTTTGAGTATCTTGGCGTACAAGTCACTGAGAGCGGTGGTCTGCAGAATGGTTGAAAGCGGTGATATTCCTTCTTCAACACAAGGGCCTGTATTTCCGCTACTTTCTATCAGCTTCATTACCATCTATTCTTCCCTAACTAGAGCATATGGCATTCACGAACCGCTACCACATGGCTCTCTCAGCCGACATAGTATTTGCCTTATCTCACGTTGCCGAGTAAATTCTACGAGTATTTATAGTTCCCGATGGCTGCCTTGTTCACTGGTCTACCCAGCTAATAACTGGTCACGGTGCTTTTAATGACAGATTATATTCATTTAATTTAGTTTCAATCCCTAGTTGCCCCTGTGGCACCCCCTTCCAGACCTCAAAGCACATTCTCTGGGACTTGTTAGAAAGAGGAGTCCTTTTCGATACAGTTCGAGGGAATCACCTCGGGTCTTTCGGGCATACAGACTTTGAGTCCACTAAAAAAAATTCCACGCATTTACAATCTTTGCTCGTATTTTCGGAGAGAGAATCTGTCTTCTATCTCCATCTCTTTACAACCCGTGAATGCGATTCTAATATCTTTTACGGGTTCTTCCTTCTAGCACTTCTGTGCAGTAGCCACAATTGTTCATAGGGGACTCCCACTGGACTTATCAATTGCTAAATGATCATAATCTGAATGAGCGCATCATTAAGGAGACTTAATAGTCCTCCGGTGTGATGCGGGTAATGTCCAGTCCAGTTCCCGATGGCTTTCCACGTCAGTGCAAGCTAGGGGGCTTGAAAAAAGGCAGTTGTTTATGCTCTCCCGTGGCATCCTTAATACATGTCCCAACAAGGTCTACCTTTGCTTAAACATATACTGTAGTATTAAAGGCTGTATTCTACGTAAAACATATTTTGCAGTATCCTACGCCGGCATCTGCTATCGTAATTCATTATACAGCTGTATTGGCTTTGGTGAGATGCCAAGATTCTTAGTCATAAAGATCTTCTATATGGCCTTTTTTTTTAAAAAAAATATTTTTCACTTAATAAAATTTAGAAAAAATATATAGTTTCGTGTTGTAACCCTGCAAGTTACCCACTAGGTTAAAATATACGTCTGAGAAATAGTTGAAGAACGTAGGAGACTATTCCATGTCAGCCTCGTTAACCGCTCTTGTAACCCCGACGATTTCCCTGATGAAGCTTAACAGCAAGGGACCTACGAGTCAGAACTAAGCAGCAATTCAGTAAAATCCTCCCAAGAAATGGTCGAGACTCTCAGGCGACAACACAGAACGTCTCCTGTTCTCATGGATGATGCACTCCACGAGAGAGTGTCTTAACGTCTATTGCATGCCTGGATCACATGGACATGCGTCGCAAGAAGAGAGGTCAAATATTTTTAGGAATTCTCTGAAAATTCTTCTTTATGGCTGTGAATCCATGCACAGAGCCCAAAAGTTAACACAGCTGTATAATAGGTTTTGAGAAAAGGAGCTTTCGTATAATTTTAGGCGTGGCATAGTTTGAATTCGCATGTTTAGCAAGAAAGCGTTATTATTGTATCTTCCAATGTTTAAATTTTCAAAATACTTATGTAAAAATTCATTGAAATCAGTCTAGCGATTTGTTTGTCTATAAGCCACATTTTTTGTAGAGATTTTACATGTTTTGTTAAACATGAAATTGATTATAATCTTAAATTAATTTTAATTAAAAATATAACAAATTAAAAATATTTAGTTTTGATTTTAAACGATTACATGTTTCAGCCTTGAAATGAAGATGGTCTCCAAGCAGGCCGAAAAATGTAATCGTTTAAAATAAATGTGAATCAAAAGTTTAAAAAAAAAAGTATTTTTTAAATTAAAATTAATTTCAAACTATAATTATACAGTTTCACCAAGTATTATCAGTTGATAACCTTAATGTTAATGAAATTTATTAACAAATAAATATAATCTTCTTCAAAACGTCCTTGTTTTTTTATATTACACATAAATAAAACATTAAGAAATATTTTAAAAATTATTAAATAATATGACCTTTAAGTAATTTCATACACAACTTATAAAGTCTGGAATGAATAACTTATTATTATTTGTGAGACAAATAAATACATATTTTTTTTACAAAGAATTGCAAAGAATACTGCGATTATACATAATTATGCATTGAACAGATTTATATCGGAATAAAAATACACTTCACGGCGTCTTTGGATAAAACTGATCAAACGGGGGGATTAATTTCCATATCAAAAGAAAGGAATAAATTACCTCACGCCTGTTAAGTATCATAGAACGGTAATCGCTCTCGATATTTCCCGACCCAGTGTTTTCATAACTTCAGATTCGGAAAATATCAAAGAAACCCGATTACGTTGATTTATTTGCGAGTTCCGTTAAGTCCGTTAAGGTCTACATTCAATTCTATCAATTTATTATTTGCATCATTATATAAGTTGTGACAATCAAGTTAAGTTCGTAACACAAATCCCACATTGAATGTAGACAATTTTAATAAAAATGCATTATATGTGAAACTAAAGGAATATTCATCTAAGCTTTAAATTTACGATTCATTAAAAAATACTTTTAACCTTGTTTTAATACGAATCACTGAGTACTGTTTATTCACTTGCTGGAATATGGTTGTTTAACATTCGATGAAAGCTTCATCAGCTTCCAGATAAATATTTGTTGGAATACCAGTTTACCTTTCAAGGAAACTTTCATTGATCAATTATCAGTTCTGGACAGTGGTTTTGGTTTTAATGGGAGATTTTTAATTTTTTCAAGTGTTTGTTTTTTGGTTTACTTTTATTTATGAGGAGGAGTAAATATGTTGTTGTAACGTAATGTTGTAAATAAAGGGAGGAACTCATAAATGTATAGAATTCTATTTTTTAAATCTTGTATTTATGGAATACAATATTTTGATTTAACAATTATAGGCAAGAATTTAAAATTCTTTTATTATTTATTTTTAAGAGTTCAAATATCAGTCATTTAAACATATAGTAAATTTGCTATAAATGATATCGTATTTAGTTCTATGTTATATAGGAATTTTTACATTTTATTATGTACATACAATATTTAATTCAACAAATCATTCCGTTTAAATGTACTCTAAGTCATATACTATACATAAAATTCTTTTTTCAACGCGTCAATCCAAGCACAAAAATAACGGCAGATGCGGGATGCGAACCGCGGACCTTGGAAACCAACTATGCCCAGGTATTCATACCGCTCGGCGAACTGCGCCATTGCTATGCCTAGACCGACTCGCGTTGAAACTAGTATTTATATCATTGTTATCATCGTACGATAGATGTCGCTATAGTATATATTCAAAGTATGTATATTTTTATTATTATTCAATCAGTCTTCATTTATTCACAAGCTTAATATTATTACTTTCCGACAGTCTATTTATTTTAGTAAGTACCACTCGGGTCTCGAACCAAACTATAGACTGAATGGATGAGAAACGACTACTTATAGTTCCGACTCGGACTTTATAACCAATCATTTACCTGTGTTACTGATGGATAATTTTACCTTCTTGATATTGTCTCAAGGAGACATTAATATATGATTTTTTTTTAATTTTTATTAGAATATTATTTTATTATTTCAATATTCTAATCTACTTTTATAGATCATTGACTATATTACAGTATTATTATTACTTAAATATACATATACTATACATAAAATTCTTTTTTCAACGCGTCAATCCAAGCACAAAAATAACGGCAGATGCCTTTGGATTGACGCGTTGAAAAAAGAATTTTATATATTTATTTTGTATATTTAAGTAATAATAATACTGTAATATAGTCAATGATCTATAAACGTAGATTAGAATATTGAAATAATAAAATAATATTCTAATAAAAATTAAAAAAAAATCATGTACTCTAAGTCATTTGTCAAATTTCGTATTGCCATGAACATGTTCAGACCAAAGCTTTACATATAACGTTAAGCCATGCTCTATATCCACAGAAAAGTCTCCATTACCGTCTTACGGTGATCTCAAATATTTGCTCGAAGTCATAAAAAAAATACTGAAAAATACAAAGTATCTAATATTTTATGAATAGGTAAGCGTATTCAGGCATACTGAAACTATTCATATAATTTAACTGATCCAATATCCGTTCCGCATTGCAAGCATAGAAATGTATTAAAACTTATTACCGTCTCTACAAAACTGCTTATATTACGGGCTCCGTACAAAATCTTAATGCGCCATTAAGGCTCTTGGCCGTATATAAAACGCAAAATCTTTATTCAAGCTCTCGAGCTCCGCTGAGCTTAAAATGAACAAAACTTGCAGCGAAACGATCCGTTATCCAGCAACTTTGCGACGCTTTGCAAGGTATATCGTCCAACGATTTACTTTTATTCATCTTAATCATTTAAAAAAGATACTTGTTGTTTTTTTTTTTAAAGTAATATACGCAGTTTTCTACGCGTCTTAAAAAATCTATTAAGATTACATGTGCTTAAAAATATTTAATTATCCATATTGGAACATTTTTACATTGTTTTACTGTTTCAAAAAAAAATTCTGGAAGTTACTACATAAATTTATTTTTATAAATTTCTACAGCTATTTTTCTTCATATAAAGGTACATTTTTTTATGATTGGGCTCTCAGTGTCTAAACAAGCCTTTTATAGACACATAACTAACAGTTTTCTGGAGAGACCACGTCACGAACAATGAGGTTCTCAGGATAATCAAGGAAGATAGGCACCTAATAAGAACCATCTCAGAGAGGCGAGCCCGATGGATTGGTCACATCATGCGCCACGATTGTCTTCTTCACGATATTGTGGAAGGGATGGTTGAGGGCAGAAACTGTAAAGGGCGCCCTAGACGGGAGTATTTGCAGCAAGTATTCGAGGATATGAATTGTAGCGCTTATGCTGAGCTGAAAAGGGTTGCGAAGGACCGAGAGGAATAGAGATCGAGATGCAAGATTCTGTTGCTGCAAACCAATCCACCGGATTGATACTACGAAGAAGAACTAACAAATTCAAGAAAAAATATTGTTTATCCATTTCATTTAATTTCACACAATATTATACCGTTCCATAGTTTCAAATAGTATCATCTATAGAATATTATGTTTGTCTACTTTCAGAAGATGTAACAGCAAATTTTATCTGTTTATTCTCGTACATTACTTTTATTCACTTAGTTGTATGATAAATAATAATTTTTCTCCCGATTCAAATTCATCACAACTAGAAAATATTAATTCATGTTCATTGACTGATTTAATTATACCATTTCCAAACACTTTTTAAAGTATCTATTCTATATTTATTTGCATTATACAGCATACTTTTACAACAGTAAAAATTGATTTATTTGTAATGACATTATAAGAACATTGTTTCACTATAAAGGTACAATTATGAAAGTAATTCGCATGTTCTGGGAACTTCTAAAACCTGCACATGTAAATGCTTAAAATTATTCACAAAAGTAGCGACAGTCTGCGTTGGAATGGCAGAACCCCTTCACATTTTATGACAAGTCATGTTACAATAAAATCATGTCAATAATTTTAAAAACTGACCGTGTACTGTATAGAAATATAATATTTATTTCAATAATAACCTAGAATAGTGCCTGAAATAGTCAATTTGTATAATAGAAAAAATTGTTCGATATCTTAAATGGAAACCACCATTGCGTTTAAAGCGAATGAAACGTACATCGGATCTATCTAGACTTCGACTCTTCCGTCGTGTTTCGATTTATCTCCACCGGAGGCCTCGCCCGGAATTGCACTGAAAACGTAATGTCGATCACTTAAATGTTTATGAGACACTTTTAAGCGGTGTTCACGGCTCACATCCCGGCTCAGGCAATACGAGGGGCGGGTCAATAACCTTCCCTACCCAATGATGTCGAACTGAAAACACTTTAGTAAAAAAAACATTAATTATCGTTTCTTAACAAAATCTTATTTGACAACATTGATTCATGAATTTACAATAGTTAATTTGAGTGCACTACTCCAACTGTCTCGCCATCTTTTGTTGGTTTTCTTAGTTCGGAGTTTCCTTAAAGTTGTAAAAGAAAAAGCCTTCCTTCGACATCCTGTTGATTTTTTTTTTATAAAAATATCAATATAATTACGTTGAATCAGCTTTTATTGTTTATTTAACGAAACATAAATGATAATAAGGTATTCCATTTTATAAAATTTATGTAATAAACTTTTTCATTTGATTTCGATATTTTTTTTAATTGCGTATGTTTAGTTGATTAACAACCATAGTAAGGTAAAACACTTGACCGTAATCGAATCAAGTTATTTTGCTGGGATCGTAATTGAATGGGTGACCGTCTGTAAGCACCTCTTATCGTTCATTGAGTTACGTAACTGTTTTGACCAAATGTAATAATAAGGTTGATGCGTTTATGTCGGGCTGTAGTGTAACGTTGGCGGATCAACACTCACTATCACCATCTGTCGGTATTCTCCTGTATGTGCTTACATAAAAAATGCCCCTTAATAATACGATATCCTAAAAAAAAATCTCCGTAAACAACATTTAAGTTAAATTTATTTATTATGTATTCAATTACAAGTTACAACGTCTCAAATCGACATTTTATTAACAGTTAATATATTCACAAACGATAAAAAAAATACGTGGCTAAAGTAATACAAATATATTACAAAAATCTAAATATTTCTCAACAAGAGATGAGTATAAAAAATATAAATCAAACATTAACACTATATTGTAAAAATAAGTAAAGAAATTTTATTCTGTTAAAAATCGTTATATTATACAATTCACGCTTTTTAAGTAGAAACATAAAAATAAATATAAACTCAAATGCAGTTTTCATGTTTAGATAATACTCATTTTGCTTTTATCGCTTCCAAAACATAAGGGAATACACATTTATATACATATATACGAGTATATATTTTCAGTTATCATATTTCGCGAAGCACTCAGCATCCCAAGGCTTGCGAATGCAGGCTTTTTGCAATTTCCCGGAAATGGCGATATGAACGGCCCCGGATCGGGCGAAACAGGAACGTCGCGATTGTCATGCTAAGTGAGCCTGGCAGCGCTTCCGGTACACGGTTGAATTTCGAATTCACGCGGCAATATGCAGGTATTTCCGGTTTGAGGGCGCTGCGAGGACCGGGCCATAATTCCAGATGTCCCGGGATGAAAACGTACAATTTTCTATTAGCGGTAATGAAATGAAAATTCTATTCGGTCGGCATATTCATCATCCACACACGAATTCTGTTTTCGGAGCTTTCGCTCGCTGGGGAAATGAGCGTATTGAATAGAATAGCTCAGCTAACTAGAACACGGGATCTATTATTATTATTATTGAATTATAATTTAAATTTAATATTCTTCCTATATCCGTTCCATAGGTGTAAATTATGGGCACCACAAATTGCAGACCACTAATTTATGTTATTATTTGTATTCCACGTCTTGTCCCAATACATCCAAATCCAAAAGTTCACTTGGGAACATCTATGTTTCCTGATAATCTCCAGGGCTAGAGACTTGTTAGAGGTTTTCTTGATTGTTTTTTTTTTTTTAAAGATCGGATACAAAACCCAACGGTCCAATGTCCAAGACTGTTTGGCCTTAAAGGGCTGCTTAACCGAATCAATGACACGCGATAAGAATCAGGCATCATAACCCATTATGTTTTTTTCCGTGTCTAATGTTGTTAAACTTTAGTGATTTAGCGAGAAGCTCAAATTAAATTTACCTTTGTCGCTGGTTATTTTGACTACCTTCGTTTATTAGATTACCTAATTACACCGTCGACAAATAAAAAAAATCCGAATATGCACTGCAGGGTTTCTAGAGAAGACATATTAGATATTGAGAATCATGGTAGCTTAAATAAATGATGACAGGATATCTTCATGTTTTTCTCGCCGCTTTGCTTCTTGTCTTAGTTACTTAGAACCTAAATCCACTTCGAACATTCAATGAATCATTCTCAATGACGAGAGCTTCAAGTTAGAGGTAGCAAAAAATTATACTTTTATGCAACATTCAAATAATACTTATCAGTTATTTCTCTATTCTATTCTTGCCTAATAAATAAAAATATCTGACGAATTCACTTTCTTACCACATAATTTATAATACTGATACTTTTCAAGTATTTGTAGGAGTATAAAAAACGTGTTCCGGAACCGAGATCGCGGTCCCGAAATAACAGCGTCCCGCCTTATGGTGACGCTGGAATACCAAGGTTTCGGCACTGAGGATAAGTCCAAAGAGTTGAGTTGGTACTGATTTATTTGATAACATATCCCTTTTTATATCTTAGTTTACAACATGAGTAAGCATTCTGTAATGTATAAAATTAATATAAATAATTGATTTTCATACATTGCAAATTCCTCGATACCTGTCGTTTTTGGGCCTTGATCCCTTCAATTCACATAGAGTGGCAAAATATTGTAATGGTCAATGCCCTGTGTCGTACCCGACTGTTTCGACAAACTCGAACTGAGATGGATAATTTGATTATAATTTGACAATTAATACTTTGAAGACTTTTGGATGTTTTATACAAAATAACTACGTTCAAATAACGGTTTAAACAAAATGTATTCCAATATATTTAATTTTCAATTAAAATTTATATGCGGTATCGTTTATAAGGAAAATATCTAAAGATCAACACCTAACTGTGTGCTCGAGCCATCTCAGATTTCTGCACAATCTCAGTGCAATATTATACGGGCTTTATATGCAGGATTCAGTCACCGATTGAAATTTTATACCCTTTGAGAAAGAGGAGCTCTCCACTCCCTGAGCCAAGAGACGAGCCACGGAAGCTTCAAGGAACTAGATTTCTGAAATCAGTGAGACTGAAATCTGTACTGCTGTAGTGAGGTCTGAAGCTTTACCGTCTATACATCCCAGTATAAATAATATTTTAACATTACAGAAGCATATTTTTCTGCTAAAAACCTATCACACAAGGCTATCATGCTAGGTCAAGTGATATAATTCTTTTCATGTAATTTTTTTTTTAATTTTCTGCTTACAATTTTTTTTTTTTTATGTAAACGCATGCAGAAGATTGATTGGTTGAGCGAAAATAGCGGATTCATAAAATAAATAGATAACCATAATTTTTTTTTTTAGTTTTTTTAATCATTTAAGTAGATTTCTAGTCATTTTAACAATAAAATTAAAGAATTTAATAATTTAAGTAGAAAAGTATTAACTTTTACTTTTCGGTGAAACTGCATATTTAAAACATAGTTTTTCTATTTAATTTAGAATCCTGTTTTATAAATAAGTTACTTTATTTCATTATTCACAAAGAAGAAGTATTATTTTCTGTATTTTTTATTTTACATCTTCAATATGAATATAATATAATGACAGAGCTGTAACAAGCAAGTATTTTCATTTCTGTTTTCACAGCAATATACCATTCTTGTGCATCTTCAAATGTGTTCTCAAACCATTATTTAAATCCCGTCTAAGAAGGAGTGAATCGGTGGCAAAGATGTTCTGAAATAACCAAAGCGTGTGCACTTGGTTGCATCCAATAGCGTGCAGAATGCCTTGAGGCGAGGTTCTCAGAGAAGAGGACAGAAGTGGAGGACGCTGCAACGCCTGTGATACTCGCTCATTGATTTTCATGCAACTCTGAGCTCCGAGCTGTGTTTGCTGTGCTGAGAAAATTAATCTCCGCTATGTATATAAAGCTCGATGTTATAGGACTTGTTTATTTCAGTCGTGCCTTCTAGGAAATTTCGAGTGCAAAATAAAAAAAATCAGTTTCACCTAAAATTAATATCCTAGAACTGCTATCAAATACCCTATAAATTTTATTTATATAATATAATAGTGTCGGAAACAACATGGTCAGGTCCTGTAATAAAGTAATAAAGACAAGCAACAGAAGGTCCCGATGCTCATCAAACAGACGACGCCAACAAATTATTCGTCCATAGAAACTCGTGGAGTTCATGTCTGAATTGGGCCTCCCTTACGTGAAATATATCAACTTCCGAAGCGAACAGTCTGATCCCTCTCACAAGATGCATAGTCTCTGGCAGGTTAGTGTTACTCTTTGGGAGAGCGAACAGGCAGATCAAGTCTGCACAGAATTGGGCGACGTCGATGGCGTTACTCTCGGCCATCATCAGGTCTTCCTGGGTGCAGCTACTCGGACACAGTGCACACTCCAGAAGGTGTGACAGGGTCTGCTCCACGCCGTAGTCACATTCAGTCGGTCCGTTGTAAAAATGCCAGGCTTTCATTTTGCCCTTAAAATATAATATTATGTCATAGTCTTCAATCGAACATAATTAGAAATTAATTTTAAAATAACATTGCGTTGCTATCTATCCATTTTGGAAGAAAAATCAGTAAATATGATAAAAGAGTATTACGTATAAGTTCATCATTGATGTTTGTTTTATTATATAATAATAAAAAATGCGCTACTAACTTACATATAAACACTGCACTAAAATTATTCATATCAGCGCTAAAAACGTGAAATATGCAAAAAATGGTATCGTTTATGTTAGTTTTATAAAAAAATCATTTCCATGTTATTAGCAGGTTATTTTGTATTTTAATTGAATTAAAATATACATACATTATTGAACGATTAAATGTTATTTTTACACGTCATCTCTTAACTTGAAATATAAAAAGAATATTTATATATGACATAAGAGGGTATGGTTTGTAGATAACGTTAAACTATTCAAATTTCTGTTTGAGCATGAAAGAAAAAAAAAAGAAAATTTGGCATGACACTAGACTTTATTATAAAATCTAAAATCTGGACTTATAAAATAATAAAAAAACTCTGAAAATAGGTACATGCTATAGTTATTTGGGTCAAACATGTGGCACATTATATATATATATACAAATATAAGAAATACTCAATGATTTTGCTGTTTATAAGGATAAGAGCATAAATTTCAAACATACTGTAATCATTTTTTACCAGAACAATAATTAATATTTTGGATAAGACACTTTAATTTGCATGCCCTAAAGTCATTTAACATATCAATGCTAGGAGTACCCCTAAAAGATGCAAAAGAATTTGTATACCTTGGAAGTACGATTACCTGGGATGCCAGAACAAAAAGAGAAGTCAACAGTCGAATACATCAAGCAAGGCTAGCTTTCAATAAAAAAGCCAAAATTCTTGAGTCAAAGAATATTACTTTAGGGCTCCGCAAGCAACTTGCCAAAACACTTGTTTGGAGCATCTTAATGTACGGCTGTGAGACATGGTGCTTATCTGAAAGTGATAAAAAAAGACTAGAGGCCTTTGAGATGTGGTCGTACAGAAGAATTCTCGGAATTTCCTGGAGAGACCACGTCACGAACAATGAGGTTCTCAGGATAATCAAGGAAGATAGGCACCTAATAAGAACCATCTCAGAGAGGCGAGCCCGATGGATTGGTCACATCATGCGCCACGATGGTCTTCTTCACGATATTGTGGAGGGGATGGTTGAGGGTAGAAACTGTAGAGGGCGCCCTAGACGGGAGTATTTACAGCAAGTATTCGAGGACATGAATTGTAGCGCTTATGCTGAGCTGAAAAGGGTTGCGGAGGACCGAGAGGAATGGAGATCGAGATGCAAGATTCTGTTGCTGCAAACCAATCCACCGGATTGATACTACGAAGAAGAAAGTCATTTGCAAAAAAACTCAAGTGAAGAGGATACGTTCAAGCAACGTGCATAAATTAAAACCTTACATTACAAAACATGCTTAGCTGTATGCTGTTGCTGACAATATAATTGAAAAATATGGAACCCAATCTTGTTGCCATTAAGCCTGTTCTAGAATCCACTGGAGCGACCTCTTTTTGATGCGCCGAGCACCAAATCACATCATATTATGTTCGCTGTTCATATTTTGCGTTCGCTGTTCATATGTTCTGTTCGCTGCTCGCATTTTCTGTTGTTACACTCACAGTATCCGGCAGACTGGAAGTAATGTGCGATATTCACTTTAGAACGGGAGACGCTTTATTTTTGGTTTTCGGTCTAGAAAATTGAACAAAGAGTTAAGTGATTTTTCCGAATATATTTTTTGGTTGTGCGCTTCTCTGATGACAAGAAAAGAAATGATTTTTTTATACACGTATATAAACGCATGCAGAATAACAAAAGCAGATAATTTTAATATCCTATTAATTTAGAAAAGCGTGCAATGCATAAAGTAATCCTTTCAGATATTTCTTTACGACGATCGTCTTAACGAAAAGTAATCATAATTAAAACTGCCTTAAATAAAATGGCAAATATAAGACATGAAACATTTTTTATTATTTCTGCCATTTGTGATGGCAAAACTACATAAATTTTGATATATATGTATTTTTTAAATTTTGTTTTCATTGACTTTTTGTGTAGTATTGAGATTATTTAAAAGTCGAATGTCTGAAACTAAGAATTCGAAATTGCTTTAAAAAAATTCCAAAGTCTTTTTCTATTTTATCAGTTCTCTGCGTCGAGCAAATGGTTCTGTCAAAAACCACCATTTTGAACATGTCCCAAAACATATATATATCTACTTGAAAAACCGCTCGAAAATTGTAAAATCTCCTTCATTCTACATATACTTTCTAAAAGTACAACAGCCTTATTATCCAAGGCATATTAGGGATTTTTTTATTAAGTAAATTTGGTGATCAACACGACGATCTTGAAGCCTGAATCATTGTAGTTTGGCTTAACTTGACATCATTTATTAAACAAAATTTTACTTTTTTTATATCTTGTAAAAATTGTTACTTTTTGTTCGTATAAAACACACTTCATATTTTACGTATGTTAAAAAATCATCTCTACACGATACAAATTGAAATAAGTTTCGAACAAATTAATTTATCTACATTAAACTGAAAATGTGACTATTTTCTGTTTTCTTTTTAAATAATATGACATTTACTTTATCGTGCTTCTGTCTTTATGGCTGCGGTGACATGTTTCATTTGAACGAACATCAGCTTTGAATTATTTCTATTATTTTTCTAAATATAAACCGACAGAACAATTATATTTAATCCGTTGTTCGTGGAATATTACAACTCGTATTTATTGTAATCCAAACGAAATAAGGTAAATTACAAACTTTTTATGATACTTACTTATATTTTATAAATTTGTTAACTTTCTACTTGAATATTTATGCACATTTCAGATTATCTGAGCTCAATGACCATCGTTTTTTTTATCGTATTGTTTTGGAAATATTGTTAATTTAACTACAGCGCGATTTCTATCAGAAGGCATTAACAAAAACGTAATTTATATATAAAATTTTACTAGTAAATTTTATAAAATTAAAAAAAACTACGTACGCACGCCATAGCCAACTGATGTATATGGCTTATCCATGACTTCAAGGCATGGATAATGGGTTTGTAAACTAATTACCTTTATAAACTATTGGTGGTAAGTAGGTCAAGACACGAAGGTAGATCTGGTTGGAATATTTATATGTACAGTGAGACCCCGCTTAACGCTGTTTCGTTTAGCGTTGTTTCGGTTTAGCGCTCTTTTATTTCAACCCAGGGATCCCCGAAATCGTGCGCAGCGCCAGATTTAAGTAAAAGCGAAGACATTGGACACTGTCGATGTGGATGAAATAGTAGAAGAAATAGTGGAATTAGCGAAACAAACTTTAAATGTGGAAGACGTCGAAGAAATAGTTCAAGAAACAGCAGCTAAATTTTCTAATGATGAGATCAAGAAATTAACTGAGCAAAAAGATAACAAAAATATCAATAGTATTGATTTCGAAAATGGGCAAAAAGAACTTTTGACGGCGTTTTTAAAAAGGAGTTTAACCACTATAACTGAAATTACGGACCAATTTGTTGAAAATTATCCAAATTTTGACAGGAATTCAAAACCAAAACGGGGTGTTATAGATGCTTTATCCACTTATCAACAACTTCTAACAGAACGCAAAAGGAAAACGCAAGCAACATTAGATGCCTTCTTGACAAAAAGGCAGAAAATTGGAAACACAGAATAGACTGAATGATCTGACTGACTTAGAATTGTATTTGTTTTTATAAGTATATTCGTTTATATTGTTTTTATTTTTGTAAGAAATAAATGTTTGGTTTTATTTTTATTAAAAAAAAAAACCTTACCAGTTTTCTATCCATCTTCCCCAAACCCCATTATTTTACTTGGATGGAACGTATCCCCCTCGTTAAGCGGGGTCTTACTGTACTTTAGATGACGTAAGAGAACCAAAACTAAAGCTTCCTTTTTTGAAGCTAGAATTTTGGTGTCCTGTAAGACCGTCGGAAAGTTTGCATATAATTCATTTGGCGTAGCTTCGGAAGGTAGAGCTGACATGAGATGAGGCCAAGTCCATGACAGCTAATGGAGCTTGGAGGCGGCAGTTCAATGACCATATGTTACAATTGAGAGATTCATGCTCAGAGTGTCCCTAAATGATCAAATAATAACTCTTGAGTTAGTAGCGTTAGTTCCCTACACTTCTTGTAGTAAGGGCTACCCAACGAATAGGCACACTTAAGTGGCAATGGGCCGGACATATTTGTTGAAGATATGATGGTCGATGGGGAAGATAAATGTAAAAGTGGCGTCCAAGAACTGACAAACGAAGTATTGGCCGACCCTCCGCAAGATGGACTGACGACATCAGACATCAATATTGGGAGTAGCCTGTATATGGAAGGCGGAGAATCGAAGACGATGGAGACTCATGCGGGAAGCCTATACGTTCAACAGTGGACGGAAACTGACTGGTGGTGCTGTTACAATAAGCGACGACAACATAGAAACGATACGTATTTTTAATTGTTAAAATTATTTATTTATCCAAGTTCAAAACAAAATAATATACACGTAAGTGGAGTATTTTTTTTAAAACATATTAGTTGAAGTGTTAAAAAGTATGATGGAACAGAAAATAAGTCAAATAAGACTGACAAGATTGACAGTACTCAATATAAATATGATACGATTATGATAACCGCTAGTGATGCGAATCTACCATTAGGGTTGGGACAAATTAGATAAGTACCCACATACACCAAACACAGTAGGTATATTGTTTTTTTTTAATTATTCAGAAATGCTTCACTTTATTTATACATGTGAATTCGAAACGAGAACGTAATACGTCCACGATTATAATGGTGATTAATGTTGATTGCTTTGCTTCGGCTATCGTTACGTCAGTTTACGTGGAGCCGGCTGACGGCAAGTGCACGTTAGCCAAACTGTTATGAAGAATAATTCAATTGTCACAGGGCAGCATAACGATTGCGTGGCACGCCACAATCGCTCAGCCGGTCATTATATATCATATCCAATCCCGAGAATAGTTTATGCGCTAACAACTGAGGTAACTATCAACTGACTGTATCTTAAAAGGGAAACCATAAATCCAAATACATTTTCACTCTCGAAAAAATTCATAAAGAAAATCTCCGACGTCTCTATATTTTTATATTTACGGTAACTACCCATTTAATTCATTTAATTCCGAACATTACCCAATTCTTTTTCTTCTAGAGATTCATTTTTTCATTCGCTAGAATCCCGGAGGAAAATTGCTGCACTCAAACATTCATCCCTTCTTCTTCGCGGTACAATTCACAACCCTGCGATTCTTGAATGTTTTAACTTCTATGTTCCAGATAGGTATACCCGTGCTCGTAGCCATCCATTGTTTTTGATCCCAGTCGATGCTTGTGGAGCTTCAAGCACTCCATTTAGTACAACGGCAATGGCGCTCCTAAATGGCCTACCAGCAAACCTCGATCCTTTTCTTACATCCTTTTCCTCTTTTGTCGATGGTATTGTTCTCCTAGATCCTTAGACATTGACATGTGTCATCTTCTATTTCTTTTATGTTATTTTTATCTGTTTATTATCTTTTGTATGTATGTATTGTATATTCTATGATCTGTAACTTTTTTCTTGGAACTTATGTTCTGTAATAAATAAATAATAAATTTCGTACATATCTAATATATTAAATTGCGGATGGTTTACGTTCAACGGTGGACTGAAATACGCTTCTGTTATTGATGATGATTTAATACATACTTTGTATGTAGTCTACTACAAACTGTAGCGTATGGTCGTCACCAACTACCGCCATAAATCTTTGTCAGACGGGATGTTTCTCGCCTCATCTCATTGTAGACCTTCCTCTTGAAGTTCCACCGAGTATAGTTTGTCTCTCTGTGTATATAATCTAACGGCATTCCGGCCCGAAGGGTTAATAAAACGCAGCTTTAGTTAATGCTCTCCTGCAACATCCAAAGTAAAGGTCCCTACCAGGTCCACTCTCATCTCTTAACCGACTGTAGTATAGAAAACTTCATTGCCCATTCCCTCACTTATTCAGCTGAAATGAATCCATGTAAACAATACTTTTAATTGTTTTTGATGTATGAGTTTCGAAATTTAACCACCACAAAACTTTCTATGATGTGAAATTAACCCTTACGTTTTTTATTATACGAGTATGCTAACTGCAAAAAATAGTTATGTTCATTAAGGTGAATTTAAACCATTTCCTTTCCACCGATTTTTATATTTACAGAACACTATATATTTTCAACTTTAAAATAAGTCCGCGAACGCATAGTACACAAAACTTACTGCTAGGCTGACGTTACTCCAATGACGTCACCAGACATATGGGCTGCAATACCACTCATTCCTATTTTACCATTCCCATTTTTGAAAGATGCAATGATTTATGAAAGTTGGATTGCAATCTGTTGAACGGTATAAGCACACATTCGACACAGACATGCATACAAAGAAAAAAATATTTCTGTATACATATTTGTTTGTTCTCGTTTGCGCAATGGTTTTTTAGTTTTTTTTTAAATTATTATAGCCATATATGCACTTGAATTGTTTTTTCATGTAAGATTTTTCCATAATACAAATAAAATGTTTTCTTCTATCGGGATTCATGGACATGTTTTATAATGCCTGTCATTTGACAAGCACTGGTCTTAAAAGCACCCTCCTGCAATCATAATACGGTTAGCTGAATTATTTATAACACGAACTAAACATCATAATGTATTCATTTCGATCCGCCTCGTGTCGTTTGGTTTGTAATATTTTTTCATACAAAACACACATTTAGGGCGCAATCATAAAATTATGACTTGTGTCAAGCAGAGATTCCCAAAATACGATTTATTCATCATATACGAAACCGATTAAAAAAAACATGCATGCAAGTTTTGTGAAGGCATTTCTGAAAAACTACTTGATACTATAATATAATAACATTTAGGTTATCAACTGACAATACTTGGTGAAACTGCATAATTATAATTTAAATTTAATTTTCAGCCAAGTCTCCAGGGAGGCCGAAACATTTATTCAGTTAAAATAAATGTGAATCAAAATTAAATATTTTTAATTAATTATTTTTTTAATTAAAATTCATTTAAAATTATAACCATAATAAAAATCCAAATAATTTACATGTAGAAAACAATAATATATTTTTGTGTTTTTTGAGCGATTAAATTTTTAAAAAATTAAGCTGAGTTTCGCCTACAAATTAACATTATTAATTAAAAAAAAAACAATTACGATTAAGTCTGCTTTGGGAGGCAGAACGGACATAGCATGAATCAAGGACCATGGTGGCTGTCAGAACTTTATGGTTATTAAAAAACAAATTTGTATTGATAATGATGTTAAAAGTTATTTCAATCCATAATCATCAGCTTGTTGGACGTAAGCCTCCCATATGAGTCTGTATACGTCTCTATCATCCTACTTCCATATCCAAGCTTCCTCCGCTATTCTTCTGATGTCGTCTTTTCATCTCAATTAATCTTACAAGGGGTTGGCAAACACCTTGTTTGCCAGTTCTTGGGTGACTTCTTCAATACTTTTCTTCCTCATCGACCTTCACTTTTAAGACATCTTACTCATTAAAACTTAAATTTACCTACTCTTTCTACTCGATTTCGTCTTCGGATATCCTTGATATGGATTATTTGAATATTTTAGAGATACACTGATTATTGGCATCTACATTTTTCATTTGGTGACCTTTATTGTATGGCTTAGACCTGCTGTTAAATTCCATGTGTCTGTCATTAATTAATACTGGAAGGATGAATTGTGCAATTTTTCCTTTAAAAATGTTCTTATAATAGTTTTTCAAAAGCTGCCCATCCCAATCGTATACGCCTGTTGATTTCAAAATACAACACCTTAAATAAATAAGTGACACGTGTGCTTAAATTTAAAATTATCGTATAACATTAAATTTCGTTTCAATCATACTTTAAGCAAACTTCAAAATAAAAATGAAAAAAAAATGTACAAAATAGTAAAAAAAAATTGATGCTTACATTTTCATACAAAAATGATCGTGGAGTTTATTTTGTAAGCGGCCCGAGCGAAAATATCTGGAGTAAGGAAAAAAAACCTTTTTTTTTCGTTCTCATCAAGTAGAATTAAAAGATGGTGCGAGCGTTGTTCGGCGGGAAAAAAAACTGAATATAAACAGCCCACAATCCAATTGTAGGATGTTTACAGCGTGCTTCACCATACTCCTCGGATGCCGTAAGCCTTTTTCTATCCCACAGTAATCCGCTTTCGTATAAAGTGTCCGTAATATAGAGTCATTGTGGAGACGAGACCCCACTAAAGATTTTATACTCGCTATCTTTGCGTCGATGCCGAGCAAGGAGGAGACTGTAAGCAATAGTATGGTGTGCTAGTTTTACAAGTAAATATTAATAAAATTATTTTGTATGTGCGTCATCGTTAACTATACTTAGATGTTCATACAATTATAATGTTATTGCTATTTAAGAATTTAAAATTTATATCGCAAAGTCAAGGCGATACAAATGTATATTTTATTAATTCTTCCTATATTAGTTCCATGTCTGGAGTATAAGGTCACAATGAATTTCCGCCATTTAGTTTTGTTAATTGCCATTGCAAATATCTGGTTTCTAGACATCTCTTTACCCAAAGGCTTACTTAAGAACGCATATCATTCCTATTAACCTCCAGAGCAGGATCTCGGAGACTTAGGAGAAAGAGATAGTAGAATTAGTATTCAAAGCTAATTTTTAGGTGATTTATTATCGTATTTTTTACAGGTGATCAGGTTATTACTCCTATGGTCTTTGACGCCTGGACCATTTAGTCCTAAGAAGCAGTTTTCCAGTAAATCAAAGAAGAGATTATATTTTATATTTTAAAAAATATGAACAACATTAATTGTGTTAAAATATCTTAAGATCAATTATAAGCTTGTAGAGTTAAACCATAGTTCTAATCCTGTTAAAATTTATGTCAGTGTATCTATAGAGCTTAACAACTGTTCAAATCTTTTTAAAACGTCTTAAAGTTAGTGTGAAATATTGTAGAGTTAAACCACAGTTCAAATCCTATTAAAATGCCTTAAAATCATTGGATAGTCTTGTGGAATTAAAACACATTTTTAAATCCTGTTAAAATGTCTTGAAATCAGTGGATTATCTTGTAGAGTTAAGCCACATTTCGAATCCTGTTAAAATTAACTGATGACAGTGTATCATCTTGTAGAGTTAATAAGTGGATAGTCTAATAGAGTAGAGTTAGTAAGTAGATAGTCTTGTAGAATTAAACCACATTTAAAATCTTGTTAAAATGTCTTTAAATCAGTGGATTATCTTGTAGAGTTAAACCACACTTCGACTCCTGTAAAAATGTCCTGATGTCAGTGTATCATCTCATCAAGTGAATAGTCTAATAGAGTTAAGTACAGTTTAAATTCTAGTGCATTGTACGTAAGCATGTATCGTCTCTGCTCATACATCCCCGGGGTATCGATTGTCCCGGCTTTGGCAGTAAGCTGGGTAGCAAAGGATGGCGAGCAATATGTCAGACGAGGGAGGAGGCGATCGTATCGGGACTATTCACTTTAAATAAACTGCTGATCTGCGGACCGGACCCCTGGGGTCACAACACAACTAGCCCGTACAAATGCACATATATTTTACGTCAAACTAGATCAATACTTGAAATTGATCATTGTGAAGAGCGCATAGTGCAAGAGCAACAACGCGATCTCGATCATCATCAAGCACCAATGAAGACCCTGTTTTCTTTAAGCTCTAAGGTCTCGTATTTGCCTTTGGATGTCCTGATACTTTATAATGCTTAAATTGAAAAGTTAGTTAAATTCATCAAAACAAAAACAAAAAACAACTATAGTTCAACACAAACATAAATATGTATGGCAAGTTAAGCATATGACCTGGCTGAACATTTTTGAACCTATTAAGTGGCTTTAACCGTATCGATTGTAATTTAGTTTAGATAAAGATTATTTCTTCTAATACTTTGCACACTTGAGAATGGCTTCTCGATAAATTCGTAATATGCCGTAAATAAAAGCACAGAATTTGAAACTAAAAATGTTCTTTCATTTTAACATTAGGTCGTAAAAGTAAAGGAAATTATTATCTTTTGTGTGTATTAATAACTATGATCTTGTATCGTAATATTTCATTATTACTATATCACCAGCTTTGGATATTCTCCTGAATTTGTTTATATGAGAATAACAACCTTTCTCTGTATTTTACTCATTCATTAACTCATTAGGTTAATGATAGCGTAAATCATAATGTTTTAGCCACATCTGTTACAGCAAAAGCTAGTTTAAAAAAAACTTATTAAAGCCGTCATAACACATTGCCATACAAATATGACGCGAATAAGCGCGTGGGCGGTTTGGCAAGGGGCGCCACCATTCCCGCCCCCGTAAACATTTACTTTGGAGAAGTTTGCAATTTTATTATACGGCAACAAACCGCGAGAGGGCGAAAAAGGGCGGCTGAGAAACCTCCGCCCACGAAACACCACTGGACCTCTACCCACAATATTTTCAAAGGAACATGATGTTAGAAACTTGCATAAATCGATTACGATAAGATTTCAAATTCTTATTTAAGTAGTATTTTAAGTTTTTTTATGTATTTAGCATTCATTTAGAGATCTATTTCAAATATATAATAATTAAATACTTTTCATAACTAGAGTACGTTTACCCGTGTCGAGAACAGAAAAAAAAGTGTCCAATTTGATCGACATTAAAACCAGATATGATACATTATATATACTTCCTACCTGAAGCATATGATCTCAGAATTTTTTGTCCCAAATAATACATGAACCTACAGCTCCATCCAGTAGATACTGCGCAAGATTTTAGACTTCTATCTTCTTGTATAAAATAAAGGCATCTACAGTATCTGAGGTCTGATTAAAATATTACTGAGAATAGATGATTAATCCGGCAGTTTCCAAATACCTTCCTAAAAGCCACCGGTAAACTCTGAAATGCCTGTATTTTGTGTTCCTTCCTTCGCACAATCTAGATCTCCCCAAACACACACAAACCCAATTACAAAACATATTTTCTGCATGCAGCGTTTAGCTGTTTTGACTGAGCATAATAAAGCTCAAAAGCCTTACTGGTAGTGCTCTCCTGTACGCGCTTTCGTCATAAAAAATGAAGAGAAAAATAATATACTCTTGTTATCTCCTCCTCACGCACACAAACACAAAGCATAATTTTTAATGCAGCGTTCACCCGTCCTGGTTTTAACCAGCTGTGCTCTTCTGGCTTTATTATCCTGTCGCGAATTGATCACTGTCAGAAACCTCTTTATTTATCACTTGCAAACTGACATTGATGTAAAATAGCGCATCATCAAATAATACACTTAACTTTCCTCTCATATGATGTGTGTTTGAAAATAACCTAAATAAAAAAGACTTTTATCCGTGACGCGTCCGACTACTTATATTTTCCGCCCACGAGGTCCCGCCCACTGTCCCCCCCCCCTCAGGCCGCTTTACGAGTTACAGATGGGGGCTACGTGTCGAGGCGTGAATAATACTCTGTCTTCGTTTGCTCCAGTCCGGGCCCCATTGTCCGCGAGAGCCTGCCCAATATGCTCGGTTGCGCCCCAAAAGACACTTACTGTAGATATAAGAGCCTCACTCTCTTCGAATCCTCGATCTTATGTTTTTATATAATGTATATAATTCTTCAAAATCAAATTATTGTTAAACGAGTTCATATTATTAGGAATCTGGAAGATATATATATTTTTTTTTTATTAAATCAAATATAATAAGATACATTTTTACACAGTAATTTACATTCGAATCTTTTTTTTTTTTTTTTTTACATTCGCTTACCACCATATAAGGTCAAAAAATATGACGACTCCAAAGTACCGCTGAATGTAATTTTTTACATAATTTATTAAAATATGTGTATTGAAAACAATATAAAAATACACAAAACGTTTTATTTTACACTTATAAAATAAGCTTGGTTGTTCAAGAAAGAGATATTTCGATGATTTATGTTCGAACAATTTTCACACCATATTTTGGCTTGAACATATACATAGCTAATGTTTTAAGCATAAGATAATAAGGGTTTTGCGTGAAAATTTTATTAATTACTTCAATATACAGGCAATTCTCTTGTACCGTAGTATTTTTATTTGTAACGGCAATTTTTTAAATAACAGTCTGCTCTATAGTATGTTGTTATTTTTGATTAAGCTTCGTCTTAGAACACCAGGAAGCATCGGGCTAATCGTCCAATTTTATGAGCACGTTATAGAAGATTTGACTCTTTAAATTATCAGCTTTGCATGTCAAGTCTATAGCATAAAATTTTGAAAAATCGTTTTACAATAATACTATTGATGTACTATTTATAATTATTATGAGCATAAGCATGTTAATTAAATTAATTACTCTTGTTATTGTTAAAGTGTACATTAATTGTATATTCAATAAATAAAAACGACCTCTGTAATTAATTATATTATTTAACTTTTTTCATCCAAAATTTCCAAATCCATAATTACTTCCCATTACACTACAAGATTAAACATATACACTCACAATCTACACCTACTTACTCACTCACACCTTGAGTTATATAAACGTGCACGCTTCTTTGCCTAATTGACTCGATAATGTCTACCCGACGTAGCCGAAACATGTCGTGTTGTAATAAAACAATGTGAAATAGTTTGTATCTTTTTTTTTATTTGAAATAATCAAACATTAAAAACGTATTATATTTATTACCCTAAAAGATATACGTATGGTAGAAAGTTTTTCAGTATATCACGTCATGAAGGTAATAAATAATTTTAAAATGCAAAAACACATTTTCGAATAAGTTACACGCGCCAAAAAAGAGATCCGAGAATTTTCATTTCTTTTTCTAAATCTCCGCCTCGGTCTTATTAATTTGCAAGTATAATTTTTGGTGAAACTGTGAAAACGTCTGGACTATACCAGGGGGTCTAATGTCGATGGCTTATCCCAAAGCCTCCCTGAAGCGAAGTCTTCCAAGGGAGTCGACGCCATAGGATGGAGATCTGAGGAGGATAGAAGCTGATAAGTCTGGTAAAGAGGATTTATCAAGTGGTCCAAAGGATTTGTATGAAGCTGGCGGTGTCTCGCTGATCAGAATATATGAAGACGTTCGGAACGGGTCATTTTATTTTACAAGTCTACAAACGAACACAATTTGCTACAAGATGAAATAGACGCAAATATATCTGAAAAGTTAACGAATGATATGATCTTAATAAAGTACATAAAAAAAATGAGAGCATTTTTCAATCAATTATATCATAATATTAAAGCTATGTAATTAAATAGAAAAAAAACAGTGATTTCTCATCTTTATCTCTTCCATAAATTATCAAAAGATAATTCACTTTCTACAAAAAGCTTTATTTGACGCGATAATAGTTCGAGATACAAATAAGAGCAATATGAAATAAACAAATAATATTATTTATTTCTGGGATTCACATTTACCATTAAAAGATTTTTATCAGTCATGAATCGCAGTTTTAGAATTTATTCCATAACTGTATTTAAAAAACAACATGGTTAAGCTTTCATTTCGATCGTTTGACATATTCAGTTTCTCGCAAAAACCAAAACAAGTAGGTTTAAAATAATATTATAGAATAAATTTAAAACATTCGTTTTGTTGCATTAAAGAAATATATGTTTTGAAGCGAAATTTAAATTTTTCTTGCAAAACAAAACTAATAAAAATGTTTGTCTTGTTTCAGGTAAGTAAAGCTGAAAAATTTTACACGCAATACAATTGCAGTTACTCATATATCAAGATCGGTAACTGAAAAATAAGGTATTATATTTCTTCTTCCTATCAAGACTTTTTGTGTTTTTACAAACCGGTATGTACGAGTACAACAGAAAAACATTTAACATTAACCAAGCATGATGCTTTTACGTAATGCTTAGTGCATTTTTTTATTTCACTGTGAAAGTACAAAAAAAATAGATGGCAGTTCATCCGTGGAAAGTTCTTCTTTTTTCAGTATAAATGCCAGCAGGATGGCGAGGCTAATGGGAGCTTAATTGTGTAGCTATTCCGGTCACGTTCTCTCGGGCCCCGGGCTCTCGCATCCATCCCGGGCCGCATATCGATGAAGAACTTTACATCGCGAGGGGCACATTTGCGTTTAATCCCCTTTATGAGGTGAAAAATGTCACTTTTTTGAAAAGTTGGCGAAGATATTTCTCCATCGCCGTAAATTAAGTTTCGAATTCCCACGCGACTTTGTATTATACTAGAGAAAAACTCTTCAGAACTCTTTGAAAAACGTTGCTTGTCAATTTAAATTTTTGTAAGAATATTGTAAAAAAGTATATATCACGTAAAAAACCAATAATGAAACAATTGATAATACAAACTCAAAGCAAACATTACTTGATATATACTGTGAATTTGTAAGTATTAATTGTTGAATATTGGCATGGACAGTTAATGATCTTAATATTAGATTATTGAAATAAATTCTAAGAATCTATAATAACAAAAGCAATTAAATTTAAACCAATAATGATCTATGAATATCACTCCATATCTGCTTCGCAGCTGAAGCAAATTATCGACACAAATTGGTGGCACCAAATTCTCCATCTTGCATGACTTATTTTATTTGAACCTTGCCTTCTGGAGCTTTGACGAGTTTACTTCATGTATATTTCTTTACAACCTTATATCAACAAGAGCTCGTGGGGCTGAAAACAAGGCCGTTAATGTTTATGTTCTCATGCAGCTTTCGAAAAACATATTCTTACTAAAAACACTTTCGTTTCTTGGTTGTCTGTATGATGGAAGATTGCCGTGCCCGCTCCGTTTTCTTGATATATCTCACAAAGTCGAACCATTGTACAATAAGAAAGCTTCTAATCTCAAATTTCATTACACAACAGCATTGGTTTTGTGTAAATTGCTCATATTATCATACAACGCACCTATAAATTTACATAAAATCCGCAAATATCAATTTGTTACCCTTAAAATATTACAAGCGTTTAATATTCAAAATTGTATATATGCTTCGTTTTCTAATGGCTTTTGTAAAAGAAACTTGTGAATGACTGGTTTTTTATTAAAACGACTGAAAAATCGAGACTGGCGTTTTTTTATCGTCTGTGAAAATCTCAAGTACTTTATTGGATAAAATCGTTTTCATATTTATATTGGAAATTACTGTGAAAATTTTCACATTGATATATAATTCGTGAAATTTAGATATTTGAATCTTATTTTATGGGGTGTATAAAACGATCTAATATTTTTCTAATGTGAGGTGAAGTATCCATAAAATATACTTATAAAATAATTTCACGAGAGCAATCAATCTTTATGTATTTTATTTCGCTGCAAAAATTGTAAGATTGATAACATTTTAGGTGTCCGGATAGTTTGCCGAAAATTATTTGGCCAAAAGTCATTTGGCCAATTGAACATTTGACCGAATAAACATTTGACAGAATTGCCACATGACAGATTGGGCTGTTCTTATTAATAAAAAAAATATATTTTTTTTACTTTACTACGACATTTAGATTAATTAAATTATTCTAATTTGTTCATAAAATGGGCAATTTTGAAACTTAAACAAAAGTAATGCTGGAAAAACATTATCGAATTTATCAAAAGTAAATGTTAAGTATTAGGTAAAAATAATATAATAAAATACATCTTATGACGATCTCTTAACTTTGTATATATTCAAAGTATGTATATTTTTATTATTATTCTATCAGTCTTCATTTATTCACAAGCTTAATATTATTACTTTCCGGCAGTCTATTTATTTTAGTAAGTACCACTCGGGTCTCGAACCAAACTATAGACTGAATGGATGAGAAACGACTACTTATAGTTCCGACTCGGACTTTATAACCAATCATTTACCTGTGTTACTGATGGATAATTTTACCTTCTTGATATTGTCTCAACGAGACATTATTATATGAATTATTATATGATATATCTTAACTTTGTGATAAATGAAGAGATGAAGTAGCACAAATTGATATTTCGATCTTAAAGTCGGTTACAATACAAATGTGTACCTCCTGGCTGAGTGACATGTGTACCTCCTGGCAGATGCTGCAAATGACTATCATAGATGTTATAAACTTGCAACGAATGCTTTTTTTTTCATATTCATCTTAGTACTAGTTTTATTGACTGTTTCTAAAGGCATGATATGCTAAGCCCGATATTGGTTCGTTGTCAAACTCTGTAATAGAATGTGAAACACGTAACAAGTAGAGCATCGGTGATTTTCAGCATTTTCAGTAATTTTCGATATTTTTCAGGAGGCTGTATAGCAAGCCCGTCGTCCTAAGCACGCCCCATAACAGCTCTCGCCTCCAACAATAGAGCCTTAAGCCCCGGCGGCTGATTGAGGCTTACTGTGATATATGTGATAGGAATATGAGCGTCTATCAAAAACGCGGCGCGACGCAGATGTTTTGCTAATTTTGTACCAGATCCGAGGAAGATAATATCCAATTTATATTAAAACTGCGGATCTTAACGTATGACAGTCACAGAAAAATCAATACATACGCCTATAAATGTTTTTTTTTCATAGTATTACCGTATTACTTATCACCAACTTTCGTACTTAAACATATATTTTTAAAATAGTTTTGTAAAATGTGTATTTAAGGACACAGTATAATTGTATGTAATATCCATCAAGATTAAAAATATTTTTTCAGTATTTAAATTGATTACTTCCTTTTCTTTCATTTGACACTCAGCACGCTTAAAAAACTTTTGTAAGATGCCTTTTATGCATGTTGTTTTGTTTCATCAGTGATTTTTTACAACTGAATGACCGATGAAGTTCTCAAAGTGCACGAAACCTCGGCCTCATTCAATAAATTAAGAAGTGAAGTTTAAATAAAGTAGAATATTATGCTCCTACATTTACTTGGTTAGAGCCCTGCACATACTCGTATATTGTGTTTCATTTATATTATATTAAAACAATAATTATAACTTCATTTTTTAATTTTTATATTTTTTAAATCTAATTAAAAATATTTTTCATTAACATTTTTACTTATATTTCGTTGTATTTTTTAGTATAATTTTTGTTAACATGTGTTCTTTATGAAATCAAACATATAAATTAAACTAATAGAATGAAATAAAAAAAAAAAATACAAATCTATCATCATAACACCAACATTTTCTTAAAACTTCTTCTCTAAGCTCATATTTTTATTGAGGTGGGTACGTATTAGAACAATTGACATGAGGAAAATCTAAGCTTCAACAAGTCTAGTTAAGGAACCGTTGCATTGATCTGTATCAAATTGTCTACAAAAATGACAAAAATCATTGAAGATTTTTGTACATACTTGAACACAAAACCATCTAAGATTTATCATCCATACTAGTCAACTTTGATACGGTACGTGTAAACATACAAATGTGGATCTACTATAGTATTGATGTACCCACCCTATACAGTTCAAACACGATCTTTGTTTCTCTATGCGTTGAGAGACCAGGATCATTGCCCTTAACCCTTCGTTCTCTAAAGGGCTTTCATGAAGGAGGAGACGCCTTGTGTGGAACACAACACGATCCCTTATCTTAACAGCGCCACACAAACTCTCGACAACTATAATAATTTAGGTGATAGTTTAAGACTGTATCATGTTTAATAAAGGAACAAAGCTTAAATTGTGGATACAGTAAGCAGACTAACTGACTATAATTTAATAATTTATTAAATCATATAATATACTCACAAACACTCTGTGCATTCGAACAATACTTGGAAAATAATTGATGCGTACATACAAAATCACAACAAACATCATCTTATAAGAGAGAAATGTCTCTCATCAAAAAATCGGTGATAAATACATTTCTTTACTCAGTGATGGTGTAAATGGCTGAGGGCCTACGCTAAGTACAGAATAATTATTGATTGCAAAGGTTCGTGGTTACAATCCCAGCTTCCGCTGGTTTATTTTTCTCCAATTTATTGACGAGAAAAATTTCATATATTTTTTTTATTGTATGTAAACACATATAGGAGAATACCGACAAACGGTGATAGTGATTCTGAATTCTTATCCGTGGAATTCTATGACGCATACCATGCTGCATGTGGAGTGTTGATCTGCCAACATCATAGACAATAGCCTGACATTCATGCATCATCTTTATTATTACAGAAATAACTTTTGCTTTTCGACTACCACCAATTTTGAGAAATATGCTTTGACTGGCATTTTACGGATGAGGGATCAAATTCACACCAACCGGGAGAATTTTAGAGCTCAAAAATCGATTTAATTATTTTTTTACTCTCCGTAGGGAATCGAACGCACAACCTTAGGCTTGACAAGCAAACGCCTTAACCACTTTGCTATATCCGCCGGCTTTGATGATTTCACCGCACACGACTTGACTAAAATCAAGAAGTCTTAGAATATTACTGTATACATATAGATTATGAACCATATTTGTAACAGACTTAAATATCATTTCTTGACAAATTTCCTGTGATTTCAAACACCCGATGAATTTATAACATTTGGAGCGTAATGAAATTACCATTTCTATATTAATACTGTCAATAGCAGTAATTCCTAATGATTAATTCGTTCATTAATTATTCACGCCTGATAGACTGTCTTCATTATTAGGATCGTAATCAAACATCGTTATGGTGTATCGCATATATGATTTATAAACATATACATATATTTCTAGTTTCTACGCCGTATTTATAAAACACAAAAAGACTAATTTATATTTGCTTTAGCACAAAAAAGACAGCTTAAATTTCATATTTTCAGTTCAATCACATAAAAACTTATCATTTTAAAAAATAAATGATAATATATTCAGCTCTTGATAAATTACAATTTTTACCTATGGTCTCTATGGCCGATATTGGTTTTTTGGAAAGTAACTAGTACCACATCATGCCGGCGGGTAAAACTTAGTGGTTAGAGCGTTTGCTTGGCAAGCCGAAGGAGGGAGATTAAAATAAAAAATAATTTTTAATCGATTTATGAGCTATAAAACACCCCCGGTTGGTATGAATTTGATCCCTCACCCGTAAAATGCCAGCCATAGCCTTTTTATCTGAATTGGTGGTAGACAAAAGTCGTCCCCTGAATACCACCTATTCATAGTAAATTCTTATAATAATAAGGATGATGCGTGAATGTCGGGTTATAGTCTTAGATGATCAACACGTTTATGCAGCATCGTAAGTGTCATATAATTTCACAGATGAGACTTCAGAATCACTATCACTATCTGCCGGTATTCTCCTGTATGTGCTTACATAAAAAGGCAGTTTTTATGGTGTCATTATTGCTAACAATTAATATTTTGAAAGATCTGTATGAAAACATTGTTAGTTAAGGGAATATTATACAAAAAGTATTTCTTAAAATTCTGAAAACATCCAACTTACAGGTATATCTAGTTCCAAAAAATAGAAACAGGCGAAATTGAATGAAAACGGAATGGAATAAATGTATAAATATCTCGTCATAACTTAATTTAAATTAAAAATTGCTTCAAAGTTACTTTTGAATTGCTCAACTAAAATTAAATTTTAAATACAAAATTATGTTTTTGCTCTACTGTGGTTGGGAGCTTTACATAAACCTGAAAATAAATCAAACTTTTAATATTTTCACAAATTAAACTGAAAGGACGACTGAAAACTAAAAATACTCTTTTTGTAGTTATCTGTCAAATATCGCCTATAAAAAAGTTTAAAAAAATATGACGTTGAGAAAACTCAAATTTATAGCTCTTTTTATTATTGAAAAAAAATACGCCGGTTTTGTATCAGATATAGTGTTTTCTTATCATTCTAAAAGTCTTGAGTTCGATTCCCGAAGAAGAATATGAATTAAAATGATTCTTTCATATAACAACAATTTTCCATAAAATCCTTATATTGCCTTTCAATTAAAATCCATGGTAAATGAAATTTGTCAATTGAAAACCATCAATTTATAGTATGTAAGCCTGTAAAAATGTATGATACGTAAATGCATGATGCTGGTGGCTTAGTTATAATTAAAAAATGCTAGTGTAAAATGTAATTAACTTATGGCGCAGAGACGTGGAATCTGACAGCAAGTCTTACCCATGAAATAAAAGTCACCCAGCGTGCTATGGAGAGATCCATGCTCGGAGTGTCGCTAAAAGATAGAATCCGAAACGAGGAAATACGTAGAAGAACTCAAGTAGTGGATGCTACCCAACGAATAGGCACACTCAAGTAGCAATGGGCAGGACATATTTGTCAAAGAGATGACGGTCGATGGGGAAGAAAAGTATTGAAATGGCGCCCAAGAACTGGCAAACGAAGCATTGGCCGACCCCCTACAAGATGGACTGACGATATAAGAAGAATAGCGGGAGTGACCTGGATGCGGAAGGCGGAGGATCGAAGAGGATGGAGACTCATGTGGGAGGCCTACGTTCAACAGTGGACGGACACAGGCTGATGATGATGATGATGAAGTGTAAAATGAGTAAATGGTAGGAAGGAATTGCTGGTTAGTAAATAAAAAGTAAAATCTTGACTTCTCGTCGATTATTACATGTCGAATGGGAGACCTAATGGAAAAAGCAACAAGAAAAGTATACTGTAATCACGTTTTGATAACGTCGGTAGTTCTTAGGCGTGCGGTTGGGGATAGGGCGGGGTTTCCCGGTGGGCGGTTGGGTGGATGGGCGGCCGCAGCCCAAAACAGAGGAAAGGCCGGGTATTCTGAATTATGAAATGTAGTACTGAGAGAAGACTGTTAGTGAAAATGGCTTGTGTTCACATAAAAATGAAACATGGTTCCGGGAAGGTTGAGGGAATAATATAAAAGTATAAATTCATTTCGCAAAACTCAACGTTTTTTTGTTATAAATCTTTTATTTTTAATGCATCATAACGAAAATTTTCTTTCGTGCTTATCAAAGACAGATGCATGCATTGTATTCTTATAATTTAAATGTATTTATAATTACATTTGGAAGTGATTATTTATATAAAAGTTACTTCTGTATTACTTACTTCTAATAAAAGTAAGTAATACAGGCGATGTATGTGATGAACATCAATAGTTAAGATATACAAAATATTCAATAAACATACTTCATTTCTCGATAGTAAATACTTTTCACCTTATCTTATTATTCAGTAGATTATGATGAGCATTGTTTATTCACATACTTTTAGACAGCAGTTTCCCTTTCGACGTGAGTACGTTTATATTACATAAGTGAAAAACTGCAGTCATAACGTTTGTGAATGAACAGTGCTCCATATGATCCGTATTAAATAGATCACGTTAAAAACTCAATGTGAGCGCCAAAAATATAAGTTGCAAAAAACTTGTTTTTAGAGAGATAACGCATCTTCAGCTGAAATATGTGAAATTCTCCGTTTCACGTGTATTAAACATTTATAAAACTAACTATGATGGAGCGCATGTTCTCTTGCCTCTTCGTTCGTTCCCCCGTGACAAACCGCCGCGGTTTATTTTCAATTTAGGGCCCTAAAAGAGTGAGCGAGGGCCCCTAAGTATAACCCTCAAATGCTCGTCGACAATCTCATCTTCGACGATGGGTGTGTGAATATAACGCGTATTCACGCGGGGTGATGTCTCATTTTTTCTAAATCCGTTTCATATCTGGAGCTAATTTTCAGCATATACACTCAGCAAATAGTTCAGTCAGCTGATATTGTTCATGCCTTTGCACTCAGTTAACCTGAGAAAATAGAAACCACTGTGATACACTGCGGCTTTAATGGCGAGTTAGCCGCGACGTCAATATATGAAAACTGCACTATTTGACTGTTTGTTAAGCAGCATTTTTTAATAAGATCGGATGATAACTTTGACGTTCCTGTGGCCTGTAAAATTTTGTACCAAGGAGTGAAATAAAAATATATGGCTGTAGAAAGAAGAAAAATATTTTTGTTCATCATCAATAAACCGTTTCAAAATCAACATTCGTAATTGTTCAAAAAGTAAAGATAATGGCATATTTTATTGTAATAAGTTTGTCCTGAGAAAATAGAGACGTCTACGAAACCGGTAAGAGATAACTCTTATCTCTTAACTAGAGAAGGATTGAGAAAGGCTACGAGTTAGTCGAAACTGCAGTCTCCTAATAGAGAATTTTTGTTACGTGATCCATGTGAAAACAAGGTAAATAAATAAATAAATATTTATAATTTATTATGGATCTCAAAGTGAATGCTCAAAACATTGAAAATTTATAATTCAGAGGTTTACAAAGTGCTATTTCATTATGGGATACTATTATTATGACTTATTATTTATAATATTTCAGGTTAAGGTTTCGATTGAAAGTGTTTCCCTATCATACATAATAAAATAAAAATGAATACGTTTAAATCAATTTATAAAGTTTCTTTAAACGACTGGTTAGTTTAAATTTAATCCCTTACTCGCATAGGCTCGGGGTAACGCTAAAAGTTGCAAAAGACTTTTTATACCTTAGAAGTACGATCACCTGGGATGGCGGAACAAAAAGAAAAGTCAACAAACACAAACATCAGGCAAGGCTAGCGTTCAATAAAAAAACGAAAATTCTTCAGTCAAAAAATATTAATTTAAAGCTCCGCAAGCAATTTGGCAAAACATTTGTTTGGAGCATCTTGATGTACGGCTATGAGACATGGTGCCTAGATCTACCCCCTTGTACACCACGCATGCATTTTTTACATTCAGTTTTCTCCATCTCGGTAATCTCCTGTATTTATGTCATATAAATGTCACCTTGCATCCATTCTTAAACAGCGTACGAGTAATTTTAAAGATGTACTGTTTGTCGCTCGATGTACAAGTACAATTATTGCAGTCTACACAATGCCATAAAGAGACCGACCCTCGCGCATTTCCCTGGGCGTATTGGTAAGTCTTCCTGTATCCAGTTGCTGGGACGTGCTCGGGAAGCTTGGAGAGGGGTTATTAAAATTTAGCGGCAAACTCCACTTCCTTCCCCCAGCCCCCGGAGCCGACGACGCAGTTTTATTTTCATCCGAGAACAGAACCTTTACAAAGCCTCTCCCCCAATCACAATCTCTCGAAACGACAGAATTTTAAAAAGATACTTGGCGTTATTGCTACATTTATTTTACATTTATAATTCAAATGTTATTATAATTCTTCTTGGGTTTGATCTTTAACGATGTTTCTTCTACTTTATTTTCTGCTTTCTGTAGGATTACGTCATGTTATTACTTGCAACATGTGACTGCATACGTTACGCGATTGTTCGGCTGTCGCACCATCTTTCATGAGGTATTATAGGAGGTCTGATGCCCACTTAGCTGCAAAGCAATATCGAAGCATAAAATAAAAATGTTTTTTTCATCCAACAATTCATAAGCTTTGCTTTGTTCACACATCTATTGTTCATTACACATTGGTATTGCGTTTTAAAACCGTAATACCATCCGTTAAATGGTCATCATAGCTTATGTACAACAATTAGTGGTAAAATAAAATTGTGCCGTTCATTCTGAATTCCCGAATACCATCTTATCACATTGAACTCTAGTAGTTTATGTAAAAATGGACGCATTCAGCGCTTATCTTTTCTCAAACTGGAAAAAGTTATGAAATCCCTCATAATTAAAAATAAATAGGATGTATTTGATCATTTATTTCTAAGAAGTGGCTCAATTTTTTTTATTAACCGCTACACTAATATTTTATTTGTTTATTAAAGGCATCTGATATTGATGTTAAGCTTAGCGTTTGTGTACCACGAAAAAATGTATTTTTCTTTTTTCTTCCATGTTATCAGATATTACTTACTTACGTCGTAGTTCTTTATAATATTGTTAAAAAAAAAAAAAAATAACGATTTTCTTGTGAATGTTTGATCATGGGCGAATAACTATTAGAGACTTCTGAAAAAAATTAATACACGTGAATTTAAGGTTTTATTGATTGCAGTTAGGTCGCCAAAAATGTACGATAAAATAAAAAATAGCAATTAAAAAATAGCTCTGCCATCACAAAGCCACGATAGATAACTAGTTCTTATCAAACATACTGCACAGTTTGTCGTTTATGGGACAAACGATCAATTTTGGGGCAAACCGTCCCCTGGTTTTCAATTTATTATTGTCAATTGAAATATTGCGAACGTAATGAAGTAAACAGCGTGAGTGTTGCGAACAACGCTTGCAATATGCAATATGCAATGTACAATATGCAATTATTCGGTCGGGATAATTAATTGCTCGCCAATAACAATAGTTCCCCTTTGACTGAGAATCGTTGCAAATTGTTATCAAATTTTACTGTCAGTGATGTTCATTAAAAAGCTTAAAAAGGTTTTGTTATAATTGAAAATGTTTCTTGCTTGATTTAATTTTTTGTTAGTGAATGTTATATCCATTCAATGAGCATTAAATGGTTAATGTTTTACATTTTTATCATAAATATTAGTTACAGAAAAATACCTCTAGATAGTAATTATTATTTGTGTTAACCCTTTCGCATTGGTTGTCGACATATGTCATAAGATTCCCTGACCGTTGACATCGGTTGACGTGATATATCGTTTTGCTACGTTCTTAAAATAGTTTTTTATGCATCATCTGATAAAGAATACAAAAACCAATGTGATATATGAAAATAGACCAGATAAGTACATTTATGTATGAAAGGGTTGATAAAATTTATACATGGATGTCACTACATTTTTAAAATGGTTAAGATCTGTATGTGAAGGCTTGAACCGAAATTTTTGTGCATATTTCGCTCACATTGAAAAATAACTTTTTGCAAACGAATTAATTTTTGTTTAATTTATTTATTTCAATGCACGTAAAAAAATAATAAATGTCAATTTTATTTCATATTTTATAAACAACATGCTATGGTTTTAGTTGAATTACAATGCATCCTACAAAAAATATATTAAAAAGCCAAATTTAATACGTTTATACATGTGAAACGTCAGTCCTATCACTTAATATCCTCAACAAAAACAGATGAAAATATCTTCGGTGGATCTGAGCGTGTATATATAGATATCTTGCAGTTTCAATGAGAGCTGATAGAACTGTCTTGCTGAAATTTTTGGCGACCACATATTCCATTTAAGAAGTGTGTATTCAACATATATGGAAAATATGTAAATAAAAAGATTTTTACTTGCAACATACAAAAGCACAGTTATTCTTTTATAAGAAGTGTCTCATAAAATCTCCTACTTTACTGCCACCGTTCTATTAAATGGTGACCATAAATTCGCAGCAGTAATGTGCAGCTTGTGTTGAGCATAAATTATATTAATATGGAACAGTGAGCAAGTCGTTGCGAATCTGGTTTATGTGTCATGGAATAATGGGAATGTTTTATGAATTTAAAGCTCGCATCAAAAATTTTACACATTTTTCGTATGTGCGAAGCTTACAATGCTCTTTAATTAATATCAATATTATTCTTTTAAGTTCAAGTATATCTGATACAAAAGTGAAACATTATATAACCATCGTATTTGCCACCGTTTCTTTTGGAAATATTGTCTCTTTACTTTCTCGCCATCTTTCCTCGAGTCTTATTTGAATTTATTGACTTTCGAGGGCTCATTTGATAAGCTAGATTAGCAATTGGAATAAAATATTAAGAATAAAAATTATCATTGCTACGCTTGTCTAATGCTGATCTTAGGCTTTATGCGTGAGTCTTTATCTCTCTTGATCTTTTATCTTCCGCATTTAACTTTATTCTGATAATTGTCTTATTAGATAAGCTCTCCTTGAAAGGGATTATTTTACAATTTAAAAAAAAAAAAAAAATGGCCCCTAATTTACAATATGAGTAAGCAGTTATAAAAGTAATATTTATACATTGAATACACTGCACATTTCTCGATACCGTTTTCGCACCTCGATCCCTTTAGTCCACATAGAGTAGCAGATTATTGGGATGGTCCATGCTCCCTATCGATGCGTAAGCATTCCTTATTAATATTACTAATACATAGAAATTCGTACACCGCAACTTCCTCGATACTTGTTGTTTTGGACCTTGATCGTACCTTACTGTATGAATCGAAGAAAAAGAGTTTGAACATAACAATTACCTTAAAGTCTCTAGGATGTTTAATACAAATAAGTTATGTTCAAAATAACGTTTTTGACCATTGACTATCGTCATTTTACCATTTGTGAGTCCCAATTCATTCGGTAACACCTTCTACTTAAGTTCTTCTTCGGATATACTCAATAAATATTATAAATATATTATAAAAACTGCAAGCGTGGGTCTTTATGACACGTTGAATTAACTTTTTTCTGTGACAAAGGTCTCCAAAACATAACGCCTGCAAGATAGACTAACGAAATTAGAAGATAGCAGGAGTATTATGTTTGTAAAGAGCCGATGATCAATAAGGATGGAGACTCATGCGAGAGACCTACGTTCAACAGTGGATGGAGGAAGTTGATGGATAATAACAAATTATTTGATAATTGATTACACGTCTCTACATTATAAAAAAACACTGACGATGCATTTGTTAAACATTTAATTTTTCATCGTAGAGCACATGATTGCATCTTAGTAAATAACGATTAGTTTACATATTATAATAACGTTATAAATATTGAATCATTTTCATATGTAATAATAAATACGAATTCACGTAATAAATGACTGCGTAGAACCGATCAAATCTGGGGTGGCAAAACCATCAGTTGTATAATTAACCCTTGTGTCATGCATCAAAGTAATGTCATTAGCAAACGTTTGGCCCTTCAGCCGGCCACGTGATTGGTCCTTACCGGCTGACGAGAAGGCTCGTTCAGCTGCGAAATTCAACCTCTATACGGGCACTCAGAACACAGGAACACGATAAGCTAAAATCCTTCATGCAACGTTTTTCATTTAATTTTTATAATATTATCATGTCACAGATGTCAAATTTCAGTTTTTTTTTATTGTTTAAAAAATTTGACATTTTTTTTTGCTAGTTGCTTGTACATGCCGGCGGGTATAGCTCAATGGTCAAAACATTTGCTTTGCAAGCCAAAGTCGTGGGTTCGATCCCCGACGGAGATTTAAAAAAATGATTTTTAATCGATTTCTGAGCTCTAATGTGTGAATTTGATCCCTCAACCGTAAAATGCTAGTCATAGCCTATTAATCAGAATTGATGGTAGACGAAAGTCGTCCCATTTCTTAAATTGTATTCTGTTTTACTTGATTTTGTTTGTTCTGACCGCATCCCTCCATTACTGGTCACTTCATTGAATGCCAATCTTTATAGTCTTGAGACATTCTTGACCAATGCTTCTTGGCAGTATTGATGATACGTCTGCCCATCGCAATGGTTGTTGAACTACGTTCCTGCGTAAAATGCGTTCCTCAATTATTGGGGCATCATCATTGTACCTATGATAATTGAAGCAAATATACGACGCGAACTGCCGCCATATTGCTGAGACAGTCGCCATGGTCCTTGTCGCATTCATGTCAGCTCTGCCTCCCGGAGCTCTGCTGGCATTTGTACGAGGTGGGTGAATATTGACCGAAGACCACAAACGTCAACGCGTTGAAGCGGCACAAGAATTTCTTCAAGACCACGGAAATCATGGTGAGGAATACATCGACTCCATCGTTACTGGAAACGAGACTTGGGTGCACTACCTCACACCCGAAACCAAAGAACAGTCTAAACAATAGAAGAACCCAGATTCGCCGACAGGAAACGGATCACCGAGTGCAGCTCACACCTAGTGGGTGAAGCGAGGGGGAGATCCATCACGTACGGCTGCCAAGCCAAGACTGAGCTCCGCAAGCAGCTCACTAGGGTTTTGGAATGGGGGAACCAAGGTACGCTACAGAATCGCGGCATCCAATATAACAGCGCTTTTCAGGACTGTAGCGCCATGGGAATCTTATTTTACGGATAACCCTCGTAGTTTACAGTTCATAATCACAATGTCATATTTTTTCTACCCAATACGCATTTATTCGCAGCTTATCAACTTTATGTTTATCTTTCTTACGAGATTCCAGATTCTTTGATCTTCAAATTTTACATCCATTTTTATTCTTATTTCCGTTCGTCATCATAAATCAACTTTGCCGATTCTCGATCACTATTTTTGTATAATTTTGTCTTAACAGACTATAGTTTATTATGCGGTTTATCAAACATATCATTTAAAACTAAAACGATAAACTAATCCTTTCAACATATACAAGTCATTGTAATGATATCTAAGTAAGTATTCGAGTAAATTGATGTTACCGAACAATGGCCTAGTAACTCGAGAATAATTTCCATTGCCATCCCAAACAGAAGCAATCACTTGACCGTTTTAGAGCCTCACTCTGCGCCCATACATTATTTCCCTTGACGGATCGCGGTGCGGATCCACCAAGCGTCTGCTGCCTGCTCCGCCTGAGTATTACCGACCCCTCTCATAATTGGATTGAATAACATTGACGTCGGGCCCCGAAATACGTTTCATATTCGCATTGATTGTGCGACCGGGAGACCCCTCAAATTGGCGCGACATCTCAATTTGCAACTATTACTGTGGACAGATTCGTTGGGCGGCGCCGGTTGGTGGGTACGAATTTTAATGCTTCGCATACAGTCCCGCGCCGTACGTCATCGATGATAGTTTGACCGAATTCACTTTGGATAAAGTTTTTATATATTGGGTTGTTAAGCTGAACGTTTCAAGTGATCTTCCTTTATTTCTTCAATATATGAAACAGATCGCAGCCACTAAGTTATATCAGTTGCCACTATACATTGCTCATGTCCGTAGTTCTGAGAACATATTTATTTTACAACTATCCTCGACCTAAATACGGCAGCTGTAGCATCCAAAGAATATTTACGATCATTTATTGATTTCTTTTAAATAGGTTGTTTCATTGCCCGATGCTTCCGAAGCCTGGGCTCTTTGGTCTAAAGAGCGACTCACCATTATCAACGACATACGGTTAGCAACTAGCGGTGAACCATTCTTATATTTGGCTGTTTTATGTTGCCTAACTTCGGTGATTCAACGCAGATCACGTGATTAGGAAGCTTAAAACCCAAATTCAAAGGTCCTACTTATGTGTATCAATGACAACGGCTTTATACAGCGGCGATATAAAGAGGACTTGATACAAAGGGTGTATAACAGTATCCATAGAACATCAACATGCCTAATCCATATTTTTTCTTGTGCGAATACTTTAAATAATTAACCATGAATGTAGCAGGCAATATCTCGATTTTGAATACTAACTTTATTCAGAATACCTTCAGTTCTGGCACCCTCATCCACATGGAGAGCGTAGTACCCAGCTTCCCTTCTCTCGTTTCCCTGAGAACCTTCCGGATGCTTCAGACCGGATGGAGTCAACCGTTCAATTGTATCCCTATAAATAGAGGAGAACATGTATCATCACTACGCCCGTACTTAGCCGGGGTATAAATCTAAATCCGCAGAGGGTATTCAAAACCCTTCTCTGCGAACCAGTGCTTGATTTGGGCTGATATTACACATAAATGTTTCACTGCATCACGCTCTTTGCAATTATACGATCAGGGAAAAGTAAATTTCACTAAGCGACTTAGACAACAGATTTCGTAAATTTTCAGATCATTACTATAAAATTTTGATTGTGATACCAATGTTAGGTAAAACGGAATAAAGCTGCTATTTTACTGTAACAAAAAATATATTTCCGTAAAAACTATATAATATTTTTTTAGATATGTTTTATAATTTTCTATCATCTTCTTCCATTATAAAGATACCTGTTTAGTCATTTTTTCATCAAATTCTGATGGTTTAAATTATAAATTTATATTTTTAGTTTATAAGTATTATTTTAAAGTAATCACACAAATCAACAAGAATTGTAGCTTACTTTAACGACTTAATTTTATACGAATAATTGATGATAGGATATAGAGAAAAATTAAGAAAAAACATGTTTTTTTTCTAAAATAAGCATTTATTTCTAAGTTTGTAAATCCGACTTGTAAGTCCCGTCAGGGCACGACTGCAGCAAAATCCACGATCAGTATTGGATTTTGTGGTATGGGACTTCCCTAAGGACTGAGTCTTTGTTTTGCTTATCTTCTCATCCAAGTATTATCAATCGCTCCCACTAACATATTCGTTCAATTTGTTATAAAACAGAGTTTTCAATTTTTTTCTAGCATTCTTACAACAGTTTTTTTTTCAGTTTTTTAACACTACAGATAGGTTAAAGTATATTCGCGTAAAATTCGTGTATCTTTGCATCTTTTATATCCAAATTTAATATTAAATCTCTTCTAGAACAGAATGAGATAAAATGAAGTGTCATCCTTATTTAAAAACATTGTATGAATCAAAATATTCGCAATTAAATTTTCATTTCCGGTCTTTTTCTTCCCCTCTCTCCCTCCACTCTCCCTTCTCCAGCAAAGCCTTCTCTAGAATGATATACGTTCCTAATTAACACGGCTCTGTACGGGCGACACTGGGAACATAATACGCACACAAGTAACCGTTACGTATTCACGGGTACGTAATAGCAGAGTATATAGGCATTATATAGGATGTGTAAAGCGTAACATTCTGATTCAATGATAACTCTTCCGTGAAACTGTACAGTGAAAATAATTGTTTTATTTCATTTAAAAAATCCAAATCATACACCGTCAATTAAAATAGGTCATCACAAATAATCTTCTAATACCATGTCATAGAGATTCTCTTACCATTTAAAAAACCACACACTTGATGTCGACTTCCCGAGGAATTTCCAATTTGTTCTTTTCAACATCATCTTCTCCTTAAAAAAAGGTTGTTATTCCGTCACGTGGTGGCAGGATAAGGAGCAGATCATTAACACAGATTTTTTTTAAGCACATTGACATATATTTACGATAAACTTTACAAACTTATAGCCTGGACCTAGTCACAGCATTCGACCGAGCCAAAATACAATATGCTCTCGCCAACGGTAGACATACGACTGGCGCGCCCGTGATAGGCTGTCGCACAGCGCCACAAGTGACTATCTCCATAACTAGTCCAAAATGCCAATATTACGACACATGCATGTCGACAAGCGAACAGAAATAAGAGACGAAAGATTGTTTATCGAGGTTTTCGGTACCAGTTAGCAAAGGCTATATCATGCTGATGTCAACATGATTTGAAGTTGAAAAAGTAAAACTCCTGGGATTTTTGTCTTAAGTAAATACGGATTATTTAAAGATATGAGGTTTGGTATCTCTTCTAATGATGCCTGCCCAAGCAATCACGGCAAACGCCAAGCTAATACATTATCCGATTGAGTGCATCATCTATGAGAACAGGAAACGTATCCTGTGTTCTCATCTGACAGCCTGTGTAATTATCTTTATTATTTTTATGTAATTTTCGCTAGAAGGCTAAATCTCGCTATGCTTCTGTAGGCATGTGATCCTCTTTTCTTTACCCAAGTTATTTTATCTCAGACGCCATTTTGTAAAAGAAAATATGACTCAAAAAGTTTCCAGAACATAATTTTTTAGTTTTATTTACTCATGTAATCTATCAACCTATTTTTGCATTACTATTTGCATGATATGTAACTTGTATGATGATTACTTTAGTTTTGCTCAACATTGTAACTAAATAGTAGAACATACCTGGATGTACAACCAACATTTATCCTAATAGGTATTATTTTATCACGAGACTCTTGACTTCCACGAGCAGTATTTTGTTCATTTATAAATACATATTTTTATGATTTTTTTCTTGAATTAGTATGTCAGATAGACTGCCCATCACCCTATATCTAAGTATATTATTTGCTTCTGCAATTCACGTTAATGCTAATTGACGCTTTTTGCTTGCAAAAGCTCTTCGATATATTTCGCGAAGGTTTTTTCGTTTACATCGTCGAAAATATTTATTTGTATTACAGCTTAAAAAAATAAGTATTTAAATAGTAAAATTTCAGTCATAAATTGAATAAAAATATTTTTGTTACATATTTATTATACATGTTAATTTATACTTTCATTAAATGGGCTTTCATTGAATTTCACCAATTCTATTTAATAAACTTTGAGTCTAAATAGAATAAGTATTATGATTATATACTATATTATATTTATAATATAATATTTTTATAAAATATTGTTTGACTGTTACAAAGTAACTTCATTTTTACGTTATATATAATATTTCATTGATGAGATATGAGGCCTTTAATAAACTAAATTATACCAAATATATACTTATCGAATTGCTAACATATTAAATTATGAAATTATTAATTTTATTTTGATGTCCGCTTAAAATAACTATTGCCACTTTATTTTGTCAGTTGTTCTTACAGTCTATTTTCTATTCCAAGATATGCCTGCACCCAAAAGTCCACCTGGAAACATGAAATTTTCGGGAACTTAGTAGTTATAGTATCCGTGTAATATGTGTTATTTATTAAACATATTTTTAAATAGATGATTATTCAACGCCCACAAGCCTGACCATTCTAGAGGTTTTACCTAACCAATGAACTATTCATGTTTTGATTCGCATCCAATGTTGCTTGACTTCTTACCTAACGAAAATCGCGCTAGAAATGTGCTATAGACGCTGACCAAAATATTTATCTAGTATGACGTAAAATATTCATCTACATTTGTACGGGCTACTTGTGTTCAATATTTTTTTTATAATACTTTATAATTTTTAGAGTATAATATTTATAATACATAGAAATATGAGTATGTATTGCATTTGTTAGTCATGCAAGAAACATAATCACTCAATGATACAGCATTCTAAGTAGAGTATTCTAGGTACAGCATTCTCTTGAGTCATGAAGCTTCTTGGCATTGCAATAATTTGCGAGCATATCGGTATGCGTTATGACTAGCTAACATATTGCCAGTCTCTGTAGATTTATGCTTGGCTTGAGCTCGTGCCCGGGGCTCACAGGACGAGGGTCTTGCAGCCTCCGTCTGGTCCATTGAGAGATTAACTCTGGGTGCTCAGGATGCCGTGAGAAGCGCATCTGGGACGCATGCAGTGAGTGCTGGATCATTGCACCGTGAATATGCACTATGAGCTTTTTCCGTGTAGTGCATGCTACTCGTAAGCCATATGAAATATTGCTTTTGCAATAAGACCGCGTAAATATAAAATAAAAGCCAATAATATATTTACTTACGCAATTGAAAAATATCTTTCATATTCGTAGAATGTAACTTTGTGGTTTGTTGTATTTAATAATATGATGAAGGAAAGTAGTTTCCGAAACCGGTAGAGTAAAATTTTTTTTTTTGAAAATCATTGTTTTTCTTCCTTTATTTATTTTACTCGTATATCTGTAGCATTTATTCACACTAGATTTTATGAGTTGCCTTTATCCGTATCCTAAGATATCTCTTAACCTAGATGTTCATCTAGTAATATATGTTGACCTCCAGGGCGAGAGTCCGAAAACTTGAAAAGATGGCTGCTGTAGTATCCGAGGCATGTTGGGGTACTTAAGGGGGCTTAATCGAATTGTAAGAGATTGGATGATCAACCCAATGTTTGAATTTACAACTTTTATCGTATTTTCATATGATCTGCACAGTCAACGCTCTCAAAACGTACTTTTTTTGTAATGGAGAATTTTCCCAGATTGTTTGCGGCAGTTATTTATATTATGGTCCGTTTTATGTTGGTTTTTTGGGTTGAGCCGCCTTTAAGAACTTTAACTCGTTAAAATCGGGCTAAGTATTTACAATGCAGTTTCTTAAATTCAAATAATTCAGTGATTACTATTTCATACGTCGTTGAACACGACTACCAGCGCACGAATTTATTTTTCGCTACCAAGAAATAAAAAAATACTTACGTTCGACCAATTACATCCGACAAAAAAAAGTCAACGCATTTAGTCTGTTATCGTTCGGCCGCAATCTGTGAACAAAGAAAAAGTTTTCAGAAAAGCTCGCGCAGGCGAAAGCTCAGTGTGGAGAAGCTCACGTGCGGGGGTTAGACATGTTTACGTCGACCCATGAAATAACTTCCACTAACGAGAGTATAATCATAACGGCATGATCACCGTGATCATGTGAGTCCATTCAATTTGTGGACTTATAGGTTTGAGAAAACGAAAGAAGGGTATTAGCGATAGTCGTGGATTCGCTGTTACGATATCAGGGCTGTACTACACTAAATTCTGAAATTATTTTTAACAGGATTTATTTTATTTAAATGTGCTTAAAATGTTTATTGAGCATTATGTTTATCAGATCGCTTTCAAAGGAATCTTAGCCTTAATTTGGACTGTGGAATTTTGAGTATGCTAAGAAGCAATTTGCCATACATCTTATTCTCAATCTTTCCTTTACAGTGCTGAAATAAAAACGCTCGATCCGGTGTTGGGTAGTCAGTTCACAAACAAAAATTAGGGATTTTAAATTTAATTTAAAAAAAATGAAAAATAAGAACTTTCATAGCTAATTCCCTTAGTTAACACATTAACGTCGGGAAAGTTATAAATACCCGTTACCTCAACTGACGGTTAATTACGGGAAGGGTATTTTTACCTTTTACTTACTCTGATCTTTTAAGTCGATACTTGTTTTTTTCTACAAGCATTTGACTCTTTCTTACTTATGGGGTTCTACATTATCAGTTTTACAAAAGTTAACGCATATTTAAGACACAGGGTCACCAAAAATTTAATTCAATTTTTAGAATAAATAATGTTTATTTGCAAAATCTTCCAGCCAGGAATGTGTTGTCATAGGATAAATGTTTATATTTCCATGAATTTTTAATTTTTATTAGAATTTTATTTTATTATTTCAATATTCTAATCTACTTTTATAGATCATTGACTATATTACAATATTATTATTACTAGATACGATAGATGTCGCTATCGCTATAGCGACATCTATCGTACGATGATAACAATGATATAAATACTGGTTTCAACGCGAGTCGGTCTGGGCATAGCAATGGCGAAGTTCGCCGAGCGGTATGAATACCTGGGCATAGTTGGTTTCCAAGGTCCGCGGTTCGCATCCCGCTTCTGCCGTTATTTTTGTGCTTGGATTGACGCGTTGAAAAAAGAATTTTATGTATGGTATATGTATATTTAAGTTTATATTTCTTTTATTTTATTTTATTTAATTGAAGTTATTTTCGCACATATTTATACCCGAAAATAAAGTCTGATGAAATCACCATTTTTTCTTGTGCTCAATCTCAGCAAGCTGAATTAAAAATGAAAAAAAAAAATTAAGCAACATAGGTTGATAGTATCACGTCATTTTTAATGAGTATCTTTACTATCTAGAAACCATTCAGTTTCTGTATAATCTTTTGTAAAGTCAATGAAACAAAGTAAATATATCTCATTTTAAATTTAAAATACTGCTGTCAAAACAAATTTACATCACGTATTTAATAATATCAATTTCATCATTATTCTTATTAAAGTATTGTCACGTTTCAGAATCGTCATATTTTTCAAAGAAACAATGAAACAGTAACTATTACAATGTTTACCTTTGAAGTTCTTCAGAAGATTGCTCTTTCTCGGTACGCGTCGATTCCTTTCCTCCATTCAGTCACGCGGTGAAGCCTCCCCGTTCGTGACTCCGCAGGGCTCACGTCTCGGCCACCGTCCAGGCCCCCTTCTGGGCCTTTTTAGACCCCTATCTTAGGGCCCCCGGCGCCAAGGTTTATTAACATAAATACACACTGGCCGAACAACCTACTCACTTCAACTTTGTGATCGTCAAGCGCTTAGTGTTGTTTCTTATAGTTTTACCATTAGACGATTGCAATCAATCAATCGATCGCTATAGATTGTAATGTATATCTATAAGCCGAGTATTTTTTTAAAAATATTTTTAATTTTTATTAAATTTATTATATTATTATTCATTCCCTACTTGTTTTAGGCCACATTATGCATGTTTTATATTGAAAACGGCATTTAAAAATTAATTATGCCAACGGGTATAGCTCAATAGTCAATGTTTTTTGTACCTTGGAACTTCGATTCTGGTTGTGAATTTAAATTAATTAAATGTCAATATATATGATAAATATATCCATTGTCTGTCTCTATTCGGTATTATATTGCCTCTTATTGTATCTTATATTTGTAATATATCTTTATTATTTTGTATAATATATGTACTACTTAGAAATCAAATCCGTTAATAAATAAAAAAATTAAAAAAAAAGAAAAGTTTTTGCTTTGCAAGCCAAAGGTCGAGGGTTTGATCCCCAACGGAGATTAAAAAAATAATAATCAATTTCTAAGCTCTAAAATACTCGTTTTTAGAGCTCAGAAAGAGAGGTTGGTGTGAATTTGATCCCCCACCCGTAAAATCCCAGTCATAGCATATTAATTATAATTTGTGGTAGACGAAAGTCATCCCGTGAAAACCACCCATTCATAGTAAATTCCTGTAAATACTAAGGATGATGCGTGAATCTCGGGCTGTAGTCTATGACGTTGGCGGATCAACACTCCACATGTAGCGCTTAGCCACATGCACCATGGTAAGCGTCATAGAACTTGACAGACTTCAGAATTACTATCTGTCGGTATTCTCCTGTATGTGTTTACAAAAAAAATAAATTGAAGGTTCAGAAAAATGCAAGATCTACTATTTAATGTAAACAACCTCCAAAGAATACTAATAGACGGTGATAAATAAATCTCATAAATAGACTCTATGACGCTTGTCATTTAAATGATGGCTATAAGCAGTATTTAATTGAGTTGGAACAACCAACATCATTTAACTACAGCCAGGCAATCGCTCATCGTCCATTTTTACAGAACCTTAATGAGTTGTGTTCTTTAAACGATTTTCGACTACAACTAATTTTGATCAATTGGCTATGAGTGGAATTTTAAAGATTAAAAAAAAACTATAGATTTCACTCCTATATTTATTACCTTATCTTAGCTTTATTGGGAATCGAACCAAGCAACTGTTTTACCTCTCAGCCATATATTCCAACAATATACTCAACTCTTTGTATATCTATCTTAAACATAATAATTATTCTTAGTAATAAGATTAACGGTAGCTATCAGAACATTGTATCGGATTTTGTTACAACCTTATGCTCCAACTATGCGGCGAATATGGAAAATAGACGAATTGATTAATACAACTTCAGTTATTTGATACAGATGTCATTTCCAAATTCGGTCGTTGCCTGGGTGTGGCACAAATAATTCACTAGGAAACCTAAAAATGGGTTCACAGTGTCAATTTATTCATGAAATTCTGAAGAACGTATTTGAATAATATTTTACTATCACTATTGATGCGTATATTACAAACAAAAAACATATTTTTGCGCGAATTGAATATCTTTTCAGATGAGATGAGATACGGAAAAAAAACGTTAAGTTAGGAGAAATTTATGTAAAAAAATAATATTTCTTACAAAATGATGTTCCATGTTTTTTTTTTTTTTTTCAAAAGTACATGATGGAATATCCTTAAAATTTTGTTGGTTTCAAAACTTCTTCAACAAGTTTGTAAACAAATAGTCATTATACATTCAAACTGCTACAGATCCTAAAATCTTGCCGTCGCGTACGAGTTTAATGAGTTATGATTTAAAATGTCTACACATCAAATTAGGGATATCATGATTTATAATAACTTTATGAGACATAACGGGATAAACGAGCGAACACAGCAGCCTTATGTTCGGTAAGAGTTAAAGATATTCCCAGCAGAAACATGTTCTCCAGATGCCGCAGGAGAGCATAAGCTTCAATTTCTTTTCTTTTAGACCCGCTATCTTCGAAAAATAGGAATTATACATTCAGGTATAATGTACTCGGTGGAGCTTCGGAAGGTATAGCTTGTTAGCGAAACGAACGTAAAGACCACGGCGTCAGACAAAACATTATGGTGGCAATTTGTGATACTGAGAATCTAGATTTTAATTTAAATTAATTTAAAAAAAAAAATTAAATGATTATATATTCAATCTTAGCTGTTGTTGTACTAAAATAGTAACACGAAAGCTTCTTAATTCATGCCATGTTCTATCGTTATCCTGATAGATTGTTGAATTGAAATAGTAATTGGCATTAGTTTAAGAATAGTAAAAGTAAATGTGTTATGTCTTTTCAATGATCTGGCAGTTGTAATGTGTATATTTTTTTAACGCCCAAATGATTTTTAGTTTTATTTACATATGCTTTTTTTTAAGTTAAAAAAATAAACGTCTTCCACTATGAGATTATATATTTCATGAGTTGCCAACAACTATATTTTTCGTGAATTAAGTGTGAATTTAATTATGTAAAAAGAGGCCGGTTATAACTTTACGCCGCTTTTTCATCCTCTTTAATGAGCCATAAACTATTTTTTTATTCATTTAACGATACTTTGAGGATCTTTCATTTCAGACCCGCCATAAAAAGTTTCTAATGAACAGTTTTTCTTCAGAACTAACACCTGTTTCAGGAGCTGAAAAGATAAAATATAAGCCTTGATATTATTCATCTAAATTCTGGAAAAAATGGTTCTTTGTCGTATATTACAAAATGTTTGAAATTATAGAGTTAGTATTTAGTTAAATTCCCTGCATTTAATATTCCAAAAGTATTGCTTTATCACAATTATTACTTTATTACTTAAATCATTTTATAATAGACGAGTACATTACTTATCACCAATTAAGAAACTCTCAAAATAATTAGCTAAGAAGTTTATTTTAATATGTAAAATATATTATTATGAAATAACGACAACACATTTATTTGCAATGTCATTTTTCAATCATATACACACTGTTCAATTTCAATTTTATTTTCAATTCAATTTATTTACTCAGTTACAGAAACATTACAAATTTAAAAATTCAATTCGTTACTGAAGTACAATCAAAATGAATAATAAAATTAAAAAATACAATATATACAAATATAGGTACAAACAAGAAACAAAAAGTCCCAATGCTCATCAAACAGACGACGCCAAAAAATCATTCCTCCAAAGAAACTCGTGGAGTTCATGCCTGAATTACTGTTATGTTATCTTCTCTAATTATTAATAATTGAAAATGAAAGTACCAATGACCTTGCTTATGTTTAAACGTCTCATCAACTTTATTTTATTTTTTACTACCAGACTTGACATTGTTATTAGAGACAAGTAGTAATACATAACTGAACTAGATATACCTGTATGTCTTTCTACGGTGTAGTTACCTAAAAGCTCCTATTGTTTAAATAAGCTCCGGTGTTCAGTTCTGTTTACAATATCCATGGCTGGGTAGGAAGACATTGCACCTGGGAGCACTTGCGCATCCGCTTCTTGAAGAGGCGAACGCAGTAGTGCAATAAATACCACCGCAAACCAAAGGGGGGCTAACTGCACTGGGACGAAAAATTGCATTGAAGATTTCTTAAATTTATTTCATAATGTAATTATAAAATTATCTTGAATTTTATTAAAATTTCAAAATATATTATTAACCCTTTCGTTACGGCTCGGTGGAATACAAATTATACTGTCAATAAGGCGTGAGTTTTTCAAACCATTTGTATGCTTAAAACTAGTATTTGAAGCATAAATGTACTTAATAATCTGACCTATTTCCATATATCACATTGGAGCTTCTATCCGTTAGCTCAAATATCAGATGATGCTTAAAATACTATTATATTTAACAAACGATCATTATGTAACTCCATACATGTGGTCGCATAGACACAAGTGGTTTACAGAAAAATCGCTCCTGTGACGAAACATAACAATATTTATTTACATGCTTTACAGATTCCTGTAAAAAAATACATGTAGTTTGATAAAGGGAATGACTGCACTTCCGATTTTCTACCACAAATGTCACAATGATTACTGAAAGTAGGAAAACGATATATCACGTCAACCGATGTCAATGGTCCGGGAATCTTTGACGGCATATGCCAACAACCGATGCGAAAGTGTTAAAAAAAACTACAAAAATAATCTCTGCCATGTTTAGTTTATTCTTTCTTTCGGTATCTAGAAAATCAATTAAGCTTGGTCTACATTTTTTTATGGTGGTTCTTGATCTACAATATTTGACTAACGTGAGTGATAATTTCTCGTCGTTCAACTACCTGCTGAGCATTACGGCACCAATGATCATGTTCACAAAATAGTGTAAAACATATTACAAATCAACACAGATGCGCACTTAAGGTCTTGCTCGGGGGAGATGTTGCGTGCAAGCCGGGGAAGACGATCATTCATTTCAGTATAGGCAATATTGGTCTTCCGCCCATCGCCCTCCACCCAAGGCCGCCCACTCGTAGGATATCCGCCCAACGAGTGATGAGCCAAACGATTATTCCTTACCGGTAAATAGAAAGAAGAGCAGTACGCTTGAAGACTACTAAGAAACACTGCAGCCTACTTCTTCTATATCCGCTACATAGAAAATTTGGTCGTTACTAGTTGCAACATAAAATTATACCAGCCGTCTTGGTATTTGCTTTTCTTTATAATGATTCAATTTTGTAGAATGGCTACAATCTATAATCTTCCAAAAAGATTTGTACATTTTATGCTCTCTTGCGGTATTAAACAGCACAAACAAGAATAAACGTGAAATGCTAAAGCGACTAATTTAGTCAGATGGGTAGCAATATATGTGAATTTTTCACGAATATTTTTTACGCTCAAAAAGCGTTTATTATCGTCACTGTGCACACTACATTTTATTGACGGTAAAAAAGAGAAAAAAAATTAAACCATAAACTTAAATATATTTTTATTTTCAAAAAAATATCTATCGATCGCTTTTTACTGTATGTCCGCATCCAGCTTAATTTGAATTCTCGATTATTAAGCTAGCAATGGTCTAATAACTAACAATCACTGTCCACTTTGAGTTGATCTCAAATGCTCTTAAAACATTTATCATTCCTACCTTGCGTAAAATGCTTTTACCTGGTTGCATCACGAGACGGAAGGTAAAGAAGGTGAGCACCAGGCCCTCCAGCGCCATCCACCTGACTCCTACCTGCGCCCATTGCTCATTGGCTAGATGTCGAAACAAAGGAAAATAACAAGGCGAGAAATGGCGCAGAACGAGAAAGGGAAGACATTAATACAACATTTATCATTTAGCTCTTTGATGGTTTTCTCCACAAAGCGAGCACAATATAAAACCATCTGAAATTGCATTGTTTATTTTTTATTTACTAATACAAATACGAAATTAAAAATCCATCGTTGTCTTGAAGGATCATTTCGTTTTTCATAGACACGTAATATATATAAATTATTTTTTAATAAATCAGTTAAAGGGATATATGACCTAAACACTACTCGACGGAGCTCTGGGAGCAGTTGATAGAGCTTTATAGCGGCAATTCATGACGACCATATGATAATCATTACCTTCATCGTCGATTCTAACCGCATAATTAAACATTAATAAGGTTGAGTTATGTTTGCCGGCAGGTATAGCTCAATAGTCAAAGCGTTTGCTGTGAAAGCCAAAGGTCGTAGGCTCGATCCCCGACGGAGATAAAAAAAAGGTTTTTAATCGATTTCTGAGCTCTAAAATTACCCTCGGTTCGTGTGAATTTGATCCTTCACCCGTAAAATGCCTGTCATAGCCTTTTAATCGAAATTGGTGGTAGACGAAAGTCGTCCCGTAAAGACCGCCCATTCATAGTAAATGCCTGTAATAATAAAGGATGATGCGTGAATCTCGGGTTGTAGTCTATAACGTTGGTGGATCAACACTCCACATGCAGCGCTTAGTCATATGCAGCATGTTAATCGTCATAGAATTCCACAGATGAGACTTCAGAATTACCATTACCATCTGTCGGTATTCTCCTGTATGTGTTTACATAAAAAAAATATTATTAATTAACACTAATAAGGTTATGATTACACTACAACTAATGTGAATAAACATTTGACAACGCTTACTTTTTTCGCGTCTAGTAAATACAAACATTGTTTTAAAACCACTTGCCTACAAGTCATCGCATTCTTATAATTAAATGATATTAAAAAATAGTTAATATTGTGTAAAAATTGTAAAATTACAATCAACGTGCTATTTTAAAGAAACCATTGCATCATCATCATTAAATAATAAGCCAATGTTACTGGCATCAAAGAAACATATAAATCACGAAACCATGTGCAAATAACCACATTTTAATTGTACATAAATAATGTACGAAGCAACGCAAAAAAGAGACGTTGTGTGAAATAACGAAATCTTTCATACAAAAAAGTAACAAAAAAAAAACGACGATCGTAGCGTAAAATAGTACGTTAAAAAAATAAATTAAGTTTCCGTTTTAATAATGGCTTCCGGTTCAAAGTATCTCCGCTCTCATGCAAGCGTTTGTTTTCAATTAATCCCAGTTTTCAACTAATGCTGCTCCCGGAGGCAGAATTTACGGAAACAAAGCCATAAATATTAAGTGTCATAAACATAAATTATTTATTTTACGCCCAAAGCCCCTGTTACCGACGCGAACCTTATTTCGTTAAGCCATTACTGCGACTCGATCCGCATTCTGATACTCGCAAGCTTTTGTAATGCCAAACGTGAGATAAGATTTATTGGGCGAGCAGGAAAAATGACACATTTCAGAATGGCAACCGTTCGCATTTGAATTAGAAAATAATTAATCATCGCTCATTTTGAAATATACGACAATCACACAAGAGTACATTACAAGCATTTTTGCTCTGCCACATACTCTACGCCGGATCGAAAATAATTCATAATGCTTTAGATAAAAAAATGATATTTGTACATAAAGTACTCGTATTTGATTGGAATGACGCAGAGTTATCTGAAAAACGTTTTTCACTTTTAACAGATACGTTTAAATATTTAAAAAAAAATGTTATTCATGACAATTAGATTCTGATTTGTTTTAAGTTATAAATACACTAAATAGAGTTTGTTCCCATTTTACTGTCTCTTATCCACATATGCCTATAGGTCCTTATAAATCACCTTCCGTTTTAAATGAAAATTAATAATAACGGCAAATAACATTATTAATGTCAAGTGATCGCAGTTTCATCATTTTGATTACCGGGCTATCGGCTATTATTCCAAAACATTTTTTGTAAGCGTCGATAATGAGTCAGTTAGACTTTTATATAATGCAATAATTATAATAAATATTTAGTTTCATCTTCATCGAAACCATCTCTTAATCTCCTGCCATTTTCATCCAGACTCTTTCTAATTATTGAATACATTTTGCAGAGATTTAGCATATAACCTGATGTACCAATGATACTTTAAGTAGATTACAAAAAAACTTGTTTTAAAAAAGATCAAGTTGTGCGCTGTTTAATATCTAACTTGAAAACAACGGTTTTGCTCTCAAAGAAAGATTTATCAGTCCTTCGCTAATAAAAACGTACAGCGACGTGAAAGAATAATAGTCTAAACAACGTGTATTATGAGTATATTGAACAATTATTCAAATAATTAGATTATTATTATTTTTATAATGAATGTACTTAACTATGTACTTAATTATGATTTATTTTACACTTATAAGATTTTAGAACAAAATAATAATGATGTAATATGATCATCTCGTAAACTGAAATATTTATATATTTCATTATGATGCGGTTGCCCTGAGCTTTTTGGTTCAGTTTCAGCGAGCGGTTCATTAATAAGCGAGAGCTTTTGTTCCCCGGAAAAACTATATTCTCGCCTGCATTTCAATTGGGGTTAAACTTTAGTACGCGGGCGCACTCATGTGCTCATAACAGAAAATAATTTTTCGCATATTTGCTAGCATGAAATTCGCATTCAAAAACAATTTTCGCCGCTTTGTTTGCATGAAAAAAAATCGCACTAATCACTGCGGATACGTTTAATAAGCATTCACTGAAAATTATAGATTCTTGCGTAAAATACTGAAATTCGTATAGAGAGATTTTCTTCTAATACCTATAATAACTCTGCTTTAGAATGATTAAAGTAAGGATGCCTCAGTCCTCAATTCACCTTAAATCTTAAGAAATTTATCTGCATACGGGTGTAAGGCTACGATTGACTTTGTGTGGAATGACGAGGTCAGAGAGTGGACATGACATCCTTCTTTACTACAGTCGGTAAAGCAACAAGGGCGGACTTATCTGAGATGTGCATTTTCGATGCCGCAAGGGAGTATAACCTGTAGCTGCATTTTTTTTCAGACCTTTGAGCTCTCGTTATCCTCTCGTTATTGGAGAACAAATCTGACATGAGATGAGGCAAAAATTAAGACGACCGACATATATTTGGTTCTTGAACCAAGTTAAAAATATGTAAGAACATGAACACTTACAATTTAAAAAGTGGTGCATTCCAATAATGTTTGAAATGAATACTATTAATTATTTGTATTTTTTTGGAACAAAAACAGATAGTGTACGAGCAAGACGCCGCGCTGGGTTGCAAGCGTTTTACGTACTCCGCTGAATATATGTTGCTTGTATAATCCTCACGTTCTTATATGTAATATAAAACTAACATTTTTTTTGTTTTGTTCCAGGTAAGTAACGCTGAGAAATTGAATACGACGAATGATCACACATGTATAAGGATTTAGTAACAAAAAAAAAGGTAAAATAAGTTTCATTTCTAAAATTAAAAATAGAAATAACAGGTGTGTATGAGAATCTGATTAATATCATACATTCAAATTAATTGTTGTTGACATAACTTAAATGATAAATTAATAGAATAAAAATTATTATGTTATTTGGCTTTTGTATTAGGCTTCTAAAACAAGTGTACGAGCAGAATATTAGGTGTATGACGTTTTGCCTATGTGAGGGAGGATGATGACATAAGGAAACAGACACAACATTTTTGTATTATACATTCATTCAACAGATGAAGGTGTATTTATCTGAGAAATGATATGTTTATGCCCCAGGAAAGCATAAACTTCAATGGTATTTTTTAAGTCCCCTAGTTTTAAAGGTAAAACAAAAATATACTAAGAGAAACTCCTATAAACTTGGAACAAATAAAGGACGATTGCGCCTGATGCATGACTTCATAGCAATATGTTTTCGCAAGCAAATTCTTCAGTTAGGTAATGTACGAGTATATTAAAGAAAAGAAGATATATTAAATATTGCATCAAATACTCTTGTGAATTCATATTTGATTATTTACTTCATATACATTTCATACATATATGCATGTGCCTATATTGCATCATCGTTCCAGGCACGATTGTCTTCGTCTGGCGCAGTCCACAATATAACGAAGTAAGGAGAGACTAAGGATGGGATATAGACGGAGTAATCAAATGGGTATTATAAATGGTTAAAATACTGACTGTCATACGAACAGTCTAAGGTTTGTTTTTTTGAAAGTACCAAAGTGCTTTGTTTCTTCATATGGATCTAGAATGTTCGGTATGTTAGAAATTTTCGCTTGATTCGTGTTAAATAAAAAATACTTATCTAGTCTAAAAAACGTTCGGAAATCTTTTTTTAAAAGAGCATTGTTTTGTGACAAAACTATACACGTTTTTAACCTTTTGATATAACAACAATTAACATATGCAATTAAAACAGTGAGGAAATGAACTGTATGCGCAATGTCATGGTGCACCCAGGAAGACCTGATGATGGCCAGAAGTAACGCCATCGACGTCGCCCACTTCTGGGCAGACAGGATCTGACCCTGTTGTTTCCGACACGATTATATATATATATATATGTCATGGTATTTTGCAGGATATTGGAGATTTTTTTGGCTATGTATTTATCGGTGAGATTCAAATTGCAATTTTAAAGATGAATGTATGCTGCTTAAACATTTCAAATATCCTTTTAGTATTGATGCTTTAATTATGCAACTGTTAATAGAAAATAAACCACTTTCTCTAAATTTCAACAAGAAATAAACACATACATGTATGTCGATACAACATTAAAAACCCTATGCTAAGCAGATTACGCTAGAATTGCACGTTCTACGTAAAAAATATGTGTAAATCGTACAAGGATACACATTTCTTTTTGGAGTTTCAGATAAAGACTTAAGTCGTTGCACAAATAACCTGTTTTAGTTAGGTTAACATTCTACGGCGACAAAAGGTTAAATCAAATGGCACTGATGAAAATATGATCATGCAAGGCTATTTCATTAATAATAAGAAAATTAGCTTTATAGAAGGATTATACTGATTGAAGTTTGTTTGTTAGGGTGTAAATTATTTTTTATAGTTAGTTTGGCAAACTACACTTCTTTTCATTGAATTTATTAGGAGAGTAAGGATGAGAAAAACTAAGAATCAAAAAGGGAGTCTTAGTAAAGGCAGACTCAAAAGTAGAAGTACGTAGATGTATAAGACCTGGCTTCCATCACAATAGGTCGGAGCGCAAACAGCCTAGGGCGAGCTTTCTTGGGAATGACAATAGTTGAGGCTAATTTCTGATATTACTATTGGCGAGGACAATTAGGGCGGCGGAAACTTGGGCGATCGAGGCTTCAAATTACTTCACAGCTTATTTGTTAACTACTACGAAACTGAAATAAATATTGCCAATTGTTGTAAAAATAATATGTTATATGAGTTACAAAATAATTATTGAATATTCATTAAAATATTTATTGTATTAAATTTATGCTGTACAACTGTGCAAGGATTCTTAATTTAAGCACTGTTTAAAGTGTAGGAATCACATTTTTGCGTTCTTATTAATGTAAGATTGAGCTGGAATTTGACAAACAGATAAATTTCTTTCAATGATGAGAATGAAAGATGAGAACAAATGATTATCAAAAGTAAATGTATAAAATTTAAAATACTACTAAAAGTTAAGTGAGTACTCTGATCTTAGATGGCATATTTAAGCTTATTTCGTATTTCTTAATAATGAATTGTCTTGCCTTATTTGTTTTTATTTTTTAATGTCACATTGTCAACAAACACGCCAATCTTATAAACGAATTGTATATTCTTCTTATAAAAGTAATATTTTCAATACTGAATAGACGGGAGTATTTCCACAAAAGGCACGATTTTAATTTGAGAAGCGCTTCCTGGCAATCATAAAATCTTCTTGTTTTCACATAAATTCAAACAATTTCTGTTATTGATTCCACGAGGAAGCTATGACTGTAATATCAGCTGTCTCATAACGCCTAGATATCTGGAGGAGTAGATTTAGAATGTGTTAAATTCCATTGTCCCAGATTCTTACGTCGATAAGCAAAGGTGGGTTCGTGCGATTTATCTAAGACTTGCGTTTATTGATTTCGACAGCTTTTTGCCATCTCGTCCTTACTAAATCCACTTATATAAAGCATATTGAATAACTTAGTAATAGGTTCTTAAGTCAATAGACTTAATTTTTTTTCAAATTTTCTCGTTTAGAATAGTGTGGTATATATTAATACTCTTATAATATTTTTCTTGAGAAGTTGATGTATGGCGTATGATGTACGCATGTTGCAGGAAAACATAAATGATGACAGATTTTTTTCAACCCTTTGAGCTCGTCATCTTGAATCCCTCTTAACTCTTATATTTACTTTCCATATTTTTAATTCTTCCATATTCTATTGCCTGTTATTTTTTGTTCTTCGAGTTTATTTAATAGCTTCATATTCATTTGTTCATTATGCATATAGTCTCGATGATTAACCTATATTAAACATATATATTATAAATAAATAAAAATTGAATTTACACAAACATTACATAACTGCGATGATGTGTTACCAAATATTAATTAATTCAAAATTGGACGGTAAGAATACTAAACGTTAATTATTTGATAAAATTTGGGATGATGGGAATTATAACAAAAAAATTTAAGGATTTTATTGTCATAAAAGTATTTTTTTTTGTAGTAATTTTATTTAGCAAAAATAAATTAAGTATCGAATTTTCAAATACAAAATATTGCAAGTAATAAATCATTTTTTGAACTTCTTATCATAAGATTTAAAAAAAAATTAGGGACAGTATCACGTAATAAAATGGTTCAATTTATTTTTTATAATAATATAATCAATTTAAATAACATTTATGTATAGCCAATGTATTCCTACAAATGTTATTATATGGGTACGTAATTGAATAATTATTCTTTATTTGTTTGTGATGGTGAAAATATTAGTTACTCTTTTACAACACAATACAATCTTTCGTCTCTTATTTCTGTTCGTTTGACGTACATGTATATGTCGCTATATTGTCATTTTAGACAACTCCGGTCACGGGTGTGACGTTAGTTATATAGATTGCCACTTGCGGCGCTGGTGACCGACCACGGCGCCGCACGGGGCAGTCGTGTGCCGACGTCGGCAAAAGCATATTGTATTTAGGCTCGGCCTTAATGCTGTGACTAGGTCCGGGCCATTTGTTTGTAAAGTTATCGAAATATATATGTCAATGTGCTTCAGAAAATGTATGTGTGTTTTTGATCTGCTTCCCATCCTGCCACCACGCGACTGAATAACAACCTTTAAAAGAGAAGAGGATTTTAATATTTATTTATTAAATTAACTTCCTTACATATCGACTCAAATATCCAACAAGGCTTTATATTACTTGAAAAGGGACTACCGCAATATAGTTATTAAAGCAACCCCACACCGGTCCCGTAACGATAGCTTAAGGAAACCATAACTTTCCTCCCGCCGGCGAGCATTTGAATATGTACGCAATAACTTGGTATTGGAATAATACCTTGTTGTGGCTATCAAGTTATATAATTGCTGGGAGCAAACCTCTGCTGCTGGAGGAAATCCCCGCCCACTGGAGCCTTCAACAGACTCAGGGCCGACACTTGAAACCGAGAAACTCATCGCAAAACATTCACCAAAAATAGTAAAAATATATACGTTAAAATTATAAATATTTATTATATAAATAAATAGACTGCCGGAAATAATAATATTAGGCTTGTGAATAAATGCATTCTGAATGAATAATAAAAAATAAAAATATACATACTTTGAATATATACTATAGTGACATCTATCGTACGATGATAACTTATATAGAAGATCAGAGAGGAGTCATCTCAGGTGGAAGAAATTGGCCGGTGGCCGAGCGGTATAATTACCTGGGCAAAAATGGTTGGTTCGAAAGGTCCGCGGTTCGCATCCCGCTCCCGCCGATATTTTTTCTGAATGAATTGACTCGTTTAAGGATTTTTATATATAGTATATGTATATTTAATTGCTTATAATATTGTAATATAGTCAATGATCTATAAAAGTAGATTAGAATATTGAAATAATAAAATAATATTCTAATAAATAATTTTAAATATCCATAAAATATTTATTTATTTACCTTGTTTTTACATAGATCACGTAAGATAAGTTCTCTATTAGGAGACTGCAGTTTCGACTAACTCATAGCCTTTTTTAATCTTATCTTCTTAAGAGATAACTGAGCTGCGATAGTACTTTGCAAGTGGTCTAACCCATTATATGTAGGAGAGGGGAATAAATAAAAGTTATGCCTAAATCTTTTTTCATCTTGCAACCCTATCTGTCTCCATCTCTTATCATTCCTGAAAGACATACCCCTATCCCCTAATTATTATATTATATAATGGATCTCAAAGTGAATGCTGAAAACATTGAAAAAATTACGTCAAAATTGGTTAAAATGCAACGTTGAATTTGTTAATGTAAGCTTATATATCACGAATGCCGAAATAAAGTATACTCAAATATATTCTCCAGTTTGAAGAACAGACAGAATATGATGATATTGATGAAACACATATTTCGGTTGATCCAACTACTATGACCAAAGGTTTTTGCCCCAGAAGTTTTAGGTTAACCATAGTAATTGAACGTAATTATGTCAAATACTTGATTTGTAATCGTGAATAAAAACGTAAGCATAAAAGTGTTAAAAGACCAATATGTTCAATTTTTGAAACGACTGGCTCAACAGCCAAATATGAAGTTTTCTATTTTTGAATATAATAAACAAACAGTAAAATTTGACTTTATTGTCTTGTGGAACAATAAAAATACCATGCTGCATTATTTTTCGAAAATCCTTTTGATTTGACTAAAGTTAATATAAGCATCACATTAAAGTGCTGAAGAAAGACCTTCACGATGAGACGCTAGTAATAACTGTTTAACCAAAGTATATTTAGTTGTTTATAAATCAGCATTTTTCTAGAAAATCGCATGATTACCCTTACGTTCTTGAGACCTGATCTATTTTACTGTAAGTGAATAACAAATATATCACGTATTCAAATTATTTACTCTAATAATGGAACACCCAAATATTTCTCTGGTACTACAGCCGCAGTCAATGCAAGTTCGCGGACTCTTGCTCTGGAATGCATGCTCCCAGGTGCACCTTCGGGTGTATAGTTGCTCTGGGACAAAACATAAACAATCTGAGCTTTACAGAACTGTGACACGTATATTTGCGGTGTCCATATGCTCCAAAAATCGAGCGGATGTGATTAAAAAAACAACTAAATAACAACCATTTCACTAACATTGAAGTAAAGTCGTATTCTACGTTTTAAGAAAAAAATATTATTTCTTTTTAATTTAAAAATTTTCTTTTACGATTAAGTTAGCGATGGACCTCTTTGCTTTTCCTCATTCTCTGAGTCTGCAGTCCGCCCTGGACGATCGGCCGCTCACCGGATGCTCAGCGGAACAATGCCCGGTCGACAATGGGGCCAGATCTCACAAAGACTGTCCGCCCGACAAAAAACCTGCTGGAGCAATAACAAAGGACCTATCGGAAAGATTTCCCGCCCGCCTTTCATTTCCATTTTCTTCGCTTTCTCTCACTCTCTCTCTCTCTCTCTCTATCTTTCTTCTCTTCTCGTGATTTTTCTCCCGAGAGCGGAAAATAGATTTTTAATTTCGCATTCACACGACCACACGCAAAAAATTAAGCAAAGAATCTATGTATTAATTTCACGACGCCACAAACTAACTATCCAGCGACGTTAAATCACTGAAATTAAGCAACATTATGGGCGGAACAAAACTTGGATGACTAATCGTTATTGTCATTGTTCGGATTGAAGCAATCCTTTCAACCAATTGGTCTAGGTCTCGTATCAGGCTAATCTTCCAATCTCTTTAAAAAAACAATTAACAAATCACCCAAAATTGCAGCTATGGGTAAGACGTCAAGATTTGCACATTAAAATGGGGATAATACAAGTGCTGTGTGGATAAAACTATGAATTAGCTGAGATCTGAAATAAATATATATCTAAAAATATTGAATGACGATGTGTCTTATGATGAAATTTGATTCAATGAATAAATCATTTTATTATCAAATAATATATCTAGATTCAAATTAAGCTTATCGTATTAGAATATTAGCTTTATACTTGTGTTTTTAATAAAAATTATTGCTTTTATTATTTAAGCTTTTACAATAATAATAAACCCAATCAGGCAATTTATCGAAAGGCATACTTATATACTATATATAGCATATTACTATTAACTCGTTATAAAAATGTATTAATCTAATACGATGTTTCGTTCGTGCACAAATAAGAAAGAGTTAATGTTTCGCAAAGAAATGTTCCATCCGCAGTCTGTCAATAGGTGGCATTGTGTGCTTGCAAAATAGGTCGGCGAGGCACAACCGAATTGCAGACAAAAACATCCTGAAAACCTTCCATTGTTGAAGGTGGCGGGGCGAGGTCGACCCGAATGCCTTTTGAGATACAGTCGATACGAAAATGTTTCGCGAAACAAGCGGCAAACGCGAAATATCAGGCCATACATTAAAAATAACGATTTAAAACGTGCTGCTTCACTCATGCGTTTTATTCAGGGATATTTTAATAAAACATTTCTCATACACACCCTTTTTTGGCCTTTTTTTATGAAGCGTGGAAGCCTATTCTTTGAAAACAAATGTCGCAGGCCCACGTAGTAGCCAAACAAAAAAATGGTTCATGAATGATTTGATATAATATTATTTTGAGATCAATTTCAGATATTAAATCGAGAATAGAGACATTTTTTGACCATTTAACACTCGTTTGCTGAGATTTTTCTTAAGATTTGTGGTGTGTCGAGGAATGAGGCTTCCTCACTTAAATCATTCTAAAGGAAAAAAGCTATTATAATATATATGTAATATATAATATCGAAATGTCTCTGTATACAAGTATTAAATTAGTTAACTTAAACCAAAGAATGACTGCATATAAGTATAAGTAGATGAATAAATACTTATTGTTTTTGTTTTAATACGGATGACGTTGAAACTATTTAAAGACACATCTGAAAGAATGTGGAAGGGGTGGTTGAGGGTAGAAACTGTAGAGGGCGCCTTAGATGGGAGTTTTTGCAGCAAGTATTCGAGGACATGACTTGTAGCTTTTATGCTGAGCTGAAGAGGATTGCAGAGGATCAAAAGGAGTGGAGATCGAGATGCAAAATTTTGTTACTGCAAACCAATCCACCGGATTGATACTACGAAGAAGAAGACTGAAAGAACGCAGTTTCGCTTTCAGTGGGAGTTTCTTTAATTTTGCAAACGTATTAATGTACTGATTTAAACTAATTATTAATTTATATATTTTAATATATATTAATTTAATATTAATTATTAATTAAGTTTAATTAATTTTCATTGACACATTATTATGAGTCAATGAGGATGTTAGAAGGTCAGATGATAGGTGAACACCAAGACAAAAAAGAAGATTTTTATGGTAACGCACGCAAGAAATCACCAAAACTTTTTCAGTCTAAGTTAGTCTTTTCATCTTTAATAATCATTATATAGTGATATTTTTACTTTTGACAATGCTTAATTTTCTTTTAAAATTCACATTATCTATCTGATACGGTAAAAGGCCATTGAGTGGAATCTTTATTGTGGTTTGTGGAGCCTCAAAATTTGCTTCAATTTAGGAATGGGTACGGCATAAAAATATAATTCACATATTTTTGAGCAGTCGATGAGATGGTCGTGATATGTGCTTCAGTAGGAGGGGATGATATATTTTCTAAGGAGACTCTTTGTAAATGCCCCCGAGTCATATCGTATTACTTACACCCAATGGAGGGACATAAATTTACTGTTATCGAATTTGCTTTAAAATTCGTTGAATTATTATTAATGTATGGAACCATTTGAGCGTATAACTGTTAGTTGAGTAGATTTAGTTATCATTTAATAGATGTCTTGAACCATGTTGCTGACCCGTCTTTTTTAAATATTTTTTTTGTAATTTTTTACCGAAAAACTAATTATATAATGTACCCTCCGGGTCACTTACAAACTGAATTGTAAATATAATACTTCTGAATAAATATAAATCGATTAAATCTTAGTTTAAACATACATGTCCGGTGGGTATATCTCAATGGTCAAAGCGTTTGCTTTGCAAGCCAAAGGTCGTGGGTTTGATCCCTGACGGAGATTTAAAAAAAAGGATTTGTACACTAAAGCACTTAAATACTCCGATTGGTTTGAATTTGATCCCCCACCAGTAAAATGCCAGTCGTAGCCTATTTATTTAATATTGGTGGTAGACGAAAGTCGTCTCGTCAAGTCCACCCATTCATAGTCAATTCCTGTAAATAATATGGATGATGCGTGAATCTCGGGCTGAAGTCTATGACGTTGGCGGATCAACACTCCACATGCATCGCTAAGCCATATGCACCATGGTTAGCGTCATAGAATTCCACAGATAAGACTTTATCTGTTGAATTATTATCTGTCGGTATTCTACTGTATGTGTTTACGTAAAAAAAATACATGCAATTTACAACAAGCGACATCTGTAATAATACGTATCAATACTTCAAATAAGTCTTAATTTCTCAATAGATAGAAGCTATTGGGAAGAGGGGCCAGTGCTGTGTATAGAATATAATAATATTTACAATGATAGAGGTTTGAATTCCAGCGTCTGCCGTTTTTTTCTCCGATATTGAAGAAAAAAAACGTAATATACGATATTTGCTGTAGAATTATATGCATGTATCAATTTATAAATAATACTCGATGGCGTGACCAGTCTATTTAAACGTTCGCATTTGATTAACCTAGTACACATCATATATTTCTCTTTTTTAAAAAATACGCCACTTGTCAAATACGTTTTATGGCGTTTCCGTAGGGTGGCTTACTGTGACTGTAGGGCGGGGTTCTAGGGCGGGGACGGTTGACAGTTCCGTTAATAATTCATTCGGCGGCACGTCAGTCATAAATCGAGGACGATGTCCTTCACGGAGAATGTTTTACGAGTTGGCCCTAAGCTTCCGACAAATGGTAAGCAACATATTCGTATGCAAATCTATCCATCATCTCGCGCTGTCGAATTACATTTGAAATAATAACATACTGTTATGATTTTAATATACGTGACAGTAAGTTTCTGTACTGTACGCTTCACCATTTGTCAACAATAATAATTGGACTCTTATTTAAAATGGATATCAAAGTAACAGGCTATCCTAATTATGCTGTGGAAAACAGTAAAATATTACCATTAAAATATACTTTAAAGCAATTATTTCTTCATATTTATAAATTGTCGTCAAATTAGATTGCAACATAAAACAGTTTTTTATGTAAATACATACAGGAGAATACCAACAGATGGTGATTATAATTCTAAAGTCTCATCTGTGGAATTATATGATGCTTACCATGGTGCATATGGCTAAGCATTGCATATGGAGTGTTGATCCGCCAACGTCATAGACTACAGCCCCAGATCCACGCATCATCCTTATTATTAGAGGAATTTACAATGAATGGGTGGTCTTCGCGGGAAGAGTTTCGTCTACTACCAAATTGAATTAATAGACTTTGATTGGCATTTTACGTGTGGGGTATTTTAGAGCTCAGAAATCGATTACAAATCCTTTTTTTTTAATCTCCGTCAGTGATATAACCCACGACCTGTGGCTTGCAAAGCAAACGCTTTGACCATTGAGCTATACCCGTCGGCTAGCAGTTATATTATATTATTGTAAGTAAAGTGTTAAAAAAAGTTCTTTCACATACATAATTTGTTTTTTTTTTATTTCGAACCCATTTTAACGCATTTCGTAATAATCTAAATTAAATAAAATATAAGTCTTCTTTGCGAGACAAATCGTGCATAGTCAATTCATAAAAGACATATTTTTTTAATTTTTAATAGAAATATTTATACATCGTTAAGCTCCAACTTCGCAGCACTATATTCTATTTCTTGTGGCAGCATTCAGATCGATTCGGATTTCAACGTCTCATTTTTTTCGCTCGAACGATTCAAAATAATACCGAAACTTTTCAGTCCATCTGTTTTCTTTAAATCCGTTTTATATTAAAAATTGCCGATTCGGAAAATTTGGTTGAGGAAAGCTCGAAAGCTCGGCTCACCTGAGAGACGCGGAAAGCTCCATATTTCACGGCTGACTACCAGAATAGTTGGTTCTAGCTCATCAGACCCTCAAGACGACGATCCATGGTGACTTGGGTTACTATACCAAAGCCCTCTATCCCCTATAAAGCAATCCTGAAATAATGCTACAATAATACGAAAAATTGCTTAAACATTTTCCGTTATTACTCATACTGCCTTCTCTTGTATCCACTATAAATTATAAGCGTTGATTTGTATTTCACGCACTACCATACCGTTTATACGATATCGATAAAACTTTTTCAAGCATTTTTACATACTTTCTAGGTTCAAACTTGTATAGTAGAATTAATGAACACTGATTTTTATATGCAAAACACGTATAACATCGCGTTGGGAAATGGTTAGATACAAATAATATTAAACATACATTATGTTATGTTTTAACAGACCATATTTGTACTTGAACTTATTATACATCCATTTATATAAGAAGAGTTAAGTTTATAATTAAACTATTAAATATATACCTGTATAAGTAATTTATTTTCAAGTTAAGATCTTTTCGTAAGGATCTTGATCCCTTGATTATAGTTTCTGATTTTTATTTCCTATTATACTTCTATGGCGTATGGAAGGGTGGATTGTATTTTAAAGTGTTCAATCAGGTAAGGTTAGGTGAGGTTAAATTAATTTGATCCATCCACTTACTTTATTAAGAAAATTACTTCATACAGTTTTTTTTTACCTTATTTCGTGAATTGGTAGAGATTTGATAAAACCTTGTTTTTTGATCCTCTTGTAACAAATAATAACTTTTTAGGTTTTCACGGCCAGATTTGATATTGTGGCTTTTGGGTTTAGCCGTGTGTGGCGTATTTCTTTCGACCAATATTTCGACCGCCATTGAAATCAAAAGACTTCCCTGAACATCAACAGGGATGACGGCTTGATTCTCAAAACAGCATGGCTTCTACCTTTAGCACACACTTTAAAACCTGTACAGACAAGCAAGGACGACCACAGTCCGACATGACTTTCGTGGAGGTTCAATTCTTAGAACATACCTACCGTACACGATTCTCCGGACCAACAAAATTTGAATATGTAGTTGCCATGGAGATATCAATATCGCTCGTAAATTTAAAAAATTGTATTTTTTTTTAAATAAAGATAATCTGACACCAAACTCAAAGTAAATCATCAATCCTGAACAAGACCCCTGCAATGGCGGTTGAAATATTGGTAAAAAGAAATTCGCCTCACACGGCTAAACACAAAAACCACAATATTACATAATTTTTGTCATCCCACATTGAAGTATATACTACACAATTTGAATCGAGAGTATACATTTTTTTTTAAAATCATCAATTGTCTCAAATAAACCAGTGTCGAGAGGTTTGATTAGTCTTTGCCACGGAGACGCCTTCTAATTATTATATTTTCAATGAAATCTGAAAAATCAAAAGCCTGATGATTCTCCGGTATAATTAAATTAACAGGCCGGTACACGTTTCGCTTTGACGTTTTTCGCTGCCTATTATTTGGGTAAACCCTTTATGGCGACTACTGTATTGTTACGAAACGGCAATCTATTATGAAGTTAATTAATTTCTATATTACTTTATTAGTTCAATTTAATTTATAAAAAAACAATGCTAACAATGATGTAACACGTCAGTAAAGAAATATTATGTCACCATTATTCAATAGTTATACATCGACTTATCTATTGCAAACACCAAATCATATATTTATTTATTTTATGTAAGCACATACAGGAGAATACCGACATATGGATATAGTAATTCTGAAGTCTCATCTGTGGAATTCTATGACGAATTTCACAGTGCATATGGCTAGGCGCTGCATGTGGAGTGTTGATCCGCCATCGTCATAGACTACATCCCGATATTCACGCATCATCCTTATAATTACAGGAATTTACTATCAATGTGTGGTCTTCCTGGGACGACTTTAGTCTACCACCAATTTTAATTAATAGGCCACGACTGGCATTTTATGGATGAGGGATAAAATTCACACCAACCGGGTACTTTAGAGATGAGAAATTGATTAAAAATCCTTTTTTTTAATCTCCGTCGGAAATCAAACCCACGACCTTTGATTTGCAAAGCAAACGCTTTGACAATTGATCAATACCCGCCGGCGTATGATATTTTCTTCATCATTTTCTTCGACGTCTACTACTGAGAAAATTTCCTAGAATAATTATATAAATAATGAAATGACTATAGTCCTTACTATTTATTTGTATGTATTGATATCAGCTTGATATAGCTCCTTAAGGCCGATGCCGTAAAGCCTCAACAAGCGATCTTTTGTCTATTATTTTGGTTCGCTTGCGTGATATCTACATCGAATGTTTGCATACGCCAAAAATAATTGTTATGACAGTTGGCCTATTGCCGGTTGGTAGGACTGTCGTATTGGCAGTTGGTACCGTGGAGATGTGAGATCGCGCCGTGGGGTGACAGTTGAAGTTTAACTCGCGCCCGTCACAGTGCGCGCGTCCTATGCGTTCGCTGTGGCGGGCGAGGTTTGTGACAATAAACAAATAATATGTGAAACAAGTGCTTATATTGTAAACCTGATCCTGCATCCTTCATCCAGTAAGCCGATGTCCTAAATGGAAGAGGAGGATATCAGTATAATAAGTGTGGAATATGTCTTTACATCTTAATCTACTGGCGGGTATAGCTCAATGTTCAAAGCGTTTGCTTTGAAATTCAAAGGTCATTGGTTTGATCTCTTACGGAGATTACAAAAAAAAAACTTTTTCTGAGCTCTAAAATACCCCGGTCGGTGTGAATTTGACCCCTCACTCGTAAAATGCCACTCATAGCCTATTAATTAAAATTGGAGGTAGTCGAAAGTCGTGCGTGAATCTCGGGCTGTAGTCTATGACATTGGCGGATCAACAATCCACATGCAGCGCTTAGTCATATGCACCATGGTACGCGTCTTATAATTCCGCAGATGAGACTTCAGAATTACTGTTACCATCTGTCGGTATTCTCCTGTATGTGCTAACATAAAAAAATGAGTGTGGAATATGTCTGCATATCTTAATTATTTTATTACATGCTGAGAAAATGATATTGCAGCTGACGTTATTGATGTTGTTTCCATAGTGGCCTTACGATCCTAGATATGATATAACTGAATATCGTTTTGAGTCTTTAATTTGTCTTTTTTTTTCTTTCTTGTATCAAAAAGACCATTCAAGTACACTCTTATCCAAACCTACAAAAAAAAGTACAAAAATGTAATCGTGTTTTACTTATTCTAGACTTAAAAACATCTATAAATAACATTTTTTTTAATAATTTTTTTCAATATTGTGCATTATTTTGTGATCGCATATTTGTTTTGTCATATAATATTGCATTATATACGATAAAACGCACAAATATTCCTGTAAAATATTTATATTAGCCTACAGCATTGTCTCACGCTCAAAATAGCTGTCAATAAATAGATCTGTCAAAGAAAGATTGTTCTGTAGGGGCTACAGTTCTGCGGTGGTTTTGATTAAAATAGGTGATTGACAAAGAAACCTACGTTTATATTGGTTTTGTTTACTCGTTGTTTTCAATACTAATTCAATCATTGCTATTCAACATGTCAGCTTTTAATTGAATACGTTTAAGCATCTACCATATTTATCAAAGAATTTTCTTGAAATTTAATAAAAGTCTTGATAAACTGTGAGTAAAGGATTACGTGTAACAATAACGAATGAAAAAGACACAGCTCCACAGAAGTTTTTATTTCGCTCTCAGTTGCAAATACCACACCAGTATGTCAACAGGCTGTAGAAATACAAATAAACATCATCTCATCTATGTTCTATGCAATCAAAATAATATATGTTTTACATATTGACCCGTTGTTTTTAATTATTTATACCTTTATGTAAGTGAGTAGTCATGTGACTTATTTTAACATTTTTTTTATTTACTTTAAGTCAGTGAGTCAATTTATATTCCATCTTAAAAAAAATATATTCCACAAATCAATTTAATCTGATAACGTGGAATTTTCACTGTTTATTTTGCACTGTTTTTTTCAGAGTACACAGTTAAAATAAAGCATACATACTTATAAGAATACAACCATTTTGATGATATGAAGAAACTTATTCATAATTAAAAAGCGCCAAAGCTTATTAAAATAATAAAGCATTAAAATAATTTGACTGCGAAGCTTTGAAACACCTACGCGTGAACCGTGAGATATATTTTTTTTAATAAGCTGGTGACGCTTTTCAGCGAGCTTTCAGCGTAATATCGCTGAGAGATATATCAGCAGCGGTGACGAGGATCGGCGAGCAAAGAACGAAAACTCAATGTGGGTGTGGAGAAAAGGCAACCCATTGGGTAACCTTTTACGTAAAATGTACGTAATAGTGCAAGTAACTTTCGGAATAGGTTAGTATTCTACTCTCATGTATAATAGAAACAATTTCATTGATTTGTATTTTTCATGACATCGCTTGATTAACTTTACCGTCCCACCTGCATCATATGGCATCTAGAAGCGAGTTAACTCTACTATCTACAAGTGGTAAGCGAAAGAGGGAATCGTATTCAATATTGTTTAGGTGATCTAATTAAAACAAGGATTAAAATATACTATTATCGTAGGTCAATATTAAAATGCTTACAAATATTTACACCTTAAATCTTTCAAATGACCAATCATCGTTTTTATGTGATATCTATGATATATATTAGTGTTTTGCTTTCTTTATGTTTTGTATCTTATTTTTCACGCATGTTAAGTCATATCGTTCTTATCAATTGTAGTATTTTTTACTGGAACATCGACTTAATGAAATATTTATTTCATACAAATACCATTTCTTATTAACATTAAATATTTATAAATAGAAACAAGTATAAGTCTATCTGTATATACATTATACCTCGGGCCATCTCTACCACTTGTACTCATTATTTCAGCAAAGTAAAATTCCTTGAAAGTAATTCCGCGTAAAGACGCTCCACCACTTTGTACATGTTGCTTTTATTTGTTTTCGCGTGTTTCGCACTCACACGTGGGAAACGACTAAGTATTTAATAGCATTAAAATCATACACGTGACTAATATGAAGGGTACTAATGGGCGTAAAAAGTAAAGTATCCATGAAATCCTGAAGAGAAACAAAGAGCTTTGTCATATGATATCACGTAAAATTTTGCTGAATTTAAATGTTTTATGATTCGTGTATTAATTATAAACATTTTAAACTCGGCATATATTTACGTAGAAGCACAAACAAAATTACATAATTGTGAGTGTTTGTAAGTTTTAAATAAAATTGAATTATCTTTTCGAAAGTCTAAATAGTATCGTGTGATTTTCGTAATGTTCACATAAAAACATTTTACATCAAGAAGAGAGTAGTCGTCCAAAAATAATTTATATTTTGATATGATCTCATTAAAGTAATTACTGAAGTGTTGAAATTGATTTATCAATGTGTATTTTCGATTCTTATTTTTTTACAATTACATTATGGAATTCCGCGTAAAAAACACACAACAAAAATATTTCACTTTTTCTGGTCGCAACACTCGTGGTAAAACTGGCACGTGCAACGCCTCGCCGGCTGAAATACCTAAAATAAGACAAATACTTAAACGTAAGATAAAGAATTAATTCCATAATGTCTTATTTTCTTGAAGGCTTTACTTACTGAATTAGGCAGGTGTTGATATAAAAGTACTTAGCATTTCGAAAGATTAACCATCCTTCCAATGAGCATTTTCATGTGTATTTGAAGTGTTAGTAAACATGGTTTGGAAATGGATTTTATTGATTATTTTTTAAATATTCTAAATAGTGTAAGAAAAACTTTAAAGTGTAAACGATTTCAGAAAGAATAGCGAATATAAGCGAAGACAGCTTACAGGATGTTGCACTTTCGCCCCGATGCTAGCAAATTTCAACGTCGCATACTGTCGCAATCTGCTTACCAGTTTTCTTCACTCGCTTACTCTTGACTGTGGAATGGGGAGGACTGCAATTTCCGATGGCCAATTCATTCTCTACTACGGAAAGCTGAGTCCGCCTTCACATCGGATGGTATTGCAACAGTTGCACTGAAAAACAATTTCAGGTGATTTTTTAGAGTGTCGCTTCTTCCCTGTAAATATCGTCAATACGTTGTAAATTCCTTCATTTATTATTTTGTTCAAACACCTTACGAAAAGAAACTACTGTTACATTCATTCGATTTACTTTGTAATTTATACGTACCATAAATCGGTTACTTTTTAACTATCTATTACCTTACCTATAGTAAATTAGAAGTACCTAAAAGTTATCCTTTTTTCAACATTTCAAATATGTAATTATGTTAAATTTATAAATTATTTTAAAAATTATATTATAAAAGTCTCCTTCTATATCTATGAGTATTTGTCATCTCTTTGACAACTTTTTAACTCCTCTTCTCCAAAATATTTTTTCAGACACTTGTACAGTGGATCGTTAGGTATTCAGTTGGATCAGTAAACTGATAAATTATACATATATAATATATCATGAATGATATAATTGATGAACATGAATGTATCATGAATAAAATGATAATTTATACATTTATAATGTATCATTTTAAGTTAAATGGTTGTACCTACATATCTACTACGGGAAGAAAACAAATGTATACTGCTAGTGTGTTTATTTTTGAATATGAATACGCTTAAATAAAAAAATGACAATCTGATTGACTATTTATTTTCTATTTCAGCTTATCAATTAACTTCTTGAATTTTATTCTTTTTTAAAGAGGAAAATCCTAGTCGAAAAGAAAAAATCTAAAAGAAATAGCTTGCTTGTGGTGTTAAAAAAAGAGCTGAAGATGATATGTGTCCTATTTTGACCATGTATACTTGATCAGAATGGATATCACTGGTGTGATGGTGATAAATAGGTGGAATCAAAATTTATATAAGACAATACCTATCAGATATACTGCTCTCTTTAATTAAATCAATCAAATCCAAATAACTTCTTAGGCTTTCACGGCCAGATTTGATGTTGTGGCTTTTGGGTTGAGCCGTGTGTGGTGAACTTCTTTCAACCAATATTTCGACCGCCATTGCAGGGGCCTTCTTCAGGATTAATAATTTATTTAGTTTTGAGTTGGTTTATTCAGATAATATATTTCTTTTATTTAAAAAAAGAAGTTCACCACACACGGCTCAACCCAAAAGCCACAACATCAATCAAATCCAGGTTAATGTTTGAACTGCGAGTATTTCACCTTAACTAATCCATCATTTGATCACTCTTTGCTGCTCACAAATAAACACATATCATACTTCTCAATGTATCCATTTTAGATTTTATATCAACCACCTCTTGCGTTACCTAGACTTTGACAACAGCTTTTAGTTGTTATAAGTCAGGCAATATCTCTGATTGGTTTTTTGTGTGTTTCAGATTACATGCAGTCGCTGTGCAAGAATCACTTCCTTCAGCAGCTGTACCGCAAGATCGATGGCGCTCTGCTATGGTCTCAGAACGAGAGGAACTTGGACTGCGTCATCACCTTCCAGACGCACTCCATCCTCCAGCGGTTTATGTTGCGCTTCGACACTCTGCAACTTGACTGCAATGATCACCTGCTGGTCTACGATGGAGCGCACGCAGTTGGAATGCATAAGGTAAGAACCCTCTTTAAACATTACATTGACTATATTACAATATTATTAGTAATTAAATATACACATCAAATTCTTTATACGCATCAATTCATTCAAAAAAATATCGGCAGAAGCGGAATGCTAACGCGAGCCTTGGAACCAACCGTTGCTCTTGTTCATTACCCTAGACCACTCGACTACCTCCTGCCCGAACTGATGCGCGGAATTAATTGTATTTATACCATTGTTACCATCATATAACGATAGATGTCTCCATAGTATATATTCAGAGTGTGTATATTATTATTTTTTATTATTCAATCAGTCAACATTTATTCACAAGCTTTTTAATATTATTACTGAAACTACTAAATAATTTGACGTAAAGTATGTGTATATTTTTTTATTTTTATTTTATTAATGGCCTAGGCCAATACATACGGTTTTAAAGTAGAAAATACAATAAATGAATTGGTAAAACAGAACAATATAATAGCTAAGACAATACATTTAGATAAAACATGAACATGAGTAAGTATTTAATTACTAATAATATTGTAATATGGTCAATGATCTATAAAAGAAGATTAGAATATTCTAATAAATATTTAAATCCATAAATGACTAATATCAAAGTGGCAAAGTGAAAGCTTAATTTGGCAGCTCGACGTGTCGCCAATTACAATGAATTTATATTTTTTTCTACAATTTTTTAATTATCGTTACAAAGTTACGAGTGCTTAACAAGATTATTTTTAATACATTATATTGCATCCGTAAATACTCTTTGTTTTCGTTGCCGCCATTTTGAACGTAGCTTTTGCGTACACGAACCATTTGATAACCACGCAAGTTCCGAGGTAATATTTTCAGCTGTATTATTGCGCTAAATTAATTTAACCTGAATATGATTGTCTCCATTATACAGTTAATTGGGTCGTGTTTTCCTCTTCGCGGAAAGTTGCGGTCGAATCGCTACAGCGTCGGTTCGGGTAATTTACCTGCCTTGTGTCAACGGCATTTGTATTCGGTGGTATTAATTCCCTTCACCAAACAATACAAACCCATATAACTAACGAGACTTATATCAAGTCTAATATTAAGTCTATTCATGCTGTAGCATTTTACATAGAGTATTGCACGCATTACCGGACAAATATAAATTAAGTATAATATTCACTAAACAATACAAACCCATATAACTAACGAGACTTATATCAAGTCTAATATTAAGTCTATTCATGCTGTAGCATTTTACATAGAGTATTGCACGCATTACCGGACATATATAAATTACGTATAATCATACTAACGATTGTCTCTACCAAACTTGGTCTTAAATCACAGCATATAAATACTTAAGCAATCTGCTATCAGCTTGATCTTTTACCATCTATTGCATCAAGTTAACTACACATCTTGACTGTCAACAAATCTCTTGAATCCAATCAAATCTCTTTTCAAAAAAAAAATGTGGTTGAAAAACAATGGAAACTTAAAGTCTCATCTCCGATTCATTGTAAAATATGAACGATTGTTAAGCCTTTTTTATTATTGTTATATCAGTATTTGTATAGCGCTTTGTTATGACCGAATGGTCATTCCAAAAGCGATTCTTTGCCTCTCTGAGTAAAAAGGTGGGTCTTGAATTTGCTTCTGAAGGATGCCTCCGCTTTAAGTTATCTTATGCTTTCCGGCAGCAAGTTCCAGGCTACTGGTGCCACGTAGATAACTTATATAGAAGATCAGAGACGAGACATCTGAGGTGGAAGAAATTGGCCAGTGGCCGAGCGGTATAATTACCTGGGCAAAATGTTGGTTCCAAAGGTCCGCGGTTCGCATACCGCTTCCGCCGATATTTTTTCTGAATGATTTGACTCGTTTAAAGATTTTTATGTACAGTATATGTATATTTAATTGTTTATACAAGGTTTTTGTCCGAGCATCTTTACACGGTTGACATATTTGGAATACTCTTCCAGCATCCGTGTACTATATTCTCCAACATTAAATCTGAATATTTTGAAGAAATTATTTTACTTATACTTTAATTTTTTTCACAAGTAGCGTCCACCTGACGCAGTCAAAGGTTATCTTGTGTGTTTATATACTCTTGTTTTTAAACACCGCTGTCAAACAGCACATTTAACTCTTCCACAAATGATCGGAATAGTCAAAGTGAACCGCTTCTTTAGACGAATTGGTTTTCGGAAGCAGCAGGTTTCGGGAGCACCACTAATCACTCGATCTCCTTAACATCACAATTAAGTTTCGTTAACATAGATATTAAATCTATTGATTATTAAGCTTTCGCCTTCTTGCTATCACTAGTTACAACGATATGAGTATGTATTCGGCGAAACATCGTCATTTGAAATCGTCCTCAGAAGGCGCGAATATCTAAGTAGCTGACAATTTTTTTTGCGGCTATTCATTCTTTGCTACAGCAAGGATATGGAAGAAGAATATTTATCGAATATTTTAGCAACGGTCTGCATGCTGGGCAAAAACATCTCCACAGCTGACCCCTAATGTTCGATAAATTTATTCATCTTTCGGCCCCGTATCAAGCTTCCTCTGCATAATTTACACTACACCCCGCATGATAAAGAATCTATCCGTTTATATACAAACATTACAACTTTATTTCTTTGGGTCGAGCTTTTCCCTTTTAAACGAGAAACTCTTCAACCAGGTATGGCGAACCATTTTGAAGCCTTTTCATTTGATCTCACACACTTTTAAATATACTTATTTGTCAGAATTTACGAGTATATTGAACAACACAAATTCATCAATATCCATCTCATCATCCATTTTTGCCAGAATTCAGTAAGAGTGTTTTTTTTACAAAATTACGCTCCCGGACACAGGGATTTCACCAAGATAAATAGTCTTTGACTCTCATTTTTAATATCTCTTAAAATTATGTTAAATAATATACTAAGTTAAACGAATTCGCTATACCTCTAATTTGACAAGCAAGCGCTTTCTTTGCCTCTAAAATTTACAAACTAAACAATATCCAATGGCATGCAAATGCTTGTCCTAGAACTATTTAATTGACATTGCTTTTGGTTTGAGAGTTATTTTATAATTCTCAAAATTATTTCATGCTTCTTATGACAGTTACATTTTTAGTTTTAAAGGAGAAAATGATTTTTTGTTTTTGTTTTTTTTTCGTATTTTTTGTTTTGAATAATCCTTTTTTTTTCAATTTTGCACTACTGACTTGTACACATACATCGTTCTGAATATGTTTTCTGCTCCCATTACGCCGAGGATAGGTTGGGGCAGACGGCGGCCGCGGGCCTAATAACTCCCATGAGTCCATCCTCCTACCCACGGAGCCCTTCAGGCCTGAAACCCGGCAGTTTCTGAAACGCCCGAAACCTTTCGAACCGCTCATCTCCAGTAAACTTGCAGATTGACGTCTAGCTTTTTCAGCATCCTTGATTTATGAATATCAGTATCTTTTTAAGATGTATTGCTTATAAATACCATACTTCTTATTGAAACGAAATGCGCAGGATTCTTTTAAAAAATATTTTTTAAAATACGTGACTTTAAGAAAAGTAAAAAAGAACAAGCTTTCTAGTACTTATTAACGTACCCTTTTAATGAAAAATTAATGTTGAATTACGTCCAACAAACGTTAACAGTAATTCATTTAAATGTTATAAAAAAAAAAAGTATTCAATTTTATTTGTTAACATATCTTACAAATGCACATATGAATACTTTGGTATGGCTTTTTAACAAGCCAAAACAACTAAACTGGCTAAATAAAAACTTGTGGATTCTTACCGAAAAAAAAAACTTTACTTTACATTACATTATTATTTTTGTGTACTTTCAACAACAATCATCGATCAGTTAACATGTATGAAATAACAAATACATATATTTCAATAATTATATTAAACCTTTTGGTTTAGTTGTATACAAGACTGCTTTAGAGCTGGTAATACAAAATTTAAACGAACATATTTTTCTTGTAATGATATATTTAATTTCATTATTTATATATATGTATATTTATATAATTATATTAACTTCATTATACGAGTATGTTAAACTTACTTTATATACATGTTCATATGACGATGACATTTTTTTTATTTAACAAATAAATTTACAACACTATACATAATTTGATTTTCAAGCTAAATCTTTTTAGTTCCACGTTTCCTGAAAATTTTCAGGAAATGTTTACATATACCTTAAATCACAGATTCTGTCAATGAGTTCAGAACAATCACATCTAAAATGTGGACGTTTCATTCTGCTGCCACGTAGAGTTGAAAACCACCTTTTCCGTAGACGTATTCCATTACCGGAATCATTAGAAATGCAGAACTAGTAGTGAGCTGTCCGAAATGTAGACAATTGGAAGGAAGCGTGACGGCTAACTTGCGAACTGCAGTAAACGCAAGGCTAATTATTTGGAATATTGATATTTGAATTCCAGTTACCCTAATCTGAATTCTTTTTCATATCTATTTTTGGTAGAGTCTACTGAGGTTTTTTTATACTTAAACTGTATACTCTTCTATAGATCGGTCAAAAATTTGCAGACATAAGATTATAATTATTTACTAAAATGTAAAAATATGGATTAAGCAAAAACTTTACATTATTTCTTAGACTACTTTTTTCCTTTTTTTTAACATCACGCTGAACACCATAGTTAGGAGAACTGAGGAATTTTTATTGAAACCGCGGTATTTTAACTGTAATCGTTATATAACTGTAACCGTTAATCAACGGTAATCCGTGTTAAAACAAAGTAAGAAGTATTTATCTTTTATTTTTTTAAATATATCTTATAGTGAATGCTAAAAATAAAAAAAATATTTTCTTACTAGTAGACTTTGTATAATATCAATGATATTTTCAAATAAGACAACATATTGCGTCAATCAGCATCGTACATCATTAAGTAACCAAAAGCTTATCGGTAGCGCCACTGACAATCAGTAGCCGACTAGAGAACCGTTTGATTCCCTGTGGAGCCGCTAAAGACAGAACGGTCGACGAAAGAATAGTTTTTCCGTTAGCGCCGCCCAAAGATAAAGCGGTCGAGCAAGGTACCAACCACTTCCCACGTAGCCCCGGTAGTCTATCGCCTACCGCGCTTAAGAGCTGGTAGAGGAAGAGTCGCTCTTCCAAATCGTGGCGTAGTCTCTAGCATAGCATTAACGCATACGAAAGTTCATATTTACAACTCATATATTTGTATTTGGTTTTTCTTTCAAAAGATGCTGGTAGAGTATTTTTTAATGTGCGTTGCAAATATTTTTGCAAGACACGTAGCCGCCAAGCATGTTGCTGTAATTAATATATTCCAAAGAAGTTAAAGGAATATTTGTATGTTATAATTTAAGCTAATGGAATAAGTTCCGCCCAAGGCGAAGCTCCCATTAGCGAACCAAAATAAACACAGAGACAAAATAATAAGAACATCTTACAGCAAAAACACACCAAAGCAAATGAGAAACGTGTTTTGTGTGCATGAAAAGTGTCGTACAATTACTCTAATGAGTTGAATGTTTTTTTTGGAGTAACAATTATTTATTATTTTTCCCCCATTTTTTTGTATAAATATAAGCATTCAAATTTAATTTAATTTGGATCATTTAATTTTTTATAACATCCACTTTTTCTTCAAGCCCTCGGAATCTCACTATCCTGGAAAGCTGTTGAGAATTACACTCGTACATAGAATCTACTCGGTAGAACTCCGGTAGAGGTGAGGTACGAGACTTAGACAATGGCGGCTGACAAAGCCTTATGGCGGCAGGTCACAAGAACTATTGTTCCAGTTAGGAAAGTAAATATGGAACGATGATAATAATGGTGATGATCAATTTCAATTATTAACAAAATATTTTTCTAAAGTGGACCTAGTTTGGTCCAAAACGTATACAATCACTTAAAAATAAATATAAGATAAAAGTGTTTTTTTTTTCATTATGAATTAAAATAAACATCTTTCCATGAAATATTAACTATCAATAAAGAACATATGTTAACCACAAAAAAAACATTATACTCGTCTTTGTGTAGTCTGAAGTTCCACCGAATATACATCTTAGTTTTATTCCTCTTCTTTTTCTTTATTCTTTTCATGTTTTTTTTTCCTGATGGCAAGTCAGCAATGTATTACTGTAATGAATGAATCGGAATAAAAAAATCCACGTGGAAAAAATCCATACTTATGTTCACAAAACAATATTATTATTTTCCTTTAATTATTGTTTAGGTTATAAACAAAATGGGGTACACGCATACAGTTGTTGACTCCCAGAAGGCTCGCAGCGTGGGGTTTATAGTGCTATAATAAATTTTAATAATCGGAATTTTATACTCGGCGCACAATAAAAGCCCCGCGGAAGTAGCGGAAAGCTCGGCGATTTTCGTAGAAAATGAAAATAAAAAAGCTCGAAGCTTTCAATGTGCAAAAGCTCTAACCGATGTTAATAATATTTCCTTTATCGCACGAACGTAAACGCTTTTGTATTGACACAACTCATTGTTGTCTCTCCTTCATTCGTATAATTCAGTGGCGCGAAACCTTTCCGAGGACACGCTACAGAAATTTGATATTTTTTTTCAATCAATTACGACGCTTACTGCAGTACTTATTATACGAACAGTTAAAGAAAATATGATAAAAACAACAATTTATAATATAACTTGTTCTACTACCTATTCAAATTTTGGTTGACTCAGAGCTAAAGAGTTTCTTACCGTTATCAAAAATTATGAGTATTGCTCAAGAACCTGTGTGAAGTATAAATTTGAAGATTTTCTCGTTAATGGCAGTTATAACGTATTTAATTAAATTTATGGTAGACAAAGTCGTCCTGTGTATACTACCTATTGATAATAAGTAGTTGTAAAAATAGACGAAGCGTGTATGTCAGGCTGTAGTCTGAGATTACCAGATCAACACTTCACTCGCATCGTGTAGTTATACTTAATAATGGCAAGCGTTAAAGTACTAATTTTAACACACACAGGAAAATAACGACAGTTGGTGATAATAATTCTGAAGTCTAAACTATAAAATTCTATGACGCTAACCATGCTGCATATGGCTAAGTGCTGCATGTGGAGTGTTGAACCGCCAACGTCATAGACTACAACCCGAGATTCACGCATCATATTTTATTATTACAGGAATTTACTATGAATGGGTGGTCTTCACGGGACGACTTTCGTCTACCACCAATTTTAATTAATAGGCTATGACTGGCATTTAACGGGTGAGGGCCGATTAAAAAAAGGCATTTTTTTGTTATTTATGAATCTGAATTTCTAGTGAGAGCGGATGATTAGCTCGACACTGCTTAAGCATCGATTATTTGGTACTATCTTACAAATCTTTGATTTTTTATGTTTCGTAAAATAAATTTACAAAATGTTCATAAGCCGGCGGTCATAGCTCAATGGTAAAGCGTTTGCTTTGCAAGCCAAAGGTCGTGGGTTCGATTCCCGACGGAGATTAAAAAAAAAAGGATTTTTAATCGATTTCTGAGCTCTAAAAATACCCCGGTTGGTGTGAATTTGATCCATCACCGTCGTCCCGTGAAGACTACCCATTCATAGTTAATGCCTATAATAATAAAGAATGATGCGTTAATCGCGGGCTGTAGTCTATGACGTTGGCGGATCAACACTCCACATGCAGCGTATAGCCACATACACCATGGTAAGCGTCATAGAATTCCACAGATGAAACTTCAGAATTACTATCACCATCTGTCGGTATTCTCCTGTATGTGTTTACATAAAAAAAAAAAAAAAAATGTTGACATAAATCTTTAGTAAATATTTCGATGAACGTTGTTTGGCTATCGCTGTTGTAATGTAGTCGGCATTCTGCGCTCCGGCGCTCCGGCCCCGGTACTTTCAATACATCACAATACAAATTTGTTTGAACAGCCTCGCGTGGTGGATTTTTGATTTTCGTTTTTACTCCGTCGGAAAATTAAATTATTTTTTTTAATTTGCGGAAAGTGCATTATACGCCCGTGGCAAGCTTGACAACAATGTCAACCGTCTATTGTCGGATGTCATCGAGATCGGTCGTAAATCACGTAAATTGTATTATTTAATTTATTATATGACAATTTAATGCGAAATTTGATCATATTTGACCAACGACGTATTGTAAGATCGGTAGTTAAAACTTTGGTTGAGTTGCCGTCTGTGACTTACCGTGTGTCGTTGACGGATACAACGCCCCTTAATACCAAATGGTCAAGGCCTCGAGAGCATCAATCTAATCATCAAATCTCCTTAAATCCAATTAATAATCCGACATATCCTTGAATACGACAGTCACCTTTGGATTCGAGCCCCAAAATACCTTCTAAGCTTAATTGACTCAGTTCAAAGAAGAGCAATTCGTTTGATAAACAAGTACACTCTTACATCTAACCTGCAATCAATGGGACACAGGCGTAAGATTGGTTCACTTAGTCTTTTCTACCGTTATTACCACGGTCGCTGCTCTTTGGAACTTAAAGAACTAATTCTTCCTGCACTCACCCACAACCGACAAACTCCTCTTACACTTGCCGAACATCCGTACACGGTTAATGCGTGTCGACCAAGAAATGACAGTTTCCAAAGTTCCTTCCTTAATGCCACCGGTAAGCTATGGAATGCACTTACAGCATCTGTGTCTCCTCTTTCCTACAATCTGGATCTTTTCAAGAAACAGATAAATATTCACTTGCAGTCTCCCCAACTCACACACAAACACGAACACGAACACAATACACGTTTCCCGCATGCAGCGTCCAGCCTACCTGGCTGAGCGTCATAGAGTGCACTGTTCTTGACCGGGTGTGCTCTCCTGCATTCGATCACATAAAAAAAAATCATGCCATCTCTTCAACTCTTCGAACTTCTTCTCTGGATATTGTCGGGAATCGAACAATGTTCCCTAATATATATATTTGTTATAGAAACATATTTTTATTTTTCACGTATCCCTTCCATATCTGAAACATATTGTCAGCACAAACTTCCGCGATTCGTGCCATACAATTACCTTTTTCCATGCCTTGTCTCAAATAATCTTTCCAACCAACGATCCACATGTGCACATATACATAATATTATACAACCTTCTTGGTAAATGCCGAAGACTTGATACGACTGCAGCTGAAGAATCCGAGGCATATTTTGGGTGATTTATCAATCTGAATTCTTAGCTCCATGTTTGGTCCGACCCTACTAAGCATCGATTATTTGGTCATTTTAGACGACTCAACTTAACCATTGACACGAGATGAGCAACTTATCCACGTTTTGGTCCGCATCCAATGTTTCTTGGGTGATGTAATGTAAAACGTTATTTTAATATGTGCGGAAAAAATATTGACCACATAATCAAAATCAAATATTATTATTTTACCATATATATAATGTATTATAACGTTTTTTGTATAATCATGCAGTTACAACAAAAATTAACTGTTAAGCTGTATAATTCATATTTTATGTTTCTCGGTACGAAATAGAGTGTTTTTCTTTCTCAGTGTAAATTGTAAAAATGAACACACGGTCTGCTTGCAAAAAAAAATGCATTTTATATTCCGCTTGACGTGACATTTAATGCAGCAGATAACAATGTCTCTCGGGGCGACTGCAGGTGAGTGCATTCACGTTTATATTTATTTTTTGCGTGCAGTTTTTTTTTATGGTAATAACAATTGTGGGTCACGAGTCACGAGCCTTAAAGCATGATTTTTCTATTTTTTTCCATATGATTTCATGCTATGAAAAATATATTATTCTGATATGATATATGGCTATTAAATGAAGTGCTAACATTCTTGTTTACTGAACCAAGCTGCCTTTAACAATATATTTCATAAACAGACTGACCTAAACTGTCTTGTTAAAAATATTTATTTAATTCAATAACAATTTTTCACTAACAACGGGAGTAATTACGACTGCTTATTATGCGTATCACTAAAAGCCAATGCAGCCGTATAATAGATTTTGAAATCAGATGCACATAATTATGAAAGCAGGATGATTGGAATTACTTCTTAGGTTTTCACGACTCGTTTTTTTCATTACCCCTGCAATGGCGGTCGAAATATTGGAAATTACTAATTCGCCACACACTGCTAAAACCAAAAGCCATAATATCACGATGATTTGACTTTGTGAGGAATGACGAGGTGATTGGTAGCGGCCAAGCTTGCTTTCCCATACCACAGCCAGCCATGATAATTATCTGGGACATGTAGTTTAGTTCAGTTTGCCGGCGGGTATAGCTCAAATGCTTTGACTTGCAAAGCGTTTGCTTTACAAGTCAAAGGTCATGTGTTCAATCCCCGATGGAAATTTATAAAAAAAAATTTTTTATCGATTTCTGAGCTCTAAAATGGCCCGGTTGGTGTGAATTTGATCCCTCACCCTTAAAATGCCAGTCATAGCCTATTCATTAAAATTGTTGGTAGACGAATGGCGTTTTGTGAAGACCACCCATTCAAAGTAAAGTCCTGTAAATAATAAGAATGCCGCGTGAATCTCGGGCTGTAGTCTATGACGTTGGCGGATCAACACTCCACATGCAGCGCCATATGCACCATGTTAAGCGTCATAGAATTCCACAGATGAGACTTCAAAATTACTATCTTTCGGTATTCTCCTGTATGTGTTCACATAAAAAAAAAGTTTTGTAAAACTTATAAATAACCTCCACGATTATTTCCGTTATCAAACATGTCTTACCGCTCCTTCCACAGCATCATGCAATCATGCGATCTCATCAAAATTTCTGATTGATAAATCACTCAAAATTTATTTCGGATACTAGTAGCCGTCTCATCACCTCCTCTGGCTCTATGGTCATTGGGAACTTTATAATATGATCCCAGTTGAACCTCAAAATTAAGATGTGTCTTGGGACAAAGTGTCGATAATTGCAACTGACAACTATGCGGTAGCAATTGTATTAAATATATTATAAAGTAATAAATAAAAAGCAGATATGATAAGAAAAAACAACTTTAAATTATTCAAAATGAGTTTCTGCAGCATTAGTCATAGATTATATCTAAATAAAATATATAATTTATCAATCAACACGTCTGGAGGTGTCTTTCTATAAACATATACTCGTAAATATTACATAAAATCACATTCCGTTTTCCCGGGGCAGTTAGTTAGAGTGTCAGGTACCGGTGTGCTGGTCTTACGGGCGAAGGTTTTCCTGAAGGCTGAAACTTCTTCATTAGCCATACAAACTCGATTGAAAAGTTTTGTCGCAAATAGAAAAAAAGTCCCGCAAAAGTTCCGAATAACACCGAGCGGGATCCATTCTCGTGACCGGAAGTTGTAATTTAATCAAAATAAATCGCATTAAGATGGGATCCCTGCATGTGAAATACATCCGTACGCTTTTATTAAAGATCCATCGAAATATGACATGATTTTTGTTAGAAAATTTGATTTCTCTGAGTTTCGTTTATATATTAAAATTAACGTTGCCTTCCCGAGTTTTAGATCATACAACTTCCTTCTACAGCTGTCTCTTCAACTACCCAGACTGTTGCTCTGAAGGTATTTATTACAAATAAACATTAGGATACAGTGATGTCTTAGAACAAATCATGGACAGTGGCAACTGAGAAAACGTGTGTGAGAGATTGTAGAATTTTTAAGGTTTTTTTTTGTCTTAAAAAGGAGGGGTTCTTTCTTCTTTTATTTTTTTAACATGAGCAAACACAAGTTTTTAGAGAAAAAAATATCGGAAGCAAAAAGAATGAAGTAGAAATGAATTACATTTCGGTCAACATTTTTAACTTTAAAGTTTTTTACAAAATACATTTTTTTAATTGCCTGACTGAATTAGAAGTTCATATATCTTGTATTTAAAAATCTTTTAACCGCTTTTTTAAGAATACAAAATATCGCGTTTTTTAATATGAAGTTTATAGAATTTGATGAGCATTTAGTGTATAGACGCAGAGAAAACGACCATCGTAAAGAGCTTTTTGCCTAATGGCATTAACTGACCCATCAGCGACGTTTTTTCCGGCTGAGCTTTGCTTTGCGACGGAAACTTTACACCGGGAAAAACTTCCATGGTCCAACACCACGCGTTGAGGACGGGACGAGCTTTTGTGTAAAAAAAAATTGAAAGGGACCTTAATTAAATGTGACATCTCTAGGTGACACTTTTTAACAATCTGAAATATTTTAGCACTTACAAGTATCATTGTAAGCAGACCTACATAGTGGTCTAAATCATTTATAGTATATTAAAACATCTTTATTAAAAATAAATGCATTATTTTTTGTATTTAATTGACTGCAGTTATATAAGTATCATTTATGCGTTATACATTTATGCCTGTTAAACCGAATAATTCGAAAATCGCGCGAATTGAATTATTTATTGAATATTCTTAATAAATTATCTACACAGACGTCAAATATGCTACGGATATAAGAGCTGCTTTCTTTTTCGCTCGGGTTAAGATTCCGATATTTAAGATGATTTATGATACTCTAGAAAACATTTTTATTTGGAGCATATGACTTTCATACAATTCTGTCAGCTTTCATGATCTTGCTTCGTCTAAAATTATATCTAAAGCTAAAACATTACCAAATAGATATAATGAATAGCTCTTTAATCTCCAACACATTTTAAGGGCTTGAAAAGAAATCCGTTGTAACGATTATATAAAAAATATTACTGTGCATTTGGTAATTAGATATTGTAAGGAAATTATATGGTTATCCTGAAGCTTACGTGGCCTGTACAATTTGTATGTAAATTGCTATTTTTATTTTATTTAAATTTGTCTAACAATGTGCGCGAAAAAAGAATTGTGATAATGTGTGGTAATTATGAATCTAACTAAGCTTTCTATATTTTAAAGTCACAGTTAACGAGACATTACTCTAGAATCTGAGAATGTAGAAATATTTTATCTTTTGTGAATCGTTATGAAAAGTTGGGTTGTACCAAAGTGGGTGTTGAAGCAGAATAATGCTTCGCTGGGGCGTTCCCGAGGTAGAATGAGCCATTTATTGGGGTAGTGGCTATCGACAATATATATCAGACATATCCAACCAGTAGTATGCGAGCAGTATCATGAATAAGAATGTAATTTCCACTCACAGTTTTCTGGAGAGAAGTTGCATTTTTTCTTAAAAGTTTAAAATTCTCATCGACTGGTTATGTGAAGATAAAACAGTTACTACATTTTAATCGCAGCAAATTTAATTTGCAAATCATTTAATAACATTTTTTTTAGATTTTCCAATTTAATGTTATATTTTCGGGTAATACCCTAGTTTAATATCCTTTATAGTAATGAAATTTAATGTTCAAAAAAAATAGTGAAAAAACATACATCGTTATAAATTCACTGTATATTTTCCATTATTTTCCATTATTTTCCATGAAATTGCATATTTTTTAAGTAAATATCTCAAAAAATTGCATTTATTGCTCTCATTTTAGTTTTTATTTTTAAAAAGACTATATATTTTTTGTATATGGCGCAGAGACGTGGAACCTAACAGCAAGTCTTACCCATAAAATAAAGGTCATCCAGCGTGCTATGGAGAGATCCTTGCCCGGAGTGTCGCTAAAAGATAAAATCCAAAGCGAGGAAATACGCTGAAGAACTCAAGTAGTGGATGCTACATAACGAATAGACACACTCAAGTGGCAATGGGAAGGACATATCTGTCGAAGAGACGACATTCGAAAAGGGGAAAAAAGAATTGAAATGGCGCCCAAGAACTGGCAAACGAAGCATTCGCCGACCTCCTGCAAGATGGACTGACGACATAAGAAGAATATCGGGAGTGACCTCGATGTAGAAGGCAGAGGATCGAAGAGGATGGAGACTCATGCGGGAGGCTTACGTTCAACAGTGGACGGATACAGGCTGATGATGATGATGATGATATACTTGTTCTTCAATACGAATTATTTCCATGCAATAATAAAATATTGTTATGATTATTGACTACTTAGTGAAACTGCGTGATTATAAATAAATATAATAAAAAATATTACTGTTTAAGTCATATAAGTATTTTGATTGCTTTCACGGCTTAAACCTTAGAAAGCAAAATTAATATAAGTCAACTTTTTGAAGAAAATATTTATATAGTATTTTTTATGCGTTTTAAGGTTAAAATTGAAAATACGGATACATCTAATTTAGATAAAAAAAAAATAAGCAGTTAAATTTGTATGAAAAAAAACTTCTTTTATTAGGCCAGTCAAATAGGATTTTACGGAAAAAGGTTGCGCTGTGCCGACATAGATAGGGAGTGTGAGGGCGGCTAGCGATGGGCGCCGGTCAAAAGTTATATGGTGTGATGTCGGGCGGGCGTTGGCCGGAAACCAGGGATGATGAATCGGGGGGCGGCAAGATGTGGCGGCCCAGTAATGATTAATATTAATTTATCACCCGGCAAAAGGGCGATTATCGATAGCCATAGTAACGCGAACAAAAAATATATTTCACGTTACAAAAGCAAAGAGTTTAATGTTTTTTTGTTGGTAATATATTGATTTACTCACTTTGCAGCCATCTCGAATAACCTCGCTTTGCTTATACGTTATATGTGTAAGTGTTGGCGAGAAACACTTGTATTGTTTAGTTACTAGTATGTGTAAACACAATGGAACTTAAATGTTATTGAATGGGATTTTTTTATTTTTATCCAACTGAATTTGTATCATCTTCCTAAAGAGATTTCGTCAAAAGTGACGCTTTAAAATTATATTTTATATATGTTATAATTTCGATCTCCGTATATCGATATAAGTATTTCAGTTCAACAGAAAATATCTAATATTTTTGATCACCTTTTTAAGCGAACGTATTGCATTTAAAAAAAGTACTAAAAAATGATACTCGTATTTAAACGTAATAATGCATATAAAATAAAAACATTTGCAATGCTTTTTTACTCATAAGTATTATTGTTCTATTTGTTTTTGCCAATCGGCTTCCTTCATACGAATCGTAAAACCATTTCACGTTAAAAAAAAAGCGTTATATTATTGTTTAGAAAGAAAAATTGCGAAAAAAGATCTAAAAGTGCGACTTTTTTGTATTTTTAAATGAAATTCGACACGAAACGATGCAACAGTTTCTGATGTGAATAAACTTGTACAAACTTGATATAATACGTGATAAAATGACGCTCCTTTAGATATTATTACTTATAGTTTGAAACTGAAGTCCCTGCAGTTCATCAATTATAAACGGTCTGAATATTTGATTTGGAAGGATGCATATAACTGATGATTTTGACATATTTATTTGATTTCTAATATTTTTTCCAGGCTGACCTCTCGTGCCGCAACACCAAGCAGACCGTTGGAGCCATCTTCACGCGGACCAACTTTGTGACGCTCAAATACGTCACGGATGGCTGGGGAACGGAGTCCAACGGCTTCAAGCTCGTCATCACGGCAGTCAAGGATCCAAGTGAGTTATGACCATTTCCGTATCTCAAAAATAAAGTTGAAAATTGACACAATGAATGCAAGATTCTAGTTCATCTGAAGAATATCTTTTTGAATTCAGTGTGCGGAAGCAATGGAGAATGGGCCAGCTCTGAGTAATGAAATGAAAAATGGCTGTAAAATTCCGTGTTTCCGTGGTGGAATCCCAGCGTCTGCCGTTTAATTTTTTTCCGATATTGATGAAAGAAATAATGGCATAAGATGATGTTTGCTGTAAATTTGTATGTACGTATCAAGTAAAGTGTCAAGCTCTTTAATAATATCTGGGGATCTCTTTGGACATTACCTTACACAAACATTACATGTCTCTTACACTCCATGGAGAGTTTATGTATTCTAGTATAAGGTCATAGAAGTCATTATATTGTTACAAACCGTATTCAAATCATATGAATAATAATTTTTACTTCTTTTCATATTTACTCTCTGGTTAGAGCACATGGTTTCTCAAATCGTCACTGCATAAAATGTACATTTGAGTATCTGGATAACAAGTTCCAAAGTGTGTATTTTTTATAAAAAATATATCTCTTTTTCGGCATTAAAGCCCTAATTTTTTACTAGAGTCATACATTGACGTACCTTTTATTCCCCGACAGAAAGTTTTGATGTTCGTATAGAAATTGGGGACAGAAAATTAAAGAAAATGCATTTGTTTAATGTATACGAGTATAAAGGTATGCTCATACAACCTGTATTTCAGTGAATATATTTTATTTATTTCATTTACCCCACTACAACTGCGTCCTTGACCTACCACACTTTTTTTATGGCAACTCAACTATAAGATATTTTTGTCTACAGTAAAAATAGTAAATGATATATTTTGAAATATACTATTTATCAGAATAAAATGTTAAAACATTAATCTTCTTCCCAGAAAATATTGAATTACTTTTTATGTCGTAGTTTGACAATAAATAATTGATTTAGAAATTGGTCTGTCAGTCTTCATCTTAAGCAAAATTCCCATATATTTTTGAAAGTTTTTTTTATGTATCCCAAGAAAAAACATACAATAACATATTCTGGTTATAGTCTAATGGCATAGACAGATAATCGTCTTACTCAATGCTACTTGCATATCTTAAAATAACAAGCGTCTTACAATATACAGATGAATCCTCCACATCATAATTTTTAAACAATTTTCGAAGAATAATATTTTATTAATATTATCGCCGGCGGTTGTAGCTCAATAGTCAAAGAATTTGCTTTGCAAGCCAAAGGTCGTGGGCTCGATCCCCAACGGAGATTAAAAAAAATATTTTTAATCCATTTTTTAGCTCTGAATTTGATCCATCACCCGTAAAATGCCAGTCATAGCCTATTCATTAATATTTGCTGTAGACCAAAGTCGTCCCGTGAAGACCACCCATTCATAGTAAATTCCTGTAATAATAAGGATGATGCGTGAATCTCGGGCTGTAGTCTATGACGTTGGCGGATCAACACTCCATATGCAGAGCTTAGCTATATGCACTATGGTAAACATCATAGAATTCCACAGATGAGACTTCAAAATTACTATCACCATCTGTCAATATTTTCCTGTATGTGCTTACATTTAAAAAAATGCACGGTAATATAATAGGCAGTACGTATAGATATGAACCATGATGTGTAAGCGAAACCTCGGTCCCATTTATGCGTGTCAAATTAAAATCCATAATTTAATAAGTAATAAAAATATCTCGAAGTGTGTGCTGAAAATAAAAAAATCACATGATGATAGCACGTACTATATTACAGGAAATCATACTGAAACTTAAGCGCAGTTACCGATTCAAGCCACTTTAGACCCAGTTCATGTTACGAGCTTTCGCGCAAGAACTTGAGTTACGGCGGCAAGTTATGTTACGGGCTCTCGATTGTTTCTATTTCAGGCCCCAACTGGGTCAAAGGCTTACGTCAATTTATCGGCAGGCGTCCCGTCCCGCTGAAGGGGAGTTTCAGGAAGTTTTAGCGAGTTTCAGAAGCTTTGAGACGCGCATTGAATTGATCATCTGACCTGGCGGCATACCGGCTCACCATTCATCCGATCAATCCAGACTCCGCCATTGCGAGCCGGCAATCAACCGGCAATAATTAAGGTCGCAACTTTGGCGGCCAACTACACAGATTTGGGCACAAAAAGTTCAGTTACCGCGGATTTCTTTGATGTCGCTCTCGGTGTAATTACACCGTGACGCTTTCTTTGCTTTTCAAAATTAATTAATGTTATTTGAATTATATTAAAAGGGCACGCTGAATAAATACATTGTCGATAAAAACAACACTCGTAAATACTTTTTATGTTATCTTACTTAAAACATATGTATATATATACGGTAGTCTATTTGCATTATTTATTATTTTTTCTGCATTTGATGACGTTTTTTGCATTATTTATTAATCTTCCGATTGGTTTAAAAATCATCCTATAAACCAGTGTTACAAAATTAAGCAACGGTAACTACAGTGTGGTGTTGAAATATTTGGTTGAAAAAAGTTCACCACACACGGCTCAACCCAAAAGCCACAACATCACAAATGTAATAACTTTATCTCTCTGTATATATCTTGACGTTTTAGATATATTTTTTACTAGTGCAATGGAAATACTTCCTTAACGCATTAAAAAAATTCTAAATGAAAAGCATTATGCAAGGTTTCGAAAAAAATGGACTTGGAAAATAACCAATTTTATTGACGTTCCTATAGGTCCTTAAAATATATATTTACGAACTAGCTAGGCTAACGGCTCACCATTACAAATTTATTTGACAGTAAAATGCGGCAGTATAAAAGCTACGTGAAATCACAGCAAACGCAGTAAAAATGAAAACATGAATAAAATTGTCCACGCTGCAGACGAGTACTTGACTGTCTACTTATTTCGCTGTCTACTCATTTCACTGTATACTAATTTCACTGTCAACTTATGTCAATTTCAACTTATGTAACTATTTACATATTTTACTATCAACTTACTACACTGACAACTTTTCACTGTCGACATGGTATTGCCTCATCATATATTAGCTCAACCTCCCTGATATCCTACGAGCTTTAAACATAAATAACTTCCGTTGTTCTTCCAGGAGAGCGACAACCTGTGGTCTAAATTTTTTTCATTTATAGTTTATGCTCTCTTGTGGAATCAGAAGTACCTTCTCAGTCAGATCCATCTCTATTTCTTGATCTCTTGGATGAAAACCTGCCTTGTAATTATTTATATTGTTTTTTCTTTATTCTATATTACTTTATAAGCGGTAATTATTTTAATACAGTATAGTTACAGCAAAACCCAGTTGCTTTGCAACAGTGTCTGCCAATTCATAATTAGAAATTAGAAGAAAATTCGTAAAACAATATAACTTATTTTATTTGCATTTTTTAAGTATAGACTATTTTCATTGTTTTCCTTGTAATAAATCGTACACCCTAGTAAATGTACTTATACTTTCAAAATAATCTATATTTATCTTTTTATTAAGTTACATCAAAAATGTTATAAAAACCTCTCATTAAATTTAAAAAAAAATACTTAAAATTTGGTTAAATGCAAGACATTTTACAAAAATAACTTTTTAACGACTTAACAATTATATATCAAGTTTTGTTCTTTCGTTTTCTTTTTATTTTCACTACAGACAAATAGCCGTTTCCGAGAATAGGCCTAACCAAATTAGAAAGTGACCATTTGCTTGAAATAACTTCATGAAAGTTTCAGCACTTTACATTTTCAGTTATTTTCAGGCTGAAAGCCGCTTCTCTGGCCCGGCGTGTCATAATAAAAGACAATAGCAATATTTACATACGGACAATAAACTTTTAGTAGGCGGCCATAACTCAAAACCGTGAAATATCCTTACAGATATTTTTGATGAAATTCGCTCAAACTACAAAAGTCAACGCTTTTGTGACAAAAACCTAAATATCCCATACTACGTCATGTAATTACAGTAAAACTAATGATTTTGTTGTTTCGAGGTTAATATAACATAAAAAAAATGTTTCAAAAGAAGTATAAATTATGAATATCACACGAATATAACATAAAATATTTAAAATTATAAATACGTAAATATTTTTGACCATGAAAATTCTATCGAAAAGTCTGTTAATAAGACTTCATTTTTAAAGGTTTAATAATGACTTTATATAATTTTATGTAGAGATGAACCACATTGTATGTAAGTAAAACATAACAAATAAAAAAGTCCACACAAAATCGCGTTGCATTTTTTCTTTTCTTGATTAATCTTCCAATGATAATACATTGTACTCGTAAGCACTGTTGTCATTAGATCTTTATTTTATTAGAAATTAGGCAACATTAAACGCTTAGCAAAACATGTAAAGGTTACCTGTTGTTGCTCACCACTTTGGATAAGTTTAGTCACCTCTTTGGACTAAATGATCCAGGCTTTGGAAACATCAGGCTATTCATCCGATTCTCTTAAATAATCCATTTAAAAATCACCCTTAAATATGCCTTAGATGCCATCCCATCATGTTCCCGGGCTTGAAGATTGTCGGGAAATATACACGTTTTCATTTGGACCTTGTACAATGGTAACCAGCAACTGTGTGATGGAAATTTGAAGTGAATCCATAAGGAACAGATAAGAGATGGGCAAGAAATTAGCAGTCGATTGATTAAATATTTTGAAAGCTTAGTGCCTTGGCAAATACGGCAATTAAGTTTTAGGTTTCTTCTGAAAATGTCCACTTCACAGCCTGATAGAACTATATATTATCTTTAGACTACATACTAGTATTATCTTTCAATTTTCTGCTTCTTGGCGTGAAAAACATATTGAAAAATTCCGTCTTGTCGGTTATTTCATTTGAGTGCGACTTATCCTATTTCGCCACTACTGGGTACTGAATTGTTTTATATTTTACAGTCTAAAAGCGATATATTTTTTCTGCAAAATAACTGTAAGAGACCTTATGTCACTGAAAAATTTGTAAATTTTAATTCCATTACATACGTATTATATCCATATTTTCACATTTACAAATCTCATGTCTAAACCTATATAAGTTTTGATCGAATCCATAATGCATTGCTTAATAAGATGTCTTTATTACTTAATATATAAACAAAAATAAATATTAGATATATTTTTAATATAATCAATGTGAGAGTTATTCTATTTTTAATTAGTTTAAAGTGTTTTATATTATTTAGGGATTTTAAAAATAAAAATGAAGTAATAATATGAAAAAAAACTATTGAAAAAAATTTACTTCTTAGTTAAATATAAGATACTGGAATAATATTACTAATACCTATTATTGTTTCAATGACGTCCCCATATTAAACATTAAATTAATCCTTGTTCAAGAAATGTATTTAAAATATTTCTAAATTTAAATTACACTCCAACTAAATAATAATATCAATTTCAATTTTGAATGCGATTTAATATTTTTCGTACTATTTTTATGTGAAAAAGTTTCAAGCACTATACGCAGCTCGCTCGTGCTTTCTCTACCCTCCGCTAGATGTCGCATCATTAATCTTTCAGTAGGCGGCGTACTTCGTAAACACCCATCTTGCTTTTGCCAACTGAAATTAACTGAAACACAAGTTCCACCATTTTTAATTTTTTTCTGATTATTTTTTCTATATTAATTTCAGCTTAATGTCAAATTGCGCATAATGCGATAAACCATCCAATTTTTAGCAACATCCTATGTTTGTTTAACTTACAGCGCTTATAATACGCTATTTTCGATGGTCAATGCCTTTTTTTTCTATATTCGCTCCATATTTGGAGCACATGGACACCGCAAATGGCCTTTCCACAGTTCTGTAAGCTCAGATTTTCTATGCTTTGTCCCAGAACACCTGTATACCCAGGACCACATAGGAACATATACGATTCCCGAAAGCCTCAAAGGTAAGAGGCCGCGAACTAGCATAGACTGCGTCTATAGTACAAGTAGTTTTCAATAATCATCGTTTTGTAAGAAGATCGAATGATGATCTCGACGCTCCCGAGACTTGGACAATTTTCTTTTGTCCTTAAGAGGTGGCTCAACTCTAAGGGGTAACATTATTTAATATTTATTAAAAATATTTTTTCGACATCAAGTTTTAAACAAAAATGCGTATGACGCATGATTTATTGAATGTTTAATATGGCTTATAAAAATAGTAAGGTACGCAAATATAATATTCAAACGTGACATGTTATAGCATTGACACTTCAGTTTGACATTTGACAGATTTCGCTGCGATGGAAAAATTCATTTTTAATGATGTTAAATATATTTCATCTGTGACGAATTTTATTTTGACAGTTTTCAATTTATAATATCGTATTACGAATACATTCACATGGAATAAAAGTTTTAACACTTATTTTCACATTTAAAATGACATTTTATTTTTAAACCCATTACGTAATTTCCAGTATTAATATTATTTACTGAAATAATTATGATATAAGCATTTAATATTTCACTCAATGTGAAATTTACTATTTTATTCTATTTGTATGTATTTTGTGGCGCTTCTGTGGTATTTTTGCAACTTAATAATAAAATGATTAATGATAAACATGTCTCTAAATAAAATTATTATGAGCGTTTTTGTTTCAAATAATACAAAATAATAAATTCGGGTTGGGTTAGGTTAAATTTAAACATCGTGGCAACAGATACATTTGATTAAGACAAATCACTTTGTCAAATGACTCGATGCCGTATCAGTTTGAGTGTCTTAACCCTTTCGCATCAGTTGTTGGCATATGGCGTCAAAGATTCCTCGACCGTTGACATCGGTCGACGCGATATATTGTTTTGCTACTTTCAGTAACTCATTGTGACATCTACGGTAGAAAATTAGAAGAATAGGCATTCCCTTTATCAACCTACATGTATTAATTACAGTAATCCATAAAGCACGTAAATAAATATTAGGTTAGGTTTCGTCAAGAGCGATTTTTCTGTAAACCACATGTGTGAATGCCACCACATGTATGGAGTTAAATAATGAACGTTTGTTAAATTTAATAGTTTTTTATGCATCATCTGATAGCTGACGGATAGATGAGCCAATGTGATATATGAAATTACGTCAGATAAGTACATTTATGCTTCAAATACTAGTTTGAAGCAAAAAAAATCGTTTGAAAAATTCACGCCGTATTGATAGTATAATTTGTATTCCACCGAGCCGTAACAAAAGGGTTAAGAGTGTGAAAACAGCATTTTTAATAGTTAAATGTTTATTCACATAATGAGCATATAAATTTTAAAAAGAATACACTATTTGCCAGTTATAGCCTCTTTTACATCGTGAACTAAAGATAAACCTGACTGCATAAAATTTCTTAATTCATGGAACTCGCGTTTTGTAAGCATTCAGTCTTTCTTAAATCGATGTTTGTAAAAAGCACTCTCTTGAAATCGGCGATACAATTATACAAGTATATACGTTCACATTATTTGTAGTTTTATCACACATTGTATAAACATGTAATACTTTTAAGCTTTTTGGAATATGTTTTTGTCTGTCCAACCAAAGTGTTAATTTTGAATTGTCTGTTTTTTTCTTCAATTGTTAAGGGGTAACCGCATCTGAACTGAATTCGCATTTATCTAACCCTAGGGCTGAACATAACGTTAAATGTAAACTTTTACACTCCAAATTTGACGTGTGCAATATGTGTACAGACGATATATTTCCTTCAAATAGAGAGAGCGCCAAAAAAGGTAACGGTTTTCATCGTTATTTTGATTTAAAACCGCATGCATATTATATTATATCATTAAATCTTCTCTTCTTCGTGTCAGCGTCGTCAAATTATTTTTGTCCGGTATCTGGCAACATCAATAGCCCTCGTGTTGCCCAGCATTAGGTCCTGAGATGTGGAGCTTGTTGGGCACACGAAGCAGGATCTTAGGTGTGAGGCTGTCTGCAAGTCTCCATAGTCGCACAATAGTTACATTCCCTGCTGAAGCATTCCCCACCGCTCTAGGTTGTCCTTTGTTCTACCAGCTCCAGTTCTTAATCTGTTAAGCGATTTCCAGGTCCGCTAGTCAAGTTTCTTGCCAGTTGGGAGGTCTTTCTTTGTAATGAAATAATCTGATGCGACTTGTTGCCAGAGCTGGAGTCTCTCATTTCAGGGCCGGATGTGAGAGGTTTTGTGGATCTCAAAAAGCTGCTTCACGACTTCAATTTGGGTGTTGGGGGTGTCTGATTATACAAACAGTGGGACGGTTGGTTGATTGCCTTAAGCATATCATTCTATATGGCCCGCATTGAGTATGTATTATGTACATTCGAGCGAAACAGATCTGTCATACAAACATTTCAATACAAAAATAAAGATCACGTCATGCGGGTACTGTCACTCATTGTTTCATGATCATTATTTGAACCACAATCAACAATAACAAAGCCGTTAATAAAATAAGTAGGACTAAAATAATACATTTTTATGTCTTTTTTCGTAGAGTAATATTATGATTATTTTAATTGCAATCTAAAATCACACAAAAAACGTCTGCTCTATGACACATTTTTTTTTTAATTAATGTTAAGTCAAATTTTTTGGATATTTTTTTAAAGCGTTTGTAGTTTTCATCTTATTTCCATTGGAGGAACACAAATAGAGGTTGCAAACGACTTAACCTATCTGGGACAAGTCTTCTTCTTAGTGTCAGTGACGTCAAATTATTTTTCCCAGTATCTGGCAACATCGATAGCACGTGTGTTGACCAGCATTAGGTCCTGAGATGCGCAGCTTGTTGGGCACATGGAGCAGCATCTTAGGTGTGAGGCGGTCTGCAGGTCTCCACAGTCGCACAATGTAATACAACAAGGGGACAAGTAATACAACTAGGACGAAGTAACTTCTCAAAAGAAATTGACAGGCGTATACAACTGGGATAGGCAGCATTTGGAAAACTAAAGTTCATTTTTGAAGCAAAAATTCCGCAATGTCTTAAAACTAAGGCGTTTAACCAATGCATCCTCCCTATATTACTTATGGCGCAGAGACGTGAAATCTAACAGCAAGTCTTACCCATAAAATAAAGGTCACCGAGCGTGCTATGGAGAGATCCATGCTCGGAGTGTCGCAAATTTAAAAAAATAGGTCAGAATTGTTTTTTTAATTTTTTTTTTTTCAGAACACGGCTGCAAAGACTTCCGCTGCAATCTCCGCGAGTACTGCATCAGCGCTGACCTCATCTGCGATGGAGTCAACCACTGCGCAGACGGCTCAGATGAGACCTCTAGCTCCCTCTGTCAAAGTAAGTAACACGTTCCAGATATGTATAACCGTGCTCGTAGTCATTTTTATTTATTTAGCATTCGAGCTGTTCTCTGTAGAGTTTTATCTGCATACTCTGTTCAACTTTAATTTCACTTCTAACGAAATGGCATCACTCATCGATACTTATTTCATAACATTTAGTTAACCTTTTATTAAGGTTTTTATGCAAATAAACATGTCCTTATGTTCATTCTACAATAAATATTTTATTTTATGACTTATCATTGTACTACTGTGTTAACTCGCAAGTATTCATTTCACATAATACGAGTATGTACGAGTAAGTAGATTTTCTAGAGTAACGCATAATCTTAATATGTTAAACAACGTAAATTATAACGTTACAAATATACTTTGACTATTGATACCTCTTATAATATACTTTCCAATATTTTCAAAGTATTTTTCCGGCTGGAAATTCCGTATCGAAATATATGAAAGCCTCGAGGGGATCAAAACTTCAGTATAATGCTTTTATACTCGTACTTTGATATTCCGTTTTCAGAGATTCTTCAGTTACCCACATAGTAAAAATTTAAACAAAAATGTATCAGTACTTGAGTACAGTATTAAGTTGCTCATTATTTAATAGCTTTTTATATTAAAATTTTCCCTTAATATATAGAAAGGGCGTAATTTTTTACATATTTTTACTACGTTTACGTAAAAAACGTCGCTTATGATTATATAAAAACGTTTTTGTACGCTCCTAATGATTATAAAATATTATGTTTCATGAAGATTATATTACTTGGTAGAATAAAAAATATTTTTCCTTTCATTGTTTGCTGTAAAAAGCATCGCACCTGTTATAAGAAGAGGTGAATATTACTTTTAATGCAAAAGCTCTTGGGCAAGATCTGTGTGCAGATATTATCATTTTAAAACTGGAGAGTAACTGCATATTATTTTTCTGCCGTTTTCAGTCTTCAACCGCAAATGAAAACGTTTCAAAGAAATAGGTCTGTTAACCCAACAAGGATTGGTGAACATTGAAGAAAAACAGAGATGTCTTAAAACCACAATATATTTTTTATATATATTTAAAAAAACGGATCGCGGAAGATGTTTTTTTTATTTTGACAGTGATAAATCTGTGCACAAAATCGAGTAGACACAACAGGAAATATGATATTCTCTATTTATTTATTTTATTATATTACATTAATTTGAATACAATTTCCGTATCTTTTTTGGGGGGCTTTAATGCATCACTGGACGGACTTTTTGTAAGCTCCTAAAGATATTGAATTCAAGGCATTGTTTTCAGAATACTACGATTTTATCTTATTCCTTTTTATGTATGTTGAAAAAAATTAGAATAATTAGCCTCCACTACTTGAGTTCTTCTTCGGATATTCTCGAATTGTATTCTATCTTATAGAGACACTCTGAGCGTATATCTCTCCATTGCACGTTAATTGTTTGTGCAATTTATTTTAAGGGTAAGACGTGCTGTTACATTTCTAGTCACTGTGCCTTAAGTTAAAACTGGAAGGACGCAAATATTCAGTATATATTTAATCGTGTCGGACACAACAGGGTTAGATCCTAGCGTTACTCTCGGCCATCATCAAGTCTTCTTTGGTGCAGCTATTCGGACACAGCGCACACTCCAGAAGGTGTGACAGCGTTTGCTCCACGCCGCAGTCACATTCAGTCAGTCCGTTGTAAAACTGCCAGGTTTTCATTTGTGTACTCGTCTTGCATACTCCGGTCGAAAGTCTGTTAAGGGACCTCCATATATATTTCACCCATGGTTGTGTCCAGGGATTAGGTCTTCTCTCGGGGCAATCCAAGCATTCCTCTCAGTTGCACCTCTCCACATGCTCAGCCGCAGGCGAGATATTCAATTATACTCGTTTATGATTTATAAGCCTTTTGCCAATGAAAATCTTGTCATATTTTCATGTGATGACGTCGCACTGCAATATTTTTTTGGCGCAGTTCGAAAAAGGTTAAATTCAACAACATACCTCTCGGGTTATATCCAATAACAAGAAGCGACTTACCTCGTCTGTTCTTGTTTCCCGCCTCTGCGTTTTCTTTCAACTTTTAGTTCGTTTAAATGCTTGAATACATAAACAAAGATTAAACGTTTTACCTCAGCTCGGGGCCCCTAGGAGGAAGAGGGCCCTATCTGCCTCAAGAAAGGCCCTCCTTCAGCCCTCTCGCCTTTGACATCTCACTTCTTCATTTTATATCTGTCGTTTCATCGTCGTTCTTTTCCGAGAAAACAAATTACGAAAAACTCAAATAGTCTCAGTTGTTCTTATGATAAGCCACGCGGATATAACTTAATCATAATTTATTTTTATAACGTTTAAAATTATTATTATATTTAAAGATATAACTTGTTCACAAGCCTTTTTTACCATTTTCGAATAAAGTATTTTTTAAAATACCCAGTGTGTTTGAACATAACGTTTTTCAGAGCTTAATACACTTAATTTATTTATATATAAACAAAAACATTAGAGCACCTATAGAGAGCCTTAGTCTGACCTAAGAATGAATCAGTATAGATTTTGAGTGCGTTTTATTATTATATAATTTAAATAAGTTAAATTAAAGTGTTTATTAACCTTTGGATGCCATGACCCTATGCAACGCCTCGTGGATTATCGAAAATTTGAACCCCTAGATGGTGTCCGATTTTAACCTATTTGTTTTCTTGGGCAGATGATAGATGTCGCTATAGACGCAAACTATAACATTGACCGAAAGTTTATAGTTTTATAACAGACCGGTGTGCTCACGACACTGGCGGGCTTCCCGCAACGGACCCATATTTGGGATCATGGCACTCATTTTGTTCTACATCTCGAAGAGTTTATGTGGAAAGATAAATATATGTTGGGAGATCAATGCAAAATCTTAATATAGTGTTTGTTCCAACTCCGGTTTTCGGACATTTCTTATGTTAACGCTACCATTTAGCTGACGTCGTCATTTTGGGACCGAGTCAACGTTTTCGGAACAGTGTTAAAGGAGAAGCAGGTGATTTTGTTCGTTCTGAATCGACATTTGTTGATCATGTATGGATGATTGCGTCCAAAGAATCGAGAATTGAATGATAAATTTTCTTACTTTTTCTTAGATCCGCTACTTACTAAAAACGGTTCTCATTATTTTTTCAAAGCATACTCAAAATCTAATGTATTTTAAAACTAATGTAACCTTAAAGTTTATTTGTTATGAAGGGTAAAGATATATTTCGATATTCTTAATAAACCGATAAATATTTACACGATTAATTGTTAAAAGCAAAATATAAAAAATTAATTTGTATGTATCAGTTCTTGAATGTAACCTTTCTTATATTTGAGATTTAAGAAACATTACTTCTTAGAAAACATTACTTGGCGTATAAAATATTTTTTGGCTATTTCATCCAGATATATGTAACCTCTTTTGCACCCCATTATCCCCTCTCTTTCACCCCCTATGGCCCCTCTCCCGACCTCCACATCATTTGCCCCCCCCCCCCCCTTAGGTGCGGCCATACATCTCTGAGAATGGCTATTCAAACTCGGACCGAGGAATACGGAATGGCCTTAAATGCAGGGCTGCTTAATACTTTAACGCGTAAACTCAATATTTTATTTTATACTCGTATGTATTTTGCTTCACGTCAGGTTAATCAACTGGTCTCATTTTCAAAGAACTGAGTATATTTCTATTAGATCCTATGATAATGGTGACCGAATGCTTCAACAAGGAGAGATTCCGCAGTAGAACGCAAATCAAAAACACGTTCTCGTCCAGCTCTAGACTCTTGTTATTCTAAAAAACTACTCTGGATATGGTCTAGCGGTAAAAAAATATGCATACCATATCAGAGGTTATGGATTCCATTGTCTGGTGAAAAAAACAAAAATAATTATTTATAAATACCACCGATTAATAAAAAAAATCCTTTATCTTTAAAATTAATGTAAAATTTCATTTAACAAAGTAATCAACAAGTCGTTTCTCTACTTTTTTATCCCACCCTATTCCTAAATCAAGCTTTCACTTATTGTTTACTACATGTCATGCATCCATCTATTTTCCATCATAAACAATATTTTTCAACGTTATGTTTGCTTAAGTATTGACATACTCCTACAGTAGTTTGAACGATTTCACACGTCTAGTACAATTGGCGGCACAATACCGAGCGCTGAAAAGCAAAAAAAATGTAACAATAAAAACCGGGTCAAATTTGATAGAAAAGTAAAGATACGGCAACACTTTGCTCGCCAGATTTTCCTCCTATTTGAACATCTTTCCATAGTAAATTGACTTGTTTATAATATTCTTATTTATAAGTTCTTTGCTGTTACATACTCGTAAGTGCATCATTTCTTTGCCGTCACATAAATTAAAAATAAATTTAATTAATTTAAGCGAATACCCCGGTACTTGAGTAAAGTTGGCCAGCTCTGTTCCCGCGTAGCTACGTACATTTGCAACGGATATTTATACAGGGTAAATTGAAATGTTGCAAACAGCAGTCGCTTCGCAGACGGAGTCGCAAAAGTCATGTCCGGTAAAGTTTCATAAAGAAAGGTACAAAAGTTCCCTCCAGACGAGCAACCTCCGAGGAAAAATCTGTCTTTGGCGACTCACAAAAAATTGGACCAGGATTGTCTAACTGAAAACTAAAAATACTGAACTCCTGGTTTGAAAAACAGTGGTTTTGTATTATTATTTTTTTGAAATTTAAGTTTTTTTTTACCTTATACATTACTACGGTAAGAAGTTTCAATTAAACATTTTTTCCTTAAAAATAATATTTTTCTATATAAATGGTGAAGATCCTAAAATTTTGACTACGTTAGATCTTGTGAAAAAAAGTAAGTAAAATTAAAAGCGTTGTATATTTTTTTACTATTATTTGATAAAACAAATTCTTAAAGGACAGAAATGAGTAACTAAAGTGACACACGGTTAAAAATTAAATATCATCATTGATCATTATTTAATAGAAAAATGTAATAAATAATAATCAATTTGTATTTTGAGTCCTGCTGTAGCAAGGTTCGAGATACGGTGAAAATACCTAGAGAGATAAAACAAAACACGTTCATTAGAAACTTTTCAATCTCGTTTTCATGTTGACTGAAGCAAATATTTATTCTGCGTGAAATGCGGAGAAAGCACCATGATAAATAGAGCACACAACACACAACACACTGTACAGCGCACCCCACAAAGAACCTTGAGCTGTTATTTTTGGTATCTTGTGAAGGAATTTTAATAGACAATTTTGTATTATTTTATGAGGATTCGTGTCTCAACATTATTTAATACTACCGTTCACCAGTACTACATGTCGTATTATATTTTTAAATTTATTTCCTCCTAATTACTTCATCTTTTACTACCTTGCTCACTTCGTCAATACAATGATACGCTTTGTGTGTGGTTCTAAGGCATTTCAGCGTGTAAGCATGCCTTAAGTCCTTATTGTCTCTATCGAGCACTTTATAGTTTTCTCGAAACAATAAATAATGTTTTTTCAACAAACTAAACAGACTAAATGGATTTTTGTTGTCATATAAATTACTTTCGTATGATTAATTTAGAGAAAAAAACACAAAGAATAAAGAACTAAATAGCATCGAGAACATTTCAAACAAACCCAAGATATTAAAAAAAAAGTTAATGAAAATCTAATAACTTTGTTATTTTTAAATATTTAGCTAAAAATTGATAATGGATGCTCGAGAACTTAATCATTTTATAAGTCATATACTTATGTTTTTTCACTTTTGTTATCTATTTTTTTTAGTGCTATGTGCGTATCTGTAAGTGTATATTTATAAAGTAAAAATGCTGCTATTGTTTTATATTTATGAAACTTCATAAGCTCAGAAATACCTCCGTCTAGTATAAAAGTGATCGCTCATACTTCTTGAGTATAGCTCTATTAAGGCAATTCATAAAAACGTTGATGAAAGTAATGCATAATTGATTGATTGCCCCATCGATAAACAATGTGATTCAGTCAAAGGCGGGATCCGGTGATAAATTAATTCAGGATCAATTTGGCGTGTGTCATCGTCAATAGTATTGTTTATTGGTCCCTCGGGATTTATGGGAGTTCTAGTGTCGGGCGGATTGCAGAACGACGATTGACAGGCGCAACGACTAACTCGGCGTTTTGACATGCATTCACAGTAGTGCATTACTGCATGTTATGTATTTTTTATTTCATGAAAATATACTCGGACAATTAACTTTGTTAGTTAATATGAGGATAAAAAATAAGAATTGGTTGAATCTTCATACTCAATTTCATTTTACATACAGGATAAACAAGTATACATGTATACCTGTACAAGACCATAATGGAAAAATCTGATTAAGAAATATAGACTGTGGATTCTATGAGCTTTCCATTTATTAGCAGTGCATGTTGAGTGTTGATTCGTAAACATCATTAGACACAGCTCATCAGGAATGGGTCCCCTTTACACGCCGATTTTCGTATTCCACCACACTCATCAATAGGCTTACACTGATATTTTATGGATGTGGAATTTAATTCACATAAACACAGTTTATAGAGCTTAGAAGTCGATTGGAAAAAAAACTTTTGTCGCGAATCTGAACAAGACCTTTGATATGGTAAACAAACACTTCTATATCGTATCTGCATACATGCTTAAAAACTATTTAACTTTGATAATGACGCAACAATCAGTCACTTAGAGAATATTTTCTTTAACATTAGTTTACTTTAGACATAAATATTTCCTAATAAACAATAGCATCGCTTTAATGATTTTCTTCTTCTCCTTTTTATTCTTCTTCTTCCTTTACTTTTTTTAGGACTACTTCATGTTATTATTCGGAACCTGCTTCCACGACATGGATGAAAAGCTGTCTGATATCTTTTATGTGCTCATTTTTAAGGTCGAATGTCCATTGGTATCTGGTCAGTTGCTACTTGCTTTGCTCACCACTCTTTCGGTACACACTCTACCAACGCGATCTCTCTCTCCGGCCTTCTTGATCCTCTCCATCTTCAACACTACAAGCCTTTATCATTTCAAAATGTCTTACTTTGTTTCGTATCGTTAGTCCAATAGCTGAATTAATTATTATTTTTTTATCTATTGTGCAGGTCAAGACAGCAGTACCATCCTGGGTCTGGAGATGCCGTGGTTCGTAGTAGCTGCTGTCAGCGCGGTGCTCGTGCTGTGCGCATGCGCTGCCGCTCTCGCGCTATGTATCTGTCGACGGTCGAGGCCCAATCCTCATGCTAACAACTCACAACTACAACGTAAGTGGCAAATTTTACTTTCTAATTATCTAAAAAAAACGTTTCAAAATCGATGCTCGAAATTCTAAAATCTTAACTTTCTTGTAGCTCAGCATTCCGAATCATAAAGTGTAGGTTTTCGAACCAAATCATTGTTTTGTGAACTGTTTATTCCATTCATTATTTTATTGACATTTATTATAGGATATACAAGTCAATTTAAAAGACTTTCAGCCAGTAGTAAATGAATACAACTCTAAAAAAATAAAACAGCTTACACAAAAAGCTTAAGCACAAGATTTATTTAATGGTCTCTTCCAAGCTTTATTTTTACAGGCAACACGAATTTCATATACTTAAAAGTTACAATACTGGTACTTTCAGAGAATCTATTATTTTTTTAATCGAACAATACCGATTTTTTAATATGTTGGCTAAGTCTGAGGGTTCGTATGGTACCTTATTTGACCACTGTGTTGTTGACCCAGTGGTGCTACTGGGAAGCTAATTTTCTTCCCCGACCACCATGTTTAAGAGTGGCGCTACATGAAAGCACAATACCTTTTATCGATAATGGTGCAGCTTGATTGCTTTTTCATTGATTTTAAAGACGCCACTCCTTAACCATACGCATTAACGCGTCAGAGCTCCTAATAGCTTCTTGACTCAATGTGGCTTTCTGAACCCATCTATACAATTATTATTTGTACTTGGTAGTGGCTCGTGAATGCGCGAGTTAACTGTGAAGCTCAGTGCAACCGAACTCATCACACATTTAAAAAATTCATACTTTCTCGGAGTGTTAACAATTGATGAAGTGGGGTTGGTGGGTGTGTTCTATGTGTATACTGATTTTTTTTCTCTTTAACAGTGCAACAAATGTACGGGTCCAACGGCTCTGCAGGCAAGTTGCAGCAGGCGCAGGCTCAAGGCCAGCACCTCCAGACCGAGCTGCCGGGAAACTGGCGGCGCCCTGCGGGGCAGGGCAGGGCAGCGCGGGCGCGTCCCTCCCGCAGGCCGGCCGCGCGCTGAGGCCCGCGCCGACCACAGCGGCCGCGCCACACAAGGACGAGTGGTTCGTCTAGCATTAGGTGGGTAGTCACTACAATCTAGCACTAACCCTGCTCCCTAACCTATACACGAGAACGAGTGGTGAGTCTAGCATTAGATAAGCTGCCACTGTGCACAAGGACGAGTGGTGAGCTCCCAACTTTGCACATGAAAGATGGGTTAGACTGGCATTAGGTGAGCCCCTACTATGCACATAGAACAGCCGAACGGGGGTTAAACTAACAAGAGGTGAGCCCCAGCTATTCACATGGACGAGTGGGTGAGTCTAGCATTAGATTAGCCGCCACTGTGCACAAGGACGAGTGGTGAGCTACTAACTATACACGAGGACGAGTGGTTCGTCTAGCACTGGTTGAGCCCTTACTTAACACATGGAAGAGGGGTTAGACTAGCATTAGCTGAGCCCCAGTTCTGCGCATGGACGAGTGGTGAGTCTAGAAGTAGGTTAGCCCCCACTGTGCACAAGGAACAGGGGTTATACAAGCATTAGATAAGCGCCAGCTATTCATATGGACGAGTGATGATTCTTGCGTTAGATGAACCCAGCCATTCACATGGACGAATAGTGACTCTATTATTAGGTGACCTCAGCTATTCACAAGCGTAGGGATTCGAACAGTTCTCAACACAGCGCTGGTACACTTAGCCAATAGTTTCTACCTACTGACTTTATAATTATGATGTATTTGTAGTATTTAAACGTATTATTACATATGAATTTGTTTTTGCTGTTTCTGGGTTTTAAATATTGGCCGGAGGAGGAAGTCCGAAATTCCGTTTCCAGGGGACACCGCGTGGAGGTTCTTTTCATGCCCCCCTAGAACCTAATGCTGGGCAACACATGAGCTATCGATGTTGCCCGATACTGGGAAAAAATAATTTGACGTCGCTGACACGAAGAAGAAAAAGATATATGATTCTTGATATGTATTGCATTTATATTTTTTATTAATATTTAATCAATCTTTATTTATTCACAAGTATTATTTATAATCGGCAATATATTTATTAAATAAACCCTCAGGGTGACTTCTAAACTATAAACTGGATAAAGATAACTTTTTGTGATCCTACACAGACGTTGCACTATCAGTTATTAACTTGTGTTACTGATGAACTTTTGCTTGTTTTTGTTATTAATTCATATTACATATGAAGTATTAGAATATTGAAATATATTTAAAAAAGTTAAAAAATTAGTAAGAGTCTTTATCTTTCAGCGGGTAAAAAAGTCAAACGTTGTTGTTAATGCCATTGAAAATAATTTAATTTTCACGGCGTCATATTTTTTGTTTTGTTATTCTGTTTGCAGCTTCATAATAAAATTTACGTCCGAAATAAAATGTTTTTTGAATTTAATATTCGCTTTTCAGACGTCTCTTTGTTCGGTTATCGATATAGCTAAGGTAAAAAAAAAGAATATTCAAATTTAGAAACATATTTTTGAATAATAAATTCTATCAAATCGCGATATTTCTTATAAATGCAGCATTCTGTCATTTAAACTACGAATTCTTGTTCAAAGGGATGGATAGAAAAGGCCTCCTTTCATGGTATTCCCTAAGGCTTCGAAATAAAATGTTTTCCGCGAAAGTTTGCCAAAAACCACTCTCGATATCTTATGTTGCTTAGCATATTCAAATGGTCTGTGAATATTCATTAGAGAGTATCGGGTTTCTTTTATGCATATAAAAAAGTACGCTTCGTCTCAATATTGAAATTGATAAAAAAACAAATACATACATTTCAATAAAATATAACAAACACGAAATCTTTATTTTTACGAAAAAAAAAAATACAAGAAAATAGCAACATTTTTTCAGAAAACCAAATAATTCTTCTACAACAATTGATATAGACAGAATTTCGTTAATTTTATGAATTTGTCAACAATACCTTCTTCACCCGACACGCTGATTATTCACTCCTTTTGTGGAGCTCAACCAATGACTTGTGTTGCTAGTTCACACATCCAAATAATAACACCTTCCAATGATGCTTAACTTCAATGATTATACGATGTTATTTGGACCTAATAATCGTTTGTCAATATTTGTAATGCGTTGAGTGAATTAATTATCCTTTGATTTTTTTACATGTCATTTTTAAATAAATCTCACAAGGAATGATAATATTAAATAACTTCTTAGGTTTTCACGGCCAGATTTGATATTGTGGTTTTTGGGTTAAGCCGTGTGTGGCGAATTACTCCTTTCCAATATTTCGACCGCCATTGCAGGGGTCTTCTTCAGGGTTGATGACTTATTGAAATTTTGGAAAGGAGTAATTCGCCACACACAGCTAAACCCAAAAGCCGCAATATCAATAATATTGTTATTTAATATGAATCATTATTTATATTGTTATTTCACTTCAACCCATTTAATATCTTAATTATTTTATGTTTGTATATTATTTTATGCTTTTATGTTAATTTATGGCTATGAATCTTCGCATTTTACCAAAAGAGAATGAAGCCTGATCATATGGTCTTAAATTACCAAAAATTTGGAATACGATGAACTTCATTGTATGGAATAACTCCTACAATCTTACCTCTTGAATTGCGTACCGAGCAGAAATTTTTGCCGCAACCCCGAATTAGAAAATCTTGTCAGTCTATCGTGATTGGTCCGTCTAGCGCTGGGACATACACACTATTAGCTATTTTTGTATGAGATTCTTACCCCGAACTACACGATTTTCAAATTTAAAAAACACGGTCATACCTCTCGTGTAATTCGTAAATTTACTGTATTTTTGATTCTAATATTGGAACTATTTAAATTAATAAATACTTATTTTTTGTTTGTTTCAGAGGTGGCCCGGCCAGGCCTCGCAGGGTGAAATACAGTAGCAATCGGGGTGCGCGCCCGCCCACCGCCCCTTGCCGTCATCAACATCAAAGTCATTGTCGTCGTCGTCATCGTCACGATCGTCATTTTCGTCATCATCATCGTCTCCACCATCAAAATCATCGACACCACAACAACATCGGGAGTCCCCGCCACGGAAGGCGAGCAATCCATCATCAGGTTCTAACTCCAGCAGATAAGACGTCTTCCGAACCACCGATAACCACCATGCGGACTCTTGAAAACGTACGGAAAATCATTCAAAATATATTTTTAAATTCTCAGTATGATTTCAGTTACATTAGCAATCAAACCTTTTGGGTTGTCAATTTTTATTTTAATAATACAGATTTAGAATTAACATATCCGAAACTGAAACAATGTATGACTTTTATCACGTTTTTTAATGAATGAGTGAGGAGTATAAAAAAAAACAATTTAAAAAGAGTTCAAAGCATAATCAGACAAATCCAGTATCTAAAAATTCTGCAATATTAAAACTAAAAGAAATAAATAATTTGTTACGTATTTGTTTAATATTGCTGTGAAAGTTGTCAATTCGGATTTGTCTGAATACGTTATTAGACGACTCTTGCTGTTATAATATTTTATTATGGGTTAGTTTACTCGTGAAAAAGAAATGGGCTTTGTTCATACGAATGCAATATATTACGATATTGACATATCACACTCCGAGATAATAAATAATGATAAGAGCTAAGAAGCTGGTAGAACGTAAGCCTGCAGTGCTGAAGAGGTAAGGCTTGCAATGAGGGAAATGCGTCAAATTATTTACATACTAAAAAAACAAGCTTTTATTGTAAATTTACGTTCGTGTATCCTAAGATGTAAAAAAACAATTATATACTTTTTAACGAAAAAATCACTTAAAACTCCATCAATAATTTAAATAGCAATATATACTCGTGTGTACTTTGTTGAAGAATAGTAACAAGATAATAAGAGTTATTGATTATTGTTATTGGCAGGTTCATTCAGTGTTCGGCATTCAGTTTATGTTTCTTATAAACACTTCCTCAAACTCAGAGAATTTGTTAAATATTATGATCAGTGCTGTGTTTTCTTATTATATATTTAAATAAATTCTGCACGAGATCGTGAACTATTTGCTGTTAGCTGCATTTAATCTGAAATGCCACAATCTCTCATTGTTTTTGAATAGATACTCTTGATAATGTGTACAATATAACTAAAGTACAGGGAAAGGCAAAAAAACTGACGGTTTTGCATCAAAACAACGACGAAACCCGTCGGATTTTTATGCCGCTCCCTGTATAATACAAAGTTAGTATGGTATTTTTAGGTGGTGCCTAATATTAGCCTTTTGCTTTATTTTTTGATGAGAAAGCAAAAAAAAGATCGGACATGACTGTTTAGAAATTTATGGAGTTATAAGTGATTTTGAAACTGCTTAATTTATGTTTTTAAACTTATTCACACATAGCTGGAAACATTTTTCCAAGCTTCCATAACCAATAACTGTGTTCCAAATTTCCGTCAAGGAAATGATTCAGATGTTTGAAAAACGCATGCGATTCTAGAGTATCTGTACAATTATTTAAAAAAAAAATTTTTCGATACTCTTTAAGACTGCATACGTTTTCATACATCTGTATTTTTGTAGACAAATGTCCAACAAGTGTTCCATTTTGACTTTTGATTTGTTTAATTTTTAAGTAGTTGGTACGAGCATAAGTTAAATCAGTTCGGACTGATTAAATAATTAATTAACTAATAAATATATTGTAATAAAATTTACAGATACGTTAAACCTTTTAGCAACAATTTAATCCTAAGTTTCATATCATCCCAAGTATATATATATATATATACTTTACAATGAGAAAAACTGAAAATATTAATAGATATTGCATCTTTGTTTTGTCTCAACTTTTTAAATTAGGCTTTTATATACAGAATGAATAATATTTGATTACAAACAAAATCGTAAAAATGGTTACGAAAAGTTGAAAAGTTATGTAAAAAGGCATATTACATGTTGTGGCTTTTGGGTTGAGCCGTGTGTGGTGAACTTTTTTCAACCAATATTTCAAAAGTTCACCACACACGGCTCAACCCAAAAGCCACAACATCAAATCTGGCCGTGAAAACCTATGAAGTTATTTAGGCATATTACATTTTCAAATTATTTGTTTAATATGAGTATCAACTGCTGAAAACTGTTTCCTGAACATTATTAATAAAAATATTTTTTTAAAATGAAAATATTCAACTAGTTTCATTACTATTGAAAAGAGAACATTTTCATAGTCATTTTAAAAACTGACATATTTTTCAACTGATAGATATTTTAAATTGGATTGTTTTGCTTTTTGTAACAATATCGGTTACGTTTTTTGGTTGCTTTTAAAAAAAATGTATTTTAATCGTTATAAAAATGATTGTTTTGTCGGTAATATTAATATAGTTCTAAGCTAGAAAATAGGAACATAATGTTGTTCTATTCAATGGCTTTAAAAGCCCAAACATAATAATATGGTGTATCGATATGTAATAAATAAATTCATAAACCAATTAAATTTAACAAATGCCATCAATTAAAACAAAGGTTTGATATACTCCCTACGATAATGTTTTTTATTATATTTTATCGATTACTTTTTTCTACCAATTTTTAAAATAATTAAGGACAATACTTTAATTATTGGTAACCCCTATAGCGACGCATCTTTTTCGTTTAAAAATATGTTTCTAATATGCCACGAAACATTATGATATACAGCAATATAATCATGAATTAAAAAAAAAAAAAACATTTTTAAAAAAGCAAATGCTAATACCATTCATATTTTTTTTAAGGCACTGTTTTAAAATAACTCAGTTTTCATCTTGGAAAACTGTACGTAAATTTTAGGAGTCGGAACTACAAAAAATAATTCTGACGAGCCAAGATTCACAAAACTACATTAAAAGTGAATAACAAGACGTTTTTTTAACACTTTTTTATATTATACAATTGTAAAAAGCTGACCAATATTCGATTATTTTAGACTTTTATAAACAAATTGAATTCAAATTCAACCACATATCATTTTATAAGGACCATTTTTTCTACGAAAGTTACAGATTAATTCAAGTAAAATATCATCGCTGCATTCAACCAAAAATGTCTGTTTCTCGCAACAGACGTATAAATATTCCTTTTTAACAATGAGCATATCAAAAAATAATATCTTTAAATAATTAACTAACTTATGTAATACATTAATACAAAGTTTTTCATTTCACTGTAAAGACATAAATTCCTTGTATTTTTTTAAACTACTGTTATTTCATTCTAATGTCAAGACACAATGCACAAAAAAATCATAACAATTTTTTTTGAGAAATAAAAAAATCTTTGCTTTATTTTACTGATAGTTAATTTCGTTGGCCTACTTACAAACTACCAAATATAAACCTGTATGGATGTTTTTTTATTTATTAACATAAACATAATAATACATAATTATAATTTTAAATTAATTTTAATTAAAAAATTAATAAATTAAAAATATTAAGTTTTGATTCACATTGATTCACACGTTTACATGTTTCGGCCTCCATGGCTAATTTTTTAATTAAAAATAATTTAAAATTATAATTATGCAGTAACACGAAGTGTTGTCAGTTGATAACCTTAATGTTATTAATAATCAACAAAACATCAAATCATAGCATGGCACCACGATTTGTAATCTTAGTTCAGATTACAATTAAATGAAATATTACGTTGGATTCACATATCATTTTACATGAAATAAATAATTAGTGGAACACAGTTTAATTGAAAATCTAAAATATTTAATCTTGATCAAAAACTCATTTAAAAAAGAGTTTAATACTCAATGATATTGAAATTTTTCACGTCAAATTACCGTTTGTTGAAAAATTTACTTATCAATTTCGTAAGCGAATATCAAAACAATTATTAAAAAAAAAAATATCTTTGATGTTTCGCCATTGTGTGTAATAAATAATGTTAAATTAAGGTAATTATTGTTACCTGATATCATTAATCTCTTCGATCGATCATTTTGTATGGCATTTTACAATTTCTTGTAACGATGGGATTATATAGTACGATATTAAATTTACAAAAAATTAATACTGAGACAATACCTTTCTAGTGTCTATCGCGTAATTTATGTAATTTTTACTTAATACTTTAAATTACCTGTAAATCTACTCCTAACGTGTAACTTCATAATATAATATTACATTAAAAAGTAAGTAAAATTAAAACAATTAAATAAACTTATATTATTAGTTTTACTTTTTTATTATTAATGTTTTAAAAATATATTTTTACTTGAGCAAAAGCAGCAGATTATTTTCCATTTTATGGAATTATTGACCATTTCCGTTTTTGAAATTCGCTGCATTTTTTGCACATACACAAAATGTCTACAAGAATGGAATTTAATATTTTTCTAAGACATTTTCAAAGAGCCTGTATAGGTGTGTTTCTTTTGTTAGATCCACCTACATAGCTTTCACTCTTATTCAGAGACGTTTTTTACAATTTGAGTTGAGTTGAGAGCTGAATCTTCGACACTTGTAAAGCAGAGTAGCTATTACAGGTGGATACCTCAAGCAAAGTCTCATATAGCATATGCGTGTTAGTCATCATCATTAAACATCGTTAGAAGATATACGGATTTTTTTATATGTTTATGAATAAAAATATTATAAGTTTGATTATAATAATTGGTTTTATCTACTAACATTATATTTAATTTGTTTTTTCCAATTAATTTAAATGTTCTTTTTTAAATACTGATGAATATTTAATAATATATAATTTATTATATTATAATATTAACCTACCAAGTAAATGAATGTTTGAATGATACATTAAAATAAATTTTTTAAACGGTAACTGGATTGTCTGCCCTAGATTTGAAAGTATGAATTTTGTATTCAAACAAAAAATAATTCTTAACAATTTTATACGATACCATATAAAAAGTAGCAAATTGTACAACATAACAATTATTTAATCTATTTAATCAGTAAAATTTCAAAAATAATATAATTAAATAAATAACGGTATTATCGTCTTACTGATACCTATTCAATTAACTAATAATTAGATTTTATTTCGATTTACTTTTTTTCTTACGAGGTTAATGCACCGCAGGTAATTTTTTAATTGTAGTTTTTTTAACGTACGAGTATTATAAAAGGTGAAGAATGTATGTAATTGTACCTATTTATACGTTTTTTATCGTATTTTTTATTATTATTGCTCATAGTTATTTTTACATTTGAAATAATAACTAATAACTATCGAATCTTAAAACTTTTATGTAGAAAACAAGAATTTTATTTTTATTACATTTTATTCTTTAATTTCAACTGAAATAAAAATAGATATAATAGCCAAATAATTTGCATCGTTTGTGGTGCCAACATTGAACATATTAGTTAGTAGTTCAACAGTTCCATGAACTAAATTTAGATCCCTTTTACATGGAAAATACTTTTTAATGAACGCCGTGTAAAATAGACATTACATTGTTTAAGGTAAATGAAAATTCCTAAATTATTAGTGGGAATACATGTATCCGATATGCTTTGTAAGCTATATGAAAACCGTGCAAATATAGACCGTGTACAAAACAGAAACGACTGTATGGATTTTGTACAACTTTTTAAATTAAGTTGCTGTTAATGTATACTTATTATTTAATGTTAATTATAATGGTTTAATCTGCTTTATATAGAAAATATTTTTTAGTTCAATTAATGTATTTTTAAAACCCTTTAAATTTCAGTTGCCCATCATATACAGACTCGTAAAATCAGCATAACTACCTATATAAGTCTATAATTGTTTTGTCAAATCAAAGATGGGTCAAAATTTGACCACTCGAGGAAAAAAAGGGTTTTTTAAAAAAAACAGATTATCATTTTTTAATATAGCGCTGAGGCTATTGTGTTTTAGTATAAAATCATTAAAATGTCATTAAAAGCTAACGAATGAAAATTATAATCTGAATTTCATTAACCTGTGTAAAATAATAATGAAATCTTGTTGGGGTTTTGTAAAGTCGGATAATTTGATTACCGGAAATTAAAAAAATCTCAAGTGCCATTTTTGGATTAGTTTTTATACTGTGTGAAACATACTCGTATATAACTTAAAAATAAAATTACGAAAACATATTTTTTTGGTCGCTTGATTTTATTTTTTTATTTTCGGTATTCAGAATGTCACAAGATCTTTATAAGCGTAGAGCGATGTATAGACGTAATAACTTATAAGCTTTTTTAGCAATGTATTAAATAAGAAGTTAATATTAATAGGCAAGTTCCCAACTAGACAATTGGTTTATGAATTAATGCAATTAATTATATAATTATTATAAATAATATAGAAATATTAATAAAAAATATATAGTGGACAGAAAATGTTAGTAAATTTTTACTTGTTTAGAGAAATATTTGATTGATTTCTACATTGATAATGATCTTACGTATTAACTTATTATATTCTCATCATGTGTGTGTCGCTTTAACAATATTGTGATGAATGGTTTTGGTGTTACATGAAATGCAAATTAACGATTAAAATAAAAGTTTTCTGGTGGTCGTTACACACCGCTATAGCAAAAAAAAAAGTTTCATTTTAAATACCCCTGCCCGAAAATCTAAAATGGCGTTCAGAGACGTCAGTTCCGTCGCATTTCGTCTCCAGGCAATTCGTTCAACGACTCATCGGTAGAGACCCGTATTTTTAGCATCTATTTTTTCATTTTTAGCGTTTTAGAGCATTTGAATGTTTGGATTTTAGCATTTTGGGGCATTTAAACGTTGATTTTAGTATATTTTTGCATATTTTATGAAATTCACATTTATTATCATTTATTTCGAATTTTATATCTGCAAAATGCTAAAAATACTGGTCTCTATTCTTTGGTAATGACGTGGGGCGGACTGAACGTCTGGTGCACAGAATATCTGGTGCGCGGGACATATGGTGCACTGGATGTCTCGCTAACCTAACCTAACCTAAGCTATTTCGTTAACGTTGGATCTTTATGGATCTCTGGACTCTACGATGACTGGATAAATCCTTAGGTTGGGTTTGGTTATGACACCGAGACGTCATAGTTGATGGAGTGAAAACTTAAAACATGTCAACGAACAGGTATATATAATATTTGTATATTACGACTTTTTGAGATACTTTTTTTTGAGCCGCCTATTAGCACCAAATCAGGTTCAGTACTTGAGAGGGTTTAGCCAATAAAACGATCTCCATATGATAATTTTTTACTTTATTTCAAATATTTATTATAAATATACACTTGCAAAGTCCCCAACCCACACACAAACACGAATACAACACACGTTTCGCGCATGCAGCGTCATAGAGTGCACTGTTCTTGACCAGCTGTGCTCTCCTGCATGCACGTAAAAAAAACATTATATTTAACTTTACATTTTGACCCCAGTCACTCGAACTACGCAGAGTTTATCTGTGGTGAGGGAATATAAAGAACTATTCATAAATCACCGAAAAATATGTATTTGATACTATTCATCTCTTTCATATAGAGCTTCTAGAAGCTCTATATGAAGACATCGAAAAAGCCCTACAATACAATAAGACACATTACTGCATAGTTATGGGAGACTTTAATGCTAAGATTGGAAAGTGCTGTGGAAACGAGAAATTTATAGGACAATATGGAACCGGACTCCGAAATAACAGAGGACAGATGATGGTAAACTTTCTACATGCTAACAAAATGTTTTGCATGAACACATTTTTCAAGAAAAAACCAAAACGCAAATGGACCTGGAGAAGCCCGGATGGTAACATAAAGAACGAAATTGATTTTATTATGGCTAATAAGAAGAATATAGTCACTGATGTCTCAGCGATGCAATGCTTTAGTACCGGAAGTGACCACCGTCTCGTTCGAAGTACTGTGCACCTAGACATCAAACTGGAAAGGAAAAAGCTAATAAAACAAAGAGTTATACGTCCGTTAAATGTTCAGAGCAAGCTTGAGGAAACTTTTCAGCTTGAACTACAAAATCGATTCGCAGCACTGGAAGATAGTGATGACACCGACAACGTCAACAAACTTAACGAAAGAATCATTAATAGCATTAAAGAAACTGCCAAAAAGTCATAAAGCAGTGCAAAAAGAAAAAAGGGTCAAAATTCTCAGACAAAACGATAGCTCTTATGGACGAACGTCGTAAAAGCAGAAGCATCCAAGATTACAATACCCTGAACAAAAAAGTGAAAAAATCCATGAGATTTGACATTCGTCGTTCAAACGCCGAGTATATCATGGAGATTGTTGCACAAGGCCGAGGGTCAAATGCATTTAGCAGACACACCTCTATAGGACAGGCCCAACTTTCCAAATTAAAGACACACGATGGGAAGATAACAACAAATCTTAATGATATACTGAAGGAAATAGAACATTTCTACGGGTTATTGTATTCATCTACGATGCCAGGTCCTAATGACAGATCTGCGGACGACAAGAGGGCTACTCTCACAAAGCACTGGTCTGAAGACATCCCAGATATAAGTATATTCGAAATTAAATCGGCCCTAAAACAACTTAAGAACAACAAAGCCCCTGGAGAAGACGGAATTACATCTGAGCTTCTGAAAGTAGGAGGAACCCCTCTGTTGAAAGAGCTTAAAAAACTATTCAACAAGGTAATAGAACATGGAGAAACCCCGGCGACATGGAGTACGAGTATTGTGATATTGTTCCACAAAAAAGGGGATAAATCACTACTCAAAAACTACCGACCCATTTCCCTTCTTTCCCATGTGTATAAAGTATTCTCCAGAATTTTAACAAACAGGCTGACGGGTCGATTTGATGAATTTCAACCTCGAGAGCAAGCTGGGTTTAGGAAAGGCTTTAGTACAATTGATCATATCCACACGCTAAGACAAATCATTCAGAAAACCGAAGAATATAATCAGCCACTCTGCCTCGCCTTTGTAGACTATGAAAAGGCATTTGACTCAATCGAGACTTGGGCAGTGCTAGATTCACTACAACGCTGCAAAATAGACTATCGGTATATAGAGATAATAAAATCTCTTTACAAATCTGCAACAATGATGGTCCAGCTCCATGATAGCACTAACAATATTTCTATAAACAAAGGTGTTAGACAAGGAGATGTTATATCTCCAAAACTCTTCACAAACGCCCTAGAAGATATTTTTAAACTGCTATCCTGGACAAAATGTGGAATAAATATTAACGGAGAGTACATTTCTCACCTCCGATTTGCAGATGACATAGTGCTAATAGCCGAATCACCTAACAAGCTCCAAGACATGCTCTACGACCTCAATGAAGCGTCGAACAAAATTGGTCTGAAAATGAACATGGATAAAACAAAAGCCATGATTAATAGTCATATTTCACAGACCTTTGATCCTATTTCCATTGGAGGAACAGAAATAGAGGTTGTAAACGACTATACCTATCTGGGACAAGTAATACAACTAGGGCGAAATAACTTCTCAAAAGAAATCGACAGGCGCATACAACTGGGATGGGCAGCATTTGGAAAACTAAAGTACATTTTTAAAGCGAAAATTCCGCAATGCCTTAAAACTAAGGCGTTTAACCAATGCGTCCTCCCTGTATTAACTTATGGCGCAGAGACGTGGAATCTGACAGCAAGTCTTACCCATAAAATAAAAGTCACCCAGCGTGCTATGGAGAGATCCATGCTCGGAGTGTCGCTAAAAGATAGAATCCGAAACGAGGAAATACGCAGAAGAACTCAAGTAGTGGATGCTACCCAACGAATAGGCACACTCAAGTGGCAATGGGCAGGTCATATCTGTCGAAGAGACGACGGTCGATGGGGAAGAAAAGTATTGGAATGGCGCCCAAGAACTGGCAAACGAAGCATTGGCCGACCCCCTACAAGATGGACTGACGATATAAGAAGAATAGCGGGAGTGACCTGGATGCGGAAGGCGGAGGATCGAAGAGGATGGAGACTCATGCGGGAGGCCTACGTTCAACAGTGGACGGACACAGGCTGATGATGATGATGATGATCTCTTTCAACTCCCTTGGATCCTGCCCTGGAGGTCCTTGAGAACCATATACTCGTATGTTTACAGGTAATCGAAAAGGATTTTCAATTACAAAAGCAACTGTTACAACTAATTAGTACCAAATTTTAGTGAACATTACAAAAAAAATTGTTGCATACAAAACCGTAATTTTTTTTCAGTTGTGTTCGATTATTTCCCATCTTATAAATAGTTTGACGCCAACATCTCTAGGACAGATCATTTTGTATTAGCTTAAAAGTTAATTCTTGTTTTTTCTCTTTAATGTGAAATAAACTATAACAACTCGTAGTGGAGTGGATTTTTTATTAAATCTTATCGGTATCAGTGTGAAAGAACTATTAGTTATTCGATAAAGTAGTATAAATTTGACTATTGTCTTTGGATGTTTCCTTTGCACGAAAATTCTTTATGCTCCGTCGTCAATTACCGACGAAGCCATTGGTCCCGAAAAAGTGTGAGAGTACTACGGTACGATTTTTTTTATGTAAACACATACAGAAGAATACCGACAGATGGTGATAGTAATTCTGAAGCCTCATCTTGGAATTCTATGACGCTTAACCATGGTGTATATATGGCTAAGCGCTGCATGTGGAGTGTTGATCCGCCATCGTCATAGACTACAGCTCAAGATTCACGTATCATCCTTATTATTACAGGAATTTACTATGAAGTGGTGGTCTTCACGGGGTGACTTTCGTCTACCATCAATTATAATTAATAGGCTATGATTGGCATTTTACGGGTGAAGGATCAAATTCACACCAACCGGGGGTATTTAAGAGCTCAGAAATCGATTAAAAATCTCCGTCGGGGGTTGAACCCACGACCTTTGGCTTGCAAAGCAAACGCTTTGACCATTGAGCTATACTCGCCGCCAAAACCTTTAACATCATTACTATTTTTACCTTTATCTCATGAATAAATGATCACCTTAAACTTTCAATTAACACATAATGCTACATGTCCTTACACATAAACAACAAAGAATCACCAGCCATATAGGTTAAAATACTTATAATGTTATACATATATTGAAAATCGACGTCGAACTACTTTTTAATAACTTTTACTACTCTCCGATAGAGGGTGCTTCTACTGACATATAGTTATAAAAATAACCTTAATTATAATAACTTTTTATTTTAAATAATAATAATAATAAAACAATTTGAACCATTTCAATACCATAAGTTTGCAACTACAATAGTTTGTGATTATTGCTAAAAATAATATTTTATAATTTCTATTTAATGTGGACCTTCGAAACTTTAGTAATTCTGGGATAAAGCATAGTAAATCAGAGATTACAGAAATGTGAAACGGAAATTTTTGGTCTCCATTTACTCCAAATGTGGAGGGGATATGATTAAAAAGTTCGAATTCTAATACAAAAAAAAAAACACTCATGTACACAATATACGAGTGTACGACATCGTAATATTAAAAATAAGTATCATTAAATTACACACTACTTTTATAATAAAATATATTTCAAACCGTGTGTCCTCATATTTATTTAAGCATCTTAAGACCATTTACGACTCGATTATTTCCACCGTACAGGGAAATCCCTTCAAAATTTCTAGAACACATGTGATTTCTTGGAAATATCCATACTACATATACCTTGTATTTATTTTTTTAAATTCCAAAAAAATGCATCTGTTACACAAACAACAGTTTGCTTAATTAACCTGTTCGCATCGATACCCGATATATGCTGTGTAAGATTCCCCTACCGTTGACATCGGTAGCCGTGATATATCATTTTGCTACTTTCTTAGAATAGTTTTTTATGCATCATCTGATAGCTAAAGCTTACAAGAACCAATGTGATATACGAAAATAGACCAGATAAGTACATTTATGCTTCAAATACTATTTTTACAATTGAAAGTATAATTTGTATTCCACCGAGCCGTAGTGAAAGGGTTAAGAAACTTGTTCAATCACAGATATGCCTAAAAAAATATTGTTAAAAAATTTTAAAAATCTGTACACATAAAAGCTTATCCTTGATTTAAAAAAAAACGTATTTATTAGCGATGAATAATTTTTTTTACAAAAATTCAGTGTTCCAAATCGTTACATTTAATACGAATATTTACACGAAAATCGGCACAATACAAATTGTCACAAGGCACATCACCATACACGCTCCCTTTTCTGGAGCATATGATAGTCACTAACTGCCGTCGCAATGCTCTGTCAGCCGCTATGGTCTCCCATCGCTTTAGTTGTTTGGCCAGCCAGCCAAACAACTAAAGCGATTACAGTCGTTACAAAACGCAGCGGCACGACTAGTCTATAACGCGCCCAAATTCTGTCACATTACTCCAATAGTACACCGACTGCATTGGTTGAGAGTTTCTACTTACTGCTAGAATCCAGTACAAATTATGCCTCTTAGCTTACAAGGCACTCAACGGAACTGCACCGGGCTATTTTACAGAACTTATCAAGCCTTCAGAGGTAAACGCGCACTCAGATCGGCTAGAGCATAGGATCCCAAACTTATTTCACTCTTGGACCCCTTGACACGATTTTCGGTTATCCGTGGACCTTCTGATAGTCACTTTGAAACTTAAAAATAAAACAGTAATTAACCTTTAGCACTCCTTTGTCGGGCATCAGCCGACTTATCTACTTGTACATTACAACTCATTTGTTGGGTGATAGCCGACAAAATACGATATGCGTTTGTTACAGAAAACCAGATCTACATCTTGGGCAGTGCTTACAGAAATAGCATACTTCATAAAAATATAAATAAGTAGTCATGACTCTTTTTTTAATGTTTTTTATTTGAAATATATATTTTTTTGTCGTTATTTTAATGAGAGTTGGTTTTCAAACAATATTTATAATAAAAGGAGTGCAAAAGGGTTAAGTATAGTGTGAAAAAGTTACAAAAATAACACATCTTACGTTTTATAATAATTATTTTTTTCACAGAGCTTTTCCAATATAACAAAGAAAATGATAATATTATATTCCTGAAAAACAAAACAGAAAAGTAAGAGAAGAAAATAAGAAGAAATCACAGAAAAAAGGTTGGAATCGCCCCGCGAAGAAAAATAAATTAATGTTCGAGTGCAGCTATTTTCTTGCGGAACAAATGAAAAGAAAATATGCCCAGAAGAAAAAAAGTTCGATAATAGAGTCGTCGGAGAATATATACATTTATATCTATATATATATTTTTTATTTATTTAAACAAATATAAAATAATACAGTTAAAGATTTTAGTGACGATAAATACAATCCTTTTTTCCTTCTTTTTTTTTCGTAAAATTCGCCACACACAATATTCATCTTTAAGTGGCGTGCACTTAAAGATGAATCTTGTGTGTAGCGTGGGCTTCATTTATCCATGTCATTACAATTTTTCACAGTTTTACATAATTTTACAATTATAAAGCAATAAGAATTAAGTAATTTGTGTTCTTCGGTGTCGGCGAGTAACGAGATCCTGGCCAGATAACAAAATTAGACGGAACCGGCGGTGAGATGCGATTCGCTTTGTAGACCTCCATTTAAATAAGGGTTGGACTTCAACCCGTATTTTAATTATTTTTGTCTCAGGCTAAGAAATTAATTGTATGAACTTTAAAATATTTACATCACACATATCTCATGTATATATTGCTATTTATTGTAACTTCCAAATTAATAATGATGTGTCAAAATTTCTAATAATTTTATATTGAACCCTCCGTGGACCCCCTAACGATGTTCAGGGACCCCCAAATCAATTTTAATTTTCCAGGGACCCCCTGGATGATCCCATGGACCCCTGGGGGTCCATATGGACCACTTTGGGAACCACTGGGCTAGAGCAAATAGAAGCACCCTGCAGCTGACGGGATGTAGTCCTAGCACGGTATTCAGCAATCGGGCTTTCAGCTACGCGGCACCAATGGCCTGGAACTCGCTGCCGGAAAGCATAAGAGAACTTAAAGCGGAAGCATCCTTCAGAAGCAGACACAAGACCCACCTTTTTACTCAGAGAGGCAAAGAAGCGCCTTTGGAATGACCGTTCGTCATAAAAAAGCGCTATGCAAGTACTATTGTCGACCAAGAACTAGCAGCTTCCAAAGTTCCTTCCTTAATGCCACCGGTAAGCTATGGAATGCTCTTCCAGCGTCTGTGTTTCCTCCTTCCTATAATCTGGATCTCTTCAAGAAACAGATAAATATACACTTGCAATCTCCCCAACCCACACACAAACACGAACACAACACACGTTTCCCGCATGCAGCGTCCAGCCTCCCTGGCTGAGCGTCATAGAGTGCATTGGTCTTGACCGGTTGTGCTCTCCTGCATGCGTTTACATAAAAAAAAAAACTAATATAATAATTATTTACTTAGAAGCCTCCAAATTTGCGTCGTCCGGGAAGGCCGTCGGGAAACATACATAGAATGTATTTAGGGGAGCTACGGAAGGCAGAGCAGTCATGGATTGAAGGTAGGACCATGACGGCTGACAGCTTTGTGGCGATAGTTTTTAACAACCATACGCTCCAGTAAGGGGAGCGGTGATGATGATAATTATATAAATGAAATTAAATATAAAAATATCTCCCTTTTAAATGATACTGAAAAATATTTTCCTACACAGGGTTTAATATCGTGTAATACGGTATACTCTCGTATCTAAATATAAAGGTCTCGCATCGCCATTTAACAAAAAAATAAAACATCACCACAGTACATAAAATAACATAAGAAATGGCAAAAATTTGCCCTTTTGCGTGAGTAGCCACGTGGTAATAAGTCCGTTCCTTTATTGTAGTGTTCTTAGTCCCTCCCCATTTGCCAGTCGCCCAGTCAAATAGGACGAAACAAGACCCGACTTTTGAAAGTATTTCTACAAACCTATATTTGTAAACGCATACGTCTTCAATTCATATACCATTAAATAAAAAATATTTTTTGTATTAAAACTTTTTTTTGAACTATAATGAATCTCCATTTTTTAAGCAACGTCTTGTGCTTTCATATATTTTGGTTTTGTTAGGTTGACAAACGCTTGCACGCAATTTACTTATATCGATAGTACTTAAGTGACATCTACTTAAACCATTTGTAAGCATTACTACATGATTGACTCAAGAACGTCGTGTTAATCACACATTTTCCTTGAGAAAAACGATTAACAAATCACCCAAATATGCCTCGGATACTACGGCTACCCTTTTTTCGAATACTCGGACTTGTACTCTGGAGGTCGTTGGGCATCATATATGTTCACAAGTAGTCCTTCATGTGTAGGTATATCCTAGATCGAGATTTAGAAAGTGGCAGCTGACATTATTATGTGGCGGTGATTTTTTGTGACCATATAATACATGTAACGGATATAAAAAATGAAAGTCTAAAATATTTGTTTAGGGGTACGTAATGTTTCAGCTTCGTCGGTCGCCATTGTCGAGTCAATAGTAATGGAAGCACTTCACAAGAATTATCGGTCGAAATAATTTTAAAAATATATATTTATTTAATAAATACGCATCATATCAAGAACATATTATATTAGTGTTCACTTCGACCAAATAAGGCTTAAATGCACCCTGAGATGTTATAACTTAAAAATATGTTTTTATCGGAAATTTTCAGACAGATCTTGACAAGAATTATCGGTCGAAAAATTTTAAACTATTTATTTAATAAATTCTCATCATATCAAGTAATTATTTTAGGATTAACTTTGACCAGATAAGACATAAATACACTCTGAGATGTTATAACTTTAAAATATTTTTTGTTAGAAATGTTCAGACATATAACCTGATTTGACTGGTCGGTAGTAAACTGTGGCTTGAAGAGCTTCCGCTTGGTTCAGTCCTTCAGTGTTTACCAGAGAGCCGCGCGCGGCGCATGCGTATGAAGCGCTTCAGACGACATTCGAATCACGTGCTTTCAAAAACGAATCGAAAAACGAAAAACATATACGAACGCAAAATGAACATAACCCCACTTCTTACATATTTTTTAATATCAAAGAAAAAAAAACATTGAAGCATTATAAAGTAGTGATGGTTTATTACATATAGTAAATTATAAGTGAATTGCTTTTTATGTGCGCAAGAAGTATAATACGAATACATTTATAGCAGAAACATTTTAAATTATTTTTTTTTGGTTATGTGTGAATTATTAGGAATTTATTGACAATTGTGTTTTATTATTTTACGTATCGATGTTTAGTTATTAATTTGTTAAGTTGCTAATTTGCTGAACATAAATGAAATACATAATCGCTTAATATTATAAATAATAAAAGTGAATAAATGAATTGTCAATGAAATGTGGAATAATGGTATTAACTCATACGTCACTGAAGGTATTGTTTTCAGTAATAAAAAAGTGAAATATCTAAAATATATTTAAATTGGTGTATTTCCATATTTCTTTCATTCAAATTGAATAATTGTGTAGATTTATAAGTTAGTGGTGTTTTAATAAATGTAATTAGGAATATTTGATTACAATGTGGTTTAATAATAAATATTTGTATTTCGGCTTAAAAGTGGCTTAGAATTTTAATTATAAACAGTACTGTGTGTATTTTTAGCCTATTAAAGTGTTTTTTTTAGTATTTTAAAAGTTTGTCATAATTCTGTGAAAATGACGAAGTTACGTGTATTGTTTGTTTTTACAATCGTGGTGTTGTTAACGGCCGACACATGGGCAGCCCTGAGACATAAACACAACAAACAAGGTAAGAATTACAATATTTCTTTCTAACTAATATGTTTCTAGAAATATACCATCTGTTATATTAGAAATTGTTTGCCTTGACATTGACGCTAACTGTCATTGCATATTTTCGTGGAAAGCCCTTATATTATAAAACAAGCATCTTCAGTAGTTGTATTACTGTCTACATACAAAAATGTAATATTTATTGTTGCTTTTATTCTACCAATTCTTTCTATTACTTCTCCATTTACTAACGAACTGAGTTTTTCGTCTGCTTATCCAACTTCCATTGAGAATACAGCCAATTCAACCAAGAAAAAATGGTAAACTTCCTTATCTATAATGTGCCTAATATAATGCAATGTACCTAATATAATCTAGATGCCAAATATCTTCAAAACATGTCTATCCAATGTAGTTATTTCTATACGAAACAAATAACAAGAATTTGACAAATACGAATGAAAGATATGTAACAAAACCAAATTGTACTTGCATACAACGTAAGGTTGAGTAAGTATTGACATATTTAGTGCAGATGAACTCACGTCCAGTATAAATACCAATACAATACGCTGCGCTATAAATTAACAAAATACACTTCATAATTACGACAATTTTGATACACAAATAACACAAGTATTATTTGTCACCTAATCAAGCATCGGCCACTGAATTTGTAGCAATATAACACCAAATACATGAAAAGCGTAATTGTTGCAACGTTTTCAGGGTATTATTGTACCGTATATGCACTAGCTATAAGTTGGTAGATATAGTATGCAAGAATAAGGCATTACGGAGTAGTCTGGAATGACGAGTTGTCACATAAACGCGATATGTAGTGATATTCTTCTTGAATATGCAGGAATGACCATTACCAAAGCAGACATAGTGCTCTCGAAAGACGTGTTGCTGCTGAATTAAAGGCATTAATATATTCTATAATAATCGATTTCGATAGTAATATATAAGAGAATTTTTCTTGTAATAATTGTGCACTACATTCATGGCTGACTTTAATTTTCTATACATATTATCTTAAGATGAAACATTTTACGCTAGGTATATATATAATTATACTACGTGTGAATCGAAAGTATAATTTCATGTTTTTCCGAGAATTCAGGTTCAGAATAAAATATCTAGTTACATAGTGTATACTATATAAGTATTATATCTTATTTAGTCAACATATTAATTTACTTTAATAACTTATCTTCTTCAATCCATAATGATCAATATTTTTTGATACTGGCAACTTTTTACGTCGCACTTCAGCTGTCAAATTGACATTTATCATTTCATATCGATCATACAATGTTACGAACATGTAAATATTATTATTGTGGATATGTTTTTGATCGTATTGATAAACAGAGTATCTGACTATTGTATCTATGATACCACATTGCCCATCTGAGCTGATAAATTAGTGCTTTTAGTTTGAAAAATTCTCAGTATCTTTCTTAAGGGATAACCTTAAACTTAACGATGAATTATATTTTGCTCCAACTCAAGATTCATTCATAGAAAAAGTCTTGCTGAATTTAATAACTTTTCTCAGAAATGTATAAAACTACAGTAAAGTTATCCATGGTTGTGTGGTAAATCGTATAGTCGCACACCATCTGTGGTGCGGAGGGTAATTCCGTCGCAGATGAAATTTCTGATGATTCATCATCGTGACATTCGCCTCAAATCTGATCTTTTCGTAGAAGCTCGTGGCTTGTAATGACGTACCGGTGTGGTCCATGTGCAGGAAACTGTAGTCTGGTACTTCAGGCGCCTTATCTCGCGCCAAAGTTACGGTTATGATCTTGCGAAAACGCTTAAACGCTTCCTCGAGTCACGCGGCGTGTGTGATGTTCGAAATGAAAAAAAAACAAGCCGAAATAATATATTTGAAACTTTTTCTTAATAACTTTGTTTTCTTTCGATAACTTTGTATGCTCATAACAATTATTATTATTGTCTGACATCTATGGAATGTGCTGGAACCATCATCGTTCCATATCCGCTAACTGGGGGAAATAGTGGACACAAAATGTCACTACAGAGCTCTGTCAGTTGCCACGTTAATCGTCACAATGTATAAATAGTTTCCGACGGTAGGCATTAAGACCAAACCTTACCTAAACTTAGTTCTAAACTAACCTTTCCTTTCAAGATCGGCGAGAGCCTGCGGGCTGGATAAAAGGCAAATTTAGTTTTTGCCTTCTTTGCAATATCTAATGAAAATGTCTACCTTCGTCTCTTGACCAACTGAAATATGGAAGGCTGCTTTTTCTGCTCCCTCACCTCGTCATTCCTAACAAAGTCAAACTGCCGTTATCCCAGTATTCTACACAGGCGTCTATTTTCAAATCCATTATACGGCTGAATTGGCTTTTTTGAGATGCTTATGCACATAGATGAGGAACGAAAATCAAGTATGATTAATATTTTGTCTACCAATCAATGTGCTTTGATTCAAACATTTGTAGATTATATTTCAGAACAAAGCGATGGTTTTTATTGCACATTATGCTTGCGAAATGTTATTACACCGGTTCAGGTTCGATCATTACTGAAAAAAGACTGATCAAGGAACGTACTTTAATGGTGACCGTGTGCGTAAAATCGCCGATTAGATTGATTCGCCCCTTATAATTGGATTGTCCAGGCTTCGGCAGCGTCCAGCTAATGATCAGATATTTTTGAAATTCTGATTAACCAACGCCTAAGCCCCAAATATACCTTCAATGCTACAAGTACCTTTAATTTAAGCCTCCTGGTTATCGCCCTACAAACTTTAAAGTAACATCAAATATCAAGTATCCATTATTCCGAGCACAGAGATCGCTTATGAATATATAATGGTTAATCCTAACTGATAGAACTGCGTGGCGAATCAGTGGAGGCTATATTCTCTAGGAGAAGAAGTCTTCCCCTATTTAAAAAATAAATCCGAAGTTTCAATATTTTTTCCATAGGCTCTACTCTAACTGTAAATGCTACGGCGTTATGGCACTACCTACTCGGAACTATTCACAATAAGCCAACCTTGTAGATTATAAAGAAATATATAATCTTTGCGTCAAGTGGCTTCTTCGTTGGAACTGTTGGTTGCAAAAAATCTTTTGAAATTTGCCGAAACGAACAATAACTTGATTGGTCAAGTTAGGGATGGAAGATGTTCGAAGAAACGTTTATTGCAGCCATATTTGTTAACACTACTAACGTTAGCAGTGGCGCATACGTGCAATCTTTATACTTTTTTCCGTATCCGTTAAATATCTAAAACATTGTTATCACAAATGTGTCACTTAGTTATGTCATTTTCCATTGTCAATAACTTTGTCTCAAAGCATTTCCGAATCTGAAGATTTACTTGAGAACATATAAAGTTCTCGATGATCTCTAGTTTGTGAGCTCAGAAACTTGAGGGCGCAGCATAAGAGGCATACTTTGCATGATTTGATAAGCCTGATTAAGGCATGTACTATTAAGTCCTAAGAAGTGGCTCAACCAAATGTTTATTTACCGATAGTTTATGGTTATCTACGTTATACGGCATCCTAGACAAGTCGCTAACACTTTTCCAAAATCATAGGGCAACCTAGATATACAAAATGTAAGAATATTTGATTTTAGCTCTTTAAATTGACATAATAGTTATCTACCTTACATATTTTTTAAGCTAACAATATATTATAAATGATGAATATTTGAATAAATTAATATTCGACAGTTTTTTTTTCGAACTCTTTAACAACAAAATATATTCATATAAAATTGTATGCAACACGTTTTGCCTTGGAAGTGAAGCCATTCTTAAGTGGAACGATGTACTTTTTTGTGACAATATTCTATATATATAATCGTGTCGGAAACAACAGGGTCAGATCCTGTCTGCCCAGAAGTGGGCGACGTCGATGGCGTTACTTCGGCCATCATCAGGTCTTCCTGGGTGCAGCTATTCGGGCACAGCGCACACTCCAGAAGGTGTGACAGGGTCTGCTCCACGCCGCAGTCACATTCAGTCGGTCCGCTGTAAAACTGCCAGGCCCTCATTTGTTTCCTCGTCTTGCATACTCCGGTCCGAAGTCTGTTAAGGGACCTCCATATATTCCACCCTTGGTCATGTCCAGGGGCTAGGTCCTCTTTCGGGGCAATCCAAGTATTCCCCTCAGTTGCGCTTCTCCACATGTTCAGCCGCAGGGTGGCCTCAGGTATCTCCAGTTCCGTTGTCGACTGTAGGAAACTTCTTCTTGATTTGAGCCGTGTAGTTATCTTTTGGTACCCAAACATAGGGTGGAGTGCGTCGTGGGTTGCTTTGGTGAGTTTCCTCTTGGTAGTAACTTCTCGCCGTATGTTTGGTGGGGCAATGCCCGAGAGTTGATATAGCTTTGATATTGGGGTAGGTTTTAGGCACCCCGTAACCACCCGGCACGTTTCATTCAGAGCAATATCCACTTTCTTGGTATGGGCAGACCTCGCCCATACTGGCGCAGCATACTCGCCAGCAGAGAAACAGAGAGCAAAGAAGGAACCTCCGCGTGGTGCCCCCTGGAAACGGTTATTTACAATGCCGGCCAATCCTTCTACTACGGAAACAACATCAACATCAACAATATTCCATTAACATAGCATTATTTTTTCATAATGATACGTTTCTTTTTTTTTTGAGAAGTGACCACAGTTGGAGTTGAAAAAAAATCAGCTATGCTTTATTATTATGAAAAGCAACAGAAACATCTAGAATAAAAATAAAAATTAAAAAAAACACTGTTTTGATGCGCTGATGGCTAGGAGTCCAAGGATTCAACACCCTGTTTCAAGTGTTGTTTTTTTATGGGGTACAATATAAATACCGACAGACAATACGCACCTCATTTGTTTGTTCCCAGAAAATCTCACCACATGGCGTTAAGTTTACATTGACAGGTAATATTCTAATGCATACCTTATGGGACACCAGGGACGTAGAAAAATACAAACTAGTAAATAAAAAAATCATTAATGAAATATTTTTTTTTTTTTGAGAAATCATAGAGATCTGTGTAATACTGACATAATTTATTTGCAATTTGAAAACTGGATAATTGAATATTGAAGAAAAAAAAATTTTTGAAATGCTTTTTTTTTTTCATAAGTCGTGAGAGCAAACAATTTTTTTAATAAGTCTGCAAGTACTCTTTGCCGGCGTGTAAAGTCCAATGGTCAAAGCGTTTGCTTTGAAAGCCAAAGTTCGTGGGTTCGATCCCCGACGCAGGTTAAAAAATATTAATTTAATGAATTCTGAGCTCTAAAATACCCCTTGGTTGGTGTGAATTTGATCCCTCACCCGTGAAATGCCAGTCATAGCCTATTAATAAAAATAAGTGGTCGACGAAAGTCGTCCTGTGAAGACCACCCATTCATAGTGAATTCCTGTAATAATTAAGGATGTTGCGTGAATCTCGGGCTGTAGTCTATGTCTTTGGCGGATCAACACTCCACATGCATCACTTAGCCATATGCAGAATTCCACAGATGAGACTTCAGAATAACTATCACCATCTCTCGGTATTCTCCTGTATTTTAAGTACAACACTCATTTGATAATTCAAAATTATCGTTGACATAAATGTTTACAGCTTATATATAAAATCGTTATAGAGTTTGTGTAAAAACTAAAACAGCTCTTCTTATAAGATCTTCACGTCATCATTGACGGTATTGGTTATTACTTTAACCCTATAAACACTATATTATTGTATTATAGGCTATTTAATAATTCACTAATCCACCTTATTATCTTACCCATCCGCACACATGTGTATCTATATTGCTACCCAGTAAAACCTTCGCTAATTAATATTGTTACTTACTTAAAGCTCCATATTAATAATAATTACATCAATAATTAAATACTAACATCCTCCTCTCTAACTTAAGGTTGTTATTTAGTCGCATGGTGGAAGGATGAGGAGCAGATTAACAAAACTTTTTCTGAAGCACATTGTCATATATGTTTCGATAACTTTACAAACTTCTGGCCCGGACCACAGCATTCAGGCCGGGCCACAATACAATGCGATCTCACCGCGGTCGGCTTACAACTGAGCGCGCTCGTGACGGGCTATCGCCCAGCGCCGCAAGTGGAGATCTATATAACTAACGTTACACCCGTGACCGGACCAAAAATTCCAATATAGCGACACATACATTTACGACAAGCGAACAGAAATAAGACACAAAAGATTGTGCATCGAGGTTTTCGGTACCAGTCAGCAAGGGCTATATCATGCTGATATCAATGACGTAAAAGGGAAAAAATATTTTGTAGGCGTTGCGTCATGGATTATTACGTGTTTGCATTTTCGCGTCGATATTTGATATTACCTTCAAAGTCTCAGGAATACCGTTCACTGTTTCAGTTAGGAACCGGGTGATTTTTTTCATACCTGAACAAAGCGAAACTACTTGTCTCAATTTATTCAATGCAACAAAAGGTTTGGCCGTCTTGAGGTTTGTTGAGGTAGGGTCCAGCATTCAGTGAACCCGTGCGTGGGCTGAACACCTTTGTACCCATTGTGTTGTGAAGCTTGTTTGCTGGACATCCAAACGACGCATCCAAAAACGGACATAAGGCGCGTTGCTTCTTTGGTTACAAGAATGGCACAAATGCATTAATTTACAATGGCCGCACGTTGTGCAAGAACTGTTTGCTCATTTCATTCCATTTAGAAATTCGTCGACTAATTTAATTTTAATCCCCGTAAATCAATGATTTTATGTTTTTCAGTTTGTTGATTTTTTTTAAACACTATAAAATACATTTATAATAGTAATCATTCGTCGCTCGACTCTCGATTCGTGCGGATGTGTCTGTCATCCTACCTACAGAATGGCTCTTAGTTGCACTTGTGACATAGCGCAGGTGCATCGGCGTTTGGACGAGCACCGATTGCTTCTGGAGCGGCTCATCAAAGCTGTTGGATGCGGAAAGGAGGACTCATCGACGTCCGTTGGTGTGGGCTCTCCACTCAGCCCAACAAGTCTCCCGTCTTCCCGTAGAAGGCGCTTGCCTCGAGCGTGTAAAAAATGGCTACTTTCGCTGAAATTGTCAGCAGTCCTCGCCAAGTCTCGCCGTCGATCAGCTGTGGCAGCAGAAACTCCGAGCCTGCCGTCATTGAAGCCGCTACTACTATTCAAGAAGCCCCTGCTGTTCCGAGCAAGGCTCCCATTGACTCCCGTTATATGCCAGGATGAGTCATCATTCGAGGAACTGGAAGACCTGGATGCTTTGTCCCTGGATGCCCTCTCCCTCACCCGAGCAATCTTTCCGGGGAAGTACATCATTCCGATTTAAGTCGCGCCTCTCCTGTTGGGGAAAGGCATCAACGTTCACTACGACTGGTTATCCGTGGTTCTGCAGCTCCTTAAAAGAATGTTGCTGGAGTGAAGATGGCGTATCTTCACGCCAAGGGTCTTCACCCAGATACAACGGCTGATGACTTGCAGAGCTTCGTGGCAGCGACCGCTGCATTCGACCTCTCTTGGATGACCATCAGGAGGATTGTCAGCAGACGAACGTTGTCAACATCCTTCAAAGTCGGGGTCGTTGCGACTTTGCTGGAGTCTCTCATGGCGCCTGAAGTGTGGCCTGAAGGGACCATCGTTCAACCCTGGATACGCATAAGACGAAATAATCGCAGTGAACAGTGGTTGAACCCAACTTGAGTGAAGATATTGACATATTTAGTGTGTTATTGCTTCGGATTCAGTGCAGGTGTTGACTGATATGAAATGTTGGACGTTTGTTTTTGTAACAATAATGCTGTGTTATTTGTGTGTCCACCATGATATACTTTTAGCATGGTTTTTGTTGTTGCAATTCCAACAATTTGCATTGAAATATTTCGACACTAGTTCTGAGTATGAGGTCATGGACACTGAATGTGACAATACTTTTACAACGCTGCACTTATAAATGTTAATTTGAATTAGAATTTAAAAAATATTTTGTTATTTCTTTCGTGTATATAAGTGTATCTTTATAAATTTATGTCTATTGTATTGGAGCTTGTGCTCTGTTAAATAAATAATAGGACGTATTTCATTCAAAGAAGACATTTTCATTCTACTTATGAAAACACAAAAAATGTTTGTTGAGAATACCGGCAGTTGGTGATAGTAATTCTGAAGTCTCAACTGTGGAATTCTATGATGCTTACCATACTGCATATGGCTTAGTGCTGCATGTGGACTGTTGATTCGCCAACGTCATAGGCTACAGCCCGAAATTCACGCATCATCCTTTATTATTAAAGGAATTTACTATGAATGGATGGTCTTCACGGGACGACTTACGTCTATCACTAATTTTAATTGATAGGCTATGTCATTTTACGGGTGAGGGATCAAACTCACACCAACTGGGGTTGAGCTCAGAAATCGTTTTATTTTTTTTTAATCTGTTTCGGGGATCGATCCCACGACCTTTGGCTTGCAAAGCTTTGACCATTGAGCTATACCCGCCGGCAAATTTACTGTCTTAAGATAAAATAAGTGAAATACTAGTAGTATGAAATATTAATGTTACATAATGCCCTGAGTTATTGTGATTTATTTTTAGACCTGTGCAACTCGAAGGATAAAATATCTCCAGTATTTTTTGTCTGCAGCACATTATTTGTCTTATCACGATATGGAAATTAGGGCATGTTTTTTTCCGTTTATTTACTTAATAAATTACATTGGTTCTCTTTAATATTGATTTAGTAATAATTAAATATTACATAACGAATAGCTAGATTATAAATTGCAAGGTTTAATCTCTAACACCTTGCATTATACATATATTAACAAAGTAAAACAATAAAAAAAATTATCAACTAATTCACATAAAAAACCGCTTTAAGCATGTAGCATTTAAATATAATTGTTGAATGTACAGATCTTAAAAACTAATGACTCTAAATAAACTTTCAATTACCTTATTGATATTACTGAATTCAGAAATTGCACCAAGAACAATCAATCAAAAAAAAACCTATGTATCGGTATATATGTATGTAATCGGTCGTCTCACTTGAACGACATCCTTTTCGTGCATTATTGATTAACCTGACGAGGTCCCGTCGGTCGCTAAATAACACCTTTGCGATTTCCAATAAAGTCCCAGCGGACCGTTCATCCCCACATCGTAAAGTAATAAAACGAAACGATTTTTTCTGACCGTCATAAAGCATCATTATTGTCTTGGAAGAGTTTGGCACGATGTATGGCTTCGGGTCGTTAATCGTCCGGCCGAGGGAACCGATACTTGGAAGAAAGGCTGAAAGATTATGAAAGCGATACCACGTGGAATTATACGTACTTCAGTATAAGCTCTTTATAAAACTGTTATTTATTTAGACCGAAAAAAAAACATTTTCGATTCAATTACCACTCTCATTATCATTATCGTACCAATTCCGCTCCCCTAGCTTGGTGAAAACGATACCTGTCCCGTCCTGTTTTTAGAGACCCAGAAAGCTACTTGTTAGAGAATGGCTGAAGGCCTTTCCGTGATTCTAGGTGCATCAGTTATATGTCAAATAGACCTCAGTCTAAGACGGCGAAGTTAGTATGCTACAGCGTGTCTCGAATTACCTTCTATGGTAACCTGTTGCTTACCACGAAATACTTGAAATTGTAAATCTGGAGCACACGATCGGCAAAAATTGTCGTGGTATTGTGACTTTGAGTACTTATGGCGAATTTCTTTATACCAATATTTCGACCGCCGTTGCAGAGGTCATCTTCAGGGTTGACGTTTTTGTGAACGAATTGCCGTCTTTAGTCATCCGCCATGGTCTTAACATCATCCCATGTCAACACCGTCTTTCGGAGCTCACTTGAATATTTTCTATGTAAAGTTCCAAACATCCTTCCAGAACGGCGAAAGCCCAGGGGACAGAGAAAGGCAGTAATCATTAATGTTTTCCTACAGCATCCAAAGCACCTATCACAACCATGACCACGTTTTTCTCTGAACCGAATGTATTATGACAAACTGCCTTGTCCGCTCTTCCACCTTGTCATTCCTCACAAAATCAAACCTTCGCACCTTTAGTATTTTACGCAGGAATGTGTTTTGAAAACCCAGTATACGGCTGCATTAGCTTTTGATGAGATGCCAGAATTAGCAGCCGTATAAATGGATGGGAATACACAAAACAGGCATTGTATGATCGGCAAGCCACTTTTTTTCTTTGCAAAGTTATGGATTAAATAATTTCTTTTATTTTACTTCAACATATTTTAATATATTATAATATTAATTAATACCAGGCCTTTGATAAATAATAAAAACCTAAAATACTATGTGCTTTCTTTGAGCCATCTTTCGGTCCCTTCCAAGGCTAGTTCCGTGTTGGCTTTATTTATGGTTTCAGCTTCCTAGAAGAAATGACTATTTATATTTTAATTACTCACTTATCTGAAAGTCGGGGGTCGTTAAAATAAATCCCCGTTCATTAAGCCGAGCACAATTGTTGCAAATGACTTAAAATAATAAGCCGTTTACATTATAATACTCATATATAAGCTTTTCTCTTTGAAGAAAGTACATAATATCGTTTCGCTTAGTATTAAAATAAGATACTTATAGAAAATACATAATTCAATTTCGTTATAACAGTTTTTTTTTCTTAGAATATACGATCCATATCTCCAACATATGGTTATTACACACCATAGATACTGCCGTGCTGTTCTTTTAGTTGTCATTTTCCTTGCCTTGCCCTAAAACGTCTTTAGACTACACCCAAAGGTCCACTTGGAAGCATATATAATTCCTCTAAAAATGAAACCTCAGGACTTGAATAGACGACAGATGTAGTTCTGAGGCATATTTTGGGTGATTTTTTAATCGATTTCTTTAAAAACTATCAGATAGTTAACCTAACGCTCTGGAGGCTTAGACCATTTAGACCTAAAGAACGGCTTATTCCGATCAACGATACGCGTGTAGCGACAAGCGGTTTCGATCGAAATTTTGGTCGGATTCTAATGTTGCTTAAATACGGTAATCTAACGAGAACCGCGCTAACGATGTGCTATTGCCATTGGTATTTATATATATATATATATATATATATATATTCCGACGCGTGAAGGCAGGATGAGGAGCAGGTCAGCAAACAAAGACTTTCTTTAAGAAGCGCATTAATTATATTTATGTTAAAACTTTACAAATTTCCCGCCAAGCGGAATGACATGCCGCTGGCCGTAATGCGACCTTCTCGGTCGTCAACACATAACTGACTCCTTTGTGATCGGGTTCTCGCCCACGCCCCTGGCGTTGTCTATAATTAACACACCTGTGAGCGGGCAAGCGAACAGAAAATAAGAGACGAAAGATTGTATATCGAGGTTTTTGGTACCAGTCGGCAAAGGATACATCGAGCTGATGTCAATACCAATAGTGAATAATCATCATCAACTGACACATACAAATTACACAACAAAACCCAATCTTACGTGACATTTCTCTATTATTAAATCTTTAAAAACTAAACGGTGGTCGCGGGGATTCGGACCACAAATTTTGTACACCCTGTCCATATATTTTCTAAAACTGCTCGGACTTGTCTCTTTTGTGTGCTTGCATTTTAATTTAGCTTCTTATTATAAAGCTTGGCAAAATTAATCATTTCATGATAACACGTGCGTCGTTTTTCACAGTCTTAAAAAATGTGACATGATTCGTATAAGCAAAGTTGCCGTCGCTGAAAAGTTGTTACTCTACTAATAATAACTACAGTTGAACATTTGCAGTAATGAGCCCGCGCCGGGACCGACGCGAGGAACCATTAGGGATTCCTATGCCCGGCCGCGCACACACGATCAGTGTTATGCTTATGGATTCCTGGTAAACATTAAAATAATTCAAATGCATATCTGGGGCATATGGGCGCTAAAAACAGTAAAATAATAAAGTATATGTATTAGAACATCTTCTGTTATCTGATTTGTTCAGTGGAGTTATCAGATAAACTATTACATTTTAGTGTTAGTTAGTGAAATACGAGTAAGTAAATTCACCCTTTTATTATTTAACATATTATAACCTTAACCTAACGTCCAGTGGTTTCCTTACGGGAGCGCAGATTTGCTATGTTCAATGCCCTACGGTCCTATACAGGAGTGCTTATGGTTCATTTCACAATCGGATTACATTAATTTGTAATAATAGTATTAAAGTAAGTTCATAGAAGAATCTACTGTGCGACGAAACATTACAAGCATTGGCCAGCTAGGGCATTGAACGACGCAAATTTGCGGTCCCATATGGGACCACTGGGTGTTTAATGGGTAATATACCCGTTCCTTTGCTTAATCATATTAAGAGGTCACTCCATATCAACGTCATATCTTTCACAATATTTTCAGCTTTTTCTCTTCGAATTTAGTTACTCCTGCCTCTATAAACTCCATCGAACACATTACTCGTACATCTCAACCACTTTTAGACAATTATAAACATACCTTTAAGTTTTTTGAGTGGTCGCGATGAGAGTATTTTATCTAGATTGTTACTATCATTTGCTAAGCCACAAACTGTTTGTAGCAAGAGAACATAAATGTAACTTGTATTTACTCTCGTCATCCTGTAGGATCTTCGACGACAATCCCAAACTTAGGAAGAGTTGGGTAATATCAAACATATACATGGCTGAGAAATTCGGATTTTCATTATTTTATGTTGTAAATATATGCTTGGAATAACGAGTGAATATCGTAAATATTCGTATAAGCTGCTTCCTGAAGTATGAAAAGGTAGCATAAAAAAAACTTAATGAAGACATTTCTTTAACTGGCGGTGTAAGCAGATCTACTGTTTTGAGCTTATTTTTGCCACAAGTTTGGCGATAAATCCTATGACCGGAGACTGGTGCAGTTCCATTCAGACCGCTGCACCACATCGGTGCAGTCGTGCACTTTACGAGGGTTATTAGCAGTCCAACTGCTGTGCATACATCATCATATAATTATATCTGGAACAACACTTTCATGAGTACAATTACCGTCTCTGAAATGCAAACATCCGAATCTGAACTAGCCGTCTGCTTAGTAATAAAATACTCATAGTCTCTTCAAAGCATCTTAATCGAGTAACAGTCTTTTACTTCAGTCACATCATTCACATCTAATCTAGACTGAAATATGTCCACCGCAAATACTGATCACAGTGTTCAACAGTGACATATCTTTGGTGATGAGTTATTTTAGATTGTCGTTTTGTAAATGATTAATTAATCCATAAAGGTAATCTTTTGTGAACGATTGCGCTTGTTTCTTCTGCTGCAAGGGAGAAAAAATACTAAAAATTAACATCACAGGTGAAATCTCAAATCCCACCAAAAAGAAATAATATTATTTAATTCGCGTATTTATTTTCCTAGTCAGATTAGTTTTTATGCCCGTCTGAGCCAAAACATTTTTTTTTGAATTACATCTAATTTAACCATTTTTTTAGTCAACAAGAGTATTTGATAGTTCCAAAGATATGCTTTGAGATCTAAATTTGTTATTTAAGTAACAATGAAGACTTCTTCGTAGTATCAATCCGGTGGACTGGTTTGCAGCAACAAAATCTTGCATCTCGATCTCCACTCCTCTCGATCCTCTGCAGTTCTCTTCGGCTCAGCATAATAGTAACAACTCATGTCCTCGAACACTTGCTGAAAATACTCCCATCTAGGGCACCCTCTACAGTTTCTACCCTCAACTATCCCTTCCACAATGTCGTGAAGAAGACCATTGTGGCGCATGATGTGACTAATCCATCGGGCTTGCCTCTCTGAGATGGTTTTTATTAGGTGAAATTAAGAGAATCAATATAATCTCCCAAAAACCAAACAATATTAGTGAATTCGCGAATCTTTTTTCCTAGTCACATAGTTTTTATTGCCCGACTGAGCCAAAACAATTTTATTTGAATTACATATAATATAACCAATTTTTTAGACAACAAGAGTATTTGATAGTTCCAATTACATGCTTTGAGATGCGAAATAAGTTATTACACCAGTAACAAATAAGTAAAAATGATTAAATATAACGCTTTCAATTTGCATTTAAAATCATCGTATCTAATCATGTTGCAGGTGCATCACACAGAACACGAATTCACACATATTAATTTATCTGCGGATTTTATTTTATCTTTGTCCGATATTAAAGATTATTCAGAAATATTTAGGTGTTCCGTGATGCGGCGTAAAAAAAAGTATACAAAATAATCTTTTTACCTTTTCCGCTCTTAAATTGCAGAATTATATATCAAATAGTTTTAGGCGTGTTTGTCAACTGTCAGATTTTTCATGACACAATTCAGCTGTGAATTCAAGTACCACCAAATAAGTCCAGAGTACGCAGCGTCACGGCATCTTAAAACGGACTATTATTATACCTCTATCGCCGCATGTGCTTGCATAAAATACGTAAACAGATCCCAAAAATACTGTAGTAAGCATTACTGAAATCTTAACAGCTTCAAGATGGCAAAAAGCTCGAGTGCAGTTTAAGAGATGTTTTCAATATCATTAAAGTGAAGTACTCGCCAGCGCCAAGTCGAGCAGAGAATTATTTTTGGACGTCGGAAGTCCGCTGTCAAAGCACTTTTATTTTTTTCAGTAACATAGTGTACCTGCCTGAGTATTTCAGGTTTTCAGCTTAACACGAGTCTAATATTAAGTCTCATGTATTTTTTAAATTGCTTCATAAGAGTAAACACGATGGTGAATATTTTGTGATTTTTTATACATGACAACTTGCTAACAACGAGACTTTTAAAAAATGTATCCTTACTACAGCTGCCTTCAATTTACAATTAAGATATCAACGAAATTATTTATTTATATTATTTATTGAGAAACATCTATAACCCTCAAGTATGGTTGTATCGAGGCCTCAAATAAATAGAATAATCTCATAAATCAACAATACAAAAAATCATCCTACTCTTTAGTAGACAAATATTGTTCACATTTCTTCAATAATTTTTGTATCTTAAAGATTAATACTCTATATGTATTTAAAATGAAAACATGTGTAATAAATGATATTGCAGTCTTATAGAAAAATTTCAGGTGTTTATCCTTTCTTTTGGCTTTTGGATATATTCCAACCATGAACTTTTAAATCTAGACTGACTGTATGTACTTGTTTGATAATGCATCAATTGAAGAAAATGAAAACGATGTGTTAAATTTTACTTATATTTATGAAATCTAAAAAAGCTCTTAGCGAAGTAATAATATCCAATACTGCAGAAATGTTTCATTTATTTATATCAACACACACAAGAGAATGCCAACGGACGGTTGAGTAGAATCTCATATGTGATTTTAAAAACGATTGCAGTTTTTAAGGCATATTTAAATCTTCTTCTTCTTCGTGTCAGCGACGTCAATTTTTTTTCCCCAGTATCTGGCAACATCGATAGCTCGTGTGTTGCCCAGCATTATGTCCTGAGATGTGCAGCTTGTTGGGCACATGGAGCAGCATCTTAGGTGTGAGGCGGTCTGCAGGTCTCCACAGTCGCACAAAAGTGTCTCTCCCTGCCGAAGCATTCCCCACCGCTCGAAGTTGCCCTTTGTTCATTTAAACGATAGATTGACTAATAATCATGAATAATGCATTTTATGAACTTCGTGGAGTTCTCGTTGTTACAATGATTTGGAATAACATGAAGACAATGGCAGCTGACAAAAAAGCTGCGTCAAGTTTTGTTTTCTATATGCTCCATCTATGAAATGAAAAATACAGCTGTATATTAAATGTTAATCTGCCAATGTCATTAAACTAGTCCGACATTCACAATTCGTTATTTTTTTTACATGCTACGTCCACTACCAATTGTCACGGAAGAGGTAATTCATACTAAATGAGTGTATTTTAAACATTTTTATTTTTAGCTCCCTTATAGATCGAGTTCGTAAGATCTCGCTTAGTAAGCGTGCGCTTTAGCACTGAGCCATACCGTCGGCAGCTTAACTTTAATGTTTGATAGTATTCAAAGTAAATAGCGCTAAAGTGTTATAAGTGGATGAGGAAATTCCACGGAGGCCTAGTCTGATTTGCACTTATCCGGTCTCCCACACAAGAAGTAAACGGTGTATACAATAGTCTTGTTTGAGGCCAAAATAGCCCCTCACGTCTAACCAAACTACATAACAGGAGTCTCAGAAAGCTCACCGCCTATGGCCTTATAGACCTCACAGTGCCTCTTGAATGCTGCCGCGCTGTTTGCCATCTACGGAAGAATCCTTTACAGGCACTGGACCTTGCTGGGGTGTTCACAGATTTGCGAAATATTACTGGAACTTTCTGGAATTTTTTGGCAATTTCTAGAAACGAAACGATGTAAGATTATTTCGGCACCAATTATAAGCACTAGAAGAGAGCACCAATAGAGAGTTTTTGTCCTACGTGGATTTTATAACAATCAACTAAGTCTCTGATCATTATAGAATAGTTATTTCGATTTTTTCGATCGATATTTCTTGGTGGAATTCCATAATATCAGATATAAAATAAAATATTCTATAGAATTTATTCCACAAATTTTTTTTTTGACGACATGTTTCAGCCAGGTCAGATGGCCATTTTCAAGTCAATTAGTTAAATTTTTGTTGGCTCTATATAAAGCAAAGGAGTGAGCAAAAAGGTGTATATGAATTGTGTGATGGGTATATGTGGTTTTAGGAAATCATTAATGTATAAGGGAATTCATTGATGTCACAACAAAATAATATTTATTCTAATTCTAAAGAATCTTTTATTTTATATCTGATATTATAGGATAGGATGGATTTGTCGTGGTTATGAGTATGTAAGGTATTTTTTAAGGAGTTATATTTTTAAGTTGAAAAAAGCTTTTCCGTCGAGTACTCTACAAATTATACACAATTTTAGACTACACAATTGAAATAAAAATAAATAAGTAACTGTATATTCATTTTTGGCAACGTATGAGCTTTACCAGGATTAAATCGGAGGAAAAAAATCTCTCTAAAGGTTTGTATAATACGGAATTACAAGTTAATCTTTTTTAATAAATTGGAGGGGATCGCAAGTGTTCCCAATAATGTTTTTCTTTAGTAGTTTAACAAAAACCGGTGCTTTTAACGTGGTATGCGAGTATTTTAAATATTAATGTGTATCAATTAGGTTTAGTTAGGATATTTGAAGGTCCCACTTAATCCTGATGCTCTGGTCTCCCTTTTTCTGACCTGCGGCAGCGTCTCAGAAGCCTGCGGCTCGCCGTCTCCATAATTAGACAAAAAGCCCCAGGAAGGGCGGACGTGTGAAAACTAATTTATGCAAATTGCCCGCCCGTCAGGTGATCGCCGCAGAATGGGACAAAGCAAAAAAAGATGAGATGATCATTTAACAACTTTGAATACACGCAGTCTTACCAATATTTGATCGATGAATATTTTCCATTATAAATCATATCGATTATAAAAAAGCGGTGTGTATTCACTGAAAGTGATGGGATGTAGAGCATGCTTCCCATTTTGAAAACGCTGGAACGTCTTTAAATTTCATGTGCAAAATACTCATCACTTTATTTTAATTTCAAATTGCATGCGCATGTACTCGTCACTTTAATCGAAATAAAGAAAAATATAATATCAATTATTTTCACATTACTTACAGTGTACGGTGAGACATAAGAACGGTGGTCTGCAAATAGAACTCGCTTCCAGGCTTTCAAAGGCTTAGGGCGTCTTTAATTTTTTGTGCAATATCAAGAAACTAGACTTGACAGCTATGCTCGATCAAAAGAAAGTGCAAACTATACAACGCCTGTATCGTCTCCATTCTTCTATACGGTTACGAATCTAGGTATATTAGCAAAAGCCATTGCAGCTGTAAAAGAGGTTTTGAATACAGATGGCTGCATTTAATACTGGGGGTACGATTGACATTGTAAAAATTACTAGGTGAGAGAATGGATCAAGCAACCTTCTATACTGCAGTTGGTCAAGAAACTAAGGTGTAAATGTTTAAGACTTAGTACTTCGCAACCACTCGGACTCTCGCCGCCCTGGAATTATATGTAGAATGTACTCGGCAGAGTAGAGATAGAACTGATATGGGATGAAACGAGGACTTTCTTTAATTAAAGAAATTCTTTAATTGATATAAAATCTCTTACTGCGACGACTATTCAAGTTATTCTGACTGATAAATTGTCCTGTTGCTGTTAAGCTACATCAAAGTCATCGTTGGAATCAAGCACGCGGCTAACGCGACTAAAATTTATTACAAGTTGATCTCTATCAATGCATTAGTGTTTATTTTATCATACTTGATTGAGTTGAGAGTAAAGTAGATTAGATTAAATACCGTAGATTCCGCATGTGGCCAATACTCTCAAGCGAAACTATGTGTTTTTCTATGTTTACAAACTCGTGGTTGCGTCTATCTTTCATCTATCTCTTTAATCCCACCATCTCGGTGCAGTTTCCCTTCCATATGACTAGCTGACCAGCTCTAGAGGCTCCGGAAGACGAATGGGCGGCGAAGAATAAGAGCAGACATCAATCACGCATGCGCCCGAACACGCGGTAACGTATTGAGATTAATGGACAGTCTAAGATGGACGTTGATAAACACCGACTAGCCGTACAATCAGTATTAGAACTTACACAATTTCCACCATTACACGCTGCATAAAACGTTTCATTCCTTTTATGTTTCAAATTCACTGTAAATCAGCAAGTTACAAGTTGAACCGTGTGTTGTGATGCATTCTGTTCATGTGCATTTGCATACTTTTATGTGATGTAATACATAAATATAATTTTGTATTAATTTCGATTTAAAATATAAATTATAAATATACAGTATCACCCAATATTGTCAGTTGATAACTTTAACGTTATTCCTGTAATATCATTCATCTGATTAACAAAAATCAGACACTTTTGTATAGACACCATTGCAAGTATGCACGCAATAACTTTTGCAAGTTTCATCGTAATCGAATGTATAATTCCTTTAATGATTCAAATTCACTCTTAATCAGAAATGTTTTATACTTTGCAACATATAAGTTGAACCATGTGTTTGAAAGCATTCTTTTTATGAGCATTTGCATATTGTTTATGCTCAGAAATGGTACACATCCCATACCCGTGATTTTCAGAGATTACTTTTACAGAAAGAATAAGTAAGTTTCCTTGTAATCGAATGAACGGTATTGCAGCGCATAAACTGTGAACAAACGTACTTTTTTTGTTTGTATATTTGATTTTTATTTTAAGCATTCGCTTGACTAAGATTCTTTTCAAATATTGAATATATATATTCACCTAATTTAATATAAATTAAGTTACAAAACTGTCAAGAATCCCGCGGTTACGCACTCGCTGAGTGCTTTGCCAATCCATAGATTATAGGTTATTACTGTAATTAAGTAGAAAATCACTCTCAAATATACTTCGATCAATACAGCAGCCGTCTCTTTGAGTCCCTAGATTTCAGCTCTAGAGTTAGAGTGACGAGAACCATATATGAGTATGTTCACAGCTGAACTTTGTGATGCAGATATGTGTGGGAAAAAGCATGCATAAGATAACTTACATAAATAAGTTGAGACCATTAATGCCATATATGTTATATGGAATGGTTATAGCAAAAAGAGCCACCGCACAAAATGGTCGTTGCCTCAGAAACTTCGGGCTAATTATACGAACTCTTCTTTTAGCAAATAAGTATTTTTCTCTAATAATGAAATTCTTTTAGTTCAACGTCTAGCCAATCGTTTTGATAGTCAAAGTGTCTACTAAAGAGTAACAAGCTCATTTAGTAGCTCTCCTGCATGCGCTTACAAAAATAAAAAAAAAAATTGGTTAGTTTATGAGCCATGTGCACACTTGATGCAAAAATTTCACTCGGTAACCGGTGTGTACTCGCGCGGCATACCGGAGTCGACTGGCAGGTAAATCAGTTGCGAATCAGGCTCTAGCGGCGCTTACTGTGGCTCACGTACAGCCTGATAGCATCACAGCAACAGCTGTTGGAGGTGTCGGAGGCTCGTCTTGCATAAGAGCTGACCTGACTGTTATCTGCCACATACCTGTACTTGCTCAGCAAGGATGCGAACTGGACAATGGCGAAAACAAAGACATTTCTGTAAAATACAACATTTCATTACCCAACATGTCTTACGTTTAAAAAGTATTATTAATCACTATCGTAAGTATGATATTAATTTATACTTGTACATTTTAATCACATAATTTAAAGACTTTATTTGTTATAAAATAAACAATAACATTACTTAATAAATGATGTACAAATTAACAGTAAACCAAATCTTATTTGACAATTGTCTCATCGATAAATTAGGGAAAATTAACGGTGGACGCGAGGTTTCGAATCAGGAACCCTGAAACCACGCTGCTCGGCCATGCACCGCTCATCGAATCGTGAATTTAAGAGGTTTATTATTAATATATATTTATATCACTCTTTTTTCTCGAACATGCGAAAAAACAAACATATTTATAATGTCATTATACACGCTACTTTGTAAATCGCGTAATCGTATTTAACCGTATCTTTTTCACGGATTAATCGATTTTTAAGCTGCAAATGCTAACATTATTCTATATTTTTATTATGTTTTCTCCCTAGCTGGAGTATTTGGTCGTCATAAACTATCGCCACAAAGCTCTATCAGCCACCATTGTCATTTAATCTTTTTCGATTAAAATCCACGAGATTCTGTATTTAGAATCAATCAATAGAATGTGGTTTAAATAGAATTTGATACCTTGTTTTAACATGGTATTATTTTATTATAATATCACACTGAGAACTATTTCACTTGCCCTACACAGTACGTAAATACGGGATGATCTAGTGGTTTCTTTAATGGGAATCCAGATTTATCTTCCTCACTCCTACGTTTATAAACATTGAGCGACAAATGTACTTTTATGAGCATAAATCTGGAAAAAGTTATTGTACAGAAAGGCTTTATTATGCCATACATTTTTAATAAAAGACAAAAAGAAAAAGATTAACATTGACAAATTAAAAATGCCATATTTGCCGAAACTTCTAACACCAACCTAACATACAAATATTTTCGCTTCATACGTGTTATTTGACTTCAAAATCCAAGGGTTTTTTAATGATTCAGGAGTTCTCTTGGTTTATTCCTTATTACTGCACAGCACATAGTTGCTCTAGCTTCTAAGCCATATATCTGTTGTATGCATGGCGTAAATCCATCGCACTTTGCCAAGTTTGGACCGGACGATAGCCTTACTTGTCGCGAGGCTTTGTGGGGCGATCTGCCGGCGGAATGCGAGGCGGTCCCGGCAAAGGAGACGACCTGTTAAGAGAGAATGTCGCCAATACTCGACCCTTCAAAACGGATCATTGTTAGGCGTCACTACCGTGGGATCGCTGACTAGGCTGTCGCGGTCAGTAGATATGAAGCAAATAAGACAATTCACTCATTTATTGTTACATATATCGTTACGTGTAAAATTTTACGTGTAAAATGTTACTTGGCCCTTAATAGGCCCAAGTTCTCTTCTGGGGACCTGATCTATGTTTTTAAAAGAAAACGCATGTAAGATAGTACAACCAATTGAAATTTATGGCTTTATGTGCGGGTTGAGGAGATTACAACTGTATTTAAATATGTTTCTTGAAATCTAGATTGTTTGAAAGATGAAGCAGATATTTAAAGAGCTTATATATAGCGTAACGGGTGCATTTAGTAAATCATTTTAAAAGTTGCCAGTCCTTGATCGACTTGCGTTTACTTTGTATGAAAGGAGATGAAATTTGTTAATGTATTTGTCGGTTGTAGGCAGGTGCAGGAAATATTAATTATTTAAGTTCATTGAAGCTAGTGTGGTGGTGAATGTTTTCATAAAATAATAATTTGATACATTCTTACAAATGTTTTACAATACAAATGATAATTTTTTATGGTTTGATTTGTAAGTAATAGCGTATAATATAGTCATGTTTATGCTACGAATAATAATTCCATAAAATAAACTTGCCTTTTATATTTAAACTGAAAATAAATAACGAATTTTCATTGAAAAATTTCATGACATATTTTATGATACGACTAATTTCTAGTTGACGTATAATATTTTTGGCCATTTTAATTTTTTTGTACTCATAAACGAGGAGGTAAATTTTAAAACTTGTATTTTAAGATGTCGAAACGTTCAAAGCTCAAAGCTTACACTGTTTGATTTACCATTTAAATATTATAAGAGTCTTTTGATAATGAAATATGTAAGATACGCTTACTTTTGAGATGAGCCTGTAAACAAGTAATCGAGCTCTGTATGCGTATTCTTTAGATTTTTGTATATTTAAAAACATTCAGGAGTAAGTTGTTAGACGGCGACGGGCGAGTTTTCATAAGTATATTCTTTAAAGTTTGCACTTTTAAGTTTAATAATTTTAAATAAAACTCTAGCTTTATGACACTACAGTCCGGCATTCACGTATAATCTCAATTGACAACAGCATGTTTATTTACATATAAAAGCATGTTTAAATGATATGTAGTCATTAGTTTATAAATCAATTAGAATTTGTGTTAAATATGAAATTAAAAGCTTCTTCGATAATATGGAAACATCGCCCTTTCTCTTAATTTTCATTACATTAAAGGTGATGTTCACCATACAACTTTCATCCACCGCTATTTTTTATTAATATAATATCGTTTTATTATAAACACGAAAAATATTGTTATTTACTGTCAGTATTTACAAATGTTTTTTCCTTCGTTTCCACTCCTTATCTGGAAAAAATTATCGCCAAATTCTACCATGAAGTTTTTAAGCTACTTTGCCTAACTAAGCCTTTCAGGACGGCAAAGGGACTGAAATAAAAGTCTACTGTAGTTATTATATTTCATCTTTAAACCAACAGTTGGATTAAACCTGTAATATCGGCTTCTAAGTACGTTATCGCTAGCAAAGTCAAACTATCGTATTACCTGTTTTGTTAAGGCATTATTAAGCTGTGTATTAATAGTATAAATTCAGGATTCCCAACCATACTGAAAAAAATTAGGTTACAAATTTATTTATTATTTATCAAGCTTCACGGGGGTTGACCCTAAGATCACTTGTATGACAGTAAATCGCTTCATATCTTTGTCTTGCCCCTTAGCAATAGCTCGAAGAAGTCATGAGTGATCAAAAAATGAAAGGGCTCCCGTGGACCAGTCAAATATTTACCAGCTCTTAGCATACCACCGAAGCTTTTTATTCCGAGACTTGCCGTGGAGTATTTTCTTATCCACCGTGGGAAAATGTTTAACAAACGGATCCATTAAGGAGCTTTGGGATCCGTTCAAATATCACCAACTAGTAATTAACGTCTGAGAAGCTTTTGTGTTTTGTTGTATTTACTGCAATTACAGAGCTTCGGTGTTTGCTTTTAATTCTATTTGAATGTTTACTAATGACCTCTAATGGATTTGTTCGTAATTTAGCGTTCTACTAGTATTTTGTTGATTTTTAGGCTTTCAACGGATGTTTAAATATTTAATTATTCAAGCTGTCTTACTTAAAATATATTATATCACCACCGTAGGCATAATATTTACTTATATATTTAAATCACATATAATTAAATATTTTCCTGAAAAATAACTTACACTGTTATCCAACGACTGATATAAATTAAAATTCATAGAAACTCCATCTTGTATTACATTTCACTCATCAATTAATTGGGGATTAAGCGGGGATTTGAACCACAGACTCGTACATTAAACTAGTTCATTGCTCATCGTGCTGATCAGTCGTAAAATTACTCCGCCTAATCGAGTCGAAATTTAACGAATTTTACAGATTCATAATAAAATGTGTTACATTCATATTGATTTTGTCATAAGCTTCAAGTAAAAAAAAGATCTCCAATTACTCGATAATATAATGACGTATACTTTAGTAATTAAATATACACATACTATACATGAAATACGCATCAATTCATTCAGAAAAATATCGGCTTAAGCGGGATGCGAACCGCGGGCCTTGGAACCAACCTTTGCCCAGGTCTTTTTATACCGCTTAACCCCCTCGGCTATTTCTCCGCCTGAGCTTACACGCGTTAGAGCTTGTATTTAGAAGTATACTTTAGTGTTTGCTATGAACTAGTATGGGCATTGTTGTTGCATATTTTGTAAATCTTCATTTGTTCATAGTTCATATAGTTCATATAGTTCATATAGTTCATAAACTAAAAATATTTTTGATTTCTTCGGTCGATAATTCTAGGTGGCATTCCATAATATCAAAATAAAAGATCACATAGAATTATAGGACTATATGTTTTGGCTTTATTGGGGATCCATTTTCTAGTCGATATACTACAAGACCAAAATAATATACATCGTCACTTTAGAATGGCTTCTCGACTAGCATGAAAAGTCTGAATTAAATTTGGGGAACTTAAAGTTAAAAAACTTTAATTTACACATCGTAATAAAAAATACATTTTATTAAAAAATGTTTTTTAATTTATATATTTGAATTATTCATTTAAATAATGTTTTGTATCAATAGTGTATGTTGGAATTAAATGATGATTGGATTCAAAATGTGGCATTCGCCGGTTCGTAATGGGATTATTTGAGAGCTTTCATTTCCAGTGAATAAATTCACCCAACTGTTCCCACAGTATTAGGTAATTTGCTGTATATTTGCTATTCAATATTCAAAACGATCGTCAAGGCTCGGAACAAAGTTAATTTAAGTACCTATTTATTACTCCGTAATAAGCAAAGCTACGGATATAGGACTACGTGTATCATTAAATATATGCTTATATATACACTTACAGATATCTGAACCCAGCCACTCTTCCGTATGGCTTTTTTTATCAATTTCATTTGACACAATCTTCACCAGTGCCGCTTTTTGGGGGTGGTGAACTGGGTTGGTGCCCCAGGGCGTCGAAAAAGCTAGGGGCGCCGAGGGCAACCAATATGGCTTAGATTTATAAAAATATAAACAATATGGGGCGCCAGAAAAAAATGCCCTAGGGTACCGTAAGGTCTAAAGCCGGTACTGATCTTCACAGCCATATTTAAATGTCGGCATGTAGCAATTCTCCTTTTTGCTACTCCACAAAGAACATCCAGCATTGTGTACATTTTTTCTGGTTGCTTTTTTGCGTTATTCTAATTCTAATTAAAGTTATTCTTTCTACCTTGATAGAGACAAATCCTACGAATTAAAGATCTCAACAATCATAATATCCGTTTTTGAGTTATAAATGGTATAACCATCACAACTTTGTTATACATATATAGAGATTCGTTACCTTTTTAATCATATAGTCGCCACAAATGCCACCGCACATGTATCAGCTGCCATTACCCCATGTTATCTCTGGACCCTGTATTACACACGTGGCTTACGATGGATTTGAGGATGATTGCCAGACGTATTGAAAACAACGAAACTTGTAGCATCCAAAGCATATTTTGAGGGTTTCTAAATTAGCATCTTTACGATATGAAATGATTATACCGTCTGTCTCGCTGTCTGACCTATATCCTATTGGCCTTATTTTCGGTTAGATAATTTTTCTTCCATATTTATCTCCTTTTAACCCATGAATGCGATGATAATCTCTAACACAAGTTCTTGTTCGAGGTTCTTGTGTAAAGTCCCATCTAAATGTACTCGGCGGAACTATGGAAGGCAGAGCTATGGTGGATGAAAATTGTCATTTTATGACCAATATCTTTCAGTTAAAAAGCAGACAATGATCAGTGAACCTAACCCAAGCTGGTTCATTAATTTTGTATGTTAGTGTCGTTTAATTTAAATGGTATTCCAAAAATGACACCTTCAGACACGTACAGAAATTTCACCGAACATAAATTTTTACGAAATGTGTAAAATACATGTATAAAACAGTTTAGTGAAATCAGTTTATTTTCTAAGAAACTTAATTAATATTAGTGCTCCGAAGTAGTTATCAACGAGCTTGCAGAAGCGAAGCTTTTTGCAGCTAGCCTCGAGGTTTATTTTTTATTTCACCGAAAGTGTTAACACAGCAACTCGTAACCGGTACTTTTAACGCATACGGAGTGCGCAAATTGTTTAATGCACGTACCGCAGTACGTCTTGCACTATCATTACAGGAATTCTCTGCTGATGGAAGCTCGCGTCATTACCTTTATCGCTGTTCTAGCTGAGGTGTAAGGCTGGGAGCAAAACACTTGGAAAACCGGGAACCCTATCGCATTAGGAACCGAACGCAACGCTGGTAGAACTGGCTACTTGCTGCTATTTTAGCTCTTACGAAGAAACACAGTAAAAGTTACGATGCTAAGGACAAGTGATGCTAAATGTTAAAATTCAGTTAATTCGTGTTAAAGCGTGCGCTAATAATAAAATGCACTATACAGGTATAATGCTTATCAATATAGTCGCATATTGTATAAGTCAATCATTTAAATATCGTTTTTCTTTCGATTTATATCTAGAACATATCAAATATGCATATGTCACCACATATCCTCCATTCAATTTTGTCATTTGCCGTACCTATCTCTGCGCCGAAGGTTCTTCTAGGAACGTACATGGTTTTCGTTACATTAAAATTCGAGGCATCATTTTGCTTGATTTGTAAATCTGATTTTTAAGGAGAATGGATAATTAGCCTGACTTCCAAGGCCTGAACTCTTTAGCCCTAAGGATCGGCTCAACCCGATGTTAGATTCAATATATTAAAAATGAAACTTTTATTTATTCATTTATTTCTTATCCTATAGTCCATCCAGCGTATGAAGAACCCTATGACACATTTATTGCCCTGTGCTAAATATCGTCCGATATAACGTTGTAAAACAGTCTGATGCCTCTTGGGAGAGGGATCAGACTGTTTAACCAAATCGCCTCGGATGTTGATATATTTCACGTAAGAGAGGCCCAATTCAGACAAGAACTCCAAGAGTTTCTTTGGAGGGATAATTGGTTGGCTTCGTCTGTCTGATATGCATAGGGACCTTCTGTTGCTTGTCTTTATTGCTTTGTTTATAGTACTTAATCATAAGTACCTATTTTTGTATATATTATATATTTTTTTTTTTTTTTTTATTTGTACTTCAGAAATGAATTGAGTTAACATGATTTGTAATGTTTCTGAAAGGAAAAAATAAACAAAATTGAAATTGTAAAAAAAAAAAAAAAAGTTGGTATTTCGTTGCGGTCATAGTATGCATACACGTGATTCCGAATTGGCGCCAAATTAAACCTATCGGGTTTTGTAATTGAGCATTTTCTCTGTCGTTTCTTATTTGGTGTTAATATTTTTTTCTCTTCTAATGAAGATTCACCGTATTTCTCCTCTGTGATCTGAGATACTGTAGATTTACCGATTCCTAGGGCATCCGCGACCTGATCTCGAATGTTTTCTTTAATGAAACAACTTTAACAATACTAAGAATAAATATAATAATTACAACAACAAAAAACACGAATAGATCGAAGAACAACGCGCTACTAAAAGTCGGACATTTGAACTGATCCGCACGCCGCCATGCGGGAAAAAATGATACTTAAATATAATTATTTCTGACGAAGAAGAGAAGAAAAATCCATATAATAGAATAAAAAATGTTCCCCCCATCTCTTTTACACAGAGCAATAAAAGTGCCATACGTATCCAGCTAAAACTTCCCAATTATAATATTCGCTGCACTTTAAATTCTATTATTTAAAAATAGAGATGTTTATATACGATTCACTTCGAATTCAAATTCTATTTTTTTTCGAAGAAGAAGAGAAAAAAGTCGACCTAATCGGAATAAATATTTTTGCCCGATCCCTTTTACAGGGGGCAATAAATGTGTCATCAGGGTTCTTCATACGCTGGATGGCGCCAACAAGTTGATACACAGAAATATAAAGCAAACGGGATAAAAATGTTATTCAAACAATCTAAAAATTATAATTCAAATTTTTCCACTTCAACGATTCAATTTGTTGTTCTTGATTGAGCTGTTTTATTACACAACGTGATCTAGTTAACCGTTACTCGTTATTTCAACAAAATACGTTTATATAATTAAGCGTTTGTAACTAAGAAATATACTAGTTACTTAACTGAGCAGTTCAGCACAAGCTAATTGCTATGTTTTCTATAATTTCAGAATTTAATACACAAGAATTCTCTATTTCTATGAAACCAAAAAATAATCTATACTCTCTGTTTTTTTAACGATTTTTCAGCACTGATTTCATATATATATATATATATATATATATATATATAATATACATATATTTATCGATCGATAATTTTTCGTGGAATTTTGCAACCGCAAGTGGGCATTATTACATACGTTGAAAACCTAAGATCTAGAAAAAAATACTTAATATAATACATACATATGTTCCAGAACCGAGGTCGTGGTCCTGAAATGGTAGCGTCAGCTTAAATGGTGATGCCGGAATACCAAGGATCCGGCACTCAGGATAAATCTAAAGACCGGAATAGAGTTGATACTAATTTATTTGATAATCTTCCCCTTTTTATATCTTAGTCTATACAACATTAGTAAGCATTTATAAAATTAATATTAATGCATTGAATTTCATACACCGCAAATTCCTCGATAGCTGTTGTTTTGGACCTAGATCCCTTCAATTTACATAGAGCGGCGAAATATTGTGATGGTCAATGCCCTGTGTCGTACCCGTATGAATCGACAGATTCCATCTAAGATAGAGAGTTGGATTATTATAATTAATTTAAAGACTTTTGGAGGCTTAATCCAAAATAATCATGTTCAAAATAACGTTTTAAACAGGCATGTTAATATTTTTTAAAGAGTTAGGGGCGTTACATTGTGAAACGTTACGCGTTGAACTCTAATGTTTTGTGAGTTTTAGTGTGAGGCTGCTGAACAGCCCGCGGGTGTAATTAGCACCTAGCTGATGGTCCATTAGGAAGCTTGGAGAGGGAGGCGGTCAGCCAACATCTTCCCGAAGAGACAACTTCTGCTGAGGCAGGTGCTCGCAAGAAATCCACATGATCGTTTGAACTTTCCCTGGAAAGTGTTCGTGAAATACTTTGAAGTTAAAAAAGCTATCATCCACAATTGAAAACGTATTGTAACGACTTTATAACTAATAACGGACTTTTCAATGCAATTAACAGTATCATCAATTAGTGATATATCTACTTAGAATCTTACAGCTTTCCCATCTACTCTTGGATTATCCACCAAATTTTTTTGTCAAAATTATTTAGAATTCTTACTTACGTATAATTAACCTATTGATGTAAATGTTTATTGTTTTTTAATGGCCTTTGTAATTATACATATTATTTTGTTGTTTTCGTCAATGAATTCCCTTATATATTATTGATATGATGAATATATTATTTATTTGCAAAACACATATACCCATCACACAATTCATATCCACCTTTTCACTCACTCTTTGCTTTATATAGAGCCAACACTCACTGTACTATTTGACTTGAGAATGATTATTCGACGTGGCCGAAACATGTCGTCTACAAATATATTGTGGGAGAAATTCTATATACTCTTATTTATATCAGCATTGTAATGTATTACTACCACATTGTCAGTTATAAATATTGTTTTTTTTTTATTTCCGTTTTTTATAGTTTTCTTATTTCATATTTTTAAGCTTGATTGACGTATTGTATTTTAAAAATAAGCAATTTTTCCCCTTATTAAATATAATAACCCCCACCATTAGTAAATTATCTTTCCATGCTGGCGGGTATGGCTTAGGAGTATAGCGTTTCCTTACCATACAAAAGTTCGTAGGTTGGATCTCCAATAAAGATAAAAATTCAAATGTTTATTCATCCTTTTCCTTTCTGTTTTAAAGTCAATCAATAGACCAAGTTTGACCTGCCTGGGACATGTACTTCAGATATATGAAACTACATCTGCATTTTCTTAAAGCAGTGTCTTCCTGCAAGTCTGTCGGGAACTATACACATAAACGAACATTGTCCTATGATATATTTTCCATTATCTAGAAATTCTAGAACATATAGGTACCAGAAAATTTCCGATGTGATGATTAGCTTTTCGCTCTCCATGCTTGGACCATTTGCTGTCAACATAATATAATATGATGATAATTGTTAAAAAAACAAATTAAACAAAATTCTTGTTTTCAAATTTAATATTTTCATTGCGTCATTAAGTTGTAAGCGGAACGCTTAAATTAATGATTATAAGGCGATCATACGCGCGCGGATTATGATTTTCTGCCCATAACGAGACCGACAGTCTCCCATACTGGGCCATGGACCCTGCTTGAGATTGAACCAGTCGCGGTGTGATTGATGCCCGAACAAGTGCCCCGGTATGGAGCAGAGCACAATATTGCAAGTTTAGCAAGAGATAGACGCACGACAACATTAATATGAAGATTGACGGACGAGAGTGTTTTGGGTGATTGATGCGATGCATTGCGATACATGCTGCGGTTAATATGAAAACATAATATCACTTCAATACCAAAGAACGCGTTTTAAAAGTATTTAACATTTTAATTTGTATGAATATGCGGTATTTTTAAACGCAGTACATATGTTAATAAGTAATTCAACTGGCTGATTGGTGAGTTACATAAAATAAAATGTAAAATGCTTTAGAATTTTCGGACGGAAAAAATATACTTTATTGAGTAAGCTACGCCAAATACATTCTTAGTCAGAGAAGTACAGGTCCCGGAAACCTAACATTTTGGTGATATGAAAAAAAAGCTTTTCATGCTAGTTTATGCTCTCTCTTGGTCTTCGTACATGTTCCAGCCAAATCCACGTTCGTATCTTAGCCGACTGTGGTACGAAAGGCTGCCTTGTACAATAACCGTGTCAATATTTTCTTTAGATTACTGGTTTAATTATCTTGATACACCAAAAGTCAATAGTGGGTTTTGAAAACAGATTACTGCGTAAAATACTGGGGGAACGATGGTTTGTGTTTATGAGTTATGGTGAAGGGCAGAAGCGGACAAGTCAGCCTTCCATACTAAATTCAGTAAAGATACGAAAGTGGGCCTGACTGGGACATGTTCTTCGAATACCGCAGAAGGACCTATACTACCCCTGCCTTTTATTCAAGCCAACTCTTGCTATCCTGAAACTCCGTTTATTACATAAAATAAACTCAGTGATGCTGACATGGAATGAGGCAGTGACCATTGCGAGTCATAGAGTTTTGTGGCGGCATGTTGTGATGACTACCAGTTAAAGGACCTAACGTGATTGGTGATCATTTTATAATCACAACTATATGTGTTTGGTGAACCAGTCATGTTGGACTTTACCTGTAATAACTAAATGTGGTAAGCGTATTCCTTCTGCGTTTTCTTGTGGTTTTGAAATATTATTTCACAAGATAATATTTCAAGGTGATACGCTGTAAACTAACCGCATACTAGATTACTAAAATATTTCATATTGCTCTGGAGCAGGTGCTCTCGCGTTAATTTTAAGCGTAAACGAAACGTCATGTCTTTGTCTTGTAAATATTTTAAGCATTTATTTTGAAATATAAATACTTACTTAATATTATTTCAACCTTGTTTTAAAATTGATCACTTTACGTGAATTTCAATAAGATAATTGGATCGTGGTTTCAGTTTCAGTTATTTCGACTGCTTAGCTTATAGGCCAATACGGAAATTCAGTAATGATTTTATTAAGTGTTGTGAACTAAAAATCTTTGTTATAATGCAAAACTGTTCACGAATTTAAGAAATATATTTACAATTCTTATGATAACAGATAAAACGCGTTCATCCATTAAATTTAAAATAAAATAAAAGTTTTTTACGTTATTTAACGAAATACGTAAAAAAATGTGTAAATTGAAGAAAAAGTTTAAGTATCCGTGGCTTCAAACGGAAAAAACTTCTTTTTTTTACCTTGTAGTTATGAGATTCCACCATGAAACATCGATCGAAGTGATTGAACAAATATATTTATGTTTGGTCTGACTGAAACACTTTATCTTTACAAAATGAACTGAAATCAGCTGGCAAAATAAATTTTAAAAATAAAGTCTTTTGCATAGAAAACTCGTAAAATAAAAGGTATCGTAATTACTTTGCCACTTTGATATTAGTCATTTATGGATTTTAATATTTATTAGAATATTCTAATCTTCTTTTATAGATCATTGACTATATTACAATATTATGAGTAATTAAATATACACATACTATACGTCAAATTCTTTAGTAGTTTCAGTAATAATATTAAAAAGCTTGTGAATAAATGTTGACTGATTGATTAATAAAAAATAATAATTTACACACTCTGAATATATACTATAGAGACACGCATCGTTATATGATGGTAACACTGGTATAAATACAACTTATTCCGCGCATCAGTTCGGGCACGAGATAATCGAGTGGACTAGGGTAATGAACAAGAGCAACGGTTGGTTCCAAGGCTCGCGGTTCGCATCCCGCTTCTGCCGATATTTTTTCTGAATGAATTGATGCGTATAACTAATTTGATGCATATAATGCGTATATTTAATTACTTTTAATCATTTTTGTTTTTTCGCTTTATTTTATTTATTTTTTTTCAGTCACATGGAATAATTATGAAGTGTTGCCCTCTGCATGTCATCAAACACAGCAATCGCTCTTCGATAATGTCCGTATCGCCGGTAGAGCCTCGACACAGAACCTCAATTAAGCGGAAAAGCCTCCTGAGTACCTGATGATCGTCCTCAGGCTGCAGTTTAATCACAATGTCATTACCGGAAGTCGAAACTTGAGGTCCCAGCTGCTACTTGGCTTCCGCATCATAGCATAGAATTACCCAGCCTCGCAATTAGATAATCAGATTAAATTATTACGTAGCCTACTCGATGATAAATGAATCATCACATAAGTAGCCCATAAACATGTTTAAACTTCTTCACCGCGAAAAACGACATGAGTTTTTCACGTTTTGCTTTCTTATATTTTCTACTTTTAATTTCTCTTCTAAAAGAGATACATCATTTTCGATTCTATGCCGAGATTTTTAAGACACTATAAAGTATTTATATGCCACTATCAATGTATTTCCGTTGAGTTTCTATCATTGTTTTCGATCTCCTTTTAATTTGTAAGTGTGATTCTTATACATTTAATGTGTATTAAATCTTAATGTCTTCTACGCAATAGTTGCAATTATTTAGAGGGAACTTTCACTAAACTTATTTGCAGCGGATTTATAAGTCTATTTATTTGTTTGTCATCACACTTGCCAATTAAAAGAAATGTTGTTATAAAAAATATATAAAAATGGCTTTCAAATTGTACTAAGGAAAAAATACATAGAAATCGTTCAACGATTTTCTATTACCTTTGTATCTTCAAAAATATTTACACTTGGTCTTTCAACTATGTTAATATATTTTTGGATAATAAATCAATCGATTTAAGTAGTGTAAAATCTGACCTCCCCTTAAAAGAGAAAAAAGGAGAGACTCGCATAAGACTATTGGTTTTGTCGATACTCATCAATGAGTTACCTGACTGGAAAGTAAGTGAATTTTAATATTAATATATTATTTCGGATTAATAACTATAATTACGAAGAGCTTATCTGACTTACAAGTTAATAAATCACTTTTTGAATTAACCTAACCTTTTACTATTGAAAGTTTCTTTTCAAGTTCCATCGTTTTTAAACAATTGGCCAACAATTTATATCGGTTTGGTCATAAATTTACTTGCACAGTTAAATTTCACAGTGACTGACCGTGATTATTTTCACATCCTGCTAATCAATATTGTAATATTTGCATATTTCATATTGCATTTTGCAAGCTCGTGCAACCATACCTTGCAGTTTCTTGGTGGTCTTAGTCTATCAACTAACTACAAAATAATTATGCACTCGGTTCCATAATCTCCTGGATGAAGCTGCGTCGTGATCTTTCAGCAGATCGCTGGCTCAAGTCTGCATACATCATCATCTTATACTCGTAGATTTATCTCTGCTATCTGCAGAGCTTGCGATATCGAATTATCCGAATAAAAGATTTCTGCAAATTTATGATCGCTTTACAATTATCGCTTTTCCATAAAACGTTCAAATATTATGTTAAATTATACGTTCATATTAGATTTATAGCACATCTATGAGCTTAAATAAAAAAGGTACAAATATAAGAAGAGCTTATTATTTATATCTGCGCTCATTCAAATGCTTTAAGATCGCGGTTTTGCTTTTAAGAAAAGTTTACCATGACCCCTTGAAAAATTAATATACTTGCTGCATGTGTATTTAATTTTATCAATATCATTTAATATTATTTATAACAAGCGCCATCTGTAAATGATACGTATTAATCATTCCACATATCATCATCATCATCATTATCCTGCATCCGTCCACTGTTGAACGTAAGCCTCCCGCATGAATCTCCATCCTCTTCGATCCTCCGCATTCCGCATCCAGGTCACACCCGCTATTCTTCTTATGTCGTCAGTCCATCTTTCAGAGGGTCGGCAGTTCTTGGGCGCTATTCCAATACTTTTCTTCCCCTTCGACCGTCGTCTTTTATTCCACATATAGTCCTTGTTAATTTCTTGACTTGTTAAGATGGTGTAACTGGATGAACGATAATCACATTGGGCAAAGAAATCGACGTGATGTACAAAGTTCGTGGCTCGAATCCTCGCGTCTACCATTTATTTTTCTTCGATTTCTTGATGATTGTAAAGTCCCACTACAATCTAGATCAATACTTTTTACCTTTTTTTAGTAAATATCAGGCTTAATACTAAATAACTTCTTAGGTTTTCACGGCCAGATTTGATATAGTGGCTTTTGGGTTAAGCCGTTTGTGGCGAATTTCTTCTCTCCTTCTTCTCGGAGAGAAGAAATTCGCCACACACGGCCAAGCCCAAAAGCCGCAATATCAGGTTTAATACGGTTAATTCATATACCCGAAGATCATTTACGGATGATGTGAGCCGCGTGAGATCTTCACATTTATAATCTAAATGTAATGATCTGAAGAAGCTTTCATTGAAAGTGAATACGTGGTCTTTAAGATTGTGAACTATCAGTGCTCAACGTGATCCATAACAAAACAAACTTAAAAGTATTTATTTGTGTAATATTAGGAAAACAGTTTTTGGTAAATGATATATTAATATGTGTATATAATATATTATTGAATACAGGTATGAAGTTAATTAAGCAACTTTGCATATAGTCTTCTCTTTGATTTCTCGGAAGTAAATAGCTGCTAATTAATCTTTTCACTATGGAGCCCAGGATGATAGACGCAATACCTCAAAACTGTATGTATGTATTTCCCTTTGACCCTCAATCTCAGACATTCTCAACCTTTTATCATACTTTCCTTTTCTTCCACAAATTGCCGCCACAATTTTCAGACAGGTACTGTGGTTTTTTCATCGCTTATTGAAATATATTTCGCGCAACTGAGGGGAATACTTGGATTGCCCCGAAAGAGGACCTAGCCCCTGGACATGACCAAGGGTGGAATATATGGAGGTCCCTTAACAGACTTCGGACCGGGGTATGCAAGACGAGGACACAAATGAGGGCCTGGCAGTTTTATAGCGGACCGACTGAATGTGACTGCGGCGTGGAGCAGACCCTGTCACACCTTCTGGAGTGTGCGCTGTGCCCGAATAGCTGCACCCAGGAAGACCTGATGATGGCCAGAAGATGGCAGACAGGATCTGACCCTGTTGTTTGCGACATGATTATATATATATATATATCGCTTATTATCTTTGCAATTTGTAGTTTTGACGACTACATTCTGACAATCGTTCTTAATGATATTTCAGGATAATGAAAACCCAGAAACTGTAAAAAAACAACTGAATATTTCCCTTTCAAAAATGTGTCCCAGCCATAACCACCTAACATATATGAAGCATATCATCATCTTAAACTTCCCGCTGTAATTATACATGCCTTGTTTTAAGAAATATCTGCACACGGAGATCCCAACTGAGAATATATTTTATTTCTAAACGCCTCCCTTGTTTGTCCAGGGGATTTGAAGGGAAGACAGCTTTAGTATTCGAGGCATATCTAAGTGTTTTTTAACTCAGCATTTTTAAGGGGATCTGATAATCAACCGACTCTTGTAGCATGGACCAATTTTTGTTTGAGAAGAGTATTTGCACAATGCTTTGATCTTCCACGGACTCTATAACGCTCAATCGGGTTGACTAAATGCTGCGGTAAGGATGTACGAGTATAGTAGTTGCATGCATGTATTTATTAAGTGGATGTTAGTTTCAATTTATCTTCTTCTTGAAGATATTGAGATTGTATGTGTGAAACACACACGCTGGGACAGCATTCCAAAGATGGAGAAAGGGAAGAATGGATGAGATATTTCGAAAGAACCCAGAGCAAGCAGTGTCTCATCCCAACTAATGACTCGCGGTGACCCATTTAAATGTTGTTCCGTTTTCATTTGGCAGGCCAATGGTTTAGCACAACAAGCCTATCTCAATCCACCTACCGACGGCTCTCCAACTGAGTTTGTCTTCTATTTCCACGGCTCAGTTTCAAACTTTATGATTTGACAAAGTTTCGCAATGAACTGCTCGCAGAGCAAACACACATATACACGACTAGGCAGAAACTAGACTTCGTGTCGTATTAAAAATAAGAACATGCCTTTATACAATTAATTAATTTAATGTTGTATTTACTGAAAACTCCATTACTCAAAAGTCTTGTTAATTAAACATAATAAAAATTAATATATTTTTATTATAGCTAGTAAGCTAAATGTTTATAAAACGTTTTTAAGTAGCGAATTCTTAGTGTTATTATAAAAATTACTATATTCGCTCCATATTTGGAGCTCATGACTAATTTCTGTTTCACAGTTCTATAAGTTCAGATTATGCATGCCTTGTCCCAGAAGATTTGTATCCCCGTAGGTCCACATGGGAGTATAGATGGTTCCCGGGAGGTTCCAGGGCAAGAGGCCGTGAGCTAGCATAGATTGCGGCTGTAGTATCAAAAATTTCATTATAAAAAAAAATATATTTATAAATGATTTAAAATATTATAAGTCTTAGAACAAAGAGTGAAATTTATACATCAGATGGTTTTAATTAATTAATTTCATCGAATACAAATTAAAGCTCTCACGATCGGCGTCTGGAGTATGAAAGAAAAACGACAAATCATTTGTGGTCCAATTAACGCGCTATCTCGGTACAACACCCTCCAGTGTTGTGACATTTATGAGTAATGACGACTCGACTATATCGAGGGTGCTTACGATCGTGTCTAAACACACTGCTGGCAACTGTCAACGAGAGAGCTTTCATATAGTTGATTGTTCATTTTTATGAAAACAAAAAAAAAAACGCCTGTACTTAGGCATTTCAAATAATCACCAACGCTTGAATTCGATTAATTTAATATCTCAGCGATTTCACAAGTTGTTATTCATAGACTTGCACCAATTATTATTATTATATTAGTATTTGTATAGCGCTCTTTTATGACCGAATGATCATTCCAAAGGCGCTTCTTTGCCTCTCTGAGTAAAAAGGTGGGTCTTGAGTCTGCTTCTGAAGGATGCCTCCGCTTTAAGCTCTCTTATGCTTTCCAGTGTTGAGTTCCAGGCCATTGATTGTTACAATAATATTCAAATTGTATTCCATAACGTGGTGCATCTTCATTCTTCAACATCAAACCCACAGCATCGAAATTTTACAAAAAAAAAATGTCTCTTACGTTTTCGTCGCATCATTTTTTTTAGCTTCAACAGTAATTTCAGATTTTTGAAAAATAAGTAATATTATTTGAAAATTCTATATTACTTATGTGATAGAGTAACAAAAAAAGAGTAGCAAAATGAATACGCAGCTTATTTGTCAAGTTAGCTGTGAAAAAATTTTTGAAGCTTAAAATAATTTTAATTACTTAACGAACAATCTTATATTATACAGGTATCTTTCAAAAGAATGCTCAAAATAAGAAGCTTAAAAACAATTTTTTTGTTGCTTTTGCATGATAAGATTTGATGTATAATCCATGTCATTTGAGCGGATGTTGACAATGATGAATATTACATTTGACATTGACATGTTATTCTTAAAAAAAAAACCATTACATCTAAGCAAAGAGTATTCATAACTAAAAACATTTTATCGTCATCAGCCAGATAGTCCGTCCACTGTTGAATATAAGCCTCCTGAATGAGTCACCATCCTTTTCAACCTCCCACCCTTCGCATCCTCTGATGTCATCAGTTCATCTTGCAGGGTGTCGGCCAATGCTCCGTTTGCCAGTTCTAACACGCCACTAACTTTTCTCCTCAACCCACCGTCGTGTAATGAAAAACATTTAAAAGTACGATAATTACAATTTGAAAAACAATGTTATTTACAAAAATATATTTCTGAATATTACGACGATCATTTGTTCTAAACACGATTTCATATGTGCAGGAGGTTAGATAGTGTATATGGTCGATCAACCCATGAGCTAAGCTTGGATCAGTGTCTCCCATTAGAGGTGATCCTTCAGCCTCTATATAAGGCTTCACTGCGGCCGGACGACTCGCCACTCTGCTGGAAAAAACAACCTCTCTTCTATTATACAACTTGAGTTTAGAGACACTTGCAGGACCGGCTTGGGTAATAATATTGACTGCCATTGGATTAGTCACAGACCGGTTGACTATAACATGTACGAGTACATTGAGATATTGAATATTGTTGATCACATGGTGATCGTTTAACATACATTTGACAAATACAGCACGAAAACAATATTCAACTTTTTTTAAATAGTATCAAATAAATATGATTATCAATTTCGGTTTGATCTACATGTGCAGTTGTTAGAGATTAAGCGTCTATTTTTCATTTCTAAAGTTTCTTATTTAATTTATAATGAAGATTAAAATAATATATGTTTTTATTCCATTATTTTGCTTTACAAATACCCCCAGTTGGTGTGAATAAAAAATGTCAATGTGTGAATAAAAAAAAATAAAAAATTGAAATGGAATGAAATGAATGTGATCCCTCACTCAAAAAAAGTCAGTCATAGTCGAAATTGTTGATTTACGAAAGTCGTCCCGTGAACGCCACCCATTCGCAGTAAGTCCCCGTAAAATGGATTCATATGAATGATAGGCTGCCTATGTTACTGGCGGATCAACACTCAACATACAGCGCCTAGCCATAGTAATAATAATAGCAATAACTGATTTATTGATATTATCATTGAAAATAAACCACACGTTTTCTGGTTGAATGTTCGTTCATTCTGGTTGAAAATATTGTGTCCCCAATACCAAAGTGCCAAGAAATAATTATGGAGAAATGATCACAATATTGAAATGGCTAGTGTTTTCTACGTAAGTCCTACCCAACAAGTTAAATCAATATGAGCCATAATCCACATTTTTTCCTTCTGTCTATATTATTTATATGCTATTAAATTAGACTCTTACGTGTGCTATTTGAAAAAATAGACGCTTAATAAATAAAATACTAAGCATATCAGCGTTATAAAATCCACTTACCGATTTATGTACAATATTTACAATGTACGCCAAACATCTTAAGTGATGCCCATATTCGTTCGCTCGTTTCTGATCCCCGGATGGTGGTAGACGATGGTCTTCTCGCTGTGAGTAATTACTGAGCCTGGAGCTGTTTGCTGTATAGATAAGGATGGCCAGGCGCCCGGTATGGAGCCTTGGTCTACAGAAGAAGATAGCGGCATCTCCCCCATAATTACAAAACACGATACGTTACAGCAGTCCTGCTACTGGGGAAGTCACCCTTGAAAGCAGTATTCTTTTTGCCAAATGTCCTCTAAAATGTGATCGCTTTAGTCTGATTCCGATCACGATCATAATCATTAGGGAGTTTTGAGGTATATCGTCTATCATCCTGGGCTCCATAGTGAAAAGTTGAATAATAATATAATAAAAATAATATAAAATAATTACTTAAATATACATATACTATACATAAAATTCTTTTTTCAACGCGTCAATCCAAGCACAAAAATAACGGCAGAAGCGGGATGCGAACCGCGGACCTTGGAAACCAACTATGCCCAGGTATTCATACCGCTCGGCGAACTGCGCCATTGCCCTGCCTAGACTGACTTGCGTTGAAACTAGTATTTATATCATTGTTATCATCGTACGATAGATGTCACTAAGTATATATTCAAAGTATGTATATTTTTATTATTATTCTATCAGTCTTCATTTATTCACAAGCTTAATATTATTACTTTCCGGCAGTCTATTTATTTTAGTAAGTACCACTCGGGTCTCGAACCAAACTATACACTGAATGGATGAGAAACGACTACTTATAGTTCCGACTCGGACTTTATAACCAATCATTTACCTGTGTTACTGATGGATAATTTTTACCTAATTGATATTGTCTCAAGGAGAGATTATTAATGAATTTAAAAAAAAAAAAAAAAAAATCATTAATATAAAATAAGTTATTTATTAAGCCACTATTGCCATAATCAAAATTTTACATTTAGTATTTCCAAGCAAATACAGAAAAGATCAAAATTTAAATTAAACAGAATAGAAAGGAACCGTCATTTTTATTAATTTTTTGTATCGTTTTCGTGAGCCAGCCCTGCGTGAATATCTTCAAATGTAGCACCAATTACTTTGAAACACCAGCCGCAGGACATTTTTTGTTTATTTTATCGATAATGCACTTGAATCTATCTGCTCAAGCGATGTTTCCCAAATAATTTAAATTAATTTAAATTTTAGAACAAATTTTGGAATCAAAAATATTATACAACGATGTAACCATGTAAATCATGATTCAATATCCGTTTCTCTAAGCGTATAGCCATCACAAACTGTCTACACGTAACTCTGTTAGTCGCCACAATCGTAGCTTCATTCCGTGTCAGCTCTACCTCCTGGAGATGCACTGAATCGTTGATTTTTGTTTCCAGGTAGACCTTTAGGTGCAAAAGTCAATTGCAACTGACAACTGAGTGGCAGAAATTTGTAGTAATCATATGTTTCTGACATGGAACGAATATATGAGGAAGAATATGTATCAATGTCCTACCCAGATCCATCTTCGTCTTTTGACCGACTGTAGTATTACTTATTTATTTATTTATTTAACAGAGCACAAGCTCCAAAACAATAGACATAAATTTATAAAGATACACTTAGCAAATGAATAAATTCAAACTAACATTTATAAGTGCAGCGCTGTAAGAGTATTGTCACATTCAGTGTCCATGACCTCATACTCAGAACTAGTGTCGAAATATTTCAATGCAAATTGTTGGAATTGCAACAACAAAAACCATGCTATAAGTATATCATGGTGGACACACAAATAACACGGCATTATTGTTACATAAAAAAACGTCCAACATTTCATATCAGTCAACACCTGCACTGAATCCGAAGCAATAACACACTAAATATGTCAATATCTTCACTCAAGTTGGGTTCAACCACTGTTCACTGCGATTCTTTCGTCTTACACGTATCCAAGGTTTAACGATGGTCCCTTCAAGTCACACTTCAGGCGCCATGAGAGACTCCAGCGAAGTCGCAATGACCCTGACTTTGAAGGATGTTGACAGAGTCCGTCTGCTGACAATCCTCCTAATGGTCATCCAAGAGGGATTGGATGCAGCGGTCACTGCCACGAAACTCTGCAAGTCATCAGCCGTTGTATCTGGGTGAAGACCCTTGGCGTGAAGATACGCCATCTTCACTCCAGCAACATTCTTTGAAGGAGTTGCAGAACCACGGATCACCAGACGTAGTGAACGTTGATGCCTTTCCCCAACAGGAGAGGCGCGACTTAAATCGGAATGATGTAATTCCCCGGAAAGATTGCTCGGGTGAGGGAGAGGGCAACCAGGCACAAAGCATCCAGGTCCTCCAGTTCCTCGAATGATGACTCATCCTGGCATAGAACGGGAGTCAATGGGAGCCTTGCTCGGAACAGCAGGGGCTTCTTGAATAGTAGTAGCGGCTTCAATGACGGCAGGCTCGGAGTTTCTGCTGCCATAGCTGATCGATGGCGAGACTTGGCGAGGATTGCTGAAAATTTCAGCGAAGGTAGCCACTTTTTTACACGCTCGAGGCAAGCGCCTTCTTTGGGAAGACGGGACACTTGTTGGGTTGAGTGGAGAGTCCACACCGACGGACGTCGATGTGTCCTCCTTTCCGCATCCAACAGCCTTTATGAGCTGCTCCAGCAGCAATCGGTGCTCGACCAAGCGCCGATGCACCTGCGCAATGTCACAGGTGCAACTAGGAGCCATTCTGTAGGTAGGATGACAGACACGTCCGCACAAATCAAGAGTCGAGCGACGAATGACGTGTAGTAGACTAAGAGGTCTTTGATATGTCGTCATACAGAACAATTCTCGGAATATCCTGGAGAGACTACGTCACGAATAATTAGGTTCTCAGCATAATCAAGGAAGATAGACTCCTAGTAAGAACCATCTCAGAGAGGTGAGCCCGATGAATCGATCACATCATGCGCCACGATGGTATTCTTTACGACATTTGTGGAAGGGATGGTTGAGGGTAGAAACTAAAAGGGCGCCCTAGACGGTAGTATTTGCAGCAACTATTCGAGGCCATGAGTTGTAGCTTTAATGCTGAGCTGAAGAGGATTGCACAAGATCGAGAGGAGTGGAGATCGAGATGCAAGATTTTGTTGCTGCAAACCAATTCACCGGATTGATACTACGAAGAAGAAGTATATATGACAATGTTATGAAATGATAATTATAATAGTGGTACGTTAAATTTATATCCTCGGTGGCTGATTGAAATCAATCATGATTGAACGTTGTTTCTTATAGATAATACTTTTATACAAACCATGCCGTTTACACTTCAATAGTTTGAGAGATGCTGGATTCGAAGGATTCCAGAAGATTAAACTATGAACCCTTTCGGCATGGGAAGCTGTGTTGATGTGTAATACTTACATTCGATCGGAAACGACTGAGAGAACAAGTATTAAGAGCAAGTGTTTTTTAGCCTGATTATCACAAGTGGGCTCTTGCATTCTTGAGTGCATTCGGATAATTACAATTTTGATTTCATCAAATTAATATTAATGAAGTGTCCTGGTGTGTTGACCAAACATCAAAGTAATTTTTAAGCACTATGAGCTTATGTTATTACTATCTTCAAACCTCAAACAGGCTTAGCTGCTTAGATTTCTTAGCTCTAAATATACGCCCGGTTGGTGTGAATTCGATCCTTCCCCCGTAAAATCTCATTCATAGTCAAATCAAAATTAGTGGTAGATGCAAGTTGTTCCCTTAACACCACTTATTCAAAGCGAGCCTCCGAGAAAATTTTGGGCTGTCATGTTGGCGTATCAACACTCCGCATGCAGCTCTAAATCATACTCAAAAATGGCTAGGGTCATATAATTCACAGATAAAAAATATCCATTTCTATGTGTCGGTATTCTCAAAATATCATTGCGATGTTGAAGGGGTCTGTGCGCCCAGAGCTTGGCCAAGTATATACAATGGCTGAACATCTATAATCCATATACTAAAAAAAATACTGCGAATTCCTCCTAAATTAAATTATACAATTGATTCATGAAGAATAATATAATAAAAATAATAAATATTACATGGTTTACTAAGAATACTTGCTGGAAGTAAAACAATAGTTTTACTTCCAGTACCGTGAAGTAGCTTTTATCATGCGAGCTTCCAATATCCGTTCAGTGATCGTCACACTATTTTCAATCATCATTTGTTCAGGCGCCCGCATTTGCTCCGCCGTATCGACACCTAACTGCCGGACGTTAAATCTTCGCATAGCAACACTCACAATGCATACTTAGACTGGACCCAAGAGGAAAACAGTCATAGCCATGAGTAAATTACGGTCCATATGCCAATATACTAAACTAACCTACCGTAACCTAGCCCCTAACCTAACCATATAATTCATAACTAATTTTGTAAATAAAATATTTTTTTACTGGTTTTGGTGACATCTAACCATCGTGAGGAAAAACTTAAGACTAATTAACATAAGTAAAGAACAGTTAATTCATGGTAGAGAAAGAAGTGGAGTGGAGAGGAGTAGTGTAAGAGTCCTCTGAGGACGGACCGATTGAACAGAGCGAATTTATTGGAAACATATTAAGTATCGGGCTATAAGTAAAAAGTAATTGATTGTTAAGGATTCTCGTGTTATTATTGATGTCAATTTTAATTTGTAATGATTTTAAGGAATCAAGTCTCTTACTTTTATGATTCTAATGTAATATATAAATGACTCGGGCCGCGGTCTCATTTCATTGATTAACTCTTACTCAACATTATTCATGTAAAAAATGATACAATAAGGTTTTATATTTCAAATATTTACTTTTCATAGTGTTTGTTACTTTCGGTGTTATTGTAAAAGTAATCTTCTGTGTATAAAAATGTTATCGCTTGGAGTTTGAAGATGAAACGACCACTTAAAAATATTTATATTACTAAAAATGCTTACTATTTTTAAAATGTCTCTCAATATTCAGATGCAATGCAATGCGTCTGTGGTTCAGAAAAGAGCACCAGCGGCCGTAAAACTTTCTCATTACTCTAAAGCGTCGACCACAGCATCGGTCTCCATCACCAAAGGATGACCACACGACTACACTTCTTAATATTCTTCAAAAAAAATATCGTATTATCAGCCCTCAATGATAAAACACATTCATAGCCAATGGATTGACTCATGTGTGGTGAAGTGTACTTGTCTTTCTCCAATATTTTAACCACGTTTGCAAGGATCATCAACAAGGTGTGATTAAAGAGCTGGTGTCTTTAATATACCATTGTAAAGTATTGTGATAATGGCTAATATACGAAACCAAAACAAGTCGTAAAAAAACTTATTTTCATTAGGTAATACGGACACTACAGTAATGCATAAACTAAAAAATCCTCCGTGCTCACGTTGATGAAATGTATCTAATCATATCAAATTTTGCATACTGGTTCGGTTTCAGCCTGTGAATCAGGCTAGATTAGTTCTACGTTTATTCCGTTGTAAGTAGTATGTCAAATGTAAGTGTGCTTAAATGTTTTAATGTATAGTTTATTGTACACTTGTACTGTATTTTTTTGTGTCAAATACTATGAAACATAAATTTAATTTTAGCCAGTCACTAGCAATCTCTTAATTTGGGGAAAATAACTTATTTTTTAATATAATTATTTATTTAAACATTATAGTATCGAATCATGAAAGATTCAATAATAAAAATGAAATATTTTTAGCATTACCTAAGCTTGGTCACCTCGTTCCTCTCAGTTCCGTACGGGTTCTTGACTTGAGTGATATAAAAAGCTCTCCATATGTGAGCTTTCAGAGTGCAGCGAATTTAAAAGCTCCAATTAATCAAAAATAATAAAATGGCTTGAACCTTGATGTAAATTAATTTACTACTAAATTAACGATGACTATCCAGCTGAAGTTAGCTTACTGTAAACTTACGATCGCGAAGCAATTCGTTTTATTGTATTTTCTCTCACACTCAAAATACAGTAAGACCTTACTAAATAATTAAAATGCCCGTTTTGATTACTAACTATTTACTAACGTTTGTCATTAAAAACCTAAGCAGTTAAATGAAAAAATCTTGACAAAATTTAAATGTTTTCAGTGTTGCAAATCACTTTAATAAAATATATTTATGCTTATGACCTGAAAAGGTTTAATGTAATGAAAATATTTCTCTCTCATCTATTGATTAACTGTTCTGTATTTATGGCTAGTATGAAATTTGTCTTAATGATGAAGAATGTCTCTGTAACCGGGAAATTAATAATTATTTAAAACTCAGTGGTTTTAAGTAAACTATTTCATTCTTTAGTATGATTCTCTTAAGTATAGTATATTTATGCATCGCAGTTGTATGCATAAAAGGTAACACTATAAATTCAATCAGCAGTCAGATCTACCATATCGACATAAAGGACATACTTATTATATACGTTATTTATGTTCCAGGATCCCGAAAATCAAGATTGAAAACTGGGATTGAAAATTTGGATTAAAAATTGTGGTTTGATATTGCGATTTAAATTTGAGAATTAAAATTGGGATTCAAAAAGCATGGTTTCGCAAAAAAGCTCCAGTATGGAAAGCCACAGTAGGAACAGTAAAGTGAGTGAATAGCGAAAAACATAAATTCTCTCTATAGGAAGAAATTTATAAGTATTTGAAATCCATTGATATTGTGTACACGTCACAAGTGCAGCTGGAATAACTAACTGTTTTGTAAACAACCTAACATGTTTCAGCCGCTGTATTTTCCATGGCAATTTGTACGCAAGGTGAGAAAGGAATTCCTCATATTACGGGAACGAAAAATGACTTGATTTTTTCATTGTAATAGTATGAAGCTTGATTTTGTATTTTAAATATTCATACTTGTACATTTATAAAACAATCTTTGTTTTTTGGTCTTAAAACCTTGAAACAAAAAATACACCTTACTTTTTTGTCGATCATGATACAGATAAAGAACATATCTAGGAAGAAGAATTAATTACAATAATATGCTCTGAAAAGCATTTGCTTAGTAAAAGCATTAAAAAATCATTGTTATCATTGGGTCGTGTTTCAAAAGAACTTACTTAAAATTACGAGCTTAGTATGCAAAAACTGTTCGCAAGATTACGATTCATAAAAAGTGTTTCTTTCAATCAAAAAAATATTCATGGCCTGCGCTCAAATTCACTATAAAAATGTCTTAAAATGAAATATGAGATTTTTACAAATGCCACCACACTTGAGCCGAATACAGACTACGTAAACAGCTTTTTTATATCAGTCGCCGACTTTTATGTAAAGAAAGCTCAAAGCTCATAGACGCATAACTGTGCAGGCTATGTGACTGAAAGGCATCTTGTACAGTATTTAATTGTACAACTTTATATATTTTCTTGTTATATAATTTCTTTTAACATTTTTTAATACTGTATAAAGTAATAAACGTTATGCAAGAATTTATGCAACTATTTAACAATTGTCGGTGAAAATAATATTCGTGAATAACTCATTTATTGAACCTGACGCAAAAAATAACGATTAAGAAACGCCCAAATATGCTTTGGATTTGGGAACGAAGACTCATATTTTCACTTTACAAAGAAGAAGCTGCCATAATATCACTTGGAAATGTCCAAAAGGAAGCAAAAATACATCAAGGGGTGAGACAACGATGCTCTCTGTCGCCTGTACTCTTCAACGTATACATACAAAATGAAATTAATAACATCAGGGAAAAAATGGGCCATAGAGAGGGGGTTAAAATACATGGCCAAAAGATTGATATGATAAGGTTTGCTGACGACATTGCTCTGATTGCTGAAACTGAAGATGAACTCACTGAAGCGCTGACATCCATGGAAAACATATTTAATTCCAACTACAATATGAAGATAAACAGCACAAAAACCAAAGTCATGAGAGTAAGCCGCAATGAGCAGCAGAAAATTAACATATCAGTGCTAGGAGTACCCCTAAAAGATGCAAAAGAATTTGTATACCTTGGAAGTACGATCACCTGGGATGGCAGAACAAAAAGAGAAGTCAACAGTCGAATACATCAAGCAAGGCTAGCTTTCAATAAAAAGCCAAAATTCTTGAGTCAAAGAATATTACTTTAGGGCTTCGCAAGCAACTTGCCAAAACACTTGTTTGGAGCATCTTAATGTACGGCTGTGAGACATGGTGCTTATCTGAAAGTGATAAAAAAAGACTAGAGGCCTTAGAGATGTGGTCGCACAGAAGAATTCTCGGAATTTCCTGGAGAGACCACGTCACGAACAATGAGGTTCTCAGGATAATCAAGGAAGATAGGCACCTAATAAGAACCATCTCAGAGAGGCGAGCCCGATGGATTGGTCACATCATGCGACACGATGGTCTTCTTCACGATATTGTGGAGGGGATGGTTGAGGGTAGAAACTGTAGAGGGCGCCCTAGACAGGAGTATTTACAGCAAGTATTCGAGGACATGAATTGTAGCGCTTATGCTGAGCTGAAAAGGGTTGCGGAGGACCGAGAGGAATGGAGATCGAGATGCAAGATTCTGTTGCTGCAAACCAATCCACCGGATTGATACTACGAAGAAGATGCTTTGGATTCTATAGCTGCTGTCTCTTCAGCTATACAAAAAAATTATTGAATATAAATAATTATTATATCATGAATCAAATACTCTAGTATATTTCTAAGTGAACCTGCACTTGAAAAAATGCATTAAGACATGTGATCAATATATAAAAAAGAATAAGGGATGTTGCTTACGCGTCACTTAGTGATCAATGAATACATCATTTGTTGAATCTCGTAACATGTGACTCATTTAATTAAATCTTTTATACATTTTTTTAATTATCTTCACCTTAAGCATCAACATTTTCTAAATTATAAAAATGATTATTATTTTCTTTCTATTAATGTTACATAATTGGTTGCTACAAATAGCAGCCACACAGTTCTCTAAGTTACCACTGTCTATGCATTGTCTAAAGACATATCTGCGTCTCAAAAATCTACCTGGGAAAATATATGGTTTCTCTAGTAGTTTAACTGTAGAACAACAGTCTTGCAGAGACGTTGACCGTAGTATCCGAGATGTATGTATTAGATAATTACACGATCAGCTAATCCAAAAACTTAAGAATATGGGATGATTAATCTGACACTCCCGAGGCTTGAAATATGTGCTCATAAGGAACAATTCAACCCTAGAGGTTGATGCTTATTTTGGTAATCAGTAACTATGATTAAAGCCTCCTTTCATTGCGCAGATTCACATAACCCCCCACGCATGTTGCGACCCTAGCAGGGTGGTTGCTCTTTAGCGACGCCATCAAGTTGCGATGGGATTCGTAATGGCGGTGACTTTTTTAAAATGTCACATCAACTAGAACCCTCAACTGGCTAACGTCAACCTCGAGACAGCAATGACAATATAGACGGTCACAGTGCAATCACACTGGACACAAACAGTCCATACATTTTTTGATTTAATTCGTTACAAGCCTCAGAATGTTTAGTTAACACAGTGTGGAGGAGCCAGACGTCCCGCGTTTATAAATAAAAATGGACTCTCCACCGAGGTATACTTACAATCCTTTTTTTTTTCGTTTTTTTGTAGTTACGATCACATTTTTTTAGTAAAGTCAGTCATTAAAAAAAAGGAGTTGACCTGGAATAAATTTGTATTTTAAATCAAAAATACAAACTAATTAGTGATAATAACTATTCTTTCATTATTTAGATTTTTTCGATCGATAATTCTTGGTGGAATTTCATAATGTCAGATATAAATAAAAGAATATTTAGAATTTATCCCACAATATATTTGTAGACGACATGTTTCGGCCACGTCAAATGGCCATTTTCAAGTCAAACATGTCGTCTGCAAGTATATTGTGGGATAAATTCTAAATACTCTTTTATTTATATCTGATACTACTCTTTCATACCACATATATTCCATATCTGGAAAATATAGTCACCATAAATTACCGCCACTTAGTTATGTCCAAATGACTACTGAGCTTAATAAATACAAAAAAGATGTTTTGATAAAAAAAAAACTTATAATATCTTCAATGCTATGCCATAAACATAATTTAATCAGGTGTTATAAAGTAAATACATATCATATATAAAAATATACTCCAGTAGCCTTTTCTTCGGGACTCTAGGTTCTAGGATCTAGACGCCCTGGTATACAAAATAAGTAGCTCACGAAGGCAGAGCTAACTTGGGATGAGGTGATGATAATGGCGGCTAATATCGTTTTGAGGACAATTTGTGATCTAATGCTGCTTCTAGGGTGCAGATATGGAATAATGAATCAAAATAACTTGTTTATTTGTAACTTTTAATATATATTTTATTGAGGAACTTTTTGGAAAATAGTTATATTTTAAAAGGACCTTCCCAAAAATACTTTGATAACATTTTATGCAAAAAAAAAAAATACGAATAAGGGTTTGTAGCATATCTTTAATCTTAATCAGAGTATAAAACCAAAACATTTAAATCGATAATATGAAACAAAACATTCCTAAACTTTCAGTTTTCAGGCCACTTGACACCGATCCAATAAGCATCAAGCGCCCACTTATGTCCGCAAAATGCCCATTTGAACATGAATAATAGTTTGCGATAAGTCCCGTCGGTGAGAGAGGAGCGCAAAAAATACAACCTCATCTCCTATTGTCGCGACAAATTTCTCAGTCCTTTGCCCTTTGTTTACGTTGTTATTTATACCTGTGTTTTATTTTTTCAAAGGCGGGGACCATGGGCCGCCCTTGCGCAATATCTCACAGGGAAGGGCATTCCTTATCGCCAAGGGGTCCTTTTACAATAACATACCTTTTCGTTTCGTGTTGCTTTTTTTTCTTGTTATTTAGTTTGTTTTTTTATTGCTTGCGATGAATTTCGCTGGCCGCTCTCCTTATGTTTTTATTTAGTGTTGCGTAATGAAAAGCTCTACTATAAACCGGTATAACTCACAACTCCGCTACCAACGAATTGAACAGCTGACTTTTTTTGTAAAAGCGTCTGAATGACAATAAAACGCAAAAATCATTTAGTTTTTCCAAAACTATATTAGTCTCATACTTTATTGTATGTAACAATGTAACCTATAAAATAAATTAATCATTAATACAAGTATACAAGCAGTTGATTACATATTATTCTTATTAACAGGTGTAATGATATTCAATAATTTCACATCTTCTTCGTGTCAGCGACGTCAAATTATTTTTTCCCAATATCTGGCAACATCGATAGCTCGTGTGTTGCCCAGCATTAGGTCCTGAGATGTGCAACTTATTGGGCACATGGAGCAGCATCGTAGGTGTGAGGCGGTCTGCAGGTCTCCACAGTCGCACAATAGTGTCTCTCCCTGCCAAAGCATTCCCCACCGCTCGAGGTTGTCCTTTGTTCTACCAACTCCGGTTCTTAATCTGTTTACGGATTTCCAGGTCGGCCAGTCAAGGCTCTTGCCAGTTGGGAGGCCTTCCTTTGGAGTAATGAAATCCTCTGGTGCGATTTGTTGCCAGAGTTGGAGTCTCTCATTTTCAGGGCCGGATGAGAGAGGTTGGGTGGATTTAAGAAAGCTGCTTCGAGACTTCAATCTTGGTGTTGGGGGTATCTGATTATACAAGCAGTGGGACGGTTGGTTGATTGCCTTACGCATTTCTTCGGCGCATATGACTTTGCGTCTTATGTTCGGTGGTGCGATACCAGCCAAGGGGTATAGTTTAGAAATGGGTGTTGGTTTGAGGCAGCCTGTGACGACTCTGCATGCATCATTCAGGGCAGTATCCACTTGATTACAGTGGGCTGATCGACCCCACACTGGTGCCGCATATTCTCCGGCTGAGAAACAAAGTGCTAAAGCTGAGGTACGAAGAAGGGGTGGTTGGGCTCCCCAGTGAGTGTTGGTCAGTTTGCGGATGAGGTTGTTCCTTGTTGCAACTTTCTGTTTGGTGTTGCTGCAATGACGCCTGAAGGTGAGGGTGCGATCTAGAGTGACTCCGAGGTATTTTGGATGGTCGCTATTTTCCAGTACTCTACCTTCCCACGTGACGCGAAGCTTTCTGTTAGCTTCCCTGTTTCTAAGGTGGAAACAGCAGACTTGTGTCTTTGATGGGTTAGGTTTGAGATGGTTGGTTTCGTAGTAATGGGACATCGATGGGTCGATAAATGGGGAGCATGAAAAGAACCTCCACGCGGTGCGCCCTGGAAACGGAATCTCGGACTTCCTCTTCCGGCCAATCTTTTCAACCCAGCTACAACAAAAAAAAAATTTCACATTAACCGTACAGTTTGATTTTTTTTAAATTCTACAAAAAACCATTACAAATTTGCCTAGTAATCTTGTAATACTGATTAATAACTTACAACTAAATAATGGTCGAATAGAATCTTTTTTAGAGGCTTTTAAATGGCCAGGAAGTATTTTCTCCGGAGCGTGACTCGGCCACACATCCAGAGCTCTCACCTGCTGCAGTGGGCGATGTCCTGCAATTGAATGCACTTCGCTAATAGCTGCATTGTAATTGCTCGTAGGTTGCAACTACCGCCAGACTGCGCCCATGGAATAGGAAATCGCTGGAGCACAAAGGGTTCCAAGAACAAGAGGATCCAACACACATGCTGACCTAACAACGACATCTATCAAGAGCTCACTGCTTTCCTCACCTATATTATTAGATTAGCGTTCCGAGCAATTATTAATCTCCTTATCTTTGTTTATAGTTAAAATTTACATTAATTATCACTATTCGTCACAAAACTCTGTCTGGTACTCCATGGTGTCGCCTCATTCCATTTCAACTACGCTTCTCAAAGCTTCGCTGAGTACATTCTATGTACTCTTATAGTTCCTGACGTCTTAAAGAACGGCAAGAGTTCAAGAGTCTGAATAATAAAATATCATAACTTTTGCTCTTCCAACTATGCTCACCTTCGTCTCTTAACTGACTGTAGTATAAAAGGTTATCTTATCCGCTTCCCATTTCATCATTCCTCAGAAAGTCACCATCGTATCTTCATTATATTACGAAGGTATCTGTTTTAAAAAAACATAATTCGGCTGCAGCGACTTTTAGTGAGATGCCAAGATTCACAGCAGTGTAGAAAAAAAAACAGGCCTTTTATAGTTAGCACTTTGTTTTAATTTAGTAAAGCCGCGAGAACTACTACATATTGAACATGGAGTAAAAAGACGCTCCAGTTTTCCCAAGGTGAAAAAGGAAACTCCTCTGCAAACAGTTTTTAGTGATCTGTATACTTAGTTAACCGAAATAAGCTTTATACATTATATGTATTCACACCCACTCTGTCTAGGTGTATTAATTTGCCTTTGACCAGGCGAAGAGAAACGGAGTTAGTATGCAGCCTTGTCAGACGCCAGTGAAATTTTTGAACCAATAAGTGATAATTGCTCTACCTCACTCGTAAAACTTGCTATAATCTCAGTAGGTTCTCATTTATTTTATTTTAACGAACGATACGTTTAAATTGGTTTCCATGCACTTCAGACATGAGGTTCAAATCAATGATCAATTCAGCATCGTCAAACACCTTCCGCAGATATCGTTCTCAAAGTTCTCGCCACTCGTGGAAACTATTGAAAATTATTGTTCCTTGTTTTAATTGTCCCCGGTAATTGATAGCGTGCGGCGGTGCGCCTCTTGCAATCAATTTGACTGTTCACGTTTTAATTATTCCTTTGAACCGCCGATAAATGAAATCATTCGCTTTTTAATGCGCTTCATTTGCGAACGGAATTCAAAATCTGCAATCTTACTTTGTACTGCAAAAATGGATACAGTGAGAATTTATACTATGTTTTAAATAGTACAAGAAAGTGACCTCCTGGAAACAGACGTGGACCATGGTGAGTTACAGAATTTTGTGGTAGCAGTTCGTGATGACCATATACTCCAGTTAAGGTAACAGACGTGGAAATGATATTATTAGCATTTTAACTGAATCTAATATTTATTTAAATCAATAATAATACACAGTTTTTAAATGAAAAAGTACAAGCTTAAAAATGATAAAAGGATTTAAATACATTTGGTCATTTAAATGAATTGTAATTGCTAAATTCCGGGTCTTTCTTCGTAGTATCAATCCGGTGGATTGGTTTGCAGCAACAGAATCTTGCATCTCGATCTCCGTTCCTCTCGGTCCTCCGCAACCCTTTTCAGCTCAGAATAAGCGCTACAAATCATCTCCTCGAATACTTGCTGCAAATACTCCCGTCTAGAGCGCCCTCTACAGTTTCTACCCTCAACCACCCCCTCCACAATATCGTGAAGAAGACCATCGTGGCGCATGATGTGACCAATCCATCGGGCTCGCCTCTCTGAGATGGTTCTTATTAGGTGCCTATCTTCCTTGATTATTCTGAGAACCTCATTGTTCGTGACGTGGTCTCTCCAGGAAATTCCGAGAATTCTTCTGTACGACCACATCTCAAAGGCCTCTCGTCTTTTTTTATCACTTTCAGATAAGTACCATGTCTCACAGCCGTACATTATAACAATTACGGGTATATGTATATAAAACGTTATAAACTTGAAATACTGAAAGTTATAATTTTTTTGTTACAATATTTAAAATAAACATATGAAATATATAAAATTACAACAAATATCAACTTTTTAGGTTACAATTCAGAAATCATTCTTAATTTTCATATGTATTTATAGGTAAAGTATTTATACTTATTATAATAAATATACGAATTATAAATAATATTTTATATAATTCATTATACATTTTATATCTAGATTCTAGATCATAAAGCTAATTTAAATTTGGTACCGTACATTCGAAATGTTATAAATTCCGAGAGTATTTTTATGGCCTAGATGTTGCCACAATATTGTTTAGTAAATCTGTATTTTTCTATATGGCGTATTGTATTTCCTGCCGAGTGATTTATTTGATTTTAAAGCAGTTCTCTCATTGATAAAGCTGCGCCCGGAGTTCTCACTAATTTATGTACAAAAATAAGACCGAGCTTACATTTTCCTCGCGTTGCATTCCGCTGCTCCGATAAGCGAACTGCTTTATCTAAAACTCAGTGAAAACCCACCTTTTCGCCATTAAAAAGAGTTAAGCTATTATCATCATTAGCCTTTGTTCGTCCACGTTTGAACGGAAGACCTCTCGTTTTAGTGTATCCTTCTCGATCTGCCACCTTATGCATCCAATCTCTTTGTGCTATTCTTCTTATGTGTCTTATGTGTCTATCAAATTCAGTGAAATATTTACCACTTATTCTTTCCGAATTGGCTCCCTAGTAGAAGCATATGAATATTGTAAGCCGCCAACATATGTTTTCAGATTAAGTTAGCCGCGATGGTCTCACTTGATCACGAATCAGCTCAGCTTTCCGAAGGTCTACTGAGGACATTATTCAATAATTTCCGTAAAGTTTAGTTTTCCAGAACAGCGATAGCCCTGGGGCCTAATTTTACGCTCTCCAGCAACGTCTAAATACAGCTAGTTCCACTTTCATACAATATTTTGACCTACCAAACTATGAAAGACTACCAGATATAAATAAAAGATTTTTAGAATTTATTCCACAGTATATTTTTTTGACGACACGTTTCAGCCAGGTCGATTGGCCATTTTCAAGTCAGTGTTAGTAAAGTTTTTTTTTTTTTTTAAACTGACTTGAAAATGGCCACTCGACCTGGCTGAAACATGCCGTCAAAAAAATATATTGTGGGATAAATTCTAAAAATAGTTTATTTATATCTGATATTATGGAATCCCACCAAGAAATATCGATCGAAAAAATCGCAATAATGAAAGACTACCATTGCCTCCAAGTTTTTACTCTAATATTCTTCAAGAGAAACAGTCTTATAAACTTTTTATACGTCTTTTTAATGAACGAAATATTTTTTAAATTACATGTATTGTGTTCAGTATAATTGCGTCACATAATAAAGATCATTACGGAGTTGACAACGACGGCGTCTAAAATATTTCTCACGTTCTGTTAGCTTCATAAACTTATAATTAATCTCGTATTTTCATTTCAATGCGCACTTATATATACTAGTAATAATAAGAAGAAACAATTTAAGAAATACTGGATTCACTTAAATGTATTTAATATAATTAAGTGTACCAATAGCAGATCACGAATTCTTCGCAGTAGCCTGAGCACATCAAACGACGAAAAAATACATCTTTGTTCTTGTGTATGGTAAATTCTCTTGTTCTTCATGTTACGTGAACCATTGGTTGAAGTTTACTAATTTAGCTGAAGGCAAAGCAACCGGTGGCGCCACCTGTCAACGGGAAAATTATTTATTCTATATGTTATTACATTGTAGGCAAATGATACCAGCACGAAAGTGATCTACGGCCCCTCACAGGGTTGCCATCAAACTTAATGGTGTATACGTTAAATATTAGGTGTACCTATATTTAAATATAAAAGATACTTTCTTGTAACGATGGATTTCTTATAACGGATGCATATCCTGGCATCTTATGATGCAGGCATATGAGACGTTTTAAGAACAGGTGTCTGGGTAATGTCATAATGGTACGATGGTTAACCTGTGAGGAATGATGAACTGAAGGATCGTAGATATAATGATTTTATGTTATAGTTGATCAAAAGTCACAGCTAGAGATAAATGACTAAATAGATCTTTTTTTTTATCCACCGGCCTCTCGCAGTCTTCTAATGCCGCTGGCAACTATACATTTAATGTACTGGGCAGCGCTTATGGACCTAGAGTTGTCATGACACAAAACGAAGACCATGGTGGTATATGATCCATATTAAGAAACAGATATGAAAAGAATATGATATTTTTTTAATTAAGAATAATTTCTTTTATTGTGTAATTATTTTTTTAATAGTTTATTTTTATTTTTAAATCTTCTTAATTCAATTAATATGATCAATCAAAAAGATGTTCTACAAATTTAATGAGGCAATAATTGTATACCTTCCTTTAATTTTTACATTTTTACTCGTAGTAACGCAAATAATAAATGTAATTTACTAACTTTTTTTTAGTTAAGCTACGTATTTCCATAGTTATAATTATATTAAAAGCTTTGTACTACCGAAATATCTAAAACATGATCCATATAATAGTACGAGTTTATTCATGTATTTTAATGTTATAGCGTTCTAGATAATAACTTTACAATAATAATAAATAATAAAACGACAATTACAATAATTATTGATAGCCCTGAAAACCGACATGGGAGTGAAATACAGAACCACGTTATAAACAAAATAACACAACACTAGATTGTTGAAATTCCAGTTTAAACTAAAGTTAATTCATATAAATTTATTTCGTTCGCTGCTCTGAATAATCGTACGTGTTTATTTATGTGGTCACCCTTCACTGGAAAATTCAAAACATTTGTCTTTCCCGCCATAACTCACTCTGACACTTGCGAATTTAGATTCAGAAATTGCCCACTTGAGCCCCGTAAACTGAACTTAACACTTATTGTACTGTACTTGTTCTAACTTCCATAGAATTTTTTAATGAGTTAAACGAACAAATAAATACATCACTTCAATCCCAAGTTTACTGTTGTCTTACTTATAAACGTATTGTTGACAGAAAACATTTTTTTTCAAGCAATCGAATATATAACATTTTTATTTTCTTTACATGGAATCAGTGTAAAAAATTATGAATTTCTGTATCTTCCCTTATTAATTACTTATATCTGGACCAAAAAAATTTGCCACCACGTAGTACTGCCACTGTCCATACCTTCTTTTATTGACATCTCTATTTGAAAACATATAAATCTTTAATATGGTGGTTGTTCAGCATTTTTAAAGAGACTTGGTTAAATCGACCCTTCCGAGACAAGAATTTTGGTCATAAAAAGATGAAATACCCCCAAATTTATTTCAAAATAGCATTAAAATCATCGTGTTTTTAACGTAACGTCATTAGCACGAGTCCTTCCACTACTGAACGTAAAACATAAGTTCTACGTTTAGTATTCTTATAAAAGCGAGTCTCGCTTTCACACATGTATGCACAGATGTTTCTTAAGATTTATTGTAAGTCGAGAGCTGAGGCTTCCTCACTTTAATCATTCTAAAGCAGAGTCACTATTACAAGTTAGTTTCCTTGAAGAATTTCTCTGCATACAGGTTTTAAGTTGGTTACCTTAAGGAGTATCTCTGCATAGAGTTTTTTAATTGATTGCCTTAAGGAATGTCTCTGCATACTGGTGTCCATTCCTCACGAATACGCCTTTCTTGTTCATCCTCCAAATGCAAGTCATCAAAATGACAATTAGACTAACATTGCGTGTGTATTTACATCATATTTTAAATAAATATGAGAAATATCTACAACTTATGCATTCCCAACATCTTCATAGTAATCTCTACAACAAAGTAAAAGCAATCAGCTTAAATTAAAAATAAACTAATTGGATAAACATCAGCAGTAATAGAGCAACACTTAGCACGAAACACGTTCCGATCTCGCTCGAACACGCGGATCCACCGCGGGTTTCCGGGCCAGGCGTCTCATGCCTGTGATCCCTGGGTAAAAGGCTTTCGCTGTACGGGCGCCTGCAAGCGTATAATGAGGCTTCGATACGTCGCGAGCAAAGGCGGCAAATACAAATTACAGGGCACCGGTCAATCCGACAGCTCGCCCGGTCTTTTTTTGTATATCTCTTTCCAAGTCTTTTTATTAAGTTTTTTTTTCATTTCAAAGTATAATATTATTTTCTTTCTGGCTTGAGCGAGTATCCGACGCGCGGTGATTTGTGGGCTGCGTGAATAATGTGTGAATTATATTCATCGAGGAATTCAGTGCGAAAGTGAATAATGACTTGCGTGATGTTGCTGCTTTTTTAAACCTGTCTTTTAATGGTATAATATATACCGGCTATGTTTTATATTTCACTTCTTGAAGAAAAAAAAAACATAATTATCCTACCGCATGAGTCTCCATTATTGTAGATGCTCTGATTTCTGTTTATCTTACTCCTGCTACTACTTTAATGAAGAGTGTCTACTTGTACAAGGTAAGCCGAATCCATGATTTTTGAACGGCACTAAAACATCCTCTTCATTCTTTATTGACAGTTGTCTTTTTGACATATACTTCCCGATAATGACTACGTGAGTAGTACGAAGTTGTTAACTGACAAGTATAAATGTGAAATATTTACCTTTTTTTATTTCATATCTATTAGCCGGCAGGTATAGCTCAATGGTCAAAGCGTTAGCTTTGACTGCCAAAGGTCGTGGGTTCGATCCCCGACGGAGATTTAAAAAAAGGAGGTTTTTTGATCGATTTCTGAGCTCTGAAATTACTCCCGGTTGGAGTGAATTTGATCCCTCATCCGTAAAATGACAGTCATAGCCTATTAACAAAAATTGGTCCCAATCGTTCTCTTAACAAGAGAACGATTGAGGAAGACTACAAGTTTGTCAAAACAGCAGTCTCTTAATAGAGAACTTATCTTACGTGATCCATGTAAAAACAAGGTAAATAAATAAATATTTATAATTTATAATGGATCTCAAAGTGAATGCTCAAAACATTGTAAATATTATATTATTTATGTTAAATTAACTGAAAAAGCAGTTGCCCCATTTCATTGTACACTATCAATCAGGTTAATTTGAATTGTACCTGTATGCAAAAAGTTAGTTTGTGGTAAATCATTCAATTACTGCCACACAATATTATGCTCTCATAACAAATTCCAGTAGAAGCAATTAAACGGCCATTGGTCATTGCAACTATTAAAATGCATTCAATTTATTGCCTCAATTTGATGTTCCAAAGTTCGTTGCGTACGAAACAATGGGTATAGAAGTTACGGTTATCAACATAATGCATCCAACATGGTTCGATTTCAAACCACAAAAGACCATTTTTCCCATGGCAATAAAATTTATACTTTATGTTTCTACCTTCATTGATTTGTTGTATTTTAATGGTTATTTGTTGTCAACGGACGAGAGCAGAAAAACCACACACACAACGTGAATTTTTATTACTTTTAAATCAAGCCTTGTTTGCATTTAATTTTGTGTTGTTTCGATTGAAATTTTCTTTGAATGCTGTGGTTATGTTTATTTAATGTTTCATTAATTTAACTGACTCTTTTTTTACTGCACCATCATCATCAGTCCATGACCGTTCATTGTTCTTCTTCTTCGTGTCAGCGAGGTCAAATTATTTCTTCCCAGTATCTGGCAACATCGATAGCCCGTGTGTTGCCTAGCATTAGGTCTTGAGGTGTGCAGCTTGATGGGCACGTGGAGCAGGATCTTATGTGTGAGGCAGTCTGCAGGTCTCCGCAGTCACACAATAATGACTCTCCCTACCGCAGCATTCCCCACCACTCGAGGTTGTTCTTTATTCTACTTACTCCGGTTCTTAATCTGTTGCGGGATTTCCAGGTCTGCCAGTCAAGGTTCTTGCTAGTTGGGAGGCCTTCCTTTGGAGTAATGAAATGCTCTGATGCGACTTGTTGCCAGAGCTGCAGTCTCTCATTTTCGGATGTGAGAGATTGTGTGGATCTCAGAAAGCTGCTTTGCGACTTCAGTCTGGGTGTTGGGGGTATCTGATTGTTGAACGTAATGAACGTCTCTCAGTAATCTCTGTTGATCTTACATCTTCTACATCCAGACTCCTTTTGCTATTCTTCCAATGTCGTCTGTCCATCCTATATAGCATCAAAATCTCTGTTTCCTACTTTTTGGGCGTCTCTTAACACTTTTATTTCCCATCGACTATCGTCTCTTGGACAGATATGTCGTGCTCATCGATATTTGAGTATGACCATTGCTTGGTAGCAGTTTTAATATGCTTACAATAAAAATAACACTCTTTAACTTACCGGGGGTACGATGGTTTGTTTTTGTGAAAAATGATAAGACATAGAAGAAAATAAGTCACTCTTTTATTCTATAGCTGGTAAAAAGGGGCATGTGTTATAGCTGAAACATGTACAACATGTCGGATGACGCAGGATAGCATAAACTATAGCAGCCTTTCTTCAGGACCCAGACTCTCGCAGTCCGTCGGGAGACATAAGAGAAAATATTAAGTGCGGTTCTGTGATGCAGTGCTGATCAATGGAATTGATTTCCTGTATATTGAATTGGTTTTTTGGTTGTCAGTGATTATTGACAAGTGATATTTTGTTAGCCTTTTTATTGCTTTCTTAATGTTTTTTTTTTTCAGTTATATCGTTGGTACTACTTATTCATTGGACCATATATTTTGTAAAATAAATAAATAAACATGAGATGAGGCGAGCATTAGGATTCATGGCATAGAAAAAGGTTCATTGCGGTAGTTAATGACAAACATATGCGCTTGTTAGGAGAACGGATATGAAAATAACTATTAAGACAAACTCACAACTAACCACAAATCATTAATACGTAAAAAACATACCACGTATTTCGGCAGATACACGAAGCAGAACTACAATGAATGTATATTTTTGTAAATTAGAAATTTGCATATTCATAATAGTAACACGTGTAAAATTTAAATAATCTTTTTGTATCCATATGAACCAATTATTTTTTTGATTAAACCATCTAAAAGTCCATTACTTGTCTCCATTGGGGATTGTCTAAATCACCTTGAAAAGTCTTCTCGCGGCTTAAGTCATAGATTCAAATTGACTCAATGGATCATTTGAAACGCTAAACCCAACCAATTGTATCGGAGCTCTGTTCTGTGAGGTACATATTTGCAATTATTCGCGATTGGAAATCGCTTAATTAATTGTTAGCCGAGCCAATTGAAGGCATAGGCTCAAAAACTGCTAATGTTCAATTATAGTTTGCTTCATCTATTTTACACATTTACATCAATGCCATGGATTGTAACATCTTAGTATTTGATATTGTTATTTACCTAAAAAAATCGGCGCTTTTTGTATTGCTTCTAAAATTGATAATCCAGTTCGGTTGTACTCCCAGTGAGGTCATGCCATAAATACGACCAATACAAGTAGAAATAATACACAATTTACATTATATTTGAATTGGCTATTGCTAACGTTGCAAATAATCACATAGATATCGTGTTTTTTTGATTTTTTCCAACAAATAATGCAAGACTTTCAAACCAAAATAAGACATACGTAATGAGTTTTTCGGGAAAAACTGAATTTCAGATTTATAACAGCCTTGTTTGAAAAGTTATATCAACTGTAAGCCGTTATATACAAATATATCACTGAAACAATTTTGGGCGTGAGCGTGGACTGAAACTCAAAGATTACCAACTGTTATTATTATTATTATATTAGTATTTTTAGAATGATCATTCCAAAAGTGCTTCTTTGCCTCTCAGAGTAAAAAGGTGGGTTTTGAGTCTGCTTCTGAAGGATGCCTCCGCTTTAAGTTTTCTTATGCTTTCCGGTAGCGAGTTCCAGGCCATAAGTGCCGCGTAGCTGAAAGCCCTATTGCCAAAAACCATGCTAGGACTACCTGCCATCAACTGGAGGGTGCTTCTATTTGCTCTAGCTGATCTGAGTGTCTCTCCACGCGCGCTTATTTCTGAAGGCTTGATAAGTTCTGTCAAATAGGCCGGTGCAGTTCCGTTGAGTGCCTCATAAGCTAAGAGGCATTATTTATGCTGGATTCTAGCCGAAACTCTCAACCAACTGTTGCCTACCGTCTGTCGCTATTTAGGTTGAACCGCCCCTTAAGAAAAAAATGTCATCACTTTGGGATTATTACGTTCTAAGGAAAATCCGATTCCAAGGAAATCAACCAAAATATGCCCGAATTCTACAGCAGCCATCCTTTCAAGCTCCCGGGTTCCTGTAATCATGGTCTTCGAGAATCATATACGTTCCCAGACATTTGGTTAACGTATGCACAGTGGTAACTGACAAAAAATATAATTAACTGTTTTACTTATGCTTTTGGTAAAGAAGTATTTTATAAAGTTATTTTTTACTCACCTTGTATTATATCAATGAACGAAAGAAATAAATATTAATATTTATTTTACATTTTTATTAATTAGTACATTCTTAGTAGTAAAACGCATAAAAAGATGATTAATACCCTAAAGATTAACGAATTAACAAATAACCTTACGATATCAAATCTTGAATCTCATACAAAAAGAAAACCACAATCAAATCAAATTACAATAAAATAATTAGGACATTAGCCGTTTTCGTGCCTCAGCCTTCAATTGTTATTCTCGTCAATGACGAATGTCGCTGATTCCAAGTTTAATTCATGGATTTCGCATGCAAATACATTTCAATCGGGACAAGTTGACTCGACTGGTCATCGATTGAAATCACTTTTATGTATTTTTTTTCAGCCTGGCAACATCCTGCTTGTTGTATCCTAGTTTCAAACAGAATAGCGTTAATTAATTTTTACCTTTCATGTACAAAAGTACAAAATAATACCGCCAGATGTCCGTTTGCGTCATTGATTGTGTTAACATGACATTGTGAAATAATATAAATATGAACAGAATTTAAATAAAGCACAAAAAAACAAAGTGATAATTATTTTAATAAAAACCTTTTTTTTTTTTTTTGGGGGCCTTAGGCCCCCGGGCCGGTCGCCTTGTACCTGCGTTCCTTGGGAGCACTTACCAAGGCATTGTTTTCAGAGTACATTCTCGTTATACAAGTAACTGGTTTTGGTGAGCAACACCACACATGGGTGTAAATGATAGTAGTTCAGACGTTAAAATTTGGACTTTTAGACTTCTTCGCCGAAGGTCGCCGCGAATACAGAAAATGCATGGTAGTTGGGCTGCGTAGATATGAGATCGATATATCCAACCGGTCCAGACTTCTATTGGATTACGCTAAGGAGCCTTTGCCTCGCTAAATCTAATATTGGACAATGCCACAGAACGTGTTCAGCGTCCTGCAAGGGGCTGCCGCATGGGCAGTCTGGACTATCAACGAGGCTAAATAAAAAACATTAAGTAACTTTTTAATGTACGTGTAATAAATTATTTAATAAATAAATAAATATGTCTCCTATCATAATTGTGAGTATATTTTTAAAGCCACATTTTTTTTATATAAGAACGTACAGGAGAATACCGACAGATGGTGATAGTATTTCTGAAGTTTCATCTGTGGAATTCTATTTCGCTTTCCATGGTGCATATGACTAAGCATTTCATGTGGAGTGTTGATTCGCCAAAGTCATAGACTGCAGCTCAAGATTCACGCATCATCTTGTGCATAATCTTAATATTACAGGAATTAACTATGAATAATAACATAACTATGAGTCTTCACGGGAAGACTTTCGTCTACTACCAATTTTACTGAATTGAGTAATTACTGGCATTGTACGGGTGTTGGATCAAATTCATACCAACCGGGGGTATTTTAGAACTCAGAAATCGATTGAATTTTTTTTTTTAATCTCCGTTGGGGATCGAACCCACGACCTTTAACTCGCAAAGCAAACGCTGTGACCATTGAGTTATACCCGCCGTCATAAATAGGTAGCATATTTATCAAAGTAATTTCGTGGAGTCTTCTGTTTAGCGGGCTCCGGGACTTTTTAAATGATCGTATTATCATTGTGTTATTTATAAATTGTTATTTATCCTGTATCCTGTTTTAGAAATGAATTAAATATTGTTATTTGTAATATTTTTAAAAGAAAAATAAATTGAAATTGAAAATTGTAGCAGATTTCTATTTGAGTGCCATTTTGGTATATGAATATGCTGTTTCGTTGATAGAAATTCACAATATTTATTGACATTGAAATCATTAAATTTATATTTTTGCGTTTTGAAAATTATGGTGTAGCTTCCCGTTATTTTTAAGATGCTGAGTCATGCGCGAATATGATGTCATTCGATTTTATGTGTTTTTCTTTAGGTTCAGTTATTTCTGGCAGGAGTAATGAACTACCATCTTCATTGACGAACAGAAGCTCTCGATGACGTTTGAATGCATCTCTTCAAACGCTTCACAGTATGGTCATCTTTAGTTGACACATACGGGAGAATGCTGAAAAACCGCGATGAAGATATCTCGCTTGTGGAACTCACTGTTCATAAGCAATGTTCACCTAGCGTGATTAATATCCTGTATAACCTATATGGTTATATATTATAATGACATATAACTGAGGACATAGAATATGGAGTACTTGAACCGTCTTTCTAACTCTAATCCATTGCGGCATCTTACTCGTGATTGTGAGCTAAAAACATAATTTAGATCAATATATCTTTCATATAGAAATAAACGAGGAATATACATTTCTGTAGTGTGGCATTTATTTTTCAAAACGAGAATCTGTATATGTACGACATATTTCCGCTATTCAGTTATATCAGTTGTCAATATCTATGCCTCGTCTCAAGACATCTCTGCATCCGAAAGTCCACCTAAGAACATATATGGTTTTTAACGACTTCCAGCGTCGGAGCACAGAGACTTAAATATACTACTGAATTATCCTAGGCATATTATGGGTGATTCGTCAATCGGATTTTTTAAAGATATCGGAGTCCTGACTTTGTTCTAACCATCAACGGTAGTCCATCAAAGCATTGGTCCGCGTCCGATGTTGATTAATTTCAGTGATTTTACGAGAACCTCGCTTACGTTTACGCCACTCCCATTATCGTTGGTCTTACGTTTCAACTCTAAACAAATTTGTTTATATTTTCGAATGTATCTCAGCTTATTTTTCCACATTTCTTCCATATTATGTATCATGTTTTCTTGCTCGTATCTCCGAGAATTCGCTAAAACGTGGTTTTAAAAACCCCGATTTACGACTTAACTCGGTCGTGCGTTACGATGATGAAGTGCACAAATGTCACTGCATTCGCTGCAATAAGAAATTCAGCATAACTTAAAGATACTTAACAAATCGCGCATTTTAATTTTACAGTTACGTTCGTTATTTTTAGTACATTAAAAATATATATGTCACAAGACATTGATTAAAAGCGGAGAGTTGATCATTGATACGAGAATGATCAAAACACGTAAAATGTTAAAATTACCACTCTGTGGTATGATTTTTTTAACAAAGTACATTATTTGATCAAAATTAACCTGATTTAAGGGGATTCATAAAATTTTACCTTAAGATCATCTTCATTTCAATTTTTTAGCTGCCATTGTTCTCGCTTCATATCATGTCACCTTTGCCTCTTGAATCTTCGAAAACATTATTTCGGCAAAATTCCGGGGGCTTGGAGAAAAGCCAGCTTTAGTTTACACTCTCCTGAAACATCCAAAGTATGTGTTTCAGTAAGGTTCACATTCGTTTCTTACCCAACTGTAGCATGAAAGGCTGCCTTGTCCGCTCCCACATCTTGTAATTCCTCACAACGTCTAACCATACCCCGATTATTTTACACAAGCATCTGTTTTCAAAACTATCAAATGAATCTCTGACTAAACAACGTCCATAATCATTCCTATTCATCTTCTACGAGTGTAAGTAAAGCGAATGCAGCCTCATAAATATTGTTTATCGGTTTGAAACCTTAATAATAAATTATATTTTTATATATATTAATGCTATTAGATAAAATATTGACATCCCCCCCGTCTTTAAAAAGTCGCGGGTTCGTCATGGAAGGATGCAAGAGCAGATCACTAACTGACGACTGCCGAAACACTGTGACATGCATCGCCACCAAGACAATCACGGCAAAAATCAATTTAAAGATGACAGTTGCACCAACATGAAATGGAGCAACTGTTATAACAAATAAAAGGGCGTATGCAAACGCCGTGTAATTTTATATAATTTAAGCTAACATTCTAAGGTGTGCATGTCAGGCGAGCGAACAAAAATAAAAGACAAAAGATCTATATTCAAGACTTTTCGGCGTTGACCGTCTGGAAACATCTTGTATCGTTCGTTCGTTGCTTGCGTTGAGCACAAATGCTGAGAGTGGTAATTATAAACTATATCAGATATTAAAGTTGTACCCTTCTAATATTAATCTCCGCTTTCACGTGTCGCAGGCGCTTAGTAATTATCTTGCGATAATGTATTTAAGCGCCGTATCGAGATTCACATCGACATCTTTATAATGCGAGAAAACCAGTTGGTATTAATTACTTGAGACTGCGTCAGAGCCTATCTGTATCTTGTAATGGAACATCGGGACGTAATTTAATTACGCTTTAATTAATCCTCAACTCAACGCATCTATAATGAGCTTTACAGCTTACGTTTTAAATTAAGTATAATTATTTTTTGTTACATTTTTTTTGGTCAAAAAAAAACATACATTCTTAAATTTAACATTTAACAATATATTTAATCAACGATCGGTTATTTTCCGATTGCTGAAGTAAAGCAACATTACGTGCAAACCGTACTCGGATGGGTGGTCGCTTAGGGAACACCACATGTTGATGATTGGGTTGTTTGAATTTCATCAAATACTCAAAGAATAGAAGTATAAAATATTCCACGCCTCGGTGTGTTGGCTTAATCTGCCGATCTCATAGAAATATGTCGCGGATACTACAATTGGGGAGTATTTACAGCAAGTATTCGAGGACATGAATTGTAGCGCCTATGCTGAGCTGAAAAGGGTTGCGGAGGGCCGAGAGGAATGGAGATCGAGATGCAAGATTCTGTTGCTGCAAACCAATCCACCGGATTGATACTACGAAGAAGACTATAGTTGCTTTTGCTTCGAGATGTACTTGAAGACATTGACTTCTGAAAACTCCTGCAACGGTAATAGAAATATATGAGGGAAAAGAAGAAACTTTCCACACACGGCTCAACCTTTTTGGGTTCTTTCCTCCATGATTCGTAGCATTAAGTTTTTTTTTTTTAATTTTTTTCATACTCTTTTGATTAAGTTTCTGCTCATATCCATTCAATATATTGAACATAATGTAACCACAATTTGACAACACTCAGTTTTGTCAGTTTGCCAAGACATATTCGCACCCGAAGGTTTACTTCAGAGCAGGAGCCAAATCAGAGGCATTTTTTTGAGACTAGTTAATTGTAGTTTTAAAGGAGTTTGAATTATTATCCCCATGGTCCTGAGGCTTGTTTGTCTCAAGTAACGTCACGCGGTAAACTAAAAAAAACACATTATTGTTTCACAAGGGATGATTCCAGCCGAACAATGCGTCGCCTCACACTTCAAATAAATGTTCCATAGAGAATTTCAAGTATTTATCTAATAGCGTTTGCGTCTGGACACCTATTGTCTAGGGTCCGGAGCCCTAGAGGCTGCGCCCGCAGACATCGAGGTGTGAGGACCATTGTTGTTACAGGATCGAGACTGACGCAGCGTTTTTCAATTTGGACCCTTTATTCAAGAGGCAAATTATTGCTTCACGTGAATGGGATGAGCCGAACCCACAATGGACGACAGAGGTGCAAAGATAATATAGAACTCTCTGAAATAACTTCCTAACAACTTCAGAGATAGAATCTCGATTTAACCGGGCGCCGCCCAGAACCTGACGCCCAAGTCAAGTATGAAAGTTTACTCTGAATAATTGCTATAGAGATGATTTTTTACAAATAAGAATATGAAATAATCATATCATTCAGGAGACAAATTTAAGCTATTCAAGATCAAAGCTCACAGTAAATTTTTAAAGCAAAATAATATTTACTAGTTTATTAGTATTTTGACGTTATTATGGAATTGACTGCATTTTTATATTATTCTTATACATAGTACTCGTAAGAGGAGTATCAATGATTTTTTCCCGCTATATTTCAAATAATGTTCTTCAGAATCAATAATACTGTGAATTTTTTAATTTTTATTAGAATATTATTTTATTATTTCAATATTCTAATCTACTTTTATAGATCATTGACTATATTACAATATTATTATTACTTAAATATACATATACTATACATAAAATTCTTCTTTCAACGCGTCAATCCAAGCACAAAAATAACGGCAGAAGCGGGATGCGAACCGCGGACCTTGGAAACCAACTATGCCCAGGTATTCATACCGCTCGGCGAACTGCGCCATTGCCCTGCCTAGACTGACTTGCGTTGAAACTTTCCAAGTTCCAAGGTTTCCAAGGTCCGCGGTTCGCATCCCGCTTCTGCCGTTATTTTTGTGCTTGGATTGACGCGTTGAAAGAAGAATTTTATGTATAGTATATTTATATTTAAGTAATAATAATACTGTGGTTTATTAATTTTTCGACTTTCATAATTCATAAAGGTTGGTAGGTTTTCATCGTTCATATAATAAAATTTAAGAATCATTCTTTTTTGTTATTTTTTTCTGATTCAAAAAACTACTCTGCAAATGTACTTGCAATGTAAAAAGTGTGCTATATTTCTGGAATTGTCTCTTGATTTCAACAATGATTTTTAACAAAAAAACATACATATACACACAAATCAAACATTCTTAGAAGTTCCCTGAATTCACGATTGTACGTTTTTCAAAGTAACCAAAAAAATTATCAATGTGGGAAAACTTGTTATTCGAGAAAGTTACGAATATGTTTTAAAATAAAGTAGTTTGTCTTTACAACATGAACGGATAATTCGGGGAAAAGTATTATACGAGAACCGGGGCTTGACCGTATTCCAACAGTCAGAGCGTATTTTGTTCTAATTGACTGGCCAACTCTTGTGGCCCTCAAAGGGTGCTTCGGGATACGATTTATTCGACTCCTGCTGGTAGAAGAAGAAACATAAAAATGCTAATATTACAGCCTTTCCTTTCGCTTGTCACGGTTCTCAAACCTAAACAATGTGTTGTTACACTGTACGAAAACACTTAAATATGTAGTGCTATCGTATTCGTTGTGAAAATTTACTGTACGCACAATATTAAAATGAAATATGACTACAAAATTACTTTGTTTCTGAAACGTAAGAAATAGTGTTTTCCAAATCAATTTTTTAATAAATATCAGCTTTTTCGGTGTGACTTCTCTATGTCTTCGGACAGATATTCCGCCAGTTAAACGTCGATGTAAAATATTTGTAACGGGAAAATAATGATTTTCAAAATAAAGAAAAAACGTTGTACAATAAATTACATGTAACTCTAAATATAAAGCCTTTTATTCATTTCATTCTACATTTACTTTATCTATATCATAAAATCGTTACAAATTGTCGCCACAAAGCTCTATCAGCTGCACTGGTTCTCGGCTATTACATTATACGAGTATGTATCGTCAGCTTACAAAAACGGTGAGTGCTCTGTGACCTGAAAAAAATGTAGCTGTAGTTTATGCTCTCTTGTTGCATCTGAAGAAACGTGTGCTACTGTAGTACAGAAGGTTTGTACGCTCTCTCGCATTGTCATTCCTCACAAATATGACAGTACTCTGTACATATGTTTTATAAATTAAGTTACGAGTATTTTTTTGTGCAAACGTCTCCTCACGTGACAAATGTATCCGTTGTTATAACTGTAAGTACCTAATTTATACAACAAGTAATTTTTCAGCAGTCATCTACTTAATAAGAAAATTTCTTCTTCAAAATCAGTAGTCTCTCAAATCTTGATTAGCTCATAACATAGATCTTAGTCATTGAAAGTGTATCATGAATGATACAATCTTTAATTCGTCTACTAATAAAATATATCACTCTCTCGGTACTCTTATAATAGGTGTTCGACGTAATTAAAGCGGTCGTCGGGCCATCAGAAGAATGTCCCTGTAATTATGAATACATCAGCCTGGAAGGAAGCCGAGGCCTACAGGGGGCCTTTGTTAGGCCTCCGAGGCCCCAGAGGCCTAACCAAGGCCGGCGCCCGCCTTCTTGCCCTGTTAACTTCTTTGTAAAGAAGTCTCGGCTTGTAAAATATAAAACATCCCGGGCTTAAATTTTAATCGCATTTCAAATAGGAAAGGCATTTGTTTCGTCGGTTTTTTTAATTTATTTTTTTCATTTTAGTTGTGAACGTTTTTTGTGTGTATTTTTTTTTGTTTTATATTTCGATGTAAGGATTCTCGGGAAGCTGTTGAATTTTATGTTTATAAATTTAATTAATGGAATGGTTTTAAGGCATAAGGATCGAACTCTACTGAAACTCTTAACAATAATTATGAAATGCTCATCATTTTTTTTTTATAAAAATCTAAAGAAAAGACATATTTCTATTAATCATGTACTCGTACGTGAGCAAAATTTCCCCCATAATGTATAATGACTAGAAAGCTATTATAACAAAACTGGTTTCACTGTGATCTACGTTTCATGAAGTTTAACCCTTTGGATACGAAGCATTTTCTTAGCTTAAGCACAACAGTAAGATCCTGCTCGTAAAAAGTTATTATTGCATTTTTGTATGAATTATATAATTAGGATGTTTTTTATGTTAACACATACAGGAGAAAACCGACAGATGGTGATAGTAATTTTGAAGTCTCATCTGTGGAATTCTATGACATTTACCATGGTGCATATGGCTAAACGCTGCATGTGAATATTGATCCGCCAACGTCATAGACTGCAGCCCGAGATTCACGCATCATCCTGTATTATTACAGGAATTTACTATGAATGGGTGGTCTTCACGGGACGACTTTCGTCTACCACCAATTTTAATTAATAAACTATGAATGGCATTTTACGGGTGAGGGATCAAATTCACACTAACCGCGGGTGTTTTAGAGCTCAGAAATCGATTAAAAAAATATATATATATTTAAATCTCCGTCCGGGATAGAACCCACGACCTTTGGCTTGCAAAGCCAACGCTTTGAGCATTGAGCTATGACCTCCGGCTATTGCAACTAATACGAGTATATTGATTAGATTCATAGTTTATATCACTGAATAACTATCAAACCGTACTAATTATCTATACTTTTTAAGCACACATGTAACAACTGCTATTTATTCATTGTACATTTTTTTTTTAAATCAAGCCATCAAATCGTAAAAAAAATATTAGTTTTCCAATCTTGAGCTTACGTTTCCTCTCCTCTAATTTAGTGCTCCAGCATCAACATTCTCGCCTGCTGTTAGTTGATTCCTGTTTCCCTTCAATAACATCCTAGATCGAATGGTTGCAGCTTCTATAACATGACGAAACATTAAGTCTAAAATGATGAACATTTCAAATATTTTTAGCATCATGATAGTTCTAGTTACGGACCTGTACTATTATATGGATACTGAAAAAAATATCGATGACGTTAACCTAACATTGGACCCCCCGCCGTATGAACTATCTTATACCCTAAGTAAGGGCCATACCACGTTTTTGACGGTTGTTTCTTCTTAGAGCCGAAATCATCAAAAAAAAAATTTTACAATTTAAATACATATTTAATAAAGGGTCCGCCATCTAACTTTTTTTTTTCAACTAGTGCTTATTTCGTGAATGGTAACCTTTAGCTCATATCTGATTCGACAGATAATTAGTTTTATTTTTCCGCTAAGCGAATATGGTTGTGTATACGCTTGAACAACGCTGGGAAATATTGCGACATTACTTTGAAAATCAGGCCATTTTTCTTCGAAAATGAGCAAGGAGTGGCCGTTACAGTCAATGGCAATCGTTATCGGGCCATTTTTGTGTACAAAAATTAAAGAGGAAGATATTGGCAACATTTGGTTTCAACAAGACGGCGCTACGTGCCACACAGCCGAAGCTACACTCGATGTTTTGCGCCCCATTTTCAAAAAAAAAAAAGATTTGGCAGACCCGATATTATTTTTACATGCATGCAGAAGAGCACGAAAAGAGATTTTTGAAAATCTAGTACACTGTATGACATTTCTGTAGATTATGAGACTGGACGATGTGTACAGAAATTATATTTGATCAATATATTTTATATATAACAAGCTGACCCGGCAATCTTTGTACTCCCTTAGAATCAAAAAATGTTATGTTAACTCATTATCTGAATTAAATTCAATGTTTTTGCAGTTCAAAAGAATTCGAGTTCAGTAAATATGCAAAACTCAAAACTCTTGTTGGTGAGGTCGTTCTTCATTGAAACGAGATTACATATTATATTATCCTAAATGGAAGATAAACTAAGGATGTCGTTGGAGAGCATACACTACAACAAACTTTTTCGTTAAGCCCCCAGTTTGACGCCGTTCTGGAAGGCCGGCGGGATTATACATTGAATGCATTCTACTGACATTGTATAAGGCACATAGTATGGCGGCTGACAGAGCTTTTTTGTGGAAGTTCATGACCACTATATGCTCAAGTTCGGAAAGCGAACATGGTAATGATGATAATGATTGTAGTTAGTCGTTTACAACATTAAAAGCTACAATTTTTACTAGGATTCGAACACAATAATGTTTGCGTGACAGTCGGACGTCTTAGCGATCTGCCCTACCTTCGACTTGGCAGGTATACCGCCATCAAAGTGTTTCATTAGCCTAGTGATAATGGGTTAGTCGGTGTATCACAGGATTCCCTAAATAACCCCTTAAATCACAAGAGATCAAACAAATTGCCCGGTGGGAGAGCACAGCGATCAATTCTGGTCTACTAAAATAATCAAATTCTACACACTCCTAAATACTTAAGTTTTTTTTTGCCCTTTTAAACAGACGTTAGATAACATTTTAAAACAGGATACACGTGTCGGCTTTCTCTTATGATTTTGTGTTTGAAAATATTTAAATTATCGGCACTTAAAATAAATACTGTAGTTTGTATACATTAGTAGGTACAAGAACTGAAACAGTCGTGATATTAAGGAGTGGGAGTTGTCACATAGACTCTAAAAAGTTAGATATGTTATTCTCAAATGGGTTATTACCAAAATAGAAGGAATGCTCTGAAAATGTGTATTGTCACTTGGACTAGAAATAGGTAAAATTGGTTTAAATACTAACATCCTCATCTCTTCAGAAGGGTGTTATTCCTTCGCGTGAAGGCACGATGAGAAGCAGGTACGCTGTCAAACCCTTTCCGCCTTCGCTCTGTACATGTGTTTCTGATGAAAACACTTCACATAACACTACAAAAAGCTTAAATGTTTGCAAGTGGCCGAGGGCCTTCCCGAGTCTTTGACGCAGCATACGGCTTGTCAACAAAACCTCAGACTAGAAGTTTCGACGTTAGTATGCTACATGCGTGGATGAGGAGCAGGTCAGCAAAACAAAGACTTTTTCAGAAGCACATTGACATATATTTACGTTTAAACTTTACAAGCTTCCGACCAGGCGGAATGACATGCCGCCGGCCGTAACGCGACCTACTCGGCCGTCAGGACACAACTCACTCGTGTGGCCCGTGGTCGGTCACCAGCGCCGTCGGTGGCAAAACTATATATCTCACATAGCCGTGAGTGGACTTGTTCAAGATGCCAATATGGCAACACATAAATGTATGACAAGCGAACAGGAATATGAGACGAAAGATTGTATATCGAGGCCTTCGGTACCATTCAGCAATATGTATAAAAAACTTTTGTATAAGGTGACCTTTTTGACTTACAAGTCGTGTCACAAAATGTTATATATAAATTATCATTTATAACTTAACTCGTGCACTAAATAAAACCTTAAAAAATTAAGATTATTGAAATGTCACTTAAAAATTAATATTCGGAAATATATCGTTTTAATATTTCAACATCAGAATTTTTAATAAGATACAAACAAATATCATAATTACCCCGACACTCGCAAGGTGTCCAATTGGTCCTATGAAGCGGATCTATCCAAAATGTACACTACAGATTATCACAATAAACATACATTGCTTAACGTGACTCATATCAAAATAAGTCAAATAATATTTCATAGACATATTAAAAAATCTAATAATCTAGTAATTGTAATACATACATACAGCAACCATTCCCTAATGACTAGCGCCAACGAATTTCATCATTAAGACAAATAATAGTTTTGGAACAACCATCAAATAAAAAGTTTTTTTTGGATCAGGGAATGCAGTTAACGTTCCAGAGACTGCATTCTGAGCTTCTCTTCGGTGATTTATGCCTATTAAGATATCGGAACCCTGCATAAGTCATTGTGGACTGTTGGAGCAACTCGTCTCTGGTGTTTCGTCTCAAGCCAGCCCGTCTGAACCTTCTCACGTAGTCTGATTGATGATGCAAGAAACATGTGATTAGGCTTACGCACCTTCCACACTCAATAGTCAAGGATCGTATGAGGTTATTAAAAAAACATCATCGCCTTACAACGATAAAAAAGACTTTGCTGTCAAACCACTATATTAGTAATATACTGGTTAACATACTAATATTACAAAGTATTTTTGAAATTGATTTTTCAATAATATTTGTAAGCATATGAGCCGCCTAGGGAGTTGTTTTTTGTAAATACTCGTACAATAAATGTCATTTCATAAACACGTTTTTTAAGATTAGAAAATAAACTACACAGGTCTAAGCCCTTAGTTTCCGTAAGGCTTACTGAGGCCTACTCCTTAACATGTTCGAATCGGTACCCGATATATGCCAAGTAAGATTCCCCTACCGTTGACATCGGTAGCCATGATATATCGTTGCTACTTTCTTAGAACAGTTTTTTATGCATCATCAGATAGCTAAAGAATACAAGAACCAATGTGATATATGAAAATAGACCAGATAAGTGCATTTATGCTTCAAATACTAGTTTTATAATTGACAGTATAATTTGTATTCCACCGAGCCGTAATGAAAGGGTTAATAAGTACGTTTATACACGTGAAAAACTTAATGAACTCTCAACTAAAACAAAATTGCGGTTTTCCAGTAAGTGAATAAATAGTGCTCCACATAATCTATAATAAAAACGAAGTAATAAATACTTATTTATTTTATATTTTAATCATAAATTTAATGCTTCGAATATAAATAACAAGATAATATTAACGTGATTTACCTGTCCAGATATAATTGTTTGTGTACGTTAAATTAAAGCAGCAAAGTGAATGATACATTTAATTACGACAAATAGTTTACTGAATATACCTATTAACTTCATGTCAGTAAAAATATCATAAGTAACTTAAAAGTTTGAAAACAAGAATAAAATGTCTTTTAAATCAGTTACGAAAAATATATATTACGAGTGATATTAAATCAAATTTTACATTGTTTTTAATTAAGTTTACGTTGAGTAATAACGTAACAAACATTTTGTTTATATCACAGGATTGTTTACACATAATAAGTAAAATAAACAAGTGCTCTACAAGTACGGAAATACAAAACCGTCATTTTATGATAACGTAGACACTAAGTCAAGATAAAAGCACACCTGTTGGACGTTATTCCGTATCGTAAGTCTTTTACCGATTTCAATGATCTAATTAGGATCGATCGTTTTCTTATAAGAAGGATAATGTCTGAGAAGGATTAATAAATAATATATTCAACTCGATAACATTAAATAGTATTTGCGTAACATCAAACTTTGAACCGATTTTTTTAAATAATTTCAATCCATCATAATTTACTTAACACTAATTCACAACAAATAATTATGTTGTTTTAGTATTACATTGTTGGTACTTTTATAAAGATGACAATGTCATAAATTATACAATCTAGTTGGTTCGACTAGTAAGATGTTTAACTGTTTTGCTGCTTAAATAGATTTATCTATCCGCATTTGAAAATCTTCTAAACTAGTCCAATACTTCTAGAACAACAAAACAAGTAATATGTATATTTACAATAATATTTATTGATAACTTTAAAAAATCTGCTGAATACTCGTATAATTTAGTGTAATCTAAGTAATTATTTCGTATACCTTCATTTATGAGGGTAATTAAAAGTTGTTTGACTTTTATTTTCAGCCTCACAATTAAGCTACGATATGAATGGCAGGATTGTCCAAATCCCTAAGAAATTTAAAGGTTTACAAACATATTAATCTTTCAAGCTTTTTCTATTTTGGAACACAGCGTAATCATGACAACGAATATTTATATATTGCAAAACATTACGATACTAATTACTCATCATAATGAGATAAATCTATTTGAATGAATATGTTTATATAACTCGTCGTTCTTTAAATGTCAAAAAATTATGTAATCGTATCGCTTTTGTAAGTAGATTTCAAGAAATTTTGATCTTTAGCAATGGTACGTTAGTAAATTCGTTGATATTAGTGTTTTGTAATGATAAACAAAAGTGTATGAAGTGATTGGAAAATTGTTACTTTCAACTGAGTTAGACAAAGGTAATTTTTGAAACGTTTGCAGACATTTAGTATGATAACAAGGCTCGCGTGAGTCAGGCAATTTGCACAAGAATAACATATCTCAATCTAGCAATTGTAAGTTCAATGTTCTGTAACAATTTTTTGATTAATTGATTCCAAAATTAAGGGGTCGAGAAATCAGAATGTTGGTAGTTATAACTAAGTATAACTTATTCTTTATAACGAAACTTCTATAAAAAAATATCCGTATGCCTCAGTGCATAAAATCTGATTTTCAATTTTTAAATTCGAATTATTTTTTTATGTTCATATGTATTTTTTAAATCTGTTTTCGCCTCTGTTTCGTTTAAGAAAGTTTACAGTCTGCTGTAACGCCATATTTTGGAAGTGTTCTATCTTTCGAATTAATTCGAAGAACAGTTAAAGAAAGCATAACCATTTTACATTTAATTGATGCTTTCTTACTACTATAGTATTTAGATAATCTTTATAGATTGCCTTAATACAATAACTCATACTGTAGCCTTAGATTATGTTAAGATTTAATAATTATTTTAAATAGAAGACGCCTAATTTACCTAATGTATTTTACTTTATTTTTGTTCATAATATTTAGATATGACATCAGCCTACCACCAATATCGATTCATAGTTAATGATTGGCATTTTACAGATGACAAACCAAATTGACGCTAACCAGGAGTATTAAAGACCGTATAACTTGTATTTTTAATTTTATTGCAAGCATTATTATATATTATAGTAAGGGATCGAACCGAGAATTACGAGATTTGGCTTAGTAAGCAAGCAGTTTCCAAAATTCTTTCCCAAATATCACCGGTATTCTCTGGAATTTTCTTTTAGTATATATGTTTCCATTTTCATACAATCTGGATCTCATCAAAAAAACATTTCAATAAATACATAATATCCCCAATCCGTACACAAAACACAAAACACGTTTTCGGCATGCAGCGTCCAGTCGTTGTGACTGCGTAATAAAGTTCACTATTTTAAGCGGTTTTGCTCTCCTGCATGCATTTCTTCAAAAAAGTGGTCAAAGCCACTAACCAGTAAAATAATGATCTTGGTTGTAAAAGAAAATAAGTTATAAATGTTTAACGCGGAGTATTGTTTTTTTACCTGTTGTGATTCATCCTGAGCACACCTGACTGATTTAATTTCTCATCTCAGAGCCTCCGCAGCGACCGGCCGTTACTCGGATGTTAATGATTAATTGATTTCCTTCGAAACCTTCTGAGATTGGCCAGGTATACACGTTAATACTTGTGAAATTATTTTACTGCTGATCGTTATGTAAGAATCTAGTTTATTTGCGAAAAACAAAACAAAAACAAAAACCACAAAAAAACCTAACCCCTCACTACTATTTTACTTTAAGATTCAATGAAATTATTTATAGTATTAGCGTTAGCTATATTTTGTTAATAAATATATAATTTTATAGTACCTGATTTTAATATGGATCACTTTTATTAATTGATATAGGAATGAGACCATACTTAACTTCACTCTACTTATGTGATTTGTTACAAATGTTGTATTGACAAAGTGCTTATAGTGAACGAAACTTTGGTCTTCATTCTGTGAATAACAGATCAGTATTAATCAACAACAATGGCATTTTGAAAACAAGGTTCTGTATTTTACATGCGAATGCATATTCATAAAGTCCACGTAACACGTTAGATATCAAAGCGTATCATTAGTTGGGATAAGCCTCACTTTAAGACTAAACGGTCCAGGATTCAGTAGCATTGAACTTGTCATCCGGTTTTTAAAAGAATGATTAAAAACATATATGTCGGGAGCTACAGCAGTTTTATCTTTGAGCTATTTCGGCTGTCAAAATCACTTGGGAGAAAGCAAGAACAATTGCAACTGACAAAACTGAGTGTCGCCAATTTGTGGCAATCAAAATTGAATTGAAAACGTAATACACAACATCAAGATATGTATTTCGAATTATCTTTGGTAATCTATATCATGTTTTTAAGTTGAAAATCGATACAATATAAATATCACTTATACAAATAGCAAAGCTTAATCGTTTTTTTTGGCTTTTTTTATTACTTTCTATAAATCTTTTTAATTATTTTTTTTTGAGTTTTCATGATACGCCACGTAACATTTCATGCAATCCTATCGTGTGTCTCGTCCATAGTTTGCTTCCACGCAGCTGGCAATTATAAGCAAGTTACTGCTCGTGATGCGTGCGTACTGCCATACTAAAAACTGCAAAGTTGGCATGACTACTTGACTCCCTGGCTATTGGCATTTCGCCTTTCAGCGGGTGCCTCATTAGAATACTTTTTCAGATTCGTTCCCACGCCGATATAAACAATACCAGCCATTGTTTGTATGTCATCGGTTTGTTTTCACAGATGAGCTTGCTATGGCCCAAGTCCGCCCAAGCAACGGTTTCTGGAAATGGTTGTCCAATACAGGAAGTGGACTGTTAAATTTTGTTTTAGTCGTTTAGTTCGAAACGCATTTAAAAAACAAACAATTTAGTAAATATTTGTTGAGTATTAAAACAACATTGTTGCTGGATAATGATGTGATTTCATGTAAGTAACAAAGAGAGTCCACAAAAGGAGAATAATTATCCAAAAAAAAAAAATCAGGTCGTTATTTAGAACAAATCGCAAATCTACAAAATGCCACCATTTGTTGTACATCTCTTTTTCCTTAAAAATATTTGCATCCGGAAGTTCACGTGGGGCCATATAAGGAGTTTGACAATCTCCACAATTTGAACCAGAGGATTTGAATAGACGGAAGCTGTAGTATCCGAAGCACATTTTGGGTGATTTGCTCCTGACGCCTGGTTTCTTCGGACTCAAGAGGCGACCCAGCCTAAGATTATTGAATGAAAGAAAAAATGCGTTCGAGGACATTTTTTGATTGGATGGTTTCCTGCAGATACAAGTCTGCCTAAGAGAACTGCGAGTGAAAGTGTCAAGATTATCATCTGATATCCTTAAAATTCTGATCAATGCTTAAATATACCTGAGATACTATACAACCATCCTTGAAAGCCATTGAGAATTATATGTCTTTACTAGTATACTTCTCGGACTTTATTTTGAACAGATAACGGGTCCGCCAAATAACTTTTTTTTTTTGAAAATGGGTCGCACAAAAATCGAGTGTAGCTTCGGCTGTGTGGCACGTAGCGCCGTCCTGTTGAAACCGAATGTTGCCAATATCCTCCTCTTTAATTTTTGGGAACAAAAATGGCCCGATAACGATCGTCATGGACTGTAACGGCCACTCCTTGCTCATTTTCGAAGAAAAATGGCCTGATTTTCAAAGCTAATGTCGCAATATTTCCCAGCATTGTTCAAGCGTATACACAACCATATTCGTTCAGCGGAAGGATAAAAGTATCTATCTATCAAATCAGACATGAGTTAAATGTTACCATTCACGAAATAAAGCACTAGTTGAAAAAAAAATACGTTAGATGGCGGACCCTATATAATGATTTCTAACAACTTTGTTGCAGAAATCTATAACATTCATATGCTCCGGATAAAAAGAGGATATATGTTAATTGATATTTAACAATGGTTTGTATTAATGAAATACCATTCCATCTTTCCTTGGTTTAGAACTAAAATACAATGTTTTTACAGCACCTAACATAAAAACTTCAAGACATATACATCACTCTTTGCAATCAACATTGTTTTCGAAGTCCAACTGATGAAAATCGGCTGGCACTATGATTCACTGTTAATAATTTCTTGATTCCTGTTGCTCATTTTGACCTTTTTCTTTCACAGCCCGCCGCTTCCTGATGGGTCATCCTGGCAACGGCAGCCTGGGAGGCGGTGCATGGCCGTCCATCTTCAACCTTGCTACAAAGGCAAGAGTGGAAGCAAATGCCACGTGCGGAGAAAACGGGCGCGAAGAGTACTGTAGAGACAACCACTCCCCAAGGTAAGAAATATATGCATCTCTCAATCTGAATATGTCACCCCTTAAGACCAAATTCGAAATCTCAGTAGCATTGGGCTGATCATGTGATCTTCTTAAAATGCTGATTTACAAAACACCTAAATGTGCCTCCGATACTACTGTCTCTACAACCCACACTCTGCCGATCTGTAGGCTGTCGATAACAATGTATATTCCTAGATGAACTAAAGTACATATATGGGAAAAAATAAAAATAAATATCCATGTATTTTTAAAATTGATAATGGATCTTACAATGAATACTTAAAATATATTTTGGCAAAATGTGGGTCTAAAGACATAATGCAAATTGTATGATCTGGATCTCTTCAAGAAACAGATAAATATACACTTGCAATCTCCCCAACCCACACACAAACACGAACAAAACACACGTTTCCCGCATGCAGCGTCCAGCCTCCCTGGCTGAGCGTCATAGAGTGCACTGGTCTTGACCGGTTGTGCTCTCCTGCATGCGTTTACATAAAAAAAAAAAAATGATAGGCAGAATATCTGTAATGATGATGTGAATACTATTTTACTTGGTGTAAATTTTACAAAAACTACTTGAACGTGTACTGAAAGCACCTTACAAGGTGCCAACCGTATAAGATAGTTAAATATGTAACAATTTCATACCTTGTTTTAACATGAATCACACTGAGCACTGTTTTCACTTGATAGAAGACTACCATTTCGCGATTTAAGAAAGTTTCATCAGTTTCTACGTGAACAAACAAAGTGTGATCCATGTCAAAACAATGTATGAAATTCTTATATACTTGTATTTAATATTAAAATGAATCTCAAAGTGAATGCTAAAAATATAAATAACATCTAAGATAGTGATCAGTGAGATCGAAGGTATGAGCATCATAATATGTGTAATGCTTATAGGATTTATTCGCGTTACATTACACGATGAATTACGCTGAAGGCGCCTGTAACAGTGAGAAGAAGTTTATCAATAAAATATGAATCCTATTATTATACAATTAAACGGATCTAAAACCATTTTCATTGCACTAACATATCTTAAATTAAACGAGATTACCTTTGCATTGATGTAATTGTAGATAATTATATTTATTCAACTGATTCATATTAGAATGATACCAGGAAAATGTTTTTTTTAAACGTTATATTTCTTAATACAATATGTGTCATCATTATTATTTTATCTTATTTGCGAGCTGCTGATGTTACAAAGATAAAATCTATGTTCTGATTATCTTTAACGGGTATTTACCTCATAAAATATTTCACTGTAGGCATGTTTGATGAGCAAGTAGTAACTTTGTACTTGACGCGTTTTACGATATTTTTATGTTAAATTTTATGCGGACTTTGAGCTTAATCTTTAAATTAGCTTGAGTAAAAAAATATTCCGTAGAAACATAATGAACCAAATATTAGTTATTTCGTTAACGGGACATATGGATCTTCGGACTCTTTTTTTATGTAAGCACATACATGAGAATACCGACAGATGGTGATTGCCTTACCACGCTGCATATGGCTAAGCGCTGCATGTGGAGTGTTGATCCGCCAACGTCATAGACTACAGCCCGAGTTTCACGAATCATCGTTTATTATTACAAGAATTTACTTTGAATGGGTGATCTTCACGGGACGACTTTCGTCTATCGCCTATTTTTATAAATAGGCTATGACTGGCATTTTACAGGCGAGGGATCGAATTCACACAAACTGGGGTATTTTAGAACTCAGAAATCGATTAAAAAACTTTTTTTTTTAAAAAAGACGATCATTGGACAAATGCTTAGGTTAGGTTAGTCACTTTGTTTTGATCAAGTAAGCTGTGAGTCTGCTGCTAGCTAGTCCCAGATATTACGCATAAAATGAATGTCTTTTTTTTGTTTTCACAGAGGTCGTGCTACTCACTGTGGTGTGTGTGATGCGCATAGCCCAGATCCAGGAAAGCGACATCCGGCAAAGTTCGCGACTGATGGAGACAACTCTCACTGGTGGCAGAGTCCATCACTGGCAGAAGGATCCGAGTTCGAGGCTGTCAGCGTCACCGTGGACTTGGGACAGGTAGGAACACAACACATTACACCATTATTAGTTGGATCATACGTCTACAATGCCAATATTATACAGATTAAGGAGCATTTAGTTTGATTCACAAAAAATTAATTCCGCTGTACTGAAACGAATGTTCTCGTCTCTAGCATCATACATGAAAACAGTGAAGTGCATTTTCTGATAGAGCGTTCTTTTTGAGTATTGTCAGTTACATACTTATAAATAATGCTCATCTTTAAATATGAATATAGTGCATTCGTGAAATATTTAGATAAAATGTAAAAGAAAATGTTTGTAGGGAGTGATAAAGATATTAGAAACATTCGTTAAAACCGTACACATAAATTTAAATACATAAGAAATACATAAGCAAGCTGCTATAGCACATCGTTATCGCGATTCTCGTTATCACCGAAGCAACACTGGAGCAAAACATGAATGGGTCAACGCCTGTTGCTAACCGCGTGTCGCTTGTCGGTTTGAGCCGATTCCTAGAACTGCAGAGTCCAGATTACGGGAGCGTTGGGTAATCATCTGATTTTCCTCCAAAATACGATTAATAAATTGGCCAAATGTACCTATCGATACTAAAGCTTCTACATCTTCAAAGCTTATGTCCTGGAGGTCGTCGGGACGCATATATGTATCCAGCTGGATCTTCAAGAGCAGAGATGCCTTCGGAGAAGGAATGAACAGTGGCAGATGACAATATGTCCAGATATGGAAAGTATATAAGACCAAAAAAAAAAAATTTTCTCCTTAATAAATGTTTTATATTACTTTGTCACATCAAAAATATTATTTTCTTTCATTCTATATAAAATCGGTTAATAATAATAGTATTTTAATATTAATATTATAAATGAAAATTTTCGGATTGTATCATGCTTAATTCCGCGAAATATGTTTCGATTACTTTTATTTACAAACCGATTATCTTTATTGAACTAATCTGTATTAGTATCTTATCATAAAATATTATCGTAAATATACTTATTATTTTTTTGTTTTTCTTATCAATTATATATGCTGAGAGAGATAAAATTGATCATTTTTCTTATGTCTTTAATTATCTTTTCCTATTTTTATCGAATTATTTGCAGCCAATAAAGATTAGCAATTAATCAATCGACAACGTGACAAGTGCGTTCCTCCCAAAAATAGGTTAAATATAGTTATGAAGTCTGATTATAATAATATCTATTTTCATCTTGATTATATCATATATAAATAACTTCTTAAGTTTAAATAACTTCTTAGGTTTTCACGGCCAGATTTGATATTGTTGGCTTTTGGGTTTAGCCGTGTGTGGCAAATTTCTTCTTTCCGATTAAATCATATATGATTTTAAAAAGGCATTCTTCTTCGTAGTATCAATCCAGTGGATTGGTTTGCAGCAACAAATTCTTGCATCTTCTCGATCTCCACTTTTCTCGATCCTCTGCAATCCTCTTTAGCTCAGCATAAGAGCTAAGCTGTATTCGTACTTCCAAGGTATACACAAACTTTTTTGCATCTTCTAGGGTTACTCCTAGCATTGATATAATAATGTTCTGCTGCTCATTGCGGTTTACTCTCATGATGTTGGTTTTTGTGCTGTTTATCTTCATATTAAAGATAGAATTAAATATTATTTCCATGGATATCAGCGCTTCAGTAACTTGGTCTTCAGTTTCAGGCATTATATTAGAGTATATCGTCTAAATTACTCTAAGTCTTTAAAAATCAGGCATTTTGTGAGACCGTTGATGACCTTTCAGTTGAATACGAGTAACATATATTTCAACAAAACCAGATGTAATTATTTTTTAAATAAATTACATGCAGCAATATTTAAAGATAATTTATTTATGCATAAAAAAAATTGCCGTGGAAAAAAGGTACTCGTAGAATGCTATGGCATGGGATTCCCTGTAAATAAAGGAAAAAAAACCGTCGTGCGTAATCCCATTAAAAAAATCCATCCTTCTATTTTATAAATCTTTTGATTTATGATTCTTAGTGGAATTACATAATATGAAAAAAATATATAATTATTATTTATAATTATTACTTATTTTTATTTGTTGACGATTATGTTTCAGTTATGTAGATTTATTTTTAATTTTATGTAAACACTTACAAAAGAATACCGACAGATAGTGAAAGTTATTCTAAAGACTCATCTGTGGAATTCTATGACGCTCACCATGCTGCATATAACTAAGCGCTTCATGTGGAGTGTTGATCCGCCAACGTCATTGAATACAGCCCGAGATTTTCATTATTACAGGAATTTACTATGAATGGGTGGTCTTCACGGGACGACTTTCGTCTGCCACCGATTTTAATTAATAGGCAATGACTGGCATTTTACGGGCGAGGGATCAAATTCACACCAACTGGTGAGTATTTTAGAGCTCAGAAATCGATTAAAAATCCTTTTTTTTTCTCCATCGGGGATTGAACCCACGACTTTTGGCTTGCAAAGCAAACGCTTTGACCATTAAGCTATACGTGTCGGCTAACCTTATAATAGCTATGATTGAGTGAATTAAGCCTTCCTTTTAATTCACCAGCAATTGAATTGAGCGTCGAACTAAGCATCAGACCTCCATAAAATAATCATATTAACAAATCATCCATAAATTTGCCTCGGATACATTAGCTGCCGCTTTTCAAGTCATCGGGCTTCTGTCTAGAAGGTCGTCAGGAACTATATATGTTCCCAGATACAGATAAGTATTGGGTTGAGTCATGGAAAATGGCACCTGACTGAATGGTGACAATTTATGGTAACCATATGTTCCAGATATGAGAAGATGACTAATTCACTTGATAATGGCTACTCAACGCAGCCAAAACATGTCTTCAACATTTTTTAAAATCATTTTAGAATTTTACTTAAAATATACATATACTATACATAAAATTCTTTTTTCAACGCGTCAATCTTTGAGTCCCACAAAAATAACGGCATGCGTTCGCATCCCGCTTCTGCCGTTATTTTTGTGCTTGATTGACGTTGAAAAGAATTTTATGTATAGTATATTTTATATTCAGTAATATATTTGTATTATAGTCAATGATCTATAAAAGTAGATTAGAATATTGAAATAATAAAATAATATTTTAATAAAAATTAAAAAATTAATATATTTTAGATTTTATTTGACATACTTTTATAAATTGAAAAAAAAACTTTGTTACAGTTTACATAACTTACTCGTAATTTATTCTTTGAGTCCCTGAAACGTAAACAAATCTCACATACATCTTACATTTTCACGGCCAGATTTGATGTTGTGGCTTTTGGGTTGAGCCGTGTGTGGTGAACTTCTTTCAACCAATATTTTGACCGCCATTGCAGGGGTCTTCTTCAGGATTAATAATTTATTTAGTTTTGAGTTGGTTTATTCAGATTATATATTTCTTTTATGAGCGTTATTGATTAATATCTCCATGGCAACTCAAGTTTTATTCGGAAGTATCCTAGGTATGTTTTTTAAGACTACGGTAGGTATGTTCAAAGAATACGGTAGGTATTTTCTAGAATTGTACATCCGCGAACGTCATGTCGGACTGTGGTCGTCCTTGCTTGTCTGTACAGGTTTTAGAGTATGTGCTAGAGGTGGAAGCCATGCTGTTTTGAGAATCAAGCCGTCATCCCTGTTGTTGTTGATGGGATGTATTTTGATTTCAATTGCTTTCCTTACTAGGCGTGCATATATTCCTTGTGTTCGAGCCACGATTTCGGGTTCGAATAAAAACTTATGTCCCGTGTCAGCCAGATGCTCTGCCAGTGCTGACGCCAATGGGTGGCCTAGTCTGCACGATCTCTCATGTTCACTTACTCTTTTACCTATAGTTCGTGATGTTTGTCCGATATACACCGTTGAGCAAGCCTTGTATTGGAGTTTGTACACTCCATCGCTCTCTAAAGGAAATTTGTCCTTGACCGGTCTGAGTATAGAGATGCTAAATAAAAATAAAATGACCGTCCAATAGTCGGTGTCGAGATCTTTTGAATTAGACAGTAACACAATACAGAGTGGTTCACAAAGTACAAACCGCAGCAGGAGCTAAGCCCCAATTACTGCCCCAGGATTCCGTTCACTCTCAATACGTGCCTTCTTCATAGAGAAGCTAGTCTCAGATATACTCAACGAAGCTCAGTACAAATATTAATTTTTCAAAGAAAGTATTGGCATTTTGCTAGCGAATACAGACTTCAGGAATGTTCAAGTATAGTTAAAATAATTACCACGATGCCTGACTATTTGACTACATAATATATACACTAAAATTATATACTAAAATTCTAGCTTACGTGAGTATAAAGTTATACTTAAAATCACTGAAAGAAGCTACAAACAATTAGTTATTTGGTTATATCATGTGCCACGTTTAAAATGCCAATAGATATTAATTAATTAGGTAAATACTCAGAGATTATGCTTTATTTTCTTGAACACACTGGGTGATTTGTTTTTAATATGACTAATGCACAAATAAAGCAAAAAACCATAATTATTTATATAGTTTCTTAATTTTATTTTCCTCCTAATAGTTCCTCCCTTAACTAAGCTCCATCAATCCACCTTTCTACTCTCAGCCCCAACTCTTAAATAAACAAAAATATATTTACTCGTCATTAGGCTTATAAACGTTAGAACTGATGAAACCTTTATTGTGAGTGAAACTGCAGCAAGTGAATAAACAATGCTCAGTGTGATCTATGTTAACAAGATACGAAGTATAATTTTTTTACAATTAATTTAGTTATAAGATTGCCAGACAATACATAAAGCTTTTATGTAAAAGAAATACTTACCCGCTTAGAACACATATTCATTTCTTGTTTGCTTTTTTATGAAATTCCTCGGATGTTAAGAATGATACTTTTTTGTACCGTGAGCTATCATGAAAATAATTTCAGATTTCCTTGAATTGAGGATTGAATTCCACCTGCAATTGACCTGCACTTGTGATGCATTTAGTGCACTCTCGGTTGATCACGCCTGACCTAATGCTATGCAGCAAGTTCAGTTTCCTCCTCTCCGTTCAAGGAAGGCTTGAAAGCATTACCGGTCTCTCTACCCACTTCAGAGCACAGAGAGGATTTACCATTGTACGCCCAAGTATTTGACAACTCAATAACATTAACAGGGCTGCCATTCAATCTACTGAAAACTAATTATTAATTGACTACTATATTCAAAGAAATTCAAATTTAATTAGTAGTTAATTAATTTCCATGGACTGTTGTCTTATATTTCACATACTTTGGCCTTTTTTATCAATTCAATACAAACAATATTAAATGTTTTTGCCAATAAATTATTTAAATAAATGTGTTTACTATATATTCAAGCTTATTTTAAAATTATAGAGAGGAATGGAATCAAAGGCAGGAGCATAAAGTTATTAATAAAAAAAGAAAATAAACAATTAAAAATTATTTTTACCAAAATTGTTCCCGCAATATATTTATTACATAATCTAAAGTTTAATAACGTATTTAAGTCACTGAAGCAGGTTTTCAATAATAAATAAAAAGTATAAAACCATTATCCAGGTACATTATTTAAATGAAAATTGGATTAAACTCGACAAGATCTTAAATTAATCTGTGAGACTAAACATCAAAAGCATTCTTAATCCAGCATAATTGATGGCATTGAAAAATTATGTTATATCAATAAACCCTTAATCTATAATTTTCCACATGTTGCAGTCTGCAGACTGTATTTATATTATTAATGGGAAATTCAATTTAATATTGAGAAAAATAGATATTATTTACTCTAGTGAGTACTAATCGAATAATCCAAACCATAAACATTTACATCTCGTCATAGAAATGTAGATACTATCACAATCTCAGTAAACGTAATTCACGTTTCATATCTCACAAGTACATTTTTTGGCACATTAAAATGCGCAAACTCTTCGCGGGACTGCGAAATAATAAATCGCAAAGAAAATAACATTAACTACGTATTACGTAGGTTACACACATTACTTTGAGGGCAACTGTAACATGGTCTAATGGGCGCCCCTACGGCGACACACTGAAGGTTTCAGGATTCAGGTTTCAGGCTGAGGTTGCGGGGTTTCCCTTTGAGTTTCGTCGTATTTACGAGCGCTCGCGACAAACCGACGATTTGAATTTTCGTTTGCGCAAATTTTCGTTTTTCCTTCTGGGAATTTCGCTACCGACATCTTAATGCGGCTTATTAAAAGCTCGAAAATATTATTCCAAATGCGAAAGGGTATTTTAACGTAATAATTTAGTAAGTTTATTTATGTGTTTATCAGATTATATTTCAGTTTAAGAATATACCTTCATATCATTTATTTATATTTTTAGTTAACTTATACAATAGGAAAACAACTTTAGTACTGAAAATTTGCTTAGAATTAATATTATTTTTTAATTAAGATTCCTAATTGCCGAATGCTATTAGTATTAGCCAAAAAAAATATGCCTTTAAGTGTTAGCTTATCATGCCAAATTTTACAGGTTCGGTTCACAATAACACGTATAAAAGTAAATTATTTTTATTACTTAAATATACATAACAATTTGACGTCGAAACGAAGTCGAAATCAAATTTTTAACGCAGACAGAGAAGCACAAAAATAACTCCGTAGCGATACCTCGGTTGGTGTGATAATCTTATGACGTCGGATGATTAAAATCCCACAACTGTTTGTTCTCCACAAATCACACAACTCGATTTTTATTGATCCGACCTGGACCGACTCAGTACGTTGAAACTACAATAATTTATATCATACCGTCTGTCGGTATTATACATAATTATATAAAAATAAACATAACGTTTATGTATATTTTTATTAGTTCCATCAGTCATTTAACGTAAAAATGGATACAACTGTGTGAATAAATGTATGGTGATTGACATACTTGAATATATACAATAGCGCCATCTATGGTGACGTGATGATAACAATGATATAAATACCAGTTTCAACGAAAAATGAAAAGTCGGAATCTGGGCATAAAAATGGCGTTCGCCGAGCGGTATGAATACCTGGGCATAGTTGGTTTCCAAGGTCCGCGGTTCGCATCCCGCTTCTGCCGTTATTTTGTGCTTGGATTGACGCGTGAAAAAAAAATTTTATGTAACGTAAATATAAAGTGTTAATAATATTTAATATAGTCAAATCTATAAAAGTAGATTAGAATATTGAAATAATAAAATAATATTCTAATAAAAATTTAAAAAATTCAAATAAATTATTTTTAGTTATTTATTTATTAGGCGCTAACAATTTGACGTCAAAACGAAGAAGAGAAGATTCGTAAATTTTAATCTCCGTATTTTATTTTCACTTTAAAATTGATATACTCTTAGTTGGTGTGATGATCTTATGACGTCGGATGATTAAAATCCCACAACTGTTTGTTCTCCACAAATCACACAACAGTACTGGGATTTTTATGATCCGACGCTATATATCCTTATAATAGTACGCGTCATGAAATCCACAATAATGATTTCTTCTTTACCGTCTGTCGGTATTATACATAATTATATAAAAAATAAACATAACGTATACTAAACGACAAATCATATTCTTCTTATAGAGCACTAGTTCCATGTCCTAATAGCAGTCACTAATGTGCCTGTGATTACAGTGGATACAACTGTACAATACATATAATGTATGGTGAGTAACAAATCGGTCCTGTGACAAACAGCGGGCAGATTACTTCCTGCCTCTCCACCCAGGGCAGCTCTCCGCCCAGAACGGAGGGCAGAGATTCATGGCATGACGTGATGTAGGCGGGATTCCATATCATGTTCATTACACAAATTCAATAATTTTTAACCACGTTGCAACACGTGAAAAATGAAAACGATCGGAATATCATACATTTCCATAAAGTCACTAGTAATTGAAAATTGATGGTTAGAAATCTCATAAATCACGAAATGTCTTGATATTTCAATTAGGTTAATAATGACTATTATACTTTTACTTCGGGACCTCGGCACATTATTTTTTAACCCAACGTAAATATAGAGTGTTACGTAATGTTTTATAAATGGAAACTATTTCTTCTGTTAAACAAGCAACAACTGACGTTTATCTTACCTATTAATTACATAATATAACTAAGTGCTGTAAAAATTTCTTACGGTTTTGTATCCTTTTATATTTTCAAAAATCAGTTATTTGTCCTGAAAATTTCAAGAATATTGTGTTCAGTGTCGTATTAGATTTCTCTTCCAAATAATAGTAGGCATTCTTAATAACTTTTAAGGTTACTAACCGATAATACTTAATGAAATGGCATAATTAGAGTTTCAAGTTTTTTGTTTGTTTAATAATTAAATGTTTAAAGAAAAATATCGATCATGCCTTCCATTGCTACTAAGGGAACTCATTAATTACTTAAATTATAATTTCTTATTGCATAAATGATGTTAAAAATATACACCATACGATTCGAAAACTGCTCCACTCCGTTATATTTTTGTCTCTAACTTCCACCACCCTTCCTGATAACTAATGCCAATGATCCTCTTTAATCTGACGACCATGCCTGAACACACGTCTGCATAGTGTCTTGCTATCTTCATTTCTCCATTATCGTAACTAGCGAAGAACATAAGTGCATCTTTCCAAAGCTACACTAAAAAATCATTCGAAATACTATCTCTACAATTTATGTCAGACTAAGAACACAATTGACTCCCCTTTAAAATATTGTATTTTCACTTATATCTGCTACATTATGCTGCTTTAAATTTTATAAAAAAATAATCTTAAACGAAATTAAGATTTCTTTATTTTAGCAAGTAAATTTTCGTCTTCCAAAAATATGAATTTATTAGTAGTTTTTTAAATACTACTTTGTATTTATTCAAAGACAAAAGAACTCTTATTCTTGTCTAATATACCTTGACTTTCCAACAGCCATACCGGTAGCTAAAACAATGTTATTATTTAATGTTGTCTGCGCTGTTGTTAGCCAAAAACAATTACATTCAATTGTACAATACGCATGCTCATCAACCTATTATACTGACAACGTAAAGGTTTATTCACATCTTCAAGCATTATAATATGGTTTCAAAGAATTAGATATGCATCTAGATTCTAGACAGACGCGAGATTTACAAAAATCTTACGTGATGGCACATGTCAGATGTCAGACATAGTATAGGAATACGTCATCCAAGATGTAAAAAACAACAGATAATACGGCACAGCTCAAATTGATTGAAAATATTGTTTTTATAACAAACCTTTCAATTTAAATATGAATAGTTATTAAAGAATGATAACATAAAGTCTACGAACATTTTTATCAACAAAGTATTCTTAAAAAAACATCAAAATCATCTTATAAGATGATGTTTGTTGTTTGAATTTGTATGTGTATCAATTATTGTATTTTGGTATAAATCTTCAGTGGTATATTTAAATATTAGAGTTTTAAAATATAATTTAAATGTCTTTTTACATAGATGCCATCAATCTGCCAAATACAAACCATAATCCTGCTAACAATTTCTCTTTCCTTCGCATACGCGTGTACTGGTTTAATTATTAGATACTTGCTTAATAAATAGTATCTAAGGTGTACACGTTTAAACATTTATATATTTTTACAAGTGAATTGTCACAAACCTTTTTAATTTTTTCTTATAATTAAAAATACAATAATTACGATAAATCGTAAACCATCAAATTATCTAAAACAATTTCCATATCATGAAGTAATGAAATCGTCAACAAATTCAATGTGTAAATTCTAATTTCAAACGCATGAGAGCCTTTTTTGTTTTTGTTCAATAATTTAAGCAATAATATTTTTGCTTATCTTTAAGCTTTTTAATTTTCCGATTGTGAATTACGATATTATTTGAAAACATATGTTCTTTAATGTGTTTATGTTGTTGTTACAAAATTATTTGAGTTTCCGAAAATATAAATGGACCTTAAACGTAAAGACAAAGACATGGCCGAAAATCTCCAAGACAATGGCCTCCAGTACTTCAGAATTGTCATGCATCGTGAGACGGTAAATGTACTGTTGAACCGAGCGCAGGTCCAAATATTGGTTCATCTTTCCTCAAGTGCCTGGAGGTGGTTGGGAACCCACAAAGCCTATATTTGATTTACGATCGAACGCTCAAGAGCCTTTTTGAAATGCAGAGCATAGACATTTGAATTCACAAAAAAAAATAACACAAAGAGCATATTCTACTGTTAATTTATTTTTAAGAAATGTGCCAAAAATGTTAACAAAACCAATGGTGCAAAAGAGAATTTTGGTACTTTTTTATTTTTCATATCGGTATTAATTTGTCAAGCCTTTTTTCGATCTCGCGTAATGTATACTTGGACAGGTATCGGATATTTTTTGAAATGTATACTATGCACGTATGCAATATACCGACATTCCAATGGTTAATTACTTTTGACGCATTAAAAATATCACGCAAAATTCTTAGTATACGATATGTATTGTTTATAACCTAACATCTTAAAAAATTGATAGTATTGTGAATGTTTTTTCCTTAATTTTATTTGTTGTGTACATAGATTATTTATATTATAATCTTCCGATGTTTTCAATCAAATAAAATTGATAAGTTAATTTTTCGCCTTGTACTTAATTCCATTGTCGTTCGCATGTAAATCTTCATGCAAACGGGCTTTTAATTTCGTAGAGACAAATGGTCGCTTCAATGAGGCATGACTGCATCAACCGCTGATTTTATCTTCCCGTACATCTCCTAACAAGACAAGTTAATCGCCGAATCGCCCATCGCCCGCCCCCGCCCAAGCGCGAGTTACACATTTATCAACCGGCTCTTAATGTTTATGCAACAGTCACCAGCCGAGTCCCGTCTCTGGTCGCAGCCAAAGCTTTGGCTAACGTTCGGTACTTGCGACTCGACGTTGACCACTGAGCGAAAATTGGCTCAGTATTATCCGTCGAGTACAAAGCGAACTTGTTTCGATTTCTCAAATGCAACGTTTATTTTTTATGAATAATTTTTTAAAAAATTTCATATACATGGGTATATGATCTATATTTTTTCATGTGTATTATATGTGCCCATAATTGTGAAAGTGGCGTTAGTCAAGAAATTGAAAAAAAAACAGTTTTTTATTTATTTCAGTTCCCAATGTTGTGAATTATTATAATCTTTATCCAACATTAATTTACAAAATCTAAATGCGGCATTTTATGGAACACGAAGTTGTCACTTTCATCGGTTTTCAACCAACATCAAAACACAAACCTTTAAATATCTCAGAACGAATACAACATGACTTACACCACTTTCATAATCATGGTCACATATGTTGAATGTTTATTGAATGTTATTTACTTCAAAGAATACTTTTTAAACAAAAAATAATTAGACATATTATCCTTCGTGTAACATTCGATTATTCAATATATTATTAAGAATGAATTGGTAAATGACATTTATTTAGTGAATGCTTGGGATGTGAAGCTTTTAGAACAAGATAATATGTGCCGTTAATTAATTAGTATTTTTCAAAAGTTGTATCATTTATGCCATAGATAGAAAGAAAGAAAAATAATTTTGCATTCCTTTTGCATTGATAGAAAGCAATTGATACAGGAGAACGTCTTAAGAACGACTTTAAAATCTTAAGAATCATGCAAAGATTATTGATAGCAAATTTCAGTAACCCACTACCTCTTCTTCAGATTATCGTTGTTATATGCTCAAAGTTTCCTTATTAAAATGTATATTTTAAGCGTCATATTTTTTTGATATCTTTAAAGACTGCATAATCTATCTCCATGGATAAATGTATAACAATATTAAATTTCTGATGGCTTAGAGTGGTCGCATTAAGATAAGTTAAGTTTTCTCTAGTACAGCTTAAAATGTAAAAAATAATGCTTCAAAACGACATAGACAGAGAAAATAGATTTCCATCCCTTTAAACTGTTTACTACACAATATGTAGAGAATATACCTGTTTATATAATTTGAGGCTGATTTGAGGCAAGGCAGAAGGAAATAAAATATCATTAGTATATAGCAATAACTTTGAGATCAAATTCATATATTAAATATATAAAAACGTTTTACTATGACTTTTTACCGTACTACGTCAAATAGTTGTACTATTGTGGTGAAAAGTATGTAGATAACTGACAAAAGAAAGCGAGACCTCAGTTTTTAGGTGTGTTATAAACAGTGATCTATATTAAAGTAAAGAATTTAATATTTTTCTACAAGCACAAAATAAAAAAGATTATTAATTAATTTTTTAATTTTTATTAGAATATTATTTTATTATTTCAATATTCTAATCTACTTTTATAGATTTTATGTATAGTGTATGTATATTTAAGTAATGATAATATTGTAATATAGTCAATGATCTATAAAAGTAGATTAGAATATTGAAATAATAAAATAATATTCTAATAAAAATTAAAAAATTAATTAATAATGTCTCCTTGAGACAATATCAAGAAGGTAAAATTATCCATCAGTAACACAGGTAAATGATTGGTTATAAAGTCCGAGTCGGAACTATAATTAGTCGTTTCACATCCATTCAGTCTATAGTTTGGTTCGAGACCCGAGTGGTACTTACTAAAATAAATAGACTGCCGGAAAGTAATAATATTAAGCTTGTGAATAAATGAAGACTGATAGAATAATAATAAAAATATACATACTTTGAATATATACTATGGCGACATCTGTCGTACGATGCTAACAATGCTATAAATACTAGTTTCACCGCAGTCAGTCTGGGCACAGTAATGGCGTGATTCGCCGAGCGGTATGAATACCTGGGCATATGTTGGATTCCAAGGTCCGCGGTTCGCATCCCGCTTCTGCCGTTATTTTTGTGCTTGGATTGACGCGTTGAAAAAAGAATTTTATGTATAGTGTATGTATATTTAAGTAAAAAAGATTATGTTTATAAACTCGAATTTAAAAGTAGTGGAGCATGATGTCAGATTCTCTCAGCGAACGTTTGAAAAAACTCACGTATTTTGATCCGTTTTAATCCTCAATGACTTCATATCCTTCTTCTTTATACGTTTATCTTACCTGACTCTGTGGGCGGCCTGATCTCCAGCCAGGACATTGCCATGACCCGGGGCCATCTCATGTCTTATCCCAGCTGAGCAAACCGATACATGACAGATCACTTCCCGGGAAAAAAAAGCTCGCCGTGGACGCTTGAAGCTCGCATGGTCACGCATAAGCAAATACGAGATTTCTAAAATGTACACACGAAATGTTTGATCAGTATAATAGACGTCGATAGCTTGGAATAATATTGTTCAGTGGAAACACTATTGAAAATAATATTGTCTTTGTAATGTCGCCTCTCAATGATTGAGCATTCGCCAACATAAATTGACAGTAAAAATGCAAGCAGCCAAAATATTATGTTTACTGAAAAAAGCTGAATCGAATAAATTGCTTGATAAGTACTTCAGTAGAACAATAATTAAAGAGATTAATTAAGAAAATAAAATAACCTTTGGGTTATTAACTTTATTTACTAATAATATTTATTTTATTTACGAGTGTATAAAGTTAACAGATTCTTCTTGTATCTTTTTAGTAAAAAACTAATAAAAGTGTTACAATAACATGAATATACAAATAATACCATATAATATAATGAATAGTGTCTTTTATTTTGACACTATTTGTGCTTCGTGTCAGTTTAGAGTTAAACCATTGCTTAGGATTAACCTGATTAGGTCCGAAACATGTTCAATCACTTTAAAATAATTGTGAAATTAAACTAAAAATATTTTCAATCTGTTTATTAAATTGTATGTACAAGTATACAAATAATGTTACTCATATGTTAAGTATTCACTTTAAAAAACATTCAAAATTATTATAATATGGATCACGTTAAGCACTGTTTATTAAAAAAAAACTAGATTTCTCTTTCAACTAGAACTTCTTTAGTTCTTCATATGCATAAATGTGCTTTCTCATTAATACATGTGTTATCTAGATCTGCCATAAGCTGTGGAAGGTTTGTCAACGTTAATTTTTATATACGAATAATTTTTCCTATTCGTTTTTTTTTATTGTGTACTTTTAGAGAAAATTGTCCAAAATTTTTGTTTTCAGATAAACCTTTTAGGTTTTACAAAACTTGAAAGTTATAAATTTGCAAACTCACTTCAAAAGCCCTTTAATACGATATTATCCACACGTAAATAATATATTATTAGATTTTTGAAATGCTGACGGGTTAATGTCCTCCAGCTCACGTGATCGTGATTATTACGCGGTATGACACGTTGACATTTCCAAGGTGGTGGAACCCTCTCCGACTCCTTCTCTTTCATAGTCAATTGGGTCTGTCACACCATACAGGTTTCCCTGACGAGTGACAGCTCGCCAATACCTTCTAACTGACGAAGCCTGAGGGGTAAAGCCGCTCTGTGCATTGTACAATTTCTATGAAATCTAGCACACCACACACGATTATATAGAATTCCATTCTCATTGTACTGGTAACACAATCGCGCTAATATACATCAGAATATGACAAATCGTATTTGAGTCTTATAGCATCATCATCAATATATATTCGCTGCATATCACCACATATGGTGAACACAAACTGCCGCTACAAATCTTTTTGACTCGATTCATGTCAGGTCTGGTTACCGAAGCTCCACCGAGTACATTATATGTAAATTGTCTGATGGCCTCTCACCACGGTGATAGCTAGGAAGCTTGTATAAAAATAATTGATGCCATATAAATTTTCCAATTTCGTAGATGTATTGGTACATAGTGGCAATTAAAGAACTGAGTTGCGTAAATTTGGGTGAAAATATGATCCAGATACTTAACGTATATGAAAAACATTAAAAAAGGTAATGCTCTTCGAGGCTGAAGGCTGCCAAATCTACTCCCTTTTATCATATGGCCGTCACAAGTTCTGTCAGCTGTCATTTTTTTTCATTTTATATCTCCTAGAACTGCGTCCAGTAAATTTTATGTATGGTTCCCGATGGCTTTCTAGGATAGCGAGAGCCCAAATACCTGAAATAAGGTAGTTTTTGTTCCTTTCCAGCATTTAAAGTACATGTTCCAACCATGTCTACCATTATGTTTTCAAAAACTGTATTATGGAAAGCTACTAAGTCCGCTCACTCATCTAATCACAGTGAGAATTATTTCACTTGATGGAAGATTGCAGTTTATCGATCAACGAAAGCTTCATATGTTCCAACGTGCACAAACGTACTGAGGTGTAAATGAATATTTACGAATAAAAGTATCGGCTTTTGTCTTCATGCCATGATTCGCATTTAGAGAAATCCGTGAAGCAGCCCGTCAAGTTTTATAAAACTATTTTTATTAACATCAGAACTATAAATTGTAAATAATCTCACTGTAATGGAAAATGAATACTGAAACTCCATCGCGTGTTTTCTCTACAGTTGATCATAGAGCTTGGTCGCGATGCGGTGTGAAGTATACAACTAGCAGGCTCGAGGCCAAGCCTAAATATTACCCCGAAAACCTTTTCGCATCACGACCGCAGTATGAATTTATATTTTGAATAACTGAACATTTTGGCAGGGACCGTTGCGAATTAACATGTTTGACTAGACGGCCGGCCTGTGTTGTTTCGGCGTCCAGGGAATATTTCAGCGACGCCGAATAATATTATTATGCGGAATTTTGCGTTTCGAGTGTTTCAGGAATATTTACATTGAAGCGTGTGCGGATCGTGAAATTCAAAAAGTCTCACGCTATTAACAAAATCAAATAAAATATATTTTAATTTGTCGTCTTTCTTTGGCAATTGAATGCTATTGCAGCTAGTCCTGTAGATTTCATTCCTCATCTACAAGACTAGCTACTCAATAGTATAAAGTACTAGTACAAAACCAGGGTTGGGTTAGTTTTGGTTTTAATGGATAATTATTTCTAATTTATTTTAAGCGACTTCTGGGATTGTATTTTTTACTGCCAACATATGCCACTACGTTCATTTACGGTTTACGTACAATGTAAACAGACTAAAACGTTACCTTAAAATGGATGTGTGAATGTAGATCGCATAACTAAAGTGAATTAATTTTATGCCTTTATTTCTTAATATCGTAGTCAATAAATTGATCCGGTCAGCATCTATACGTCTCTATAACACCTGTGAATCTTTCCGAGAAAAATTCCTACAATGTTTTGTATAAAATGTTTTTCTAGGAGCAGTTTCTTCAACTCTTTATGTAATTACATTGGTAATAACTGTGATCTGATCACCGAAGTAAATCAATATTAAGTGCGGACAGTGCTTGGATTGATGGCCGCCTGGTCACACCGCGTATTAATTATTGTATTCAGTCAATCTTCAAAATACGTAGGCGTCTAAAACGTCAAACTAATATTTTTATTTCCTTCAAAAATGCTGAATAACGAAGTTTAAATATGTCAAGTATAACGTTGTCGCGTTTTTCACCGCTTACATACAATTCTTAACCTTGCAGCTACCGCCACACAACCGCTGGATAAGCTACGCACAGAAACTTGCTAAATAATACTCGTATCTAGTATATAACAAGGACTTAAACAAGAAAATATGATTATAACGTTTTTGAACCAGGCTCTCCACGCATTAACTATTTGATGAGAGACAAAACGCCTTTAGAAGGTAAAGGTAAATAAGCTGTCGCCTTATATGCCGTAAAGTATGGAATCTAATTACAACATGAAGGGACGAACCTGCAACAGGCGTACTCATGTTTTTTTTGTTCCAGCTGCCTTTATGAGTTGGATCCTAACCGGTTCTTAATCACATCCTGGCTGAGATTATCTCAGAAGACTCCTTTGGTTCTTCCTTTATAATACATCTCCTTATTGGGATACTCTCAATATTCATATAATTTATTCACGTTTTGTATTATAATGATAAATTTTAATCTGAGGATAATACACTTAGTATTTTTTAATTTTATAACGACGAAAGCTGCTCCTCTGGCTTCAAATAATCAATCTCTTATATACGTGTACCTATTCACAACCTACAGACTCATTACAAATGCTGATCTATAAATAATGTTCACAAAGTTTCAAATATTTTTAAATTCACGCAATAATTTATTTTAATGATTGATGAATGAATTGAGAGACCAAACATTTAAAAAAAATCCCATCTTAAATGACCTAGAATGCACAAAAACAAAAGTATTTTTTTTACATAAAGTTACTTAACGTATAGATATGGACATAGAGCCTTAAATTTTCTCAAGTATTCATTATCTTTTGCTTGAAACGGGTCATAAAGATAATTCTTATAATATAAATAATTAATAAAAATGTTCACCTTATGCTACTCGTACATGCATATATTATGCTTCTTGTTAGGACAAAACTTTTTTGCAGAAAGGTCCGCGTGCCCGATATGGCTAGCGGGTGTCGAATAAAAACCGGTTCCGTATCGTTTCCTGACTGTCAAGGACCCAAGAGTCGGAAGATACAGGCTATCTTCGAAAAAACAGTCTTATAGTGGTATTCACGATTTAAACATATTTGCATACATCTGACATCATCTAACACATGAACATATCGTATAGATATCGGTTTCTTTATTTTTCATGAATCCTCCTCTTTCCTTAAATGAAAAAAATATATTAATCATTTATTATGGTTCGATATTGTCTTCCGCTAATTTCAAGGCCAACGCACATCTCATCTTAAAAATTAAGTGCTTCCATCCACAATATGAAGATTTTTTTTATTATATCCCATACAACAATTTTCTCCCAATTAAATAGTATTAAAACCGTCAACAAATGTAAAGAAAGTATAAAATTACTTGTTTCTTTGACAAAAGAAGATTCTTTTCTTAGACGCTACAAAGATTGTCGTGGTTTTTTTATAATCAAAATTCTAATACAATTAAACTGAAACTAGTATTTTAAGTCTTTTGACAAGTTTTAGTATCTTATAAAAAAGATTCGTTCCAAATATCTTATCATTAAAAAAATGCAAATATGATGTAGTGTAAAAGATATTAATCATGAAAAATGAATAAATTGTAATCGTAAAATAGCGTCATAAGTGAATATGACATGCGATAATTTTAACATATTTTATTTACATTGATAACAGTATTCATTTGAAGATAACATGTATCTTAGAAAAACAAAAAGTGAAAATGCTACAATAAACATATTAAACTTACGCATAACATACTCAAAGGATATACGAAATATTCCAATATTAAAACGAGTAACTACAAACGCAGTATGTACTGCGATATGTTGCCTTAAATTTGAAGGTTTCTTCCAGACAGTGCTGGAATATTTATTTTTTAATATTTAAAAAAATATATAAACTACAAATGGTGAAAACTTTAAAGTGGCTTATCGCCACATGAAATTGATGTAGGTAGAAGTATTCTTTTATTTAAAAAAAATCGATTAAATTTTATAGATTTGATAGACTCTAAAGAGTGATCAATAGATACAAAACAATCACTAGTAAAATATTTCTAGCATTATTTACATCAAAATAAGGAATATTTATTTCTTAATATACGATTATACCATAAGAATGATACATTATTTTCAAATAAACCGAATTATACACTAAACATAAATATAACTTTTTACCCTAGTCTTTATTCACACTCACTTTTAGTGACACCATAGCAACCGAATGGTAGAAACTTTTGAAAGATTTTTTATATTTTATACAATTATATATTGCGAATATTATTTACGCTTCCTCGTAAATGAAGCCAAACACTCTCAGCTGTCGTGTCGGCCCACATGTCCTTTGTATTGCAAGCCCCCCTACAAAATTCGCACTCGAGGTTTCGGGCTTTCTCCTACACAAGATCATGAAGTGGCCTGTTTGGACCTTGCCCTCTTCCTGACGAGCCAATTGAGGTCCTCAGCAAAGGACAAAAGCGTGGGTTTGCTGGGTAGTGATTTAAATTTTAATCAAAACGACAATTTATCAACTCACTGTGTCGTATTCGCAACGAAATGAATGCAAATTTGATTGATTTTTTTATTTTTAATCTGCATGTCGTGTGGAATGAACCAACACAACTTAACGGAAAGAAGAAAAATATGTACATGTGTTTTTACTTTTAAGGCTAAATATGAATCTATATCAATAATTAAATAACACACATTCAATTCTACATCAAATTCTACGCATCAATTCATCCAGATAAAATATCGGCAGACGCGGGATTCGAACCTCGAGCGTTGCACCTTGGCTCCGTCCTATACACCGCGTGTCCACACGACCATTGTCTGCCTGGACAGATACACGAAACTTGATGTATTTATTTATAAATTAAATTGGAGTATTCTGAACGTCGTCTGTGTATACGTAAACAAAGTAATCACTAGGCGGCGTGGCAGAAGGAATCACTTATTAGAAGGTATTTATAGATGAAGTCCCCGCCCTACCAGACGCCCTACCAGGGCGATATCCGGCCCCTACTCGGTTCAGCGGCTGTAGAAACACTGATAGATACTCACTCACAGTACAATCGCATGACAGATTATACACATTTAATTTAGTTAGTTATAAGTGATAACCGATCGTATGGTGCTTACCAAGCAGAGTCCACATTTTTAGTAGATTATGCGGCTCTTTTAATTTTAGTATTTTATTGGATTATCCTCATATTTTTTCTTTCTCCTTCTCCTTGATCTTTAAACTCGTAATTCTTAATATTACACGTTTTATTTCTTACGTCGACGGTTAAATATTTAAGCGCTAGATAATTCCATAAGATTTTCATATCATATTACCACACGTTAATCGAAAATCATTTTTCTTCCCTTCGTTCCATATGCGTTTCGTATTTCGGTCCATATGTGAAGCTTAAGCAAACCAAACAATTTGTTGTATGCAAGACGAGGTAATCCTTTCAAGTTTTGGTCGACGTCTAATCTAAATACTTATCAGCAGCCATAAAACAGTCAAGATTACAGAACTAATGTAAATTATTATTATTATTACAGCAATTACGTGAATTAAAACATTCCATAATTAATCATTCTTTGAACATTATTTTATATTTTTTAATTAAGATTTTTTCCTTTTCTATACAGTCTAATTTATATTTAAATATCTCATTGAGACAAACATAACCTACGCTTTGGTGACGAAGTACCAACAGTCTGATAACTGTATCAGCATCCAAAAATGGAGAGACTTCTTCTCATGCAAATCCTCCTTCAGCTTCAGCTATCGTCTTCTTGATCGGTGAGTCTTCAGTAAATTATCATTTCCATTGGACATGTTTTACGCTCAATGTCAGTGCGTACATTAAGCACGTTATTGATGATGTTATTACTTAAATAATTACAAAGTTGTCATGAATTCCAGAGATGTTTCACGCAACTGACCTCTGGCTACAAATTTGTAACCGAAAAATATATTTTAAGTAAATCAATAAAAAACACTATAAATACTGTAACATTCCGTTACAAAAAAATACAAAGATTATTCAATAATTTTTATTATTAAGTATTGAATAACTGAATTTCATTTTTGAATTGTCTCTTTATACAATATTTAAGTAAGTTATTATATCAAAATAGTTACAAAATATGTACCCTTACCCTAAAATACTGGAAAAAGTATGTTATTAAGCGTGACCCTTGTTAGCGTATTGGTAAACCAAAGTTACTAATATTCACCATAATCCGGAAATCTTATATCTTGCAAGTATACGTGGTGTATACGTGATCTAAGATCTACTGTTATATACTCGTAAATATTATTTACATTTCATAGTTGAATAAAAATTAAAGGTGATTAAACAAAGTTATAAAATATAGATACTCCACAATAATAGACTTCCTTTATGATCGCAAATCATTACTTAATTATTTCCTGTTTAATTTTATATTCCAATTGAACTTTTAATGATATCTACAGAGGGCTTATATGGAACTTAAATGCACATTAAAAGCGCATTAAATTTGTTTTATTTCTTTATTACGGATGATGTCTATAGCCAACACGGATTTTTAAGCCCCACATAACATCAAAACTATTTTCTGCACAAAATTAGCCAATATTACAGAATATAATTCTTTGAAAATAATTTGCACGAATTAAAAAATATGTGAAAACTTATATATTCACATTGTAATCCATTTTCAATATAAAATATTAACGATGTATAAAAATATTTAATAATCGTCTTAGATTATATAAATAAGTCCATCAAAAAAAACGTTGAAGTAAAGATCAACATTTTATACACCACGTATTAAATACTTTATTATACGGATATAAAATGTATTTTTGGTGTCATCTGATAAACTCAAATCTGTAACTTAAAAACATTTATAGACAGAATTCGACTTTAAAATCCATTTTGTGTGAATTGATCAAAATGCTATTATTAAACGCATTTGTAGCTTAAAATTTCACGTATTTTTTGTATTGAAAAGGTTTATATTTAACTGTGAAAATCATTTTTAGTGTCATTTGATCAGAAAGTCTTAGTCTTATTTGTAGCTTAAAAGCTCAGTTATTTTGTTCGTGTCTGTGGCCTGTCTGTCTCCACGATGCTTCAGCGATGACGAGTACACCTCGGCCGGTCTAGCTGCGCTTTGGTCGCGAGTATCGAGACTATTTATAACCTTCGCCGAGAGCATTTGATAGCGTCTGGACGGAAGCGTCCAATGTTGGGAAGCTTCACAGACGTCGAGACTGTACTCAGCACCTACCTCAAGACTAACCATCACCATCTTGAGCATTTGTGCACCACTGTTGCCAGAAGACATCGAAGAAAACTATTAAATATTCATCATCATCAGTCTGTGTCTGTCTATTGGGCTGTAGTTTATGATATTGGCGGATTAATACTCCGCATTTTGCGCTTCATCATCATCATCAGCCTATTTCCGTTCAGTGTTGAACGTAGGACTCACGCATGAGTCTTTATCCTCTTCGATACTCTGCCTTCTGCATCCAGGCCTGGATTATATATTAACATTACGGATTAACATCTGTATTGGTTTGGAAACAGTATATAGTAGGAACATCGTGAGTCGTTGAGTAAATAAAGCTGTTCGATAGTATTGATAGTTTCAAGCCTCTGTAAACGTCGGACTAATCATCCGATCAAAACGCACAAATATCCATCTGATGCTGCCTTTTTTATTTAAGCACACATAAGAACACATGAAGAGCATTTCAGTTATCTACAGACTCTACGACGCTCCTCCATTTCTGAATGCTGCACGTAGTGGTTGTGATTTGTATGTCATTCCATACTTATTATTTTTAAGTTATATATTATTAAATATATTTTATATTCTTGAAGGTGTTCAGTTAATATGGAAGAAACATAGATGGTGAACATTCTGTGTATTAGTTTGATATTAAAGAATGAGCTAAGATATATGTTCTTTGTTGAATTGACAATCGAACAAACCGCGTAGAGATGCCTTAAGAAGGCTCCAGCGGTTTACTGTAGTGATGATGAATTGGTTGAAAAGTGCACGCAGTATCTATTGAGAAAGTTAGGAAGATCAGTGACTATGGTATTAACAGTCAAAAAACTTATTGTTTCGATTTTTTCGGTCGATAATTCTTGGTGGTATTCCATAATATCGGATATAAATAAAATGATTTTTAGAATTGATAGATAATTAGATAAATTCCAAAAAATGTTTTTATTTTTATCTGATAAGCTTATTGAATCGACTAAGCGTCCGTGTTCCATCGATTTGACATCAGATTTTGGGAAAAGCAATTGTTTATCATATGTACTTTTCTTGAATTCAAACAATCAAATACAATACATCATTTTGAATTCGGATTCATAGTATAGATAGCTGCCAAATCCGAGATTTGTAAGTATATAATTAGCAGTTGTATTTTATTTTACAAAATCGTACTTTAAACAGAACTTAAAACTTAAAATTAAAATATATGCGTGTGCTATCTTAGAATTGATATAATCAAAGTATTTCACTGTTGCAATTCATGTCCAGAGGACCTAGCCTCTGGACACAACCAGGGGTGGAATATATTGAAGTCCCTTAACAGACTTCGGACCGTAGTATGCAAGACGAGGACACAAATGAATGTCTGGCAGTTTTACAGTGGACCAACTGAATGTGACTGCAGCGTGGAGCAGACCCTGTCACACCTTCTGGAGTGTGCGCTGTGTCCGAGTAGCTGCACCCAGGAAGACCTGAAGATGGCCGGGAGTAATGCCATCGACATCGCCCACTTCTGGGCAGACAGGATCTGACCCTGTTGTTTCCGAAACTATTATATATTGATATCCTCCTCTTCCATTTAGAACATCGGTCAACTGGATGAAGTATGCAGGATCAGGTTCACAATACAACCACTTGTTTCTGTTTCACATATTACGCGTTTATTTCTCACAAATGTCGCCCGCCATAGCGAACGTCTATGGCGTGCGCACTATGACGGCCGCGAGTCAAACTTTAACTGCCAACTCCCCGCGCGTTTTTCCTGACAGCGCGCTCTGACATCTGGCGGCAGACATACGAAGTAATTATGACAGTGGTAAACATGAAATGGACCAACTGTCATAATAAACAAGATGGCGCATGCAAACGCCGTGCAACATAATACGATTAAAAACATTATATGTGCATGTCAGGCGAGCGAACAAAATAAGAGACAAAAGATCGTTCTTCGAGGCTTTAAGGAATCAGCCTAAAGAAGTAATATCAAGCTGATATCAATACATACTGTTGCAATGAGTCACTCTTACATGTTACTGGAGCTCTTATCGACATCCTTAGAGTCGTTTAATAATACAGGATCTAGCATGGTAGGCAATCTTATAGTCCGGTGAGATCACTGATGATGTCACGGTTCTTGAATCGTCCAATGACACTCTTGAGTCATCTAAAAGCTGCACATCTGCAGATTCCACTAAAGTACTTACCGGGGCATGTTTACTGTCATCGACTCCACTTCTTACTGCCTTCGGGACGTTTCGTTATTAATTTATGCCGCTTTCACAGCATTTTTCGTCTGCGTAAACGTCAATATTTTTCGCATTAAACTTTTATAACCCGAAACCGCCGTCTCATAAAAATGACATTCTCATTTTCGGTACACTCTAATAGCTACATTCAATATTGGTAACCTTATTTAAAAAAAAAACATCGCTCGTTGACCTGCTATAAAAATATTTATCTAAAAAAATATATGATATTACGTTTCCGTTACAATTACATATTTTTTGTACGAAATATTTAACTTTTTAAAAAATAGGCATTGGTGACCATGGGGCTTGACAGACATTTAGGCCGTTTAGTAATTTTGTAGTCTCATCTGTGGAATTCTATGACGCTTATTACCGTAGTGCATATGGCTAAGCGCTGCATGTGGAGTGTTAATCCGCCAATGTTATAGACTACAGCCCGAGATTCACGCATTATCCTTATTATTACAATAATTTACTTTGAATGGGTGGTCTTCACAGGACGACTTTCGTCTACCATCAATTTTAATAAGTAGGCCACGACTGGAATTTTACGGGTGATGGATCAAATTCACACCAACCGGGGTATTTTAGAGCTCATAAATCGATTAAAAAACCTTTTTTCTTAATCTCCGTTGGGGATCGAACCTACGACCTTTAGCTTGCAAAGCAAACGCTTTGACCATTGAGCTATACCCGCCGGCAAAAGCATTATGGAAAATAATCAGTGTTGCTTAAAATAAAGCTGTAAAATTTCGTTCTGTTATTAAATAATAAGCATTAATTAGGTAAAAAGATTTTCGCCTACTTTTATTCCTGGAATTAGCCTAGCCTTGATTAATTAAAGGGTTCCCTAATTGACCTGAAATTTGATGCCGGGTGTTTTCAGGTTATTTTTTTTGACCGGCTTTCAGGAAATCTTATCGCGAAACCCTTTGTAAATTTTAAATCTCTTGTGAATAAAGGTAAAACCCACTGCCCTGTTTTAACTGAATAATCTCTCGTAAAACGGAAAAGCATCTTAAAGCCAGATAGATTTTGAAGTGTTTATCCAATCAACGTTACAAATTATTTAAGGCAAACAAGAATTATAAAAATCAGTACACAACATTTTATCAAACAACTGATACGCGAGCAAATATCATAGAAAACACCATTAAATTTGATATTTCTCGCATTAATTAAATCATGAAAAATAAACAGCTGACGCGGGGATTCGAACTACAAAATCATGTCCAGCTCTTTGCCCAACGTGCTGATATAATATTATTAAATGATTTTGATTAATAGTGTAGTAATTCAGAATGACCTATTAATAATTTATTGACATCAAAATTATTTAAGTAATTTAAATAGAAAATTCTGATTCACAAGCGCTCAAGTAAGCCTCGGATACTACAGCTATCTTCTCTTCAGATCTCTGAGTTCTTAGCCTGAAGATTTTAGCAACTGTAATAAGTACTTGATCATTAATTTAAAAAAATAAAAATCGAACGTTAATGGCTACATTAGATATAATGTATGCAATATTAACATAAATGTAATTCTGTTAACAAAATATTATAGCAATTTTAATTATATTAAGAATATTCAATTTAATATTACTTATAATTTTAAATTAATTTTAATTAAAAAATTAATGAATTAAAAATATTTAGCTTTGATTAAAATTTATTTTAAGCGATTACTTGTTTCGGCCTCCCTGGAGCCCATCTTCAATAATGGTTAAATTATAAACTGGCAGTGGCTTATATAGATATGTACAAGTATAAGTTCCTACGTTAGTACACACATATTTACAGATTATATATGTGTGCGGGTTAAACCATTAAAAAAACATTATTAAATCAAGGGATCAAACATAAAATTACTAGTAATTTTATAAATTGAACACAAAAATATAATATTCCATAATGGCTTAATACATTAAGATAACACATACCCCTTGATTTGAAGATTCTAAGAGTTTTTTTCTGATAAGTAATGAGATCAGATGCTTAGCCTGCCTCTCTCGTCTCGGACTATTTTTGTCCTAAGGTTCAGTTCAATCCAACCAACGACACGCGATAAGCAAAAGACAGTAACGTATCTAAGGAAGCCTAGTCGTCTAATGTTGCGTAACTTTATGATGTAATAAGAATCGCGCTTACTATGTGATATTTTCATTGGTCAAACTTGTAATTTAAGTTATAATAAAAAGTAATATATATTTAAATAAATCAATGCAGTTACTCAATACTAAGTAGTATTCATGTTCCAACTCTGAATAACAGCTTTTTTTTAAAGCATGAACCACAAAAATTTAAATATCATAATTGCATCAACATAATAGAGCAACACTGTTAGAAGCTTCCATCGCGTTACGAAGCCAAACAAAATCTCCTTGACTGGTTATTTGAAACACATCGCTTTCATCGCCCCATCAATCCTCTCGATGTAAAAGCTCGATCTTCAAAGCTCCTGTGTAGCTCACGAGCCGCGTCTTCAATCTGTATCTTCGTATACAATCAGATCGTTTGTTCGCCGCACCCGGAATACTTCTTCAAACTCTTCGGAGAGCATCATCATTTACATTCATACAGGTCCCAACTAGGACTTATTTCGTTTCTAGTCTCAACATGGCTCACATTGAACAGTCTGTATGCTTTACTTAATAATCCTTCACGAAGAAGATGTACCGTATATGGTTCGTCAGCGTTTCGGAAAGGACGTTGTGTCTCGAGAGCTGGAGCTTGCCCCTCGTCCAGTGTGCGTCTCGTTCAAATTTTGCAGTGTTGTGATGGCGCGCTTTATAAACGCGGTGTTGCAAGTCTCAATTGCATGACCATGGTTTCGTATGCAGTAAGCCTTTCACAATCATCACCGTCACCATATCCACTCTTCTAACTAGAGCAAACTGTTGTATGAAGAATTGACGCTACAAAGTTATCATCAGCCGCCATATCTTCGCCTCATCCCATGCACAAACTTACATATTTTCGTAAATTGCTATTTGACGATTTTTAGCTTCGTTTCAATAATTAATTATTAACATTATTTTCACAAATATTTCTTCATTACCATGATTTTCATTTGCGTTTACTCAACTAGAACATATAAAGCTCTGTCAGCCGCCGTGGTATTCATATCAGCTCTGCCTCCTAAAGCTTCACATATTTCATTATATCTATAGTTTCCGACGGTTATCCTGCATGGCAATAACCTGGAGCATGAATGAAAAGCAGCTGTAGTCTATGCTCTTTTACAGCATCTCTAAATGTCACAGTCAGTTCTACCATTGTATCTTAACCGACTAAGGTATACACATTAAGGGCTGTCTTGTCTACTCGCCCACCTCATCGTTACTCATAAAGTCAAACCATTGTACCCCTAGTAATAAACCTAGATCTAATTGCATTTTTAAACCGTTTGTACGAATGCATTGGTTTGTCGTATTTATTTATTCAATGCGAGGTAATCAAAAATCAGTTCAAAGATAAAAATATTATGTTTTTATGATGTGCAAATATTTCTTCAATGTTAAACAATTAGTATTGCATTTTGGTATCATATTTATAATTGGTTAGTCATAAATATCAATAATACATGAAACATTACTAATAAATTCAGATGTAATCACTGCTGAGTGTGATTGTTTACTAGTAAAAAAGTGAAAAAAATATATTGTAATCGTAACTGCAGAAACTTTTCTGTAATTAACAGTTACTTAACGTGATCAATATTAATTGCAAGGTAAAATATTATTAGATCGTCTGATGATGAATTTAAGCTATGTAAAGAGAAATTTCACTGCATAATTTATGAATGTTTCTCTTTATAAATTGTTTCCAATGTTTGGCGATCACCTAACCCGGCTCTGGAGATAGTCTTCCAACTTTCTCTGCTGTCTCGTAGTCTGGAAGAGCAGGGATCAAGGTCACTGCCACTGGACTATTAATAACACTCCTGTTGCAGCATCAGCCGCCTTGTCTGCTCTCGTCCGACAGCATGTTCAGGCTTTAGGGTTTATCAATAATGAATTGGAAACTTGGGGACTACTTCAAAGCGCTCCGAGACTGCATTACTTAATATGCTTCGTAGATCGATTATTGCAAGTGTAATCTAGATAGCATCTAATGTTGTTTCTCAAATTATAATATTTTAATCAAAAAACTGACTTTAATAATGTGCATGTGGTAACATCAAGAGTATTTGGATTACGTAGATTAGAAGATAATTTAGTTCTTAACTCTTAGAGTAGTCTAAGTTACTTTTATGATAATCAATATTGGGCGCGATTCATAACTTGGATTGGTCACCGCCCGTTGCTATCCGAGTGTCGCTGGTATGCCCACTTTTTATGACAAAATAGGCCAGGTATCAGTAGCGTCGAGCTTATCATCAGATCTTAACAAATTATCCAAAAATATACAAGTACTTCGTTTATTACACTTAACACCTATTCAAGTCCTCAATCTTCTGCCCTGGAGGTGGTTGGGAACTATACGATTCCAGGTAAGCCTTTAGATGTAGAGATACTTTAGGACGAAAAATGAACTGCGCAGCTAAGAGAATTTTGTTTGACTATATGTTCCAAATACGGAACAGATATGGGAAGAAAAAAAAATTACACATTGATCTATTTTTCTTGCTGATAATGAGTGCCTAAGGTTACAGCAAGATTCATTTCAGATTCGGAATGTTACCAACTTACTTTTCTTTTTCAATTTCTTTTCAGACCCATATATAATTTAATTGATAAATACTTCCTTCCTTGTTCTAACATGGATCACACTGAGCCCTGTTTATGCACTTGTTGAAATACTTTTGGATTACGGAATTATCAATTTAATATTTGAAATGGATATCGAAGTGAATGCTAAAAATATAAATTCCATATTAATGTAAGCGTAGTTTATATGGAAAATAATAATTTAAAGGACGAATATCTATTCTTATATTAAATGAAAGTATTGGATTGTTTGAAGATTATTTATTTGCAGCAGATGTTTATTGTGTTACTTTATAAGCACAATGTTTTAATTATCACTTATTTTTATATCGTGATAACGTTAATTTTATTTATAATAATGACTACATTGCACGCGTGAAATTACGTGATTACAATTACTTAAATAAATCGTTATGTCATTCTCTGTCAACGATGAAACTGCACTTTTTCTCCATTACCTTGGACTCATTTCTTTTCGGTTAAATTTAAAATGTTCCTTTTACCTATTCATCTCATGTTCCTTAATGTTACAATGTATACCACCACGCAATATTTCTTAATTTAATTAATTTCTTTAATACCTCCATATGCTGCAGTTTGTAATATATGACTGATAATCCTGATGAACTCGTAATGAAATCTAGCACAGCTTCATTTATTGATTATTTACAACAAAATAACAAAACATATTTGCACCACTATGTTGATACGATATATGCCAAATTAGTTACTAAGCTTTATGAGTAATATCCAATCGCTAGATATTTTTAGTTTTCAGTAAATAAGGCGATACTAGAAGTATCCTTGTATATGAAAACAATAAACAGCAATAGATCCAAACATTTTTTATGTACTTATATATCGAAAGTTTTATTTTCTTATCAGTGTAGAGTTTGTGAAATCGCACACTGAAAGCAGGAGAATAGTATCCAGCGACAATAACAGACTTTAAGCAACTAACATCAGCATGAAATAGCCCTTGCTGACTGGTATCAAAAACCTCGATATCCAATATTTCGTCTCTTATTTCTGTTCACTTGTCGTACATGTATGTGTCGCCATATTGGCATCTTGGACAAGTCCAGTCACGGGTGTGACGTTTGTTATATAGATTGCCACTTGCGATGCTGGTGACCGTCCAAGGTGCCGCACGGGTCAGTCGTTAGCCGACATCGGCGAGATCATATTGTATTATGGTCCAGCCTGAATGCTGTGACTAGGTTGGCACATAAGTTTGTGGAGTTATCGAAATATATGTCAGTGTTATTAATCTGCTCCCCATCCTGTCACCACGCGACTGAATAACAACCTCATTAAAGAGAAGAGGATGTTACAACATAAGAGACGGACCAAAGATGGGTCTCCGTCTATTGCTAACCGATTGATTAGCATTTTTTTGTGTATAACACATACAGGAGAATACCAACAGATGGTGATAGTGATTCTGAAGGCTCATCTGAAGATTCTATGAAGCTTTCTATGCTCCATATCCACTGATACTACAGTACAAGTCCACATGTATCTGCCTGCAGATCATCGGGAACTATATGTGTTCTCTAGTGGACATTCAGGTGCGTCCAGATGTCTCGGGACGTGGCAAAGATAATGGCAACTAACAAAACTGAGCGTCGGTATTTTTTTATAAGAAATTTAAAAAATTGGAAGAATTCCAGATGTGGAACAGATACCTCTATAAGAAGATGTCGCAAAATATCCACACATATGCTTATTTAATCTGCAATTATTTTCACTTAAGAATATCAATTATATTCTCACTCTTATTTATTATACGCACTGATAAATATTAATGCGATTTTATGCTTAAGCAAGCAAACTACTTAAGTCATTCATCACAAGGACGTGATCAAAATTCTGTTTAACATCTTAAAATCCGCGCATTAAAACGTCTCTTCATGTTTATGACCCATCCAAAGTCGTAAATCATTTTTCGGAACGTGCGTGCGAAATAATACATATCTTTTATAATCTCCATATTAACGACTATCATTAAGCGATCATAAAAAGCAAATACATCAGCGAAAACCCTAAAATATATCGATTAGAGCGTCATCTTTGAGATGCTAAATTGCATTCCTGCGTATGATTAAACAACATTAACAACCCATATTCAAAATATTACTTCTTTGCATATCTGTTAATCACAAATTGCTTCCACTCGTAGCCGACAAACTCGTCTTGCACTTGCCGAACATTCATACACGGTTATTGTATGTCGACCAAGAACTGGCAGCTTCCAAAGTTCCTTCCTTAATGCTACCGATAAGCTATGGAATTCTTATCCAGCGTCTGTGTTTCCTCCTTCCTACAATCTGGATCTCTTCAAGAAACAGATAAATATACACTTGCAATCTCCCCAACCCACACACAAACACGAACACAACACACGTTTCCCGAATGCAGCGTCCAGCCTCCCTGGCTGAGCGTCATAGAGTGCACTAGTCTTGACCGGATGTGCTCTCCTGCATGGGTTTACATAAAACAAAAAAACTTAGTTCTGTCAGCTGCTATTGTCCATGTTTTGACTCAAGACATCTGTATACCCAAAGGTCCCGCTAAGAATAAACTTTTATATTATTTCTGACCACCCCTAGAGTAGGAACTCAAGCACTTGTGAAATGGCGGTAGCTCTAGTATTCATATAGAAGACATCTTTTGAAGGATTTGTAAATAAGATTTTTTAAGACGATGGGATGCTTACTAAGCCTGACGTGCCCGAAGCCTGAATTATTTGTTCCCAAGCGACGGTTCAATCCATGTTTTGATCCGCGTCCAATGTTGCTTGACTTCGATGATTGGGTAAACGAGAACTACGCTTACAATGTGCTATTCTCGTTAGTTTTTCATAAAATAATTGGGTACGTATAATTAAAATGCTCCAATCATAGACATTAACTTCATATTAACTACCGCACCACGTATTCCCATACGCACATGTCTTCCCACACGCGCATAATGATTTGTAATCGATTTTATATTTTTGGTGTTTCACCCCTTAACTAAGATGTCAATGAATTTTCTAACAGAACTCGTGTGTTAGATTACATTCTATCACTTACTATTGCATCACACGATCACACGAGTACCACACACACTTGTGTATGTTCCTTCCTGGATTTCCTAACTGGGTATTCTCATGTAACTTTTTACATTGAAAGAAACATAAATAGTTCGCCGAATTGATCTTTATGTCCTTTTCAGTTCACATATATGTGATAATTACTATTTGTCGTCAAACAAAGAGAAGACCCGTAGAACACCTGGTCTGGATATTTTTTACCTGCATTCTCTTACACCAACTTTATCTCCCTCGGTTAGTAATTTTTAATATAATGCTAACATTTTAAGCAATCATTTACATTGTTAAAACACCCTAGTTTTCAAGAAGTGACCTTTTTTTAATTTACCAAATTATCTCGACAAACATTTTTTCTTATTGTTGTATACTAAAGTGAAGAGATGCCATGACCCTACAATAAGCGTATTATATGCATTAAATGCACTCCTAGTAAAATAATGATAATCAATACGTCTCCGGACGCATAAACGATCCGTCAGTAATAATCAATAATTAAATAAATTGTAACGACTAGATTTCAGGCTTATATAAGATAAATGTGTAAATACGTAAAAATACTGAAAGTTTATTGTGGCAACAATATGAATCGTTAATTAATGTAATAAATATCAATTAATTAGATAAATACCCGGGAACCATGCTATTTTTTTGGTAATAGCAATGACACTCCAACTGATAGAACACGCTTCAAAAAATGGTGCAAAAAATATTACAGTTTTATCATTATGTTCATGCTTAGAAGATAACACCATGTTGATAATACATTTTAATCCCGATAAGTCTGATGGTAGTCAATAGTATCAACAATAATCGCTTTATATACGGCTTTTATTGCAGCGATATCGGTTCAGAATTGGCACTAAAATGTACGACATTCAATGTTGTAATGTATTCCACATGGGTGATTAATTTAATTTTACAACTCTAGTCTCATATAACGGAACCATATTGATAAACTGGTATTCCATAAGCCGAGAGAGGCATCAGTAAATTAAGGGGAAATGGCGTCTTCAAAGTGCACATTAAATTAATGCGTTTTAAATTAAGCAATAGTGAATAGTCTTAGGCAGTGAGTTCAAATGCCGAGAATGTTATTGTAAATATGTTTTTACTATTCGAATGTCATTAAATAATTGAGGTTAGCCGTTTGAATTCGTGCAGTATAATAATATTAGATACATAAATATTTCAGAACGATGCATACTATTTATTAAATGTACCGTAGATATTTATGATTATTTACATAAAAATAAACGTAAGAATGTTTGAAGTTTTTATTTTCAGAGGAAAATAGAAAAATTCTTAAGCAATAAGAAATGTCATTAAGGTTATCAACTGACAATACTTGGTGGAACTGCATAATTATAATTTTAAATTATTTTATTTAAAAAAATAATAAATTAAAAACATTATTGAATATGGTCTCCAAGGAGGCCGATACATGTAATCAGTTAAAAAAAGTTTTCTTTTCTTCGATATTGACGAGAGAAATGTAATCGACGATTATATTTGCATTTGTATATCAATTAGTTTAATATTATAATTTTATATCTTCAATTATCTATCAAGTATTAGTACATTAAAATTTATTCCAGAAAAATCAATGTATATATTATACATAGAAACACTAATATATGTAGAAGTATAATGACAATAGGAATATATTTTTGAAAACTGTTCAAAAAATTAAGTGACTTGAATTAAAACTATTACGTAGGTAGTGATGGGTGGAGCTTTCAAGTGATATGTCTATTGCTTAAATACACAATTAAAAAAAAAAACTATCATCATCATCATCATCATCAGCCTGTGTCCGTCCACTCTTGAACGTAGGCCTCCCGCATGAGTCTCCATCCTCTTCGATCCTCCGCCTTCCGCATCCAGGTCACTCCCGCTATTCTTCTTATATCGTCAGTCCATCTTGTAGGGGGTCGGCCAATGCTTCGTTTGCCAGTTCTTGGGCGCCATTCCAGTACCTTTCTTCCCCATCGAGCGTCGTGTCTTCGACAGATAAAAAAAACTATATTCTTATCGAAATATATTTTGTAATGATTTGTCAACGTTTTATTGTAAAAATGGATTGAAAATTATTCCCTTAAAAAACATAATACCGGCGGGTATAGCTCAATGGTCAAAGCGTTTGCTTTGCAAGCCAAAAGTCGTCGGTTCGATCCCCGGACGGAGATTAAAAACAAAGTATTTTTAATCGATTTCTGAGCTCTAAAATACTTCCGGTTTGTGTGATTTTGATCCCTCGCCCGTAAAATGTCCGTCATAGCCTATTAATTACAATTGGTGGTAGACGAAAGTCGTCCCCTGAAGACCACCCTTTCAAATTAAATTCTTGTAATAATAAGGATGATGCGTGAATCTCGGGCTGTAGTCTAGGACGTGGGCGGATCAACACTCCACATGCAACGTTTGTATATGTTACATGGTTTGCGTCATACAATCCACAAATGGGACTTCAGCATCACTATCACCATCTGACGGTGTTCTCCTGTATGTGTTTACATAAAAAAACTTTGAAATTAACATAACCTTGTATGGATAAATGAAAATAAAATACAACTACGAGTAGTATCACATTATGGCTTGTATTTTATTGTACTTGGACGTTAGAATGCATACTGTAAAGAATAAATTTATGTTAAGTATCGTAATATCTTGGTATGAAACAAAATGTAATATTGTAAATTATTGAGTGGCTTTATCACATGTTTAACGGAATTCCGTTAAGTTTGCAATCAAGTATTCAATTTATTTACTTATGTAAATCCTTACAAGAGAATGCCGCCAGATATTTACTGAGATTTTGTGTAATATTTTATGACGCTTAAATTTTTGTCAACTAAAATCAACTTCATAGGAAGTAAAAATCATAACACATGGTTATCAATACAGATCTATATTATCCACGCTTTATCATGGTGAAGACAGCTCTCAACATACCCACGCTGAGAAGAAGACCTGGAAGACCGCAGGCAACCTGGACTGCAACTGTAATCAAGGATCTGAAAACTCTGGATTTGACCGAGAATGCAACGCAGGACAGACAGACATGATGAATGTGCACAAAGAGAGCGGACCCCAGATGATGGGAAATGGTGAGGCTAAAGAGAAAGATTATCCATGATTTATCCCAAGACATATTCATACTCAAATGCTCACCTGTATGTGTATGTATTTATTGTTCCTGAAGACCTTTAGGGCAGTTACCCAGGAACTGGATAAGACGGCGACTGTAGTATCCTAAGCATATTTTTTGGTAATTTATTAATCTGATTTTTTAAGCAGAACGAATAAATAACTCAACGCTTTGGACGATTTGTTCCTTGAAGGGCTGTCAACCCAAGCAACGATACGCAGTAAGCAATAAGTGATAGTCCATCCATGTTTCGGTGATCTAACGAGGACCGAGCATACATTATGTTTTTGTCGTGGACATCTACAGTTTATTTAGTACTAAATCAATCGTTTTATAAGTTCTCCGTGATTCGAATCAAAGTATTCTTGGGTGAGAGTCATGCGCCTTTACCACCAAGCTAAGCCCCCCGAAGAGAAGGCACCAGACTACAAATAATTATCTTTCGCGTCTGATTATTTCCATAACTTGTTGGATTGGGCCGCGAAGTATCCGAGGATTTATTCCAAAAGTCACAAATCTTTTCAGTGGTGAAACAACCTTTATTTATGAACAAAACAAGACTTCTGGCATAATTTACGTGTTTTATTACGTTGTTTACGGTTTGTAAAAATAAACTCATTCTTCATTTGATTAAAATATGACTTTTCAAATTTAGAATAATTTTTAAATTAATGTTTTGAAACTAGATTTTAATTCTGACCATTTTCTTATGTTTTTCAATCGTAAGAAAGACAACTAGGAGTTCTAGTTTAATTAAAATACTTGTATATATATTTTTTTATTTCTTTTTAAATGATATTAATATTACCTAATAAAATTAATACATTTTTATTTGCCATGTTTTTAGAAAGTTCTAATCGTAACATTCACTTTTAAAAATAATTTTAATTATAAATTCGTTTTATTTGTAATTGTAACTTACAGGTATGCTTGTACTCTATATACGAGAATGTGATAACAAAAATATAATTCGTCTATTAAATTTCTGAATGAAACTACCATATAATACCATACTTCACTATGAAATACAATGAATTGAAATACCTGTATACATTTTGTCTTCAACCCAAAGATTTATTCTAAGCTTAGAAAGTAGACTTTCATTAAATTATCACCAAGTTTCGTGATTCTTTATTTTTTAAAACAAAATACGAGGTAACAACTGAATATTTGTAAAATAAATTTAAAAAATGTATTAACTGATCTAAGCGATATAAAATCATAGATACTAACATCCTCCTATCTTTCAAAAGGTGTTATACCGTCGCGTGAGGGCAAGATTAGGAGCAGATTAATAACACAGACTTTTAGGAGCACATTGGCATATATATTTACGATAAACTTTACAAACTTATGGCCCGACCTAGTCACAGCATAAGACCGAGCCACAATACAGTATGCTCTCGCCGATGGGCGGCACACGACTGGCGCGCGCTCATGAAGGGCAATCGCACCGCGCCCCAAGTGGCGATCTACGTAACTAGTCCCAAAATACCAATATGGTGACACATGCATGTCGACAAGCGAACAGAAATAAGAGACGAAATATTGTATATCGACGTTTTCGATACCAGTCAGCAAGGGCTACATCATGCTGATGTCAGTACATTGAGTGAATGCTCTGATCATACATATTTGACATTTACAAACACTTTATTTGTCTTTAGTTTTACTATTATATTCGAGGAAAACAGTTTTTTTTTTAAATAGTGTTTCACTAACGCATGTTGTAGTTGTAAATTATTTCCTAATTGATTGATTCCTGTATTATCTTTTTTTTCAAAGAAAAAGAGTAACCTCTAGTTCCGTGGCTTTTTCAATTTACCCAGCGGTATCAATATTTTAATTTTTTTTTGTAAGATTTAAGCTAGATAAGATATTTAAGCTACATCTTAATATGATTTCAACAACGTATACTTATAATACAAGTAGTATATTTGTAATAACCGGTTTATTTATATAACTGAACCAAAGCTTGAGCGGAAGCTTTTAAAAAGCAATTAATATGTCGGGCATTGCATTGTTTGCCTAACGTCATGCAATGTCAAATTTGTCAACCGACATGGATTGCTCCATAGTTCTGTAATTAAAGTAATGCTATTATTCTGCTCCAAACATGAACAATACCTTTTATTATACGAGTATAGTGACATTTCATATGCGTCGCACTGTTGCTTGAATGGTTTGATATAAAATTGATAATATTACTGCAATTACTACACTGTTTTCAATATCATTGAAATTCATGAAAACTGAACCATTTATTTTACTAACAAAGTATATTTCAAAAATATAAAATAATCATCATCAGCTTCATAAAACCTCTTAACCCTTTCGTTACGGCTCGGTGGAATACAAATTATACTGTCAATACGGCGTGTATTTTATCAAACCATTTTTTTGCTTAAAACTGGTATTTGAAGCATAAATGTACTTATCTGACCTATTTTCATATATCACATTAGTTCTTCTATTCTTTACCTATCAGATAATGCATAAAAAACTATTATATTTAACAAACGTTCGTTATGTAACTCCATACATGTGGTGACATTGACAAGTGGCTTACAGAAAAATCGCTCCTGTGACGAAACCTAACGATATTTATTTACATGCTTTACAGATTTCTGTGAAGAATACATGTAGGTTGATAAAGGGAATAACTGCACTTCCAATTTCCTACCGTAGATGTCACAATGAGTACTGAAAGTAGAAAAACGATATATCACGTCAACCGATGTCAACGGTCGGGGAATCTTCGACGGCATATGCCAACAACCGATGCGAAAGGGTAAATGACATTTCATATGCATCGTAGTTGCTTAAAATGTTTGATATAAAATCGATAATATTACTGCAATTACTAAACTGCTTTCAATATCATTGAAATTCATGAAAACTGAACCATTTATTTTATTAACAATGGTGTCTTTCAAGAATATACAATCATCATCATCAGCTTCATAAAACCGCTTAATGCATCTGATAAATAATATATTCATCAGTTCAACGTCAAGATGTGAGAATTTTCTTCTTTAAACAATTGTGAACATAATATTATGACGTGTAGTTAATATTTTAATTCCTTGTGTGTATTTTCCAAAGAGCTTTATAATAACATAATGTGCAGAGATGAAACATGATTTTCTGTTATCATTATGATTAATTAAATCAGTTTACAGTCTTCAAAGCACTTGAAATTCCTCGTATGTAGCTTAATACCGTGCGAACATTTTGTAACACCGTCTTAACCATTCAGTGCCGGAGCTTGGCATAATTTAACCCCGTTTTAGAATTTTCAATTTAACAGATACTTTCGTTTTCTTTAACATAAAAAAGTATGCGGAAATCGTTTTTTGTGGTGCACCGCTTATATATCGAAGCTTTATCAACTCTCGGGCATCGCCCCACCAAATATACGGCGAGAAGTCATCACCAAGAAGGAGCTCTCCAAAGCAACCAACGACACACTCCACTCTTTGTTTGGGTATCAAAATATAACCTCACGGCTCAAATCAAGAAGAAGTTTGCTACAGTCGACAACGGATTTGGTGATACCTGAGGCCACCCTACGGCTGAGCATGTAGAGAGGCGCAACTGAGGGGAATGCTTGGATTGCCCCGAAAGAGGACCTAGCCCTTGGACACAACCAGGGGTGGAATATATAGAGGTCCCTTAACAGACTTGGGACCGGAGTATGCAAGACGATGACACAAATGAAAGCCTTACAGCGGACCGACTGAATGTGACTGCGGCGTGAAGCACACCCTAGCACACCTTCTGGAGTGTGCGCTGTGTCCGAGTAGCTGCACCCGGGGAAGACCTGATGATGGCCGGGAGTAACGCCATCGACGTCACCCACTTCTGGGCAGACAGGATCTGACCCTGTTGTTTCCAACCCGATTATATATATATGTAAATATAATAACTTTTGTAAACATATTATGCCATCTTAACCTAAATTTTTAGTGGGGTACTCTTGTACCCCATCACGTCGTCGAAGTTTCAAGCTGTTCAGTGCTTTCTATAGGATTATATTATAATATTAGGTCAACGTAATAATCTCGCAAGGGTTTTAAACTCGCAACAGAATATAAAAAAATCTAGAGTTAAAAGAAGCTAAAAAAGCCGTAATGGTCTGAAGACACTTTTATTACCGGAAAAAAACTGAAGTGTTAAAGTTTTCTCTGAAGCGAAGAATTATTAAAAATCTCCAGTCTCTCTAAGTACTCGACTGCTCCTTCAAACACTAAGATGAAAGCTTTGTAAAGTGTTCTCAAAAGTTAAATTACATGTATTGTTTTGAAACAAATAAGTACTTTTTAATGAGTGCAACATAATTATTTTATTTAGTATATAGTAGTATATTTAGTTCTAATTTTGTCCACAAATACCAATTTTTTTAAACTTATTATTCGGCTGACCGGATTTTTTAGATCTTATGATTAGCAACAATAAAATAATTGAAATACGGATACGAACGAATTATTATTTAAGCACATATAGTTTAAATGGTTAAGCATGTGTAATATTTATACGCAAGATTGTTACGCCATCACAAGAGGCTTTTAATACTCCTTCAAGGGTGGTATCACGACCTATCGTTCTCAGACAATTCGTTTAACGACTCATCGGTAATGACTTGGGGCGCACTGAACGTCTGGTGCACGGAACATTTGGTGCACGGGACAGCTGGTGCACTGGATGTCTCACTAACCTAAGCATTTGTGCAGCGAGCGTAAAGTCCAGAGATCCATCGGTCTCGTTAACGAAATAACTAAGGTAAGGTTAGGTTAGGTTAGCGAGACATCCAGTGCACCAGTTGTCCCGTGTACCAAATGTTTCGTGCACCAGACGTCCAGTGCGCTCCATGTCGTTACCGATGAGTCGTTGGACGAATTGTCTGGGAACGAATGCAGCGGAACCCCTTCCAGGATAGAACGTTTCCCGTCTTTGAACCTCTCCCATCCACTTGAAAATACCTAGGTTCAAGTCTCCACCTATAAACAATTCAGACATTGTATTAAGAATGCTTTCAAGTTACTATCAATGCCTTTGCACTATCTCGAACTTAATAAAAAGGCTTTTAATTCCAATCACTTATCTACGGTTTACGTCTCACGAACATTCGTGCACCATCAAGCATTCTCAAGTCATGCACGATGACTTTCTCAGTTTTAAGTCATCATTCCAGGTTGTTGATGAAAATGGTTAAGTCATAATAAAAATCATAACACACCAAAAACTATATAATAAGTTGAGGATTATTAAATTATATTTGTAAAAAGTAGCCTTTGACACAAAGAAGTTCGTTCTAAAAAGCAATCGTACGCAGTTACAATCGAAAATGTTTCATACAAATTTGTAGTAATTTTATTTCTTGAAAATCTTTATATTTAATGGATCATAAATTATTTAGATTTTTTCGATCAATATTTCTTGGTGGAATTCCATAATATCAGTTAATCCACAATATATATATTGTGGAATAAATTCCAAGAAATCTTTTATTTATATCTAATGGATGATTAGTTTAATATCGGCCGTACAATTGTTGGTACTTTATTACATCGCATACAATATTTGTTCTTTTTAAATTTTTCATATTCTCCGGCTTCATATTAAATTATTCTCTTACGAATTGGCCGCTTTCCTTCTAACATCTCGATGCTAATATTTATGTTTGTTTTAATACGAAGATGACTATTAAAAAGAGTTAACAAAGACTAGGGTTGGGTCGTTGGGAGCCAAGGTCACCGATGCGGCTCTTTTCGCTTTACCAGGAAGTCGGGATGTGGACCGGAACGACCGAGAAAACAGCGAAGTAGAGGAGCAAGCTATTGTGTTAAAGTTTAAAATGATTTATTACCTAGTACCCTATTAATGTTTGATGGTAATATTCTTTCGAAGACACTTCAATATTAAGGATCATTGGTGCCGATGTGTAACATATATTTAATACAAACAGCACGAGACCACCAAAATTGTTTACTGTCAAACAAGGTTCTATATTCGTTCATGCACGATGCTACACGTATAATTGATTTACAAGTAAAATGTTTTTTTTTTATTTACAAAAAATAAGTATGTTTGCTGATTTTGTTTTGAGAGGTATTAAAAATAGTGATCCTCGTCTCTAATTTGGGTATCGAATTATTGGGTGACAGGATGCAGGAGCAGATTAATTACACAAATAACTTGTTTTCGAAGCACAATTCGCGTTTATTTTAAATAATGACTTGATTTCTACGCCCGACCGGTATGACCGGGCGCCAGTTGATTGACGACTGCGGGACACTGTGATCTGCCGTGCTACCAATGATCGCGGCAAAAAAAGCATATTTAAGATGACAGTTGCATCAACATGAAATGAAGCAACTGTCATAACAAATAAAATGTCGTATGCCTGCGTAATATTCTATAATTAAAACTAACATTATTAGATGTGCATGTCAGGCGAGCGAACAAAGATAAGAGACACAAGATCGTTTTTCGAGGCTTAAATATTCTGATGAACTAACGCCTAAATATGCTTCACTTGTCTTTTCTTCTAGCTTTTAAGCTTTTATCCTTAATGCCGACGAGGATTGTGCGTAGGATACCCTCGATACAGTGATAATGGTGGCCGATAGGACTATATTGTGAAATATTGTGACGACTCTATGCTCCCGATATAACATTATAACGTGTCTTATTTTAAATGTTGTAGATTGTGAATATTTAAATTGTAATATACTATGATTAACTGCAATTCGTTACTTGGTTGTAAATGTGTATATCAGGGTATACCATCATTAATAAGCTCATCATCAACATTTATATATTTAACGAGGTAATAATAAGATACGATGATTTTAAGGTCTGGTAATATTGAAATATTCATGCAAGGCAAGATGAAGCAGCCACTCCATATCGTTTACTCTTTCTCTGTTGGATCTTTGCTCCATTAAGTCATTATGTGTTATGCTAGACAAATAATTCTTCTGCATATCATTCAAATGAGATCCTCTGCCAAATCATGACTAATTGAGACGAACTACTTATGACGGACCGTCTCAAATTATAAGAGCAAATGGCCACCACAAAACACAGCTACCGACGACGATCTCTGACATCTACAAATCTTTCGATTCGTCCAAAATCGTACTAAATTTTCCATTTTACATTTTAAATTGTAATTTACATTCGACTGCTTTAGGCGACTATCTTGCGGCTTAAACTAAATATGTACTTAGATGTTTTTTATTCTCATGTGATTCATGAAGAGTTGGGTCACCCTTTGGGACCAAATGGTTATTGTCTGGGTTACGCTGGACAAATCATCCAATTTCTTTTCAAATGAAGATTAACAAAACACTTAAATATTGCTCGAATACTACGTCTGTCGTGGTTTTAATTTCCCTTGATCACGCCCTGGATGGCATTGGAAACCATGTTATATTTTCACGACTTCTTGTCGTAATGGTAATGACCGACAGAATTGTGCGACGTAAATTTGTGGTGACCATATGAAACAGATTTGGAAAGAATAAAGATTATATCTTCTCAATTGACTTGGAGTGTCGGTTTAATCATTAGATCCTAATGAAAATATTTTAACATCCTCCTCTCTTTAAAAGGTTGTTATTCAGTCGCGTGGTGGAGTATGGGCAGCAGATTAATAACACAAAGAACTTGTTTTTGAAGCACATTGACATATATATTTCAATAACTTTACAAACTTATAGCCCGACCTAGTCACAGCATTCAGGCCGGGCTACAATACAATATGATCTCGCCGACGTCGGGACACGACTGACCCCGTGCAGCGCCGTGGTCGGTCACCAGCGCGTGCGTGTGTGACAAGTGGCAATCTATATAACTAACGTCACACCTGTGACCGGACTTGTCCAAAATGCCAATATGACGACACATACATGTACGTCAAGCGAACAGAAATAAGAGAAGAAAGATTTGTGAATCGAGGTTTTCGGTACCAGTCAGCAAAGGCTAAATCGTGCTGATGTCGATTTATTGTTGGTCTTAAGTCACGTAATGTCTCAATACTTTTTTAAGCGATAATAAGTAATTTTACCGGCGCCCTTAAGGTATTATAATGATCGATGCGTATCCCTATAATTTAGTATTATATGCTTCCTAAACAGTATATCATAATCGTTTACATGCTTTATTACATTTTGTGAGATTAGCGTGTCTTTGTATTAAACGAGGGGCAATCCTTGGGATTAATAGAGGAAACGATCTATTTGTTGGGGATCATACGCAGTATAATACGGTCTATTGGTAAGACGTTTAGTCTTTTGATCAGAAAACGTCTCAATTACATGCGACTTAATACAATAGGCCCATGGAAACCAGACCTTGATTAATAACGAAAATAAAATAGGTCAACTAAGTACAAAGGTTCACATACTATATTATATACATACTAAATAATCGTACTATCACAAATACATCGTAATATTATCTAGCATTCCTGCTAGCTTTAAGCGTTTCAATGAAAGCGTAACATCATTAATAAAGACAGCCAATGAAAGCCTTAAAAACTCTTGTTAATGCTCTTCTGCGGTATCCAGAATATATTTTTCAGCTTTTGAGATGAGGTGTACGAATCCAACTGGTCCATGCCTCTGTTGGATTACGCTAAAGAGCAACTCTCTACATGACAATAATATTAAGCAATGCCACAGAATGTGTTCAGCATTCTTCGAGGAACCACTATACGGGCAGTCTTGATCCAGCTAGGTCCATCTCCGTCTCTAGATCGACTGTAGGCTGGAAGACTGCCGTTTATACTCCCTTTCCTTGTAATTCTTCACAGAATCAAACCACCGTCCCGTGCGTTTAATATTTTACGCATACACCTGATGCCCACATTTACAACTGCACTGTTTTGTGAATACTTTTTAATAGTCATCTTCATTTTAAAACAAACATAAATATTAGCATCGAGAAGTTAAAAGAAAAGCAGTTACTTCGTAGGAGAACATTTGAATATGAAGCCGGAGAATATAAAAATCGAAGATGAACAAATATTGTATGTGAATTTTTGAACTACCAACAATTGTACAGCCGACATTAAATTATTCATACATTAAATATAAAGGTTCTCAAGAAATAAATTTACTAGAACTTTGTATGAAACATTTTCGATTGTACCTGCGTACGATTGATTAAAAAAAATGTTTTTCTTTGTGTCAAAGGCTGTTTTTTACAAATATAATTTAATCATACACGCACAAAAGTATGCATGTAGAGTTGTAACAGGCTACCTCAAACCATCACCCATTTCAAAACTATAACCCTTGGCTGGTATCGCACCACCAAACATAAGACGCAAAGTCATATGCGCCGAAGAAATGCGTAAGACAATCAACCAAATGTCCCACTGCTTGTATAATCAGATACCCCCAACACCCAGACTGAAGTCGCGTAGCAGCTTTCTGAGATCCACACAACCTCTCACATCGGGCCCTAAAAATGAGAGAGTCTAGCTCTGGCAACATGTCGCATCAGAGGATGCATTACTCCAAGGAAGGCCTCCCAACTGGCAAGAGCCTTGACTGGCGGACCTGGAAATCCCTGAACAGATTAAGAACCGGAGTTGGTAGAACAAAGGACAACCTAGAGCGGTATGAAATGCTTCGGCTGGGAGAGTCATTATTGTGCGACTGTGAAGACCTGCAGAAGATCCTGCTTCATGTGCCCAACAAGCTACACATCTCAGGACATAACGCTGGGCAAAACACGGGCTACCGATGTTGCCAGATACTGGGCAAAAATAATTTGACGTCGCTGACACAAAAAAGAAGAAGAACACCATTAAAGCCCGTCCGCAACCAATGCTGCTTAACGATAATCTCTATTCCAATATACCTTAGGCTTTGGTCAGTTCTCCATAGTAAAATAGCAACCCAAAATAAATAACAATATGCATATACAAACTTCGTTATAAATAATTCGCTCTCCGATGACTAAGCATCAAGATACTCGTATCATAAAAACCATTATAAAGGCAGCCCCCATAAAAGATGCGGTATTAAACTAAACGATATAATTTGGCACAAATAAATTATTCAATTTGTCCGAGGCAGAACTGCGTTAAAAAATCGACGGTATGAAAAAGAAATCGCCTCATTGTATCAGCGCTATAAGAGTATGGGGTCCATTGATCTCTTTGTGTGATTTTTTGGTTTTGTATTTTTGGCGCTACCGATCATTATGCCGCCCCCTTATATGGAGGCAGGATTTTTGTTTGGCTCCGGCATTATAGGCGCCGATCATTTCAAGACATTTAATTGATTTTGACAGGCCCGCAACGATATTAAAAATTAATCTTAATCTTAAAATATTACGCGTTTTAATTTGTTGTTATTTTTAGTTCCATATAACAGAAACATTAATTTTACATGTATGTTGACCGTCCCTTCATAACAAAAGTTCTTAAGGCAATACATTCATGCCGCCACCAAGACTCACGTGGGACTGCTTACAGTTTTAACACTCTTGAAGAGACAACTGTTGCAGAACTAACCAAGTTTATTAACAGTGCTCCAAACAAACAATGCGCACTTGACCCAATCCCAACTTGGCTCTTCAAAAAATGTGAGAATGAACTTGTCCCATGGCTTCTTGAAATTATTAATAAATCACTCACCAGCGGAAAAGTCCCCTCTTTATTAAAGGAGGCCTTGGTGACACCAGTTCTGAAAAAACCGCAACTAGACTCAAAGGATCATGTCAAATTTCCGACCAATCTCCAATTTGCCGTTCGTTTCCAAAGTACTAACATTAAGGTTATCAACTGACAATACTTGGTGAATCTGCATAATTATAATTTTAGAATTAATTTTAATTAAAAATTAATAAATTAAAAATATTTAGTTTTGATTCACAATTTATTTTAACGATTACATGTTTCGGCCTTCCTGAAGACGATCTTCAATAATAAAATAATAAAAACAGGCATTGGCTTATATAGGCATGGACAGTTAATTAGTTCCTACACACATATTTACAGGTTGTATATGTGTGCGGGTAATATAATTGAAAAAAGACATTATAAAATTAATGAGTATGTGGATTTCCTAATGTATGTAATCATTTATGTTTTTAATTTGAAAAAGGCATTATATAATTATAAAGTTACTGGGTATTTGTCATTTTAATGTGTTAAGGCTTAACACATTAAAATGACTTAACAGTTAAGCTATTATATAATACTAAATTTTTATTTTCAATTTAAAAAGGAATCTTAAATTACTGAGTATTAGATGATTTTAATGTATTAAGATATTATAATAATAAATTGATGTGCTTAAATTAAAAATTCCTAAGTACTAGAAAAAATTGTGGCTCTAAGACTCACAAAATACTTAGAATGCAACAATCTCTTTGCTAGGAAGCAATCGGCATACAGAAAATACCACTCCACAGAAACGGGCGTCGTCCTGTAGGTCATGAGGAAGTATACATACTCCTACAGAGTTTACTCGGATTTATTTACGGAGATAATATTTTTACGGTAAAAACATTACAAGAAGTTTTGACCACGCGGTATGACATGCCCGCGCGGCCGCAACGCGACTTTACTTTGCCAAAACTAACACACTCGTCAGCACGGCGCGCCTAAATGCACGACAAGCGACTTAAAACGAAATAAAGAGATGAAAGATCGTATATCGAGGTTTTCGGTAACAGTAAGCAAGGACTGCATCATGCTGATGTCAAGTGATATTCCATCAGACACATATTCTTCTTTATAATTTAATACTGAATTCAACCGCAAATCTCGATGACGCATACTTTAAGTACTCACCAATAATGATCTCCGAATTCACCGCAGTCCCTAGTCTCTCTGATCGCCAAGTCTCGGTCCGTGACGAGCTCTGGACAAGACGCCCCCCTTACATGGCGTGTAATGATGTCTTATTAGTGTCATCCCATCGTCCGGCTCTTCGTGACCACACTGATTGTGTTCTTTTTCTACATTTCATTATGTGCCGCTTGCCAGAGACGTCCACGATCCATCGTCTGCTTAGAATCTTCATTATACAACACGCTCTTTTGGTACCTTTAATGATTGTCCATATTCGTTTCAAAAGAGCACGAGAAAAATATTCCAGCACATATATACTCCACTAACTGTTCCCTAAGGTGACTCCTATTTTTCAATGTATCATTATTTAGTATATTTGTTGTCCTTAAGTATTCAAAAAAATATATAAAGTCGTTTTGAGCTCTTCAACCAGAGACATATATCTGAAAATGTTCCCTTTAAATTTATAAGATTTTTTTTTAAATTTTAGTAAAAAGGGAGTTACTTAACACTTTCGCATCGGTTGTCGGCATATGCCGTCATAGATTCCCCAACCGTTGACATCGTTTGACGTGATATATCGTTTTGCTACTCTATAATAGTCTTTTGTGTATCATCTGATAGCTAAAGGGCACAAGAACTAATGTGATATATGAAAATATACCAGATAAGTACATTTATGCTTCAAATACTAGTTTTATAATTGACAGTATAATTTGTATTCCACCGAACCGTAATGAAAGGGTTAAATAGTCAGAAAAGTATATAAAGTAGTTTGGAGCTCTTCAACCAGTGATAACATATATTTGAAAATGTTCCCTTTAAATTTATGAGTTTTTTTTTTAATTTCAGTAAAAAGTGAGTTGCTTAAATATATTTTTTTAATTAATATTATCGTTGGTTTTTACGGCCAGATTTGGAATAGTAGATTTTGGGTTGAGCCCCAACCAAAAAGTCACAATTCCATATATTTTTGTAGTTGCTATGTTGCATGAAAAATAATCTTTTCTTTCCATATGCAGTAAACATAGTCACTACAATCACTAATTTATGTAAGTTGCTACAATCTACTCTCAATTATATAAATCATCATCGTACTCAGACTTCGTGTATATAGGGTTGACACTAATGACACAAATGACGCCTTAAAGTTATGTCAGCCGACATGCTCTTCACCTTATCTCGTGTGTGAATGCCGCAGGTTTGCTTACTATTCCAAAATCACCGATTGAATCCTCGAAGACGTTCAAAATAAAAAGGAATTTTGAATATTTTTTAAAACTCTTTAGATCAAAAAATATTTATGTAAATATACCCGTTGGTATGTATTTGATCCCTAACCCATAAAATGCCAGTCATATTAATCAAAATCAGTGGATAAAATACAATCCCGTGAACACCACCAATTCATAGTAAGTATTATGATGTTTATGATGTTAGCGAACCAAGTGGTTAGCGAATCCATGAAAAGAAAAAAAAGAAAAAAATTGGTGGATGTAAATTATTGTGTAAAAAAATGTATCTATTCATATTTGATTAAATAAAAAAAATATATATATATATATATACCGCATGTAGTGTTTCATCATCATAAGCCTGTGTCCGTTTAGTGGTCGACCAACATTCAGTTTACCAGTTCTTGGAAGCCACTGCAACACTTTTCTTCCCTATTGATTGTCTTCTCTTCTACTGATATGTCCTGTCTATTCTCAATTGAATGTGTGAATCGTTGGGTAGCCTCATTACATAGCAGCGTTAAGCCACACTTAAAAATAACATGGCTCATATATTTCACAATTTAAATTTCTGTATCATCGTCTGACTGTTTTATCCTGAAAAAAAATTCACCTCTGGCTCCCGAAACTACGATTGTCAAATAAAAAAAGTTTTTTTTTTAAGTGACTGCTTAAAATGTTTGACGAGCGCTGTTTGGGTTAACCCATTAAGACCGGACGCATCGAACAATTTGTTGTTAAAGTACCTCCATCTTTTTATGTGCTTTGCTTTCATTCCTTTTGGTCGCGTCTCCGGCCCCGGCTTTTGCTTGTGGCCCATCCCGCCTTGCCGCGGAACTCCTTTTTATTCCATTTTAATAGCAAACACTTTGGATTCGTCCGAGGCGCCTTTTAAAAAAAAAACCTGAATGGGTTAGCTTCCCTTTATACAAATCTCCAAATAATGATGACAGCGAAACGTTTTAATCATTCTCCAAATGTAGTGAAACTAATCGTGGACCAAAGAAAAAAATGCACCTTTCATTTAAATCATAAACTTTTTACTATTTTATTTCGAATTGACTTCATCATACATTGTAAGAAATAATTTGAATAAAAAAATAAATACGATCAAATGAATATGTAAAGATGAGCTGTTTTTGATAATTTCAAAATAAAAATAAAAATGAAAGATTATTTCAAAATTATTCCACATTTATTATAATAGGACATCATATTACGGCTACGTCAGATATCCATTGTTAAATCAAGTAAAATAGAAGGACTTACGCTGTTGAGCCCCTTGTAAAAATATAAAATAAAATCTCAATTCAAACTATTAGGTACTTGCTAGCTCGTACTTTTCGGTAAAATATAATTGTTACAATATGTAGCAAAATATCATAGTTAATGCATACATCATTATTGAGCATATGGTGACTGCCAAGGAGTGTTTCAACCCAATACACCAATAAATTACGTCATAATTCGTATACTAGGATTGTACTTCTACGAATACAAAAACATGACTGTCTCATAGAATGTCTATCATACAAAATAAGTAATACTCGTACATACATTTTTAAAAATCCTGTTCGATATTGCTCTCAACCCTGCCGTAAAATTACACGCTCAGCTCGTTTACCTTTCGATTATTTTCTTTTTGTTTAATTTAAATTTATATTGGATAACTCTTCACTGCTGTAATCTTAAAAATATGGTTATTGAACTTGGGAGGGTATAAAAGAGCGCATTGTGTTAACGAGTGTTAACACAGTGCGCTCTTTTATACAGGTACAGTGTATATTTACGTATTATATACATTTTATGAGTGTGTATATATATATATTATTTTTTATCAGACCTCGATAACAGATGGATGATAAAGGTGGCCTAATCCAACAGGTGTGCTGGAAAGTTTTATCCTAACCTAAAAATACGTTTTATTGTCAATTTATCAATCGCTTTGTTATTGCATTCAAGATAAAAAAAAACAATAAACTATTCAAAAATGTATTGTTACCAACAGAAAAATAACGTTAGTATCTAATTTTTTAATTCAATTTTTCAAAATTATTATAATTGTCTGACAACAATCATTTGCAAAAGAGTTGCATACAGGTGTATTGACCTCTAAATTGATGTATATTTGTCAAGTAATAACTCAATTTTGATGTAAAACATGTTGCACTTGTATACATATAAATAACATTTTAAAATTAAGGTTTCTTATTTTATTATTATTATTATATTAGTATTTGTATAGCGCTCTTTTATGACCGAATGATCATTCCAAAAGCGCTTCTTTGCCTCTCTGAGTAAAAAGGTGGATCTTGAGTCTGCTTCTGAAGGATGCCTCCGCCTTAAGCTCTCTTTATGTTTTACAAATATATTTTTTAACACATTGTGGAATTTTATAAAATACTAAGGCGTTTAACCAATGCATCCTCCCTGTATTAACTTATGGTGCAGAAACGTGAAAATCTAACAACAAGTCTTACCCATATAATAAAGGTCACCCAGCGTGCTATGGAGAGATCCATGCTCGGAGTATCGCTAAAAGATAGAATATTAAACAAGGATATCCGCAGAAGAATATTTTAACTCATAATGCATTTTTATGACGATTTGAGTGATTTTTTGTGACGGTGGCAATATTATTTTTATCTGTTGATACCAAAACTAGTTATATAGTGAGCAAAAAATATTTATTTTCCAAACGCTGATAAAGTATTACTTATGAAATATAATACTTATTTAAAAAAAGAGAGATGTTCATCGGTATATAGTTAAACAATAATATATCCGATAAAGAACTCAAGTAGTGGAGGCTACCTAACGAATAGGCACACTCAAGTGGCAATGGGCAGGACATACCTCTCGAAGAGACAAAGGTCGATGAGGAAGAAAAGTATTGGAGTGGCGCCCAAAAACTGGCAAACGAAAGCATTCGCCAACGCCCTTCAAGATGGATTGACGACATGAGAAGAATAGCGGGAGTGGCCTGGATGTGGAAGGCAGAGGATCGAAGAGGATGGAGACTCATGCGTGAGGCTTACATATAGGCTGATGATGATAAATAATTTTGTCATTTAAAAAAAATTGGGATTACAATATTTAAATAATACACTTATAATATAATTTATTTATTTATTCGTCATTATTAATAAGATATACTGTTTTAATAAATGCATTTGTAATAACTTTAATTAACAATTAACAATATAATTATAATTAACAATACATCAATACTGATAATTTAAAATTAATTACGAGTTTATGTAGTAAAGCATGAAAAAGTCTACATCATGTTTTATATGATTTTTTGTATGAAATGTCATTTTTAATTCGAAACAACTACGTTTTGCATAAATAGTAGTACAAAATAACACCACAATGTTTATATTTAGAGTTTTCTTTTTAGTTTATTTGAATTTCGTTTATATTTTTCACACTTAATTAAATATGGAATATCACCCATTTAAATACACACAGTTGAATAATTAAAATTAATTTAATTTTTGGCTAATTACCCTGTATTTAAAATACATTTGTACGAGTATAAGGCACAATTCGTGTTGACTTTTTTAAAATAAGACATTAAAATCCTTAGTCGTTATCAATCAATTTACATTCTTCCGGGTCTTTATATGTTGGTTTTATTAACACTTTATAGTCCTTTATAGGAGTACCCCTAAAAGATGCAAAAGAATTTGTATACCTTGGAAGTACGATCACCTGGAATGGCAGAACAAAAAGAGAAGTCAACAGTCGAATACATCAAGCAAGGCTAGCTTTCAATAAAAAAGCCAAAATTCTTGAGTCAAAGAATATTTCTTTAGGGCTCCGCAAGCAACTTGCCAAAACACTTGTTTGGAGCATCTTAATGTACGGCTGTGAGACATGGTGCTTATCTGAAAGTGATAAAAAAGACTAGAGGCCTTTGAGATGTGGTCGTACAGAAGAATTCTCGGAATTTCCTGGGGAGACCACGTCACGAACAATGAGGTTCTCAGAATAATCAAGGAAGATAGGGAACTAATCAGAACCATCTCAGAGAGGCGAGCCCGATGGATTGGTCACATCATGCACCACGATGGTCTCCTTCACGATATTGTGGAGGGGATGGTTGAGGGTAGAAACTGTAGAGGGCGCCCTAGACGGGTGTATTTGCAGCAAGTATTCGAGGACATGAATTGTAGCGCTTATGCTGAGCTGAAAAGGGTTGCGGAGGACCGAGAGGAATGGAGATCGAGATGCAAGATTCTGTTGCTGCAAACCAATCCACCGGATTGATACTACGAAGAAAGTCAATAGTCAAAAACATATGGCCACCATTAGTTACGACCTTTGCTAATTACCAGTTTTTTTTACTCGTCCCATGACAGTTCTGCATATTTATGATTCACCGGAAACATTTTTGCAGTTGACGTTTGACCAAAATGAGATCCCGTAAGAAAAGGCAAAGCATTGACATACAATCTTCTATGATCACCACTCCCTGGTTGGAGCATTTTGCCTTCATAAACTAGAAAACACTTACTTTGAAGTTGTCAAAAAGTTACTGTTGTGGAAACATAATTATTTTTTATTAATCCTGCGTTTATACGACAATTTAAATATGTTTAATTCAAAGATCATTCTTTGGCACTTATAATCATCCAATAAGGTATATTTAGTATGACACTAAGATTCATTTCGGAGTTCCATATTAGTTCCCATTCCTGATGTTCCACCGATTTCGTTCTGTAATCGTCTGTCTTATAACAAGAATACTTAAGGTTGTGTTTTCCAGCGACGGCAGTTATCTAAGTGGAACATATGGTCAACTTAATTCAGAGAACATATCTCAAACAATCTCACTGTGTGGGTGGTAAAGATGTGATCAATTAAGTAGGAGAATAATTATGGTTCAAAAATTCAAACATTTCTCAGGATGAAAACTTGGCCTGATAACAGGATCAGCATTTTGGTAAAAAAATAAGTATTTACGCAATACGCAGTCTTTTTTGTGGTTCAGGAATCCAACAAGATATAGAATTGATTATTGTCTCGTGACTTACGAGAATACGAGTCTCCGATTTATCTTCATTGTTGGTTTTACACAAAATCCATATTAACTGGTTCAGAAAACTCAAAAGTGCTTAGAATGATGCTAGTTAAGCACCAGCATAATTTTTGTCTTGTCCATGACTGAGCATACACTAAGCGCTAACCGCCGCTTATGAGAATATTAGTCCTATCCGTCTTCTTCATTGGTTCACACAGCATGCATAGTTTTGTTGAGCTGGTTCAGTAAAGCCTATTCTTGATGTTTACTTTGTCACAGTATCTCTTCTTCTCGCCCATGATTGAGCATCGTGGCACCAATGGTCTAGTCTAGGATTATATCCACAATTTACATCCATTTCACACAACACGCATTTTCTTGCTTAGCTCAGAAAACTTCAGAAAACCCACGGATGCTTGGGTTGTTGGTTCTTGTCGGGAGCCAGGAAGCCTACAGTAACGATCAGCACCACAACGACGATCGCCAGGATCCCTACGATAGTGATGAGAGTCTTCTCCAGCTTGGACCACCTTGTGCAGGAACAGTACTGCTCGTGGACGATCCTGCAAAATAAACAGAAGCAGTGAGATATGAGTGAATTGAAAGTTTTGCACCTCACCATACACTTATTTTATATTTTTGTTGTAACTGAATGATTTGTTTTTGTTGTCGCTGGGTTGAAAAGATTGGCCGGAAGAGGAAGTCCGAGATTCCGTTTCCAGGGGGCACCGCGTGGAGGTTCTTTTCATGCTCCCTAAAGACACAAAATCTTTCATATATGCGGATGACTTAGGTTTGGCAGCACAAGCAGTAACGTTTGAAGAAGTTGAGGACATCCTAAGCCAGGGACTCAACGAGATGTCCCATTACTACGAAACCAACCATCTCAAACCTAACACATCAAAGACACAAGTCTGCTGTTTCCACCTTAGAAACAGGGAAGCTAACAGAAAGCTTCGTGTCACGTGGGAAGGTAGAGTACTGGAACATAGCGACCATCCAAAATACCTCAGGTCACTCTAGATCGCACCCTCACCTTCAGGCGTCATTGCAGCAACACCAAACAGAAAGTTGCAACAAGGAACAACCTCATCCGCAAACTGACCAACACTCACTGGGGAGCCCAACCACCCCTTCTTCGTACCTCAGCTTTAGCACTTTGTTTCTCAGCTGGAGAATATGCGGCACCAGTGTGGGGTCGATCAGCCCACTGTAATCAAGTGGATACTGCCCTGAATGATGCATGCAGAGTCGTCACAGGCTGCCTCAAACCAACACCCATTTCTAAACTATACCCCTTGGCTGGTATCGCACCACCGAACATAAGACGCAAAGTCATATGCGCCGAAGAAATGCGTAAGGCAATCAACCAACCGTCCCACTGCTTGTATAATCAGATACCCCCAACACCAAGATTGAAGTCTCGAAGCAGCTTTCTGAAATCCACACAACCTCTCACATCCGGCCCTGAAAATGAGAGACTCCAACTCTGGCAACAAATCGCACCAGAGGATTTCATTACTCCAAAGGAAGGCCTCCCAACTGGCAAGAGCCTTGACTGGCTGACCTGGAAATCCCTTAACAGATTAAGAACCGGAGTTGGTAGAACAAAGGACAACCTCGAGCGGTGGGGAATGCTTCGGCAGGGAGAGACACTATTGTGCGACTGTGGAGACCTTCAGACCGCCTCACACCTACGATGCTGCTCCATGTGCCCAACAAGTTGCACATCTCAGGACCTAATGCTGGGCAACACACGAGCTATCGATGTTGCCAGATATTGGGAAAAAATAATTTGACGTCGCTGACACGAAGAAGAAGAAGAACTGAATGATTGAAGATTCGAGCTTACAGCTGATGCGACATATCGCGTCACACGTGCAAAAAAGGTCTTGTTTACATTAGTATATTTCCAAGCAGATTCAATTGTATGAATAGTAAATATCAATAATTGACTACCACTACAAATAATTGTATGTAGGCTTCCAAGAACGATGACGTATCCATAAAAACATCACAGATATTGTTGTTTCAGAGCAATACTTAAATCTGCATTATACGAAAAAAAAACATTTGTTGAAGAGTTATCGATGACTTACATAAGTCTTACATTTACTTACTGCTTTACTATATGGTTTCATTACATTGTTTAATATTCAAAACGGAGATTAACGCGGACACTTACAATATAAATAACATTACATATGATGTTTTATTATGCGTCCAGTAATGGGTCTTCATCTGGGTCTCCAAAACATAACGGGACAGGGAGGGTTTTCACCAAGCCTTAGATTCTCTAAGACATTTCTTTTATTTTTCACCTATTATCCTGAAAAGCATATTTTTTGTCATTTTTTATTCTTATTTTCTACATCCGTTAATATTACAAAATACTATTTCGTCTGTATTTTCTATATGAATTCTCGCACCTTTCAGCTGATCTAAATTTGAACAAAAAATTACGTATCTGTACAACTAAAAATGGATGTATTTAATTTTGAACACCTAGAAATATACTTCGGATATAATCGTTTATAATAAATTATAATGTTAAAAAAACAATAACAACTACCGAAGGAATCTTCGTTTTCACGGCATTACTGTTTTTCTCATAATTTATAACTTTTTGAATGATTGATAATGCTTAGTAATTTGTCAAACATCTACTATAATTACTAATTCACTTTATTGCCACACCCTTTTACAAAGTAATATGTTTTGATAAAATATATATTGATATCTTTATTGCTAATCTAATTTCACTGATAATGAGATAAATTTTGTGATACAAATCTAAAACTGATATAAATATCTGCATTGCCATATTTTTATGTTTAAAACAATGACTTACAAAAACGAATGATAAAGTTTTTTAAGTTCTTCATACCAAACTACGAGTATATGCAGTACAATTGAAATCAATAAAATGTACAATGTAAGAAATAAAAAAATAAAGAATAATATAAAAAAAGTAAAATTTGTCTAAAGCCACTGAGTTACTCAATTCTACTCACTTGTTACTTCTTTAACCTGTTAACCGGGCAAGACGTATAAATACGTCAAACGTAAAGAATATCGGGTACGGATAGGACATATGAATACGTCTTTAGAATATATGTCGCGCCCTGGAAAGGGCGGGACGTATATTTTCGTCAAAAAAAATAATTAAATAAAAATCTATGACATAATATGTGTGTCTTATATGTATTGTATATAAACTATATACAGTGGTGCCTCACACAACGAACTTAATTCGTTCCAGGAGCAAGTTCGTTATGCGAAAAGTTCGTTATGTGAAACGCGTTTTCCCATAACAATACATGTTAAAAAAAAAAATTCGTTCTGTAGCATAAAATATGGTAAGATGACATAAAAAAAAGATAATTTTTTTGTTATTATTTTTATTTAGATACATCTAAAAAGAAGTGTTTGGAGCTCTTCAGTTGTCAGCTCTTCTTTGTGTTCCTCAATAAGCTCCTCTACATCCTCTTCCTCTACCTCTAATTCCAACCTTTGGGCCACTGTGATGATGTCCTTCACCACTTCTGTGTCATCAACTACTGCTTCTTCCTGAATCCACGAAGGCACAAGCATCTTCCAAGCAGAAATGAGGGTCTTTTGTGACACTTCTTCCCAGGCCTTCTGTATAAGTCGTATTGCCAAAAGGATATCAAATTTCTCCTTCCAAAACATTCGGATAGTCATATTGTCTCCACCAAACTCGCATTCTTCAAACACCTTATTAAAGAGGGCTCTAGTGTAGAGTTTTTAAAGTTCGCAATAACTTGCTGATCCATTGGCTGGAGAATGGATGTGGTGTTTGGTGGCAAATACTGCACCTTGATAAAAGGATAATTTTCCTGCAATATTTCTTCTAGGTCTTTTGGGTGAGAAGGGGCATTGTCAAGTATCAGAAGGGCTTTGAGCGGCAGTTCTTTTTCCAACAAGAATTTCTTCACGGCAGGAGCAAAGGTTTCCAGAATCCATTCGTTGAAGATAACTCGGGTCACCCAGGCTTTTTGATTGGACTTCCAATGGACGGGCAATTTGGACTTAATAACGTTATTTTTCTTAAAAATTCTTGGATTTTCAGAGTGATAAACCAATAGAGGTTTGATCTTGAGGTCTCCGCTGGCATTGGACGAAATCATAAGGGTAAGTCTGTCCTTCATGGCTTTGTGTCCTGGCAATTTCTTCTCTTCTTTTGTAATGAAGGTTCTGCTCGGCATTCTTTTCCAGAAAAGACCCGTTTCATCGGCATTGAACACTTGTTGTGGGCAGTATCCTTCATCCATAATAAATTTTTGAAAATTAATAGAGAACTTTTCTGCTTCTTTTTTATCAGCACTGCCAGCCTCACCATGCATATTAACGCTGTGGATTCCATACCTTTTCTTAAATCTTAAAAACCACCCCCTGCTGGCTTTGAAATCTTCTTTATTATCTATATTATCTTGATTGCTGCTACTTCCAGGGATGTTTTTCTTTAGATCTTCATAAATTATCTTGGCCTTGTGAGAGATAATATCTTGGGTTGTTACGTCACCTTTCACCTGCCTGTCCTTAATCCAAATCGCTAATAGCCTCTCCATTTCCTCGTGGATTGAAGATCTATGTTTTTCATTAAATAGTTTTGATACTCCTTTGGCTACTTTGGCTGATTTTATTGCATCCTTGTTTGTCAAAATGGTGAAAATGGTGGTCTTGTTGAGGCCAAACTCTTTGACGAGGTCACACTGTTTTACCCCACATTCACTCCTTCTAATTATTTCCTGTTTCATTTCAAGAGAAATCACCTTCCTGCTTTTTTTAGAACCCATCATATTAAAAAAAATGTTGAGTTTATCTTAAAAGGACGACTGCCGTGATACGTGTGCGATTTAATTCGTAATGAAGAACGATTGCTGCGATACGTGCGTAAGTTAAGCGTACTACGCAGTGACTAACGAGTCTAACGACTGCCTGCGCGGGAGGATGCAATTAATCGGCAGTGATCGTAGAAGATCGGGCGACTTCGTTGTCTTCTTCTTCGTGTCAGCGACGTCAAATTATTTTTTCCCAATATCTGGCAACATCGATAGCTCGTGTGTTGCCCAGCATTAGGTCCTGAGATGTGCAACTTGTTGGGCACATGGAGCAGCATCGTAGGTGTGAGGCGGTCTGAAGGTCTCCACAGTCGCACAATAGTGTCTCTCCCTGCCGAAGCATTCCCCACCGCTCGAGGTTGTCCTTTGTTCTACCAACTCCGGTTCTTAATCTGTTTAGGGATTTCCAGGTCGGCCAGTCAAGGTTCTTGCCAGTTGGGAGGCCTTCCTTTGGAGTAATGAAATCCTCTGGTGCGATTTGTTGCCAGAGTTGGAGTATCTCATTTTCAGGGCCGGATGTGAGAGGTTGTGTGGATTTCAGAAAGCTGCTTCGAGACTTCAATCTTGGTGTTGGGGGTATCTGATTATACAAGCAGTGGGACGGTTGGTTGATTGCCTTACGCATTTCTTCGGCGCATATGACTTTGCGTCTTATGTTCGGTGGTGCGATACCAGCCAAGGGGTATAGTTTAGAAATGGGTGTTGGTTTGAGGCAGCCTGTGACGACTCTGCATGCATCATTCAGGGCAGTATCCACTTGATTACAGTGGGCTGATCGACCCCACACTGGTGCCGCATATTCTCCGGCTGAGAAACAAAGTGCTAAAGCTGAAGTACGAAGAAGGGGTGGTTGGGCTCCCCCAGTGAGTGTTGGTCAGTTTGCGGATGAGGTTGTTCCTTGTTGCAACTTTCTGTTTGGTGTTGCTGCAATGACGCCTGAAGGTGAGGGTGCGATCTAGAGTGACTCCGAGGTATTTTGGATGGTCGCTATGTTCCAGTACTCTACCTTCCCACGTGACACGAAGCTTTCTGTTAGCTTCCCTGTTTCTAAGGTGGAAGCAGCAGACTTGTGTCTTTGATGGGTTAGGTTTGAGATGGTTGGTTTCGTAGTAATGGGACATCTCGTTGAGTCCCTGGCTTAGGATGTCCTCAACTTCTTCAAACGTTACTGCTTGTGCTGCCAAACCTAAGTCATCCGCATATATGAAAGATTTTGTGTCTTTAGGGGTGGGTTGGTCGTTTGTATATATATTAAATAGTATAGGAGCAAGTACACTGCCTTGTGGTAAGCCGTTCTTTTGGTTACGCCATCGGCTGGTTTTCCCCTGAAAATCCACAGCGAATCTCCTGTTATGCAGCATAGCCGCGATCATCTGCACTAGCCTTCGTTGTAATGATGAACGATTGCTGCGACACGTGCGTAAGTTAAGCGTACTGCTCAGTGACTAACGACTGCCTGCGCGGAAGGATGCAATAAATCGGCAGTGATCGTGTGAAGTGGGCGACTTCGTTGTGTGAAGCGAAGTTCGTTGTGTGAAGCGAAGTTCGTTGTATTGAGGCACCACTGTATGTATTTTTTAAAAAAAAAAAAATTAAGGTCATTTGTGTCTATTTGTTCGTTAATTTGGAATGTTCCAATCGCTTTATACGAGGGCTTTATGTAAAATAAGATTTAATATTAAAAAATCTGCCGTTTTATACTTGTAGTTAGATGTCATATTGGATTTGACATTCCAAACGGTTTGAAATGGACTTATCTTTCTGTATAATATGATAGTTCCGTATCTTTAGTCACCAACATAATTTTTATGCTAAAATAAACAACGCAGTCAAGATCACAAGAGATAATATAAAAATCTTGCCGTTAATAGAGAATCTTATTATAGGTGCCCTTATCAGCTCAGTTGGAAGTTGTGTTTATCCAGAAGTCAACACATTCCATTGTGCGACTGTAGTCTGAAAACAGGGCTTGACAATATTTTTCTATCAAGGAACTAATTTTGAAGAAAACATGTATTTTATCTTTAGATTAGGCTGTTACGGCTGTTAGGCTGGTACGGATTCCTCCACGATATAATATATGCTATGCCTGCGTAAAAAAACTACAGAGGGCACCGTCGATAGGAGTGAACATTTATAACAAATATTCGTGATATGACAAACGATTTATATATTAGTAATAGAGTATGAAAGTTAAAGAGGACTTTAAAGGATAACGAAATGCGACATACTACATGTAGGATATTGTACCGAACACATCCTAGAATTGGTGTTATGAAGACACAGATCGCGTATAACTAATTAAATGACTTAGTATCCACTTGATGATCAAAATCATTTTTTGTAATATTCACTTGCATATTATTTGAAAAATTATATTTATCTTAAATATATTATTACTCTTATACGTTTAAATGCTAGTTTCAGGATTTTTATTCATTATCCTTCTTTGTTACCTCTGGCTCAGGTAATTTGTACTTTATTCAGGTAACCAAGCAAGGACTCGTAGTACGCTGTCAACGTTGCCCAACCACTGTGTCAATATTTGTTTTAAACTGATTATCATTTTTAGTTTATGTGTATTACTGTAATAATACACGAAGATTATGTACTCTACGTGACATTGAGGAATTTAATTACGTAAAGATAAAATACTCTTATTATTTAACTGTTTATTGCAATTCAGTATTCACGCAAAAATTGAAAGATATAAAATCATATTTTTTAAATAATTCTAGAGCTTGAAATATGTTTATTTAATTTTTTTAACATTTAATTTTAAGTTTAATGATCAAATATACTAACAACTTAAGCTTATAGTATACTATTAATTCATTAAACATACTAACAGTTAAGTAACTCTCTTTTTGCCTAAGTTAAGCGGGTTCAACCAGTACCGCTCTTAGACCCTACGCCGCCCTGGGACATTTTTTTTCTAGCGCCTCATATTGTTTATATTTTTAAAAATATAAGAAAGATTAGTTGCCCTTGGCGCCCCTAGCTTATTCGACGCCCTAGGGCACCGACCCACTTCGCCACCCCCTAAAACCGGCATCGGTTTTCAACAAACTAATGGAATTGAAATATATATGTCACAAACCTGAATATATATTTCAAATTATCTAAATATATTTTTTATATATTATTTAGTTTTACTTTTTAAAAATAAATAATGGATATATGCTGAAAATAGACATTTATTTCACACATTTTGATTTCAAATAATTAAAGAATGTAATGTTCGGTTCAATACAAGCAACCAAATCATGAATTTACATTTTTTGCCGCCGGGTATGGCTTAGAGGTAAAGCGTTTGTTTACCACTCTAAAGGTCGGGAGTTCAATCCCATACAAATATTAAAGACAATACTTCCGGTTGGTGTGAGTTTGGTCCCTCACCCGTAAAATGCAAGACATAATCTATCAATCTAAATTTGTGTCCCATGTAATACGCGAAAGACGGAATTTATTCTAATGACGTTGACTGATCAACACTCTAAATGCAGCGCTTAGATATACCTAAAAGTATTTTTTTTTAATTTCATCCACATACAAAACTTCTCCATGACTGTCTGTCGGCATTCTTGTGTATGTTTTAACCCTTTCGCATCAATTGTCAGCATATGCCGTCAAAGATTCCCTGACCGTTGATATCGGTTGACGTGATATATCGTTTTGCTGCTTTCAGTACTCATTGTGACATCTACGGTAGTAAATTGGAAGTGCAGTCATTCCCTTTATCAACCTACATGTATTCTTTACAGGAATCTATAAAGCATGTAAATAAATATCGTTATGTTTCGTCACAAGAGAGATTTTTCTGTAAGCCACATGTGTCAATGCCACCACAAGTATGGAGTTACATAATGAACGTTTGTTAAATATAATAGTTTTTTATGCTTCATCTGATAGCTAAAGGATAGAAGAACCAATGTAATATAAATGAAAATAGAACAGATAAGTATATTTATGCTTCAAATACTACTTTTCAGCAAAAAAAATGGTTTGAAAAATTCACGCCGTATTGACAGTATAATTTGAATCGTCTCACAAACGAACAACGCTTGTAAATCATTGAATTTTATTGATCCATATTTTTATCGAAAAATTGTGTTCAGCGACGAAGCTCATTTTTGGCTGAATGGATTCGTAAATAAGCAGAATTGTCGGTTTTGGAGTGAAAATCAGCCAGAAGCATTGCAAGAGCTACCAATGCATCCAGAAAGAGTTACTGTTTGGTGCGGATTATGGGCTGGTGGCATCATTGGACCGTATTTCTTCAAAGATGATGCGAATCGCAACGTAACTGTGAATGGTGAGCGCTACCGTGAGATGATATCCAACTTTTTTTTGCCCAAAAGGGAAGAGCTTGACTTGCATGACATGTGGTTTCAACAAGACGGTGCCACATGCCACACAGCACGCGAAACAATAAACCAATTGAGTGGCAAGTTCGGTGAACACTTTATTTCACGTTTGGGACCGGTCAATTGGCCGCCTAGATCGTGCGATTTAACGCCTTTAGATTATTTTTTGTGGGGCTATGTTAAGGCTCATATCTATACTGACAAGTCCGCTTCGATTGACGCATTCAAAGACAGCATTGAAGCATTTATTCGTGAGATACCGGCCGAAATGTTGGAAAGTGTATGCCAAAATTGGACTAAGCGGATGGACCATTTGAGGCGCAGCCGCGGTCAACATTTGAATGAAATAATCTTCAAACATTAAATTATATGGACTGTACTATTGATTCAAATAAAGATTTCATGCATTTTTCTTAATTGTATGTGTCTTTTTTTGGAAAAATTTCCTATGGCTATTAAAAAATCACCCTTTAAATACATTATTTTATATCTGTTTGCCGTATAGTTTTATTAAATGTGGCTAAAATGTGCTATGATAACAAAACATTGTTTTTCATTTACAGTAACACTGTGTATGTACAATAGGGAACTTCGATAATACATACAATATAATTAATAGTATCTCGCTGATATAATATTATCATTATTTTTGCAAACATTGTGGTTTTTGACCAAAATGCAACAAAATTTTGGTCAAAAGTAATTTTATTTCAACCAAAATAATATGAAGTTATCATTTAATTGCGGTATTCTGTTGTTGCTGAACAAAAGTGAATACATAGAGTGTTATTATCAAAATAATTAATAATAAGATCGAGAGGGATGGAAACAGAATGATGATTATGATGATGAATATTAAATAAATATATTATGAAATATGAGTTTATGTAACCGCGTACAGGAAAACAACACCGATAGATTGTGAAAGTGATTCTGAAGTCTCATCTATGATTCTATGACGCTTATTATGCCACATTTAGGTGCATATGGATTGTCAATCCCGCCAACGCCATAGACTACAGCCAGACATTCACACATAGTCTAATCATCACAATAATTCACTTTGAATGGGTGGTGTTCACGGGATGACTTCAATTTTGATTAATACTTTATGACTGGTATTTTGCGGGTGGGGAATCAAATTCACACCAACCGCGGAATTTTAGAGATTAGAAATCGATTAAAAACAATTTTTCTTAATCTCTATCGGGGATCGAACCCAAGACCTTCGATTTGAAAAGCAAACGCTTTAATCATTGAGCTATAACCAGTGAACGATATTTCATAGGATATTTATGGCATATCTGTCTTCAGAAAAAAATCTTGAATTATTTATACCATACGTAATTGTATGTATTTTTTTGTAAAAATAAAATTAAAATGCTTGTACTAGTGTTTTAGCTTGATGTTATTTACATGGTAGTTATACTCCTAAAATCTTATTTATAAACTATTCACTCCTAGTATTGCTTTTATATTATTTCCAAATGCTATCAAAATAATTTGAAATTTATATTAATATATATAAATATATATTTCCAAAGAAAGCTAAGAAGGGCATATTAAGTTGTTTTTAAATGAATATTATAATGGTTTCCCAATTTCGCAATTTTTAAACAACTGTGCAACTTCAGCCAGTTAAAAAGACTGAATGAATGTCATCATTTTATAAAAATAAAACATATTTATCAATTATTTCACGTCATGTGATTCACGCATTATAAAATACTTCTAAACGAATCTAATTACTATGCATGATTATACATTAATTAATTAACCGGATAACAATTTGTTAATAATAATTTGTGCTGCACAATATGATGCGTCATATATCCATTAGATATCATTATATTTACATTATAAAATTTAGTAATTAAATATACACATACTATACATCAAATTCTTTTATACGCATCAATTCATTCGGAAAAAATATCGGCAGAACCGGGATGCGAACCTGCGAGCCATGGAACCAACCGTTGCTCTTGTTCATTACCCTAGGGCCTAGACCACATGTCTAGTATGTGTATATTTAATTACTAATATTTTTGTAATATAGTCAATGATCTATAAAAGTAGATTAGAATATTGAAAAATAAATAAAAAATCTAATAAATATTTAAAAATCCGTATTATTAAAATTGTAAAATCGAACTAAAAACTAATTTTTGTTATGTTTACAATACAATCACACCTTAATCATGCGCATTCCACTTACGGTAAGCTGTTGACGCTGCCTCCATAGATGGACGAAGGTCGGCTGCTAGAGTATCCATTATTGACATTGCCAGAATTGACAGAAACGGGCCTGTCACTTCTGCTGGTCTTCCTGTAGGGATTCTTCACATGTCCACTGTTGATCGACGAATTGTTATTACGCCGTTCGAACCTTCCATCATCCTGCCTGGGAATCTCCAGTTCTTTCTCTTCATCAATAACTGAAACTGTCGACAATGATCCATTGAGTCTACCACCAGCACCAAAAGAGCTAGTCTGCCGCAACGGGATATCTGTCATACGATGAGAAGATATATTCACATCCAAACTTTGTCTATTGTGCACTTTAACTTTTGAAGGAACACTGTCGAGTTGAACTGAACGAGGTCGCTTAACATCACTTGTATTTGTTATATTAGACATGTTTGCAATGTATACCTTTTATAATTACTTATCACATTGATTAACTACACTATGCACATTGATTGAATATTTTTTACATCTCGATTGCCTGTGTTTGATCTCGTTTTTGTTTTTCAATTTGCGTATATTTCGCGGAGTACTCTATTCAACTGGTAGTATCATCCGAACACCGTCGCGGTATGCGGCTGTTTGGCAGGTATTCGTGGCCTGCGATCTCTAACAACAGGTGGCGCCGCGTCACTGTTACTGATAAGAGCTCGCTCGCTATCAACGCCGCATTTTCAGCGACATTTTTTTTTTTGATAAGAATGATATGTGGCGCTGAGCGGAATCATCGATGGCGATTTTCAGCGTAAATATTTTCAGTAATTGGCGTTATCAGCATAATATGTCGCACGAGTTCAATACAATTCCTTTGAAGTGCGGCGTTTAAACATTTTATTTAAAAGTCCTTCATCAAAATACACTTTCACAATACAAGTCAATAACCTACAGAATCACACTTAACGATTAATATTGCATCAGCAAATACATAAAATTAAAATGTGCCTTTTTAGGGATTTTGTGAAACCGACTTGCGTAATAATCTTGCCCGATTTGATATAACGTATTATTGTTATCATGTATTAAATTTTCAGTGTCTTAGTTTTCTATCAATTAACTATTATTTTATTTCCGTTAGTGAAGAATTATTTTACCTTCGACAGCGATTTTCAAGTAAAACAAATTTATTTTGTCGTTTCAATATTTCAACAAGTTTTGCTGTACTTATAAAATAATAAATAGTTTTATTTATATAAGTACATATGTATCACATATGTTTTAATGTCATCTCTGTCTCATGATATTTTATGCTTTCTTCTCCGTGTTTGTTAATCGTACTTATTTTAATGTTCCATGTATTAATTTCAATAACTATTATTTTTTATTTCTTATGTTATCTACTTATCTACTGAATATTAAATTGTTATATGTACTTGTCCGTATGTAATTTTTCTGTATTTCACTGTTATTCTTTCGTCTCTTTTTTTGTCTACTTTTATATCTACTTTATTTTTATATATATATATTTATAACAACAAATACAAGAAAAGGAATCCAGACATAGTTCTAGTTATATCCAGTTACAAAACACGTGTCAAATTATTATTAATTCATCTCTATTATTGTTGGTAACTCTTAATTGCATAGCCGGCTACGTAATTGCTTTGTTAGCACGTGCATAAAATGCGAACAGAGGTAAACATCCATCACGTGGTTTTATCGTGTCAGCTGATACTCCTATTACCAAGCGTTACCAAGGATACTTGACGCAATAAATTACATAATAAAGTCTATTTAATAATGCGTATAATTTCACGTCATTCATGGTCAGTGGATTTACGTGATGTATATGCAAATCTCATTTGAACTTTCTCTATAGATCCCAACTCACATTTCCTGCAATTTCGACTTTAGAATAAGCAATTTTACCAACATTTTTATTATTCACGGTAGGTTTTTAAATGTTTTGTTTAATCAATTAATTAATCATAATAATAACCGTCTGCATTGGCCTCACTCCCCATCAATATCATCATCATTCCATATCGGATCTCGTAAATGGAACATATATTTACACAAACTGCAGCCACAAATCTCTTTTAGCCGTCAAGGTTTTCATCTCATCCCATGTCAGCTTTGCCCCTCAGAGATCCACCGAGTATAATATAGGTAATTTTTGTATTTATTAACATCCTTGTTATTAAGTCGCGTGATGGCAGGATTAGAAACAGATTGATAACACAGACTTTTTCAGAAGCACGTTGACATATATTTACGATAAACTTTACAAATTTACGGCTCGGCCTAATGCTGTGACTAGGTCGGGACACGACTGGCTCCGCGCTCAGAATGGATTCTCGCCCGCGCCAGAAGCGGCGGTCTATATAACTATGACCGGACTTGTCCACGATGCCAATATGACGGACACATTCATGTCTTACAAGCGAACAGAAATAAAAGACGAAAGATTGTATATCGAAGTTTTCGTTACCAGTCAGCAAGGGCTATATCATGCTGATGTCATTATGTAATAAGATCGGCGAGAGCCCGGGAGCCTAAATTAAAGATACCCTGTTTTAATTATTCTGCGGTATCTGAAGCGCATGTCCTATCCAGATTTACCTTCGTCTGTTAATCGACTGTAGTATGGAAGGCTGCCTTGTCCGCTCACTACCTCGTCATTTCTGACAAAGTGAAATCATCGTTTCCCCAGCATCAATTTCCACAAGCACTCAGTTTCAATTTACACGCAACATCTTGCTGATCCAGATGAACATCATTGAATTGTAGGGTCAAGATTTCCCCTTGAAGTTTTTATTTAAATTTGATTAGGGAGCAATTTTTCATGTTATTGTTTTATTATTATGGTTATTTACAAATGAATTAACATCAATAACATTAAGGTTATCAACTGACAATACTTGGGGAAACTGCATAATTAATTTTAATTAAAAAATTAATGAATTAAAAATATTTAGTTTTGATTCACATTTATTTTAAATGGTTAAATGTTTCGGCCTCCCTGGAGACCATCTTCAATAATGAATTTACATCAATATAAAAATAATAAGGTGGAATATATGGAGGTCCCTTAACAGACTTCGGACCGGAGTATGCAAGACGAGGACACAAATGAGGGCCTGGCAGTTTTACAGCGGACCGACTGAATGTGACTGCGGCGTGGAGCAGACCCTGTCACACCTTCTGGAGTGTGCGCTGTGCCCGAGTGGCTGCACCCAGGAAGACCTGATGATGGCCAGAAGTAACGCCATCGACGTCGCCCACTTCTGGGCAGACAGGATCTGACCCTGTTGTTTCCGACACGATTATATATATATAATATAAAAATATAAATTTAATTAATTTTACAATATTATAACGTTTTATAGTTAGTAATAAGTAGTAACAATGATATTTATTATTTTACATAAAAACAAGTATATTAGAAATTACAACAGTAATTGTTTTCTATTCTTGATTTAATATAATCGGTGCTGTAGTATTACCCAAGAAGTGATTAGATGGCGACATTACCTCTTGGAATTCACCAGGTATGTGTTTGTATATAATTCATATGACAAGGTTAAGAATGTCATTAGATGCAAATCATGGTATATAAATCCATCTTCTATTGAAATGTATGCATTGCACGTACATAAAGATTAATAATTTAAGCATACCTAAAAGAATATCATTATTTATACATATATTGATAACAATGCCATCTCCATAAGATTCATATCACAGCATATTGATTACAATCGGTGACTAATGAAAGTCAAATGCAAATTATATCCCTAAAAGCTATATTGCTTTATGGGTGTTATTGGTTGGGTTTAGCTACTCCTTATGACCAATATTATAAGCCTCGTGTGCGTCTAATCATCCCATATCCTTAAAAATATTGATTAACTAATCACCTTAAATATGCTTCCTCACCTGGAAGTCGTCAAGGACGTTAAGAATGTACACAAGACTTCCACGTGCAGGGATATGTATAGACAAGGTATGATCGGCTATGATACAAGTGATTTGTGGGAATTTGTGGTGACTTTATGCTCCAGATCAGAAAGGGATGTAGGAAGAAAATAATACTTAATTACTAAATGTATAAAATTAATGCCAAGAAGAGATCCATGTTCTGAGTGTCTCTAAAATATATAATTCAAGACGAGGATTTCCGATTTAAGAAGTCGAATTGTGGACGCTACGGAAAGAATGGGCACACTCAAATGACAAAGGGCAGGGCATATCTGATAAAGAGGCGAGGGTCGATAAGTACTATAAATGTTGCAATGACGCTCAAGAACTGGCAAACAATACGTTGGTATACCTTATCAAACGAATAGCAAGAGAAGCCGGATGCGGAAGGCAGAGGATTAAGAAGGATGAAGACTAACGCCGGAGGAATACCTTCAACAGTGTTCGGACACAGGCTGATAATAATAATGATGATTAAATTTACTATTATTAACGTGAATTATATATTAAACTAGTAAATATATATATGTCAGATATCACGTTTGGTCACATTTTGTTATGTATTACGAAATCACCTGCGATGACGATGGCATCCACTACCACAAAATCAATACCACTCACGAATTTCGTTCGCATGTTTGCACATAATGTACCTCACTATCAGTGTTTAACAAGTGTCACATATTTCACAATCAATATTCGCCGAATAACCGGCTGTCTGCTGGCCGAGAGCTCGGATAGCACTAATTGCAAGCATATCTCGTGAACAAGGAAACTTACTTTTGGAAGTACGAGTAACGTTGCTGCTATGTATATTGTAAACGACCTTTGTGGCCGAGCAACATCGGAATACAAACAAAATGCGTCACCAAACATGGCATAATCCAAAGGTCTTCAACAATTTAGTAATACAAATCATATATTATGCTCAACTTACTACGATAACATTAAGGTTATCAAGTGACAATACTGTGTGCGGGGAAAAAAGACATTATAAAATCAAAGGGTAGGTGTTATCTTAATGTATTTAAGCCATTATATAATATTATATTTTTGTGTCCAATTCTAAAAATCTTTGATCTTCAGCGTAGACGACGGTTAGTCCATCGTGTATGGGTTTTTCAGCTTGATACATTGTCCCGTATCCAACACCTTTATCTATGATAGAATTTACCTGTGTTGATAACTAAATAATATCTTGAGTTTGAGGCCAAATTATCGAGGCCTTGATGATATCGGGCAAATTATACGATCTCCTTAAAAATACGATTTACAAATAATCCAAATAAACTCGGTTTTTACATCTGCAGTCACTTCAAGTCCCTGCCCTAGAGTTTGTCGGGAACTGTATATGTTCCCAACTGGACCTTTCAGTCTTGAGATATGGAATAGACAAGGGCAGCTGTCAAAACTGAGTGGCGGAATTTTTTAATGTTTCACAGAACCCACCCTTTTATAAAGGTATTGTGAATCTTTAAGCCTTATTAAGAGCCAGCGTTATTATTATGAATAGGTGCTGGGAATAGGCAAAGGAGTTGACAAAGTAACCTTCTATCTTTTTCTCGATCAAGAAACGACGGTGGAAATTGATGGGACATGTTTTTTGGATGCCGTAAAGGGCCTAAACTAGAGCTGTGTTTTATTTTCCATGCTCTGGAGTAGAGCATAAACAATAACTGCACTGTCTTCAAACCATGGATTTGTTTTTCTGGAAGGACGTCTTAAACTATTAATAAATTGCAACTTCGGTTAATATAATACTAATATACTATAGTTTATATACTATAGTATATTAGTACCATAATAACGAAATAATAGTACGAGGCAACGACCTTAACAGAAGTTTATGGCAGCAATCTGTGATAACCATATTTTTTAAACTAGGAAGCATACATATGAGAATTATTTATAAAGATTCATCTCCATTTTTCAGCTCTTATTTGACAATAATAATGAGGATTAAGCACGCTTCATCGATATACTGTTTGAGAACTTTTGGCATAACACAACATAACAATCGCATGTCATTATTGAACAGACGCGAGCAAAATGTCAATAGCACTCAGAGGCAAAACGAATCCATAAACATGAGATAATCGTAGCCGAATTGTCGTGAAATGAAAATCAATTACGTATTATGCAAAGCTGTTTCATACACAGTGATGACATACGGAAGTCAGGTGGAAGTACGTCGTTGATAGAAAATAGTGGAAGACGACCTAGGAGACCCACAAACATCAAGGGATAGACTATGACTGTCAATTGACGTATCACCTGGCTGATATGAGTTTTAACATGGATTATGTTGAGGAAGTGCAACAAGCGTCTCATATATTTTAGATTTAACTCGGACAGATAAAAGGCGGGATTGCATATGGCCTTCCACTACCAGTCAACCTAGCGGCTCTGAACTCTCTATGGGCACTTAATTCAACTAGGAACTATCGCTGCTAGTGGATGACCGTAAGTGCGCAAAGCACACGAACCGCGGTCTCATTAATTTGAATTACTCTTGCGCAATGTGGTTAATTGTTTTGATAACAAATGAAGTATACACCATACTCATAATTGATCATGAATAAGCACGAATAATTTTTTTAAATTTTTTAATTAATACTTTTGCTATCGATTCATAAATTCTTAAACATTGATGACCAATAGAAATCGAATGCTAGCCGACAATGATGGAACATAATGCAGGGTTTATCAAATTGCGACCCGCGGTCTATATTCGTCAAAAATCTCTCTCCCTTCTTGAGCTTGCTTAAGGAACATGCTAGATCAAATTAAAAAAATCGGAAGAGCAGTGTCTTTTATTTTTAAACACATACAGAAAAACACCGACAAATAGTGATATAATACTGAAGTCTCATCTGTGGAATTCTATGACGCTTACCATGGTGCATCTGCATATAGCTAAATATCCATTGAACCCACGACCTTGAGTTTTGACCATTTAGCTATACCCGCTGGCTATCCATGTCAATCCATGTTAAAAATGCTTAGAGGACCAACTACAAATCTGTGTTTCATGGATTGGAAATCATACATCAGAATGATCAGACGCACTACTATTTAGTTGATATGATGGAATCGTACACATTAGAGCATCTTAACATCGTATCTTAATTTTTAGCATACCTAATATTATAAGATAATGAAAGTTTTCAACAAAGTTTAATAAAAAAAAGTTTGCAAGCCTCTGGTCTAAATGCACCATCCAATGCATTTGTGACCGGTTAAGCTAGTAATGAATGACCTAATTAAAACACTTGTAATTATTGTTATATAAGTGCATTAAATATCGGCTGCGTTAATTTAAAAGTGGGATGACCCATTTCTCCGGTGATAGTAAATTAACTGTTATTGGATTCATCTCGATATTAATTGTGTAACCAAGCTTTCAGAAATAAAAATAAATTTTTCTTTCAAATTTATTTTACTTGTAATTAATCAATATTTTTTGTTTGTTTCAGGTATGTTCATTTGCAATTTAATCTCCTAATTCAGAAGTTGATAAGGTAACACCATGATTTTATTTATTACTATGATATTTTTAAATCATGTAAAACATCGTTTTCCAATATGGGTTCGTGACGTGCGACCTGTCCCAAAAATTAAACTTATATACGAAACTATGCATAAAATATTATACATTATAACTTTAATTCCACTTTAATTATGATGCTTAGCCCTACAGAGGCAGCTCGCTTGTCGCCTTAGGAATGATTATGTATAGTTCACTTTTATGAGCAATATCTAGGTCTCGCGGCTTTAATCAATCAAAATTAAATTCCGTATGTACAGTGCCTTCATTTTCACCGTTTATCTATAACCTTGCGAATCGTGGAATATAGCGAAAATGCTTATTTAGCTAGTAGAATATTAGTGTTACATTGGCTTCTCTTCTTGACGTTCGAATGAAGAGGTAAGGGAATGGAGAGTAAATACGGAATGCGGAGGGTACATAAGGGAGTTGTCCATTTTCCAATCAATTAAGAGACGAAGATTGACTAATGGTATCCAAAGGCATAAAATAAAATAGATCTGTTTTTTGTGCTCCGGGAATTACTTTCTAAGAAAGATAGTCGATATCTATTCTTAAAATATATTCGACGAGGTTTTGAGAATCAGAGCTGACACAAAGCAAGGCGATGATTCAGTGCTGGTGTTGACTGATACGAAATGATTTCAGATGTTTGATTTTGTAACAATAATGCCGTGTTATTTGCATGTCAAACATGATATACTTATGACATGGTTTTTGTTGTTGCAAGTCCAACTATTTGCATGAGTGTCCCGACACTAGTTCTGAGTGTGAGGTCATTGACACTAAGTATGTCAATACATTTACAATACCACACTTATGTTACTTATGTTAGTATGTACTTTAATGACGAATTGAAATGTAATATATTTTGTAGTGTCATTTAAGGAAAAAATAAAGAATTGTGAATTGCAATGACCATGTTGGGTGGCAAAACTTTATAGTGTTGTTTGTGATGATCAGCTATGGAGAGAATAAGGAATGAAAGATGAATGTGAAAGGAGTAAGCATGACTTAAGGAAACCTTGGTCGCAGGAGGGTTATCATATCCTCGCCCGACAATAAAGCATCCTATGTACCGCCCGTCCTGGAGACTCTTAATTGGAGGGTTATATTTAACTCTCCAGTTAACGTTAACCGCTTGTGATAGTACTGGTCATCTACCGGGTATCAGCTAAGGAAGAGATAACCAATCTACTCTTAACTATGTCCATTAAATTAAGGAACCGTATTCTACTTTATCTCGTAATAAACCTAATTCGTATACTTAATAATAGATACGTAAGATGCATAAGCGTAATTGATATGAAACACTATATTTAAGTACAAAGAGTCCTCAAGACCGATAAGCCTAAGCAAACCCAGATCATTGAATATACAAATATGTTTCTGGTACTACAGCTGCAGTCTATGCAGGCTCTTGCCCTGGAGGCTCTAGGGAACTATTTTTCTATATTTATATATTATAGAATATATATTTCCATGTAGACTTCTGGGTATGCAAGTGTTCTGGGACAAGACAATATAGACAATCTCGGCTTACAAAACAGTAAAAACGTCAATTTGCGTTGTTCATATGCTACAAATTTGAGCGGATATGACTTAAATTTTACATCAGCTAAAAGCTACTTAAAACTTAAGCCTTGCACGTATTATGTATAACAGTCAAATTTTCTATAGCGTACACTTCTCCACATATCTGATTCTTATAGCATTTGCGGTGGTTTTTCATAAAAAAATATTAAATAAAAAAATACTGGAAAACGTTATTGTTAATTTAATTAATTTCATACATTATTAGTGAATACACTGAGCTCGTAATTCGCGCAGGGTTGCCAAAATAAAAACACTTTGCTTATTGCCGTGAAGTGCGTGAGCGGATCGAACGCTTCGCGGATAATTATTATGTGCAGTGATTATTAATACGTGCTCGCGGTGCAGATGGCAATTTGTCAAAATTTATTGCAGCACGTGGGGGCCGTGCTCGAGCAAAACCCAACCCTAAAAAACAGATTTTAAAAGTAAAGAAAATAATAATTCAATTTTGTACAAAATTAAAAAAAAAATCCAAAGTGCACCATCATTAAGCACAGATAGCCTGTACAAAATCACTCGTTCTTCAGTCAAGTTCAAGTTATGTTCTTCGAGTTTTAATATTTCCAATGCGCTACACAATCCATAATTAAACGAATTTTACAGCTTGAAAAATTGTATAACTAATTTGATTTCATTTTTATGGTATGTGGATTTAACAGATACCAACACAGACAGCCAGATTGCCCGATCTATCAACATGGAATTCAAACCAACACCCATTTCTAAACTATACCCCTTGACTGGTATCGCACCACAAAACATAAGACGCAAAGTTATGTGCGCCGAAGAAATGCGTAAGGCAATCAACCAACCATCCCACTGCTTGTATAATAAGATACCCCCAACACCCAGACTGAAGTCGCGTAGCAGCTTTCTGAGATCCACACAATCTCTCACGTACGGCCTTGAAAATGAATGATTCCATCCCTGGCAACAAGTCGCATCAGAGGATTTTATAACTCTAAAGGAAGGCCTTTCAACTAGCAAGAATCCCTGAACAGAAGAACCGGAGATGGTAGAACAAAGGACAACATCGAGCGGTGGGGAATGCTTCGGCAGACAGAGTCACTATTGTATGACTGTGGAGACCTGCAGACCGCCTCACACCTACGATCCTGCTCCATGTGCCCATCAAGCTGCACATCTCAGGACCTCTTGCTGGGCAACACACGGGCCATCGACATTGCCAGATACTGAGCAAAAAAAAATTTACGTCGCTGAAATGAAGAAGAAGATTATTGTATTGCTTATTTATATATTTAATAGAGACGTGTGATAAATCACACACTGCAATCAGCTTTTATAATAAGCCATTTTATTACCAGTACATTGTTAGAAAATATTTGCATCGAAATGATTTAATTATAAAATTATTCAATAATAATGTATGTACAATACATTCGTTAAAGCTCTTCGTGATTTGAGCAATCTGTACTCTGCATTAAAAGCGCTTGTTTAACATTTAATTATTATATTCAAAATATGAATATGACAGAAATATCGATTAAATGACTACGGATTTTGCATTCAAATAATAATTCGAGACAATTAAAATTTTGGCCTATAATCAATTCGACAATGATTTTAATAATAATGTTCTTATTTTTGAAAAACGTGCATCATTTTACTAATATATAACATACTTTATCACTTTATTAACAAAGTTCATTATATGTTATGCACAAAAAGGCCTGTATTTCTCTTTGTTCAGTAACTAATTCAAGGTTTTGGCGGTAAGTTAAATCAATTGCCAGTAAATAAATTTAATCGGCAGTACACTATAGTAGTATGAATGTGGTCAGTTATAAAATCAAAATGGCAATAAAAGTAAACATTAATGTAAAATGAATTAATAATCAACCCTTAATGTGGAAACTTAACGTAACCTATTATTAATACCATTCATTAATTATTTCCTACTAATTTATTGTTTTTCTACTGCCGATTAGTATTTTTCTAATGCCAAGTGATTATTTTTTAAATTCTTTTTTTAGTATTTATTACTGACCGTTTACTAAATAATAAGTGCCCTTTAATTGATTTTAATACTGCAAAAAAAAGTTGCCTTCTCAAACTTCCGAAGCATGTATTGGGTCCGCCATTTAACTTTTTTTTTTCAACTAGTGCTTATTTCGTGAATGTTAACACTTAGCTAATGTCTGATTTGACAGATAATTAGTTTTATCCTTCCGCTAAACGAATATGGTTGTGTATACGCTTGAACAACGCTGGGAAATATTGCGACATTACTTTGAAAATCATGGTAATGTTGCAGAATGTGTGCGAAAAATAAGGCTTTTTAAAGCTTTTGAATTAGGAATATGTTTTCTTCTGATGAAATTCTTTTTCATTATGTTTCAAGAAATCCTTTATAGATGATATCAATCTTTGGCTTGATTTAAGAACTAGTTAGTATACCAATCTGCTTGTGAAAGATCACGAATGTTTGTATTGATTGCCTTACAAAGTTTGTTTTACACTGGCTTATACCTTTCATAACAAGTAACGATCAAACACAGATACCATACAAGATAGAGAAGTATATTTATTTCATGTCGACGGGACGACGAATATTTATTATGTTCATAAAACACAGCCGACAGGGAATCTACTTATCAGATTCATAGAAGCCTTAAATTATGACTTATGCCTTACATCGCTATTACTCTTTGTTTTTATTATGCACCTTACCTTAGGCGTATGACGATCCGTAGAACTAAATTTGTCAGTTCTAATAAGAGTGAAGAAAACTGTACCTATCTTGCTCTAATTCGTTGACTATATTATGTGCATAAATGAATTCAGGTACTTTTTGCCTTCTACACATTATAAAAAAAAGATATGATATCATTTTAAATCCCTATCGAACTATGCGAAGGGTGTTTCCTACTAATAACTTCCCCTCTTTACTCCAAAAAGTAAGTAATTGAAATACTAAAATATCATTATAAACGGAGGGTATAGCTCAATGATTAAAGCGTTTGCTTACCAAGCCGAAGGTTGTGGACTCGATCCCCGAAGGAAATTAAAAATATATGTTTTTAATCGATTTTTAAGTTCTCAAAATTCCCCGGTTGTTGTAAATTTCATCTCTCGCCTGTAATACGCCAGTCATAGCCTATTAATCAAAATTGGTGGAAGACGAAAATCGTTCCGTGAAGACCATCAATTCATAGTAAATTACTGTAATAATTTGATGATGCGTGAATTTCGGGCCGTAGTCTATGACGTTACTAGATAAACACTGTAGAGTTTAGCCATATGTAGCATTAACAATTAATTACATGATTAAACTTCAGAATCACTGTCACCGTCTGTCGGTATTCCCCAAAAAATACAAAACAATGCTAGAAATACAAAATAACTTCGGACCTAACATGCCATAATCGTTACCGTATATACTGGATTACTTTTCGAGAAACTTTAAGTATGCGGATTTAAGTGTGACAAAAGGTAAAGTAATATTGCTTGGCATTATTGCTTAATTATGAAAGTTGCAAACCCCTATTAACGCTTACTCGGAACATGTAAGAATGGTTACATCCTAAGAACATTACAAATCTCATGTAAATCTGCAAGCATTTCAAATACTAAGTTCTAAGTCATTGCAATGTTTTATTTTACCTGGCTTTGGTATTTTATTAACAGATTAAGATACAATCTAATCATCGTATTTTATATTTATATAATACTTCGTAGTATCAACCCGGTGGATTGGTTTACAGCAACAAAATCTTGCATCTAGATCTCCATTCCTCTCGATCCTCTTTAGCTCAGCATAAGAGCAACAACTCATGTCCTCGAACATTTGCTGCAAATACTCCCGTCTAGGCGTATTCGCAGCAACTATTATATACTTAAATTATTTTAATTTTATACACTTCAAATACTACTAAAACGATGCGATTGCGTATTAGTTTCAAAATACGATAAAGACGTAAATTATCTTGAATGTACTCGTATATATTACACCAAATTTTTGAAATATATTTTTACGTGAATTTAGTACTTTTTTGTATTACTGCTACGTTACATTTGAAAAATACGTTTATACATTTAATTAGAAGTTTAAGCGGGTTATAATTTACCACAAATTAAATGTTTTTTTAAGTAGTTCTTTCTTATTTTTTGTTTCCACTTTTTCCGGGAATTTTAGGGAACAACCCTGGGTTGAAATAAAAGATCGCTTAACCGAAACAACGCTAAACGAGACAGCGTTAAGTGGGGCCTCGCTCTACATAAAAATACAAAGTACTATGATTTTTTTTCAATTTTTATTAGAATATTATTTTATTATTTCAATATTCTAATCTACTTTTATAGATCATTGACTATATTACAATATTATTATTAATTAAATATACATATACTATACATAAAATTCTTTTTTCAACGCGTCAATCAAAGCACAAAAATAACGGCAGAATTATTACGTTATTTTTGTGCTTTGATTGACGCGTTGAAAAAAGAATTTTATGTATAGTATATGTATATTTAATTAATAATACAAAGTACTTTTAAAAATACTCGAATAAGGTGGTTATTTTGAAATTCCTTACTGATTTTCTTATAATTTTTTAAACTAAGCCCATTACTGCATCTTGTCGGTAGCAGCTCCCTAGAAGGCAATGGTCCAACTGGTCGCGTCTTCGTACAAACCTGAACTGAAAACTCCGCACGAGCACTTCTTGTTAGTTTACCTGCACCTTTTACCTTACCACTTCTTATGCATTCCTGGTAAAATAAAGTAAATTTTTTATTTTAGTACTGTGATAATAAAATATATTTTCCAGTCGTTTAGCACACCACGTTTTTACGGTTTTTATGGTTCTTATGGTCGTAGTTTTCATAATTCTTACGGTTCGTGCTTTTTCCACAACTAACAAGAGACACTGCCTCTTGCCTAGTTTTTTCTACTGTTATTTCCAAGTACACTGCTCCTTTAAAACTAATAATTAATCCCCTTTGAAACCAACCACAACAGACAGACTTGTCGCACACTCTCTAAATACCCTTTAATGATTCACGAGTTAGGCAAAAATATACAATTTTCCCATTTCCTTCCTAAAGGCTACCTTTTGAATGATTTTCAATAATTTGTGTTCTCCCCTTCATATTATCTAGAAAAATTCAAGAAACAGATTAATATATACATACAATCTTCTTAATTACACAAACATAACAAATCCTTTTCTTATACAGCATCCAACTGTCCAAATCGAGCGTCACAAAGCCCACTTGTGTCGAAAGATGGCTCTCTTCTTAAAAATTGTGCAAACCGTAAAATTAAGATTCTATTTAAAAAGTTTGCCTTTAACTAACCTAGTGAAATACCTTAATCTAAATAACTCTCTTAACCCTTCACTTAACAACATGTTATTGTAGAATTTACAGTTCTCAGTGTATGAAGCGACAACTTTTTTGATATTTTAGTAAGAACATCCCTTTTAGACAAATCGATATATGGCTACACACTTATGCCAGTGTCCATATTTTTTTCTGAATATACTCGTACTACTATATTAAAGTCTGAATGTGGTACGAATTTCTAATTTAAGAAATACTCTTAATCCATTCACGAAATGCTCATTCATTGAATTATTATAAGCGAAATTGTATGATTTGTTTTTTAAATACGTTATTTGATCCCGATACCAAGTCGATACTTAAGTTTTTACTACGTGATGCATTCATTTCACACTTAAGTGAAGTGTTTTAAGTATCACTGATGAATTCAATGAATTAATTATTCGTCATTCGAGCTATAAGTACTAAGTATCCGACCAATGTTGGCACTTGAAACAGATTACTTAACACATCAATGAAGTATCAAACATTATCTTATTTGTCTGTGAAATGCGTCATGTTATTGGTATTTTTAGTTTCGTATTAAATAATCAATTTACAATAAATAAAAGAAAAATGAGACTATGGTTTCGTACACAGTGTGTAGGGCACTACCACAGTCATAAAAACAATCACTGACATTTTTTTTATAATAAACGTATTCAAATCCAGATTTGAAATATAACATTTGTCTTACTGGCATTAATTATTTATTTATTTTAATATGATCGGTTTAATTTAACATCATCAAAACTATCGCATAAGAAAACACATTTATCAAGGTGTTCAATCTTATTTGGGTTATGCGCAATAAATACATTATATGATGCTGTTTTTGTCGTATCTGCTTGAAAAATTGTGAAATCAATAATGACATTATTCGAAAGACCAATGGACTCTTTGACTTCTCATAGGAGTAAGTCAGTGAATTGTTACATCTTTTCGTAAACTCGTATATACGAAAGGTGTATTCAGTGGAATCGATCCTTCCCACATACAGGTATATAATATTTCGTGTCTCTTACGGAGGAAAATTCCTTTAATTTAGTCTTATAATATATAATATAATTCCGGAGATATTATCTGATCATGGAATAAGGTTCCAGTTATTATCTCCGTGATCACAGCGGACCACCGTCGCAGGAATTATTACAACCTATTATAAGGGGCTAGCTTTGCCTGGACCGGGAGGCTGAGGACAGTGCTGGGTTAAGGAAAATACAAGTTTGGGCGCTGCTCAAAGGCGCCGACGATAATTTTATTGATAATTATTTTTTTGACGTTCACTTTGCGATCTATTTCAATATTTAATAGATAAATATTTCATACCTTGTTGTAACATGGATCACACTGAACACTGTTTGATTACTTTCTGGAACACCGCAATTTCCCCGTTAATGAAGGCTTCATCAGTTTCCAGCGTGATTAAGCATGGTCATGTGTAAATATATTTCAAAAGGAGCAGTGTGTAGGAGAGAAATAAGAGAGGATGGTTGAAGCTTAGAGGAGTTATGGTTTATTTAATTACTCTGTTGATGCTTGGTCTCTATCTTTCACAACCGTTTTCCTAGATGGACCATATAGTGTATGGATAATATTATATGCTACAAACTACTTCAACATCTGCCTGATCTCTATATTCGAATCATTCTCAATTACATGCAAAGCACAGTTCACAACGGCATTTCCGTAGGAACATTATGAATTTCTGAACAAAAAGGTCCAATGAAACATATTTATGTGACTCTTAAGTACTTTTTTATGAACATTTACTGATTAACTTGATGATCCGGTAATATATACAATAAATTCCTTGTAAAAACGGGTTAACACAAGATTTTTTTCTATCGTTCTTAGTATTACTTCTTCCTGTATTACGTTTTCAATTACATAATATTACTTCTTGTTCTTCTTAAATGCCATCTCATAAGCTAGATCGCATTGTTTTCCACATTATTTCTCAGAAGTACATATTAGCTGCCATGACCGACGCCTTATAATTTGGCTTATCTAATTAAGTGGCTAAGTTTAACTTATGACTCGTGATTTTCGAGGCGATCACACATTAAATTTTGTAAACTTTCAATAATCGTATACGAGTCATTGCTTTCAGTATAATATAGTTGTTGGTCAATACTGTGCTAGTAATATATTAATACATATTGCCCGATCACTTATAAAACATGGGCTATGAGTTTCATAAAAAATAGGGGCGGCTGAAAATAAAGTTTCGCGGGCGCCGCAGAGACCAAAAACGACCCTGGCTGTTTGAGCTTATTGAGATAATGTAATGGTCAAACTTGCGGGCAGGAACTCAATTTAATTTTTGTCCCGACGATATTTAGACCTCACATTGAGGGCGCGTAGTAATAATTATAATTAAGTCGTGCATCACAAAAATGTACAGCCTTAATATAATAATACACAATGGAAAGCTCACGTAGCTTTAAGTACGTGCTTAAATATTATTGAGCTTTATACTTAGATGGTTATCTTGAAAATTTTATTTTTGTATGTAACGGTAAGTATTTAGGTTGCTTGCTTTCTTGAGCTACAGTACTTGCATGTTTTTCATTAATCAAATTGATGTTATATTTCAATTAATAAATACTTCTCATCTTGCTTTAATATATATTACGTTGAACACAGGTTGTTTACATACGTGAGAATCTGTTTGCTCTTTTATATAAAAATTGTTTTTAATTGAACGCTGAAAATAAAAATAATATAACATAATTTTATTATGTACAGATATAGCTCATGATTTCGAAACAGTGTTTAATTATGTATGCGTGTTTAAAGCAATAGGTTCAAAATGGCATTCTCGTTTACCGTTACTGTTGCAATGAAATATATCAAAATTATACTCGTCATTACGCTCAATTGGAAATAGTAAAAAAAAGATCTTTTGTCTCTAATTTTTGTTCGCTCGCCTGACATGCACATCTAATGTTAGTTTTAATTGTATAATGTTGCACGGCGTTTGCATACGCCATTTTATTTGTTATGACAGTTGGTCTATTTCATGTTGGCCACTGTCATCTTTCATTCGCTTGTCTGCCGCGACTATTGACGGCGCTGGATGTCAGAGCGCGCCGTCAGTTGGAGCTAGCTCGCCACCATTATGGCGCACGCCTAAGGGCGTTCGCCATAACGGTTGACGAAAAAACAAGTGGTTGACTAATAAACGCGAATCGTGAAACAAAAACAAGTTCTTTGTATTGGGAATCTGATTCTGCATCCTGTCGTACTGTAAATCGACATCAAACTTTGAGAGAAGGATATCAATATATATATATTGTGTAGTATTTGACATGATTCTTCAAAGTAAAAAAAAATATTTGATTTCTACTATTCAATTTGTTTTGTTTTCTTAAGGTTATTGGCAAAAGAAATTTGCATATAATGCCCGTATAAAGCGGAAGAAGAATCTGTATATACGATCGAAACGATGAACTAATGTGGTATGGAGGGTTTTAGAAATGTACTCATGCCTTACTTATTGTATTGAATCACCAATAAAAAAGTATTATTGAAGGTTTGTGTGATATTGGCTTCCCTATACAGCTTTTGTATTGTCGTCTTCCAATGCACGCGGCAACATAAATTAATTATTTTTATTACCAACCAGTTACCATAATAAGCCAAGAATTGCACTTTTGTATACAATCGAACAGCTGAGAAACAAACCATGCATTGTTAGAATAAAAAATCTCATTGTGCGTTGCATACAAGATGTTTCCTAAAAGAGACAATTTCTAAAGAAACCCATTTAGTTCAGGCAACGTAGACCAAAAAAGGCGTTAAGCGGAAATAATTTGTGTGTAAGCGAGGATTAGTACGAAGTAAATATGATCTTTTCAGTGCCTTTGGCATGTATCACGCCTCAAGTGCAAATAGAGCTCTCATCGAAGACAATGAATATTTGAATTATCCAAAAAATATTGTTCTGGACACATTTTTAAATCCAAACCATTTAATAATCCTTCTTAATATATTTTATTACTTCGATCTAAATTCTCATTACATAACACTTTAACACGTGTTTTATTTATGTAGTTTTCTCTTTCCATAGACAAACCTACTTCCACATACAGCATGTGAAAACTCGTTCACTTCTTATCTGATTCATTTGAAAATCGAATCGATGAAACCGAAACACGTCGCATCAAAATGTATGTGTTAAATAATTATGATTTTTTTTAGTTTCCTTCATTAACCCTAACATTTATATTTAAAAAATAAATATTTCGTTATTACAAAAAAAAATACTTATTATTTAAAATCATATAATTGTTATTAATTAAATATACATATACTATACATTAATTTCTTTTTTCAACGCGTCAATCCAAGCACAAAAATAACGGCAGAAGCGGGATGCGAACCGCGGACCTTGGAAACCAACTATGCCCAGGTATTCATACCGCTCAGCCAACTGCGCTATTGCTATGCCTGGACCGACTCACGTTGAAACTAGTATTTATATCATTGTTATCATCGTACGATAGATGTCGCTATAGCATATAAAGACGCGTAGAAAAAAGAATTTTATGTATAGTATATGTATATTTAATTAATAATAATATTGTAATATAGTCAATGATCTATAAAAGTAGATTAGAATATTGAAATAATAAAATAATATTCTAATAAAAATAAAAAAAATCCATATAATTATTCCCTCCGTGTCTCCGTTAGTGTTGATCCTAGATTAAAGGTATTACGGACATTCATTGTAAAAAATCTTATGTGAAATACTTTATAGTATATTTTACGCCATAGTCAGTTTTCAAGTTATTGACTAAAAACTGAAAAAAAAAAACAACTTTCGAAGCCTCTTCGCTTAGTCTTAGCAACCCCTTCAGTATTTTTGGTATATTTTTAAGTACACCATCTATTAGAAATGTACCGAAATTGACATCTAAATGGATTTTCTATTTTTATAAAGTATTAATAAATTCGATATTTTTTTAGTTGCAACTATTTATGCCTGTCAAAAAATATTTTTTCTTACATGAAAACTCCTTGGTGTACAAAACTTACTAAAAATATTTTAGGATTGCGTCTTTAGGGTTAAAGTATTAGAGTAAGCCGATAAAATATGGAAGTCTCCAATATTGTTAATGACGCTCTGCTCCGAAGGCTGCTTATCTATGAATATCTATCTCAGGTACAGCCTTCTTTGTATCGAATGCGATTTTTCTCCCATAATAAAATAAATTTATCGTTTTTCAACGAACTAACTAATTGAGAGCCTATAAACGTAATGGCGTCTACACTCCCACGCATCTAATACACTGATCCTCAAACCGGCATTACTTAAATGAATGCACATAATATGACCATACTTTTACAAAGTTTAGATTTTTTTAAATGAAATCACATGCAGAAAAGCACAACCGGTTGAGAACGGTCCACTATACCAGAGCTCCGCAACCTTTTCTCATCTACGGCACACCAAAGTACTTCTTTGGATTCTACGGCACACCAAAGTTCTCACCTTGAATACCGCGGCACACCAAAAGCCAAAAATAGATATTAATTTGATCAATTTCCCTTTTTTCATTTCATTTAGAACTTAATAAAGCAAGTACCTCATTGTTTGTCTACATAAATAGACGATAGGCGCTGGGAGCTTGAGGAACGTTGTAAAATTATTTATTTATAATATTGCCTTATTTGATCGCGGCACACCTGTATCGGCTTACGGCACACCAGTGTGCCGCGGCACACCGGTTGCGGAGCACTGCACTATACGACGCTCAGCCATGGAGGCTGGACACTACGTGCGGGTAACGTGGTTTTTTTTATGTTAACACATACAGGAGAATACCGACAGATGGTGATAGTAATTCTGAAGTCTCATCTGTTGAATTCTATGACGCTTACCATGGTGTATATGGCTAAACGCTGTATGTGGAGTGTTGGTCCGCCAACGTCATAGACTACAGCCCGAGATTCATGCATCATCCTTTATTATTACAGGAATTTACTATGAATGGGTGGTTTTCACGGGACGACTTTCGTCTACCACCAATTTTAATTAATAGGCTACGACTGACATTTTACGGGTGATTGATCAAATTCACACCAACCGGGGTATTTTAGAGCTCAGAAATCAATTAAAATTCCTTTTTTTTTAATCTCCGTCGGGGATCGAACCCACGACCTTTGGCTTGCAAAGCAAACGCTTCACCATTGAGCTATGACCGCCGGTATATAGTGGCCGGTGTGTTATGTTCGTATTTTTGTGTGGGTTGGGGAGATAGCATGTGTATATTAATATGTTTCTTGAAAAGATCCAGATTGTAGGAAGGAGGAAACATAGACGCTGGAAGCGCCTGCGTTTTTCCCCCTTCCAAAGCTTACTGGTTACATTTAAATAGGAACTTTGGAAACTGCCAGTTCTTGATCGTCACATATTAACCGTGAATGGAAATAATGTACGTATAACAATATGCATACGTAACATGAGTACGTTTATGCATGATGAACTGAAAAAGCTCTTATTCAAGCGAAACCGCGGTCTTCAAATGCTAAAATAAAAATATTCTTATACATATTATGTATAAGTAATGTATCTCATTTATTTTTGAAATGTTTATGAATTTCCTCGAAAAACAAATGAAAGCAATCGAGTGATAGACCAATTTATTTTCAATAAATGAATTCAAAGATCCCTTGTAACATTTTACTATAATAACGAATACCATTATAACATTGTTACTTGTTTAGGTATACATTGTGATATTGTTGATATAAAGAACAGTGAAAACACCATTGTAACAAACAGTTTCAAATGTCTGTGCAACAGACAGTCTTGTGTGTAAATACGGTTGGTTTAAATGAGATCACCCGAGGATAAACTTTGGATGCTATAAAGTCTTTGTGGGATGTTGAATCTTGGCTAAACTGACCTAATATATGATAAATCGAAAATAGTTTTGATGTGCACTTCAATTGTATTCATATTTCGTTTTAATATATATATATATATATATATATATATATATATATTGATATCCTCCTCTTCCATTTAGGACATCGATTAACTGGATGAAGGATGCAGGATCAGGTTCACAATACAAACACTTGTTACTGTTTCACATATTACTTGTTTATTTGTCAATAGCGTCGCCTGTTACAGAAATGGACCAACTGTCATAACAAACAAGGTGGCGCATGCAAGCGCCGTGAAACATTACACGGTTAAGAACATTATAAGTGCATGTCAGGCAAGCGAACAAAATAAGAGACAAAATATCGTTTTTCGAGGCTTTACGGCATTAGCCTAAAGGAGTAATATCATGCTGATATCAATATATAATATTTGAAGTGCGTCTCAAAGTGATGATATTAAACATTTCGTTACGGCTCGGTGGAATACAAATTACACTGTCAATACGGTGTGAATTTTTTAAACCATTTTTTGCTTAAAACTAGTATTTGAAGCATAAATGTACTTATCTGACCTATTATCACATATCACATTGGTTCTTCTATCCTTTAGCTATCAGACGATGCATAAATAACTATTATATTAAACAAACGTTCATTATGTAACTCCATACATGTGGTGGCATTGACACATGCGGCTTACAGAAAAATCGCTCATGTGACGAAACCTAACGATATTTATTTACATGCTTTTGAGATTCCTGTAAAGAATACGTGTAGGTTGATAAATGGAATAACTGCACTTCCAATTTCCTAGCGTAGATGTCACAATAAGTACTGAAATTAGCAAAACGATATATCACGTCAACCGATGTTAACGGTCGGTGAATCTTTGACGGCATATGCCGACAACCGATGCCAAAGGGTTACCATCAATAATACCTTATTTTTGCATATTGTAAGAACACGTCAAATATTCCCATTTTCAAGCTGTCATTCCTACTAAATCAAATTGATCAGGCAGCATTAATTTACATCAGTTAAACTTTTTGAAAAGAAAAAAAAAACTAGTTACCTAAAGAAATACTTCTTTTACAAAAAGCTTTATTTCTTTCAAATTGTTACTTAAAGGGCATTTAACGGCATTGGCGTATTTCATATTGTTAAAATGGTCATTTTTTCATTATGTTTGGGTGCCATTGATTCTCCATACAAACTCTGACCGGTCCACACATTTAGTGTTGAAACTCGAGATGCACTAATGTTGAAAGGTTGAAAGGCTTTGTACGCAGGATTACATCTTGTAAGTAATAAGAGGCATTATAATAAATGTTGAATAACCGACAACGGAATCTACAGTAGGTTTTACACACGAATAACAACACCAAGCGCTCAAATGATATGTAAATCACAAGCAGGTAACATAAGATAAATGTATAATCTAGATTAATAATATTGTTAAAGTACATCGAGATTGCTTCGTCGGGTGATTGAATATTTTCATCATTAAAATAATAACCCTTACGTCTAATCTACAATCAATGGAACACAGACGTAAGATTGGTTCTCTTAGTCTTTTCTACCGTTATTACCACGCTCGCTGCTCTTCGGAACTTAAAGAACTAATTCCTCCTGCACCCACTCACAGTCGACAAACTCGTCTTACACTTGCCGAACATCCATACACGGTTAATATATGTCGACCAAGAACTGGCAGCTTCCAAAGCTCCTTCCTTAATGCCACCGGTAAACTATGGAATGCTCTTCCAGCGTCTGTGTTTCCTCCTTCCTACAATCTGGATCTCTTCAAGAAACAGATAAATATACACTTGCAATCTCCCCAACCCACACACAAATACGAACACAACACACGTTTCCGGCATGCAGCGTCCAGCCTCCCTGGCTGAGCGTCATAGAGTGCACTGGTCTTGACCGGTTGTGCTCTCCTGCATGCGTTTACATAAAAAAAAAATGTAAAAAATAATGTAGTTTTTATAAATGACGAATAGTTCGGACACTCTTGATTATTAAATGTATAATACTTTACCTTGTTTTTGAACTCGGTTCACTTTGAGTAATTATGAGTGCGTTTTCGTTTACACTGTATGCGTCAACGGTCCATCACTTGTAAAAAAACATTCATATTACAAACTATGAAAAATACTTTGTTATTAAGTAAAAATTAAGTATGTAATTAATGTAAGTATTGAGATATTTCTTATGAAACAATCCCTCGATACACCCAAGAACATAGTTCTTAATTGGCTAGAGTAGCCAAAAAATAAAATAAGTCCTTACATTACTATAAATGACATTATTATGATTGTTGAAATAATTTTTAAAAAATGGTCAACAAAAAATATATAAAGGGTCCGCCAAATAACTTTTTTTTTTTGAAAATGGGGCGCAAAACATCGAGTGTAGCTTCGGCTGTGTGGCATGTAGCGTCGTCCTGTTGAAACCAAATGTTGAGAATATCCTCCTCTTCAATTTTTGTAAACAAAAATGGCCCGATAACGATCGCCATTGACTGTAATGGCCACTCCTTGCTCATTTTCGAATAAAAATGGTCTGATTTTCAAAGTAATGTCGCAATATTTCCCAGCGTTGTTCAAGCAAAGACACAACCATATTCGTTTAGCGGAAGGATAAAACTAATATCTGTCAAATCAGACATGAGTTAAGTGTTACCATTCACGAAATAAGCACTAGTTGAAAAAAAAAACGTTAGATGGCGGACCCATTATAAGGTTAGGTTGGGTTAGATTATGTTAACGATAAAACTGGAAGGTATTGACGGATATTATATGTAAATGTTATAATAATAACATTTTATTTCAATAGTTTCATTAATTATTTATATTTTATTTATTTACTAATTTATTACTGTCAAATCGACTAAGTGATTTATTATTTCTTGTCTCTATGTTATTTTTGTACCATTTATCAATTAATTGTGATTCAATAATTAAGAAAGTTAACATATTGTCTTTTTTTTATTCACAAAGACATAATCTTCTTCTTCTTTTAAAGCCCAGACCATAAAATATCCCACAAATGAGTCATTTCATATTGATTAATTCAAACATTAGAAAAGTTACAGGTTTTAATATGTAAAAACATTTTTTTTTTTCGAAAATACTTTTTAACGTTAATATCCTCAAAGTCAAATATGTATAAAAGTTATTTTAAATTCGAGCTGAAAGTAAACTTTTTTTGATACTTATAAATTATACTGTGATATATTATTATATACTTTCCACGTTTATAATTGCGAGGCCTGTCGCTTCTAAGTTATTTATCGGTCAAGTGATCGCAGTTTACAAAGAAAAGATAAACGCAAGCTTGGAAAATCGTGAAACACCTGTTAGAGACAACAAAATCGTAAAATAATCAACAATTATATCCGCTGTAGACATAGAGGCAAATATAATCGCAAAATTACACACAATAGTCTGATAACAATTGAAAAATCAGCAATAAAGTTTTCTTTGTGACGATTTCTACTGTAGAATAACACGTAATATTTTTTATTATTTTTTAATATATCCAAGTTTTTTGAAAATTCAAAAGAGATGTTTATTTAAAGAAAATTTAATATACGTATTATTAATAATGTAGAGTTATTATTGGAAATGAAGAAAAAAAAAACGTGAATATTTACAGAACCTCTCATTGAAAAAGAACCTGTGAAAAGTATATGAATAAGAAGCGCTAATAACGTAATTCAAATAAAAATAAGGGTTTTTATTTATTTATTTTACATTTTACGTGGAACTCAAAATGAATGGTAGGAAAATAAATTACATAATATATTTTATTGAAACGATTATACAGGGTCGTTACTATAATACTGTTAAACGGTGTCACGACCTATCGTTCACAAACAATTCGTTCAACAAATCATCGGTAACGAAGTGAGGCGCACTGGACGTCTGGTACACGTATTTCCTAGTTAGCAGCGTATTACCAAAGAAAGCAATTCGAGACTCGATGTAGTATAGTAGCTTCGCAACCTTCGACTGAGGTCTATTTGACATCTAACTGATGCACCTAGAAACACGGGAAGGCCTTCAGCCACTATCTAACAAGTAGCTTTTTACGTCCTTCCAGTAACTGGTCTCCATCTGGGTCTCCATAAACAGGACGGCACAGGGAGGATTTCACTAAGTTGATCACTCGTTAGGTTAGGTTTAGGACAAATCCTTAGGTTACTGCCTATTATATACATTATATTTTTTTACATCACATTTATCATTACATTTGCCGGCGGTCATAGCTCAATGGTAAAGCGTTTGCTTTGCAAGCCAAAGGTCGTGGGTTCGATCCCCGACGGAGATTAAAAAAAAAGGATTTTTAATCGATTTCTGAGCTCTAAAATACCCCGGTTGGTGTGAATTTGATCCATCACCACCCGTAAAATGTCAGTCATATTATTATTAATTAAAATTGGTGGTGGACGAAAGTCGTCCCGTGAAGACCACCCATTCATAGTAAATTCCTGTAATAATAAAGGATGATGCGTGAATCTCGGGCTGTAGTCTATGACGTTGGCGGATCATGCAGCGTTAAGCCATATACACCATGGTAAGCGTCATAGAATTTCACAGATGAGACTTGAGAATTATTATTACCATCTGTCGGTATTCTCATGTATGTGTTTACATAAAAAAAATATGTACACTGTGCTTCCTATACCATCAATATCATATTAACATCCTCCTCTCTCAAAACAAAGGAGAGAGGGGCGTTATTACGTCGCGAGGGGCAGGATGAGGAGCAGGGCAGCAGACAAAGACTTTTTTGTTGAAGCACACTGATTTTATTTACTTAAAAACATTACAAGGTTTGGGCCGAGCGGAAACATACCGACGGCCGCAACACTGACGTTGTCTCGCTTATCGCTCGGGACTCACTGACGCCGGCCTCACTAGCGCGGCTCGTGGCCGACCGCGCTGCCGGTGGCGAAACTATGTACTAGTGCCTCAGTGTAGCCACATACATAATAGTATGGCAAGCGACAAAAATATAAGACGAAAGGTTGTTTATCGAGGTTTTCGGTTACAGTAAGCAAGGACTACATCATGCTGATGTCAATATATAAACTTTCATATAAAACATAATGAATATTATTTCATTGTGCATTATTGAGCACTCATAACATCATATATTATGGTTCCATTTTGTATTAATACGATCGTATCATAATTTTTTTTAATTGCAGATATCTGGTTATTAAGTACACATCACTAGAACGCAAAATTTTTTATTTGTCACAACCAAAAAAAAGTAAATCAGTTTGAATTGAATTCAATATGGTCGCGAAAAACACTTCAGAAGAGAGATAATCATCGAATTGTTTCATAAATCGACAACTTTCACTTAATAAATTCCTATTTTGTCGAGCACAATGCGTTTCAACGCAAGGTCCGAGAAACTAGTTATTCTTGGTTATTGACCAATTCAAAAATAGCCTTTAAATGTTAATGACAGCCTGGAAAAATAAAAAGCTGCAAAACGACATTGATATGGTGAAAATTTTAAACAAAAAACCAACGAAGAGCCGTCAACATTTTCACCGTCAATATTCAATCTCGAATAATATCAATTGTCAAATATTACGAGATAATTAAGTATAAGCCGGTCTCGCGTCCAAAAAACTAGGTGTATTATATAGATCACTTCGGTATTTCAACGATAAACAACTTCTTCTTCTATTTAAAGGACAAATCCGACCTATCCTTGAATACGGCAGTCACCTTTGGATTGGAGCCCCAAAATACCTTCTTAACTTAATTGACTCAGTTCAAAGAAGAGCAATTCGTTTGTAAACAGTGACACTCTTACGTCTAACCTGCAATTAATGGAAAGTAGGCGTAAGATTGGTTCTATTAGTCTTTTCTACCGTTATTACCACGGTCGCTGTTCTTCGGTACTTAAAAGCTTAAATCAGTATGTACGGATGCCTTGCTCTACATGTAATGATTGAACAATGTATTAACATCCCCTTTCCTTAAGAAAAGAGACGACTTCAAGTAGCCGGGATCGTTATTTCAACACGTGGTAGAGGGATGAGGAGCAGATGAGCAACACAAAAACATTTTTAGAGGCACATTGACATATATTTAATCAAAAGATTGTCAAACTTCGATTATCTGCCGAGACCAACAGTGCCGTGAGTCTCACAACTGGCCATTGGCCACTCAATGCCCGTAGTCGATGACAACGCAGCGCCGACATAAATAAAGTGGCGATCTACAGAACAAGACCTGTCAATCAAACAATATGGCGACAAATACGTGTCCGACGAGCGAACAAAAATAGGAGATGAAAGATTGTATATTGAGGCTTTTTGGCACCAGCCTGCAAGGCCTATATCGAGTTGACATCACTAGGTATTACACGCACATAATTTTTGATACAAATTTCATTATATAAAAAAAAACTATCTTAAAAGTCTTCAATCTTTCATCGTTCCAAATAACCATCGTCTAAAAAACTTAGTAGATACTACTTTAGTGTGAATAGCTTACTTAGAGATTGATTTCGCATACAAATCCTTTACGCTTGTGATGTAAATATATTAAAAATTAAACATAGAGGTGGATAGAGGATTTTTTAAATAGTCGGGTTATTGACCTTACGCTTCGCGTAGAAATGCAAAATTTAAAAAATCAGACCTTCACTGTCTTCAATTTTGCCGTTCGATCCGCACTCGACATGGATTTATGACCCAATTGGGCGCCGCATTCATTTTCTAATTTGATTTGAAATTGCATAGCCAGCCGCGCTAATGGCCGGGTATACACGGTACGACTTTCACTGCCCCTAAAATAATTTTACAAATTATTAATGTCTGACATTTAACGAGGAAATTTATGTAGCTTTCTTCTCCCATCTCACTGGGTGATGGATTATTTTATTGTTAGCAAAGAATTTTTCACTTTTTTCTGCTGTAAATATAACATTTTCTTAGGTCTAGAGCAGGTCATCAACCTTTTTATACCTAGCGCCCACTTTTGCCTATTTTTTATTGTAAAATTTTCTTACCGCCCACCAACCTCACTATATTTCAATTCAGTATATGGGTGGAAAAAAATCTAGAAGGAATGTAGAAGATTTGAAAATCTACAAAAATTGCCCACCGCCCACCACGGAAGCCCGAATCGCCCAATAGTGGGCGATTCGGACCAGGTTAACGACCCCCGTGGTCTAGAACAGAGCTCCGCAACCTTTTCTCATCTCCGGCACACCAAAGTACTTCTTTGGATTCTACGGCACACCAAAGTTCTCACCTTGAATACCGCGGCACACCAAAAGCAAAAAATAGATATTAATTTGATCAACTTCACTTTTTTTTAATTTCATTTAGAACTTAATAAAGCAAGTACCTCGTCGAAAATATTGGCATTGTTCTTTGAATAAACATGCATGCTGAACTGTAGCTCTGCTTATTGCAAAATATTATTTGTATCAAGCAAAGCTTAACAAACTCTTCAACAGGTTGATAATAAGTATTTTTTTTTTTTTATAGAGAAGTCTTATGGTGTATGTATATAAAAGCTATAAATTGTAGGGACTATGTGATTAGATGCATTTCGAATACCGAGCCTGTGATGCATTACTGATAGTTATACGGGAGGTTAATTTGCAATTCGAACGTTGCATCCATCGCACTAATTGCATTCGTATCCTATACTTGAACACCGCCCAAACTCATAATTAATTTGATGAAGATATTAGAGCAGCGATTTCTAACAGGTGGTAAATTCCACATCGATGATGGGTTGTAGACTTTTTAAGGAAGAATGGCGAGATTCCATTTGTATTTAAATTCTTAACTATGATTTCTCGTATACAGCAACAATTGACTTTATACTACTTACAATAAACTAAAAAAATATAATGATTTTATTATAATATATTTCTAAAAGTTAATTTTAAGAATATTTATTCTTAAAATTAACTTATATTTATAAAAAACAAATGATAATTTGGATTTCACATTTTTTCAATTGATTTTTTTAATTACCTTCAATGCGCAATTAAAAATTGAAATTCCACTAAAACTTATCAATTAATAACTTCAACATCTTATTTGTTGTATTTATTATGATACAAAAAATAAATTTCCAATATTTTGCAATTTTAAAGCTAATTAAATGTGAAAATTTGACGAAAAATAAAAAAGATTGTTAAAAGCTTACAGTCAATAACATTTAACGAATTCTCAACATAATCCACACAGCACCTAAAAATTCAGTCTTATTTTGAAAATATTGGCTGGTTATCTATTTATTTAAATCTTTGTACTATTTTTATTCGTTAAATTATTGTTATTAACTAATTATTCTTACTAAAACTGTCTTATGAGTAATGTGTTGTTTGTAAATTATTGTAGAGTGTTTATTTATTAAATGATTTTACGCATTTCGATCCCTAACGAGATCATTAAAAATAATATTTTATTCTCAAAGGAAAGACAGTAAAATATAAATATTATTGAAATCAAAGTTGGATGAATCAATCAATATACGAGTATTTTTTTACATGAACCACTTTATTCCCACTTTAACAACTCTTCGTGGTACATATAAGCAAACGATTGTTTATTCCTTAGTGTATATCAGGTTATCAACTGACAATACATGGTGAAACTGCATTATTATAATTTTGAATTAATTTCAATTAAAAAATTAACAAATTAAAAATATTTAGTTTTGATTCACATTTATTTTAAACGATTACATGTTGCGGCCTTCCTGGAGACCATCTTTAATAAATTTAAATTAATTTAAAATACAATAACAAAGCGTTTGTGAATCATTCGAACTTCTTTTTACCAATTAAAATGGAATTCATAACCTCAAGAGACAGAGACGAGACGAACAATAATGTTTCAGATGGTCTTCAAGGAGAGGTTTCACCATATTTGGAAATGTAGTTTCTTAGGCATAAGTGCAAGGTCCAAGATTTGACCAGTAAGAGAAAGTAAAAAAAGTATATTTCAAATCTAGAAGTATTTTTCAGCCTTGTTCTATGGATATCTGAATAAACCAAATACAAGCTAATTTAAAAAATCCCAAAATTCCTAAAATTCAACGGTGAATTTTGAAAAAATGATTATATGGTTTCACACTTTATAAAATTTTAAGATTTCAATCAATATATCAATATTTTTATCCTCATACAAATATCACTCATTCTCTTTAAATGTAGCGTCTAACTTCCCTTGATCGTCAAAGCAACCATTTTCCGACTGGTAATATAAGTGCATATTAATCTTCTTCGTAATATCAATCCGGTGGATTGGTTTGCAGCAACAGAATCTTGCATCTCGATCTCCATTCCTCTCGGTCCTCCGCAACCCTTTTCAGCTCAGGATAAGCACTACAATTCATGTCCTCGAATACTTGCTGCAAATACTCCCGTCTAGGGCGCCCTCTACAGTTTCTACCCTCAACCATCCCCTACACAATATCGTGAAGAAGACCATCGTGGCGCATGATGTGGCCGATCCATCGGGCTCGCCTCTCTGAGATGGTTCTTATTAGTTGCCTATCTTCCTTGATTATTCTGAGAACCTCATTGTTCGTGACGTGGTCTCTCCAGGAAATTCCGAGAATTCTTCTGTACGACCACATCTCAAAGGCCTCTAGTCTTTTTTTATCACTTTCAGATAAGCACCATGTCTCACAGCCATACATTAAGATGCTCCAAGCAAGTGTTTTTGCATATTAATATATCAATAATAATAAAATAATATTCGAAATTATTAAATGTATAATAATTTCATACTTTGTTTTAATATGGATCACATTAGGCAACTTTTGGGTGTGGTTCAAATGTGTATATAAAAGTTATAATATAAAAAATATTTATATAATTTAGGAGTATATTTTTATTTTTTAAATAATAAGTAATTAAAATAATATCAAATGATAGTATTATAAATTATTATGTACCCTTTTATATTAATTATTAACGGATTATTTATTATATGGGAAACCCTTGAGAATTGATGAATTAAGCATTAATTATGTGTGGTTGCTTATGATATCTAATTTATTATTGATTGATTTATGTTTTTCAAGATATATAAGTTATTATTATGTTTTGCACATTATTATTATTATTATATTAGTATTTGTATAGCGCTCTTTTATGACCGAATGATCATTTCAAAAGCGCTTCTTTGCCTCTCTGAGTAAGAAGGTGGGTCTTGAGTCTGCTTCTGAAGGATGCCTCCACTCTAAGCTCTCTTATGATTTCCGGTAGCGAGGCCATTGGTGCCGCGTAGCTGAAAGCCCGATTGCCAAAGATCGTGCTAGGACTACCTCCCGTCAGCTGCAGGGTGCTTCTATTTGCTCTAGCCGATCTGAGTGTCTCTCCACGCGCGCTTATTTCTGAAGGCTTGATAAGTTCTGTCAAGTAGCCCGGTGCAGTTCCGTTGAGTGCCTTGTAAGCTAAGAGGCATAATTTGTACAAATTACATTGGAACTGAAGAAACTATTCTTGAAGAATTATTCCAGACTTTTATTATTCTTAGACATGTTTCAGCTCCGTCAATTAGTAATTTTATTATGGAATTTCCCTACCAATTATCGATCGAAAAAATGAATATCGTTTCGTTTTCGAATATCGATTAGTTTCTTGAAAATATGTTATAATTGGAACACAATTACTGAAAGACATTCCTGACTTACAAAAAAATTCCAGAGCTTATCGATGTCTTGACAGCTCAAACAACAATATTACAGCAATTTGTGATGGAAGAAAAAGAGATAAACTCTACTCTTCTTGTTAGTATAGTAATAAGAAAACGTTTGTGAGTCATTCGGACTCACAAGTGCCCAATTAAAAATGATTTTCGAAAAGGCTTGTTTCTCTAGAAGCTTCGATGCTCCACAGACGAGGCAACGATAATGTCTGCGACCGTCGCCAGGCGCGGCTGTCGCCAAATTTGGTAAAGACGTCTCTTCGGCATTAGCGCAAGGTCCAGAGCTGCCTCCCTACCGGGACCGCAAGAGTTTTTGCCGGTCGAACAATGGCTCGATCGCCTGACAAACGGACGCTCTCCAACCTGTGGACCACGAGTGCTTTTATCCACTAAATTCTGTTTATATTCATGGAAGAGTCATACATTAGATTTCTTAGAGCAATAATGATTGAAATCATTAGGCTTTATAACATTCACCTACTGCTGTTGGACAACGCATGCTGAATATATTTGTTACGTCTGTGTAGGGGTTTTAAATTATTGGATCGCGTGGAGGCGGATTGAGGAGCAGAGGAACAATACAAAAAAAATTTCAGAAGCACATATATTTTAGATAAACTTGACAAACTTCCGGCCCGGAGTGATTCACATCCTTCGCTCGTGGTGGACGACAGCCCAACGCCGCAAGTTGCGATCTACAGAATTAATGGCGCATCAATTACATACAGCCAATTTCAATAATGACACACTCGTGACCGGACTTGTCAAAAAACTAATATGGCGACACATACATGTTCAACGAGCGAACAAAAATTAGAGACGAAAGATTGTATATCGAGGTTTTCGGGACCAGCCTGCAATGGCTATATCGAGTGGATATCAGTTTGTATGAAGTAACACATATACTAAAAGAGTCAGGGGGTCTGTTCACTGCGTGCAAAAAATACGTGTTTTGGTTGGGTGCGCTTTGGGGATACTCGTATTTCAAGTGTACTCGTATATTGATCCTTTTCTTGAAAATATCCGCATCAAGAGGAAATTCAATGATATTCTAAAATGAAGAAATTTAATTATTATGGCTAAGAGTCCAATAATCCAATAATCCAAGTTTCTTATATAGTGCTTTGTGTACATTATGGTCTTAGAAAATTATTTTAGCCACGCACTTTTACTTTTTATCGTACACGTATGAGATATTGCAAAAGTACATTTTAGCGTGTAAAAAACTGATCATAAAAAGGTTTTCGTTTCCTGTGGTAGTACTACCTACTACTACTCGCCATCCTCCGTGGGAACGCAGATATTTCACGTATCGTTCTCGGCTGCGTATGCGGGAGACTACTTGCTCCCGGGAGGCTTTTTATGGCGCATTCCATGGACCTTGGTGTTCTATATTTAGCGCCGCATCTGAAAGGAAAACGTGACAATTCAGCATAATTAAAAGCGATTCATCACATTAAATTTACATAATCGCTGAGCTTTTGTGAAAATAGTTTATTTCACAAAAAAAATATACTTATATTATTTATATGTTAATCAACATGGCAATTCTAACGTGATCATGTTTTTTGTGCATCGTCCAATCTCACTAAATATGCTGTGGGTTGTACTGCTTTTTAGTCACCACAAATTGCCGCCACTAGATTCTCTCATTTGCCATTGTCAATTCATTTTCCCAAGACCTCTCTGCATCCGGAGCTATCCTGGAAACATATATGGTACCCGATGAACTCTTAAGACAGCTTATTACAGCCGTTTCGTCAAGTTTCCAGGCTTTCGTTCTTAATGCCTTTTGAAACCATATATCTCTAACCTTGTATATCGATTCCATAGATGACCCGCAAAGTGTAAACGAAAATCTTAATTGATCACTGATATTAAAAAACATTGAATTATAGAACTTCACCAATAATTATTACTCATTAAAAATAAAATGTAAAATACTAATAGCTGTATAAATTCATGTGTCATCAGCACACGTCGATACGTCTTGTTTGTTTTTACTCTCCCGCAATTCTTCTCCTCGTTATCGTAATACGAGTATATCAATACAGGTTGGTATGATCACATGGCGTCGCGAGCCTCGCTTGTATAATAAAATGCTTGGGATAGGTGGTTCTGGAATACCATGCGCCAAACGTCGTCCTTCCACATAACTCCTTGGTATACCAAGGGTAAAGCACTTCACCAACATACGGGAGGTATTGAGTTCAATCTTTTGCGAATCTTAAAATAATAGTTGGTCAATAAATAATTTAAATAATATGTATATACATCTACATATTTTTGATGCGATATAATTTGGCGTTTTTGTGAAGCCATTTTCAAGGAAAAGTAATCGCAATATAGACAAGAAAAATTTATCCACAGACGGTTAAATTTAAAAACCACAATTCCAAATCTGGTTGTGAAAATCAACGATATTTTTCAAGCCATTTTCATGAAGCTGAAACATGTTGAAAAAATATGTAATATTAGAATAATTTGTATTGTTATTTCAATTTAGTATAATATCTGAATTAAAAAAGCTTCTTTGACAAAAATAACATTTGTTTAGTCATGAAATTTTATATTTTGTTAAAACAATAATTTTCTTCACATTTGTAGGGGAATTTCTTCTGAAATGTGAAAATAATGGATAATGGAGTAAAAAAGCTGGAAAGATTGCTCCTATATTATTTTTGATGTTTATTAATTGCGGAAAACATAGAAAAAAAAGGATATATGGATCTCGTTTATTAATACGAGGTCCTTGATATCACGACACTCAAGCCTGAGCCAAACATTAGAGTGGGAAAAAGAAAGGCATTTTTAAATTCTACAGAATTACGAAAAAAAAATCCATGATGCACGAGAAGACCTGGAAGACCACAGAAAACCTGGACTGCAACTGTAGACATGGATCTGAAAACTCTGGGCTTGACCGAGAATGCAACGCAGGACAGACAGACATAGCGAACGTGCACAAGGAGAGCCGACCCCAGATGATGGGAAATGGCGAGGCTAAAGAAGCGACAGATTTGTGTTACACTAATCGCAATTTAAATTTCATTGCTTATACAGCCTTTAATTATCGTCAAAATATGGCAAGTATCATACTTGTATATTTCACAGCCGAGATTTCTATTAAACATTACAGTTTGTTGGTACTCTCGCATGTGTTTATAAAAAAATACCCAGGAATCGAGACTGAGAGCTCTCGGCTCCTTGTCCGATAATAATTGTGGCTGTTGCGGTGACGAGCGAGATCCACAATGTACTTCCATCAGGCATCTTCAGACGTCAACTCAGTAAATACAGAAAACGTCTATGGAATTTTCAGTTTGTTTTCCATCCACAAAATCATATATTGATCAAACATACATTTTGAAACAGGATTTTTATTTTATGTTTCTTCCGCATGTCAAAAAATTTCAGTTCTTCTCTATATTATTAATATGTTGCACCAAATTGTATGAGTCACTTATTGATATATATAGTCAGACCCTGTCTGCCTAGAAGTGGGCGACGTCAATGGCGTTACTCCCGGCTATCATCAGGTCTTCCTGGCTGCAGCTACTCGGACACAGCGCACACTCCAAAAAGTGTGACAGGGTCTGCGCCATGCCGCAGTCACATTCAGTTGGTCTTGGCTGTTAAGCTGCCAGGCTTTCATTTGTGTCCTCGTCTTGCATACTCCGGTCTGAAGTCTGTTAAGGGACCTCCATATATTCCACCCCAAAGAAGCAAAGAAGGAACCTCCGCGTGGTACTCCCGGAAACGTTTATTTACAATGCCGGCCAATCCTTCTACTACGGAAACCACAACACAAAAATGAAGAGGAACCTAAAACGGCTCTTTTCATAGCCAAACCTGACAATGATGACCGTCAACATTGAAGGGTTATCAGCTAATAAAGAACTTTTACTCGCAGAATAATGCCTTGCTAACACCTGTGACTTTTTGATAACACTAGAATAGTACTTAGTGCATGTGGAAAACTTAGAAGTCTCTTCTTGATGGTGAAACTGCGGTCAACTAGTACGTCAATAAACAGTGCTCAACGTGATCCACGTTTAAAAAAAGTAAAAGTTATTTCCAATACAGGGGCCATTTCTTCAAGTTCCCGGGTTGTAGTCTTGTGAGTCATTGGGACCCATATAGGTTCCCAAGTGGACTTTTAGATGTAGATATGTTTAGGAATTTGTCATTGATAGTGGAAACTAAAATAATTGAGTAATGACAATTAGTGGTGATCATATGCAACAAATATGAAAGAGATATAGAAAGAAAAATAAGTACTTCTACTAAAGTATGTATTTAATCACTGGATGCTTTTTTTAAGAATGAATTAATTGCTAAGAGTTAATTTAAGACTAAATAAATTTAAAAAAAAATGTGTATAATTAAGAATACATACAATATTTATATTTGTACTATTTATATTATTTATATAAAAGTGCATTTGTATAAGAGTGTCGCTAAATCATATAATTCGAAACAGGAACCCAACGAATAAGCACACTGAAGTGGCAATGGGCAGGACATATCTGTCATAAAGACAAAGGTTGATGGCAAAAAAAGTATTGGAGTGGTGCCCAAGCTGGCAAACGAAGCATTGGCCGATCCCCTGCAAGATGGACTGATGACATAAGAAAAATGAGCCAGAGGATCGAGACTCATACGGGGGGATTAAGTTCAACAGTGGACGGATACAGGCTGAAGATGATATTTATACATATTATGAATACATCATATGGAAATTACCGTGATGCGTGAGGGACAGAGCTTTGGTGTTCTATCGCGGTACGCTTCGCAAGCCTCTGTCACAAAAAGGCAGGCTTTTTCCCGACAAGACGAGACCGCTGAATACAAACTGCCTCGCCCTTAGTCGACGGTGAGTCACGAATTTTCATAGTTTTTTGGCGAAGGAGTCACCGGCCCGGGATCAAACGTACAAGCGGAGCATTCTGCGAAGAATCACTTATCTCGAATATGTCACTTATTTCATATCGACACTTTGCATTATGCATTTAAATCAAGTCATTATTCTCGTATAATGAATGCTCGGAGTGATTGACACATCCGCTATTATTATGGTGTACGAGTACTTTTGAAAAACGAAAAGAAAATATATTTATAACCTAAGAAGTTATTTATGAAAAGAAAATATTTTAATAAATCAGGACTCTTTACTTTTTTACTGTGGAATATGAATGATAATTATGAACCCTAAATTTTTATTTACTTATTTTGTAAGTACAGTTTTGTAAGTCAAATCTATGTTCTTAATGCTTGTCGTCCAAAAACAAATAAATTTGTGAATATCCCAGTATCTGTTTTTTTTTCCTTTCATTAACGCTGTTTTTTAAAAAAAAAACCGTTTTTGTTTTATTAGATTTTTTCTATTCAAATATAAGTTTTAAGATCAGATTATATAAGTGAATCGTTTATTCAAAAGTAAGGTTAAATGTGAAAATTTTCAGAAAAGCGAGGCATCCAAATATTGATAATATTTTGAAAATATACTAGATGTAAGCATATATATCTTCTTAATAAAAGAGACTTGAAAATGGCCATCTGACCTGGCTGAAACATGTCGTCAAAAAAAATATATGTGGAATAAATTCTAAAGAATCTTTTATTTTATATCTGATATTATGGAATTTTACCAAGAAATATCGATCGAAAAAATCGAAATAATTCTTAATAAAGCAATAAAATATTTATTTGAAAAAACATCGACTCAAAAGTTTGGCCTGAGTACGAATGGGTGGAATAAATATATCAAAAAGACGACAACGATTGGGAAGAGAAAGGGCTACATTAGAAAAATAGCAATGGATGCGGTAGGTGGAGGTGCAAAATAGATGGAGACTCGCGTGAGAAGCTTCCATTCAACAGTGTACAGCAAACGATGATGATGATTATAGAATAATGTAGTATTTACAGCATCAATAAATCAAATTTTACGCGTTATAAGGTTGCTGTTTTACGTCATTATTTATTACAAGACATCGTTGATAATAAAAGTAAACAAGAAAGACATACTTAATGTATTACTAAATATTAATGTCGTAATAAACTTCATCCATTAACATCCCTTTTTACTAAATACATTGTAAATTTACTTCTGAAAGAAGATTTATAACAAACAACTTCTATATAACCTTAAACTTCTTACCGAAATTATCATTCAACATAGTTTTTTATGTTAAATTGACTGTTCAATGACGAATAAAAGTTTATAAATATTTATTTATTTATTTACCTTGTTTTCACATGGATCACGTAACAAAAGTTCTCTATTAGGAGACTGCAGTTTCGACTAACTCGTAGTCTTTCTCAATCCTTCTCTAGTTAAGAGATAACTGAGCTGCGTTGTACTTATAAGTGGTGTAACACATTTTTGTAGGGGAGGGGGTGAGGGTGTATTAACTAGAGAAGGATTGAGAAAGACTACGAGTTAGTCGAAACTGCAGTCTCCTAATAGAGAACTTTTGTTACGTGATCCATGTGAAAACAACGTAAATAAATAAATAAATATTTATAATTTATTATGGATCTCAAAGTGAATACTCAAAACATTGAAAATAATAAAAGTTTAATTTTTGGGAGGGATTCAAAAAATATATTTATTCAAACCATTCGAAACTATTCAGGGACGTGAGCAACAAATGGTTAAAAATTCTGCTCTTACATAATCTTCCTGATTCAATAGTACAAATGGATCAGGTGTGTTTTATTTTATAAATTGTCAAATTCTATAAAAAAATAACCTTATTTATGAGCTGACAAAGAAAATGATTTTATCTTTGATCCTTGTATCCATTTTTTTACGTTTCTTTAGGACACAATGACTGTGAATTATTTACGAAATTTTGGATAAACATCTGCCTGCAAGTCTTTTTCTTTCAAACTTCTTGTGCAGCGCTGTTTATCTCGTATTATTTAGGATTATATAGCTGTTTAATTCTCCATTTTTAATTTAAAATGGTTTGTAATAAACATACATTAACAATATTATTTCAAAATATGGCACGAAACGCCTTAAAAAAACTTTGCCATCACCCATAGTCCATGCTTTATTGTCAGATTTTCCTCCCAGAGCTTCAACGAGTAATTTACGCTCTTACACGGCATCTGAATTGCACGCCAATGAATCTAAGCAATCCTAGTGCGTTGTAAATGATATGAAAATACATGGTCAGAGAGTTACTCACGAGAATGCTTGGTATACAAATATGAGTGCATAGCAAAATACCAATTGCATGTTGACAATCGTCGCGATGCGATCTTTAAGCAGCGTATCAGATTCGCAGATATTCGCAAACAAGTGATATTAATTATCTGACCATCGCGGGTCATCGCTTTGTCGTCCATGTGAGCTTCCGTCACGACCGCAGTAGTTTCACTCGGGCAGGGATCGGCGCAGGGTCGCGCCCGGCCTTTGCGCGACCGCCTCAATAATTTATCAGCAGACCGGACCGGGCCTCACCAAATATAGACGGAATGCCGCAGCCGAGCTTTTGCTGCGAAAGCTCGTGCAGCGTAAAGCAGCGATGGCTTAGTGGAAAAATGCAGGCGCCAGGTTTACTTCAAAGCTAGAAAACTTCAGTTAGTAATCAAAAAATTTGATCTGCTATTTTTTTATATTTACGTAAGCACTTAAAGAAGAATATTGCAGACAGCGATGATTCTGACTTTATAAGGATGTGTTTTTATTGCTGCATTTTTATTGTTGATCCGTCACCGTTATTAGAATACAGCCTGTCGTTCTCGCATTACTTTTTTTACAATGAATCAGTGGTATTTCCGATATGACTTTCATGTACGACTTATTTTGATTAAATGGCTTTAAATTGCATTTTTGAGTGAGCAATCAATTTTACGCCATCAGGGGATAATGATAGCGCTTAAATTAATTATTAATCAATTTTATCACAGTCTTCGTCAAATGTCAAATCCAACTCTTCTGGTATTTCATGGCAAGCGTTTGACGTCTAAGCTAGGCTACAGAAATTTACCTCGCACATTTAAGCCTAACCGAAGCATTTTACACATCTCACTTACTGAATTATTTCATTACACCACATCTACGAGTAACTACTTTACAGCTAATGGTAATAATCTTCTTCACAAACATCTCTACCTGCGTGCAGTGCGCAGCTCTCGCCTCGCAACTCAACAACTTTGCACTACGGGAATAGTGACTACGTTTTTGAAAAATTAAGGTCATCTCTGGCATGCAGACTCACCCTAAAACCGTAAAATCTCGTTAGGCGACGCACCGCTAGCCACTGTTTTATGTTAAGCCCAAAATTTTGCAATGAAGATCAGAATAGGCTGAAGAATTATAATTAGATAGTGAAAAACCAATAGTGGAGTTAGATCGCTGAAGTTAAGCAAAATTAGACGTGGATCACAACTTGGATAGGTTACCGCCTGTTACTAACCGCGTGTTGCTGGTCCAGTTGAGTTGCTCCTTAGGATCGACTACGTTTTTGAAAAATTAAGGTCATCTCTGGCATGCAAACTCACCCCAAAACCCCAAAATCTCGTTAGGCGACGCACCGCTAGCCACTGTTTTATGTTAAACCAAAAATTTCGCAATGAAGACCAGAATAGGCTGAAGAATTATAATTAGATAGTGAATAACTAATAGTGGAGTTAGATCGCTGAAGTTAAGCAAAATTAGACGTAGATCACAACTTGGATAGGTTACTGCCTGTTACTAACCGCGTGTTGCTGGTCCAGTTGAGCTGCTCCTTAGGATCAATGATCTAGGCCTCATGAGTGTTGGGCTATCCGACTTTTCCGAAAGATCTGAGAAAATCTTTAAGGTCGTTGAGAACTATATATTTTCTTATGTGGACTTTTGGGTGCAAAGATTTCTGGAGATTCAGCACTATTGCACAGCAACAATTTGTGGTGGCCATTACTTCCAGATATGGATCGGATATAGGAAAAACATAGAGAGATAGAGTGAGAAGTCATGATACAGAAAATTATTTAAGTACACAACTATAAAACTATACCGTATAAATATAGTTTTGATACTCTTTCATTTTGTCACCTTATTCTTCAAATTACATTGACAATGAACATAAACATGCAGGTGTGACGATAATTTTAATTTAAATTACTAACTTAACATAGATTGTCTAGATATTTTTTATTTCAGAATTTTCTTAGATTACACATTGTTGTAATTAACTTGAAATAATGACAATAGGTTAACCACCTGTTGAGTGCTATCCACATGTTCCTATTGTATTATTTAGGTTTAACGTTCAATGAGCTTATATCATTGTCAAATTGACGATAATGCTATCAAGAGGTTCAGATTGTAATCCAATTTAATAATGTTCAATGGATGAAAATGTATCCAGGTGCTTACTTCCTGTGATAACTATTAAGATAATGATCATTTAATTAATATTTTATCTTCGATAGAATATATCATCATCATCATCAGCTTGTATCCGTGCACTGTTGAACGTAAGCCTCCCGCATGCGTCTCCATCCTCTTCGATCCTCCGCCTTCCGCATCCAGGTCACCCCCGCTATTCTTCTTATGTCGTCAGTCCATCTTACAGGGGGTCGGCCAATGCGTCGTTTGCCAGTTCTTGAGCGCCATTCCAATACTTTTCTTCCCCATCGACCGTCGTCTCTTCGACAGATACGTCCTGCCCAATGCACTTGAGTGTGCCTATTCGTTGGGTAGCATCCACAACTTGAGTCCTTCTACGTATTTCCTCGTTTATGTTCCATACAAATTGTTTGTAATATTATTTAGGAATGTTAAACTTATATAAAAACATTAATTCGCAACTACTTTTTATTTGCATTGAATTTTGTTTGACCTAGAGTCTCTCTCATCGCATACTCCACTTATTATATAACTAAACAAAAATAGAATAACAAACTAAAATGCTCTCGAACAAAATAACTACCCACCTAATCATACAACAACGCAAGATTCTAAAATATTCGCGCTGAATATGGTAGTCTTTCGAACAATTTAGAAAAAAAAAAATACCTTCGTCTTACACCATGTATATCATATCAAGTAATGTGTTTTTTATGATTCAATTATAATTTCCAATCGCAGTGTTCTTTTACATATGCAATACTTTTTAAAACATGTATTGATATATTTAATTCAATAATTTTGTTATCTCCAGTTATAATTATCTTTTTGTTATTTTCTTTTGTCAGCATTTAATTTAAATCAAATATTTTCATGAATTGATACACCGGTTTCCTTTTCTTCGACATTGACTAGAGAAATGTCATAAAATATGATGTTTGATGTAGATATGTATGTGTGTATTAATTTATAACGACGTTATTTATTTTTACTCAAATTAAAGCACATTAAAAATTACTACAATGTACTTCATTTGAATCCGAAACGAGAAAATACGCAGAAGAACTCAAGTAGTGGATGCTACCCAACGAATAGGCACACTCAAGTGGCAATGGGCAGGACATATCTGTCAAAGAAATGACGGTCGATAGGGAAGAAAAGTTTTGGCATGGCGTCCAAGAACTGGCAAACGAAGCATTGGCCGACCCTCTGCAAGATGGACTGATGACATAAGAATAATAGCGAGAGCGACCTGGATGCGGAAGGCGGAGGATCGAAGAGGATGGAGACTCATGCGGGAGGCTTACGTTCAACATTGGACGGATTCAGGCTGATGATGATGCACTTCATGTTTTGTTGTTATTTGTATGGCGTTATATACTGTTATATTTTAAGCTGCTTAACATACCACTATAACAGGAAAATACAGGAATAAATGTTGTCATTTGATTGTTGCAAACTGTAGAAACATATGCTTTGAGCTGTTGTATTGTTTTGCCGGTGATAGAACCGCTTCGTCAAGATCAAAAGGCTTCCATAAGTATGGGATAACAAACGAATAAAATGTCTCCCGACCAGTACGAGAATCGGTTCCCATCATTCCTAATATGGGTCGCTACGCAGCAGTGGCGACAACCGGACAGAACGAGTGACAGAGTCGGCATACGACAACACTAAAAGAACTTACAACAAATCATCAAATTTTAATTGAATGCTAATTTCAATGCAGCTAAATTTATTTTAATTTAGAGACTTAACAATTTAGAATTTAAAAAAAAAACGTAATAAAAAATCTATCGATCGTAACAGGAAAATTCTTAACAATCAATTCCTGTTCACGTATATCCCCAGAGATATTTAACATGTTTCCAATGAATTCGCTCTGTTCAACCGGCCAGTCCACATATGACTTTGATCCTTCTCCCCGCACTTTTATTTATCTCTATACCATTGATAAACTGTTATGTTTTTATGTTTAGTTTTAAATTTGTCGTGATGTCTGTGAAACCGGTAGGCTAAAAAAAAAATCGAAACTCACATATCACATACCAACCAAAAGAAATGTATAAGCAAACATACACTTCTAAATTGATTGTTGATTGAAAATATTTTTTATTTTAATCTACATTGGTGATCGAACTCACAACGTGTGGTAAAGTAAGCAAGCGATTCACCTCATTTACAGCAACATACAGAATACTGAGAAAATCAGCTGTGACATGATCGAAATTATATTTTCTTATTATTACAATCAATTCTATCAGTTGCCACTGTCCATGCCTCATCCGCATAAATCCCTGCACAAGAATGTCCACCTTGGAACATATATGGTTTTCGACGACCCCAAGACAGAGATCTGGGGGTTTGAAAAGACTGTCGTTATTGACTCTGAAAATGACGCAGAAATTAATTGATTCCTGATTCGGATCTGAAGAGTACTTTATTGAACCAGACGCCATCAATTGTCAGACTGTAGTCTGCGTATTTGCTCAGTACTCCAGGACCGTGTGTGCCTTGGTCGTAGCACTAGCGCGCGTACGCCAGGAACCGCTCTTCACGACTGGTTATCACTCACATGGCAACCCTCAACTTGCGAAACTGGTATATCTATATGTACCCAAGTTACCCAGCTTACAGATGCATATACCACCCTAATATCTTATCTTCTATCCTTAAACACAGACGTTTCATCACTTCACTATGATTGGACCATTTTCCAAATATTTATTTATTTCATATTATTCATTATTACCTCATATATGTTTCGGAATATATAATCCATAATGACTGCAAGACGTATCCGAAACATGTCGTCACTAAATAGAGAAGAGGAAATAATTCTTAATAATCTTATTATTTTATTAAACTTGATTATATATTTTTCATATTTCTAAAGCCTATAATTTTTCTATTAAATCAATTTATTAACAAACCTGTTATTTATCAACAAATGGATGTCTCAAATAATTAGTGAAAATACAAACTTTCAATGTTATTGCATAGCATCTCCAGGAATTAGTTGTTCTCTACGAAATTTGAGGTTAAATTCAGCGTAGAAAGGGTGAACTTATTTTAATTAAAAAATAAAACGGTTCGGTGAGTCGTTGGTTAAATATATAAAGGGTTGATGGCGGACCCCAGCATGCGACAAGATTGTTGCTGCCTTAACTCCATGAAGTTGAGAATTTACTTTGGAATTTTTAAAAATGAACAAAAAAGAGATATTCTAAGTAGACGTAGTCTTAATGTTCCGGGAGACCACTTGATGATATTATTACTCAAAGCGTAACATAAAAAAAACTCAAGGTATTAAATTTGTACGAAAGAGTACAAGTTAAAGTTAAAAGTAAAAAATAAATATAATATTAATAACAAAATTTATTTATTCAGCCACCAATGCTATATTAAAATATTACAAAAAGATAGTTCAAACCAAATACAGAAAAAATAAAGCATTTTTTAAAATAATTTTTCAGAAAAACACCGTGAATTAAATCTTTTAGCAGACCCTTACAAGAATTCGCTAGATTGTATACAATTATTATTTAGCACTATATAATTTTTACATGTCCTAAGTTGATGAAATATTCAGTTAAATCTAAGCCTTATAATGAAAAGTTTTATTGATATTGGTTTAGAAAACAAATTGGTCTTGCTGAGAGAATGTATCCTAAAAAATTGCATGATTACATGGCTATAAATATGTATGATTGTGGAGATAGGAAATCTTCATTTTTTTTTATGAAACGGTCCAGCATTATATAGATGAATATTTCACTTCTTGTTTAAATTGAACGATCTATGTTTAAAGGAAAAAATCACAAACTTGATGAGCATTTTAAAGCTCACTGTATTGAAAAACGAATTTTAAAAACTCCAAGAGTTATGAAATTTCAAAGTAATTGCAATACTAAGCTAACTTTACATGCTCGTTTGTGTTTAAAGACAGTTTAGAGCTCTATTATTGAGGCCTTGTAGTTTGATTCTAGGATACGAACCGTAAAAACATAACACGAGAAAATCGGTAAATACCGCCGCGGTAACACTTTGTTTTGAACACGCATCATCCAGGTATCAAATAAATGTAATTTAGTTTATGATGCAGTGAAACTCGATCCCATCTCGAAGTCCCGGTCCAGCGGATCAGCGATCTCGTACATCAACAGACCCAGCCAACGGAATTAATATCGTGGAATGGTCGTACGCTTATAAAGTGATCAAAGGCGCAATGCTCGTCCATAAATCACTGCAATCTGCCGTAAGTGATCAATCGAACTCGGGCGAAGATTTAACGATACCTGATAACACTAAATAACGTCTGATATAGGCATTATTATCGTGCTTAACGATTGCAGCATCACTCATACTTTATAATTTATCAAAACGCATGAACGCTTTCGTGAAATATATCATTCTTATAACGTTTAATGAGCAAGACATATGTTCTTAATTCGACATAAGAGTAATTTATTTACACGTAATTTTAATACGAGTAAGTTTATATATTCACCTTTGTTCCAAGGCAATATATAAGTATTAATTTGTGTCACAAGCTTTATCTTCCAAATGGTTCTATAATCTTTGCTGTATTTGTTATTTTTAAAATCAATTAGTATGATTATTTAATACTTTTCTATTTGTCATGTGTCCTTAACAAAATAAAATGGAAATCATAAGAATAAACATAGCCTAACTAAATACAAGTTTTCAAATGAAATAGACGGTTCCGCCGCATTTCATTCCCAGACAATTATTTCAACCACTCATCAGTGACGTGGGACGTTCTGGACGTCTAGTACACAAGACGTTTGGTGCACGGGACAACTGGTGCACGGGATGTCTCGCTAACCTAACCTAACGTAAGTTATTTCGTTAAAAAGACCTATAGATCTCTGAACTCTACGATCACTTGTCAAATCCTTAGGTTAGGTTGGGGTTAGGTTAGCGAGACATCCAGTGCACCAGTTGTCCCGTGCATTAAATTTCCCTTGCACCAGACGTCCAGTGCGCCCCACGTCGTTACCGATGAATCGTTTAATGAATTGTCTGGGAACGATAGGTCGTGACACCGAAATCGACACACAAGTGGGATAAGCAGAATTTGGAAAACTTTAATTTTTAAAGCGAAAATTTTGCAATGTCTTACAACTAAGGCGTTAAACCAATACATTCCCCCAATATTAACTTGTGACGTTTAATCAACAGTAGGTCTTACCCATAAAATAAAGGTCACCCATGGAGAGGATCCATGAGAGGATTGTCTTTAAAAGATATAATCCAAAATGTAGTGGAAGTTACCCAAAGGAAAGACACAAGTAAAGTGTTGGATTGGTGTACAAAAACTGGCAAAAATGCGTTGGCCAACCCCTTGCAAAATAGTCTAACGACATCAAAAGAATAGCGGGAGTAGCCTGGTTGCTTAAAGCGGAGAATCGAGAAGGATGAAGACTCATTCAGGAGGCCTAGTTCAACAGTAGATTGACACATACTGTTAATAATAAATTTGTAGCTTAATTTACATGAATTTATAAATCATTTTTTCAAAATACTCGTGGACACGCTACGTCTTGTTGCAGCAAGCCGATCCTCTTACATTCTAGTACCAGAGTGTGTGCGCTGCGCATTATCAAGTCCATTCCTCGGTCGCATGCATCACACTTAGGCTCAGTCTTAGGCTTTGCTCGTTTTGCATTCTGCCAGCGGAACAAACGCGACGTCCTTACACGGAAAAGTGAACATCGGGGTTCCAACCCGTGCGTGGCCCCTCATGCATATATGGAGCCTTCGAGCGGCGCGAAGCTCCCGGCATTAAGCCTCCGTAAACTTGTGTCTCTGAGCTTAAATCTAGAGCCTTTGACTGCCGCTTGTTTTTTCAGTCTTCTGAGGCGTACAGTTTTTAAATATAAGTAATTCTAACCTACAAAATGATGAAAGAGAAATATTCTCTGCGTATATTCAGTGCATTTAATGTTTAAAAGCAAAGCGATATATAAGGTCACTAATAATTTACGATAAATCGCGTTTTTTTTTTATTTTTCATTTAAATGTGATGTGATTTTTTAATACATCTACACACTCATTGTTTCGCCTCTTTATCGAGCCATCGTCAACAGTAACGCATATTTTTATAAAATAATCTATAAAAGATAAGGAGCAAAACGTGATATGCATATTTTCAGCATTCACTTTGAGATCTATATCAAATATGAAATCAAAAAAATAAAACCATTTAATTTGTTTAATATACAATAGATAAAACATCACGTTAAGCACTTTTCATTCACATACTCGAAGACTTAATTTTCGTTTTCAATGAGTGAGTCGTCGGTTTTCGTGTGTAAAAACGTACTTTTTTTTTTTTTTATATACACATACAGGAGAATACCGACAGATGGTGATAGTAATTTTTTGTCTCATCTGTGGAATTCTATGACGCTTACCATGGTGTATATGGCTAAACGCTGCATGTGGAGTGTTGATCCGCCAACGTCATAGACTACAGCCCGAGATTCACGCATCATCCTTTATTATTACAGGAATCTACTATGAATGGGTGGTCTTCACGGGACGACTTTTGTCTACCACCAATTTTAATTGATAGGCTATGACTGACATTTTACGGGTGATGGATCAAATTCACACCAACCGGGGTATTTTAGAACTCAGAAATCGATTAAAAATCCTTTTTTTTGTAATCTCCGTCGGCGATCGAACCCACGACCTTTGGCTTGCAAAGCAAACGCTTTACCATTGAGCTATGACCACCGGCGGTACTGATATAAATCAAACATTTTCCTTTATCGAAAAAATCTTTTCAATATAAAATATTCAGATTTTTCCAGAGTCGGGATATTTGCTTCCTAGGAAAGCGTCTCCGACTCTCTACATTGTCTTCAGAGATCATGTGTAATATTATTAACTTTCCTCCTCACATTACATCACGTAGTCATAGTTTCTTATGCATGCGCTCAAAAAAAAAAAACAATGTTATAGTGCGGCGTCTATGGTATAAAATTTTGGCATAGACAACTTAGATTCCATAGAGCAGGAAGAGCAAAGATGTAGCTGCTCTGTTTCATGCCCTGGAACAAAGCTTGCGATGTGTGCTTTATGGTATCGACTATCGAGTTATGGAACCGAGAAGCCTGCATTGTTTGGTCTTCTCATATAATGTACACTCTGCGGGCTGTGGTCTCCTCTTCCCAGTACTTGGAAAATAGCAGTTCTCTCCGATGGCAGGGCTGAAATGAGAAATTCTTATATACAAATATCTTAACTTTAACTTGCTGGGATGGTGATTTTTTTTTGTGAACACAAAAGAATAGCAAGAGATATTGATGAAGAAATATTATTGTGGTTCCAATCACGTTGTCATTTGTAAGAATAGAGAAGCTGTATTTATAGTGTCAATTTGACAACATATTTAGACGTAAGTCTCACATTTTTAATGTGAATACGAATGTATATCGCTTACGGAAAGAGGACTTTCGTTTATTAACAATTTCAAGCCAAAAAATGAAACGGTGTTGTGTAGTACTTTATGTTTCATCTGTTTCACTAGTAAATTAATATTTGTTTCAAATGCTATGATAAGCATTTAGCAGGTGAATATCTGTTTCACACCGACCAGAGCTTATAAAAGATTTTTTAACAGTTTTAGAATTCATAAATTGATCATTTATCGAAAAACATTATTATTTTATCTTGAATCTGTGAAGATAAAACCCACAATGTCTTATATGTCTAAAACATTATCCCCGCGATATAAATATAATAGCAGAAGTTTCCAGTTCACCATGCTAATATATTTATTCATTTTTTTATAATTTCTTCCTTAGCACTACTATACTCTTAAAACTTGAATATCTTCAATAAAAATATAAATACACTTAACGATTTCACAATAAACAATTTCATAATAAAAATCATGATCTGATAATGGTGTTGAACCTTATCACACATATTACAAATACATGTTTACTTTGCATTTATTGGATTAATTATTCAAACACAATTATAATATGTTGAGGGTGCATGTCACCCTTGAAATTGCCCAGGGCGCCAAAGTTTCTTGTTTCGGCCCTGTTTAATAGTAAAGGGGAGTCATAAATCACTGGACATTTAATGTAATTGGAGTCGGCTTTAGAGCAAACCCCCGGCAAAGTCTTGCTCCTCGCTGCAACATCGCATACTAATATGAGTACGTATTATGACAATAAAATTATGGTTTTTCAGTACCGTAATGCAAAATTATCTCACTCGATATTTAGTAGAACTTTTACATTTTTTCGCGTTCAATCGATTTTGAAACAAATATTTATTTATTTGTGAATCACCTCAATCCTAAACTACTACGCTACACCATTTCATTTACTTGCTCTTCTAGTACCTTTATTTCCTCTTTCACATAATATAGATCTCATCATGCAATAAATCGACATATACTTCTTATCTGCCCAACCCACTCACAAACTCAAAACTCGTTTCCCGCATGCAGTGTTCAGTCGACCCAACTGTCATGGAACCCACTGGTCACCCGTTTCGCTCTCCTGCATGCGCTTTCATAAAAAAAATCGAGGAAGTTAATGCTTTTACGAGCATTATATTACTAACCAACCTACTTTTATGTTACTTGTATAATAAACATAATAAGAAATGTTTTTTTTTGTACAATTTAACATCTTCCTCTTTTTAAAAGTTGTTTCTCCGTCGCGTGGTGGCAGGATTAAGATCAGATAAATAACAAACAGCCTTTTTCAGAAGCACATTCACGATAATGACTTGGTTTCCTCGATCGATCGTGACATGGCGTTACTTTCGCCTCGATTGGTCGGGACTTTAACAATGCGATCTCGCCGACGTCGGCACACGACTGCCCGCGCTCGTCGGCGCTGAGGCTGTCGCCTAGGCTGTAGTCAATTTATAGTGCGGAATTTGCATTCATAATAATATCAATGAAATAGTGTATTTACGGCAAATATATTCTCATTAGAATGGTTGAAGCTCACATATAAAGTCCTAAGCGAAATGTTGTAATATATTATAATTTCTATAAGCATCATATCATAACATTAAGGTCATCAACTGACAATACTTGGTAAAACTGAATAATTATAATTTTTAGAATTAATTTTAATTAAAAAATTAATAAATTAAAAATATTTAGTTTTGATTCACAATTTATTTTAACGATTACATCGTTGATGTATACCCATGACAAATACCCAGTAATTTTAATATTATATAATGCCTTTTTCAAATTAAAAACAAAAATGATTACATACATTAGGAAAACCACATACCCATTAATTTTATAATGTCTTTTTTCAATTGTTTTACCCGCACACATATACAACCTGTAAATATGTGTGTAGGAACTAATTAACTGTCCATGCCTATATAATGCCTGTTTTTATTTTTTCATTATTGAAGATGGTCTTCAGGAAGGCCGAAACATGTAATCGTTAAAATAAATTGTGAATCAAAACTAAATATTATTAATTTGTTAATTTTTTAATTTAAATTAATTTAAAAAATTATCATCGTATCATAGATTTTCATGAGAAAATTTCTGTACAAAAGCAATAAACGTGAATAGATTCACATTTACGTATTTCATCCGAGCACATTATTCTTATCGGCTTGAAGTACTGAAGTTTTTTGTTATAAATTTTATGATCCATACGTAAATTGATATTGAAATTTACAGTGCAACTTTGCAGTTAAACGTGCAAAATTTATATTATTTCTCGCATGGTTTTCAGTAACAAGAAAATCAGTTTTTTTTTTTTTAATTTAATGTTTTTAGCGCATACGCCATTTATCTAACGACAAAACATTGAGCACGTTAATTTTTATAAATTAATAAGAGTTGCTTTTCTTGATTCATTATTGTTTTATAAATGTGAAAGTATTCTTTTTTTACTGAAAAATTAACAGTATGGAGTTATTGCTGTTATTTTTTTTATAAAATTAAAATTTTAAATTTTACAATACTATTATTAAAATATTTTTATATTGCATGATAATAATACTATAGGGTCCGCCATCTAACGTTTTTTTTTCAACTAGTGCTTATTTCGTGAATGGTAACACTTAGCTCATGTCTGATTTAACAGATAATTAGTTTTATCCTTCCGCTAAACGAATATGGTTGTGTATACGCTTAAACAACGCTGGGAAATATTGCGACATTACTTTGAAAATCAGGCCATTTTTCTACGTAAATGAGCAAGGAGTGGCCGTTACAGTCAATGGCGATCGTTATCGGGCCATTTTTGTTGACAAAAATTGAAGAGGAGGATATTGGAAACATTTGGTTTCAACAGGACGGCGCTACGTGCCACACAGCCGAAGATACACTCGATGTTTTGCGCCCCATTTTCAAAAAAAAAAGTTATTTGGCGGACCGTTAGTATGTATGTTATACAGGGTGCGATGATAATCAATGCGTTTTAGTAGAAAGTTATTGTGTTTTTTAATGAGAAAATGAACAGAAGCCTCCGATGCTGGGGCTCCCAACTTAGGACCGCAACAACAGAGGAAAGTAAACAAGGGGTAAATGATGAATACATATTTTATGCATATTGTCTTCTGAAACCCGGGACTCTTCGGCCCGACCCCCGCAACGGGTGAGTTATGGTCTGGCGTGGGGTGACCCTAATACATTTTTTCATTTTTATTTCAGTTTGACTGGATCGAATTTCGTAAGAAACTCTACGAACCGTGTGCGAAATTTAAATAAAGTCAAAAATAACGTTATTTTTTCTTTCCATATCAGTACATTTATCTGGAAAGTATGATCATTAAGAATTGCCGCTACTTTGTATTGATTGCCATTATGCACCCTTGTTCCAAAAATATCTACACCCGGAGGTCTACCTGTCAACGTATGTGATTTACGATGACTTCTAGGGACTGGGAACTTGAAAGAGACAGCACCTGTTCTTATTTGGGGTCCAATAAAAAGTCACCAACAATTACCACCACTCAGTTCAGTAAGCCTTTGTCTATGCCTTGTCTGGACTTAACCCGCCTCACACCCGCATCACACCGGAGGACAGTTAAGTCTCCTTGATGACGTGCTCATTCAAATTTGATCAGTTAGCGACTGATAAGTCCAGTGGGAGTCCCCTCTGAACAATTGTGGCCACTGCACAGAAGTGCTAAAAGAAAGAATCCGTTAAAGAGATTAGAATCGCACTCATGGGTTGTAAAGAGATGGAGATGGAAGATAGATTCTCTCACCGAAAAAACGAGCAATGATTGTAAATGCGTGGAAATTTTTTTTAGTGTCCACAAAGTCTGCATGCCCGATAGGGCCGAGGCGGTTCCCTCGAACTGCATCGAAAAGGACTCCTCTTTCTAACGAGAGGAACTGACAGTCCCAGAGAATGTGCTCTGAGGTCAGGAAGGGGGCGCCACAGGGGCAACTAGGGTTTGAAACTAAATTAAATGAGTATAATCTGTCATTAAAAGCGCCGTGCCCGGTCATTAGTTGAGTAGACCAGTGATCGGGGCTTATCCAATTAGCAGTTAGTCTAAAATAAATGTCCGGAAAGAACAGAAAGGTAGTTATACCTATGTCGGAAGATAACCAACGTTTTCGCCATGCGGCCGTAAGGGCATCTATGCCTTGTCTCAAAACACATCTCCACCTGGAAAAATATATGAACGATCTCCAGAACAGGATTCCGGAGACTTAAAAAAAACTTAGAGCAAATACGGCCGCTGTTAGTATCTGAGGCATATTTTTAGTGATTTGTAATTGTTAATTTCTCAAAGAAATCAGATCAACAACTGATTCACATACAATTTTTCGGCAAACACTATGTTATATGAAACTTCCCTCGGCAATTAATCATAGAAAAATAAACAATTGATGCGTGTGTTCGAAGCACGAACTTTGCAACTGTCCATTTAGTTACCCAAGACATTGACTCTTTGATAATGTACGTCGCTTCAACGAGTCAAGAATAGATTAGACTCAGATTTGACTTCTGGATTATTTTATTTACCGATAAATGGAGCAAAAAAACGTCACTTTGAATCGTCTATTTGTAAAATAATATGCGAAAACCAGTACGAGAACGGTACCATCAGTAAGTTTTTGAAATCAAATAATTGCTGACGCGGTAATTGAATTAGAAACTGAGGTATTAAAGTCTATGATTAACAGTTACCTGAACGTGATCCATGTTAGAAGAAGATCAAAATAATGATTTATTAAATTTTATTTTTTGAGTAAATATATCTGTTTCATGAAATTGGAGCATTGTCACAATAGTCTGAGACATTTAAGGCAAGGGGTGCAGGGTGCTAACGTCTAGGGCCCAGCCACTTGTATCGAGGATAAGGGTTTCGCGAAGACATCTGTAGGGCTGATCGGGAAATGGAAAACGTTTAAGGGGGCATTGAAAATCACGGGGAGATAAACTGGTCCCGCAGGAAAATCACTCTAGAGTCATCGCGGGATGTTTTATGGTGGATCGCGTGTTTGAAGTGGATCGCGACACGCCTTGGAACAATGGGTCGCAAATTTGATTGTTATTATTATGTTTATCACTTATTAAATTGATTGCTTAAAATGAAATATATTTGCACTCGAATTTATCAATTGATTTAATTATATAGAGCCAACACACATTTAACTTATTGACTTGAAAATGGCCATCGGACCTGGCTGAAACATGTCGTCAAAAAAAATATTGTGAAATAAATTCTAAAAAATATTTTATTCATATCTGAAATTAATTTACGTTTTATTCAATACAAAAGTTTGCTTTATGTATACGATATTTATTTATTGATTGACTTTAAGTCATAACTATCGTCAACTTAAATAAACTTGTAAATATTTTTTTATTTCTTATTTATTATCAACCTGTGTCTGTCGACTGTTAAACGTAGGCCTCCAACATGAGTCTTCATCCTCTTCGATCCTCCGCCTTCCGCAACCAGGCCACTCCCGCCTTTCTTCTGATATCACCACTCCATCTTGTAGGGGGCGGCCAACGCTTCGTTTGCCAGTTCTTGGACGCCGCTCCAACACTTTTCTTCCCCATCGACCGTCGTCTCTTTGACATGTATGTTCTGCCTATCAGTCCATTGCCACTAAGTGTAACTATTCTTTGGGTAGCCTCCACTACTGAAGCTTTTCTTCAGATATCCTCGTTTCGGATTTTATCTTTTAAAGACACTCCGACATTTTTTAATACATCTATTTGTAAAATTAGTATTATATGTCATAAGTTGTATTTTATAATTTTTCGAGAGTAATTATTTTTAACGCACTTTGAATATAACCAGTTTTGATATCAACAGACAAAAATAATATTGCCACCATCACAAAAAAAACATTCAAATCGTTAAAAAGCGCATTTTGAATTTAAATATCCTTCCAAATGTATATTTAGCCGAGGGTATGGATTAAAAGTAATGCGTTTGGTCAAAGATCAAGGGTTAAATCCCCAAAGAAACATGAAATATGTTTTTTTTTATTACATAAAATTTATAAATACTTCCTCGTCACGTGAAATTGAATTCCTGCCCATTATATGCTAGTCATAGTATATTAATCAAAATTGATAGTAAACGAAAGTCGCCCTCTGAAAGTCACCTATTTATAATGAGACCCCATAAAAATGAACGATGCGTGAATGCCAGGCTGTCGTCTTATATAGCATTGGAGGATCATCATTCATCATACAGCGCTATCCTTAAATGACAAACGTAATTTAATCTACATATGAGATCCCCATGACCGTCTGTCAGTATTCTCATGTATGCGCTTAAATAAAATTAAAAAATAAATGCGCAATATGAAGTCGAGTGCACCGAATATAAACACAACAGTCAGCTAGTTATTTTTGGCGCGAAATCTCACGGGGAGCGTGACGTCACCAGTCATCCGGTCGTTGCCCCCGCACCTTTCCCGCGCTTTCCGATCTCGCGCACTCTATATTTAAAACAGCACGCCGCCCTCTTCCATTTGAAGCAAGTGCATCGGCCCCGGTGGGCAAGCAGACCTTGTGGCAACCCTACATTTAAAAGATATCTCGGATTTCGTTAAATCAACATTTTTTACTTCATACTATACTTTTATACCATCACTTTCGCTTACTATTTAGCTATCTATGACTAATAGTAATCATTACCAAGAACTTATGCTAGTTCACATGACTTTTTTGACCCCTTCACTAATAGTAAAATGCCTTTTACCTTGTTTTCATATTAATCACGTTGAGCTCATTTATTTACATGTTGAAAAACCGCGGTCTCACTTTCAATGTCAGTTTCTTAAGTTCTTAACGTACTTTAACATACTGACGAATGAAACTACATATACAATGAATTCAACGCTAATAGGATAATAAATAGAGGGTGGTGAAGCCAATGTTAGTTATGGAAGGGACTAATGGAGGAGGCCTGTTAGACTTACATGTCACTAACTTCATTTACATGTTTATAATTTTAGAATTAATTTTAATTAAAAAATTAAAAAAATAAAAAGATGTAGTTTTGATTCACAATTTTTAATTTAAATCAATTCTAAGATTATAATTATGCAGTTTCACCAAGTATTGTCAGTTGATAACCTTAATGTCATTTACATGTATCTATTATATTCAATACTCATCCAGTATTATAATAAGCAGATAAATATTTAGCAATATCTGCTCTTCTCACTTTATTCTTATGTATATCTGCTCCCTAATTGGAATATAGTAATACCATAAGTATCTCTTAAAACCTATCAAAAGTCCGCCGAGTATAGTTTCCGAATCTATTTTTGTACAAGAGCATTTTTGCTTGCTGAAAAGGCGCTGAAGTATCCGAGGTACATTTGGGGTGTCTTAATGTTAGATTATTTGAAAATACAAGTACATCGGGTGATTACACTAACATTCGCTACCTGCGCCATTAAGTCTTACAGTACAGTTAAACTCAGAATACATTATTTGCTTATTGATCATCTTTTATGAAGCTCCACCATGTACATTTTTTGTATCGTTCTCATTGGTGCATTCTCATTAAAATAGTTATCCATTTTTCATTTTATTTCACATGGTCAATAGTTATAATGCGTTTTTTGCATTAATCTGCTCGTTGAGTCACCAACCCCTTCTCTCCTACTTCTATTATCCTTTCCTCCTCTTTTAGTTTCTGGTCTCCTGGTGTCCTGGAATTCCATTGTTCTTGTCGAGGGCGTCTGGGTTCAACTCCTCGCTAAGGCACGCGCCTTGTATGGAACACGGCGACATCTGTGGACCGCGTGGACAACACGCGCAGTTGGTCCAAGATAAATGCATCTAGATATCGAAACAATAACTTGTAATGAATTTAATTTTTATTAATTTAATCTCGTGCAATCAAACATAGTTGCATAAATTATTCAATGACGTACAACTAACGTAATAGGAGGATAATTAGCAACCCACTGAATTTATATATTAAATATATATTTTGTCCTAGTAGTAGGCACCTGTTAATCACGGAAAGCGGACTACGATTTTTTGTGCTTTGATCTTCATCAGTTAATCTCTTGTAAACAAGCGCATTGATTGTTTACATGTTTGCAATTCATTATATTCATTTATTTTCTCCATGTTAGCTCCCTTAACTAGAGCATATGAATATCACAAACCGCTGACATAAAGCTCTGTCAGCTGCCTCGGTCCTCGCCTTATCCGTTGTCAGCTCGCCTCATCCCTTGTCAGCTCTTCTTCCTGTAGCTCCACCGAATACACTTTATGTTTAGCTCCCGACGGCCTTTCAGGACGATGACAGCCCATGACGAGAGAGGGGCGTGAAGAAAAGACGACTGTAGTTAATGCTCTTCTCCCTTTAATAACAATAATTATGTTGTGGTGTGAGTGGATTCTGATTTCTATCACTTGTCATTTGTAAGTATGAATAAACTCACTAGTGCATTGAAGAGTTGATCCACCAACGTCATACACTACACACATGTGTCATATATTTTTCTTTTAAGAGTGATATTTAACAGACGTGGCATCAAATTCATACCAACCGCGAGTATTTAAAAAGCTTACAAGTTAATTGAAAATATTTTTTATTTTTAAAATTCTCTTAGATAAAACCCACTACATTTTTATATGGTAAAAAAACTCTTTTTCCCTTCGTCAACAACAATTATTAAAAAGTCCCGAAGCTCGCTAAACAGAAGACTCCACGAAATTACTTTGATAAATAAATAATGTCATTTCCATGCACGTACTTTTGGGGGCTTACACTGAACAAGATTTTAAGGTATTGTTTTATAGTTTTGTCGTGACAAGCAAGTGCTTTATCTCTAACCTATACCCACCGGCCAGTATAGTTGGTTTTACTTAACGATTTTTATTTTTTAAATTCTATTTTATTTCATTAACGGCCTAGGCCAATACATACGGTTTTAAATTAGAAATACGATTAAAGAAGATGGTGATACAAAATAAATATGTAAGCTAAGACAATACAGGTACATATAGACAAAACAAAAACATGAGTAAATAAAACAGACCACGCACATCAGTAGAGGGATCTGCGAAATGCCGGAAGGTCCTGCCCGAAAAAGTCCAAGTCACTAGAGGAGTTGACTAGTCTACATATTCTCAACATAGGGGAATAGAAACCGTAGTTGGTTTTTGATGTCCTTACATGTAACAGGTTACTGCATCTAGTGAACCGGGAGGGAACATTGAACGTAATTTCCTGCAATAATATTGAGTCATCGATTATGGAGTTCATAATTTTAAAAACAAACAGCAAGTCAATCACTGTTCTACGTCTCTCCAATGTAGATAAATTAAGTCGCCTCTCTATATCTTCGTAGGAGTAGCTACCTCTCTCAAGGCCGATCAGTCGTGCAACTCTTGACAGGAAGCGATATGAGTTCGATAGTAGGGATACCATATTACGCTTGCATAATCCAGCTATTTTTATTTTATTTTTATTCTAGATTTAATTGTTAGTCAACTTTATTCCTTAGTTCTTTACAACGTTTTCCAGAGCATTTGGTATTGGTACCGTATGTAGCATAAATGTGCTCTCGTACCATTGCTGACCATTGACATTTGCTTAACATTGCATCCATTATCAATCCCACATATCTCGTGCATCGCCAGCGGCCGACGATGATAATACTTATCAACAATAGTGCAATAAATCAACCGCCATATTCCATTACAGCAAATAATATCTCACAGGGAGTGACCATTTTCCGGTTTCGATCATCTAATACAAATCCATTTTTGCATTGTTTACAAGTGTTATCTTTATATTGGTATTAATTGATTATAAACATATATGAACAATATTATATGGATTTTTAAATATTTATTACAATATTATTTTATTATTTCAATATTCTAATCTACTTTTAGAGATCATTGACTATATTACAATATTATTAGTAATTAAATATACATATACTATACATCAAATTCTTATAAATGCGTCAATTCAAGCATAAAAGTAGATTAGAATATTGAAATAATAAAATAATATTCTAATAAATATTTAAAAATCCATATAATAATGTCACCTTGAGACAATATCAAGAAGGTAAAATTATTCATCAGTAACACAGGTAAAATGATTGGTTATAAAGTCCGCGTCGGACCTATAAGTAGTCGTTTCTTATCCATTCAATCTATAGTTCGGTTCGTGACCCGAGTGGTACTTACTAAAATAAATAGACTGTCGGAAAGTAATAATATTGTAAATAAATGCAGACTGATTGAATAATTAAAAATAAAAATATATACATACTTTGAATGTATACTATAGCGACATCTATGATACGATAGTAACAATGACATAAATACAAGTTCCAACGTGAGTCAGCTCAGGCACAGCAATAGCCAAGGTGGCTTAGCGGTATGAATACCGGGGCATAGTTGGTTTCCAAGGTCCGCGGTTCGCATCCCGCTTCTGCCGTTATTTTTCTGCTTGAATTGACGCGTTGTCTATTTGATTTAATATGTATATTTGATTACTAAGAAAATTATTATTATTATTGGTAGCTTTGAATTTAAGATCCACTTTATTAATTAAAATATAAATAAAACCATCATTTAACCATATAATCTCGGATTTATGTACATTGCAAGCCTTTAAAATATATATATCCATACAGTTAAGCGATTGCAGTCATTACAAAACGCAGCGGCACGACTAGTGTACAACGCGCCCAAATTCTGTCACATTACTCCGATACTACACCGACTGCATTGGCCGAGAGTTCCGGCTACAATCCGGTACAAACTATGCCTTTTAGCTTATAAGGCACTCAACGGAACTGCACCGGGCTATTTGACAGAACTGATCAAGCCTTCGGAGGTAAGCGCGCGTGGAGAGACACTCAGATCAGCCAGAGTAAATAGAAGCACCCTGCAGCTGACGGCAGGTAGTCCTAGCACGGTCTTTGGCAATCGTACTTTCAGCTACGCGGCACCAATGGCCTAGAACTCACTGCCGGAAAGCATAAGAGAACTTAAAGCGGAGGCATCTTTCAGAGGCAGACTCAAGACCCACCTTTTTACTCAGAGGCAAAGAAGCGCTTTTGGATGACCATTCGGTCATAAAAAAACGCTCTACAAATACTAATATAATAATAATAATATTTGGTGACAAGTGACATCTATAAATACCCTCGGTTGGTGTGAATTTTATCCCTCACACGTAAAATGATAGTCAAAGCCTGTTAATCAAAAATAGTGGTTAACAAAACTCATCCCGTGAACACATAGTGGAGTCCTGAAACAATTGGATGATGCGTGAACGTCGGACTGTAGTTTACATGCGACGTTGACGGATCAACACTACACATGCCGTATTGTAAGCATAGTAAGCGTCATAGAATTCTCAGTTGAGATTTTAGCACTACTATCATCTCTCGGTATTCTCCTGTATGTGTTTATATAAGAAAGACACTTATTGTAAGCACTTTATTACAAACAAAATATCCAGTGAATATTTGTTGCGAGCATTTTAAATATTAGTGTCAATAAAACTAAATCAAACAATTATGTTTTTTGATCAAACAGGTGGTTTTATGACATTTTAATCAAAAGTGTCAAGTGTCATGATTCCACATACACATTTGTTTTATTTTCTTACTAATTACAGTTACTTAAAGCACATTCAGAAGTAATCCATGATCATTTTCCAAAAATGTAAACAGATTGAATGAAGGCAAGTTGCTTTTATAAGTAACGAATGAATAAATTTCATATACGAGCTTGTGTCAATAGTTAATTACGAAAGAAATTATTACGTATTTTACATAATTATCTCGTCGCTCTTTCCGGTTTGTTGTAAACACTTCTTCGGTATATTATCATTACTAAAGCCTCACAGGCTTTCTTAAATATTACGATGACAGGCTTCTTTTTACTATCATATACCGTAACCATATTCTAATGAACCACACAATTCTCAGAAGTTAATAATCCATTAGGAAGCACAAATAGGAAATCCCTGTAATAAATATTGAATATTTAATACTCTCAGTTTATTCTCACATAATAATATATGCTCGTATAATCAGGGGTGGATTGACAAATTGTAAGTGGCCCAAGAACATTCCAGACACAATGATTCTTAAAATTCTTCTTCGTCGTGTCAACGACGTTAAATTATTTCTGCCCAGTATCTGACAACCCGTGTGTTGCCCAGCATCAGGTGTTGAGGTGTGCAGCTTGTTGGGCACATGGAGCAGAATCTTAGGTGTGAGGCGGTCTGCAGGTATCGTTATCGGATATCAACGTTTAGGCAACGCTTTTGTTGCAAGGCGTATCGCTCGCACACTATCCAGATAAAAAATATATTCCGGCGTCTTGTCCGTCTCTGTACACAATAATATTTTCTCGGCTTGTTGAAAATATTTTGTGAATATTCAAATTCACAATAATTTATGCAACTTTAATAAAAAAAGATTTTTAAAAGTAGTACAGAATTTTATACTCAATAAATTCCTTCTTAGTTACAAGTAAGGTATGAGTACGATACATTCAAAGTTTTCGATTCATTCAAACTTCATTTACTAAGAGATTCGAGTATATCAAGAGACTACAATCCCTATAGGTTTTTTTTTATAAACGTTTCACGTCAATATTTGATGAAATCGATACCGAAAAAAAAATTAAAAATATATAAGTTTCTTATCTTTAATGGCAAGATCGATAGCGCGATAAAAATGTTAAGGGTCATTTCATAATAGAAAAAGTGTTCTGGAAAGGAAGCGGCCGAAACGACTGAAAATCAATAAATAACATTACACTCAGTGCCGGAAGGTGTAATGGAAACCCTTTTATTTATTTCTCTAAATAACTCACTCTGGAACGTTCCAAGCGAGAGCCGATCCTCAAATCGTAACAAACCGTTTGCCGAAGGGTGTAACCGAAACGAGATCAACTGTCGTCTTTGCAATCCGGGCTTAAGCTCCGACAAAACTTTAAAATGTTTTGGTTAGTGTGGTTAATCACTTCCCTTCGCGTCTTTCCCGCGTAACCTCTGACTGTCGACTCGCGGGCTTCGGCGCGTCCGTTCTGCAGTACTGCCAATAGCTAGTGTTGCCACTAACTACAGTTAGTTATAATATTAGCATTCACTTTGAGATGCATTTCAATATTACATATATGCATATTTGGCATTTTCATTTTATTTAACATCGATAACACCGATAACACCGATCGCTTTTAAAGTAATTGCTGGAAGACTGCAGTTTCGTTCTCAATGAAGGTTCATCAGTCAACAACGTGTGTAAGCATACGTACATACACAATTTCATATAAAATACTAACATCCTCCTCTTTCTCAAAAAGGGTGTTATTCCGTCGCGTGATGGCAGGATAAGGAGCAGATTGATAACACAGACTTTTTCAGAAGCACATTGACATATATTTACGATAAAAATTTAGAAATTTATGGCTTGACCTAGCATACGGCCGATCCACAATACAATATCTCTCGCCGAAGGGCGGGGACTGACTACCCCGCTCGTGATGGCACTCGCCCAGCGCTACTAGCGGCGGTCTATATAACTAGTCTCAAATGGCGGACACATAAACGTATAACAAGCGAACAGAAAAAAGAGACGAAAGATTGTATATCAAGGTTTTCGGTACCAGTCAGCAAGGGCTACATCATGCTGATGTCAATACATATAAACAACATAAAAAATCCTTATCATATTTATTTAGTCCTGAGAGTTTGAGATTTTATATTTTTTAATGATATGATAATACTTTAACGACTTTACACATAAAATTACGTCACAAAAATATACAGTGTAAAGTTCACTAATCGCTTGAATGAAATATATTTTTTATGTAATAATTACTTTTAAAGGTGTATCGGATCAACACTCAACACACAGCGGTAAGATAGCTAACTCTAAAAGTTTCAAGCACCAAAGAAATCATTCACGAAATCTTTTAATTACCGTGTGGTGGTATTCTCCTGAAGGTCCTCACATAAAAAAGCTCTCGGAACAGATTCCCTTGAACGTATCCACTATTAGATACATTAGTAGATACTTCCAAAAATAAAACTTGAAACACTGCCGGGATTATTACACAGACTGGTGTTTTTAGAACTAATAATTATTGAACGCGGCTCAATGTTCCGTAAAATGATACATTCTTATAAGGGGTCCGCCATCTAACGTTTTTTTTTCAACTAGTGCTTATTTCGTGAATGGTAACACTTAGCTCATGTCCGATTTGACAGATAATTAGTTTTATCCCTTCGCTGAACGAATATTGTTGTGTATACGCTTGAACAACGATGGGAAATATTGCGACATTACTTTGAAAATCATGCTATTGTCCGCCATCTAACTTTTTTTTTCAACTAGTGCTTATTTCGCTTTTTTCAACTAGTGCTTATTTACCTCTAACACTCTACTACCTTTTATTTTATTTGAATATTGTTTATTCCTTTTTTTATGTAATCACATACAGGAGAATACCGACAGATGGTGATAGTAATTCTGAAGTCTCATCTGTGGAATTCTATGACGCGTACCATGGTGTATATGGCTTAACGCTGTATGTGGAGTGTTGATCCGTCAACGTCATAGACTACAGCCCTAGATTCACGCATCATCCTGTATTATTACAGGAATTTACTATGAATGGGTTGTCTTCACGGGACGACTTTCGTCTACCACCAATTTTAATGAATAGGCTATGACTAGCATTTTACGGGTGATGGATCTAATACACACCAACCATTTAAGAGCTCATAAATCAAATAAAAATTATTATTTTTAATCTCCGTCGGGGATTGAACCCACGACCTTTGGCTTGTAAAGCAAACACTTCGAGCATTGAGCTATGACCGCCGGCTTTTGCACTTTTTAACCAAATTAAGCCCGTATATCCCATTATCCTTTTCGAGCATCCTAAACATTTCACATATTTTGACTATATAACAGTTTATCCAGCTCCTTATTTAACATGTGTCGTGTCAACTTTTGTGTTTTTACACTTTTTTCTTCTTATTTATTTTTCTTCTTCTTATTTGTAATATCTTAATATACATATTTGGCTTTTAATGCAACTATAAATCTTCTTCTTCTTCTTCGTGTCAGCGACGTCAAATTATTTCTACCCAGTATCTGGCAACATGGATAGCCCGTGTGTTGCCTAGCATTAGGTCTTGAGGTGTGCAGCTTGTTGGGCTCATGGAGCAGGATCTTAGTTAGGTGTGAGGCAGTCAGCAGATCTCCACAGTCGCACAATAGTGACTCTCTCTCTCTGTCCTTTGTTTTACCTTTTGAGATTTCACAGTATATAGAGGCATATATCTTCTGCAGGCACAGTGTGTGCTTATATATAAAAAATATTAATAATTCTGATATTATGCGTTTTACAACACATCCATTGAACCATCAGTCTACTACAAGTGTTTGTTTCTGAGCTCTCTAATCTGACCGCCGATTCTGTGGGGGGCGCTGCTCACTGTTCGCCTCCGCAGAGAGGCGCCGGGATCTTTATCCGATAAAAAGGATCTAATTTATAGTGTCCTTATTTGATACGTGCCTCGATTACCGATGCGTCCTTTTTGTTCTCTCACTTGTTCTCCTCTGGAAGGACTTTGATGTTATCTGGCGCCCAACGGCCGCTGCTCCACTGACAATAGCACAGAGTCAAATCCAGTTTTTACAAACTAAAACAAAATTACTACACAAACAAATATGAGCAATAAAATTTCATTCGTTAATTATTTAAAGAAAAAGGATCGATGCACTTGAGGTTCGAACCGCAGACAGTAAACATCCTCATGTTCATTATAACATCCTCCTCTCTCTCTAAAGGTTACTTCGTCGCGTGATGGCAAGATTAGGAGCAGATTGATAACACAGACTTCTTCAGAAGCAAATTGACATATATTTATGATAAACTTTACAAGCTTGTGGCTCGGACCTAGTCACAGCATTAGGCCGAGCCACAATACAATATGCTCTCGCTGAAGGGCGGCACCCGACTGACATGATGGGCTGTCGCACTGACGCCACCAGCAGCGGTCTATATAACTAGTCCCAATAAGGCGGACACATAAATGTATGACAAACGAACAGAAATAAGGGACGACAGATTGTATATCGAGTTTTCGGTTCCAGTCAGCAAGGGCTACATCACGCTGATGTCAATTACAATATACGCAAACTGCTGATCCATTTCACCTCATGCAGTTGAGATTTTTTTTATATGTAAACACATACAGAATAATACTGACAGGTGGTGATAGTAACGCTGAAGTCTCATTTGAGGATTCAATGACGCTTACCGTGCCACACATGGTTAAGCTCTGCATATTGAGTGTTGATCCGCCAACGTCACAGACTACAGCCCGACATTCACGCATCATATGATTATTACATGAATTAACTATGAATGGGTGGTATTCACGGAACGACTTTCATTTACCACCTATTTTGATTAATTTGGCTATGACTTACATATTACGGGTGAGAGATCAAATTCACACCAACCAGGTGTATTTAAGAGCTCAGAAATCGATTAAAAATCTTTTTTTTTGTAATCTTCGTTGAGGATCCAAACCTTCGGCCTACCAAGCAAACAATTTGACCACTAAGCTATGCCTGCCGGTGATATGGGATGATAGATTTGTATTGTCGCAAGCCGCGAGTAAATCTTGACGCAACCAAATTCAAAAGAAATCAATACCTATTGATTGACTTGACTTTTAAAAAATATATACTTTTTTCACATTTTCGCAGGTATTTATGTATATTTCTTTAATTTAGACATTAAACATCCTTATTATGTCTCTGTGTTTCGGTTTTAGAAGGTACTTATTAGTATTTACTATTATTATATTGAAATCATATATCAATGTGTTTTCAGATTCAGCGCGATAGATAAGGCCCCGTAATATAAAAGTTAAGTTAGTTCTTTCAGACAATGTTCCCAGTTTTTAGGATCAAGGTAAATTATGACTGCGCCGATAAAGAAGCGAATTATCTAAAGGCCTTTTTAGATCAAGGGAATAGAAATAAGACTGCTTTATCACTGATAAGATACTTTCGTCTGTTTAGAAAATAATTAACTGTTAATTACTTTAACACTAACTACTTATAATGAATAATCCAAAGATAATTACAATGTTTGCAAACAGCACGAAAAACACTTCAGTATCTTCTTCGTAGTATCAATCCGGTGGATTGGTTTGCAGCATCAGAATCTTGCATCTCGATCTCCATTCCTCTTGGTCCTCCGCAACCCTTTTCAGCTCAGCATAAGCGCTACAGGTCATGTCCTCGAATACTTGCTGCAAATACTCCCGTCTAGGGCACCCTCTACAGTTTCTACCCTCAATCATCCCCTCCACAATATCGTGAAGAAGACCATCGTGGCGCATGATGTGACCAATCCATCGGGCTCGCCTCTCTGAGATGGTTCTACTTTAGTATATTAAAACGGAAAAAGCTAACACCCAGCTCACCTCATCAGGTCAAGCTGGTTAGGGCACTCAATTGTCCTGGAGGTAGTTAATGTTCTCCAAAGGCGGATGAACCTTTATGGTCAACGGCCTTAGGATGTGGAAATAAGGGGAAAATACCACATTAAAGGTCTAAAAGACAGCCCACGTATCAGCAAAAAATGATTGCAGGTCAAGTTTGCAGAGAATCGAGAAGAGTGGAGATCGAGATGCAAGATTTTGTTGCTGCAAACTAATCCACCGGATTGATACTACAATGAAGATAGTATATTACATATGAAAATATTTTGTGAATATTTTTTCTACGCTGTGTACTTTTCAAAAATGCCTTCCTCCTAGAGATGTGTATAGCGAAATATAATAAAACAAAAAGCTATTATTTGCAGATTTCATAATCTAGTGGTCGATTACAAAGAAGTCTCGAAGAAAGACTCCCGCCCAACAAAGGAAGATTGGCTCTCGTCGATTCCTATTGTTCTCACTCTTATTATATCTCAGACACGGAGGTTTTCAACAATTGCCGGCGCTGAAGACCCCTTAATTATGACTAAATTACTTGTGGCAAAGATATATCCTTCTTCCTTCATTCATTATATTTCAGTAAAAAATAATAACTAAGGACTTCGCTGTCAACACTAAAAACAATAGTTTTTGCCGACGGTCATAGCACAATGGTAAAGCGTTTGCTTTGCAAACCAAAGGTCGTGGGTTCGATCCCCGACGGAGATTAAAATAAAAAGGAATTTTAATCGATTTATGAGCTCTAAAATACCTCCAGTTGGTGTGAATTTGATCCATCACCCGTAAAATGCCAGTTATAGCCTATCAATTTAAATTGGTGGTAGACGAAAGTCGTCCCGTGAAGACAACCCATTCATAGTAAATTCCTGTAATAATACAGGATGATGCGTGAATCTTGGGCTGTAGTCTATGACGTTGGTGGATCAACATTCCACATGCAGCGCTTAGCCATGTGAACCGTGGTAAGCGTCATAGAAATCAACACATAAGAAGACTTCAGCATCACTATCACCATCGGTTGGTATTCCTCTGTATGTGCTTACATAAGAAAAAACTGGTGCTAGTTCGGCGGGTATATCTTAGTGGTTAAAGTGTTTGCTTTGAAAGCTAAAGGTCGTGGGTTCGGTCCCCGACGGATTTAAAAAAAAAGTTTATATCTTTGCTCTTTAAATACCAAATTTTTATTAGAATAATAAAAAACTTAAAAATTATTATATTCTACGTTATTGTTGCAGCCTTTTTGTAGCCGATCAAGAACATAAGTATACACTTTTCGGTTCGAATTTCTCGTCTACCGTTTATTTTTCTAATTTTTAAATATTTTGAATTAAAAAAATAACAAATAAAAAATATTTAGTTTTGATTCGCATTCATTTTAAGCGATTACATGTTTCGGCCTCCCTGGAGACCATCTTCAATCAATTTCAAATTAATAATAATTGAAAATTATAATTGTGCAGTTTCACAAAATATTGTCAGTTGATAACCTTAATGTTTATTTTTTTTAAATAAGTCTGCAAAAATTTACATATAATATAATATTTGCGATTATTCTTTTATATGTATGAATATTATTTACATAACTTCATTACTATATTTAATAAGAATAATTATATATTCAAAATTCACTTTTACTATATTTTATTTTAACTTGGGCACAGTTTGAAATCAACTGGTCTCTAAGGACTTGAGCATTTTGTCCGGAGGCTGATCGTGAGACACTTGGAGGGAATTAAGTATTTTGTCCGCGAATTTTCGTCCGCTCCAACAATTTTTACGTAAGTAGGTATATAAAAATATGCTTATATTTTATCGCAGGAATACTTTCGAAAAGTACTTTAACGTAAGTCGGAAGCCCGAGTTCATTTTCTTGGAGAGATTTTGTAATTAAATCAGGTTTTTCTAGAATGTTCATACAAAACTTGAGTACTTATTTCTTTTATTTTGCGCTTTTATACATTTGATTCTATGTAAGCTTTCACGAATTCTGTTTTCTCATTATCTTCAAAAAGAACCTCCAAATATGTAATTTAATTTATAATAATTTTTCTACTTTCGTGATTACGATCTACTAATAGAGATCATATATATCATATCATATAGTCAGAAAAAATCATGAATATTTTTCAACATTGAAACATGGTCAATTTAATCAAGTATAACACTCACTTTTCAACAAAGTCGAAACGTGTCTTTAGGAATAAAATTGTTAGAATTATACAGTTTTTTTTTTATTTAACATTAACATTCAGCAGCAGGGTGGAAATATGTGAGATGTGCGGAGACATGCGGAGAAGCGAAACTGAGGAGAATACTTGGATTGCCCCGAAAAAGGACCTAGCCCCCGGACATGACCAGGGGTGGAATATATGGAGGTTCCTAAACAGACTTCGAACCGGAGTATGCAAGACGAGGACACAAATGAAAGCCTGGCAGTTTTACAGCGGACCGACTGAATGTGACTGCGGCGTGGAGCAGACTTATAGACAGAATAGCTGTACCCAGGAAGATCTGATGATGACCGAGAGTAACGCCATCGACGTCACCCACTTCTGGGCAGACAGGATCTGACCCTCTTGTTTCCGACACGATTATATATATACAACATTCAGAATATGGAATCCACCAAGTATTAGTTCTAAAAAAATCCAACAAAACAAACATTTATATTTCTTTAAATGTTTATATTATTTTTTATTTGAATTACATTTTTTTTTTAGTTTCCTTAAAAATTTTGAGTTAATGGCCTTAACATTAATATTTTATGATGAGACTTTTTTTTTACATATTATGAAGAATAGACTATGCATGTCAAAGATCAAAGATAAATTTATTATTCTACATACTCCCGGGTCAGCTTTCTCCGTATATTTAGTACAATGCATTACAATTACCATAAAAAGGGCGTGATAACCCCGTAAAACGCAATCTGAGATCCTGACCTTTGACTTTTCCCCTCCACACCACGACTCTTCATCGACAATACCAAATTAAGCAGTTGGAAGTGCGGCCATGACACTTTGAGCCTTGGGACCTTTATACCCTACGCGGAAAAAATAATTGAAGTGTTTTGGGAATTTATTAAAAAAAAAACAAATATTGATAATGTCATCAACCAACTACAGTAGCATATTATAAGTGCGGTTCTCAATAGGTCTCTGAAATTGTGCAACATTGTACGCGGGCAAAAATTTTGATGGGTCATCGCTCGTTGCTAATGATGTCATTGATTGAATTGCGCCTTAGGATGTAATTTTTAGACAATTATTTATTTATTTCCTTCAATAACATTACAAAATATTTTTACATCTTAATTCATTATTGAAGTATTTACATAAAAGTGTGGCCGTGTAAATTTATTGACAAATTTAGTGTCAATGACCTCACACCCAGAACAAGCGTTAGGAGACTCAATGCAAATAGTTGACTTGTAACAACAAAAACCCTGTTATAAGTAAATCATGGATGACCCACAAATAACATGGCATTATTGTCACACCATCAAACTTCCAAAATTTCGCCTTCGTCAACACTAGCACTGAATCTGCAGCAATATAACACTTGATATCAGCTTGATATAGCTCCTTAAGGCCGATGCCGTAAAGCCTCAACAAGTGATCTTTTGTCTATTATTTTGGTTCGCTTGCGTGACATCTACATCGAATGTTAAGCGGTGTTTGCATACGCCAAAATAATTGTTATGACAGTTGGCCTATTGCTGGTTGGTAGGACTGTCGTATTGGCAGTTGGTACCGTGGAGATGTGAGATCGCGCCGTGGGCCGGCAGTTGAAGTTTGACACGCGCCCGTCACAGTGCGTGCGTCCTGTGCGTTCGCTGTGGCGGGCGACGTTTGTGACAATAAACATGTATCGTGAAACAGAAACAAGTTGTTTATAATGTGAACCTGATCCTGCATCCTTCATCCAGTAAACCGATGTCAATAAATGGTAGAGGAGGATATCACACTAAATATGTCAATATCTTCACTCAAGTTAGTTTTAACCACTGTTCATTGCGATTCTTTCGTCTTACACGTATCCAGGGCTGAACGATGGTCTTTTCAGGCCACACTTCGGGCTCCATGAGAGACTCTAGCGAAGTCGCGATGACCGTAATATGCTTAGACACTGGAGTATCGGATTGATTATTCAATCTCCTTAAATATTCCGATTGACAAATACTCTAAAATACTCCTCGGATACTACTAATTCTACTGTAGAATTTATGATCCATCCATTGTTTTTGATCCCAGTTGATGCTTGTAGAGCTCCAAGCACTCAATTTGGTGCAACGGAAATGGCGCTCCTAAATGGCCTACCAGCACACCTCGATCCTTTTCTTACATCCTTTTCCTCTTTTATCGGTGGTATTGTTCTCCTAGATCTCTATCATCTTTGACACGTGCTATCTTCTTCTTCTTCTTTTATGTTATTTTTATCTTTTATTGTCTTTTGTATGTATTGTATATTTATGTATTCTCTGTTTCTTATAATTTTGTACCTTGGAACTTCAGTTCTGTGTAATAATAATAAATATATAATAAAAATGATAAAAAATGTTATGTTGAATATACATGCTTAAGTGTCATGAAATTCCAGGATTACGCGTTTGATAAGTAAATAAAATAAAATGAAATCTACGCTCAAATTGATTTATTTTTGTCCTAAAGGGTACGCCGAATAACTTTTTTTTTTTTTGAAAATGGGGCGCAAAACATCGAGTGTAGCTTCGGCTGTGTGGCACGTAGCGCCGTCTTGTTGAAACCAAATGTTGCCAATATCTTACTCTTCAATTTTTGTGAACAAAAATGGCCCGATAACGATCGCCATTGACTGTAACGGCCACTCCTTGCTTATTTTTAAAGAAAAATGGCCTGATTTTCAAAGTAATGTCGCAATATTTCCCAGCGTTGTTCAAGCGTATACACAACCATATTCGTTCAGCGGAAAGATAAAACTAATTATCTGTTGAATCAGACATGAGTTAAGTGTTACCATTCACGAAATAAGCACTAGTTGAAAAAAAAACGTTAAGATGGCGGACAATAGCATGATTTTCAAAGTAGTCGCAATATTTCCCAGCGTTGTTCAAGCATATACACAACCATATTCGTTCAGCGGAAGGATAAAACTAATTATTTGTTGAATCAGACATGAGTTAAATTTTACCATTCACGAAATAAGCACTAGTTGAAAAAAAAACGTTAGATGGCGGACCCCTTATTAATTTTCCATAGATGGTGCATATTGTCACTGCATTGCCTCCATTCAATCGTATCAGTTGCCACTGTCCATGTCATGTTAAAGACATGTCTTCACTTGAAAGTCTACCTGGGAACATACATGACTTCTGGCGAAATCCAGGGCAAGAGTACAGAGACTAAAAAAGACTACATCTAGATCTTCTTCGTAGTATCAATCCGGTGGATTGGTTTGCAGCAACAGAATCTTGCGTCTCTTTCTCCATTCCTCTCGGTCCTCCGCAACCCTTTTCAGCTCAGCATAAGCGCTACAATTCATATCCTCGAAAACTTGCTGCAAATACTCCCGTCTAGAGCGCCCTCTACAGTTTCTACCCTCAACCATCCCCTCCACAATATCGTAAAGAAGACCATCGTGGCGCATGATGTGACCAATCCATCGGGCTCGCCTCTCTGAGATGGTTCTTATTAGGTGCCTATCTCCCTTGATTATCCTGAGAACCTCATTGTTCGTGACGTGGTCTCTCCAGGAAATCTAGATAAGGCATACTATATTTTGGGTGATTTGTGAATCCGAAAATTTAAAGAGATCGGATATGAATAGAGCGACAATTTGGTCATAAGGGGAAGTTCAACCCAAAGTAATCATCACAACATGTAAAAAAACGAATGTAACTATAATCGGATCCCATTTGTTTAAGGTATAACGAGACAATAGAGCATTGTTTTATACGTGTTCCATATTAAATTTTATTACGATGTAATCTGTTCTAGTTGAGCGATGATCCTTTGGTATGTTTCGAATTGTTTTTTCCAGACCTCATATGAAAATACTCCTTCCAAGATATCCGCATTTGAGGTCCATCAGACCACCCGCAATATTCCATGCACAGTACCTGCCAGGGCTTAACCCTTTGTACCATGCGGCATTTTTTAATTTTTAATTTAGACAAAGTATAAAATTATGAAATAAGAAACGCTTACAAGGCTGAAGATGTGCAGTAGGAAAGATAAAGAAGGCTTATTTATGAGATCACGTTGGAAAAAAAATATCTAAAAAATACATTAAATATGGAGAGACATCTCACGATGCCTATAATAGACTCCGATTAATGATAAGAGATTCAAGTAATATTATATGAACCTTAAAATCACATAATTTATAAAAATAAAATTTTGAGCTCTTGGGTTGAGCCGTCTTATAAAAAGCAAATGGTCCAAAACATGGCAAATAGTTGATTTATAAAAGGTCATAATATATGCCTCGAATACTATAGCTGTCTTAGAGATCCGTCGTGATATATAGTATGTATTCAGCAGAGCTTAATATTAGCCAGAATAATGGTAGTCAACAGAGATTATATAGTGACTACTTGTGGAAATGTTATGCTTCAGCTATATAATCGTGTCGGAAACAACAGGGTCAGATCCTGTCTGCCCAGAAGTGGGCGACGTCGATGGCGTTACTCTGGCCATCATCAGGTCTTACTGGATGGAGCTATTCTGTCTATAAGTCTGCTCCACGCCGCAGTCACATTCAGTCGGTCCGCTGTAAAACTGCCAGGCTTTCATTTGTGTCCTCGTCTTGCATACTCCGGTCCGAAGTCTGTTAAGGGACCTCCATATATTCATGGGTCATGTCCAGGGGCTAGGTCCTTTTTCGGGGCAATCCAAGTATTCCCATCAGTTGCGCTTCTCCACATGCTTCAGCTAAGAAACGGAAATGGAAGTTTTTTTGTAATATTTTTACTAGTATTATCACCGTTTTTCATTGAGTGGCCGAGAATTTGTACATTGTGTGAATTTGTATGTGGCAAGGCCAAAACACAACAGGCTTATTTTTACCAACTGTTCGATATTTTATTAATTTAAATTTGTGCATACATAGACAAAAATAAATGTTATTTTACATAAAGATTGAGATTGTCGTAAGAAGTTTTAAAATAAAAATGTATATTCCTTAAAATTCCTGTCTTAGTTGTCCTGTTCTCGTGATTATTCTACAATAGTTCAAAGAGTTATTAAGTGTCCTTGATATCTGATAATGGAGATCAACGATGGTGAGGCCTAGATGTCTTTATAAAAAAAAACATTGATCTTACATCGTATTACAAAACATTATTTTAAAATAATTTAATCACTTAATCTTGAGGGTAAAAACTGTAAAGGGCGCCCTAGACGGGCGTATTTACAGCAAGTATTCGAGGACATGAATTGTAGCGCTTATGCTGAGCTGAAAAGGGTTGCGGAGGACCGAGAGGAATGGAGATCGAGATGCAAGATTCTGTTGCTGCAAACCAATCCACCGGATTGATACTACGAAGAAGAAGAATACTCTTGCAAAATAAGTAGGCTACATTAACAGTATATATTTTTGAAATTTGTAAAATTTCACGGACAAGTACAGTGAATACTAAAAATATTGTCGCTTGTCGTGTTCAAAGGGTTAACTCACCTAAGGTCGAGCAGCCAGGTTTATTCAAAGAAACAATTGAATTAAACACGTGCGCACGCATAAAATAAATTAAAAGCCGTGTTTTCTTATTGTATTTCATCATCATGCACTTACAGTACACTCGCTCTCAATGCAACATAATTAACGTTCATATTTATTGCACACTTAAGTTTATTACATTGTTAATTTAATTATTGTAGCAGAATATATATTTTATGAGAACGCACGCATCGGAACAAAGGTCTTCCGATAAACATTCCTGAGCTAAACATTCCTGTACTAGGTACTTAACAATAAAAATGCACACTTATGCTTAACCTCCAATCGTTGGAACAAAGACGTAATGTGGGTTTACTTAGTATTTTCTTTAGCTGAAGCACTAGCAGATGTTTTTCAAAACTATTTGAATTAATTCCTACTACTCATATAATTGCTTAATAACACCTGAAAGCATTTTACGCATAGTAAGCATTACACCTGCATTGTTTACTGGTTCATTGTCTCCAGGCACATTCCACTGTCCAGTCTGTTCACATCTAAGAAAGGCTAATCCCCAGTAGTAGAGAGCTTTGCAAACATCCTGTCTATAACTTCTTAAGTTTTCACGGCCAGATTTGATATTGTGGCTCTTGGGTTTAGCCGTGTGTGGCGAATTTCTTTTAACCAATATTTCGACCGCCATTGCAGGGGTCTTCTTCAGGATTGATGATTTAGTTGTGAGTTTGTGTCAGATTATTTATTTACGAACAAAATAAATTCGCCACACACGGCTTATCCCAAAACCCACAATATCCTGACTATATCTCTCGGCATATTATTTGTATGTATATCGCAGTGGACATAACATGAACTTTTCTAGCGACGCATGTCCATGTGATCCTAGCATACAGCATACAGTAAGACATTCTCTGATCGAGTGCATCATCCCTGAGAACAGGAGACGTATTCTGCGTTGTCGCTTGAGAGTCTCTGCCATTCTTGGAAGAAACTTCCTGAACTGCTGCTTAGTTATGACGCTTTCTTGCTACTAAGCTACAGGATATCGTTGGAATGAGCACTTAGTTTACGAAGCTGATATGAAATAGACTTCCATGATTTTTTGTCTCATCACTTGATCTAACCTTATGAGTAATTTGCAGAGTTCAGCGCAATATATTTTTATGCTTTAAAAAAAACTACCCAACTCCGTTCATGGAATCAAAGTTCCATCAAACTTTTTTTTTAGTAACGCTCACTGGAATACCTTAAGATCATTATCATTCCACATTCGCTCCTTAAGTGGATATCATATGGCCATCACAAGTTTCTGCGATAAAGTTTGGTTCGAAACCATGGTCTTCGCCTCATCTCTTTAGCTCTCGTTTCTCTTTTATCTTCAAATAAAATGACACAGTTTCCATGTTATCACCCCTTCAATTTTGTGCTTGAGTATTGCATTATTACCTGTGCATTATTTTCAGCATGGGTTCCAAAATGATATTCTTATGTTATTTAATATTGTATCAAACTAACCATCAAAACTTTCACTCATTTCAGGTGTACGAGATCGCTTACGTCATCGTAAGAGCTGGTCCATCATCGCGTCCGGCTTCTTGGGTTCTTGAGCGTGCTGAGATGGATTCCGAGGACGCTGAAGACCCTGACGATGCCTTCAGACCCTGGCAGTACTTCGCCCGCAGCCCCGGAGACTGCCTGGACCTCTACGGAGCCCCGGCTGTCATAGGAAAACCCAAACCACTGCAAGGTCCAGAACCCACATGCACGGCCTTTTTCTCCAAAAACCAACCCACCGAAAATGGAGAGGTTTGTACATTTTATAAAACTTATTTTGTGTCCAAAAAATCAAGATTTATTGCACGTATATAATATACTTAGTTTTAACAATATTTTGAACGCCCAGTTTTACGTCAATCGAATTAAATGATTTCAAGAGTAAACCATAAAGAGTAACAAGTTTACGTAAAAAGTAGTTTACAAAGTTATTTTTTTATTATTAAATATTTTTTTTCACTGTATTTTATATTCTGAATACGCAATTAAGTTGTGACGAGATGAATGTCCAGCAATCTAATAATATTTACATATTTAATTGTGGCCATTTTCTTCGTAGTATCAATCCGTTGGATTGGTTTGCAGCAACAAAATCTTGCATCTCGATCTCCACTTTTCTCGATCTTCTGCAATCCTCTTTAGCTCAGCATAAGAGCAACAACTCATGTCCTCAAACACTTGCTGCAAATACTCCCGTCTAGGGCGCTCTCTGCAGTTTCTACCCTCAACCATCGCTTCCACAATGCCGTGAAGAAGACCATCGTGGCGCATGATGTGACCGATCCATCGGGATCGCCTCTCTGAGATTGTTCTTACTAGGCGCCTATCTTCCTTGATTATGCTGAGAAGCTCATTGTTCATGACGTGGTCTCTCCAGAAAATTCCGATTGTGGCCATATGCACCACTTAAATAGAGCTTACTTGAAAGAAGACAGATCAAAGATTATTTATATGACAAATATGACATTAGTTATTTATCATAGCATGCTGCATTTATTAACGAAAAGCAATGAAAATTGAATATAAAAATATTGTATATATCTGAGAACTAAGAAGATATCTTTTTATCTTTAAATGTCATAGCTGTAACAATTTCTAAATTGGAACAATATTTCAAAATTGACAGGGTAGGACTAAGGTAACCTATATTTGTAGCCTTATGCTACTTTATTGAACGACCTCATTTTGCTCTGCAATTCATCCAAGCTATTTCCGTTACAGGCTGTATGATATCTAGAGCATTTATTTTTCAACTGCAAAACCACAGAATTCCTAGACACTTTTAGTAATCTATAAAAGTGCACTTTCTGATATATTTTTATGACTCAAAATACGTTTTAAAAATAAATATTCGTATATTTCCAATAGTGATGGCAAGGACATGTATCTATCAAGTAATGAAATTGTATACCTACTTAACTTACAATATAATTTATTGATGGGTTTTAATTATCATTTTATTTAATAAATTGCTAAAAAAAATACTTTCATGGTTCTGTAACATTTTTGTGTATTATTTATTGAATTGTCGAAGAGACGACGGTCGATGGGGAAGAAAAGTATTGGAATGGCGCCCAAGAACTGGCAAACGAAGCATTGGCCGACCCCCTACAAGATGGACTGACGATATAAGAAGAATAGCGGGAGTGACCTGGATGCGGAAGGCGGAGGATCGAAGAGGATGGAGACTCATGCGGGAGGCCTACGTTCAACAGTGGACGGACACAAGCTGATGATGATGATGATTTATTGAATGATTTATTATTAAAGGGTTTTGAAAAAAAAAATGTTTAACGATCTCTACCTCTAAGCTGGCAATAAAAAAATTGAGACATAAATCACAAAAAAAAATGTCCTTTAACATTTTTCTATAAACCTACAACTTTTTTAAATATACAAATTATACACATCTGTATATTTATATCTTCTTCTTAGTATCAATCCGGTGGATTGGTTTGCAGCAACAGAATCTTGCATCTCGATCTCCATTCCTCGAAATTTTACTTGAGATGCAATCATTTTTTTTGCTGATACATGGGATGTCTTTAAGACCTTTAATGTGGTATTTTCCCCTTTATTTCCACATCCTAATGCCGTTGACCATAAAGGTTCATCCGCCTTAGGAGAGCATTTACTACCTCCAGGACAATAGAGTGCCCTAACCAGCTTGACCTGATGAGGTTAGCTGGGTGTTAGTTTATTCCGGCCAACATTCGGTCCCTGTCTATATTGGCCGACTGATGTCGCTCACCCCCCACCACGAGAAGGAGATAGATCAGGATTTTCCTTTCATCGAACCTGTGACCTTAAGGCATTTCGCAGAGTCCTCCAGTACTTTTAGGGGGCCAGTATTTATATATATTAATATAAATTCTTTAATATTATATATATATATATAAATATTCATTTATTTCAAATAATTACTCTAGGTATCTTATAATAATAAATTTACTTTGATAATTTTACCATGGCAACACTGGTCAATATTTTGTTCTTTAATTTAAAGAAAATATTTTTTCGTAAAGCATCAATTGATCACAATTACACCGAAGAGTAAATAAATCGCTTAATTTTGTTTCTGTTCTTTATAATTCAATTATATTTTGTATAAAGCTTGAAAATTAAATTCACTTTTAAGTATTTTAAATGGCATCAAATGAAATATATCGGCATTATTAACAAAGTATAATGAGAACTACTTCAAAGCATGCTAATTACTTTCAATATATGAAAAGCACCAATGAATATAATTACCAAATAAAATAAAAGGTTTTTATTGCATCAACCATACGGCTTTACAAATTTGTATTCCTTTGCATTCAAACAAAAACAAAAATACCAACCTAAAACTATTACATTATTGTTGAGTGTTGCCATGAATGGGTTTCGGTGGGTACTGAGAACTTAGGTAGGTATATTGCTATAAAGCCCGACGTAAGAGGTTCCATACAAATCCATCATTAAGTAATTACCATCGCATTCAAGTACAAATTGTAACAACAAGACAAGGGGGGCATTCCATCACCTTTCATTATCCAATTACTTCCATTGGTCGGCAGTTGGCACCACCAACTCTTTTAGTTCCCCTACTGGCTGTTAATAAACTCATAAACAGGGCTCGATAAGAAAAAAACAACCCAAAAATAACAAATTTTGCACAATTATTTTAATTGATTAAGAAGAAGAAGTTCCAAGAGTTAGGTTTTGATCTGTCGGAACATCGATTCCCGACAATCAAATACATATACATGATATAAATATTTTTAAATATTTATATAATCTCGTTATTCACGCATAAAAATATGGCCTGTATTTATTAGTTCAGTAACTAATTCAAGGTTTTGGCAGCAAATTAAATGAATTGGCAGTAAATTAAATAGACTAGCAGTAGATTAAAGAAATTGGCTTTTTCCACTGTGTCAGTGCGAGTGTGGTCAGTTATAAAATTAAAATGTCAGTAATTCACTCAATACTATCAGTAATTATTCTGAATGAATGAATAATTACCACGTAAAATGAAAACCAAACCTAACCTAACCGAACCTATTATTAATTTTCATTAATTAATTATGTCATACCTATTTATTATTTTTCTACTGCCAATTTATATTCTTGTACTGCCAATGTATTATTTTTACATACATTTTTAACATATTTGTTATTGATATTTTCTTTAATATTAATGGCCTTTAATTGAATTAAATACTGAAAACATAATTAGTTGCCTAAAAATATCACTCATTCTCTATTGATATTTTTTTCGTTTTTTTCAATCGAAAATGTTCAATGAAATCCATAATTTCAAAAAAAATATATGATTATTTAAAACTATTAAATTTTTTTGCAAATTGTAGATGAATTCTAAATAATCTTCAATTTTAATGTGATATTTATTGATTAAAAATGTCGATAAATAAAATTCGTGTTGTGAACACCATGAATTTAAAGTAAGCCCTGAAAAGTACATATTTGTGTAATTTGTGTAATTTGTGGATGATAAGTTATTGCCAAGTTGTAATCTATGACTTCGGTGGATTAACACTCCACATGAAACGCTTAGGCTTAATCATACACAAAACATCAAGCGTCATAAAATCCACATATGAAATTTTACCATCGAAATATATTGCGATAATATCCCAACGTATTAACAAAAAAAGTTTTACTTCTTTTAATTTTAACCTCGAGCTCTGGACATAAAACCACTAAGATTCTGGCCGCGTCATTATATTATGCTTACGCCAAGGTCGGTGCGTAATTACAAAAATGGGTAATCCAAGAAGAAATCTAAAGCCTGGGCGAGTGGACCAGCTTTCGTTACCCCTACCCCGCCCACCAGAAAGCCTTCGCTAATTGGAATCTTGTTTTTAATACATCTTAAGAATGGGGCTTTTCTTTATTGCTTACAAAGGTGCTATTATTTTTTTTAACTCAATTCTTACCAGAATAACATCAATGATAGAGATTTCCTACTCAATGTTGGCGATATTATTTTAGATGAGATTAAAATAGAATTCTTTTCATATATATGTGAAAAATTGAAGAATCTCTCATTGAGACCGTGGGATTTCAGTATGTGAATAAAGATTTAAATTTTTAATCGATTTCTAAGCACTAAAATACCCAAAGTTGGCGTGAATTTGATCCATCACCCGTCAAATGACAGTCACAGCTAACTAATTGAAATCGATGGTAGACAAAAGATGTCTCGTGAACACCACCTTTTCATAGTGAATTCCTGGACCGTGGCGATTGACAGAGCTTTGTAGGGGCAGCTCGTGATGAACATATGCTCCAGTTGTCTAACAGACATGCTGATGATTATGACTTCAGTGCTAGTTTAAGGGGGTGGCGAAGTGGGTCGGTGCCCCAGGGCGTCGAATAAGCTAGGGGCGCCGAGAGCAACCAATCTTTCTTAGATTTTTTAAAAATAACAACAATATGGGGCGCTAGAAAAAAATTGCCCCAGGGCGCCGCAGGGTCTGAAACCGGTACTGATTATGATGATGGTGATGATAAACCTTTAACACAAAATAAAGCAGTCGTTTCATGAATAATAAGTAATCTATATTGCACACATTTGCTGAAAACTAAAACAGTTAAAATTACAGCGGTAAAGTGTTTTTTAATATTATTTTTAATACTCTATAAGTTAGCGTAGTATTAAACAATCGACTTTATTTATTTTATTCTTTATGACCATAATACCCCAAAATCAGATATGACCCATAATAAACATGCAAGAGAATCAAACTTAGTACAATGTTATTTAGGTCACGCTAATATTATACTTGTATACCACAGGATTATTAATTTGAATTATTCGAATACGCATTTCAAAAATGCCAAATACTTATTTTTTTTCATTTCATTTTAAAAGAAATGTCATATTACAATATATTTCTTTCAAAACAAATTACGAGCATATACCAATGTATTTAAATAGTTGGCGATGTTATTTTTTCGAATATAAATTGCCCTTCAAACACAGCAAGATAAATTAAATACAGTTATTAACCCTCCAATAGAGTACAAGTCTATTGAAAAAAAAAACTATAAAGTTTGCGGCGGTTTTTCACATAACGGAATTCAAACAATTTATATTTTTACTAAATTTGAATATAAAATCATTTTATTGAAACAAAATTAAAAACAATTAACGAAAAATAAATAAAATTGTTCACATTCGACACTGTGTACGCATGTGGCATGTTATGTTTTTAGGTTATGACTCATTATCTGAAAATATCGTTTTTTTACATAGTGATTTTGTCCACGTTAACTCTTTCGCATCGGTTGTCGGCATATGCCGTCATAAGATTCCCCGACCGTTGAAATCGGTTGACGTGATATATAGTTTTGCTACTTTGTCGGAATAGTTTTTTATGCATCATCTGATAGCTAAATGATACAAGAACCAATGTGATATATGAAAATAGACCAGATAACCACATTTATGCTTCAAATACTGGTTTTATAATTTGTATTCAAACTGAGCCGTTATGAAAAGGTTAAGGTCATTTTAAAAACCTTATTTAATTAGCACATTTTATTTTTTTGAAAATACTTGATTGATTTTTAATTGATTTATGAAATTCAACAATATTTGTTTTGAAAAACATGTAAAATCAATGCGTAACTGTGTAGTGGTAATATCCCTTACCAGCCCGTCAAATCGAATGCATTCATCTGTGTGATTGCATTAAAAACCCTACAAAAATAAAGTAACGCTCATTTCGCCGTGATACTTCAATTTTAAAAATGTCTTATCTCGAAACCCAAAGACCAGAAGTAATGCCGCATTATAGCGTAAATGCGAAATTGTGGAAAGTTGAGAACAGTATCGTGTTCTTACCGGTTGCTAGATGTGGCCGAAAGCTTTACTTCATAATGCTATATGTACTTCCACCACGCAAGGCGCGTTTTCCACTTGATTTACTCTGAATTGGCCTTTTAAACCACGTAAAATTTTATGTCTGGCTTATCAAAATGTAACTAAAGATTTTTTTATTTATTACGTAACTATTGATATTATTCATAATCAGATTAACGGTATTTTTAACACACATCTCATAGTTTTTTTTTTAAATTAAATAAGTTGTTTATAGTTATAATCATTACATGTACATCTGTTGCCTACACCGATTGTTGTTCAAGAGCTTACCCATTTAGTGACTTGCGTACAAGCTTTTAATCTGTTCGCATCGGTACCCGATATATGCCGCGTAATATTCCCCTACCGTTGACATCGGTAGCCGTGATATATCGTTTTGATACTTTCTTAGAAAAGAAGAAAAATAAATTTAAGCAACTTGGATGGTGACTGCTTGAGTACACACGGCGTGTCATTGGTTAGATCAAGTCGCCCCTTTTGAATTAAATGGTCCAGGCAATGGAATTAATCAGCTTTCGATCTTCTTAAAAATACTAATAAACAAACACCCAAATATTACTCTGATACTCTTCTTCTTCTTCGTGTCAGCGACGTCATATTATTGCCCAGTATCTGGCAACATCGATAGTCCGTGTGTTGCCAAGCATTAGGTCTTCAGGTGTGCAGCTTGTTGGGCATATAAAACTGGATCTTAGGTGTGAGGCGGTCTACAGGTCTCCACAGTCGCACAATAGTGGCTCTCCCTGCCGAAGAATTCCCCACCGCTCGAGGTTGTCCTTTGTTCTACCAACTACGGTTCTTAATCTGTTCAGGGGTTTCCAGGTCCGCCAGTTAAGATTCTTGAGATCCTCTGATACTACTAAAGTCTTATCTTTCAAGATAAGGCTTCAGCCACCGAAACATAATTTTTCGGGGAACTCACATGGGATTACAAAAAATCATAAAGCCTGCCCTTTATATTTTTAGTATTAATTTCGAGATTGATATCAAATATTGTATCAAATATATAAAATTATATTTACCTGACAACTATGCTTACAGTTGCTCAACGTAATTCATGAAAAAAAGAAAACAAAATACAAATAATTGAGTATTATATAAATAATAGAAACCACTACGTCTTTTTTCGATGCGACTATAAACATGAGAGATGAAAAGGAATGGTGCTGAAGACCGGGAAAATGGCAATGACAAATGAGACTTGTATAGCTAACACAATTCACAGAATGTATCTAAGTTAAAGTTAATTTTTAGTCTCATTTTGTAAGATTGTAAATGTTTGGCTTATTTTTCAGATCCACGTGTCGCTAATGGCTGACATCGACGCCGAGAGCACCGCAGAGAGCTGGACGCGCGCGCGCCTCGTCAGGCTGAGGTTCTTGGGGGCGCCCATGTCCTCGCGTGCAGACTCCCGCTACTACACCATACGAGACATCACGATAGGCGGGCGCTGCACGTGCTCGGGGCACGCGCAGCACTGCAGACACAACGTTGCCAGAGGGGTAAGGCAACAAACATCCACAATGTAACCCTAGGCCAGTACCGGTTTTAGACCCTGCGGCGTCCTAGGGCATTTTTTTTCTACCACTCCATATTGTTTCTATTTTATAACATCTAAGAAAGATTGGTTACTTTCGGTGCCCCTAGCTTATTCGACGCCCTGGGGCACTGATCCACTTCGCCACCCCCTAAAACCGGCACTGCCCTAGGCTAGACTTTTCTTCCATACTCCAAAATCACAGGACAATGAATTCAGAAGGAAAATGAAGTCTCATTGATGTCTACCTCTTCCACTGATTACCAGCTAGTATACATGCACAGTGCATGGTTACTTAATCCACTTTATTTAGTATTTTTATTCATATAAGCGACGTCAACATACTCCATCCTTATATCTAGCAACTTCGTTAATCGGGCACATATCGCCGGATTTTAGATATGATGTGGTCCGCAAGTCTTATGTACAGGTTGTCTCATGTTTTTACGATTTATATCCTTAACCTGTAAAGAACTGATCCAATGTCGTTCTCCTACTTATATAGGGGCCGCTCGCTCACACAAGGTAACGTCTCCTTGTGATTGGTGCGACATCTATGGGACTTACACGATAAACATTAATAACAAGTAATAGATAACAGAAAGTGTACAATTCATCAATCCGCCACACAAATTCTTCGTAGTGTCAATCCGGTGGATTGGTTTGCAGCAACAGAATCTTGCATCTCGATCTCCATTCCTCTCAGTCCTCCGCAACCCTCTTCAGCTCAGCATAAGAGCTACAATTCATGTCCTCGAACACTTGCTGCAAATGCTCCCGTCTAGGGCACCCTCTACAGTTTCTACCCTCTACCATCCCCTCCACAATGTCGTGAAGAAAACCATCGTGGCGCATGATGTGACCGATCCATCGGACTCGCCTCTTTGAGATTGTTCTTACTAGGTGCCTATCTTCCTTAATTATCCTGAGAACCTCATTGTTCGTGACGTGGTCTCTCCAGGAAATTCCGAGAATGCCACACATATATCTTGATTATTGAGTTGTCCAATTGTCATTTGCAGCATCCAGAGTGCGAGTGCCTCCACCACACGTGCGGCGCGACCTGCGACCGCTGCTGCCCCATGTTTAACCAGCGCGCCTTCCATCGCGGCGCGCCGGCAGACGCGCACGCGTGCCAGCCGTGCCAGTGCCACGGGCACGCCATCGAGTGCGTCTACGACGAGGAAGTCAATAGACTAGGCCTGAGCGTCGACACGCACGGCCAGCTCAAAGGTGGAGGCGTATGCGTCGACTGTCAGGTATGCACCATTACGTCCATTACCACACCATCATCATGGATGATGGTGTGGTAATGCTATACACTGGATATACTCTAATATATTTATAAATATATCTTTGTAGATACACATATTGAGAGATGGTGGTCGTAAAATCTCAAATGTGGATTTTACTAGCTTACCATTTTACATATAGATAAACGCTGCATGTGGAATGTTAATCTGCCATCGTTATAGACTGCTGCTTGATTTCTACGCATCATCCATTTTTAGCAGGAACTAATTATGAAAAGTGGTGCTTACGGGATGAATTTTGTCTACCACTAATTTCTATTCATATTGCTTTAACTTGAATTTTACGGTTGAGAGATCTAATTTACACAAACCGGGAATGTTTATAAAGCATTCAAATTCATTAAAAAACATTTACAATGGGTGTCGATGCGCTCATTCACGTTATTTTCACTTGGCAACTGATATAAGTCAGAATATAGGAGTCCTCTCTGCACATTTGTAACTGCTGTAAAGAAGTGCTTAAAAGAAAAGCATACTTATAAACTCCAGTCACAAGATGAAGAAGATGGATTTAGTTACCTTTTATTGGATTCCATTGGCCCTTCCACTGCAAAAATTTGGCCAATGTGTATTTCATGTGTATCACGATGAAGAGGACTGTTGTTACTTATTATTGTTACGCAATTAAATTCTGACGTAAATATTTTACTTTGCAGAAACACACTACTGGAATCAACTGTGAGCGTTGCAAAAGTGGTTATTATCGCCTACCCGGTGCGCTGTCTAATGATGAAGTACCCTGCCATAAATGTGACTGTGATGCTAAAGGTTCTAAAGGTAAACAAATCATAATTTATTTCAGAATTTAAATCACCTAAGGGAGTAAAATTTGTATTTATTTATTCCATACACATATTTAATATTGTTAATTCTAAACCACTTAAATGATATAAAACACAATTTTATAGGATGCTAAATTACAAAACAACCATTGCAATTTAGTTTATATTAACAAATATCACACTTAAAAAAGCCAAGCTTCGTCATGCACCCACCTATTCATCAGTTTTTCTGATGACATGATTATATATACACTTCATATATACTAAGTTGATTTATAAAAGTCAAATAGATAAACTTTCTTCCCTCATTTGTTTTTCTTCATAAAAACAAATTTAAAGTTCTTTAAGAAATAGATCATAAAATATACTAAAGAATTCTACAAACACTATATATCATTTTCGCATGCATCGTTCAGCCATCCTTACTGAAGGTCATAGGACCACACTTCATGGTCACAATCCACTTTTAGTGCTCTCCAGTAAGCATACATAATGCAATAGTTTTAAGATAGCAATACAGTATACACGATATTCTCAATTGTGTCTTGGATTTTGAATAATTGTTTTTTATTATTATTTGTTATGTTTTTAGGTACCTGCAGTTATGATGAGCTTGAAGGCACCGTGATGTGCCAGTGCGAGAAGGGCTATCAGGGTCCCAACTGTGACAAGTGTGCAGTTGGCTTCACTGGCTTTCCTCAATGTGTCACGTGTCCCTGTAATAAAGCCGGAACTCAATCAATAACAGACTGTATTGGCGAGTGCAACTGCAAAGTAAGAATAAGAAATATTAAAATATAATATTTCTTACAATAATATCCATGTCAAAAAATATACAGTACATTTGTCTGTCTGTTGTTGTCAATTGTGATATTCAAAAAATATCGTTCTTATTACAAGATGAACTTAATTGAGTATTATTAATAAATAATATGTTTAAATTTATAAGAGAAGGTGGTTAAAAAATCATATTTTATTATTAGTATAGAATCCATTGTTTTGAATACTCAAATTAACCAAAACAGCTGAACCTCAAAACTAATATTTTTTTACATACTCATATGTAATTTATACTAAATAAAAATAAATAAAAAAAAAATCAAATATAAATAAAAAAAATATTTGGAAATTATTCCATAATTTCGCTTGGTACATGTTTTGACATGTTTCCATTGCTTGACCATTGTAAATTCAAGTCGCTAATGATAAGACAATGGAAATAATTCAATTAAATTTGAAGAAAAATAAAAAATAAGAATATATGTGTATTTGTTATTCACCTCCGTAAAACTTCACTTTTAAGTAGATATTAATATAAATTCAGGACATAAAATTATATAACATATTGTATTGAAAACAAACACATACCTGTATGTAATATACTCGTTCATTCTTCTCAGGTACACATAATGTAACCAAATGTAAAAATCAATTCTCCAATTTGTTTCTTGTTAATTGTTACAAAATTATTTGTTTATTTTTTTGTAGTTCAATGTCGAAGGAGAGCTTTGTGACACATGCAGAGATGGTTATTTTGCATTGGATGAGAACAACCCTGAAGGTTGCATGCCTTGCTACTGCTCAGGAGTTAGTGGTGTCTGTCATTCTGCATATATAGAGAACCATGTTGTAAGTATAACCAATTGCTAACTATTTGTTGAATTATTAATTTATTTAATATTATATAATTGCATCTAATGTTTTATTGTATTCTTTCAGTTCAAAACACTATCTCAATGGTTGGTAACGGATATGTCTGTCTCTGAAACAGTAATACCAACATTGGATTCCGACACAGGCTGGCTGACAATTGGAAATTACGAACTACCAGGCATCGAATCTTATTACTGGAGCGCTCCTGATTTGTACTTAGGCAACAAATTAAAAGCATACGGATCGCAATTGATATACAGATTAGGTTGGGTTGTCATGAGAGGAGACACAAGCGGAAAGCCTACAACTGGACCAAACATGATCTTAATCGGACACAATGGCATGAAAATAGCTTATGACGATGTTTCGTATCCACAGATCGGTGATGAACTAGAAGTAAACATTCCTTTAAGAGAAAACAATTGGTATCATATTCTGCCTTCTGTCAAAGATATTATCACTAACAGACACAGAAGAACAAAATATAAAGGTGATTTTGTTAGTAGAACTCAATTCATGAGTATTCTAGCTAATGTGAAACATATTCTTTTAAGAGCAAAGTTTCATACGGATCAAGTAGAAGGAAGTTTAGAAGGAGCCATGATACTCGTAGGAAACGGAATAATCTCTGAAAGAAATGTGTCTCATGTTGAGAAATGTACTTGTCCACCTGGATACACAGGCCATTCTTGTGAACTGTGTGCTTTTGGATACGTAAGAATATTTACGAACAGCAGCGTACATATTGAGCAGTTTGAGTGTGTCAAATGTGACTGTTATGGTCATGCTGAGACTTGTGATCTGAGCACTGGAAAGTGTACTCCGTGTCAACATAATACGATGGGTATCAAATGTGGTAAATGCATGAACGGGTTTTTCGGTAACCCCTTGGTTGGAACCAGTGAAGATTGCAAGAGATGCTCTTGCCCTCTGTTGGATGAGACCAATAATTTTAGTCCAAGTTGTACCACAGATGAAAACGATTATTATAAATATGTTTGCACGGAATGTCCAGAAGGATATTCTGGAAATCACTGTCAAAGGTAATTGTGAATACATTCTTTGAAACCATAATTCAGTTACACATTTAAAGTATTATTATCTAGAAAGTATTTACATATTATTGATGGCTATATAACTAGATAGAAATTCAATATAGAATTATCTAACAAAAAAACATATAAGTTCCAAATTTATATTTAACAGTAGAATATTTTGAGACAAGTTTTTTTATTATAATATTTTGTTATTGTACATTCATAATTTTGTTCCAGTTGTTCTTATGGATATTTCGGTGATCCTTTAGTTGTGGGTTCAACTTGTGAGAGATGTTCATGTAATGGCGGTCCATGTAACAATCAAACAGGACAATGCCTTTCATGTCCTGGAAACACACAAGGATTTAAATGTGACAGGTATAAAAACTTAATTATATTCAGTCTAATAATAAATATTTGAAAACAAATAAGCTTTTGATGCCGAATTGTCAAAAATCTTGACAAATGTTGTATTAAAATTTGTATTTCTCTGCCAAACATGTTTAAAATCATCATTCAATAATAAGAACCCATAAAATAATAAAATAATAAAAAACACATGAGCCAACCAAAATGATAGATTAATTGCTTTTCATAGTATTTAATAACGTCTTTTCATGGAGAAATAAAGAGAAAAAATAAATTCAAAAGAAGACAAAAGGAATTTAAAATATATAAAAAATATAAATCTAGATCTCATTTTGTATATTTTTCATTTTGTCAATTCCATTATATTGCCATTGTAATCAAGACTTTGAAAAACAAGAAATTTGCCACACACGGCTAAACCCAAAAGCCATAATACCAAATCTTACTGTGAAAACCTACAAAGTCATTTGCAATGACAGATATTTATTGATATACTCGTATAGAAGCCTAATATATTACGTACAAGATACATGTAATGCTTATATCTATTAATATTGTTTCTTCCTTGTTGAACAATTCTTATTTATTTTATTAAAATAATTTATTTTTCTTGTTCCTAGTTGCAAAGATGACCATTACGGTATTGCTTCTGAGAAAGATTGCAAGCCGTGTGATTGTGATTTGTTTGGATCTGAGAGCAGCACTTGTGATCCAAACACTGGCCAGTGCATCTGCTTGGAGCATTATGCTGGGAGAGCTTGTAACAAATGCAAAGTAAGCATTATTTATAAATTATTATATTAATTGATATATTATGAAATAAGAAAGCTTTCAAAAATTGATTTAGCTTCCTATCATAAATACAGATACTTAGTACTCTTGTGCTTATGTCTTATTAAGAATTAGTATTGTTACCAACTTTTAGTGTTTTTGGCTACAGATTCTTTACCACATTTGTTCTTGACCCTCCAGGATGGTTACGGCAACATAACAGCTGGTTGCATTCCCTGCTCCTGCTCCAGTACTGGCTCTTCAGCAGCATCCTGCGACCCCATCAGCGGCTACTGCAGCTGCCGCCCCGGCGTGGAGGGAATCCATTGCGATGTCTGCCAACTTAACCACTATGGCTTCTCACAAGATGGCTGCACTGGTAAGTGAATATATATTTATTAAATCCTGTTGATGTCCTTACAGCTATGTTCAGCCACACTACATACTACAATATCCCTCCCGGGAAAGTATTTTTGAACAGGTGAAAAAAAAAAGGTGTAAAAAAAAGGTGTAAAAATTATGATAAAACATACTGTAAAAAAATAGGGTGTTCAGATAATTATTAATCGAATATTATTTGCATTAATATTATATTATTTACATATTTAAATATTTTAGATTATATTATTGTAAAATATCAGAAATATTATATATTGTGCTGATTAAATTCCAGTGTTTTCTTAATGTGTTTAGGCTTCAGCAAATTGTCATTATAATAGAAAGCTTGAATATCTTTAGTTCATATGCGAACCATTCGCGAGCTTTTTATCGGCGCTTTAAATAAACTTCTGCTTCATAGATGTCGATAGTACATACTTCAAATTTGTTCCTTGAATTTTCGATCTATTTTTTAAAATTCTAATATATAATGTAATTTTTTATTAAACGCGATTTGTCATATTTTATCGTCACACAATAAATGAATTTAATATATTTACTAAACATAATTTTTGTGATAAATTCGTATTGTTCCATAGCTACATAAAAACCGATCAATATTTGACATACATATTTAATCAGTAAATGATATTGATACGTTTTCACTTATGCTTATATTATATAAATACTTGCATGTTTCTCGAATTCAGTTTAGTTTATTACGAAATTCACTGCTTACTTATTTATCGCTACTAAACTGTCTCCTGCCAGGTAGAGAAGTCGCCTTACATAGAGTTATTACTGCACCCAGCCGTCCTGGCTAAGCCTCATAGAGTCAACTGGTTGTGCTCTCTTGCATACGTGACATATCTGCCTCACAGAGCTCTGCCGAGTAGATTATCTGCATAGTTTTCGAAGACCTTCGAGGGTGGTCTAAATAATAGTCAGCTATAATTTTTCGCAAAAACTCTTGACAATGTTCGGTTCCCACATTCGTTCCATATCTGTAACATATGGTTACAAGAAATTGCCACCGCCTAGTTATGTCAGCTACCACAGTCGATTCCTCGTTTTAGGACATGTCTGTACCTAAAGGTCTACTTGTGAACATAAATGGTTCCTGACAACCTTCAGAGTAGAAAAGTCCGAGTACTTGAAGAGGGAATATTCGGAGTATCTGAAGCAGCGTTTTCATTGCCAACAGTTCTTTCGACTAAAATGCCAAGCTTATTTTGTAAACTTTAAATACAAATAACTACTCTCCTCTTTTAGCATTTGAAATCAATCTCAAAGCGTTTGTTAAAATTATAAATAATTACTACCGACAATTTTATTCTGGGTACCCAATCCTTGGTTTCAAATGCGGAGATGATCCGCTTTAATCTAAAAGAAGTAGCTTCTACATTATAGTTAATTTGTAATGGTCGGGACGTGGCAAACACATGGCTCTGGGCACTAAAAACATTTATAAATTGCTGATAACTCAATACTCGATCTCTCTGACGTCACAAATAGCCTGACAGGTTTAAATTTAAATTGATCTATTTACAAATTATAGCTGGGCTAAAAATTACCGTGACTTGCACAAATTATAGCATTATGAATATGTATTGGGTCCGCTATCTAACGTTTTTTTTTCAACTAGTGCTTATTTCGTGAATGGCAACACATAGCTCATGTCTGATTTGACAGATAATTAGTTTTATCCTTCCGCTAAACAAATATGGTTGTAAATATTTATTTATTTATTTATTTACCTTGTTTTCACATGGATCACGTAACAAAAGTTCTCTATTAGGAGACTGCAGTTTCGACTAACTCGTAGTCTTTCTCAATCCTTCTCTAGTTAAGAGATAACTGAGCTGCGTTGTACTTATAAGTGGTGTAACACATTTTTTGTAGGGGAGGGGTAGGGGTGTGTCTACACAGACACACCCCACCCCCTCCCCACAAAAATGTGTTACACCACTTATAAGTACAACGCAGCTCAGTTATCTCTTAACTAGAGAAGGATTGAGAAAGACTACGAGTTAGTCGAAACTGCAGTCTCCTAATAGAGAACTTTTGTTACGTGATCCATGTGAAAACAAGGTAAATAAATAAATAAATATTTATAATTTATTATGGATCTCAAAGTGAATGCTCAAAACATTAAAAAAGGAATATGGTTGTGTTTACGCTTGAACAACGCTGGGAAATATTGCGACATTACTTTGAAAATCAGGCCATTTTTCTTCGAAAATGTGCAAGGAGTGGCCGTTACAGTCAATGGCGATCGTTATCGGGCCATTTTTGTTGCCACACAGCCGAAGCTACACTCGATGTTTTGCGCCCCGTTTTAAAATAAAAAGTTATTTGGCGGACCCGTTGGTTAATAATAATAGTCCAGAGATCATTTCAGCAGCATTAGATGCGACCATAACATAAATTAGTTACCTCTTGTTGCAAACCGCCATGTGTCATTGGTTGGGTTAACCTTTTCGTTACGGCTCGGAGGAATATTATTTATACTGCCAATACAGCGTGAATTTTTAAAAACATTTTTCGCTTAAAACTAGTATTTGAAGCATATTATATTCTCATATATCACATTGGTTTTCCTATCCTTAAGCTATCAGATGATGCATAAAAAACTATTATATTTAACAAACGTTCATTATGTAACTCCATACATGTGGTGACATTGACACATGTGGTTTACAGTAAAATCGCTCTTGTGACGAAACCTAACGATTTGTATTTACATGCTATACAGATTCCTGTAAATAATACATGTAGAGTGATAAAGGGAATAACTACACTTTCAATTTTCTACCGTAGATGTCACGATGAAAGTAGCAAAACGATATATCACGTCAACCGATTTCAACGGTGGTAGAATCTTTGACGGCATATGCTGACAACCGATGCGAAAGGGTCAAGCTACTCCTTCCGATTTGTTTAAAAATTCCGATGCTCAAATAACATAAAATATGCCTCAGGTACTACAGCTTGCCGTCTCCTTAATTCTCGGTTTCTATCTTACAGGTCGTCGACTTTTGGGTGCAAAAATATATAAGGATAAGATATATTGGCAAATGAACAAAACTTAGTGGCGGCGACTTGTGGTGACCCTATGCTCCAGATATGGAACGGGACGTAGTATTATTATAATAGAGATTTTTTTATTAAATAGATAAGAATTTTATAGCTTGTTTTATCATGGATCACACTGAGAACTGATTCACTTGATGTAAGACTTAAGAAGTTTTGCGATCTATGAAAGCTTCATCATTTCCGTGCCGTTTTTTTTATTCAAACTAGTAGTTTAACCATTGTCCATTAGATTTGTTTGGATTGCCCCGAACGAGGACCTAGCCCCTGGACATGACCAAGAGTGGAATATATGGAGGTCTCTTAACAGACTTCGGACCGGAGTATGCAAGACGAGGACACAAATGAGGGCCTGGCAGTTTTACAGCGGACCGACTGAATGTGACTGCGGCGTGGAGCAGACCCTGTCACACCTTCTGGAGTGTGCGCTGTGCCCGAATAGCTGCACCCAGGAAGATCTGATGATGGCCAGAAGTAACGCCATCGACGTCACCCACTTCTGGGCAGACAGGATCTGACCCTGTTGTTTCCGACACGATTATATATATATATATATATATATATATTAGATTTGTATATTAAATCCGTGACAATACCTTTTTATAGTAGACAATCAAGATTAAATACTTTGTATGTAAGTACATATTCAACTTTTATGTAAAGGAATGCAAGAGAAAAGAATTTAATTTCTTGCTGATGTCGAAAGATGTTTTTATCCGAAAAATCTCGTGAATAAAATGCGTATTTAATTAAAATCCATTAAACTATGCTGTGCTATTCGTGCAAGAATTATCGATCGAAAAAAATCAAAAAGTTTCAACAATAATTATCGGCGGACCACCACGGTAAGTAATTGATTGATCAAAGAATGAGAGGAATGTTCGAGAAGAAAAAAAAACACTATTAAATTGATACGTGAATACACAAAGATCGGAACAAATTTCCAAGTAACAACTGTCACTAGAAAAGCTCAGGAATTCGCTGCGACACCATTGAACTTGATTGACGGTACAAAGCAGAACAATATCAAACGGAGAGCGTTTTTTTTTTTACGTACAAGAAGTATTGCCGATGGTGCGGCCAGAGCCATCTATGGGCGACACGAGACATACGTGATATGTGACATCTAGTTGTGGCGACAGGCGCCCAACTTGATGTATAGAATACTAATGATAAATACTATTTTATTGTGACAAGAACGCGGGAAAGATGGACGGTTTTCTTTGAGTGTTAGCACAAATAACTGTAACATACTCGTACATGCTTTTTATGTAAACGCATTCAGAAGAATACCAACAAAAGTTGATTGATTTTTTCTATACATACAGAAGAATAGCATGGAGATGGCTGTGAAGAAATCTCAACTGTGGATTCATAAGCCTTACCATCTTACGAATGGCTAAACGTCGCATGTGGAATGTTTATCCGCTTACTTCAATTCTGCAGCACTCATGCATCTTCCATTCTTAATAAGAATTTACTGTGATTAGGTGTGGTGTTTATGGGACGACCTTCGTGCACCTCAAATTTTAATTATAAGGCTGTCATTCTACGGGCGAAGCATAAAATTCACACCAACCTGGGGGTATTTATATAACATAAATGAAATAAATAAAAATAATAATCTCTGTCGGGGATCGAACGCAAGATATTCGGTATGGTAAGCAAACGCTTTACCACAGTCATCAGACGATTTTTATATTCAGCTAACAATATTGTGTGTACTATTTTAAGAATCTCAAATCAAAATTGGTAGCCGAAAGTCGTCCTCTAAATACCACTGTGAGCCCCATAAAAACGAATGATGTGTGAATAGCGGGCTGTAGTCTATGACGTTGGTAAATCAACACTCCACATGCAGCGCTTAATCATACTAAAAAATAACAAAGATTCTCCATGAACCTCTGTTAGTATTCTCCTTAATGTGTTTAAATATAAAAAATACATAGTAAATACTCGTATGTATGGTAATTGAATTTATAAATATTTTAACCCTTTCATTACGGCTCGGTGGAATACAAATTATTCTGTCAATTATAAAAGTAGTAATTGAAGCATAAATATACTTATCTGGTCTATTTTCATATATCACATTAGTTCTTGTATACTTTAGCTATCAGATGATGCATACAAAACTATTCTAAGATAGTAGCAAAATGATATATAACGGCTACCGATATTAACCCTCGCTTTACGATGCTAAAAACTTCCGCGCGTTCCGATGGTGTCAACTCATTACACATTCTGATTTAAAGTGAATAAAATGAGTAGAAATTCGAAAAAATGAAAATATTCAAAGATATCGCTTAATTTTACAATAGTTGATGCCAATAAGCAGTAATAATTGACATTTAATAGCTAAAAACATGAAAAACATCAGACGAAGACCTCAAACGGCCAGACGCACCTTCTCGCGTGAATTTCCGAGAGATACTAAATTACTTAGCCTGTCGATATATCCATGTGCCGACCCGCATAGATATAATTTCGAACTAGGCGACCAACTGAGGTTTCCCGTCTCGCTCACTCATATTATTACATCAGCGAGAGTGAGGAGTATAGATGCCGCCGCATCTGTGTATTTTTTAATTTTATTTTCGCACACACTTCCGGCAGGTCCAATGATTCATGACAGTTGACGCGTCTTGATTGTAGTGGTGAATTTATTCCGGATTTTAGAAAAATATTTCCTGCTCCCGATGAGTGCCTATTATTATAAATATTTTTTTTTTTCAATACGTAAATGTATTAAGGAGGAATACCTAAAATCTGAACCCTATGTGTATTATATTTACAGAGATATTTAAGTTATTACAAGCAATGTGTAGTCGATAGACATCACCGGGGAGGAGAGGTTAACGGTAGGGGAATCTTACACGGCATATATCGGGTACCGATGTGAACAGGTTAAGATGAACATAAAAAAAACATCCAGATACAGTATTTTCAAACGGTTAGCTTACGTTTAATAAATTTATTTTTAAATCCCATTACTCTACGGAAGTACCGCTTACGCAGATTTATCCGGGCGAGGATATCTGCATCAGGCGAGACGGAGTTAGACCCTGGACCTTCAGGAGACCAGAGCGAATGCCTTTCGGAGTAATGACGATGCGAGACGAATGCAGCTTCAGCAGACCGTGATTCCATCATCTGGCGTCATGCAACCGAGTCTAGTGCCTATCTGTCGCGAAGCTTTTTTGTTGCAAAGTTCATTGGAACGATAGATTTCGAGAACCCGTTGACAGAGTACGTCATGTCATTTATATTTTCAGCAAAGCCAGTATGTATGATATTTTACCTTGTTTTAACATGGATCACGTTAAATACCTGTTCATAATAGAAATGAGACTGTGGTATCGTACATTATGCGCACTTAGTTAATGATTTATTTGTATACATACTCGCACAACCATTAACTATGAGTTATATATACTTATGTTTCAGTCACTCTTTCTATTAGCGATTCTGCGCTCCATTTGGATCATTTAACCGCCACAAACAGCCATCACAAACTGGGAAGTATTATAGATTTTTATCTCGTCCTTTAACTCTGCTTTAAAGTGGTTATTTGTGCCCATCATAATGCAAATATATTCCTAGTAAGGACTGATATGGATGGAAAGAATCAATCAAAGTTATAAGTAGATTAAAGTTATGCCGTGAACACTCTTTATTCTCAAGTCAATTGAAAGCAGCTGATTCTTATTTATTTATTTACAGAATCGAAATTTCATTTTTTTTACAAATATTTAGAAATATAGAGTATACATAAATATACAATAAATAGAGAAGATAATAAAAAATAAAAATAACACAAAAGAATAAGAAGATGACACGTGTCAAAGATCACAGAGATCAAGGAGAACAATACCATCGACAAAAGAGGAAAAGGATGTAAGAAAAGGATCGAGGTGTGCTGGTAGGCCATTTAGGAGCGACATTGCCGTTGCACCAAATTGAGTGCTTGAAGCTCCACAAGCATCGACTGAGATCAAAAACAATGGATGGCTACGAGCACGGGTGTACCTATCTGGAAGATAGAAGTTTAAACATTCAAGAATCCCAGGGTTGTAAATTGAACCGCGAAGAAGAAGGAATGAATGTATGAGTACAGCAATTTTCCTCCGGGACTCTAGCGAATGGAAAGAAAGCATCCCTAGAAGAAAAAGAGTTGGGTAATGTTCGGAATTAAATTTATTGAATGAATAGTTACCGTAAATATAAAAATAAAGACGTCGGAGAATTTTTTTATGAATTTTTTCGAGCATGAAAATGTATTTGGATTTATTGGGATTCCAAACTGAACTCCCATATTTCAGAACAGATAGAACGAGTGAAGAATAGAGAGTACGGAAAATTAGAGGGTTATGAAATTGACTAGCCTGGCGGGTGATGAATCCGAGAAGTTGAGAAACAATATCATTGAAGAACACAACAAATAGAAGGGGACCTAAGACAGAGCCTTGAGGCACTCCAGAATATGCAGAGAATGGGAGAGATTCATATCCACACACATATTCTTATGATATACATATAGTTTATTTAGATGGCATTACCACTAAACATGTAATGTTATTTTCCCATGTTTTAATTACTCGTTCTAATCATCTGCTATTCACAAAAATAAGACAATTATTTCATGCAGTCGTACATTTTCAACGAATCAACACTACATTGTATTAAACCACCTTCAAAAGAGATATGCCACATATAATCCACAGAAAATATTTTAATGCTTTTAGCTCCTTCTTACGTCTGTAGCCACTCTTATTTAAAATATTCGATATTCATTATCCTACAAGTTTTATGATTTCGTTGGCAGTTATTATTTTTGAATATTTAAAAAAAAAACATTCGCTCACGCTTTTTATATTAAAACGGTTATCTTCAAAGAATGAATCTGTTTGTGAACGATTTGAAGACAGTTAAATTTGCTTACTGAAGTTGCTCTGAACATCAAACCATTGGATTTTGGAGCAAAGTCTCTTGGGACAAAGCCAAAAGTAACAAAATAATCATGAAAATACTCGATACAGTTCTGCCAACATAAAAAACAACACAATTCTTTTCATCTTGGAACTAGAAACGTCATCAGTAATCAGGTGTTAGGTATTTGATATGAACATCAAAAGACAGAATTTTACATAAATATTTTAAATACGTACGTAATCTATTTCCTCTACTTCCGGGGTATCTTTAAATTCCGATAACAACGAATAGTCTATGTATCTTCATCAATTTATCTCCACTCAATATATTTCGTAGTTACTTATTTTGTAAGAACAATGTTCATTGATTTGTAAATCTTCAAATTGATAAAATATAAAGAATTGTTTATGCACACTAATTTTGAAAGAAATATCACATTATAGTACTTTTTTTTAAAGTATCAATCCGGTGGATTGGTTTACAGCAGCGGTCGGGGAACCGGGGTTAATTACCCCAAATGGGGTAAAAATATGATTTTTGGGGTAATAAGGAAATTTTTCTAGTTTGCTATTTCATAAAACTTATTATTTTCATGTAACTTTTTTGTTATTTTCCGTGTAAATTAATTCAATAAATAATGTTTATTTAAAAATAGATTTATTGTCTTCTTTTCAAAAGGGGGGGAAGGGGTAATATCGACTTATGCAAAAATATTTTGGGGTAATGGTTAAAAAAGTTCCCCGACCGCTGGTTTACAGGAACAGAATCTTGCATCTCGATCTCAATTCCTTTCGGTCCTCCACAACCCTCTTCAGCTCAGCATAAGAGCTACAACTCATGTCCTCGAACACTTGCTGCAAATACTCCCGTCTAGGGCGTATTTATAATATCAAATATAAGAAAAAAAAAAAAAACATAGACATTATACCATAGACTGGTTTATGACACCCACACTAAGCATTGCGCCATTTAACATACTCGATTTTTTTTTTTAAATTTAAATTATTATTTATGAGTATTTATAGTAAATATTTCTAGGTTTTGATTAACATTTAATAAGCTAAACAAGCATTGATATATACTTAATACAATCTTTTTTAAAACACATTAAGGTATGTTGAAGTAGACAGGCGTGCAAATCAATAATTCATGTTATTAAGAGTACTTGAAATGTTATAATTAAATGCTAATTGGAACGACGTAAAATTTTATGTATTTCATAAGCAAGACAATGAATGACTTGAAATGTATTATATGATTATATAGAAAAGCTCATATGCCTTTAGAAGCTTTAATGTACTGAAACTGAATGTCACGCCTTCTGAAGTTTAAAGCGAACCAGCTCGACGTATAAAGATTCATACGGGGATTAGGACATCTCATCACGTCACTGGTCCATCGCCACCTCCGAACATTTCTCTTTCCAGCTTATCCATTGAACGAACAGACGTCCACTCTTAAATCCTATTTTGGGCAGACTGCTCAATCAGCTTGCCTCCGATTAATATAAACATGCAAGCAAGCAATGTGTTTCTGAAAAAGGCGAAGTTTGTTTTTTCAAATCCAGAGTTTCGCATTACTTTTTGTCGGGTTAAGATGCGCATATTTATTTTGACAGACCGTCTGGTAGATTTGAAAACACATTAAAATCGATAAATATATTTCAGCCGTACAGTAAACTTATTCTGAAATATTAAAATGTATTTATTTATTTATTTAACATAACCGCAGTTCCAAGTTACAAAGAATAAAAAACATAGAGTATACATAAACATACAATACATACAAAAGAGAAAAAAATAACACAAAAGAAGAAGAAGATGACACGTGTCAAAGATCACAGAGATCTAGGAGAACAATACCATCGACAAAAGAGGAAAAGGATCTACGAAAAGGATCGAGGTGTACTGGTAGACCATTTAGGAGCGCCATTGCCGTTGTACTAAATTGAGTGGTCAAAGCTCTACAAGTATCAACTGGGATCAAAAACAATGAATGGCTACGAGTACGGGTGTACTTATCTGAAACGTAGAAGTTAAAACATTCAAGAATCGCAGGGTTGTGAATTGCATCGCAAAGAAGAAGGAATTAATGTTTTGAGAGCAGCAATTTTCTTCCGGGACTCTAACGAATGGAAAGAAAGCATCCCTAGAAGAAAACTAGTTGGATAATGTTCGGAATTAAGTTAGTAAATATAAAAATAGAGACATCGGAGATTTTTTTTATGAATTTTTTCGAGCATGATAATGTACTTGGATTTATTGGGATTCCAAGCAAAGCTCCCATATTCCAGAACAGATAGAACAAGTGAAGAATTGAGTTTTATGTAAGGTATAATTTAGCATCGCAAATTGAAATAAAATTGTTAAAATTACGAACAATTGATTATTTTGGTTTGTACACATACAATTTACAAACATTCATATAATGCAGAACATATAACATAGTTTGTCTATTTAATTTTACCGGTATTTCGCTTTCTCCATTAATATTATACCGGTGGATGTTAGAATGCAGATATGTATTAAGCTTAGTGGTACGCTTTGGAATTATCTTTAACCATACCACGTGTGTTTCCTTTCTCATACAATCTAAATCTCTTCATGAAACAAATCAATATATACCTGATATATTTCCTATGTACGCGCAAACACACCACACGTGCAGCGTCCAATCGTAATGCCTGTCATATAACTCACTGCTCTTGACCGGTTATGTTCTCCTACATGCGACATCATTTAAAAATGTGGGGAGTAGATACTACAGCTATGACGTGATTGTAAAATTAATCATATCATACCTTGTACTATTGATAGTTTATACGAAATAGTGTCTTGTGAATATTAACAATAGCTGTAATAAAATGTATAAATTTGAGAATAAAAAGCTTGATAACTGAAAAATTAATTAAGACATCAAAATAATTAAATAACGCCAATAATAACGCTATTCCTTTAATAATTCAGTGTAGAACTGTTAAGTTTATTGCTTATATGTTTGCGGAGAGGTCAGGTTTCAAGAGTTTCTGGTCCAGCTGTATTCAGAATCTCTTTATGCAATCTTCACGTCTTAATGACTTGAAGCGCTTTGCTATCATCGGAGAAAGAGGCTCTTCCCTTCCGAGGCTCTCAACTCTTAGCCTGGTGAAGATATCAGTCAGTCTCGTATTGTTTGTATCTCCCAATACGCATCTCTCTCATTCGTATGCGGTGTTTCTAGGCGAAACATTATTCACACGCATTATGAACATTTATAACAGCCATAAGATGCAAGGAAGATATTTTCACACTTCTAACATAATTTTCTATCGGTTTGATTAATCTATCATATAGGTAATACAAAATTCATGAATATCAACTTTTTTATATGTAATTTGTCCTGGAATGACTATGTGTTCATTAAAATGTGATATCAACTCGATATAGCCCTTGCAAGCTAGTACCGAAAAGCCTCGATATACGATCTTTCGTCTCTTTTTTTTGTTAGCTCGTCGGACACGCATATATAAAAATGTTAATTTTAGATTTAAGTAATTATAAGACGCGGCGATGCGTGCGCCATTTTGTTTGTTTTGACAAGTTTAGGTGTTCGACGCAACGACCGTCACTACAACCGAGTCAATTTCTGTACCGCCACGTACACGTCTTTCATTTGCATTATACCGATGTTTTTTAGTATTTTATTTAAAATAAAAGTCAATATGCTTCTCGACAAGTTCTTTGATTTGTGAAATGGTCCTCAATCAATCCATCTCACGTTCCAATGACGATCCCGGCGACAAGCAGTCGCGATTGATAAACGCGGGATATTATGGAAAGTGAAAAATATGTTCTGTCATGTTCATTCTATTAATTAAGCTCTTCACTTCGGAAGAATTATATAGCTTTACACGGATTTATGCCCTTATATTAAATGTAAAATTAGATTATATCATTTAATGTATAATATATTGGATTCTTTATAATTATGCGTGTATATGTTACTGGAAAATATATTACACAATTAAATGTATTCAATTAAAAAGGTGGCTGCAGTATTTTATGTGAGTTTTTCAAATCTGACAATAAATTCTCAGGAAACATTGCACACTACTAGTACACTGTATATTGTAACTCTAGGCGACTTGTGCGAGTCAGATAATGTTGGCGAAAGCTCTGCAGTACATTAAACTGTTTGGATTTTTTTTAAATAGTGCTCTTTTTTATTATTTATTGAATAGAGTGGGATTCACTACTTTCTTGAAGCCTCTATAAGGTTCTTTATATTTCACATTACCTTCACACTCAAAAAGATTAACAATGAACACATAGAAGAAATATGCGTATATTTAAATACATATCAATGTTTTTTTTGCAATTTTGGTTCGCGTCCAATGTTGCTTAAGTTTGATGATTTTCAACCAAATCGCCTCGGATATCGATATATTTCACGTAAAGAAGGCTCAATTCAGGCAAGAACTCTACGAATTTCTTTAGAAGGATAATTTGTAGGAGTAATCTGTTTGATGAGCATTGGGACCTTCTGTTGCTTGTCTTTATTGCTTTGTTTGTCTTAGTACATAATCATAAGTATTAATGTTTGTATTAATTTTTTGTATTTCAGTAACGCATTAAATTAGTATAATTTGTAATGTTATTGTAGGAAAACTGAATTGTGATTGGTAATTTAAAATCTAACGAAACTCATGAGTACAATGTAAAAATGTCGTTGATTAAAAGAAAGCATATGGCTTTGGTTGGTTGGATTATAGGTCATAATGATATCAACCTCGGAAACGTCAGCCCAATCATCCGATCTTAAAAATAGCAAAAATATATAATCGAATAACAAACAACAAATAATTACCCAAAATATGCATCTGTAACTTAAGCTGTCGTCTCATATCGTCCCTGGGACCCTGGTCAAGGACTCTATACGAGTATGTACCCAGGTGGACCATCGGTTGAAGAGATATGTCTTGAGACAAGTCATAGATAGTGGCAAATAACAGAACTATGTGGCGTCAATTTGATGTATATATATATATATATATATAATATATATATATATATATATATATATATATATATATATATATATATAATCGTGTCGGAAACAACAGGGTCAGATCCTGTCTACGCAGAAGTGAGCGACTTTGATGGCGTTACTCCCAGCCATCATTAGGTCATCCTGGGTGCAGTTACTCGGACACAGCGCACACTCCAAAAGGTGTGACAGGGTCTGCTCCACGCCGCAGTCACATTCAGTCAGTCCTTGTGTCCTCGTCTTGCATACACTGGTCCGAAGTCTGTTAAGGGACCTACATATATTCCATCCCTGGTTATGTCTAGGGGCTAGGTTCTCTTTCAGTTTGATGTGATCAAATGAAACGGATATGGGAAGAAAAAAAACATTTTTCAAACGGATATGGCATTCAAATATATATTATGCATTGTACAACACGACACACAATTTCAAACTGCATTACTATAATTAAATTTCATTCTATTTACCCTTCTCAAATATGCATTCAATTTGTAAATGGCTTTGTCTGAACAATGGTTGTTTGCATTTTGATTAAAGTGATTAAGGTTATTGATATAATATTATAAATGATCAACAATATGCTGGCAGCACAAATTACTATTTGTTCTCAAACCGATTCAGTGTTGTTCTCCTTTTATTAATTTATTTTTAGCTACACAGCCTTAGGGTCATATCTTTGAACCCTGAGATGTTATTTATATGATACATTACAAATGTTTTATTAACATTTATTTTGCATTTAAACTTTCAAATAATTGTATGGGAACTTTAAAATTAATTACATATATGATAATGAATGGCTAAAACGTACTTTCCACGATCAATTATATGGAACTAAATCTCGTTTAATGTAATGATGACCGTTAATTAAGACTAATCATCATCAGCCTGCATCCGTCCACTGTTGAACGTAAGCCTCCCGCATGAGTCTCAATCCTCTTCGATCTTTTGCCTTCCGCATCCAGACCACTCCCGCTATTCTTTTTATATCGTCAGTCCATCTTGCAGGGGGTCGGCCTATACTTCGTTCACCAGTTCTTGGGTGCCACTCCAATACTTTTCTTCCCCATCGACCTTCGTCTCTTCGACAGATATTTCCTGCACATTTCCATTTGAGTGTGCCTATTCGTTGGGTAGCCTCCACTACTTGAGTTCTTCTGCGGATATCCTCGTTTTGAATAATATCTTTTAGCGACACTCCGAGCATGGATATCTCCATACCACGCTGGGTGACCTTTATTTTATGGATAATACTTACCCATTCCCACGTATTTCGTGGTTAGCAACGTGTTACCAAAGAAGGCAATTCGAGACTTGATGTAGTATACTAATTTCGCAGCCTTAGACTGAGGTCTATTTGACATCTAACTGATGCACCTAGAATCACGGGAAGGCCTTCAGCCACTCTCTAACAAGTAGCTTTTTGCATGCCACAGTAACGGGTCCCCATCTGGGTCTCCAAAAACAGGACGGGACAGGGAGGGTTTTCACCAAGCGGATAATACTTGCTGTTAGATTCCACGTCTCTGCGCCATAAGTTAATACAGGGTGGATGCATTGGTTAAACGCTTTAGTTGTAAGACATTGCGGAATTTTCGCTTTAAAAATATACTTTAGTTTTCCAAATGCTGTCCATCCCAGTTGTATACGCCTGTAGAAGACTAATAACCAAATGAAATAAGTATATTTTTAAAAAGTTTGCCGCGTATTAATTATTGAAAATAAAATCAGACAGCTATAATGTATTTTGTATTTTGACGTTTATCAATATATTTTACACAATCTTGAATATCCAACAATTAAATTGGTAATTTTGTATCAAAATGTTAATATAACTTATTGTCTAGGGACCGCTTAGTAACAATTTAAAGAATTAATAGTTAGTTATTCGTTCCTTCCTTTCGAATGATTATTTTTAAAACAGCAATTTTCATAACTATCACATTTTGCGCTTTAATCGCATAAACCGCCAGCGTCATTAGAGTTGTCTTGTTAAATGCTCTTTACCGCTTTGAGGGAGACTCTGAGACCATTACAGCGTCCTAATTGCGAAATAATACATGTGATCAAATTTGCATCAACTATAATTGTTATATTGTTTAAATAATATGCATTGAGTGCACTTACACCGCCTAAAGTGGTAGCACATGCAAAAATGAGTACTGCATTTTGCCCCTAGTGTTTATGTCATTAAAATACAATTAAATTTACAGATATTTTTTTGTTTTAAGTCTTCATTCAATCTATTGTGTATGATCGTCAAATACATCATTTATTCGGCAGCACTTTTTTATGCTGATCTTGGTTTGGTTGTACAAATCTAGATGTCGTATTATTTTTGTTGTATATAATATTCCAATTACACCAATATTATATTGTCGTAATACTTAAAACTAACGGAATATTATTTTATCAGTATTTGTATAGCGCTTTTTTATGACCGAATGGTCATTCCGAAAGCGCTATTTTGCCTCTCTGAGTAAAAAGGTGGGTCTTGAGTCTGCATCTGAAGGATGCCTCCGCTTTAAGTTCTCTTATGCTTTCCGGCAGCGAGTTCCAGGTCATTGGTGTCGCGTAGCTGAAAGCACGATTGCGAAAGACCGTGTTAGGACTACATCCCGTCAGCTGCTGGGTGCTTCTATTTGCTCTGGCTGATCTGATTGTGTCTCCACGCACGCTTATCTCCGAAGGCTTGATCTTAACTAAATACATTATTTATCCCCCTCGAGTTGAAATCTTAATCATAATTATACCATATGCGCTTCCATAACTGGAGCATACGGTCTTCACGAAATGCCGCCCCAAAGGTCTGTCAGCTGTCATGATCCTCGCCTCCTCCCATGTAAGCCTTGCCTGTCAGCTCACTCACCTCGACAACCTAACAAAGTCATGTAATACTATAGCGCAAATAATCAACTGCCATTTTGTTTTGTAAGATATACACAAATATATTTTAAAGTCCGATAAATCGATTAAAAATTGCATTACATTTTTTGAAATATTTCATTTTACTTTGAAAAAGCTGTCACACACGCAGAGTTGCATACAAAACTACTATTTATTAAAATGGTCTGGACTTGAACTGACTTCAAAATCTTTTATAAAGATTTTTTTCTTAGAGTGTTCGTAAGTCCTCTGTCTTCTAGATCCAGCCTCCTCCCGCTAATGTACCTTGTGTCGTTAGTATATCTACTCATAGCTGGAAGACTGTAGTATGGAATACCAGTACTGTTGGAATTCCCATACACGAAACCAAGTCTGTTTTAATCTCTGGCTTAGAAATGCAAATTCAACGCTGTTCTTGGTTCTGATATCCGCACTTGCTACATGCAATTTAATAGCGTATTGATGTACAAACCAAAAGAGATAAATAATTTATACCAAAGGTGTGATGCTAGAAATACCGCGTACTCTACGAGTATGCTTGAAGTACTGAATGCAGGTTTATGATCGTATCAATTTCTTCATTAAAACCTTGTTACATGAACATTTAACCAAAAAATAATATTCAGATAGTTGCAACAACACAAGACTTGTAGCTAGAGGATCTCAAAGTAAGCCCCCTGCATTTTTTTATGCTTAAACACTAACATCAGCATGATAGAGCCCTTTCAAGATGCCGCCAGTTAAACAGTGCTCAGTCTGAATTCTATGACTAGGTCGAACCAGAAGTTTGTAATGTTTATCGTAAATATATGTCAATGTGCTTCTGAAAAGTCTTTGTTTTATTACGCGACTGAATAACACCTTTTGAAAGAGAGGAGGATGTTACCGTTAGAAACTGATAAAAAGTCACTTTCTTCAATTTAAGCAGTGCGATCATGTGAAGCAAAGTACGAAATATTTATCTATTTAACAATGATACCGTATAAAAAAAATAATCTTTCTTCATTTAAGTATAGATCACGATGAGCTCTGTGTATTAATTTGCTGGAATATAACACTGCAGTTTCGTTTTCAATAAAAACTTTATCTATTCTTCACGTATATAAACATACTGATGGATGAAGCTTTATAAACTCAAAGTATAATGGCATTTGAAAAATCTATGTAGGGAGAGGAGAGATGGTAGTTAAGTATGCCTCTCGGGAAAGGGATAAGACTGTTCCACTACATCGCCTCGGATGATGATATATTCCACGCAAGGGAGGCCCAGTTCAAGCACGATATCCACAAGTTTATTTGGAAGAGTAATTTGTTGGAGTCGTCTATTTGATGATTTTCTTTTGTATTTAATCAAAAGTACCTATATTTATTAAGTGTTTATTTTTGTATTATCTATATTTCAAGGTCGTATTAAATAAAAAAAAATTAATTTTTCCGAAATAAATAATAAAATAGAGATTTAAAAAAAAAATAGTAAATTAATGAACAATGCTTATCGTTATCTATGTTAAAATAAGCTTTGAAGTATTTATTTATTTAATATATAAAATTCACCTCAAAGTGAATCCCGAAACTATAAATAAAAATGATGCGGTAAATTACATTTTATTTAGTCTAAATTAAAAATGAATCTCATCACATTGTCGATTCTTACAAAGCATTATATTTCAGTTCTGAACATTTATGCTTCCGTATTGTATTTTAAGATCATCCATCGGTATTTTCTACAACCATTAAGCAAACAAGACCACCGTAGCTCAATCCGCGCCTGAGGACCAGATGTAGAATGCGCAATGCCTCGACCAAGCAACTGTACCCACATATTACAGAATGCGTAATGGGCTGTTCCAAAGAAATTTTATCCACGGTAAGGCAGCTTCAAGCCGTTCATTTAACTGAAAGGAAGTAAGCATGAAAGGTCATAGGAGTGAATATATCTTTTATTTGTTTAAAGTGACCATTTTCATATGAAATAATGAAGTGTGAACATTTGAACGTATTACATTCATAACTAAAAACTTTGTCACGCTGTAAAACAAAAAAAAATATTTTCAATATATAATAATTTGTACATTGTTTTAAACATCACTTTGAGCATTTTCGCACACACTGAAGACTTCGTCAGTCTTTCGAAAAGATATGCTTTTTAAAAATCAATGCGTAATGATAATTTGTTCAGGTTTAACGTGGATTTTGTTAAAATTAACGTAAAGTATTAACGCAATCTATTTAATATTATATACGTACATTTGCTTGTCATGAATGGTACTTCTAAATAGGTCAGTTTAAAAATCAAAATAATTCGATCCTTATTTTCACACATTTTTTCCTCTCATTTCGATGGCATTAGTTCATGGATTTCTGTGATATTTTAGTTTGTTTACAATATTTTTTACATGCTTAGTAATGTAGAATACTCGTATATTATATTTTATATCTAGTTTTCCATGCTTGAGTATTGTGGAGTAGATCTATTTATTTTCTGTGTTACATTTTTGTATTATTGTATTATTTGCGGGCGACTATATCTCAATGGTCAAAGCGTTTGCTTTGCAAGCCAAAAGTCGTGGGTTCGATCCCCGATGGAGATTAAAAAATATTTTTTATCGATTTCTGAGCCTCTAAAATATTAAGGTTATAATAAGGTTGGTGTGAATTTGATTCCTCACCCGTAAAATGCCAGTCATAGCCATTAATCAAAATTTGTGGTAGACGAAAGTCGTCCCGTAAAGACCACCCATTCAAAGTAAATTCCTGTAATAATAAGGATGATGCGTGAATCTCGAGCTGTAGTCTATGATGTTTAGCGGATCAACATTCCATATGCAGCGCTAACCATATGTAACGTGGTAAAGCGGCATAGAATCCACAGATGAGACTTCAGAATTACTATCACCACCTTTCGGCATTCTCCTGTATGTGCTTACGTAAAAAAAACTAACTTGGGACAATGCGAGTATTTTAGCGGCTATCTTTGTTTATAGATTTGAGTACTTCAGATAAGGAGTAAATATTGAGAGAAAAATAATATGAATTTATTGATTGATCCATCATGAAATTAGCGAATTTTGCTCAGAGCCAGTAAGTTCATGGTGGGCATTGCAAAACGCGTTATTATCATCACTGACACTTCGAAGTGAAGATTTCCGTGCATTGGCTCTGATCGTAGGTTCGCGGCCCGGGGCGGGCGGCACCGCGGGCGGCCGCAGCTTCCACTTAGGGACCCCCGCCCACCTCCGTATATACAAAGAACCTCCGCAATCCGTCCAGAACTGTAGGATTTGATCATTGTATCATCAGAGATTGCCAAGATATCTTAAACTGAATTATTACATTATCTTCTTAGGTATTGTATATTTTTTGATAATTTTATTTATTAATATGTTATTTTACCTTGTTCAAGGATCCTGAAAACTGATGAATTACACAGTGTACGCGAAACAGCAGTCTCATTCATGTGGATAATTTCTCAACGTAATTCATGTAAATTTAAAAAAAGGGAAAGTACAATAAACTATTTAATGCTTTAAATTATTTTCAAAGTAAATCCTAAAAATCTAATTATCAAACACATTTAAAAAAAAATTAACTACTTTTTGATGTTTGATTAGGGTGTAAACTATACAGCCTAAAATATCATAGCAGCTCTTAGTGTGCGTAGAGCCGCCCTTTAGTATCAAATGGGCTCGTATCGTCGCCGAACTCCTTATAACTGCCGATTAATCAGCATTCATATTTGTTTCGAATATACAACTACTGTCAGCTGTTCAATCCCCGGGCTTTCTTCCTGGAGTAGTCATTAAAAAATACTCAATATTTAGTTAGATGTAGATATGACTTGGGAAAATCTAGGATCATGGCAGCTGAAAAGACTGTCGGCAATATGTAGCAACTATATGCTCCAGCTAGAAAATGAGTATGAAAATTGAAAAAAACACCTATTGTTCCGGAACCGGAGTCACGGTTCCTAAATGACGGCATCGGATTAAATAGTGATGCCGGAATACAAAGGTTCCGGTACTAAGGATAAGTCCAAAGACCGGAGTTGTGTTGATACTGATTTATTTGATAAGATACCCCTTTTTATACTTAAGTCTACAACATGATATTAATTATAATATAATATAACAAAGTTAAAATTAATACATTTAATTTCATACATCTCAAATTCCTCGATAGCGTTTCGGACCTTGATCCTTTCAATTTACATATAGTGTCAGATTACTGGGATGGTCTATGCTCCGTATCGATGCGTAAGCATTCTTTATTTTATAAAATGAATATTAATACATTGAATTCATACACCGCGAATTCCTCGATACCTATTGTTTTGGACCTTTATGCCCTCAATTTACGTAGAGTGGCAAAATGTCCTGTGTCGTATCCGACTGTATGAATCGACAGATTCCATCTAAGATAGAGTTTGATTATAATAATTACTTTAAAGACTTTTGGATGTTTAATACAAAGTAATTATGTTCAAAATAACGTTTTGAACACCTATGTAATATCAAGTGGCTTCATGTAGAAATGATGGAGACACTAAATATTCATGCTATGTATAGTCTTAAAAAAATAACGCAAGCTTCTCTAAAAAATACTGATTAGATTTATTTTTATCACACGTTAGGAATAAACTTTAACTTGTGTATCCCATTTTAATAAATAAAATGTTTTTTTTTAAATAATAATAATAGCATGAGCATTTTAAAATGCACCTGTATAGTATGTTTTTTAAATATTTATTTATTTATTTACCTTGTTTTCACATGGATCACGTAACAAAAGTTCTCATTAGTTAAATAAATAAATAAATATTTATAATTTATTATGGATCTCAAAGTGAATGCTCAAAACATTGAAAATAGTATGTTTTTCTTCTAACGTTGAAAATATAACACAGGATAAACATTTCGTAATTTCTACCGTTTGCGCTAGAAATCCAAGAATAATAATTAAGTATGCAGCTCATGTGGCCCTCGTATAGGTACCTGCTGCCCAGGTGGATGGAACACGGTAGATTCACAACGTTTCCTACTCGCATTAATAAGTAGATCAAACGATACAGCGTAAAATACTTAAGAGATTTTTGTAATGGCCGCCGATGGATTTACCTGCGCAGAAATTCAATTTGCATAATAGAGACATTTTCTTACAGAGTTCTCTCTTTAAAGCAATGGTTCTTAACATTTTCAAAAAATAATACGTGATAGACGTAAGGCATTCCGTGAACACTACTCTTTGACAGTATGTCGTTCGATTGACATATTATTGCAGTGAAACTGATTACTCATCGGTTAATATACATTTTGGCTTATACGGAATTAAATTATGTAAGTAAAATAACAACATTAGAGGTTAAAATATAAACGCTGGTTTCATACATAATGAAATAATTTGAACAATTCATTATTTTCAATGTAGATTTATTTTAAAAAACTTCACTTCCATACACAAATATATATAAAAATATGAAAACAAAAAAAATAATAGTGTAGAAGAATTACATCCATTGAAAGAAAAATGTTACAATAATACTGTAAATATAAATGCTTATATTTTTAAACATCAAAGACAAAAGGAAATGTGTATATATTTATGGTAAATACTAGGATTAACCGTAAAATAAGGTCCCCATGGCGCTACAGTCCTGAAAAGCGCTGTTATGGTGGATCCCGCCATTCTGTAGTGTACCTTGGTTCCCCCTCTCCAAATCCCTTCCCTAGCGAGCTGCCTGCGGAGCTCAATATTGGCTTGGCAGCCGGGTCAATTTGAATCATATTGCGACCTTTTGACCAACGACACTGCACACCTTGCAAAACGCTACCTTGCTGCGCCTAATAAAATACAAACAATCCGAGTACCACTGATACTACGTCGTGAATATGGTTGAAAATAATATAAGTTTCCGAAACGTCATCCATATTTTTTTAAATATTATGTAAGTAGAAACTTAGATCATTTTTACTACATGAATAAAAAAATGGTTCTCATTTATAAATCACACTTGTCCTAATGGATATTTTTTTTTTCTAATAATTAGTAAAGCAAATGGGGATTGTAATCTTTAAAGGTGACTTTTTTCTTTACAACATACTTGACGGATCACAAATTTCATCCTCATTAAGTACCATTACTTTAAAGTACAGTTTAAGAACCACTACTTGAAGTTTAACGTCGAGTGTATCTCTGTCATGTATTCAGATCATTTTCTAGATGCATAAACTACTCACGTGCCTTTTGAGATAATTATGTGGTAGCCTATTTCATAATATATGAGCTACCAGCTAATTATGTTTACTTTACTTATAACTATTTAATTATTTAAGTTACTTATCTAAAAAAAGAAAACGTTTTCCTCCGTGTTGGCAACTTTAATAGTTTTCTAGAATATCAGCGTAAAACTTATGATATAGAAGGCATCTCGGTTTAAGGGTTAAAATATTGGTCATATCGCAATTTCATCAAATAAAGAAAAGTATTATTTATTCAACTAATATTTTAAATAGTTTCTCATTGAATAGACAATATTATAATTGTAGTAATTGTATTTTTTTAAGTACATAATTATTGATCGCATTCAATCTTCCGATCCATCGACATAGACATTGTCAATAGTGCCGTATTTTTTTTACAACAATCGATTATTAAGGTAACTTTTAAACATGTATAACTTTTTACATAATAATAAAACCCCAAAGATAATTAATGCGCCTTATCCGCTCACTCACCTTCTCATTCCTCACAAATTCAAATCATCGTACCCCCAGTAACTTCCGAATAAAAAGTATCCAATAGTATATATCAATCCATTGTTTTTGATCCCAATTGATGCTTGTGGAGCTTCAAGCACTCAATTTGGTACAACGGCAATGGCGCTCCTAAATGGCCTACCAGTACACCTCGATCCTTTTCTTACATCCTTTTCCTCTTTTGTCGATGTTATTGTTCTCCTAGATCTTTAGACATTGACATGTGTCATCTTCTTATTCTTTTATGTTATTTTTATCTGCTTATTATCTTTTGTATGTATGTACTGTATATTCTATGCTTTGTAACTTTTTTCTTGGAACTTCTGTTCTGTAATAAATAAGTAAATACATTTCAGATAAAATGCAATGTTCTGTAAAAAAATGAGTCAATCCATCGATTATTTACGAAATTATCAGCTACAAACATAAGAAACATATTTTTTTACATGATAGTACAAAGATTATGATTAATTATTTTAAAAAAATATCGCAAAAGTATGTCTGACGCGTTTAAAAATTACATTAATTTGTATTATACTTACGGGTGTCTTGAGATAATGTAATCACCTTTTCTGGGGTCTCTAAGGAAGACGTCAACGGTGAAGTGCAGCAATAATCGCGTGTTTGACGCTGCGGGGCCCGGGGCGCGTCGGAGGCCTCATCGGGCCTCACAGGGACCTCAACAGGGACCTCACAGGAGGCTTCCATACCCACGGGCGTCTCCGCCCCCGAAGAAACACAACCCATGAAAACGCGAATCAAAACTAAACCGATATATCGTCACACCTTTTGTTGAATAAAATTAATGCTGTTGTGATGTGCTGAGATTATAAAATAAACTGTTTTGTTTTATCTTGTCAAATATAGATCATGTTGAGTTTGTTGTTTTATTGGGGAAATATGGTTTCTCATACACTGTACGCCTTTTCAATTACATACTTGTAATATGTGGTTAGTGTTTTTTTTTCATTGAATATTTCTCAATAGAATGAACGCATAGTTATATTCATATTTCTTATAATTATATTACTGAGCGATTTATTTTTACATAATAATTGAAATGATGATGGTACTAGCCGACATTAGGTAATGGTGGTCTTAATTTACAAAAACTTTTAATTTAGATTAGGTCAGTTTTGGTGTAAGAAAACTAATCAGATATTTTTGACAATCTCTATATTCTGACCGATACAGTATTACATAACAATTAATATACCATATACAATTTAATGTTATGTTAATTCAACGCAAAAAAAAAACAAAAATCTATCAAAACCCAGACCGTAATAACACACAAGTAACTAGTTTCATACACACATTAAGGGACAACTTATTTATGTTCTTATCGATGCAATTCAAAGAAAGAGATGTTGCCTTAGTGGACACACTCGTATACAAACCTTGCGACTACAATATTAATGTAATATATTATGTCAAATCTCTCTTCATATATATTTAACCTGTCATTAGATTTTTAATCTCGTTAATTATCGTCTTTTAACTAGCTAAGTATTTTGAAGTGGGATAATAGTTGAGTCAGACCCCCACTAAAGAATTCAGTTATAAAATTATATTAATCTGAAATGTCATATCATCATGGAGACTCCACTGTACCCCGCTGTGATGCTGCTATGTGATGAGCAAATCCTGTTCAGTCTTCCACACCGGAAGTTATCAATCCGCGTTATTGATATGGTCAAGGAGAAGACTGTGATTAGTTCCTGACCAATATTTTGCATTGAATTAAAGCGTATAATGTCGCCGATAAATAATAGCAGAGCTTGCTCACAAGACTATATATTTTTCATTGATTTTTTGTTTTTTGTGTTTTTTCAGTCATTTTCATTTATTTTTCCTGTATTTTTATTAATTCGATAAAAAATTCAATATTTCAATAATTTACATATAGTTGCATTTACTAGGTTGCTTAGTATTTTAACTATCACAACCAACAATAAAGAATAATTTAAAAACAACTGGAGAAAGAACACTATACATTTTTGCAATAGGTGATAATACTTTGAAAGAATCTCTATAGCTCCTTCGTGCTCCACTTTGTATTTTATAAAATACTTTTATTTGGTTCTGTAACTATATAAATATATTCTTGGATACTTTACCTATCGATTTAAATCACCCCTTTAAAAAAATAAATGTATAGCTGAAAATTGCTGATATCATATAATAAACAAATACGCAAAGTGGAGATAAAATAAGCACTCGTAATAACCAATTTTCGACATAATTATCTTAAATAAAATTTTAATGATAATTTATTATTTATAGGATGTTAGAATAACATTGTATTATATGTATCCGTCAGAAGAGCATATCTATTTATTAAGCGTGATGACATTTAAGTGATCCATAATTAAATAATTATGTCTATCATGAACCTTGATGACTTAATCATTTGCAACGTTAAGCAGCAGCTGGCCGCAACAAAGTATCATGAATGGTAAAAGAACTTTCGTCGATAATTTCCCTTCGATCGGAGACGACTGCCCTGGACTCCCGCGAGGATTTGCCGGGTAATGCCAGTGCAGCGTGCCGACGTTTCATCACATGCAAATATATGATCTTCCTCGCTGGAAGTCGGCATTTTTGCATGCAACAAATCAGCAACACTCAGCGGGACTGGCGAGGTCGTGATACTTGCGCTGTAATTTCGTACCCCGCGGAGAATCTCCGTACGAGAGCGAAGGCTTTTACGGAGAATACGGAAAATACGGTATGACGGCGATGACGGCAACTCATGTATAGCTTCTATGACTTGTGAAGGGTTAATCTGTCTATCTTTCCGTATCAAGTTAAGCCTTGATACTACGCGCTTGCCCTTTTAAGAACGACTAAGTTTTGCATGCGAAGGGTGTTAATAGCATCTAGTTTGCATGATATATTAATTAGGCAATCGAATCATATAAACCTATGCACTCTGTTTCAAATGATGCAGATCGTTGATACGTTCTTCATTAGTATACAATAAATACAAAATTGTGTTTGGAAACTACGTATTTATGGATTCCGATACAACTACGCTATGGTCGTAAAAATACCTTAGGGGTGAAGGTGTATGCGATAATGTTTAAATCGTTACTACATCTACAAATAAAAACTATCATTGTAATAAAAATTTGTGAATCAAACACTCGACATTCAAGCGTTTTATATGGAGACATAAATGAACTGATTACAAAATGAGTGCCCATCTAATTTGTTCCTCCTTTTTGCTACAAGAAGATTGCGGAGGTTGAGAAAAGAAACTCATATACCAGATGCAGCCCACTTGGATTTGAAGACATTAAGCTCCAACATCGTCCAGCAGAACATTGACACACTATCCACGCACAAATCATTAAATTGCAACAAGTGTTGATTTTTCTTTACCATTACTACTAACGCATCGTCTATTAATGACACAGAACTATAAGTAAACACATTCAATAAGTAAAATATGTTAACTTTTCCTAATATTGTAATTTCGAGTTTCCTGTCGGCTACATTGTGTCAGATTTTGCCGGCGGGTATAGCGCATTGGTCGTGGGCTCGATCCCCGACGTAGATTAAAAAAAAGGATTTTTAATCGATTTCTGAGCTCTAATGTACCCCGGTTGGTATGAATTTGATCCCTCACCCGTAAAATGTCAGTCATAGCCTATTAATTAAAATTACTCGTAGACGAAAGTCCTCCAGTGAAGACCACCCATTCATAGTAAATTCCTGTAATAATAAGGATGATGCGTGAATCTCGGACTGTAGTCTATGACGTTGGCGGATCAACACTCCACATGGAGCGCTTAGCCATATGCACTATGGTAAGCGTCATAGAATTCCACAGATAGGACTTCAGAATTACTATCACCATCTGTCGGTATTCTCCTGTATGTGTTCACATAAAAATGATAGTTTCATTTCATGTTCGTAAATATATCATGCAATATTTAAGCTTCTTCGCGATTTGAACATTGATTTTATGCGTGACCGTTGAACACTTCAAGCGATCAGCTATACCCCACGGCAAACTATACAACGTCTTGCGAACATTGCTTGAGCTCGGATTGCTTTATTAGGAGCTGACTCGCCAGTCCGCTAGCTTATAGATACGTATACTCGCCCATAGACTCGCCACCCACTTGCCGTATTTTTGGAATCGGAGAGTATTGAACTGACAACAATTTATTATATTGAAAAACATAATTCAGCCATGACTTAAGGAAAATAATGTTAGTAATAAAAATATTCAATGAAACAGGTTGTCATTAGAATGTGGGCGTGCGTTGATAGAATAATATTTCGACAAAATTTTTAATATTTGATACGGATTTATTTTGCGATTCGCTTTAATAAATTAAACACTATAAAAAGTAAATTATTACTTTTGAACCATTTTTCCAACCTAATGGCTCTTCTTCTTCGTGTCAGCGACGTCAAATTATTTTTGTTGTCGCTGGGTTGAAAAGATTGGCCGGAAGAGGAAGTCCGAAATTCCGTTTCCAGGGGGCACCGCGTGGAGGTTCTTTTCATGCTCCCCACCTAATGGCTGAAACATATGGTTGATACAAAATGTTGCCACCTAGTTTTTTCAGTTGCACTTTACTCATGTCTTTCTGCACACAAAGCTCCGCCAAATACAATGCATAATTACTGACAGTCTTACGGGCGAGAGTCCTAGAACTTGAAGAGAAGTTTGTTGGTATGCATTTTTAAGTACATCACATAATTAGCCTGATGCTCCCAAAGTCAGGACCATTTGATTAAATTGGTGGTATAGCAAAACTAGCGATATAAAATTTTGTAAGCGGTAACCATTCACGCATGTTTAAGGAACAATGTTGCTTTATTTTTGTAATTGATAGAAACCAGGTATAACAACAGTCACTGTACCAATTTATTTTGAGATTTAAAAAATATATCATCGTATTAAAGTATATTAATTTTTTAAATTTATTGTATGTTATATCTGGAGTATATATAGTATAAAAAATATAAGTATATATGTTTGGGAACTATTCATAGCTACCAGTTTTATAAAATTTATCATGTTTCTCCATTAGCAATGAATATGGTCAAAATGTCAAAAAGTAGATCAATAGTCACAACAAGACTGACATTTTAAATTAAATGCCCTTTAAAGCCAGTTAAATTTCTCTACTATTAAAAAAGACAGTAAACTATGCTCTAGTTTCTACAATTTTAACTACCAAGTAACCTTATCACTGAATTACGTCATTTTATGTTTCAAAATAGGTAAACCAAAAATATCACAATACCGTGACAAGATTGTGTATTTAAATTTCAAGACATATCCTAACATTATCTTTTGTGGTGGACATATGCATAAATTCTCCTTACTTAAGAATGAAGATGTCTTGGGCAAATGCATAGATACTTGACGAAACTTTCTTTTAATCGGTAGGTAAGTATCAAGCATTATAATACGCTAACCTCACGATTAATATGGCATTCGCAAACGCTTAAAATAACTTATCCTATTGTAAGTGTATAAATATGAATTTACGGTAGATTCTTCGAGTTTTTATATTCCCAAAAATATTTATATTTTTTAATATAAAATTTTTAATACCTTAAGGTTTCGTTTTTATATTTGTCGCTAAAAAATACCGGCATTTCAAACCGTCCAATAATGATTCGGCAATCGTGGCCAACTAAACTGTTGAGTATACTCAAATAAGAGAGTTTATGGTCTGTAACTTACATATTTGATACAAAAGTTACATATTCAGTTTTGTGGTCGACTAGTCACGATAGCGTAATATTTCCTTATTTAAATATAACTGTAAATAGATCATAAAGCTAACGTCAAAAGCTTTGATAATGTGTTCAGGTGTACACCGCAGTTAAGCTGTTAGTGAATGGGCCGCTTAGCCTACATGTAAGAAGATAGCCTTTAGAGCAGCGTTTTTCAACCTTTTAGCATCTACGGACTGAAAAATGGAAAACATATTACGGGCCGACATCAAATGAATACCATCATATCCAGAAAATAGAAATAAAATTAAATCAGTGGTTCTTATCCTTTTAAAAGACACAAAAACTTCGTCAATTTTTCAGAATAAAGAATTTGGTTTAATATACCTTAACTAATTTGGGTACAAAATAAACGTTTTTTGCTTCTCTAAAAGCCTTCTTTTTGTAGCAAAATGGAACTTTTGGCTTCACGAAATTTTTTTTTTATCAACCATTTCTTATCCAGAATGTTCTGTTCCAATAGTAAGTTAACACTGTTAGTTTATTATTTTACTATTTTTAGTGCCAAAAAACGTATACATTCTTGGAATGATTCTTTCCATCCGATTCTGAAATATGAATAAATTTTTACTCTTTAATAACACTACCAACATAAAAAAATTTACAATAATCAAATTATTCACTTTTCCGTGTAAAATTCAATTAAGTTGTGTAAAACATTTGAGCTATAACTCTGTAATCTTAAAAGAAAAATATCACAAATCACAAAGTCACTGCGTTATACGCTTAGTACGAATACTTTTGGAAAATCACTACCAATAAAGTGGTTTATTATTTTAGTCTGAATATGAATTTATATTATAAGTAATTAAATATACACATACTATTATATATAAAATTATTTATACGCATCAGTTCGTTCAGAAAAAATATCGGCAGAAGCGGCATGCGAACCAGCGAGCCTTGGAACCAACCATTGCTCAAGTTCATTACCCTTGACCACTCGACCATCTTCTGCCCGAACTGTTGCGCCGAATAACTTGTATTTATACCATTGTTATCATCATATAATGATAGGTGTCTCTATAGCATATATTCAGAGTGTGTATATTATTATTTTGTATTATTCATTCAGTCGACATATATTCACAAGCTAAATATTATTACTTTCCGACAGTCTATTTATTTAAGTAAGTACCACTCGGGTCTCGAACCGAACTATGGATTGAATGTATGGTCGAGTGGTCAAGGGTAATGAACTTGAGCAATCGTTGGTTCCAAGGCTCGCTGGTTCGCATCCCGCTTCTGCCGAATTTTTTTCTGAACGAACTGATGCGTATATAGAATTTTGATGTATAGTATGTGTATATTTAATTACTTATAATATTTTAATATATTCAGTGATCTGTAAAAGTAGATTAGAATATTGAAATAATAAAACAATATGCATGAATTTATATATTTTCAATTTTTGCCGGTCTGCGCGTTCTTGGACCGGCAATTAGCTCTTGCGGACCGGTACCGGTCCGCGGAGCTCAGCTTGAAGAATGTTGCTGTGGAGTGTATTATGCACGAGGGAAGCGTCTCATTGATTAGTATACATTACAGGTCGCGCGTTAATTACGGCCGGTGATTGATAACGAGTACGTAAATGAATATTCTCTTGACGGCCGTAAGGTTTATTAAATAATCGAGGCCGCCCCGGGCGAGAGTCCCAGAGTATGTAAATACACAAACCGGAGCAACAACTCTTCACGCTGGACAGGGAATGCTGAACCGATCTCGTATTGGCAGACTGTGGTCCATGCGAGATCAAAAATATCAGAGCTTTCGACGGCACTTGAAAATGGCTTCTTGACGAAGCCGAAACATGTTGTCTAAAAATCAAATTGTGTAATAATTTTACATACTCTTTTATATAATATACAATTTTAATATAAAATTTTAAGAATCATGCTTTTTATCGTGAACTTTATTTGAATAGTTGTTTTTTTCAATTTTGCTTTTAAATTCGAAATCATAAAAAATAATCATCTTTTAGCATAAAGCTTTTTGATATCAAGCTTTCAAATGCGAAAAATTTATACGTCCAAATTGTAGGCATTATTTTTTTAGACTAAAAATTAAGCTTTTAAACATCGTGGTGTTTGAAATATCTTATTTTCAGCAATGATTAAAAAAATTTAAGAGTTAAATTATTTGTATTAAGTAAAAAGTGAAATGTGATGTTGTTAATGTAAAACATTTTAAAAAGTATGTTAAATTCCATAAGTCTCTTTTCCTTGGCAGACAAAGAAGCCTAAATATTTCAAAGATCTTCTCCCTGAATAATGTTTCATTCGCGTGGAATTAGTCGATACACAATTTTACCTTATTTTATCCGATTTTATGTTCGAAATAGATTTCAAAGTTAAAATTTCCAGAAAAGAAATACAACGTATCGGCAGGCACGGTAAAAATACAAACTTTGTATACCCATGTTAAAACAAACTAAAATAATATTGTCTATTTAACATTCAGAATAGATTAAAGTGAATAAATGCTGAAAAAGAATTATTGTTAATAATTTTGGCATATAACACATTAATGTTAATGTGACCTAACTTTTTCAACATCGCATAACATCACACGGCCGCAAAATCCAAAAAATACGTATTACACACGTATAAACACAAACCTGTGTTTCTTCAAACAAACATCAATATATTATGTACTGATGCACGCTTTTATACGAAGAAGAGAAGGTACATTTTATAATACATGGAGTCCACAGTCTCTCAGCGTGTGGGCGATTAAGTCCCCTCAGCGGAAGTAGTTTGATTTTCTGCCAGCGGCGAAAAATATACACCCACCCTGTTATATTAACTGCTGCAAGATTACTGGGCCAGGGTTTTTGTTGTGGCGAATAAAAAAGCAGCAGGTACAGTACACTTTTCAGCGAAGGCCATCATTTCAACGGAGACTAGCACTTTTATAAGTAACGCAAATAAGGAGAAAAAATGCTTTGCAAATAATCATGTCTTGTACCAAAAAGAAACAGAAATGCGAGCATGTTTTTATTTATTTTTAATCTTAATTTATATACACATTTAAAGGCTTGTAAGCGTTTCACTTCCCAATAGAAACATTATCAGTATTAGAACATCCTCCTCTCTAAAAAGGTAGTTATTCAGTCGCATGGTGACAGTATGAGGAGCAGATTAACAACACTACACGAACAAGACTTTTTCTGAAGCACATTGACATATATTTTCGATAAAGACTTGGTTTCCCCGATCGATCGTAACATAGCTTTACTTTCGCCTCGATCGATCGGGACTAAGCAATGTGATCTCGCCGCTCTCGGCACACGACTGAGCGCGCTCGTGATGGACTGCCGCAAGTGGCGATCTACGTAACTGACGTCACTCCCGCGATCGGACTTGTCCAACATTCCAATATGGCGACACATACATGTACGACAAGCTAACAGAAATAAGAGACGTCAACAAGGGCTGATGTCAATTAATACTGTTGAAAATTAAATAACATAGATAGATACGAGATATCTCGGTAGTATTAATAATTCGGCCAAAACATAATAATACTTACAAGTATACTGACATTTAAAGAGTATTTTCGAAATCATTTTTCCATATTAATTATCAATATCACCATCGCGTTGACTTAAATTCTGAGTTTACTACTGACACTTCAGAGATTTCGGTTAGTCCATGGTTTTTTCGCAAATTATGTGGCGTGCGGAGTACTGCCAAGGGATTTTTTCGGCAGCCAAAAAGCTTAATTGTTATATGTTGATGTGTTTAGAATCTGAAAAAAATTTAGTTTTAATAAAATAATAGTTTGTATAACGGAACTGACATTACATAATTCAGTATTCTAATTTCTTAAATGCATTTTTCAAATGTATTTCTCCACGAAAATAAGTTCCATTTAATTATGCAATTTCCCCGAGAGCTGCAGTTGATCAAACGTTATCAATGGCATCGCATTACAAACGAATAAATCTCCACAAATTTAATTACCATATCAATTAATAAAGGCAATTAATGCAATCGTAATCGCTTATTCACCAGCATTATTTCGAAACGTTGACAAACGACCGCGACAGTCTCCACTTGCATAACAATAAATTAATACCAATTAGCTGAACAACATATTGTCGATTATAAACGATTATGGCCGGGTACGATATCTAACAAATCGATTTCCAGTAGTCTCTTAAGATACAAATCACATTGTGAATGTGAGGTTCGACTTGCAGGTTACTATACTTTTTATGTCCGAAGTATTACACCACTCCTAGTAATACTGTCATTGCTTGAGACTGTACCCACAAGACGTCATGTTAATCTACATACATTGATCTAAGCATGACTTCTGTCTGACGGGTATTCCTCTTCATGTCTTCTTATTAAAAGCTGTACTGGTTCTCAACGTTTTTTAAGTCTCTACGCTATATTGTAGAAACCAACATTGCGCTAACCTTTATTTCTATATATCCTAATCTAACCTAACATAATCTAACCTTTTCCCATCTATTCTCGAGAGGTAAATTTATTAAAGGAATATTCTTTTGATAGTGATATTTATTGGCATTATAGCTAAAGCCAATGCAGCAGAATAATTGGTTTTAATAACTGGTTCCTCCAAAAATATTATAAAGCTACGATGGTTTGATTTGCTAATTTCGTGAAAAATATTAAGGTAAAAGAGAGCGGACACGGAAGTCTTCCATGCTACAATCAAGAGATAAATTTGTACTACATGGCGCAGGAGAGCATAATTTATTTTTCAAATCAGATTTCCTAGATATTTCGTCGAGACTATTACCATCGTTGGTAACAGAACTTTATGTCACCAATTTATGACGGCTATGTGCTCCAACTAGGGAATGGATAAGGAGAAATAATACAAATAAAGATCTCTTCTCTTTCAAAAACGTGGACCATTTAATACCTATAGTTTGTATTTGCTATAAAATAATTATAGGAAATTTATTGCATGCGGACATTTGGGGTAATTTTTTGTATTATTTGTGTAAATATCGACCTTTTGTGTTTTTTACTTCTACAGCCATCGACCCAAAAAACACTTTTTGTTTGCGAACCATGTATTGAGAACATGTGTATTAAATCGTACTTACTGGTGCATTTAAGTAAATGCGTTTAACAGCGTGATAAGTTCAGAGCTTTAGATATTTCCATATTTCATCATGATAACTCTAACTGTGCACTATAGACTAAAGATAACTAACTGCCAATCAACTGTTATGTATTTTCTGCCAAAGCTTATACGTAAATAACGTGCATATTCCATACCAATTACAGCTTTAATCTAATAAGCGTTAATTTATTTTTACAATTTTTTTCATATTTTAGTATTATATATATGTTAGCGTCATATTACTGGATCGTTATTATAAATTATTTCATACTATTTTAGATATTAAGCTTCTTGTAAGCTTACAAAATTCAACTAACTTAATAAGTGTACCGTATGCAGGTTTCAGTCGTATTATAAAACTTAATAATATATTTAATTATAATATTATTCAGAGAAGGAATAACATGTGAACATATGTAAGCTTGATAACCCAACAAACCAACCTAAATAATAAACTTTTGACTCACATTTACCCTCTACATGAGGTTAAATAAGTTTGACAAAAATAATATCCAAACAAATGTCATATATACTCGTATAGTCAATGTAATATCAACTAGCAGTCATTTAATAATTGTGGGAAATTTTCTTTTCTTCTATCTTTGAAAAAAAAAACTTTGAAAATATTTTTTTCCTCAATTTTATTTCAATTATCAATTTGTAAATTGGAAAATTACTTATAACGCATATTACTTAATGCCGATTCATAGTGGTAATGCATTATTATAACATTTTTGAAATTTAAATTATATTGCTACTACTGTTTCTTGTTTTTCTTGTTGTTCTAGTTCATTGATCTGCTATTTTCGTCCTATTGTGAAGCGGAACACCTACTATCTTTCCATCTTTTGGGCGTTTTTTCTAGCAGACGACTCGGTATATCGTAGACTGTAGACAACCTCGTGGTATATTTTGGCACTGTCATTCTATCCACGTGTGCTCTCCAGTAGCTTCGTCAATTTTGTCATAAATGTAATACTATACAAAAAATGCATTAAATAAACCGTCGCTGTGCTTATCTTTCTTACATAGGTCTTTTTGCCATTATTTTGTATCGAAATTCATAGTGAACTAGCACTTATCTTCTACTAGTGTGTTCTAATAAGAGTACAATCAATTATATATCTTAACTTTTATATATATATAGTGATTTTTACATACCTTTTATAATATACTTTTTGCGTTGAACCTCTTAGGATTAAAGGGTTCATTGTTTAATGCATTCTAGAGTGTCGGGCTAATCATCTGATCTTGTTAATCAAATGCCCTCGGGCTTCCGCAAAATTCCATATATGCTACCAAGTAGATTTTTGAGTACAGAAATGCCTTGGGACAAGTCATGGAAAATGGAAGCTCACAGAACTAAGTAATAGCTATTTGTGGTAAAATTATGTTCCAGATATGATATGCGTGGAATACTATTTGTTCGTAGCGTTTTTTTTTAATAAAGCACTTTCCCAATCTCGACGCTATAGAAGGTTTGATTGTACTTTTCAAAGGCTGCTGTCTATTATCACCGAATGAGCTTTTATCCAAGTGAATCTCCGGAACATTGATCAAACGACAGATAACGAAGACACTCGGATGTTGCACAATTTGGCGTGTCAGTTTGACGATAATGCATCTCGCCGTGTATATCAAGTCGGAGAATATAACTTAGTGGTGAAAGCGTTTGCTTATTAACTCGAATGTCGCGGGTTCGATCTCCGACGGAGATCAAAAATAAACTATTCTGTAACTATGGATTTTTTTTAATTTTTATTAGAATATTATAATATTATTAATAATTAAATATACATATACTATACATAAAATTCTTTTTTCAACGCGTCAATCCAAACACAAAAATAACGGCAGAAGCGGGATGCGAACCGCGGACCTTGGAAACCAACTATGCCCAGGCATTCATACCGCTCAGCTGACTGGGCTATTACTGTGCCTGGACCGACTCACGTTGAAACTAGTATTCATGTCATTATACATACTATATAGTATAAGTAGTCGTTTCTCATCCATTCAGTCTATAGTTTGGTTCGAGACCCGAGTGGTACTTACTAAAATAAATAGACTGTCGGAAAGTAATAATATTAAGCTTGTGAATAAATGAAGACTGATTGAATAATAAAAAATAAAAATATACATACTTTGAATATATACTATAGCGACATCTATCATACGATGATAACAATGACATGAATACTAGTTTCAACGTGAGTCGGTCCAGGCACAGTAATAGCCCAGTCGGCTGAGCGGTATGAATACCTGGGCATAGTTGGTTTCCAAAGTCCGCGGTTCGCATCCCGCTTCTGCCGGTATTTTTGTGTTTGGATTGACGCGTTGAAAAAAGAATTTTTTGTATAGTATATGTATATTTAATTATTAATAATATTCTGTAACTCTGTAAATACACGATTTGTTGTGAATTTAATTCCTCACCCGTAAAATATCATAGCCTATTATTTAAAATTGATGATAGACGAAAGTCTTCCCGTGGTCACAATCCATTCATGGTGAATTCATGTAATAAAGTAATGATGCGTAAGTGTTGCATCTATAACGTTAGAGGTTAACACTCTACATGCAGTGTCTTATCTTGTCATAACCATTCCATATCTGAAACATATGTTCACTGCAAATTACACTTAGTTTTGTCAGCTGCCACTCTCTTCTTCGTCTGAAGGTCCACGTGAGAGCTTAATGTTTCCTGACAACCTCCAAATCAGACGTGTCGTAAACGAGGCATACAACGAGTTATATATAATCGTGTCTGAAACAACAGAGTCAGATCCTGTCACTCCAGAAGTGGGCGACGTCCATGGAATTACTCCCGGCCATCATCAGGTCTTCCTGGGTGCAGCTATTCGGGTACAGCACACACTCCAGAAAGTGTGATAGGGTCTGCTCCACGCCGCAGTCACATTCAGTAAGTCCAATGTAAAACTGCCAGGCTTTCATTTGTGTCCTCGTCTTGCATACCCCGGTCCGAAGTCTGTTAAGGAACCACCATATATTCCACCCTTGGTCATGTCCAGGGGCTAGGTCCTCTTTCGGGGCAATCCAAGTATTCCCCTCAGTTGCGCTTTTCCACATATTCAGCTGCAGGGTGGCCTCAGGTATCACCAGGTCAGTTGTCGACTGTTATTCTTCTACGAAGACTCCTGAAACTTCTTCTACAACGAGTTTAAGCCACCTTTTAGGACAAAATAGTACAGGCCTCGGGAGCGTCGAACTAATCATCCGATTTTCTTAATAAATACGATTGCCAAATCACCCAAAAATATGCCTCGATTATGCCACAGCGGTCTTGGCATTTTTGGCATGGGATGCGTCACAGAATCCACATACATATAAGATTTCCGCATCACTAGCACTAGCACAATCTGTCGGTATTCTCTTGAATGTTAAAACTGTAAGTAAAGGTGTAAAAAGATACCTGACGGTGATTACTTCAGCTACTTACCCCGCCCGATTGCTATTGTTAGCCCCGGCTGAGAACAGATTGCCCACGTCAGATGAGAATGTCATAAATATCACGGAGCGGATTTCGCAATTAAGATCACGTGTAAGCGAAACAGACAGGTGACAGGTGGACCCCCAGCCTCCGACTAGCGGATCAGCCAGCATAATGCGCCGTAAACTGCACTCGACGCCTGTAAATCAAACGATTTATAATTTATATAGTTCAATACTGCAACGTTGTCTCCCACGGACTAGTGGATTTATAACCCTTTGAATTCAAATGAGATGTTTTGTGTTTTGTGATGCCGTTTTGGCAAGTTTTTATGAATACATGAGCTTAGACACTTTGGGTAGAATCTATACAAATAAAAACACAATGAAATTAAAAAAAATATATTTATATCATCCGATTTCAATTTAAGAATATTAAGTAGTTTTACTAATAATTTCGTTTTTTTTTTAATAATAATATATATACTGACATCCTCCCCAATTAAAGGGTGTTATTCAGTCACGTGGTGGCAGGATGAGGAGCATATTAACAACACAAAGACTTTTTCTGAAGCACATTGACATATATATTTTCGATAAAGACTTGGTTTCTCCGATCGATCGTAAAATGGCGTTACTTTTACCTCGATCGATCGGGACTTAACAATGTGATCTCGCCGCCGTCGACACATAACTGCACGCACTCGTGATGGGCTGTCACCCAGCGCCACAAGTGGCGATCTCTATAACTAACGTCCCACCCGTGACCGGACTTGTCCAAAATGCCAATATAGCAAGACAAGCGAACATAAATAAGAGACGAAAGATTGTATATCGAGGTTTTCGGTACCAGTCAGCACGGGCTATATCATGCTAATGTCAATACTATTGTAGTGATTTCAGGAAAATTAAAAGTATTTCGTTTTATTGCACTTTATATTTTAGAGATTGTACGCTTTTCAGCATAGACATTACATGTGGCTTGTTTTTTTTTTCAACAACAATCGATAATATAGGCATTCGCCATACACTATATAAATATATGTCACAAATTAAAATGAAACAATGTGTGTCAAAACGCAAGAATATATTTATATATGTCAACACATCATTCTAGTATAAGCACATATAGTCGTCACGAACCCGACATGGTCCTTGCCTCATCAGGTGTCAGTTACGCCGAGTGCATTATATGTATAACTCCCGAACGTCTACCAGGACGTTGAAAGCCCGATGGCTCTAAGAAAATAGAGCTATAGTTTATGCTCTCATGCAGCATCCAAAATATACGTCTCAACCAGGTTGACCTTAGACTCTTAATCAACTGTAGTATGCAAGGCTGCCTTATACACAATCGTCACCTCGTCATTCTTTACATACGAGTAGTTAAGCCTTCGTACCTCCGGTATTCTATGCTAACATCTGTTTTCAAAAACCATTGGCTTTTGGCGAGATGCCAATATACACAGGCGCAATGAAAATTGCGTACTATATAGTGCCTATATAGTTACTTTATTTTAATCGAGTAAAGCTGCGATTCCCAGATATTGCACATAAATTTCACGTTATAAGAAGAGAATACCCATTTAGACCCGCCTTATATGGTTATAGATGATTCTTGTATTATGTTCTTGTACAAATTTGAAATCATACTTATAATTAAAATATGTAATATTGAGTTGTCCCGTGGCAGTAACATCATCTCATTATGGTAACGATCATCGCGTTACAATATTTTTATCACCTAGTTGTTACGTAATAAAAAAATACATAAATGGATGTGTTTCATTTCTCGGATCGATGGACAGGTGAGTTGCTAGCACCTCTGCAACATCTCAATTAACCAGTCCCCCGTTCACATCCGTGGGTGGCTAATGCTGTAACATTACAACGACCAATCATTGCTTATTTATGTATAGCAATTTCGCCATCTTGGGAGCAAAACGAAATTACTCTAAAGGTCAAACAATAAAGTATAAATATCAGTGTGTAATATTATTAAGTATGATTTCTTTGTTGCTAATATTATAAGAAACAATTTTCCATTTAAGGAAGCTATGGTAACTTTTAAGGTAACGATGTCTAAAAGGCATTTTAATCGTATCGCTTATTCGCCACAAATGTTAAGTGTTTTTTTCAAAGCCAACTTCAAACTTTACGTGCATCAATATATATATATATATATATATATATATATATATATATATATATATATATATATATATATATATATATATATGTATATATTTACAGCTGATTTAGCAAGGATTTATTTTGATATAGAATCATCTATGCAATAGTTTTTGGTAGGTACACTTTCAAGTATGAATGTGAATAACAGCATTTTCGTTATATATTACTTGTTTTCTATAGAAAAGGGAAAATGTGGTTAAAAAATGAAAAATACTTTTCGATATGTATGAATAAGATGAGGCATATAGTCGTCATAAATTGTAGCTTTAAATTTTTATCAGCCATCATGTTGTTCACCTCAAATCATTTCAGCTATGCTTCCTAGAGTTTCACCTAGCACATTATGTGTATATCTCCCGCCACCTTACAGGAATATGATAGCTCAGAAGTTACTGTAAAAAAAGCTTTTTTAATTTATACGACATCTGGACAACATGTACACATACATGTTTTGACCTATTGTAGTATCTAAGGCTGCCTAGTCTGCTTCCTCAAAATTAAACCATCGTACCGCCAATAATCCACTTAGCATATGTTTTAGAAGCCAAAACGTCTCTAAAATTCGCGGCCTTAATGAAAATGGGGACAATACAGGTAAGAAATCTTTCGTTTCGCTCTATTTCTTCATCATTCCTCACAAAAATAATTCACCTTACCCTTAAAATTATGTGCAAGATATGCACATATGCACAATATATAATGACATATAACTTTTAACTTATATATAATAGTTATATTGTAAGGAAAATATGGAATTCATTCATTACAAAAATATTTTTTCAATGCTAAAATTGTACGCGGCAGTCTAAACAAAAATTTAAAAAATATATATCATCTGGCATCTTAAAATACGCAACATTTTAGATGACAAATGGTTTCTTCTTGTATTCAAAAAATAAATACAAATCGCATATTTCTGACTGACCGCAAAGAATTTCTTACAAAAGCGTATTCGAGTTTTTTGAAAATGCGTTTAGAAAAACACGAAAACTAATGAAACAGAGTTATGCCTTTGAAGATATTCTTATGAATGAAACACAAATATGTCTCTAGTTGTCTATTCGTGATTATATAAAAGGCGTTGACTAATATTCAATTAATTTCACGCTACGTCTCTTCATGCTGACAGGTTTTGCTTTGTTAATCCGAACAATATTCAGTCATTCGTTACGTATTTGAAAATGACAGTCACCATATAAGGAGACATCGTAAAGATATACATATTGTAGAACAATTAACTTTAAGCTATTAATATAGTAGGTGTAATTAAAATATTATCATCATCATCATCAGCCTGTATCCGTCCACTGTTGAACGTAAGCCTCCCGCATGAGTCTCCATCGTCTTCGATCCTCTGCCTTGCGCATTCAGGTCACTCCCGCTATTCTTCTTATGTCGTCAGTCCATCTTGCAGGGAGTCGGCCAATGCTTCGTTTGCCATTTCTTGGGCGCCATTCCAATATTTTTCTTCCCCATTGACCGTCGTCTCTTTAACAGATATGTCCTGCCCACTGCCACCTTAGTGTGCCTATTCGTTGGGTAGCATCCACTACTTGAGTTCTTCTGCGTATTTCCTCGTTTCGTAATTTATTTATTTATTTATATACAGAATCGAAATTCCAATTTTTTTTACAAATATTTAGAAACATAGAGTATACATAAATATACAATAAATAGAGAAAATAATAAGAAGTAAAAATAACACAAAATAATAAGAAGATGACACGTGTCAAAGATCACAGAGATCAAATAGAATAATACCATCGACAAAAGAGGAAAAGGATGTAAGAAAAGGATCGAGGTGTGCTGGTAGGCCATTAAGGAGCGACATTGCCGTTGTACCAAATTGAGTGCTTGAAGCTCCACAAGCATCGACTGGGATCAAAAATAATGGATGGCTACGAGCACGGGTGTACCTATCTGGAACATAGAAGTTAAAAATTCAAGAATCCCAGGGTTGTGAATTGAACCGCGAAGAAGAAGGAATGAATGTTTGAGTGCAGCAATTTTCCTCCGGGACTTGTGAATGGAAAGAAAGCATCCCTAGAAGAAAAAGAGTTAGGTAATGTTCAGAATTAAATGAATTGAATGGATACTTACCGTAAATATAAAAATAAAGACGTCGGAGAAATTTTTTATGAATTTTTTTCGTAATATATGATAAGTGTTATTAACTTCATTAATTCAATAATTTGTCTATTGTAATCAATTAACAACCTGAGAAATAATCTAATCAAGACATTATTAATCATTTGCTAGTATTTGCTAATATTTATTATTTTTGCATCCATGTTTTTAGGTTGCAACACATCTGGAGCATAAGGTCAACCCAAATTCCAGACACACTGCTTTTTCAGAGACTATTGTTCATTATTTTGTCCAAGCACATTTTTTCACGCTAAGGTTAACTTGGGAACATGTAAATAGTGTTTCCAACGGCTTCCCGGACGAAAATTCGGTGACTGAAATAGACGACGGCTGTATTAAGCCGACCCCTAAGTCCAAATGGTCCAGTGATTTCAACCAGGAGCGTCGTGCTATGCAACCGATTTCCCTCAAATATCTGATAAAGCACTCACTCAATTATGTCATGTATAATTCATCTGCCGTCATTTATATTCCCTGGTACCTTGGATACCGCCGGGAACCATGTATAATATAATAATCTCCGGGTACAGAGATGTCATAATCAAGGTTTTTTTATTTTAATTTGATCTGGTCTGTTTCGCTAAAATTTTCTTAAGCGTATGCACATACTTTTTTTTTCGTCAAAATCGCGGTTTTTTTGTATCCGTCCTGACCAACCTATATGTCAAGAACCTTTGATTTAGCTCTGAGGCCACACGCAATTAATGTTTAAAATATTCTCTAGACACAACTATGTCTTTTCCGCTCTATCGCACATTCCTCGGTCCTTCAGTCGGCTTGTTACAGAACAATTATTATCATGTAATGTAACTTAATAGACCCGACCCTTGGCACGAAGCCTGTATCGGGCTTGCGGTCGCGGGCAGGGAATCTGACGGACCATCACTCATGAAATGCGACGCTCCGTGAAGTGACGAAGTCAACTGCGGCCCACGCACAGTGTGGACTCAATACTGGGTGCAGCCGCGCGGAAAGAGCTTTCGATACTAAATAAACCCCTTCACTGCGATGACGTATATAGACGTCATGAGATCTACGTAATTTTTTAATTTCATATTAAAGCTTCACTCTATAGTTGTATTCTTGAAAATCATCTGAATATATTGTTTTATTACCACATCCGATAGATATATTGATAATACGATCAACACAAGTTAATCCAGTTGCCATTGTACAAGCCTTGCTTTAAGCACAAAAAGGTCTACAAAATAATATAGTTATTATTACTGAAGCTCTCTAGAGCCTTTAAGAGAAAGCAGTTGTGGTATCCAAGGTATATTATTTGCATGTTTGTTATTTAGCATTTTTAAAGTGATCCGATGAATAGCCCGAAGGTTTGGTTCAACTCAACTAACAACACACGGTAAGCAACAGGCGGTAAAACATCGAAGTTTTGGTTTACATCTAATGTTTCTTAACTTAATTGATGATTACGCCCTCTTGCGGTATCAGGAAAACATGCCCTAAACAATTTTAGGTTGACTTTAGTCGTGGCTCCCGCGACCCCTCTTTCACTACGTCATTCCTCAAAAAAAGTCAAACTATCGCACCGCTAATTTTCTTCGCAGGTTTCTCAAAACCCATTATTCGGCTGCCAATACGCGGATTAAATTATTTTCTACTCATTTGAATATTTTATCTAATTTGTGAAAAACTATGAAAATTCATAAATTACAACCGTTTCAATATTATTTATTTTTTTACTTTAGCGACTTTTTTCAACATACACATTTCAATTGTTAGACAATAGGGAAAAACTTGTTACAGTATTTTTGGCTCTCTGTTTGCTTTCTTGTACAACATGTATAATAAATTATTTTCGTTTTTTTTTTTTTTTTAAATAACTGCTTTTTTGAAATCGCTTTAGAATCTTATGTTGCAATAGAAGCACACATACACCTCTGCGCGAAACATAATTTACTGTTTTCAATGCACGCCGACATGACAACGCATAAATTACGTCATTGAAACATAATACGTTCCGGCTTTTTATTATTAATCTAAGGCAAATATGTGCACTGCACAATGAATGCTCTCAGGTGTTTTGGCGGCAAACGCGAGCCTCCACACTGTGCAGCAAAGGTAGATGGGGGCATTTGCAGCACTTAATATTTATTATATTTTTTAAATTTGCTTTCACAATCAAGCAAAATATTTTAAGACATAAATTAACGAATTAAGTAATAATGGAGGCAGTTTACATTAAAGTCATTTTTTTTATCAAATATTATTAGGGCGTCACGTATTTTTTTTCATCCCTATTTTTTCATGTTGGATGTAACTTACGTTTACTCAACTTAAAGTTACATCATGTAACGTTGTTGAGGAATAATAGGATGAACGTTTAACTTAAAAGAAAGCATATTAAACATATTTATTTCCTGAACCAATGTCATTCAAGAAATATATTTCATTAATATAATAAGAGTATTTAGTGTTTATATTAATATATATTAGAGTTTACTCTTTAACCTGCTTAAACTTACATAAAGTAAAATACGTTTCTTACAGTATTTTTTATTGTTTAATTACGTGTACAAACATTTTATAATTTTCAATACAGCAGAGTATATAATTGATTGTAAATATACCATATAATTAGTTATTTAAATTTTTTTCTTGGTCCACCAATTAAGTTTTTTTTTAAATTTATTTTTTAAATATACATATTTATTTTTTTATTTTTAATTTTTTAGATTCAATACATATATTTTGAGTGTTCTCTCAGTGAGAGTACACGAAATAAATATATTATCGGTAGAAAAAAAGTTGTGATAAGATTAATTGATATAACTTTGCAATGAATAATTCAAATATGTATAATAGTTTATAACAAGTGGCATATATGGTAATAGATATTATTCGCATAATACGTCTCTCTCTATGACTCCATGAGGTGAGGAAATTTTCTTGGTAATGTCATAGTATGGTGTGCAATGAACCTGACATGGCAATACTCAGTTTCGGTTCAAATTCTCAGGCACACAGTTTATTTCCGTGTGATTAAGTGATGATATAAAAGTAATATAAGATGCTATTTTCTATAGATTTGTAAGTGTGTCAATTGTCCAAAAATTAAATTTCATTTTAAATTCACCAGAAATTAGCGATCGAAAACTCCCAAAATTACATTTCAGTGTTGTAAGTTATTCAAGTTATTCCTGTTGCAACGGGCCCCCTACTCCCCATCACACACTACATAATGGCTTGGCTTTGTTCTGTTCCCACGGTGAGTGCCGGGCCTCATTGCCACATAAATCAGTGAGCTTTTGCTAACCTCTTAGCACCTCTTTAGAGGCACCGTTTAAGGCAGATTTATTACGCAAGGTGTTCCATTGAAATTATTTCATACTTTTGTTGCTTCTTTTAATCTCATCCTAAGTGCAGGAGTATTCTGCAATCGAAATTTCATGATAAAGTTTTAAGTCGAAAGATAAGTTACCAGCCTTTTTTGATAAGCTTTCAAGTATGTACAAGTATATATTTACATGATTATTTTGTTGTTATTTCAAAATTTTCGCAAATGTATACATTAAATAATTTTTTAGAATAGTTTACAAACCGATGACAATAACTTTTTTTTATAGTTATTCTCAATAGACAATTGGTGTCAAACAGCAGTAGACAACTTTCACCGCCCTTTTTAAAGTTTTTCACGTTTTTAAGACTTGGACCATTTGATCTTAATCAAATGGTCCAAGTCTTAAAAACGTCGAGCTAGTCATCCAATCTTCCTATAAATTTCGATTAACAAATCACCTAAAAATATGCTTTGGGTACTACAGGTCCGTCTCACTCAAGTCCCCGTATCCTAGCCTGGGAGTCTTCAGGAACCATGTATATTCCCAGGTGGACTTCAGGTTTCAGAGATTTCTCGGGACAGGATATGGACCATGTAAAATGTAACTCAGTGGCTACAATTTGTGGTGACCATATGTTCCAGATTAGGAAAAAAAATGGGTTTTGACAATATGACTAATTATTACTAATTAACGTAAACGGTTGAATTTTTCTAATAATTTGTTGAACAGCATATTTTTCAAAATCTAACGGCTCATTAGTTTTTTTCATCATTTGTATTACTTAATAAACTAGTCATCGGTTCTCAATATTAGTAATTAACCGAGAAAAAAATGGGTTACATGGAACTAACGATGAATCACACGTGGAGTTGTGAAATCACTGCGGCCTAATTGTATGGATCAGGTAACGAAAAATGTATCAACCCGCCCACGTGCGAGTCGGGGAAATAAATCACGTGTATTTCATTAATTGAAAAGCTGCTGCCGCCTACTGCCCGGCATTCTGTTCCCGCCTGTGAACTTTTGAAAAGCTCTCCCCGGTAGCTTTTACTTGACAAGTCGCCTGACGTCCACACGCGTCATACAAACCATCATATTAACTGAGTCACTCAAGTTGCATTTATAATGTAGTGCGATGCAATCACTCATTTATTGTGGTAAATAATGACTCAAAATATTAAATATTTACTATTTTTACTACCTTATACAAAAATTCTCTCCCTCAAAAAGGTAGTGCTAAAGTATGAATAAGTTTATATTCAATAATGTAAAAAAAAAATACATACAATAAATTAATTGTTTCCAATACATAACTGTTTCCTTGTTAACACACAAATACATTGATATTTTATGGATTTTTAAATAATTTATTAGAATATTATTTGAATATTCGAATCTACTTTTATAGATCATTGACTATATTACAATATTATTAGTTACTAAATATACATACACTATACATCAAATTACAAAAAAAAGTCCGCGTCGGACCTATAAGTAGGAGACCCGAGTGGTACTTACTAAAATAAATAGACTGTCGGAAAGTAATAATATTAAAGCTTGTGAATAAATGCAGACTGATTGAATAATAAAAAATAAAATTATACGTACTTTGAATATTTACTATAGCGACATCTATCATACGATGATAACAATGACATAAATACAAATTCCAACGTGAGTCAGCTCAGGCACAGCAATAGCCAAGGTGGCTGAGCGGTATGAATACCTGGGCATAGTTGGTTTCCAAGGTCCGCGATTCGCATTCCGCTTCTGCCGTTATTTTTCTGCATGAATTGACGCGTTTAAAAAAGAATTTGATGTATAGTATATGTATATTTAATTACTAATACATTGATATTTATTTATATGAGTGAAATTAAAACTTTCTAAAATGAATATATACACAAACTCTCTCATTATATAATTACATTTGGCATCCTGGTGAAGCCGAAACATGTTATCTGTAATAAAATTTTGAACTTAAGCGAAAAAGTTCTTTAATTTACGACATTAAAAACTGAATTAGCTTCAGGAATTGTGGCTTTTTGGACTATTTTGGGTTAATGATTGTGAACATGACCCCTGCAACGTGGTCGAAATATCAGATACAAGTAGAAATTCTCTATACACAGCTTAACACAAGAGCCGTAATTACAAATCTGGCCATGGAAACTTATGAAATTATTTAATCAATTGATTTTCTCTTAATATTTGATAGCATTATTAGTATTTTTCCTTCACTTTATATATTCTCATTACTTATATATGCACTTTGTTTTACTTTCACTAAATAAAACATTTAATTTTTAATATTGATTAAATATACGAATAATTAAGTATTTATGTTTAATTAATACTCTTTTATTTTATGGGTAAGACTTGCTGTCAGATTCCACATCTATGCGCCATAAGTTAATACAGGGAGGATGCATTGGTTAAACGCCTTAGTTTTAAGGCATAGCGGAATTTTCGCTTTAAAAATGTACTTTAGTTTTCCAAATGCTGCCCATCCCAGTTTTTTTTTTTTTATGTAAACACATACAGGAGAATACCGACAGATGGTGATAGTAATTTTTTGTCTCATCTGTGGAATTCTATGATGCTTACCATGGTGTATATGGCTAAGCGCTGCAGTTGTATGCGCTTGTCGATTTCTTTTGAGAAGTTATTTCGCCCTAGTTATATTACTTGTCCCAGATAGGTATAGTTGCTTACAACCTCTATTTCTGTTCCTCCAATGGTCGATGGGGAAGAAAAGTATTGGAACGGCGCCCAAGAACTGGCAAACGAAGCATTGGCCGACCCCCTACAAGATGGAGTGACGATATAAGAAGAATAGCGGGAGTGACCTGGATGCGGAAGGCGGAGGATCGAAGAGGATGGAGACTCATGCGGGAGGCCTACGTTCAACGGTGGACGGACACAGGCTGATGATGAATAAATGAATACTCTTTTAATAGAACTGTCAGGTTAAAATGTAAGGGTTCAATTTAAAAGTTTTTCTAAAACATCTATTTTAATTGTTTATAATACTTTGATATTTTTCTTTCAAATTATTCTACAAATTTAGTTAACATGTTTGCATCACACACCCATTTCACCAAAAATCATAATACACATTATTATAATTTAAATTCCAAAAGATATTTCATCGAATAAGCTTAATCTTTGTTCCGCATTATTTACCATTTCTGAATTAAATTCCAATGAATGTCGCCGTATATTAACGTGAAAATTTCTCGCCGTATATTTTTCTGAATAAACAAACGAAACCGTAATAAAGTTTAAATAATATATCGGTATACAAATACGCTCAGATTTAGAATCAGATAGGATTAGTTCTTTTTAAATTCCGACTGCTCGTGCTAGTAAACCTTCCGGCTGATGTTATGGCTACTTGAGTGGGTGGAAGAGGCCGATTCAAGTAGAATAATCACATTCAGTTATAACTTATTATATCGGCTTTCGTTCCGGTATCCATATCTTTGAAATATTTCAACTTATAGATGGTAGAGATTATAGATTATTGTGCCATCTTATAATTGCGTAAAACATTATTGGATCTTTTTTTTTTAATCAAGAGATATTTAAAAAATAACATACACTTAGTCCTTTCTTCGCACGGCTTCCAAATAACACGGGATGAAAGCTTTCCTACATTTTTATGTGTGCGCTTTATTTTTTAAATATTTTTTTTCGCGTATTTCTCGTATAAATATATTATCAGCTGCTTAATTTGACATTACTTTGTTGGAGCAAAGCCTTTTCTCGCTTTGGTTTATCAATAAGGATGCCAGTTTCTTTCACTTTTTTCACAAGATAACGAACATACGGAGCTGACGGTGATTCTCTTCTTCCAAAATCCGTACGCAATTTTCGCACACATTCTGCAACATTAACATGATTCTCAAAGTAATGTCGCAATATTTCCCAGCGTTGTTCAAGCGTATACACAACCTATATTAGTTCAGCGGAAGGATAAAACTAATTATCTGTCAAATCAGACATGAGCTAAGTGTTACCATTCACGAAATAAGCACTAGTTGAAAAAAAAAATGTTAAATGGCGGACCCTTTATATATACTTTAAAGTAAACACATACAGGAGAATACCGACAGATGGTGATAGTAATTCTGAAGTCTCATCTGTGGAATTGTATGACGCTTACGATGCATATGGCTAAGTGCTGCATGTGGAGTGTTGATCCGCCAACGTCATAGACATAGCCCGAGATTCACGCATCATCCTTATTATTACAGGAATTTGAGGTGAGGGATCGAATTCACACCAACCAGGGGTATTTAAAACTCAAAAATCGATTAAAAATCCTTTTTTTATCTCCGTCAGGGGTCGAACCCCCGACATTTGGCTTGCAAAGCAAACACTTTGACCATTGAGCTATACCCGCCGGCAAATATATATTATTATAAGTCGTAGTGTTAGAGTAAAACCAGAAGAAAAACCGTTCTCCGATAAAACACTGCTGTTTATTTACGAGTACTACCACGTTGAACTCTTGCATCCATAATATATAGAGCTCAACGTATTTGCGATTGTGATGCAATATGACATTGACTGAGGAATAAAAAACATGCCACTTAACACGTTTAAAAACTAATATCCTCGAACTATAGGTGTTTCCCTTTCCGTCTTTATCTACATACCTCACAAACACTGTGGATATTTACAGTCTTATCCCGGATATAGAGCTCTTAGAATGCGCCGACGTGTTTGTTATACCAGGGCACACTCGCATAATAATAATATTATCTCGTTATTATTTACCGCCACAACCAGGATCGAATTAGGCGCTTAGACTTAGGCGTTGAATTTTGGAAAAAATCTATAATTCAACAACATGTTGAAGAAAATTAAGCATTCCAAAATTTGGTCTTAATTATCTAGTTACTATTAGAATGTGTGAGTACTTTAAATCTTACGTAGATTCACATTTATTTATTATGTTTAAATAATAAGAAACTGGACTGTGTGATTATTGTAAGTCTTATGTAGATTACATCACATAACACAAAACAACACTACACGTAGTATGTATTATAATTTATTTATACAGCCAATATATAAATCTGCAAGAGACTAATGCGTACTTAATGTGAATCTTTTTGGGTTTTAAAAACGGTTATTTTATGCATTACTACTCTCTTCGCATTCATTAGCTATTTTGTAAAGAATTAAATGGATTAAAACTCTTTACTCAAATTTTAGTAAAAAAGTATTTCTTATAAATTTCTATAGAATCACACTATAACTAAGAAATTATGGGTATCTGATAGTTCACAGCCATACATTGAATTTTGTTAACAGACAAATAATTGTACGATCTTAAGCATGGCTTCAAAGAACTTTGTAAACTCTAATACTGCTCTAATTGTTGTGTATACAAATAACGGAGTGGTTTCCTTTGGAATCTTAACAAAAATTGAATTTTCTTCGAGGTTTTAATGATTAAACAGTGAGCAATCCTTAAACACCGTCTAGTACAATGAACCGTAAAAGGCAATATAAGTATCCGAGAATCTTTGAGATGCTGACTTGTATTTGGATAAAACCATCAATGGAAAATCATGTGCGAATGCTTAAATTTGTGAAAACTTTCCATAGACAGATTGAATTAAACTAGCTTTGTTCAACTTGTTACAATTCCATGTCAGTTGCGGATATTGTTTCGGATAACAATGAGCGGGGCACCAAGAGATTGGGAGGTGCCAAAGAGTCTACCACCGGCCCTGGTGTAGGTTTCCCGCCCGAATTGAGTCCAAGATTTGATATGCTGGATATGGTTCATTTGCCTCCACTTATCTCTGTTCCTAGTTGGTTTTATTTGACACGCTCTTCAGTCTGCTTCGCTTTAATTTCTCCGAAATGAATATAAATTACCGGAGCTTTGTAAATGCCCACTTTGCCAGTCACCGGATCAACTCCTTCACGGTGCATCGTTAGAAAGACAAATAAAATTTCTAACTTTCTTTTGTATCATTCCAAACTCAGTGTTCTAGTGATAAATGTACATTTTTTATGTTTATGCCATTTTGAGTATAGTATGAGAAATAATTACATTTTTTTCCTTCTTTTTACAATTGAAAATTGACGTCAGTCAAAGCAAAATTAAACATTTTTCGAATGCTCTTTAGAATACGTTTTTTTGGTGGATTGTTATAGTGATTCTAAAGTTTTTCAAACGTAGATCCTATGACGCTTACCATTTCACATATGGATAAGCGCTGCATGTGTTGTGTTGATCCGGCAATGTCATAGACTACAGCCCGACATCCTTATTATTACAGGAATTTACCATGAATGGGTGGTATTTACGGGACGACTTTCGTCTACAACCAATTTTGATTAATAGGCTATGACTAGCATTTTACGGGTGCGTGATCAAATTCACACCAACCGGGGGTATTTCAGAGCTCAGAAGTCGTTTTTTTAAATCTAAATCCGGGATCGAACCCACGACCTTCGGCTTGCCAAGCGATCGCTTTAACCACATTTTTCATTTTTTTCCATCTTAAAATGTGTTCAACAATGCCTCTTTTAATACTTCTAATTTTGAGGCAATATTGCACATTGTTAAAATATACTCGTAATGTTAAACCTTATTAAAAAAACGTCTTTCCACACTATTATTGATAGTTTTTGTAATTGATAATTGTTTTGTATACGAGTAGTTCTACCTCATATCAAACATACTCGTAGTTCTGTCATCACAAGGAGCGTTTTCATTTTACCATATCCGCTCCATATTTGGAGCATATGAACACAAATTTCCGTTTCACAGCTCTGTACGCTCAGATTGTCCATGCCTTAACCCAGAACGTCTGTATCCTCGGAGGTACACATGGGAACATGAACAGATGGTTCCCAGGAGCCTCCAGGGCAATATATCGCAAATTTACATAGACTGCGGCTGTAGTATAAAAAAAAAGGTTTTCAATAATCAGGGTTTTTAAGGAGATCGGATTATCAGCCCGACGCTCCCGAGTCCTGGAGAATTTTCGTTTTGTTCTTATAGGGTGGCTCGACCCTACCGGGGGCATATAAAGAGTTTGGATTTAATTAATAATGGCGTTTGAATGAGAAGCTAATGCTTTAACCCCTGGACTATGCTGCCCGACATCAACTAACGATACTGTAAAATATTTCAAATACAATAAAATAATAAATTAAATCAAGTGCTTTTCAATTATGATATTAAAAATATATTATACAACGCAGTGGATGTAGCAACTAATAAAATCTCTATATTTACTTATCAAACGTTATGTACAGGTAAAACATTATATATTAGGCCGATATCAATAAGAGCATATCTTTATCTGTACTAACGTTTTTATTATTAATAGAATAAGACACCTGGCACATACTAACCACACAACATCTTCACTTTGTTGGTATTTTTTTGCTGATATCACTAAAATTTCTATGCAAATCGAATCGTGACTGAGCAGTTCACATTTATTTTCGTACTTTACTGTTCGTGGTTCAGAGATAACTAATGGAAAACACTCAGAGGCCGGCTGTTTAATTGTGAATTAAACAATTTTATTATGTTTGAACTGTTAAGCCGGTCACAATTCCGGATTGCATTGGTCTGGAAAGTTAGTGGACTCTGTTGTAGCAAACTTCACTGTCTTAAAGATAATATTTTGTACAACTAACTGCACCAGTGTTTTTTAATGTAAGAAAATGTACTTTTAGCCGAATTAATATTTGGACGAAAGAATGCTGATATCCGAATACAAAGATGCCCTTATCATATAAAATTATATTAATTTTTTACAATACATAATTAAAACATTAAATTTAAAAGTAGAAAATAATCTACATAGCCTTCCACTGTTTCATTAACTCCCATTCTTCTCTACCTTTTCCTTCTGTAAGCTCTGCTCAACGTGATTCATATGAAAATAATTATTTATTTAGTTCTTTTCTCAGCAAACTAATCATTTTATTTTTCACAGACATTTTTTCACTTTAAATTTTACACTTCTAATTTTACACCAGCCGCATAATCTTTATTTATTTTTCACAACTGATACAGTAAGGCATGCTCGTGTGTATTTGATACCTCGCCCGTAAAACACCAGTCATAACCTATTTATCAAAATTGATTGTAGACAAAAGTCGTCCCGTGAGTACCATCCATTCATTGTGAATTCCTATAACAATTGGTGAATGTCGGGTTGTATTATATGATGTTGGGGGATCAACACTCCACATGCAGCGCTTAGACATATGTAATGTCTATGGTAAGCGTCATAGAATCCACAAATTACTTCAGCATCACCATCACCATCTGTCGGTATTCTCCTGTATGTGTCTATATAAAATAGTACTTTTATGTTTGCACCGTTTCAAATATGTAAAGTAAAAACCAGCAAGCTATCGGGAACTATACTTAGAATGTTCTCTGCCGAGCAATAAAAAGGCAGAACTGGCATGTAATGAGTCGATGAATATATGCTCCAGTCAAGAGAGTAGACATGATCGTGATTATGATGCGATAAATGTACTTAATTTATAAAAAAAACGTGATGTATTAATCTGATTATTACTCTGGATCTCCCGCCTCGCGCCTACACGCCACGTTATCCAGCATATTATATAAAATGGCGCTGCATACCGTTCAATTGTCTAGCATTCTTCGGCCACCAGTTCCTTCATATCTCGCTCATTAATCGTCCATTCCTCGCCCTCTTCCCTCCCGATCGTCTCCCGCATCTCCTAGTCAAGAGTTAGAAACCCCCGGTCCATCGCAGGCACCGCTAACAGGTGCACGGTCTTATCACTTATCAGCTTCACCAGGTATAATACTTACCTGGCTCGGCCCACTCTTTGCGCTAATGCACTGCTCTAGGCCTTATCGATATCAACGCCTGCCGCAAAGGTCCAACCGAGATTATAATCGTATTTATGATACATACTTTGTAATTCAAAATTACATACTAAATATGAGCTTTTTTAAAGGTTTTGATTGAACAAATTCGCGCATCGGGAAACAGCTAATTGTCAACTACATAACCTCAAAATTTTAAGATTTCATTTTGTTTCTTGTTGGTCTATTTAAATAAATAGATGTATACCTGTAAGTGGTTACCGGAGAAGAAAATTAAATTATAAGTTAAGATATTTTAAAATTAAAACAAGGATAATAAATTGTTAAAATTTCAATAAATACTTTTTACTTTGTTTTTCACGTTAAGCGGTATTTTATCACGTAGTCGAAGACCGTAGTTTCGCTTTCGATGAACTTCTTCAGTTTTTTATATGTATAATTAAGAGCTCATATAGTATAATATGTATATTAAAACAAATCAAAGAACTGAACATCAAAAAGCTTAGAATATAAATAAAACTATATTGCTGTTAAATTTGGATGGTATATATTATAAAAACATTAATTAAACATTCCAACGTGTAACCACGTTTTTTAAATATTATAATTTAGATAAAATAAAAAAAATAGCACAATTAAATACCAAATGTATGGTATTTAATTTTTAGAGCTTAGAACTGGCAAGCCAGATTTGGCTAACGAAACCCGATCCAAGAAAAATAATTTTGTATTTTTTCTGTATAATTTAGGGTTAAATGAAGGAAAAATTGCGTAATGTTATCAAAATTTTATTCAATATTATTTAAAAGAGATAAAAATGTTAAATTCGCAAAAAATTCATCTAATCACATCACCAATAATTAGCACACCGCGCTTAAAGGGTTTATACTGAGAAAGGCGTTGAGTAATAAGCAGTTAATTATAATACGTAACCTTTTTAAGTTAAGTTGAAATTATTTATATTAAGAATATAATTTATTGTATTTATAAATCAAAATGTTTTCAGTTGCCGATAAAATCAATTCCTATTTCACAACAACACATATATGCGGCTTATTAAAATAGTTCACGTGGCGTTTATTGGAGAATTCACATGGAAGGAATTACTCTCTATACAGAGCGCGTACCGAGGCAGCACATTCGTCATACGAGCCGATATATTATATGGTGTGGAAAATTTAAGAGGCTTTAATGGGTATCGGCGCCACGGGAAGTATAACGATCTGCTCAAAATTATTACGAGTACTATACGAGTACAAGTACAATCCTTTAATGTGGTTTTATCAACGGTAGTGAACGTGTATTATTAGATTCACACGGCGTTACCTTAACATTTTAGTTCTGTGAATATGTTTTGCGATTGCAATATTCTTAACATCATTGTAAACAAGTATCTTTACACTGCTGGATTAATTCCTTTTCATATGAAATATCCACATTTTGCATTATTTAGAATAAATGCTCCCTTTAAAATATCTCTGGAAACCATAAAAATCAATATAAAAGTTTAAATTGCGTCCAAAAAACTGGTTACATTTGGGTTAGTTTATCGATTTAGGTTTATTTTAAAAGCTTTAGAAAAGAAAATTTTAGTTGTCTTCAAATATGGCGCGTCTAAAGTCAAAACTTGAAAATATTTTTTTAGCTTGTATATTTCAGCGCAAATAAGACTAGTTTACCTAATAAACAACAGTCCAATTATTGCGTATAATCCTGTAAGAACTGATGTAAGGTTGGTTTACTGAACTCTCCATTTTTTTCCTCCTTCAAACGTATACAATTCTCAAACGTAATGTACTCTTGCTGAACACCTATATAGTATAAACATTTTTTAAATTACATCCTTAACACCACCGTAAGGCATTTGATTAATTCTAGCATCTACGTTTCTATCCTCGTACAATCAGATTATATTAATGATACCCTTCCAATTTCCCTAATCCTTACATAAACATTTAAAAAACCTTTGCTGGCGTGTGAAAGCGTGCAGCTTTCACAAGTACTACGTAGACTTCACTAGACGATCACAATACACTTTTGGTGCTCTCCAGCTTGCATTGTAAAAGAACTTCATCAGTAGTCGTCCATGAGCCACCGTTACATTGCGGTAATTTTATGCTCCTATGCAGTATTATCTCTTGGTTCCGACTTATTTCATTCACTTTTTGCATATCTATCTCCACTTAAGCGGTCCACAATCTCTTCTTCTTGGACTCCTGTTTGATCTTACATCCATTAATTGCTAATAATCTCTCAACAAACAAGCACCGCTCCATACGTTCTGTCACCAGAAGCTACTGGGTGGCTGTTTACTCAAGGACATTCGATTGATAAAAACATCGACGTTGCATAAATCTTTTTATCATTCAAATAAAAAAGTGACCTTGAAGGTAATTGAACCCGGAATACCTTAATCTCATTGCAATTACTTCACTTAAATCAGTGTTGGAAAAAGATTAAGTGAAATTTAAAGAATAAGGATATTTAGATTGATATCTTAACCATGTCAAAATTTAATATTAATTAAATCAGTGTATCTCTGTTTTCAGCTGTATTGATACCTTCAGCTACAATTTTCTACTGACTCTCCGATTCCGAAAATTTACACGTACCACATTCATTTTATCCCACCATTACATGGTATCGTCCATCCAGCTGTAGATAAGCCATTACCACGATTGCCAGTTTTTGGATACCATTTCAAATTCTCTGAACAAAAACATCAATAATCTGTATACAAACTGTATTAAGCTTGTAAAATATTACATTTAGATTGAAAAATATCATTTTTTGCTTCCAATGACAGGAAATAAATATGTAAAATTAGGTTATCGTTATTTGTTTTTTTGTTAACTAATTGGGTAAAAAAATACGTTAATTGAATCGCGTTCTTTGATCATAATTTAATTAATTTCTAACAACTCTGGGAAGTTTCATTGATAGATAGTATTAAAAAACATACATTCAAAGGTGGTTCTTTTAATTGTATAGTTTACAGGTTAAAGACATATTAATCATTAATCGAATTACACTTTCTATCCACCTGTACATTGCATGTTTGATGTGTGAAATTTCTAGTATTTAATTCAATGTAGCGTTCTGTAGTTTGAGAAAATCTGACGTAACGAATGGCATCGAGAGACCGAACGTGAATCGATTTACGCACGGATGGATAATATACTTTACAAGACTTGTTAAGATTCAGTGTGAAAATATGTACGGAGCTTATTACTTGCAGGTAACTTATATATAAGTGGTGTAATGTAAATTGTAATCCATGAGTTTTGTGGCCGTTTATCACGGGTTAGTGGAGGTTGTTATTATTATGTATTTAGTCACGAATTATTCGTGACTTGGTGATTGATAATTTCGATTATGAATAATCAATAAATCGTGTAATGCGCCTTGTAAGGAGTGTGTTTAGCTTTGAACGGTTTAAGCGCCGTAATTGTTTTGAGAGAAAACTCAATGTTAATGTTGATAATAATGGCAACAATTTAAATATAAATATTGCTACATAATAAACTGTGAAGACAGCATTTTTAATGAAAACACATTTTGTAAAATATTATGTGTTTTATGAGTTCATATCTAGGGTTTTACAAGCATCCATTGCCCCTCCCCCTCACTGCGTATTACAGAAGAATAAAATCAAATATATAATTTTTCAAAGGCTACAATATATATTATATATTAAGTCTCAAGCCTAAATACTCTAACATAATATACTAGGTGAAAAAATCGTTTCGTTTTTACGTCTTTAAAAATAATAATAGCAAATATATGTATTAGTTATATTCTAAAATTGTATCTTCTTTTTCATCTTATTTAACCGTTCTCTCTCTCACAAATGTCTATCACACAGTTCTGTCAACTGCTATTATCTCTCTCACCTCTACTCACATACACTGAGCTTATATCTGAACGGTATGCATGTCAAGCTTAAAAGAAAGGAAGCTGTAGTATCAAACACATATTTGACCGTTAGTTATTCTGCATTTTTCAGAAGAGCGTTCTCTACGCTCGACTCTCACGAGAACTAGAACATTTGATTGGAAAGATCAGCTCAACTTTATTTATGAAAAGGCAAATAACAGAGTTGTATTTTTTATTGATTTAAAATCTAAACAGAACAAAAAAGTAAAAAGATAAACAGGACCACATAAAGAATGCATGCGTTTGTTATTTGAAAATGTTTATTCAGCGCATTTGAAATTTAGCTTTTATTTTTCGTTTGGCAACCCTGACTCGTTCCATTTTTCAAACACATTTGTTAGACTAAATTATCCGTACAATATTTTGATGTGTTCATGTAACTTTATACAAACATTTTCTAAATTCGAATATTTTAACCATAGAGACTTGACACATCTTTCCACTTAGATTTGGGAGATGATCCAGGTCCGCCAACCGACCACAGAAATATGAATATTCCCATACATCTGGTGAAACTATTAATAGCGTTTGAGAATCCGATATGCCGCTCGTTGGAGGCCCCCTCCCGCGCATACCCCTCCCCCTACTGTGTTTAATTAACGCCAACTATAATTAAAATGTTATACTAAAAGTTTTTTTTCGCTAAATTACTTCATTTAACCGCTCTTTGCTACCTGACTGGGTTGCTGCAATCCTGGTACCGTAAAAGACTATAAAGACGCTAATAAACTGGCAATACATATTGCATATACATTATGCTCGATGGGGCGAAAGAGATGTATGTGCAACTAGGTGGGGCAAAATAAAGGAATATAATATTATCAGCTAAAATAATACTGTTCCCTGTTAGGTAGTTTATACAAAAAAAAAAAGTTGATAAGCAACTAGTATGTCTAGCGATAAATGCACATCGTAAGTGTCGTTCTCGTTAGATAACTGAAGTTAATTAATATTAGACCTGGACCTAAACTTGAATGAGTCACTGCCAGTTGCTATATGCGTGTCGTTGGTCGGTTGCTCCTTAAGAACAAAAATTCCCGTTTCGGAAGAGTCTAGAAGTATTTAGTATGAAATTCATTGTGACCGTATATGTTCCCTGGTAGATTTTTGGGTCTAGAGGTGTCTTAGAACGAGGCATAATAGACAAAATAGATGTTGGGAATTTGTGGTAAACATATACGAAATGTGTTCCAGAAATAAAAATAATGTGGGAAAATATTTCATCAAAATATGGTTTACCAATGTTACATATTTTGGGGCTATCTCAATATAAGGCAAAAAAACTTTAATATGTGAAAAAATCTTAATATAGGGTCCGCTAAATATTTTTTTTTTTTAAAACAGGGCGCAAGACATCGAGTGTAGCTTCAGCTGTGTGGCACGTAGCGCCGTCCTGTTAAAAAAAAATGCTGCCAATATCCTCCTCCTTAATTTTTGTAAAACAAAAATTTGTTCAACATGGCCGCGCCGCATGGAAGCGCCATTGATGGCGCTTCACGCACACTTTCTGCCACAGCAGCAATATTCTCGGGTGTACGCACTGATTTTGGCTTTTCACGCTTTGGTTTATCGATGAGGATGCCAGTTTCTTTCACTTTTTTCACAAGATAACGAACATACGGAGCTGACGGTGATTCTCTTCTTCCAAAATCCGTTCGCAATTTTCGCACACATTCTGCAACATTACCATGATTTTCAAAGTGTAATGTCGCAATATTTTCCAGAGTTGTTCAGGCGTATACACAACCATATTCGTTCAGCGGAAGGATAAAACTAATTATCTGTTAAATCAGACATGAGTTAATTGTTACCATTCACGAAATAAGCACTAGTTAAAAAAAACGTTAGATGGCGAACCCTATATTTCGAAATATCTCGTATCTAAACACCGTAATTGATATATACGTATGAAAAACAACTGATATTTCTTAATTTTTTGGATAATACGCAATCCAAGCTGTAAACTTCGTATCGCAGCATGTCTCGTATATCTATCATGTTCGATGGCGGTCATTTATACCGAGAGCCATCACGGCTAATAACAATGTTTATATCTCGATTATTAGTTATGGCTATTACGGCTACTATTAGGCTTGCATATGAACAGGGCCGCCTTAAGACATTGCTGCGCCGTTAGTCATTTTTTCAGGTCCCCATGCTTTTTTATCAAATTTTATTATTTTTTTCTCCAAAATTATTATACAGGTAATTTCCTCAAACCAGAAAATAGTGGTAGTTGGTATCGAGTACAGAATTGTTTTAAAATAAGTTACGAGTCTGAGCATGAAACACTTGCATGAAGCTATAAAACAATGTTTCTTTTTCGTAGTGGGATGAAAACACTCTCACAGTATGACAAAGAAATTTACTACGTAGCACGGCTTCTCACTCGTACACTATCCGCGTTTATGAGAAAATAAACACAATTCTTGTAAATTCTTTTCACACGGAAACATGAGCGAGATGTATACACTTTTGTTGAAAGATAGAAGGTTGTACATATAATGGTATCTAAGGAATATTCTTATCTAACGTGGCGTATCGCTCGCTTGGTGAAACCCCTCCCTGTCCCGTCCTGTTTTTGGAGACTCAAATGGGGACCCGTTACTGGACGCATGCAAAAAACTACTTGTTAGAGAGTGGCTGAAGGCCTTTCCGTGATTTAAGGTGCATCAGTTAGATGTCAAATATACCTCACACTAAGGCTGCGATGATAGTATACTACAGCGAGTCTTGAATTGCCTTTTTGGTAACACGTTCCTAACCATGAAATGCGTGGGAATGGATGAGGAACTGGTAAGGTGGGGTAATGGATTCTGCAAAATACTTGAGTCTGCACTCTTGCAGACGGAAGCGAAGAAGCGCTCAAATGCAGCGTAATTCCGTTTGCTAGCGACGAAGTCCTGGTATCCGACTGGATTTGATGCCGGCTGGACCACTTCAAAGAGTCTCTCTCGTACGCTATTCGAGAAACACAAGTCTTGTGTGATGCATACCTTTCACTTGAGTCGGCTCTGCACGTGAGGCAGTAGAAGGGCCGCCGACTCTAAAAAATGTATCGATTTTGTAATTTTTCTCATCTCGTGTATGAATAAATTATGCAAATATTCTCCAGTACAAACACGACTTTCTGGTTGTTTATTGAATGTCTTCTCGTAAGCATCGCTTTGATGTGGGATATATTTGCTTTATGTTTGTATTAGAGAATGTTATGAGTATTTACTTAATGCTTGTCTTTGAAGAGATGAAATCTCTTACCCAAATCAGCTACCGCATATTTTAGTATTTTTTATACCGTATACATATTATACTTGTAACTACTACATTCGTGCGGTTTTTTGTAATATACACATAGTATGGGTAAATAAAAGTAATAATCAAAAATAAAAAATAAAAAGTATCATCGTTTTATACCTTTTCTTCGTAGTATCAATCCGGTGGATTGGTTTGCAGCAACAAAATCTTGCATTTCAATCCCCACTCTTCTCTATCTTTCATTTTTGCTGATACACGGGATATCGCTTGGACCTTTTAATATGGTATTTTCCCCTTTATTTCCTCATCCTAATGCCGTTGACCATAAAGGTTCATCCGCCTTTGGAGAGCATTTACTACCTCCAGGAAAATAGTGCCCTAACCAGCTTGAACTGATGAGGTTAACTGGGTGTTGGCTTATTCCGGCCAACATTCGGTCCCTGTCTATATTGGCCTACTGATGTTGTCGCTCACCTCCCACTACGAGAAGGAGATAGATAAAGATTTTCCTTACATCGAACCTGTGACCATAAGTCATTTCGCAGAGTCCTCCAGTACTTTTAGGGGGCAATAGTTTTATACTATACTCAAGATATAATAACTTATGAAGTATGAAAAATATGAAATTCAATATTTTTATTAATTTTATCAAGAAAAAAAGAAACTATTACTGATATTATCGAATATGCTAAAGAAAAGTAGCATGATCCCTGTCTATATAATTTAATCAATTATATTTAATAGAATACGGGTTTATATAAAACTCTAAATATTTAAAATCACGAAAGTAGGTGCAATTCGGGGTTCATTTTGAGTGGCCCCCATACCTGAAAATAAAAGGGAAAACCGCATAAAATGGTATGGGAATGTGACACGGAGAGATGAGGACCACATGGTGAAGAGAGCCCTCAACATACCCACGCTGGGAAGAAAACCTGGAAGACCACAGGCAACCTACACTGCAACTGTAAAGAAGGATCTGAAAACTCTGGGCTTGAACGAGAATGCAATGCAGGACAAACAGACATGACGAATGTGCACAAAGAGAGCCAACCCTATATAAGAAAGTAGATGCAAATTATTAGTGATTTGGGGCAAACATGTGAGTCAAAAATAATTCTAATAATTATTTTTCAGTTCATATTATTCAATCTATCTTCATCTTAGATGTTTTATCTTCACAAATAGCCCATTGTTTTGTATTTGTTTTGCATTATCCTCTGTAAACAAGTACTCAATCACTCACAGGCTCATGGTTATCTCGAGTTAAACGAAAAGCGGCGCTCACACATTTGTCGCCCCCTAACAGTCGGGTGCCCCGGTGCCGCCCGCGCCCGAGGCCCACTAATTAATCATACGCGTCCCATTGGAGCAACACTGGAAGCGGCGAGGTGACAATCCCACACCCAATGAGGACCAAACAAACTACTAAAGCAGTTACCCAAAAGTATGGTAAACGATATTACAAGACTACAGGAGAAAACTTAGCATACTGTGTGAAGCGCATCGATATTTCATCGACAAAAAACCTCTGCTGATTCAAATAAAAATATATTTATCTTTTACTTTGTTTTTGCGTGAATCAAGTTGAGCTTCGCTTACAATGAGAGATTTTTCAATGTACCAGAAGTTAACATTTACTGATAGGTGAAAATAAATAATAAATATCATATTACGTGGCAATCGGAAAATAAGGAAGAGAAATGGGTGGAGCTTATGGGGGATAAGAAAGGGGCTTAAACCTGTGTAGGTTACTTTTTATTGTTATTTTTAAATGTAATTATTATGTAAGATTTTTTATATTTAACAATGACAGTAAATTAACATTTTATATTAAATAAGAGTATGAAACTCTTTCGAATTAAAAAATAATTTGAAGTAGTCACACGTTTCGACATCTACACGCGTTTACAAAAAAATCACAAATTTCTTGTTGCAATACCGATAGACGATAATGTTAAAATCTCATCAGTGGATTATATGATTCTTGCCATTTTAGAGTATGGCTTAGCGAGTGTTGATTCGCTAACATCATAGATTATATCTTGGAATTCATGTATTCTCCATTTTTACGAGTACTCACTGTGAATGGGTAGTTTTCACCGGACGACTTTTGTCTACAATGATTTTCTCTTTATTTTAAACTCTTTCAATGTTTCAAATATGTATGCACTTAGTATTTTCAATAATTATCATATCTTCAAAGTGAATAGCATTTGTAGCCGTGAGTTGTTTCTCCCACGCCAGCCTCTCAAGTGACAGTTTGTCCATTCGGAATATAACCTAATGACATTTCATTACATTATTGACCAATAACCAATTGGATTGTATTGCCAATTGTACTCGTAAATTGGTTCAGATCTTGGCGTATGGCAAATGTGTCATTTTGAAAACATGGGAAGAAAATAACTTAGGAGTTGACAATCTTTATTGGATCGATCTAACAATAAAATAACAATATTATTCGAAAGTATTGTCGTCCAACTATATCATGTAAATAATGAATATCGTCAAGATATCGTGATATACTCATAAATTGAAATCTAGGAGATATAAATGTTATTAAGATAAGATTCAGTTTATTAACTGACATTTCTTGTTAAAACTATATGGCATTAGGTTTTCAATTTTTGTCTTAGTTTCGAATGGTTAAATTTAAAATATAATTATCGCCATTGATAGCGACAAGTTGAATGATCTCGCCATAAAGGAGAAACAGCTGTACGAGTATTTACATATTATTTTAGGACTTATTTCTACCTACCTGTATTTTGAATCCCTTTGACAATTTGCCATTCAAAACCATTCAAATCCATGTGACAACTCGTGTCTTCATTGATAGCAAAATCTAGCTCAATGTGATCCATATTAAAAGTAGATAAAAAACGTTTATCTATTTGATATTATCACATTATTTAATTTAACACTTTCGTAACGCCTCGGTGGAATACAAATTATACTGTCAATACGGCGTGAATTTTTCAAACCATTTTTTTTGCTTAAAACTAGTATTTGAAGCATAAATGTACTTATCTGACTTATTTTCAGATATCACATTGGTTCTTCTATCCGTAAGCTATCAGATGATGCATAAAAATCTATTATAGTTAACAAACGTTCATTATGTAACTCCATACATGTGGTGGCATTGACACATGTGGGTTTACAAAAAATCGCTACTGTGACGAAACCTAACGATATTTACTTACATTACATATTTATTTGCTTTACAGATTCCTATAAAGAATATATGTAGGTTGATAAAGGGAATGACTACACTTCCAATTTCCTACCGTAGATAATGAGTACTGAAAGTAGCAAAACGATATATCACGTCAACCGATGTCAAAGATCAGTGAATCTTTGACGGCATATATCGACAACCGATGCGAAAGGGTTAATACTGTAAAATTGGTTTTTGGCTCTTCTGTGTATCCGCTATCGATTTGCTCACAATACGTGGTAAGATATAATATTTTAATCAAAATTCACATAGTGGGCGGAAATAGACGCCTTAAATAGGTATGAACCATTACAATTATTCATCACCTATATCCATTATGATTTAATGCCTTGCAGTTGGCTATTGTCGCTGTGGGCGACTTTTTAATCTCAATAATGAGACGACGCGATTTCATCAATCAACAATGTTCATATTAAAATGAAACTTATGTTCGTGTTGAAATTAATAACGTTCAAAATATTATACAACAGTATTAGATATAATCTCACATATAGTCTTGAGGTAGTAAAAAAATATTTATTTTTATTATTTAGTTATACAGTGGTTCTTAAACAGCGTTGCGTGAAGACACTAATACGTAAAATGTGTTAAATACAGTCGATTCCGCTTAATTGGAACACCGTTTAATTGGAACAGCCGCTTATTTGGGACAAATCTCAAAGAACAGAAACCAAACCAAGAAACCAATAGTAAATTTATATGTTTGATTGGGACAACATTCCGCTTAATTGGGACAGGAAATTTTAAGCAATGAAGAAAATCAGGATATGTTGCAAGTTCTTATTATTAACTATGAATAATTTTCAAGAATAGATAACAATTTACCATGTTACGATGATAATAAAGACTGTGAGGATTCAATTGTAGTGTTATTTTATGCAGGATGGAAATGAAGAGAGCCCTACATCCGCACTGAATATCTGTGCTGATTTTGTAGAAGTGAAATGTTACAAAAACAAAAGACAGTTTATACTTGACTCATTTTTGCATTGAATTAAATTGTATGTACCTTCCCATTTATTATTTTAATTAGTTTTTTTATTTCTTACAAGTTTATATTACATATTTGTAATTTATATGATAATTTATATTACCTAAATATAATTTACAGTTTCCAAGAGTTTATAAATTAAAATGATTGAAAAAAAAATGCATTTTTTAATTTTATGTGGTGTATTACTAGACGGGGTTAATTCGAGGCCTTAGCTTTGCTGAGCTGAAAAAACCAAATAAATGAATTTGCAAAAAAATTGTGGCCTTAGTTGCCAAAACCAAATAAATGAATTTAAAAAATGTGACAGCCGCTTAATTGGGTCAAAATGTCCAAGTACCGATGTGTCTCAATTAAGCGGAATCAACTGTATAACAAATCGATTGAATTGACTAATTATTTTGTTGCCATATCCGTTCGTAATTAAAAGCATATGGCCATTATAATCCGCTGCCAGGGACTTCTGTCTACCGCTAGATGCTTCTCCTTGATCAAAATCTATTCTTATTTTCGCGAAGTACTTTTTCAACAAAAAAAATCCTAGTCTGTCATTGTATCACAAGACTATTATTTAGGGCTTGATGATAAGCTTTGTTCGATATTCTGTTGCAATGTCCACTGCCTAGCTGGAGCATATCTCGCCACAATTAGAAAATATGTCTCAGCAAAGTCCGCGGTATCGAAACTCAAAAGATTAATTTCCACAAAAGGTCCATGCTTTGTTCTTATATCTAATATGCCTAGCAACATATTCGATTCCCGATGACATTCAAGGAATCCGGTGACTTGTTGAAACTGCTGCAGTAGTAACCAAGGTATATTTTTGGTGATGTTGATTGTGTTAATAGGAAAATATAGGAATGCATGATTTACCAGACGCTTCCAGTGCCTGGACCATTTGGTCTGTGTCGCAGCTCAATCCAATTTGGCTCATATTTTTGCTTATCCTTCAACTGAAATACTTGTGATTTAATGCAAAAATATCCTGAAAATAATGACATAAGCATAATTATTATTTGGAATAGAATAAGTTCGTTAAACTCATATTTCAAGCATAACCTTTCTATAAAATTCTTCGTTTTCCTGATTTGGAGCCTTCACAGTTCTTTTTGAATTATTCATCTAATTACACTTTCTCATGGTTTGCAAAAAGGTTAAGAGTAACTGATTTAGCGTTAACGTGGTCAAGTTCTTAATCTTGAATAATAATTACGTGTTGACTGTTATTGATCGCATTAAGATAACGTCAATACATCTGAGCTCTGCTATAAGATTTTTACGACTATGATTATCCTCTCAACGATGTATATAATATACTCGCTTACATAATATATATTCGAAATATTATCATAATAATCAAGTTTTTTTTGTCATACACAATCCGCGGTAATGGCGACTACTTATAAAAAAAAACTTGGTGACCACCGTGAACTCAAACCCATTAGCTAACCGTTTTCTGTGAAAACATTAATGATAATTCCTGTAAAATATTGTCCATTAAAGACTTCACATCATGATAATGAAAGAAAAAAACCATTGTCTGAATTTTTTACACCTCTTCAGACATATTGGTCTTGATCTGCATACTGCAAATTGTACTATATATGTCTAAATAAATTTAAGGTGAATAATATTTTCGGCCGAGGACGTCGAGATAATCACCTACACTAATTTAAAAAAACTTTGTATACTATAGCTGCTTTCTTTTCAAGTTCTGTATCTATTGTTCTATAAAGGTCTTTGAGAGCCTTACATTGTATATATATATAGCGAAACTTTAAGTTATTTATGGAATTGCATACAGGAGACTACAGTCGGTCAAGACCAGTGCACTCTATGACGCTCAGCCATGGAGGCTGGACGTTGCATGCGGAAAACGTGTGTTTTGTTCGTGTTTTTGTGTGGGTCGGGGAGATAGCAAGTGTATATTTATCTGTTTCTCGAAGAGATCCAGATTTTAGGAAGGAGGAAACAGACGCTGGAAGAGCATTCCAAATCTTACCAGTGACATTAAGGAAGGAACTTTGGAAACTGACAGTTCTTGATCGACACACATTAACCGTGTATGGATGTTCGGCAAGTGTAAGACGAGTTTGTCGGTTGTGGGTGGGTGCAGGAGGATTTAGTTCTTTAAGTTCCGAAGAGCAGCGACCGTAGTAATAACGGTAGAAAAGATTAAGTAAACCAACGTTACGCCTGTGTTCCATTGAGTGCAGACGTAACATGGAACGAGACAAGGATTATGGAGGCTGATAAAACTTTACGGTGGCAATTATTTTGGAAGTACGATCACCTGGGATGGCGGAACAAAAAGAGAAGTCAACAGTCGAATACATCAAGCAAGGCTAGCTTTCAATAAAAAAGCCAAAATTCTTGAGTCAAAGAATATTTCTTTAGGGCTCCGCAAGCAACTTGCCAAAACACTTGTTTGGAGCATCTTAATGTACGGCTGTGAGACATGGTGCTTATCTGAAAGTGATAAAAAAAGACTAGAGGCCTTTGAGATGTGGTCGTACAGAAGAATTCTCGGAATTTCCTGGAGAGACCACGTCACGAACAATGAGGTTCTCAGAATAATCAAGGAAGATAGGCAACTAATAAGAACCATCTCAGAGAGGCGAGCCCGATGGATTGGTCACATCATGCGCCACGACGGTCTTCTTCTCGATATTGTGGAGGGGATGGTTGAGGGTAGAAACTGTAGAGGGCGCCCTAGACGGGAGTATTTGCAGCAAATATTCGAGGACATGAATTGTAGCGCTTATGCTGAGCTGAAAAGGGTTGCGGAGGACCGAGAGGAATGGAGATCGAGATGCAAGATTCTGTTGCTGCAAACCAATCCACCGGATTGATACTACGAAGAAGAGCATCATTCGACATTAGTAATATTATATTTCAACAGTATTGCATAAATAAGTATTTTAAAAACTATTGATTTCGTCGCTTTTGAAACCCACTGATACAATAATATTTATTTAAACTATTTCTTTCAAAATAAATACAAAGATGTCGCTTAGGAGATGCTGTAAAATGGTTTTAAATCCTATATAATGTTTCTTTACAAGGTACGAAATATTTATCTATTTAATAATGTTACTTGTTACGGTATTTCACGTGCTAATTGACTGATTCCAGCTATAGTTAAAGTTGAGTTCACAAGTTCTTATAAACTAGGTTGTAACCTTTTTTTGCGGTAATTTGTCTAACAACCTGAGTGACAGTTCAAGTCATTAAAGTGCTTGATAAATTGTGTTTCTGCGTCTGACAAGTAATGCGCGAATTTTTTTAATGAATCGTAAAACTAACGAGTCTGTAATTTGCTAGAAATTATTTTGAACTAGTTTTAAATGTTTAAAAGCTTAACATGGTATTCATTTTTTCAATAAGGCTGCGAATCTTGGCAACTCACCAAAAAGCCAATACAGCCGTATAGTGCATTTTTAAAACATAGGATTACGTAGAATACTGAGTGAAGTGTCGAGGTTAGGCAGCAGAAAAGGCACCCTTTCTTAGTATAGGCGGTTTAGAGACTAAGATGAATCTTGCTGGTGCATTTTTATTGGATGCACAGGAGAGCATAAAGTAAAGATGCATTATTTAAGGCTCTAGGACTATCGCTGTCCTGGACAGCCATCGCAAGTTATACTTATGATGTACTTGAGGGATCTTTAGGAAGCGGAGCTTTAATGACATGAGGTTAGAATCATGGCAGCTGACAGCTTTATGGTGACAGTTAGTGACAATCATATGGTCCAGCAAGATGAGAATGACACATTTTGACGTTATAATACAAATTTATAATAATAATATGTTAATTATAAAATAATAAAATCAATAATATTTATTTTATATTATAGGTAATGTGTAATTCTCACCTAAGATATACTAAAACTATTAATCTTATTTTCCTAGTATAAATATTCTACGTACAAAAATCTTTAATATGCGACAAACATATAGTAAAACCATCGTATAAAAAGCTAAAAAACGAATGTTTAAGTTATTGTGTATATAAAAAAATAACGCTTTGGATTTTAAGATTCTATAATATTATTTATGGATACTACTGGCTGCATAGTTTATGTAAAACAAATATTGCCATACCTATTATTTTTTTCAGTTTCAACATATTTAACGTGATACTAGTAATTAACACTGTAGGCTTTGATAAGTATGTTTTTAATAGATTATAAATCATACTCGAATGACAAAATTATGCAAACGATTTATTATTAATTTTTCAAGCGCTTGGCCGTTGAAAATATTTAGTCTTACAATCAAGGTAAATAAATTTTAATACACCTATCTTAATTATTAATAATTTATTACATATAAGTAGCATTTTTTAAAGTGTTTTTCGTAATAATTGAGTAGCAGTTACTGAAACATAAAAAATCGTAAAGCATTTTTGATTTAACAGCACACAGCAAATATCAGCATGTCAGCTCCCTTAACTGGAACATATGGTCGTCATAATCTGTATCCACAAAGCTCTGTCAGCCGCCAGTATCCTTGCCTTATCACATGTCAGCTCTGCATTTCGCAGCTCATCCGAGTAAATTATTTGTATAGTTCACGTCGGCTGTCTAGGACAACGCGAATACAGAGACTTTAATAAAAAAAAGCTGTAGTTTGTGCTCTTCAGTAGCATTCGAAGTATGTTCCGACAAGGTCCACCTTCGCCTCTTGACCTACTGTAGTATAGAATGCTGCCTTGACGGCTCTCTCACCTCATCATTTCATACAAAGTCTATCCATCGTAGCATATGCTTTTGCAAGCCATTATACGGCTGCATTGGCTTTTAAGGAGATGCCAAGATTCACAGCCGAATAAAATAAGGGGGCGATACAAGCGCTATATAGTTGCCACTTTATATCGATCAAGTAAAAAGATATTGCGCATGGAGTTAAAAGAGCTTCCAGCTAAGTAATGTATAGTACGATAAAATCTTGATATTGAACATTGAAATATTTATTTAATTCTTCTTCGTAGTATCAATCCGGTGGATTGGTTTGCCAGCAACAAGATCTTGCATCTCGATCTCCACTCCTCTCGATCCTCTGCAATCCTCTTTAGCTCAGCATAAGAGCTACAGGTACAACTCATGTCCTCGAACGCTTGCTGCAAATACTCCCGTCTAGAGCGCCCTCTACAGTTTCTACCCTCAATCATCTCTTCCACAATGTCGTGAAGAAGACCATCGTGGCGCATGATGTGACCGATCCATCGGGCTCGCCTCTCTGAGATCGTTCTTATTAGGTTCATATCTTCCTTGATTATCCTGAGAACCTCATTGTTCTTGACGTGGTCTCTCTCATATTTAATTCTTCTTCGTAGTATCAATCCGGTGAATTGGTTTGCAGCAACAGAATCTTGCATCTCAATCTCCATTCCTCTCGGTTCTCCACAACCCTGTTCAGCTCAGCATACGAGCTACAATTCAACTTAATTATTAATTATAAAATATGTATAATATATATATATATATATATATACATATATATATATATATATATTAATAAACAATTTAATTATTAATCACAAAATATGATATTTTTGCGTGTATTGAGACAGTCTAAGTACAATCGGGAATCGTTTACTTATCGAGTATGGCATGTTTTATTTGGGCGAATGTTCAGAACGCAGAACGCTTGTATTCCTCAGAGCTTATAGAGTTCGGGCCTCTCGTGTTGGAGCTTCATTGCCATCAGTCGCGCAACAGGCGCTGACGAGATGGTATCGATGTACCGGTGCGCGCTCGTGTAACCTCAAAATCACACAACAAACGTCAAAGTACGCGAATTTTACGTAAAATATTTAAAAAATACACTTAAAAATAAAAACAGTTCTACTGAATATTTATAAATAATTACATTATATTCTGTAAAAAAAAATCTTTACCATAGAGATCTTTTTGCTTATAAACCAAAGTTGAACTTTATGGAGTTGAGTGAGTGTGATTTAAACAATACGTTAAATTTAATAAAAATGTCAAATGCTTTTTTGAGGATCATACTTATTTTTTAAACATTTTGTCACAAAATAATCATTTGACTTGTCTCTTAAAGTTTAATATTAATTATGTAACCATTGTATCAAATCATTTTTTTTTCATAAGTCATTATTTTAAGTTAATCTTAATAATGAACGTTTATAATTATTTAATTTTGAAAGAAATAAACCTTTTTTTGATCAGATATTATTCTTTATAATGTTTTATTTTAGTGCAAATAGTATATTTAGTAAATAATCGCATATTTAAAAAAAGTGGGTCATAGAAATATTTTTTTTATATTATTATGTTTATAAATATTACGTGAAATTTTGGCTGCAAGTATTATTATTTTTTACGAATAAAGTTATGTTTTAAGGCGTGTGGTAAACGTCAAAAGCTCTGTTCATTTGTGGAGTTCATCGGGACGTAAAAAAAATACTGAATCTGTGGATTTGAACCCACTTAAAAGGGCATTGTAAATAGTGAAGTGGTTTTTGAACCCATGTCATAAACATCCCTTATCAGTGTTATCAGTGTGTGAAGTGTTGTCAAATTTTATAAAGAATAACTGCAGAAATATATAATAAATCAAGTTTCATCTTGTTCAGAAAATGTACTCTTACCTCAATGCACAATGTACAAGAACGTACAACAATGCAATCATATATAGTTATCGTTAATAGTACGCAACCATTTAATCGGAAATACGAATACTATTTTTAAAATTAAGCTCAGTCCAACTTACCATATACTAGTATGCGTCGGGTTAATCATCCTTCTTCTGCAAAATATTGATCATTCCTCACCATAGATGTTGTGGACCTGCTTAGAATATATTCTCTGATTTTAGTATCAACAAGCTTCAACTGAGAAACAGTTTCTGCGGAAAAATACAAACTTTATTTCATTTTATTCATTTCACTGGAATATTTTCGTTCTGTAGTGAACGTATTTAGTAGGCTTTTAAAATGATGGCTGATTTAAAGCTCACTATAATTGCTACTAAAAGTCTTCTGGTGACAGTTCATAGTGGCTATATGCCACAAATTTATAGTGGATATGGCATAGAGAGATGCGATGATATCATACTGAAATAAACTTGTGAATATTTATAGAAAAAAAAACTCAAAACGAATTTTATTTTGTGTACAGCACGTGCGTGGGTGTACTATTGAATTTGAATATTGAATACCCAACACAAAGGGAATAAGTAATTTAGTCGTTTTTTTTTAATTTATCGTTTCTTTTTGATTATTGTATTAAAATGTTAAGCATTTTAATACATTAATCATTTTTAAATATAATAATTTGCCTTCACTTGTCGATAACCAGTGATAAACAACAAATTGTATAAAAATGATATTAAATACTTAAATCGTTTAATAGATTAATACTTCATACTTTCTTTTAACATGGATCACACTGAGCAATGTTTAATCACTTAAGAACGCAAAAACCGCGGTATTCCAGGATGATTAAACAGTACTTAGTGTGATTCATGTTAAAACAAGGTATGATGTATTTATCTATTTAATATTTTAAGTGGATCCCAAATCGAATGCTAATGGATCTCAAAGCGAATGCTGTGGTGTTTAAACACTCGTAGGAGTAAAATCCTTCACATACTCGTATAGCCATATAATTCAATTTGTTTGTGTTTCAAAAAGTATGAAGTTATATAAGTAACATGTTTTGAATCGTCGTTCAAAATAATATCAGTGGATTATGAAAAAATGGCAACAAAAGCCGTCTCGGACTACGAGTGTCTTGGGCGGGGCCACGTGCGGAACCCCGCGGCTCTTAGGCGGCCCGCCCTGGCCCCGGCCTTCATCATGCTGTGCACCACAATCTGTCTGCTATCCTGTCACGCTGACGTCACCGCCCAACAACCACCTACCAGGATATCGAACGCCGCCTCACTTAATGAAGAGATCAATCTTGCTGAGCGTGGGCCAAGCATTCGATTGAAACATTCCCATACCAGATCGCGTGCGCAAGATAATAACGACCTAAATGAAGCAAAGCTCAAAGAAAACGTTCAACATACAATGATCAAAAATATGACGAGTCCACGCGTTTGAAAGCTCGCTTTGGAGCACCTGCAGGAGCATTAACAATCAGTTCCGGTTATGCGAGCGGAGATACTGATCAATTAAAAAGAATGTTGAGAAGAGCACGCGATACTGGGAGCCGGCATAAGAGCGGCAGGCGTCTCCGACACGGCGCTTCTAGATACTTCAAAAACGGTGTCGAATTCAAAGACGATCCTCCCAAAAGAAGTGCAGATAAGTCTGAGATTGACAGGAGGAAGAGATACTCTTATGTTGACAGTAACGGGAATATTCGTTACGGTTTTGCTCCGTACGCTTGCTGCGACTATCCTACTCAACCTTGCTACACGGCACCTGCTCCAGCACCGCCCAGGACTCGCCCATCCTACGGGCCACACAACAGGAACTGGAAAGGTCTTCGCCACGGTGAGCAACATAATACTTTTAATGTTTCTTCATAGGCCATTTATGGAAAGGGTTTTGATCCGCAAGTGATAAACCTGAGACTGTCATTCTGAGGTAATTTAACCCATTGACTAAGGATTGCGTCTATTTCCTTTTAACTTTTACAACCTCATAACATTTTCATATTTTATTACTGTTACTGGAATGTGTAAAATAATCTGAAAATATCACTGAATTGGTATTTTTAATGATTCACTTTTAAACAACAACAAAAAATGGTTACGTGTGGTATCATCTAAATAACATACAATGATATACCATACAAAAAGATGAAAGTTAAAAATATACCAATTGTCTATTTATTGCATGTTGGCCTCGTCAACTGCGTGTTTTATACCGAAGATATCATTGATGTAGTTTAACAGCAAATGGCAGTCTGAAACCTAGCATTTCAGGAAGGTCCTCCCAATAAATGGCAGAGATTCCCAGGCGATAATACAGGACACAAAATACGTCTCCTGTTCTCATAAATGATGCACTTCATCAGAAAATACCTAACGATCTGCTGTATGCCAGGATCACATTATAAACATATATGATTATTTAAAAAAAATATTTTCAGATATATTTCTAGTCTCAAAAAGGTGCCGCGTTCAAAAGGTTAAAATAATAACAGCATCATTCAAATTTGTACCCGTTTTTTTATTTCATTCCATAAGCTGGATAAAAACACAAGTGATACGATATATTTTTTATAGTTTTTTGCTGTTGTTGTTATAATTAAATTGATATTAACGTTCAACAATATAAATAAACATTTATCAAAAGTGGGTGATACCCATCTGTAGCTACTCGAATTATTATAATACGATCATTTGCTTAGTTAAATTTACTTTCTTCTACATACTGTTTAAAATTTATTTCACGTCAATATTTATTAACTTTAACTTTATTTATATGTATATATATATAATGCAATATGGTATTGTTGGTTGGGGAGGAACATACCTAAATACTACCAACCCCATTAGAACTGTACAAAAACTTATCATCAAAGGGATATTGAAAAGGCCTCCCACCTACCCAACAGAAAGCCTATACAATAAATTCAAAGTGCCAACGGTATATACACTATACCAAAAATACACTATTTTACAGACTATTAAAGGAAGGAGAATAGAAAACTGGTACACTTGTCATTCTGCTAGGTATATGTACAACTTAGTAATACCAAAATTTAACACACAACATGCAAAAAATGGTTACAAATATAACGGAATAGTTAATTTTAACAATCTTCCTCGGGAAATAAAAGAGATCAGCGATATTAAAATATTGATTGAAAAAGTGAAACAGTACTTTAAAAGAATGACGAACAGAACCGACGTCACTGCATAACAAATTAAAATAGTGAAATGTACCAAAAATGTATTATTAAATTATATATACATTAAATTTAATTCAACATATAGTATATTAAATCTTTAATCATTTAATGTTAGTTTTATATCAAAATCATGTAAATGTATAAATATGTAATACTCTGTATAATTATATAAAACTGTAAAATAACATAGATGAATCCCACGCCACACACAAGATCTTATCTTTAAGTGGTGTGGTAAGCGAATGTAAAAAAAAAAAAAGAAAAAAAAAAATGGAATGTAAATTACTATGTAAAAATGTATCTTTTTATATTTGATTAAAATATATATATTTATATATATATATATAAATATATATTTTTATTTTTTTAAATATATATATAAATATATATATATATACATACATACATATAATCGTGTCGGAAACAACAGGGTCAGATCCTGTCTGCCCAGAAGTGGGCGACGTCGATGGCGTTACTCCCGGCCATCATCAGGTCTTACTGGGTGCAGCTACTCGGACACAGCGCACACTACAGAAGGTGGGACAGGGTCTGCTCCACGCCGCAGTCATATTCAGTTGGTCCGCTGTAAAACTGCCAGACTTTCATTTGTGTCCTCGTCTTGCATACTCCGGTCCGAAGTCTGTTAAGAAACCTCCATGTATTCTACCCATGGTCGTGTCCAGGGGCTAGATCCTCTTTTGGGGCCATCCAAGCATTCCCTTCAGTTGTTTCTCCACATGTTAAGCCGCAGGGTGGCCTCAGGTATCACCAGTTCCGTTGTCTGAATATATGAAACTTCTTCTTAACTTGAGCCGTGTGGTTATCCTTTTGATACCCAAACATTAACATTAATTATCAATATAAATCATGAAATAAGTATTAAATAGTTTTGCTGCATGTTTATAGTTATTATTAAACTTAAAAAAAAAAATTAGTTATTTTTTTTATATGATTTGGTCTAAATATTTGACGACCCTGCCAACAGCATTGAGTGGAGCATACTCCGTAGTAGTTATAATACCTGACTCATTGTTTTGATAAGGGTATTATTATAATATTTAATGGCGGTATATAAACATAGGACTACAATGCTGTAATAATCGCTCAGTCATTTTAATTAGTATATATTTTTTTCTACATTTTTACGATTCATCAATCGTTTTGGCGCTACTATATTATGCCGCATGAGATCATCCAATTGAACGATACTCGGTCATGATTGACAAGACTAAAGATAAAAAATCATGTAAAATAGTTTACATGGTCTTTTGTTTTTTTATTGTTAATACCGAACATGCTCAATAACATTGTCTATTTTTTATACATAAACGTTTTAAGTAAAATCATAATAATAAATGGTTTCTGCATACCTTCTTATAAATAATGGCTATACATTGTCAAACCGTACCCATTTCTAAATTCTTGACTGGTATCGCACCACCGAACATAAGACGCAAAGTCATTGGCAATCAACCAAGTCTTGTATATCCCACATCAAATTGAAGTCTCGAAATATTACGATAAAATGAATATAAATCGTATTCTGCATTATAAATTGATTGCCGTACGTAATTCATTCTTGTGTTATCAATTAAATTCAGATTATATTCTTTGGATAGATCCATGTGTAGTTGTTTTTCTAACATACCTTATAAATCACACCACCTTATTTAATAAACAAATCATTACACGCATTTTAGCGTAAATAAATTCATAAAATTAAATATTTTTCTACCTTTATGCAGTGATATGATTATTTAATGATTATTTACAACTGAAAGACCGCGGTTTCATTTGTGTGATTGACAGTTACTTAACGTGATTCATGTTAAAAATAAGGTAAAATATCACTATTTATTTTATATTTATAATGTACCTAAAATGCTACAAATTTAAATAACATTTTTATTTAACAATTAATTTATATTTTTTGTTATACAATAGAAAGTTATTAAATATCGATACTTAATATATTTAATTTAGTAATTTAATTTCAAGATATTTTAGATTATTTAATATAATCATATATGTTCTACGTGCCTAATGTCTATATTAAAGCAAGTTAAATCAAAACAGCTTAGGAAGTGCAAATGGCTGAGTGGCCAGCGACAAGTAATAGAATGAACACGGTTGCAAAGGTTCGTGGCTCAAATCACACCGTAGGCTTTTTTTTCTAATTTTTTGTTACGAAAAATGTTAAATAAGACGATGTTTGCTGTGAATTTGTACGTACGTATCAATTATAGAATATTGGTATGACTCTTTTATGTTCTATAAATAGTATTTAAATGTATTCTAAATATCGACCAAAAACAATTTGATGTGATACAAATTTGTCAAAACGATTACACGATTTATAATATTCCATCCGGTTAGCAAACTAATCGACTGTTATGCGAATTTCTCCCGTTTGACACAATTCACGCAGCAAAATGAAATGTGGCGAATTTTTTAAAAGCGATTGCCGACAGCTGTTTCCGCGATCTGCTGGCTTATCGGAGCTTATCGCAGGAACGTAGTCACTGGCCACATTGCCAACAGGGTTAATGGACTTCAAAATAAACGCTAATATCCAACTTTAGTAAACTGATAATATTGAACATTAGTTATAACATCATGTGATATGACATCATCAGCAGCATGTGTCCACCAAAGTCCGTCCACTGTAGAACGGAGGTCTTCCGAATGAGTCTTCATCCTTTAAGATCCTTCACCCATCGCATTCAGGATACTTCTTCTATTCTTCTGATGTCGACAGTCCATTTTGCAAGGGGTCGGCTGCTCCGTTTGTGACAGATATGTCCTGCCCATTGCCCCCTTGAGTGTGCTTATTCATTGGGTAGCCTCCACTACTTGACTTATTATTCGCATATCCTCGTTTCGGATTATATATTTTATAGACACTCACGTTTCTATAACCTAAGGAGCTTAAATAACTTATTAACAATTTTAATATATTCTATACAATATATCTATAAAATAACATAGACCTACCAGTTTTAAAAGATACCGGTTACTTCAAGCCCTAACGACTGGTTTTATATTTTAATTTTTATGCTAAGCTGCCCTTAAGAATCGTAAAATTGACGATGCATTTGCTTTTCCATAAATAAAATCATTTATTTAAGCAAATTAAACATTAAAATACCACACTTACTTCCAAGTGTTTTCTTTGGTAATTTATTTATTCTTATATTTAATTAATTTCTGACTTTCATAGTTATCGTAGATATTTAAACATTCTACTGTCTTAAATGTTGACTTTTACAGTGTTGTGTAATAGATATTTTTTTATCTAAACGTATGCAAGAGAATATAGAAAGCTTGAAAATATTTTGGTATTTACATGACAAACATTAACAAAAATTAACGTTGATTTTTATTTATATGAAATTTCACAATTCACTGCATCTTTATTACTAATATCAAGCTTACACAGTTGGGTCTAGGCATCTGGCAACACAGTTTGACAGTTTATTTTATTTTCCTTAAATGACAATACAAAATAGGTAACATTTCAATGCGTCATTAAAGTAGATACAACCATAAGTGTGGCGATGTAAATTTATTGACACATTTAGTGTCAATGACCTCACACTCAAAACTAGCGTCAGGAGACTCAAGATAAATAGCTTGACTTGTAACAACAAAAACCCTGTCATAAGTATATCATGATTGACACACAAATAACAAGGTATTATTGTCACAAAATAAAACGTCCAATATTTTGCATCTATCAACGCCAGCACTGAATCTGAAGTAATATTACACCAAACATGTCAATATCTTCACTTAACCTGGTTTCAACCACTTTTCAGTGCGATTCTTTCGTCTTACACGTATCCAGGGTTGAACGATTGTCTTTTCAGGCCACACTTCAGGCTCCATGAGAGACTCTAGCGAAGTCGCGATGACCCTGAAGTTGACAGCGTCGCACGACACGCATAGGTCCTTAACAGTAGGTCCCATATGCTTCAAATGAAGAGTTGATAGTTTGAAATTCAGAAAAAAAAACTTAAGGGTTATTATTTTTTATAATATGTATTTGGTTCACGTGGAATGATTGAGGGCAAATTAGATCAGTACTGTGCCTAGACTAGACGTTTCAAAAATAAGTCATTCAAATGTTATCGACGAGATAAGGAAGCTCGTGGCAACGATTCTAGAAATTAATACAATAATTGGTTAGGTCATATTCTCTATAGCTGGATAATCTATATTTGAGTCACCCACTAGCTATGTCCGCCTTTCTTAGTTCTGAGTAAACTAAGTTCAAAGAGCTTAAAGTATTTATAACCTAAAGGGCTATTGATCGCAATTCTGAAACATTTTACATAGTTAAACATATTTTGTGCAAAGTCTTTTTCTCGTGTCACTTATCGCATTCATACAAAAAAAATCATTTTTGGCCTTCCAAAACCATCCAAAATATCCCATCCATTTTTGTTCCGCGCCCAATGCTCTGTTACTTCGGTGATCTAACCAGAGCTGCGTTGTGACAATATGCTATTATCACTGTATATATAATTGACAGTTAAAAAATTTTATACTCGTATTTTCAGTGAGAGAATCTATCTTCCATCTCCATATCTTTTTAACCCGCGAATGCGTTTTTTATATCATTCATTGGTTCACAAGTTGCCACAATTGTTCAGAGGAGACTACCATTGGACTTATTAATTGCGTACTGATCATAATCTGAATGAGCGCATCATCAAGGAGACATAATGCCCCCCCGGTGGGAAGCGAGTAAATTCCAGTTAAAAAGTGATAACTTTAGCTGTGTTACACTTGTTGACTTGCACGACTGGCAGCTGGACAAACGTGCAGAAAAGAATAGACCAGAAAAAGTGTTTTACAAAATTAATAAAATCTATGACATGTGTTAACACTAGAGACCAGCAGCAGCGTGGCTTAACCCGCCGCAGAATCCTGCAAGTCATCCGCTACAGCTGTCTTATCACATTCAGCGTTTATGTAAAACATTAAAGAGCCGATTTCTGTGATTATGGCGCGCGTGGAGTCGACACTTCAAACCGAATCAATTGGCTTTTTATTGCGTTCGATAAAACGAAGTAAAAGACATGACACTTTCGGAACATCCCATCTCTTTTATACGATATTTCAAAGGCGTACTTTACGGTCAAGTTTAGTATTTCCATCATTGTTATTTTACGATCCCGAACAAAAATATTACTAAATACATCAATAATATTTGCTTATTGGTGTAATTAAATTTCTCATATATTTTGTACGGTCGACTATTACTTACGCATTTTATTCTATATTTAATTTATGTATGTAACGTTTTGATTATTGTTACACTCTGTAAACAATATTTGGTGTTGACGTCAGTCAAACACGTGTCTCTAATCAAACATTATTCATTGCAACACCTGATTGTATGTTATTAATAAAATACTTGTGCTTAGGTTGATTTCCAAGAACTCAGGTGTGCCTCTTAGAACTCTACGTGAGTTTGACATGTTTGTTTATGTTTTTCGGTGACGATGAGATCATGTTCTCCCATTAAAGGATGAATATACTCGTTCATGTAATACACATAATCATATGTTTTTTTTTTTAAGATAAACCAAATTTTAAAACGAACAATGGTCCCACCTGTGGCCGATCCATGATATAAAATATATACAATAAAAAACCTTTTTATTCAACTATTATTGAATATAACTTACAGGATAAAAAGGTTAAAAGAAACATTATTTTCAAACATACTTATATTGAACTTTAAAATAATAATGATGAATAAAATTATATGCTCCACATCTACGTTTCTACGTGAATCTCTTTGTGAAGCAGATTAATAAATATCTGCAATCTTGTTGTTTTACGTATAAAAAAATACTTAAATCCTTCACTTTAAGTTAACAAAAGGCAAAAATCGTATTGAGTATGCGTTTTATATTAAATTCAGAAAATATGTTACATGAAAGACTGATGATATGGTATTTTTTAACTTTTTACAACATTAGTATTTATTAATTCTAAATATTAGATAGTAGGTACTACCTTTACTTAAATTTAAGAAACCTGTGTTCATATTTTTATGTAACGATTTATTTTCACGCGTGTGGTGTTATGATATTGTTATGATATTTTCAGCGAACCACGACTGGTTAAATTTCATTCTGTACAATAAAATCTTTTGGTATTTAATAAACATTAAAGTTACGCCCATGATATGGAAGTGTATCGTCAAAATACGATGCAATAAAAGAAGGGAACAACAAACGTTAAGAGTCAATTTGTTCTGTAGGTGAGAGGAGTTGCGTCATGAAGCTCGATATAGTCATTACTCCAGAACCCGCATCCAAGTGATGGGTTTCTAATTGGAAACTCTCTTAGTTGGGATTTCGTGTTAGAAAAACTGTGTTAATTGGTGTTGTGCGGACGCAAACGCAATTTTCGAAAGAACTTCTTTCACAACACAAAGACACAATTTGTAGCAATAAATCTATCATAAAACGAAGTATATCTGCTTGGTATTGCAAGAGAAATTACACATCGAAATTGCTGGACAGTTAATTACAGGTATGTAGTGTGATACTAAAGAGAATAGCACGGTAGTAAATACACTGTGCTCAATTTGATTTTAATTAAAATCAGGTTAAAAATGTTTACATATTTAACAACAAAGGACATTATAGGGACGATTACCGAATTTGTTAGATCACAGAAATTAAGCAACTTCAGATACGGGAACTAAAATTTGGATGAATTTAACGCGTGTTACGTTTAGCGTGTCGTTGGTTGTGTTGAGCCGCCCCTTCAGGCTAGTCATCAAATCTATTTAAAGAATCCGATTAAAAAATTACTCTGGAATTAGTCGGAAATAATATATGTTCGCAGGTAGACCATCGTGCGCATAAATATTGAGAAAGACAATGAATCGACAATATTCAGGCATCGGATAGACTTGAGCAGTGGCAATTTGTAGTGACCAAATGTTTATTTAAAAATGGCACATATATGCGAATTAAATTAATTTATTGACCATAATATGCTTAAAGTGTAATATCTAGGGATCGGTTATGAAGAGCCGATAATAGTTTTTTCTTCTTATTCACACTTTGATCTAAATAACTAGTGAATTTAAGACACCACAATCATACTAGGGGTTACTTTCTTTTATAAGCAAAGGAATGAAATAAGAGTATAATTTTGCTTTTGTATTGTCATTTATCTTAAACGAGATGGAATGTGTCTCAGTTATTGTCCGTCATGGGTTTGCTTTAACGTTTTGATGCTATTTCAGAGCTGAGTGTTACTTTTAAAAAAACCCACAACAGAACAAAACAATCTTGAGAGAGAGCCTCCACCTGAAAGGCGTTATTTATCGCTAGATCACAACAGAACGGGTTAAAGTTGACGTTCCAGGGAACAAGGAAACAAGTGCTTAGTTACAACGAAGGGGCGGAGAGAAGCCTGTCCAAGGGACTGGACTAGACACACCACACCCAAGTCTCTCTCTTTCTATCTCTGTATCTTACCTTCCTGATCACCCATACTTGGTTGATATAATACATCGATTAAGAACAATTAATTTTCTAAACAAATTACTTAATGATTAAGCGGACGCACGTCGGCATACTGGAGAAAAAAAACTTTATTATTGTTGGTTCATCGCATTCATAGGCGCTGCTGTGAAGCAAAACAATTAAAGTAATTATTAAATTAATTGAAAAACGTGGGTCGTATGTAAATAATATAAAGTTTTGAGTTTTCGCAACGGTAATATTTTCTACACTCATTACTTCAGTGCTTTACGTCTTTAGTTTTAAATCTTAAAAAATATATTTATTGCTTTTCCAAATTTATTTTTGGAAATTTTCATGATCATTTTCATTCGATTATGCATCTTTAACCCTTTCGCATCGGTTGTCGATATATGCCATCTAAGATTCCCCTACCGTTGAAATCAAAAGCCGTGATATATCGTTTTGCTACTTTCAGTACTCATTGTGACATCTACGGTAGGAACTTGAAACTGCAGTCATTCCCTTTATCAACCTACATGTATTCTTTACAGGAATCTGTAATGCATGTAAATAAATATAGTTAGGTTTCGTCAAAGGAGCGATTCTTTTGTACACCACATGTGTCAATGCCACCATATGTATGGAGTGACATAATGAACGTTTGTCAAATATAATAGTGTTTTATGCATCATATGATAGCTAAAGGATAGAAGAACCAATATGATATATGAAAATAGGTCAGATAAGTACATTAATGCTTCAAATACTAGTTTTAAGCAAAAAAAATGGTTTGAAAAATTCACGACGTATTGACAGTATAATTTGTATTCCACCGAGCCGTACCGAAAGGGTATATTTCACTTTAGAATCCATTTAAAAATATATTTTATTTCAAAAGAACATCATATATAACTAAGAATGTATATAATTCAGCCTTTTCTGTTTCTCTTTGGTAAGAACTATTCAGATTCAGCAAGATTAATCGATCCTAAAAATGATACATTTGCTTGCATAGCAGTTGCATTGATTTCATATACCATGATAACAATGATCAAACGGTGATCAGACCGCCCAAGGAACTGATCTCTTCCTGCGGCCAAGCCTCTTGGGCAAGTCACTAAAGCGAGCTGATTGGCGAGGACTTAGATTGTTATCGGCCAGTGATACAAATGACGCAGTCAGCGAGTCTTGTCTTGAGATCAAAGCCGGACAGTCTCTACGTTGTCTACATATATCCACTAGAATATTAACATACTGGCATCAGCATGTTATAGCCCTTGCTGACTGGTACCTAAAACCTCTATATACAATGTTTTGTCTCTTATTTCTGTTCGCTTATCGACATGCATCTGTCGCCATATTGGCATTTGGGACTAGTTATATAGACCACCGCTTGTGACGCTGGGCGAGAGCCCTTCACAAGGGCGGCAGTTGTGTGCTAACGGCCGAGAAGGTCGCAGTACGGCCGGCCAGTATGTCATTCCGCCTGGGCCGGAAACTTGTAAAGTTTATCGTAAATATATGTCAATGTGCTTCATAAAAAGTCTTTGTTTTGCTAACCTGCTCGTCATCATTCCCTCACGCGACTGAATCACAACATTTTGAAAGAGAGAAGGATGTTAATACTATCATACATAGTAACTCTAAAGCCACAATGGAAAAATCACACAATTGTTCCATGAGAGCTAGATAGACCTCGTAAAACATATACAAAAATATTCAAATCCACATGTTGAAGAATACGAAAACATTTTGTCTTGATTCTACCACGCGTGTAGAGTTCTACATAAAAAAAACAGGCATTTAATCATTTTAGTCGATATTAAGTGAAAGGCTATCGTACTTATGTGTATCTAGTTAAGTTGGAATATTGAAGGGGGTTTCCTGCTTTAGAAGGTCTAAACCTCTAAACAGTCGTATTTTTCCTTCATTATATTAAAGAAAGTTACAGTTGCCAATTGTAAATATATTTGAAAATTCAAAGATGAAGCAGAAAGCCAAAAATGGTTTAATACAATGGATTATTTAGTTTTCTTGCTCTTAAATTGGACACTAAATATTTTCTTAAAAAAAGAACCAAAGAAAATATACTTATAAATATAATTATATATAAATATACTTATGTATTCAATAAATAAAATTATCTTTTGCTTGATATCTTTAGAAATAAATACATGTTGACTTGTGCACCATTTTACTTTTGTGAACATATTCTTGTATAGTTTATCTATAATATATACGAGCGCAATAATAAATGAAGTATTTTGACTTTTTAAAGCAGGACATTTTCTTAATCGCCTACGTTTCTTTTTCTAAAAGTTTTTATGCAATATTACCAAACTTCACTCTCATGTTATGTGAATCGAAATAAAGTGATTATTGCGATGAATATGTGAATTGAAGTCCTAATAAGAATTGAAAAAAATCTCCAAGCTTTGCCAAATTTCAAACCGGAGAAGTTTGCCTATCGTCTAGCCATGGGTACAACCTTCATGAATGTTGTTTAATTGAGGTAGAGAATGTACATAGTATGGATGACGCGCCGGCAAGCGGTGAAACACGAGACGAATTCTTTAATCAAACCGCGGCTCGTGCTGCACCTCTTCACCACACTCCTCCGCCTCAATGTCCTGGGCCTCAATATCCATTATCTTGTTCAAATAACATCATGTTTCAGTTTGTTTTGTATTCTTATTTTTCATCAACAAAGTAGTGTAATGTTGGCATCATTGTAACTACTATATAATAATGGTGGTATTATTTGATTGAAATTATATCTAATATCAATCAAACTACAAAGTTTTTTTCTTCTGGTTTATAGTTAAATATCATTTTCATGTTCGCTCCTCTATACGGAGCATATGGTCGTCATAATCAACCGCCACAGAGCCAATTTTTGGTCTTGTCGATCGCAAGACCAAAAATTAAGTCGTAGTTAGTATATTATTAATACGTTATTAACACTTAGTGCTATATATTATTATTATTTCGAAGGTAAATCAATTTATTTATTGACAAGTATATTTTTATCCTAACTAAGCTTAATTTTGTATAACATATCTAGAAAGTATACATGCCCCCGGTAGGGCTAAGCTACCCTTTAAGAAAAAACAAAATTCTCCAGGTTTCGGGACAGTCAAGCTGATCATCCGATCCCCTTAAAAACGCTGATTATTGAACACCCAAATATTTCTCTGGTTGACAGTTTTTAGTGTCCATATGTTTCAAATATAAATTTAAAATAATACCGACAGTCTATATACTTAGTGTTCTACCTGTATATTCTACATATATGTGTTTATATTTAATGCATATAAATAATATAATACAAGTAAATATTTTGACTTCATGAGTGGCAAAAGTTGCCGAAAATTCAACGTTGGGTGTAGAAATGAACATAGTGTGTGTATACAAGGTTCTTGGTTTGAATTATCGCATCCGCTGTTTATTTTTTTCCGATTTATTGATGAGAAAAATGTCTTTACTTTTTTTTAACTTTAAATCTGTATTTGTATCAGTTGTTAAATATTGCTATAAATCATCAGTAGTTTAACAAGTATTACAATATCGAAATATGCAGGTATTCTTACTCCGACAAAAATATTAATTTAATAATACAAATCCGTCTTGAAGATCAAACGATTCGGCCGTTATATTTCATTTTGCAGGCGATATTATGACCTCAAGCGAAACCCTTGCGAGGGCCACTATTACCATTTACTTGGAGCCCTCCAATCGCGCCAAAAACCGCCCATTAGGGTCGTAAAAATTCATCATTATTATTCCAGAAATATTCAAATTTCGCGCTGTTCCACAAACAATTGGGTCGTTGATTGCGCTGAGATACATCATCGATTTGTTCCGGATGGTCTGAAGCCGGTCGTTAGGACCGACTGGAGGCTGGAGCCGAGGAATCTCCAGGGTACGAGGATAGGAAACCACCAAGTCAAGACCAATCAAAAACCATGGGAAATATTTTTTCGTTGCTATGTAATAATATGCTCACTTCACGTGTATTCACTTGATGTGTTGCGAAATGATCTTATTAGTAGTAATCATAGTTTATTATACAAAATACCTTTCTAAAGATTTTTCTATGTTATTTAATTTTATTCCATTTTTCATATTAAATAAGAAGAATAGATGTATAAATACATATGAAATTTCTATAACTTAAATAATAAACGAATAAACGTTTAATTCCAAATGATGATAAGATAACTACGAATAATAAGGTAACGAGACCAAAATAAAAATAGAGTACATCTGTTAGATCAGAAATAAATTATTACATAGTTTGGATACAAAGAGTCTATTTAACATTTTTAAATATTTTAATTATTATTTATTTAGTGTATGGAGATTTTTTTTTAGGATTATATTTTTATACATTCACTGTATTGCAGTCAATCAAGCTAACATTTTTTGGTGAAAACTGTTTTTTTTAATACTTTTATTTAAGACGGACTATATGTTCAAGTATCATAATTTCCAACTTTCATTGACACGTAAAAATGGTATTGGTCCCAATATTCTTTTTACAATGTAACTTAACCTACCTGAATAAATATTGATACATGTGCTGATCAATTTAAATAATCTGAATCACTGATGCATTTAAATAAAATAAACATCCCTTAATCATAGCGAAAGTCGCGTTTTTTGTTCTTACAAAATGAGAATTTCTCTTCCTGGTATGTTGACAAAAAATGAATTGCTTCCCAATCTTCGTTGCCCTTTCTTCAGTAGCCACAGTAGCTAAGTCACGATGCCTCTCTAAGCTTTGCTTCTAACATCCCGAAGAATTGAGCGCACGTTCAAGTTGTTCACATACGAACAGCTATGGACCACGTACGGCCGCCATCCTCCATGAAGATACCATCTTTCTTTGGCCTGTCAATGCTGGAGGCCGACTGAGCCAGGGATAGAGAAAAGGTGGTCCGTGGACCGAAACTGGCCTACAATAATAGGCCCTTTATAAAACATTTTAGCGCCAAAAATTGTATGACCAAAAGTTAGACTGCCATCACTTTACTACAAATATTTGTGCTTTTATTTTGTTGTTATTATTATATTAGTATTTGTATAGCGCTCTTTTATGACCGAATGATCATTCCAAAAGCGCTTCTTTGCCTCTCTGATTTTGCTTTGTTACATACAAAATACAACCACTGAATATATGACAAATAAACCTTTAAACGAACAAATTAGAAAGCTTCGTAAAAAATCTTTTAAGAAAGCTTTAAGCTTCATTTTTACAGCTTCTCCGCTTAATAACAATTAGAATTACTTTCTTGCATTGAAAAGTCTTTGAAAATGTTATATATTTATGCTTTTATTGCGTAACTTACGTTTTGTCAGTAGCATATACGTTTACAATGCCTTTTGCATGAACAACAACCTCAAAACAACACAGTTAATAGTGCATCGTTATTGATAATCTCAAACTTCGGTAACGCTAAAGATTTGTCGTCAAGTTATTACAATGTATTTTACTTTCTCGATCGATTGTTTTTGCAGATTTCTCTAAAATCAATAAAGTAAATGTTGAAATGTTTATAATTATAGCATAATTTTATTTCTAATGAGCTCTGAATATTCAAATGATATATAATCTGAATATTCATTCTCTTTCATTGATAATGCATTTTAACCATATATACTTCTAATTTAAAGCTTATCACAAAACTCCATCAAACACATCTGACAGTTTTCAAATCCTAGTACAAAATCAACTCTTTTAACAAAAGAAGAAAAAAAATCCTTAAGTCGGCTTAATCTTATATTCTAGTTTTAGCATAAGCTTGCCGTTATAATTTATTTACAAATGAAGTGCTGAGTAAACCAGACGCTCAAAATGTAATAAATATACTTATCATAATTTAAATATTATTGTTTATTTATATTTCCATACATTCAATGTTATTTTCCTAACATTGCACTGTATTTAAATACTTAATTGATTCAGTATTTAAATCCCATTTACTTAGATATCATTCGATCAATAAGCTCATCTTCAAACACTGAAGTCCTTATAATCAACCAGTCGATCGTGAATTTCTTAATTTAATCAAGACATTAAAATACGCCGATTGAACAGTATTTGCTGTTTGAAAGTTAATTTGAAACATATTAATCGATGATCACGATCACTTAATTGATATTCGACGTATATGAAGCTTCCATTACAGTATTTACTCAACATCACTAGCTATTTTAGTCCAATGATATCATCCCCTTGAATGAGAAAAAGATAATAAATAAACGTGATTATTTATCTATTTGAAACGTGTACTTTCTGTACACACATTTAAGAGTGCACGCTTTGTATCTCGTTCACTTGGTTCGAGATCAGGCTGTTGGTAACGTTGGTTAAAGTCTTCCCTTCTGACACCTCGCAGTAATGTTTGCAATAACTCGTTGGTTTAATTGCGAGCGTCGAAATAAACAATCATCGCCCGCGAAACGAAATAAGGCAAGGGATTTGTATGTGTATATTGAGTATTAAATTTACTAGTCAAAGCCGCATTATATCAGCACTCACGTTCACAGTCCATACTAACTCATGCTTTGATACTTGTAAAACGAAAACAAACTTGAGCAGACTGTTTAATCGTGGCTGAAAGCTCAACCCATTAGGACCGTAATAAATTTACTTACTTTAATTTACAAGTTGTTTTTTTTTACATATTTTAAACAAAATAAATGACGTCATTGTTCCATTAATTTATTTTATTAAAATATTCATTAATCACCAGTCTAACAATGTAGTAAATATGTTGTGTAACAAACATGACAATTGTAATTTAATACTTTTAAATGATTTGTGGTTCATTTTTTATAGCATTAACTCCATCAATGTCATGAGCTGGCGAAGTTCTTAAACATATATTATACTTGACTAAATGTTAAGTTCCTTCTGTTCTTCACATAAAACAAGCCAACAGCTACCTGTCACCATAAATCTCCGCAATGTCAAACTAAACAGCAATGGTTACCATTATGCAAAACAGCGTTCGCATAACTCCAGTGCATATAAAATATATCTTGTACAAAAAGTATGGCAACTCATTGATGACATATGTATATATGATGACACGTATATGTCAACTATGGTTGTCTTTATCTGTCAAACATGTGATTTTATTAGAATTTTTTGTATTCTTAAATATGCAAGAGCGTTTGTTTGTCATTCAGACTCAGTCAATTCGAATCCCGACCGAGGTTGATTTTTTATTTTTTTATTAAACCTATGCTCTCTAAATGCCTTTCGGTAGGGTTGAACCCCCTTGAAGAATGCAAAAAATTGACCAGGTTTCGGGAGCATCGGGCTGATCAACCGATCTCCTAAAAAACCCTGATCATTGAACACCCAAATATTTCTCTGGTACAACAACCGCAGTGTATGCAAATTCGCAGGCCCTGGAGGCTCCCGGGAACCATATATTTTCTCATATGAACCTCCGGGTATACAGATGTTCTGGGATAAGGTATAGACAATCTGAGCTTTCAGATCTGTAAAAGTAGCAATTCGCGGTGTCCATATGCTCCAAATATGGATCGAATATAGTAAAATATATTATTAATTAAAATATACATATACTATTCATAAAATTCTTTTTTCAACGCGTCAATCCAATCAATTAAGCTTGTGAATAAATGATGACTGATTGAATAATAAAAAAATAAAAATATACATACTTTGAATATATACTATAGCGACATGTATCATACGATGATAACAATGACATAAATACTAGTTTCAACATGAGTCGGTCCGGGCATAGCAATAGCCGAGTCGGCTGAGCGGTATGAATACCTGGGCATAGTTGGTTTCCAAGGTCCGCGATCGCATTCCGCTTCTGCCGTTATTTTTGTGCTTGGATTGACGCGTTGAAAAAAGAATTTTATATATAGTATATGTATATTTTAATTAATAATAATATTGTAATATAGTCAATGATCTATAAAAGTAGATTAGAATATTGAAATAATAAAATAATATTCTAATAAAAAATTTAAAAAATCCAGTAAAATATATATATATATAATTATTGCAGTTTCACCAAGTATTGGGGTTATACAAATAATTATAGAAATGTTCTAAGAAGTAATTGACATATACCACTGTAATATTTAAAAAATCTAAAGTAAGAGACTTCACACTTGACAATGTCATCTCTGGTTTATCAATACCGAAAAATGTAACGCATAATAAATCAAAATGAGATGTTTTCTACTAAAAATCTTTTTTCATTTACAATATTGAAAGTATAAATATAAATAGCTTGTCTTATTCACCTATAATATGCGATGGGTTGTACAAATGTACAAATATACAAAAACACATTTATAATGAATGCCAGTTGACAGAACGCCGATAATAATGACGAAGTGGTTCTCCAGAGGAAGTGACTAAGAGGCTGATGAAGGAAGAGGTGGGCGGACTGCTTGGGAGAAGGTGGGAACTGAATGGATGTGCTTGGAGCTTACAAAGCCTCGTGATGTACATACACCAATATAGCCTTTATAAGTAATTTATTGATACTCGTTCGTTTTTTTAATGAAAAAAAAACTGTTTTTATTTGGGACTTACCTAAGGCATTTTATCCGTATTAGTATTAATTTTTAAATCTACTGCTTACATCAACATGTCCTTGCTGACTGGTATCAAAAAACCTCGATATACAATCTTTCGTCACTTATTTCTGTTCGCTTGTCGACATGTATGTTTCGCCATATTTTCATTATGGGACTAGTTACGTAGATCGCCAAGTGGTGATCTACATATCACCACGTGACGGAGTAACAACCTTTTGAAAGAGAGGAGGATGTTACTATAAATGAAAAAAAAAATGAAACGTAATGATTGTGAGAACAAAGGAAAAGGAATACTGAATTTGAAATAAAAAATATTGGTTTTTTTATAAAATATAGGCTTATTTGTACAACAAATTGATATGTACATACAAATCTACATCAAATATTTTTTTATATTATCGTCAATATCGAAGAAAAAGAAACAGCAGGGGCATTGATTCGAACCGCGAACTTTCGTTCCATTCTATACACAGCGCTAACACACTTAGCTCATTGCTTCTTCTATTTTTTTTTTGGTGCCTAAAATATGTTTATGTTAATTTATTTTTTTATTTGATAAATAAGCCTGCTAATATGATTTAATAGAAACTCCAGTCATTTAATATTCCCATGAATACTATCTTATTTTATTATTATCTTCCAATTGTTTATAATTTACGTACAACAATAGAGTAATAAAAATATTTTATTATTTTGCGTGTGGTAGCTCATTTACGAGTTAAATACCCGTATTTAATTGCCTATGTTTTTTGTATTGAAAAATCATATACATAATTACGAATCAAACGTCTATAGAATATTAACATCTCTAATCTGTTTTTTCTAGCGATAATAGCTCATTGTAAGCGTGGTTCTTTTTAGATCACCAAAGTTGAGCAACATTGCACGCGGACTAAAATTTGGAAGGGTTAAACCGCCTGTTGCTAATCGCATGCCGTTTGTCGGGTCGAGTTGCTTCTTAGGAGAATATCCTTGAGACCTCAATTATATTAACAAATCACCCAAAAATATGCCTCGGATACTACTGCTGCCGACTCTTAAGGTCACCGGGCTTTAGTCTTGGAGCATGTCGGAAACCATGCATTTTCCCAGGTAGACCTTTGTGTGTAAAGTACGTACGATGCACGAACAATACTAACTGACAGAATTTAGTGATGGCAATTTGCGATGACCATTTGTTCCAGATATGGAACGGATATCGAAAGAAAAAAACGTGTTTTATTAATGAAATGCATTTGTCAGAAGCGCCATATTGACGGGATCATAAATGATAAAAGCGTTTGCGTGTTAAATATTCAAAACACGCGTAATACAGGTATAGTCAATGAAATTTATGCATGCAAATGCCTTGTATTAGGATTTGGGTAACAGTTCAACAGTTTCAAAGACCCGGCACATGTTTGCCGAGCACACGAAGCAAGCGTGAGAATGCTTCCTTGTTTGTGTCTTGGAGAAATTATTTACTCGGACACGGAGTCAATAAAGCAAGCATATGTGCCCTTGTATGGGAGGTTCGAAGGATACTCTATGCAAATTGATAGGGGATAAATGATTGCTTGCGAGTGTCCGAATGCTGTACTCGGTGCCATACATGCTCTTAAATTACCGGTAGAAAACGGCACATACGGTGATAAATGACCACTAAGATCTATTGAGACTGTAAGCAAATAGCTCAAGCATCTGAATAATGCTTCTGAGTGAAATTTACGTGCAATATATGCAGAACAACCATTGGTTGTGTAGTTTTTTTATTACATATTCTTATGTATATTGAAATGTAAGTTTTATATTTAAACGCTCGAGAGAAATGAGAGTAGCCGCTGGTTCGATTCACAACTAAAATAAAAATATTTTACTTTGTTCAGCTTGTATTTTCAAAGTTGTTTTATTGTTGAGCAGTGACAATATCATGTTATAAACGCGGTATTCATTCGATCACTGAAGTTAAGCAACATTAGACGAGTAGCAAAACATGGATACACAGTAAAAATAGCATGGTCAACACGATCCACTAATAAAATTATCTCAACAAGATACCTGATCAAGGAAGCTATAACGTCTATAAAAATGACATAATACTAATTAGTATTATAATATTCCTCCTTGGTGATACAAAGATACACTAATTGACTTTGAAAATAAACTAATATACTCGAATTATTTTCATTTTGAGAGTTATACTATTGAATTTGAAATAAATAAGTCTTTGTGAACGCATTCCTTACTTTTCATATATCTCTTAAGCTCTTGACATTGAGTGTAGCACAAAGTAAACAAAGAACTTGATTGTGCTCCACGTGGACCATGTGATACTGATAAAACTCAGATATTCATGGTTCACTAGTTATTGCTGAGGACACCTTAAATATGCTTGCCATATGTGTATCACTTAATTATTAATATTTTTTTAATGATTTTTAAAAGTATAAGCATTGTGATGTAAAACAATTTTTAGAGTACAATATACGCGTCTTTGTTACTGATATTGTAAAGAAAAAGTATGTGAATACTTTATCAAATTAATAATATTATTGTCATGAAATCTTGTCATTTTTAACATTTGAAATGCACACTTCATCAGTCTTTGGACAAATAAGTATGCAATAGAACCATTTCCATCCTCATAAAAATACACAAATTGATCCATACGACATATAGAACATAAAAAATGAGCAGAAATGATACAATAAAAGCTTGATTATTACAAATTTTATAATCTTACATATGCTTTAATGATTTTTGCCTCGTCTTGTGAAAGCGTCCCCTTTAATTGGTCTACGTACACTTTAGAGTTTTTTCGTGCACCATAGATAGTAGAATGATTCAGCTTTTATAACGCCAGAGAAGGGTAGTAATCTATCTTCTTTCTGAGAGCGTCGGTGGAGGACTTGACAAGCCCATCACCATACTGCACAGCGCTGCGAACCGTAAGGTAATGACCTGGAGCGACATAACCTCCTACAGCTACCTGGATGCCGCCAGGGTGAGCAGGTACTCTTTATCTTCCTTTACTTTATTCGCTGGAGTTCTTGTAATGAACATATTAAGTTATAGCCACCACTAACTGATGTCTGGGACTTTTGATTCCTTCCAAGTCTTTAAAGTCTTCTTCTCATCACAAATTTTAATACTCTGTATTTAATGTTTCTTAATGATGACGACAGTCCGTCTGATCAAAGAAAAGGGCTTTATTAGTTGTAGACTATTACCACAATAATCAGGGTAAATATTGAACTGTTGAAAAACTCATATAAACTTCTATGTATTTCGTGTTTAAGAACAGAAGAAATTAAGGTTTTCACGGTTAATATGAAGTTTTTTTATGAAGGCTTTTGTGTCGAGCTGTGTGAGGCGAATTTCTTCTTTTGTAATATATTTTAACTTTTAAAAATCAGAACTGAGATTTTTTTAAATATAATCTCTCATTATGATTTCGATAAAATTGGCTTACAGTCATTATAAGAGAAGTACATATGTTACTTTGATCTTATGAGAAAATTTCTTGATGTTTATTTTATTTTTAGCAAAACATTAAACACTTTCAAATCATGTGATAAAAAGTGAGTAATAAAAAACACGATTCAAGTTAAATACTATAAAATTAAGTATTTTTCGCAATTTCCAAATAAAAAAGAAAACAAGCCTGGCATTCGAGCTCAATAAAAGTATGAACGAAAATCTCATAAATAATAATCAAAGTCAAATTTTCTATTGCCATCGTCCATCACCGCCTTTAATTACTCCCAGTACTTAATATATAAATGATTTTATCACGATTATAAATAGCAATTGTTTATTAAGTAAATATATTTTGTTTTTCAATTAATGTTATTTCAATGGGTAAATACTAAATGTCACAAATACAACTATTCTCCAGCGCCCACTTCATTACAAGCAAGCTCGTTATTCGCGTCTGCCATTTTATTATCCTCTTTAACGTATATTTTGCAATCAGGCTTTATTGAGCACTGTCTCTGATTGTTCCATAGAAACCTTCATACATTTAGTGCAGTAACATGGTGTTATTTTTGCTGAAAAAAAAAGTTTTTTATATCTATTACTTGCAGTATTTTTATGGGTGTGATTCTAATACAATGTAAAAAGATATAAAACAATGTTTTTTTACAAAAAAAATCTAAATTTTTGTAGATTTTAAAAAAGTGTTACTTCACAATAATAAAAAATAATACGTTTTTTATGGTTTCGATTTATTTTTTATCTGATCAAGTCTTCCGACCTAATTTTTTTACCAAAATATATATACACATTTCCATATTCGTTCCATATCTGGAACATGTAGTCCCCACGAATTCCCACCACACATTTCTGTCAACTGCCGACTGTATACGATTTTTTCCAAGACATCTCTACATCCAGAGATCAATTTGGAAACATTAGTTTCCAATGACATCTAGGACGAAAGCTTGAGGAGTTTGATAGCTAGAGATTTGGTAGCTACATATTATCTGAGACAAATATTAAACTTCAATTCAGCACCAAATAAACTTAATATATACATCGAAAAAAAAAAAAAACCCCAAACAACCATTTATCAGATATAAAATAAAATATTCTTTAGAATTTATTCCACATATATTTTTTTTTACTACATGTTTCAGCCAGGTCGGATGGCCATTTTCAAGTCAAAAATGGCCATCCGACCTGGCTGAAACATGTAGTCAAAAAAAATATATGTGGAATAAATTCTAAAGAATCTTTTATTTTATATCTGATATAATGGAATTCCACCAAGAAATATCGATCGAAAAAATCGAAATAACCATTTATCCATACAAAGTGCCCGGATTACGAATACATACTAACTACCGCTCAGTACTATCACCGCCCGAGTGGTGACAGGTCTTGGTCTCGCGGGTGAAAGATTTAGTACAGACTCAGGTTCTCGATCGCTCTTGTCCGGCAAATACGAGTACTGTTAGCCGGTAAAATCCCCGATCTCTGGTAGCTTTATAACCGATATTTTGTATCGAAATGACGACGCTTCAAGCACCGTTAGTCTCTTTAGGCACCACATTAATGCGTCGGAAAAAACGAAAAACATACTAAAAATTAAAATAAAAAATCCGAGTCTTATGGTAAAATGTTGCTGGATTCCGAATGTGATTATTCACAGTCTTCCTCTACCCATAAAGCGATACTTAAATGTATAAACTTCATACCAGATATGCCGGTTTGAATTATTTTTTCCAGTGAAGCTTCTAATTTCTCAGCCTCATTTCAAAATGATATGTAGTTAAAATTAAAATTTTTAAAATTTTGCAATTTTTATAATATTATATGTTGTAAATTTCTAAAACAAATATAAATGACAAAATATTCATTTTAAATATTCTTATTATAAAATTTAAACATCTTACTTTGTTTTAATAATTATTAATTTATTTGATTTTAGCTAAGCACTCCAAATATCAGACTCTCGAAATTATTTTGGAATATATATTTCAACCTAAAACACATAATATAATATACACAAAAATAATACCACTATTTGTTACAAAAAATTTTTTTTCGCTGAGTTTTAATTTCAAATACCTTATTTTTAATAGAACGGTTACTAAGAAACTGGGTGTACATCGACGATAAACAACTTATTACTTAAAATATATACTATACATAAAATTCTTTTTTTATAGCTTGAAACCAACGAGTTTGGTGCTATATTCGCGTTGAAAATTTATATCATCATCGCAATAGGTATATTTTTATTATTATTCAATCAGTCTTAATTTCATTACTTTCCGACAGTCTATTTATAACAGTTTGTGCTTGGATTGACGCGTTGAAAAAGAATTTTATGCATAGTATATGTATATTTAGTAATAATAATATTGTAATATAGTCAATGATCTATAAAAGTAGATTAGAATATTGAAATAATAAAATAATATTCTAATAAAAATTAAAAAATTAAGATAAACAACTTCTTCTTCTTTATAAAGGACAAATCCGACCTATCCTTGAATACGGCAGTCGCCACTTCTGGCAGTTGCAGTAAACTCCAGCACTCGAATAGTAAACCCATCGGAGTTCAATTTACCAATGGAAAAGCAGCTTTTATTACATATATATATGTTTTTTTCAAAATTTTAATTTTACAGATCCATTCATCGTTATACAAATTTCTCTCTCCAACATACTCGTGGTTGTTTATCATTTATCGCTTTACCCGACTAGATTATTTGTTACTCATTGTATTTATGATAAGCGCTGGATTTAAATCTTAGGTTGATTATAAACCTATTTACATCCGAAATGATAAATGTTATTCCGTTAATTGAAAAATGAACACAGTCGGCCTCACAACTTCCTCGTACCTTCAATAAGTCCAACTAGAGCAAGGGTTCCCAACTTATGGATGAGTTTTCTTCGCGTCCATTTACTTTTTTTATTTTTATGTAAACACATTCAGGAGAGTACCGACAGATGGTGATAGTGATTCTGAAGTCTCATCTGTGGAATTATATGAAGCTCACCATGCTGCATAAGGCTAAGCGCTGGAGTCATTGACTACAGCCCGAGATCCACGCATCATCCTTATTATTACACGAATTTACTATGAATGTGTGGTCTTCATTGGATGACTTTCGTCTACCACCAATTTTAATTAATAGGCTATGACTGGCATTTTACGGGTGAGGGATCAAATTCTCACCAACCGGGGGTATTTTAGAGCTGATAAATCAATTAAAAATCTTTTTTTTTATTCTCCATCGGGGATTGAGCCCACGAGCTTTGGCTTGCAAAGCAAACGTTTTGACCATTGAGCTGTATCCGCCGGCAGTATAAACTTATATAGTTGACTTAAAAAATATTCACTATCCGAAAAAAACGACTAATAAATCATTCAAAATATGTCTCGTATACTACAGCGGCCCTCTCTTTAAATCCTCAGGTTTTCTGCCCAGGAGATCTTTGGAAAACCATACGACTGTATAGGTCGACCTTCAAATGCAGATGTCTTAATCTTAGGCAATGGCAACTGAGAGAACTGAATAGCGGTAATTTGTTGTGACCAAATGTTTCAAATATAAAATGGGTATCAAAAGAATGTCTGTTAAAGGAGGATTTTAAAATATTGTTTTTCGTTTTAAAACAACAGAAAGAAAATATTAACATGCGATATTAACTATCGAATTATGTTAACCATTGAATTAAATTCAATGTAAAATTAAAATGCCTTCCCTATTCCATGGGAATCACGGGTCAGACAGATTTTATAAAAAGGGGTCGCCACTCGCAAGGTTGGGAACCTGTGGACTAAAGGGAGCAGCCTTTATTATGAATTCATGACAAGTCCTGGTGCCCCGTGGTCTTGCTCATGACTGGAACCTTGTTCCTATCACCTTGCAATGTACATACCCAAACTGGACCACATTTACATTTACACACATGTTCTGCTTGATTTATGTACAGCGCCATAAAACGCTTCATCACTATAATTATCAGGATTTTGTATTATCTTACTTGCAGTTATTGCGTGAGGTTCATCACCAAACATCTTTTTTTTTGCCTAGTGTGAAGCGTTATTGTGTTAATGTGATATTATACACATTGCTTATTTATTTATTATTTTTAAATGTCAATGGAACATACAATAGTTCTGTGAATAAATAACGAAATAAACAAATATAAAATATGTGTCCGAAAGAGTGCCGATGAGTATGGCTTAGAAGTGAAGCGCTTGTTTAGTGCTTACCATATCAAGGGTTGTGAGTTCAATCACCGATGAAGTATCAAAATACGTTTTTAAATCAATTTCTAAACTCTATAAATATAGGTTTGTGTGAAATTGATCTCACGACCAGAAGCATACATGTTAATAAAACATATTGTTTCCACAACAGCAGCTTATAGCATTTTGAAACCATTTGGGATTTGTTCTCTAAATTAAGCTGGCCTTAATCTTAAAGGCAACAAACAGTTTCTTCTGTAGCAGAGCATAAACCAAATCAAGTATCTTATCAATCTTGGCACGGTGGTGAACTGTCGATTACAATGACCACTGAACACCTTATACTCGTATTTTACGTAGCTACCTGTTCTCGAAACTCATATACGGCTGCACTGCCTTTATGTTAGATTCCAGATGCATATTTACAAATTAAAATAGACAATACAGGTGCTGTATTGTCTATATATCTATGAAAAAAGGTAAATTATTATCAAGGAACGTTGTGAGATCATTCTACAGACATCAGTTTTTATAAACTTGTACGTCAAGAATTGATATTTGAAACTTACGACACTCCTAATGTTATTATCTTATTGATCTGTAACAATCGTGTGACAATTCCTTATATATTATGCACAAAACTAATGTTTTTTATTACCAGAAATAACAATTTTCAACGAATGTAAAAAAATTCATGCAAATCATTAGAACCCTCTTAGGCTGTCGATAATATTGTATAGGCCTTTGTTTGGAACATTTGTAGTACCAACCCCCTCGGGGTGCTATTATCCACATTGCTGGAGATGCAGAGGATGTGATGCTGCATCCAGCTCCGGTCCAGGACTAGAGGAAGCCTCCGTCACGACATCGCCATCACTTAGCCCTTACCCACGACTCTGTCTTACTGCTTTTATCCCTTAAACATCATCTCTGTTTGAAAAAACTAACAGCTCTTTAATATGTTTCCTTCCCGATACACTCAACTCGCTGTGTCTATTAATCTGTAATTTCAAAACAACATTAAAATGTTCTTAGGTATAAAAACAAGTATGTTATGGTTTAGGTACGAGTATTAACGATCACAATGTTTTTATTCTAGTATTTTCTTTTTAAACTGTACATTAAATATAATTTATTCATGACTTTTATCTGAGTTGGGAAGCTCTTTATGACCAATTGTTACGGATATTGAAAACGTCGAGCTAATCATCCGATTTCCTTTATATGCTGATTAACAAAACGCTCATGTATACCTTGGGTGCATTTTCAAGCCTTTTTGTAGTGACAATTTGTAACCACCATATACTGTGGATTGGAAACGGATATTGAAGAAGAAAGATCCATTTTGTACCATTACCATAGATTATTATTGGGGAAATTTCATTTTCCGATGGAAATAATTAAATAAGTATTCAATATTACTTATTATTTCTTTTATGTTCTTTTTAAATATTAAATAATTATGTATTTTTTAAATATAAAAAAAAGTTTCATACTTTATTTGGTTTCCGGCTGAAAAAGCTTGCATTGCATGCAAAACCATAGTAGAAAAAAAAACCTCTTATCTTTGCATTTATTCCATTATTTATACTATATGTATTTTGACCATTATCATGATATCATATTCTAGTAATATCCAAACTAAAAAAAAAGTCTTGCAAAAGTTGCACAGTTTTTATCATAAAAGTTTGATTATAAATTATATATTTTTTATTTTAAGCGAAACTAAATGAAATACGTGTAGATAAAGTGTTTTTAATTGTTTTTAATTGCTTTTAATATAATTATAGACTCAAATATAATTACTTTTTTATCTGTTATCAGTTTGATGTGTCAATAAAAAATAACTATCCGCCATCAATCTTTCAATTTCAATTTTTTATCAAATTTATATTATCATTTATTATTTTTACCTCTTCAATTACTCCTACCCTGTAATTTACTTCTCGATTACCCAATAGACATTATGCTACTCTATACTTATTATTAAACTTAAATTCATTCATCAAAATGCAAAAGAGAGTTAAACCAGTTGCCACTAAATTCAAACCGGTCCATGTACCAGCCCACCAGTTCATTCATGCTATACTGGCAGAACATTAATAAACGTATGCATACGTTAGCACCGTATGTATACAAACGATGTGGATTCAACTTGCGAGTACGAGCTCTTAATAATATATAATCATTTGACATTTAACATCACCTGAGAATAACATTTCTAGAACCTAAAACTAATGTTAAATTTTAATAGCAATGAAAGTAATGCATTTAATAATTGTTTTACTTTTTTTATTTGATGTTTCGGTTCGGCAATTATTAAACTAATACATTGAGTTTACAATATTATTTTACTTTGTTATTACATTAAACAAGCTAGGAGAATTAAGTTATACAATTCTTCGGCTAATGAAATGAACATGGCCGCAAAGTTTTGTAGTTATTATCCCAACGTCAGCCGTTCATTTTTCTCCGATTTGTTGATGATGGAAATGTCAGGTATTTTTATGTTTGCTATGAGTTTGTATGTATATATTGACATCAGCATGATGTAGCCCTTGCTGACTGGTACCGAAAACCTCGATGTACTATCTTTCGTCTCTTTTCTGTTCGCTTGCCATACATTTATGTGTCCGCCATATTGGGACTAGTTATATAGACCGCCGCTAACGGCGCTGGTGACCAACCACGGGCCGCACGGGTCAGTGGTAGGATGACGGCCGAGAAAGTCGCATTACGGCCGTAGGCATGTCATTCCGCCTGGCCGGAAGGTTGTGAAGTTTTAACGTAAATATATGTCAATGTGCTTCTGAAAAAGTCTTTGTTTTGCTAACCTGCTGCTCATAATGCCCTCACGCGAAGGAGTAACACTTGAGAGAGAATTAAATCTTGAATGAACAAATATTTGTCTTCATCTTCCACGTATAGTATCTTCCTGCTATTCAACTGATGCGTCACTTCATCTAGCTAAACAACAGATGATATCATATTTACCGATTCTTAGCACCACTCTACGTTTTTGCTGAAAATAGAGAGATTATTGTTAATGAATATTTGGATAATCATTAATTTTCGTATTTTATGCTTGAGAAATTTAAACAAAGAAAAAAGAGGGATATTGACAAATATAAACAATTGATACTTTAATAATATTAAGCTTGTGAATAAATGAAGACTGATTGAATAATAATAAAAATATACATACTTTGAATATATACTATAGCGACATCTATCATACGATGGTAACAATGACATGAATACTAGTTTCAACGTGAGTCGGTCCAGGCACAGTAATAGCCCAGTCGGCTGAGCGGTATGAATACCTGGGCATAGTTGGTTTCCAAGGTCCGCGGTTCGCATCCCGCTTCTGCCGTTATTTTTGTGTTTGGATTGACGCGTTGAAAAAAGAATTTTATGTATAGTATAAATAAAAAAATATATATGTGAAAAAAAAAAAAAAAAAAAAAAAAAAAAAAAAAAAAAAAAAAAACATAAAACTATTCATTGAAGCATAAATGTACTTATCTGGTCTATTTTCATATATCACAATGGTTTTTGTATCCTTTAGCTATCAGATGATGTATAAAAATCTATTCTAAGAAAGTAGCAAAACGATATATCACGGCTACCGATGTAATGGTAGGGGAATCTTACACGGCGTATATCGGGTACCTATGCGAACAGGTTAAAATGAGTTGTCTAGCAACCTTTATAATAAAAATACATAATAAATTTAAATATTTTGATTTAATTAGCTGGAAACGAACTTTTCAGCGGAAGTATATGTTGTAAGATAAATGTTTAATCACTTGACACACATTTGAATGTTTTTGCGTTTTAAACAAACGCCGCACAATAGAAGCGGCGCCTAACCGACCGATTGTTAAGGTTTTACTTTATTCATTTCATGTCGAGCTCTAAACTATTGCGGGGCGCTCGAATCGTGGTTAGTTAGGCGTAAGAGGCTTAGGCTCCCTGGGATACTGGCAAAAGACTTTTTGCCTAAAAGCAGAATCCTTTCAAACCAATTTTTATAAATATATCTTGTCTTCTCACTGTTTCTGCAAGCGGAAAAGGCATGTACTAAAAAATAATATATACTTGCAGCTTTTACTAATTTTTTTCAATTTAAAGCCACGTTCGACTGATTTATTGACTAAATGTTTATAATCTACTTAACTCTAATCTCTTTTCAAAATAAAAATAGTTTACAATGGCTATACGACGTTGCCGTATTTCTAAATATTATTTTTTATTAATTTTGATATTTTGAAATTCCACGAAAAATTATCGATCGAAAAAATCGAAAAAATCTAATCTTTTTACTCTGGCTTTAGTGGCTCTATGAAGTTTACAGGTATTATTTATTTATTTAAATATGATAAACTACAATGTTTCTCTTAAGTAGATAAGTATTTCATATCTTGTTTTAACATGAATCACACTGATCACTGTTTCACTTGCTGGAAGACTACAGTTTCGCGATCAAAAAAGCTTCATCAGCTCCAACGTATACAAACATACTGTACGTTTCATTTCAACATTTTATTAAACACACTCTTTGACGGAAAGGTTTGCGTCAAGTCCAACATGATTTGCTTAAAAAGTTTCGCTTCATATACTGATCGGATTGTCAGAAGCTATAGAAACGATATTTTAATATATGAAGCTTCACAAGCTGTGAAGCTGTTTATCATGCTGTTAGAAGCATCTATCTCTCGCAACACCAGCTTTGGTCCAGCAGCCGATTTTCATTCATGTCCCTACGTGTGCTGGTCTTCATGCAGTGACCGAGGTGTGGTTGTTGGGCCGGTCCAGCATCAGGCGTGGGAGGCCTCGACTCCCTGGTGTTCTGCCACTGCCCACGCCATCACCTGCCCCACATACAATATCCATAGACGTACAACACATCGCCAAGCAAAAGCATACATTCGTAGAATGCAGTATCGTTTTAGTTTATCATATTAAAAAATCAAATAATATTATTAAAAATATATATATTTCGTTTCTTGTTTTAACATTGGTCATACTGAGCACTGTTTAATCACTTGCTGGAAGACCACAGTTTCACCTTCTTGATTGAACAGTACTCGGTGGGATCTATGTTAAATCTCTCCATCGAATCACATTGGTGGCAAATTTTATTTTTATCAGCATTCCAGCCGGCGCTCATAGCTCAATGGTCAAAGCGTTTGCTTTGCAAGCCAAAGGTCGTGGGTTCGATCCCCGACGGAGATTAAAAAAAAAAGGATTTTTAATCGATTTCTGAGCTCTAAAATACCCCAGGTTGGTGTGAATTTGATCCATCACCCGTAAAATGTCAGTCATAGCCTATTAATTAAAATTGGTGGTAGACGAAAGTCGACCACCCATTCATAGTAAACTCCTGTAATAATAAAGGATGATGCGTGAATCTCGGGCTGTAGTCTATGATGTTGGCGGATCAACACCCCACATGCAGCGTTTGGCCATATGCATCATGGTAAGCGTCATAAAATTCCACAGATGACACTTCAGAATTACTATCACCATCTTTCGGTATTCTCCTGTATGTGTTTACATAAAAAAATATAAATAAATAAAAAAACTACTTATTTCAGAACAATGTACATTCTGTCGCCGACTATTTGAGAAAAATTATTGACTCAATCGATAATTGTATGCTTGAAAGAATGACGAATCAAACGTTCCCTATGAAAATACAATACATTTGATATAGGAGTATTTATTACACATACACATTAATATTTTAAAAAATTCGATGAAATGTGATAGTAAAACTTAAAACAAATATATACCAGTGCACCACAAAGCATACCTTGTGTACGCCAATGTGTTCCATACTAGTTTAAATGTATCCACATAATAAGTTTCCAAATGTAATGTTGAAATGATCTTTGGCCTTTATGGAGGACCCTTCAGGTTTTAAGAGTAAAGTATTATTGACTAATTTAAAGCTACCATAATATAAATTCAGGTGCTTATTGAAAACATTTGGCCGCAAGAGCATTTAGTGTTTGCTTTAAACACGTTTACATTTAGGCTTGATGTTTTTTTTTATTATTTTGATAGATACCTGTTTGTTGAAATAATATTATATGAATGTATGCATTACATAATAATAGTGAAATTTGAATGGCTGACAATGATTTGTGAAACTTTAATATTGATACTGTATTTATGACACATTTTTTTATTAACTGATTAAATGTTTCACTCTTAGTGTATGCATCTTTGACTGTTTTTGGGTATCAATTAACATCCTCCCCTCTTTCAAAAGGTTGTTATTCATTCACGTGAGGGCATGATGGGGAGCAGGTTCGCTTTGTGAAAACCCTCCCTGTCCCGTCCTGTATTTGGAGACCTAAATGGTGACCCGTTACTGGACGCACGCAAAAAGCTACTTGTTAGAGAGTGGCTGAAGGCCTTCCCGTGACTCTAGGTGCATCAGTTAGATGTCAAATAGACCTCAGTCTAAGGGTGCGAAGTTAGTATACTACAGCGAGTCTCGAATTGCCTTCTTTGGTAACACATTGCTAACCACGAAATACGTGGGAATGGATAAAGAAATGGTGAGGTTGGGAAATGGATTCTGCAGAATGGCAGACATCAGTTAGGAGTCATTACTTGCGTCTGCACTCTTGCAGATGGACACGCAGAAGCGCTCAAAAGCAGCGTAATTTCGGGGAGCAGGTTCGCAAAACAAAGACTTATTCTGAAGCACATTGACATATAATTACGATAAGCTTTACAAACTTCCGGCCCAGGCGGAATGACATACCGCCGGCCGTAATGCGATCTTCTCGGCCGTCAGCACACAACTGCCACGCTCGTGATGGGCTCTCGCCTAGCGCCACAAGCGGCGGTCTATATCACTAGTCCCAAATGTCAATATGGCGGACACATTAATGTCTGACAAGCGAACAGAAATAAGAGACAAAAGATTGTATATCGAGGTTTTCGGTACCAGTAAGGGCTATACCATGCTGATGTCACAATGTACCATATTAGTACTTTCGTCGTTTTTCAATGTAATCAAATTATATTTTTACATAACATTACATTACATAATAATCAATAATAATTAGTTTACCATATTATTTCCAATTAGAATGCTCTTGCAGCATATGTGTTTCCTCTGTCATACGTACAAAATTCAAACGTTATTGCTAGTGTAACTATCACCATCTCATCAATTTAAGACAATAACATTTTACTCTCTCGAAAAGGTTGTTATTCCGTCTCGTGATGGCAGGATTAGGGAGCAGATTGATAACTCAGACTTTTTCAGAAGCACATTGATATATATTTATGATAAACTTTACAAGCTTCCGGCCTAGGCGGAATGGCATGCCGGCCGGCCGTACTGCAAACTCCTCGGCCGTCAGCACACCACTGACCCGTGCGGCCCGTGGTCGGTCACCAGCGCCGTAAGTGGCGATGTATATAACTAATATACAAGTGAGCGTACTTGTTCAAGATGCCAATATGGCGACACAGATATAAGAGTCGAAAGATTGTAAATCGAGGTTTTCGGTTCCAGTCAGCAAGGGATACATCATGCTGACGTCAACACTATTCCTTACCTTAATCTTTATTTGTAATAAAACAACTGTTTTTAACCTTAATCAAATTTACGTAAAATAATGACATAATTACGTCATAAATTATGTTATAAATGTAAATGTGGTTCGTATTGTTGTTTAGAACAAAAATATGATAGATACTGCTATAAGTTATTGGATTTTTTTCGTTCATTATAAAACTACTTGTCAAAATTATCTCGACTGGTCATTATTTTGTATAAAGATAGTTACCGGCAATAAATAACATTAATTCATAAAGTAGACTGCGGCGGACGCTGATGATGATAAACGACCATTTGCTGGTTGTGCAGTGTTTATTAAAGTGTAAACAGACCTAGGTTCTAGTCCTGATTTTTGCGGAAGGTTCCATTTTTCCATATTAATGTAAAGGGCGGTATTCACGGCAGACTTTTGTCTACCACTCTACCACCAACTAGATAATATATTTATAATTATGTCAGTGTCCACTGTTCTTACTATCCATTCCTTGTCCGAAGTCATTTCTCTTCACCCGGAAGTCCACTTGAGAACATATTCGCACATGGTTCACGATAGCTTCCAGGACAAAAACTCTAAGACTTACAGAAGACGAAAGCTGTGATATCCAAGGCATGTTTGGGTGTTTTAATTAGAATTTGAAAGAAGAACGTATTTTTGACTTAAAAAAAATAACCTTAAGTCACGGTTCACCCAATCAACGATGCGAGGTGTACAATAGGTCATATGCGTCCAATGTTGCTTAAATTCAGTGAAATAACGAGATCAGTGCTAATAACATACTATGTGCCGACAAACCTCGATAAACGATCTTTCATCTCATATTTCAGTTCGCTTGTCATACATTTATCATATTGGCATCTTGGACAGGTTCACTCACGGGTATGTGAGTTATGTAGTTTTGCCACCGACGTTGACGACCAAAGAAGGTCGCATTACGGCCGATGGCATGTCATTCCGCCTGGCCGGAAGCTTGTAAAGTTGTAACGTAAATATATGTCAATGTGCTTCTGAAAAAATTCTTTTTGCTGACCTGCTCCTCATCCTGCCTCACGCGACGGAATAACACCTTTTTGAGAGAGACGAGGATGTTAGTACTATCGTCGTTTATCGTATGTATATATTGTTGTTAAACTTATTTAGTGATTAAATTTAATAATATTTAAGTTTAACAGAGAGTCGAACTTGTTCCTGTATGCTTGGCAGTCGAGCTTTTAAATTTCGTTTATGCCCTAAGGCTTTTATTATAAAAATATACAAAAATGGAGCCGTAAAATGATTGTGAAATAATGTAAGCTCATCTGACGGAAGTAATTCAGGCAAGGCCTCGGGGCCACTGCTGAATGAAACATTTTGTAAATTTACAACATATAATAACCGGGAGGTACTTCGGCGTCTACGGACGAATACTATGATTTATTGGTCGTGGGCATTTATTTATTTAAAAGACTTGAAATGAAATATGATATCCAAGCGAATAATAACATATAATATGCATAATTTTAAATGACTTAATAAATGCGCATTATGAACAAATTGCTCGAGCATTATGACTTTATTAACATAACGAAACTGTCGATTTTTATTACAGTTAGATTATACATCGATAGATATTTACCTTAAAAAGATTCTTAGTTTACTTACACATTATATAACGCAGAAACGACTTCAAGGAAGAACTCTTGAAGCTTTCAGTTCTTGGCTGCAGGAGCGGCAAAAAAAATTTTTTTTGCCGCTTACTGTATAGTTGATTTCGTGACCAAAAATAAATAATGAATAAAGACATATCTTAATTACAAAGAAGATCTTGAAACGAAGCCCCTTCAATTACTCAAGTTACAAAATAAATTCATTTTTACACTTTTTTACGTATATTAGCTTACTTTTTGCCTCTCTCCATGTCAAATCTTCACCTCGGAGCTAGGTCGATTAAATTATATGTAATTAAAGTTCCCGAAGTCTTTCCAGGATGACTAGAGACTGAAAGCCTGAAGACTGAACATGTCCCAACCTGGATTATCTTCGTCTCTTACCTACTGTAGTATGGAAGGCTGCTTTAGTATGTTCCCTTACCTCATAATTCCTCACAAAATTAAAGCATCATATCCACATTATTCCACTCAAGCACATGTATTTAAATCCTTTATAATAATACATTTATTTTTGCGAAATACCAAATTTCGTGGCCATATAAAAGAATGGGGATAATATATGCACTGTATAGGCGATACTTTGTTTTGAACAAATATAGCTGAGAGTCCCAAATAGTATGCTTGTATAAGTCAGGAAGCTCTTTGTTCAAACTACCGCATTTAATATTACCTGATGGTACATCTACAAAAAATACTCTTCGCAACGGTACCCGATATATGCCATGTAAGATTCCCCTACCGTTGACATCGGTAGCCGTGATATACCTAATTCAGACTCCACGAGTTTCTTTGCAGGAATAATTTGCTTGCGTCGTCTGTTTGATGAGTATTGGGACCTTCTGTTGCTTATCTTTATTACTTTGTTCTTCGTACTTAATCATAAGTAACTACATTTGTATATGTTGTATGTTTTTATTTAAAAAATTAATTCTTATTGTACTTCAGAAATGAATGGAGTTGTTCAAATTTATAATGTTTCTGTAAGGAAATAAAATGAATCAAATAAATAAATAATATCGTTTTACTACTTTTAGTACTCATTGTGACATCTACGGTAGGAAATTGGAACTGCAAGTAGAGTAATTCCCTTTATCAACCAACATGTATTCTTTGCAGAAGTCTGTTAAGCATATAAATAAATATCGTTAGGTTTCGTCACAGGAGCATTTTTCTGTAAACCACGTGTGTCAATGCTACCACATGCTTGAAGTTGTATAATAAACTTTTGTTAAATATTTTAGAATAGTTTTTATGCATCATCTGATAGCTAAACGATACAAGAACCAATGTGATGAAAGAAAATAGACCAGATAAGTACATTTATGCTTCAAATACAAGTTTTAAACAAAAAAATGTTTGAAAAATTCACTCAGTATTGACAGTATAATTTTTATACCACAGAGCCTTTATGAAAGCGTTAATTTTAGTATTATTGTATAACATATATACTCGTATATATCGCTGTGCAAATGTAACTTTGCGGTGTAGATTGATTTGTTTGTTGCGCCTGCAGTCTCCACATATTGTTGTACAAACACAGAGTGCAATGAACACGATTTTGTGCTGGAAACGTGCCATGCCCCTTCATTTGCATGTAAACAAGGAGAACTGAAATACGAGAATGAGTTCACGCTGGGCCGAATCTTTATTCGCATTGGAACCAGCTGCTTCTAAAAGCTTTTGCACCAGTTCATGTCAAACGCGATATTATCATTGCTGCGATTTGTACGAGTACTTACCATTACGCATAATGCACAAATAAATTTTGATATGATACAAGTATGTAAAAACACAGGACTAAGTTGTAGAGAGTGGAAGTGGATTAAGAGGCATATAATGATAATCATTTTTTCATATCTGCTTCTTAACTCTTCACGAATTGCCTCTATAACGTTCTATCAACTATGATGCCATAAAACTTTTTAACTCGCCATAATCTTCGCCTCATCTTATGTCAGCTCCGCCCTCTAGAGCTCCGCTTAGTGCATTAGTTTGCATACGTTTAAGGCATAATCCGTTGCATACTCGTATGTTTAGTACATAGTTCTCGACGGCCTTCCAGGATGACAATATGTCGAGGCCTGAATCAAACAACTGTACTGTATCCAAAAAATATGTCCAACCCAACCTTCATCTCTAAACCGACTTAAAGATGAAAGAATGATAACCTCGACGCTCCCGGAGCCTAGATATTTGTATTTCGAACATAGCGGTCACCATCAATGTAGGTTACGCGTACAATATTGCTTAACTTCAGATATTCGGATTGAATCAGTCCAACATCGCTTCTTGTCAAGAGTTGCACGACTGATCGGCCTTGAGAGAAAGGTAGCTACTCCTATGAAGATATAGAGAGGCGACTTAATGTATCTACATTGGAGAGACGTAGAACAGTGACTGACTTGCTGTTTATTTTTAAAATTATGAACTCCATAATCGATGACTCGACATTATTGCAGGAAATTACGTTCAATGTTCCCTCCCGGTTCACTAGAGGCAGTGACCTGCTACATGTAAGGACATCCAAAACCAACTACGGATTCTATTCTCCTATGTTAAGAATGTGTAGACTGGTGAACTCCTCTAGTGACTTGGACTTTTTCGGGATGGACCTTCCAGCATTTCGCAGATCCCTCTACTAATGTACTAGATCTGTTTTTTTTACTCATTTTCATGTTTTGTCTTAGCTATTATATTGTTCTGTTTTACCATTTCGTTTATTGTATTTTCTATTTTAAAACCGTATTGTATTTTCTAGGCCGTTAATAAAATAAAATAAAATAAAATAAAATAAAATAAAATAAAATAAAATAAAATAAAATAAAATAAAATAAAATAAAATAAAATAAAATAAAATAAAATAAAATAAAATAAAATAAAATAAAATAAAATAAAATAAAATAAAATAAAATAAAAATAAAATAAAATAAAATAAAATAAAATAAAATAAAAATAAAATAAAATAAAATAAAATAAAATAAAATAAAATAAAATAAAATAAAATAAAATAAAATAAAATAAAATAAAATGAAATAAAATAAAATAAAATAAAATAAAATAAAATAAAATAAAATAAAATAAAATAAAATAAAATAAAATAAAATAAAATAAAATAAAATAAAATAAAATAAAATAAAATAAAATAAAATAAAATAAAATAAAATAAAATATCAATGAATAACTATCCTTCTAATATAAAGATTTTACAACATGCTATGTTCGCAGATCACTACACTTAAATTAATCCGTAATCAAATAAGTACTTAAGTAAGCTTATATTACGTTTATTTAAACAAAACTAATTTTGTTACTTACTAAAACATAAGGCAACAATGAATGATGATATATAATGCGATATTTGCATAAAAATAATTGCGTATCATACACTTAAAATAGTTTTACCACACCCACTCTTATTATTAAATTCTTGGTACATCATCGTTTTCCCGTTATACCTATCACAAAGCTTAATTAATTTTCCTCAACACACAATGGCGTCATTCATGGCGCTAAAATGGCCTATTCACTATTGTTACGCGCATGAATTCTTTAATTGAAGAACTCGGATGATCTTAGTTGAGATCAGATATTTATTTGCAAATTTATTATACACTTCAAGACCAAGAGTTTCTTGGCGAATCGCTCAACATTTAACTGAAGCACCATACTTTGCGTAAATTTACGTATCTATTGTGAATTTTCAAAATAGATTTTTGTTCTTTATTACATTAAAAATAAATCTATTTTTTTTCAGTGTTTTCAGCATTCACTTTGAGATGCATTATAAATTATAAATATTTATTTATTTACCTTGTTTTCACATTACACGATCACGTAAGATAAGTTCTATATTAGAAGACTGAAGTTTCAACTAACTTGTAGCCTTTCTCAATCCTTCTCTAAGTTATCTCTTAACAAGGGAAGGATTGAGAAAGGCTACGAGTTAGTCGAAACTGCAGCCTCCTAATGGAGAACTTATCGTACGTGATATATGTAAAAAAAGTTAAATAAATAAATATTTATAATATAATTATATTTAATAATGTATATATTTAAAAACACTGATTAGTGTAAAACACAAAATGACATGTCTTTTACGCGATCTATACCTGCATTTTAATATTGAATTTATTTAGTTTCAAATAGTTTTTTATTTAACTTTAAAATATCCAGTTCCTTTATAACATAAGTCTATTTAGATAAATATCTGGCACTCACTGTCGGCGGTCAAATAATAAGAAATAGACGAGAACTTTTCTTCTAGCCCCCGGGCACGCGCAGACCTGGAAAACCGTCGAGAACTATATATTGAATAAACTGGGCGGAGCTGCGGGGGGCATAGCAGACATGGGATGAGGCGAAGACTATGGCGGGTGAAAGGGCTTTGTGACATCAATTAGTGACAGTCATATGCTCCATTAGCGGAGTGAACATGATGATGATGATGATGATGATGATCATGATGATGATTTCACTCGTCATTTTGACCGTTGGCTTGCAGAGTTTCACAGCTACACTCAATAAAAAAAAAACGATTTTCCGTACATAAATTACACAACATAGTACAAAAACGCCACATTTCTAGAAAGTCAAACTTTTAGTTTACCTACTTTTTAACCGTCTAAGTCTTCACACAAAAAAAGTCGATAACATTTACTGCTGAAGTATAGATTACTTTGTTGACAAAGGTGTTTGCGAAAGCTTTGTTTGTTACATAACTGTGTTCACCAAATATCTAAAACTGCTGGTAAATTGAACGCAGGCATTCATTGTTAGGTTTGCTGTTGTAACAACCGAATATACATTTTTTCCTGTCATTTCACCTGGATGGCTTTGACGTGCGTGGCCTGAAGGTGTTGTACAGTTTAATATAATGGCCGGCATTCATAACTGATGACTTGCAACATCTGGCAACGAGAAAAGTCCTGGGCGTTACGTGTTTTGACATTTCCCATCTCTGCCCCGTGAACGGCTGTAATATTTAATTATGTTATAATAGCTTGAACGTTATGCCTAATATTTCTGAAATATATTTATACAAGATGAGCTACAGTGTTGTGCGTACAATGTACAATGACCATGTGTACGTAGATTGACCGTATATTGTAAAGTCATGTTTATACCGACGCAAGTAGGAAATATACAATCAATTTAACAGGACACGGATTTTGGAGTTCAAATCGTTATACAATAAGATATAAAAAACATGCAAAGGTATAATCTATATAAATAAAAATGTATGTATTGATATCAAGCTTGATATAGCTCTTTTAGGCTGATGCCGTAAAGCCTCGAAAAACGATCTTTTTATCTTATTTTTGTTCGCTCGCCTGACATGCACATCTAATGTAAGTTTTAATTGTATAATAATCCACGGTGTTTGCATACGCCAATTTATTTGTTATGACAGTTGGCCCATTCCCTGTTGGTACCACTGTCATCTTGAATTCGCTTTTTCTGTAGCGACGGTTGGCAGCGCGAGATGAGAGCGCGCCGTCAGTTGACAGTCAGAGCTCGCTCGCGACCGTAATGACGCGAGCGAGCGACGAAAAAGCAACTGTTTGACAAATTAACGCGAATTGTGAAACAAAAACATGTTCTTAGTATTGTGAACCTGATCCTGCATCCTGTCATCCAGTAAATCGATATCAAACTTTGAGAGAAGGATATCAGCAAATATTTTTGTTTGTTTGTATATAAGATATGGATGTCCCCTTACTGCTCATCCAATCACGATGAAATTTTGTAAATATGGCAATTGCGCTGCTGAAAAGTTTCTGTATCCCTCTAGCTGTCAAATATTCAGAATTATATGAACTTGGAGACTAAAGTAAAAGATCGTTTTTGTTATGTATATATATATATTCATTCAGCTACCGATCCTTACGAAGTACATAATCACAACAATCATGATAACAGACCAAAATCAAAATCATATGCTAAGTTTGAGGGTGTTTGCTGGAGATATAATCAATGATTTAAAAAACCTGGTGATTATTCTAACGATAAATGAGCTGTCAGTAATCTATATGAAATTACTGAGTTGGTAGATTAAATACCTAAACATTTCTTTAGCGTGGAATGTATACCTATTCAAATTTAATGCAGACCATGAAAATCTACGAATGACAAAAATGTATAAAATATCTTTCATTGACGGGCGTAACAAATCGAAACACGATTTCTGTCACATTGACTAATATTTGCTCAACCTTAACGGTAAAGTAAACCGGTTGAAATCAACATTACACACAAATATGATCATATTTCATAACATCGGTACAAGATTAAACATTTTATTATTTGACATTTTAATGTTTTAGTTGTGGCAAACAACATATAAGAGATGTCCCGTTTTAAAATGCAATTACGAGTAAATACTACATTAGTAGTATATCTACATTATCTCATTAAGGATCTAAATTACTAGCTGATTGGTCTCGTTATTCTATATGGCTGTGAATTCTTAATACCATATGGAATCGTAATAGGTTTCAAGTGCAGGTGTATGCGTAGAAAATTACGAATACAATTGCTTGAGTTGGTAATTACTGAAAAGCAAACCTCGCAGCTTTCCATCTCACATTAGGTTACGAGACAAATGTGGACTTGGTTAAAAATGTTCTCCGAAAGCAGCAGAAGTAATATACTTTATGCCTTCGGGCTTTTGTGGTTATCTCGAAAGACATCTAAAATTTTCCAAAGATTAATTTGGCTGGAGCTTTTGGTTGTAGAGCTGATCAGAGTTGAAGATAAAACCGTGAAAGCTGACATTATGCAGCCATTCTTGGCGACTATTTTCTGTACATATAAAGAGTGGATATATATATATGCATAAATTGCAATCAATATACGATATGGTATCTTAAGAAGTCTTATAAGGGCACCCAGGAGATAGAAGAAAGGTCGGTAGATGTAGGATATGATACAAAAAAAAATTGTTGAATCCTTAGATACTCCTATAAGTATTTAATTGAAATATTACGAAAACTGAAGACAGCCAAAGCTCCATATAAACTGTAGTGCCATCGAAGAATGGAATGTATACGGATGAATTAATAATTCAATTTTTCAACACTTACAAAAGCATCTCATCGAAAAGTAATAATTATTTCATACAGCATATTTGCAATTTTTGCAGTAATAACTAATACAGTGATTAAATACACACATACATCAAATTTTATACGCATCAATTTAATCAGAAAAAATATCGGCAGACACGGGATTCGAACCACGAGCCTTGCACCTTTGTTCCATTCTACAAACCGCGCCATCCACACGAAAATTCTCTGCCTGGGCAGATACGCGAAACCTGATGTATATATATACCATTGTTGACATCATATAACGACACATGTCTATGTAGTATATATTCAGTTTATTTATTAAGTAAGTCCACTCGGGTCTCGAACCGAACTATAGACTGAATGGATGCCTATTACACATTTTTTTTTTCTCGAAGTGCGAAAGTAAACGAGTGGTCATCGCACTGGGTACAATAACTGGATAATAGTGTATGATATTAGTGATTCGATTCCCTAATGAGAGAATAAATTGATGATAAAAATATCATATAATTCTATGTTTGCTATGAATTCGTATGTGTATCAGTTGTTATCATATTTGCAACCTACCACAACAACAAAATTGTTTTTTTTTGATAAACCAGAAAGTAGATTTTTCGTATTTTACTATTTTAAAAAATACAGCTAGTAATGGCGTTTCTTTGTGCAAAGAGAAATGATTCTTTGAACCCATCAATGCATCTCGCATTCGTTGCCACAATTCCATATCTGGAATGGCGTTGTAATGGCGGGGCAGATATTCAGCAAATGGCGGCCGGCGGCTCTGAGAGTCCCGCGCTATCTTCTTCGATCCTCGAGGTTCCTTTTAATTACACAACTATGCCCGCGATGGCGGACTCCATTTGTAATCACCAGCCGCCGCTATGGGGAAATGTCTTAGATAAGTCAACGCTCCAAGGAATTCGCAATTTCATATTAATTTATCCGCGCGCGTATTATAAACACCTCTCTTTGTTAGGTGCCGAGCGGAATTTTTCCTGATCCTTGTTCAAAGGAGGCAAAATAAATAAATGCTTACTAGAGTTCAAACAGTTTTTGACAAACAGTCATTTGTCTACAGCCGCTTGAACAATTGTTAAAATATAAAAAGCATATACGTAAGTGACTTTATTAAGTGAAAACATTTTTTTGAGATGGCTTATCCAACTTTTGACTTCAACGACATTTTTGACTTCAACACTACTTTATATGAATGCTACTTTATTTGTAATAAATGTTTATTAATTTACCTTGTTTTTACATAGATCACGTTAGATATGCCCTTTGTTTAGGAGATACAGTTTCGACTAACTCGTAGCCTTCCTCAATCCATCACTGTCAATAGACAACTTAGCTGCATTATATACGTAAGTGGTCGAACCCTATTATGTAGAAGAGGGTGTGTCTACCAGGAAATGATAAGAGAGTATTTTTATACGATTTGAGTTTTTTTTCATACGATTTTCAATAATTCAATTTATTATCTAACTGCAATATCCTAAACAGAAGCCATATGTAACGTGATCCATGAAAAAACAAGGTTAATAAATAAATATTTATTGTTTATAACGGATCTCAAAGTGAATGCTGAAAACATTGAAAAAATACTTTATTTGTGTTGAATTATGGAACTTTACCAATAATTTTACCAAGAATTATTCATTTTACTAATGTTTTGTGTGATACGTGTTTACTTCTTTGTCTAACGTCATAATTTAAAAATTATTATTGTGACCAGCTTATTGTTTGACGATTTTTTTTTCATCAATTTATGACAATTAGTTTGAAATTTCATCACATCAATTAGCTATCATGAATTACAACTTAACATACACGTTTTGATTTAAGAAATTAAGTTAGTACATTATTCACACTTATAGAATAAGACTTATTTAGATATATTAACTTAAATGATAGTAGTAAAAATCAATCAAATCAAATAAGTATTAAAATAATGTATAACCCGTACGTACTGCAAAAATAGCTGCTTTCAATACATTATAGTTATAATAATTATTTTATTTATTAAAAAATATAATTTCATACATATAAAAAGAAATTACAAACTAATAAATAACATTTAACAATTTTATCAACTACTATTCAGTGAGTGGAGCACCGGATCCCCACTGGATGGCCACGTAAAGGCGCATCCAGTGCCTCTCCAACCGGGAAAATTGCGTTGGGAGTGCCGCGAACGCGCGCCCACAGATAAAAACGAAATTATAATGCTTAAATTTAATCAGTTGGGCATATGAGTAAATAAATTCATACCACTTGAATATACATAAATGACAAACACAAACGGTACAACTAAGAAATCCTAATGATTTACTATAAATGACTTTAATGATTCATTATTGTCAAACCATTTTTTAAACTAATTCATATAATCGAGAATGTTTCATAAATCTAATGGCAAATATGCGCTAGTGGAAAGTAACTTAATTCACTGCCAACTAGGGTCACCAGATGTTAGAAAATATAATAGGATTATACATTTAAAGCTAAAAATAAACCTATTTTACAAACTACCTTATAATTATTTTATTTTAATTTAAATTATATATAATTTAATCTTGATTATATTATGAATTGTCTATTAGCGGATTATTTCTTGAACTTATTCCATTGTGGCACTCTGAAATCTAAAAAATGATATTAAAAAATAGTATAAGCAACACTAAACTGTTGCAAACTCTAAAATAATTTAACTACCTACTAAGCCATGTAACAATTGACCTCCTTCTTACCATATCTGAAGCATATAATCATCACTAATGTCCGCCACACAGTTCTGTTAACTGCCATTGTCCATATCTCGACCCAAAAAATCTCTTCACTCAGAGGTCAACCTAGGAACATACATGCTTCGCAACGCCCTACAAGGTATATTGTAATCCCAAAAACAAATTTTGGGAGTTTATTAATCATTATTTTTTAAGGAGATCTGATGATAACAGTGGTACATGTAATAAGTGACGGCTCAACCCATCCAATGGTACGCGGTTGGCTTTAAAGGCTGTAATCCATCCAATTTACCGCGTCCAACGTGCTAAACTTCGGTTATCGTTGATCAAAAATTCACCACTCCAGAATATTCCATCTGAAATTGAACTTTTATGAATGGTCCATAATAATATAACTATCTATTTTGAACACGATACAATGTGGTATCCCTACTATCAATAAGCAGAAGCTCCGTAGTATTCTGCTTCTTGAGTGGGCAAAGCGGGGATTCTTTACGATCTTTACGATAATATTTTTCTCCATCATAACAGAAACATAATTTCACGGCTGGCTTTATAAATACATCAGATTTTTATTGCCTTCAAAGCTATTTATTTTATTTAAATGATCGGCCATCTTGAAGAGTTTAACGAGCCGCCCGATGGCTTTTCTATCGGATTCGGTTCCCGATAATTATGCACATTTAAATTGAATAATAAAACCAATTATTTAACTTTGAAAAGTTGTTATTTTCGTTTGCCATTAAGCTTTTTATTGAAACATAAATTTCTCGATACTAATCTCAATATTAATATCTTACTTGGATGTTTACATTAAAATAGTCTTAACCAAATTTCAACGCATTTTTTCATTCTAAAATCGTATGGCAATTGAATCTCGGGAATTTGAATTATTTGTTTTTTTTTTCGAAGCGATTTAAAAAGTAACATTCCAATTTTAAATTCCAATGTTTCCAGATTATAATCTGATATTCGTGCTGATTATAATAAGTGCGTTTATACCGCAATAATTAATAGGATAATGCCGACAATAACATCTGCGCGATATATACACTAAATGCGACAGTTATAATTGTCAACTTACTAGAATTCTACTACCTTTGTACTTGTATGATACGCTTTCTCCGCTTAATTTTATATAAACTATTTAAAAATGTATACTAAAATTCAAAATTCTTTGAAATAACACCACCCAGTACATTTTTTAACTAAACTGAGAGCCTTTGCAATCCATTTATTTTTTATATAAAGCTGTAAATATAGCAGGCCACTAAGCACACATAATTGTTACCTTCTTACAATTATCTTCCTAATAATATATAATTATGATGTGACCTGATATATTTTAAAGTTATGACTCTCACTACCATCAGCGCTGATAACCGAAGCTAAACGAAATGAAATACCTTAAACTTAAACAACCGAATCACAGTGGGGCGTTACTATATAAATAATAACAAAAAGCTACTACAATATTTACTACGAGTATATTTCTTAAATAACGACTGAAAGATTTACAAATTGTAGAGCTTACCTCTAAAGCTCTATCGTTAGCTTAGTATATTGCCTACGAGTATAGTAATTGATATATTTTAAATTTAACCTCTTTTTTATTTATGCAGGTTCATCAAGAATTATCAGCTTTAAAACTAACGTTATTAAAAGAATTTTATCTTATTTTGGTATACCTTCAAAGAACATAATAAATAAATAACGAAAATCATTTTTCCTAGAACATTCATCATCCGAATGACTTGCGGTAAATAAAAATTCCTAGACGTTCGCCTCCTCTCCGTACATCAAAGCTCTGTATTAAGATGCACCGATCACCCCACTTATTTTCACTTTCCAACATATTTACCCAACCCTTTGACGCGTCTCCATGTCCCGCCCTGATGATGAGCAGACAAAACAACACCTCAGCAGCTCCCGGGCTCCGCCACGTGCGCCATATGTTCTGATCATCAATCTGGTCCTCCAGCAAGTTTTCTACATCGGTTAACAGATCCGGTGCAAGGTTTCAAAGAATTAACAACAGCTTTATACAATTTAAGCGTAAATTTACTAATTTTTCCACTGTTACTGTTTTGATTTTACAATGCATTTTACGTAGAACTTGTATCAAAAATCGAATTGATACATGAAAGGTGCTGAGGAATTATCTCGAAAGAAATTGATTTCAAATATTTGAAATGACATCTGCTTTTCAAAAGATAATTACTAAAGTAACTGATTATTCTTGTTAATTTTTCAAATTCTGGTAGGTTTGATTACGATAAAAGAGCATTAATTATTTGCATTATTTTGTTCCCGACTCTCATATTCATTTTTGGTGTATGAGTAAAATAAAAAGAATCTTTGTTTCAAAAATCGATTAAAATTTGAATTAATTATTTGTTATTTATAGTTAATATTGCATTGCAACTTTTCGTAATATTTTGTATTATTTACATCATCACTCCTTCCCACTCTGCCTTGGGACATGTTTGTTAAACACTCTTCATCGGCGGCAGCTTCCGTATGAGATGAGTAGGTGCTGGTGCATCCACTTGATGACTATTATGCCACGGGCCACTGCAATCGATGAGACTCTTGACTTTACCGGTGCAACGAAAACATCATCACTCACTGCATTATTATTTACAAAAATTCAATTAAAAGGAAATTTTCAATTAGCAATGGATATTAAATTGATCAATTCTAGTTACCTTGCTACATGGATTTCGCCTTCAATAATGAAGCTTTTATTGAAGGTGAAATTGCGGTATTTCAGCAAGTGAATGAAGAGTATTCAGTGTGATCCATATTAATTAAAGCAATGTAGGAAGTATTTATAAATTTACGATAAGAAATACTCGTACCTACTAACATCCTCCTCTCTTTCAAAAAGGTGTTACTCCGTCACGTGATGGCAGGATTAGGAGCAGATTAATAACACATACTTTTTCTGAAGCACATTGACATATATTTAGGATAAACTTTACAACCTTGTGGCCCGACCTAGTCACGGCATTCGGCCGAGACACAACACAATACACGACTGGTCGCGCTCGTGATTGCTCTCGCCCAGCGCCACAAGCGGCGGTCTATATAACTAGTCCCAAATACCAATATGGCGGACACATTCATGTACGTCAAGCGAACAGAAATAAGAGACGAAAGATTGTATATCGAGGTGCTGACGTACTTTAATGTTGTGACATGCTGATATCACTACATTTAAGTATGGTCGTCACAAATGAATTCATTTAGATACTAAAACATGATAAATATTTTAAACCTTGTTTTATAACCTATACAAAATATTTGTACTTTTTCCTCGCTCATTGATAAATGATCAAAACGCCGTTCAGCAGAAATGTTGGAAATGTTTTACTTACTCCACTACGGCTTTGTCCTCACTATCACCACCTGTATTTACGAGTATATACCTTTTTTTAATTCCATGGGCTATTTGCTGAAATTACTTTGGAGCTGAATCTCTGAAAACAAAATTATTTATAGGCTCCCACACGGAAGCTTCGAGCACGCGTAATTTTTCCGAGAAGTCTACATTGATTGAATTTATTTAGAGCACCAGCATGTGGTTTCTTTGTATGCGTACTTTAAAGTAACAAGAAAAATATATCGATGACCAATTTAATCTTCAATGAGTATTCCATCCCCAATACAAAATTCCCTTGGAACTAGCATTCGACTTCGTAAGAGACAAGAGATGAGAGAGATAAGAGAAAAATATATTTTTGAAATAATTTGTAGAAAATTCAAATTTCGTCAAAATGAGTATTCTTTTGTTTTACCAGTACGATATTTTTTTTTCAAATGTTTTCTAATGCCGTTTTATTTCATATGAATAGGAGTTACCTGAGTGCCGTGGTATCTGTATAAAATATACATTTAGACGTTTTTTATAATAAGAAAAAACGAAATATGTTATCACGCGTGTAAATTTCATACCGAAGGACAATTTCGCTATTAACTTGTTGACAGATTGTCGTCGTTCCCGTTTCGGAATCTGTTTAAAAGTGTCGCGAAATTATGCAACAAGAGTCTTGTAACAAGAAAATCGAACAATCAGCGCTCGAGGAATAATTATTTTCGGACATCGAAGATTGGACAATTATTTTTCGGCTCATTGATATTCAACCCTGAATCTGTAATCAATTTTTTGTAAATCGAGTTTTTTGAATCGAGGAATTTTGTAATGTCAACAACGGTTTCTGTTATTTAAAATCGGTCTGATAATAGTCCTTATTTTTCTCTCCTTTACATCCACTCACAATTACTATATCTTAGTATCGCAGTTTTCTTTTATTCCTTAAGTAAATTGTAATTAAATTTGAGAAGCATTTTTGAGGAACGTTCGTTTAATTACCTGGACGTCTTAAAATCTACATACATTCTACTCAAATAAATGTAAAATGATCCCTCACCTTTACGGATAAAAAGCCAATCGTAGCCGAAATTGATGGTAAACAAAAATAGTTAAAATAGAGAGCCTATTCACAGTGAATTTCCATAAAAACTGACTACGCTTGAATGCCAAGCTGTAGTCCAATTACATTGTAAAATGACAAGCATCATTGAATTCTCAATTAACTTCAGTATTCTTTTATGTATTCACATTTTTAAAAAACCCTCCTTAATTTATTCGTTCACCACAATTATTCCACACTTCTTCATCTACTTGATATAATACATCCGATCATAGCTGAAGCAATATTTACGCCACAAATTGTCGCCATATAGTTTTGTCAGCTGCAAATATCCTAACCTCGTCATAAGTCATCTCTGCACCTGCACTTCTGAAGTGTGCCTTATATACGTATTATCCGACAGACTTGCGAACAATAGGCTCGAAGTAAAGTGAGCCATACTATTCGATACATGTTCGAACATATGCTGATCACCAATTTAAGACTTCAGATTATTCAAGGCCCAGATCAATTGATCTTAACACACATCACATATTGAGTTGTATACTTTATTTTGTTGACGTTTTATTTTTCTTGTGCGAGTTATTTTCTTTAAGCGCACCACTTGCAGAAGAAATGCCCCGATGGTATTTGTTGCCGTTGTAATTTGGTCCCGGTTGGTCTCCTGACTCCTCGATCCGGTGGCCCGGAGCTGGACTTGATCGTCCGCGGTGTTATCATGCAGAATGAAATGGTCCAAGTGATGGATAGTCGGGGCAAACACCACCTGGCCTGGGGCATCCTCACGCTGGAGCTTTTCTTGCCACTACATAAAACTTTGCACAGTGAAAATTATTATTATGTCAATTTCAACGGGATCCGTAAACGAGTATAAAAATGTATTTATTTTTAATTGATAATTCTTGTATATTTTTTTATAAAGTATCAAACTAATATTTATACAACGCATTAATTGGGAAACGATATGTTATTCATTTCAATTAATTACTTTTTATTTGATCTTTATAAACATTAAAAATTTTAATTCTATAAATAATGGAATATAAATAACAACAAAAATTGCCCAATGACCCATCAAGTATTAACCCTTTCCCATCAATTGTCGGCATATGCCGTCAAAGATTACCCGACCGTTGATATCGGTTGACGTGATATATCGTTTTGCTACTTTCAGTACGCATTGTGACTTCTACGGTAGGAATTTAGAAGTGCTGTCATTCCCTTTATCAACCTACATGTATTCTTCACAGGAATCTGTAAAGCATGTAAATAAATATCGTTAGGTTTCGTCACAGGAGTGATTTTTCTGTAAACCACATGTGTCGATGCCACCACATGAATGGAGTTACATAATAAACTTGTGTTAAATATAATAGTTTTTTATGCATCATCTGATTGCTAAAGGATAGAAAAACCAATGTGATATATGAAAATAGGTCAGATAAGTACATTTATGCTTCAAATACTATTTTTAAGCAAAAAAAAATGATTTGAAAAATTCACGCCCTATTGACAATATAATTTGTATTCCACCGAGCCGTAACGAAAGGGTTTACGTTAGTATTATCAAGTACGCTTATGTTTTGACATATTCAGCGTAAACAAATTCACATCTAGCAAAAGTGGCGACACAAAACTGAGCGCTGAAGAGTCAAAATTGCAACAATAAAAACGCGATAGTTACATTAACTTTGAAACACAACCAACACAATGTTTTGTGAACAAATTGTCACAAAATCAACTTCGTTATATTTCAACGGTAGCGAAAAAGGGAAATGATACATCTATAATATAAAAACAAATAATGTATATTTATAGCAACGGAAAAGAGTTAATTATCTGTTACATAATATAATCAATATTTTTTATTTTAAAATGGTATTTAAAAATACTAGGAAAAAATATGTCGACAGTGCCAATCATATAGGTACTTTAATCGTTTATTAATTACATATATTTTTCAATTGATTCATGGTCAATCATAATATGATAAATCTTTTATTAACCTATCATATTCCCAGGTCTTTTGTTTACTATCTACTTACCAGCGACACACGGGTGGTCTTTTAATTGATCAGTTAATCTCTTCCTTTCATTACAAAATTAATAATATGAACTCTACAAATCCTCAATACGTTTATCCTTAATTATCCTCTCGCTAAGTCAATATTATAATTATGTATAATCATAATACATTCCTCCTGCAATGCCCATTGTTATTGTTAATTGAAAATAATTTCTAGAAAACAATTTCACTTAATTTGATGTGCTTGTTTTACAAGATCATCATTTTTATATCCGCTCCCTTAACTGGAGCATATGGTCGTTGAAAACTGCCGCCACAAAGCTCTTACAGCCGCAATGTTCTTAGCCACCGAGTACATTCTATGTAAAGTAACCAATTGCATTTCAAAACATTGAGAGAGCGAGAGCCTGCAGAAAAGGTTACTGTAATTAATGCCGAAGTAATATGTCCTAATCAGGTCCACATTCGTCTCTTAACTAACTATGTAGTATACAGGGCCGGTTTGTCCGCTTCCTCATCGTGTAATTCTTTACAAAGTCAAACCATCATACACATAATAATGTTAACATTTATAAAGCGCTATTTTTTGACCAAATGGTCATTCCAAAAGCGCTTCTCAATTTCCTTCGTAAAAATATGGGTCTTGAAGGACGCCTCCGTATCAGCTCTCTTATACTTTCCGGCAGTTTCGAATACCAGGTCGTTGGTAGCGCGAAACTGAAAGCATGATTGCCAAATACAGTGCTAGGACTACCTCTCATCAGCTGCAGGATACTTCTACTAGTTTTGGCTGACCTCAGTGTCTCTTCACGCGCACTTATCTCTGAGGGCTTAATAAGCTTTGTCAAATAGCTCAGTCCAGTTTCGTAGAATGCCTTGTATGGAAAAATGTGTGAATGAGTTTGTACTGAATTCTAGTCGAAACTGTCATCCAAACTATCAAGTCCAGTATTCTACGTAATCTTTTTTATTGTAATCTTTGAACTAACGGCTATAATTAAGATAAAAGCGTATTTTTAAAAGATGGAGGACGAAGTAAATGCTTTTCCAGAGTCAATAATAAGATTTAATTGCGAGGTAACAAAGGGTCAGCGGCGTTCGAATTGAATCATCTCACGTGGTGTGTTTTTTCTTTTTTTGAATCTTTAATTTTGTATTGCAGGCTGTAATTGCAACGAGCTGGGGTCCGAGATCGCTCGCTGTGATATCAAAACCGGCCAATGCCTCTGCCGGCCACACGTGGCAGGACTCACCTGCTCGCAATGCAAGGTAAGTAACACACAACGCAATTAGTCAATTAACCTTATCTAAATATTGCAACTAATATATGTATATTGGCAACTGATCGACAAGTGTATCGATGGTGCGAAATACTCGTAATTATTAAAACTATAAGAAAACAAATACGAATATAATCGTATAACTATCCAGCAAGAAATGAAGACTATAAAACTCTCGATACAATTATAATTAGATTCTGATTTATCGAATGAGAATCTAACTGAATTGTACTTAAGTTTCTTAAACTCTGTTCACGTGATCTTTGTAAACAATATTTTCTTATGTAATCACGTAGTGGAAATTAACTACAAATTGTGATTACTACGATAAGATTGATAATTCTTACTGTGGATGATGGCTAAACATTTTCACTAAACACTAAACATCCTTAAACTGCTACTCTTAATCTTGGCAGTCTTTAAAAATGGATGAAGGGAACCATGCAAGTTGATGGCCGGTGAGAAGATCTTCACATATTCGTTCCATATCTCGTTACTAAAAATTGACGCTACTTACTGTATGGCATTATATACATCAGAACTCTGGTCTAGCTATCCTAAACGAGAGTGGGAGAAGCTCAAAGTTGCGTATAATAATTCATATCGCCAACTTATGCAACTCCCTAGATTTTGTAGCGCATCTGACATGTTTGCGGAGGGCGGAGTCCATTCATTCGCAGCATTATTGCGACACCGTGTTGCCGGCTTCTGGAGCAGGATAAGGAGGTCCAACAACACCATCATCCTGGCTCTTTCTGAATGGCTCAACTTCTCCCTGAGCCATCGCTGGATGGAGATGTTGTAGCGACCACCATGAATGAATTATTACATATATATATATATATAATTATTATTTTGTATCTAAAATGTATCTATGTATCTAAAAATATGGCAGATTGGGTATTGCACAACCCACCCAATCCTGCTGGAATAAAAAGCTTATTATTATTATTATTATTAGGCGTTGGCTGTCATTATCCATGAATTATCCCAAGATAAATCTGCACACTGAGGAGTCACTTAGGAACATATATGATTTCCGACTACCTCCAGGACAAGAGTAAATGAAAAGAAAGCTCAAAGCACGTTTTATGATGATCGGATGACTATCACAAGGCTACCGTGACCTAGACCATTTAGTCCTTAAGGTACATCTCAACCCAACCAACGCCAGGATAAGCAACAGGCGGATAAGCAATGATTATTTTGTGTTGCAGATAGGGTACTGGGGTCTTCAGTCAGGGCGCGGCTGTTCCCCTTGTGAATGCGACCCCTTGGGTTCGGAAGGGGGCTCCTGTGACCCTCGTACGGGGGCCTGCCGCTGCCGTCCAGGAGTCGGGGGCACCGCGTGCGACTCTTGCCTTCCCAACCACTACGGACTTAGTGACTCCGGCTGCACCAGTAAGTTCATCAAACATAGACTATTCAATTATAGCAAGACCACATTGATGCAGCGCCACTAACAAACGGGAGTCGCGCTTTAGTCCTCGAGACGAAAAGTCCTCATGAACCGTACATGGTCGTAGTGTACTAACATCAACGGAATAGTCTTAGGTCAGTTGTTTGTTTTGATATGCATTGTATAAAAGTCGCGGAAAGGTCTAAAGCCACTTTTAAATCGTTTGCTTTATTGAGAGCGACCTTTATGATGTGTCCCATCTGGACATTAATATGGGATGGGAAAGAGGTGGGCAAAGTGTATCCAATCATTGTATTGAGATGAGGCTGAGAAGATACATCAACTGCAATTCATTACTACTGCACAGTATTAAAAACCTACTATATATAATCTATATGTTTATACTTATACAATATTATAAACATAGAGAACTTATTCGATGAGCTTTCATTAAAGGCGATGTTGCGGTATTCCAGCAAGTGAATAAACAGTGGTCAGTGTGATTCCTAATAAAACAAAATAAGAAGTATCTAATATTTTAAACGTATTTCAAAATGAATGATCAAAATATAAGTAATATGATTTTTTTATTACTTTCAGAATGCGAAGTGTGTTCAATTGGCCAGATGTGTGACCCTGACACAGGTCGGTGTGTGTGCCCTCCTCTGGCTCAGGGTCCCTCCTGCCGCGAGTGTCGCCCGGGGGCCTGGGGACTGGTGCCCATGAAGGGGTGCAAGGTGAGACAACCATAACCTAACTTAACCTAACCCAAGCTAACATAACCTATACTTAGCTAAAAGGTGGAAAATAGGAGTGGGCTAAAATTATAAATAATCATCATCATCATCAGCCTGTATCCGTCCACTGTTGAACGTAGGCCTCCCGCATGAGTCTCCATCTTCTTCGATCATCCGCCTTCCGCATCTAGGTCACTCCCGTCTCCCGTTATTCTTCTTATATTGTCAGTCCATCTTGTAGGGGGTCGGACAATGCTTCGTTTGCCAGTTCTTGGGTGCCATTCCAATAATTTTCTTCCACATCGACCGTCGTCTCTTCGACAGATATATCCTGCCTATTGGTTGGGTAGCATCCACTACTTGAGTTCTTCTGCGTATTTCCTCGTTTCGGATTCTATCTTTTAGCGACAATCCGAGCATGGATCTCTCCATAGCACGCTAGATGACTTTTATTTTATGGCTAAGACTTGCTGTCAGATTCCACGTCTCTGCGCCATAAGTTAATACAGGTAGGATGCATTGGTTAAACGTCTTAGTTTTAAGACATTGCGAAATTTTCGCTTTCAAAATGTTATTTTTTTCCAAATGCTGCCCATCCCAGTTGTATACGCCTGTCTCAAAAGAAATCGACAGGCGTATATATATACGCCTGTCGATTTCAACATAGTATATTACTATGTTGAATGTAATGGAGTTTTTTTTTATGTTTTCAGTATTGCAACTGCTCCGGTCCTGGCTCGACTCACGCGCAGTGCTCGCCGCTGGATGGTCGCTGCACGTGTCGCGAGGGCTACGCAGGTTCGCGCTGTGACACGTGCTCACCCATGCACTTCGGCTACCCGCGCTGCCGCCCGTGCTCGTGTCAGCGCGCCGGCACGCGACCAGAAGCCTGCGAGCACGACCAGTGCCAGTGCGACAACAATGGACAGTGCCCCTGCAAGGTATCTATCATCAATTTCATCATCAATGTACTTATACAGTCAATCCTCCAATACAGTGTTCATTAGATCGGGTGATTTTCCCGATGCTGCCAAGGTCTGGACCAATTAGTCCAATATATATAATCGTGTCGGAAACAACAGGGTCAGATCCTATCTGCCCAGAAGTGGGTGACGTCTATGGCGTTACCTGGTCATCATCAGGTCTTCCTGGGTGCAGCTACTCGGACACAGCGCACACTCCAGGTGTGACAGGGTCTGCTCCGAGCCGCAGTCACATTCAGTCGTTCCGCTGTAAAACTGCCAGGCTTTTTCATTTGTGTTCTCGAGGACACAAATGAATCCATTTAGTCCAATGAGGCAGTTCAACCAAAAGTAACAATTCAGAAGGAACCATTATATGAAAAATAGCCACAAACACTAGAGGAAAAATCTCATTTACAATTAAGAAAAACGTACATTATAGGAGAATTAACTGTACTTTATTTTAGTTTATGTTTTAAAATACAGGGCATTTTATTTACATTCTCAAGCCATTTTGGAAGGCCGTTGGGAACTATTCACTGAATATACTCGGCAGAACTGCGGGAAAAAAAGCTGACTTGGGATGAGGCGAACAAACTTTGTGGCTCTTCGTGAATGCCAAATGCTCCAGTTAGAGGAGCGAACATGGTGATGATGATAATGATGATTTATTCTAGTCATTGATGTAAAATACGGTTCGAAAGTATAAGTTGGTGAGGAATAACAAGGTGAGGGAGCGAACTAGGCAGTATTTATACCACAGTCGAATAAAAGTCAAAGATGGAACAGGCTAAGTAATGTACGAGTACTTTGGATGTCTCAGGAGAGCATAAAATGCGGTTGCCTCTTCTTTAAGCTGCAGGGCTCCCGCCATCCTGATCCTGTCATAAACTCTACATATAATGTACTCAGTGGTACCTGGGAGGCAGAGCTAACATAGGATGAGGGGTGTTCTATTGCTGCTGGAAGGGCTTTATCGATGAACCTATGGTTCAGTTAGGGAAACAGTCGTGAAAATGATGATATAAAACCCTTTTATTATTTTATGAAATTATTTTACTTCATTTTAGGTTAACGTTATCGGCCACAAGTGCAGTGAATGCAAACCAGGAACATTTGGGTTGTCCAGCGCTTCACCTGAAGGTTGCACGCAATGTTTCTGCTTCGGTCGCAGTGCTCAGTGCTCCCAGGCGCCTCTCACATGGGGACAGCTGCGCCTTCAGTCCCCGCGCACCCTGCACGTGCGCCCCGCCGCACCCTCCAGCGCTTATGACTCTCCTGTCAATTTTATATCAGTAATACTTCTTAACAATCTAATTAAATCTAGTTTTAAATATATATTGATACCAAGGGATAAATTGACCAAGACCTTGAGAATAATCTAGTTTTTCAAAAAATTCGAACAAAATACAAGAATTGGACTTAAAACTATGGTATACTTTAATGCAAATGCTGTAAGGCTGTACCACAGTCAGGAGAACACTTCAAAAGCAGGATCAACTCAACCTTGACCTACCTTGTAGTACCTTGCTTGCCTGCTATGTCCTTGATTGGAGCTATGTCGACCGCCCTGTTACTCGCGGCGACACAGAGAACCACACGGTTCTCTTGATGGCCGTCAATTAGCAGGGGTTCCACTAGTTACCTTTTTCAACCGACATCATGAAGTAAGATACTAACAAGATGATGACAACTGGTATCAATATATATGACAATCTTATTTATTGACTTGAAGAAAAATCTACATAAGTTGCGTAAGCAGTGAAACTTCTTAGGTTTTTGAAACAATTGACTTTATGTATTACTCTTTTTTTTTCACCATATATTATTTTATTCCAGGATTAAAACAGTTATGAGGAACTTAAAATCAAAAAACTTATTTAATCGAATTAGATTTTGAAGAAAAATGTATTTAATTTATTATTATTCATTAAAACTGTACTTTATGGTTTTGAGGTATTATAATTTTAAAATTAATTTTAATTATAAAATTAATAAATTAAAAATATTTAGTTTTGATTCACAATTTATTTTAACGATTACATGTTTCGGCCTTCCTGAAGACCATCAATTATTGAAGATTTAGTTTTATTAAATAAAAGAACAGTATTCTTTACAATAAAGTATAATACATTATCTTCTTATTTTTCAGATTAACAAAATTGGAGAGCTGCCATTGGACTTGTACTCTGAAGATCAAAACTTGGATCTGAACAACACATACGGAATAACAATCATCCCGGACTCTGAGGGAAATGTCACCATTGGAACCAACTATGTCTTGCCATATCCTCTGTATTGGGAGCTTCCAAAGAAGTTCTCAGGAGACATGGTCAAGTCATACGGCGGATATCTTAGATTCACTGTAGAAAGTTCTGGAAATGCAGAGCAAATTCCACCTCTCATATTAAAGAAGTATCCAGTTGTTCAGTTACATGCTCAAGGAGTCTTAGTTATTGAATATCATGAGGTTTGTAAAATTACATTATTACCCAATCTATTTTTCATCATTAATAAAAATATGTGTAACATGTTTTCACAACTTTAAGCAACAACCTTACGTTTCTTCATATACCTTTTAATTTTGACAAAGGGGAAATATTTAAATCTGACATTTAGATATGCAATGAAGAAACAAGAGGATAAAAAAAACAAGTACAGAAAGGAAAAGTAAATATTAATTAACAAATAGCTAGGGAGATTAAGATTAAAAATGAATTAATATAAATCATTTCAATTGAGGAAGAAAATAAGTCATGTATTAGCTACACTTGCAGTATCCAGCTGTCATGGTTGAGCGTCGTAGAGTCCACTAGTCTTGAACTGTTGTGCTTTCCTTCAAGCAATTTGATAAAAAAAAATAAATGACAGATAAAAGATCTCATCAATGTCAGTTTTTCAGTAAGATTTTAAATTGTAAAGTATATATTATAATTGTCTACTCTATAGTGTTCTTTATTTGAGACAAGGCTTTACGTCAGATAGACATGTATATTTTCTTTTTTTGTACATTGATTATTATATTATTAAAATAGTAGTAATACATTGAAAAATATTTTATATTATAATTAATTTTAGGAGCTTCCTACAACATTGGGTGGAAATTTTGAAGTGCGCTTCCATGAATCATTCTGGACTCTGCGTGATCGTGAGACATCTCACTCGCTCAGCACTGGCCTCAAAGTTGACAGATCCACACTGATGATAGCTCTGCAGCAAGTGGATGCCATCTACTTGCGAGCCACCGAGTACTCGGTACCTACAGAGGCAATGTAAGCATTGAGAGAATGTATATTATTTGTATTTATTTAAGTTAACTTTTACACGCAATGTACTATGAAATATAATGTATAACGTATCATTTGCTTTAGTCTTTCAGAGGTTGTCATGGACTCGGCGATCCCGGTACGAGGTCATCCGCAGCCGCTAGCCATCAGTGTGGAATCGTGTTCCTGCCCCTTGCAGTACAATGCATCATCCTGTCAGGAGGCTGCTCAAGGCTTCTACATCCCGGCCAGTAACCGCCAGCCTCCCAGCAGCGCCCCCGACCTCATTGGCGAAGCTCAGCCCTGCCAGTGTAACAGCCGCTCTGAGACATGCCACAAGACAACTGGCCATTGCACAGTGAGTAACAAACCCTGTTCTATGTTGTCACTTGAGAGTATTTGCAATTTCTTGAAAGGAACCTCCTGAACTGCTGCTAGATTCTGACTTTTGCTGTTGAACCACATCAAGGATATTGTGGAGATAAAGTGCAGTCAACGAGGCTGACATGGAATAAACTATTGTGTAATTTGCAGGGTAACCATTTTTTCCTACATTTTTATTAGGCTAAAAAAACAAAATCTTTTTAGTAACTTGTAATTAATTTTTTTTTTTAGATGTTTATGTTAAATAACTTCTTAGGTTTTCACGGCCAGATTTGATATTTTGGCTTTTGGGTTTAGCGTTATGTGGCGAATTTCTTCTATCCGATATTTCGACCGCCATTGCAGGGGTCTTCTTCAGGCTTGATGACTTTGTTGTGAGTTGGTGTCAGGCAAGGAAAACATGCACGCCTAGTAAGGGAAGCCATTGAAATCAAAAGACATCCCATCAACATCAACAGGGATGACGGCTTGATTCTCAAAACAGCATGGCTTCCGCCTCTAGCACATGCTCAAAAGCCTATACAGACAAGCAAGGACAACAACCACAGTCCGACATGACGTTCGTGGAGGTACTCTTTTTAGAACATACCCACCGTACACGATTACCCGACATGACGCTCGTGGAGGTACGTTAGGCTGACGGCTAAGCTACCTCCTGACACCAACTCACAACAAAGTCATCAACCCTAAAGAAGACACCTACAATGGCGGTCGAAATGTCGGATAGAATAAAAAAAAAAGAAAAAAAACACACGGCTAAGCCCAAAAGCCACATATGTTTATGTTGTTTTTTGACTATTCTTTTGATTGGACATGTTTTTGCTCTGCGGCATGTTTCGCCTATCGTGCATTTATATTCTTACTTTTCTAGAACTGTAGATATAACACCGGTGGGCGTCATTGCTCGCAGTGTGCTCGCGGTCACTACGGCGACCCTGACAGTGCCGCTGGCTGCCAGTCCTGCCCCTGCCCGCACCTGGCGCGCAACCATGCGGCCTCCTGCAGCGTCAGGCCCGGACACGTCACGTGCAACTGCAAAACAGGTTCACCAACAATACATTCACACCACGAGACACTAAAATGACCATTGGGTTAAATAACCTGTCTCATATTCATTAGTTTATAGTAGGTTGTAGACAAAAGTCATCCAGTTTAACAGTAATTGTTCACAGTCCATGAAAATTATATGAACTATTTCATTTTTCAAGGGATTACAAGCTGTAATCAAATGACAAAGACATAAAGCATATGTGCAACATAATGATCAGTATGGACTGTAATTAGCTATCAATCAAATTGGCAAACATCTTAGAGTCCAATGAATAGATCTTTTCATCGCCATCTGATCTTTTTAATATTTTTTTATTGTAAATACATAAAAGAGGATGACTGAACTACTACGTAGATGCAAAAAGGATATTCTAACTTTGTTGACGATTCATTAAAGCAGAAGAAATCGCAATCAATTATAATTTTGTGTTTGCTTATGAGTTGAGGAGAGTTATTTGATCTGTTTCTTGATGAAATCCGAATTCTATAGAAACATAGTGATTGTACCAATGAAGGAGCAGGAATGAATGAAAGGAGGATCAGAAATAAATGATAAAATATAATAGTCTACAAATAACTGAATAAGTAATTGTACTCCTGAAAGACCGTAAATTATCAAACTTAAGAGTACTGTATCATTACCTTTTATAACACATCTTGAAAGCATGTAGCAAAACTGATTTGAATTAATTGTTTTCAGGATACACTGGAGCTGACTGCTCCCAATGCGCCGCAGGCTGGTGGTTGGGCAATGATGGGAAGTGTCGACAGTGTGAATGTGACAGTGGCGGTGTTGTCAGAGATGCCTCAGGGCAGGTGCCACAGTGCCACCCTGCCACGGGACAGTGCCCATGTCTGCCACACGTCACGGGCATGCGCTGTGACACCTGTATCACACCAAGGCACTTCCTGGATGGGTCATTCTGTACCCGTGAGTATTTAATACCTTTGACTCTTAATTATTCAAGTCTATTTGAATACTACTACATGACTAACTGCATAGAGTTTAATTGTAGTGGAGAAACCTGCTTATGTTTAGAACTTAAAGTTAGTGCTTTAATTACAAAATACTTGATATTATTAAGCATTTTATCTCATTACGGACTATCTATATAATTTATTGAGCAAAATTGATTTTGGGACCCATTTAACAAATCCAAAAAAGTAAGTACATATTATATTATAACGCTTATATTTTTACTTCCAGCATGTGATAACTGCACTCAAACACTGTTAGACACAATCGAATTGATGTCATATGAACTAATAAAGGATACAGAACACATCAATGATACTTCGATCCCAAAGCCATGGATCTTTTTGTACAAAATATCCAATGCGACAATTGAGGTTACAAGAAACATGGAAAGCTTAATGAACGCGATCGATCAACTTCAAACTCAGCCACAAAATTCTCACTTGGAGATGCTGCATAATAGTGAAGAGCACCTCCACAAGACGCAGCGCTTAAATCAAAATTGGAATTCAACAAATATGAAGAGCTGCAAACTGAGACACGATGCAGATTTGTTTTTCTATGAACTTATGCAGGTAAGGGAAAAGCTTGAGGAGAAGATCAGAGAGTTGGAGGACTTCAGCCGACACGAGAGACACTTGAATGTCAATAAAGTGCTCAAAGAAGCTCGCAATATGCTGAAGAAAATTAAAGATATTAATTTGAGTAGACATCTGCAAAGCGCTGATGATATATTCAATGAGGTAAGAAAAAAAATGTTTTTGTTTTTGTGTATAAATATAAATATTATTTTTGCGGAAGTAATTCAGGTGCTGGATTGCATTTGTAGCTGTTTTGCATTGAAAGCTCTATCAAGTTTGTACAAAAATTTATATACTTTTTAATGTATACACAAGTTCATTTTTTATGAAACTAAATAATGGAGAATAAATGACAGACTTTGTTGGAGAATATTTTCAATTCAATTCTTTTTATTTCCTTTTATACCATTACAAAATATACATATTTTAATTCATTATTAAAGTAATTACAAGTGTGGCATTGTAAATGTATTCAGCTGTCAGGATGGCTAAGCACTGTGGAGTGTTAATCTGTCAATCTCCATATATTTATACTATCCGGAATTCATGAGTTGTAGAAAAATCACATTGATTTTAAGTTCTTCCCTATAAATAGGTAGTTATCATGAACCAACTTTTGTTTACCACCAGCTAGTTAGTGATAGAGGTGTCAGTGTCATACTGTGTGTATGTTGACACTTCACATGAAGTACTTATTTATTCTTAAATGGCATCCACAAAAGTGTTATAATCAGATAGTATTCTTATTTATTTCCGTACAATAAATAATAAAATAAATTGCTTTCATTTATATAATTTAATATTTCAAAATAATTAGTGAAAACAACATTTACTTTCATGCAAAATTAATTACAGGCCAATTCCCAGTCTACTGTTATTTTGGAGTATAAATACAAGTTAACAGATCATGAAAATAAAATTAAATCATTGAAAGATAGAATTGAAATATGGCATCTAAAAACAGACGAAATCCTCGAATTCAAAGAGAATACCTGGGACACCATGGATATTGTCCGAGCATCTGTAAGGAACTCCAAAGATAAACTGATGGACATATTTGATAAGAACATTCAAAGTGAAGCAATCTACAATGACATACTGAAACTACAAAACCACAACTTGAATCAGGAAGCAACGGTTCTCTACCAAGAGTGCCAAGACGATATATTGAATATGATGGTTTTAAGTCCCGTTTTACAAGATTTGCTGAATGGAACGGAAGAAAAAGAAGGAATTTTGTTTGGCATCAATCCAGAATACAGAGATAAGTTCCTCATACCGGCAAACAATCATGTCCGGAATCTGACATCCCTGGCTGCTTCTTACAAAAAGTGAGTAAATTCCATTTTTTTTAAATTCATTTTTTTTTATAATCACTATAATTCCACAATCAAACAACAGGAATAAAAATGCTATAAATACAAAAAAATATCACTAATTTGATAACACATCTAAGAATATAATTTGTAGTTACATTAAAAAATATTTTACTTTTAATTTTTCTACGGTTTTTTTCAGTTTATTCACTGCCACTAAAAATAGTGCAGATTCTGCTGTCACTGCTTCATCAGCTTACCAGGACATAGTACGTGGAATAAATGTGGCCCAGGAAGCCGCTGCTCAAGCTCTTGAAGCTGCCAGGCGAGCACAAGCAGCCGCTGCCGGTGAAAACATTCCCTACAGCAGAGACAGAGGATCACTTCTTGAAAAATCCAATGCAGCCAAAAACACATCACATAAACTATTACATCGAGCTAAACATCAACATAGTAGAGTCAAAGGTAATTATTTTAATCTCATTGCAACATATAAATAGCAAAAATTAAAAAGATACTTTTTTTACTTTAATGTCGCATAGTTGCTTAAAATATTTTCCAGTAATTCATATATCAATTCATTTAGTTGTTAAAATATATTTTAGCATCGTTGTTTTACCTACGGGTAAATACATTTTTATCTGCTGATTTAGTAAGTGCATTGTTTTTTATAATGGTAGTGTATTTTCCATTTTGTTATATTTTAAAATAAGCATCCATCAAGCCTAAACGTTCTTCACTGTGTTTTCCTCATAATATTATACAAATCTATCCGTAATTATCAAATAGCCTTTTATTCCTAGTAATTCCATAGATTGATAACCCTACAACGAGACCTATAACATCATTATGGATTTTTAATTTTTGTAATATTTTTATTATTATTATGTGTTTAACAGAAATGCTAACTGAATTAGAAAAACCCAACCAAAAATTAGAAAGAGTAAATGTGACAATACGAGGCATCGCTTGGAAAGATAAGGAATTGAACGTTTTGTCCAGAAATCTCAGCACCGTAAGTGTCCAAGAGCACTTGGCCATAGCCAATAATAAATCTGACAAGGTGTTTAGAAATATGAGGGCACTTTACAACGAAGCTGATGGCATCCATAAAGACATTCTCTACAAACTGAGAGTAAAACTAAAGGACTTACAGAGAGACGGTGATGATAAAATAGGAAGCGCTGAAGAAAAAGGTATGTGAAGAAAAAATAACAAAACATAAAATAGTAACATATAACCTATTTTACAAACAAGTTACAGATATATTATGTATTAAAAAATGCTATTTCGAATGTATCTTATTGTATTCTTATTTTATTTATGTTTAAAAAAATATATTCCTTAATAAAATGTTATTTTTTAAATTTTCAGTATCACTATTGAGAGGTTATGTTAAGCGATCAAGTCAACTTGCATCAAGTCTGTTGGATGCTGTCGAGAAAAGACAAGCTGAAGTTACCCGATCAAATGCTACATTGACAGAAAAGCTTCAACTATTAAAGGACCAGATTCAAAGAGCTAAACATGCTTCCGATGGGGTACAAATAATATACTAATATTTTATACTCTTCATTGAGAATGATACCTTTTTGCTGTAAAATACTGTCTTAATGAAAAAATTTATTACTTTGAAAATTTACATTTAAATTTGCTGTTATTTTAATTTAAATTTAACTTGTAATAATAAGACACCAATAATGTATTTTTTTATTATAACCGAACATAAATTAAAATTGGGGGTGATGCTTTGTATCTTTCATGTAGGGTCATGCTTCTTTGGATTAGAAATATTGAACTTCAATGCATTGAAGTTCCCAAACATATTTCCTTACGTCAAAATTGACCATGAACAAAAAAATCTCGTAATTCTTGCCTAAATTCTACCAGTTATCTTTGGAATGCTCATCCAGCGTCTGTTTCATTCCCTATGAATTTTCAAATTTCTCCACCATAGCTTTAACTATTTGTCTTTTCCATTTATTTACAGATAAGAATCTCCCTTCAGTCAGCTGCAGGAGGTGGTTGTCATCGTTCTTACCGACTTCAAAATCTTATCACTTCAACCACAAGCAGATTGACAGCTACATTTTCTCTATCTACTGAGAATTATAAAGACTTTGTTATATTTTATTTGCCTAGCTCGATCAGGGGTGATTTTCTAAGGTTAGAATTGATCAATAGAAAAGTAAAGTTCTCATGGAACCTCGGCGGCAATACGGCATATATTATTCATCCTGAAATTTTACAAACCTACACAAGTCAAAATTCGGAGTATAGCTGGTACAGAGTCGATGCTGACAGGTACTGTTAAAATATTTACTAGTATTATTACAACATAACAAATATATATTACTTTATCTGTTTATCTAAAAAAAACTAAATACTCCTTAAAAATGATTTATTCAACTCGCTAGTCCCAGTTTTTGATATAAAATGTCTGTATGAATGTTATAATTGAGGAAAATTCTAGTGTTTTATTAATCTGATTCTAGAAAAGATTCTTATTGTATGAAATATATGATATGGATGTATGAAAAATATGTCATATGGAAAACATATGACATATTTTATAGTTCAATGGAAGTCTATATATACAACAAAAATTACATTTCCAAACACATAATTTCCTAATGAACGTTAATTTTAAATAATTTCCTAAATTCTTAATGCAAATATACTTACAATTTGAGGCCCTGAACCTCTGATGATTATATCCAGTTTTTCTGTGCAAAAATATATATTATATTATCATTATACTAAAGAGTTTTTGTATTTTTTGTTTTATTTTCCCTTTTCTATTTCAGAGTGTGGAATATGGGCAAGTTGTCAGTGCGTAAACTTATATCACAATCTGACTCTGATTCTTTGCCTCAAGTTGCATCTACAAATTCAAGTAATCCAGCTTATGGAATCTTAGATGTTAAGTCTGATGATTTCGCATGGATTGGAAGCTTGGGTACTCAAACCCAAAGAGTTGTAGGGATTTCTGGCTGTCTTCATCAAGTGTATTATAATGGAAAGCAAATCGGATTGTGGAACTTCCTAACACAACCAAATGAAGGTCAATGTGAAGGCTGCATGAAAGGGTAAATATTTAGTTGATTAATACACTATCAAATAATTACGTGTGTATTTATTAAAGCGGAGATATAATCACCAAAAACAATTGAATAGACAAAAAACATATTTAAATGAATTTGGAGTTTTATTTACATGTAATAGGAAATATTATGTAGTATTTTGTACTCTACGAATTTATGGAAAAAAAATGTCTCAAAATGCATTAAATTGAATTTTCCCATAAAATTCATCTTTATTTCTCTCTCTTCACCATATTTACACTCGAGATGGAACATATGGCATGCTTGGAAAATCATGAAAACTGAAAAATTTCGACAATATTCTGGTGGTTTTTAAAACATATTATAGAAATACACTAAATATTTTGAATAAATAATTTATACTTTTGAATAAAACACATTTTCAGGGCCGGCGATACAAAAGTTTCCGAGGAGAACATGTATTATTGGGACGGTGCTGGATATTCAGTTTTAAAGAGATCTGACCTCCGCCCTTATAATAAAAATCAATTCAGTATTTTGCTAACGTTTAGAACATTTGATGAAAATGCATTATTATTTTTGGCTGTGGACGATGCAAATGTAAGTATCTTATAACTGCACACATAATTAATATTCAAAAACTAAATTTTACTTACCAATAATATTCTCAGATGGGTAACACTTTTTTTTGTTATTTTATTCAAACGTTAATGTTTTTGTTTCAGAATCGGTCTATTTCTCTTCAACTGCGTGAAGGACGTGTAGTATTCCGAATCGATTACGCTGGAGAGTCACGTTTAGAAATAAACACAACTGACAAATACAACACTGGCAAACTTGTACAAGTGCAAGCTGCCCGAGTGTTCATCAAAAGAAAAATAGAAAAGGGTTAGAATGTTATTATCATACATTAGTTATAGCAAATAATTTAGTCAACATTATCACATATACTTCAATACTTTTCACATTGTAAACTGATACTTCTTGCTAAAAATGCAATTAAATTTTTTGTCCCAAAAAATTAAATTAGTTCATTAAGATACTTCTACGGATAGAAAAATGCATCTAGGCATTTAAAAAAAAAGTATTAAATATATTTTTGTTGTGTATTTTTATAGGAAGTCTTAAAGTAGATGGATATGAGCAACTCGGGTCTCCCAACCCGCCTGTGATCCACTCAGCAGCTTTGCCTGATTTAATTGACAGCAGCTATTTAATAGGAGGAACTCCTCCATTGTGGAAGCCATCTCCCATTATTCCTTCCTTACCGCCGCCATTCCTTGGTTGTTTAGGAGACCTTCAAATAGACCAAGAAGGATACAGTCCTCTAGAAACTACAGTGCATTACGGGGTAGAAAGTTCCTGTTCAGAAAAGGTAAGAACTCTTTTCATTAGTCAAATAAGCAAGTATTTTTTAAACTTATTCTAAATAAATCACGCTGAGTTTATTTTTATTTACGACAGGGTAAGCAATGTCCGATTCCAAAAATAAAATTTTAAAGAAGCATGAGTAAAAAACACAATTACCACAAAATTTAAGGCTAACATGATCCTTATTAAAACAAGATTTAAAAAATCGATTTTATTTTACGTTATTTTTGTACAAATATTGAAAGATGTCAGGATAAATGAATAATTTATTTAATAACATGTTTACAGCCATACACAACAGTTGGATTCTACGGCGATGGGTTTTTGGAACTCCCTGCATACACTTTACGTAAAAAATGCCAATTTGGCTTCATGTTCCGAACTCTTCAACAAAATGCCTTCCTGCTGCTGTCTGCTCCTCGCCACTACCACGTAGCCCGGAACAATGAAGTTATGCCGGAATACTCATACACAACAGAACCAGACTTCTTTGATGATATTCTCAGTAATAATGATGGATTTTATTCATTTTCTCTTGTCGAAGGTTAGTAAAGAAATGCTCATTCCATACATTCGTAATAGTTTAAATATGTATTATATTATATAATCATCATAATAAGGGAAGCCAACATAAGGTGAATATAGAGGAAGAAGTAGGTATTTCAAGCTTAGACATAAGAAGCAAGACATAAGAATTTAAAAACTCTAATCAAAAATACAGTCAACCGTCCTACAGCGTACACTTTTAAAAATATTTTTCCTATAGTGCTTTTCGCAGCTTTTTATATAACAGTCGATTCTATAGTATATATATTGTAGGTTCAACTGCCCCATAGGTTCCTATTATATATACTGCACCATTTGTTCAAATGGTGCAGTATGCAAATCTTCTTCGTGTCAGCGACGTCAAATTATTTTTTCCCAATATCTGGCAACATCGATAGCTCGTGTGTTGCCCAGCATTAGGTCCTGAGATGTGCAACTTGTTGGGCACATGGAGCAGCATCGTAGGTGGGAGGCGGTCTGCAGGTCTCCACAGTCGCACAATAGTGTCTCTCCCTGCCGAAGCATTCCCCACCGCTCGAGGTTGTCCTTTGTTCTACCAACTCCGGTTCTTAATCTGTTTAGGGATTTCCAGGTCGGCCAGTCAAGGCTCTTGCCAGTTGGGAGGCCTATGTAAATGTATGTAATGAGTATGCAAATGATACTTGGAAGTGTCAGGCTAATTATCTGATTTTATTGAAAGGAATAGGAGGGTTGACTGTACCCCGAAATTGAGGTGGCGTCGTTAATTAAAGTGTTATTATTTGTTAAAACTCATGTATTATTGAATAAGAGTTGTATTGAATTAAAATATCTGTGATTTACAGGCAGCATACATTTACTAATGAATGCGGGGAAAGGTGACTTGAAACTGGTCTCTAATGTCACTTCCTTAAACGACGGCTTATTCCATGCAATAAGTGTCATCAAAAGTGGACGAAAGGTTGAATTGTATGTGGATGACATGATGCAAGCGACAGGTTCCCTGGCTCCAGGCTCTGTGGTGGTTCACGCTGTGCCACAGAATGCTGAAGGAAACAAAAGAGGAGGATTGTTTTTGGGAGGAGTTCCTGATTATTTGAACGAAACGGACGTGACAGATCAGCATATTGCATCAACAGTATCACTCCGTGGCGCTGTAAAAGATATCGTTTTCGATGGAAAGTAAGTATCATAATTTATTTAAATGTGCAATAAAATTAATCTATACTTGTGAAATTATAGCAAGATTCCCTCTTAAACAGTTCAAAAACTTTCTCCCAATTCAACCATGCCTTTACATTCAGTAATTTTATCAACATCAATATAAACCTATCTTCCTATAAATATCAAGTTATTTAGGTAAACATATAAAACTTTCACAATAAAAATAAATTGTAACAATTTTTCTGTTACAATTTAGGAAAATATATAAAAAAAATTAACGTCAAATGATGTTTGAAGACCTCAAGGTAGTTAACTGAGAAAATGAAGTTTCGAGACAATTAGACTTTTGCGTTTTGATTTATATTTGTAAATATTATAATAAAATGTTAAATAGTTTTCTTTCAAACGTCATATTCATTCAAATCTCAATAAAAACAAGATATTTCATTAGTTGTATACAGAATATATGAAAATTATCTATGATAAACTTTTAATTAACAAATTAAATATTATTCCATTTGATGTAAAAAAACATCCATACAATTCTGCAGTGCCTTCAAGAAAAAAAAATTAAATCTAAAAAATCAAATAAAATGATTTCCGCATCCATATAAGACAAAAATATTGAAAATGTCATTGAAATCATACTCTTATTTCCCATTTATAAGGTACTTAGTAAAGTTATACGTTCTCTTTTTTTTTAGGGTAATATCAATGAATGAGATGATTGCTATGAATCATGCTCTTATTGGGCGACTCGGTCCACCAATGGGAGAGGAATATGAATTAGGAGCAAATCTTATAAATGTTCAAGAAACAGAATCTGAAACAAATAAAACATCAAAAGGATGTCACAAGGTAACTTCACATTACATCCTTAGAAAATAACATACTTGTATTTTTACAATTATAACAAAATTACATTTTAAGCATAGATGAGCATCTTATTATGAAATACAAACCTTTTTTGTTATATTCTAGGTCTACAGTTACACATTAGAGCCAGGAGCTGTCAAATTCGGTGATGTATCCAATAGCTATGCTCGAGTTCACATCACAGGGAGAAATATATGGGAGAGTGATTTTATTCTAGAATTGGATTTCAGAACATTTTATCCAAACGGCCTTATTTTTGTAACACCGGTTAGTTCATTATAAAATCTTTAAAAGTAAAATTAATCGTCACTTAAAAATGCATAATTAACAGGTTATATCATTACAGGGAACTAAAGAAAAACAGCATCATCCGTTGGTAGTATTTCTGCGCGATGGTCAAATAACACTGTTATTGAAAGTCAGAAGAAAAGAAAAGGAACTGAGTATTCCCGTTATAACTAATGATGGAATCTGGCATCACGTGCAGGTGAAGTTTTATGAGAAGAGACTATCGGTGACAGTCGGCTCAAGAAATAAAATGATGAGAATACCACGAAAGTTGTTCTACAGCAACACCATTTATGTCGGCGGCTTGCCAGATAAATCTCACGCATTGAAGTTACCAGAAAATGTGAGTACAAAATTATTTACAGCGACAGCAAAAATTAATGATATTTTAAAATATATTTTAATATAAATTTTGTGTACATTTGCAGGTGTCAAAAATGGAAGGTTTTAAAGGATGTATAAGAAGACTAATTGTAAATGGAAAGTCAGAAGATCTCGTTAAAGATGGAGCTTTACATCAGCATGTAGGGCAATGCTTCCCGACTATTGAGCATGGCTCTTACTTCCCAGGAGACGCTTACGCCATCTATAAGAGACAGTTTGTGATCGGGTCTCATCTGGAGTTACAGTTGGAATTTAGAACAGTAGAAACTAATGGAATATTGTTATCTATCGCTCATGAAAATGAGAATCTTCCTGCGCTTTCTCTAGAAATCTATAATGCAAAGGTAAAATACAAATGAGTTTATAATTACTATTTTTCCAATAAGTTCTGTATTTATGTTTAGTTTTTTAGTATGTCCTGATGTTGGTGATATGTCACCGAAACTGATTACTAAATTAAAACTCAGTGGTTTCTTCCAAAGTTTTACCTGTTTTATTATTTTATAATAACTTTGCATCGTGTCACTGAAAAAGTATTTTGTAAAAGTAGCGAAATTTAATGTGATCCAATAACAAATTAACTACTTAATATATTTTAATGCATTTCAATATTTTGTTACAGGTTGTGATGTCGGTTTTAACACTTTCCGGCCGTCGCTTCCGTGTTGCGACCAGCCTTCCCACTCAATACGGACTTTGTGACAACACTTGGCACAACATCTCAGGACTATTCTCGGCAGATGAGCTGATAGTCCGTGTCGACCAAGAATCAGAAGAGGAAGATGTCGGGTCCGGGCCTCCCTTCAGTCAGACCACTCCACCCAGCATAAACCAGCCATTGCTACAAACTCCACTATATATTGGAGGACTACCTGGTATACTAAATATTTAACTCAATCATTCCCAATTTAATTTTTTGAAAACAACAATTTATGACAATTTTATTTTTAAAGATAAAAAATATTAGTTTTCCCAATAATAGACTCACTAAGGTACCTAATTCATTTATAAATAACTAATTCGCTGAGATTTAGAAAATATAATTCATTTAAAAATGAATAAAATACTAACTAATAGTTTTCGATTAAACATTTATTTTAGCACTTTGAATTAATTTTAATTTAATTTTTTTCCATAACCACGGGAGTATTGTCAAAAGTCTACGCTCAAAATAAATTTACCATTGCATTCAAAAATCTACTTTTATAGCCTTACATTTATAAGATTAATATAATAATTGTCATACATTTTTTTCTTGATTTTCAATCATTTCTCATACTTATAAAATATATACCTTATACACTTTGTGGCATTGTTTTACTGACAAATTTTTTATCAAATACTGATCTATTAATGTCAGCCAAAATGATGTAAATGATAAATATTCTAAAATTATGTTATGTGGATTATTTCTAAAGGCTCTTTTGTAATGAAAATTTCAAAATTTTAGATGGCGCTCCAACAGGCACCCTCACTACTAAAGATAACTTCAAAGGCTGCATCAGGAATGTGGTCATCAGAGGCCAACACCGAGACTGGACCGACATGGACTACCTGCATAACCTGCTGCTGAGCTCCTGCCCCATACAATAAAGCATCAGCTGAATATATAACATATTACTCTTTATAAGAGTCGGTGAAAATACTGTGTCGAATAAAAAATGCTTCTCTTCCTTCTTTAATAAGAAAGAAAGAACTGATCATTTTGGACGGCCGAGTTTAAGTATTTATTGTTAACTTTTAAAAATAAAGTACAAAAAAATATTAATATAAACCAACATATTTATTGTATTTTTATTCTTCGTATATTGACTAAAGAATTGTATAAATAGTTATGCTCGCTTAGTGCTAATGTACACATTTCCACAGAATCTGCATTTAACATGACTAACAAAGATTGTGGCTTAGTTTAGAATTAACTTAAAAGTCACGTAAAAATGATCAATGTAATGTTAGGTTATGTATTGTATAAATAATTAAGTATGAAGGTTTCATAATGATTCAATTAATTTTGTACAGTATCTTAAATAAATTACTTATTTTAAATTGTGATTATATTTTCATGACATGTGCCAAAATGAAGTATATTATTTTTAGTTATTAAGCTAATATTATTTACGTTTAATATTTGCATTGTTCAATTTTTTATTATAAGAAATATTTAAATAGTACATTAACATGACCAAGATATGAGTAGTGACAAATGGGTTAATTTCTATGTATTACTATGGAATGATTTAAATATATTTTATGTAAACACTTACAGCTGAATACCACCAGAGGGTAAAAGATGACATTTGTTATTACTATACCATTGAAGGATGGATAAGCGCTGTTGAATTGTTAATCCAATATAACTTATATATAATAATGAAAATAATATTTTGATGTGAACTTCGAACTGCTTACATCATAGAGCTGACTGGGTGTCAATTATGATAAATCGTTATTTTAATTTACGAAATGGCTTTTTAACAATTTGATAAAGCTTTGAAATTTTGTTGTTTGTCATATAAGAATTTACTTGATTTAAAAGTTGTAAATACAAATAAACCAGACAAAATTTAAGCTAAAATTAATTTTATAATCTACTAAAATGAAATGGTAAATTATGTATCCATAGAGATATGTGCATTAGAATAATTAGTTGAAGTAGGAAATACATGAAATAACTATTTATTAAGTGTACATTTATTATATGGTGAATAATAGCAGCTTGCAATTAGATATCATTTGATTAAAATATCTAAATAATACAAAATACTGTTCATTGCAAATGTTTTGAATATTGATCGCTGGGAAGATTATGTGTGCTAGAAGTATTATATTTAGTAATTAATATTTCTATCTCATGAAGTGTAAAAACCAAAGAAAAACCTACATGATTATTTTATATCTTATTGAATATAATTTTATTAAAATTAAAGTACATATATCTTGAGTATAAGTTTTTAATAATGCATTATGAATATAATTTGAATCCATAAATTCATTAGAAAGATCGCATCTAGTAAAAAACGAAAAATGTATAGGTGTACATTGCATTAGTATATATATATATATGAATTACATTGATTTTGGTTTACTAATAACTCTGTATTATTTGTTTAAATATTTTGTAAATAAAACAAGAAACTTTAAATTTTGCATAAACCTTTTATTTTGTAAAATTACTATTAATTACAACATTCAAATCACATATCAAGTCTTTTCATTCAAGTGTAATAATACAATAATGGACCAAAGTTGTATTATCTCTTAGCTGTAAAATATTTTTTAGCAAGTACAACTTCTCGTTGATTAATATTTTTAATCAATATAATCATTTGAAACATCACAAGAAAAAGCTAATTCAATTTTTCTGTCTGGCAATATTGGTTTACAAAAAAAAATGTTTCATTTTACATCAATAAAATATAAATCAAATTTATTTTTATGAGAATTGATGCTAATGAAACAAAAAAAAAGTTTTTCTTTAAACACCGAGAACTATTTTACAGTCTCAATTATTGCTGTGAAAAAAAAGGATTTGCTACTTTTATTTATAACAGTAAATATCAGAACTAGGAATAATTGAATAACAAAATTAGGTAAGAAACCTCACTAAACATAAAAGTAAAAATTCAAAACAATGATAAACTGACATTGTCTCAAATACCTACTGAGCAAATTGACAAATTAAAAGACACGGAATTCATCAAAATTATCCTCCCGAAACAACAAAACAATTAAAAGAAGAAATGTTCCTATTCAGCGTTTTAAGATTCTTTGGAAGTAAAGCTACCAATAAAATATACTTTTTATTATTTTCAAAACTAAGATATTATATTTTTTATGCTAAAATGCAATATATTTCTTTGAAATTCTTATAAAAACCCAAATATTATATAAAAATTCCAATAAATGTGATAATAATTAAATAAAACCTTTTTTTTAAATACTGTTGAGAGAATATATATATTTATTTTATTGAATACATGGAAAATTAACAATAAAAATATTATTTTCCTTTAAAATTTACTATGGGTAATAGGTTTATATTGGACTGAATTTAAAAAAATAATTAATTCAATTAATAAAGAAATATATGTTTAAATTACCTGAAAATTAATTGATATCATATCATTTAAGCCTTGATGTAAATATAAAGTTCCAGACTAAATAAAAAAATAAAAATAACTTTCAAAAATAATGAATTGGTAAAAATCATGAAATTCATATAATACACAATAATAAGATCAAAGTTTTATGTTTTTGAAATTTATTATTTTATTTTAACACAAAAAGAAAATTTAAACCAATTTATTGAGATGATTTTATTACAAACTTAATTACCAAATTACTAAATTAAAAATCAGGGGGACATTGAATGGCCAACACCAAAGTTGAAAAAGAGTAATTGTTATAAATTCAAGTGAAAAAAATATTTGATTTTAAAAATATTGCCTCAATTAAATTTATTATTAAATATTTCACTCCTATTATGTATAGAATTTGAAAGTTAAATTTAAAAAATGTGTGAGGCATAAATGAATCGATTTCAAGTGAAAAATAAAATTATTGTGAATCACACTTTGATCCTTTTTATCAAAGAACTGATTGGAGCTAGCAGATAATTGATGGTAAACATCGAAAGCTGATAAAGATGGTTTACTTAGCTAATCAATTCAGTATGTTTTATCACCCAATGTTATGTACACGTGCGCCCTGCAAATAGCGGCGTCAGTTCTGTAAAGATTATCTAATAGGTGACACAAGATGGTGGTTTACATGGAGACATAACCGCGAACGTGGCTGCGGCGCCGGCCAACAAGGTAGGCAATGAGCACCACGAGGACCAGAGCTCCCAGGGCGCAGCCCACTGCAATAGGAACAATGTCCGGCACGTCTACGTAATCACAGTCGTTGGCTGAAACATGCAAACAGCGATTTTGAGTACAAATATACAAAGGCATATAAAAAAACATCAATAAAAATAAAAAATAAATTTCAAGAGGGTTCATCATTTTTAATCTAACCCTTCGTTATCATGCAACAATATTGTTTATGGCACACAAAGAATATAGTGTCTGAGCCTCCACACTAGCAATACAAATAAATAGGTAACAAGAAGGAAGAAGAAACACAGGCCTAATCTTAATTGATGCTCATCCAATCTGAAATTATGCATTATTGTTTTGTGGTAGGTAATAATAATTTATCTATACTCAAAAAATAATGTATCAGTATTTACGTAAATAATTGGTATTTATTAGAAGCCTCAAATAACTAATATTTTTTCCATATTTTCAGTGATTGAGTCTTTAAACTATTATGTGAGCCCATATTCTAGTAAATATAATTTATTTAGCTAAGAAGTGGGGGATCGTGCCAAATCATCTTGAATATTCTACACATAATTCAACACAATTATCAGATAAATATTCTAGTAAATATAATTTATTTAGCTAAGAAGTGGGGGATCGTGCCAAATCATCTTGAATATTCTACACATAATTCAACACAATTATCAGATAAATATTCTAGTAAATTTTTATTTAGCTAAGAAGTGGGGGATCGTGCCAAATCATCTTGAATATTCTACACATAATTCAACACAATTATCAGATAAATATTCTAGTAAATATAATTTATTTAGCTATCAGATAAATATTCTAGTAAATAAAATTTACAAATCATCTTGAATATTCTACACATAATTCAACACAATTATCAGATAAATATTCTAGTAAATATAATTTATTTAGCTGTTATAATTCAACACAATTATCAGATAAATATTCTAGTAAATAAAATTTATTTAGCTAAGAAGTGGGGATCGTACAAATCATCTTGAATATTCTACACATAATTCAACACAATTATCAGATAAATATTCTAGTAAATATAATTTATTTAGCTAAGAAGTGGGGGATCGTGCCAAATCATCTTGAATATTCTACACATAATTCAACACAATTATCAGATAAATATTTTTCAACAAAACGTAATACGAGTTTAACTATAACAAAGGGGAAGCATATTTACTGAAGCCTATTTAAAAAACATTGTATTGATAATAAATCGCCCACTTTGTCATCATAAGCTAGTAGTTTCAGCTAACATGTTAAAATTAAGCAATGAAAATTAATAAAATGATATAATACACCTATTTTTTATTAAACACATCAAAATAACTTTAAAATGTGTAAAGAAAATATCAGTATAGCTGGTAAATTGCGTGTTTAGAAAAAATATTGCCATCTCATCAATTGGTACATCTATGACTAACATAGCATCCCGCACCACGAGTCTCCGTCTTCTTGTGCGGGAGGCTTACATTCGACAGTAGACGGACACGGCTGATGATTAACTAACAAGTAAATTATGCATATTACAGGTTTTTGACTTACCGTTGCCGAATGAGCTCCCTTTGTCGGAGTGGAAGGCCTGCAGCTGCATGTCCTTGATAGATACTGTAGAGTTGAGAGCTCCAACAGTCTCCAGCACAATGTGCTGTGTCTTGGAGCAGCGATAGCTCATAGTCATGGGAGTTGTGAACGATTCTCCATAGTGCACCAATTTAATTGACTCATTTATATCTAAAACGAAAATCAAACATTTAAATTAACCTAAATACAATGGAAATCGTTAAAACATGATAAAAAAAAATTTTTTTTTTTTTAATTCTGCAATCATTTTGAGATCATATCAGAACCTAAGAAGTTATTTCAGAAGTTATTTCAGAAGTTATTTCAAGTTATTATACCTAAGAAGTTATTTTGAGATCAATTTAAAATATTAAATAGATAATAATCTTCCACACTCAAAGCTTGTTTACAAGTGAAGGAATGATGAAGTGTACACAGTGTGTAAAGAATCTGCGGTGTAATTTATCAACTGTTACTCAACATGACCCATGTTAATATATGTATATATTTAATATGTATTTCGAAAGGACCAGTAGTTGTGACAAAAAAAAAGGAACCACTTAAAGCTCTTTATTTAAAAAGAAATATTTTTAAATGCATTGTCAGGGACCTTGTTGGGGCACACAAAGTTCTGAAATAAACATGACATTTAATGTTGTTTACATCCCTTATCTCAGCCTGTGAAGATAACGAATTGTCAATACTCCAATGAGTACAGGTGCTACCAGCACAGATGGGAGAGTATAATAAATCTCATTTATACACAAACATAAATACAATATCAATCTATATTTACAATACGACAAAACTCATTTAATAAAACTATATATTTTTAATAATCTGATAAATTCTATAGGCTTAGTTCTTTCTTGAGCACAACAATAATTGTCACATGAAAGATTTCTTCACTGCGATAATCTATTCTTAAGATATCACAGAACATAAGGTATGGATAATACCAAGAAAAGCGCATCAGTGTGTATCTTTGTTTCTACTTAAACCAGGCATGGGCAACCTTTCCTAGGTATGGGGCCACATTATCATTCTGTCTCCGTGTCAAGGGCCGGACCAAATTATTAACTATATTAAGGTAATATTAAACTAAATAAAACACATTGCTACTTCTTGCATATTTTATTTATTTATATAATGAACGACATTAATTGCTTATAAAATTTAATGTGACGATTGACTTTGTACTTGAATTACGAGACTATCAATATTGGCGTTGATATTGCTTAATGATAATCTCATCGAATTTTCGAGATTTTCATCTGTTATCCTCGTTCGAATTTTCGATTTGGTGTACTTCATCCTCGAAAAAATTGTTCGCATGTATACGTGCTGCCAAAAAAGACAAATGATGTTTCTTGCAAATCTACGTAAGTTTGTATAATTTTCTTCCACCAAATATAATTTATAAAAATCCGTCAAAGTAACTTTGTCAAATTGTGATTTTAGCGCTAAATCCCCCTGAAGCTCAATAAGTTCCATCTGTAAATTTGCTGGCACATTATTTACATCAGCATCCATCGGACGAGCAAATATAGCGAATGTTGAGTCTTTGTTTTGGAAGTCGGCAAACCTCGTATCAAATTGCTCTATTAGTGCCTTCAGTTCATCTCCATAAGAATTATATGTGATGTTTGTATGCCTTGATAGATTAGGAAAATGGTAACAATTTTTACCTCTTATCTGATTTTTCAAAAATCTAAGCTTATTACAAAAAACTTTGACATGGCTATGCAGTTCATGAACCAATTGTCCCTGTTTTTGTAGTTTTAAATTAAGATCATTTAGGTATCCTGTGACATCTACAAGGAATGCTAAATCACACACCCATTGATTATCTTTTATTTGGTTGATTGTGTTTCCTTTTATGTCCATAAAATCTGCAATGTCTTGTCTCAAATCATAGAATCGTTTCAACATGTTTCCTTTACTCAACCACCTTACTTCACAGTAATAAGACACATCTTCATAGTCTGAAAATAGGTCTTCCAAAAACACCTTAAACTGGCGGTGATTAAGTGCACGTGACTTAATAAAATTAATGCTTGCTACTACTACATCCATAACATTCTTGAATTTCATCGATTTTGCGCACAAATTTTGCTGGTGGATAATACAATGAAAATTTGTTAAATTTTCCGGCTGGATCTGTAATTCTATTGCTCTTTCATTAACAACTCCAATAAATCCTTTCCGTAAGCCAACCATTGCAGGGGCACCATCAGTACATATGCCAGATAGTGCACTCCATTTAATCCCAAAGCTTTCGAAGACTATGTTGACTGCTTCAAATATATCTTCACCGGTAGTCGTTCCTTTTAACGGCTGAAGAGCTAATAATTCTTCTGTGATTTTGAAGTCCACGTCAACTCCTCTGATAAATATTGCTAATTGTGCTGTATCAGAGGCATCTGTGCTCTCATCCAAAGCAATTGAAAATGCTTCGAATCCAGTAATCACCTCTTTCAAACTTTTTTGATATCATCAGCCATCATTTCTATACGTCGGACAACAGTACGTCTCGACAAAGATATTCTCTCAGTCTTTTTTTTCTTTTCAGGACAGATTATACTTGAAACGTCGAGCAGACACTCTTTAATAAATTCTCCTTCACCAAATGACTTAGAATGCTTTGCAATTTTTTCGCTTACAACAAAGCTGGCTTTAACAACGCTATCGTGCTGCGTTATTTGCTTTTTGAACATTTGTTGCTGGGTATCCAAGTTCTTCTTCAACTTCTGTATCATATCTTTTCGAATTTGTTCATTTATTTGTTGGTGATCCGCATGCCTCAAGTAAAATGTCTCTTTAAGTTGAATTCTTTGTTGATGGATACGGACTCCTTACACAGCAAACATACGGGCATTCCTTTATTCAGGATAAAGAAATAATCCTCCGTCCACTTGTCTTGAAATTTTCGACACTCTGCATCAACTTTTCTTTTTTCGACATAACCCCTGACATTGTCACAAATTTAAAAACAATATTCAGAACTGACAAACAAAACTGTCTTCTACGCCAGAACGCACCAGTAAATAGAACAAACCAGACCAGAAGTCGCGTGAACACTAAATAAGGGGAATGCGGAGGGGGACGGAATTAGTGTGCTGCACTCGGGATATTTCGTGCCTACGAACTTTGCCGAAACACAAACCATCGGATGCATTGCGTAATAATATATATTATTATATTATGTAGCGCTGGAGGGGTGGGCCCCGCTCGTAATCCTTCGGTGCGTATACGAGCTTCCCCGAATCACTGCAAGCGCCCGTGTCATCTGCATTATTTTAACTAATGTATTTCTCAATTACTTCGCCGAGATGAATCAGGGCCGGACAAAATAGCTCCGCTGGCCGGATCCGGCCCGCGGTCGGGCGGTTGCCCATCTATGACTTAAACAAAGACTAGGTTATTGCAATTTCATAGGTTTTGTGATCAAAGATAAAACAATTTGCAACATACGGTACAAAGCGAAAATCCATTACAAGGATAAGGTTTATGTTTTTATATAAATATAATTGAAGTGCAAATGAAACAAATAATAACCATTTATTGGCCAAACAATTTTAATCAACCTCTTGGTAATTAAGTTTATATTTACTTACTTTTGGCATTCGGGAAATGTTCAGCATCCAGAACAATATCAAATACCAACATGGACATGGAAAAGGTGTCGGTGGTTGTGTTCATGTTGAACATGACCTTCAGGTTATTCTTGAAGCTCTTAGTCGCATTCCACTGCAGGTTAATGAACTGAGTCTCATTGCTGCAACTGCCTTTAGTTACAACAGTCCCGTTGACAGGCATGTCAAAAACGTAAAACGATTCTTTGGAATCTGAAAAATATACAAGACACAACATAAAATAATGTCTGCTAAATTTATGTTTTGCACGTCCAGAAATGAATAGTAATTACACATTCCAAAATGATGAATTTAAAATCAGAAAACCATATATATACATATTTAATTTTTAAATAAATTTTAATTTGGGTTGAGCCATCCCTTAAGGCCAAATAGTCCAAGCCTCAGAAATGTCAAAGTAATTAGGATAAACACCCAAATATGCCTCACATACTACAGCTTTACTACAACTTACGTTTATGTTTTATCTTTTATTTTTCAAGAATTTATTAATATCACTTTTACTGTTATATTGCAATAAGAATAAATTGATACACATACAAATCTACAGCAAATATCATCTTTATGACATTTGTTTCATCAATATTCAGAGAGAAAAAACCGCTGACGCTGGGATTCAAAGTCAAACTGTTTAAAAACCCAATGTTCAGTCTGTACACGGCAAAGAATAAATAAATTATTTACCATAATTGTTATCCTTTAGTCAATAAAATTGGCTTCATAGATTTATGAATATATTTATTACATTTATATATTGCCAACATTTAATTTGTCAATATTATTATATCATCACATTTCGATATTGTTCTATTGGCTTATTTTGTATATTTTTTTACATCTTGAAACTTTGATTCTGTTAAATAAATAAATAAAAATATAGCTTCAACCTCTTCACGTCCTCGGGCTGTTTCCCTGGAGGTTATCATAAATGTTCCCAGGTGGACCTCCGTTTGCAGAGATATCTAGAGACAAGGCTGCAATTTGAAGAATGCTTACTGATAGTTATTCGTATTTAAACTTTACCTTTAGTTTCGTAAGTCACGTTCAGCTGTACCGCCATTTGGACGATAACACAGGTCTTGTTATCAGAGTCCGAATATGACCATTTGCCCTTCTCTGGCAGCGGCACGGGCGTTGTGGACGGGGAAGGAGCCACCGTGGTGGTGGTGGCTGTTGAGGTTATATGTGGGGTTGTGGTTGTAGGCGAGGTTGTGGTTGTGATGGTAGTGGACTTAGCAGTAGTGGGAGGTGACGTAGAAATTGTTGTCGGGGCCGGTGTAGTGTCATCCTTTTTTCTGTGTGAGATCGCGACATGATCAGATTGTGCTGTAAAAGAAAATTTAAATTAAAATCATTATAATATTAATTTTGAAATACAATTGTTTTATTTTATTTTACCTAACCTAAGGAGAGGGAGAGACAGACGAATACCAACAAATGGTGATAGTGATGCCAAAGTCTCATCGGTGGATTCTATGACTATTACCATTATACATATGGCTAAGCGCTATATGTATATTGATCTGCCAAGGTTATAGGACTGCAGCCTGATATTCATGCATCATCCAATTATTACAAAAATTCACTATGAATGGGTGATATTCACGGAACGACTATCGTCTATCACCAATATTGATTAATAGACTATGACTGGCATTTTACGGGTGAGAAATCGAATTCACACCGACAAGTTTTTATTTATTAAGTATGAATAGATTAAATATATTTTTCTAAACTGTCGGGGATCAAACCCACGACGACATTCGGTTTAGTAAGCAAACGGTTTAACCACTTAGCTATAGACACAGGCAGTTTCATTATATTACGATAATATAACTATTAATTGCCAATTTCTTTTCGTAGTTATTTTGTCCTAGCTGTTAACCTATGTAGACTTTCATTTATATCAGCCATTGCTGAAGTGAAGAGTGTACACACACACAGACACAACTGAATAAGGTTAGTTTACGTTCTTCACTGAATGACATATTTTATGATTTAGCTGTTTTGTGGAAAGTTAATTTTAAAGCAGTTTTTCAAAACAGTACAATCATTTTATACTACAAACTATCCATTGGAAAGAGATACCGTAAAGGTCACTCTACGAATTGATAATTATATTGACAATTAAATAACATTATGTTATGACTAAGCAATACAAGATAAAATGAAATCAAAGTCATTTCATAATAAAGAAAAAAAATGTGAAAATAGCACAAAAATACAAAAGTATAATTCAAATGTGTTTGTGTTGCATTATTCAAAAATTGTGATGAATAATACAATAAGACCTTTGAATATAATGATACATTTTATTGAAAAATATAGCATTCAACATTGCTGACATATTTACGGACATATTGTTAAAATGAATCAGTTACAAAAGTTATACCTACCAACAATCAATACAGTTATACCATATAATAAATATAATGCAGGTCTGAACTTTTCAAAAATAGAATTTAAAAATTACCATCGAAAAGAAGTGCATATTTTATATCAATTACAAATTGAGTCTAGTTAATTTCAAATTTGGTAAATTGAAATGCTGTAATTTTTTTGTTGTGTAAGACATTTTAAATTCTTCATATATTTAACTGTATGGATGCCGTGACCCTGAATAGATCTATGCAACGCCTCGTGGATTATCAAATATTTAAGCCCCTAAATGGTGTCCAATTATAACCATTTTTTTTCTTGGGCAGATGATAGATGTCGCTATAGACCCAAGCTATAACATTGACTGAAAATATACAGTTTTATAACACATTACACCATTGTGCGGCTCTGGCGGGCTTCCCGCAGCAAACCCATATTTTCTCATGGCATCCATGGTTAAGTGAGTGTATTTGTCCAAGAATGTAACACATAATTTTTTATTAACAGCTTTGTAAAACAAGATTTTATTAATGCGGTGTTTTCATTAAACCAGTAAATTGCGGTATACTGTAATGATAAAACTCGGAATACAATAAGATTAAATACAAATTAGTAGTAGATAAATTTATTGACATAATTATATAATTTGGCCAGAGTTTATTATGGTTCTGAGTGCCGTAGTTATTGAATAGAAAACAAATCAAAATATATGCAAATATAGATAACTATATATTATGATATTGTATGGGGCATGATTCAGATAAGAGTTGTGCAAATATGCAGATTTTCGTATAAATAACAAAATGATGAAATCACATTATGAAAACTAGTATTTTACAATTTTGACTCAGACGATTTGAATGGAAAATTATATTACTAACAGTGGAAGGTCACAAGGACACATGAGATTGATAAACAATTTAATGTATTATCAGCTAAATAGACAGAGAGGTGTAGAATTACTTTATTGGAATGAGTTAAATGAATCATATTTGCAGGACACGTGACAATGAATAATAATTTAAATAACTAACACTGAATCATTGAAATGTTAAAGCGGGTTTTAACCACAAAATTTGTTATTTTATTTTTAAGAATTGACATACGAAGCTGTATGATTATTCTTAATCGTCAAAACCTCAATGCTGAGGATCGTGACCTTTGATGACAACTCTAGTTTTACTTTTTGTACTATTGGGTAGAGAACTGATGCTGCGAACTTATCTTTGTCATCATGCTTTTTTTGGAATGATAGAGCAGTGGTTTCTCATAGCATCTGCATTACAGAACCCTTGGCCAAAGATGTGCAAAGGTAATTGTACTGCTAATGCCTGCTGCTAAATCAATACTTTCTTTGGGAGGTTATTTGATACTCTTTGGTCTGAATTTAAGTCTGTACGTCGGGTTACAAAACTGACTTTTAAGGACAAGTTAATGCTGAGGTGTCATTGAAAACGCATTTTTATTTGAATCACAGCAACAAATGAAGGTGCCCCTCTTAATTTAGAATCAATTGAATAGTCCTGCCCCCCTTCAAAAGAAAAAGTTATTTGTATACAAAATTATTGGCTGAGTCATGAACAATATTTGTCAATATAACTTGTATACAAATTGTTTTTATTTGAATGTAAACTCATTAACCACTTCATGCTCGGGTTTTTTTTAGCTGTAAGACGTGTGGTGTATCTTGAGTCATTGAGAAATAGAGATGGAAGCTGACTCTTTTTTTTTGTATATGCGTAAACATAGAACATATGCGATTAACCTTTAAATGCCCAGTGGTCCCATAAGTGACCGCACATTTGCATCGTTCAATGCCCTAGCAGGCCAATGTTTGTAATGTTTCGTCGCACAATAGATTCTTCTGTGAACTTACTTTAATACTATTATTACAAATTAATGTAATCTGATTGTGAAATGAACCATAAGCACGTACTGTATGGGACCGTGGGGCATTGAACGACGCAAATCTGCGGTCCCGTAAGAAAACCACTGGGCGTTTAAAGGTTAGTAAGTATAATAGTGCGGAACGTGTCTTCAAAGAAGACTGACGCCAGATAATTGAGAAAAAGCTAAGTAAGTAAAAAAGAAAAAAAATGTCAAAATTCATTCTACACAAAAAACATAATATTGTTGTTAAGCTTTGCTTAAATAAAATGCATACCAACTACATTTAACAATAATCAAGTATTGATTTGCTAAGACAAAATAAATGTGTTGCAACAATTTTATATTCCTATATGGACTTATGACACTAACAAGTTTCTTGAAAGATCTTTGATAAATTATTTAAATAAAAGCGTTTAAAATGTTTTAAGTATTTCTAGTTTCGAGATGTATTACCATATAAAGTAACTAATAACTTAAGTCAGTATTTTATTCATTAAAAAAATAAAGGGTTGCCTAAGTTCGAATGAATTACATAATGGCCCAATTAGTGGAAAGAGACACATTCACAGACTAAATGATCCATTTAGTTTTATTTGCTTATAATTAATAATAATTAAACTTATGTGTTATATAAATATGATCCTTTGTTGTTCTATATCCTCTGACCATTTATTAATTTGATTCGAAATATTTAATAAGACACAGACCGAAATAAAAATCCTACACAAATGATTGAAATAAGAGACTTATCTGGCTTTGATGATATTGGAGCCGCTGTATTGAAGGTTTAGCAAAGCAGTGGAATGCATCAACAATGGATGAACAAAGAATAATAATTTTATATAGATGGAAAATTACTAGCCCGGTAGAATGATACATACTTTGCGCATACCGACAACCGTGGTAAATAAAATAACTATAACACGGCAGCGGACAACACCAATTGATAAAAGACGCAGATTGTCCAAATAAATTAAAATACAGCTGATAATTGAATAACAATAATAATTGTATCGTGGTCGATCAACACTCAACAAGAAGATAATGAAGATCCAAACACAATTATAATAACGTATGACAAACAAATATGTTTGTATAAAAAAATTGTTGGAAATATAATTTGGTGTACAGAGCTCAACTTTTTGTGATTGTATTGCGATTTAAAATTATACATTTCCGATTACGATTATCTATCATATTAATCATTGGCCATGGCATACAACGTGTTATATTATATTTAAATAAAATATATGGAATAAATGTCAAGACTCGGAATGACAGCCGACAGGACGCTCAGGTTTTATTTTTAAATAAATGTATATACTGACCTTTCACGGAGACGATAAAGACTAACGCCGCAAGGACGATGAAACACTTTCGCACCATCATTGTGGATGGTATTTTAATATTTTATTGTATTAATTGCGTCGCGGCTCAGTAATGCGATTAAACAACTCCTGACTGAGAGTTGATAACAAGGCGACTGCTCGGCACATGCAATATGGCGGCGTTCACTGTCTCGCTCTATCCTGCGTGGTAGCACGAAGCCAAAAAGAGATATATTGCTTGTCCTTGATATCAGATGACTTTTACAATTATTTGACAGTTGTACCAACGTTAGATGGGAAAAAACATATGTCACTGACTGGCGGCAATTTTGATACAGGTAGGTATAATCGTATAATTCTAGCAAAATAATTCCAACTTGAATCTAAAAAAATATATCTACATTATATTTCCACTTCACTCAAGTGCATTATTTTTTATAAAATAAATAAAATATTATTATTTATTGGTAGTATTCCTTAGACGCATTCTTTATTTTGACTTATGAAATTTATTATTGAATAAACATTTTCTCACATTTATTATGACTGAAATTAAATACAAAATACTTGTTTTTTTCTTTTCCAAAATAAGTAATTTTATTAGATTGGTTAAGGAAATGCATTCGATTTATAAGCTAACTAATAAATTAACGTGTGAAGGTAAAAGTTAATAAAGAATAAGTTAGTGCCCCTTTATTCCTAGCGTAATTATTACGCTCAGTATTTAAGTCTTAATAAAGAATTAACGTTTTTTTTAAATTCCAGTAATATTTTCCAATTACATAAATATACCTTATTTTGATTCGTATCTTATTTTCATTTTATTAAAGCAATTAATTTTTTTACTACTATGAAAAATGTATTTATAATCAAACAAAAAAATACGTAATTCCACTTTTAGTTCTCTACATATTGAAAAATATATATTTGAAAAAATATAATGTGCTGGTTTATGTTTGTAAATAGATGTATATTTCTAATTATTTCAACCCTTACACTTTTTTCCCAGCTTTATCACCAAAAACCTTTGTTTAATTATGCCGCCTATTTATTTATTTTTCCTTATCCGTCTTTTTTACAAACATAAAAATTAAATAAAAATAACGATGAAAAAACAAATTCATAAAAAATATGTCTATTATTTGTATTTTTTATTTTATTCAAGCAAATAATTAAATTATACATGACTGTAGATTAAAATAGCAACTTAAACTTGTAAGTATTTTATATCAACCTACTAGGTAAATATAGATAATAATTTGGTTTGTATGGTATTGTAACTAGATACTTTACATTTAAGAATTATGTATTCAATTTTTAAGGTATAAGCTTTAGATTAAAATATTTTTGATTATATTTAAATTTCAGAATATTAAGAGCAATTGAAACAAACTAGTTTCGCTGGCTGAAAACCGGGAGGAGGAATATTGATTTGTGAAAAATGGTAAACGCACTGAAGATTTTAGAGTCTAACCAGGTAACCAAGCAAAGGATCTTGGCCATTATTGGTTCCATTGCTCTTGAATTTGGAAGCTGGTGTGGCTAAATTCCCTTAGGTAGTTGTATTCGAGGAATCTTCCTGAGAGCCTCATTAGGAATTCCAGACTATTATAATTTTATTATAATCTGTCGTTCTAACAATATTTCATTAAAACAATCTCACAATTGTTATATTTCCATTCTAAATTACTTATTAATTCAGTGTGCCCAGTATGAAATACTTTTTCCTTTATAGATTCGGGGTTCAGGATGTTAAACCCAATACCAATAATGGATAAGGGTAATATTTAAAAGTAAGGAAATAATTACATAATGTACAAATTATCTTTTAATATGGTAACCCGTGGTCGCACCGCCTCTTAAATTAAGTAGCCCAGACATCAAAAACGACGGTCTAATCACAAGAAAATCTTAAAGAAACTATTTAATATAAATCCAAATTGACTTAGGGAGTAATTACACCAATTTATTTTTCAAGGTTCGCCTCTGTCATTCTGGAAGTCCGTCGAGAATTGTATACTCGCTTAATATATTCGAATAGGACAGTTAGATTATACATTCGAAATGCAATTTTTCATATTCACAAAATAAAACATGGTTGACCTATTCTTGAAATATTATTTGACAAATTTAAAAAACTTCGATACTACTTTGTGTTTTGTGTCATATTTTAATTTTATTAAATCAATGGGATTCAGAATACAGAGCTGACGATGAGGATCATAAAACATCATAGCAACTATTTGTGGTAACTACATATGTCTGGAAAAAAATAATCTGCTGTCGCAAAATTCACTATTTTAAGAGAGTCTTGCATTAGAATCAGCTAAGATGATGCTTTTGTCGTTATTAAATATTATATAATGTATCTAGTCATCAGTAGACGATTGGCATCTCATCGTTTATTCTTCAACTGGCTCGGAATATTTTTCGGTCGATCCAAGTTGATCCAAATCCGAACCTTAAAATTTTAATTTAAGAAAGAGAAAAGCACAGCTGGTCCAGATTATAAATTCAATATTATCACGAATGGTGTCGAAAACCTATTTCACTTCAGAAGTAACGATCAGAAGGTCGACTCGATGTAATATCTACAGGGAAATGTGCAATATTCTCTTTGATAACCTGAAGATGTGACGTTGAAAGCAAATGTTCAATTGCTCTTGAGAATTGGATGTAAAATGGGTACTTTTAACAATTACTTTTGAAAGAATTTTTGATGTTATCTCTGCTGACATGATTCAATTTAAAAAATTGTGTTTTTAATACATTTATCTGGTTTTTTTACCTATGAATTTAATGGTACGTCACTCTGTTCCGGGTTTTGATAATTATGTTTACTTTCAGTAATTAAACTTATTTTTCTCTTGTTCTTATGTCATCATCAGGGACTAGTTTTTTTTTTTTATGTAAACGCATGCAGGAGAGCACAACCGGTCAAGACCAATGCACTCTATGACGCTCAGCCAGGGAGGCTGGACGCTGCAAGCGGGAAACGTGTGTTGTGTTCGTGTTTGTGTCTGGGTTGGGGAGATTGCAAATGTATATTTATGTTTCTTGAAGAGATCCAGATTGTAGGAAGGTGGAAACACAGACGCTGGAAGAGCATTCCATAGCTTACCGGTGGCATTAAGGAAGGAACTTTGGAAGCTGCCAGTTCTTGGTCGACATATTTTGATAATCTCAATTCTTTTTTTTTTTATGTAAACGCATGCAGGAGAGCACAACCGGTCAAGACCAGTGTACTCTATGACGCTCAGCCAGGGAGGCGCTGCATGCGGGAAACGTGTTGTGTTCGTGTTTGTGTGTGGGTTGGGGAGATTGCAAGTGTATATTTGTTTCTTGAAGAGATCCAGGAAGGAGGAAACACAGACGCTGGAAGAGCATTCCATAGTTTACCGGTGGCATTAAGGAAGGAGCTTTGGAAGCTGCCAGTTCTTGGTCGACATATATTAACCGTGTATGGATGTTCGGCAAGTGTAAGACGAGTTTGTCGGCTGTGAGTGGGTGCAGGAGGAATTAGTTCTTTAAGTTCCGAAGAGCAGCGACCGTGGTAATAACGGTAGAAAAGACTAAGAGAACCAACCTTACGTCTGTGTTCCATTGATTGTAGATTAGACGTAAGGGTGTCATTGTTTATCAAACGAATTGCTCTTCTTTGAACTGAGTCAATTAAGTTTAGAAGGTATTTTGGGGCTCCAATCCAAAGGTGACTGCCGTATTCAAGGATAGGTCGGATTTGTCCTTTATATAGAAGAAGAAGTTGTTTATCGTTGAAATACCGACGTGATCTATATAATACACCTAGTTTTTGGAAGCGAGACCAGCTTTACACTTAATTGACTCGTAATATTTGACATTATTCGATATTGATAATCATGTTGATGGAGCTTCTTTCGGAAGAGAACAACCGTTGAAAGATACAGGATCCATAGCAGTCTTCTTGGTGGAGAAAGTACATGATTGGGTTTTTGAAATGTTGAAACTGACGAGGTTGAGGTCGCCCCATCGTGAAACCCTTTCAAGAGACATGTTCATCTTCTTCACCAGAGATTCCCTAGCAGCAGATAGTTCCGAATGTTTCGGAGGTTTTTGGAAGATTATACTCTCATGGACAGTACTGTCGTCGGCATAACAGTGAATGTTTGCGCATTGAAGCAGATCATTCACATGCAAAAGGAAAAGAGTGGGCGACAGCACAGAGCCCTGTGGAACTCCTGAGTTGATTTTATGGCAGGAAGAAGAAAAGCCATCTACGACAGTGATGATGCTTCGATCACTCAAGAAGTTTTCAAACCAGGAGCACAGGGAGGGAGTTAGTCCATAAGACGGTAATTTATTCACCAGACCGCGATGCCAGACTCTATCGAACGCCTTGGAGATATCCAGGGCAACAGCTTGCGTTTCTCCATAGCATTCGACGGATTTCCCCCAAACATGTGTGACATATGCCAAGAGATCGCCGCACGATCGACTACGGCGGAAGCCATATTGCCGATCGCACAGAAGATCATTCTTCTCTAAGTAGTTTAGAAGTTGGCTGTTAATTAAACGTTCCATCACTTTGGAAAGTAGTGATGTGATGGCTATTGGGCGATAGTTTGTGGGGTCACTTCGGTCTCCTTTTTGGAACTGGGTGAACAAGGGCTTTTTTCCATCCCAGGGGAACAATACTACATCTAAAGGACAATCTGAAAAGTTTGGTGAGCACAGGACTAAGTTCAGGAGCGCAAGTTTTTAATACCACCGCTGGTATGCCATCTGGGCCACTGGCTTTGTTGGTTGCTAATTGGAGAAGTTCTCGACGTACGGCTTTGAGGCTGAATTTTACAGCCCCCATCTGCTTGCCACAGTGAGGAATGGATGGGGGTTGGCCCCCACCATCGTCGAGTGTGGAATTGGAAGCAAACAGCGAACCAAGAAGTTCAGCCTTCTCTTTGGAGGCTAGAGCCAGTGAGCCATCGGCATTAGTCAGTGGTGGAAAAGAAGAAGTGCAAAAGTTGCTGCCAATAGAGTTAGCGAGAGACCAGAATGCTCTACTACCGGCAGGGCAAGCGGACAACTTGTTGCAAATTTGTACATTGAACTTGTCTTTGGAGTCATTAATGGTTTTCTTGCATTCTTTGGAGGCTAAATTGTATGCTGCATGACTTATGGGGTCGTTATTTTTTCGTAGTTTGTTGTATGCGGTATTCCTGCGTTTTACGGCCTCGGCACAGTCACGGTTAAACCAGCTTTTTAAGGTGGTGCCCATAGTTTTCGTGGAGTGAGGAATAAAACATTCCATTCCTTGGATGATTACATCCTCCACCAGATTGGCACATATTGAAGGGTCCTTATTTTTGAAGCAAATATCTCCCCACGGGTATCCTCCGTAAAATCCACGTAATCCGTTCCAGTCAGCCGACCTGTAGTGCCACACACGTCGATTGTTTTGTTCTTTTGGTGGCAATGGAGCACTGATTGTAGTTGTTTTCACAAGGCAGTGGTCGGAGTTGCCTAGTGGCGCTTCGACCTCCACCAAGTAATCACTTGGCTGAGAAGTAAGAAATAGGTCGAGTAGAGCTGGACGATGTGATGCGATGTCAGGTTTACGGGTGGGGTTCTGTACGAGCTGTGCAAGGCCATAGCAAGACGCAAATAATTCAGCACAATTGCCAGCGGAGCTTTGTCTCTCCCGACCCCAACCATGCAGTGTGGTGCACGTTGAAGTCGCCGAGAACAACAAATTCCGCTTGTGGGTAAGAAAGCAAGAGACCATCAATGGTCTCACCCAGATAGTCGAAGAGTTTAGATGTTTCTGCTTTGGACATGTTAGGGGATCTGTAGAGTCCTGCATAAATCCTAATTCTCTCGGGGTCGTTGACCCTGACCCACAACACTTGGAACTCAGCTCGTTCTACAGAGCGGATTCGGTTGTAGTTGATGTCAGACCTGATAAAAAGGCAAAGGCCGGCTTTGTAATGAAAAGCACCTTCCACACCAAGTATATTGCGGACAGTTGAGGTAACTATGGTCAGCAGGTGTGGCTATCTGTGTTTCTGTGAGGAAAAGGAGGTGAGGGCGGGAATTTTGTAGGTGGTGGTGTACTGCGTTGATGTTAGCGTGCAGCCCTCTGATGTTGCAGTAGTTGACAGAGGACCGGCACGTGGGGTTTGTGTTATGCTGTGGAAACTTATTATTTTTGTTCGTGTTCATTATCATGTTTGTTTAGTTGTGTTTTATGGAATTGGATAGGGTGAGAGGGTAGGAGTCGGCGAGATAAGCACACAGTCCTCGCGGCTCCGGGTCAGGCCTAGTGCAGTGGAGGGCAGCGAGGTGGAGGACCCCAGTGCTCCCCCGCACGCAAACAGTGGGACCCAATCCGGTCACTATCCGGCACACTGGATGCGGCGAGATTATACACCGGCTGGTGGGTCAGCCAATTTTTGTTTATTTTATCAATGTATACATATTTTTGAGTGCTGAGCATGTTCTTAGTATCTGTTTTTTTTTTCATTAATGCAAGATATTTCTATTTTATTAAGTATTTTATATTATTACTAGTACATATTAATGAAATCCTTTTTCATTTTTAAGTGCTAAAATTTTAGTTTTACTAATAGGTAGCGATACTTTTTTTAATTAATATTTTTTATGTATTTTTTGAGCTATTTTATTTTTAAGCAGAAGAATTATTAAAAAAAAAAATTCGGTCTTTTCCATCCCATAAATTTATTAGGTATATTATTATAATATTTTGCTGTCAAATTATTTATTAAATGAAACAATTCGTCGTCGTTAATTTTTTATATTTTAAGATTACGTTTCATATTCTAAGAAAGAAAAAAATTAATAATATCATAAATAATTTCAGTCCATGACATTATTATTTTGTATGTGATGACAATATTGACTAATAGATCTTAAATAGATAAGATTTTACCTACTTTACAAATATTAAATCAAATTAAATATTCAAATGTTCTTTTTATTTTCTTAACAAATAAATGGGTATTGATATTTAAAAAAAAAAGTGATAATATTTTAATTTGCTTAATTATCCAAATTTGTGCTCTAATCTTTATTTTCTTGTAAAACTTACAATATTATATCATAATATATTTCTATTGAGCCGGCCCTTAGCACCAAACGGTTCAGGCTTCGGGAGCATAGACTTCGATATCACTAAAAAAAAGATGTGCTAGATACACTACAGTAGTGAATACAGTATCGAATATTGAATCCCCTGGGTTCTCCACCTAAAGAACCATCGGGAATTATGTATAGCATGTATTGGCAAACTTTCGTGTGCAAAAACGACTTACTCGGTGGCAACCGACAGAACTGTGTGGTAGCTTATACTCCAGATAGTTAATAAATAAATATATATTAAAGAACATGTTTGAGGTATATTTGTACAAGTTCGTTGTTCGGAAGTAGTAGATAGTGTCAGGAGAAAAGGACAGGTTTGAAATAAAACAAGAGCGTATTTTATAACCACTATGGATGTTTTATTAATTTCTTTTAAAAATGTTTACATTAAGCATAAATGAAATTGTTGAAATGATTACTTAAGTTGTTGCATGCAGTTTATTGATGCACACTTATGTTATGTAACAGTCGCGGTCGCGCGCGGCGGCGCCTGGCTGAGTGACTGCCGCTGCTACTGCTGGCTGGCGCTCCTGCTGGAGTCTCCGGGTCCTCGGGCCTGGCCATGGCTCAGAGCGCCGCGCGCGTCCCGGAATGCGCTTATCATTTAATACTAAAATCAATATTGTTAACAAGATACATTATAATCGTGTATTGTGAGCTGTGTCTTGCGGCCGACCGATGAATGCTTCGCGGCGACGGATACAGAGACGATACCGGATATCGCCGACAGAACGAGATGCGGAAACGATCGTTATTCAATAAAAGTACGGTACTTAATGTTAGGTAATAGTGATAATAAGTAAACGGACACAAACAGACGTGCGGCAGCGGCCGAGAGCGCTCCTCCGGCATCAGAGTCGAGGTCTTCGTGAAGATTCAATTACTTTACAATGTTATTATCGGTGGATAGTTCCCTAAAAGTATATCTAAACTATATGGTTTACAGATAACACTTAAGTACGTACATACTAACTATTTATAACAATTTCATTAATTCATTAATGGATAGGTAATAATCTCTCAGCGTTTATAACTAGCGCAACGGCCCTCGCCGGCCGAGGGACGCGCCTGGGCACGGCCCGAGGAGTGCTCCAAGGTGCCTCCAAGGGGCCTCCAAGGAGTCTCCTAGAAACCTCCAAGAAACCTCCAAGGGACCTCCATGAAGCCTCCAAGGAACCCCCAAGGAACCCCCCAGGAATCTCCAAAGAGTCTCCGAGGAGTCTCCAAGGAGCGCCCGAGGAGCTGCGACCCGCGGCGGCGCCGCCATATAAAACAATACAATTCACATTGATTTTGCAAATCTCTATTATTATTTTGAACAACGAAATCTTATTTACACAACGTAATCGTTTTCATTCGTAAATTATATGATCATCTGTTAACACACTCTCCCCTATCACAACACGAATAATGTATTTGTCGGAGAGGCGGGCGGCGCGGCTGTGGTGTTGGTGTTGCTTGCCGCGCCGCGCACCGTGGAAATAGCTGAAAAGCGAACTTTACCGACTGACACGACTCTTATAGAGGCTAGAAAAAACTAACAAGTGGCAGGGCAGAATTTGAATATTCATTTTAAAATTAGCTAGTGATTACTCTTATTAATGTCAACTAATTAATTATCGATAATTAAATCATTTTATTAATTCATTATGAATATATGAATCTATGATATTACCTAGAAACCGACACCAGCAGTAAGGTCGCCTACACGCCAAGCGTTAGGAAGCTGCACTTCTCTCCGATCCTCGTTTATTTAACTCGGTACAATTTTAAATATTTCGTTTAGTTAATTTCGGCCCATCCCCTCCTTTAATCGATTATAATTATATTTATTTAATATTTTAACGTTTCTAAAGAAAGGCCTAACGAAATGAAAGTCGACACGCGTCCCCCGCCTTCCCTTCCACACCGACAGCCTCCTCATCACTCGCCACTCGCCACTCGCACTCGCCACTCGCACTCGCCACTCGCCAAGCGGGTGAAAGGATTCTCAACAACAAAACGGACAAACATCGCATTAAACATAATTATTATTACGTTGGGAGCCGCGCCCGAGACTCACTCCCCCACACAATAATAGTACAATCATAATAATACATAATAAGGACTCACACACTCACGCGCTCACTCACACTGGCACACTCGCACGCTGCAAACATGACACACTTCACAATGAACACGTCTGTACAAGCACATTAATTAATTAATTAATTCATAATAAATTATCAACGAAAACGAGAGCGACGGCGGTTGAAGGGACCGGCTCGGCGCCGCCGCGGTGCGGAGTGAACGAAACTAAAGGAAACGGGAGCCCGGGGCCCGCGAACTGAAACTGGCGGTGAACGAGGTGCTGCTGAGCGCGTGGCGCTTAGTCCACCATCAGCTCGAAGTGCACCGAGCCGCGCCGGTCGTGGCGGTCGTGGTGGATGTTCTTGGCCCACGCCTTGCACTCGATGTTGATGAGCACCCCGCCTGCAAGCACATGGACATTACACTTACCATCCTCTAAAAACAAACACATCAATTGTGCCCATGCTTATAAAAGCAGTTCAAGTCATGTTTCAGTCCATTTGTTTGTATTAAGTCGTGTTTCATTCTGAGGTATTTAAAGTTTTGTGTTTTGGTGATGGTTGAAAACCGATAAAAGTGACAGTTTCATGATGCATAAATGCTATATTTACATTTTTTAAATTTATGTTGGATGAAGATTATTTTAATTCATAACAATGTGAACTGAAATAAATGAATAACTATTTTTTTTTTTTAATTTTTGACTTAAAACACTTTTCATAATTATGCGCACAATTATCGTAATTTTTATTTATAAAAATTTACAGCAGATATAAAACAATGATATAAATCATTAAGAGAAATAATTAAATAAATAAAAGTTTGGCAGGATAGTATAGAAACAGAGGAGCAGCATATTTTTAAATGGTCATATTTATATTAGTAATATCGCCACACCCTTCTGAATATAACAAAACATTGCATAATAATTTCATTCATATAAAATAAAACTAAAAATAAAAACAAATTAGGTCAGGTATTAAAATTTCTGCACCCAGCTCTTATTGTCGACCTCAGACAACATTTTATTACGTGAATGTGTTTACCTTGGCAACAGAGTATCATATTATGTAATTCAATGAGGAAATAACTATAATTATATATTTTTCATAAATTAACTTATATGATGTTGTATTATCAGTCTTGTGTGATAAAAAAATGAGTCAGAAAAACAAATCCCAAAAACAAATGAGACCAACATAATTCAAATTAGTAGAAATTAAAATACAAGATATACCTATTACCCATATATAAAACTATAAATTTATGTTTTTTGCTATGTAATAATAATTATATAATGCCTACAAATATATAAATATTTAAATAGAAGTTAAACTATTCTGTGTCCATACAGACCACACGAAAAATAAAGTAATTTATGAATTTTTCAGCCTCCTAGTCAAGAAGTACTATTTACTCGCATGTGCTTTCTAAAAGTAGGAATAATATCACATGACCTACTTTATAATGGTAAAAACAATGATATACTTATCAAAAACTAAGTATTTTTTTTTAAATATCTCAAAATGATAAATACACACTCATATTTTAACAGTTTGACTTTGTAGAAGTAGTTTTGATTCATCGGTGTATCAAATTATTTGTATTAAAATGTTGAATAATTATTTTACGTTACTTCACAATGAAAATTATTTATTCTATAATTATTTTTTGGTTTTTTATGTATGGCGATGTAAATAAGACTATAGTTTTTGATTACTATGATAGTATATAAGAGTTCATCATTTTTATATCCGCTCCCTTAACTGGAATAAATTGCACAAGAGGTATTGTAATTTAAAAAAATGATAATTCTGTTGCACGGGTAAGAGTAGTATACTTTTGATTTGTTGTAATATGTTTTTTTTCATTGAAATGTTTGATTTTCAGGGAGTTTACGTAAGTGCACAGTAGTGGGCTGGGTGTTTGACATTTGAATGTTGTATTTGACATTCAAAAGTGTCGTGAAGACGTGTCAGCTGAGGTGATGGTGGAGGTGAAGTGTCTGATGTGTGGTGAGTGCTAAGTGGTGATGGTTAGGTCTGTTGAGGTCCGTGCCGGCAATCAATATCCCCCGTCACGTGAGCGGCCACTGGGTTAGTGGGCGCGCGTGCGCAGACCGCGCGCCGGCCCACACCATCTCACCTGCTCTAGCGCCGGGACCAGAGAGGTTATGTGTCAACCAAATATCAAATTCGCCTTTTTTCTTAAATTTAATGTCATATTAAATGTATTTACGAATCAAGGAAAACATAAAACAGAATACTAAAAAAATTTATCTAAAAATGTGTTTTTTTTTAAATTAAAATGGAACGGGTACCTCACCGGTTAGGGTTAAATATAAAATTATTGAATCAGGGAAATTTTAATTACTAGATAAAACAAGATAAAAAAAATTAAGTAATGCAATAAGACGTTTCTAGAGGTCACACCCCTGCCCTTGCCTAAATGCCATCACCAAAAAATATATTCAACTATTTCTTTTTCTTTTTCAATACACTATAGTATTCATAACATAAAACTACAAAGCAACTTAAATGTTATAGTTATTTTTATTGTTTAAATTAAAAAAAATTTAAGACCAAAATTCAAAGTCTCTAGTTTTTTGTTTGGTAAAAATATAACTAATTAACTAGGATGTACGAAGAACTCGAGTAGTGGACGCTACCGAAAGAATAGGCACACTCAGATAGTAGAGGGCAGGATATATTTGCCGAAAATATGACGGTTGATTGGAAACAAAAGTGTTGGACTGGCGTCCAAGAACGGAGTTTTGATCGATCTGTTGCAAGATGGAATCACGACATCAAAATAATAGTGGGAGGATAAGAATGGAGACTCATGCGGGAGGCCTACTTTCAACAGTGGATAGACAAAGACTGATGATTATAATTTATTAGAATAGCTTATAATATTTTTGGTGTATAATGATAAACTAAAAGGTAAAATTAAAGTGAAAATAAGGATATCAACAGGACTTAAAAGTTTTATACTAACGTTTCGGATTTTCGAAGTACACGGCCACCAGGGGGCTCAGGTAGTTGTCCGTGTTCGTGAAGGGGAAGTAGAACCCCGGGAAGCCGCGCCGCGGGATGTAGTTGATGGGACCGACGTTCTCGATATCCGCCGGGTTCTCGCCCTCGCACGACACCCACACCGTCTCCAGCTGTAACATCACACCATGGAAGAATCACCACATCACAGCCATCCCAACTTACAGAACACCCCCCAATCAAAACTCAATGTATCCTCTTTTATTCCATATCCGTTTCATAGTTAAAACATATGATCACCGCAAATTGTCGCCACTCAGGTTTGTCAGTTGTCATTGTCCATGGCTCGTCTCAAGACATACTTACATTTTTTTTTCCGAATGACTTTTTGGGTAGAAATGGGACTTGAAGGGACGGCACTTTAGTAGTATCCGATGCATATTTTTGGGTGATTTGTTTTAAATCTTTTTCAACCGTTAACCATTTATTTATTTAATTTTTCATTTAAAAATATATTTTTTCTAGCATTTTTATCGTCTGTCAATCAATTTTTGTACATTTTTTTTCAAATCGCACAAAATACATTTTTATAGCTGGCGCCTAGTAGCGGCAATCCTCTTTACACCAGCGTTTAACATTAAATATTGACTCTCTCATTACGTTTTTATAACAGTCAAATCAACATTAAACATACATTTTAATATTAAGAATCATAAAATCAAAGAACCAAAGAGTTCCGTTAGATTTTATTTAAAATAACAGTAACTCCATGAACCCAAAAACGAAATAAAAAAATATATAAAAGCGAACAGAAACGCTACACGTAAAGTTTGTTTCAGTGGAAAAGAGTTAATGAAAGTAAATTATTGTCTTCTTGATTCTTATTAGTTGGACACTTTTTTATGATGATTATACAAGTAGAACTTACTTTGGTGGGAGAGTGGCGAGTCTCTAACGCAATGTGCTGCTTCAGGTCTTCAGGCATGTTGCCCGGCACTATGCGGGACTGGTTGTGAAGGCTGTAATAGTCGGGCTTCCAGTTGTAAATCTTGTTTAACTTGAGGAATATACAGGGCGCGGACTTGGGGAAACTGAAGTGATGCTGGGAGGTGCACGGGACCCACTCGTCCACCGGCACATCGCACACCTTACCCTCGGTGGGCGGCGTCTCGTAGTCGCACCTCATGCGGTTCTCGACCGTCGGCGCTCCGCCGGGCTTGTAACCTGAGGGACAAAAAGAACAATCAAATCAACAACTTCATTACATTCACTCTAAAATAAAGAAGCCGTATATGTTGCAGTCACCAATAATAAGTTATTTTGTATACTTCACTTAGTTTTTACTAATCAACTCAATCATATTAAAAGTGATTCAGTTCACATCAGCGTTAGCTCTTTCTACACATTTAAACCATCAAAATATATGATGTTTAATTCACATTCATTGTTTTTACATTTTTAAGAATATGTTTCAATACTCTGATACTTGATATATAATTGAAGATACATACAAATATTTTTAACAATTAATATATATATAATCGTGTCGGAAACAACAGGGTCAGATCCTGTCTGCCCAGAAGTGGGTGACGTCGATGGCGTTACTCCCGGACATCATCAGATCTTCCTGGGTGCAGCGATTCGGGCACAGCGCACACTCCAGAAGGTGTAACAGGGTCTGCTCCACGCCGCAGTCACATTCGATACACACAATTGATACACACATACAAATCGTTGTTCCGAAAATTCGAAAGATATGCCACACAATGTGTTTTCAAAAAGGCTTATATTTGTATCATAATACTATTTATCTTAATATTACCTTCTAAGAATGTTTCTAACTCATTGGCCCAGTAGTTCACGTTGCCCTCATCGCTGGCTTTGTACCAGATGAGAGTGCTCTCAACATTGGACTCCGGAGGCATGGGCCGAAATCCAAGACCTGAGAATGAAGAAAAAATTCAATCAAATACAACAGTTCACAAGAGAAACAGAAAAAATAGTATTTTCCAACTCCAGAACAAATAAAAATGTTTAATTCCACAACATTTTCCTCAGTTCCAAAACTAACTAGAGTTAATCTTGCGTGTGACGTTGATACAAATATCATGTTTATTGAGAGCAGCTTCCCTCAATCCTCTATCTCTTTTATTTTGGACAGTAACTGTACCAATAATCATGTTTATATAGAGATGTCCCTTTTTAAAAGTTCAAAAATTAAGCATTCATGCGTTTTATCATTCATGTTAAAAATCATTAAAACATATTTAATAAATATTTTATTTTTTAGAGTAAGCTTACGTTTACAAATGTTTTTTCAATCTCCATATCTAAATGTTGCCTTTCCACTTATGATAATTTGATATTTTATAGTATTATTATATAACATTTATACATCATTCATATGATGAATTATTTATCAGAATTGAAAATCATTCAATATCAATTCAATATCATTATCATTCTATTTATAAAGTGGACATAACAGTCAATAATAATAACCCATCAGTAACAAGTCATTATAAAGTGGACATAACAGTCAACAATAATAACCCATCAGTAACAAGTCATTAGGTACCTCTTCACAATCCATTAGGCATTCCAAATCAATATCTCCCATCCAACTAAAGTCTTCTGGTTCAATTCACCGAAAAGTTTGATGAATTCATTACTGAATTTAAAAAGTACTTTGTATTAATACATATTTTACACTCATATAGATATCAGCGCTGCAAAACATTGTATCTATTAATAAATTCATAATAATTTTCATCGCAAAACTTGTCTCCAATGGGTTATATGACGCCTATATTTAGGGTGGCTGGTCGATGCTAGCGGAAATAGTAAGTTTTGGAGATATTGGAAACGTTAATTGATCTATTTTACGATTAAGATTGTATGATTTACAGAGACAGATGCTAGAAGAGAATTCCTAAGATATTGATGGCGTGTAAGACGTTGTTTTGAAAATTACACGTTTCTATTCGACATTCATTGGGTGTTTAAAATGTGATATGACGGTGGAAAATACCAAATGAACTAACTTAATGTCTGCAGCCTAAAAATTGAAGCTAATACGTAAGTGCATTATTTTATTTAATACTGGAACTGCTCTTTTTTAAACAATATATCAAGTTTGTATTGTTTTTTGGGGCTCTAATTGAAATATGCTCTATTCAAGTACAAGACCAATTTATGTGACATTGACTTAAAAGTATTAGTTTATACCAATGTCGTGCTTTATAAGGATGCACATATTATCTGGAGGATACACTTACTATATTTGGTGTAACTGCAAAATTGTATTAGAAATATATTTATTAGTTTTTTTTTCTTATTTTCTTGTTCTTACCGGGAGCGTGCACACAATATTTTAAAGCCTACGTTTAATCTTGAAACATTTATCTGCAACTCGGGAAGAGTGTGAAGAGCGCGCCCTTAATGTCGCCTCCTTAAGCGAGCCCCCGAATGAATTCGCAGCTATTTATTCTTGCGAGGCGCCTAACAATAAGAATAAAACAAGTGGTGGGCGGGAAGAAAGCTCCCGGCAGGTTGGCGCCCGCGAGCACTTGTTAATTAATTCACGAAAGCACCGACATTGACGCGGCGCGGCGCAAAATGTAACCCGGTAATGTAACCTACAAGCACGCGCTTCCTTGGGATTAGGGTAAGCCGGCCAGTTATTGAACACTTCATGCATATGGTAAAAAAACGTTGGCTGTGAAAAAACAAACAAAATATCACATAAACTATGTGATTCTATGAAAAATTAAAAACTCTTTGTTTCTGATCTCTTTACAGTATTGAATATTTTGTAAGTGATATGTTTGTTATTGAAATATTTTATAAAATATTTGATAATGTGACAAATGTGAAGGCATATCAAATAATGTTAATTCCTCTGAGTTTAAGCTGAAACAATAAAGTTTTACCATATTATGTTATATTGAAATCAAAAAAATATAATAACATGTGAATATTGAATATTTTTGATTGAAAACAATAATATTTATTTGGCTTTTCCTACGTTAGTTGTTTTTGTTGTATATACATAATACAAACGACTGATAACGATGAAGTGCATCTGCGGTAGCTCACGCTCACATGCATTTTATTATCTTTTGTAGTTACATGCAGTAATATTTATTTACCTGTAGCCTCGGTCAAATACGGTTAGGCCATATTGTTAAAACACCACTGAACCCTCCATTATTAAGCTATTAAAAATTCCGTCAGTGTTTCCTGAACTGTTGAATATTTAAAATACCTCTTATAAACGTTCAAAACGGAAATGTTTGTTACATTTATTCATCTTAAATTAGTTTAATTGCATGTAAATAGTTGAGTTATCAATGCAAATAGGCCTTAAATATTCATAAAGCTTAATTTTAAGATATAAATAATATGTAGTATATTAAATATTTATTAGAAACATTTATTTTTAACGTATCGTATTATTATTATTATTGATACATTTTTCAATGTGCAATATAAAAATACTTGAAATATTTATTACTTGAAATATTTTTTCTTTGCATAAAATAAAACGTTGATTTGTAGTTGAACGTTGAAGAGTATTCCAACAAAAAAAACTTTTTTTTCACCATATGCAAAACCTTAGTTTATATAAAACATTAATTGATTTTCATGTCCCAATTTATCATAATCGTATTAGAAAATTTTGTAGAGAGCCAAGTTAGATCTATAGATATAGGAAGTGATGTTGTTGTGGCCATATTTTTCATATATCAAGAAAAAAAAAATATCTTATACTCCTTTACAAATTCATTTTACAATAAAAGAAAATTAGACCTGGCTTTATAAAAAAAGATAATTTCACTAATGGAAATATATTTTTTGATTAAAAGAAGATAATTATGACCATTCTCTAATAAACGCCTCCTGTGGTACAACATTCACATGCCATCCAATACAATTAAAAGCCAGAAAAGTCTGAGACACTCCCGTTAATCGCGTGAAAGTTGAACTACTCTCTTCCCTCTCCCTCCCTCGCGGTCTTCTTCGTCTTCGCTTTCTTCGCGAAGCCTGAAATATTAAGCACGAAATATCGCCTGCCCTCGTCTCATACAAATTCTGCCATTTATTTATACATAGCTTTACGGCGTACCTCATAAATAACACCTCATTTCCAAATTTCTGGCATAGTCGATCTTAACATTTCATTCTCTGACCCTCTATCATTATTTTGGGCTCCACATAAATGAGGTCAATTAAGTATTTAGTAGAAAACCCACCAACATTCACAACCAAATATCATCCAGAGAAATGAATTATTTTAAACATTAAAATACACTGCTCTTATTTTATCATATTTGTTAGTTCTATGATGCTCCCTAGTATTCTTTGAAACTATAAATTTAGATGATATTTGTATATTTATCATTAGATTTGGCCCTTTACGTAAAAGTCATTTCATTTGGCATTCTTTTCACAAAAACGTCAAATCTTTACAGAACCATTAATGTTAATAAAATTTAAAAAATGCATCAATTACTAAACACGTTGAGAATATAATTTCTACTTATTAAATCTGAAATTTACAACAGCAGCAAAAGTATTTATTAACTACTCGCGAAATTAAATTACAAAATGGTACAGCGTATTTATTTTGCAATAAAACAAGCTCGGAAGAAGAACATGAGCTTAAAACACTCACGGACTATTTAAAAAAAAGAATCACGATTTTTAGAGATCAATTAAAAATATTAACCCAGTGAAAAACGCCGCCCCGGGCGAGATGATTATCCGCCCCTCCACTGGAAAATGCTCCAAGCTGGTCCGGCCCCTTCTTCTATAGAATAAATAACCATCCGCGTTTGCCGACTTAATGGAAACGACAAAACAAATATTTGTTTATAAGGACGAGACGTGACGGGCGAGCTGTCGCCTGGAGCCTGCACTCTATAAACCATATAATATTTCCAGCTGATGGCAGCTACGCCGTGAAGATATTTATTGTGAGGCATTTTTTTCCGATAGTGAATTCCTCTTGAGTCATTTACATTTAGACTATTTCTCCTACGATTAAATCCAATGGTTAAAACATATAATCGCCACGAATTTTGGTTAGGTGCCATGGTCTTTGCCATGTCCTATATCATCTGTACTCTTCGGAACTCCACCGTAGTATATTCAAAGTGTTTTTCCGGTAGCTTTTCAGGACGTTAAGCAAAAATGCAGCTTTATCTTATGTTATCCTGCGGATCCAGATATCATGTTGTCTATTGACATGCTGTAGGATAGAAGAGTGCCGTATTTGCTACCTTGCCTCGTTATTCCTCACAAAGTCAGACCAACGTACCTCAATATTTAATGTAGACACCTGTACTTATAAAATCGGAGTTAAAATCGTAGAAAGATCTATTAGTTTCAAACACCATTATAAAATAATATAATATTGTTTTCCATCGTGTTTGATAGAACAAGCATTTTTGATAATTGTTTTAATTTTAATTTTATTATTAAATAATTGAGCACGTTCAGCCATATACACATGATTTGTATCTAATAGAGATACATGCATTAAATTTGTTGTATTACGTTAACGTTAATTTCCTATTGATTTTTCGATGGTTATCATTATTTCAGTTATTCTTCTTGTATAATTTAAGCTTCTCCGCTAAAGCTTCTCTGCTAAAGCTCCTCGTGCTGATGTGTAGTTATGTATATTAAGCGCAATTGTAAATACCTGGGTTACTGCCGATAAGGGAGGCTTCCAATTGCCACTTTGGTGTCCGGTAATCCAGCGTCTGGTAGAACACGGCCAGCATAGCGGCAAAGAACCCGATGAGCACCGCATAGAAGATGAGGTAAAATAATAATATTTTCGCTGAAAAGAAAAGAAACATATTATTAGAAATTTAGTGGGAGGATATTTTATAATTAAATATAAATGAGTCCATAGAATATTATAAATAATGTACTAATAAAATGGATTTCTGAAACTATATAATAAATCATGTAATAAAGATATCTTTTCATTACAACCAATTGATATGAATACCATTTATAAATCACTACACAACTCAATTTATTACAAACTATCAAAATTTGTATCTTATTAAGAATTGTAATATGAATAATGTTTCTGAGTAAGCATATTAGATATATTCAGTGCAAAATAAAATAGTTTAATTTATTATATTATATCACGGAAATTCCAGCTAAAAAATATTTGGAAGAGCAAGACAATTATTTTCTAGAGACAAAGTCTGCATGTCCTATAAATATTCAACGCATTTTCTTCGAATTGCATGAAAATGGACCTTTCATTCACAAGAGACCATTCACAAGAGGACCGAAAGTACCAATTTTGAGTTATGAGATGCGGATGGAGACTCAACTCTCTATAAGACTGTTGTGTATTAATACAAATCAATATTATATTATTTTCCCGTTGGATGATTACTGTATCAAACCTATTACAAATTATCATTATGCTAGTATCTTTGTAGAGTTACGGATGGTACACGGTAAGTTTAGTAAGTTTGTGCACCTGTGCATGTGGCACATCAGACATTGTGGCGCCTCCGGCATCGACCCGCCGCCTATCGCCGCTATCGTGGCCCAAAACGACTTCCGGGGACACTTTTCCTAGGTGAAATTTATGCGAAGCGCCCCGTATCAAAGGTTGTAAAAAAGTACGTACCAACCCCGATAATGTATCTTTTTGTATACACATTGAACTAAGTGTTCCGAGCGACTGACGTAAGTTATTACTCTCGCGATCCATTTAACCATTAGAATTGGGTGTGAATTCATGACATGTTAACTACTGCACGGCGTCTTTTTAATTTTGCCGTCGACGCTATGTTTACTTGTTCAAATTAGAATATGTAAAATATAGCATATAAAACTGTTACTAGCATAAATACATGATAGGCAAAACCTTTAAAAAAATGGACAGCTATAGGAGTAATAGTAAGTAATCTATGCGCCGTATATATGTAGGACCTTACTTTAAGTTTCATACCACTTTCAATTAAAAATATTTATCATCAAAATAGTGTGCCATAAAATCAAGTCAAAAATCAAAGAAAATTTTCATATTTTGCTAAAAACAAAATGATCGCGTCGTTCTTAGTAATAATGTGAGATAATAAAAGCTCCGAACTCAGTGATATTGCGACGAAAGGTGTCGAAAGATTATTGTGTTTTCATTTTATTATTTTATACAGAAGACATTTTATAGAATCGTTATATTATATGTAATTAATAAAATTAAAAAATGCGTCTAAATTAAAAAAAAATTGAAACGTCATATAATGTAACTCTTAGATTTTTTAAGGAATAATATTTCTACATCAAATGAAGTGTAATAATATTTATGACCTCCTTTATCTGCCATATTTATTTCTTTCCAATCCCTTCCCGTTGAGATGAATCAATCCTGAGGGCCAGGCTTAGTCTTCTTCGTAGTATCAATCCGGTGGATTGGTTTGCAGCAACAGAATCTTGCATCTCGATCTCCATTCCTCTCGGTCCTCCGCAACCCTTTTCAGCTCAGCATAAGCGCTACAGTTCATGTCCTCGAATACTTGCTGCAAATACTCCCGTCTAGGGCGCCGTTCTGCATTAATGTTCGAACATTCCAGGTGGCATATCTTGTTGGCTGAAGGTTTTTCTTATTTATCTTGGTTGTTTTGTCTCGAGCAGTCCCCACCCGGAGATCCGATTGGGGGACTATTTTATCTCCGGAAAATTTTACTTGAGATGCAATCATTTTTTTTGCTGATACGTGGGATGTCTTTAAGACCTTTAATGTGGTACTTTCCCCTTTATTTCCACATCCTAATGCCGTTGACCATAAAGGTTCATCCGCCTTAGGAGGGCATTTACTACCTCCAGGACAATAGAGTGCCCTAACCAGCTTGACCTGATGAGGTTAGCTGGGTGTTAGCTTATTCCGGCCAACATTCGGTCCAAAAAATCTAATCTTTCAAATTATCATCAACCACAACGCAAATTGTTTTTCTGCGTAAAATTTCGTACAAGAAAAATGATTCATATGAGTTGCCATAGAGATATAAATAAAATAAAAAATGGCCGACATCGGCACGTCACGAGATCTTCCGCCAAAGATGTTGCGCGTCGATGCTGTTTAACGAGCGATCGCTAAAGATGCATATAAACCATAATGCATGTTTTGTAGAGAATTTGATGACGATTCTGATGGTGTTAAAGAATGTTTATAAGTTTTATTTTTAAGTGCGATTTATTGTTTAAAACAAGAGCGACGGTATAGACGTCTTCACTGCACGGCGTCTATACCGGAACTCTTAGGCTTAGTAGTGCCCGTTAAATTAATCACCCGATTATTTTTATTTACAAACCCTTAAATATGGTTCGTATACAACGTATGCTTTTTGTGCGATGCCTCCAGCTCGCATAGGATGTACTCCGCAGAGCTACGGGTAGAGATATGACTTGCATCGATATTTTTTGTCGAGCAAGAAAATCATGAATTCGATAATATTTTTGAGCTTTTAACGTGAACAATATTTTTAACATCCATTTATTGTGTTGCCTGTCTGACCCACATTGCCTTTTTTATGTTCCTCATTTTGTTCCACCGCCTCATAAACCAACACGCGCCGCCTGACTATAGCTGGGAGCAAGACGCTAACGCAGAAAAGGGCAACACCTAGGTTAGACCAAAACAAAATATTGTTTTACGTAGACAATTTACGTGTCTGAGCTTAATATATGTTACCATTCATATTCCAAAATAAATATACAATTAAGGGTAATCAAAAAAATTCTATCCCTGCTCATTCTCAATTTCAAAGTTCAGTTTCTTCTATTCCAATATAAAAATAGTGCATATTCAATTCGTTATGTTAATATCTCAGTCTCTTTAAAATTTATTGTTTTTTTTTTCATCATAATATCCTCCAAAGATGTAGATCTCGCTGGAATATTATCTCGCGATAATTGTGGTCGTGTATTCGTCAATCCAACCCATTGGAAACCGACTATGATGGTGCACAGCTGTTGAGTACTACAATAATTTATTTTTTCATTTTTAGTATGGTGTTAAGTCTCCAACTTTAAGCGTATAAAATAGAGAGATAAATAAATGGTTAACTTAAAAGTTTCCCCATCCTTCGCCAGCAGCTTTTCTACCTTGCTTGGCATTGCGTGCCAGCTAGCGATACAAAAACAGGTCACTTATCCTAAAAAAAAAAAATTTTACTCTGTATCATTAGGTTATCTTATCTCAATCAAGGTAACACCAGGCATAAATAAAAAGTAGATAAATTTATAATTATTTTAACCGTAAATTAAAGTAAGAAGTGAAAATTCATGGATTAAATAAACAATAAAAGCTCTTATACATCGCTAATATTTCTTAATAAAATATTAAGACAAACTAATTTCGATTTAGTACTATCTATTTATTAAAGTAAACTCAATTTTTTTACCGTCACTTATTATGCTTTTTCATTATAGAATATGTTTAATAAAAATACGCATATATAATCTTAAACCGACGTATGAAGCAAACTATTCGTTAACAATTTCACAAAAATTTAAGAATAATAATGTATTTGAACCTTTCAAAGAGAAATCGACTTTATTCAAAGTGAATGATTACAAAATAGTTTGTTTTTGAGGATTCCCCAGCGGTTGTATAAGCGTGCACAGGCGGGAACAATGCCCGGCTGCAGTTGCTAGGGGCTGCAAGTGGGCGGCGCCGGCCAGCCGGCCTGGCGCCGCGGGAGGAGGCAATAACATCGATTTTCCACTAATCTGTTTTTGGGTTAGCGTACAAGTGAACGGGTCTTTGAATCGGAAGCAAATAGACTCGATAAGTTTTTTTATTGAAACGTTAACACATACGTATGTTGAAGAGTAAATGGGAAACTATTTAAATATATTACGTATATAATCATTTTATTTATGTATTGTTAACGCATATTATTTTGAGTATTAGACGAACGGTGGTCAAAGTTCTTTTGACGAGTAATAGTGTGAACACGCAGTCTTCAATCCTATAACCGGTTGAGAGACAAAAACATGTCTGGGACAAGTTTTCCGGATGCCGCAAAAGAACATAAACTGCAACTGTTTATTCATCAGTTCCGGGAAGCAGAGCCGATATAAGAAGACCGTAGTGGCAGAAGCAACTATATGCGGCAATTTGTGATGACCGTATGCCCCAACTAAGAAGATGATATGGTAGAAAAATAATTTTTATTTATAATATATAAAAATTACCTTAAAATTCTCGTAATTTTTTTTTTTAAAATGACACGCTTAAATACTGTCATGTTTAAAAGTCAATTTTATTCGTATATTACTCAAATAACTTACTAATGTTTGTTAAATAACTTCTTAGGTTTTCACGGCCAGATATGATATTGTGGCTTTTGGGTTTAGCCGTGTGTGGCGAATTTCTTCTCTACGATATTTCGACTGCCATTGCAGGGGTCTTCTTCAGGGTTGTCTTCTACAAAGTCATCAACCCTGAAGAAGACCCCTGCAATGGCAGTCGAAATATCGGAGAGAAGAAATTCGCCACACACGGCTAAACCCAAAAGCCACAATATCATAATGTTTGTTAATTTACTCTTACATATGATTCAAAATAAGAAAGACCTTGGCATGAAAGATGTCCGACAGTTCATCAAAAAATGTTTCCGTTATACACATTATTTGTATACACAAAAGATACATATTTTGAGTGATTTTCCCGAGTGAATTCTAGCGTTAATAATAAAAGGAAAATGTCAAGTGTCATGAATTGAAAAGAAAATACCCTCGAGTATTCTATATTTCTCTTTAAATAACATTTCACTCGCCATTTGCAAAAATGTGTTACTTGTATGAATCCTGACTGACAAAAGATTCCACTGATGGCGCGGAACATTAACATTGCCTGAGCAAGTATTGAACGCCGGCTCCCGGGGTCGAGAAGTAGGAATATTGAATTTGCGATCGTTTTTATGAATATCTTGATGTATTTCATATTGCATACCATCAAAACCAATGCGTTTCTCTTTTCCTACTTTCTGTTGCAGCGAAAACGTTTCGATTGCAATAATATATATATTTATGCAATAATCCAAATTACTAAAACAGCATTAACTACAACAGCAACATCCATTTGACTTTTTAAATTACTTCCCGAAGAGGTTGTTTGAAGTTATTATCTTATCCCAATACTTCGCGATGTTTAATTAGATCGAACCGGCATTAACAATTTGGCGTTTATACAACATTCTTGTAATTCAACGTACGGATTTTTTAAATTCAATATTAAAAATAACTACCACTAATAATTTTTACATTTTAATATTTTTGAACAGTTAATCGCTTATACCATAAAGTATTTTTGCATTTGACATTTGAATTATGATTAGAGACAACGACCGAATATACCATTTGTGTGTTAGCATGTATCAACTATAAATCTTAACCTGTACTTTTGCAGGGTCATCACGTCACGTCTAACCGATAAATCTATTCGACCATATTATATTACCTTCCCCATTGTATTGATTAATGTACATACTTTCGCTGTACCTCACGTATCGACATAACGACAAAGTTCAATTTCATAACTGCTTGCCAGAAAGAGAAAAATAATACTTAAATAAAAACACAAATATGAAAGAAAATTATCCACATAACTTATTTAAAAAATATGCCATATACATTTTTGGTCAATTTTAACAATAATTAAGTCTTCAAAATTATTAAAAGTTAATTAATTGTTATAAAAAAAATTAAATTTGGTACTTTTTGGTGCTTTTAATCGAATACACAGTAGATTCGTTACACTTTACTAAATAAATCCTTAATTATATCTTGTATAATCAACTGCCATAGAAATATACTCATCGAGCCGGTATTTTGATATTTTTTGTATTTATTTTTCCCGGAAGTCGAGTGCTGCAGTTTTTTCAGGCGCCTGCACTTCCTGGCTTCCTGCTGCGAGGCCGGGATACCTCGGCGGCGCACGGAGCTTTAAATAGGGCGAGCTTCCGGGGTCAGGAGGGAACTTTTTTTGTGCCTTGAATTTTAATACTTTACGTGATGAGGTGGTTTTTATAACCGCAAATTGTGAAAAACTCACCCGGACTTTAACAATAAAAAATAGCCTAGTCGAGTGATCTATAATAAAAATTTGCCACAAATTTACACTAACCATTTTATAATTTAATACTCGTAATATAAAATGACGGTAAGAAGAAAAATTTATAAATATTTTTTCAAAAAACATACACTTTTTCCATATTTTTAGATGTTTTGTAATCAAATTATTCAGATTTAAAATGAAATGGCGTATTCTGAAAAATTTATCATGACGTATTACGTTGCAGAAAATTACTTTGGTATTATAAAAAAAAACTTCCTAATATCATTATTTTATTTTGTCAATCATTTATTTATTTCTCTTTTGCCATATCCACTCCCTAAGTAGAACATTAGATCGCCACAAATGGTCGCCATAAAATTAAATCATAAGTTTATCAATAGCACGTTAATGCCAATGAGTGCCCAACACCATTCTTGTCAATGAGGATTATCAGCCGCCCATTTTCCCCATCGACACGTCCGATGGTGATGTATGGACTGCATTGATCCTGGATGCGTCGCATTGCATCTAATGCAACGGCACGTCACGAGTGACGTTGCCTAGCAACACGGATAACAAGAGCACGAGTACATGCAACGCGTCAAACATCCTAGGCTTAGGCTGTAATTAGTTTTACATTGAACAAAGAGCTGGCCACTGTGGGTACATGAGTAAAATAAACGCATCTGTCAACATAACTCAAATTTATGACACATCAATATCAAAATATATTTACGAGTACGTATACCATGACAAAAATACAAATATATATTTGACTCGTTAAAAAAACAGTACTCCAATGCAAGCATTTATTTTTATTTATTCGTTTATGTTACGCTGTAGTGCGGAAGAAATTGTTATAACGGCTGCAGAATTGTCAGTAAAAACTTCCTTCTGCAAGCATAAAGAGAAAGAAGAGCACTAGAAGAACTGCGCAACTGTCCTCCGGCCGACAACTGCGCGTCTCGCCGCGACGTCTGCGAACTTGAGGATAAGTAACAAAGTAAAGTCTTCAAATGTCTTATAAACTACCGGAGGTTTCAAAGTGTGGCAGAGAAGCCGAAATGAATCTTTTGTCATACTTTATGTCTGGTAACATTCTATGGAGCTCATAAATGTGAAAAGCTAACAGAGATGTGAACGTACGAGTACATCTCACATTAATACTAAATTATTTGCTAACACCTAAATTTTTAAGAAATATTTATATATTAATTTCGTTTTTTTTAGCATACATAATTTCATTTCTACATAATTTACTCTTGCGTAATTACTCATACTACTTGTTTTTAAACTACTTTATAAATTTATTAAGTAGATAAGTATTTCATACCTTGTTTCAACATAAATCACACTAAACACTGTTTTACTTGCTGGAAGACAGCAGCTTAGTACGTTTGTACACGTTAGAACTGATGAAGCCTACATAGATCGCAAAACTGTGAAATAGTGTTCAGTGTGACCCAGTGTGAACAGGATATAAAATACTGGTATGTATCTAAATGAATCTGAAAGTAAATTCTGACAATATAAATATGTTAAAACTATTGATCATATTTTTGACATATTTGAGTTTGAATAAAGAATTTTAAAACGAGAATTTTACCGATAATTCATAATCGCACTCAAAATGTCAATTATGAATAAGTTATACGCGGTCAATGATGTGAAGTTTCCGTCACCCACTTTCGCATTTCAATCAAATGTGTAGGGAACCTTTCAAAAAAATTCAAAAAAAAAAAGTCACCACTTTGTTCTGAAAAGGTAAGGAGGGTGGCATGAAATATCACGTATCGTAGGGTCAATCACACATTAACCGTCGCGAGGGAGTCACGTGTCCCCGTTATAAAGTTTTCAGTGCTGGGCGGGGCGGCCGAGGCTCCGGTCGATAGCCGGGGGCTGTGACGCAAGAGCCGCCCAGGCGCCGCCCGCCCACCGCCGCCCGCCGCCCATCGCCCTCTACTTATGTAACTCGGCGTATCGCCTCCGTGTTACCACCTCAACATACATAATACATTTTTAATATCAAAATGATAGATTTGCAAGAGATATGTTCCCCTGTACTACAGAAATGCGTGCGTGTTTATCTATTCAAAGGAATATTGGGCAGGTTTCGAATTCCGAACGTTTTATATAAGAGAAAAAAGATATCTTTTCGGTGAGCTATCTAATCCTCCACGTTTTTGAGATGGAAAATTATGTGCTTTAACCAGTTTACGACTTTATATTATTATCAATACTAATAAATTCTGCATAATAGTTAATTCATTATTTAAATTATTATATTTCTTCTTTCAATAAATAATTGAATAATAAAGTAAAATTTTCGTTGTTTTTTGGTGAACTTTAATAAAAAATAAGTATTTATTCTTCATAGGAAGATTCAAAACGTATTAAAATTAATACTTAAAACCTCCTTGCCTCAAATATTTATACTATACACATAATATGTATATTTAGGATTGATCACCTAAAGAACGTTAATTGTGTTTAAGCATTAGATGAACTTCAGATTGTTTGTCAATTAATAGATAAAAGAGGGCCACGTTATTACTTTTAATTATTTTTACAAAATATTAACGACAATATGTAAATTACGAGTTTTTTGGGGATTTTTTATATCTATTGCATAGTTAAACTATCATTATTTATCTCTGTATAAACTTTTGGTTTCCCCTAGCACATATTATGCAAATGTAATGAACGAAATATGTTTTCGTTATTGCAGATTTGTAGCGAGTAAACAAATTTTATAAACGCCGGAGCGTGGCGGTGTAATTTGAAATCTTTCCTGTAGTAAATCGAACTGCCTGCTCCTGCGATCCTTCCATTTATTTCCAAATCAGAGTAAACGAGCATAAAAATGCTGAGTGATTCTTCAGCGCTGAAGCGGCTCGACCCGGCGACCCTGAAACACTGAAATCTCCGGTACATTTACAATGGCCCTGTGTCAGAAGGGACCTCGGCAACCCGCACAGTAAATCGGTGACATTTACTCCGACCCACGGGCCATAAGTGCCACGCACTCCCCAGATCGCTGCATTATAAATGTTGCAATCCATTGCGCGACGCAAGTCTTTAGGCATAAACTGGCGTTCTGGAGTGTGTGTGCGTGCGGGCATTTCCTGCTTTACAAGCCGGACTGAATTATTAAATCGAACCAAAATAATTACTTTTTTCATTGTTTTGATATTCAAATAATATCATATTCAAAAATTAATTAAATAGATTTGTTATTTATTTTTACCATTCATATATAAAACACAATTTCGAAACACATTGAGCACTTTTTATTTATAAATAAACATTAAAGAGTCTAAAAAAGATATCAGATTTGATGTTAAGCGTTTTATTGATTTCGAGGCGTTCTAGATAATTTAGGTATTTTATTCTTTACGTGGAATATTTAGACCCATTCCATCTATACCCATCTTGCAAATATCGAAAAAATATGGCTTTTTAAAAATTGAATTAACAAGTAATCGGAGTATTTGAAATTATAAAATATGTTGTTTAAGTTTAAATATTTTTATGCGCTATTTATTATTATAATACTTGTTACAGGAAACAAATGTTTTACTTGTCTCATTAGGATTTACTCAAAATTACATTCGATTTATTTTTTGCTCGGTGGGTAATTAGGATTAAACGTCTACCCGGATCGTTCCGGCTTCCTCAAGATCCCATAAAGTATGACCATTAAGGAAGTTTCTCGTTCTAACGAGGATTTTAATTATAGATATGTTTTCATTAAAAATGTGTAATCTTATACTCGTACAAACGATTTTTTTTATTGTTTATTCATATTTTAAATTTTGAATACTCATCGTCTTTTTTAATATTTTCAATTCTCGTGTTAATTCCAATTAAGAAAAACATTAAAAAATAACGACGGGCAATGATATGCATGAACACGGTTGCAAAATATCGTGGTTCAAATCTCGCGTCTGCTGTTTATTTTTCTCCGATTTTTTGATGAGAAAAATGTCATGTCAGATGATGTTTGCTGTACATTTGTATGAGTATCAGTTTTTAAATGTAATACTATATTTAAAAATCTACTAACACACCATTCCCATTGTACGCATTTTCAGGCTAAGAAATCAATGGAAAAATGAATTTAATATTCCTGTAGGCGAGTTATACTAGTAACTACTCTAAAATCAATAGCACTTATACGCATTGTTCTGTTGACAAAATCGACACACGCAGAGACCGTTGGAGGCACTCGCAGACAATTACATATTTTACAATCGATACAATTCGACCTATTTTTGGCCAGGCAATATTGTATACTAGATAATAATTCACCTCACTTCAATAAAATTTCAATTCATATCAGTCGGGTGAGTGGTGAAGAACGATTCATACATGTCGATATTAGTGGGAATGATACGGGGCGGCCTCGGCCACCATACATTGTACACTAGTCTCCCACGCCAAGGGTTATCATCAATCTTTATGTCGCGTCTTCTCGCCGATTAATAGTAGACGGAGTTCAATATTTTTTTCTCCCTTTCTCTGATACACGAATACTTGCTCCCAACTTGAAACATCAACTATTGCTATTTCCTGATGCCCTATATGCACAAAATCACTAAATATCCTTTCCGCATGCAAGATTCAGGTGACCCAGTCTGAGTGATAAATTATAAAAAAATGTTAGGCTTGAATTTTAGTTAAACTTTACAGTCTGTAAAGTATAATACACATATTTTACATTGATTTTAATTAATTCATAAGTAACTATGAACTCTTATTATACGAGTATCTTTACCAATAATAATTATCTCCACTTATTTGAATACATTCACAAAATGGGAAAATCTAATTCATGTAATATTTATGTAATCAATTCCCTTGATACTTTATTATTATGTTGTCATTGTAAAATCTTGTTTTAATATCTCGTTAAAGCTTCACATGGAATATTACGAACACGTTATTCCGAATGAGTGAAAAACGTCAGTTCGTTATGCTGAAACGTGAACGTGACACGGCTCGCGAACAAGGGATGAACGCCAAAATAAATAACCTGTCGAGTCTATGGAAGAGGAACCGCCGAACACAAGTATAGACTACAGAGTAGCTAGTAGAGCGCTCGGCTCCCATCTCACCACTTTCATCAAAACAATCAGAGCAGCTGAGCAAATGTTTATTTTGCAACAGTAAATTGTCAATCTGAACGTTTTATATATATGAAGATAATCTTTCACAAAATATTATAATTCACGTAGCGTCATATTATAACAATAAAATCACTATTTAGTAGTTGAGAATTATGTAAAATTATATATTTTGAGATTGTCAAGTTAATCACCTGGTTTAAAAATACAAATTTTTAAGGATCCCGCCAACTATTAAACCGTTGACCTGTTCGATGTCTTATAGGCTATGCAGAAATTAAGCTAAAACTTGGGGCGGTTTTCGCAGGAGAACACTAATCACATAGCTTTCTTTTTATCAGACTCCGGTCTCCTCGAAGACTATCGACACAGAACATATTCGATAAAATATATTATACTATAGGAAGCTGATATGAGACTAAGATATGAATCTGCCGACTAATAGTGGTTACTAGCGGTGGATTGTTTTGGTTGTACACTCCGAATTCTTATCGAAAATTGAGATACTTCATAACATTAGTTTTGACTTAAGAAGTACGTAATACTTTTTTGTCATTCAATAAATCTAAATGAAACACAAATAAATTCATATAAATTATCCATGAGGAGAAAAAAAGGTAACCATCTTTTACATTACAAGCTTTCTTAATCTGGGGCTTAACGAGACTCAATTTTTCCGTCTTTGCCTAACCGCACGACAATATTACTTAGACGTAAAGATTCCCGAAAGGTTCCCCGGGCCGGGCTAGATCCTTCCCAGCTCCGGGCTCCGAGAGACGTCAAGAGCCTCCCTCGGGCCGATGCGTTCAATTACTGTAATGGAAATTACCACATCTGTACGAGGAGCGAGAACCAAAGGAATCAACTCGCTGGGAAACTGTAGTCAAGTTACCTCACACCGGGTCAAGGATCACGTGAAATTAACTCCATTTCTAAGAGAATCTAGCGCAATATATACTATATAATATCTCTTTATGTGTGTATCGTAAGGTAATACATATTTTATTTAATATGTAGTATACAAATGGAATCATTGTTTGTATATGATAAGGTTTAATAGGTAGCCTTAATATAACTGGAGCTTTGGAGTATCAGCTGTCAACTAGAAGTTCGAGTGAAATATCTAGATAACTTTTACGTTATGTTATTATTTATCCATATTTTACATAATTCAACAAGTAATCAAAAATTAAAATGAATATGTACACTAGATAATAATAATAATAACATTAGATATTCAAATGAAGAAAAATTTGATATTCAAGCTAAAAATAGACTGTGCCACATATTCTGTCATACCTGTATTAACGGTAAATCGATTCTACTTTGATAAGATCGTTCCACATAAAAGACCCATTTCTGTTTGCCGCGCCGTGCAGCAATTTTCCTTGCGTCGTTAAGATCAATTTCCCATCAATATCGCGCTCTAATTTAATTTTGGAGGAATTCGGTTGCTGCTACGTTAGACCACTTGCAGTATATGCAACACGATGACAAACCTTACGATCTCAATGGAAGCAAATTGGCAACAGTAAATATTTTAAAAAAAAATGATGTTTTTACATTATTAATATAATTAACATATTTTTTCAATCTACTGAAACTTTTACGAGTATTAAACTTATTATATATACATCCATTTTTATGTCAAGACATTTAAGCAGTCTATTCGCATGACAAATATCATTGTAAAGAATTTTGTACATATTAATGTTATTGTTACTTGACTAAATAATAAAAAGCCGTAATATGAATGAAATAAATTGAAAGTAATATATTTATTATTCGCAACTTATAAGCGGTCGCAATAATAAGTGACTCACTCGTATGTGTATAATAAAATAGTCAGTCAGTTCGTAACACAAAACCTCCGACGAAAACAGATAAATAAAATCAGTAGCTCTCCTATTGCAGTTTATCGTGCTGAAGAAATTTAAAAGCTCTCCGCAAAGTTTTCCAAGCTCCATAAATTGTATGCGTTAACATCGCGGTAGAGACTGTGAAGGAGGGAAAGAGGGAAATAGGAAAACAGGGCCCGGGGCCAGTCAGCAAAGGGAACAGAGTCAATGTGGTCCAGGTCCGCAGCACCTGGTAGAGATTTATCAACGGGGATCCAATACAACTCGCTGTGCAACACAATAAACAGCCCGAAGGATTACTGCGGTCGCGGACAAACAACGCGGCACACAATATTGCGATGTAACGAGTTTTTTATTCAGTCGGCCTTACAGAAACTGTCAGTTATTCGTTTTCAACGTGGGTACTGAAGATATATTTGTATAAAAATTAGTACCGAATTTGTACTTAAATGTAATTTATTCATCTTTATGTGCTGCCGGTCATATTTTTCAATGATTATTATGTCAACGCTTTAACATATTTTTGAGAACAAAAGATCAGAAAATATATTTTTAGAATTGTTCAAGAATATACTAAGACCAGGTAGTTTTTAAGATTGATTAAAGTTATAGAATCTAGATCTACTTGCAAAAAGCTCCTAAATAGCAAATCCATCATTTATATGTGAAGAAAGCCAAGGTTTTTGAGCGTTTTAAAAGATGTATTCATGAATTCGTATGTGAAAAATAAGCTGAACAAGAATAAAAAATAGTAAATATTTTCAAAAATAGCATATGAAAAACATCATTATGTAAAAATGGTGCGATAAATATTGATAGGTATGCTTTGCAACCCAAGATTGGGATGTTTTCTCCCTTTAAAGCTATTCCAAAAGTTTATAGGCATAACCAAATTATACGCCAGCCGCCCAAGTCCCCGAAATAGATGCGGAAGAAACCCGGCTTCTCGTTTGTGCGGAATATATGTTGTGGCTCCGGGCGGAGATGGAGCCTGTGAGCTTGCGAGTGCTCGCAAGTGATCGTATTTGCTCGTTATAGAGTACGAGCATTGACGACACCCTCCCGGGATAATGTTCGTAACACTGCGTACGAAGTTATTCAGGGTCTCCCAGTCACCGGAGCAATCTGTCGATTCTTGTGAGCTGCATCAGACCCTATTATCATTTTTTTTGACTAGAAAGTAACCTCCAATTCAATATCATCATTTAAAATACTCATAATGGTTTTTATAGAGTTAATTTTAAAAAAAGTTTATTAAAAAAACAAATATGCATTCGGTCTATATGTTTCCGTTTATAACTCGATTATGTTGCTACTTTGCTAGGCGTGATGTTGCGGGTTCGATCACCAACATTTTTTTAAATACCTTCTAAAAACATATATTCATAATATTTTGTCATTTATTCGCGTTACTTAAAATAATATTCTAATGCGCTTTTATAATTTTCATGTACTTTTTCACAATGCAGGTATTTCTTGTTACCTTATTTAATATACAGTAACTAAAAATCAATATTTTAATGCAAATGCTATTATACGAATTATTTAGTATTAAATATTTGTTTGAATATGACATCCACAAAGTATTTCGTCACGCAGTCATTAGGGCTTATAGATATTGATGTTGGCCACATACTCTCAACATTTACAGTAACATTTTGCAGCTAATGGTACTTTGAAACTCATTTAATATCAACATCCCATTTCACTTTCATTCAACTGATAATCTTTCTCTTAAAAAAATACACACTTAAGATTTTATTATATATTTATTTGTAGATTATTTTCACATTGAAATAAAAGCAACAAACAAAACACAAAATGAAAATATCTTTAAATCTCTATTAAGAACATTATATTTAAATAAATTATTAATTTAAAATGTTTAAGCTATTGAAATAAGTTTCAATACTAATAATCTCAATTTACACAAAAAAAAACGATTACTATTTAATCACATATTTTATATAAGCCGACATATATTATTTATGTGTGGTATACTTTTTACGTGGAGTCATAACTTTCACGTGTTTGCCCTCTGTGCTTTAATCTCATATGCGCGGTGCTTATTCCCAAATCACCCAGAACCCGAGGAGCAGTTTTTTTCTCGGACAGGAAGTAGTTGAATGTCGGTCGCCATCTCCCCGAAGAGGCCAAGATGTGTTTACAATACTGTTTTTAAGCTGGGAAAGTATTATCAAACGAAAAAATAACTTTTCCCCAATAATCCGCTGTGATTTTGGCACCCGGGAGAGAGATTTATAGTTTGAATTTTCCCTCTCGCTGTGTGTAATATTTCTGAAATAAATCTGTCTAAAAAGAATATAAGTCAATTCTGTGGAAAGGCAGTACGGTGCGTTACTGATATTACTGGAATTCTTCGTTAGCTATATTTTACTTCATTTTACCGCTTTAAATAAAATATATATATATATATTTATATAATTTTCATTGAAATATTAAATTCAATCTTTAATATTACTACATTGCGCTAAATCAAATTGAATACAACAGATGATGGTGACTTACACCAGAAGAAAACTAATTTTTCAAAAGTTATTTGTGTATCATTGATTTAATTCATACAATACTGTTTTTAATTAAACACTTCCATAACTCTCTTTTCTACAAATTGTATTTCAAATAGGCTCATAAAAAATAAAAACATTAATATAAACCTAGGAGGTATAATTCAAAGTAGAAAGAGAACATACTCATATATACTCGTAATAACTATAAAGTTGGTCAATTTTAACACGTATTTGCTACGTCTGCTATAAATGCCGCAGATTGGATACGGCAAAGAAAATAATTTAATAGAAATAAAAAGTATTTCAAAATAGGAATGTTTTTTTTTAACTTCGTTATCCGAGAAACAAAAGACAGAAAAATTTCACTCACTAATACGCGAGACAGATGCGGCGGTTATAAATTATTTTTGAGGATAAGTTGGAATCTGCGGGCCAATTTCTTCAGCTACTTAGAGATTATGTAGAGCCTTGGGGGCGGGGGCGGGAGCTTTCAGGCCTCCTGAAGACACAGAGGGGGTGGGTAGAGGCGCAGAGGAGCAGAGGAAGCGGACTGTGAATGTTCCCCGCGGGATGGGCGGCACCCAAGCCACTAATGAGGAACAAGAGCCTACCGCAGTGTCCTTTTTTCTGTTTTCAACGATACGTCTGTAGATACTCAAGAATACTTCTTTATGCATATCACATTAGTCGAGAACGTTTATAAAATCTTGTCATAAATACTATTGTGCTTTTGAATCATTTTATTGTTATCACATTATAAACATACAATTTAATTATACACTAAGGTTTCCCATCAAATTTGAAAGTAAATTACCATATTTGAATATTGAAATCTACAGAAAAAAGAGTTATAACATGACAGATTTGTTATTATTGAAATGGCTTCGTTTAATGCTTAAATCATTCTTATTAATACTCATTGATTTGTTCACATCCTTTCCCAAATCAGTCAGCAATTCATGCCAAGAATAATATTCATTGGTATAACGTAAAAATTGATAAAATTTCATTTTTCGTTATTTGAATAAAAGGAACAAAGCGCACGCAATCGATGTCAACTATAAGTAGGCATTTAATTAAAGTAGTAAACTATTCATTATATAAAAAAAATTAAATACATGACCTTATATTTTTTAAGTACCCGCACTCTGAAGAAATTTAAACAGGTTTCAGCCTAAAAATTAAACATTTATTGGTTTATAAATTCACTTACACCTATTAAGATAATTGTTTTGGCTGTTTACAGTACCCTCTTTTGCTCTTAGGATATGAGTATGATACAAGATGATATATTTATTTTAAGCTACTTATTTGAAGTTTTATGGCGTTCTCATTCCATGTAATATATATATATCTGTAATAAATTTCAGTGGATTGAATGGATGTATAACTGAAGCTTTACACCATTATCAACATCGGATCTCTCCTAGGGCTTAGGATCGACTAACTCGCGTGCAACGACTGTTAACGCGAAACCCTTCTCCACATAAGCCCTCAAGGAGGATTAAATGGATTCAGAATGAATTCCAAAAATATCAAATTTCGTAATTTTTTTTATTATTATTTGTTTTTATTACTATGTAGCAAGTGTTAACTATTTCATTGCTTTAGATTTCCCTCGTATTATTATCTCTTAAACAGCTGATATAAGGTAGACACGTAAAACTGTTCGCACCTTCAAGCACGCTATATGGAAAAAAATCAGAAAAAATAAACAAGTTGTAACAATAAATTCTAAGCGCGATGTTATGTTGTGTCAAAAAAATCTTATAACTATTTATACATCAAAAAGTTCTAATTATATTTATTCAAATTAGCAAATATTTTTTTTAAATTAACGTGTACATTCATGTTTTATTTTACTTCACTTTAGAAAGCAAAACATTTGGTTTAATAGATGATTTGTTTAAATATAAAATTTTACTAAAAATGTAATATATATTATCAGCGTGCTTCGAAAATGTTGCCAAAAATTTGTTAATAATCTATTAAAATTCTTGTGTCAGTTAGGGAATTCGAATTAAAAAAATAAAATTAAAGGAATAAATAAATATGTCACAATTCCACAACGCTGTGAGCTTTGCAAATAAGAAGGCTTAACCATTGGCAAAAGGAATACCAGATGATGTAGAAATCTTAATAATGACATTATTGAGATTCGTCAAAAATTTAAGCTGACAGCATTGGAAATTTGATACTTTCGAGAATGTAGAACCCGGCTGATAGATCACTGAGATCTAGGCATTCGATACCAGAGGGGTGCATGTATATAGACAGTGGTCACAAGACACTGGAAGCTGCATTCCGGACAAGATGACGGTTCGGGCGGTGGGCGGATGGGCGGATGGGCGGCGCCGAGGGCGGGGCGGAAGCTCCCCCGGGTCTCGCAGCGATTTATGGTTCCGCTTACGACCGACTCGGATGCGAAAGAAGGCCAAGAAAATGTGTTTTATGCTTTCGCAATTTGCACGAGGCGGCCATCAGGTCGGCCGCGGCTATGCGCTAGCGAGCACAATGATATTGAGCTCGGTCTTTTATATCTACGAGTATCTCGAGAACGCTGAAAAGCTCCAGAATATATATATATTCGTTACATTGTTCGTGTTTTTTTTTTTTCAATTTTGTAATCTAAAAATATATGCATTTAGTGAAACTTGAAACATTATTCTAGAGCATTTTAATAACAAAACATATATAATACTTTAATAAATTATGCCTACAAAATATTGCGTAAAGATAGACTTTAATAGCAGATGTTTTCGGTAATCAGCTTGGCGTTTCATCATCCAGGAAACTATTTGAAATATAGAAGTTATTTCATTACAAATATGATATATGAAACAGCGAACTCTCGCGTGATTAATGATTTTCCACTGAAACTTTATAAGTATAAAGATCCTGCTTATTAATATATCTAATTTATGAAATTAAATCCAATGTTTAATCAAAATTTTCATCATAATCTCGTTCGAGTTGGCTACTCAAACAAATCGAATTTTGTCTGGTGATTTTCAAAATGAAATGCTCATCGGTTTACCACCTCTCCAAGTTCCGAGCCCAACGACAAGCAAGCGTAACCCGGCCATTAAACCACTGCCCTGAGGCTGAAATTAAATTCGGTCATCAACGGCATCTATCTGCACATCCGTATATCTACATCGTACAACTACATCCGGCGAACTTTGGAATGAGAAATGTTGGAAGCGAGCGGTAGAGTTATGTATTTCCAAAACGTTTGTAATCGTACATCAAAACTTTTTCAAGATTGTGACGTTCAAATAGCAATATTATTTGTGGACTCCGTATTCTTTACTGTAGGCGATATATCCTTAACGGACCATAAAGCATTTAACGTCTATTCATATCCGGCAAAATGTTATATTATATCACATTGGAAATTTACGGTCGATGTGGGGAATGATGGTTAGGGTATTTATTAAGGTATAAAGACTTTAAATTTACGATCCAAACGCATTATGAATAGTTTATCTTTATATAAAATTCGTTCTTAAATGAAAATTTATAGGATAAAAATAAATTATTCATCTTAAAGTGTAGGACTTTCATTGCTTCTGTGTGAGAATATTCTGGTTTATTGAGTTACAAACTTGTATGATATGTATTTAAACCTTATTCTGAGTGACTATACATTTCACAATAAGTATTCAATATTGCATTTTTTTTAATTTCATTGAAATTTAAAAGGATTTGCGTGTTCGAATAATTATTTCCGCGATATTTGCTTGCTTTTCAAATGTAATTATTTTTTTATCACATGCCTGTTCGGTATCAAGGCCCTGTAAATTTTAATACCACACGACCTCTAGGACAAATATAATAAACGTGATCAATTAATTAAGACGCAAGTTATTCTGGTTAACACCAAAAAATTTAAGAATCAATATCAGATACACAATTAAAATAAATAATGAATAAACAAAATTAATTCGACAAAAAAGTACTTCAATTCGACACTATTCCCATATTCTACAAACCAAAATACATAGTTTATTATTATTTTAACCCATTTTGGAGAGTAAATAAATAATTATAATGATTTCAAAGTACATATATTTAATAAAACATCAATCCTTGCGGAACATTTTGAATTATATAAGGTACTAAAGTCCCGCCAATCAAAATTCTCACGCCCAGAAACGGGAACCTAATAAAGTTTTCAATTATTAGAGAAATGCCCCATTCATTAAATTGAGGAACAAAGCGTGTTGTCGTTTCCTTATCGTTACAAGTTCCCTAAGTCCTGACAATCTATACATTCAAAGGCTTTAATACGTGTAAGTACATAAGTTTTAATTGACTTGCCTTAAGTGAGGCGATCAGCGATATTTCAGGGCTTCTGTTCGCTACGTTATAGCAAATATGATAAAACTTGTGAGGCTTATTGTTGTGTTCTATCTCTCAGACAATAACGTCAAGTGAACTTTAGCGCGTATTGTAATTATATCTACTTTGAAAGTTACAAGTGTATTTTATGAATGAAGACATATACAAAGCCGGGTTATATAACTATCTGTAAATAATACTCGTGACAATATTTATAGACATACTTACACACGAACTAGACCTAAGTTATAAATAAAATGCCTCAAATAAGAGAACAAAAAAGTATTCAAAATATACCGTTTAAATTCAATGTAAGATTTTTTAAGAAAACTCAAATATATGTAGATGGGATTGATGGCAACATTCTCACTTCATAAATCAATGTTACAAATGCAATATCGCCTGAAATATCTTATTTCTGTACCTAGATCCGCATGCTAGGTGGAGTATATGTTCATTACAATCCGTCACCATATACAAGTAGTTTTTATAATTGTTTAATATGCTCGTACGTATTTATTGACATGAATTATTAGTAACATATTCATTTTTAAATAATATACATATACTTTAGTTATTTATAGTTTTTTCTATCACTATTTGAAAAACATTTACCAGTTTGTATGAAGTTTGAAAGTAGCGCACAAGACGAAAGAGAGATTAGTTACCAGCTCCAGCCGCACCGGCGCTCCCCACTTACTCGTGTCCTTGCATAGCAACAGGGAGAAAAATATTTTCCACCGTCCTTGACTCATTTCCGCGCAGTGTTCGAGAGATGGAGATAAGAGATATAGCCGAGAGTTCAAAGCACGAAGGGTTGAGATGCGGGCGAGAAGCGGAAACCTAACAAAATATATAGCGGGATCCACATATCGTGTATTTGAATAGATAACGAATTACCTACATCTGAACCAGATCTATCTTTTTAAGGTACCTTGTTGTGTTATATTCAAACAACTTGCTATAAGATTACTTGTGTACTACATCCTTATTTATCATTCCAGATCTGCCCGATCTTATTATTTCCATAAAGTTATAGTTATTACCAGAAATTTCTCGGTGAAACTACCCAATAATAACTTTAATCAACAACCTTTTTACATTTTTTTCAATTACTGTATTTATATACTAGTACCACGTGTTTTTAAATAAAAATTATTCGAACGATGAATGATGTAATTAGCAAAAATATTGTTTGCTACCGTGGATTTAAACATAAGCATATTATATACTAAAAGTATCTGATCTCATAAAACATTCTGGTAAAGTATAAAACCTCTTTATCTGAAATTTGTAACTCTAGATCTGGAAAATCTTCCAATATTAGAGCGTGCGTGAAAAATGGTCGTTTAAAGAGACTTCGGTGCGGCCAACGATAAGTCGGCAGTCTTCCAAAGATCTTATCAAGATTCTGGTATCCGAGAACACTCATGCTGCTTAAATCAAAAAGATTTCCAAAAATGGCGTTTCAAAAATCGAAAAAAAAAATGAGGAGCATAATTAGTTTGATGTATGTCAAACATCGTATTTTAAAATCGCCTGTTGGAAGATTTAGTCATCGATGAGTTAACTATTCTTGCTCATACATCGTATAGCTCTGGTGTAGCAGTCTCCCCCACGTAGCAACCGGCTTCAGCCGGCTCCGCGCAACAAATTGTAACTTACTGTCCGCCATGATTTAGTGAGGGGATTAATTTTCTCAGCGCTAATATTTTACGCGTTCTAATAACTTGAAGCCTTGCGCCAAATACTTGAGAATTAGAGGGAGTTTTTCCATTTAACTCTAATCATTATTTTTATTGACTACCATTTTCGTAAGAAAGTATAATACATTTTGGGGACGCCGATATATGAATATAAATAATACTTATTGTACTAATTCGAATGCTATTTATATATAAACTTTTCAATCAATAAATATATTTATTGATTTATCAAGAATATTAAAACTGTATTTGTAAAGCAGTTATTATTCTATTTTTATTATTACTTTTTTGAAATTTAACATATTACTTTTATTCCTGAAAGCTTATTCATAATTATTCAAATTAGCAATCAAAATTTAATAAATATTAAATTACCAAGAACAATTATAATTATGCAGTTTCATCAACAATTGTGAGTTTGTAATCTTAACGTTATCGTTAATGATAATGTTCCAATTTAAAAGTACACCTTTCATCGAGATGTACGCACACGTAGCTGAATTTGAAACATCATTAATATGCAAGTAGGCGGATACTCTCCGGCAGAATGCACCGGTTAAAAAGTAAGTCAAGCGGTTGGAATCAAAGCAGAGTTTCCACGGTCCACAGTGGGCGGCTATAGGCGGCTATAGGCGGCTATAGGCGGCTATAGGCGGCTATAGGCGGCTGTAGGCGGCTGTAGGCGGCTGTAGGCGGCTATAGTAAGCGGCTATAGCGCGGCTCTGGGAAGGCGGGGGCGGGGCGCTCCAGGCTGGGGGGCGCCGCAGTATTGATCCGAACGAAAGGACGCGCCGCCGAGCGATGGCTCCATCCGCCTTTATTCTTGGAAAACTGTGGCTCGCACGTTTATATCAGATTTCTAGAATACTTATAAATATGCAATTCCGACGGCGCAGACTGCTTAACGCAGGTCGTTCTCGAAAAATGGATTCTAGTCCAGCTGCCGCCACTTATTCTATTAAAGAGCGATCGATAGCGTTCTCAATTTTCCATCCCTAACGTGTTCACTTTTCCAACATTTCTCATCTGGAATTATGAATGCAACGAATCCTTTGAATTATTTATACACTGTATGAACATATTGTAATATTTGTTAGAACAATTCGGTCTAATAATAAAATTAAAATACCATAAAATAATCATTTACGAAAATAACAATTTATCACTTTAAAAATAACCTTTTCGTGGTAAAGTGTAACAATATTTTTGAATGGCGGGCATATTATATGTTTTTCCAGCACACAAAAACCTTTTTACTTTCGCTGGACGTTTTATCGCTAACAATTATTAACAGCATTGCCGAAAATACAGTAACGTATTAACAATAATTGAGTAACTCGGGCAACAGCGGCCTTCCTGCCTAGGTCGCGGGTCTTGCCTCAGACCAACTCCATGATTGATCAATACGCCTTTCGGGGACGTGCAGACTGAACGGCAACCCTCTGAAGCTGAAAACTATGTGTCTTTACTTTTATACCGAATCGAATTCATACACAAATATTCGCTACTGGCCAGGCAAAGATATTCATTATTGACTAGGTTTGCATTTAATGTCTGTAATTCATAACATTTTGTCACTTTTTGTTTATTACAATGGAACATCTTAGTTTGCAAACTTATTTAAAAACAATATGAACCGAATGTTTTTCTCATTTAACAAACGTTTATAAGTAATCCTTTTAGAGCAGTTTTATTTTTAATGGCACATAACTTTTTTTAAATGAATACGTTTCTTTAATATAACGAGATTCAAACAAAGTATACATGTACAGTAAAAATATATTTAAATACTTAAGTGTGAGTATTTAAAAATAACTAAAAGTTATTTAGGTAAATTAATTTTACGAAATATGCAAAATTATATGAACGTTGAGTGCTGATTCTATTTCAGAGAGACTCACCATTGTGTGTATTTCGTATTCATATAAAAATGTCAAAAGCGTTTTTAAAGAGAAAAACACAAGAGCTTCTGCACGTTCTTAAAATGAAACTGAAATTTTCAGCTGCCATAGACAGTTAACTTGAGTGCCTTTTTGTCCTCAAGAGCTATTACTTTTTTAATGGAATGTCTATTATACTTTACAAATGTATGCGTCTGATATAAGTATTTTATTAAAACATAATACACAACTTTTTTTTATATTTTATTATCAATAATTGTATAAATATACGAGTCCGAAATATAACAAGTATATTTTTAGTTATGTATTCTAAAATACAAAATTATCACTTTAATCCTAAAATATAACTTATAAGTCTTACTTGAAATTCATGTTCCAAGGATTTAATTTCGTGAGTTGTTCTCATGAAAAGCATTCAGCTACTTACAAATTATTTCTGCGAAAACTTCATGCCTAAGATTGTAACTTGGCTACATGACTTCTAACTCACGACACCGCTATTGGGTTACGGGGTCAATAGAAGTATTCACTGCAAGATTAAAATATCACGAAAACTTTTTGACAAAATTGAGGTTAAGCGGTAGAGTTCTAGTATGATCTTATCAATTTTGTGGTTGGCAAATATATATTGTATTTCGGTTGCATTTCTCTATTGTTTGCTCGCTTGTCAATGAGGCTTGTACAAGTGAAGCTTCCTGCATTAATACGGTGATGGGATGAACATACAGCGGGTTGAAACTTTGCTGAGTGTCTATCTATCAAAACTAATATTGATATAATACATTATCTGTATTACCATTTTTATATAACATAATCAATACTTTAACTTCGACAATTTATTTTTATAGTAAAATTAATTTGACATTCAATAATATTTATTGAAATCGGCGAATAAGATTGTACCTTCCTGCAATCTTTCCTTAATCTCAAGAACTTGCCACTCGCTGTGACTCTCTCCGGTGAAATAAGCTCGTCTTTTTATCATAAATAAACATCAAATCCTCCGGCGTTCGTCATAAACAAAAGGGCTTTATAATTTAATTCCTCGTCTGTTCTTTTTGGATACTCGCTGCAAAGCCCCGCGGTAGAGACTTCCGCGGACATAAAATATTACAGATGAGATTATTTAGACACTTGTTCGGATATTCTGCTGCCCCGGCAGGAAATAATACGTAAATCCCTTCAAGTGTTGACTTGTTTTGCAAAGATTAAGTCATAATTTATTCGGTCGCTCATTGTATAAAAAGTACAAGAGAATTTAAATATATTGTTTTTACCAAAACGTCATGTATAAAGAAAAGTTTATTTAAAAAATATATCTATGAACAAAATGGTATTCAATGTTTTCCCTTAAATATTTATTTATTTATAAGAAATTAGTATAACACTTCAAAAAATAAAAATATGAATTATCTATAAACACATACTCTTTACCAAAATAGTTTTCAATTTATATTTATAGGGGTATATCATCAACAATTTTGTTGACACTTCATTAAAACGTGCGTTAATCATGGCAGGTTTTGGTTCAATTACTTGTCCGGGTAAAGTCCACGTAGAAACCAAGATGGTGTCGTAAACCTCAGCCACCTGGGCCAAATTAAACTTGAGCTAGTGCTTTAGCGCTGGGACTGAACTGAGTCTAAGCTTTAGCTTGAGCTCATACTCGGAATTGCTGCAAACTTTGAAATATTAAATTCATCCTCACAGCTGCTAACTAAGCTCAACATTTTTTTTTCTAAAATAATATTATTTCTTCGTATGGCATTAAGTAGCGAGAGAGTTAAAGTTTTTATTATTCAAATGAAAAAAAAATGGGATTTTACTAATTGTACGTATTTAAAATACTACATATGTGATTATTTTTAATCTCGTAAACGCCGAGTTAGCGAAAAAACTTGACGCAAATATTTATATAAAATCTGATTATCTACACAATTTATTCGGAGAATATTAAGCGTTGTTCAAAATTATTTTCCATAAATCATGAATGTTTTTTTATTACATAATACATTTCTTATGCAGGATCAAAAGAAAAAGTTTTTTTTCATAATAAATATGTTTTTCTAGTGATGAAAACCAAAGATGGTGTTAAACCAGGGGTGATTGCAATCATGCAATCGGTGATTTGTTTTAAATGGTATTTTTCTTTTTTAATTATGCGAATACTTAAATGAAAGGTGGAAAATCCTTCTTCTAGTTCGGCATGATCCTGCATGTTGACAAGATGATGTGCGAAGAATTTCTGTATTATTACACAGATTATATATATCCTAACTCGATAGTGAACTTGAATATATCAACTGATTTGAAAATTTGATTTTTGGTAAAAATCTCGTATGGTTGTGGCTAGAATTACTGTAATAAAATTCAAAAAGGTGAAACAAAGGTTTTTATTTATTGTTTCAAAGGGCGTGGCTACATTTATGGCAAATTTTGGGTAGTATTTTGACTCTTTACTTTCTATATCAGAAATAATCTCTGTATCCGTGATTCTAATGACTAAGATTGTAAAGCGCCCTAAACGAGTGTTATCAGCTTATGATAAATTAAAATTCAAAAACGACAGTTAACAAGAATACGAAATTCTGTGATATTTTTAATGTACTATTAATAACAATTATCGGAATTCCTGAACGGTTATTTTAACGTCGCCCGCTAATTACAGCAAGAGCTTTTAGTAAACACCCCCAGGTGGAGGGTCCAGCGTCAACCCCCCCCCCCCCGGCCCCCCTGGCGCCATCTCGCGTGAAGTGACTCGACAATAATTATAATTAAGGCTAATGTGAACGACGTTCGACCTCTCTGAAAAAGTTGGATTGAACGCCATCACCCTTCACGGAAGAGTCGTTAGCGTCGACACTTTTCACTCTCGGCTTGTGACATGTCGGGGAAAGCAAATCATTTCATTATTGATAGCTTAGTTAGCTGTCACGAAAAGATATAGATCTAAACGGAGGTCGCAGTGATAACTGCTTTATTCGCCACAGTTGTGGGAAGTTATATTTCCAATCGCTAAAGCTGATATATTCAAGTTCGGAAACTGTAAAAATGTACAATATATAAGCATAATATATTATATTCATCTCATTTCATGACAAAATAATAATATAAATCGTTGTTTAAAATTGATATAAGTATTATTTATAACAAAACAAAGTTATTGATTGAGATTAACATTAAAGTAAATAAATTATCATAAGATACCATACTAAAAAAAATAACATTAAGGTTATTAACTGACAATACTTGGTGAAACTGCATAATTATAATTTTAGAATTAATTTTAATTAGAAAATTAATAAATTAAAAATATGTAGTTTTGATTCACAATTTATTTTAATGATTACATGTTTCGGCCTTCCTGAAGACCATCTTCGTAATCGTTACAATAAATTGTGAATCAAAACTAAATATTTTTATTTATTAATTTTTAATTCTTATTAATTCTAAAATTATACTAAAAAAAGATAATGACTTTTCTCGCTTATGATATGACGGTTATCAATCACGTATATTCTTCTATTTTTCTTCAATACTAACAACTTTATCAGGAACATATCAGGCGGGATATATTGTTTTTTATATCTGTCATTGTTGAAATAACAATAATCTACAAAACCAACAATAATTTTACAAGGGCTTGTGATAAAATAAAATGGTTTAATTTTCTCATCATAAAATAATTTAAATTCAAAAGAAGGCTAAGGCGATTAAAGGAGCTGTAACACCATTAAAGAAGAAGAAGATGGATTTACACTAAAGAATAATGACTTTTTGAAATTAAATTAATTAAACTCTTTAAATAATAAATTAGCACCAAAGTAGTGACACGATATCCACGTTGTAGTACTTAGTATTAATTATTCGCACGTGCGATGATAATTAGCAATTTTATAGAGCGGAGCAGTTAATTGCGTGCGAAAGAGCTTAATTTTCCAGTGATGTGTTAAAGTTGACAAGTCACACGATACAAAAACAGTCTCAACAAAAGGCTTATGTTTGCTTAGGGAAATTAACGCGGTACGAAAATAATTTTAATGAGCAACTGTCGGTGATCAAAAGGTGTGAACAATGTACGTCAGTGGGCGGAGAACTAGGAGCTTCATATTTAATTATAATCCCACCCATCTTACTCCTCTTCCACATCAACACCATATAACTTAAATGTTTATCTCGAATTAAAACAATATGACTGCTAAAAATATGTCTTCCAAGACGTTTATATCACCAAAATGGAATTAAATAGCTAATAGATTAGCTCCTGTATCCTACGCGAACGAATCGCATATATGATGATGAGAGGTTGCTTGGCGTTGCTTAAACGTGGACCACAACTTGGATGGGTCACCATATGTTGCATAACTTCGTACCACTGGTCAGGTTGAGCCAAGCCTCGGGAGCATTGAGTTAATAATTCAACCTCCTTAAAAAAAACGGTAAACTAATCACCAAAAATATAGCTCAGATACCACAGGGCCATTTCTTCAACTCCCAGAGCTTCTGGCTTAGGGTCATCGGAAACCATATGTTCTAAGATGACATTTCTTACAGAGATGCCTGAGGATGACACAAGGATAGTGGCAACTGACAGAACTGAGTGGAGGCAATTTTTGGTGATCATGTGTTCCAGATATGAAACGGACATCGGTGGAAAAATACCCTGGAGGGCATTTATGTTTTTTGATAAAATGTTAATTCGACGCATTTTTATAATCGTTCTCTGATAATTCCTTAAAAGTTTGATCTGATGAATATTTGCAGCTTAAAAGAAAAATGCTTTCTTATCACACATTTTACATCATACTATTGCTATATATGTATAAAAATATTATTTACCTTTAATGAGGTCATCAGGGGATAATACACGCAAAAATTGTAACTTCTAACATCTTTTACTCGTGACAGTTATACTTGTCGATTCTCGGTAAATAATGTAATGAATGCATACGAATTGCAGGATATTAATTTAGCGCTGCCTGTGACGTCACAATTAGCTGCAGGAAATGCCCTCGGAAGTGAAGGCGCCCGGCCACTTCTCTTATTGAGCCGTCTCCGTGTGTAATTAATATTGTCGCATTTGTTTCGCGAACAACTCCGCTTTTACTACATGATCAAACTTCCTAGTTTCAGATTTACGAGGACATCAACAGTCGGTTAATGCATTTTATTGCACATCGGCGGATAACGGTATCTCGTACTCCTACGCGTCACCCCTACGCCTATGCCTCTTGTCAATTAGAATACAATGTTATTTTCGTTTAATTGTTAAATTTAATTAATTATACTGGTAAAAATGTGCATATTTTGTGACATGATGATTGATGATATTATTTTTTTCCTTTAATATTACATGTATAATAATATTGACGTCCGTATTATTATCCTAAGTCCATGTTAACTAATTTCGATTTCACTTAATATTTTTAATTTATTCTATTAAATAATAAGAAGAATGTTTTCGCTAAACAAAAGTAAGTTAATACAGTCCTTAAGAACAAACCATTACAGAACACGCTAAAGTAGTGACTTGTCACATAAAATTGTAGGTAATAACTAATAATATTCTTCTATATAGTTATATATTAAATTGTCTTCATGTCTGGCGACTTAACTAGTCCGAGTAGTCAAGTAAAAAAAAAGTATCTTTGTACTCGTATAAACAACTCATGTAATAAATTGTACAAAAAAAACAAAATCAAAAAATATTTCATTCGAACCCATTTTGAAACGTTAAACATTGAAATATAATTAAATTGGTTAGTTTTTTTCATAATTTACCATTTTTTATTCGTTTGTTAAAATGTATTTAAGTGCCTCCACTTATTCCGTATTTTTCGTTTAGAAAATGAAAGCGTGAAAAATTGCGATACAATTCGTCCATTTGTTTGAGCAACTCCCCGTCATTAATCATTTAGAGATTTCAAGAGCTGAACAATGAACACAGAAGTAAATACACGCTGTCGGGAAACGATTCACGAGTGTTCATTTATTTTACGATAAAATATTCATTTACCAAAAAAAATTAATGGTTGAATGCGATGTTTTCAACTGTCATAAAAAAATATATTCATGGTCTAAATGAAATTTTTCTTTTTTTAATTCATATTTCACACTTACGGTTAAGTATAAAAGTATAAGAGCGGAAACGAACAACGTCATTTCATGTTTTCATAGATTCTCAACTTAACATCATTTCGTTTAATAAAAGGCTGATGTACGTGTCTAACCGCGATGACATATTTACTGCTGGTAACAGAGTAATGACTGTAATGAGTAACAAATCAGGGCGAAGGTTAAATATATCGACACCACCCAATCATCAATACGTTTACAATAAATTGAACTGCAATAGACACGCCAAGATACATTTAATTCGTCTGTTATATCGCGAAGAACATTGAATGAACGAAAATACTTTAACGACTATAATGATACTCATATCCATACTCCATTTAAGCTGAAAAAAAATATTTCAGAATGTCTGTAAGTACTCTGACCGTAAAAAAAATTTATATAATTTTGAATTTAAAAAGTAAGTTTATGTCAGAAATCTTGGCTATATGTTTCTACATAGAAGAAAAATATGTCCAGTGAATAATCATGTTTTGTGTGTTATTATTATACTATCGCTTCCTTCCTTTTAGAAAATAAGGCTTAAATCTGAATATATTATGAGAATCGATATCACCTTGCTCGATGTAGGACATATAACTAATAATATGACCTAAGTATAGTTTTTCGACCAATAATACGGCGGCTACCCTAGATACCAGTCCACCTGACATCACAGAACCGCCATAGGAAAATCTATACAAAGTAAAGCTCATGCGTATATATCAGATATAGGTACCTATTCATAGCCTTCTAGGCCAAGCAACTTTACGTTGTTATAAGCGGAATCGTATTTTCCCTTTAACCTTGAAACGCGCTTACGACCAGCGGCTGAACGTACGTCAGTCACGCAACTGTTGATATTTAAGAAAAACGTTTTAAATTTATGACGGCAATATCCAAAAGCTAGGTTATGATAAATTGCTAAGCCTTCACGATACTTGTATTCAGAAAAAAGTGAAATTAAACAATGATACGAGTACTTTTTATTGAATTTCTTACAATAAGACCACTCAAAATAAGGTATGATATTTAGAATACTTTTTATATTGTAGTAAAGTTCAATTCCTTTAAAAATATAATTTTATAAGGATTATGTAATATTTTCTGGATATAATACTACATTCAAATATATTTAAGCATATCCCTATAATGTATGGATATGTTTTATTTATACAATTAAGTATTATTAAGATATTGCGCCCCACATTTTTTTTTTCGATCTGAAACAAAATAAAAGTTGCGTGTCTAATCTTTAGTATTCCTGAAAAAAATATATAAGAGATTAGAAACTAATTTAGTTAATTTCGGAAAAATAAACATACCTTCAACTTTTTCTGTTACTTTTCCAATCAGACTGTTTCGTTTTCATTCCGTGTGATTGACGCATAAAAACTGTATTTACGACATCATAAAAGTGAAGCCGCCCAAGCCAACCTCTTCAGCCTGATTTTTGATGTTTTCATACTATATACGTTATTTCAAAGATGACTTACATTCGACATTACGAATGCCTCTAAATATAAAGAGTCATTCCTCTTATATAAAACTATCTTTAATGTACCTTATTAAAACGTGCTAACAATTGGTCATTCTAAAATTCCATAACATTAAGCATCGCTCATATTAATTTAAAAAATATTAAATAAGTAGATAGTTTAAATTAAATGTTTCGCAAATTTATTAAATATTTAATTAACTAGACTAATAAATAATAATAATAAATGTATGAACAATATATTTTACAAAATGAACTACGTTCTGTATAATAATTTATTTTTACTACATAACATATTTTTGTCCTTAAATTTTCACGTATGAGCGCCGATAAATTCTTAATAAAGCCAAAAAAGGTGAACATAAATTCTAAAAGTATTTTCAATATAATATATTTCCCGAAGAAGAAAAAATAAATTTTGTTTTATTTGGAATCGAATAAAGGATTTTCTTAGAAACTACAAAGCGAAAAGTGTTGAGCGATTCGTTCCAAATTCTTTGAAAAGTTTGGCGAGATATCGAACTACATTTCACTGGAATAAACTTTTTTTTTTCATTTCATTTCACTTTGCCTAATACAATTTCTCAGTCAACTGATTTTACAAAAATCGAAAAGAAGTCCAACGTGACATTAACTTAGAAAAATGTGTAAGTAAAATAAAATAAAATATATATTACAATTATTTTACAGTTTTCTTTCATAAAAAGGTTTATAATTTATTTGTGTATTTTTAAAACGTATTTTTTTGTAAGGACAATACCAATGCTTTAAAACTATATTTAAATAAATAACCTTATAATTTGTCATTGAATATATAAAAAAAATAAAGGAATTTTACATCACCTTTTTATATACTATATTTACACATACATTCTTTTCATATCCTTTTCATAAATAAATACAATATAACCCAAACCTAATAATACTTTTATAAACCAGTCATGCAAGTATCTTAGCATGTCATCTACTCTTTTTTAGAAATTGTTATACATTCAGCTAAATACATTTACTCGTATATATTAATTAGATTAAATTCGTATAAAAAATAAACTGTAATTTTCTGCGTATCGGTCGATTTAAATTGCTCATTAAAATGCAAAAAAAAAACAACTGGCTAACTGGAAAAGTCGTCAAAAATGTATTTTTCACGCGTCGCCCGACCTAGAGAAGGAAGAGGCCGATCCCAGCGAACAAAAGCGGGATGCGAAGGGCGGTGCGGGAGGGCGGAGGACGGGAGGGCGGGTGACTGTATGGATCCACCTCGCGGCCTCGGCCGGTGGAGCGCAGTGCGGCCGCTAGGCGGGAGGCTCAAGGGGCGGGTTGAGAGTTCAAGGACAATCTGCCGCCCACCGCAAATATCTGCCGCCCTTGTGTCGGCGAGGGCCTCTGCTTCCGTTTTTAATGTGTCCCTCGACTTACACCGGCACAATAATTCTGTAAGCCGAGGTAAGGGAAAAAGCCGGCAGCAGGTAGCGCGAGACGGCAGACAGCTACGAGACTGATGCCTAAGAAGTCCTCGATGTCTTCTGTATCCCAGAAGCTACCGCTGTTCGGACTGTTTCATCGTGTTACTATTAACTGAAACTACAATTAATAATCAACAAACGAACATTAATACGAGTGTATATCAACAAAAAATATTGTTCATTATTTCGTGAGTGGAGCAGCATTTGTTGGTTTAGGTTAGCAATTCTGAATGACGTACATTATTTGCCGAACGTCTGTGCATTTTAAGTCCACAGGTTCATTAAATACTCATATCAAGTGGGTGTTGTTTAATAATATACAACTAGTAGCTATTAATGGACATAAAAATATAAGGTAATTTAATTAAATAAATTCAATACAATCGATAAAGTGAATGGTGGTAGGTTTGGTAGTGGACAATATATAATTATTATAAATGGATAACTATTCCATACAACCGGGTAACTTTTTTAAATAGTGCATGTTGAACTGCTGCGATTTAAAAATTATTTTTGATTATTATAAATCAATTAATTTCAAGTGTGACAATGATAACTGATGAATTTGTAAAAAAAAAACAACTTATTCCGTAAGAAGGAAATGTATTCCGTGATGTCGATGTTTTGTGGGGGGTTTTGGGAGGAGCCATAATTAAACTATTTTTTTATCAAATATGCTACCAAAATTTATAAGCTAACGGTTTTGGGACATGATGAAAACGCAGTTTATATTTTCTCAAATGAATGATCAAGGCATCTTGAAAACATGTCGTTAAACAGTATTGTTCCGCTTATCATAATTAGGTGAAACAATTGTATTGTTGCACAAAACATGGTTCAAACATTACCACTGTATAATCCCCTTATGTCTAAAATTTCCCGCATATATATTTCAATTTAATAAGATGTAACAAAGATCACATTTCGAGTCAGCCTACCACAACGTAAACCCTATGTAAAATACAATCAAATTAAACACTAAGTCAAGAAGTCAAGAGACATATATATCGGATGTGTTGCTTTATACATATTTATCACGTGAGTACAACAATAATACCATTATTATAATATTTATGTTTATGATACCTTTACATAGGCTAGATAGCTCATTAAATGAATAATTTATTTTGTTTTATTTTAATTGAGATCACGTGGTGACATAAATAGCTACCAATAGCTGCTAAAAATTGGATATATATCCGTTAATAATGTTTTTAAGAACCAGAAAAACAGACAGATAAATTACAATAGTACATGTACATTATCTAGGCACAGAGTTCAAAATAATGCTAATAAATATTAAATTATTTACATCATCTTCATTTCTTCAACCTCGCCCTGATGTTTAAGAACGTCTCAAAGATTTTTAAAGAATCTAACGTGTTATATATTTAGTATTTGTAGTTATAAATAAAACAATTACCATTACAAAAAATAAAGAAAATATTAAATTTAAGTGATAAACAAAATACAAATAATCAAATTCGTAAAGATAAATTTTATATTTATATGTATACATTAATTATTAAGATATTTTAAATTTAACATAACCAAAGAAATATTTTATAGGTAACACATTTTAAACTATCACCCGTATCTTTTCTTTACAGGCAGTCTCGGAGCAGAAGGTTTATTTTTAATTTTCCACAACGTTGAATGCAAGCCATACATAAGAGAATTTTTTGCCATTCGTATCCCGAGATACGTAACTGAAGCTATTACTTTTATAAAACCTTACTGTCATCTTGGATAAATTATTTTTATACTCGTATTACACACAATCCCGTTTTATAATACGATTGAAAAGTCTTCCGAGTTTTACAATATGTACCTTGAACTCCGCCGAATACATACCAAGCATAGCTCTTGACCTCCAAGGCGAGAGACCGGGGACTTAATATAAAGCAGTTGAAGGCATATTTGGGCATAATTTAGTCATAATTTTTAAGAATGACAGTCAACTACTCCGTCTCCTTACAACCCGTGAATGCGATTCTAATCTCTTTCGCGAGTTCTTTATTTTAGGACTTCTGTGCAGTGACCACAATTGTTCAGAGGGGACGCCCACTGGACTTATAAACTGCTAAGTGATCATAATCTGAATGAGCGCATCATCCAGGAGACTTAACTGTCCTCCGGTGTGATGCGGGTGTGAGGCGGGTAAAGTCTAGTCTAGTCAACTACTCCGATTCTTAAAGATATGGCTCGACACAAGCAATGACAAAAAGTGTGTATCCATATTACTTTTGTAAAATATATTCATTGGCTTTGTAATGAAAATGCTTTTATGTTTAATTAACATTTTTTATTAATATGGCCTCACTTAAATAAATTAAATTTTCCGTACAATTGTACATTTCAAGCTAACGTGTAAACATACGTGATGAGTAAACATCGAAAAGTGTTTTTATTGATCATTGAGTTTACAGTTGATATTTTCCTACAAACAAATTAAAATAGATAGTGAAAATCAAGATTCGCCTAGAAGTTATATTGTTGTACAATACGAGTGCAATATATGTATTCAATTTGGACGGTTAACGATTTAACTAAAACCACTATAATTTCAAATACATATATCATACTTTGTAAATCATTTTCCGATTGGATAATTATGTAGTGGAAAAACGCTCTCGATTAATATGTTAAAAAATATAATTCATTTTTGCCAACATAATATTGACTTTTATACTAATATAAAGAATGTAGTTATGCCGCCCAGGAATGTCATGAGCCTACCACAATGCTCGAGTCAATAAATTATTAATTTTAGAGACCATCAGATATTTAAAATTCAGCACGTTTTCGGAAGCTCTGAATATTTCATGAAATATTCATGGTCTTCTAAACTCACTGAAAGCTGTTGAACCTTATTTAATGCGTTTTTTGCGTATCTAAATAATTCGATTATTTTTATTACTATTTAAGAAGTATAATTTTTTCAAATATGAAAATCTTAATTTTGAAATAAATGATTAATTAATTGAAATTCAATCAATTTTCACACGCATACAACCACTACACATCATTCACAAAGTCAAAGCGACCCGGATGAACGTCATAGAGGCCACTAGATGAGTGGCCAAAGTGATGGTCCGCATACCCCTGGTGGTCGACAAGAAAACATTACTGGTTCGCAGAGGATGGTTGTGTCAAGTAAAAAAGTGTTCTTATTCCGATTCAATTATCCTTAACTTATTTAAACGAAATGAGTTCTAAAGTTGTTCGCGTTTTGATGGCTGGGAGGGAGACGATTTTTCAAATCATTTTAACACGATAAAAAAAACACGGATTTTAAAATAATGAGTTTGTCGTGTGAGAAAAAAAAATGAAACAATATTTTACAATATTTCAATTACATAAAAAAGAAGTCGTTATCATTACATACTAGTATTTGTTAATAAAATAATATAATCTCTAGCAGAACGACTCTCCTCTATACACTTTTATTTTAAGTTAGTGATCTCTGACTTGAACGACACTAATCTACGCTACATACAATTGAATATTTTCAACGTTAATCATATTTTATTATTATCTCAAATTGTATTTTTTAAATCTAAACGTGTCAATATTCTCATGAGCATAAAACACCCACAGTAAACAGCTCAAAGTATTAACTAGATGCACTTTTATTGTTTCGTTTGTTGAACTTTAATAGAAAGTGATCGTGTATACTCGTAACTCTTTACTCTAAATATAAATATAATCTACACGATCCGTCTAAACATTTTTTTCATAGACTCTTCCCATGCTTATTAATATTTTTGAGCTACAGAGCACGTATTTTAAGTCATTTGTGACATCTCACAGAATACAAAAATCGTGATCATTTCTGCAAGTGATACATTTGTTAAACTAGAACTTTTAATTGTACTGCATGACTTTAATTTATCTAATTTATCTAGAAATTAGTTAACTCTACGGTTCACATTAATAAAGTCAAAAATACCGAATGTACAAAATAATTGTGAAAATCCCTATCAAGCCATAATCAAGAAAAAAATGATATTCTATTTTGCTATCATTTACATAAATACGCCATACTTTTCTTAGTTTGTTGTAAAAATTAAATATTAGTTGTTTTAGCACCTTATATTTTATTAAATTTGTTGATTCGATTAGAAAAAAATTTAAGACGTAGATTTAAATTAATCTAATTACTACAATTTTTTCAATGAAATTGTCATATTTTGATTTTAAAGTATGTTTATTATTAATCATCAAATTTATAATTTATTTTCTCCTTATAAAAAATTATGATTGTAACAAGAATTTGATTAAGCAAATCATCGTTACATAAAAATGGCAAATAAGAAATTTCATTAGTGAATGTTACATATGTAGTCTAGTGCAATAGTGCAAATATAATAATAATTAGTCAAAAACGACATCGAGTTTCGATTTTTTTTTCAGAAGCCGTCAACAAGAATACTTAGCATCCAATAAATTAGCAGATCTTCGGTAGGCACTGTCATAAAATGGTTACAAATGGGACCAATGAACAATTAACGCGAGCAATCTAAATGCTGGCATTTCCACTGGAGCTGAACTGGGCTGGCTCCGGGCCGTGCGGGAGTGGGAGGGCGGGCGCTGCTGCCAGCCAGAGAGGCGACACGGCGACCTCCAGGACGATCAATGATCATCCATGGACGGCAGATTTTACATAGTAATATGAATACACTTTGGATTTGGTTTTCTGGATGCAGATACCGAAAACAACTGTCTTAAGCTTAGTCTAGGCTCAGAGGAAATCATTTTATCGTAGCAAAAACCAACAAAACTGATTACCTCGACTATCAACATTTCATATTCTTACTGGAACATTCACCCCTCAAATGGGTTTAGCCGCTACTAAGACAAAATTATTCAGGGCTCGGTAGCATCCGGCTAACCATCCGATTTCCTCAAAAAAATCTGATTAACATATCACCCAAAAATATGCCTTGGATACTACAGCTCTTAAAGTACTCGAACTTCTGCTCTGGAGGTTGTCTGGTACCATTACGTTCCCAAGTGGACATTCAGGCGCAGATATGTTCTAGAACGAGAATGGACAGTGGAAGCTCAAAGAACTAAGTGGGGTAATATGGTGACCATATGTTCCATATATGAAACGGATATGGGAAATATATGTAAAGTGTCATTGAACAAGAGATTAACACTATATAAGACTCACTGACCGATGTTAATATTCAAATACCACGATTTAATAATACCGAAAGATAAGTATAACTTTAACTGTAAAGGGCAACATAAATAAGATGGCTAAATATGGACCAAAGGGAAATTATCGCGGACGATCAAATCGGAACCGCCTCTCGGGCCCTCCAGCGCAGGTCAGGGCGGACCTCCTACAGCTCTTCAGCTCCTCTCCATCTCCGGCCCAGCAAGAGTCTTCTTTAAGTTAATTAACTAATTAGTGACGATGGATGCGGCGCGTTTCAGGAAGCAGCTGAGTGTATGTGTCACAGAGAGGGGAGGAGGTGTGCGAAATAAGGAAAACGGTCGAAAAATTAGTCTAAATTTATACTTAACTAGATTACGCAACTATTACACCTAAATAGATTTGTAGTGTGACTTTTTAGACATATAGCATATGTACAATGCCATACTTAATTGCAATTCGTAATAAAAATATGAATGTCAGGAAAATATTATGTTTTTATGGTTAGTATAATAACGCGATTAAATTAATAAAATATGTATCATTAATAGCAAAATGTATTTTATATTAATTTAATAAATATTCACACAAAATCACATCAACATTTTTCATCCGGTTTCAGGCGTTCCATTTGAACATTACGTAACCTGGTTTATATAGTTTAACTTTGTATGATGAAACTTTGTGTTTCCTCATAAAAATATATATTATGAACACCTATACGAATATAATTTTATTTTATAGTCCGAAAAAGTATAATTCCTACAATATACAATTGAAAGGAGCTGTTTAAAACATACATCCAAGAAAATTCAATCAAGTTATTCAAACGTTACATTTTTTAACGTAACATATCTTAAATTAAAAAGAATAAACGCCCCGTAAAGGTCATGTAGTAAGTAAGATGAATTCAACAGGATTTTTTTCGACTTTAATATTAATAACGTATTTAATGGATTTCCTTAGACAGTGAGTTTGGTCATAATTTATGCTACTCGCATAATATAATTCGAATTCACTTTGCTTTAAATACTTTCTATAAAGACTTCGTACTAAGCCTTCCTCCCAACCAATATCACATTACATCATTATTTAGGAAGATAGATTCCACTGGAAATATAATATTTGCATTATGTAAGCTTCCTCGGTAACCTGAAAGGATTAGGGACTGATTACAAATTGTGAACTTTGAAAGACTTTTGGTACCTTATCGGTAAACTAAAGTTTATTCATCTAACCTACTATTAGCGTTATTAATAACTCATTGATATTTTGAACCTGGAAGTAATCACGAAATCGTATTTGATTACTTTCTTTTATCAGTTATTCATACGAGAAATATCTGCTTTTCTCTGAATATAGTTATTACCCTAGCTGCATGTGCTCGTATGATTGCACTATTTAATATATACTTTTCAACATTATGTTTAATTCATTTTACTAAAACCTAAGCAAATATTTTTGTAATTCCACGAAAACAATAATTGTACAACTGATTGTTACATATGTAATGTAAGAATGCTAAAAGTAAATTTACCATATCTGCTATGTGACATTTATTTTCATTAAAAAAACGGAATTTAAAAGATACAATATTTAATTTTATGAAGAATTATATCAATCGATTGCGAATATTTCCAAAATTTATTCAGGTTGCAACATAATAATATATTTGTAAAACCAAATTTTCAAGATAGTTATCTTCAGAAATGTACTTTCCAGATGATATAACTCTGTAGATATAACGAGAATGTAAGTTTCTTAAATCAATTGTGCTTAAGAAAATTAATAATTAAATAAGTCTAAAGAGCATAAAACAACAATATTTGCGATCTAAAAGACAGTTAGCTTACATAAAGGTGTGACTAGCAAAGGTGTCTGATAGTTTTTCAGACAGTTCATGAATGCACGATAATGGTTCTTTCAAGTTACGTAACTGAAAATTCATAAGCTATCGTTAGAAAAGGTTTTAAAAGATTTCGTTAGTTTTATGATTATTCTCTCCTCGTTATTAACTGACTGTACATTATTCATAGTTATTTAACAACGTTTCAGCCTAATCACACATTATCTTTTATAGTACCGCGGAATATTTAATTATTTATGATATCAGTCAATTCCGTCGACCAGTCATTATCGTTACTAGATTATGTTTTATTTCATATTCACATTTTTAGTGTCATTCATTACATGCGTAGCACAGATACATATTACATAAATTTATGAATAACGCCCTTTTCTTCATTCAGTAGAAATAAACTTTTTTGACATATCGAATTGTCGTCTTTTTTCCAATGAATTACTAAAACTGAAATATATCGATCAAATTAAATGTCAATCGATTAATTTACAAAGTATTTTAAAATGTTAAATTTCTCGATAAAGACATAATAATAACGTTTTTATGTGAATATACGATTGAAATTAGCATTGTTGAATTGATTAATAAACGATTTTTCAAATGAATAGAAATATTACACTTCTTCGATCAATAATAAAAAAAAATTTACAGTATGACAATGATGTAATACTTTTATTAGACGTTTCTCTTGAAAACAACGAAAAACGATATTTAAGAACCCTTAAAATTGACTGAAAGAAAGTGTGTCATGGAAAAATCTAAAGATACTCCTATTTTAAGGGGAACGGATCGAAAAACATCGACCGAAAACTGGATTTTCAATTTATAATATTCGGGAAATAGCGAAAAGAAGTTTTTTAAGCGTTTTGAAAATAAATTTCTAAAATAAGATCCGTTACATAAGCAGCCGTAAGGCGCGCGCATCCTGCGCATCTCGCGGGGGCCATTTTCTCAACATTTATTAACTTCCTAACGCAATGCGGAAATTTATGAATCCAAATTTTCTCTTGAAATATCTAATATATTATAGGAAGCATCGCCTGTGTGATGATTTAATGGATTGGGCATTTGAGGGCGTAATAAAGAGGGGTGATAGTCGGTTTTCGTCTCGGCGGAAGGGATGAAAATTTCTATCTCGGGGAAAAGTGGGAATAAAAAGAGGAAAAGACTCACCCCAACTGGAACCGGTTCTGCCCAAAAATTGGCTGGTTTCCGAATTCCACAAGAACTGTCTGAAGCCCTCCCATCGGCCCAGTTCCGGCGGCGGGGAGTAATACTGTTCCGTCACCTTCTTGTCGGCCATGCCTGCGGTGTGGGTGTGCGGCTGAGCGACGGACGGCGAGCCCCGGGCCAGCGGACGCGCCGGCGCGTAGCCTTCGATCTCCGAACCTCCCGCTCCCCGACCTGCCCTCCTTACACGAGCACGACCCGCCAATTACAAAAAACACACAAAGCCTTAAATGATTTCCAAATCACGACGGTATCTTTTAAATGCTTCAATCACTTCCGACTCCTCCGCGCACGACGCTTAGCAGATTTCGCGAAAAACAAAAAAGCTGCGGCGACCGTTTTGTTCGAAATTCCAAATTTAAATTTGAAAATTCTCTAGAACAATCGAAGCGACATCTGAGGCAAAGTAAAAACGCACAGTTTTTCCGCCTTCAGCGCTCCTGCGCGGGAATTCAAAAGCAATTCGATAAAATAACATATTTATCAATAATTCATATTTTCTGAAAGAAACTGATCAATAAAATTAAACAAAATCATACTTCGAAAATTATATATATTTTCAGTCTATAGTGATCAGTCATAAATGGGCATAACTATGATATCCAATAATCTCAATTTTCATCCGGGTAGCGACATCTGAGTTATTTTCAGTCCTATTAATACGTCAATTGGTTGCCATGCGTTTCGATGATATGGGAAATAAGTAACCTAACTCATATTTATTCAACTTTAATTTTGAGGTTAGTTACAAAATAATATATTATTTCTGCATATTTTTTATTTTATATGTTACGGATACATTTCATTCATAAAAAATCTTCTTTTATATTCGCTATAGTTGGAACATATAGTCGCCCAAGAACATCAAAATAAATCAAATATCAGTAGCCTCATTATCCTTATTCTTAGTCATTTCTATATCCCAAAATTTCCCTGAATTTATATTATTTTTAAATTGTACGATTCTTTATTTACTTGGGTTTAGTTGAATGAAGTAACTTTCAAATAACATCAATTGAACTGAAAAATATTTTCTACGATAATTCTTATTAGAGTTTTTTATAATAAATAAACGTGATGTTAGTTTTATTGGACAGATATTTTAGAGAGATGAGTTTACCTATCAAAAATAATAAAAGGTATACATTTTATTAGATCGTTAATGATGTTTGCATACTCCCACGGAACACAGGTGCTCTTAACCCTTTGGTTACTAAGAATTTTCTCAGAGAACTTGCGAAAAAAACGAAGCGATTTTAGAGCATTTTTTAGTATTTTAAAATTTTTACATAATTTTGATATTTTATACGCTAAATTGTAAAAATAAAAAAATGTTCATTCCAAACAGTTTATATTTCAGATTAAGCAAATAAAAATTTAATCAATAATATAAACATCAAAAAATAAAATATCCAAACTCAAATTTTAATTTTGAGATCATATATGATGTAAATAATAAATCTTTATTGCTGTCAACTTGATGAAAATTGTTAGTAAAAATCATACACATACTATATTAATATAGAAAAAAAAAGAACTCAAAAATCTAAACAAAACAAATAAAAAAATAGTACAAAAAAGTAAAATAAAATAAAGTTGTGGAAGAGTATATTTGAACGTTGATAATTTGTACATATGTAGATAGAATTTTTATTTTTTGTCATAATTATATACATTGATTCATGGTAATGTTCAAAAATATACAAAATAAAAAAAATACCAAAGAAAAACAATACAAAGAAGAAAAAATATATAAAAAGAAAAGAAAAGCAATAGAAACACAAAGATGTCGAAAATTTGGGAAACACTGCTTACCCTTGAAATATATTTCGTTCCATGTTGCGTTATTTATTTTATTGATGTGCCAAAGATAATCCCTAGTCAGTATCATAACTTATTATGCATTAGTTATTTATGATGACTTTCTAACAACATATTTTAAAAGCTTGAAGTATGAAAACATATGATTCTTATTTGGTATATTTCAAATTAATATTATTCAAATGTCAAAGGTCCAAACCTTCTTTATAGAATACCAAAAAAAATCCGTATATGGTTGATATATAAACCTTAAAAAAATGTTTATTTGAGCGTCGAATATTTGCCGTTTCGTCTTTTTCGCACTAGAATCGACCGAACACCTTTAACCAAAGTGTTAAAGATGTTCCATATTCTTCGCAAAGGGTTCGATAGAATATTAACAAATGATCGATGTGAATCGAATACAAAATTTTTCACATAATAAAATATTATTAACATTTTGCTTTTAAATTAGCCACTATCATACTTTTTGTAGTTATATTTAATTTTTTCGTCTGCGATGCGTTCATTGTTTTCAAAAAAAAATATTTTACAATACAAAAAAACACAACTTCAAAAAACTTAAAAATCATGAATAGAGATATATTGCTGGATGAAGTGAAAGCATGTAGATTTAGGTGAATCAAAAGAAAGGCGCGTATTTCTACGAAAATTCTAACATTTGCTTGGAGTAAGTGCAATGAGATACAACGTATACGAATATACTCGTATTTCATTAGTGCAATAATGTCTCCAGTGTTCTGTGACGCAATTGTCCAAAAATAAAATTAATTGGCCTCACAGAAGACGTAACATTATTTTTGGTGGCCTTTGAAATAATTATTACCTTCAGCTCATGTGCGTCTACGGTCACGAAATCATCAAAAAATTACCTTAATTTTTAGCGGCTTTAGTGAAAGTGATAATTACTATACAATACGAACTAGTAATTGCATGTGTGAAAATGTGTTCAGTTGATTCAAGCAATCGTGGCTGATGGAAGTACGTTTTAATTATGCCAAAATATATTTTTATTAATACTGTTGTTTGAAAAATTATTTGTCACAAAAATACCTCCTCGTGATGTCTTTACATATGTTTGCCTTGAAGACTTACCCTTGTTGTATGTCCTGTGAGTCGCTGTTCATGTCAGGTACGACCAATCGGAAAATGTTTTTATTTTAATTAGTTTATTTTATTAAATTATTTATTAATACTTTACTTTGACTACCGGAGAAAAATAGTATTGTTATTTATACATAAATACTTTATATTTATATGATTACAGAAGAAGTTTTTATTTTCCTTAAAGATATGATTTTGTAAATATCTTCAAATATTCTTACTGTATATTTTCCTGAATTCAAAATGATAAAAAAAAACATACATAAGTTTCATTTATAAATTTTAAGTAATATTTTTTTTTGTGGTATATACATTTTTTAATTTATTTTTCATTTTACCTAATCTCAAAAGACTTTTATGAATTGTAAATAATTTTCGTGTTTTTAAAGTGGGTTTATTTAATGTTATTTTAATATTCTTACTTTAAATTTACAATTCATTTGTGTTAAAGTGTAGCAGTAAGTTAATATGTAGTATATATTTAATAGAAATTATGTAAAAAAAAATTTGAAAATTTCTGATTCATATTTACTTTTATCAGTTATACTTTAAGTATTATGGACATGAACAAACTTTACATAACATTAATGGAAAAGTGTTCACTTTTGAATCTTTCTTTTAAATGTTTCTTTTAGACATTACTAACAATTTTAAAACCAATTTAATTTCTTAAAATTGATGTCATAATAATTTACACCGAGTTATTTATTAATAATAAGTGAAAATCAATATATATTAATAATATTAAATATTAATCATAAAAATATTAATTATAACTCAATACTATTAAATGCATTACCTGGTTAAAATACAAATTATTACAAAACCAAATTTCTATTTGCATAGAATAGAATATGTGTAACAAAGATCAGTTCATTGATGAAAATGGAATATACTTTAATTTTAATTGTCTTAATTTGGTAATTAAATTAATTTCAGTTATTAATTATTTTATTTTTAATTAATCAATGTAAAGTGATATCTAGCATGAATACTTCATATTATTTAATTTTACTATCAGCACTATATAGTGTGGAGCTTAGTTCAGACGCAAACCTTTTTTATCAATTCGTCCATTGAATACTAGATGGCCACACTTTCTATATTTTCATCAAGATTTATTATTATGTAATTGCTCTGAAAATTTGTGTATTATTTTATTTATTTTTTATTTATATTAACACTAAATAAATAATTATATGAAGAAAACAAACTATGTTATTCAAATGTAAAAAACATGTTGAACGAAATATTTTTATGATATATGTTTTAACTTAACAACAGTAATAAACTTCATTATATATGTACTTTATTATTTTGAAATTTGTTTATAACTCATGAAGTAAAGTACTTTTTTATGTATCATAAATGTAGGTATTTTATTAATTTATAAATTTATTATTGTACTATATTACGACATGGTTATATTCATTTTATTTAATACACTTCCTAGTAAAAAAAATATTTATAACTAATAACGTCTTGTATAAATTGGTATTTTTTTTCAGTCTTTACCTCTTAGATTCTTCTAATATCCTAATAAAGGTTTGATTTGATTTTTTGTTATGATATTAATTGATTTTTCGGATGTATTATGAAATAAACAAAAAAGAACATATCCGTTTCATAGCTGGAACATATGGTTGCTACGAATTGCCTCCCCACAGTTCTGTTGGATCTTATTATCATTGCCTCGTCCCAAATCATCTCTAAAGTGCACATCTGGAGTTCATATATATTATATACATTTAGTTTATCGAGGACGGAAAACTCAACATTTAAGAAGAGGAGACAACAAACATATCAAAGATGTTTTTTAGACTTTAGGATTATTGGAGGACCCTCAAAGAGAGGCAAAACTAAAAAAACTTAAAAAAAAATCTTCACGATTAATAACTATTTCATTTTTTATTCATCATTTCATAGATAACATTAAAGTTAACTAGAGACAACCGTAAGCGAACCGAATTATCTATGAATATAAAAAATATTCTTTATTAGTGAATATTACTTTATCAAACACGTGTAAAATTGTCCTTTCAAACATCTATTGTCTCGTTTTGGATGCTGCCTGTATCCTAGACGCCGGTCTCCGCATGTCGCCTCACAGAGTCATTTTTTCACTTAGTAAATTGCTAAGCAGACCTTGTGGACGGATCAGCCCGAAGCGCGAAGCGACCACTTAACGAGAAATAAAATTTAGCCGTAAATCCTTCGTTACCTCCCGGCTCATTACACTAAATATGCAACCGGGTTATCTTTTCCGTCCGGAGACTGTGAACCGAGCATCCAGTGAGTCGTTACATGTCACGAAGAGAAATAAATAATGCTACAATGTTTATTTGAATAAATAACGTTTATTGTCCAAATAAATTATGTATAGTATATCAGTCTTCTCGCAAGATAATTATAATTTATTGTTAATGTAACTAACAAGACAACAATCAAGTATTGCCTTTCAATGCGACCGAGAACAATGAAGGTGGCGACATAAAATGTTAATGTCAGAACAATGATATCATCATTTTATCGTGTACCTGATGTTATATTATCGCCATTACTTAGTGTTGTTTTATTTTTATTTTCAATCGGTTTTCGTTTTACAAACCTGAAAAGAAAGACGGTCCTGCTGTATCAGCTTTTAAGGAGTAGTAAGGGCCACCGGGCTCGCTTTGAAGAATCCCCGGCACCGCTTTAACAGGTTGTGGTGCACTCGGGGACGCCTTGAAGCCTGGACCCGGGCGCTTGCCCCCTTGTCTCTGCCCTGCATAGTAGCCTCCAGGAGGGCCTGGATAGCGGGGTGCTCCTGGCCCTTGCTGAAAGTGCCCTTCACTCGGTGACGGTCTATGACCGGTGATCTTGCTTCCACCGCTTTGAACCAGGTCGAACTGAGCCGCTGTACGAAGGTATTTTACCTCCTTGATGGTTTTGAGACGAATGAATTGTGCTAAACTGAGTCGCCTGTCCTGAGTGAACGTTTTGTGCATCATGCTGATAGGGGCCGCCTTTTTGCCCGGGATACTGGTTGTAGATGGGTTTGTCTGCTCCCGGACGAAGATTTCCTCCAGAGCCAGAATGTTGCCCGACATATTCAGGATATTCACTTCCTCCTTGTCCGAACTGCTTGTTGCCTTGCGGGTAGCGAGGGCCGCTTTGTCCGAAGTTTTGGATGCCGATCTGGACGGGGTAGGATCCTGGCCCTTTGTTGTATGCTTCTGGAGAGTATTGATTAGGTGAACTTGCAGGACGCTGCACGCTTCCCTGACCTACTACGAGATCCCCTCCCTGGCTCGGTCCCCCGGAGGAGATCCCCGAGTAGTCAGCGCCGACACTCGCGAATGTGGACTTTTGTCCTAAACCGACACTTGAAACAGATTCCGGGTGGTAACTGCTGCCCTTGCTCTCCAATGAAGGGTTATAGTTAGCGAAGTCCCCTGCCTGCCATTGGTTTCCCCCGACTTGGGAAAGGATGCTGACTGCGCCCTCCGGCTCGTGCCATCCTCCATGTTGTGTGTAGCCAGGGTTGAAGTTCTCTCTTCCCTTGGCAGCGGGGTACCTCTCTTCTTTGGTATCGTCGGTGGATGGACTTCTCTGGACTGACGTTTTCTTGGCGCTACCTCCGCTGTCTATTCTCACTGCCAGTACCGTTGTGAGGCATAACTGTAAGAGCAACCGAAATTAAAAAACAAATAAAATAAAATAACACTGTTTCACTCATCACACAATGCAAATGCGTGCTTAACCCGAGTCATTACAAATACTTAAACTTTTAATTTGCATCCGCGATAATTAAATTGAGAGCTCACCAATAACATCCATTCCTTTAATATCCCCATCTCTTCCTTGAGTGGACATCTTATGTCGAATCTTCAGCTTTTATATCTGTACCTCAGGTCAATGGCATTGAATATCATTTGCAGTGGCATCCTAAAAAAGACAAAAATATTTTTAAATTAATATTTATTTAAAGTTTAAAGATTTCTGGAATAACTATGAAACATTTATATTTTTCAATAACTTGATAAATCTAGATAAATTTAAACTTACTGTTCCATAGTAGAAAATCTTTTACATAAAAGTCACTCACATGGCATAAGAAAAATAAATTACCAAACATAATTAAAAAACATAAATCATATTGTACAATGCACATAAATGTTATTAATTTTTATCCGATTTTTATATTACTTTAAAACACAAAAGTAAAATGAATTACAAAAAAAGACATTTCAAGTAAAAAATACTAGATATTAGAAGCAAACTCTTATTTAAAAATCAGATTACAAAATAAAAACTATTTTTATAATAACTAAATTACGTAATTCATTCAATTGATATAAAGCTAAATACATTAAGCAGTATGGATAAATGTATTATTTTGTATTACATAACGTGTTTGAAAAGTATTATCTATTTCCTTTCACCTGCTGCCACTGCATCAAAATAATTACAAACCTGAATTGAAGCGAGTGGGCTCGTTGAATTTATTTACCTGTAATGATTACAGACCTCGGCGGATTAAGCAGGATTAGGATGAACCTGGAGGCTTCGCCCCGAGGGCCAGGGCTGCGACACCGAGCCCCGCAAGACACTGCACTGGAAGCGAGCACTGCACTCACAACGGGGGCCTTCCATGGCACACCTGGTAAAAGGTAAGTAAAGCAGGTAAATCCAAGTCATGGTTTAATTAGTCCATAGTCTGAATACAAAAGATGTATAATGAACACACATATTTCATTAATGCACCAAGATAATATTTGCAATTCTCTAGGCAACCATGAAAATATATGTTAAAAACATACTTCGATAATTATGTCCATAATTATGAAAGTGATGTAAGTCAAGAAATTAAAAAAAAAAAATTATTAATTTATTTGAGTTCACATTGTTGTGAATTAATATAAACTTCATCCAACATTAATGTAAAAAATCTAAAAATAGCATTTTATTGTATATATATCATAGTAACATGTTTAAAGTATGTCATAAGTTTTAGCTTTTATCGGATTTCAAGAACACAAACCTTTAAATATCTCAGAAAGAATGAAACACGACTGGATTCTGGACGGAATTTCATAATTTCACTATTTAACCCTTTATTTACTACAAAATCCAATATTGATCGTGCATTTTGCTGCAGTTGTGCCCTGACGGGATGTCGGATTTATAAAACTATTAAATAAGTGCTGATTTTGGAAAAATATATATATCTTTGTCATCATTTAAGTCATTATAACAATAATTTTAAAATTATGCCAACCGAATATGTGTAATAATGCAACTCTTTACAATTGTATGTTTTTAATAACGATTGTAGAACTTTTATTTTAAATATTGTATTCAAATTTGTTAATTCTGACTCACACACAAGTACTAAATAAAATATAAATTAAGATCAATGTAATAAAAAAATTGAGCAAAATTGAATTGAAGTTTTAACCTGAAAATCTGAGTCTATATGGTATAGTATAGAAATTAAGGAGAAGAACGAGAAAAAAGGTTTCTTCTAAGCTACCAACGTGTATTAAAGCATGTAGATTACCAGATCGGTTACACCTCCAAGGTTTTCGTCCCCCAAGAGTCCAGCAGCTCTGGACCGGTTACTTGCGGTCAAAGACCGCCGGTAACCTGAGCCATTGCGGATCTCTTATGGAAGAGGAATCCCTTTCTGTGGAGTAATTATCCTAGATACACCCGCTGCCAACACATCACATGCGACCATTGAAACGATCGTACCCAACTAATCCCATCTTGGTCAAACATTGTTCACTTATACTTCAATAATACGCATACAAATTCAGAGAAAATACCGTCATATATGTCATTTATTTTGTCATTAATCATAGAAGGAACAGTAGATGTGAGTTATGTCGAATACACTCTGAATAGTATTCACAATATAATTTATTTAAACTAACAAAAAAATCTACATTTGATTTATAACAAGTGCATGTATTATAAATATATAGTATAAACATATAATTTCTCGAATCATTTGCGGTATTTCTTTTGATTTTTATGTATTTTACACTCAAAAAATTAGCATGATCCTTGACTATTTAACTAAAAAAATATTTTCAAGAATTTGAGTTTTTACACACGCGAAAATACCTAAAATAGCTTCATGTACAAAATATTAGTTAACAAAAAAAAATGTAATAAATTTAAATTATTTTGATAAATACTCATGCCTTGAGATCATATTCTTGAGTAATCTAATTGTTGATATTAAATTTAAAAAGAACATTACAAAACATTTTCTTAATTTAATTTAAATATGTATTCTTGAAGTGCTTTTTGGACATGTGTTTGAATATATTATCCAAATGATATTTGCCGTATTGATGAAGAAAAATATATTCAAACATAACATAATATCTGGTATTATTTTATTATTTATAATTTAATATTTTAATTAATGCACATTTTCGTAGTTTTATATTTTACTACTGATTTATATAATTTTAATAATTTAATATTGATAAATTGATATTAAATATATTATATTGATTTACCACGTCTGCAATCAGTGGGTGTAAAGGTACTAAAATTTACAGTTACGCTCGTTATTCAAGTCTTAATGTGAATCAATGGCGATATATCAATTAACGATTTAAACTAGAAGTTCCAAAGTACCTAAAGTGAACATTAAATTTAAGCTTACCTACTAATAAAGTATGCAATGTATATACCACCAATATAATGTGGCATAGATCGGCGGCGGGGTATACACGTATAACTGAACCGACCGAGGTGCGAGAAGCACATAGAAATATTATAAATCAATGATCGACTCACTATTTCATATATAGAACACTTGGAAAAGGATCAGAGTTATCTCTTACTTATATATTTACCGAGATGTTGGCGTCATAATTTTAAGCAATGAGTCAATCTTTATATTGATATCAATAGTCTCGACCATTGTTGGCAAAACACTAAGCAAAATGTTGGAAAAAAACTGAACGCGACTGAAAAAAAAGATACTCGAAAAACAAAGGAATTCAAATTTTGTTCCAAATTTGAATCTTAATATTGCGTTCATTATTTTTCAGGGCTTTTAGTTCCCGGAGGATCAGAGTTTTGACGCCAACGTTTATGGATAATTTCCACATGTGATTATCGGTGTTTTTAATTGAACGTTCTCTATTGTCCAGTTCAATTATTATTTTTCTTAAATATATGATAGCATTCGTTACATGGGTACTTAAAATTAATAAAAATACGTACTAACCATATATTTACAAACACAAAAGCAACGTGTGACAAAAAAGAATAAACCGTATTATTATATTATCCCGTTGAAAAATATAATGGATACGTACACACAAGTTGTTATAATCTCGCTCTAAGTAATAATACACCCGATCCTCTTACGGCTTAGAATCTTCATCAACCTGTGTCTATCCACTTCTGATTATAAACCTACATATCTCTTGTATGTGTTTTTAAAATCAAGATTCATGATTTAAAAATGATCCACAGTATAATATATATCATTCTGGTGCATAATATATTCCTTATGAGTCACCTGATATAAATATTATTAATTCAAAATTAAATTTTATGGTTCACAAATTTATGAAAACGAAAGTAAAAAACATAGTTCTTAACGTATATTTTGTACGAAGATGAGTGACATTTGCCAAAATACGCCTCGTATTAAACAATTGTATTCCTTTCAAAACTCCAGGCTCTCGTCATGGAAACCTCTAGGAAAAGCAGCTAGGCATAGTATGTACCTATTTGCCTTAAGTGCATTTAGACTAAACGCAAATAGAACTAGAGCACGATCAAAAATATTAATTTAATGTGATTGAATGTAGTTTGGTTTTGACTTATCAAACCTGCGGCGTTTACATCGAATTCGTGAAAAAAAACAGCACATAGAACAGCGTTAGAATACGGAATAATCCCGTTTAAATAATATAAAAATATGTGTTTAAAAATCTCGTCGGTGTGAATGTACAACAATAAATTTAAAAATATGTTGGCAGCTGGCATAGCTGAATGGAGGAGAATTTAAGACGATTTAACGTATACTTAAGCTAGAAAATACCTGAAAAATCGTAAAGGTATAAAATCTTTCTTTGAAAAAATATATTTATTGATTCTCTATGCATCGCAGCTGACTGAATATTATACGAGCAAGTGTTACGTCCTTTGTCCTTGAACCAGTGTACTGCAATGTTCACATTGAATAATAGCATTACAAGCTGTTACACCGTGACCTTCATATTATATTATTGTATCATTGCATTAATATATATAAAAGATAAGTGGAAATAATTATGACAGCAATATAATCAAAAATATATTGTAACTTTCTTTAGAAACTTTTAAATTATGTTAATAAATTAAAACATGAATATTCTAAGTAAAACTACATAACTGTGATTTTAACAAGTAATTTTATGTAAAAATAAATATTTTGAGAGTAATAGTGAGTGTAATGGCGTGAGCGTCCACTACGAACATTAAAAAATCTATTTAATATTGCCTAATATATTATCTCTACATTGTCTTACTTCATTATTGTTATTTCTGTAAAATATTATTAATTAAAAATATTACATGACGCTTTCTTTCACTAGTTTAATTAAAAACGTACTAGACATTTGGCATAATACTCGTAATACATGCTTTTCTTGATGAGGTAGAATTTTTTTTTTTTTATGTAAACGCATGCAGGAGAGCACAACCGGTCAAGACCAGTGCACTCTATGACGCTCAGCCAGGGAGGCTGGACGCTGCATGCGGTAAACGTGTGTTGTGTTCGTGTTTGTGTGTGGGTTGGGGAGATTGCAAGTGAATATTTATCTGTTTCTTGAAGAGATCCAGATTGTAGGAGGGAGGAAACACAGACGCTGGAAGAGCATTCCATAGCTTACCGGTGGCATTAAGGAAGGAACTTTGGAAGCTGCCAGTTCTTGGTCGACATATTAAAAGTATAACTATACAAAATATAACAATGTAATATGTAAAAATAATTGGTATCCGTTTTTGTAAGATTTTAAAAAAGTTAATTAAAATTTAATGCTTAAAAATCATTTTTTAAACTAATATGGAGATCCATAATTATCCCTAGTCGAGGCCAGAAAAAATATTTTATACGTACTGTATACGGAACAGATTAGTTATATTTTCAATATAACAGTTAATGAATAAATAAAGTTTAATCAATAAATAATAGATAACAACAATTTTACCACGAGAATTTTACTAGTCTGTTGAATTTTACTCGTGTATGAATGAAGAATTGCGCAGAGTGTTTAAAACCTTAATCTTATTTATATTACAACAGTTATTCAACGTGATCCATCTTAAGACAAGATATTACTGTATAATATTTAAAAATGGATTTCATAAAATAGTAAAAATATAAAATTCAAAAGCAACATTCATCGTAGATTATTTTTAATCATTCTCCTGAATCAATTTAATTTATATTTCGTCTAATTTGCAACTAGATATCATCTTCTAATATCTCTATCAGAACTTACTGCTAACATGTATTATATTTACATGAATAATATGCTTTAATATAATATTTTTTGCGATCAATCATAATCGTATTTTCCCAGTGTATGTCCTCGCGTCCGATTTTCCGGCATCGGCTCGCCGCAGATCGATTTTCCGTGAATCCCGCCTGACGCCACACCGCGCTGTGACGTAGAAGCCACGGACGCCGCCATAGCTGGCCCGTGGCCATACAAAGGATGTTCTCATATAGTAAGGTGAATATGTTCAATGGTTAATATCCGGTCACTCCCACTGCCAGTGCTCCAGAATCTCGCAGTGTGGGGCTGTCAACATGCCGACTGCTTAATTCTGATTTTATTTCACTATTTATGTTTACAACATCGCTTAAAACACTTAATATTTTCATATGTCGGTAGTACAATAGAGAATTGTAAATGTCTGCATATATAAATACTGAAATTTTTTAAATAAAAGTTAATTGTTAATTATTTGTATCTCCTTATACTTCTATGTTATATTTTTAGGTTTCATGCCTGTTGTGTCATATTTTATATAATCTGTACTGTAATATAGAACTATCTTTTATTTGAAAAAAAAAAACATAATTTCTTTTATTTGGAAAGTTTGCCAACTATTAATGCAGTGCCAACAATAAGATATTAACCCCTATAAAATTTTCATTGTTAATTTTCTTTACTTTTGGTATAATTTCTTAAGTAAATGGGAGGCTCTAAATCAAATAAAAGATCAAAATGTTTTCTACAATCTTAATACATTGTAAAATGTATCGACATCTGTATATTTTTATTCAGTATAAACTTCTTTAAACAGACCATTGAAAAACTAACATGCTTTTAATAACTTAATATTATTTTAACGTAGCTTTCTTATACAGCTATCGTTATAAATTGTGTAACGAGTCCAAGACTCTCCAGACATCTTAATTCCAATGCCGTGGACTCATTACCAAATACTTGACTTTGGTATTCTTCATTTTTCTTTAAATTTATTACTAAGTTCATTATTTTTACCATACTCCACTGCCACGTTGGTAAATATACAATATAAAGTACCTCAACTGCATTTTTTTTCTCTGCAAAGAATTCACTACAACCCTCAACTATAAAAATATTATTTTTTGCCGAATGCAACCTGAAAAAGTTGATGGTTTTTCTACATGAAATCATAATACAAAAAAGTAATGAGTAAAAAAAAGGACTCATTACCAAATACTTGACTTTGGTATTCTTCATTTTTCTTTAAATTTATTACTAAGTCTTCATTTATTCACAAGCTTAATATTATTACTTTCCGGCTTAGTAAATTCGGGTCTCGAACCAATATAAACTATATAGTTCCGACTCATTTTTTTTCTCTGCAAATTTTATTATACGAATACAACCTGAAAAAGTTGATGGTTTTTCAGGATTACGTGAACTATACCATAAGTACAAAAAGTAATTAGTCAAAAAAAGAAGATAATTTCTGTCTATTTGTGAAAAAAGGCAATGTTTGACAACTAAACAAATATGAAATACATACAAGAAAATATTACTGATAAAAATACAATGCCTCAACCAAGAAATAACACAAATACAATTTGATATAATAACTTCACAATTTTAAATTCATATAGTTCTGACATCAACATTCAGGCATATTGAAAATTTAATACTATAGTGCATTGTCACTACATTTATCTGCTAAACATACTACTACAAGAGTATCCACCACTAAATCACTAAATAATCTGCAACTATATCACTCCCATATTACCATTTCATTAAGAAGATTAAACTAGATACATAAACGCTTTTTTATTCAATTGCGTTTTATGCATTCGCCGTAATAACACAGTTTGCCTTTCGAAATGAATAGGTTTGTGCTATTCGTTCGTGTTATACACATTACTTGAAAGCGTTTTATTTATAAAGCACTAATGACGCTTTTATGAAACGACTGTAATTAATTGCATTTGTAGAAAAGTATGGGACAAATGCATTGATGCAGCTTTCCATTGTTGATTCCACTAAATGAAAAATAAATGCATTTTAAACGACTTCATCAGAACCAGAGTTTGTTCGAAGTTAAGCATAGAATAAAGTTGCGGCTTACGAACCGGTGATTTAGTATTATCGACACATTAGTTTTCAATTTAATTAAGTACCTTGCTTTCAGTCCTTACATGCAAATAATAAACTACCCCCGATAATTGTAAGACTGCCTTGCCGTTTAAAACAAAAAATCATCAGTCGCATATTTCCGTATTACAACAAGAATCGATAATTTAAAGTCTAGCGGTAGTTCAGTATCGTCGAAAGATTAATCTTAAAATTTGAATCAATTAACAAAATGTTTATTCTTTATACTATATCTGATCTTAATATAGACCTGCTTCCGTTGACTTTTGTCATCTAACTACTCTTCCTAAGAATATCGAATACTTTTTATAAAGTCGATGTTTCCCGAGATGAGATTCAGGGACATTATACACAATATATATATAACATCAAATAGCAAAGATTCTGGGAAATGTAGGACAGTACTTTCATATTTTGTTTAAAAAATCCACAGGAAATTTGGAATCAATTATCACCACTAGAATGTCGTTTATTGATAAAAAAAATATATGGTTTAAATTAAACATGCAAATATAAAAAAAAGAATACCTAATGGGTTACTCTGAATAGTAAATTAGTGGAAATTAAGCAGATAAGTTATGTTTTGACAATGAATGTAGTTGTTTAGTTTTTTAGACTGAACGTCAGATCAAATATTTTTTCAAATGATTGTAATGTTTAATCTAAGCAATAAATAATCATAATTTAAATATAGGTATGTGATGTTTATAGTAGTCATAGCGTAGGAATTTTTTTTGCACTTTTTTTATTTTTTAAATTTGTATTTATTTATAATATGATTGAATAAATAAGTTGTATATTTATGTTCGGAATTGATGTTTGCAGAGTCTACTGGGTGGATGGGTCCGGACCGACCTCGGGCCGCGTCCTCAGAGTGTGCCCCTCCGCCTGCTCCGTAATGACGCCCAATCAGCGAAACTGGGCTGATTGTCAAACGAGCCATTCATTGCCTTCACTCCGGTCCCGAGCCCGGCCCCATCGCTTCTCCCGCGGGTCCAGCACCTGACGCATCCCCTCACACCTGCAGCCACGTCCTTGGGACGACCAGCCCTAAGATGACCAAGGACAAGCGAATGTCGGACCTGAACAGCATCGACCACTTCAACCAGTACTACCGCTCTCCGGAGAACATCACCAAGAAGGAGAGCTTCAAGAGGTTTCTGTGGAACCCCAAGACCAGTGAGGTGTTCGGCAGGACAGCATCAAGCTGGTGTAAGTCTTTTTAATTATTCGATGCCACAAACATAATTTAAACATTCACATTCTTATAATACACATATCAAGCGTTTTATACATAAAAAAAACGCCCAATTTTTTTTCTGGGAAATAAAAACAAACATACAAACATTATTCGATTGTCGTCATAGATTGATTCTTCGAGATTCCTTAAATAATGCAATGACTCTTCAGGTTTTCGTTGATACATTTCATTTATATTTTAAGCATTCACTTTGAAATCCATTTCAAACATTTAATAAAAAATTATTCTTAGCTTGGCTTAATATGGATCAAACTGGGTACTTAAAAACAGTAACTGAGTGTTTATAATGGTGAAGAACTGATGAAGCTTTCGTAAATGGCGAAACTCGGTATTACAGGAAGTTAATAAGCAGTGCTCTGTGTGATCCATGCAAAATCAAGATAATCTATTTATCTAATTAAAATGTTAACATTTTATTATTCGATCATGGTGTATTGATTTATTACAATAAAACTCACACTTTATACTCCACTAAATTCTATAAAATTTAGATATTATATGTACTGAAGACTCGTCACAAAGCAATATTTTTTAAAACTCAAAACATAATAATTTTCTCTAATTTATACATAACTCAAATAAGTGTTGTGTAATCATTTGCATTATCCAGTTATAGTAGTTAAAAATGCTACATTTACTTTGGTCACTATGGTTTAATAGAATAAAAATGTATTAGAACAGGAAATAACGCTACGTAAATGGCTATTGTATTATATACTCACTGCTACATGTATATTATAATACCTCTGGTTGAAATGTTCTTTGATAAAAATAGATGTAGTAAATATGTATATAAATATATTATATACCTACTGGCTACTACCCATTCATGACATCGATTCAATAATGCCTTCTAATAGTTTGCCATTTCCATTAGATATCCATATAAACTAGTTAGTTATCTGAATATGTACTCTTATTTACATTCAAATAAAATAAAAACATAAATAATCTACAGTTATGTAATTAGTAAATATACTCATATAATTGTCCATTGTTGAAATATTTTTAAGGATTTATTTAATTTCAGTACAACTTAATTATCACAGTCGTTAACTTGTTAATTGGAAGTTAAGAATATTTTTTTAACACTCAACAAACCAAAATTATATTATCTTATAAGTTGCTACACAGATACTTTATGTAGGATTTTATCAAAAAGATATATCGTTAAATATATTATATTATAGATAAACTGTTTAAGGCTGTAGAAATATATCACTTTGTTATAATAAATAACTCAATGGAAGAACTGAATACCTATCGAAATTATAAAACATATATCATTTTCTTCTTCTTCTATAATCGCTCCCTAAGAGTACACAGTCATCAAAAATTTCTTACGAAGTTGGTTTTGTCAAACACCATGATCTTCGCATCTACCCCCGTCAGATCTGCCTCCTAGAGCTCCGCAGAGTACAATATTAATATATTTTTATAATAATGTTTTCCTTATTAGATTTCAATTCAAATTAATTATTATCATCAATGGATCATCATTACTTAAAAGTATATATTTATTACTATTATTCGTTGTGGATTTGTTCTTGTTAAGTATTAAAATTATAGTTTAAAAAAAAATCGTACCAAAATCGTTACAGATTCAGATGTGACCTAAATCGAGTTGCTGCAGAACGGTCTTCTCATTTCTGGAATTGGCTCTACATAAATTTATCTTAAGAAATATTGTTCTGCGAGGACTTTATCCGGATTTCCTGTCACTTATCGCTTGCTCAAGCAGCACCTACATAATATTGCGTGCGTTACATCTGCGAGCGTTCTCGAATATTCTTCAAGGAGTTGGCCAATTAGATGCGCGCGTCTCTCAACAGATGGCAGTAATAAAAAAATATTTAAAAAAAAAACATTCTATTATTCAAATTTAAAATTAATTATTTACAGTTTAATTATGGTAGGCAGATATGCAGAATATGGTTATATTTAAATTTGGTTTTGTATCATTACCTACTTAATTAGCTACTTATAAAAATATTTTTATACCGATTTAAATAAATGTTATGTTCTGTTCATAAAATATATTTAGTATTTTGATGTATATTGAAGACAGAAGAATAAAAACTTCGCATTTATAAATCTGGATGTATAATTTATAATCGGTAAATAAATTCGACTTATATTTTTTTAAGTCAGCGATATGATATAATTTAGGAATATGGACTATTTTTATTAGAATCCTAATATGTGGTCTTCTTCTTCTTATTGTCAGCGTTGTCAAATTGATTCTGCCCAATATTTTACAGAGTAAAATATCAAGTGGTGGTCCGGTGGATACCATTTTTCAATTAATGACCTATACATGTATAATGAAATAAAATTAAACGCGAATAACATCTTTTTACTGATGAAATATTCTGTTCAAACTGACATCAAAGTGATCAAAATTACTGAATGTGATGCATATTAGGGTAACATACAAGAATAAAATAAAATCTTCTCAAACCTAAATTTAGGTATAATGTTATTATAATATTAAAAAATACCTATATAGAGTAGCATCAGTAATCTATTTCTTTAATAGATATAGATCTATCTATCAAATGGTAGTCAACTCAGTATGTCATTTTCCTTATTTACATAATAGCTGCCATTATCAAGTCACCTATTCATATATAAAGTTACTATTACTCTTATCCGGTTGATTAGTCACATAGCTCCGACAATGCATCAGGTAACAAACACTTCTGACCTAGTGGCGTTCTGTCAATGAAATAATAATATGCCTCGTCGTATCAATCGATTCATGGTAAATTAATGCACATTATAATTATACTATTACTAGAGGCTTCAATCGCTGACAGTTATGAAGTCTCACCTGAAGAACATGGTTGAAATAATATTACAAAAAGTATGGTAACTAAAGATCTTCATAAATTATTAGATTCGTTGTTTTTTATGCAAGTTCGACATTCATTAACGTATTAAATACATTATGAACAGTATGAAATAATAAACCAAAAACTGTCAGAAGTAAAATCAATTTTTGTCAATAAAATGTTATAAATATAAAAAAGTACTAAAGAAAATAATTTTATTTATATTTAAGCTCCGGACCTTTTTTTCTATTACGTCTTAAATTTTAACACCGAATATAGGGGATTTTTTTTTGTAATGGTTGTTTCGTTTATATTAAGGTATTATAATTATCATAGCTGTTTGTAATGAATAACATTTTAAATCATACAGGTGTAAAATTAAAGGATATATTTTTAAAATCAATTATTCCTGATAAAATTAATTATATTGTTTATTTATATACAATGATATGAATAAAATATTTAGTTTTGTTTTACAATTAACAGTTATTGAAAGTGATCACTTAACACATTGTTTGGAGGTATGTATTGTTTTATGGAGATTGCAGGCTGTCGCGGGTGATTTTTGGGTCCACGCGCGACTTTTTTTAAAAAAATTGAAAAGTCAATAACTTTTGAAATAATTGCGATAATTTAGTGAAATGTTAAATTTTGTTTACCTTAGTGTGCAGCAATGATAAAATGATGGTAAACAAACACAAAAAACGGCCTTTAAAGTAACACTTTACATAAACATAAATATTTTGTAGAAATATGAACAAAACATTCCTACCATTCATCCCTTCTTCAGGTAGAAACAACCCCAATTTTCCGTACAAGTTGAAAACAATTATTGCGCATTGAAAGTCAAAAAAATCAAACCAACAAGGATCTGCGTCAAGGTTTCTTCGAGCACACAAAATGATGTATGTTTGTAGACATTTTTTTTTCATTTCATAATTTATTAATAAATAAACACTAAAGCATAATAATTACAAATTTGTGAGTGAAATGTGTAGTTTGAAGTATGATATACGATTTAGCAACAAAATCCGTAATTACGCAACACGTATTATTACGTTACCCGACGTCCACCACAACAACCAGCAACAGTCCAGCAACCGACGAAGAAGATCTTCACCTAACAGTGGCAAAAAATAATAATTGCAATAATCTTAAATGCATTATCCATACTATAATCTAACTAAAACATTTGTGAAAGCTTATATTGACTAATATGTCTTCCGTAATAAAGCAGAATCAGTACCGGTTTTAGACCCTGCGGCGCCCTGGGGCAATTTTTTTCTAGCACTCCATATTGCTTATATTTTTAAAAATATAAGAAAGATTGGTTGCCCTAGGCGCCCCTAGCTTATTCGACGCCCTGGGGCACCGACCCACTTCGCCACCCCCTAAAACCGGCGCTGGGTAGAATAACATCCCTTATATTGTTTCGTAACATGTGCTTAGAATCTCCGAAGACAGTGATAATTATATTCCACAGTTAACTATTGAATGTAATCACGCGTGGCAACAGATGATCGTTATAAAACAGTTGTAATTAGTGCAGCGTGCAAATTAACCGCAATCCTTCACCGCCAGATAATTAAATAAGCCTAAGTGCATTCATCCGAGCTCTGTATGGAATAACACACACCTCGGTACATACGACATAAGCGTCAAATCACCTATGAAGTATCGACACTATTATAATATATTGCATTGGCTATTATGTTTCCCGCTCAAGGCCTTGCCATTGTTAATATTCCATCGATAATAATGTTTTGTTACAAAAATAATAAATCAATTAAGTTTTTATTCTTATGTAATAACATTGAGAGTCCAGAATCACAGGGTTCTATAACTTTAAATGTAAACTAAAGAAAATCACGTATTCAATTATAAGTATCAGCTTTTAAAAAATGACGGAGGATAGTCTTATATTCTGCGCTTACGACGAAACATTTATAAAATTAAATATGTACATATTATTTAGAACATAATATTTTTAATAAAATTTAAATTTTTCAACTGCAAAAAGTTGCAAATTTATCATGCCACGCCACAGTTAGTGAAGATAGAAAAACATTTAAACTAACAAATCGTCGGATGGTCTGTGATCTTTTTATGGCATGTAAAAAATTCAACCATCACAATATTTATAATGATTATTTGTTTTGAAAATGGCGTGTATTTTTGGAAGAAATAGATATTAATCACTTGTTTTATGTTTAAATGTATTTGGAACGTTTTCAATGTTCTTTGAAGGTAGGTATTTTAAGTATTACAACAAAAATATGCAATGTTATAACTGAAAATAAATGTATTTATTTAAAATAAATGTAAATGTTGTGTTAAGATATTCTTTTTCAATATACTAAAATAACAGAAATATGCGAATATTTTCGAATTACCGATTACAAAACTGAAATTAATATTCAATATCTAAAACTACTCGGTATAATTGTAAAAACTTCATAAATCATTTAATTAAAATTAACACGTTTAAACATCTAAGCTTAATTTGTTTTAAAAAAATTGTCTGTACAATATAAAATCATTGTTTAAGGATTTAAAACTAATATAACTGAAATAAACCTTCTGAAAAATGAAAGCCATTTTATTTATCAAGCACTGAAAGTAACCTGTGTTTCAAATAAAAATGGATTTTTATACAGCGAAAAAATTACGAAACGTAAATGGTAAATTCGATCGCTTAATGATCTGAATAATATAGTTTAACGGTGAGTGAAAAGTGGCCATGATTTAAACCACAGCATGTTATGTTACGAGACCGATACCAAGCTCGGCGGACCGTCAAAAACGTAATTTTTCACGCATTTTATCCACAGACGTAACTTTTGTCATAAACCATTTCTTTGGCCCAAAATCTTGCCTCATACTCAACCATCGTCATACATACTTCCTCTAAGATGCTTAAGAATAGATTTTGCAGATGGTGCTCTACAGAAATAAAAATAAACTAAACATATTAGATATTCAACCTAGACATTACTATTTTTAACTTATCGGTGATATTTCATCGATCTTCTTTGAAATATATTTTTGCGTTCGAACATAATAATATTTCCCAATCATATTTTCAAACAACGTCTTTGGTAACAAAATATCCTGGTTTTACAAATATTAATCTGAACTTACTGAAGTTTTTGAACATATCATCAAGTTTGGTTAGTTTAATTAGTTTCACAGTAAATCTGTATAAAACTACGGTAACACATAAATGTATGTATTGTATCAAACTCAATAAAATCAAAACCGTGATATAAATTTAATGGTATTATTCTTCACTAGCGTTTCTCATTATCGGAATTAACATTTATCCAAAAGAAATTCTGTTTTATATAATTTTATGATGATTTAAAAATAAACTTTTTTATAAAATAGGCTAAATTTCTTTTTAAAAAATATTAATATGTATACCGAAAAATATGTATATAATATTAAGTTAGTGCTTCAGCTTACATTTGATAAATTTTAATTTACGTTGAATGTTATAAGTTTACGTTGAATGGATTTTCCCAAAATGTTCAGTCACTATTGTCGAACGTGGCAAAGAAAATATAAAAAAAAAATTACCACTCACGAAATAGCAAATTTAATAAGGAGAATGGTACTCAGAATTACTATGCATATTTATATGTTAGTTAAGATTATGTAAGCCATATAGTAATTTAAAACAATGTTAAAAGCTGGATACAGTACATTGAAGCGTTACCAAATCTATTGTTTCATTTGATTCGTATATGTTACTAATCAAATAAGAAAGAATTAAAATTTAATTTAAAGAGTCAGGCACTCTTTGCCTGTAAAATTTAAAAATCATTCTCACATTAGTATGAACTACAAACATAATATAAAACCATACATATAAGTACAATATTATATGCACTATACATGTCACAGAAAAGTGAGGTTTATTCTGAATCCTGGGCCTCCTGTAGGCCCATCGCTTGCTTGTATGATCAATCCAAAAGTTATTGTCACTGAAGTATTGGGATCATGTGGGGTGCAGCATGATGCGGTGTGACCTTGGGACCTCAGCAGTTGACGATTTAATGAGATCTGGCCTGGTGACTGAGGGGACTTGATCACAGATGGAGGGTCACTGCCGCAGCTTTGGGGTCACCCGACACTTAGAAACCAATGACATTACCCCTTGCCACTGCACTTATATCACCTTTTAGGCACCCGCATCACTGCATAAATTGTTCATCACATTTCGAATACACTCCAAGATGATTTTGTGATTTTATTTGATATTTGACTCTTAATCATGTGCTCTCGAAAAAAAAAACATTTTCAATCATCCAGATCTTTTTCAGACGTAAACGAAGTATTTTCATATTCAGACAACATCATTTTCAGCGAGATCGATCTAGACAAATGATATTGTAAATAATATAGCGTTATTTTATGTTTTTTTAATTGATCTAGGAACGTAACTAATTTTCTCTTTAATATAGGTACCTACTAAAGGTAGGAAAGTAACAGCATAAAAAATCAATACGATGACAACAATAATGTTAAAAGAAAACTACTCGTATCTATAATAAGTGCAATGAACAATGCCTTAAGAGAAATGCGTAAATTTGGCTTGTTAAACGATGAGCCCTGCAACGGTTTTCGATATATCGAAGAAATGTATTTGAAATGATGTTTATGTGCAAAATTTCAGCTTGATTGGATATCGTGAAATTGGTAATTCTTACACCCATAATTTTACAAGAAAATGACAACGTTTGTGGTTAGGCATATATATTTTGTACTAGGTACCTTTGGTGAAAGAAAACATTACCATTTAAACTATTCTAATTTAGAAAACAAAAAAAAAATCCGAGATAACATATTCAAAATGGTGATTCATGACATCTGATCTACAAATATATTTTTAGATTATATTTATTCCTCTATAATTCACATTATTATATATACGAATCAATTATTCTGAAAATAGTTTGAAAAAGATAAATAACTTTCCATGTCTCAAATGACTCTGTTAATATTATATGTTCTAGCTTACTTTTTAATGGTACTATCTTCATAATTTCAATCATCAAAAAAAAAATGTTGTCAAAAAACTTACCTCCCGTTTATGTACGTAAGATCTAAACATTTAGTTTTGCTTGTTTATGAAGGTATTGTTTGTATATCCAATTTTTCCATTCCTAATTCCTGCCAGCACTGCAGTGTTGATCTGTTCATTAATTCACTCTGACATAATTATGGCAGTAGGTCACGTGACATGAATTTCTTTAGATGCTCTTTAGTAGTTCTGCCATGTAGATTTTAGACGAAGGAGTGGGTGCCCTAAAATATGCACAGTTCTTCTTGCATACATTAGCATATTACGATAACTCAAGTGGCAGATAGTTACATAAAGCGAAAAACAATTCGCGGTGTCGTCCCAAAATACACCGCCATGTATAAGCCCTGTGGACTACGTGTAGATTTCAAACGGTAAACTAATGACGTAGGCTTACATCTTATATGTCTCTAAAGATCCAATCAGCCCTGCCCCTAAATACGACAATACCTTTTACGTAATAAAAGGTATTTTCACGCTAAAATACCTTCCAAAATTGACCGACTGTTCAAAAACATTTCGTCTAATAAATTACGGAGCAATTAGGTTCTCTTCTGAGGTTTTTCAACTCATGTATTTACATTGGTAGTACATAATGTAGGTATTCAAATTAAAAGATAAAAAAAATAAAATGTTCCGACAAAATAAAAATTATATTGTTTTATATATATTAAATTTTAAAATTTACAAACGTTAATAACCTTAGGGCGAATATATTTGATTTTTAACAATTAGTACTGCAATCTAGTCGTGAGCTTAGCGTATTTTGATGATTGATGAGTGCTTATGTAGTAAAGAACAAATTAATGGAAAAAAAATCCCCTATTCAAAATATAAGTGTAACCAACTCCTTTATAAAAACTCAACAAATCTTTGATTAAACTCAAATCGCTAACAGCTGAAAGAAAATAAATATTTACATTAAAGCCAAGGAACCATATAAATTTAATTACAATAGGTCACGATACATAATATACTCATTGTATAGGTGTATGTACTGTACAAAACAATGTGCACTTGAACTATTATCCCAATTTTATTATTAAAAATAATTACCCTGATAATCCATATTCATCAACTGAGAGAAATTAAATTAAATTATATAATAAAATTTAAACGTTACAATAAATAATAAACTTGAAATATTATGAAATGTCAAAACTCTAGATCAATTGTTCTAAATAATATGTATTACTTATTACTAGTATTTAATGGCGACTAAGGAAAATGACAAACGGTGCAATCGACGTATAACAAGAGGGCTGACAATTTTTTGAATTTAGAATATGCAGAATGTTAGCTCAAAACCCACAATTCCGGTATTTTTTCCATGAGGACCAAGGCCATTTGCTGGTGCTCTCTTGTGTTACTATTTTTCTCAGATGTTAATATCGCTAAAAATATTAACGTTGATCTAATGACAATGTTTTTATAATGTGAAAAATATGCCTCAATCTTGATGGACAATGACGATGAAATGTCCTAAAATAATACTAAATATTTCCTTAAACATTACAAGAAACGTGAAAATTATGCACACCAATATCTAAAACTGTTGTTAATGTTCCATGAAAATTTGCTACATTTACAAAAATTGTATACTTTGTAATATAGTGAAATGGTTCAATAAACATAATTATTGGTCTTTTAAAAATCGTTAATTACGCACATTTCGCATAATCAGTGGTCACTAATTGACAATTAAATTACTTTGTTTAGGTTTTTTTTAATTGCGACGTCGTCTTTCGTATAGTTATTGATAGGGAGCTTCCTATTGCAAGAAATCGAATATATATCATATTTTAAGAAAATATTTAAAATGTTAGAGTACTAGAATAGATTTGTAACCTGGAATATTTTAAAATACATCATTTATTTATCCACCACAACATCTTTCGATGTAAAGAACTGAGCTACACAATTCTCGAATTGTTGTTTTAATTTATATACTCAAATTTGCTATATTCACCGGAGAGCATAAACGCCATAAACCATTGCTACCTTTTTACAAGCTCGTTGGTTGTCGTTTGAAGTAACATTGATAACGATTTAAATATAATATATTCGGTAGTACTTAAGAATGCAGAGGTAATTACTCGTACGATGAAGAGATGGTTCTTGAGGATAGCATCGAGAGACACAAAGAGAAAGGTAGAGGTCCCCACCTCATAGCCATGGCATCTATAAGTAGTGACGATTCTCCTAGCAATTTGACAAGGTTGCTTGACAGTTAATAGTTTTTATTTTATTAACTCTGAGCTACTCTTTACTAATGCAAGCCAAAATAGTATCTAAATTGAACAGCCAAAAATAAATTGTCTAAATATCCATTGCATAGCATTGAGTAAACATAAAAAGACACAAGGCAATATATACTTAATTATTACAGAACCCCATAATTTTATATAGTTCATCAGTCGTTATTTTAGCCAATTGTGAAAGCACAGCTCGGATCATTGTAATTAAACCCTGGGTGACTGTTGACTCATGGGATGACCCGTCGACACGACAATCAGTAAATTGAATTCTGGATCCCGGAGGTCTGGCTCCTTATTACTTATAATCTTATGCAGTAGATCTTGGATGATTCAAACTAAAAGAGATGGAAACAAATTGTATTAAATTTGCTTTTTTAAGACATAACTAATCCAATCACAAAAAAGAAAAATTAAACTATCCACATTCCAGTGCCGGCAATAGCTTTTGCGAAATTCTTAGACAATTTTTCTGTAGGCACTTATGTTGTTGTATTTTGTTACTCCATAATAATATTTTATATTATGGATACTGTTTCTGTAATATTTTTACCCTCATTTTGTATTTGTACTTCATCTTCTTTTACTTATTTTTAAACCTTAACTTCCTCGACTCTGACTTTTATTGTCAGAATTCACACTCTCATAAAACCGTTTTCGTCAGAATACAATGTAATGTAATTATATAAATTCTCTTGTCTAAATCATCTTAAAGAGACATTCTTTCATCAGTCTTGTGATATAATAATATTTACACCATAATAAAACACTATTGAAGGTGATCCATGACGTTATATTGAATTATGCAATTGTAATGTCTTCGGCAACCTCGCAACAGTTGCATTAATCGATGATGACAATTTAATAATTAATTAATTTTCAATCAAGGTCAAAAAACTCATACTATTTATATACCATCATATTTACACAATATTTAACTGCAATTTTTCGAAATATTTTCTTAAAATGTAACCACAACAAGATAGAAATTCTTACAAACAATATTTATCAATTTAAAATCTAAAAGATTGTCTATTTGTTGTTAAATATCGTTTATTTATAAGAATGTAATGATATATAAAGCTAGTGTTTAGGGATGTCCCAAAATTTGAATCAAGAATGATTAATTAGCCGTGATTATCTTACTAATCACTATTTCAACATTCACCATTTTTTGCTTGCTGTGAGCATAATGATTATTATTTATCATTGCAAGATTGGTAAAAAAACACGGAACGAAGACAAAGATAAATGTATTTTTTTATGAATGACGTCGTCAATTGTATTTTTATAAATGCTTTGTATTTTTCAAAACAAGTGATTTTTTTTACTAACAGTGATAATTCCAAAAATGATTTTGTATCTTTTCAATATTATTCCTTTCATACATCATTCACTTCCTACTATATCCTAGTTCTACACTTATGTTTCGTCATATAAGAAATTAATTATACATACCTACAGTAACTATTATAACATTAGAAAATATTTAACATGATGTTTTGCGTTTGAAGCATTTTTTATACACAATTAATTTTTATAGTATGTAATTTTTTTTTAAATGATACAACACGTAAAAAGTACATGATTTAAAAACAATTATCAATTGACACAATAGTTTTTTTTTCATGGCCAGAATACATAGTCATTCTCTTATCTAAACATTCATATTATTATTGTAACAAATAACTCATTATCTTCTTTACCTGTAATATCATTTCAATTCTTGAATAATATTATAATAGTTACTATAAAAACTTGTAAACTATCTGTAATGTTCATGTAGGTAAGTTCGATTTTTTATGCCATCATTAACAGCCGGCTAGCAACCATTTGCTTATACTAATAATCAAATGATATTATATAATGACATATACTTGCTGTAAGCTTAACTTATTTTATTATTTATTTATTACGCAATTAAAAACTTCGTATTGATAAAAAAAGTTTGGGTAGGTCAATTATTATATTTTTTAAGCGTGGCAACTCTAGCGGCAGTCTAGCAACCTGGCGATGCCGGGCCGCATGGTTACCAACCTGGAGGAACGAAATTCATTTGCAATCCTCGGTCTGCAACAAGCACTGCTTGGACTGACGCTCTCTGGCGGAATGCCCGACTAGAAATGCTACCAACCATTCATCATATGGTATATTTAATATACGAATATGATTACATTATATGCTTCTTAATTAAAATTATTTATTTTATTTAAATGTTAATATTTATCAAATAATCATCTTACTACATAAATAATTTCTTGGGTTTTCACGGCTAGATTTGATATTGTGACTTTTGGGTTTAGCCGTGCGTGACGAATTTATTTTCACCAATATTTCGACCGCCATAATAACGTTCGTAAAAAGATAATCTGACACCAACTCACAACTAAATCATCAATCTTGAAGAAGACCCCTGCAATGGCGGTCGAAATATTGGTTAAAAGAAATTCGCCACACACGACTAAACCCAAAAGCCACAATATTTTACTACATATTTATTTTTTGGCAATTGTTCTGTATAACTTTTACAGTATTTAAGAACTGGTTATATTCAAGTAAATTTACCATGATTCTTAAGTATTTAACTAAATAAGTTATATTTACTAAATTCCAGGCTTTTAAAATATTTTTTTTGAGCCATGATTTATTTTATTGAGTATAGTGATAACCGAAAAAAATAGATTTTCAGCGACATTTTTAATTCGATCGGGCACTACTGCTAAGTAAATTCTCCATGTTTGACTGTCAAAGAAATATCATGAAAATAAAGTTGAAATAATATAAGGAAGACAGTGACGAGAAAGAATTCCTACACGTAAGAAATACTTATGGAATCTCTATTTCAGAATCGTTTTATAGCAATCTGTAGATTTTTCTAACCTGACCTAAATTAACTTAAACTAATTTCAATCTCACCATCAAAGTATTAAGTTAATACATCGCGAACTTAATGTTACACACATGCATCGGCTCTTTAAGCCTTGCCCTCTTAATGTGGTAGTTGTTTATATTTGTTTTAAATACATATTTAATTATTTGTAAAGTCTGGCAGCACTTCCCTCCATTAAATACAGAGAGGTACTGGAGGTGAGACCAATGGGCACTTTGCAGGCATGTTCAGGGCCGGCTGAGGATTTCTATGGGCAGGAATGCACCGCGCGGGACGCACGCGCACTGTGACCTCATCCTGGGCAATAACATAACACGGGCGAGCTGTGGTGCAATCATAACATCGACTAAATTATTATCGGCAAATCGAGCACCGCTAATTTGGAACCATTTCAATTTAAAAAAAAAAAATTAAAAATTCGGCTGGTCATTTAAATGCTTATTTTCAAAATTCTTTATCGAAGGTAAGTTTAAATAAAGTCTACTTTATTTAAACTAACGCGTTTTGTTTTAAATTGTTATTGAATTATTTAATTTCGTAAATTTTCTCGGCCACGTTTTGAATTGTGTAATCACAGAGATCATCAATCTTGAAGAAGACCCATGCAACGATGGTCGAAATATCGAAAAATTTTGAAATTCGCCAGACGCGGCTCAACCCAAAAGCCACGTGTTAATGTATTTGTACTTATACTAATATTTTTTGAAGATTTTAATTAGATTAATAATAATATAAGAATTTTAGTCGAGATATAATGTTTCTTTGTAATATTGTAAGATTACAGAATATGTTAATTGAAACAAATATTTATTCATAGCTTTTTGTTTCTTTTCTGTTTTGCATTTTTTAGAGATTAGGTAATATCGTAAATAGGTTAGTTTTTGTTGGATTTACAATCCATTTTTTTATTATTTATATTTGGATTATAACAATTTTAAGCATTATATTAGTAATGGAAGATTTTCATAATATTTTAAAGCACTCATTCTTTCTGCTGAAAAAATAATCAAATTTATTACGTGCACACTTATATTTGTCACTTCATGCATGCATTGACACATGCATGCATGAAGTGACAAATATTTACTGCATTTAAATTATGAGTAACAATCATATTTGTATAAAATAAACAGAAGTGTAATAAACATCTTAAATGAAAAATATTTCTCGGTTGAATCATGCTCACACAATAATGCTACATTCGGGAGTACTACGCCCGGGAATTCTGACTATACGTCACACATTGCGATAGTTTCTGAGAATATCGCGAAACACGGCAGACGATGGCCGGTAGGTAATATACGACACTGGCGAGCAGGGCCGGACAGGAGCAGCCCAGCACAGTCAGCCCCACCTCTGACTAGCGCCAGCCGCACCGCCGACACTTCGCCAGTGCTGTGCTGCGTGTTGTGGCGTAAAGACCGTGCGTCATGTCGAAACAAACGGCGCCTGTCGAGCCGCTGCCGGAGGAGTTCGGCTTCAGGAGAGCCGAGAATGTCCCCTTCCTGACATTCCTCTACAACTCAGAAAAAGGAACGGTCCTCGGCAGGACCGGCACCAGCTGGGGTAAGATCAACGAAACAGTGCTAAAATAAGACTTCAAAAACACCCGCGATAAAGTTTCGCGCGCACCGCTCAGTATAAATTTAGTTTGCGTTCCATCCGAGATCCTCTTCCGTCTAACTCTTAACACGACGTGTACTCTAAGACCGCCAGGTACGGCGGTTCACTCAAAACTCAGTGTTTTGTTGATCGTCGAGTGTTTTTACCGAGAGGTCGCGGGGAAAGTTTGAATAGCGGCCGCTTCGGGAGCGAGCGGGACGACAACTCGCGCAAGATGATATGAAACTTGTTTATGCCATTGTCAAAATATCGTAAGGGGGTTTGCCCACAAAAAATAGCGAACTCGAGCGAAGCCTTCATATGAGATTTGCGAGAGGAATGCGCGGAGGCGAGCTACTACGAGCGCTGTTATCAGAACTCGGAAGAAGAAATGTTGACCGTTAAGGTGGTCTATCGACACGACGCGATACCGATACAATACACCGGCGGGCGTGGCAGGTGTGAACGTAAACAATGCTTCAAACGGTGACCCGTCTCCCAGACTACAACGTCACAAAACACAATTCTTATAAATGAAACCTACAACAATTTCGAATCCTCTCTCTTCTCGTAAACTCGCCGTCGATTGTGTTAACGCTTCGTAAACGGAGAGCTATGCCAAAATTAATTATGAATTATAATCTGCTTGCGATTGGCTCGCAGGTATTTTAAAACGAGTACCCGACGGTTGCAAAATGTTTGTTGTAATGCTTTAAGCGCTTCTCACAACGCAGAATAGAACTCGAAGAATTTCGGGTTGTAAAAAATGTATTGGGGTCAAGTGTAACTGGTGGTATCTAAAGATAATATAAAAAATATTGATGTATTATGTGTCTTATCTGTCTGTGTATGAACAAATCATCTTCAAAGTCTGATTACTGTAAACGTTTACATTTTAAAATATCTCTTAAAGTAAAATTCATAACATATTAAAATGTGCATTCTTAAAAAAATACAATTCAATGATTTTAAGTTCCTTACTACCAATGAAATGCATTATATGGCTAGTTAAAAATACATTACATATGTATAATCGATACATTAATACTATTATAAACATACCAATACAGTGCTTAAATGTATCCCCATTTTAAACTGTTTATTTCCGTAATAACACTTTCACAATATGAAGCACCTACTCTAATTAAGTATGTATACCTACTACAACATAATATCTTATTACTCGTACCTCTGGAAATCATGACTACCTACTAGTAATTAGGTCGAACATAAGAATAATATTTATACTACCCAACTACTCGCAGTATCCGATATGGGGCAATGTGAGGTAGCATCATCTCGTTAACATATTTTATTATTTTAAAGATGCTAATGTTATTGAATTATACACATTTAAAAACTCGGTAGTGGCATTTTTAAGTAGATTTGTATGAATGTATTATATATGGTTACCTATTTTTTTATTGCTCCAGTTTTATATTACAGGCGTCCTGTTGACACATTTGTTTAAGCCACAAGAGTCATGTTTCTCGTTATAATTTGAATGTGTTTCGCGATTATTACACCACACATACCAATACTGGCATAAAACACATGTTTCGATGACACTTAAAAATATATATATCAGGAAATAACATTGAAGGTTTTTGGAGCAATCCTCCAAAAAAAAGAATGAAATCATGACAGAACGCAGCAATAATGAATACAATATTTTTGACTTAATAATTATTATAATGTAGAAATAAACTCTTCACAACAGGACACATCTGCAACAATTTTAATATCGTCAGTTTAATGTTCGATTAAAAATTTCAAATATTTATTTTGCTGTTTTTTGCAGATTCAGTAAAAATAACACATTGTCGACATATTCGTTATTAATTGTATACAGGTGTCGCTCTGCCTTCGCTGGTAGAATATTTGTATTATATACGACTAGAGTACATACTCTTTAGTATGAATTGATAATAAGACGTGATTCATAGAATTCACAACTATCAATTTTGTAAAAAAACACAGTAAAAAATATTCACAACACTTATGGCGATATATTATAAGCTTCTTGTTTCGATCGAATCCATCAAAGAATCATGCTTATTACTTTCCCATGAGAGCACATATAAATAGGAGTAGACTCAACTATTACGAGATCATTGGTGACATGATGTTCGATCTTGATAAACACGACTATGGTGATACATTATGATATATTTGTCCATGTATATCGATAAACGAAAACAAAAAATTACTATAGATTGTTCAATTATATTTCAAATTATTTCCTGATGATTTTGACGTAATTTATTAGTTATTAGTTAAATATAATATATTAATATGTTACCCATCCTCATAACTAGCACTTATATGATTATTACCTAACATTAAAAATACAGTTACCTAAAATATATGCATATAAACTATAAGACATTAAGAATAAGTTATATTGTATAGAACCTAAAACTGGAGGCAAAATATTTTAAAGCAAACACCTGAGGGTACCAAAACATCTATTCATGTCTAGACATTACTGTTGCACAGTGCATTATATTGTCGTACCACAGTCTCTGCCACAACTTACCTGCATACAACAACAGAAATGCACCCTAAACCTTTAAGGTCATTTACCCTCAGATTACTCATACACTGGGTGGGGCTCGTCCCATTTTATTGATAAAACATTTAATATGGACTATAAACACAATAGAAATTACGTGACAAATAACACAATGCATAAAGTCAATGTAAAAATTTATAAAATTATTTATATTTTATTACATACTTAAATATTACACCAGCCCAAAAACATCATGACCAGCATTCTAAAAAGCAGACGCATAGCCTAAACATTACACAAATAATAATAATAAAAATAAAAAGTTCTGGTGAGTTATGGCGCTATTGTTTTACGGAAACTTAAACAATTAGTAAAAGTCAACTGCTAGCAATATACAGCTCAGTTAGTGTTACAAGTACAAAAAAATGTGCACAACATTTACCATAAAATTAAAAGAATCCTTGCAATGATTGTTTGATGTTTGACTGGTTAGTAGTGTAGTTATTACAATCCATAAACATTAAAATATTATTAATGCTTGGGTTATGCATCGGAAAAAAGTGGGTACTTAATAAATGTTTACATAGCAACATCTCCACGTGGTTTTCGTAAACTCACAGTTCATCGATGACTGGTGAACATGAATAAATTTACCTGTTTAAATCTGTGAATTTTAAACATGTTATACACAAAAAAACTTGTATAATAAAATATCGAGTATAGTTTTATAATTTATACAGAGTCTTTTTTTGTGCGAATTTCTCGAGGTGCATAAAAACGAAGTCATTGGTAGTATTTAATAATCAATAGAGTATATTCTTATAAATATTGTGATGCATTCATAGGTGCATATGCACATAAATTAGACGATGTGCGATTAGTGCGATGTGTAATAATAATTGTTTTATTTCTTTTTAACTTCTATAACACAATGATGTTTTTTATTGCTTATGTTCTTTACAGTTTACAATGCTTTAGCATTAATCTTACACATATGGCACACACGAGTACATAATCGTTATTTTTATCCATTATCGTAACCACAAAAGTTTCACAACAGGAAAGCAAGATTATTTGAATTGAAATTCATTGTATATATAATCGTATGCAATGATTATATTTTGATATTATTTTGTAACTCAAAAGTATTGTTACTATTTAAACATTTTTTTATCATAAATATTAATTTGCCTTGTTTTTACATGGATCACGTAAGGTAAGTTCTCTATTGGTAGACTGCAGTTTCGATTAACTCATAGCCTTTCTCAATCCTTTTCTTGTTAAGAGATAACTTTTATCTCTTAACAAGAGAAGGATTAAGATAAAAAAATCCTAAAAGAGAACTTAATTTACGTGATACATGTAAAAACAAGGTAAATAAATAAATATTTATAATTTATAATGGATCTCAAAGTGAATACTGAAAACATTGAAAAAAATATTCAACATCTAACATTGCCGAATAAGGAAATGCTTAACCCTAAAAATTTAATAGCTTTCGTAGTTATGTATGAATATTTAAATTTCTAAGTTTACAAAAATATATATAATTTAATGAATGGTACATAGTACAGTATTCAAATTAATAGTATATAATCTACAGTATAATATACCTTAATAATTTATCAACAGTGTATTAATAACGTAAGTTCTAGAAAATATTGTAGTTAGTTTAAAACAGTTTTCCTGTAGTCTTCTGTGTCATGCTGTTGTACCAAGTAAATAATGTATAATTATTCAGTGATCTGTGATTTGACATTTTTTCTCAATATGTACTAGTAAATGATTCTTCTAATCTGGTATGGCAGGAAGGTCAAGGTAGGAGTTTTTATAATATATTCTAAACAAACAATTGCCTATGTGACGAAAACTTTTCTTATTAATGTACACTAATTATTTAAGATAATATATGCGTATTTTTTTATGTAAACACCCAGTAGAGCACCAACAAAGGTGTTGGCCCACCAGTGGTTCATTCGGTAAACTAGGTACTGCATGTGGAAAAAACGTGGAGTGGTTGCATTGAAGTAGAGATTTAGGATATTACATGTGTTTATTCATGTTGAATGTATTTAGATTGCAAGAAAAAGGAACCACAGATGCTGGGATATCATTTCAAAGCCTATCGGGGAATTAGATAATGTTTGTAGACGCTTATGGTATGCTATCACTAGGTCTGTTATGTTGTTTAACTAATTTATATCAAATATCGAATTAAGCTTGAAATTATTAAAAGTGTATATAATAATTGAATTTAAAAATTTAAACCATTAATGAATTGGATAATATAATAGAATGGTGCAACTGTCAACGTATTGAAATACTTGGCTATTTATAAGGAAAAATATACAGAATATTATTGTACTATGATTCATACGAAATTAACACTATCTACCTATAGAATCACTCATTAACTATTGACATTAATTACTCGGTCGCTAATGATAGATTCTGTAACTCATAGTCTGCAAAAGCTCCATAAGATAATAACTTTAAAAATCAATATTTCCAATTCAAAACGTTCAATGATTTGTGATGTAAAGGAGATCAATATTGTTGTCTACATTAGTATTGGCTCTCTAAGTGTACTAGAACACGTATCGCAGTGTCTTTGACACGATTAAGTCATTGCTGCATATTTTCAATGTAGAAAATCAACCTTTGATTTGACATGTGGAACGCGTCTGGTTTTACTTTTTTGCTCCGTCACGTACTAGCTCAATATGATACACAGGTAATTCATAACTCTTTTATTTCATTACGGTGTCTTGTTTTCGAAATCATGCAAAAAATAGCTATAAGACGCCTGTTAAGAAACATGATCAAATTATATTTGAGTCTACTTTTACACTGCTGGACTAAAAATATAAATTTTTGTTGTTCACACTTTATTCTGACTTCATCTTCTAAGCACCCATCACTCGCCATGGCCCTCCCATCTCATTTAGCACCTTTACACCTTAATTTTCTGGTTTTACCTGTTTTCTTCAACACACGTAAGAGGGATACATTATGTATATACGGTTATTAATTTAGAATGTCATTTTTTAATTAAAATACTTCTACTACGTGCAAATATACTAAATATTGCTTAGATTTTTACGTAAACTACATTATCTATTATTTATCTTATATTAGAGATTATCTGAGGTGGCAATTTCGATCAGAATTATACAAACAAATTTATTTTGAAGATGTATCGATAATTTGCTGATAAGTGCAATTATATCTACTTATTCAAACAAATCTTGATCAAAGTAACAGCTAATAATACACTATTTATATCTTTCAATTTAAAAAAGAAACATTTAATTTTTCAAAACGAATTATATTCAACGTATACAGGAAAATAATTATAATAACGGTGTATAAATAAGGTAAAGATAAACAATGTTGGGTAATTTGCATTTGATGCCACACATTTAAATATAGATATGTAACATTTACCTTTAATTTAATATTGCTCTTTACCTTGCTCATAAAATTCACGTATTATATTTGCAGATTGTTATTAAAACATTTAATAGTTTAAAATATTATTATAAATAATATAATCATTGTTCTCATTCAGAAAAATACCTTTGTTGTGAGCAATTTCGTGGAGTTATTTAAATGACATAAAATATTATTGAACATATTATACTACTACCTTCAACCATAGATATAACCAACTTGAACTTTACTACATACTCTTCTTCCTAAGAATGTTCCGTTGGAAGAGCGGTCACTATTAATTAACATACGCATTGGCATCGTTTCATTAGTCCATTTTCTTCATACCACTGTTCTAATAAAGGTTTCTCGACTATCTCATCCGCGCTGTGTGCAGATACTTTCGTCCCAGTAAATTTCGATCGTCGTTTAAATTCGTCCAAGATTGACTTATTAACCTGATTCACTGTTGGAATTGAATATTCATATATATGATGCAGTCCTTAAACCAAACGGTCTCGGTAAAAATTGGCTGCAATTTACGAGTACAATTGTAAGTCTAGCTTTCTTTTGCTTACAATTACTTGTTGGCTATTCGTCCGTACTTTAAAATATACATATATATGCATTAATTAAAAAGCTTTTGTATAATATCATATAATTAGCAATTAAAAGGGGATAAAATCCGCTAAAAATTGGCAATACAGAAGTCATTAGAAGAATTTTATGGTGATACTAGCAATAAATAACGATATCAATGATCTCAAACGTTTAAACTCAAAATTTCCATATCTGCATTTATTGTATTCCTAGTATAACGGTATAAAATATTGTTTTTCAAATTTTACGTACTAAATTTCGTTTATTTACCAGTTAGGCATCAATAAGCGCATACAGGACATCAATTGGAGATGTTTTCGATTGAGCAGTCAAGCGATTAGTGTCTCACAAGCATTGTTTGCACACATCTTCGCTTTTTAATTAACCGACACTCATCCAAGCCGGATAATTTAATCCGTTGCGTTTTTATAACATTGCAGGTAAACAATCGTCTTATCAATATCATGTTTGCCGATTGTCTGAAGCGTTAGTTTATGGTTTCGAAATCGGTCAGTAATACTGCGGTGGAGTGCAATCGGTTGCATCACAACCGCTCGCCATTTCTTGGAAATTGACTGGTGGATTTTTTGCCGTTGTTTTCAAACAACTATTTCTTGCGAGCGGCAATATCGCGAACGTCGGTCTTCTCGGTATGGATTTGAATAACCGAATGCCTGTTGTTAATTACGATTCTTAATGCACATCAGCCAAGACGTTAAATCAGTCGTTATTAATTAAATATTTGATTGCAGTAGTTGTGTCATCGCTTTTTCTAGTAATCATATATTAAATATTTTATACTTCCATACGTCTAATTAAAATAATATTAATTCAAATTGTTCTTGATTTTGATCAACGCCTTCGAATTTATTTCATAATGTATCTGTATTCTATATTTAACAATATTTAGTATCTATCGTGGAAGTTAAAAAATAAGAGGTTATATAATTATATTGATTTCAGATTTCAGGCTACATTGAATTTATTTAACCGAATATTTTAAATCCAGTGTCATTCAACACAGTTTTTTATGTTGTGGATTAATTCATCATCATCATCATCAGCCTGTATCCGTCCACTGTTGAACGTAGGAGGTCTCCATCCTCTTCGGTCCTCCGCCTTCCGCATTCAGGTCACTCCCGCTATTCTTATGTCGTCAGTCCATCTTGCAGGGGGTCGGCCAATGCTTCGTTTGCCAGTTCTTGAACGCCATTTCAATACTTTTCTTCCCCATCGACCATCGTCTCTTCGACAGATATGTCTTGCCCATTTCCACTTGAGTGTGCCTGTGTGTGGATTAACCTTTAAACGCCCAGTGGTTTTCGTACGGGACCGCAGATTTGCGTCGTTCAATGCCCTAAGGTCCCATACAGAAAGTGCTTATGGTTCTTTATACTATCGGATTACATTAATTTGTAATAATAGTATTAAAGTAAGTTCATGGAATAATATATTGTGCAACGAAACATTACTAACATTTGCCTGCTAGGGCATTGAACGACGCAAATTTGCGGTCCCGTATGGGACCACTGGGCGTTTAAAGGTTAATTAATGCATTCATAAGAATACTTTGTCTTTATTTTGCAGTTATTGTTTAAATGACATTGGATAAAAAAATATCAATAGTGTTAATAAATCGGGTCAATTTCTTGTAATATTTTCGAATAAAAATTACCTAGTAATAGTTAATTTTCAAAGAGAAACAATAATATGTAATTAGAAAATCAGTCTATCTCTTTCTAATGTTCTTCTACAAAAGTATAAAGTATGAAGAGTGCATACATATTTTTTTATGTGATACAAATATGTTTTTTCTCTTTCTTTTGCTAATGTACCATCCTTATTTTATTTCTTCCGTGGTATCTATGTTGCTGGAGTAAGGGTTACTTTGCAGGTTAACAAAGCTATACTAATAATAAGGTGATATACTAGCAAAAAGTATACCATATATGTAATGATTAATTATAATATTTGCTTTAATTAAATGAGAAGGTCAATATACTTGACTTGTAAAACAAGAAGATTTTACGTTAATATCTTGATTTTTTAAAATGATTTTCAGAATAAAGTAACGTAAATTCACATATTGGAAACAACTGTCGTTCTAAACAGCCTAATTATCTGTGAATTTTTTAATGGATGAAGTGTGCTACGGTTAATTATTTAGACGATTAAATATATTCCAGCAATTTTGCATTCTTTAATATGAAACCCAATATTATGTGCAATTTGAGCAATAACTCATAATAGCTTAAGTTCCTCGTATACAATTGCTATGCTAATTATTATAGGTACCGGGGAGACATTGAAATGTTTTTAATTCTCCTTCATTGAAAGGATGACAGACAAAATTAACATTTGTTCTAGCTGAGGAGCAAATTTAAAATAATGATGATGATGATGCTACTTATGACATTGATTTCATCGTATCCCTTGAATATTACGTTGACAGTACATATGTATCAGTATCCATTGCTTCTGATAAAAAATAAGAAATGATTTTCCAGATCCCTTTAAAATAACTAATCCCCTTACATAAGATACGATACTTCTGTCACCTTAAATTTTATATAACTGTACAATATTTTGTTATATATATAGTACATATACCAAAAATAATTAGTGTCTATATTTATGTATTAATCAAGAATTGATATATATTTTCAATATATCTGATTTTATCACCAACACAATTCTGTGAAAGCTTTAAGTATCTACTTGCAAGCTTATCCCAGCGGAGTTCTCTTAAATTCCGACTATCTCCATGGCTAAAGTTGTAGTCTACGCGTCATCAACCAACGTCTGTTGGTCTGCGCTATATATAGCTTTCAAATGTGGGGCAAGACGACGTGATGTGACCGAAAAATATATCTTCTTTTTGCCCACTTATTCTCAGGTGGCTTTTTTTGCCCATGACAAGTAGACCGACTTAATAACCTGTCAATAGTCATAAATAATACATCTACACTGCGTCAAGTATCATAATTGACTTAGGGTGACATTTGGCACAATTTATGCATTACGTTCATCCGACCCAGTAGACTGAAAGTAAATTGCGATTATTATCTTTCTATAAATACATAAAAATAAAATATAACATAACACTACTTATTGTTCGATCACTGAAAAAACGTAGTGACTGCTTCATAGGATGCTTAGAAGCGTCGAGCTAATCTTCTGATCTCTTTAATAGTGATTAATAACCTCACAAATATTTGTTTAATACCACAGCTGCGTTCTTTTCTTTTGACTCTCAGTTTGGAATACTTCGAGAACAATCTTTGTAGCTAGGTGTAGCTCAAAGTACAGAGATGACTTGGGATAGGATATGCATAGTAACAGCGCTTAAACAAAATTGTCTGGCAGAATTTGTGTTGACCATATGCTCTAATTATGAAATATATATATACTCCAATACTACACCGACTGCATTGGTTGAGAGTTTCGGCTAGAATCCAGTACAAATTATGCCTCTTAGCTTACAAGGCACTCAACGGAACTGCACCGGGCTATTTGACAGAACTTATCAAGCCTTCAGAAATAAGCGCGCGTGGAGAGACACTCAGATCGGCTAGAGCAAATAAAAGCACCCTGCAGCTGACGGGACGTAGTCCTAGCACGGTCTTTGGCAATCGGGCTTTCAGCAACTCTGCACCAATGGCCTGGAACTCGCTACCGGAAAGCATAAGAGAGCTTAAAGCGGAGGCAACCTTCAGAAGCAGACTCAAGACCCACCTTTTTACTCAGAGAGGCAAAGAAGCGCTTTTGGAATGATCATTCGGTCATAAAAGAGCGCTATACAAATATAATAATAATATGGAAAATTTTACTGGTGAAAAAATTGTAACAGATATCGAATCATTATTGTGGTCTCGTAACATTGAAATTAAAATGGCGTGTTGCATTTTCTGCAAATTCGGGTGGATCAAGATCCATATGTTTTAATTAACCTGGTATAGGTGTGTCTTATTCCTTGAGATATCGCACAAAAATCGCTCAGTATAAACATATTCATGTTATATAAGTCGATATTCCGACCTGCCTATTAACATGTACATAATTTCTCATTATTTTTTAAACTAGTGTTACTTTACTGTAATTTCGGTTTTTTTTGGCACTCAAAATTTATTTATAAATTATTCAAATTATTCTACTACTTTTATTGACTAAACATACAATAATTTAAATGCTATTCTAAGTGTATAATAATAGCATAATTTTAACGTGCACACATTTTTTAAAGAACTATCTAAAAACCTGCTTACGTAGTTACGTGAAAAATTAATAGCAATTGACCCAATTAGATTAACACTATGAAGCCCTCGTGAAGGCGTGTTTTTCTATGTAATCATTATTTTCTTGCCATTTATTTTTCAGGAGTAAAAATGACATTTACAAAAGCTACGATTGTTAAAGCTAAACATAGTACAGAATGCTTTGGCCAACATGTATCACTGAATCCTTGCTTTGTCATGCACCATGTGTTAACAAGAACCAGCTGATTTAAAAGTAGCATATGGCGAAAACAGTAAAAAATAACCACCACATAACCAAAATAATTGTTTTAGAGTTCCTAGTAAAGGTTAATTTTAAGATAATTTCGAAGCTCCGGATATCGTTTATGCAAAATTTGTTTTTAACATAAATGTTTGAAATATTATTTTATCAATATTAGGTACCTACCGAGAACAAAATTAATTAAGAATATTGTAAACGTCGTTGCAAATTTTAAACAAATCGAAATACCACGTGGATAATATTCTGAACATTTTTACAATTTGATATATCGGTTTAGGATGTTCAATTCATTACAATATCCCTAGTTCATGTTGAGTTATGAATTTTTCATGCGGTATTTTGAGAAGTAATTTAGTAACGCATGTATCTCATGGAATATATATTATGGGAGCATAGGTAAGTAATTAAGCTTTCCAATCCAATTACGTTAGAATATGGATAAATAATAGTGTAATGGTCAACTTGGGTGAAAATAATGAGTTGCTGAAGAAGCAATTTACAGAAAATATAATATTTCAGTCTATTCCGGTCGCTTGAGTTTATTGCAAAGTGGATGAAATTAATAGTAATAACGCAAGTAATTAATTTTAATTGTTTATTAATAGTAATTATATTTATCATTAGATATGCAATATAAACGACGAAAATCTTATATATATATATAAATACTTATAAATGAAGTGTACAAAAATATTGCTTGCAGTTAATGAAATTGTCGTCACAAATTGCCACCATAAAAATCAGCCATGTTATTTATCCCGTCTCATGCTCAAGCTGTATTTTATGCTCTCGTGTGGCTCCCATGCAACATGGCTCAACTAAATTCGCCTCCGTCTGTTGATCGAATGTATGATGAAAGGATGCCATACCTCTCATCTAGTTATTTCGCACTAAGTTATACCGTTGTACCCCTTTACGTATTTTTAAAGTAAAAAAATATGTACATTTATATCTATATAGAATCTGTGAAAATTTCGGTATATATGAACATCTAATCGCGTAAATAAAGAAAATAATAATTTATCAACTACTTTGGTTACTAAGTACATAATTTATTACATCCTTGGTATAAACAAAATATCTAAATGCACAAATAAATCATTAATCAATAATATTTACAACAGGTCTTCAGTACTAAAACGTACAAATCAGTTAACAGATACTTTGTGCGTATAGTACAACATAAGAGTAATAATTATTCGACACTGTCAAACAATCGTACGGCAACTCTTGACCTGATATCTTGGTAACTGGTAACTGGTAACAGGTATGCGAGTCGGATCCAACCTCACTGATTAACATAACCACTTTGCACACTCATCAAAATGTCCTTAACGCTCAGCCATGGCTTCCACACACACTTCTCCGCACGAATAAGTTATTGCTTGTTCGGAATTGGTATCTCATTACATTGTATTGTGAGTGAATTGCTTCTTAAAAGTACCAGTTTGGATTCACTCGCTAAGAATTGAGCAGTGGTTCCTGCTCACCTTCAACTTAGCAATAGTCCATTTATTTAAGCTTATGAATACTTATTATATCTGCAGGTCGTAATTATAAATAAAATGTTTTGCAGTATTATAGTCGTTAAAGTTGCAAAAACATCCACTTATCAACAGGTGTACCTCGAGTACACTGCAAAGGGTTTCATTACAGACAACTCCATCGAATTCGTTGGCGAGATTTTCAGTATCTTTTCAGCGTAGGTGATATCTTTTTACGGACTTTCCTGGTAAACAATAGCATCCGAACGTTTTATCTGAAATCTTTGGAAAACATTATCACTAAGCCTATTTTATGGCTACTATAATGGACAATAAGATTTTTTCAATTGATCATCCGTAGAACCTATTCCAATACATTTAGAATCTCTTTAAGAAACAGCTTAGTAAACTCTTTAATGCCAACTGTTTTAATTTATGTATAAAAAGTAGATTATAGTATATTCGTTCTCATGATACAGTTACCTGTTGATTGCCGTGACCGGCAAAGGTAATAAGTAGAAATTGAAGAGTTCGAATCGTAATTTCAAGACACGTATTCTTTCCAATTATATGTTAAATAAACACTTCCTTTCACCATGCCTACAAAATCTTATTTTCCTTTTTTAAATTCATTAATTGTTGTCTTTTCATTCATTAATAGCAAAATCATTAAAAAACGAAAGCACGTAAAAGAAATACCACTAGAAGTAGAAATGGTTTTCCTGTGGATTATATGTAAACATATGTATACAGCCATCCATTTAAATATGACTATAGCAGTCAATCAAACGTCGGTTTGATTACTTGTTTACTAATCAAACCGACAGCTTTTTTTGCCGATCCCTGTATTACCAAAATCATTGTTGATCAAATTCAATTTGAGGATCAAGATCAATTTGGAGAAAGTGAAAATGTGCAGCAATTGCGTATTTCATGGAGCACCTAAAGCATCCTCGTCGAGTACCAGTTAAGAACCGCTACCCTAGTATCTAATTATCTAATACGTTTGCAGTTCTAAACCACAAGTGCAGTTTTTTCATATAAAGTCATTTTCCTCTTTGAGGTAGTTTCTCGTGTGTAATTACATAAAAAAAGATCATGGTTATATTAGATGTACGAGGGATTCAGTCTGTTGGTTAAACTCTCGTATACTATGTCACAGGTCGCTCGTAACTGTAAATCCAGCGATTCTTACAGGTGACAACCATTGCCTTTTACTATCTTTTTTCTCACGTAAACGCATCTTTGTAAAAGTATTAGTTTAAATTTCATCTACCGATTTTATGCTGCATGTCGTGTTTTAAGATCTAAAGCGTTTGCCAACCGTTCGAAACGTTTCTCCGAGTGATAGAACACTTGCAATCTTTATTTATTTACTCAATATAGTAGAAATACATCTACGCAATCTTCTTTCTTCTCTATCAGCAGCATCTTCTGCTAGTAAAAAAACGTACGTCACCAGCGCCTTGACACCACAATTAAAGCGAAATTCGCGAATCATAGAACAATGGCTGGTGGATGGTGTGATTTACATATTAATTCGCAATGGTTGTGAGTTGTGCCGATACAAAAATACAAAGTCATACGTTTCTGTTGCGATGCTACGATAATGCCTACGTAACAATAATTCAATTCATGCACATCACTACACATACAAGATGCGACAGCATTTCCCAAAATTTAATGATTATTTTCAGTAAAAACGCTACACATCAAATTTTTAGTTCGCATACAAACTAGCCATCATACTGAATATTAATGTCATCAATTAATAAGAGAAAATGAAAATGTGCGGTCAAGTATTCGTTACATACACGTTCACCACAGCCGCGAACTACTCGTATATTTGTAAATTATGCAAGGATCAACGTTAAATGTTTATTTTTCTTTTTTAATTAATGTAATAATTTATTAATATGATTAAAATGCTGCACTGAAGTGTTCATTCAACGTTTTTACAACACGAATAGAACCTAACACCTAGTAGATTTTTTTAAATATAAAATATTAAATTATGGTCTTTTATACTATTGTTAATTTGGTTGATAGTGTCTAGGATCAGTTGCACAAAAACCTTGATAATTTATATATAATTATGCATTGCATACTTATATTTTACAGCCAATATAAACTGAAAAAAAAACCTGAATTCGATCCGGAAAATCTTTATAGGCGAGCTCTGCTCTGTACACGTCTTGCAATCTTATAATAACACCTCCGTGTGTTTATTTTTTTTACTGATTTTGGCTGCCATGCATACTAAATTACAAACTATAGGTCCGCCATCTAACTTTTTTTTTTCAACTAGTGCTTATTTCGTGAATGGTAACACTTAGCTCATGTCTGATTTGACAGATAATTAGTTTTATCTTTCCGCTAAACGAATATGGTTGTGTATACGCTTGAACAACGCTGGGAAATATTGCGACATTACTTTGAAAATCAGGCCATTTTTCTTCGAAAATGAGCAAGGAGTGGCCATTACAGTCAATGGCGATCGTTATCGGGCCATTTTTGTTCACAAAAATTGAAGAGGAGGATATTGGCAACATTTGGTTTCAACAGGACGGCGCTACGTGCCACACAGCCGAAGCTACACTCGATGTTTTGCGCCCCATTTTCAAAAAAAAAATAGTTATTTGGCGGACCCTTTAAAATACTCGTAATATCGACTTCGTTATCAACTATTATTGTTGCAGTACCCCTGTTGCTTACTCTTATAATCATCTTTGTAATCGATAAAAAGGAAGGCAGTAGTATACTGCACACATTTGTGTTTCTACGTGAAAATTCATTATCCATACTTATTATGAATTCGCTCACCTTCGTTCAATGCAGACTTATCACATATAAAATATGAAATAAATTCCCATAGTATGTTGGCTATTTACATAAAATATTTTTACATTGATCGTTTAAAATATTATTGAGTCAAGTTTCTAAAGAGATAACAAATGTTTAAATATCCAATCGACTGTACTACCCGCCTCACAGCCGCATCACACAGGAGGGCAGTTAAATCTCCTTGATGATGCGCTCATTCAGATTATGATCAGTTAGCAACTGATAAGTCCAGTGGGAGTCCCCTCTGAACAATATACAATCGACTATGCTTTGTGGCACACATAATAAATAATACGAGTGTGGGAGAAGAACTGACTATAATTAAACATTTATTCGGTAAAATAATTGCGAATACGTAAGAATCTAACATTCGAAGAATGACATTGGTTCTGCTTTGAGATTGCAATATTGTCAAGAAATGACCACATATTACAAAGTACGTTTAGAAAAAGATACCTTAGAAATGCTAATCGAGGTGAGTATCGATGTTCTAGTCCAGAGAAATGTTCAACTACTATTATTAATTTAACAGCTTAATATACTGGACCGACAATATTATATAGAAGTTGTACGAAAATCGTAAATTCCGTAAAAAATCTGTGAAATTTCGCTATGTGAAAAAGTAACATGATTGTACGATATCATTGGCCTGAGATTGTTATAAATCATCATCGTGGTTAAAGAAAATGTAATCTGGTGAGAAAATATGTGTAACAATATGCTCTTGTTTAGGTTATAACAATGCCCTTGACCTTTTCATTACTGTGCTAAAATATATCACCGCTACGGTACTGTTAAATTAGTGCAATACATAATGGAACTATTTGAAATCGTATTCGTAAATTTATTACGGAGAAAAATATTAATTAAGAATCCTGAAGTAATTATATTTTTAGAGATATTTAATTTATTAGAAACAATGTTTAACAGTTAAACGTCACATTCAATAAAATATTGATATAACTCTATGCTATATCTGCTCCCAACTCAAAGAATATTGGAGACCATACACACCAAGAGCCTCAAGTCAGCTACCAAATCCTTCTGTCCCAAGTGAACACCATATCCCAAATGTTTTGTAATGTGATCACTATCTCCACGATAACTTAGGGTTCGAAAAAAAAACTTTATTTAACAAACACTCCTTGGCAGGAAAATATGGTCAATATAATCCAGGGGACATCTATTCGATCTACGGTGTTAATGACTGCTGTGGTGGAAGTTCAATATTTACGAAGAAGGCTTGTGATTAACCTAACACTCTAAAACATTATGTCAATTCCTTTAAATCAAAAGTTTGTAGTGTACATTTGGGAAACACTTTAAACAACACTAGACATAAAAAACATCGTGTCGAATTCTCTCTCCAGCGTCTCTCAAACTCTATGCGCTGTGACTAATCATTACTATCATCATCATTATGATACGTGGCATATTGGAGCTAAATCTGTACAGTCCTGACGATTTGTTATGGATTGAGGCACAATACTGACGAGCGCATAATATTATACAAGAACAATGTCCACAAAATAGGGTAATAACGCGTATCGGCTACCATTTATGTGATACCTGGTTTGTAAGGTAGAATTCTTGTAGTCACATTTTGCACTATTAAATTAGAGTTTTAAGTGCTATTGCACAATTATAACACAATATACTATTTGCATTAAGATTTTAAACGGTTTTTAACATTACCTGAACCATCGTTTTTTTACGTTTTGATTTAGAAATTAACATATTGTTGCATTACTAGATTAATTGATGTTCTACCATTGTGGGTATATCGAGAAATATTATTTATTGTACTTATTACAGTAGTTGTGGCACCGACGCAATTTTCGGTCAAATTTGCGTCCTAAAAGATGAACTCGCAAATATCATAGATTAACAAAAATCGTAGACTTCTTTCATATACGCTTATTACCTTAGCACGCAGTCGTCATAAATAGCAACCTTACAGCTGTCAGTATCCATGCCACGTTAAAAGTCTTACAAATAAGACTTCCAGTTTCTAAAAATAATTGTAGATGTAGAGTTTATGGTCACTTAAGGCTTCCGGATATGTCCCGGCCATTTGCACCTCCGTGTCTTGACCGACCGAGAGTGGAAGGCTACCATGTACGCTCCCTAACCTCGTCATTCCTCAGAAAGTCAGACAATGGTACCCTTAAAAATTAAAAATATATATGTACATCTCCTGACAGCCTTCTACATGATGGTCAGAGAACGAAACCATTTGTCATAATTTCGTATATTTAATATTTTTTCGTATGATTGTATATTTCGTATATTATCATACATTATAGTAATATTTATTTATTCATATAAAACATGTTTAATGCTCTTACTGTATTAACGATATTCATATTACATAAATATGTATTTAAAATTATTCTGTAATACGTTCCTAAACAAGTTGTGTACTTGTCACATTGTGTACATGTAATACTCTCAATAGGCAGAGAGCACTGTGTGTAAAGCTTTGTACACAGTACACAAAATACCCACGTGTCTCATGTGACCCTCAAACTTCTGTGTGTATTATAATAACAGTGTCTTTGTTACTCTCCCAGGTGTCCACCAGATGAAGTCCGCTAAACAAAGATCTCCATGCTGTTGAAAATTATTCTACTGAAAAAAAAATGAGAACGCGCAAAATTTTACAATACCTATTCATTTGATTTTAAGCGCCATTAATTATTTACTTCTCTATTCTTCTTCTTCGTAGTATCAATCCGGAGGATTGGTTTGCAGCAACAGAATCTTGCATCTCGATCTCCATTCCTCTCGGTCCTCCGCAACCCTTTTCAGCTCAGCATAAGCGCTACAGTTCATGTCCTCGAATACTTGCTGCCAATACTCTCTATTAAAAGTAGTTAAATATGATTTTTTGATAAAAGTCTTCGATTTGCACAAATCAACTAATGCAATTCTACATAATAAAGTATTTAATTAATAAATGTAATAATTCTAATCAATTTATAATTATAACTGATCAGTAAAATATCATATTTTTTAAATCGGAGTTTTTAATTTTACATTTTTAATTAATTTTCTAGTATTGCAACTCCACGTCCTTGAGTAAACCAATTATAATGCAGCATTCGTTGCTAACTTAACAGTAAATGCTATCTGTCAGTGATTCGTGCCGTTAGATCATAATGTAACGGTAACATGTGTTTTTATATACCACACGAATGTTTTTATTACAATGATATTTTTATTATTTATAGGAGTGAAGAATATTTACTTTAGTTTTATAACATCCCCATAGATGGATGAAGAAAGATGCCCCAGGACTATCGATGTAGCTATAGGATCAGGACTATATTTGAATGGATTGACTGGTCAATGATCAGAAATCCATGTTTGTAGTCTGTGTGGTGGGTTTAAATGACGTTAAGCTATATAAGATACGAGTATACAAAATAAAAACAGATATAGAATGTGGAAATGTTTGCTTAATCTATTTGTACTCGTAAAAAATTCATTTCAAGTTGTCGATTGGTGATATATGTATCATCTTGAAATTTCTTTGCACTTTCGATCTGCTGTGCGATGGCACTTGTGAGGGCTTCGAGTCGAGATTTCGCGCAGGAAATGGTCGCAAAGATGGCTTTGGCATTCAATAGGACTTGGTTATAAAATTGTAGCTGGCACAGTGTCCGGTTTATGGACGATTCGTTGGGCGGCGATGCCAAGAGCGGGGGCTATTCCGGGAGCAGGCAGCCGCCCACCGCCCGCCCTCCGCTGCCCGCGCTCGTGGTCATCACGAACTTTGTCATTTAACTGCTCTGCCGTCCCATCTAAAATAGACGAGGATAGATGACCTACGAGTGAAAATATTATATAAAAAACGGCATTACTATCATGAGTATTACACCCACCTAAATGTCGCCATGGTAACGTTCAATGAATTCAAAAATGAAATTTAGCAATCTTAAGAAGCACATATCTTTTACAATAATTACAAAAGACTACCGAATCCTAATTATATTTTATTATCAATAATTAAATTATGTTTTATTACAGAAATAATAAAACATATTACATTTTATAAGCCTTAAGATTTTCTCCATACTGTGTATAAAGTAGAGTAAAATTTAACTTCTTTAAGATTATAACTGGACTTGCGAACCGGTAAATTCAGTCAGATTTTTTTTATTGCATTTTTGGCAAAGTTCTGATAGTTTGGCACGCAAGGTTTATGCACCACTTCCGTTTTTTTTAATTTCTCTGGAGTCTAGACTACACGCAAACATATAACTTTTATTTTTATCGTCTGCTCGAGCTAGGCGGCATGGTGTGATGAACGGTCTACCTATGATATGAAATTTCAAGGTTAAAATCCTCTTAAATTTCAAAATTAACTACATAATGATTTAACTACTTTAATTACTTTTCTGGAATAGGGTATCTAGACGAATTGCATTTTTCAAGACGTACATGCTGCGCGGAACAACAAATTCATTCATTTTTTTTGAATTTTGAAATTTCGAACTCAAACGTATTCGAAAATTTTGTTTTTATGTCATTTAAAAAACTATTGAATTTATGGTAAAACAAAAAATGAGTCCCACGTTTAATTTTATTTTAATGTCAAATATTTAAAAGAAATATATGGCAATGCATTAGGAAGTGATCCTCTTGGTTATCAAAGTACATTTTGCTACCAATTAAACGAATGAATTAACATGGAACATCACTACTCATATTGAATTCTATGGTACAGCCATTGAATTACAAAAATAGCTTCCGTCCAGAATATCATATTATTCAAGGTTAGAAAAAATTTCATTGCTGATAATTATGAAAAGGTTGAGACATCCTTAGGAACAAATGGTTTAAGCATCATCCAATATACTTAAAATTATGTGATTAACAACCCCCAAATCTGCCTCGAATCATATAGTATTAGCAGCTATAGTCAATTTAAGCGTTCTATGCATAGTAAGAGTATGTACTCGGCGGAGCTTCCTGAGCAGAAATGACTTGTAACAAACCAAATAGGACGACAATTAACAGAAATGTCTTAATATGGAAGTAAAATATTATGTTTACGTCACAGACAAATTACTAAAATGTCCATAATATTCAAACAACACCAATATTCGAGAAGAACGCGATATTCAGCAGTCAGCCACAGTACAAAGTAGTCTGTAATATTTTTAAGATGATTTGACATTAAAAAAGTCACAAAACTATTTTTATTAATATAGAAATTCTTTGCGGTAAGAAAAACTCATTGGACGTCTTTCTATAAACATCTCCTTGGAGTAGAATTAGAAATAAACAGGAAGCTCTATTTATGTTTATTGGAAAATTATTATTTTAAATTTACGACAATCTATTTTCAGGAAACGCAATCAATTTCAGTAACTAGTTAAATAATAACCAATAATATTTGCTTCTATGCCATCCGTATTGCAATTAATATGAATGTCTATTTCTTAATTATTCTAATGTTATAGCAATATTTTAATAGCATAAATAAAACGTCTTGATTTAATAATAAAACATTTAATGTCAGTTTATTATTTATTTTCATTAAAACAACACACATACCAATCGAAAAGGTAGAAAAATTCTCGTATTTAAATTCATTATTCCATTATCATTTGAATATAACTAAATGTTTTGTGTGACTTGTTGATCCATCAATGTTTTCTCGCCAGCATACATATACAGTCCACGAAATATTTCAGGCTGTTTCATGAAACGTACTGTAGTGAATAGCAATTTTCCGCTACATTACGTTTTTATTTCTTCGTATAACCATATCAATAATAATACCGAGTGACTGTGGTGATGAGGTGATATTATCTTGGATTATATAACGCTTTCCATTAATTAAAGTGGTTTTTCTGGATTGTTTATCCACTAACTACATCCCAACACTCACGGGCGACATACACACAAGTGACTAGCTGACGTTTACGGCTTTTGTTTAAAACCTATTTTTATTTATAAATATTAATAAGCTTCGGAAAGCATTTTTGCGTGAAGGTGAGAGATTGTTATCACACTAACATAGGATAACACTATAAATATTTTTAAACTGATAACTCATTATTTGTATATCATTATAATCTTGCGAGAATCGAACACGCAAATTCGCTTGAAAAATTATTGGTGTATCTGACAGGCTATTGCAAAGTCTTATGGATGTGACCTTTATCAACACATTCACCAACGTAATGTTTTGACCCTTCAGTGATATTTAATCAGGTTGGCTTGAACATTGATGTATGTATTGATACAAGTATTTATCTGCTTATTAAATATAATAAAATATAATGGTGGAAAAGATCAAAAAATACTGGAAGAGTATGCCACAACTGGAGTTCGTGTCCCGGATGGTAGTTGGTGATATGAACAGTTAGTGACTAATGATCTGTTGGTCGTTGTCCGTTGGATTGTGGTTAACAACTCTTAATTAGCGGATAATTACGAAGTTCGCAGTCCCGTTCGTCCCGGCCCAAGTGTTCTTTCACTTTACCATAGGTGAGTTCTTTTGATTGAAATACACACCGGCGGAATTAATGCTAATCTCATAATCTCGCTACCTTGGAGTGGATCGTCTGCGCACCTGTCGCCAGTGGCGTAACCGACACGTTGAGGACGCTTGTTCATAAAGCGAAAATTCCGAAATGTCTATTTTTGTGAAGCTTTCCCATTTAAAATTCCGAAAGCCTCAACTTTTAGCATTTTAGAGAGCCGATAACTAGTTAAAACTAAGAGACAATATGGCATTGAACTATAACGTACTGCAAATGACGGAAGGCAATATTTCTAAAGCAAACTAAAGTTTTTCTTAGCTTATAAGAGGAACGCTGGTCTTAACCTTCCCTTGCATGTAACTTAAACACATTACTTATAATCTAATAATAACATGAATATATATATTATTATATTAAATTATGGATTTAAATTGTATATGTAGTGACCACACAGCACTGAAACGATCTAATTTTTTCTTTACTTTAAAAAATATATCAGCAATATTGGAAATATGTGGTAAATAAATCATATGTCTAAATTATATTATACTTGCATTTTTAACGATGGATTAATGCTACTTGTATATGCGTATTGTTTATTCTTCAACGTCCTTGGGCTTTGTTTGACGTTTACCCATAATTCTCAAGGCCCACTTAATAGTGTCCATGTCGTCTACCAAGTAGTTACATTAAAAGGATTAGTCTCGTGATAGGTATTTATGGGCTAATCTACAAACGCTTTGCGGAAAATATTGTTACTATATTTTGAATTAGTAAGCTAATAACTAGAAACCAACAACAACTTGGTATTTTACCCTTAAACTATCTTGAAAAATGTTGATTATTATGTGGATTTATTATTTATTACCACCTTATTTTCCTTATTTACATAGCTTAGAAAATTAACGTAAATGGAAATTATTGTATCGTAATTTTATTTATAATCTAACCATACCACCTCGTGAGTACAGTTTATGTGAAATATTACATCGTCTGACATAATACAATTTAATATTTGAATAATCCTTTTTTGTTAATCTCGGTAGCGTATACTACGAGTATATATTTGTTTTTTTGTTTGAAAAGAATTACGACTCGACTTGGTAGGTACTAGATGTATTTATCTGAAAATACCTACTAAATTATAATAAATTATTTATATTACTTAAATAACATCAAGCGATCAACTTGACGTCCTGCTGTATAATCTTCACCCTCTTCAATTTCGCGGTGTTGCCAGTGATCCCCACAATCGCGGAGTGTGGGTGAACAGTTTGACACATATAATTTTCCTTGAAGAGCGGCACTTGCGGTTCTTCTAAACTCCCCGGCATTATTGAATAATGTTGTGACCGAGCCTTGACAGTGTTATGCACCGGCCCTTGATATGTGTATAAATAATAACACATTACAGATTTTTATGCTCGGAGTTCTACTGCCTATGTTCGAATAATGCGACATGAATTTTAATAAGCATACATACGGAAACGCCGATCATTTCATCATTTACCTTTTTCTTTTATTCAAAAAGGTTCCATTTTTTAAATAAAAGAACAAAATTAATTATTTTAATAAATAGTAATCATACACATGTTTGAAAACACTTTTTCAACTGAACTAATTTTAAAATTAAACATCGACCCAGCTTTCGCAAGATTTAAATAAATATTTTCGTCACACTTTTTTTTCATTCATTGATTTTAAATTGTCATTTCTTGGCGTAATTCCATAGTTTAATTTAAATTAACAGACTATAAATAAGTATTTGTTACTAGAAATTTTTTTGCTAATACAAACAAGTAGATTTGTTTAGTAAACAAATTTTATAGAATCTTATCTTTTTTATTGGAATTTAATGATTTCTATGAATATAAAAATATTCTTTTGTAATGCTTTAATATTATAACCAATCAACGAAAAAGGGTTGGCTTTGAGTGGGGCTTCTGTAACTAAGAAGAATCCAATTTTAATTAAATTATTATTTTTATTCGATGGTTAAATATAATTTTGCAATTTATGTACATATATCAAAGCAATTAGGTAACAAAGAATTTCATACTTATTGGATAATACAATTAGGCAACAATTAACATAATACTCGTATATGTATAGTAATATTGAATACAAAATTAAAATATTTCTACATTAACTTTCGTCTTGACTAAAGATTTTTTTTTGTTATTTCAAAGTTAATCTTTTTACATTTAATTTTTTTCCACAAAATGTTCTAAATTTTCCAATAATCATAAAAAACATGAAATAATTACTTAATTATTTATAATTTTGAACAGTTCTTTGACTATTATTTTTTAAAATGGAAAATACGAAAACACAAACGAAAGCCTTCATTCTGAAACGACATCCGGAAACTACCGAATGCTAAAGTGAAGACTATTGGTAATTTAAATTATTATGTTAAAATAAGTTATACTTACATTTATACGAGTACATACGATTATTGCCTGAATAGTTTCATCTTGAATAGAAGTGCGTAATTAAAAGTTGAATAAGTTTATTTATATATGGGACAGGAATTAAAAAAAAACAAATCAAGGTTATTTCCGATAATACTTACGAATATTCGAATTTTGTATATTTCAATGCACAACTGAAAATATTATTTCACGGCGTTTTATATTGAATACCCATTCCGGCAGTCTGAATGAGACTCGCGAATAGATTTGAGGATAAAATTAGAATTTCACTCACTGAAAAATCTATTATGTCATACCGAGTTGAGAAAATGATAAATCGAAGAGCGTTCTCCTTTGTATCATCTCAGATTTACAGACTTTATTTTTTTTTACGAATTATTACTTTAACAGCTTGTTATCTATCTTGATTTTAATTTGTACTAAAAAAACACGTAAAATAGTTAAGGTGCACATAGCATCTATAAAAATAAAGATTAACTGCTTAAAAATATTTGTCAAAATATATATTTTTTTGACAAATATTTTTTTTTGGGTATTTATTTAACATACCTTTAAATTTATATTACTGAAATTTAAATATGTCATGTACATTTGTAGTATTTTTTATATTTTTCATCTTTTAACTGCACCTATTTTATCATATATTTGGCTTAAATAAATTGAAATGTCTACAATTTTAGAGGTATTGGCATTTTTTCACGCTATTTTCTTAAAAGAGCTCCAATGAAGGTGAGCATGTGAGATATATATGGTTGACAATTACCCTATATTTGCTGAGACGGTTGGCAACCCTGCATGCCTCATAATAATGAAAATAAATGATAGTTTTCAAAAGAATACACAAACGGGTTAATATGGTTATAAAAATATAGTCGTAATAAAATATGCACTGAAGAAAGAAACTGTTTAATTTATAATAATAATGGGTTTTTCCTTCAACACAAGCAAGCCATACCACAATTACAAGATAACAATAAATTATTATTTATACATTATTAACCATAAAGCAGACCTGGTATCTCACAATCACAAGATAGTAAATAAAATTATTGATTATTATTTTACATATTATTTTAATATTGTGTATGTACCTATTGATGATTTACCAACATTATGTGAACTGTCACAGTAAAGCTTTGACATCTAACTAATAGATAAGGTCGCTTAGAATGTAGGTATAATGTATTTAAACTGATTGCCATAGAATATTATTTAAATGTATTATTCCATTCTTAATACTATGCTTACGATTTACAACAAATAGGTACATCATGTAGGGCAATTCACCATATTAATTAATCGGTGGAAATGAAATTCTGACAAAGTATGATAAATGTTGGATTTGATCTGAAGACATTTCACCCAATTCAATATTCCTTTGCGACCACAAATTAAAATTACAAATTTTAATTGTAAGGTTAATTACAATTTCGAATAACAGGTGTCACTGTTGCAGACTAGATCTTTATATTTTTAGATATATATTTATTTCCTAAAGTGGAAAATCTTTTTGTTTTCTGAAACAGTGAAAATAATCAAATATTCTTTTAGAATTGTAGTTATTTATCTATTCAGAAAAACACTCTTGTCAGTGAAAAGCTGCTTAACTCTATGACAATTACAAGTCCTGTATTTTATTTAATGTACTGTCACAAATAATTTTTGCCATGTTACCCTCCAAAACAATCTCGTCTAATGTAATTTATTTTCTTGTTTCAGCTAAAATCGGCCTCTTCTACACAATCTTCTATGGCGTGCTAGCGGCGCTCGTGGCGATATGCATGTGGGTGTTCTTCCAGACCCTCGACCCTCGCACCCCCACGTGGCAGCTGGACAAGAGCATCATCGGCACCAACCCGGGGCTGGGCTTCCGTCCTCTGCCGCCCAACGATCAGGTGGAGAGCACTCTCATCTGGTACCGCGGCACTGACAAGGAAAACTATAAGTTCTGGACCGACAGCTTGGAAGAATTTCTTGCTGGTAATATAAATTAATTAAAAATATATTATATATTTAATTATCCATAGTTATATAAAGTCTTTTGTCCTTAAAAAGTGGCTCAACCTTAGCAGGAGCATGTATAGAGCTAAATTTGATTAAATCAATTTGTAAAAAATCAAGCTTGGTCAGGTTTTGAACCGACAGCATCTGAAACACAAACACTTTACCACTGCATTATACCGCTTGGCTATATAGTTTGCTTTCTGTTTATTTGCATATCATTTTTAAAAGTACCATGTGTGAAAATACAGATTATTTTATCGTAAACTTAGTTTTAGTCGGTTTTAATTTCTCAATTCATTCAAATGTTTAGTGGTGCAGTCAGTGTGGGTGTAATAAACGAGAATTTGGTATCTTGTCTATGGTTAGGTTATTATTAATCGTATTTCATTATTGATCGAAATATGTTATCACAAACAGCACTTAGCCATCCTCGAAATGACAACCGTCATTGTATGCACATATTAAATAAAAATAAGAATAACTGCAATGCATAAATTGTAACAATATATTGTAACAATATGATAATAACGGTGTTATATAGAAGATTTTATTTATTTTTCAGTTTACAAAGTCCCTGGCCTCACCCCGGGCCGAGGTCAGAACATCTACAACTGTGACTATGACCGCAGCCCGCCCAAGGGTCAGGTGTGCGACGTGGACGTGAAGAGCTGGGCCCCGTGCACCCAGGAGAACAACTTCAACTTCCACAAGTCGGCGCCGTGCATATTCCTCAAGCTTAACAAGATCTACGGCTGGGTCCCGGAGTACTATAATGATACCAACGCCCTCCCCGCCAACATGCCCGCAGACCTTAAGAATCACATCGCCCAACGAAAGGCACAAAACCCAAAAACGGTAAATTAAAAATATTTAACAGTTAAAAAAAGATCCATCTAGGAAATAAAAATATAAGTAAAACATAATCAAAAGAAGCAGATAACATTATATTTTATCTAATAAATCATTAAAGCCCAAGAATACAAGTCAAATGTTAAAAATAAATAAATATTTGAAAAAATCTGGAGCCCATTTTGGACCGGAATGGAAAACAATGGATGACTACGAGCATGGATATCTATCTGGAATGTAAAAGCATTTAATAACATGCATTCTCATATGCAACTAATGTTTTTCGCATGCAGCCCTAGTTGAGCGTCATAGTGCCCACTGGTTTCAACTGACAATATTCTCCTGTATGCGTACTCAAAAATATATAAATAGGTGTATGATTAAGAATCCTATTGTAGATTGCGATTGCTGCACGGGGAAGAAAAATAAATGTGTTTTATGATTAATAAAATTAATTGCAGTATTTTTACTACATTTATTAATCACTTTAATTAATAATTTTAATGCATTATATATAAAACTGATTAATAATGCTGGAATACCTATAAATTGACTTTAAAATTATAACATAAAATACACATTTCAAAACATAGATAATCATGATATTTATTTGAGTAATTTTACTTTTTATGTCTGCTTATTTTATTTATAAAGTTATTTTACGTTTTCAGTTAAACACGATATGGGTCTCCTGCGAAGGTGAAAATCCTGCCGATGTGGAAAACATTGGTCCCATCCAATACTTCCCCAACCGAGGGTTCCCGGGATATTTCTATCCGTTTGAAAATTCCGAAGGATACCTGAGCCCCCTCATTGCTGTGCATTTGGAGAGACCCCGAAGTAGGATATAATGCAAATATCTTATATTTTTTAAATATGTAATAATGATTTTTCCTAGTGTTTGCGGCAATCTTTCATATTATTTTGGGTTAAACTGGCTCTTAGGACTAAATATGTAGGCCTACCAAGCCCTGAACTAATCTTACGATCTTATAAAAATGTTATAGAAGAAACTGTATATGGTTCATTTTCTTTTCATATTTAGGCATCAATAAATAAATAAGTTAATAAATTAAATTAAATATATTTGGTATTGGTATTCACCAATTTAAATATTATGTTAAGTTATAAAATAAACAGGAGAAGTTTTGGAACTTAATTTTTCAGTTCTGATATAAACTAAAATGGAACATATCAATTTATTTTGAATTATTGTTTGGAATATTATGTCTATTAGAAGCAACTGAACTTGAAAAATATATTGCCATTAATTTGTTACATTTATTCACTGTCTCTAATAATTGATCTGAATGATTTAAATTTGCAAATAGATTGTCATGAAATGTCCCACACATATGTGTCATAAGACTAGGACAATTTCAATGATTTCATATATAAAATGAAATAAAATGGAAATGTAATGTCTAATGAATGATTGTTTTTATTTTAGCTGGCATCCTTATCAACATTGAGTGCAAAGCCTGGGCACACAACATCAAGCATGACCGCCATGACCGCCTGGGCTCCGTGCACCTGGAGCTCATGATCGACTAGCGGCCGCAGCTGCTCGGTGGCAGGAACTCTTCAGAACCTTTCACTGTTATTATCAAATAAAACATCTTTGCAATTTTACATGGAATCCACTATTTCAGTTGATAAACTCACAGTTTTTGCTATTAAAAACAATATTTTTTTGGTCCATTACGAAACTTTATCCATTAAATTTTATGAAAATTTCCTGGAAATCATTTTCTCAGAATTACTGAAACCCTCCATATAATATTTGAGTGTATATAATTGTCATTATCTATAATTAATATTATATTTTAATAATACCATCTACATTTTTTTAAACGAAATTAAAAAAACATCTACTTATATTCACTTAAATTGTATGTGACTTTTTAAATTTTTTGAAAGCATTCATTATTTTATATCTCGTGATCGTCGCCATGAGAATGTTGTGTAAATTATTTTGTAAGTGTCTTTGAAATCGTTAATGTAATGATGTTTGTATTGGAATGTAATTTTCGCATTCAAAATTTGACTTCATGTATTTGTAGAATTGCCATCCATTTTCTGTAAGCTGTATAAATTATATTCCATTGTTTTAGTTATGGAAACTAGTGTATGAAGTATTTTTTAAATAGAATTTGAGTCACAGAGCCCGTATTCCTGTTATTCATAAGTGTTGAGAGACAGAGATGTAATGTGTTATTATCTCTACGTTACAGGATCCACGTGTCAGATCTCTGAACTCTTTTATATAAATTTTTACGTTATAAATACTCATTACAATTTTTACTCAAAATCGAAATCAAACGTGTGCAGTAAAGAGTCACCCTGAGTGGTATTTAAATATTATAGTATATTAGGATATTTTTGATGTCGATATACTTATACACTTATAGTTGGATATCCATATGTTTCATAAAAATATGAATAATAATTAATAATAAATTATTAAATCTATATTTTTTCACGTGAAATACTATGTTTATAAACATATCATTTGATTTTAACATTGCATTCAGGCAACGTTGAAAATAATATTCATTTTGTATGACTATGTATGGATACCCCAATAAAATGAATAACATAAAACTGCCAAAATTCTTATCAATGAGAAGTTTAGGATTAGGCTTCAAACTTAACTCACTTCCATCACTGCAGCAGACAAGTATTCTCTACTTAAACTAGTCATTGTTGCATTCTTTGATCTGTGTGATTTCGCAAACGTGTGAGAAGAAAACATTTGAAACTCACCATTAAATCCGATTACTGTTACGATTTGATATTATCCTTGCGACAAGGATTATAGGATATTATTATAAATAAGTCTGTTAAAACCTGTCCAGATAAACATCTAAATTATTAAATATAGAAATTTGACATATTTCTATTTTTGGAAAAGCTTTGAACAACATTTTTATATGAACTCTTTTATTTTTAATAATTAAACCATGAAACCGCAAAGTATTCTTTCCCATCACATATGTAATATTTTTAATTTCATAAAATGATGGCATCAATTTTCTTCTATGTTAAATATTCTTCGAAACTTTAATCTTAATTATTTTTGTTTTTAACGCATTGTTTTTTTTTTCATAGTTCTGTATGTATTGTTAATTTTGTGAACTAATTCAGTAATTTATTCTAGGACAGTATTATGATTACACTAGTACAATATTGTTGATGGAGAAATGTATGTCGTGTGTTTCAGTTGTCTCGGTGAAGTGCCGAGTCATGTAACTGCGGATGGATGTGATATTGTGAATAGAACTTTTTTTAATTAGCGATATTGTGAACTTCATTAAATGTTATTCTTTACTTTCAATTCCGTTATAATAATATGATATTTTTGGTTTCATACTTTGACTCTACAGGAATATTAAAAACCGAGTTTGATTAATGAACGTTATGAGTACAAATATATATATATATTATGTAATGTGGTGCTATCAGGCCTAGTAGGAATATTGTAGCGAGCGAGCTCTTCCGGAACTTACTAGCCAACTAAGTTCAATCCTTAATCTGTCAATTATTTTGAATGATCCCAATGAGAGTAAGAGTAGAAAAAGCGGAATGTGTGCAAAATAAAAATGAATAAAAACCAAACACCTGTTATTTTTATTTTTTATTACACTTCAATTACATAACCCACTCCTAATGAAAAATTACTACTTCGGAAATTCTCTAGAATCTCTTCATAAAATCTTTATGGAAACATCTGAAATAGATACATTTTCATTTCATACCCTAGGTAACATTTCTTAATTCATAAATAGTCAAGTTATACACTAGAACCACATTTAACATTTTGAAAGCAGTAGTACAATACTCATTTGAAAATATTTGCCATTAACCAGTTTAGTTTAAATTGGACTTGTGTCCACAAAGATATTTTAGATTCCTTTCGTTCCATTTGCGAAGGAAGCAAAAGAGACTTTTTATTACCTGTATGAGTACATCTTTCGCTCCGATTAAATCATTAACCCCTCAGATAAAAAAGTAAAGATGCAATATTGGATGAGTATCCATCCATTTAATTTATCATTATTGTTACACCTAAGCAAATGAACATTCAAATAAATCGGAAGCACAAATCAATTATATATCTATCATTATCTTAACGAATAAATTGGTTTCAATTACACTGAAATAATTTTGGCTTGTATTGTTGAAATTGTACCTTACCTTTGAATGTTAGTTTGTATACTCGAAATTATGTATATTAAGATGGGCTAAATTCATTCAATATGATCCATCGTGGCCTTTTGGACATATGTGATCCAATGAATAGAATCCTGTGAAATTTTAGTGTCTATTATCATTCTTCGAATTTGGTTTGTATAAACAGAAATGTGTAAAATGTTAGGGGGTAAATTCATTCAAAAGAATTCATCAGACTTAAAGCATTGGTTTTTGTAGCAACACAATATCCTTTCATTATATTAAACAGGATTTATAACTTTCAGCTGTGTTAAGTACAAAGAATGTATATTTTAAAAATTGGAGCTTTGTTGCAGAGATCGTTATTATTATAATATTTCATGGTAAGTACAGTTTAATATAGCTTATTTTCATACCAACTTATAGAGTTACACACACAAGTCATTATGAATTCCATTATTATTTTCGCTAGAGTCACGGAGGAAAATTGCTGCACTCAAACATTCATTCCTTCTTCTTCGCGGTTCAATTTGCAACCCTGGGATTCTTGAATGTTTTAACTTCTATGTTCCAGATAGGTACACCCGTGCTCGTAGCCATCCATTGTTTTTGATCCCAGTTGATGCTTGTGGAGCTTCAAGCACTCAATTTGGTACAACGGCAATGTCGCTCCTAAATGGCCTACCAGCACACCTCGATCCTTTTCTTACATCCTTTTCCTCTTTTGTTGATGGTATTGTTCTTCTTGATCTCTGTGATCTTTTTTATTATTTTATTATTTTCTCTATTTATTGTATATTTATGTTTACTCTGTTTCTAAATATTTGTAAAAATTGGAATTTCGATTCTGTATTTAAATAAATAAATAAATAAATTACTCAACTATGAAAGAGATATACAATATTATTATATGTATAGTTCTATCGCATTTCACAGTGTTTTCTTGATAATGAAAGGCACTAAGATAAAATATCAAATATTACATTTAACATGCTACTAAGCTATCGTCATGTTTGTATAGCTATGTATCTTTTGAAAAGTTAAGCAATCAAGCGCCATAATTTCTTGTGTGATTAACCTTTAAAGAAATCATATCATATCATGTCCTCTACCTGAACTGGATCATATAATCGTCACAAACTGCCGCCACTAATCTATGTCAGTTGCCATGGTCCTCGTCTCATCCTATGTCAGCTCTGACTCCCAGAGCTCTGCCAAGTACATTATATGTTTAGTTCCCGACAGCCTTAAGGACAGGACAACATGAGCCCGGAAAGGTGCATCTTTAGTTTATGCTCTCCTGAGTCCTGCGGTATCCGAAGTAGTAAGCAACCCATAATTTTTTTAAATTATGCCACAGACAAACATTGCTTTTTTACCACCCAACCACAATATATAGTAAACATATGTAGGTTTTAACGCAATAATTTTCTGAAATAATGTAGCAACATTCCATAACGAACACCTAGGATGCAAACCATTTTTAACTTATTACATAATATGAACAACAGGTGTCGTTAGTTTTATATTTATACCGATTTATTTTGGTCAATTTGAAGCCAATATAAATTACCAGTACATATTTTCATTTCCAACTCTAAATATTTTGGCGTTATACTTTCAACCGTATTGATTTGGAAAAATATTTTTTATTTTAAAATCAATTCATGGCTTTCAACACACAACAAACGAAAATAATATACGTGTAAAAACTTACAAAGCAAAGAATTGTTTTTATAATAGTACTTTTCTGTTCCAAAGCTTGAAATGGGCAATGTTTATGAAAGATCAATAAAAAATCAATCGGACAGCAGCTGTCAGATTGCAGTAAATGAATTTATTAGCAAAATTTGGATGTAATATATTAATATATTCTATACATTATTTTGTACTTGTATTCTCATGGAAATATTATAACTCGCAAATATAACTTAAATTAATTTCGAGACAATAATCTAAAAGTAGCTGCCATTTGAAAAATAAGTGAATTTCTACTCTTTTCAGAATATCAAGTCGGTGAAAATGATTAAATATAATAATTATTTATATTATGTTTTATGCATATACATACAATAAGTAGTGTGCAATTGTAGATCATATTTATGCAGATAATTTTTGGGTTGCATGCTTGGGTTTTAGAGCCCACAAATTTAATGAAGTTGAGATAACCCCATCATCATTTTTTGCCATTACATGCAATACATTTATTCTGGCAGTATTTACTTCAGAAGACTTTGGTAGTCTTTGAAAAGAAATGCGCATATAAGAGCATGGGCGGCAGCACTGTACGTTGTAAAAAGCCTGCGTTGATTTTATGATAGGATAAAGAGAGGCCATCTACTATAGTTATTAATATAGGAAGTATTAATCGGATGTTTTCTAATTAGATTCTATCAAAAAAATAGTTTTTTCGGTTTTTCTTTTAAATATTTTGTAAATTCAAATAAAAGATTTATAATTTCTCAGCTACTATAGCCGCTTTCTCTTCACGTCCTGAAGGTCTATCGATAAATATTTATAGTATGTACTCAGGCGGTGGTTTATCAACTGTGGAGATGTGTCAAGAATCATGGAAGAACATTATCAGCATGAACGTAATTTGTAGTAATCATATGCTCCAAATAAGAATTTAATATGAAAGAAAAAGAAGTATGGTCATTTTTTAAATTTAAAATAACATCTTGTATCTTTTGCTATTTATTACACTATAAAAAAAAATACATTGTATCACTGAAATTTTGTTTATTTTTATTTTACGTGAACACAGATATATTTATGACTACAAATTATGACATGTTTTTCGGTAAGAAATTTGAGGTAAGACGCAAAGGACAATTTATTTTATATTCGATAAATTCGTGAATTTATATAAATTAAGAACCATTATTTCATTCGATCTAGAAATTATACTCAGAAAATTAGAATAAAGTGTCAATCAATTTGTAGGAAATGAAATATAGAAACTAATCAAACGAATATATATTTACGAGTGTATTTTTTTTCTTGACAATTTTTTTTAACTAAGCTGGTGGTTTCTCATTATTAATTGGCGTTGTTTTAAATCTCCTCTTTAAACGTTTTAGTGTTTATTCTTCTAGAGTCTGGAGACTGAATACTCGATAAAATATAAAAGCTACCATTTCTTGGCGTACATTTATCACGATCGAAGGAATTAATAATATTTATTAAATAATATCATTATCAGAATATATTAAGATTGTCTTTAACTTTTTAATTATTGATTCTCACTCTCCACACCATATCATCACATTCATTCAGCTGAAAAACCACAAACACTTTTTGGTAACAACTAAAACACATTCAACCCTATTAGCCATGTGTCTTCAACATATTTTCATTGCGTAGCATAATTACTCGCTATATTTTCTAGAAATAATATCTTTCTTAAAACCCATCGAACATACTTAAAGTAAAGAGGAAGTGTACGTTTTTGTTGTAAAATATTTCGTATTTTCGATAGTAGCTTGCGAGAGTATTTAGTATTCTTTTCGTATATCTTATATCTAATATATACTAGCCAATATTTTTTACTGATAACTAAGTGAAAAATCATTACATAAAATGCTCACATGAATTTACCTATTACATAAAATACTCACACTGATACACTCACTATTCTGATTAAATTACTAACGAAACGTTGTTTTGAAAAATTGTCGGCGAAACTAAATTATCCGTTAATTTTTAAATCACAAAACGCTACGAATCAATTAAATCGCAACAACCTCCACTCCGCAGGTTGGCGATGTCACGCCGCTGCAGATTGTGGGGCAATCAACACGAATTAGGGAATCTCCGCCGTCCACTCACGAAACATCGATTAGGCCGGTTTCACTTTTTGTATCGCCGCCGATAATATGACGATAGCGACTGTGCAGAGTGCAGACACTCGATTCCGGCATCAACTCCATCCGCTCGCCCTCGCCCTCACCCTCACCCTCAACCTCGCCGCAAGTCCCTCCCAGCACTTCCGCAGCCGTCACCGCCAAGAGCGCCGACTCCAGCGGCAAAGGCAAACACCGATAACGCAGATCTCAACGGAAAAGCCCCTTATCACTTGAAAAGAAGCAGAAGCAGCATGCTACGCTGATCGGCTCGTGACAGTCAGTCGCCTCCCAGCTGGACGCGGGACAGCAGCTCTCTCACAGCAACGCCTCGCATAACTTCTCAAAATAATCAATTATTATCGAAGTGATTTACGGTTTCGATTATTATTACCATCCGTCTTCGAACAATAGCGTAAAAAATGTCGGCGAAACGTGATGAAAACGGGGGAACGAACTACTCGTTCCCTTACATGCGACAGGCCAACACTAACTCCAACTGGGAAAATCTTCGGCTCGCTCTATGGGACTCCTCTGAGGGAACCATCTTAGGCAGAAACGGCAAAGGATGGGGTGAGTTTTCATTTATAAAATACCTAATTATAGTATATACACTGTAAATTTCAAGTAAGTTCCTTTTTATGTGGTTTCACAAATTACAAGAAATACGTCGATGTTTAATTCAAAGGTTATCAACTCGGTCGCGCATCATAATGTGAATTAAATATTTTTTGTAGACCAGAAAGCAAGATTGTAATATATAATGCATATTTGCGACAACTTTCGTTATTTGATGGGCGATCAAGCGGATAAACTGTCAAATAATACATTGATTTTGAATTTGGAATAAACTTCAAAACAATGTTCGACCGCGGCACGTTATCGCCCGCCACCGAGTTGTGCCCGGTTGCTACACACTTGGTGATTACATGCAGATCGCACAGAACACGCTGGTTTGTTTTCATTTTTTGTGATCGGCGTCTGTCTTCTGGGTATCGATAGCTTACAACTGCATGACGTATTTCTGTAAACACGGGCTGAATGTTTCTTATATTTGATTGCTTTTTTATTTATCCAGTATTTTAATCAAATTGTTCACGTCGCTGGCACAATTCTTGGATTGTGACGTAAGACATATATGCACACACATATAATCTAAAATTACTACAATTCAAGCATTCCTCCAAGCGACTGCAAGTATATTATGTATCAATAAATCATTGCTTATTATTTTAATAAATAAACTATATACTACAAATTGCAGAAGCACGTTTAACCGATGATATTTAATTGTTAAATTTGATTAATTAATTTAAAATAAAACAGAATTTTCCTAGCATATTTTTAAAACTGCTTAAACAAAACATTATAGATAGATACTCTTACGTACTTTTTATTATTTTCAGTATCTAGAATTGAGTTAATAAAAGATAAATATGAGTATTTACCCATATTTATTAGTGCTGTTTTATACATTTATTGTAGATGAAAATCTAGATAATCTTTGTTTTTTAATGACGCACACAAACGATACGCGTTTCCATATCATATTATTGTACCGAGCCAAATCTTTGGGTACTTACCGATAAAGTTATCAGAGTTAAATCTATATACTGTAGTTACTTACGTAGGAAAGAAAACACTCAATCGTAACCGATAAAATTGTTATTTCAATGGAAATCTATCTTTAAAAAATCGTTACATTAATTGAAATATGTAGTTCATTCAATTTGAATAATAACATAATATCTGATAAAAATCATAAATATAATTTATCAAAACGTCTTGCTATTTTTATCATATATAATATTCAAAAGTTTATCCATAATAAATAGGGTTTAATTTTTAAATATAATTTATCAAGATTTTTATTGCTACCTACATTACTTATCTCATATAACAAAGGCAATCGTTAGTTTACATACTCGTACTATGTGGCATTATCCCGTGTATTCTGACCTGAGCAGTTTATCTAAGTTGTATGAATATTAAATTCACATATTTTTTAAACTTAATAAACATTATTTTACAATTTTATTTTGTCCAACCTATAATCATGTAATCATTTTATTGTATTCTTGATATTTGTGGAATTCTAAAGTACAGTGTAAATAATTAATTAATTAAGTTTTTTTTCTTATTTTATTATTGTTTTACTAACAACGACACTTGTTGACACAAATTGATTTGTCCATCAAGTGAATTTACCTTTCCTATGTCACATTGAAAACGTCCAAGAAAGAATGAATTATATTTTTATATTATATAATTTAAATATTGTTTTTTATTAAGAACGATTTAAAAAAGTTAAACAAATCTGTATTAGTATTTAATATATCTCATAGGATAAAATAATACAATATGCATAGAGACAGATAGGTATATTGTCTTAAACAATATTTCTCATTTATTCCAAAATGGGAATGTTTTTCTTCCAACGTACTCGCGATAATTCATTTACAAACTCACGACAATATGACTTTACATGACAACACTGATGATTATTTGCCTCTCAAAATAATAATGTGCTAAACACAATTCTGTTAAGGTTTACATAGAATGCATGAATGCCATTTGACTCATAAAACGATGCTTTTAAATCCTTTAAGTCTAAGCAACGTCTAAACTAGAGACGGCAACATGAAATATTATTATGAAGTCACCGCTTTAAATTATACCCACATTATTCGGCTGATAAATTTCAGGAATTGAAATTATTCCTCTTAAAAATACCACGAATGATTAAGTTATTTAAATCCGTCATACATTGTTTGGAATAAACGTATCAAGTGCTCTTTACTCCATTTTTATAACAGAAATATTATTTAAATAAAATATTTTTTGTCTATCATTCTGCATTGCTTTTTTGTCATGATGTCAAGATTTGTAGCAGAAAAAACGAAAATGCAGTCAAAAATTAATTTTAAAAATACGAACCTTCGCATAAAATTGGGAGTACGGACACTGGTTTTGTATTATATAAAAGATTTTCTGCTTTTGATAATGCTCGTGTATATTTGTAAACTATTTGTGTGTATTTATTTTTGTTATAAAGAAAATAAAGCCATCAAAAACCTCTAAAGATAGCGATTGCCTAACTTTTATACTATATACCACCTAAATACAGAATCACATTAAAAGATCAAATAAAATAATATTGATTATGAATCATCAGAGGTCATTCTTCAGTTGAGTACAAGAACATATTATGTAAGCGCTATTAACCATCGAAACCGATTAACGTCTAGTCGTTTTATAAAAATGTACTTTTTACTAATAGGTACATACGAGTACATGATTATTATATGATAAATTTACCTATTATATTTTTTATTTTTAATCATGGTAATTAAACTAAATATGTCTAACGATTCATGAAATTAATTTTACGACGCTTAAATATATTTTGTGATTATAATGAATGAAATGCATTAATTTCATTTCATTGAAAGATTTTTATCAATCGAATAATATTTTATATGTAGTTTTGTGTGATTCAATTCATTACCTTATATTTGAGTTAATTTCTAAATTAATTAGTGAAATACCATAATTAATAGGTGCACTTTGATTTGTTATGCACATTTGTAATAATTAGTTAATTTTAATCAAATAATTAAATTGATAAAATTAAAATTTTATTTTACGTAAAAAACCTGGCGTTGAAAAACTTTCTCAGTGTTGAAAATGGACCTGTTTTGGATCTTTTTCATCTTCACTGTCTTGTTATAATAATGTTTATGAAAAAAACATATCATTTATATTATATTAAATTAAAATCCCATAAAAATATTTGTTCCGTGTGAAAACCTAATTCATACCATAGACAAAAACTTACGTCTGATATAAATTAACACCGGAATACTTAAGTGTTACGTAAGAGAGAAATTGGCAATCTTTTGAAAATTATTATATTTGTATGCAATGTCCACATAGTTTGTATCGTTTTCAGCAAATCGACTTAATTAAAGAACCAATAGTCATTCATTAGTTGACCTTAATGTAATGTTCCTACATTCTGCTTTTACGCGTTTCTCGGAGTTCACTTGGCCCGGGTCTCGATTTCTCCGTAAATTGTTCACGTCTTGTCGAGGACGCGTTTATAATTATGTAGGTGGCGGCAATAGGTATTAAATACATTATTTCCAAAAAAACTTGTCTGATAAGCACGAGCGAACGGCTTTCTATTACCTTGTCTATTGAAGTTTCTCAGATTGAAATCACGAGTAAAATATTTAAGTCGTTTCGTCTGTTTTTGAAAAAAATAAGATTAAAAAGGGTATCTTCGGCAGTCAATTACTGACTAATGGTGCAACTCGTCAACTCTTAATTAAAATTAGATATTTAGAAATGCAAATGAATATATCATATTTATGTAATTAAATTACTCATAATCATAAGTATGCAATTTCATTATGGATTTTTAGTTAACATTCTTAATGTTGTTTAAATTGATGAATAACAAATCTTAATCTCTTCGTAATGACTTCTCGCGAAATTCAAATATCGTTTCCGAATAAAAACGAGAAATAAGTTGTTCATTTCATTTTATTTATTAATCAGAAAAAATAAACTAAAGACGTGTGCAAGATTCGAACGGTAGACAGTATACCCACGTCTTTTGTTGAAAATCGGTTTATATGTCCCCGATAAATATCTGAGAATATGGAGGCACATATTGTTCGATCTCCCAAAGAGTAACACTAACCTGCCAGAGACTATGCCTTTTGGAGGATGTATCAGACTGTTTAACCAAATCACCTCGGATGTTGATATACTACACACAGGGGAGGCCCAATTCAGGCACGAACTCCGCGAATTTGTTTGAAAGAATATTTTTTGTAGTCGTCTGTTTGATGAGCATTGAGACTTTCTATTGCTTGTCTTTATTGCTTTGTTTTTAATAATCATTAATTGTATTTCAGTTAGGCATTAAATTTGTAAAAAAATGCATTGTTATTGAAAGAATAAATAAATTGAATTTAAAGTCTTGTCCATATATCCTTACGCTTGGCCACTGGAGCATTAATATCTAAGCGAATTAAAGAAATAACAATATTTTAAGGTTCCCTGTAACAAGTATTTTCAAGTATACACTTGGTTTAAATCATATCTATATTTCTATTTAATGTCAAATCAATTATGTTATTAACAAATATAATTATTTTTGACGGCAGTATATTTATAAAGTGTACCTTCTAGAAATCAATCAAACAAATTACAAGCTAGAGTAAAAATTATGATACAATCTTATCGCAACATCGTGACAAATGCATTGCTTCGCGTTATTTTATGTAAATTTTCCTTCGTAAGTACGAAACCTATAAAAATATAAACACGTACGTGAAGATGTAAAAACTATATTGAAAATTGAAACATACCCGTTTCCTCATAATATTTTTAATGGCAAAAGGAAATATAAATATATAAGAATATAAACCTAATAGATTAATATCATTTATGTAAGTTTATTATTATGAATATATTACTTTAATATTTCTAGCTATTTTTTATATAAACGCATGCAGGACAGCACAGTTATTAGAAACCAGTTGGCCTATGACTCTAAACCAGGACATATGTGTTATATTTGTGTAAGAATTAGGACGTTTCACGTATATTTAATTTGTATTTTTTCTTTTACTTAATAAAATTATGATTTGTAAGAGATCCAGATTATACTAAGGATGAAACATAGATGAATGAAGAACATTCCAGATGTAACCGTGGCGTTTTGGAAAACATTATAATTGATCTGTTCTTGACCGACATTCATGATTCTTTATGTTAAGTATGAGTGCTCAGGAAGATTATGATGTGTCTAGGTTGTATGTAAGTGCAAGATGGATTTATTATATGAGTATAAGAAAGCAGTAGCCGTAGTAATTATTGTAGAAAATACGAGTACTATAAGTGAATAAGTGAACCAACTTACCCCTATGTTCCAAAAATTGAAAGTTAAACGTTAGTGCTCCAATATTTATTAAATGAACTGCTCTTTTTGAAGAGTCTATCAAGTCTAGAAAGTATTTTAGGGCTACAACTTAAAGGTGATTGCCATATTCGAATTACCTAATTTAAGTACAGCCGGTTTACGTTAGCAGTTATTCCCAATCTGCAGACTAGAATAAGTGATCAAATTAATTAATAGTTATATAATAGTTTATATCAAATGTATTTTACTCAATTTACTGTCGGCAGGCAGCAAAGTACGCAATAGAGAAAAATGTTAAATAATTCGTATAGTGATCGAATAGCTTGGTTCAGTGGTTCCTAACCTTTTTGAGGCCGCACAGCACGTTTGGCTACATATAATGTAAAGCATCACACAAAACAAAGCTATATTTAAGTAGTGTTTAAAAAGTGGTCGACAATAATACCTCCATTTATAGGAACCCTTACCACCGCGTATTATGGTTTCCATTGGTACCTGTTAATATACAGGACACACACAAGCAGGAGAGACTATTAGAAGAGACTAGAGAAGGTCGAGTTTTACAGAAATCATGGCGTAAAAGTCACTGAGAATGGTGGCATACTGAGAGATCTGCGCCTTTCATACTACATATCGACTCAGAGACTATACGAGTATACTATAGTATCATTCAACTGAGAAGCAAATATAATAATATTAGAAATAGATTGAGCCGCAGATTTTTTTTTAATTATAAGTTTTTTAGACTGTTTTTACTATAGATAACATAAAATATTAACTTTTGAATATCAATTTTCATATTTTTCAATTCTAAAAGTGACGTTTATCTTTTATATTTCACGATGCGTTTCATGGAACATGTGGAAATTCCGCGCAAAGCATTGATTAAGAACTACTGGATTAGTTCATTGCTCAGCGGGTAGTAATTGAACTAAACAATCTACGAAACAACAAGTTATTACCTATAATAATATTATGTTGAAAGTCTAGTTATAGTAGAAGAAGTGGAGTATTTTTAAGAAAACATATTACAAGTGTGTATTCAATTTGATTATATCCTCAGAACACCAACTTTTAAAGCATTAACCTTGATATTATACGAGTATGTAGGCAAGGTGCTTTTAATAAATATAAGTATATTATTATAGTGGCTCTTCAAGATTCTGGTCTTTCGTATATGTCAATCGCATATGCATCCATAAAATATATATTTTTTTGGTACGAAAAATCGTTTTTTGTTCGATTATACACCAATTGCTTATCATCAAAGTAAATATTCCCTATTCTAATAAATAATCGATCTTTTGGATTTAATCTATCGTATTATCGCCTATATCACCGCTTATAAACAAACGCAATAAAATCGTGTGTTTTATCATGATTCGCCTGTAATTTACTGCTTAAATATTTCGAAAGTATGAAACAAACAAATATAATTTGAAAAATGCTCGTTCAATATTTATTGGTTTGTTTGTCGTGTCTGTCAATTCTTATCCTCCAACTTAGTAGAGAAAATGTATTATGGACTTAACAATTTTAATTTTAATTTTTACATTATATTAACAGATTAACTGGATAATTTTTCTTGCAATGATTAAATGATTGCCAAAATAACATCAATGAAGAAAATGCCAAGTAAAATATCCACAATACTATTTATTACCCCAGAAAAAATTAAAACATCATACCGTATAATAATCGTGTTTCCTGGTGATGCGCTCATCATTGATTATGTTTTTTAAACATTTAACAATTAAGGAGTAGGATACTACATTCAAGAGATTTCTTGCGTTTTTTATTCAGAGTCTTTAAGAAGGACAGTTAGCCTATTGCTCCCAAAGAATAGACCATTTCGTTTTTAGGTAACAACTAGCGACTCAACCAAAAATAAAGTAATTATAGTAGACATCTCCGTATTATTTACAAAATAGTCCAAAAGACATAAAAAGGGTAAGATACGTTGGTATTAGATGTTTAATGAGATATATGAGTGCAGCACGTGCAGTACTATTACGCCAGTTGCATAAGTGAAGTTATCTCGCTAGTGGCTAGGTTATCGTTTGTCGTCTATCGGCGGTGGCCGTAGGAGGAAGGTCGTCGTGACCGCGGCACTAACCAATGCCAAAAAGAAAACTAAACACAGGTCCGCCGTGTTCATGCGCCTTGTAAACAGATCCACCGGCGAACCTGCGCACTGTGGAGGAATATAGCCTTACGCTAACTAATTTACTCGGCAAATGTTTGCGCTCGCAGTAATTGTAGCACTTATTTTCCTCCCCACTTAGGCGCGCTCCTCCATAGGTGGGTAATCTTGTGTCAATATTGTCCTTTCGGTGTTTTCGAAACTCTTTTGCGGAGCCAAATACCAATTAATCAGCAATAGTATTGAGGATAACCGCTATTCAATATGTAAAGGGTCCGCTAAATAACTTTTTTTTTTGAAAATGGGGCGCAAAACATCGAGTGTAGCTTCGGCTGTGTGGCACGTAGCGCCGTCCTGTTGAAACCAAATGTTGCCAATATCCTCCTCTTCAATTTTTGTGAACAAAAATGGCCCGATAACGATCGCCACTGACTGTAACGGCCACTCCTTGCTCATTTTCAAAGAAAAATGACCTGATTTTCAAAGTAATGTCGCAATATTTCCCAGCATTGTTCAAGCGTATACACAACCATATTCGTTCAGCGGAAAAATAAAACTAATAATCTGTCAAATCAGACATGAGCTAAGTGTTACCATTCACGAAATAAGCACTAGTTAAAAAAAACGTTAGATGGCGGACCCTTTATTTTCCTGTACATTAATCAACATGACTGTTGAACCATTTAAATAATATGCTTAATTATTTAATTCGCAATTAATGAAAAAAACAGTGTGTTCAATAAACAACAGTAACATAAAGTATTATCTATGGAACACAGAAGTTCAGTTTTTTACAGTTTCTATCATAGACACTGATTCCTCGAGCTTTCTAAATTGGTCCCACATACACACATTCATCAACGTCAGTATGTCATACGAGAATGTCCTTTTTCGAGTATTTTGACCAGTATGAACAACTTCTCCATCTTTCAGTTTCACACCACAGGCATGGCCTCTGGAAAATTCTCCCAGCTTTTGTGTTTTTACTATCACATACTAAAATTCCGATCTCTTAAAGAAGTAGATTAAAAAACGCTTGCAATATCCCCAACTACTAGGTACATCAATTCATCACGCAGCGTTCAGTCGGCCCGATCAAGCATCATAGAGAGTAAAAGGAGAACCAAAAAACTCCACATATGCTCTGAATTATGCATCTGTCACAAGATTGTTAAATTTAAACGTGCCATTCTGAGTTCCATCTAGATGAAAAGTGAAAAAATTTAAGCTTAATTTTGAGCTTTAATAATTATTAACCGAATTATTTCGCAGTTCCATGACTTTCAATTTAATAAGTTGTGTAAGGATTGATGCTTTGCTTTTTATCATTCGCAAATTTTCTTGTAGTATAAATGCACCGAGACATTATTTTGGCTGTTGATAAGATAATTCACAGTTGTTTCCGTTATTAGTTAGAGAATTTATCAGTAGACATAATATCTAGAATGATAGCTCATTTATTGATTACAATCATTATTGCAATATTATTACAATAAATTTACATATGTATTGAACTGTACATATTGTGTGAAAATAAATTGATTTTTAGGTTCCTTTATTTAAAGGAACCTAAAAAGCATTTTATTCGATAATTGTTACCCGGAAACTTTCCACGTGTTTGACGTTAATAAATAGAAGCAGGCGGGATCAATTGAGAAAGCTTTGAATAACAATGAGCATGAACAGTGCGTACCCATTACTAAAGCTTAGTATTATGACTAAATGTATATGTTTCATAAATTGTAGATTAGACGTAAGGATGCCAATTTTTATCAAAATGTAATGATATCATTAACTTTATTGCAGGCACTGCACTGTATTGTAATTAACATCGATAAAATTGCAAGTTGATTGGCGCGCCCCGCCTCGACTGAAGCTAGACACACAATGATTAAATATACCTGAATATTAATGGACTAATTTCATCAGCGATAGTTCAATAAAATTCATACAAAAATTCTTTAGATTTTCCAATGGCCACAGGTGTTTGGTTTGCATTGAACTTGACCCAATTAAATTAGCGTTCGTTCCTAAAGAGTTGTCAGTCACAGAAACAGTCGCTGACCCGGCAACCTCTTGTATTTATCTGGCCACGTTTCTTATCTTTGACGGACTTTTTTCTTGATAATAAATGGAAGCCGTCAGCTCCGAGCCAAGGTCGTTAAACTGTGTACTTTTCATTATTTACGTTACAACTGATTTAATTCAATTAGATGTTTCAAAATTACACAATAATATTTTATTTACTCGGAATGTCGTCAGTTTATTTAGATGACTAATCGATTTGCAAGTCTTGGAAAATGTGCTTATGCCCATCGACATATAATTGTCAGCTTACTTGGTGTTTACTTCATCAATAAACATGCTCGACAAAATATGGATATGGTTGATTTAAGTAGGTATTTATCGGAATTCTTATCTCACTTAATTTTTGTTGTTGTCATATTACTCGAGGAAAATTGAATAGGTATTAATAAATAAACAGTGGTTTGAATTGAATAGGTACCAAAATAAATTATGAAATATTTTTAATAGGTACCAAATAATAATGGAATTATTTTCAAATATATATCATATTTTGTGTGGATTAGAGAAAATATTTTCTTGCAACACATTAATCAATGAGAAGTTATATAATTATTTTATAACTTGTAATTATACACTTATTATGCATTTATTGCAACAATATTTGTATCTATATGTTTTCATTGTCCTCTCCAACTATGTCGATTATCATAGCTGTAGCGATGATGTCCGCTCTTTGATAAACATAAACTAATTAAAAAATACTCTAATCTATACATTACTTTCAACAATATTTTATAGGCATGTAAAAACTTATGAAATAGAATACGATAATATACAAATGAATAACTATAAATATATTTGAACGAGCAATTGTTTTTTTTTTTTTACGCAACTGTAAAATAATCACCTTATTATATGGTTTATAACTATTGTCTCGTCCCGGAACTTTTAATCATAATTTCACATTTAATTATGAAAATTATATGTTCAAAATAAAAATATTACTTTGAGTCTTTCTTTGTTAGTTCAGCGAAATAGATTCAGTTAATGGCAATGAGATTGATCTTCTTTGTATTGATTTCTAATTCGAGGGTTTCGGTCTAAATTGTATTATACTTACAAACTGTAGAAGTCAATGCCAATAAGACTAAACAATTAAACATTTATTTCCGTAACAAAACTTATTTGTTCAGGATTTTTAAAACAGTATTAATATTCCCAAAAATGCATCGAATATTCTATAGTATTCTTTTTTTTTCAATATTACTTAGGTATTCAAGTCGTCATTGTTCATTATTTAATTCTGATATTACTGGGTCGTATTTGTCAGAATTGAAGAACTGTCAGTGGATGAAATAAATCTATTTTATTAAGGCATTAAAATCACATGGTTAATTCACTATTATTTCCATCAGGTACCATAGATTGCTCTTATTTATTATCCGAGCTTTATTAACTAAAAAAAATATTATACCTAGTACAAAGGGAAAATAACCCTTGTACTCGTAATATGTATAATATCATATACATATATGTATTGTGAAAAAATGCATTTTATTTTTATGTACAGTAAAACTTTTAATGAGTATTCCTGTACTACGGATCTACCTGATGTTTTTTTTTCTTAATTGAATTCGGAATTATCTAGTTTGTCTAGTTACAGTAGGTTTTAACAATAAAATACCAACGGTCGCCAGTTCTGGTCGGTAATACGCAATACTCGTACATATATGCACTAACATTGCTCTTTTATGAAACATATCTATTAGAAAAAACCACTAGACTTTTCACATATAATAAGTTATAACCAATGTGATAAATGTCAGACGCTAAGTGCTTGTGAAACCTCTTAAATGCTTTGCTCATTAAAGATGCAAATATTTATCAACACGTTTCGCTTGGTGCAAAAATACTTGATAAAAAAAATCGAAACACAAGTATCGTACATTTACTAAGGATTTAACGAAGTGAATTGCACAATTTGATGGTTCTCTTTTAAATTTTTTTATTTATATAAGCCGCATCTAGAGCACATGGTTGTCACAAATTACCACCAAGTAAGCATAGAAGCTTCTGAGTATATACTATTTATATTATTAGGAGCTCCTTCACATGCGAAACAAATGCATGTGTAAGAACATAGAAGGAGAAGGAACTAAGACAAACTATTTCGTGGTTGACAATTTTGAAGACGTCAGACGCTTTTAATCAAGTTATTAAATGTCAGTGTGTATGGTACTCGTATTTTCAATTTACCTATTACCATGGCATACTACCTGTCATCGTCAAATCAAGAGACTGGCGGCTTGTAGAGAAGGCACTTAATCTACATTTTTAGGGATACCTCATGATTAGTTTAACGCACACCAAGCATGGACCATTAGATCTTCAAAAGCTGTTTCAACCCAAAAATCTCTTTTTATTGCTGCAAAGATAAACAGGCTGTGTATTATATATTTAGTACCGTGAACAACTTGTTAAATTATGTTTTTTTTGTTTCTTTTCAGCACAAATCATCTTGTTCTACATCATCTTCTATTCAGCGCTCGTGTCACTCTTCGCTGTTTGCATGAAAGGCCTTCTTTCCACCATCAGTGACACTGAACCTAAATGGAAGCTAGACAGTTCAATAATCGGTAAGTTAATTATTATTGTCAATCCCTCAACTATACAGGTAGATTCTCTATCTCAAACCATGAACCTTTTGCATAAAATTTCTCAATGGAAACTTATATTCTCTTCATTTCGAAAGTGCTGTCCTCATGAGTGATTCAAACTGCGTGGTTGATCAAATATTCGAAAGAACATACTTACAAAAACATCCAAAAACAGTAACATAACTTACTTTTACTTGAAAATATATTAAAGTACACATTTCAATAAAGCTGTGTTTTTATAGCCAGAGAGCCCAATTTATCGGTTGCATTATGAGCCATGACTCTTTCCTTCACTACATAATAAAACAAGATATGATTGCGGACACAAATTACAGTGGGTGCCCTACACGAGAGTATTTGGAACAAGTATTCGAGGAAATTAACTACGCTTCATTTGCTACGCTAACGAGGAGTGTAACTATTGTATTTCTGCAAACAAATATTTACTATACGTTTGATAGTTCGCAGAAGATGACTATGCATCTAGTTGCCCCTTTCTAATTCGTTTCACTCATGTAGACAACACTTAGGAAATTTATCGGGGTAATGATAGAAGATCCTAGTTACGCCATTGCATCCCACCAAGCTTATCACTAAACAAAGTCGCTAATAAAACGCACAAAATTGATCAACGTAATCACAGTCATAAAAGTATACAATATTTAATAGAACCATTAAAGCTCGTATCATGTGTAATTAGATCTTGTACATAAATGCATTCACCTCGTGTGCCTATACGTTTAAATATTTAAATTAATCTTTATCTTTATAACACTCTCGTGTCCCCGGAACATTTATATCAGTGTCTTTCTCTTAGCAGATGTTCATAAAGACAGCGATGAAACAAGTACTAGCAATAAATAATAAGGGGTACCATCTCATAATACGAGTATATAACTTTATAATAGTTACATACTTAGTCAACAGTTTCTACTCATGAAAATCTATACCAGACTACTTGTATAATTCCGCCGCATTTCTTCCCCAGACAATTCGAACTACGACTCATCGGTAACTACGTGTGGCGCACTGGACGTTTGTTGCACTGGAAATTTGGTGCACGGGACAACTGGTGCACTGGATGTCTCACGAAGCTAACCTAACCTAAGTTATTTCGATAACGATACCTATGGATCTCTGAACTCTACGATCACTGGACGAATTCTTAGGTTAAATTAGCGAGACAGCCAGTGCACCAGTTGTCCCGTGCGCCACACGTCGTAAATGATGAGTCGTAGAACGAATTGTCTGGGGACGATAGGTCGTGACACCAATATTGTCTGATTAATTGATGATAGAAATGACTTATAAAATGGTGTTTGTGACAGATTTTTAAGTAAATTTTTTTAGTGTGTTTATATACCTGTATAAATCTTTGATTGGATTATGAAGTAATAAATAATATTAGATACAACGTAATCTTTTGTTGTTGTTGAAATATCTAACCATAATCATCGAGGATAAAACCCACAAGTCAAGAGCATTTCCTCGATATCAGGATTGCCAGCATTCGATAATTGATACACATACTAATTCACAACAAACATCTCAAATGACGTTTCTCTCGTGAATTGGAGACAGTTTCGCAGGATTTCTTATGTTGAATATTAGATTAAACCATAAAAAATGCTTTGCAATATTTAATTTTATTAATCGAGACATTTTATTATTATTTAATTAACTCATTAAATCATCATTCATTTATGATCGTATCAGGTGGTTACTGCAAACATTCAGGATCTTCAACAACTGACACACATACAAAGCAAACATCACTTTATGTGACATCTCTTTCATCAATGAATCGGAGAAAAATAAACAACGGACGCGGGGATTCGTACCACAAATCTTGAACAATGCATCCAGATCTCGAACGCTATTTCCACTCGTCTACTTTCGTTGCCACATCCGCACTTGAATCTCATTTTTAGGTGTACTTGATTTCAGCATTTTCATTGTTTGTCTCCAGGTACCAACCCAGGCCTTGGTTTCCGTCCTCTGTCTGAACAGACTGAAGAAGGCTCTCTCATCTGGTATGATGCCAAGAACAAAACGCAAGTACAGCGATGGGTCAACTATCTCAACGACTTTTTGGAACGTAAGTCTTTTTTTACTGTTCATTAAATATATCACCGGTCTCTACTTACTGCATAAATAAATAATATTATATGATTATATATCTAGATAAAGATTGACATAGTGATACAAACCGATAAAGAAGTACATAAGATCGTTATGCTGAATTACATGCTCAGCCCTATGATTTGTCTTAGACATAAAACATCAAATAGAGTGCCAACCGCCACACAAAGTGAGAAAAGATAATGTCAATAGACATATAAAAATATCTGTTTCATGACAACTACAAACAAACTGAATTTAATGTGTTCAAAAAATTAAAGCCGTTACGTAACTTAAATTAGTGCCTCCGTGTCCATTAACTACCCATAGACAATTATAGGTAAAGATAATTATTTACCCTTTTCTTGTAGACTAGGTTGATTATGACAATGACTGTTAATTAGTAAATCACTGGGAAGGCACTTCTTAAACTAATTATGTTTTTGTGTTTTTCTGTGAAATAACAAAACATAAAAACTCACTGAACATTTGCAAAAATATTATTGCTCGCTATTATAATAGTGTTTGAACAACAGAACAATAACATTTTGAAGGCTGTTTATTATCGATTGTTTTTGAAGCAGTCCAGCATTATTACATAATAAATATTTCCCATAGATAAATACATTTTCCAACTGTCCATTAAAATAAAAGCACTTTATTTATTACATTGTACATTACAGTTCAATCATTGACCAGCAGTTACTATGGAGTGTCTAGTTAAAATCACCTGGTCTTTTATGTACAAGTAATTATTATTTCAACAAATAAGCACTTGATACTATGCATCTTATATATTTCCGATAATTGACAATTATATTAGTTTAACGTCTATAATTGGATAATATAGTTGGATAACTTATAAAATGTTTATTTTCAGCTGAGGCTCATAGACCAATAGGAGTGATATTATAAAATTCTAGAAATGACAACCCTTTTGATATTAATTTAAAAAATATATATTCGCTAACGATTTAGAAAAAGATTATTTTGACAGAATGACCTAAACATCATCATTATACTTCTATATAAGCTCCCTAGCTGGGGCATATGTCCATTACAAATGGTCATCTTAAAGTTTTGTCAGCCACCATAGTCTCCGCCTTATCCCATCTCTATGGGAGATTCAGCTTCATTGTATGTAGAGCGTCCGACAGTTTTACAGGATGAAGAGAGGGGAGTGACATCAATAAATGGAAACTGTAATTTATGCTGTCTTACAACATCCAAAAAACATATCGCAGCCATGTTTTTCGTCTCTTGATCGACCCTCGCATGGAAGGCTACCAAATCCGGTCCCTAACATCGTTACTTGTCACAAATTCAAACCATTATCATCCTTCCACATCCCCTCCCTGGCTTTACTATTATAGATATGTAGTCATTTCAAACTACTACCACAAAGCTTTGTCCGATGCCTCTCGGAGCTCATCCGAGTACATTAAAAGTATAATTCATTAATCAATAAAACCATATATCTTACCTGCAATATTCTAGTCGATATACGGCTGCATTGGTATTTGGTTAGATATTATTGGTTAGGTATTTGGTTAGTATTAGATATCTGAAACTCAGTGTGGCCGTTCTGTATCTCGATCAAAACATATGAATACGTATTCTATTGACATATGTTATAGATTATTTTATGTTGAGCAGTTTATCTGGTTGGTGAGAAGCTGCCAGGAAAGGGTCGCAACCAGGTGGTGTGCGGGTTCGACAAGCCTGTGCCCCAGGGGAAGGTCTGCGAGGTGGACGTGCGGGCATGGAGGCCGTGCACCCCCAACGACTCCTACTCCTATGACCACGCGTCGCCCTGCTTCTTCTTGAAACTCAACAAGGTTTGTAGATCCCAATCATTATACGCCGAAGAAATGTCCACAACGATTGCTATCATGATGTATTAACAGCGGCCATGATCTTGGCCTTGAATTTCGTCAGCTTTGCATCCTGTAACTCGCTGAATACAGTTGTAAAATTAACATGATATTGGTAATAAATTATAGCAATAGTTTATGCTGTCATGTTGTAACTGTGGAACACGCCCCAGCAAGATTTTCTTTCGTCTGTAAACTAATGATAAGATAACAATTGATATTTTTCAACTATTTAATTGACTAACAACTAATACTTTTTTTTTACAATTGTAAATGACCTGAAGATTCTAATATATGTAATTGATTAATTATCTAGAATATAAAAGAGATATATGTTAGGTCGCCAAGCGGCTAGGGAGACGATGACCAGGGTGATATTAAAATGTTTAAAATGTGGTAGCCCAATTATTGAAATTAAAGTAGCTAGGAATATATATAATCGTGTCGGAAACAATAGGGTCAGATCCTGTCTGCCCAGAAGTGGGCGACGTCGACGGCGTTACTTCTGGCCATCATCAGGTCTTCCTGGGTGCAGCTATTCGGGCACAGCGCACACTCCAGAAGGTGTGACAGGGTCTGCTCCACGCCGCAGTCACATTCAGTCGGTCCGCTGTAAAACTGCCAGGCCCTCATTTGTGTCCTCGTCTTGCATACTCCGGTCCGAAGTCTGTTAAGGGACCTCCATATATTCCACCCTTGGTCATGTCCAGGGGCTAGGTCCTCTTTCGGGGCAATCCAAGTATTCCCCTCAGTTGCGCTTCTCCACATGTTCAGCCGCAGGGTGGCCTCAGGTATCTCCAGTTCCGTTGTCGACTGTAGGAAACTTATTCTTGATTTGAGCCGTGTAGTTATCTTTTGGAACCCAAACATAGGGTGGAGTGCGTCGTGGGTTGCTTTGGTGAGTTCCTTCTTGGTAGTAACTTTTCGCTGTATGTTTGGTGGGGCAATGCCCGAGAGTTGATATAGCTTTGATATTGGGGTAGGTTTTAGGCACCCCGTAACCACCCGGCACGTTTCATTCAGAGCAATATCCACTTTCTTGGTATGGGCAGACCTCGCCCATACTGGCGCAGCATACTCGCCAGCAGAGAAACAGAGAGCTAGATCACTTGTGCGGATCAGGTTTGGTTGGGCTCCCCACTTCGTACCTGCCACTTTTCGGAGTAGGTTGTTTCTGGTGGACACCTTTTGCTTAACAGACTGACAGTGTTTCTGATAAGTGAGGGTCCTATCCAGCTTGACCCCTAGGTATTTAGGTGTGTCGCAGTGCTCTAACACCAAGTCGTTCCAGGTAATGTGCAGCTTTCTCTTGGCAAGTCTGTTTTAAGATGAAAGGCGCAGACTTGGGTCTTGCTTGGGTTTGGCTGTAGTCGGTTTTGGTGGTAGTACGAAGAGAGGGTGGTGAGTGCTTTAGTAAGCTGGGTTTGTACTTCCTCGGAATGAAAAACATACATACGAATATCTACAAAAATAAGGTAACCTAAATTTGCATGGATGCAGAAAGCAGAAGATCGAAGATGAGGGAGACTCATGCGGGAGGCCAACGTTGTACAGTAGACGGACACAGGCTGATAATGATGAATTTGCTTCCATCTCTCCTTATGCTATGTTAGAGAATACGGTTTTTTAGAAATACTAACTTTCAATGCTTATGTTTTTGCATTAAAAATAATTATTTTATTATTATTATTATTAGTGATTAAATGATCTAAGACTAATTGAATAGCCGACCAAAAATAAAGTGAGCGTAAAAACTGATAATATACATTTTATCTCGCACTCCTAATATAGATTTCACTCTGATGATAATTGCGTTTATAATCGATTGAGCAAAACCAGATTTTTTATCAATTTCGGCGATATTAACAATAATTTAGATTCCTAATCTTGAAACCAACTTAATCTGCTTATGTGATGGATTTAGCAAAATCCTCCACAACGTTACTCAGTAATGGGCGAAAAAACTACAAAAGATAATTAAATCGACAATTAAAAATATTATTGACTTCATTCACATAGGTAACGGTAAACGGTATAGTACTGATCAAGTAATATATAAAATAATGTGAAATATAAAACTAACATTTTTTTAATTCAATTTAATATTTTGCATTTTAAAATTACTATTATATTCATGTCCAGCGTCAAGCAACTCATAAGCGTGATTCTCGTTACATCACTGAAGTAAAGCAACGTTAGACGTGGACCAAAACATGTATGGGTCACTAAATATCGCTAAACGCGTGTTTTCGATCGGGTTGAGGCGCTCCTTATGACGAAATGGTCCAGGTTTTGGAAGCGTCGGGCTAGTCACACCTTCTTAAAAAATCCGATAAATAAATCACTCTCGGCTATTTACTAGCAACATTAAATTCCGCGAGCTTCTGTCGTGAAGGTTATTGGGAACCAAATATGTTCCCAGTTGTACCTTCAACTTCAGATATGTACAGGTATGAGGCATGATAACAACAACGCAGGCATGACAATGGTAACTATCTGAAATGAGTGGCGGTAATTTTTGGTGACCATTTGTACCAGATATGGAATGGATAATCATATGCATAGTCCATAGCAACTGCTTGAATTTGTACAGTAAGGTGACTGCAATTATTTATTTAATAAATGCGCATGTAAATTTCTAGGTTAGTCTTTCCTTGTGTCGTTGACCATGGTCCTGTTGTGTACTTAATACGATTACTGGATATCATAAACACGTCGCGGTGATGAAAAACGTATCTGTTCAAATTTAAATAAACAATTATTATCGTTTTCTCACACGTTCTCCTTGAAATGTGTTAAAACAGTGGCTCTCAAATGCCACTGCTACCATAAGGAAGCGTTACAATTACATAAAAGTCAATATTGCACCACAAAGACGCAAATCTGATATTACCTGGATATGCGAATGACTTAAACTTTAACTAACTGGTGAACAAATTACCTTCTTATGGACTAACTCCCTCCCTGTGCTCCTGGACTGAAAACTTCTTAAGTGATCGAAGCATCATCACTGTCGTAGATGGCTTTTCTTCTTTCTGCCATAAAATCAACTCAGGAGTCCACAGGTCTCTGTGCTGTCGCCCACTCTTTTTCTTCTGAATGTGAATGATTTGCTTCAATGCGCAAACATTCACTGTTATGCCGACGACAGCACTGTCCATGAGAGAATAATCTTCCATAAACCTCCGAAACATTCGGAACTATCTGCTGCTAGGGAATCTCTGGTGGAGAAGATGAACATGTCGCTTGAAAGGGTTTCACGATGGGGCGACCTCAACCTCGTCAGTTTCAACATTTCAAAAACCCAATCATGTACTTTCTCCACCAAGAAGACTGCTATGGATCCTGTATCTTTCAACGGTTGTTCTCTTCCGAAAGCAAGCTCCATCAACATGCTTGGATTATCAATATCGAATAATGTCAAATATTACGAGTCAATTAAGTGTAAAGCCGGTCTCGCTTCCAAAAAACTAGGTGTATTTTATAGATCACGTCGGTATTTCAACGATAAACAACTTCTTCTTCTATATAAAGGACAAATCCGACCTATCCTTGAATACGGCAGTCACCTTTGGATTGGAGCCCCAAAATACCTTCTATACTTTATTGACTCAGTTCAAAGAAGAGCAATTCGTTTGATAAACAATGACACCCTTACGTCTAATCTACAATCACTGGAACACAGACGTAAGATTGGTTCTCTTAGTCTTTTCAACCGTTATTACCACGGTCGCTGCTCTTCGGAACTTAGAGAACTAATTCCTCCTGCACCCACTCACAGCCGATAAACTCGTCTTACACTTGCCGAACATCCATACACGGTTAATATATGTCGACCAAGAACTGGCAGTTTCCAAAATTCCTTCCTCAATGCCACCGGTAAGCTATGGAATGCTCTTCCAGCGTCTGTGTTTCCTCCTTCCTACAATCTGGATCTCTTCAAGAAACAGATAAATATACACTTGCAATCTCCCCAACCCACACACAAACACGAACACAACACACGTTTCCCGCATGCAGCGTCCAGCCTCCCTGGCTGAGCGTCATAGAGTGCACTGGTCTTGACCGGATGTGCTCTCCTGCATGCGTTTACATAAAAAAAAAATGTATTACTGAAAATTGCTTTTTTTGACAAATCAAAGATGAATAAATAAAAATCAAATATATTTAATAAAATTAATACTAAAATACCTACCGTAATATATTACGTTCTTAGCTATTAGTTTTGGCCATTTGGTTGTAAGCTTAGCGTATTATAAGAATGGGATATTACGCGAGATTGTTGTCTTCATTATGAAATCAAGTGAGCTATTAAAATAGATTGTTTACATATTTATGCAGGTTAATTATGCTTATGATTATCATGAACACATAATCAATTAAACTAGTCATTCACAAGACACTTGAATAATCTGAGCATAATATTCTACATCCACAACAGCAGTGCATAATAATTGTACTTATCAATTATTCTGTAGGTGACCAATAGCGGCTTTAATTTTTCGTTAACATTATGTTACATTTTATACTGAAATACCCCTATTGAAATATCTTTTATTAAGTTTCTTCCTTCTTTAAGAAGTGTCTCCTAATTTCTGATTTTCGAGTTTTTGTCCTTTTCCAAAGGTTTGTCGGTTGTCCTCATTTTTAATTCTTAACAAAACACTTTTTGCAAGATTAATTTCATTAAAGCAGCATTTTTCATCCGTTTCATTAGCGCATTATTTTTGTATAAACACGTCAAAAGTATACTTTTATTTTTGTTACTTGTATAATTTTTGCGGAAGTGTCTTCTTTTTCAATATCAAAATATTGGTCACCTTATTACCTGTTATTATGTGGGTATTAACACGATTTAAATGACTTTATAATAATTGGATGTGATTTCCCATTTTATTTAGATCTACGGTTGGATGCCAGAATTCTATGATGATCCAGAAGATTTACCTGATAACATGCCGGAAGACCTGAAGACATACATTGCTTCGCTACCACCAATAAAGGTAAAAAAATTACATCCCAACAAATGATATAATAACTGCTAAAGGGATATATGCATAATTGATATGATTTTTTTGATTGGTCAACATTCGAAAAAGACGCAGATATGTAACCATAAATCTGTACAAGTATAGCTCCATCTGTTTTCAAACAAAATTTCGTCAATGTACGAGTATAATTTAAGGTAAAACATGGCAACACTGAGCTGATATTTTGCACATTGACTTCATGTCAATAAGAATGCATTACTTTTTCTCTGTTATATCAACAACATTTGCAAGGATGTGTTTGATTAAAAAATAAACGTGAGAAAAATAAGTAGGTAATATTCGTTGTCGTGACAACACTATGTTTGATACGAGATAATAATATACAGATCTTTATTTTTATACAGCTATGTCTATTTTAAAAATATGAGCAATAATGCAATTCATGACACTCGTGTAAGTGGGCCTTTAAATCTTAGTGAAGACGTCAATGAACAATTCTCGTACGTCAGATGCTAATCACGATTGAACAGATTATTGAATATTTGGCTGCTTTAAACATATTTACTTGTACTTGCAATCACGAATATCGATTAATAATTTAAAGGCTTTTCATTTATCACAGTTCGAGTGATTACCTCGTTAGATATCGATTATAACACATTTTAACGTCATTTAGTCTGAACGTTGTGCGCCATCTTGCGGCGCGGCGAATCAAAGAACTATCGATAAGATTAGAGGTTATCACTTTACACTGTGGGAATAATTCAATACAAACAAAACTTTTTTATTTAAAATCAACTGACTAACAATAAAAAAAAATAATATTATAATAAGCATCAAACATTTGTACTATATTTTTAATTAATCAATTCTTAGGATAATTAGTTTGCATCTCGTTTTATAGTGCGCTCTATGTACACCTCATCAGCTCATCGGCTGTGAATGAATCTGGGTCCCATAAATTTTAATGAACAAAAAACGGGTCTCGACCTTAAAAATGCAAAAAAACACATCGAGTGGATGTGAAAAATTCATCTCTATTAGATGATAAAAAGTGATCATTTTCATTTTCAAGATTTACTAAGAAGAAATAATCCAAGGATTAATTTTTTACGATGCCAGTGTCACACATGTGATATCTGTTATCAATGTGATTGAAAAGAAATGCAAAACAACGGTTATTGATGAAGGAATTATCAGAAAGCAAGTTTGATGAATTGCAGTGCAAATGGCTGTCAAGCGGGGTTGGTGGTAAAGACAGCACCGACTTTGTAAACCCTTTCGTATAATGATATAAATCAGTATGTATCCAAGTATTTAACTAGGTGCTCCGCTCAATAAAAAAAACTAGCCAAAAGTTATCAGGAGACTCCTGTGTAAAGATTCCTTCCTTCATATGATTACTGATTACAATGTATTTTCACAGCGAAAGCAGGTATGGATCTCTTGCGCTGGTGACAGCGCTGTGGACCGCGAGCTGCTGGAGGCGGGAGGCATGAAGTATGTGCCAGAACGAGGACTTCCAGCCTACTACTTCCCTTACACCAACACGCAGGGCTATCTCAGCCCTCTGGTGGCCGTGCAGGTGCTTCGCCCGCCCAGTGAGTAACCTATCTTTGTGTAATTTCTTTCCTTTGATTGCTTTCATCCAACACTACACATCTTGTTCAATGATTACAACGAATCTCAACACTACTCTTAAACATCTTCACCCTCCTCCAACACTTCGCGTGATATCAAGTTATCTACCTTTATGTCTGGAGACACCTTGTACATAGCTTCTAGAATGGCATTCCAACATTTTCATTCCTCACTGCCTGTAATCTCTTTGGTAGTATTGCTCCTCGAATAAGACCATTATTTTATTAACATTTAATACTCAAACCCTTTATGGGATGAACTCGTTTCGTATTACAGTTTTACAGTCACATTTACTTAGTATACACTCCATATGTATAGGCTTCTAAGGCTTTGTAAAGCGCCACTATAAAAAATTTTTTTTATAGTAGCCAATGTTAGCTGTCAAATCATTCACGTTATTCGGAGTAGCATCCTATTATTTATCAAATTAATTGTGTAATCGACTTCCTAGAGACTGCACAATCTTCAAAAGGACCATTCAATTGCCTTACAAAATCTACTATTCTTAGTACTTATTTAGCCATTATATATATTAAAATATTATTTCAAAGAGGTTCCGGTGCCGTCTTCTCAAGTACAGCCTTAATTGTTGTCTTTACATTTTTCTATGATGTAATGAAAGCTCTTCATGTGTATGTGTCAGTTGGAAGGCGCCAGCTTCTTCGTCCGCATTAGTAGATGATTGGTCCAGACAAGGTCTTGTCTTACATGCTACATACCTTCATTACTCCCTTATTTCCCGCTCTCTACTTCATTACACGCCCACTTCACGCTTCTATATTATATTTCAATGAAATACCATCTAGCGAAAATATCATTTGTGTAATTGTAAATTACCCCTTTTCACAACAAGGCATACCTATTTGTGGACCATACATTTGATGAATTTATTTATTCACAAACAAAAAAGTGTATGTATACAGTATATAAAAAAGTGCTTAATCACAGACCTTTAATATAAATTTATTACTTAAGTTTTTTTGCACTTTCTGAACATTAAAATGATTTACGTCATATAATTATAACATTCGAATAATATGTCATATATTTGTTTATAAATCTAATTTTAATATTATTACATTTAATTTAACAATAACAATATATTCGTATTACATAAATAAAATAAATAAATAATAAGTATTAGGGATCAGTATGAAAAGTAATTTAGATCATTATTTTAGAACAGCATTTCTAACAAGAAAATTTAATGTTTTTATATATATAAAAATCTACACTTTTTTATTCTAACAACAGTCATAACCTCTCATTTATAGACGCTATGATACCTGATTTAATTACGTGATATGCTGACCAGGGCTTGGGTCGCATAGCGGCGAGATGCAAAGCCCCTAGTCAATGTCAAATGTCTGAAACTTACTGCATATTAGTGGGATTTTATACCTATTGAAACCAAGAAGTAATAAATATGATTCCAAGGCACGAGAGGTTATTATATTTATTCGAAACAATTGAACACAACTGAAAAAAAAAACAAAGATATTCGAAAAATAAAATTAAAATTTGTTCCAAATTTGAATCGTAATATTGCGTTGAGTATTTTCACAAGACTTTTATTTCCCGTTGGATAGCATAAATAAATATCAGAGTTGTTTTTTTTAATTCATTGAACTGTAACGTAATTACTGTCTTTTTTAACATCCGCCATTGTTTCAGCAAACCGTATTATAAACATCGAGTGTCGAGCTTGGGCAAAGAATATCATCTACGTGGGAGGACAGAGAGATCGCCAGGGTTCCGTGCACTTCGAGCTGATGATAGACTAATTCCTGCTCCATCTGCGACCGAAGGATCCTGTAGACGCCTCATCACCACCAGCATTCAGCTCATCTACAACATCTACCAAAAGATCCTGTGAACGCCTCGCCACATTTTGCATACATCATATTTGTTAAGCGAATCACTTCTCGAATGTTACCCGCTTGTTTGAGAATTACAACACTTCTTGCGATGTCTTTTGGGTGACTTTGGCAGATCGGCGTTTGGGTGGCCTTTTATATCACTCTATCAGAGTGTCAAAAGATCCTTTCGATAAATTGGATTTTTAACTAGAAAACCAATCAATTAAAATATAGCAAAACGATATATAAATAGAATTATAGGTATATGAATAATTTATGTCGCAGTAATCAAATCTTTTATTTTAATATTCAAACAACACTGGTCAGACATTGTTTTATTTAATAAATAAATACTTTATAATAATGACCAGTGCTGCCACATTATTAAAGGTTTTGTAAGAATGCGTTATATTTTTAATTCGTCATCATTAATGATGTAGATTTTTTTTTCAATAACAAATTAATTTAATTTTAGACCATTTTATAAATTGAGATTTGGTAAACTAAAACAATTACTATCAATAACACCGTCACTAAATATTGTGTAGGTATTATTCTCGTATTATTCAAACTCTTTGGTGAATTATTAGTTTTCTTTATTATTTTATAAATCGTGTTCTTTGTAAACATGTTTTCATACTTAATGTAATATTAAAAGAATGTATTTAAAATTTGTGGATCGCTGAAATTGTATTTACTTAATTAGGGGAATGACGAAAAGTATATTTTAGTTTTTCTTTCGAGTGTAATGTGAATGGAATATTTATTATGACTGCTAATAAAATACACAGTAGGTTATTTATTAAGGTAATTTATAAAAGACAAGTGTCAAAAATATAATTCTCTATTTCCTTTAATTATCTTTTATTCTACAACAATATGTACGTCATTTGTAAAGCGATATATCTGTTAAACAATATTTGCATAAAAAAATATTTCTAGGGATGTAAAAAATGATTACTAGGGATGTAAAAAATAGGAGGTTTTATCTAGAGCGGTAAATATTTGATTATACAATATAAACTGTGTAATGCGATTTAAAATTTGCGCAATATAACAGATCATCTAGGGGCCGTCAAAGAGCATCTAAATTGAAAATAAATGTGAATGGGAATTCATGTACGAGTATGAATCCTTTTTTTGCATTTTTAAAATATGTTTTAATTAATTAAATATCCACATTATGGGGCACTTTATTTTACACTGTGCATTAGTTTTCACATTTTCACAGTATTATTGTAAAATAGTAAACTAAAAGCAGATTCAATTGGTTCATCACGAAAACATGAATGGTTAATAAAATGTAACGATATATCTTAGTTCTCCAGTTTAGTTTATTTTTTTGGGTTCAATTGATTGTAATGTGTTTCGATTCTATTAACATGTTTATACTCGTAATTTAATATTCACAATTATTTGTAATTAACGCCATTGCTCTGAAATAATTATGTAACTATAAGGTAGAATTTATTCCAAATGATTCTGAAATTATGTTGACCCAAATATCATTTATTTGGCTTATTAATGTTAATTGAATGTTTATATATGTTTAATTGACACAACACGTTTGAATATTAAGTCTAATTACACAGCAGTAAATCTTTGTGAATTAAAGCTGCATTTTACATATTTTATGATTCTTATATTATTACATAATAGAGATCAGATGCTTTCTTCTCGAATTCATGGTTTTCTGGCTGAGCCGTAAGTGGTGAATTGTTTTCTTCGCTATTACCGCAATCGCAGAGATCAGAATTCCAAATTTGAAAAAAAATAGAATTCCATATTTGGGCCTACACAGAGAAAAATCATCTTAAACATTACGTGTGCGTTAAATCACAATTGGATTAAATATTAAAATGATTAATTGTAGTAAAATAATTATCATTTTATTGTGTATCTTTCGTGATTATTTTTTGTACACACACACAAGTCATTTAAGGCATTTTTCTGTTTCGAAAAATATCAAAAATATATTTAAATAAAATTAGGAGTTCCACTCACAAATAATGAATTATAAGTTATAATACACAATTCATTATTTTTTATCAAAACAGTACACTTACAAATGAAAATGTAATAAAAAATCATTACATATAGGTTACTGATACTTTGTTCCACTATCAACAAAATACATATTAATACGCTGTTATATTTTAATTTGTAGCTAAACACTTTACTTGATGATTGTCATTGATATCAAGCGGAGATACCTAAACAATAATAAATGACCAGAGTGGAATAAGAAGACATTTTAACACTTAAGTCTAATATAATATTTTAAATGAATTGGCTTTATTAGTTTTAGTTAACAATACACCTATTCTTGCTTTCCGTCCATGTGGCAATCGTACCAAATTAAATTATATAAGTTGTTTCTCAATCAGTTTATTGTGACATATTATATCAAAACACATCCATAAAAAATCTTTTTAACACTTATATGGCGTAATCAATTGACCAGAATATGTCAATACTCTCCTGGACAACTCTAACGCGCTATTTTCGAAATATTTATTTAACTCATACTCGGGAAATTCATAAAACATTTTATTACGAAATTTAAGTTTTTTTTTAATAATTCTGATTTTTTTACAAATATTAATTTTAAATTTATATTGCTTTGCAATGCACACAAAAAACACTATTTTGTAATCGATGATTAAAAAAGCTATGTTAAAATTATCAAAGATTACTAATGTTTCTCAAATTATTTTTAGAGAATAACACAAAAACATCAAAATAATAATAAAAAATAAAAGTAACGGTTATATTGATGGCAAATAATTAACTTTGAATGGGTTTACTAAATAAATAGCTACATCTCTGATAGATATTTAAATAGGAAATATATATATTTTTAAATGTATAATCAAACTTAAATTAAATGATATTTTCCAAAGTCACAAGTAAATTTTTCATCACTTTTGAAAACAAAAAGCTATCAAAAGTAAGTTTTTTATTTGTTAAGGGAAGCTCTAAGCCTTTCAATGATTTTTTTTTATAATACACTCTATATTAAATTAGACATAAATTCAAAGACAACTAAGACGTAAATTTAAAGACGAAAAAACGACTCACTCTTGTCAGAAAAGTACCCCATTTGTATTTTCAGTACAAACATTGACTGCTTAATTGTCTAATATGAAAGTCTAAACAACTTAAGTTGAAAAGAAACAGAAAAAAGCTTATTTGCTACAAAATGGCGGCTGCGTTAACTTAAGTCTCAAACGTGAAGGTGAATATGATTTTAATTATTTTGTATTATCGTATTTATATCAAAAGTTGATTTCCAAACTTAATATTATAATGATAAATAAATTATGCATTATTATTTTTTAAGACTTGTGTAATTATTTGTACATATTCGAAATGACCCAAGTTTTAAATGTGAATGTTTCAAATTGATAATATCGCGTTCATATAACTATTTATTTGTAAATTTGCTTATAGTTTTTAAGAAATACGTTTAAAAATATTTTAAACGCATAAATAGGTACATACTTATTGTTACGGAAGAATAGTCTTCATTGCGTTTGTGTCGAGGTTATCTCACTGCAGAGTTAGAAGATACCGAGAATCGACTTTTGTAAAATCAATCAATATGTATACATATATACATAATAAAATAATATGGTCAAATTATTTACACTGCCTATATTATGCAACTATATATGTGGAAGTACCGCATTGATTCAACAACTTCATATTTACAACAAAACCCTCTATCACAAAAAAGCTACTGCATGTACATATGTTTTAAGATTTACTAACTTAGATTCAATTTAATAAATTCTTAAATTTCACAATAAAGGTATAAATCGTTAAATATGAAATGGGTGTATTGTAATTTTTTGCGTTATATTTTGATTTGGAATAAAATTAATAAAATATTAATTAATAAAGTATTTATAAGTACATATATACGAGTATATATGTACATATAAGTAGGTAACGTTAAGTAACATCAATATTGTAATATAAGCAGTCTCTTTCGTTGGATTAAAATAAAAATAGTTTTTGAATTTTTCATTATTATATTCTGTGATAAATATATATTTCATGTCTGTAAAAAATATTATCAAATAATACAGTTTTATTCTAACACACAAATATATTTTTGTTTTTTATACATCATGTTCTAAGATTTAAAGGACTACTTACGAGCGTTACGAATTGCACAATTTTCAAAAAGGAACAGAGCTATACAAACATCTCTACTTCTTTATTGTCATTACTCGCGTACCGTGTTGGCAAAATTCACAGTTTATTGTATTGATTGAAGTGATGTCACGGCGTCTTTAAAACTATAAAGGAATGCTCGATTAGAAAAATCATTTTCAATTGGGATTTGATAAAATTACCTGATTGTGTCGTTATTTTTTTCCGGTAATTAGTTTCAAACAAATAAAAGTATAAATAAAATACCAAACACATCATTTAACAATGTTTTATTCAAAATTATACATTTGCTTGGTGATAAAAAGAGTTATTAACATAAAAAGCAAACAAAAGTCTACTTTTTTACATGCATTAATACAAATTGCAATACATTTAAATTTCAATCACTCGAGAAAACTTCTAAAAGTCACGGCAAAGAAATAAAAAAAACACTTAAATAACAATTTCAGATTTTAATTAATTTATTAAAAATATTTCAATGTACTTTGAAATTAACATCTCAACTTCGAGAATATTTATGTTTTTTTGCAATTGGCTGAAATTCGAATGAGTGTTTCGATAACGTAGTCCGCCTTCAACCACAAAAAACAATTAATATTCAGCACCGAAGGGTCACCTGCAAAAGTTGCTTCACATTTAAAAAACAAATTTAATACATAAAAACTAATAAATCTTATTTTCTTCCCTACGCACCCATATAATTTTAAAAAATATCACGGTTAAAATGATCAGATTTCACAGAATCGTAGAATATTATTTCTTCGGTCCATCCACAGGTTGATAATATTTTAATGGTACTTCAGATGAAACTCTACCACAGTGACATACAATATTAATATACCGTTTTCTGTATATAAATGAACAGCTTTGTGAATGCAATTTTGAAACTGCTTCCGAATATAACCTAAATTATGAATATCACATACATGTTTTGTCTGTCAAATCGTCTATAGTCCATCCAATATATGAAGAACCCTATGACACATTTATTGCCCCTTGTAAAAGGGATGAGGCAAAAATATTTATTTCGATTAGGTCGATTTTTTTCTCTTCTTCTTCGAAAAAAAATCGAATTTGAATTCGAAGTGAATCGTATATAAACATCTCTATTTCCGCATGGCGGCTTCATGGCGGATCAGTACAAATGTTTGACTTTCAGTAGCGTGTTGTTCTTCGATCGATTCGTGTTTTTTGTTGTTGTAATTATTATATTTATTGTTAGTATTGTTAAAGTTGTTTCATTGAATCATATTTTTGTGTTTTTACAATGCCGAAGAGACAGAAAAGAACTGTTCTCAGGAGTGAATCACGTGAATTTGTCGTACGCTTGCGTGATTATTTTCATCAAGAAAAACAAAATGGTGGACCATTGCTGTGTGTTGAAAACATTCGAGATATTATATTATACCGTTCTAACCTCTAAGCTTTTCACTACCGAATTCAACTGATTTTTTACATCTAATAAATTGCATCCAAAGACGATCAATGCAATTTTTCGACTTTGACGAATTTTCGAATCACAATTCACACATTTACTGAACTCAAATATTAACATTTATGAGCATATAGTATCATATACATAGTAACATATACCTCCATTCATTGATAAGCTAAAAACTCCACGAATTCATTCTTAAATACTCGCCAACCCTCCAGAGACGAGCGTGACCGTATGGTCACAGTGAACACTATTGTCTATTTATCCCTACTCCGGTCCCTTTTCTACCTGAACATTGTATCTTTCGCTCAGTTTCGGTTAAGAAGTGTCTCCACCACAGTTAGTCCTCAGTCGCGGCAACAGAAATAGTTACCAAGTACCCTTGTGAGTTATTTTATTTCGGGTTGAATTTTTTTTTCTACAAAATGCATACTTCAAAAGAGTAAATACAATTTTCAATATTTTTAAAAATGATTTACGTAAATTTTACTAATTCATTTCATATAACAATATGTTGATCTAAGAAGGTAATATCATAAATATTTTCGGTGTAGCTGTATTTCAACCCCAAAGGCTAGCCAAGGTTAGAATCCATACAAAAAACAAAATAAATAATAATTTTTAATACAAAATAAGTTGTCAATAGTAAGAACTATCGTGACCATACGGTCACATAGCTTATCTACCAGAAATCATCGTGTATTTAAAAAAAAAATATTTTTGCTAGATGAAGAAGACTACATGCTGATAAAATATAGCTTAAAACTTTAGTTTTCATAAAAAAAAACTTTCGTCTCTGGGGGTTAAGGTATTAAATTCTTTGCGATTATCAAATAAAATTTAGTTAAAAACTTCAGGTAAATAATGATTGTATTCTCACATGTATGTGTGTAAGGTACCACGGCGACCAGCGGGGACTGATAGCGGCCATTTGTCGTGTAGGGAAAATATTTCATTTCAAAGTACTGAAAAATTTAAATAAGCGTTAAAAAAACATTCATCATAGGGAGTCATTCAAAGTTATATAATATTTATTTAATTTAATTAATTTAATTTTATACCTGCTTCGGGCTATAACTAAAGCGTTCTATTCGTTTTTTGTCTTCAGAATTTTGACCCTCGCAGTGCACCCAAATCTTCTATAAATATTATGAAATAGCAATATGAGATATGAAATATAATATTTAAAAAATATATCTTATGATTATTTTTTAACTATACATATTTTTAGTTTATCTTCCACTTCCATACGCTGTCGCTAGCTGACACACGTTTCCTAAAAAATGGTCGCCATAAAGTCCTGCCAGCCTCCAAGATCTGCCATACGATGTTCCGCTAGGTACATTACATTTATAGTTCTCAGTGGCCTAAATAAAAAACAGATGTAGTTTTTTAGGCACTCCAAACAGCATACGGAGAACAAGCCAATCTTCGTCTTCTGACCGACTTTATGATGGAAAGTTACCGTGTTCGCTCCTTTACCTCGACATTCTTGAAAAAGTCAGACTGCTGTAATCTGAAGGGAGCATCTGCACGGTGTCCCCGGAAGCGGAATTTTTCCAGTTTATCTTTTCCATTCAGCAACAATGAATTTGAAGTCGCTGACACAAAGAAGAAGACCCATTCTCGAAACCAATTATACGGCTGTATTGGCTTTTCATAATTTGCCTACCTAGCGATACTATGGCGCGGTATGTCGGTAAATGTACAGTGTCTATAAGTACATTGCTCTTACATAAAGTAAACCAATGATAATTAAGAATTAAGTATAGTGACGGTTAATCTTACATTCTCGTTACTATTTGTGATCAAGTCCTGCACATCATTAGGCATTTGATGGGGCAACACAGAGGTTTTGGAGTACGGCTCCGGCATCCAGCCCAGCATCTTGTTGATCTTCAAGTAGATGCAAGGGTAAGTCGTAAAGTAGTATGGGTTTACGGCACATGTATGCAACTTTTTCGTGTCGAAAAAACATGGAAGCTCATCGGGATCGCTGTCATCTGTTTTTAATTGCTGTTCTGAACCCAAGGTGGCGTTTTCTTGTGTTACTGCGCTTCTTTTTTTGATTACAGATTTTACCTCCTAATCGCATAGTGCAATAAGAACAAAACTCAATGAGTAATCCAACAAATGCAATGAGTATATTCGACCAAAATTTAATAATCTAGAATCTAGATTCTAGAACAAGGGTGGGCAACCTATGGCCCGTCAAATTGTAAATAAAATATTAAAAATGCAATGGTTGAAACAAAAAACACATGGTTTTGATGAGATTTACATAAAACGAAATACATTATGGTTAATAATAATAAGCTTTTCCAGCAGGATGGGTGGGTTGTGCAATACCCAATCTGCCAAATTTTTAAAATGAAGCTCGTCAATAATTAATAGTTATTTTTTAAATATATTTTATATTAGCAATTATGAAAAATGAGATTCATTGATATTTTAAGAGTAAAAATGTCAATCAAATCAAACTGATTTAAATTTGTAAATGTTGTTTTAAGAACATCATACAACACTGCACAAAGTCGTTTTGATCTACATTTTTTACTGTTGAAAAGATGGCTTTAAAAATCAAATTATCTTAAACGTCTACACCCTCTGATAACAGTTGTAACCCTTTATTTACTGACGGAACTTATAAGTCCCATACCACAAATCCAATATTGATCCTGCATTTTGCTGCAGTTGTGCCCTGACGGGACTTCCGTCGGATTTATAATACTATGAAATAGATACTTATTTAAAAAAAAAATGTTTATTCTTAATTTTTCTCTATATCCATCAATACTTATTCGTATAAAAAGAATCAGAAATATTTCAAATATTTCAGAAATTCAGTAAATAAAGGGTTAAAGATTAGCTGTGAAGTAAGCAGAACAGAAATCCTATACAATAAATTCAAAGTGCCAACGGTAGATACACTATACCAAAAATACACTATTTTACAGACTATTAAAGAAAGGAGAATTGAAAACTGGTACACTTGTCATTCTGCTAGGTATATGTACAACTTATTAATACCAAAATTGAACACACAACATGCAAAAAATGGTTACAAATATAACGGAATAGTTAATTTTAACAATCTTCCTCGGGAAATAAAAGAGATCAGCGATATTAAAATATTGATTGAAAAGGTGAAACAGTACTTTAAAATAATGACGAACAGAACCGACGTCACTGCATAACAAATTGAAATAATGAAATGTACCAAAAATGTATTATTAAATTATATATACATTAAATTTAATTCAACATATAGTATATTAAATCTTTAATCATATAATGTTAGTTTTATATCAAAATCATGTAAATGTATAAATATGTAATACTCTGTATAATCATATAAAACTGTAAAATAACATAGATGAATCCCACGCCACACACAAGATCTTATCTTTAAGTGGTGTGGTAAGCGAATGTAAAAAAAAAGAAAAAAAAATGGAATGTAAATTACTATGTAAAAAATGTATCTTTTTATATTTGATTAAATAAAAAATAAAAAAGTGCATTTTTTAAAGACCATCTTGTAAGTAATTGTACATTGTTATAGTTTATTATTCTGTTTTTTTAGCTCCATTTCAATTTTAGTACCTCATCAGTGTCGGGTTCTTCGTGAGGGGGAATTTTAATGTCGGAGCAATTTTTCACCCCAAATAACGTATAAACTGTAAAAACACAAGTTATGGTAATTAAAATATTATCGATAATTATTCATATTGATAATTAAAATATTATTGTTCCTACACCTTTGGGTAAAGAGAAGTCGATGATAGGGAATCATACAAACCTTTTAAAATTAAAAACTAGTTGGTAACTACTACTTTTTTGTTTTTGTAGTTGTGTTCATCACATCCATAACTATTATATGCGAGTAATTACTGTTACATTGTAATATTCTCTCGACTCTTAATGATTTATGTAAATAGTAAGCATCGAAAAAAATATCAATAATTTATTTTTAAACCCAATATTTAGTCATATTTTTAGTAACAAATTTGAGTGTGCGCAATTTTTAAATAAAATACACACTTGTTACGATAAACAATATTTTTATATTCCTATATTTTTTCATGAATCAAATAATTAGGCTAAGCACCCGATATCCTTTACAAGAGCGTATATAAAAATCAATGTGTGTTCGTACTTTATGCGCTGCTATACCGTTCATATGATTGTGGTAAAACTTATTCGTCTTATTGCTTCCACTTGCATGAAAGTAATAGACATAGTACAATCAACTTACACTAGGTCCTCTATTCGTAAATGCCATATGCTTCAGTTAGGGGAGCGGACATGGTATAATAAGATGTTATGTTAAATATAAAACGCGAAGCTAAGCGCGCCAATGGAAAAATATGGCTCTATCAGTGGTGTATTAACACAGTAAGTAACACACAAGTAGCGCATATTTAACGCCTCGTGTTCAGAGTCTTAAAAATTATGAATATATCCTTTTTATTTTAATTTTTATCTGGACTGTAACGCGTCCTGACGTGCCGGATTCTGGAGACTGACTGGCTTTAGCCCTCGTGTTTGGTGACGTGTCTGTATGGTGTTGCCACAATACATATATTGAAAGAACCACATATATACTCATTATTTTGTTTGCCATATCGCCCCCAACTCGGAGCACCTTACAGGTCTGTTTATAAATAAGCGTGATCTTTGAATGGAACAAAGACAACAAAAATGGCAGCAATATTTGTCCAACATATGCTCCAGCTAGGGAGCTTATATGAATTTAGAAATACATAATTTTTCATTGATATAGGTTATTAAATGTATGTACTATTAAATTAATTTAGGTGTAATGCGTTCATTTGAAGGCGGGTATGGCTCGATGGTCAAAGTGTTTGCTTTGCAAGCCAAAGATTGTGAGTTCGATCCCCGACGGAGATTTAAAAAAAAGGATTTTTAATCGATTTCTGAGCTCTAAAATACCCCCGGTTGGTGTGAATTTGATCCCTCACCCGTAAAATGATAGTCATGGCTTTTTAATTAAAATTGGTGGTAGACGAAAGTCGTCCCGTGAAGACCACCCATTCATAGTAAATTCCTGTAATAATAATGATGATGCGTGAATCTAGGGCTGTAGTCTATGACTTTGGCAGATCAACATTCCACACGCAGCACTTAGCCATATACTCCATTTACTAAACTTACTGCGTCATAGAATTCCACAGATTAGACTTCAGAATTACTATCACCATCTGTCGGTATTCTCCTGTATGTGTTGACATAAAAAAAAAACCTCTCCTACGTCATCATTTTCACTAAGTATAATAATTGTCTGGATTTTTTTAAATTTTTATTAGAATATTATTTTATTATTTCAATATTCTAATCTACTTTTATAGATCATTTTACTATATTATAATATTATTAATAATTAAATATACATATACTATACATAAAATTCTTTTTTCAACGCGTCAATCCAAACACAAAAATAACAGCAGAAGCGGGATGCGAACCGCGGACCTTGGAAACCAACTATGCCCAGGTATTCATACCGCTCAGCCGACTGGGCTATTACTGTGCCTGGACCGACTCACGTTGAAACTAGTATTCATGTCATTGTTATCATCGTATGATAGATGTCGCTATAGTATATATTCAAAGTATGTATATTTTTATTTTTATTATTCAATCAGTCTTCATTTATTCACAAGCTTATGCACAAGGTTATTTTTGTGTTTGGATCGACGCGTTGAAAAAAGAATTTTATGTATAGTATATGTATATTTAATTATTAATAATAATAATTGTCAATATCTTTTAGAATGTTATTAGTCTGGCGCACTATCAGTGGTTAATAATAATAAAATAATATTTAAAATTACTTACAGGCTAACTTTTCATCAACAATATCAGTGTACTTCTTAATTCCTGCAGGATTGAGGAGGTCGTAAGCAATTACAGGCTCTTTTGAATGATTTGACGGAAAATAGGACAGCGCTAAAAAAACAAAAAAATATATCATTTTCATTTATCAATACTGTCGTTACTAAACCAAAATTCATATTAGTTTAGTATTGCTTAAAGTGAATGGAGATATTTCTCTTATAATTTAAATTTATCATTACCAATGGGCATAACGCCTTGCGATTGAAAGCCCTGCTTCTCGAAAACTGGCGCTTTGTTTGCTCGGATTATAGCAAGAGCTATCGACAAAATGGCGAAGAAAAATGCGAAAGCGCACAACAGGAATAAGGGATAATAACTGCACAGTTTTACTGAAAATCACAATAGAAACATTTAATAAAGCATCTATAGCTACATTGCTTTTAATTTTGTCTGACTGAGCGTTATAACCTCAAATAAGTATAACGTCAAGATTACTCCTTACATATTATAACATCAAGTAAGTATAACATCAAGATTACTTCTTACATATTATAATGTCAAATAAGTATAACGTCAAGATTACTTATTACAAGACTAACTTACAATTTCTGGTAAAAAATAATGTAATATATGTTTTTTTTTAATGTTATCGTATGCTGGAGAGCACAGCCGGTCAAGACCAGTGCACTCTATGATGCTCAGCCAGGTAGGCTGGACACTGCATGCAGGACACGTGTGTTGTGTTCGTGTTTGTGTGTGGGTTGGGGAGATTGCAAGTGTATATTTATCTGTTTCTTGAAGAGATACAGATTGTAGGAAGAGGAAACAGACGCTGGAAGAAAATTCCAAAGCTTACCGGTGGCATTAAGGAAAAAACTTTGCAAACTGTCAGTTCTTGGTCGACACACATTAACTGTGTATGGATGTTCGGCAAGTGTAAGACAAGTTTGTCGGTTATGGGTGGGTGCAGGAGGATTTAATTACTTATAAACCTACATAAATACACATATTAACCAAATATAGTCATAAAAACCTTGGTTTTATTACATTTTTATATAAATATATAATTATAAAAACAAATTTTAAGATCCTCTTTTGAAAGGAAGATAAGAATCCAATTATAGTTTTATGATTTTGCGTACTTACCCCATCCTAAGCCACTTCTGCCAAGAAATAACTTTTTATCTTTGTCAAATATGAATCTTCTGAACTGCTGACATCCAGTGGGGGGGTCATTTCCTGATTGTCCCATTATTATTAAATAGTTGTTGTACAGCTGTTTACAAGATGAGTGTTTGGATTGAAATAAAAGAGATGTGAAATATTTGATAAAAAACCTTTTTCAAATTTTTAGGTACCTATCAGCGAAAAAAACAAAATATGGAAGGCATAAATAAACCTATTACTAATTGAAAGTAATTCTAAAGTGATACTTGTGTTATAAGAAATAGGAAGGTACCTAGTTATATAAATAATAAAAAATAAAAGTAGGCGAAATTCCAAAAAAAATTTTTTTTTTAATCATCTTCCACTAAATGGATAGAATTCAGAGAATCAATGGTGACTCAAGAACCAGTATGTACATATAGTGGTACCTTGACATACAAGTGCCCAAATATACAAGTTTCTTGAGATACGAGTCGTCCCGTCGTTTCCCGCGTGAACAATCAGAGAATCAGTTATCAGTGTGCTCTCGCTGTCAAAGCATCTTTGATAAGTTGTGCTCGCGTTGTGACTTTTGTACTTTGTGCTTTGAGATACAAGTAATTTGAAATACAAGCAAGGTTGGCGGAACTAATTAAGCTTGTATGTCGAGGTGCCAATGTACTATGATTAAGTCCATGAAATGAAAGCCATGTTTATAAGGCAGGTATATATTTTCTACATAATAAAAAGCAACATTTCAACATTTATTTGAAACAAATATTCAATGGTCAATATTAATCCCTGCACAATATAGTTTCAGGGACACCTACATACATATTATTAAAAACAATAATGATACTCGAATGTAACAGTTTATATAACAACACAGAAGAAAATTTGGTAATTTGACAAATTTAACATAGACTTTCATCATATTTATAATATTATAATATCGCATTTCGAAAATGTCAAACATTTGCTAATAACTTATTACTTGTTTAGGAACGACTCTCCCGAGACGTTCACTCGCTAATTACACATTTACATGCAAAGAAAGCTTAACCCGATACGTGTATAATGAATGTTTGTACAGCTTACATTACATTAACGATAGACTACAATATACATTTACGAAATGACACAACACTTATTACTCTGTAATAAAGTTAACAGTTATCAGAAATAGTTATCTAAATAATAATGGAAGTAACGTTGGAAAGATAGTTCAGTTTAAAGTTAACCGAATTTCTAACCTAAGATTACGAAAAAATAATATTATCCGTTAATGGACTTGTCATAATATTTCAAAATAAAAAATATCAGATTATACAGAAACTTGATTAGAGACTAGACTGTACACTGTTAAAGAAATTCTAAATAATAACAATTATTGAATTAGGTAACTAATTATGTGAATCCCTTCAGCCCTCCACTGACGACTGACGCACTACATTTACTCCACGGCTCACTGAAGCTCCAAACGCTCCCTTCCAAATAAATCAAATAAATATATATGATATCAATTTAAAAATAAACAGGCCTGGACCAAGTTATAATATGTTTGGTGGATTCTGCAGTCCAATGAAAAGGAACATTGTAGTCAGTTACTAGAATCTACGAAACATAAAATGTAAAATCTCAGAGTCTTACATTACTTCACTAGAATACCCGCTTACTCTTATGCACTGAAATGAATTTTATAATTCCACTAAAATGTAGATTGGTAAAATAAATATTTTTGTTTATATTATTGCATTAAGCAACCAATAGGAGCAGAATAATTATTTTTATTGTATCTTTTCCGACAATATCAAAGAAGTCAAATGTAATGAAATAAAGAAATATAGTTAGATCATCGTAGATAAATATATAATTTAACTTGAACATTCATAAACACGGGTATGGTGGTCACTGAACTTGAATTAAAACCATTAAAAGGTTATCAAATTGCACCATATTCTCTATTTTTTATTGCTAAAGAGTAATTGGGATTTTACAAAATATAATTAAATATATTTATTAATATTATATTTGTATTCTTTGAGACTTTATTTCATTCCTGATAATATAAGGTTACTTTTATAACATACTTTGCATAAGAATTTGTGATATGGGTCATAACCAATGTGAAATAAAAATATCTTATCGAAAAATTATATTGTTAATAAATAATAAAACAACCACAAGAACAAACTATAATTCTGAAAATATGTTGTTTAATGGAATAATTTAAAAATATGCCACATTATCCATGAGTCATTATTTGAGAGAATGACATTGAGTTTTCAATGAAATTAATAGTATTTTATTATTTTTGTTTAAAAATAAATGTAAGATACTTAGATATGATACTGCCAGAACTTTTTCTTAGATGATCAATTTATAAATCTAAGATCTTAAAACGGAATACACCATCTAAAAAAACTAAAACACGTAATTTATTTGAAAAAATAATAATACTGAATAATAAATTGATAGAATAGTTCAATAGATGTATTCCTAGTTGTAGTGTTAACAGACGTTGTCAAAAAATGAGCGGCAATACACGAGTATGACAGATAATTTTATTTTTCATTATTAGCATTTTCATGATCTACTGTATTACATTAATATTTATACAAAAATCGAATTTTAAATAAAAATGTACACAACATATCATTATTCTTAAAATCATCAAAAAAAAAGATACAAGTATTTATTTTTCAATTATACTCAAAATAAAACATTTTTTTTTGAAAAAAAAAAAAAATTAGTCAACTGATTTTGGATAATCCACATAGTTTTTACATTTTCTTATTATTTGTAAAGATTCAGTAACATTTGGTTTTAATCAGTGTTCGCATGGTCAATGGGCATAATATAATGGATACATCCATACTTGTATAATTGCGACAACAGCAACAGCAATGTGCATTCATCAACACTTGCTCTCACACAAAATGATCATATATTATTTTATTAATTTCTAAGATGCTTTAAAGTGTATACACATATTATGATTTATGATAGAATTATTTTTAATAATAAATAGTGTTGATTTCTTGTGTGAACTTTTACATTTAGAAAATGACACAAATACAGATAAAATTAAATAATATTAATTATATAATATAAATTAGGAATTCTATTGTTTTTTATGATAAATTCTCAAATATTATTGAACTAGAGTCTCATTGATAAAATCAATGTTTACCATTTTGTTTACATAAAATTTATTGGTAGTAATAAAGAATACAACGTAACATAAATATTTTAAATTTTCATAAAATTACATCTGCAGTAATAATACCTAAATCATTTAATTTTAAATTAAATTATTTTCTGTCACTAAAGATTTCTATAAATTGTTTAAAATAATAACATTCAGTCTTATAAAATTAAAACAGCATCCATTAACTCACCGCCTTGATTATCAGAGATATTTGATAATCACTAAAACTTAAAACATTACCAACCGGAATGGTTGCGTCACCATAACTGCCCCCGAGAGGAATAAAACATGACTAACTACAGCCACAGACGTATGCAGTCACACAATGTGAAATAGTAACATTAAATAATTTGTTCAAGACTATTCTTAAATAAAGCTTTCACATACTCACTCGTATGTGAAGTATCAAATCGTTGAGCTTTCATAAAATATAATTCGTTATTTTTCACTCAATATGTGATATATATTATTCAATCACATGGGAAGTAACAATCCATTTTACATCACTTAATGTAAAGAAATTATTCATAATAAATTCCTAAATGAATAAATCATACGCACTATATTGTGATAATACTTTTTCATTTGATTCTCGTTTTTTTTAAATTTATTTTGTAGAGCGAGTAAACAAGTGTAGTGTGATATGTGACCTAGGCCCCGGCGAACCCGTACACCTCCAGTACCCGGATCTCAAAGTCTCCGCTGGGGCACAGCGGGGGATTGTTGAAGGTTTGGCAATGGTCTGTTTTGCCAAATCTTATGTTTTCATCCATCCAGATTGCTTGTCCTTCCCTATAATTAACAAAAAAAATATTTTACGTAGATCTTATGCTATTTCTATGTGATAAAATATAAATAAAAAATAAACTAAATTTTTTCAATTAATGAAAACGTAAAAATATTTTTATTCATTTCTATGTGATTTTTAAGTTTGTATGTTAATGTGAAATGTTATATTTTTATAAAATTGAAACAAGACTAAAAATATTTATTGTTTTGATAAGAAACAAATACACATACAAAAAACATTACACACTATAAAATAAACAATATTATAATAAATAGATACACACATACAAATTTACATCAAATAATATATTTTATGACATTACTCTCATCAATTTCGGAGAAAAATAAATAACAGACGCTGAGATTACACCTGCCAATTATGCACCATAGTTTTATTCTATACATAGCACAGTCCACCAGAAGTCTGCCTTCTTTTTTCTCCGAAATTGATGGAACGAATGTCATAAAAGATGATATTTGATGTAGGTTTGTATGTGTGTATCTAATTTATTTAAATATTGGTATAGATTAATTATATTTAAAATATTAGAATATTAAAATATTTTATAAAATTAAGCATATGAAAAAAAAAGTTTTAAAAATAAGTCAAATCAGTAATATGCAATTTAAATATTTGTTTTTATAATTCTATTATAAGCTTTTTCTTTCCATAATGTATATTGCTATTTTACACTGTAGTTATGGAATACATTTCCCTTGTAATAGCACAATGAAGTATAATTGATATTAGGTCTCCAGTCATTGGACAGTGAGTCTTTAGTTATTCGACAGTGAGATAATCTCAAACAAAGAGTAATACAGTTTCAGCTTACCCTCCACCGATGGTGATCATCTTGGAGTCTGCCGCCATGAAGAGCTCGGCGCCATGCCCGACCCTGTCTGAACCCTCCGCGCAGCCGACCCAGGGGTACTTGGCTCTCTCCGGGTACAGCGAGAACAGGAAGGTCTCTCCCGTGCCGAAGTAAGCCTGGCGGTTCCCTCGGTCATCTTTCATGTTGCGCTCGTACCAACGATTAGAACAGTAGGCACCAAAAACCTAAAAATATCACAGAACTAGTATCAACACCATACAAAATAATATTTCATTGTAACATTTAACTTAAGTGTAAAAAGCTTTATAAAATCAACACATAATTTATATGATCAAAACTATAACATAACTGGACTCATTGTTAGATTTAGCATTTATTATTTTTAATTTATATAATATTTGATACAAATTTGTATGTGTGTATCAAATAAAGAATATTGGTATGGATCATGAATTATTTATACAAATTAGAATATTTAAATTTATTCTACAAAATCACATAAAACAATTAAACCCTTTCACTACGGTTCAATTAAATTAATTAAGTGATGAGCCACAACTGACTGAAATGCACCTCACCTCATTATTGCAAGTCTTGATCATCAGTAAGGTGGGCTCGTGTTGTTCGACCCGCACATAGAAGGTGGTTAATGAGCAGCCGTGTTCCTCCGTGGTGTAGAGCAGCACCGGCTGGTACATGGTGATGCGCACCGGTAGCCAGGACCAGAGAGTAAACAGCTAAATAAAACAAAGACATTAATAAAAGTATTTCACCTTCCTCGCATCCCACATTTCAAGAATATACAACCATCAAAAAATATATATTGAATTGATAAATATAAAAATAAAGTTAAAAAAACATAAAAATCAGTTTTTCATTCAAACACCAGATGTCCAATCATATTGAAGTGGCATCATCTGCACAATTTGACTAAATTTATACAGAACATCAATTATTTGAACGTATTCGAGTAATATCATGATGTTGAACTTACTTTAAACGTTACAAATGATCTGAAAGCTGCCAGTTCACTTTACAATCATGATAATACTGAATATTGAAATTGATTACTTGAAAACTACAACAAACTATTCTACAGTAAAATTAATACATAGGAGTAATAAAAAAAATAGTAGGAATAATTGAAAATTAACTCCATTCAAAATAGCATAAAAGTAATCTAAATATTTATTAAAAAACATAATTACTATCGACTTTTTTAAATTATAATAATTTATTTTAGAAAAAATATTAAACCTTAGTAAATTCATTACAATATATATAAATAAATAATACATATATAATAATTAAAATTAAATTAAACACTGTATAAAAATATTTAAATATATTATGTATGTAAATAATTCAATTTTACACATAAAGCCAATCATATTATATATTAACTATGCCATACAACATTGAAAACATTATTTCATACCAGCAAATATTAAATACACTACAAATATAATTTAAAAAAAAACCGTAATATTATAAATATGTATCCAAACCAAACATTATTTTGTTATGTTATTTTATAATTATTTATTTTATTTAGTAATTTATTTAGAATAGCATTTTGTTATTATTTTATAAATTATACAGAATGGTATTAGATTATCATTAATCCCGCTTTAAAATATAAACCTAGTATTTTAGTTAAGTTACGATAAAAATATTTGATTTGGATTTAAAATATTTTGCCATTTTCAATTTTAACTACAATATCCTCTAATGATAAGTCTTTCATACAAAAAGTTCTAAAATTCAAATTGAAATAAATATATTATATTTAAAACTAAAATGATAAATATGTACAACCATGACACAGTAAACCTTTATGGCAGTAATTTGGGAAATTTGTAACGATCGATCGATATGGGAAAAAAAGATATCCTTGTAAAGTACATTTTGTAGGGTGAAGTAAATAGCAAAAACTAATATTATTTTGAAATGGTGTAGAAAAGTTCATAGTAATATAAAATAATTGACTTTTAACTAATATCTCCCCGTATCTTATTAATATATAGAATATTTAATATTATTCCAAAAAATATAACATTCTGTAGTGCTGAAACTATTTATCTGATGACAAAAGTTTATACACTCGAAACGTAGCTAGGAAATCAATTTGAAAAATCAGAGTTTTCTTTAACAGAGTATTAATTCTTAAATACAGGGAGTGGCAAAAAAAACTGACGGTTTTAAATCAAAACAAGGATGAAACAGGGAGCGGCAAAAAATGCTGACGGTTTTCGTTGTTGTTATGATTTAAAACCGTCAGCTTTTTATGCTGCTCCCAGTATATAAACTTTAATTACATTCAAGTAGTGAATAGATAGGAATTGAAGGTAAGAAATTCTTATTAATATTAAATTTATTATGAATTATTTAATATTAAAATAGATCTCAAAGCGAATGCTAAAAATGTAAATAGCATAAATTCAAGTTCATAAATTATAATTTGATTTAATAAGTACAAGTTTCGAATAAAGTAAATTTGTTTCTGTATATCATATCGGAAAGTATCTTTAAATTAAACGCAACTGATATAAAAACAAATGAAAGTATTCAACATGTTTACACAACAATCATACGAAAAAGCAAGTGAAACCAAATGTATTTGTAGAAAACAGCTTAGAAGGGTGTGGTTGGCAAACCTTGTTGTGCAGGTCTAATGAGTGGTGACTCTTGTCAGCGAAAACTTCTTTGTCAAAGGGGAACCACAACGCCAGATACAACTGGCGAGGTGTCTGTGGACAGTTCATGCAGTGACTACATGCGGTGAGGTGAAGGGGAAATATAATCATATTACACTGTTCAAATATATCATCTTCACAATCAATACTATTCAACCCCATCCAGTCCATAATTTGTAATACTTTTTATGTATCTTCAACTTATACTTGTACGTTAATAAGGGCCTTATTTAGTCTCAGTGTTATTAACCCTTTTATTACGGCTCGGTTTGAATACAAATTATACTGTCAATTATAAAACTAGTATTTGAAGCATAAATGTACTTATCTGGTCTATTTGCATATATCACATTGGTTCTTGTATCCTTTAGCTATCAGATGATGCATAAAAAACTATTCTAAGAAAGTAGCAAAACGATATATCACGTCAACCGATGTCAACGGTTGGGGAATCTTATGACGGCATATGCCGACAACCGATGCGAAAGGGTTAACAATGTTCTGGGATGGGACGATATTTTTTATAATATTAATAAAATTTAAGCAATTATTATCTTTACAAAAGTCTTCAAACCACATTAAAAGTGTAGATAAAAATAAATATAAATCTACAGAAAGGTACAAGAAGTTTGCCGGTATAAGTCAAATTTAACAGGGGCTCATACGAAACCCCTTCAAGCCCCTTTCAAGCCCCCTTCAGTCCACTCCTGCTTAAACCTGATGGGTTTTAAGTGTATTGTAACTCTTAACAAACAACATATTCCCGAATAAAGATATCACAAAATATTTTTTAGTTAAATCACAAGTAATTTACAAAAAATTTAGTATCTAATATAATATTTCAGGGGGTGCTTAATTTTAATATCTAACTATCATATTAATATAAATATCATTTCACACATGTAATAGTAAAGAAAAGTAAAATGGATCATAATTCTGGAAGGTATTCTATAATTCAGTTAAGTTTTCACTGTTCAAACATCATCATGCCATCAGTGTAAAAAAGGAAAACAAATGTTCTATAAAATAACACTTTGAAAAAAATCTACATTACAATAAAAAATCATGAATAAAAACATGTGAAGTGCAAAGAATGGATAAATAATACTGGTGATTTGAAGTTTTGAAAGATAGTGTAACTTCATATAAATCGTATGTATTTTATAATAAATTCAACCCTTAGGTTGTTTTAAATTACATATTCAGAAGAGAGAGTCACAGTCAGTTCCTCTCATATCATACAAAATTATACTCAAATAACTTATTTTACAAACAGCATTTATCTGCTATATCATTTAATTTATTGTAATAATTAGATAAAAAATAAACATCCTATGAATGTTATTCAGATATGTTTTTGTATATTTTGTATTGTTTGTTTTTGTAATGTTCTGTCATTTGTAAATGGAAACCTGTTTTTATTGTTGATGTCAAATAAATGTTCATTGGAAATGTGCTGTTCATAGAATAATCGATTCAGTCAGAGTAAAGCATGTTGAAAGTCAGTCTTCATTACTATTTTTTTTTTAATAATGTTCCTTTACTTGTATCAACCGGTGAAACAAGCGGCCAACTCAATATTGCCAATCGATGTATTTGCAATTACAAGAAATTACATTAATACAACATAAACTAGTTTATAGCATGCAGTCAATAGACCGAAACCTAAATATGACTTCGATACAAGTCTGACATTATATTACTCGGTCTAATCTATCACAGAACGCTACAGATAATAAGATAGCCATATGTTGACAGCTCGTAACTTCAATTTTTTTACTAATCAAGATGAATTTATTTAATAGGGTTTGAATAATGTCAGTTACAAGCTGTTAACTGAATACCGAAAATAAAAAAAGAGTATCACTTTATAAAAAAAACGTTTTTTCTATATAAGCTTGTGATAATAAGATAATGCAAAAAAATTGGACTTGTTTTTTTTTCCGGTATTCAATTTATGTCCGTCATTACATCTACTCGGCAGCAAAAATATTTACATTGTCTATAAATGTTTGTGCAAAGGTGGCGGTGATGCGTGAAACGATGACATATTGTTCGGACAGCGAGTCAGGTTGGATAACTAGGGACTGCCCCGTCTACTGTTGCAAGTTGTGGACTTACTTCCTTCTGGTCAAGTATCTGAGACTTGATGGCGTGGATGGGGAACACGCCCACGGACAGCGAGCGCGGCCCCGGGGAGTGGGAGCCCTACAGACCCGGGCAGCATGACAACACACAAGATGCCAACCGTCTTATTACGTAACCAATATACCGACAACCGACAATTTGGGGATTACAGCGATAATGACCGAAACCTAGACAACAATCATATTGCAGATCCATCCAGGGTTGTGTGCAGAGAACTAAATAATACAAGGAAAATATTAAATGCATGTCATTCACTTTCGTCTCTTGTGTGTGAATTTTAATATCACAACTTATTATTCTTTAAATCTAATCTCGTGCCCTTAAAACCCCTTAAATTTCTAAAAGAATTGTTGACTATCAATTTAAAATCTTGATAAAAATGTATAATTTATTATAGTTATTATTTACTTATTAAATAATCATATTTACTTTTCTCGATACAATGAAGCCTGTTTATTTTTTGAAAGTTAGAAAAGCAAAATATAACTTTTTTTATTGAAAGTATAATTATAATCACATAAATATAATTCAATGAAATCAATGTTAAATAAGTCATTCAATCACAAATGAATGATTCATAAAAATGTCATATTACCAGTTTGATTATATACTTATATTATAATTGCTTTGTAAAATTCATTTAAATTCACAATCCAATTGCACACACAAAAAAGAAATGTATTATTTTTCATTAAATTCCAACAGAAAAATGCGATTTTTTTATATTTATTGTATGTAAGGTCGCCAGATTTGTCAGGGAAAAAACGGGACAACGGAAACCAAAACCATTTTGAATAATTTCACGAGCTTAGTTAAGTAAGGTCAGGAAGTCATACTTTATGGGATTAATATTAAAACAATTTAAGAGCATAAATACGCTCATTAAAACCAATCCTAGTTCCGTGAAACATAGTTTGACAAACCTTGGAATATTCTACTCAATGGAATATTTGATAACCTCAAATATTGAAATATATATCTCTTTATAGACCTTAAATGATTCTTGGTCAAAGTCCTTTCCTCTCCTCAGAATTTTGTCAAACAGCCAGATTTGCTAAATACTAACATCTGGCAACCCTAGTTGTAAGTTATGTTGTAAATATTTATCCTCAGTGATTCCGATATCTAACTAATAGGCGGGTTAAGAGAGATTAGTTTAAACAGGAAATCAAACAATCATCATACATTGTTATCACACCCAAGCAAAAATAAATATTTTTCACTAATACAATACCATTTGTTTACACGTGTCCTCAGACAACCTCTGCAAAACCAAACACACGGTTCTTTCCTTCACATTGAGCAATGGCAACAGTTCAAACAAGCTACATGGTATGGAAGAATAACCACTAAACCCTCACCCGCACCCGGTCTTATCCCATAAAAAAGCTTTATAGTCAAATTCATCATGCATTACGTTTCTGTATCAGGAAGCCAACACACAATATCACAAGAAATTCAATTTAAGACCTACCCACTATTTTCGTAAATTTTGCTCTACATAATATTATGGTAGATTCTTTAAGATCACATTAAGTTCTGACTTTAGTTACTTTGATTATAATCAACAATGTACAAATCAGGGCAATTAATGCCCGATCATAAATAACACAATTGCTGGATGCCTAACTTAAGCTATATATTAGATATTTTTTTTCACTACTCAAAGTTTTATGGAATCACATATATATAAATTGTAAAATGCAATAATTATTATTTTCATGTAATCCTTAATCTTGCATATTTTTTAAATTTTAAAAGATCACAGGTTACTACAAATTTTGTTATTCTTTTTGATATTTCAAAATCACTGGAATTGACCATAATAAAGATATTGAACAAATCACATACTTTTACGAAAAAATAGCCGATTCATGACAGATTGAATTTCTTGTAAATCACATTATTCCCAGATATGACAAGATGGCTCTCAGTTACAGATTTGAATTTATAATAAATTAGACAAATTGTAAAAATCTCATTTTCAAATGCTGTAATAAAATTATTGTATTATAATTATACATCTAATTTAAAAACCAACATAATAATAAAATATAAATAAGAATTCATAAATAATATTTGAATAATTCGTAAATAATAAAATATATATAGGCAGCATCGATTGGCCTTCGCATTTATGATTTGTGACTTTTCGGTTTTGCATTTTACACCCCAATAAACATAGATGAGAAAAATATTATTTCACGGCTAAACCCAAAAACCACAAATCAATAATAAAATATACCACACTGACTCGAATATTACAAGATGAAGAAGACTGGGGCACACTCGACAATAAGTAATATAAGAGACTTACTGCAGAAAATAAAAATAAATTACACAATGTACAGGAAAATTTACCCGGTCTGTGTTGATACGCATTAGGCTTTTTTTAAAGTAAGTAAAAAAAAAGTCTTTAAAATAACCATGGAGATAGGCAGATGATATGGTCAATACTATCGGAAATAATTTAGAAACGAACAAATCGACAATATTGGGAATCAATTAAGAAGACCTTTATCCAACAGTTAGTATCGCTTGGTGAAAACCACCCTGTCCCATCCAGTTTTTGGAGACCCAGATGGGGACCCGTTACTGGACGCACGCAAAAGGTTACTTGTTAGAGAGTGGCTGGAGGCCTTGCCGTGATTCTAGGTGCATCAGTTAGATGTCAAATAGACCTCAGTCTACGGATGCGAAATTAGTATACTACAGCGAGTCTCGAATTGCCTTCTTTGGTAACACGTTGCTAACCACGAAATACGTGGGAATGGGTAAGGAAATGGTGAGGTTGGGAAATGGATTTTGCAGATAGCAGACATCAATTAAAATTAATTACTTGCATCTGCACTCTTGCAGACGAACGCACAGAAGCGCTCAAAAGCAGCGTAATTTCGTTTGTTAGCAACGAAGTCCTGGTATCCGACCGGACCTGATGCCGGCCGGACCACTTCAAAGAGCGTAATCCGAGCAGAGTTCAGTGGTAGAATGCTCGCCTGCCACCAGGTATATAGGCATTAAATAAGAGGTTTTTTTGCATCTTGCAATATCATGTAATATTCGGGCTCGTCTGGTATTTTTAATTTAAAGGCTGGCGAGTATAGTATAGTATATATCTGTGATAGTAGAGAATGTTGCTTCACCTCCCGGATGGTGAGCGTGTGCGACATCATCTGTATGTTGACTTGGCTCTGGCTGGTGGGCAGGTTGTCGGTGGAGCGCGAGCGGATCAGCTGCCGCGAGCCGCTCAGCACCGAGCGGGACTTGAGCACCATCTCCGTCTTGATGAACACCCGAGATATGTACTGCGAACTGAAATCATTCATTGTTAAATTTCAAAACCACAATACTTTGACCCACAACGGTTTTACAGACCAATGGGTGAGAAATAAATCCGTGCGTTGCTGTAATAACACACCTGAGTGTGCAAATGCATACTCGATGAAAAAATGTTCCGAGAAGATATGTATTTCCGTGTTTACACACGCATTATTTTCAATCAATATTTTTTTATGCATTCCTTTTATGACTAAAATTTTTATGGAAGAGTGCCCAGGATGGCCAAGCAGACTTTCTGTAACATTTATGTTTTAGGGAGAGAAAAAAATTACATTGTATTTTTTTATTGACTCCGTTTGACTGACAATGGTTTTCATAGTCAGATCAGCTGAAAAGTGAAAGTAAATACTCAATTGTCTTTTATGAAAAGAAAGCTATGTAACAAGGTTATTTGATCGATATTTCTCGAAAAGAAAAGAATTTAGAATGAAAATAAAAAAGATCAAGAGGTTAAAATATGAAATACATTTTGTGATGCAAAATGTAAAAGCAAATTAGTAAAAAAGTTTTTTTTTTGGAATGATTTTTTTGTGAGGTGGTTAAAAAATTAATTTGTTTTAACCCAACAATATTCATTAAGATTTTTATATTCCTTTCATTCAGCAAAAAATTATCTTATATTAACATAGGAGTACTAAGTTTTCAAAATATTATTTTACATAAAGACAAACAAGGTTATCCCAACTTCAAAAATAATTATATAATATTCAAAAATAGAAAAGCCCCTTATTCCGCAATGTGTAGATGAACACAGGCTACAGATGATGACCTTGAGTGTGGGTATGAGATTTACCTTAAACCTCTGATGCTGAATGCCGTCCGAAGCAGCTTAGTGGGCGACACGGGCAGGTTTCTGCAGAACTTGTTGAGAGTGTTCTCCACTCCGTTCTTTGTCACTTCACTCATCCACTCTGAGCCTTGATTAGACGAGTATTTGTGGAACAGCATGATTATCGCCATAGCTACCCTATACAGAACCTGAAAAACCACCATTGAACAATTTTTATTATCATTCTTCACTGATAACGTAAGGCTCACTGATCAGCCTCTAAAGTAATTTTTTGACCAAATCCTTGAACTAAAAACAATTTTTCAACTCATATACTTTTATGTACTGATATCCTTCTCTCTAAATTTTATATCGAATTACTGGGTGACAGGAAGCAGGAGCAGATTCCCAAGCAAAAGAACTTGTTTTTGGTTCACAACTCGCGTTTATTTTCTTAGATACTTGCCTTTTCGTCCACCTTTGTCACGTCGTGAGCGAGCTGTTAGCTCCCGGCGCGCTCTGACATCTAGCGCTGCCAAGACAGTCGCGGCAAAAAAGCGAATTAAAGATGACAGTTGCACCAAACCATGAAATGAAGCAACTGTCATAACAAATAAAATGGTGAATGCAAACACCGTGTATTATTATATAACTAAAACTAACATTATTAGATATGCATGTCAGAGTGAACATAGGCTTGTACTGAAAGTGGCCTTCACCATATTTTATTCCAATAACCACATCAAGATGAGCATTTGAACGACAAGCCGGAAAATATATTTCAAAATAATATATGTCGTACTAAGATGATTCAAAATGGGGTTTTTAAATTGATGATGAAACTGACCTTGATGCCTTCGTGGAAGAAGCAGTCCATGACTCTGACGAGGTGAGGGAACGGCAACCCCGCCAGGATCCACCACTCCCAGTCTGCGTACAGGCGCTCTGCCCGCACACCGCACAGCCGCGCCACATGAGCCCACGCTGACTTCTACAAACCATGCAAATCATATTTACAATGCAGCCATTTAACCGTATTTAATTAGATCACATCATAGAGAGAATCGCTGCCTCCACTTTTGCGATTGTTTCGTCAGAAACGGATGGCGATCCGGAACGCTCCTCAACATGGACGTCATAACCCCGTTCTTGAACTCTCTGCACCATTGGCACATGTGTTGTACGCTCATACACTTGTCTTCATAGATTTCGCATAGCTGGAAATGGATTTCTACCGGCGCAATGTTTTTTGCAGACAGGAAACGGAGAGGAACGGGGGAGATTCATCACGTACGGCTGCCAAGCTAAGACTGAGTTCCGCAGGCAGCTCGCTAGGGAAGGGATTTGGAGTGGGGGAACCAAGGTACACTACAGAATCGCGGGATCCACCGTAACAGCACATATCAGCACTGTAGCGCCGTGGAACTTATTTTACGGATCACCCTCGTAACTTCCCATAGATGAGGATGGGAGGTACTAATACAGTAATAATAAATTATGTAATTAAACAAACTAGATTATTATATAATACTATCTATATAGTAATAATGTATAATATTATATAATAATGGACTTTGTAATGCCTAATTTTATAAGACATTGTATATACAAGTTACTGCTGTTGAATAATTTTGCATACATTGATACATTTAATCGATCTTGATATAATTAAAATTCATTTGCTATCACACAGCTGTGCGAAAGTACATTTACATTTTATAATGCCATCGAAAACATCAAGTACCTACATAATATTTTTTTTAATTGATAATTTAAAAATAGCTATCGACAAGCAAGCTCCAGAACATAACATCTTCAAGCAACCAATTTAGAATATTTGCTTATAAGGCTGTTTTTTACTTTTAAAGGCTAGGTGTTTTCTATCTAGGAAGGTTCCTTTTAGGAGGGTGGTAGGCATTATAACTACAGTAGGCCCATTTTCACTGTTATTAATAAATAATAAATCCATGAAAAATAAAAAACGAGACCGGAGACTTTTACAAGTAGGTAGCTATAGTATCTGAAGCGCATTTTTAAAAAAGAATCGCATGATAACCCCAATGCATCCGAGGTCCAGACCATTTGATCCTGAGAGATGGCTCAATCCAACCAACCACACGCTGTGTACACAAGCCCTCACCCATCCAAATATGTTCCACGCTTAATGTTGCTTTACTTTGGTGAGTTACGAGAGTCGATGTTTCATCATGGTATGGTAGTTAATTAATTAAATAATATTGAACTAAAAAGACCAAGATAAGGTAGGTGGGGAAAAAAAATATGGAGTGGCGACTAAAAACCGGATGCAAAAATTTAGGCTGACAACCAGAGCGATGGTCAGACGATATAATAACCAAATACTAGCGGAAATTATTTAGTCCTGGAAAGCGCATAATCGTAAATAATATCAATCAGCAGTGGGTGGATACAGGATAAACAACAAGAAAAATGAATATACGAAATATTTATTATAACTGTTTTTTTTATTGGGGAAATTTAATAATATTTTTAAAGTGTTAAAAGTATGGAATATATTCAGCGATTAAATATGAAATGTCAAACAATAAAATATATCGTCGACTGTGTGTCGCCTTGTGATGATCGTTATACTCGACCAATTACTATTGTCGTGAACCTGACCCCAAAACAAAGTAAACATCACACAATGCATTTCGTAATAATAATTACAACAATTACTTTTCTTCAGCGATTGTGAAACTCAAAATAATAAATGCGCCCTCTGAGTTTCCGCGCACATTTAAACTAAATAAGAAATCAAACAGTTACATTTTTAAATGATATTTTTTTGTTTTATGAGGGAAATCTTTTTTTTTGTTTTAACTCCACACGTAATAAAATCAAAACGAAGTGATGTCAATATAGAGTCTGCATCGTCCTCATTATTCTTAACTGCTGTGAATCTTGGCATCTCCCAAAATCTAATGCAGCCATATAATAGGTTTCGAAAGCAGATAACAGCGATGCTGGGGATACAATAATTTGAATTTGTGAGGAATGACGAGGTGAGAGAGCAGACAAGGCTGCCTTCCATACTACAGTCGGTCAAGAGGCGAAGGTGGACCTGGTTAGGACATGTACTACGGATGCCGCACAAGAACATTATAACAGCCGACTTTTCTTCAAGACTCGCGCCGTTCTCGAAGGCCGTCAGGAACTATACACAGAATGTACTCGGCGGAGCTGCGAGAGGCAGAGCTGACATAAGATGAGGCGAGGACCAAGGCGGCTGACAGAGCTTTGTGGCGGCGACTTCTGATGGCTATATGCTCCACTTAGGGGAGCGAACATGGTTATGATGATGAATCAATATATTTCCGTGTGGGTGTGTTTTAGTATTTAGAAATATGTAGGTATTTCAAAATACCGAAACATATATAAATAGCTTATTAAAAATAAATAGTAGTTATATTTTATTTTCGCTACCAATATAGATTAATTTTGTGGTGACAAATACCAGCACAAGTTTAGGTTAGGACTCCCAAACGAAATTCATCAGCATGCTCTTCACATTGTCCGCTCAACATATTGAACAATTAATATAATAGATGATTAATTTACCGCGTGTTTCTTTGTGATCTGCATGATGGTCTTCCAGGTGACTTCGTACAGCAGCTTGGTCTGCGTCACGAACATCTTCTCTTTGGCAGCAACCAGGCTCGCCATACAGTGGTAGCATTCCTCTTCTGCAACAGACAACAAACCTTCATCATCCAAGTGTCCAACCGCATCGTAAAATTTCAACATAAAACAATATATGAACTGTTAAGCAACTCACAAGACGTCAACACCTTTAAGAATATATATTTTAATAAAATTTGCGATCAAGTAATCGGATACGTAAAAATAATACGAGTGTTTTAAATTAAAAAAGACGGGTGTTCAAAAAGTGATACAGGTACTTTGTTAGATTGTAGAATCAGTTAATTTTATGCTTTGTTTACATTGCATTTGTCGAAGTTTTTATTTAACAATTAATATCCGTACAAATTCATCACAAAATCGGAGAATAGTAAACAGCAAATGCGGGGATTCGAGCCACGAACCTTTACAACCATGTTCATTTCATTACCCGACGCTGGCGGTCGGCCTTTTGTATTGTCTATCGAGTCCACATTTTTAAAAAAATTCGCTTTAGACAAAATAACCAACTAAATATACTAAAATAACTATAAAAAAATTAGAATGTAAAAATAGTGTAAATAATAAAACGTTATAAAAAATAAAAGTGCTTATGGATAATGATATTTGGTCCTAAAACATTACAACCCCTTTTTACGTATTAGCGACGATCTTGATTTTTTTTTCAAATTGAGCCAAATATTAGCTACTAAAAAAATCATCATTGCTGCATCCTGAAGTACGCGAAATATTCTGAAGTATTTTTAAACTGTCGGGTGACAGGGTTTCCGGTCCAGTCCTAAAGGTCAGCTAGACTCTTAGATGAGTTGTCAGTTAGTGGAGAAGGTTCATTAGCAACCGCCCCCCAAATATTTCTGCCGTTGGGCAATAACGCGTATAATCATTTTGTGCAGCGGACGCGAGATGTTGTTCGGATAGGAGCTTGTTAACGGACCCCGCACGCTAAATTTTTGGCGCAATTCCAAGTGTAATTATTTGGTTTTGAAACTGGGCAAACGACATCACTGGCCCGGTATTTACTCTCCGCATCGATCCCAACACGTAGCATTTCATAATGCTCGTGTATAATTTATGCTAACACAGTGTAGCGTGGCGTAACGTGTAACGCGCTCGGTGACGCGACGAAGAAGGAATACATACTTTAGAAAACCTCTTCTCTTAACGCGATCTGACATTGGCTGCGTTCGGTCAATTTGTTGCAGTCGATCACACAGCATTTTCTGTGAGTGAAACTCAGAGCTATGTTTCAAGTTTTAAGTAAATCCCCAATCTTCATCAAATCAAATTGACCCGCAAATATTATGTCATCCAAGGTAAGAGATGAACTGGTAACATCAAGCAAATAGCGGAAAGAGGAAATAGAGTGCATATCTTGTGCAATCGAGTACGATATAAATAAAGAGGAACTTAAGAATATGAAGTTGGCTAGTGAAAAATTAATGGTTTGAACAACTGAAATGGCCGTTAATAATGGTTTCCAATTAGTACTAATTGGGATCAGGTATGAAAAGAAACAATATTTCTATAAACAAAGGTGTTAGACAAGGAGATGTTATATCTCCAAAACTCTTCACAAACGCCCTAGAAGATATTTTTAAACTGCTATCCTGGACAAAATGTGGAATAAATATTAACGGAGAGTACATTTCTCACCTCCGATTTGCAGATGACATAGTGCTAATAGCCGAATCACCTAACAAGCTCCAAGACATGCTCTACGACCTCAATGAAGCGTCGAACAAAATTGGTCTGAAAATGAACATGGATAAAACAAAAGCCATGATTAATAGTCATATTTCACAGACCTTTGATCCTATTTCCATTGGAGGAACAGAAATAGAGGTTGTAAACGACTATACCTATCTGGGACAAGTAATACAACTAGGGCGAAATAACTTCTCAAAAGAAATCGACAGGCGCATACAACTGGGATGGGCAGCATTTGGAAAACTAAAGTACATTTTTAAAGCGAAAATTCGCAATGCCTTAAAACTAAGGCGTTTAACCAATGCGTCCTCCCTGTATTAACTTATGGCGCAGAGACGTGGAATCTGACAGCAAGTCTTACCCATAAAATAAAAGTCACCCAGCGTGCTATGGAGAGATCCATGCTCGGAGTGTCGCTAAAAGATAGAATCCGAAACGAGGAAATACGCAGAAGAACTCAAGTAGTGGATGCTACCCAACGAATAGGCACACTCAAGTGGCAATGGGCAGGTCATATCTGTCGAAGAGACGACGGTCGATGGGAAGAAAAGTATTGGAATGGCGCCCAAGAACTGGCAAACGAAGCATTGGCCGACCCCCTACAAGATGGACTGACGATATAAGAAGAATAGCGGGAGTGACCTGGATGCGGAAGGCGGAGGATCGAAGAGGATGGAGACTCATGCGGGAGGCCTACGTTCAACAGTGGACGGACACAGGCTGATGATGATGATGATGATGATGAAAAGAAAGTTATCTCTTATACAGTGATTCGTTTCAATTTGAATATTTTCCGGGTTTTGATAGGCTTATCATCGTCATCATATTCAGTGTAGGACATTTACGAAATTACCTAATTATTTACCTGTGTAAAAGCCATAATTCTTCAAAAGGAATCCGCGCTGAACTAGTCAATTTGCACAACAATAATTAGATAGCTCAACATCAAAGAGATTTCATTATCCTGATGCGTGATGCGGGCGTGTGGTGGTAAAAGTTTTCCATTCCAACTGTTACCCATTGCTTCTACTCATTTCAGTCCAAAGATCTCATTTATCTCTAGCAGAACCGGTGACTACAGAATATATACGGCAGAACTTTGGAATAAGGAGAATACTAATACGAGATGTTGCTTTTATATTACGAGTAATATTAAATTTAGGCTATAAGTAATAGGTTAATAAATTGTATAAAAGCGTTCAAGAGTACAAGTATAATGGGTGAGTTTGCTTAGATATTAGTTTTATCTGACCATTATTATTAATGGTGATTAGTTTCGGTGATTACATAATAATATTATTTATTATTCCAGAATATAAGCTATCGGTAACATTTCTCGTTTAACTTATCTCATAAATAATATATTTGCAGTTTTAAAATAATAAATTCCCTGGCCTAGCGTATTTTTATGAGCTTTTACTCTACTTTTCTCGTTTGACTCCGTCCAACCTCCAACACTTATTAAATGAGGTAATTATTTTAAAACAATAGATTTTTTTTAACGTTTCATTTTTTTTTAAATATTATCAATATAAATAAATAACTTCTTAGATATTATCAATATGTTTGTCTTTGGGAAATGGTCTAGTGCATAGGTTCCCAAACTTATTTCAGTCGTGGACCCCTTACCATGATTTTCGGCTTTCGGTGGACCCCCTTCTACGTACTTTTTTTTTAAAAAAAAAAGCATTAGCTCAGTGGTGTCAAACTCAAAAAATATCAAGGGCAGGATAAGGTATTTTGAGTACGCCTATTTGTGGACCAATAACCTCTTAATAATTAAAATATCTATAAAAAATAAAGGCACCGTGTATATCAAAAACTGTAAATTGAGTTTTCAAGTACATTAATGAGGGTTTTAATTTTTGAAGATAATTTTGTAAACATTGTGTAAATATAGACCTTGTTTATTTTTATACTCCTATAATCTGGACTGAAAATTTTCCATTACCGTCCGAAAATAGTTGGTGAAATATCATGCAATTCATTCCACATGTTCTCTTTTAATTCTTCAATAGATCCTGGATTGCTAATATAAAGCATACTTGTAAAGATATCACAGTAGCTGTACTCTCAGCGCCGGCCAAAGTTTTTGAAATGATGATCCATAAGACCATCGATTCAGGAACTGAGTCATTTTTGATTGATCAACAGCACGGTTTCAGAGCTGGCCGCTCAGTTGAAACTAACTTAATGGTATTCACTAACTGTGTATCAAGAGCCTTAGACAAGGGTAGACAAGTTGACTGTTCCTATAATGACTTTTCAAAAGCATTTGACAAAGTTGGTCATGATATTTTGCTTGAAAAATTAAACAAAATTGGATTATCTCATGGTCTACTGAGTCTGCTTGGAAGTTATTTTAGAGACAGACAGCAGTTTGTATCCTATGGCTTTTATCGATCACACAGCTTTTATACGTATTCGGGAGTTCCGCAGGGCTCTAACCTGGGACCGTTGCTGTTCTCGTTGTTCATAAATGACATATCTGATGTTATAAATCATGCTATGTTTTTGTTGTTCGCTGACGATTTAAAGCTTTTCTTGGATGTAGTTACCCTGGACGACTGCAGACTTCTCCAGTCGGATATTGATAATATATCTGACTGGGGTGCGCGTAACAAACTGATATTTAATATTGCTAAGTGTAGCGTCTTATCGTATACTCGTAATTATAAGATGGTATACCATAGGTACAGTATGAATGGTATTGGCATCCCGCGAGTATCATCCATCAGAGACCTTGGCATATTCTTTGAAAGCAAGCTAACGTTTCATGCTCAACATTGAAGCTGTGTGTGAAAGGGCACAAGATGTTAGGATTTGTTCTGCGTAGTGCCAGGACTTTCTCGAGCACTAACGTACTGGTCGTACTGTACAATTAATTGGTTCGTAGCATACTTGAGAGCGGATCTATTATTTGGGCTCCCCACGAGTATAAATATGGCCTCATGTTAGAGAGAGTTCAGAAGAAATTTTTGAGGTTTCTTTACATGAGGATGTATGGATATTATCCGTGGCTGTACCCATCTAACTTTATACGGGGTATGTTGGGATACAATGAGTTGAGAACTAGAAGAGATGTGTGCTTGAGTATGCATTTCTTTCGCCTAGTGCGCGGCGTGTTCAGAAATCCTGATATTTTGTTTGAAATTGGTCTGTTTGTCCCTGACAATTATTTAAGGATAAGGAGGCACAGATTACTTGTTCTTCCTAGAGGTAATACTAACCTGCCAGGGACTATGCCTCTTGAAAGAGTGATCAGACTGTTCAACGATATCGCCTCGAATATTGATATATTCCACTTGAGAGAAGCCCAGTTTCGACATGAGCTCCACGAATTTATTTATCAAAGTAATTTCGTGGAGTCTTCTGTTTAGCGGGCTCCGGGACTTTTTAAATGATTGTATTATTATTGTGTTATTTATAAATTGTTATTTATCCTGTATCCTGTTTTAGAAATGAAATAAATATTAAAGTTATTTGTAATGTTTCTAAAAGAAAAATAAATTGAAATTGAAAAAAAAAAAAAAAAAAAAAAAAAACAAGAGAAAAAAGTCCACTGGGGACAAATCCTGGCTGCGGGGTGACCAGTTAATGTCACCTCTTTTAGATATCAGTTGTTGGACTAAAAATTCACAAACTGCTACTATTATAGTAATTTAATACATGAAAATAACTGTCCGCACAAATAAGTGGTGCCGAACATTTCCACATTTTTATTGACTGATTTTAAAAGTTTGTATAGCTTTTGGGGAGTTATTATTAAAAACTAAGTATCCCCCACTTCTAAATTCTTAGATTTGAATCAAGACGGAATTTCTATTAATTTTATCTGCTTAAAGTTATTTTTTGCTGCTGCCGTAAATTTCACTTCTTTGTCAGGGGTCAGCCGACTTAGCTATTTGTTCAGTACAACTCTGTTGTCGGCCAGCAGTTTCGAAGACGATAATGTCAAGAACTCAGATAGTGATGATATAACCACATTTGTCGATAGCCGAAAAATAAGAAAAAGTACTGGATTGAAATGACAGAAGCCCGAGTTCCCATACTCTTCTGCCACATCAGACATTAGAATTCCAGACAATTAACGACTAAGGTCTGCTTTAGAATTCGTTCAGTTCTTTTTACAGAACATTTGATGTCTCAGATTGTGACAGAAGCTAACAGATATCACAAAAAGCTTAGAAAGGAGTTAATTTTTCAATTAGTAGAAGGCGCAAGACTTGACCGGGAGTCCCGAAAAAGGGGACGCACAAGCACGATAGATACTGAATAACGTTTGGAATTAAAGCCCCACTACATTGTAAAACTAGACAAATACTCTAAGACCGTGCAGTAACAAAAAAGTCCATGAGGAATACAAGAAAACAATTGGTTTTGTGAGACCTGCTCCAGAAAATCTGGTCTACATACTGAGCAATGCTTTAAAAAATATCACATTTCATCACAGTTAAGATTAAACCCGACGACTCGAACTTCTGCACCCAATTTCGAATCGCTTGGATTGTTTGAGATTGATTTGCCTTCCGAATATTCTAATGAAAACCAAATTTCCGTATTGCTGCGGTCGCAGAATCCTTGTTTCGATAGTAATCTCAAAAGCAGAGCGCACATTATGCTTCGTATATGTTGCCATTGCACAAAATTCCTGAAATCAGCCGTTCTCGAAAATGGCACCCTTCCCGCACCGATATCTAGATTCGCGCGGAAGTTACCGGCTTCCTAAATGTTTAGATGTTATTGGTCCATCCCTTATTTTATTTCTTTTTGTCCAAGACTACGATATTTATTGTATGCATTTAACAATTTTCACATCACGCATACTTAATTTATATTTAAATGATAATATTTTTAATGATAATATGTCAAAATTTCTTAAAATTATATATTGAACCTTCCGCGGACCCCCTAACGATGTTCAGGGACCCCCAAATCAATTTTAATTTTCCACGGACCCCCTGAATGATCCCAGGGACCTTTAGGCGTCCGTATGGACCACTTTGGGAACCACTGGTCTAGTGGTAAAGCGCTATACTGGCGTGCGAGCAGTTCCGAGCTCACCTTCGAAATTATACATACTCGTATATCTACCCGGCGGAGCTTCGGATGCAGAATTCAATCATCAAAAAGTCTTCATTTTCTTCCGCTTTCCTTCCCTACATCAATCAAATCATGTGATAAAAATAAAAAATTCTTAGATTTCCATTTTACTCAAATCTTTATTGGATATAGTATATAGAGTCGATCACGCGGTTTTCCCTCTCTTCTGATGATGTTTGTCCATGTGGTCCTGGCAAACGCTGTAAAAATGTAAGTCTAATGGAGCGCATCATGAAGGAAGACCTCCCTTAACCGCTGCTTTACCTTGACGGTATTTTGCTGTTTAACTACATCACGGTCATCAATGAGATCACGCACGCGGCTAACGAGTCTGAAATATAATAAACTACATTTTTGGTGCTCTCACATTATATAAACCTTGTGTATAATTTGGAGAGTCTTCAAATTTCAATATAAAAATTATGACGAGGTCTTATAATAATAACAATAATATCAAAATTTATAGTGCGCTTATTTATGACCAAACGGTATTTCAGAAAACGCTTCTTTGCCTCCTCAGGTAAAAAGGCGAGTATTTAGTCTGCCTCTGAATGATGCTTCCGTTTTCAGCTCTCTTGTCCAGGCTAGATGAGATTTGTTACTCTCCCTCTGACGGGATTCCCCCGTGTGTTAGGTCTCAAGTTGTCCCGAGTTGGGTCGGTCCGGTAATGCGTGTGTTGGCCGTTCATCAAGAATCACTCGTGGCTGCCACGCGGCTGATAAAATATTTATTTTAGACTCTGAAGTGGCGTTGGACGGATCACACCGACTGAGCTTTTCCGATCCATCTTGCTGGCGCGGAAAATGCCCAAGGATACCGTTGACAAAGTCTTAATTCAAACGAAACATTGATCGTATTTTAAAATTGCCACTAACTCCAATATGATAGATAATACAGTCAACCCTCCTATATTGCATGTTTTTTTTTATTTGTAACGGAGATTTTTCATACACCGATTTTTAATAAAACAGTACCTTCTGAGATTTTATATCGGGTTGAATCTCCTCTTAGGACTAACTAAATGGTTCAGGTCTCGGGCGGATCGCCCTTATCAACCAATCTTATGAAAACGTTATAGGAGGGATGAGTTTAATCAAATTATAAATAAATACAATTTAATTTTCAATAACCATATTGTCTTTAGCAGTACATTCGAAATGGGAAGCAAAACCATAAAGCTTTAATTTGATAATTAATATAGGTATAATTTATCTCTTAACGGTAATTTTGCGTTTTTTTTTTCCTTTTTGTATTTTATTTTTATTCCACTAATTTTACAAACATATTGTTACGTAGCAAACTGTGCATTCAATTGGCCTTGATTTAACACTATACATTTAATAAAAGTAACAATGTAAATGCCGCAAAAAATCAGTACAAATAAAAAATAATGTCAGTAGATAACATTTATACTCATAAAATATCACATCACAGTTTTACAGGTACAACATAAAAGACGTTTCTTTTGTTGAAAAGTTTTTTTAAATTTATAGTCTAATGGTTTACGACGCCTGATAAACAAATATTCCGTTAGTATTGCAGCAAAGTTCCCACGTTTATTAGCGCTGCTTAACTCGACCTACAAAATTATTTACTAATTTGGAAGGAATTAGTGTGATTTGTGATAATTACTTAGTTTTACTTGTATGTATGGTGTATAATATGTATTTAGGAAGCAATTTCATGAGTAAGAAAAAAATGCATTTATTATTATTGCAATACTCTACCCGCCGCACACCCGCGTCACACCAGAGATCAATAACTGTCAAGTCTCCTTGATGATGCGATATCTCATACTTAAGCCATTTCGCAAAAGGTAAAAGTCTAGAGGGGTTCCCTCTGGATTATTTTGACTACAAGACGACAAACCCGGGAAATAAAAGTTTTAAATTCTTGAATGCAATCTCAGTAAAAAAAAAACTGAAGGCATAAATAAATTACTAACGCAAGTGGTTCGGGCATCTAAATTTTTTTGACTGCGATTTTTAACCCTTTCGCATCGGTTGTCGGCATATGCCATCAAAGTTTCGTTGACTGTTGACATCGGTTGACGTGATATATCGTTTTGCTACTTTCAGTACTCATTGTGACATATACGGTAGGAAATTGGAAGTACAGTCATTCCCTTTATCAACCTACATGTTTTCGTTACAGGAATCTGTAAAGCATGTAAATAAATATCGTTAGGTTTCGTCACAGGAGCGATTTTTCTGTAAACCACATGTGTGAATGCCACCACATGTATGGAGTTACATAATGAATTTTTGATAAATATAATAGTTTTTTGTGGATGATCTGATAGCTAAAGGATAGAAGAACTAATGTGATATATGTAAATAGGTCAGATAAGTACATTTATGCTTCAAATGCTAGTTTTAAGCAAAAAAAAATGGTTTGATAAATTCACGTATTGACAGTATAAGTTGAATTCCACCGAGCCGTAACGGAAAGGGTTAATGACTAAAAATTTGGTGTTGTAATTGTATTTAAAAAAACAAATAACAATCAAATTATGTGCTCCTTATTTAGTTTTTTTTGTTTCGTCAATTATGTCACGTGGTACAGTTTAAATATAAACAGAATATGACATAAATATGTTGAATATATTTTGACACATTTCTTAATTACTCAATCACCGCTAATATTAAAATGTCAATAAACACTTGATATGAACATGTAAATACAGTATACATATGTATATATTAATTTTTATTCCACACGTTTACGTCAACGTTATTTAAAATAATTATCTCATTCGGAAGAGGTTACAGTGTCATCAATTTATCCCACGGTATCAATTTACTTTGTTTCAACTTAATTGACGCGTCTTTATAAACAAACTAAATTACGTATTTAATATATTTTATAATAATAATATTATAATATCACTACAAGAAATGTGAATCTTTATCTGTGAATTTAATTATGAATTTGGCATTCGAAGACGGATATTAAATTAATATTTGATTCTCGATCCGCTAACGTAATTAGATTAAATCCTGTGATACACGCACATGCCATGTATACAAAGAATCGCTTCTCAATGTTTAGTATTTCACGGTTTGACATCACCTACATTTACTCTTTTTCTTCGTATCAGCGACGTTAAATTATGTTTTCCCAGTATCTGGCAATATTGATAGCCCGTGTGTTGCCCAGCATTAGGTCTTGAGATGTGCAGCTTGTTGGGCACATGGAGCACGATCTTAGATGTGAGGCGGTCTGCAGGTCTCACCTACATTTACTGATATGCTAAGACTGGCATTATTACGCAAAAGGGAATCAATACAATACCGACTATTTGATGCGCTGCGTAGTACAATTTGGTACACAAAATGTTATTTTAGCTACAATAGGATACGAACCTTGTGCCATTCGACCAGCAGGTCTGCATTATACTTTTCGGCACCATTTTTTCTTTTTATAATATACGAGTACATACGTCGATGTAGATCAGCAGCAGGATACGTACGTTAACTGCAGTTTTATAACGAAAAAATTAAAACATCCGCATATTTTCATGAATAAATATGAAAATATTTGTTAGCTCGTACGAAATTATTGGTGCCACGACTTTTACCATGAACATGACACTAAGAATAGTAAATACAACGTCTATTACATGTGGCGATATAACAAGTAGGTACTCCGTAAAGCATTCAGTGAAATAGACACAGGATTATCACTTAAAATTGGACATTTTACCAACCAAATCGGATATTTTGAAAATCAAATTAGACGTTATACAAATCAAATAGGACGCCTTTTTAGCTTTTGATAATTTTTTATCAGTAGATTATCAGTATAATCAAAAGAGCTCTGTAGCCCCAAAAAGTTTAGAACTACTAACGTACATGAGTGACACGCAATTTTAGATTGCTGATAATATCACAATGGGTGGGTGTGGATGTAACAATGGTCAAGCAACGAGGATCCGAATTATTATTTAGGAAAAACTTTCAGCAACGTACATCTAATACCAAATAGCATTCATGGCCGAGCTAAATAACACAAAGAAATAAACGATACAAACATTATACATAGATATGACATGAAAAATAATTAAAAATAATTTAAAGATTATACAAAATCAATTTCCATTATAAATTTCAATAAACAAAGGTAAATATATAATCGTTGGATTGCGTACGATATACATATCATATACGATAATTTTATATTCATTTTTACTATCAGTTAAACAGAGAACAAGAAAACGAATACAGCCGTGGCATTCGAACTCATGACAGTGCGCAAACAAGTCAAAAGTTCTATCGACCTCGCCACCTTTGCCTCCGGTGTCTTTGTCAATTCCAGATATCAATCGCAATGTAATTTTCTGATTAATATCAATTTAAATTCCTAAATAATTCCACTATTCAGATCGTATTAAGCGATTTTAGGAAATTAAATAAATGATTTATTCGCAAATTTTATTAATACTAAATATTTTCTTTTATATCAGATTAAGTAATCCCTCAGTTAATAACGTTAACTGAAAATGTCTATTATCTCCTTTTAGGCAGTATATTAATCGTCAAATTATTAGACAGTTACTGAAGTAATTGGCTTCATTATCATTGTGTATTGTATCGCATTGTTGGACGTAATTGAAAATATATTGATAAGTAAACCTAATGGTAGATTAACGCATTTATTTTATATTGAACGGCAGAGAAATGATGTTCTTTGCTCGTGATCCATTATGTTATCAAGCTCTTTAGAAAATATAATAGATCACAAGGAACGAAAGATCGAAACGACCTTCAAAAACTACTACAATATAATTTTTTCAATGATTTCACCATTCACTTTAAGATCGATTATAAATTATAAATATTTATCTATTTACCTTGTTTTTACATGGATCACGTAAGATAAGATCTCTATTAGGAGATTACAGTTTCGACTAACTCGTAGCCTTTTTAAAACCTTCTCTTGTTAAGAGATAACTATTTATTTATTAAATAAATATTTATAACTAAAAATATACATAAAAATCATGTTTTTTTTTGTATTTTTTACGATGCCATACCGTTCATCTGATTGCGATAAAAACTGTCAACATATTACATGATCTTGCTAAAAGGTTATACAATCATAGCACAATTAACTGAAAGAAGGGTTTATATATGAAAGGTGTAGCTAAGCGTATCGGGAAACACTATTGTTAAATACAAAACTTTCTCAAATTCTTTATACAGCGGGCTTATAAATTTTATATTTAGCTTAGAAATTTTACAGGGGATTTGGAACGTTCTAGTGAATCACGACGCTCAATGGCAAACAGAGAGACGAAGAAATTAAATTTACATATCAAAATATCTGAAATGCATAATCAATTGCAATGCATAAATCAATACGAATTAGAGCATTGATACAAATACCAAATACTTGGATTCATTCACGGCTGTTATAATGCGTTAATCTCTATTTTAGAACTAATCTTACGATCATTTGGGCGGCTGAGTATAAACAGCCTGTGCAATAATAATGCACGCCAGGGACTTCGTACCTGACCGCGTTGTGGACTAAGAACATTTTTTTTTCTTCCAAATATTCTAAAAATGCATTATACTTTTCTACTCATGTAAACGACGACAAGCGAAAGCTAAAAAGCTGTTATCTTATTTTATACGATTAAATGTAATAAAATTTCACAAAAAATGCATACCATGAAAAAAATGTAGCACAGTCAAACATGTTGAGAGCTAAGCGTATTATAATAATTGATTGAACCGACATAATATGAATTTAAATAACTTTAATGTATTCAAATATTACATATATTAATTATCAGATTTCTCGCATTTAGTTGCATTATAATTCACCTAACGCTTATCATTTGAGTAAATTTAATTTGTGTATTAGTGAAATCGGGCTGCAATTAAAAATGACTTGTTTATTTTAATAAAAAAAAATGAAATATATTGTAAAATAACATCGCGTTCGTTAAATTGATGAGCTCGACGTTTTTCTCGACCAAACGTCCAGGAACCGGATGGGAGCGGCCGGGACACGAAAACAACGTGGACTAAAAAGTGGTTATAGCCAGGACCGCTTGCGTGGGTTTGGCCGAAGTCACAAAGTCAAGGCCAGGCCAGATGTGTCCCACGTTTGTCGAGGAGTAAAGCGCTTGAATGCCGCTCAAGCAATCCCTGGATCGACACCAAAAATGAAATACTAAATATGTAAGTTGTAATTTATACCGCAAAAGGAGGATTTGTTTACTAAAGACATTGTGTAGTGATAAACTTAGTCTACCTTATTTTATCACGGGTCATGTCAAGATTGAGTGATTGAAAATTTTATTATCTTTACTATCATTGTCGTGTACCCGTATCATCAAAAATAGACACGAAAGTATATTTAAACCTTCTCGTATACATTGTCATTAACAGAAAGTCTCTTAAAACCGTTTCCTGTCCTTCGTGACCAAACTAATCGGATATCGTCGAATCAAAGAAAAAAATAGTTGAAACATATAGTTGTCATAAATTTCCGCAACCAAATTCTGCCAGTAGCTATTATCCATGCATTGTTGCAAGCCATCTCTGAACCCAGAGCTCTATCTTTGTACATGCGTGGTTCCTGCAGATTCCGGGACGAGAGCACGTAGCCTTAGAAAAGGCACCTATAGTATCCGAGGCATATTTGGACGTTTGTTAATTGGATGGTTAATACCGTCGCTACCACAACCTTAACAATAAGTCCAAAGAGGTGACTCAATCCAACCAACGACACTCAGTGGGCAACAGGCGGTAGCCCATCTAAGTTTTCCCAAGCGCGCTTACAACTGGTCTTGTTCGGCATACTTTAAATGGCAAGTTATATAATCCACAGATGAGATTTTAGATAATATTCTTTAGCGTTGGAATTTTCCTTGTGTTTACATTAAAATCTAGATCGGATATGCATATAGGTGAGAAAATCCTGCAATTCGTTGAGCAAATAGATAGTAGATTATTTAATGCTTGGTTTTATTGAATGCAGCGGCGATATTTCTGCAGTAATAACACGCCCACTTCCATCGCAAGTGAAGATCAAAGATACATCGTTTACGGAACTATCAGCAGCTAAAATTAGACTTATAATCTTCAATCCAAATAACTTGTTGGAAGATAACAATATCCTCGAATCCCACTTTAAATAGCTAGATAACGATAAAAATAGTTTCCTAATATTTATACAATAAAATATATAGAAAAACCAATCGCTTATTATTTTTTTATTTCTCCGACGTGGAGACCTCAGCTTTGCATATAATATTCTACGAAATTCAGTGTTCTTGATGTGGGAAGCGAGTGTCAGGATCTCTCGACCCTCTCAATAGATGGATGAAAGCTATCAATAACCAGTGGCAATATCACTTTTTGTCACTTTTAACGATTATCTTGAAAATTTTCGCCTGAAAACAATTAAAATAACTATTGTTTAGATAAATAATACTTACCTTCTCTTAACATGAATCATTGAACACTGCTTATTCACTTGCTGGAGTATCGCAGTTTCGCCTACAATGAGAGCTTCGTCAGTTCGGCACGTGTATAAATATATTGATGGATGAAGATACTTAAATATCCTATTGTTATTATGACTTCGTATTATTCACGTAGCTTCATCCATCACTATATTTATAGACGCGGAGAACTGACGAATCTTTCATTGAAGACAAATCGCGGTATTCTTCCAGCAAGTAAATAAATGTTAAAACAATGTAAATAAAAAGCATTTATGTATCTAATATTTGAAACAAATCTTCAAATGGACGCAAAAAATTTAATACGTGTTAATTTCTCAACACGATGGGCGGTGCAAAATAGCGGCAAGCGTTGGATAAATAAATATATATGGTGTGCAAAATTCGTGGTTTGAATCCACAAGCGTTTATTGTGCTCCAATTTATTGATAATATGTATATTGTCATATGAGATGACGTTTGCTGTTAATTTGTGTGGCGTCAGCGACGTCAAATTATTTTTTCCCAATATCTGGCAACATCGATAGCTCGTGTGTTGCCCAGCATTAGGTCCTGAGATGTGCAACTTGTTGGGCACATGGAGCAGCATCGTAGGTGTGAGGCGGTCTGCGGGTCTCCACAGTCGCACAATAGTGTCTCTCCCTGCCGAAGCATTCCCCACCGCTCGAGGTTGTCCTTTGTTCTACCAACTCCGGTTCTTAATCTGTTTAGGGATTTCCAGGTCGGCCAGTCAAGGTTTGCCAGTTCGGAGGCCTTCCTTTGGAGTAATGAAATCCTCTGGTGCGATTTGTTGCCAGAGTCTCATTTTCAGGGCCGGATGTGAGAGGTTGTGTGGATTTCAGAAAGCTGCTTCGAGACTTCAATCTTGGTGTTGGGGGTATCTGATTATGAGATGGGACGTGATTTGCTTGCGCATATGACTTTGCGTCTTATGTTCGGTGGTGCGATTAGGGTATTAATAAATAATAATATACACACTCTGAATATATACTATAGAGACACCTATCGTTATATGATGGTAACAATGGTATAAATACAACTTATTCCGCGCAACAGTTCGGTCAGAAGATGGTCGAGTGGTCTAGGGTTATGAACTTGAGCAATGTTGGTTCCAAGGCTCGCTGGTTCGCTACCCGCTTCTGCCGATATTTTTTCTGAACGAACTGATGCGTATAAAGAATTTGATGTATAGTATGTGTATATTTAATTACTTATAATACAGGTATGTGTATCAGTTGATTTAAATGAAGCGTATACTCGTATCTAATATCTGCAGTGATTGCGTTATATCTGTGTTGATCTGTATCTCTGTGTCGCATTGTGATGCATTGTATGTAGCTCTGGGTCTCGTGACGCCGATTTGGCCGACGCCCCACGTTCCTGCCACTTACTGCACAGAGATGGATGAGCGCTGATCGCTCCGCATGAGACGACCAGTGCCGATCAAACACGTCCATGAGCAAGTCATCATAGGTACGCCGATATAATAATTAATAGCCAAGCGAATACTCGAATGCCGGGACTATTAATAAAGCTTTCTCGCTGCAATATAAATTCTCGACGAATAAAAAGCTAACATCGTATGATACGTGTGACTATATGAGAGAAGCTTCAAGAGTAATTTCTACTAACAGTGGTCGCAAGACAAGAAAGCTAAATCTCTTTTATTTGAGTTATAATCTCTATAAATTTAACGTTTTCTAACACCTAATCTATTTTTTATCCAACGATAATTTTCAAGCATAAAATATTGTGGTAAACTTAAATTTTCTGATTGATGATTATCCGCAAGCAACTTGTCAAAACATTTGTTTGGATCATCTTGATGTACGGCTGTGAGACATGATGCTTATCTGAAAGTGATTAAAAAAGACTAGAGGCCTTTGAGATGTCACGAACAATGAGGTTCTCGGCATAATCAAGGAAAATAGGCACCTCGTAAAAACCAACTCAGAGAGGCGAGCCCGATGAATCGGTCATATCATGCGCCACGATGGTTTTCTTCGCTACATTGTGGAAGGAATGGTTGAGGGTAGAAACTTCAGAGGGCGCCCTAGACGGGATTATTTGCAGCAAGTGTTCGAGGACATGAGTTGTAGCTCTTATGCTGATCGAGATGCATGATTTTGTTGCTGCAAGCCAATCCACCAGATTGATACTACGAAGAAGAATTATATAGATATATATCAAAATTGGTTTTAGCCATAGTACGTAAAACATATTTCTTCTCAAAATACACTACCAATGACTCATAATTCTTATTTACAAAAAATATATGATTCCATTATTGTATAGTTTAACTATAATTTTTAATATTTTTCAAATCCTAATAAATTTAATTAATTTCGTAGATTTTCAGATCCATCAACCGTGAATCCCTGCAAAAGCGGTAGAAAAATAATGTAAAATAACAAAAACAAACAATAAAAAAAAACATTTAAAAAGTTTTGTCGTTAGATAGAAGATTTTCGGCACTTTAACAAACATTCCTTTACTAAAATTAAATACGACAAAATAAATAATATTTCATTAATAGTTTTCCATCAGATTGTGGTGGACTAGGGTGTGGTTGATTCAGAACAATGGCAGCCTATGACACCACAAAGTGATAGAGATAAATCTTTGAGAGCTATTGAAAATAAAGCAAAATACTCTTTTCATCCTATTCTTCATCGTTTAATTTCTAAAGACAGATAAACATCTACTTAATCCAGCGTATCCTCGACCTCAACACTTATATATCCTTAAGGATAATCCACCGAGAGTTATGTAAGGGCCATATAAAAAGAAAGGTATAAATATTATCATAGTCAATAAAATTTATTACTATACAGACAAGACACTTGTTTCAAATAATTGCATCGGAGCAACTTTCTTTGCATGCAAAAATTTGATGACAGACCGCAGTTCGCATTTGGCGGGAGCAAAAATCGGGACGTTCATCGCGAATGGCTGCTGCGCCGACACTGAGCTGGCTATCGAGGTGCCGTTCGTGCAGCGGTGTGGGGAAAGGACCAACAAATACGACAATATTGCAAATTTCGCGTAGCGTTGTGTGCAGCAACATATAGGCCTTGGAGACAATCCTTTTCATTTGCATACTATAAATTTATTGAACCTGCCTGAGTAGTCACCGCTCCACGTCTTCAGATCCTGTATGCCGACTGCCTAACCTTTACAGAATTCATTAGCGATGATAACAAACACTATTGTTGTCATTGACACGGGCCACTATGCGGGCTCTATTCACAGATCTCAATCGCTGAAAGTCGTATCTTCTTACTGAATCAGAGGTCCAAGAAAACATTTCAAGCAAATTAAAGATTTTCGATTCGATTAAATCCTATCGGAACATTAAGAGTAATAATAGTGAAAAAAAATATTAAAATATTTAGTTTTGGCTATTTACGCGTCAAATAAGTAAGACTTTCCCTGCGGGCGTTGTCAAAAAATCAGTACACATCTTTACGGTTGTTTTTATATTCCGATATTAGCAACTAAAATTATACTAAAACACTTAAAATCACATTTACATAGAGTATATATTTTAAAAATATGAAAACATATTTTTACGAGTTACTTTCATGGGATACGTCTACAAAATTAAAAAAAAACATGTTTTAATTAGATTTTACATGATTTTAAATATTTATTAAAATATTATTTTATTTTTTCAATGTTTCTATCTTCTTTTATAGATCATTGACTTTATTACAATATTATTAGTAAAATAGTCAATGATCTATAAAAGAAGATTAGAATATTAAAAATAAAACAATATTCTAATAAATATTTAAATCCATGCAATATATTATCACTTTGAGACAATATCAAGAAGATAATATTGTTCATCAGTAACACAGGTAAATGACTGGTTGTAAAGTCCGCGTAAGACTTACAAAAGTTGTTTCTCATCCATTCAATCTATAGTTCGGTACGAGACCCGAGTGGTACTTACTAAAAATAAATAGACTGTCGGAAAGTAATAATATTAAAAAAACTTGTGAATAAATGTTGACTGATTGAATAATAAAAAATAATAATATACATACTGTGAATATATACTATAGAGACATCTATCGTTATACGATGATAACAATGGTATAAATACAACTTCTAACGCGCGTCCGTTCAGGCAGAGAAATAGTCGAGAGGGCTAGGCGGTATATAAAGACCTGAGCAAAGGTTGGTTCCAAGGCTCGTGGTTCGCATCCCGCTTCTGCCGATATTTTTCTGAATGAATTGATGCGTATAAATAATTTGATGTACTATTAATTAGATTTGTTTAGTAAGAATATTTACGCTATCAATAAATGTGAAAAAGCGCATTAAATATCCTCCATCCTGAACAGTAGTGATAATTTAAAGAAAATTAATTTGATCCATACTTGCGAAATTATAGCATCATTCTTATGACAATTGTGTCCCTATGATTTAAAGGTTGGGGAGAAATGATAATAAATAATAAAATATATTTTCTCAAGAGTGAGATTATGAATGTCTTAGTTATGTATACGAGTAATTGCGAATATTATATATTTATAGGCGTATTACCCGAAAGCCGATTATCTATATCCCTTCACTATTTCAAAATTATAATCCAATGACCAACGTGGCAACAAAAATATTATTTGATTTTTATAAATTGGCATATTTATGCAAATTTGCAATAATGTGTATAAATTTGCCGTTATTTTTATTAAAATATGATGTATTTACTGGAATAAGTTAAAATTTATTAGAATCGAGGTTAAATTAATGTTGATATTGTGAATGTTCTTACGATATCATATTGGTTAAAAAAAACATTATGAAAGTGAGGCCAAAAGTTTCCACATCTTTAAACATACTTATTTTGAATTTCAATACAGACATAAAGGCGTCTCTGTACTTGTTGCCAAGCAACAGAGAGCCGGCATTTCATTAGCCCGATACGTGGATGATGTATGAAAAAACAATGGCTGCTCCCGCTTCTGGGCCCGACCGTGGCCAAACGACACATTCAATGAGGAAGATATTATGCAGAAATAATGCGATGTGCCGAGTCGGTGCCTCGCACCAACACCCGCGACCATTCAGACACGTCAAACAAAACACAAAAAAAAATTCACGCACGTAAATTATGAAATTACACTGATTCTTCTACAGTGACCACATACGAGTGTCTAGTGAAACTAGCACATCGTAAGCGCGGTTCTCGTTAGATCGTCGAAGTCAAGCAACATTGGACGCGGATTGGTCACCGCCTGTTGGTCGGATTGAGCCGCTCCTTGGGACCTAATGCTCCAGACCTCTGTAACGTCTGTAAATCTAGACTCCGCGTAACGTTCTTGTTATGTTATCAGTTTAAATATACTCGTTGTACTCCAATAAATATAAGGATATACTGGCTTAGCGAATTATAAAATTGAATAAATATAAAATGTTGTTGTCAATAAGATTATCTAAAATGGGTATTTTTATTTCGTTTTATTATATACTATATATTATATTTTATTACTTACTTAAATATTTTTACGATATAGATGTAGCAAAGACTTAGGATTCCTAATTAGTGTCTGAAAATTTAAAAATAACCAACGGAATAGTCGAGACAAGAGCCTTCTCGCCGGTTGCGGACGATCGTTAAGAAAAATATAAGTGAGGACTTTTACTGCTGTCGTATAAACAGCAATAACAAACCAAGTCTAAATAATTATTTATATAATGTCCCAGTTTAACAGTATGCAATTACTTTTAGAGATTGACTTAAACTGACGTCAATAGTTGTTGCGTGTAAAAATAGCCCGGCCGTAAATCACTCCCATGTTTAAATATCTCTATAATACATAAACCAATTCATGTAAATGAATGCTTATATACTGAATATTCAAATAATCTTGGTTTACTGGTATAATAGTACTTGGTTTGTGAAAATGTATACCTCTATAGTAGTATCAATCGCCCTAATATATGGTGTTACAATAAAATAAAAAACAGTGTTGATAAATATAAGTAAGTAATATCGCCTTCGACAGATTCCCGGTAACCTATACGCATTGTTACAGAGCTATTTCCAAAACCGTAAAATTTTCGCTGACGCTGGAAGCGTTCGTATATCACGTAACGTCTCTAGAGGGTGTCCTCAGGGTTCCGTTCTTGGCCCAATGCTTTGGAACATTCTTTTCGATGACATCCTCAGCTTACCGCTGCCTCCCGGATGTGGTGTTGTAGCATACGCTGACGATGCACTTCTAACAGTAGAAGCTAATAGTCGATCTTCACTGGAGCGCTCAACCACAGAAGCTCTAAACCAAATCTCATCCTGGGGCCAACGAAACAAGCTATGTTTTGCGCCACATAAAACAGAAGCTATTCTTTTAAAGGGAAAAGTATCTCCACTACGTCCACCAGCTATTTACTTCCAAGGTGCTAAAGTAAAAATTTCTACAGAAGTTACATACCTTGGCGTAATCATGGATGGTAAAAGAAGTTTCGCCGCTCACGCTCGCCATAAGGCGCGGAAGACTTTCTTCTGTATTTCTCGCCTTACGGGGAATTCATGGGGACTCAAATTTCGAGCCCTTAAAACAGTGTATGACGCGATCTTTCACAGCACGGTGACATATGCGGCGCGGTGCTGGGTTGAGCGCACTCGACTACTCTTCATAAGACGCATTCTCTAGAGCGGTCAAAGAACCCCACTTCTCTCACTTACTAAAGCCTATCGATCCTCTGCCACCGAGTCATTGATTATCCTTGCGGGAGTGCTGCCGTTGGATCTGCAAGTGCAGGTGAGCGCCGCTATGTCGTTGCTTAGACGTGGCTTCTCTGCGGAGGTCGGGGGCACTTGTCTCAATCCTCCGCAGGGTAAGATCACGAAAGAAACCGAAAAAGAAGTAAGACTGGCGGCGCTCGCAGCATGGCAGAGCAGATGGTCGACCTCGCTCAAGGGTAGACACACATATTCCTTCTTTCCTTCTGTCCTCGATAGAATGGATATGCCGTGGCTTATTCCAAACCACTGGACTAGTCAATTCATGACTGGGCACGGCAATTTTAAGGCTAAACTCTTCAAGTTTAGCCTCGTTGATAGTCCAGACTGCCCATGCGGCAGCCCCTTGCAGGACGCTGAACACGTTCTGTGGCATTGTCCAATATTAGATTTAGCGAGGCAAAGGCTCCTTAGAGTAATCCAACAGAAGTCTGGACCGGTTGGATATATCGATCTCATATCTACGGAGCCCAACTACCATGCATTTTCTGTATTCGCGGCGACCTTCGGCGAAGAAGTCTAAAAGTCCAAATTTTAACGTCTCAACTACTAACTTTTACACCCATGTGTGGTGTTGCTCACCAAAACCAGTTACTTGTATAACGAGAATGTACTCTGAAAACAATGCCTTGGTAAGTGCTCCCAAGGAGCGCAGGTACAAGGCGACCGGCCCGGGGGCCTAAGGCCCCCAAAAAAAAAAAGTAGTATAAATCAATCATATTCATTATATGAAGCTGAGTCATCCATATAGTCACCTGAAAATCCCAACTTGTAATTTCCCTGTAACTTTCTTAGTCTCGGGTACGTACCAAAGTTCAATCACAAGAATTATGTAGAATCATTTCATCTTAGTGGATTTGTGTAATGATATGTGTTTCTTAACATTGACATGTGGGTTCTCAGTTTTTGTCTCAAGGTGTTATACGTAAGGCACAGTAGCATAAATTTTAGGGGCATTATTAATGGTATCAGTTGAAAAGTGTGTTTTAAATAAAAGTGCCGAAGTGTTACGCAACTGCTGAAACGATTGACGTTACAGTTAAGTGCGGAGTGTGGCAAAACAACATTTCACGGCCTACATTATTTCTAATGGAACCATTCGCGTCTTCTTTGGATGTCAGCCGGTGGAATTAAGAGAAGAAGAAAAATCATTACACAATAATCTACTGCATATACACTATATTTTGCACTTGTTGTTTTATATTAATAAACACGGCTGTCTTGGGAGTCATTATTTTGCAAGTAAACCATATTTTGTGTTGCGTAAGTTGCGGATAAGCCGACCTCGACCGTCGGTCCTTACAGAGGCTTCAGGATTATGTACGAACCTACCTCCCTATATGTCTACATGAAAAAGTGCGTAGTTATCATGTTTTATCAACAGTGGAATACTCTTTGCAAACAAATAATGTGTACATAAGTGGTGGTATCCGATAAAGAAACATAACAAAACGTAAATTATCGCCTTCGTAACTTTATTGCTGAGTCAATACGACGGCAGATCCGTGAGCTTTGCCAAAGACTTGGAGATATAAATGTTTGCTTTGAACATACTCGGAAAAATTTCGTGGAGTTATCTTAGATGAAAGTAGCAATATACAATATAAGCACCACTGCAACCCTGTCGAGTCTACTAAGTTCAATCTCTTTCCTGAAATTCAGTTTCGTATTACATTTTTGAAATTACAGGGATAATATTTCGTTGTATTACAATGCGATGTAATTTGGAAAACAAGGAAAGCCTGAAAGTCTCACGTTTCCCAAGTAAAACATAAACATGGCTGTTTGATTCATTTGTAACATTAATTTAATTGAAAATCCTTTACATTATGAAAATTTGACGTTATGAAAATTAAAAACGTAGAGTAACGCTTTCATTTAAAAAATAACTTTTTAAAATTATTATACAACATTTTATGCACTTTTACCAACTATTAACAATTATGAATATGAACATTATTTTATTCATATTTAATCTTCACATTTTTCAAGAGAATTATAATAATTTCATAAACACCGACTATATTGAAGGAATGTGTATTAGTTCCAAATTTAATAATTAAGTCTTCTTCTTTAGCCTCGCCATTTCCCATCATCTGGGGTCGGCTCTCCTTGTGCACATTCGCCGTGTCTGTCTCTCCTGCGTTGCATTCTCGGTCAAGCCCAGAGTTTTCAGATCCTTGTCCACAGTTGCAGTCCAGGTTGCCTGCGGTCTTCCAGGTCTTCTTCTGAGCGTGGGTATGTTAAAGGCTTTCTTCACCATGTGGTCCTCATCTCTCCGTGTCACATGCCCATAATATCTTAGGCGGTTTTCCCTTATCTTTTCAGGTTTTAATTTAATAATTAAGTAATTTAGATTTTTTTTAAATGTGTTTTTATACATTCTGAAGATGAAAATTCCTAGGAAGCGGCATAAACTACCTAATTGCACCAAATCGAGTGTGAATTTGGCATATTATGCAGATTTAATTTTTTTATATTTTCTCCAAAAAATTAACTCTCATATTTGGGTCACATTGCGAAAAAAATGACGACTTTATTTTCTTTTGACGTCTGCCAGTGTTCTTTTTAATGCGTTGTCATAAAGAACAATAATAGTATGTCGTATCAGTTGGCGGTCTAAGCGAAATCGTAAATATTCATATTGCTAATTTTTCCAATTACGTTCAGGTGCTTCATGCATTGTCTGTAGCGCTTCCACATACCACGCGTAAAATTTTTCACTTGACTATATTAACAAAGTGCTCAGTTGAATTAATGTTATATCATTCAGCATAATGCGTTTAATTTGCAGAGTTTTTCACGGAGACGGTCGGCGACTCTGCGCACAATGCCGCGTGGGCGTAGGACGGGATCGAGACGTAGGCGCAAATACGAGTACCTACTACAGTATTATCTGCTAACCAATTTAATAAATCAATAGGTACTCAACGGCGATACGACAAGAGATGCAACTAAACATTCGACGCGATGAGATACCCGACTAAAGAATTTATAATTTTTAATGCCCTCATATACAGGAGAACAATGAGGTTCTCAGCCAAATCAAGGAAGATAGGCACCTAGTAAGAACCACCTCAGAGAGGCGAGCCCAATGGATCGGTCACATCATGCGCCACGATGGTCTTCTTCACTACATTGTGGAAGGGATGGTTGAGGGTAGAAATTGTAGAGGGCGCCCTAGACGGGAGTATTTGCAGCAAGTGTTCGAGGACACGAGTTGTAGCTCTTATGCTGAGAAGAAGACGATTGCAGATGATCGAGAGGAATGGAGATCGAGATGCAAGATTTTGTTGCTGCAAGCCGATCCACCGGATTCATACTACGAAGAAGATACAGGAGAGGATTTCTACCCATTAAGGTTAAATAAAGTTTAGAAGAGCGTCTTACGAGTATAATGGTGATAAAACCCACGTAAGGAATCGATGAATATTTGCATAGATATGAGGAGAAAATTAAAAGGGGGAGTCGTGGTGACGACGTATGATGGATGTCTCGGCAAGGAGCGGACACGGGTATAAACTAAAATGGCCGCGTTCGTTACGTGGTACATAATTCCTTCTGAGGTCACGTAGTCATTTGATTTCCAGAGTCCACGCAGTCCCGCTTTATCCCAATTGAAGCAGCTTCCTGGCGGGCAGAGGTCTGGCGAGCAGAGTCAGTCTTCCGGACCTCAATTACCACAGCAATCCGTAACAATTTTCATAATGAGATCGCTTAAATTGTTTTAAATCCGACGTAGATTCCTGCCAACATTATTTCACATCAGAATTTAGCTACCAATACGAGGAATATATTTTGCTAATATTTATGATATTATTATTTTTTCCTGTCATCCCTAGAAAAGTGATGCTACAGAGCTTAGAAATAAAAACAGTAAACACTCGTACGCAAAAATAATCTCTCATATAAATATTGTCATTTATATAATTAAATATAATGAAATAACCAGAGAATACAACTGCCTACAGTTTGGAAGGTAATATGACAGCTCGCTCTTAGATTATCGTGCACTTTAACCGTTCGACTGCGGAGAGTCAATAAATTGACGCCTAGTATTCCAGTAAAAACTGCGGAGCGTCGATAAATTGACGCGATAAAATTTATAAAATAATCTGATCCTTCCGACAATGATGGAGACTGACATTTCAAGTGACTATATAAGTGACATTGAATTTAATAGTTACTTTTATACTTATTGTTTCATTATTTTTTATATTTACTACTTAAATTCACACAATGACCTCAGCAGCATAACGGCCGGTAATAAAGTCCATAGAAAATAAATCATAGGGTAATAAAATGCAAAACGGTTTTAACAAGTAATATTCAATACTGAATTTTCTTGTTGGATGCCTATTAACACATTCGCATCGGTTGACATTCGCGCTCGGCTGAGACTCTAATACGGGCGATAAATCGATGTCGCGCGTAAAAAATATGTTTCTACATAAGCTGCCATAACTTTAAAAATATCCAACATAACTACATATTTTTTTCAATATGATACTCACCAATTACATTACCACGAGCATTACCATCGAAAACTTTTAGAACTTCTTAAACTTATTTTTAATTATGTCCATAACTTAAAATACACATTAAAACTTTTAAGAGTACGTTTTTTAGGGTAATAAATATTGTTGAGGGTTTAGAGTATGATATTCATGGTAATAATAACCCTTATAAAGGATATTATCACAAAAAATATACATAAAATACTAGCGATTATGTAATAAAATTTGAAATATATGTTTATTTTACAAAATAAGCAAAAATTATTTATTCTAAGAATTGAAACGAATTTGTAATGACCCTATGTCTTAAATATGCGTTTACATTTGTAAAAATTGATAATGTCAAACCTTATAAGTAAGAAAAAATCAAATGCTTGTAGAAAAAAACAAGTATAAATACCCTACCCGACTTTAAAGATCAGAGTGCGTAAAACGTAAAAATACCCTTCCCGTAATTAACCGTCAGTCGAGGTAACGGGTATTAATACCTTTCGCGATGCGAATGTGTTAACATCACATCCTTAAAAACGACGTAATATATGTACATTATAAAAAAACTTAGGAATGCAGAGCCGAGTTCGGGAATATCACATAGCGACTTACATAATTTGAATTCGCTGCTGTTTGGGTTGATTGATAAAATATTACGTAATTTCACGTACTTAAAAAACGCCGAAAAAATTATAGAAGACTTATTTGTCGGCCGTTTTATTTTCTGCCATCGCAGACGTTTTATCGGTGGAAGTTTTCAGACAGACAATGGAGCGTCGCCAGACGAGGATCGTAAAACGTACAATAAATTAGATGTGCTGCGATCATAGAGTTATCACGGCCGCACTGTATAAACGCGACCATTACTACCTGCCCACATCACATCATATTGCTATCCGACTTGGATTGGACTGAGAACGAATCAACAAACAATTAAAACCAGAAATAAAAATATACATCAAAATAGATAAAGTGCAGCGTCGGTTCAGTGTTTCGCTTTTTGCTTTTGCGTGGTAAAATGTGTGAGGAGATAAATTCGATGATTGATGCTATTCATGAAGGTCCTTTGCCATTTAAGACTACTGTTAGATAATGGTTCAACGAATTGAAACATTTCCAAACATTCGTTTGTGCAAAGGACCATCCAAGACGTCCCAGCTAATGAGGTTGCTGAGTAAATCGTTGAGAAGACCTCGATTCTTGCTGATCGATTAACATTGAATAAAGTAATCATATTTTGATACTCTTTCTGAAAACGTAGAGGAGGATACATAAAAATCGTGAGATAATGTCTAGAAAACAGTTGAAAATTTAGAGGCATTAGGAATATAATAGAAATAAATGAATACATAGTATAAAGTGAATAACATAAGAAAATACTTTTTGTTACTGGTCCCAACAAAGAAAGATAAACAAGAGATAAGCAGTGTGATGCAATTTCGTTATAAAACCTTCCATATCATGAGAAAATGTGAGGTTGAATGAAAAAATATGTAAAACTCTGGCAAGAAAATACGAAGCAGGCTTGGCAGCTGACAAAGTTTATTGTAATAAAAATAACGAAATAGGGTGTAAGATTCGGTGATATATTTTCTTATCAGCCCTATTTTTAGCATTCAATTCATGGTTTTGGCAAGCAATGCTTCCAATACTCACACGGACCGATTGTACTTGAAATAACATTTCGTGTTTATAAATCGAATGGATATTTCAATGCCGAAATGTAATTCACCCGACGCTGAAAAACATGTTTCAAAGCAGCAATAAAAGTGATCAACAAAGAAAGCAAACAATTCATGCAAATATCGTCGCCATTGTTATCTTTGGAATTTGCATTTCAATATTAAAAAAGGATAAATTACACCGCGAATAATGACAATACCAAATATCCCAAAATAGAAGTGTCCCAAATAAACCAAAGTAAACCAAGAATATTACTGTATAAATAACCTCTTAAAATGATTGTCTTCATACAAACTTTTGTTTTAAAATAATAATTACTGTTTGGCGAAATGATTGTCAAGTTCTGTGATATTTGAATTTTGCCCGAAACGCCCGGTTCAGAACGGAATTATTTTCGGAGTGTGCCTTTTGTTCAAGGGTCAATTACCAATTTGAATTTCAATGTTTATTGATGTATGAAAACAATAATTGAGAGCACAATGGATGAAGAAAAATCAGTGTTTTTGCATGTTTTTTTTACTTGTTTTGTGGTTTATTCAATTTAAAAATACACGCTGTGTATAATAATGAATTGAGAGGCCTTGTGAAAAATAAATATGCAAATTATTCACCTAAAAGTGGTTAAAAAAATGTCTATACATTTTTTAAAAATAAAAAATAAATTTCCTTTTTAAATACTCTAGTGTCGCAGAGAGTGTTGGAGCGTTCCGTTTTAGGCTTTTCTGATCGAGGCCGAGTTTTCAGAGAACAAGAGTTGTCAACATGTATCAACGTATAGGAGAGAAAAATTATGGAGACGATCAAACGCCTGACGCTAAAATGTAGTCTGACAACAGACAAGAAGACGACATTGCCAGAACTGCTGAAAATGAGTTATTGAAAAGGGTTCAAAACCATAAAAATTGGCAATCAACGAAGGAGATCTTTACCCAGAAATGAGTGGGTTGATGCATGTTGAACAAGCGAATTACTAGTGAAAATTAAACATATTCACTTAATATTTCGTCGTTCGACCATTACAGAGTGCGGACGTACATTACAGTAGCTCCAATAAATTCGGAGTAGTGACGTGTGTGCAACAATAATAATAATAAAAAAAAACTGATTTAATAATAATTTCTAGTGAACATCAAAGTGTGATTAAATGAATCAAGATAGAATGCGATGGAGATGGAAGAATTAATAATTAATACTAAAGATCTGATCAATAAGATCAGCTCAGCAAAAGATAATAAATTAAAAATTCAACTAGAAAAAAATATTCAAGAAATTGAAGAAATTACAAAAAAGCAAAAAATTGACTTACAAGGAAAAATAATTGATTTACAAAACGAATTAATTAATAACAACAAGAAACAAATGAAAAAGATTGAAGAAATTATCTCTAAATCGAACATATCTTATGCAACAATCACAAAGAGTTCACCAAAAGAACCAACTAAATTTACAACGAAACAAGACTCAAAACACGCAATCATAATAAGAGTCAAAAAAGAATGCTAGTGCTGAAATAGTTAAAACTAAAAGAGCAAAAAATGTGAACCTAAACAAAATGAAAATGGGAATAATTAGTTTCAAAAAAATCGGAGAAAAAATAATCTAATAATCTGCGCAACAAAAGAGGAAGCTAATTTACTGTGCAATGAAATAAATAAGAGAATCGGAGACGAGGTTACCGCTGAAGAAATTAAAAAGAAACAACCAAACTTAATTATTAAGAGACTACAAAAAGGCAAGAAGAATTAATCAGTAACATAGTCAACCAAAACGGACTAAATGAAGACGAGACTAAAATTAAATTAATCAAAGAAATTAAAATCAGGAAAAGCAACGATGGAAAAGAGTGGGATACCACAAACTATATCATACAGACAACTCCTTCGATTAGAAGACATCTGATAGAAAGAAAAAAAATCAACATTGGATACAACAGAGTCAACATTGAGGACTGCAACCCACTAATGCAATGTTACCATTGTCAAAAATTTGGACACACAGCACTACGATGTCTGGCCAAGGATCAACCACCAACCTGCTTGCACTGTTCACAAAATCACAACCACATAAACTGTAAATTTAAAGAGACACCAATTTGCATCAATTGTACCAATTCAAACAAATTTCACAAATCAAATATACCCACTAACCACAGCGTCAATAGCCACCAGTGCATGATCAGAGAGAAAATGCTTAAAATCGCAAACAGCCGGATTGATTTCGGCTGAATTCTGTATTTATTATCGAGGTTAATAATTTAAAGTATACCTACATCATTTACAATTCCTGTACTGTATTTACTATCGAGGTTAATAATTTAAAGCATACCTACATCATTTACAATTTATGTAATGTATTTACTATCGAGGTTAATAATATAAAGTATACCTACATCATTTACAATTTCAAAATTAATGCTTACCAATGAATGACTTTACATGCAACAATATTAACAATAAAATTCAAATAAAAGAACTCATACATGACTCGATCAAAGATCTCAACCAATTAGTACAAAATTTTGAAAACACACTTACAACTTACCATATGAATAAATTTTAATGATATTATTTTATATTTAAAAAAAATGTATATATGCAACACTTAAATCAAAGATGAATCCCACGCCACACACAAGATCTACCTTTAAGTGGCGTGGAAAGCGAAATTCCAAAAAAATAAACAATAAAAAAAATGAATGTAATACTGTCAATAAAATCTTAAATGTATCCTATTATATTTGATTAAATAAAAAAATATATATATATATAATATAATTTTTAAAATGTCAACCCATAACTTACTCATCATCCATTTTTTTCAAATAAATATCATGTCGTTAAATGCTGACCTATTTCTCCGTAATAAAAGTCTGCCTTCATAAAATTATTGTTATATTTATATATGTAATTAGATAAAAATGACTTGACATTACAAAAATTAAAAGATTTTTTTTAGAGTAAGCAGTATGATTCAAAAAATCATAAAACAGCATGACCCGACATGCGTGCCTCATAAGGGGCAGGTGCATTTCTTTGTTTTCCTCTAAGCGCTGCCTCACGGGGAAAACCAGCAAATAGGTCAGCGAGCATGCGTACACAACCTACCATCAATAACTAAATAATCCAGAACCTCACCACGTCATTGCAAATTATATATCTATAGTGACTTGTTAGTACCTTTATATCTAAGGCATTTTGAAACTAAACACATGAAATTTCTTCACATTGGGAATCTTGAAAAATAAAAAAATGTCTGATGAAACATTGACGATAGTCTTCTTAAATTCGTTCCATATTTAAAGTATATTGTCGTCATAAATTTTGCCGCAATTATGACAGCTATGCCTTGTCCCAAGGTAACTAACTCTGCACCTGGAAATTCGCCTGGCCAAAAAAATATGGTATGCTAACGGTGACTTTACGAGACGGTATACTGAAGGAAATTTAACACGATCTCTTAGTAATTAACTAAATAAATTATATTTACTGGAATCTGGACTTATATACAAGTTGAAATACTTTTAATCACAGAAAGAAGGTATAAATTATTATTTATTTGTAACTACGTTCAACTATTATCACTGAATTTCATATATCTACTGCTTTATAATAATAATATCTATTATTTAGTTGAATATTTAGGGATCTTGCTACATTTTCTTGAGTATCCGGGATATAATTGAGTGTTTGTAAATTTATATTTTTAAAATGATATATTGGCTATCCCAAAACTTCCCGATATTTGTACCATTTGATTTTGGGATGCGGTTAAGCCCATCCAACAAAACACGGTAACTGCTTATCTTTATCGACTTGAGCAAATGTGTACGCTTACAATTGTCGTTTGAGAATATTTCATATGAAATATTAACTCTTCGGGTGGCAAATGCGTGGGAAGTGTATGTGAAGTGGCATTTTCCGGGCGCTATGGCCCGGGGAAGTCGAGTCGGGCGGCAGTGGGTTCCCTCCCCGGGTATCGATCGCGGGCCGCGCCGTCTGAACCCCGATGGCAACAGCGTAGGGTGCAAGGAACTCCCGCTACAGGTACGGAATGATGCGATGGATTTTCCCGGCACGTTTTCCCGTAGCGTGACTTCAACGCATTACGTTGGGTTCAACTAGACGTAATTGTTTTAGTCTGAAGCTATTGATCCTACTTATTACTGGAGTTATTTGTATTGCTTTTGTATTGAGCAAGTGGGAGGCTATTATCGACATGATATCGGCGACTATCGACATCCATTTGAAAAATTGGAGAACGAAAAAAAAATGTTAGCCTGTAAATCAAGAAGCTTTTATCAATAAGACTATTTTTCGTAAGTAAAGGTAAGGGCTTACGGGTAGACTCTTCGTCTCCGACAGAATGGAAATGCCGTGGCTGATACCAAAATTTTACACTTGTCAATTTATGACTGCTCATGGCAATTTTAAGGCTAAACACTTCTAGTTTAGCCTCATTGATAGTCCAGACTGCCCATGTGATGTGGACGCTGAATATTTGGGGCATCAGGCGTTGCCCAATATTATAGTCAAGTAGAAAAAGGTTGTTCAGCGTAATCAAGAGAGGCCTGAACCTGTTGGATACGTGACAACCTCGTCCCTGTGGAGTCATTAAGACTATAACACCCACGTTTGGTTTTGCTCACAAAAGCCCGTTACTCATATAACGAGAAAATGCTCTGAAAAGACGACCGGCAATAAAAAAAAAACCCCATAAATCACGTCGAATAGCTTGTATCAATGAGAATAGTGATATCGTATGTACCTTGATTGATGTTTTTCTTTAACATATATTTACTTCCAATTTTATATGCGTAATAGTCTCGCGTTGATATCATACATCACGATACTGGCTAAGCATGTACCGATAGTGGTACATGCACAATAGTTACGCGCATATATTAGATGCATACAATAAAAAGTAGTTTGTTCCATTTTATACTTATTACCGCACTAACATAGTTGAAGGCATGTATGTATCTCGTAATTGATTTGATATAAAACCATAATAACTGTTTACATCTAACTTCTTTTAAATGAAACGCAAGGGTTTTGCGAGCCTGATGAATAATTACGCAGACAGCAGAAAAAATATTATATAATTATATTTCGTATAATATCCAATAAGTGGTTAATAATGATAAATGTATACGTATAAGCATAACGTCTCATATTTTCTGCATAAAAATAGTGATAAATCAATGAATTACAACTTGATATAAATAAGATTAGCTATAAATAAAGCAGAAAAGTTATATGAAATTTTAAAAGGCAAATAGATAATCGTGTATTAAGGTAGAACCGCCTTTTAAAATTAAATGGTCCAGGCTGCGAGAGAATCGATATAATCAACGCTCCTTTAAAAAATAAAAAATAAACTCTCAAATATGCCTAGAATACTATAGCGGCTTTTTTTTCAAGCCTTAGGTGTGTCGTCCTGGAAAAATTACATAACCATAAATATTTATTCTCTGGGTACAGAAAATACTTAGGATGATCAGCTAACAGAACCGTGTGGTGGCTATTTGTGACAATCGTATGCTACAGCAAGGAGCAGATATGAAAAAAAAACATCAAAATGCGTTAGATTATTTAACACGTTAACAGTCATTGGCAGTCGTTTATAAAGCAGTAGATATATGAAATTCAGTGATAATAGTTGAACGTAGTTAGAATCAATTATATAATTTGTTATCGATTATACGGTAGATACTAATGGCACATATCTGATATCTGCATCTTTTTGATGCAATTTAATTAATATGTGTCAGATAAGAATATGTATCCGGTCCTCAATCATTGAAAACGACGTTCAAAACAATAAAATCTATATCAGATTATTCAAAAATGAAAAAGGTACATTTGTTGTAACTAATCTTATCCGCGAAGACTTATGAAGACATTCGATCTGCCACAGTCGGTAACAAGCCACAAAAAACAGGGAAGCAGTAAATAGATCGGCAGCATAATTTAGATACAAAATAATTAAATTTATAAACTCTGTAAAAAACCATTGACTTTGTTGAATATTTATATAAAATGTAAAAAGCAAATTGCGGTGCCTAAAGACGAAGGAAAATTAAAATTCTTCGGTGAAGAAAACAGAAGGAGACCACCGTGAAGTCTGCCGTGATACCTGCGAAAAGTTCGCGGGTGTAATGTAAGCTCGAATACCTAATAAACTGAAATTTCAGTCGTAGAAGCTAACATGGGATGAGGCTAGGACTACAGCGGCTGACAGCTTTATGGTGGCAGTTCGTGACGACCATATGCTCCAATAAGGAAAGAAAACGTGGAATTATGACGATAGTGATATTCTCGGCTTCAGATTCTTAGCTGCCGATTGAATAACTTTTATCCCCTGCATTAAGTGTTGTTTATGGCTATTGTAGATAATGTTATTTTGTTCTTCGTCACATAAACTTGGGAAGGAATTTGACCGAGCGATAACACAATTCGCACTGCAGAACAAAGCATCGCACATTATAATGTATCAAAACAACTGTTTTTAAGTATCGCACTGAAGAGCTGATATTGTTAGCACGGAGGAGGATGTATTATATTCGTAGGTGCGAAACGTTTCAGCGGCTATCAGCTGCAAGGCACGATTGTATTTAATGGTTTGGAATAATCGGAAATTGTTTAGAAAACACTGCCTTAAACTAAAATCACGCAACGCTCATCCACCATACAATAGAAGAGTGATAACTAAGTATAAATAACAAAAAATATTGTGGCATCCGCTTGAAAAAATCGCAAAGCATAGGCAACAATTTATTAAACAACGAAAAAATAATATTCATGTAAAATGGTAAACATTGAATGATAAACATTGAATTTTAAAACAATATGAAAAGCAGCTGATTTCCAATCGAGTGACGTAAAAAAAAAATTAAAAATATTTACAAAATTCCCTCCCGTAATTAAAGAGGTTATAAAATGTATCAATCATATTTCAAATTATGTGTTGATCATTCGCTTTTAATAAACGGATATGAAAATATATTTTTCACTTGAGTGTGTGAAAGTGTTTATTTGTGATTAATTAAAAGTATATTTCATTAAAACTAAGCCAATTTTTAAAAAGTGTCGGTTATCATAAAATTCGAAGACCGTTTAACGAAAGACCGTTAAACATTCAAATGACCAACACGACGAAGATTTGGCTTATTATCTTGAGAATAATGTCCGTCGGGTTACTAACACCAAACGTACGTATTTTTTAAAGAATATTTCTTAGTATTTTTATTCTCTGGTTTTGTACGTGTATAACAAAACACATTGTGTGCTGGCAGCAGCAGCAGTTAGCTCGCGAGGCTCTTATCACAGTTATCAGAGCCTGTACTTCCAGAGCACATGGATCTGATAACAGCCTTGTTTTAGCCAGCCGGACAAAGCGACAGCCAGCAGAGCGATGATTGGTCAGAAATTCTTCCGAGAAACGCCTGATTGTATTTGAACCTTTTTTATACAGACTGCGAGCGCAATCATCAGGTAACAAAAATACAAAGAAATAAGTGCGAAAATGACACGATAAACGTAATAATCGACCCTCAGAGCGTAATGGTAGTATACCAACATCTTCTTCAATAACTAATACGTCGACCACTGCGCTACTTAATATTTGAGCGTACTAACTAATTTTCACAAAAAAATAGGTAGCACTTCAGTAAATAGGTTCTAAATTATGAAAAGTTCACATTGAGATTATATTTCGCTACCCCTCCCCCTTTTTTACTTATTATTTTTCAATATGTTTATACTTGTCCGTGCCTTAACCGGGCCATCTTAATTGTATTTCCCTCCTATTTTTCCTTAGGTACTGTCCACCTGAAAGTCACAAACGCCCAAAAGGGGGCGTTATCGCCCACATTGAGAACTTATGTTATAAATCGTAAAAATGAGAAAACGATACGTATGAAAAGGGTTTGTAAATTAATATAATTCATAAATGTATCTCTAATAAGTGAGAAAACTGAAAAGATAGGCAAAATATGAATTAATTAATTTTAAAAAATAGTAGTTCTTGGTCGAGAATTTTACTAAGCCTTTAATGTTGGTGTGTCACAAATAGCCATTGTGTGATGACTAGTGTTATTGTCTCAATGCGTTGCCTTTATTAATAACAATGTTATTCATCGATTCTGGTGCTCGGCACAATGCCACATTATTGTTATTGATTTTCATTGGTTTTCTTTGTTGGCCGCTATCACTGAAAGCGATATCTCCTGAAGTTTGCTTGCGCACTGAATGTTTACCCACCTATTAATTAATTATTGTATAAAAAGTACCGAGCAGGTCGCAATATTTTACATTTGGGATTATTCATGAGAATAATAATATACAGACGGCCCACAACTTACGCACAATTCGTAATTTCACACATTTGAAAAAATATAAATTTAATCAGCGGAATATGGCTGCAAAACTTAATTTTATTTATGTCATGAGTTATTTTCATTAAGTCGACTCTATTATTCTTAGGAATGTCTTAGATAAAACATCATACTGAAAGTATATATGACGCAAGTCGTGGTGGCCATATATCTCGTATTGAAATAAAAAAAAAAATTGACTTAACAGAAGAATGTATATTATTTACAAATTGTTATATTGTCTATACTCGTAGAACGCAGTAACTTTGTGGTTTGTCATATAATAATAATAAAACATGTAAAACTTGTATGAAACCACTAAATGTCTTTGGATTGCATTATGTAACATTTTTTCGCAACTTCTTCTAAGGAATCATTTTTTATGAAGTATCACTACTCGTATATTTTCACGAGAAGTTAATGATTTACACAACGGTGAAAACCAAACAAAAAATATTTGAAGATAAGGCCTAAGTATACATTTATTTTGTTAAGTTACACAGCAGTATTAGAAGAAATACCAAAAAACATAAATGATAAATAATTCATACAAACTTCTTAAAAGAAAATCCCGTATTACAATTATTGCGTCAAATTACGCCTACACAGGGCCGTTTTTCTCACTGGCCTAGCTGGAGCATATGAACGCCACAAATAACCACCATAATATTATGTTAACTGCCACTATCCTCGCCATACCTTAAATTAACTCTGCCTACTGGTGGATGAGGTTCTCAGGATAATCAAGGAAGATAGGCACCTAATAAGAACCATCTCAGAGAGGCGAGCCCGATGGATTGGTCACATCATGCGCCACGATGGTCTTCTTCACGATATTGTGGAGGGATGGTTGAGGGTAGAAGCGCCCTAGACGGGAGTATTTACAGCAAGTATTCGAGGACATGAATTGTAGCGCTTATGCTGAGCTGAAAAGGGTTGCGGAGGACCGAGAGGAATGGAGATCGAGATGCAAGATTCTGTTGCTGCAAACCAATCCACCGGATTGATACGACAAAAAAAAAAACTGGAGTGGAGATCAAACCAATCCACCGGATTGATACTACAAAGAAGACTGCAGCTTGCAATAAATAGCAATAAGTAGTGAATTTTAGAAGAATAATGTAATTGAAAAGAATACTCTGAAGCATACTATGTTCTTCTTCGTAGTATCAATCCGGAGGATTGGTTTGCAGCAACAGAATCTTGCATCTCGATCTCCATTCCTCTCGGTCCTCCGCAACCCTTTTCAGCTCAGCATAAGCGCTACAGTTCATGTCCTCGAATACTTGCTGCAAATACTCCCGTCTAGGGCGCCGTTCTGCAGTAATGTTCGAACATTCCAGGTGGCATATCTTGTTGGCTGAAGGTTTTTCTTATTTGTCTTGGTTGTTTTGTCTCGAGCAGTCCCCACCCGGAGATCCGATTGGGGGATTATTTTATCTCCGGGTGTGTATTATATGTGCTTAAATGAAGTAAAAATAATTATCAAGAAGATGCGATTAAAATATTCTAAAACCATAAATCACAAAATATTCGATAAGAAATAAAGTTTTTAAATAATCCAATTGTGTGTCAACTAAGCACTTTGTTTCTCAGCCGGAGAATATGCGGCACCAGTGTGGGGTCGATCAGCCCACTGTAATCAAGTGGATACTGCCCTGAATGATGCATGCAGAGTCGTCACAGGTTGCCTCAAACCAACACCCATTTCTAAACTATACCCCTTGGCTGGTATCGTACCACCGAACATAAGACGCAAAGTCATATGCGCCGAAGAAATGCGTAAGGCAATCAACCAATCGTCCCACTGCTTGTATAATCAGATACCCCCAACACCAAGATTGAAGTCTCGAAGCAGCTTCCTGAAATCCACACAACCTCTCACATCCGACCCTGAAAATGAGAGACTCCAACTCTGGCAACAAATCGCACCAGAGGATTTCATTACTCCAAAGGAAGGCCTCCCAACTGGCAAGAGCCTTGACTGGCCGACCTGGAAATCCCTAAACAGATTAAGAACCGGAGTTGGTAGAACAAAGGACAACCTCGAGCGGTGGGGAATGCTTCGGCAGGGAGAGACACTATTGTGCGACTGTGGAGACCTGCAGACCGCCTCACACCTACGATGCTGCTCCATGTGCCCAACAAGTTGCACATCTCAGGACCTAATGCTGGGCAACACACGAGCTATCGATGTTGCCAGATATTGGGAAAAAATAATTTGACGTCGCTGACACGAAGAAGAAGAAGTGTCAACTAAAGGAGTCGATTCAATAACCTTATTGCTCCAGTCATAGGAAATAAATCCTTCCGCTGTAAGAAATAAGAATGAAAATTGAGTAAATTCTAAAAACATTTTTTTAAGCATTCGATCCTTAATTATACTGAATGAAAAATAGTACAATACCGAAGATTCTCAGAATAGTGAGTATTGTCCTTGACGGCCTACCAGCCTATTTCCTTCCTGCTAATATTAGCATTCAATCAAAATTCAATAACATCAAATATTAGGTTAAGTTTCGTAAGCTTACCTTTCTATGAAATAAACCAAGGATTTTTAATATACAAACGATGAAGATATCATCCACTAAGATAGGAAGTCGTGGTGACCAAATGCTCCAACTAGGGAGCGGATATAGCAGAAATATATGACTTCGTTTGAACGTGTTCTCCGAATCTTAAAAAATAAAATATATCACAGCTTTTTTAACGTCCCTGGATTATTCTCAAAAACTTTTACAATTTAATTTGATTATATCTAGGACGAAGCATAAATCATGTCTGTTGGCAAAAGTTATTATGCAATTACGTGTAAAAAATGTGTTCAATTCATGGATTGAATATGATCAAATAACTTTTGTAACTAAGTTAAGAATTCTGAATAATAATGTCGATAAGAAGAAGTTTGTTAAGCGAAATTGAATACAATTGCCGTTAAAAAAATTGTATGCAAAAAAATATGATAATGCGTTGCGTACATAGATGGCGTATTGTGAATTCATTATTAATAATTCATAGAGTACTCAGACATGAAGCCAGTGTTGCCCGATGTGAAACGACCGGAAAAATTACCCTAGAGTGGAATATTGTGCTTTCAAACGGCGACACTCGACGGGGTGGATGGTTATAATGACTCGCATATTAATTAATCACAAATACGTCGTAAAAGGTCATCGGCACTTTCAGATGCGTTGTCGTACGAATTTGAATAAATTGTATTCTAATATAAGATCCCAAACCTCCAAGTACTATGACAGTTCGAAAACTGAACAAGAGTTAATAGATATATTTTCAGGCGATAAAAACACTCCTCCAAAATGTGGCTGATCGAATGCTCTTCTATGTTCTTGTCTATTTATTATTCGTGTCAGTATCTTTAGATCAATAAATAATGGCCAACTTCTGACAATACTTATAACTTGTTTTTTCATCCTGAATATATGAAACGTAAGGAAGTTTTGCAACAAGGACATTCGTTACATAGGAATCTAGAAACATGCAAATAACATCAAATCTAAAACATAGCCCCACGTGTATCAATCTGTAATAACCTCTAAAAGATTTTTTTATTTTTCTACGCTTGATAGTTGAAGGGTTATAAGCGATTAAATAGTTTGTTATCTTATCTATAGTATGTCACTCTGAATTTTAAAAATGTTTCGACCTGAGTACACTCAACACCTAGAACTCACTTCAGCGGATAATAATCTATTACTTTTTGTATTACTTTGTACTACAAATGATTATTGTGATTTCATTATGTGATAGTATATAAAATAATATACAATTCCGACGTTTATAAAAAGTAGAATGGTTTATAATTTAACCTTCAAGTAATACACTAAGAAACACTAATTTATTTAAGTATTAACGCTTAAGAAGAGTAATAGTTAATTTCTGTTGAAACTAGGTAAACGATAAAAAAATGCAAATAAATGTAATTACCTTTAAAACAATGTGATTTAAGTATATATTTTCTAGCTTGCTCCATCACAAATGCAGAAGCTTGTGTACTACTATTCTGTCTAGTTTAGGCAATGTAATATCGTCGGCCTGCCTCTACTATGTCCTGCTCATAGTGAGGAGTAAGAAAGTAAAACACGAATCGATTCAAATCCCAGAAAACAAGCATATTGTTTCTCAAACATTTGATGAAATATTAAGCTTCCAATAAAATGCTAATATTTTTTTTAAATCGATCAATGACCCACATCCAAAATATATTATGTATGAAAAAAAAACACTTTCAATCGGAATGTAAATATAAACAATAGAGCCGATATCTTACGATCTTAAAGATAACCCGCCATAGCAACTAAACTGTTCATTTTCTACTTATTGTTGTTTTCAAACGATATTGCATATAAGATAAGTCATGTGACAAAATGTGATTACAACATCACAGTGTCTTGCACGCAATCAAATTATCATTTTTTCTTACATAAGTTTCCTAAACACTTTAATCAATATGATCGATGATTAAAAAAACTATTACTCATGTTACCTTGTATTGTTAACAGCATATTTTTACTAGCTTTTCCTATTATCTGGAATTTCTTTTCTTTACATTTTTGTATCAGCGATCAGCCATTCGTTTGCGGTCTTTCAGGTTCGCACTATCTTCATTTCTGAAAATTAACATTTTCCATGTTCCACTGTACATTATGGGATAAAATACATTACCGAGTGTATGTTATCATTATGGATAATACCGAAAATGAAAATAATGGACGACTGAATGATAATGAATTGACAAGTTCTCGGCAATGTTATTTGCATCATCGGCAGCACAATGTTCCCGCCGAGGCCAATGGAAACATTACAAAGAACTAAAAACACTCATTCAGACCGGCATTTGTACTGAATTCCAAGCGAAAATATCTCCGTGGAAAATCAAACAACAGTTCAACAGTAGCACCGAATCCTAACAAAGCCTCTATGTTTTTAAATGAGACGTGTAAATAGAATAATAAATAACAGGCGAGCGTCTCATATATGGACATTGATATGAAATATTCTTTGAAAACTCAAGACATATTTCTATAAAATAATCAAGGAACATATTTATAAATTAAGTGCATAAACATATGATATTTTCGCATATGCGAATGCATCGATGAAGGTTTCAAGAACTCTAGGTAGGTTTCAAGATTTTTATATAACAAATAAAAAATAATGACTACCTTAGAGAGCGATATTTCACATACAATTACGAGGAAAAGGATTTTTAAGTAGTTTTTTAAAAGGCATTTCACAAAGTAAATAAATCAATAAATTACAAAGTGAGAGAAATAATTGTTATTTATAACGTAATTCACAATTCAGATAAATCAATAATATAATAAATAAAGCAATGTATAATGATGATTAATAAAGCACTACAGATTAATAAATCTATTAACAAGAGATGAGTAAAGTCAAATAAACATCTGCCATACAACGTTTATTGTTTCAAATGGGCATAAATAAAATAATGCATGTTTATCGATGGAGAATATAACAATTTATTGAAAATATATAAGAAAAGAGCACAAAACAAAGCATCTGTGAAATATGTAGAAAAAAAGAGTCATTTTAAGAACGTACGTGAAATTGTGGAAATAACCCTACGTTAATATAATATTTAAATGTAAGTCGATAATAAATTATCAATTTATGCTGTTGTTAACAAATTATTATAAACAATAACAGCTTTACCATTTGAAGAGAATGAAGTCGATTGAATTGAATATTTTATTGGTATTTAAATATTATTTTTTATTATTAAATTTAATTATAATTGTTTATTCTCAACATGTTGAAGTGTAAACAATATTGTAAAATATAAATTGTCCGGAAACTGCATAGTCGATCATAACACGTAGAAGCCGCTACGTGCCGATCGTCACGTGCTATCAGTCGAGAGGGCAGCAGATAATACAATAATATCTATTGTACTAGCACTGGCTAGCGGTACCAGGACTGTATATCATCTCGAGGATTTCACAATAATAAACCAAAATATTTCGTATTTAATATCCGCATAATCTTCCTAACCGTCGCAAAATCGTCGGAAAATCAATCTTTCATTTTAAATTTCAGGAGAAAAATCGACACATTTTTCACGTCTTCTTGAGAAATACAGGCGATTCCGCTTAGTTCGGACGTGTCTTAATTGGGTCAGCTGCTCATTGTGGACAAATTCGAAGGAATATACTAACAATATTAGCAAAGTAATATAAATGAACAGCGCTTATCCGAGAAATTGATCGATTTCTAAATAATTTGTAGAAAAAATTATGACGCTCGAAAATATTCAACAAAAGGCTTTACACATTTTTCGGTTAAGTAATTTTCCGTGGAAAATATTTTTTATTAAAAGCTATGCTAAGATTGTATGTTATAAGTTTAAGAATGCTCACAAACATTTTATTTATGTATTAGTTATTGTCATAGTTTAATTTACAAATCGTTCGCAATTTATTAGCGCGTAGCTCATCAAATTGTATTAAACTCGTGATACAAAACGTTGATATAAAATATAATATTTATTTAAAGCTGCAAAACGGCAACGGGAGAAACCTCTAAAGGGTAGATATTATCACTGGAATTTATGGATACACAATGCATATTATTTATGCCAAAAAAGTATATGTCACTAATATTTAATAATAAGATTATTAAAAAGAATATTAAATTATTTTCAGTGCGTGATTATTATGAATGTGTACACGCCAATAAGAGTATAATAGGTAATTAAACCAAATTACCTTTTTATTTGGTAGTCAAGTTATAAATACTTAAAAACGGTACATAAAAAAAATAACGTGTTATTTCAAATCCGTGTAAAATCGTATATAAAATATATTTAAAACCAATTTTATTTCAAATATGTGAAAACGATAATTCTGACTCACAAACATAATAATGAAGGCTCGAGTAAGAAAAACATATTTTCGCGAGTTGTTATATGTTTGTTTACAATGTGGTGAAAGGGGCAGGTTACAAACACCTGTGCATAGGAAGTAGCGCTCGAATGTGGCAAGTCGCCAAAATTATTCGTCAGGTAAAAATAGAAAATGCAACGGCAATAAATCTCGCCATAAGCATTTAACAGGACCGTTATGATATGAAAAATTCCACCAAATATGCTCCGAAAGTGCGTAGGTTTTCACGGCCACATATATGCTTCGTGACTTTTAGGTTAGCAATCTGACGAATTTCAAGACCGAATATTCACTCATTCATCTACGAGTACATCAATTTTCTTTTTGAATAAAGAACATCCAAATTATGACGACCCGTTCATCCATTGTATGTAAAATTATTAAAATAAGATATTCGTAACAGTATAACCTAAAAACCACGAATCATCAACTATATAATTTAAAAAAAACAGTAATTTCCACTAATAATAATCGAGTTTAGTTGGTTTTTCCCAATAAAAAAAATTTAACTTTTCGTGGACTTACAAACCGTTTCATCAGACGACAAAACTGCTGCAAGAAACTTTCATCTGAATGTACAATTAGACGTTTTTTATGAAAGACTGAATAAAAATGGTTATAAAAAACATTTTCAGTTTTTCATCTCAAATATGCATATTTTCAAATCTATATAACAATCTTAATATAAAAATACGCATAAACAAGTTTAATACGATTTACGCTATATAAATGCTAAATTTACAACTCGTTAAACAAAAATCTCAAGGCCAAAGTTACTATAAATATACCAAGATTTCACGGTTAAGCGGGTGTTAGCGGAATGTTTTGGTGTGTAAATCAAAAGAAAACATGTCCTTGAAAATATCTATTGAAAATTTGAGGATACTCGTATATTCACAAGAGATCACACTGCGATACTCAATCATAAGCAACACAACGGTAAAGAAGTTTTCTTCTTTGAGCGTAACAGCATAGTTCCACCAATGATCGATCTTTGATCGAGTATTTACCACTTTCTTTTCAGTAAATCAAACTAAAAAGTACACACATTGTACAATATGAATCGCTTTATTTATAAAAATTGTCAGTGAATACAATGATTGATGATTTAACGTGGAATTCCTGTGCTAATCGCGCTAATATTTGATTGTTTTAAGAGAACCGGCCGCTGATTTTGACGAATAGTTTATTATTAGACTGAAATTCATCACAGCACCGCGTGATTATTGCCGGCTTGTGTGAGCCGCTGGATGAATAATATTATGCTTCAGCTTTATTGCGTCCTTTGAAGAAACGTAAAACAGCATAATAGTACTTAACGTCCAACTACAACAGCTCCACACAAACATAAACAAGCAATGAGTTAATGATTTTATAATATTTGGCATTGGAAACATTCACTGTAATTTTTATGTATGTATTTAATGTGTACTTGATATTCGTATATGTAATAAACTATGAAACATTTATCTATATATAAGAGGGGCCTAGCACATCGCAGCATTGACAGTCGAAACGAACGAATATGTACGCAAAATTTACAGGATTATTCGGCATTGTACATTGATAAAGAATAGAAAAATCAATGATATAATAGCCACCCTGAGAAGAAGACCTGGAAGACCACAGGCAACCTGGAATACACCCGTAAAAGAGGTTGATACTTTTTAATATCTCGGCTCTGTGGAGCAAAGAATAAACACGATGGCTGAAATGGAGGTCTCTCTCTAGGGTTTTGTGTGACAGCAAGATTCCAGTTAGGACAAAAGGTAAATTCTACAAAACTGCTGTACGGCTAGCTATGCTCTACGGATCGGAGTGTTGGACCCCGCTGAAACGTGACTTGGATAGGATTCATGTGGCAGAGATGAAGATGCTGAGGTGGGCGAGCGGTGTGACTAGAGTGGATAGAGTTTGAAATGAGCATATTCGGAGTTCATTTCAGGTGGCCCCTATACCTGAAAAGATAAGGGAAAACCGCCTAAGATGGTATGGGCATTTGACACGGAGAGATGAGGACCACATGGTGAAGAGAGCCCTTAACATACCCACGCTGAGAAGAAGACCTGGAAGACCACAGGCAACCTGGACTGCAACCGTAAACAAGGATCTGAAACCCTGGGTTTGACCGAGAATGCAACGCAGGACAGACAGACATGGCGAATGTGCACAAGGAGAGTCGACCTCAGATGATGGTAAATGGCTAGGATAAAGAAGAAGAATGATATACTAGCACTTCCAAAGCACAGTTTTTTTTATATAATAGCCGTCAATAATTCCAACGGTTAGTTTATACTATAAAATGAGAAATCCCAATGTGTTGCCAATGTTTATAAATACACAATGAAATTTAAAAAAATACAAAATATTATGCAATGTTAAGACCTGGTTGGGACACATACTTCGGATGCCGCAGGAGAGTATAAACTACAACTTGCTTTTTCTTCAAGCCGTTGGGAATAATACATAGAATGTACTCGGCAGAGCTTCGGAAGCCAGAGCTGACATGGAGTATGGAGAGGACCATGGCAGCTGAGCATTGTGGCGGCAGTTCTTGACGAACATATGCTCCAGTTAGGAAAGCGAACATGGTGAAGACGATGATAATGATTATTTATTAATGTCATATAAAATAATGAAATATATCCATTTAATTTTACAAAACTTTAATTTAAAATTAACACCTATTATAAGATTTTTTAGGGTTTAATATTTCCACAACTATAGTAAGCTCGATATTACTATGATAGATTTTGAAAATAAACAAAAACGTAGATTTAAAACATAATAGTAAGAAAAGTGTTTTTAAATGCTATTCAGTATAAAAATAGCTCCGTTAACTGTGCTCGATCAGCCGAAGAGTGAAGAGTCTAAATGGATGAAAGTCGGGAGTGGAAGGCTCAGAGGTAAGGTTGAGGGCTCCGGGGGCTCCGGGCGACGCTGAGTGCTTCATCAATAGCACTCAGAGCCCGGAGACTGTCTTTGACCCATTTCCGGAGCGCCCCGTAATACATTTTTTCCAGGAATTTCCGCAGAGGGAAGCGAGCTATGAAGCGAGTGCGCTTATCACCACATACATTATAGATTTACTCTTGAAATTCATGACTTGTGAACGTGTGGGTTTACTTCAACAAAAACACGCTTGGGATTCCTTTTTTAATATTTTGATACAATTATATTTAAAATAATAACTGTATATACGATTTGAAAACCTGATCTGGTATGACATTGTATTGATAAATAATAATAAAAATATATACATAAACGCAAGCAGGACGTTGCAGGTGTTTATTGATATGTTTCTTGAAGATATCCACATTGTATGAAGAAGGGAACACAGATGCTGAATAAGCATTTCGGAGCTTACCTATTAACGTTTAGAAAATAAATAATGATAATTGTCTGTTCTTGGTCAACGTACGAGTATATGGATGCAATAAGTCTGTCGGTTGTTGGTAAGTGTGATGATTTTAAAATTTTCGAAATACAAAGTAAAGATTGATAGAAAATATTGTCGTGCAAAAAACATTAAACATAATTTTCTAATTAGTACAATATATATTAAAATTGAGACATGATTTATTTAAAGTAAAAAATAAATCAAACCGATTAAAAATAAGTGTATTTTCACATTTTTATTTTGATCGGTGTGAGATTTTCTTTTTTCTTTCTTCCACAATTTGAATAAACTAATAATTAAAGTAATTGATATACTGTTAACTGCCAATTGTAGGTTTGGATTAAATCACAATTCTCTACTATGTTTGTAAATTGTCCAATTGAACAACATATCAAACATTAAATGCCTCCACTATATTCGAAACAAATACTAATAATATACTATATATATATATAATAAACAAATAATTATACCCTATGAAAAAATTAAAGTGTTATTTTTGTGACAAACATTTTTATGAGATCGTGGTTGAGTTTTTCTGAGAAAATAATATATATCAATTCTGGGTACAAAATCAATGTTATTTTTGTGAAATATTTATGTCATGAATCACTTGGGCTTCTCAAGAATGTTACAACGTCTACACTCGTAGGCCCTGATAGTGGAATGATTATTATTATTTACAAGCGCAAGTGCAATCAACCCGACACTAGTGTTGCGAAACTCGATCGCGGTCGATCATATTTTCCCGATTACGCGCCGCAATAGAACACCGAATAACACGCGTTACAACTTCGTAGTATTATAATACTTACTATAGTAAGCGAGTAATGTCTATGTTTGGACGGTATAAAAGGGAGCTCTTTTAGCGAGTTGAAAAGAGCCGCATTAGTGAGGTTCAAATACTGTTTAGTTGAATACACTATATTTCGGGGGCAACGAACAATTTCGCATGTCCGAGTTTATTGAAAATGATTTAAAACGTTTAATTTTCGCACAAGAAATAAATGTATTATTTCAGGTAATTTATTTGTAATTAAATAAACACTTTTTTATCTGTAATTTGAAAAAAAAATGAGATTTATAATAATACTCGTAAGTTAATTAATTTCACGACGAATTTGCCTTTAAGCGTTAAAAGTCTTATAAGAAGGTGTAAATTTACAATTATATAATTAATTTTCTTCTACTTAATATATCTCTAATGTAATACCTGCGTACGGGTAAAAAGAAAGACATTATAATTATTATTTTTATCATTTTTAATTAGATTCACAATCTTAAAAGAACATTATTATATATTTGTTTTAAAGTTACAATGCCTTGGGCGAAGCATCAAGTGATAAAAAATACAATTAAATAGTTTCCCTTTTATTTTAACTAATATCGTTAAAAGTATGTACAATGTAAACATCGATTTGGCATTAACCAGTGGACATTAATGCGTTTCGGCCGAATATCGTAAAAAGCCTTCCCATTTATATCCCCTCGTGATATGTACAACCTACTCTGTGTAACACTATAATAATATTAGAATGTATTCATGGTAAGAATAGTTTTTTTTTTAATGATTAAATAAAAATAAAATAAAAATATTAAGATTTATTTCACATTCTCATTAAATCTAACTGAACTAGTTTAATTTTCTTAAAGATACGTCATCAACACCCTCCTAAAAAGAGATTAATTAATTCAGTCAGATTAAATTATGTAAAATAAAACAATATATGTACTATAATTTTTAATATATTTCATTTAAATTACTATTGGACATTATTTGGAAGGCTTTTATTATTAGTTCTAGACCGAATCAACATGGACTTATTGTGTAAACCCAAAACATTAAATAAACCATTTTTAGAAGTTACTAAATAATTACTTCACTAAATAAATATTATGAGTAATAATGTATTTAATTAAATTACTTATAAAATAATACAATTTCAGCAATCATTTAGAAACCTTTACTTTATTCAAATGATTAATTAATATTTTTAAACCTGTCTTTAATTTCACCTAATAACATAAATATGTATGTGAAATAATTTATTTAAAAGTGTTTATTATATACAATGCAATGATTATTTGCCGCTAATTTAAACTCAATGCGAGTGCTAAAAATACCAGGTGTATTTTCAGTACGAAAATTCGACCGTGTGATACCAATTTTTGATGGTCATTATTTCATAATACAACTTCGCGATGCATTGGTAAAATATTCAACCTTTTAAAATAATACGGTCGTATGTTGAGGTTACTGAATTCATAGAATATCAGAAACATTGGCACAATAAATATTTTAGAGAAAATACAAAGGAATGTTCAAAGGAATGTTCAAAGCAATTTCAATGGTAGTCGCTAGTCACCCATCCTCCGCTCTAGGAAGTATATTCATCAGGTCACCTCATCTTATGAATAAATCTCGGGTTTGTTTTTGTGAATTGAATTTCACCTCGATTGGGCAGAGTGCCCATCGCAGCAAAAGAAAAGTCACATCGGATCTTATAAATAATACTGGGTCGTTACGCAGGTATTCCGAGTCATCGAGTTGCAATAACATTAAAATATTTGACACGTTTTTTTTCTCGGAAGTCTTGTTTTAAGAAGAACATAATCATGAATACAAAATAACACAATACATTACTATTTGGCGGAGCTTCGGAATGCTAAGCTCACATGGGGCATGTTTTTTTTAAATGAGACACATATTTTCACAGCACTTCTATTATATTCGATACTTAGCTGAAGCAATTTTTTTCAGTGTACCCGCTACATACTCGTAGCTTCAGCATACGTTCGCCACAAATTGCTGACACACAGTTCTGTTGACTGCCATTACAATTACTTCGTACCTAGTTGTAACTGCAGTAAGAGTTTCGTAGAGAACAAAGTATTCATAATTTTAAACCAACAAGCTTCAAGTCATGTGTAGTCATCTATATCAAATTGCAAAAATGCATTTATGAACCAAATTTTAATATTAAAAGAGTAGCCTGACGCACCCGAGCTCTGGAACATTAAGTAAGGGTCGGCTCATCCCAATTGTTGAAGCATATGTTCACATAAAAATGTCCCCATAATGTTCATCTATTGCAGCAGTCGGGGAACTTTTTTAACCATTACCCCAAAATATTTTTGTGTAAGTCGATATTACCCCAAAATATTTTTGCGTGCGTCGATATTACCCCAAAATATTTTTGCGTACGTCGATATTACCCCAAAATATTTTTGCGTAAGTCGATATTACCCCTTCCCCCCATTTTGAAAAGAAGACAATCAATTTAAATTAAAATAAACATGAAATAAACGGAAAATAACAAAAAAGTTAGCACGAAAATAGTAAGTTTTATGAAATAGCAAACTAGAAAAATTTCCTTATTACCCCAATAAACATATTTTTACCCCATTTGGGATAATTTACCCCGGTTCCCCGACCGCTGATCTATTGTGATCCTCGCCACGACTCATATCAGCTCCACATCATGTAACTCCGCCGAGTACATTTGTGTATCGCAAAATCTCAGAAGCTAAAAAGAGAGCTAAAAAAAAAGCTAAAAAAGAAATAACTACATTAGTTTAATCTGCTCTCCTGCGGGATTCGGAGAACATGAATAAACCAAACACTTACGTACCTTTACCAACTGCATCTTTTTCCTAAGCAAGTTATTACTCAAACAGTCTAATGCCTGTATATACTCGTAGTGTTTAACATACAAAGGAAGTATTTAATAACAAATTTTCATAAAAATCTGAAAAAATATTATTGATGAACTACAAACAGGTACGTATATACATATAATACGAGTATCATTGAGTTTTTTGCGTCTAGAATGATTTGTGCATTTGAATTAATTTCAACGACAACATTGATTTTTAAAATTCGATCTCCCCGGAAGACGCGCGGAAAACAAATTCGTCACCAAGGTCCAATCACTGTCGCGTACCCGCGCTAGGTAAAATGGTAAAGTGCATACAATGTGTAGTGGTAAACAAGTTGCTGGTAAGCGACTGCACCGCGCGATCGACTCGCTCCGGCCTCGGATAATTGGGTTGGATCAAATCACGTCACGCTTCGATTGTCGTACGTAACTATTTGCGTTAAAATAACTTGGCGAGTCACTCCTACAGACAAACACAACAGGAACGTTCAAAAATATACGATGCCATTGGTTCTTGCAGACTGTTGTTTACCGATCATCATATGCCGTTCAATACTAAAATAAAATCGAAAAAAAAACGTTATGTAAATCGTGTGGTGCACAACGAATTAATCATTTATTTGTTTACTTGTTCTTCACCTGACGAATCGTCATAATCGGAGATCTAAATTTAACGTTCAATAACGCATAATTACTTTATCTAAAGACTAAATATTTCAACCCATAAATCGTAGTTAATTTAATTAAAAAATGTAAAATTCACTAATTGAAATAATTGACAAACAATGCATCGATTTTAATACTTTAAGTTTGATTGTCAGTCAAACAAATGTTTTGGTCGTTGGACGACGTTAAGCTTTTACAAAAACTTTCAACTGCACTCCAGAGTACAGACCAGTGAAAATTACACCATATCCATTTTCTAGCAGAAGCATATAGCAACCACAAATTGCCATTTTATTGTTCTGTAATCACGAACCAAGTCGTCTCCTCGTCAATAGGTTCCGTAGTCGAAGTGGCTTGAAGAGAAGGCAGCTGCTGTTTTTGATCTCTTGAGGCAACTGCTTTAAATTTTCAATCCAGAGATCATATATCAAATGTATTGATATCAACGCAAAATGTAATGCTCCAGGATATCCTCTTTCATAAAATCTGGATCTCTTAAAGTAACAGATCGATATTCACTTACAATCTCTTTAACTCTTAAACAAACATAATTTCTGAATACAGTGTTCAGCCGCTCTCGTTGACCGTCATAGAGGCCACTATTTTTTTCAATTTTTTTTTTAGTATTATCACATCATTGATTTAAATCCCGAAACCATCATTGACACACCTATCAGCGGTCTGGCGAATATGTCAACCACCTGCGAATTTGATGATGCGGCAATATTTGACGTACAAATTAGTTGGTAACCAGTTTTTTTTCAGCGCGTCCTTGTCGCTCAGCGGAAAATGTCATTCATACAATAATACCTCGCTACGAGTGTGATCAACTCTATTATCGCTCGCATACAAGCAGGGGTTTGCCCAAAAGGGTATAGCTTTCAATAGAAAAGCGAGCGATGCAGACTTCAAATCCGGCGATCCTAAGTATTTTTATAAAAAAAATATATGCTTTGTTTTTTTCCAGTATTCATTACGCGGAAACCATTTTTTCCATATTTCCTTCATATGTTGATCATCATATGGTCGCAAAAATATACATAGTTCCTAACAGCGAAGTTAAAAATATGTACTAATAAAGTAGGAATATACGAGTAGTACATACTTTACCTTCCTTGCAGTGTTACACGTTGGAAAATTCCAAAGAAGATTTATTCCTTATTAAGTCTTCAGAAGAGGTAGACACAGTACACATATCGTGACGCGAACGTATATATTCCCATAACATCCAACTTACATAAATTAAGTGAAGCCTATAAATAAATTCCGTCAGATGATCAAGGTGAGCGTGAGTCAGTCCCTAAAGTCCCGTGGCTAATTGCACTTACACAGACAGACTTCGGAATGCTTCACTGTATAATTAAGGGCATGTGTGTGTGAAGATAACAACGCACAATTTGAGCAAAAAAATTCATAACAACTGTAAACTTTGATCATTTCCACTCATAATGGATTATACTGAGGGTATTTCCTTTTTGTTGTTACAGTTTGATGTTCTCTAGCGCCAAAGCCGTTTTTATAACGACATTCACAACGGTAGAATTTTTTTTATTTTTGTTATAGACCAGTTCTCCCTTCAGTAAAAATATGCATTTTTTGTATAAAAAAATATAATCATGAAAAAAACTCAAGTGATTTAATATTTACAAATAATTGTCCAGACACAAAATAAACATTGATAAATTTATAAACGTTTAAATATTTAAGTTATGACATTTGATTAACAGTTTAGATGCTAGAATATGTTAAATTTACAACATTTTCTTAATTCGAAACAACTATATTTGGAAATATTTTTTCCTTATCATTCCATATCCGACTCCCTAGTTTAAGCATATAGTTGCCATAAACTGCGGCAAAAAAAACATTTGTTAACTGCTAATATCCATAATTCCTCCTAAGTCATCTCTGTACCAGCAACTCGAGATACGAGTACATGCTCTTTTTATGTAAACACATACAGAAGAATACCGACAGATGATGATAGTGAAGTATCATCTGTTACGGACGTCCGATTATGTAGAATTAAGATTGACAATATTTAGCTTCTAGGCTCCCGGTAATGTAAGGTGGTCTGTCGAGCCTGAATAAATAAACATTCATGGTTAAGGCTCGATAACCGCCGTACCGCGGAAATAGGATATAAATAAACTGAAAATTGTAGGTTGGGTACATGCGCTCTCAAATTGTAAGACGTGTGGGTTTAGGAGCTCCGCTCCACCGACACGCCGACCCATGCAGGAGCCGGTCGGCGAGGCGCCAAATCGGGGTGCGAACCGACCGCGCTGATTGGTCCGCGTTCCTCGCCAGGGCGCGCCTCCCTGTATGGATTATGGTATAAATATACGTGTCAAACCCAAAATAAAACAGAGCTGAAACTACTTTGGACTTTTAATTATCTCCCGCCTTGGACCTCCCCTGGACTTCTCGACGCTTCCGGCTCTCAGCACTGGACGGATGCCTTGAGGTAGCAGACTTCGCGCCAGCCAGCAGAGCGGAACACAGCTGCCTTACGACCAACTGTCCGGGACCTGAGCCAAGAAAACAAGGACCCACACCCACCGCCCGTAGAGCGGTTCGAACAGTCGAGGCTGACTGGCCGTCTACATCATCTGTGGATTCTATGATGCTTACCATTCTACAAATGGATAAGCGCTGGATAAGTGTTTATCCGCCAACGTCATGGACTACAGTCCGACATTAACGCATCATTCTTATTATTACACTAATTCACTACGAATGGGTAGTCTTCACGGGAAGACTTTCGTCTACCACCAAAAAAAAACTAATAAACAAAAGCTTAATATGCAACGAATGCTTAAGTGGGATATTTAAATTATTCTGTCGCTCTTGAGGGTACAAAAATCAGTGATACCACAACAATGTATTTATTGAATCATTTTTATAAAAATAAATTATACAAGATAACAAAATAAATGTATCCATAAATCAATTTATAAATTCACATTTTTAAGTAGAGCGTAATGTCCAAATTGGCCATTATTTAAAAAAAATAACTCATCATAAAGGAGTATTAAAATTGCAAGAAAAGAAATAAATATTTATACAAACTTTTTGCTAAAAAAAAGTATTTTTCTATTCAGCAATATTAATTTTTCAATCAAAAATAATTCAGCGTTAAAGACAACCTTGATTTCACAATGTAAATAATAATGTTTACAGTTTTTTATGTAATAATTAAATTGAAACAGATATCATGTTTATTAAGACAATGTCGCAATTATTTCAGAGTTCACAACGCTATTAAGCATGCTAAGTTCATGTTTACTAGTATAATTACGAATCTTCCATGTTGCACAATGTCATAAAAATGAAACCATAAATTTTCATTATAATTTCATTATATGAAAGGTCGAATAAAATCAATGGAGAACAATTGACGCTCGAATGTTTTAAATTTGTATTCCATTATTTTTCAAATATATATTGGTACCAATCAAAATACGAGATTCATAGTTAGGGATAACTATTTTTTGCTCGAAATTGCTAGTTATGGGTTGCTAGCGACGGTTACCATGGAATCGATAATAGAAAACCGTCGAATCGCAAATGTAAGTGCGCAACTACGTAGCTGCAGTTTATCAAAAGATGACCCCTGCAACGGTGGTCAATATATCGGGTAAAATATATGCGCACAATTGCATTAAACGTATTGTCGTCACATTAAACATATATACAAAATTTCAGCTCGATTAAACGACGGAAAACCTGTTCATTTTCAATTTTATGATCTGTCCATGTTCAATGATTCACGATCTGCGGCGAGGTTAATATTACGAGTATATTTTTTTTACATAAGGATTATTTCAAATAGTAGCTATCATTAAGTCGAAACAAGAGCACAGCTGATATTACAGAAGCTAATATGGCTCGCCAGCAACTATGGCATGTCGTATGATATATGTCAGTGTCTGCCAATCTGTGAAAGCAAAAAAATAATTCAGAACTGTGAATAATTCATCAATTAGTTCCACACATTTAAAATGACGCAACGAATTACTGCGATGTTGAAAGCTAAGAAAAATATCTGCACAAGTTAACCTAACCGGCAAAATGAAGAGGTTTAGATGAAAATCGAATACTCGTATGAGATCATTATCGTCACTGCAATGAAGTAAAATAATTGATAATTTCAGTATTATCAGTAAACATCAGTTGCTACATTCCCGCGTGGTAATCGTAATACGCTTCCCTAGCGTGATTGTGAGGATGAGTGCAACAAGATACTGTGTATCAGCTGGAAAGGTCCTCATCATTCCTGGAAAATAAGTATCAATTGGAAGTCTACAGCTCGAAGACCGAGGTGAAGGAGAATGCAATAAACAATTTGGCATGCATCTTAATAGCCCATAGCGCCTACGTCAAGAGAGTGAATATAGCAAAGACGCAAAGGACTAGCAAAGATATTTTATGGTGGTTTTAATGAGTGTAAACAAGGAAATACCGCTATGTTTCTAAAAAAATCTAACATGGGTGGATGACATCAAGAGCCATGCGGGACGAAGTGAATGGAAAGAGCAAAATAGTGGTAAAAATTGAGAAATCAAGGAGAGGCTTAGATCCGGCATTAAAACAAAAAGGACCCATATAATTATTATTATGATCCGGTACATTGATGTATGCGATGCATTAGAATTACCTAGTAGGGATAGGGATCTTAGATGTGATGTGACGTACATTCTGTACGTCTCTACGTCTTCACAGTCGAAAATCAAGGACAAACAATTTAAAGTTTTCGCTCCGGTATGCCGCCAAGTAACGTAGTTGGCAAACACTGGTTTATTGAGCAGTAAGCACGATGCACATGCGACAGAAAATCAGCTCCAATTGGATGCTGAGCACTTGAAGTGACCTAGTTAACTTCAAAACGACTTAAGCTGTTATCTGGACTAAGTACCAGCATATAAACAAACACAAAAAACATTTGATCATGTTTTTACAGCCAAAATTATGACGAAAATGGCGCTTTTCCTTTTCTACTTTTACAATCATCGGTCGAGGGTGCGCTCATCTCTTACGTGATATCTGAGCTAGGGACTTTAAACATAAATCTGACACATCAAACGCTAATGATGACTCCTGCATCCGAGCTTGAAATATCGAAAACCGATAACTGCTTCACATGACTCAACCCCACAGCTGTATTCATAAAAAATATGATTTTCTTGCGAGATGAAACAAATAATGAGTAATATGATGATAAATTTGTTTTTGTTTTCAAGGACGTCTAACAGAAAACAGATAAGTGATAACATTATAATTATAAGTCTAATAACAATTTCTAACAATTGTTAGGTGGTACAATCATACCATGATTCACACGGTACATAGTTTTCCAAGAAAAATCGTGAAAATTATCAACGTGGAAATTAAAGTAAGCATTTGTGAATAATACTCGAAGGTTTGTCTGTCAAGGAATTTCAGACACAGTATGGTAATTTTTGATTAAAACAGTTAAAGTAAAAAAACTTCCCGTCCATAAACTTAAAGATAAATAAAAGTGGTACTTTAGTTACGACGCGGTTTTTTTTTTCAGATAAAGCTGCCATCTCTACATCAAGTCGGCTACTTCCAGGACGATCCTCGTGTATATATATATTTTAATTTATTGTTATATTATATTTTTATGTATTTCCAGATTATTCTATCGATCAATTCACTTTGTTAGATTTTGAAATTTGAAAATAAGTTGATGTGAGTGGTATATTTTTCAACAAATCATAAAATATAAAATCATTAAAGAAATGTTTACTTGACACAAATGAATGTACTGTATAATCAATAATGAATACTTTGTATTGAATCTCAAGTAAATAAAATGGTTAAAATTACAAAGCAAACGAATTAGTTCTATCATAAATGTGCGCAATCAACAATTACTTCAAGATAACTTATCTGTCAGTATAATTACGTGTATAATATGAACTGGCGCTATATTGGTGGATTAGGCAATTAAATGGATTAAAAATACTGTCTTACCAATATTTTATAATCAGGTTTGAATTTTGAACTTTTTAACAGATAGAATTTTATATATAAATAAAATATATTTTTTTATTTATATGTGGTCAAAATAAGCTGATTTACTAACACCCAAATATGCCACGAGTACTATAGCTGACGATTTATGAAGGTCGTCAAGAACCATACATGTTTTCAGGACGTCCGGGCGCAAGAGATTTCTTGGGACAAGGATTGGACAAAGGCTGCTGAGAGAACTGTGTGATGGTATTTTATGGTGACACGGAAGTGGAACTGCACCGAAGTATTGGACAGAGCTTAACCAGCCATCGGAGATAAATACACGTGGAGAGACACTCAGATCAGCCAGTGCAAGTAGAACTGCCCTACAGCTGACGAAAGGTAGTTCTTGTACGGTCTTTGGCAATCGTGCTTGCAGTTGCGCAGTACCAACAACGTCCTGGAACTCTCTGCCGGAGAGTATAAGAGAGCTGAAAACTGAGGCATCCTTTACAGGCAGACTCAAGACTGACCTTTTTGTCTGAAGGAAGGCGATGACGCACTTTTGGAATGACAATTTGGTCTTTAAAAAGCGCTCTATAAATGCTGATATAGTGAGAATGCTCTCCAGATGTGGAATAAATATGAAAAAAGAAGAATTAAACTACCCTGTTTCAATTTTGAGTACGCTTGTAATCTATATAAATGTTTAAAAGTCTTGTGAATAGACTGGTAAAGACGGTGTAGAATGTCGGCATTTGAATCGCAGTTCCAATATCTTCGGAACATCGTTTACGTAGGTACAGCTTGTGTGATTTCGCGAACAATATTGTTGTTTACTTGTCGACAAGGGCACTAGCGAGTCTCACATCTCTCTTGCCTGTTGACTGCATGCGGAGATAAGCCGCCATGTGCATGCATAATCAAGCAGGCCAAGGGCGCGCCGGGCGGACCGGCAATGACTGCGGCTAAATTCGCCTTATCGACCACCGGGCTCTAGATACGCGACCAATCACATGACCGGCATAGCTTAGATGTGTTTCTTCTTGCTTAACCGTGGGGCACACACTAGGCTGTTACAAATGCACTAGCAAGAAGCAGCTAATGTTATTCTATCAAATATATATATATATAATCGTGTCGGAAACAACATGGTCAGATCCTGTCTGCCCAGAAGTGGACGACGTCGATGGCGTTACTCCCGGCCATCATCAGGTCTACCTGGGTGCAGCTATTCGGGCACAGCGCACACTCCAGAAGGTGTGACAGGGTCTGCTCCATGCCGCAGTCACATTCAGTCGGTCCGCTGTAAAACTGCCAGGCTTTCATTTGTGTCCTCGTCTTGCATACTCCGGTCCGAAGTCTGTTAAGGGACCTCCATATATTCCACCCTTGGTCATATCCAGGGCTAGGTCGTCTTTCGGCGCAATCCAAGTATTCCCCTCAGTTGCGCTTCTCCACATGTTCAACCGCAGGGTGGCCTCAGGTATCACTAGTCCCGTTGTCGACTGTAGGAAACTTCTTCTTGATTTTAGCCGTGTGGTTATCTTTCTATTAAATAAGAATAATATCTTAACACCAAGCTGTTTAATAGCTGACAGTAGCGGCTTCCTCAACAAATCAACAAGTAGGTGGTATCTTATGTAGTATGACAAACACATTAGTTTAGATGATTTCTTTATTTCTTTACCGTGGATCATACTCACACACTAGCTTGCTTCCAGCCTCTGGCAGTAGCACTGCTAGGCAGAGGCTGGTGTTTCTATATTGAATTTTGTACTCGCATCTAGCTGATCTATAGCTGACAGTAGCGGCTTCCTCAACAAGTAGGCGACAAGCAACGTAGTGTGATAGACATATCAGCTTAGCTGTTTTCTTCTTCAAATCCTTTATTTTACGTTTTGTCAATAATCAGTAAAAACAGGTATTTTTTAAAAGGCGTGTCTTCCCGTGTAGCATTTTATATAAATCTATCAACGGAAACTTATGTGGCTGGTTCGTATACATATAAAAAGCTTTTACATTTTCATTAAAAAAAAAATAGAATGGATTATCGTAAATAAAATACACGAGTTATTTACACATTTTTTTTTGGGTAATTCGGTTGTGATCAACAAGTACGCCCAGTAATTTGTGTGTAAGCGTTATAGAACCCTGATTTATAAACATTTGTTGAAATTAATAATTATCGGTGTAATTTCAAAATACAATGCAAAAATAAAATCCAATGAGCTATTTCACAACTTTATTGACAAACAAATTACGGGGAAAAAACAGTCGAATCATATCCATTATCAAACAAATTTAATCAAGGAATAAATTTAAAATACTTCTTTTATTTTTATTTATTAGTTAAAGATATAACATAAATACGTCTAATACATATTCTAACACGTACGCGAATAATGAAAAATATATACGTAAGAGGACACATAATATATTTGAAGTTAAAAAACAGTGTTGTATCAAAGGTTCTACGACGTAGTAACTAGGTGTGCTACGACGACCAAAGTCTCTATTATTTCCGTAGCAATGGGATACAATATTGTCGATAGAGGACTGAGCATTAATATTATATATAATACCAAGAATCATTGCTGGTATTTATATTTACGATGATAATGTATAACATATACTGATATTGTGGCTTTTGGGTTGAGCCGTGTGTGGCGAACTTCTTTCAACCAATATTTCGACCGCCATTGCAGGGGTCTTCTTAAGGATTGATAATTTATTTAGTTTTGAGTTAGTTTATTCAGATTATATATTTTTTATGAGCGTTATTGATTTATATCTCCTTGGCAACTCAAGTTTCATTCCGGAATATATAACATATACTGGTTCGGCAAATCGTAGACTTATAAATATACTTTTATCATACTAGCTTCTATTACTATAAACTTTACTACAAATTTTCTTAGTAGTCATGGGAAAATATTAAAAATATATATATATTACTTTATTCTATTACGCCCCATTTCTAATTGCAACGTAAGACAACAACAAGACGTAATACAACGCAAGTTTTGGTCATTATATTAAACTACTATTTGAAATTGACGAAACACAGATAACCTTTTTACTAGTCATAAAAGTTAACGTCATACAACGGTGCGATCAAAATAGTCAAGAACGACAGGGTTAGAATATTATAATACAAAAGTCCTAATTAATACTTAATAATTACGGTTTTTAGGAGATATATATCCATGATGAAGAAGACAACATTAATGGTGACGTTCCCTGGAATGACATTTAGGTAATTTCCACTTTTTTTAAATTGAATCGACTTAAGAAAATCGCTTTTGTTTCAATTTTTCCATCTGGCGACATAACTAATAATTCATAAATCCTAATTAAATAAATTTGTAATGCTTACTTTCGTTCTTTGACACTATCTCTACATATATAGTTTAATTTTTTAGCAAAAAAACTTTTTCTTTTTACCTTTCCACACCATTAAAATGCAAATCGGCACTAAAAGTGATAATAGTTCGATAATAATAATATCAATAACTGATCTGGGATTTCATCTACGAGTATATCGTAAGTTTTGTCATCAAATGATAGATTTACGCACTACGAAACGTTAAGGTTTATCAAAATTCTCCAACCACACTCGAAACTACTAAGAGTATAAATATCACTTATCCTAAGTAGTAATGTATTTATTTGCACATGAATTTAAACCTGAAATTACTTGTTTCATAGGCACTCGTTATAAAATTAATTAACTTAATGAAGGTTGGACGATGATTGTTATTTTATTGCATTATAAAACTATAATGATAATAGTAGTATTGATGTATTCGATGTGAAATAGTTATGATTACACCCAACCTCAGATAAGAAAAATATACAACGAATTAAACATAATTTAATCTACTTAATAATAAATCTGGTGTCACGGGTTAGCAGCTAGTTATACTTCATTAACCTATGTTTGTCCTTAAAATAATCGCTCAACAAGAATGTTGTATTACTTTCTTGTACGCGAATTATTTTTTAAATAACAACAGACATGAACTACTTTACTTCATAAAATGAAAATAAGTTATAATTACATTCACATAATATACGATTCTGTTAACTACATTTTCTGCACGAAGTTTTTTCGCTCGAAGTTATTGAAAATGTACATTCCTACATTTATTTTTTTATAATTAACACGAAAATATATATTTTTTAATATTCTATGTCGATGTAATAAATTATTTTTATATACTTGTTTATGCACTTTAGTTTAGTAACTGTTTTTGAACGGTAGTGCATTGAGCATATTGCCATACAAAAATAAAAGTGTACATTATTTTCCCATATCTGCTCCATAGCAGAAGCATACGACCTCTACAATTACAGTCACTCAATTCAGATATTCTATTGTATTATCCAGGGTTTGCCCGGAGTCCTACCTCTACACACGGATCTCCAACTGGGCGTATACGTTTCTGGCATATGTCGGTACGGTAATGAGACAAAAAAGGTACTGTAGTATCCGAGGCATATTTGGGCGTTCGCTAATCAACATTTTTAAGAGATCGGATGATTCACAAGTTTCCCTCTATAATTTTAACAGTTGCCACCAAAGTACGTTACGCGTACATTGTTGCTTAATTACGATGATTGACCGAGAACCAATAACATGTGATGGTTCGTTTGCAACGTTATGAAAACCTAAGAATATACATATATGTGTCTATAGTATATGATTTTATTATATGTTACTTAATATTCCGTCAATGAACGTTTTATTGTACCAAGCAAGGTGAGTGCACGACTCGCTGTCAGTCTTCATTAAAGAAACATTCGTTTTGATCAAAGCCAGGTCGTTACTCTTCAGCTCCAAATGTTTTCTTTACAAGACGCATTAACAACAATCCTCAATGATTTGATTCGCCATAATAAATTAATTACATATTTAAAGCTAAACGTTTCTCGTGTATCGCGTTATTATCTGATTACTGAGGATAGTGACCCTCACTGACGATCTTTCTTCATTGATTTCTGTGCTCCGCATTTCTAAAACCGTACCAAAATAAATTAAATAAATACTTTTTTATTAGAACCTATGTTTAACATCAAATATCTGGTAAGTACTGGTGAATGATTCCTGCATAAGGGACAGAAAGTTGGAATTAATAACATCGGTAAAAAGTATTTCATAGTTATCAGTAGAATATAGCCTATAGAAGAATTATTTATGTATTTGAATTTTAAGATATCGATGTATAAAAGGAATATATGGTGGATTAATGTAAATTAGATCAGTTAAATTTTGACAATCGAATTACTTGTTTAAAATAAAAAATAAACATCAGATCATTGGAAAATCTACTTCTTGCAAATGAATCTTGTAACGTTTACTATAAGCATAAAATAAAAATAGTTCATTAATAATTAAATATACATATACTATACATAAAATTCTTTTTTCAACGCGTCAATCCAAACACAAAAATAACGGCAGAAGCGGGATGCGAACCGCGGACCTTGGAAACCAACTATGCCCAGGTATTCATACCGCTCAGCCGACTGGGCTATTACTGTGCCTGGACCGACTCACGTTGAAACTAGTATTCATGTCATTGTTATCATCGTATGATAGATGTCGCTATAGTATATATTCAAAGTATGGATATTTTTATTTTTTATTATTCAATCAGTCTTCATTTATTCACAAGCTTAATATTATTACTACTACTAATATTCTAATAAAAATTTAAAAAAATCCATATAATAATGTCTCCTTGAGACAATATCAAGAAGGTAAAATTATTAATCAGTAACACAGGTAAATGATTGGTTATAAAGTCCAAGTCGGAACTATAAGTAGTCGTTTCTCATCCATTCAGTCTATAGTTTGGTTCGAGACCCGAGTGGTACTTACTAAAATAAATAGACTGTCGGAAAGTAATAATATTAAGCTTGTGAATAAATGAAGACTGATTGAATAATAAAAAATAAAAATATACATACTTTGAATATATACTATAGCGACATCTATCATACGATGATAACAATGACATGAATACTAGTTTCAACGTGAGTCGGTCCAGGCACAGTAATAGCCCAGTCGGCTGAGCGGTATGAATACCTGGGCATAGTTGGTTTCCAAGGTCCGCGGTTCGCATCCCGCTTCTGCCGTTATTTTTGTGTTTGGATTGACGCGTTGAAAAAAGAATTTAATGTATAGTATATGTATGTTTAATTATTAATAATATTATAATATAGTAAAATGATCTATAAAAGTAGATTAGAATATTGAAATAATAAAATAATATTCTAATAAAAATTTAAAAAAATCCATATAAAAATAGTTCAAATCGATTTTAGGTAATTCATTTTACCTTGTTACCTTATATTGACATAATCACTCCAAGCAATTGCCATTAACAGAATTAAAACACCTTCCGTTATCATTTAATCCATTATTTTTATAATTGTTCTGGCAAAGCATTTTCAAGCAGCGCCCGTACAAAATTTATACAAGAGATCATTGTTTCTTTCAATGTTTCATGTTGTAACTTTTTAACAATCGTCGTCCATTGGATAGTAAGGCAATGGGCCGTAGCTTTTCAATATACATCTTCTCAAGGATAATCGATGTAGTGCTTGCTCCCTTGGTCTCCACTGGTCCGCATCCTCGTCACCAGCTCGGCCTGTTAAGCCCGGCTTATTGCGGTATCCAGATTGTGATTAATGGTTTGCAGCGATCGGTCGCCTGTTCTGCCGTCTCCAACAATGACAATAATGATACACAATTCACACTGAGTATCCCCTCCCAGCGTAAATTGCTAGTATATGTGACTGTGTAGTTAGTTTGCTACATAGTCAATCAAAAGCTACTAGAAAAAATTAAAATATTCTTGTTGTGTAGTAACATAATTAAAACTTCCGTTAAAGGGTAGAGATTTCACTATCAAACAGAGAAACGGCCTCATCAATGGGGAAATCGCGTGATCAATCAAATTAAACAACACATATTAACATAAATGTGACCACGGTTTTGAGCACGTTACGCACTTTGCCCGACATTCACTTCCTCGCTCGGTCACATGTAAACAATCCAAATGATTCCTCCTGCACTCAACCACAATCGACAGACTCGTCTCACATTTTCTAAACATACATACACGATTAATGCATGTCGACCAAGAACTGTCAGTTTCCAAATTACTTGCTAAATGCCACCGGTAAACTCTGGAATGATCTATTCAAGAAAAATATAAATATACACTTGCAATCTCCCCGACCCGCACACAAACACAACACATGTTTCCTACATGCAGCGTCCAGCCGTTCTGACTGAGCGCCATAGATCTTACTTTTTATTGATAGGTTGTGCTCTCTTGCATGCGTTTCCGTACAAAAACATTGTACGTACTTCCTCAATCATGTGAATGTGGAATTGTGAAAAAAGCATGTAACTATGGTTTCATTTCTGTGATCAACAGTTGATCAAGCTGATCTACGTTAAAGACAATAAGTTTAATATTTAAAATGGGTGAATCATTTTTGTATTCAATTTAATAAATCGCAATACTCAATTCAATCAGTCATACTTATTTAGAAACCCGCAAGGAATAGATGATTGTTCTGTACAAACGTTTAGATCTCGTGGTTTTATTCATTATTATTAAGTGCCCAATGTTTTGACATAAATAATTCAATTGCGAAGCTACTTTAATATTTTTTCTTTGGTAATATGAAGAAGTTAAATATGCCATGTGTTATTCAATGTACACGGATCGGTTATTATGCAGTAAATGGTTAATAAACTAATCATGTACGGTGATACAATCATTTATAAGTACAATTCCTTCAATCAGGATCCTAAACGCAATACAATGGTCACATAGATACAGCTGATCCGTGGCTCCCCAGCGTATTGAGATTTGATTGGTAAATAAGAGGAGTCGCTCGAGACCATCATCACTATCATCATCATCATCATCACCAACTAGCTGGTGGACGATCAGCGCTCCCCCCGCCCTGCCCCCGGACAACACGTGATGGAAAAACGTCAACGATCCACACAAAGCCAACAGGCCACTACAAGACTGAACAATAACATTCAACAGTCTGACAACTAAATACTCGTAAATACAATATATACAATAATTTGTAGTATATGTTGAAATAAACATGATCATAGTTTTGATTCATACATAGTGGATATGAAAAAAAAAATGAGCAAGAACCGCATAACGTAAATAAATTAGCCTAAAAATATCTTACGATAAGTATTTAAGTGTGAATTTAAGTTTACAAAATGTAGCTTTAATATTTTCAAGAATGAAAATAAATAATAAAACAACATTATACCTATTATATTTAGTCATCAAATTCATTTATAGGAGAGTGTTTCCTAAGTCGATAATATCTTTTTTAATACTGGCAATGCTAATGCGATTACAATTATCAGATTAATAAACGATAGTCTTGTTATATTAATCATTTTAATATTTGAAACAGAGGAGGGCTTATAAAAACCCTTAATTTCTACTGAAATATATATTGATATTTTTGTTATACAAGTCATGAAAATTAACAGATTATTTCGGTTTAGTTCGACTACCAACGCGACAATATACGAAGCTTCTCTTTATACTCGCAATTAATTAACCCGGGAGAGTTTAAGAAACCCGTAAAATGATTGATCAAGGTTGACAAACCCATTTTAAAAAAATGGAATTTAAATATTAATTCGCGCATAAATTGAAACCTTGTCGACTTGGCATGTACAGTTTGACAATCTTTGATATAAAATATTATTTCAACGAGTCGTCTCGAGAAACTCCTGAATATTCCTGAAAATTTTCGCAAAAAAATTCCGCTTATCCATCTTATTTCAATTTAGTAAGCTACTTTATCTTTTTTATTCAATTGTCTATATCATATTCAACGCGACCCAAATAGCATGTACGGGTGTATGAAAGAATCATTAAAATATTACATAAATGCAAGCAATGGTCAGCTATTTTTACGATTGTAAAAATAGAGTCAAATAAAATGAACTCACTGATATTAGCATACCACACAATCAGCTGATGATAATTAAGAAAAACAAGTGTTAATTAAAATAGTGGCGGGACAGTTATTTGTCGGCAGATGACATAAACACAGTCATACTTGACCAAGGGGGTCCAAAAAATGTAGTCATCAACTAAGAAAATATAATTTTACAACCAGAGTACTCAAATATATTTATTATATAATTTGGTTAAATTGGAGCAAAAATTAAGTCTAGTGACAGTATAAAACAAAACTGCATTTTCTCAAAGCGCCCGGTATCTCGTCACCCTAAAAGAATTTAGGCTAGAAATTGTGTTCTGTGGAGTCTTCGGAAAGCGACGCTGACTTTGATTGTGGCAAAATATCAGATAGCTAATGACGTCCCTATCAAGTAAAGACGGTTTGTAATAGCCATAAGTTCCTTAAAAATTAATGTATATGCCAAAAAAGGGTCTTATATTCAAAAAACATATAATCTTTGAATAATATATTCTGCAAGAATCGCTGGCAATAAAGTTTTGAAAGGTGTTAATATATAATATAATATCCGTCTACAATTACAAATCCTGAAGGTGTACGAAATACTTTTTTATCCCACTTTATTTTAAAAACCATAACTAACAATAATATTATTTAAAATTTTGCATATAGTAGGTGATATAAAAGACCAATATTTGATTGTCCAATATGGATTAGATAGTTGATAGAATATTTACAAACATGATATTTCATTATGTGCGTCAGTGCCAGCAGGCTGAAGAAAATATAAGGTTCAAAAAACCTTTAAATTAAAATTAGCTGGTACTTCATTAATTCGTGAATTCCGATATCAGATATTTGCAATGTTAAAATCGTAAACGAATATCCAGGAAGCTCGGCCCAGATTCGAGCCAACGAGGCTGAATAACTAACAACTGAAGGAAGCGTCAACACAGAAGATTATTGAAACGAGAAATGAGGCCTTAACTTATTAAAAACAAAAAACAAAAAACAAAAAAATGCGAAAAAACATATCAAGGCTTCGTGAGCAATTTTCGTTCCAGTTCTCCAGATAAATTAATTTAAAGACCGTAACGAGTATTTGTAATTATGTTTTAGTATAATAAAACACCATCAAACAAAAAAGTGTTTATTTATTATACATACGATAAACATGACGTTTTTTTTATCGTATACTCTACGTAGAATCTTATTTTGAAATAATATAACAACCTACTTACGATGAGCACTGTTTGCTCACTTGATAAAATACCACGGTTTCGCCTTCAATGAAAGCATCATCATTCTCCACGTGTAATATACAGTGTTCTTCGTGATCCATGTTAAAACAAAGTAAAATTAATAATATTTTTTAATTGCTCCAAAACACTTTTTTTCCAGAGAATCGCGGTGTTCGCGGTGAACACGATAAAAACAGTTATTGAGTATGACTTACCGGGCATGAAGTGCAGCAGCACGGCCGTAATGGGATAGAGCGAGGGACTGTAGGTGATGTCCGGGCACGCGTAGCCGAGCACGGAGACCACGCGGTCGGCCACTGCGCGCCCCTTGCGCGTGAGGTGGTACCCCAGGCAATGCGTGGACTCCACGAAGGGCGGCAACATGATGGGCTTGTCCGGCAACTCAGTGGTGCCGAACACCTGCAACGACACATACAGTTTAAATCTGCCTAGTACCGACCATGATCGACAGATCGACAGATCGACAGATCGACAGATCGACAGATCGACAGATCGACAGATCGACAGATCGACAGATCGACAGATCGACAGATCGACAGATCGACAGATCGACAGATCGACAGATCGACAGATCGACAGATCGACAGATCGACAGATCGACAGATCGACAGATCGACAGATCGACAGATCGACAGATCGACAGATCGACAGATCGACAGATCGACAGATCGACAGGACAAGAGTTAGTGAAGTTGACGAAATAACTTCTCAAAATAAATCGACAGGCATATATATGGTACAACTAGGATTGGCGGCATTTGGAAAGCTTAAGTACATTTTTAAAGCAAAAATTTCGCAATGTCTCAAAACTAAGGCGTTTAAGCAAAGCATCCTTCCGGTGTTAGCTATGGCGCAGAGACGCGGAATCTTTCAGCAAGTCTTACCCATAAAATAAAGGTCACGCAACGTAACATGGAGAGATCCATTCTCGGAGTGTCTCTAAAAGATAGAATCCGAAATAAGGACATCCGAAGAAGAACTCAAATACTGGAGGCTTCCCAACAAATGTAGCGCGTAAGCGGGCAACAAAAATAGCAATATACTGACTGAGTGAAGCATGAAAATGGTAAACATTTTTTCATAAATTGCTCGTATAAGTGTGAACAACTCAAAAAAAGACATCTGTATAGGTTAATTTCAGCTTCTTACGCTCTGCGTCTATAATTGCGTTACTATCTTGGACAGCAAAACTTCTAAGAAAAAAATGTCTTAAAAGTTAATAAAACATATTTATAATTCAATTATAATAGCAATATAAATACAATTATAGTTGTACGGGTAGATTTCCGGATTTTTTGACATGCTAACCTATCAATTGCTAATTTAACCTAACCTAACCTATCAATTGGCCAAAACTAAATAAACAATCTTCACCAACACATGCAACCGAGATAATGATTGAGTACATTAAGGCCAATCTGCTGTAGAGTTAGTAAATAGTGCGCGAGTGTGAGTTCACAACTTGATAATAAAATGTGTGTAAATGACCCTAAAACAATTAACATTTTCAGGTCATTAGAGACACAAAATAAAACTGAAAACAAAACATAATAATTGAATAACAATAGTTATTTTATAATAACATATTAAATAATTCAAAGCGAATGAGATGTTTGTACTGTCGCATATAGCCAATGTTTTGCTTTTATCTTCATTTTAATCGAAGCAGATGTTATATCTGCTATATTGTATCATGTATCGTTGTGATTTGCGATGGTTTGTTATGGTTTGTGGTCACTGTGAACTTAGTGAAAAATCAAAGCAAAATATTAAGAATTATATTATTTATTGTCATTAAACATGTTAAATTATTATTACCTCCTATGAATTAGAAAGTAAATAATTACTTTCAATTAATATTAATAACACAAGTATATTTTTGAGCGATATTTGATAATATTTGAATGCCTTTTTTCATTTTTAGAAATATTGTAAATCTATTTTTAAACCTAAATAAAAACATAAAAACCTAATGTAGGATTGATTTATTTTTTAAGGTTTAGCACTGGAATACCCTGTCGTGAGCTAAGCTTATTAAAATGATAGATTACATTTTAATTATGAGATATATAAAGCTCTAATCATAAGAGTTTTCACTTTATAAATCGAACCATTTTTTTAAAGTAACACCGCAAAGCAATTCGTTTGATTACGGATTTATTCGAAACAACTAGCTGCGAGAATGCGAAACTCTTTCTGTTTTTGATAAATGTAATAATATTATTATTTTATTAATTTTAAATGTGAATTAGTTTAAAAACTAAATTTGTTTTTTTTTTTCAAGGTAGAAGGTACTTGTGAAAATTATTCTTTGTGAAAAGTAAGTCCCCCTGGCGACAGTTACGAGCTGTTGATTTTTCACTTAGAGCACTTGTAAAGGCGCACGATCCTCAGACAAACTGGTTGTTTCCGCACCGCCTACCATCGCCCGCCTTCTCAATGTCCACGAGAAACTGATACTTTTTATGTAAACACACACAGAAGAATGCATCCAGAATTTGTAGACTGAATATAAAATATCGTCAGCTGATCCTGTGACACTTGCTAAAGGACAACAATGCTCAGTAAATTCAGAGCGTCAGGTTAAAGCACTTCACTTAATGCGTTGAAAAGAATGATCTGCACCCGGTGCAAAATGAGCGACTTTAAATCGAAAAGATGTAAACATTATTTGCTTATTGCTTAAGTTAATTATAATCGAAGTCAGAATTGAAAATAATTTTAGTGTGTAGTAAGTGCGAACATAAAAAATCATTGACGATTATACACAAGCGGTGATGAAAAAATATCCTCTAATCCCAGGACGAATCTCCTAAGCTAAAATTTGAACCGGGAACCGCTCGCATGTCAAGCGAGCGATTTTCCACTGCACAATAATCCATACACTCACTCGGTAACTACCAGTGACAACATTTTATTTATATTACCATTAGCGTGCACTTTGACAACCATTTGCAAACATTTATTATGTGGTCAAGAATGAATGTATAGTATATAAACATTAAACATAGTTTTACACCAAATACGGAAATAAATTGTGTTCGTCATGTTAGAAATACAACTGTCTTAAACTTTTTGGTTGGATAATATCCAATAAAATCAATGAAATTTGTTCTACTTAAACTTTTTGGTTGGATAAAATCGAATAAAATCAATGAAATTTGTTTTACAAGTAGGTTTTAATCTAAAAAAAATATGACAATCTGAAGTGTGTTTCCGATATTGAAGGTTAAAGGTAACAAATTATTGTTTTTCAAGTAAAACTTATCATAAATAACATCCCTGTCTAACACATACATAGATAAAGCACAGAGAATGGGATAAAATGTATCCTCCTACGAAGTAAACTAAAATAATCCAAATTCACAAACTACACGTTATAAACTAACATTGATAAAATAAGTTTTTATATTTAATTTTCGGAAATTTTTATAAAGATTATTACTTATTTATAATTAGAAATGGTACTGATGCTTCGCTGAACACCAGTGACATCTCCGCTATCCGTTTTCTACAATTCATACAAAACGGGTTCTTAAATTTTCATGATCGCAGAGGAACTTTAAGTTATAAATCAAATTCTGCAAATAATCGAAATCATCTACGTTCAACCGACTCTACACTCCAGGGCGAATTACCTTGTAAATTTATTTTTATAAAAAGAATTTATTCTTAATAACTTAAAGTACAAGTTATCAACATGTAATATTAAATAGTGATAACTTAATAACGATTTATAATGTTGCGAAGTACATTAATGAATGTACTTCGCAAACTAACCTGCCTCAACGTCGTAGCGAATTGTGTATTGTTAAATTGATAATTAAATCAGTTCTATAAAATGTAATGATTTATTTACATATATATAATAAGTTTATTAAATACGACGCATAATAGTAATATGATAATATCACTATTACTTAACTTAATGCGGAGATTATACGATTTTACTGAATAATACAATATATTATAGTAATTGTTCGTTTATTATTCATGAACATTTACTTTGTTGTAAAAAGTGACACAATAAATAACAAAACACAGCTATAATAACACCATTGAATTGCAATAAATAAACTGATTTATCAAATCGGTAATGAGTATTTCAATATACATAAAGTATTGCTTTTGCTGTAAAGTAAGATAAAACATGAAAGCGAATTTTAAATTCCGCTCATTTAATTTGTCACTGAAAACAAATCGTAATACATTTGTATCTCTTTGTAATTAAATAATAATGTAGGGCATCGCATCCGTCACACACACAGTGCTTACAAAGTATAAGATAAGAAGAGCAAACAAATAAAACTCTCGATCTTCAAAGTGGAAGAACAGTTTCACGTACCTGGTTAACCATGTCCCAGTAGAAGCCATCGAGCATAGACTTGCCGTGCTGGTGCTGCCTGCAGAGCGCGGGCCAGAGCTGCGCGCGCACGCTGCTGTTGATGGGCCAAGAGTTGTCGCGGATGAGCAGCTTGGCGTCTCGCTTGCGGCCCTGCTGCAGCAGCCCCTGCAGCTCGGCGAAGGTCTTCAGCGGCGGCCGCTTACCTGCGGGGGAGAGGGATTCAAGCAGTTAGTCCACTTGGCCGCCGGAGTCAGCTCCAGCGAGCTCGGGTAGGGCGTGGCGGAGATGCGCTTCTCGCCCGGCTCCGAAGGGGGCCCGGGTGGAGACACGCAACCTGGAGCCCCCGCACTCGCGTTCAAGTTGGCCAACTCGATAAACATGGCCCGAAATAGATCACCCTCACTTTAGCACTGAACTTATGAGGACGTCGATCGTCGTAACCTCGCAAAGAGCGATCTCGACGATCGAAAAAGAGTCAGTAATTATTATCGACCCGGTGAAGCGATCTCGGAGCTCGCTACTCGCACTGCGCCTGTCGCCCTGGCGAGACGGACTGGGCCCTGCGCGCTATCGCCGGCCGATATCGCCTTCAGAGCGCACGCTTCAATGAACATCGCGAACTCGAAAAGTGTAAGTTCAACAAGTTCACCCGGAGAGATAAAAGGTTCGTCGACGGCTCAAAGATCGCCGGCGGCGGGGCTGCGACCGGCGCGCTGCGACCCCCGCCTTGGGCGCCCCGCGATGCGTTTTTCCGCGGGATGCTATCTGTCCCTTGCGGTGGAGCGGTCCGCGGAGCGGGCGCAGAGAGCGGCGGCCGATGGCTGACTAGTGACTACTACCTGCCGACTGCTAACTACTCAGAGACCGCAACGTCTGGGATCGACAAGGCGTCGTAACCGATTAGATAATGCTGCGTATAAAATAATACACCGAACGAAAACAACAGCCTGCGATAGCGCGGCGCGGAAACGCCACAACACTACAGCGGGCGCGCCCAGGCGGGGATAGGTGCATTCGCCATTCATGGCGCGCAGGAGGAAGTAAGAGCGTGCATGAAGTACCACCAAGCCACCAACATACGATAAGTATCTTCCAACATTTTACGTCTGATGTTCGCATGCTGGACCAAAGCGAAGATGCGTTTTCAGAGTCAAACTACAATGTTTTCTTAATATATTTTATTCTGTTCAATTTGTGATTCGAAGTATGTTCATTAATAGTAAATACCAAAAAATAATTTAAAAATGATTGTTAAATGAATCATCAGTAATATTATGTCCGCTGACAGAACTAACATACAATCGTTTATTTGTTGTGTTATGTTTTTATTTACAGTGTGTAAAATAAGTTAATAAGGTTAAAATTAATTATTTTCGGGGATTCAGATACACGATAAAATATTCATAATAAAATATTAAATTATATTATATCATGAACATACATTTAAAAAACAAATGTTGATATTATAATCCTATTACATTGTACTGGCAACATTGAATTGTAAATATCAGATCTAATTGATAGTTGTCTAACATTGCATTAGTTACATTAAGTCATAATTATGATCTCTTTTTGAAGTGTTTGGTGCTCCGTGAAAGAATTAGTTTACTCAAAAATGCTCGGCGGCGCCAATAAAGATTAAAAGCCACTGTTATCGTATGACAATATATGACTTAATATTTTTTTAGCGTCTACGCAAAAACCTCTAATTGCTTTATTATTGCAATGTCGTCTGATAGCTAAATAGAAAGACATTCTTACCGGTTAATAAATAATAAAACACGACTTGTACATATAACATAAATTAACACCTTGTGGGTGATCAATCTTTTTGGCATCAACGTACAAACAATGTATGTCAAGATATATATTTATTTCTAGACATACTATATGTAAATAACAGCCACAGGATATTTTTTATCCATTGCTTACCAAATAATCTTAAATATCGTAACCATCAAAAGATACTTAAGTTAAAGAGTAAAATAGTATTATGCATTAAGTAGACCTGGAAGTTTAATTATATGCCATATACGAGTATACTTATAGTTATAAGATCATAATTATCATTTGAATATTATTTCTTATTTTGTTAAGCGAGCTTTGAGAAAAGTCATACTTCAAAAGGTGTAAAACAATAGATGGTTATTTCCACTTATAATGGTACTTTCCACTTATAATGGTATTTTAAAAAAACAGCAAAAAATAGACACTTTTTCAGTATAAATGTAATACTTGCACAAAAGGGAAAATGATCCAAGCAAAGAAACAAGCATTGAAAATTTTACTAAAATTTAATCGTTATATATTTCACCGTCGGACAAACGGTTTAAACGCCGATAACGTTAAATTTAAAACTCGAGACTACTTTGAGTGGAAATTATCCAAAAGAAAACTCAATGGAAAAGGTAAGAAAATAAAAATAAAATTCTGCACATAATATTTCTTGAAACTGAGTATTTTCAAAGCCCTAAAAATAACAATAGCGTATTAAAAAATATATATGATAAATCATATTGAAACGTATCTTATTATTGCGTGATTGTATGCATGTGTATATTAAACGTATTAAGTGCACGAGTGTTGTATTTCATAGACTTTGGATGGAGGACATAAGAGAGAATAATAGCTATAATAACGCTTAAATGTAATAAATTGTTTTGGCTCGACAACAGCACTACGACCACACTAAGATGTTTATGGAAGGTCTGGTCTTAACCCTTACACACGCGGTAACTATAACAAAGATGGCGCATCGGGCTAATCTTATGACCTTCCTTAATATAAATAAAATTTTGTATTCCACAGAGCAACAGCTACACAACGCAATTTGAGATACGTTCTCTGATCAGACTTGGTGCAAGAAAGCATAAACCAAAGCTGCATTTTTTAATAGTTATCCAGTAGTACCTTCGAATAAGGAACGTATTCACCACAGTTTTGCGATGTAAAACTGAACTGGGACATGTCAATAGATTAAACTGACGATGAAGATCCGTGGTAACGCATTGTAGATATTATATGATCCATAATTTAATTGGATATGGTTTAAATCTAGGTCCGTTACAGTAAAAGGGTGTAAGATTGAGATTTAAGACCCTCGATTGTTACACCGAGATAGTATGTTCGAATCCCGAAGAATCTTAAGCGTACATTATAACATACATCGTATTATACAGCATAAGTTTCGAATAAGGCAGCAAGAATGGAGCCCCTAGATATCTACAGGTATATTGCATCAGATAATAGACAGTGAATCTGATAGACAATGGTAACTTAACGCCTGATCTTCAATACATGTAACATATAGTCAACTCACTTAACACATTTTATCGCTACTACTATAACAGACAATATTCTTCCGAACATTTTTATGGATACTGCCTGCACCGATACAGCACCCGTCCGACCCGTGGAGCGCTTTCCAAACATCCTACACCCTTGAAGTTATCACAAATCCGTTGTTAACTTAACATCTTATTATGATGTTAACATATTAAACTATGTGTACAGACTGTACCACCTCATATACACTACATACTCTTTTGTATATGTCGCAGCGTATTTTTTTTACCAATGGATGGTGATAATGATTCTGAAGTCACACCTATGGAATTCTATGACGCTTATCATGCTGCATATGGCTAATCGCTGCATGTGGAGTGTTGATCCGCCAACGTCATAGACTACAGCCCAACATTCACGCATCATCCTTATTATTACAGGAATTCACTATGAATGGGTGGTCTTCACGGGACGACTTTCGTCTACCACCAAATTTTGATTAATAGGCTATGCAGATAAACTTCAATGTATGGATTATAACTGTCCATTCGATCGGTCAATGTTGTTCAAAAAGACGAAAGCTGGACACTGTATGCGGATTTTTTAATAGTTATATTTAAAAAATTTAAATATAATAGTTTTTAAAGTCTTTCAGGACGATTTATAAGTTTTTTTTTTATCCGGTATAATTATAACGGCCTGGAAGGGTTAATTAAATATGACAAATGGTAAGTATATAACAATTATTATAATAATATCAAGTATACACACTACTGTCTCATCAATAAAGCTATTATATTATTAACTCTGTGCACACATTTTAAATATTGAATTAATCATTTATCTGCGTATATCTGTAATAAGGAATGATAATAATTAAAAATTGATTTAAAATAGTTCAGTTTTATTTACTATTTTATTATTGACTTGATGCATTATCTCAAAACGGAGATATTAATTTTTCAAATTACATTTGAATTACTTATTTATTATAATTATACATTTATTATAACTATCACATTGTACCAGGACTAAGCGAAACAATGTAAATCAAAGAAATATAGTGTTTATTGTATTTCTTATTTTATTTAAACAAAAGATCGTCATTCCTTACGATTAGAATAAGTATCTACATCGAAAATAATTCTATAAATTTAAAAAAAAAAATTAATCAAAATTTAATAATAATTAATATTTTACAAAAACTTTTGTATGGAGCAACTTGATGTACGGCTGTGGGACATCTGAAAGTGATAAGAAAAGACTAGAGGCCTTTGAGATGTGGTCTTACAGAAGAATTCTCGGAATTTCTTGGAGAGAACACACAAATAATGAGGTTCTCAGTCGAATCAAGCAAGATAGGCACCTAGTAAGAACCATATTAGAGAGGCGAGCCCGATAGATCGGTCACATCATGCGCCACGATGGTTTTCTTCACGACATTGTGGAAGGGATGGTTGAGGGGAGAATCTGCAGAGGGCGCCCTAGACGGGAGTATTTGCAGCAAGTGTTCGAGGACATGAGTTGCAGCTCTTATGCTGAGCTAAAGAGGGTTGCAGAAGATCGATAAAAGTGGAGATAGAGATGCAAGATTTTGTTGCTGCAAACCAATTCAGCGGATTGATACTACGAAGAAGAACTAAGGCGACTAAAATCAACAAACAACAGATTTTCGACACTTGGTACTGGATTTTTTTATCTTAAAATAAGGTGAGATCGAATTTCAAGATCATTTTAATGATACAGAAACCTTCACGGATGCAAAATGAACATATTTACAAAATTTCGTCGTTATTGGAGGAGCAGTAAAGCAATATACAAATTGTACAAATAAAAAAATTAAAACAGTGGTATTCAACTTGTGGTCCGCAAACCAGAACCGGTCCGCAATAAAAACGTTCGCGATCCGCCATTTGTGATTAAAATATTAACTGCAGCGAATTAATACAAGTAATCGCTTGTATTTTATTTTTATTAGCAAAACAAAAATACAAATATATAATGTTTTTAATAACATACTTAAAAGAGAATACATAAACTAAAAAGTGGTTTTCAAGTAGAAACTAGTCTCAAAAATTAATTTTAAAAAACCCGTCAGAATTTCGAAAAAAAATACTGCCGAAAAACACATATAAGAATAATTTGCTCGAGGAAATTTCATCTACACAACATTTCATGTACAGTAAGACCCCGCTTAACGCTATTTCGTTTAGTGCTGTTTCGGTTTAGCGCTCTTTTATTTCAACCCGTGGATTCCGCGAAATTGTGATTGTGATTCCCCGAATTAGTGAAACAAACCGGTTTGGATGAGGTAAATGTGGAAAACGTCGAAGAAATAGTTCAAGAAACAGCAGCTAGTCTTTCTAATGATGAGCTCAAGGAATTAACTGAGCAAGAAGAAAACAAAAATATTGATAGAAGTATTTCGAAGAAGAACAAAGAGGACTTTCGATGGCGTTTGTAAAAAGGAGTTTAACCACTATAACTGAAATCATAGACCAATTTGTTGAATATGATCCAAATTTTAACAGGAGTTCAAAAGCGAGATGGGGTGTTATAGATGCTTTATCCACTTATCAACAACTTCTAACAGAACGCAAAAGGAAAAGGCACGCTACATTAGATGCCTTCTTGACAAAAAGGCAGAAAATTGGAAACACAGAATAGACTGAATGATCTGACTGACTTAGAATTTAATTTATATTCGTTTGTATTGTTTTTATTTTTGTAAGAAATAAATGTTTGGTTTTATTTTTATTAAAAAAAACATGATTATTAAATTTAATACCTAACCAATTCTCTATCCATCTTCCCCTAACCCCATTATTTACATGTTAAGATAGCTTCGTTTAGCGTTGTTTCGCATTACGCTCTACTTTGATGGAACGTATCCCCCGCGTTAAGCAGGGTCTTACTGTATTCCCATTAAACTAGATATTAACCAAGAAGATTGCTTTGCTAAGTAAAAATGTCGCCGTGTGTTTAAAAATGTTCAGAACCATCGCTTTAAATATATATACTTACTATTCTGGAAAAGATTGAAGTATATATGTATAGAATTATGTGGAATTTTAATTATGTGGAAAAGTGATGTTCTCTTTCTTCGTAGTATCAATCCGGTGGATTGGTTTGCAGCAACAGAATCTTGCTGATGTTCTCAAATATCCATAAATACCCCCAAGTCGATGTGAACCGATGTGAACCGTCACCCGTAATTTTAGTATTTTAAATCAAAACTTATGCTAAAAAATGCTGATGGTTTTAAATCAATACGACGAAAATCGTCAGCTTTTTCGCCGCTCCCTGTAGTAGATACAAAAGTCTTCATGTGGGTATTCCTATTCAAAGTGAATTTATTATACATGGACAATACGTGAAAGCTGGTATGAAGTTTAATATCGCTAACGGATCAACACTCCACATGTAGCGCTTAGTTAAACTTAAAATGTCAAGCATCATAAAATTCACACATGAGGTCTCTTCATCACATAATAAAAAATATATCAAAATGTATTTAATGGCTATCTGTTTCTTAAATATTTAACAGCTACACTCGATTCTATCTATCACATCAAGAACTTTCATGGAAACCAAGAAGTGATCTTTTATCAGGTTTATTATATTATATCCAGTCTTCCCTCTTCCCAAACATCTCTCATAACAGTCCATCACTAGCAATTGTATTGACTTATTTAAGCAAGTCTAAAAAAAATATTAACTGAAATTTCATAAACGTAATTAGTAGTCATTGTAGATCTTATTATATTTGAACATCCCTCGATTTGATTTTTTTAAATATTGACAGACTTTTACTCAAATATTTGAAATATCCGAATAGGAATAGTAGAAAAAAAAAAAAAACACATTTTTTCAAAAACAAAATAATGCACCTATCATAGGGATTATGATTCCTCAAGTAATAAATAAAATATACACCAATAACATCCCTTTGTAATTTTAAGTGAAAGATTTTTTTTCCCTTCTTATCTGTAACCGCAAAAATTTAGGCATGAAATTATTATCATGCGTTGTGCAATAATGATGCAAGAATTAGCTATGATCAACCTAACTGGGGTCACTTTATCTATGATTCATTTTACAGGTGAGGATATTATGCCTACCATGTATACTCGTATTTATGAACCACTCCAAATCAATTTTTTTTTATTATTTTTTTTATGTAAACACATACAGGAGAATACAGACAGATGGTGATAGTCATTTTTTTTTTGAAGTCTCATCTGTGGAATTCTATGACGCTTACCATGGTGTATATGGCTAAACGCTGCATGTGGAGTGTTGATCCGCCAACGTCATAGACTACAGCCCGAGATTCACGCATCATCCTTTATTATTACAGGAATCTACTATGAATGGATGGTCTTCACGGGACGACTTTCGTCTACCACCAATTTTAATTGATAGGCTATGACTGACATTTTACGGGTGATGGATCAAGTTCACACCAACCGGGGTATTTTAGAGCTCAGAAATCGATTAAAAATCCTTTTTTTTTTTTAATCTCCGTCGGGGATCGAACCCACGACCTTTGGCTTGCAACGCAAACGCTTTACCATTGAGCTATGACCGCCGATAATTACCTTATATTTCAAGCCATTGACTGACAATTCTTAATGAAACTGTAAATTTAAATTTTTGTGTTAATTTAAGACATGTACAATCACTTTAAATTAAATAATGTGAAATAAATTTAAACATTTTTAATTTGTGAAAAAGTTATTTCATGGGATAATTATATTCAACCACAAAAAAAAAATATTAAACTGATCCCAAACTATTTAACTTAATAAGTTATATTTTCTAGAATCTGGCTTTAAATAAAAATTAAAATACTTAAAATCACTGAAAGTAGATAAAGTGAAACAATAAAAAATGTAATTAATATTAATCATTTAAATAATGACTCAGGGATCATCTTCTTGGGTATAATAATTGTTAAATTCAAAATAGATCTCAAAGTGAATGCCACTAATATTTTATATATGTTATGTTGCTAACCTAATCAGGAAGTATTCAATTCAAATTCGAGCATGATAATTTGTTGTGCAATATAGAAATGATATGCAGGTAAGGTATATGACATGTGAATTTCTGAGTTTATATACAAGGACAAGCATCTTAGTCATAAAAATATGATTCATGAGAGTACTGTGAAATACTCTGGGATATTTTGCCTAAGATTAAAATATACCTAATCAATCAAAAACTTGATTGAAAAATCAATTTAGGGAGGACCTGAAGATAAATTAATAAATTTATTTGATTTAAAATTGGAATAAATCCAATCAAAATATATGAATTCATTGTGTATTTTTTTTTACATTTCTGATTCTTTTTTTTTAGACTTCAATTTATTTATTTTTAAAGAAATGATCATGCATTGTGAAATAAAGAATTGACTGCACCGAATTTGATAGAGCTGCTTTAATTAATATTAATAGCCTTTAAAGGGCCATAAGCTTTTAAATATATACATAAACAAAATATCATTGTGATAAAATTCATATTCTTTTTAATAAAAAAATATTAAAAAGTAATTTTATTTTATCCTTTTGGTTTAAATACTTTTTCCAAATAATTTGTTGGTTGTTGTTATATTTTGCTACATTTTTACATTTAAATAAATAATGCATTCTTATCCTACATGATTTACCTAAATATGTCAACAAAATTATGTATAATTTTGAGTATCTTCCTAATTAATTAAAATTATTTGTGTCAATAAACATGTTACAAAATGCAACTGTTTTACTGAAAATTGATAGCTTTAAAGCATTGCACCTGAAATGTTACTTAATTTTTCCATGATTCAATGTAAATTAACCACTTTTGAAATATTTAAAATGATAAATTTGCTAATATGTATCTTAAAATTAAAATTTTGAAACAGACTCCTGTCTGCTTAAAAAAATGATTAATTTTAAATCGGCTAACAAATGTAGTCAATTAAGAGATTTTAAAAATGCATAATATGGGAAACGAACAGTCTTGATATTCTATAGAGGAATGTTTAGGAAATATAGCAACCGGAAGGAATTCAATATATATTACGCTATGATTTTTCAATAAAATAATATTTAAGTAAGTAAAAAATAACTACTTTCTTGTATGTTCATTCTGGATATTAATTTAAACTTGCTGCTAATGACTGGGCATGGATTTTTGAATGATAGATTACTCATTGAATATACAAGAAGCTCCAAATACCTACCTACCCCTGTGTGCAAACCTAAGAGCATTTACTCGAGGACTTTCAGATCCTCTTAGAAAGAGGGGTGCTCTTCAACAACTCAAGAACAGAGCGTTAAGCCATATCAAGCATGTACAACGTTGTCTAAATACAGATCTCACCATACCAATTAGACTTGTATTGTCGATGAGAAAATATTATTTGCGTTCTCCATTTCCTATCAACTCATGATTGAAATTATGTTCACACCTTTCCCAAGTTCTCTAACACTACTGTGCAGTAGCCACAATTTCCATGATAGGGCCTCCAATGCTAAGTGAAAATAATCAGTTTGTGTACTCATCAGGGAGATTTTTTGTGAGATGCGGGTGTATATCAAAGAATGACTAGCCCAGTTATTTTTTATATTAATATAAACCCTATGGACTTTCTCCAATAACATTTTACCCTCTTTCCTAAGGCTGATGAAGAAATTTGTTAATTTGTGAGTCTCTTTACTACTCACAACATATTATTCATTGGATTCGCGTTATACATGAAGTGTTTAAATTCAAAACCGCTTAATGACTACTTCACAAACTCCATAAGTTGCGAAAATATAGGCATTATTAATAAAGGGTCCGCCAAATATTTAATTTTTTTTAAAACAGGGCGCAAAACATCGAGTGTAGCTTCGGCTGTGTGGCACGTAGCGCCGTCCTGTTGAAACCAAATGTTGCCAATATCCTCCTCTTCAATTTTTGTGAACAAAAATTCGTTCAACATGGCCGCGCTGCATGGAAGCTCCATTGATGGCGCGTCACGCACACTTTCTGCCACAGCAGCAATATTCTCGGGTGTACGCACTGTTTTTGGCTTTTCACGCTTTGGTTTATCGGTGAGGATGCCAGTTTCTTTCACTTTTTTCGCAAGATAACAAACATACGGAGCTGACGGTGATTCTCTTCTTCCAAAATCCGTACGCAATTTTCGCACACATTCTGCAACATTACCATAATTTTCAAAGTAATGTCGCAATATTTCCCAGCGTTGTTCAAGCGTATACACAACCATATTTGTTTAGCGGAAGGATAAAACTAATTATCTATCAAATCAGACATCAGCTAAGTGTTACCATTCACGAAATAAGCACTAGTTGAAAAAAAAACGTTAGATGGCGGACCCTATATTATATGCATGATGATTTGAATTTCATGGAGTAGGTATTACTATAATTTGTAGAATTAGTATACTTTAATAAGAAGAATTATGTTATGATTAGATTGTCAGTTCAGAGTATTAATTATATAAATCATATGCTAGTAAATTTATATAATTAAAAAACACATTAACAATACTAAATAAAAATAAAAAATTTAAAAGTTCATTAAACTATTCGATGAGCATTATTTCCAGCCCAGATGAGGTACAAATTAAGGTAACTGTAGTATCAGTGTCATTGTTCAGTTAAGGTTTGTCAATCAGCTTTTTTGAGATCGTAGATTGTGATGTCGTTAGTCGGACAGGTATGGATTAGTTGCTCAAATTGGATGGCTTAACCCAAAAATGAATAATTCAAATATGTCATACAAATGGAATTGGTAAGTTCTAAAATTTACACTCTTAGATAAGTTTAACTTTTATAAATAACTATTAAAAAATCATTAATTTTTGGAACCGTTCAAGAATAGTGTCCGGTACTATTTGACAATAAATAGATGTGTAAGGTTTTTTGTGCTGGCCAAACTAACAATGGCAACATCAGACTAAATATTAAATAGCAAGAGACATTATTCATGGCTCGTTTTGTTTTAAACCCTGTTATACACACCAGGAGGACTCTCCGACAAGATGGTGATCCCGCTGGGGTCCACGTGGGGCGGGAACGCTTCATACAGATCGGCTTCTTCCTCCTGCACGGCGGACAACATGGTGTCCCCGTGTGAGTGCGGGGGCCCGTGAGCGGGCATCGCCCGGCACAACAGCAGATCACCAATTCACTCACAAACAAATAACACCTCACTCGGCACAGATTTATTCACAGGGTTTTTATATTGATTATTAATTTTTTTGTTTCACTGGGTTGTTTGGTTGCCGGGCCCAGCGGCGCAGGCAGTGGCGGTGGCCCGCGGTCTACGGTGCCGGCGCCATGGCTGGCCGCGCGGGCGCTCGTATGCCGCTAGGTCGTCTAAGTCAAATCTTGCTGCACCATTTTTGTCCTGCAATACAAATCGAGATATGAATGGACTGTGAAATATTTCATTGAGGTAGGATTATTGTTAACAATAGAGAGGAAAAGACTTCACTTTTGATACTATGTTTAAAATAATGGGTATTGTTCCTCAGTATCAGATGAAACATTTAACATGTGAAAAATTCGTTTTTCACCCTTTTTTATTACAATTGGAAAGCAAAATAAAAGACGAAATGACTACTTGTAAGCTAAATTTTGTTAAAAACATATATTTTAAAGCAATTTATTTGGTTGTTTTACGTTATATTATATTCTTTAGGTTAAAATGTTTCTTTATGTTAAGACTATTTTTTATTGGCAGGAACTAGTACTGTCAAAACTGGAAAAAAAGAGAAAAACTACATTTATACTGTTGAAATGTTATATATAACAATGAGCAATGAGCAATTATCAGTTAAAACATAGCTTTTATTATATAAAGTGTGTGTTCATTTTATAAAGCTTGATAAACTAAGGTGATTGTGGTACCAAAATATGTTGTATCGATTATTCTCATAAATCTTTTAAAGGTCAATACAAAATATTGTTAATTACTATTGTCAGTATGCAGTTTCATCTTTTGACTAATCTGAAAATGGTGAACTACATCTACAGTTTGTCTCAATAGTAAGTAAAATAATTTAAGTTTATTTGTCATTCAGGAGGCAGTTTGTATATCTCATATGCCTCAATAAAAAAATACCTATTTAAATAGAGAGGTTAAATGGACACCAAACAAAGAGTGCCTTAAAAACCGACACACCCTTTAAAACAAATGTCAGGATATAAGCCAGTGCTAAAGATCATGTGTCTTTTATATTGTTGAGTTATTAGGACACGTCACTCACCCTTAGCATCAATTAAAATAGATATTCAAAGAAAAACATAAATCTCGGACGGGGATAGTCAGAACATGTATGTGAGACTATTTGACTTGCACAGCTCACTCTCAGCTGATCACTTGGCATGCTTCAGCGCAATCTACATTTGGATCTATTATTAGCTGGTCCCACTGACAACTGACCGACAACACCGATGACCGCTATATTTATAATAATAAAATTAAACTGTCGATCTGACAGAAAGCCATGTTAAAAATACATTCAAACAAAAGTGTTTTCACAGTGACTTATATTATAATAAATTTTATTTACCACTGTTTGTATTAAAAGTGTCGAAGCTCAAAGCTAGTATGTTTTTTCTATTCAGTTATTGAGATAAAACTGACGCGAGATTTTGTTGGAACTGGAGCACTAGGGTTGGGAGGGAGCGTTAAACTTTTTTTGCGGATGAAGATTGTTATGAAATTTTTGGTTCCCGGGCGCTCGTCACGCATGTCTCAAGACGCGGCGGCCGTAATCATATCCATGTCGGGGGCGGAGCGCGACTGAGCGACCGGAGCGGAGAGCTGGCTACAGCACTGACTGGGCCACAGAACACAGCCTGTCAACAACACGCACACAGTCATACCACACACTACACACCACAGGTGACACACACGCAACACTAGCTACAGCCCGACAAGAAACAATCCTTTGATCGAATTCATAATGGAATAAACCGAGGATGGAAATGTGTCCTCACTCAAATCACTTACTATTTGTACAAAAAACCCAAATATGCCGCGAAGCTAAAAAAATATTTCTAACCAAAGAAATAAAAAAGCGGTGGCATAAAATTTCACACAACACTGAGCCAGGATTAAAAATAAGGTCCGTTTCATTTGCAGCGTTCTGTCTCAGCTTTTTAAATATTGTTAAGTAGGCAAACGCATACAGCTCTATAGAAGATTAGAGTTTTTTTATACCACTAGTAAATGGCTTGAGTTAGGAAATATGATCATCTTTGGTTCTAGTCCAATATAATAGGTCTCTAATTATCTCAGATTTTTAATAGTGAATCAAATAATTGTACAAATATTATCAATCGATAATAATATTTCATGAAATGTGTTTTATTTTAGAATTCATATCGTGAGTTAACCGCGTCAAGTACACAACAATTTTTCCTGTAAATTTGAAATTCGCGTTTTCGACGATAAGTCAAATGCAGTAAATTGTTTACATTTATAAACAAAATCTACCGTTCAGTTAGCTAATTTTGACATTAGCCGACATGAGAAAACGTCAAGCAATATATAATCGGTTTTTTAAATATAAAATGTAGGCATTTATTATAGGTGATAATAATTTCACTTTAAACACAAAGTCTAAATAAAACAGCTATTCATTATTCATTTTATAACGACTCTGAGAGTGAAATTGCAGACAAAATATTTATTGAAAAACCTACTGTAAATCACAAATGTACTTTTGCTAATAAAAAAACAACTGATTAAGTTTAGATCATTTTAAATTTAGTCTTACTACATATTGACTCGGGTTTTTAAAAACAAATTCTTTATTTCGATTGTAGGTATAAAAAAAATGTATATAAATTATTTCGATTTTTTCGATTGATATTCCTTGGTGGAATTCCATAATATCAGATATAAAATAAAAGATTCGTTAGAATTTATTCCACATATATTTATTTTTTTGACGACATGTTTCAGCCAAGTCGGATGGCCTTTTTCAAGTCATCAAGAAAATGGCAATCCGACTTGGCCTTTTCTAAGTCATTCAAGAAAATGGCCATCCGACCTGGCTGAAACATGTCGTCAAAAAAAATATATGTGGATAAAATTCTAAAGAATCTTATATTTTATATCTGGTATATACATTTATTGTGAAGAACATTACCTTAGGGATCATCTGCAATATATATATTTTTTAATTAATTTGAAACAAAGAAGCTTTATTGATTGTATATGTGGATTTTTTTTGAACTGGCTGGTAACTGACATGAATTAATTTTTAAAAGTGTTCGCTAAGCAGACCATAGACAACATTAACGTTTTAAGTTTGACATAAGGATGCATGTTGAATGATAACATTCAGTAAACATAATAATATTTATTGATCTAAATTCAGTTGTTGTAACATAGAATTTATCAATATTCAAATACTGGTTTTAAGTACTTGGTAGTTTATCGTTACCTGTATTTTCATCAGTATAAGTATGGTATGTAACCTAACTTCTGCAGTGTAAAAACAAACCTTATAATTTTATAAAATCCCAATATGGAAAATAATGAAAAGACTGTTCCCGGCAGCGAAGGATCCCTTGAAGATAACCCCAAAATAAAGGGCGATACTATCGGTGACACGGCTTACAGTGAACGATTTGTGATCAAATCCTTACTGCAACTGATGAACATTAGTGAATTAAGTAGTTTAGAAACTTTTATTGAAAAGCAACTATGTTGCTTGTGGGATATGACCGCCGAAAAAGATGTTGTTAATTTCTTGTTAGAGAATAATGCTATCGAAATAATTTGTCACTCCATGGAAACTGTGGACAATACAAGATTAACTGAAGTCTGCATCGGAATCGTCGGAAACATGTGTTGCTTTTCTGAAGCCATAGACAAATTAAAATCAAGTGATTCTTTGACAACATCCATTTTAAAATATTTGACTTCTGAGGATTCGCTGATTATTGTTCAAGTGCTGAGATTTATATTTTCAAATATTTATAACGATGTAAAAAATTTCATCTCCTGGTTGGGTCACTTGATCGAGATCAACTTTATTTGCACAATAAACTTTATCCTATCAAACTCCACCAATACTGAAGTTCTTCTTAATACATTTGAAACACTCAATTGCATATGTTCAGTTCAGAATAAAAACAGTGACAAAGACAAATTTGAAGAAGTATTTATTAGTGCTGAGTTTATTAATTCCACTATCGTCGGCTTTGAAGAACTTTTAAAAAGTCTAGAGTTGTCTCCACCACAAAATTCAGAAAACATAGAAAGAAGCGATGTTGTATTTCTTGCCATGCATTCTATATTGACAACATTCCCATCTTCAAAAGATGCATATATAGATGATATTCCATCAAAGTTTCTTACTTGTATAAATAATATTCTTATCAAAAACATTGATAATGAAAGTGATGCTCTCGTTGATGCAGTTGAATATACGACGGCAATAATCTCATCACTGTCTTGCTTTAAAAGGATCGAAGCAAACTCCATATTTCTAAGTGTTACAAAAATATGGACGAAAATATCACAAAACCATAATGATTCTTCAAGAATTTCAGACTCTGGTGACCAGAATATAGCGAACAATAATGACCTTCTAACCATTCTACCGGAATATTTTGTGAGAACAATTCCAATATTCTCAAAGGAAGAGCTGAGCAGATTATTGGCTAATTTTGAAATAGGTCATTTATCTCAATTAAGCACAACAATAGAAAAACATATTCAAACCAAAAAAATGGATCATGGTTTCGATAATGTATGTCAAATTATAAACAAATTTGTTATTAAAACGAAAGAAGAAAGTGAATAAATACACATTGTTAACATTATTAAAATTGAGAGACGTTTCTTAAGATTTGGAATATTTCTTTTGAAAAATCATTCAAATCCTTCAGCACCTTCAAGAAAGAAAGGCTTTATCACAACTAAGATATGTGAAATTCTGGATTAAATATACTTCTTAAAACTAAAAGCCTAATCTTATAAATGAACATTGTAGGTTACATTGGCAAAGCTATGTTCTAAAAATGTGATCAATAATCAACAAATAATGAGAAACCTCCTGGCTACAAGGGTAATGACCTTTACTGTTAAGTGTTAAAACAGTCGTAGAAGAAACAATCACACAAACATAAGTCAATTCTATAGACTTACTGAAGTTCTTGTACTTATAATAATTAAGACATTGTAATGAAAATAAAAAAGATTATTCTTAAAAAATACTTTATTTATCATAAGGAAAGTGACAATAATATCTCATTAAATATTAATTGAATAATAAATTACTGTATGTTATTATAATGATTAATATTTTTTAAGCATAAAATAAAACAACAATATTTTTATAAATAATCCATCCAAAAATTACAATTAATATTGTTCATTTTTAAATAAAATACTTTAAACAGATTGACATATTTCTTATTCTTAATGCTTATATACTTTTACACATGGAGATTTATTCTTTAACCTTTACACGCCAGTGCGCCATGCGCAATACAGGTAGCTCACTGCCCAAGCATTTTCTCGCAAATTCAGCGTAATCCGTAAACTATTATATAAATAACTATATCTCTAAACCTAGTCATCCTATTTGTGTAAAAAAAAGCATTGTCAAAATAAAGATTGTTTATAATTTACAAATGGTTTATTTTAAATTTATCACATTTTATATAGTTACTCATTACAGTTAAAGAATTAAAACTATAAAAATTACACAAAACTATAAGCATTAACAAAAATTAAAGAATATAAAAAAATAAAGACACAGCTGATTTATTATGGTTCTCATAATATAACACAAGGCATCACAAGAGCCGACCTTTAAGGAAGATGTTTACATAACTCATTATGACAAAAATGTTTATCGAAACCGAAAATAAAATTATGGATCAGTATCTCAAAGTCATTATTTGTGTAAGCTCATATACATATTTTGAATACTATTAGCGAAATGTATCATAAACACTGGTCTGGGCATTGAATGACAATCTCCGGTCCCTTACAGGACAGCTGGGCGGATAAAGGTTAATGAGAGTAATCTTCAGTCTTTTAACATTATATGTGTGGGATGTAAAATTTGGAAGGATATCATAAAAAATTTAAACCAAATTATTATTTCTAAAATTTATTTCTAAAATTTACCATCAGTACTATAAAATTGTAAAATATAATGTTTTCTGCATATCACTGCCGTCTCAATTTCCTGTAAAAAAATGCACAATGAATTTTTACTATTTGTCCTTAAATAATAGATTATCTATCGTGAAAACATTCCATTAATTACTAAAAGGTAAAATAAATAAATGAGTTGACTGAGAAAGACAACTCGAGTGCTAATGTGTATCATAATTTATGAAAATATGAAATTTAGTTTTACTAATAAAAAAAGTTAAAACTGACAAATAGAAATGAAACCTAAAAATAATGCTCAAGTTAAATACAAATTTAAGTCCTTTTAGCAGGTAATATAGTACAATTAAGCATAAAAAGGGGATAAATCACTGCTCAAAAACTACCGACCCATTTCCCATCTTTTCCATGTATATAAAATATTCTCCAGAATTTTAACAAACAGGCTGACGGGAAGATTTGATGAATTCCAACCTCGAGAGCAAGCCGGGTTTAGAAAAGGCTTTAGTACTATTGATCATATCCACACGCTAAGACAGATCATTCAGAAAACCGAAGAATATAATCAGCCACTCTTCCCCGCCTTTGTAGACTACGAAAAGGCATTTGACTCAATCGAAACTTGGGCAGTGCTAGATTCACTACAACGCTGCAAAATTGACTATCGGTATATAGAGAAAATAAAATCTCTATACAAATCTGCAACAATGATGGCCCATCTCCATGATAGCACTAACAATATAACTATAAACAAAGGTGTTAGACAAGGAGATGTTATATCTCCAAAACTCTTCACAAACGCCCAAGAAGATATTTTTAAACTGCTATCCTGGACAAAATGTTGAATAAATATTAACGGAGAGTACATTTCTCACCTCCGATTTGCAGATGACATAGTGCTAATAGCCGAATCACCTGACAAGCTTCAAAACATGCTCTACGACCCCAATGAAGCGTCGAACAAAATTGGTCTGAAAATGAACATGGATAAAACAAAAGCCAAGATAAATAGTCATATTTCCCAGACCTTTGACCCTATTTCCATTGGAGGAACACAAATAGAGGTTGTAAACGACTATACCTATCCGGTACAAGTAATACAACTAGGGCGAAGTAACTTCTCAAAAGAAATCGACAGGCGTATACAACTGGGATGGGCAGCATTTGGAAAACTTAAGTACATTTTTAATGCAAAAATTCCGCAATGTCTTAAAACTAAGGCGTTTAACCAATGCATCCTCCCTGTATTAACTTATGGCGCAGAGATGTGGAATCTGACAGCAAATCTTACCCATAAAATAAAAGTCACCCAGCGTGCTATGGAGAGATCCATGCTCGGAGTGTCGCTAAAAGAATCCGAAACGAGGAAATACACAGAAGAACTCAAGTAGTGGATGCTACCCAACGAATAGGCTCACTCAAGTGGCAATGGGCAGGACATATCTGTCGAAGAGATGACGGTCGATGGGGAAGAAAAGTATTGAAATGGCGCCTAAGAACTGGCAAACGAAGCATTGGCCGACCCCCTACAAGACGGACTGACGATATAATAAGAATAGCGGGAGTGACCTGGATGCGAAAGGCGGAGGATAGAAGAGGATGAAGACTCATGCGGGAGGCCTACGTTGAACAGTGGACGGACACAGGCTGATGATGATGATGATAGTAAAATTAATTAATTATTAATCAAATATAATGCAACAACAAGCAGGTCGAAATGTTAATTTTCTCAAGTGATAGTTGTAAGAAGCATGAAGCTAAATTGAAATAGAGAAAATTAATTATGTTAAATATGTTAAAATTAGTTGTTCATCCTATACATATAGCATATATTAAAACTCATCTTCATGTACAAAACACCAAAATTATTTATGTAATAATAATACAAATTTAAGTAATAATTGATTTTGGCTGTTGATGGCTAAATGATATTTTGATTTTAACTTACTTTGTTAAGGGAGGCTCCTTATAATTTTTCTTCTTTCCTCTACTTGGTCTTCGTGGCTCTTCTGACTCCATACTTGTTTCTCTACAGTAAAAAAATACATAAAAAAATCAGGGAAATAAAAATTACCTTTTCCATTTGAAAGTTTTACAAAACTGTTAAAAAAAACTTACTGATTATTAGTTAAAGGCACTTCATCATTATTGAAACTTCCAGAAGTATCTATTTCTGAAGTTGCTCTTGCTTTTTCTGCTGTTCTTTTTAGAGATTTTTTACTTGATGTCAGTCTCTTTGGGCTGCATTTGTCTTGATCTATTTTAACTATAACAATTTTCGGTTCCAAGGATGCTTTGGCATTACCTTCACTATAACAAATTAGCATAATATATAAAAAAATATATTAACCTTGTAACAATGTATTTGGACATTGAAATATGCATCAGTTGGAGACAAAACCTTATCAAATGTACACGACAGAAAACAAAAAATATTGTTCAACTAAAATGATTAAAGCGCGCATGTTAATAACAAGACTAATCTCAAAATACAAATCTTAAGTAAATTGATTTTTACTCTTAAAAATATTTGTGTTATACATATTAGAAAACATTGCTGTTTTTAACTCATAATCTAGGTACTTTTCCATACCAAGCTGCAATTGAATACAGCCGCAGTGTTAAGATTCATAATAATACTCATATTCTAGTTAATTATTGTGGATATAACAGGCGCTCTATAGGAAGCACTTTGTTCTGATCGAGTATAGCTCTGAGTCACAGCGCATGGAGTAGAAAGACGCTCCAGTATTCCTTAGGCAGGACTCGAGAATTTTCTATTTTCATGTCCAGTCACAGAAAGTTTTCTTGCAACATGTTAATGATGTCCTGCAGATCTGGATGTACTGCACTTAGTCATACAAAGCCACTTCTTAATCAGATGCCCCCCAATTGTTTTAAATGTATACAGCTGCGAATCCTGAAGAACCAGACGGCAGAAGTAACATGAAATACATTTTATATTCATAATCTTGCAAAAGTTGTAGAACTCCAGTTTTGAATGTTATCATGAAATATTTATGTAATCCTTTGCACTCGAGTGCCGTTCTTCTCTCTTTTTTCTTATTTTTAATAAACACTTTTATTTGTATTTTTTTACTTATTAATTTAATATAACTAGAATTATGTTAGTAAAATAATGTTCACTCCACTGCAGATGTATAGAACATTATGGACAGGTTGCAAGAGAACTCTTTACGACTGGGCATGCGAATTAATGCAAAGACCCAGTTGCTGTGCAACAGCGCCTGTCGAGACGCAGATCGTGCACTGACTAGCGCGGGTCAGATCATTGACAGGGTTGAACATTTCAGATAGCTCGACGTACAGGTCACTGAGAACGGTGGTCTGCAGAAAGAGCTCGCTTCTAGATTGTTCCTATTTTTCTCTACAGCTGTGAATCTTGGCATCTCACCAAGAGCCAATGCACAAGGCAGCTTTTTTAATTTAATCGGCCAATAGGCGAAAGTGGACCTGGCTGGGACATATATTAAGGATGCCGCGGGAGAGCATCAACTAAAGCTGCCTTATTTTCAAGCCCCAGGGCTCGCGCCATCCTGGAAGGCCGTCGGAAACCATGCATACAATGTACTCGGCTAAGCTGCGGGAGGCGGTGCTGACTTGGGATAAGGCGAATACTATGAGAGCTGACAGAACTTTGTGCCGACAGTTGGTGAATTCCATATACTCCAGTTTGTTTGGCGGACATAGTATAATGATGATGAATATAATGTAATAAAAAGCTACAGAATTTGATTGAGGAAAGAGTGACAAAAAAAAGGAATAAAAAAAGAGTGTAAACAAAGCTGAGAAATAGGTTAGGTGTACATTTAAGGGTATTTTTCCTTGCATTTGAGGAGGCGAGATAGTAACAAAACACAGTAGTTTACAAAAGGACATATGCATACCAAAAATATTTCGAGTGCAATGGTTCAAATATTATAAAATTAACGAAATACTTACTTATTTCCTTCTGCTGCTGATGTATTGGGTAAAATAGCATCTGCACTTAAATTGTCCAGTTCTCCCACATACTCAATATTCTCTACCTTACTAATATTTGAGAATTTATTTACAGGTGACGATACAATAACACTGTCTATGTCAGTGGTAGTTATGTCTTTACTATTACTTGTGGTAGAATCAGGTAATTGCTCTTCCTTCACTGGCATGTCAATAATGGATAGGTCAATTGAAACTGTTTTATCTCTCTGCAAAAGTCAAAAAATATATGTATTTAACATAGTTTCACAAAAAGTAATTTTATCTAAATGATGTTTATAAAAAAACTTACTTTACGAACAGAAACAAAAGGAAACTCGTCTCTTTGAAAATTGATAGGAGAGTTATCTAAACGCCAACTGGGTCCCTCAAGTGGGTCTTCAGATCTTGCTGGGATACAATTAGTATGTATACTAGAATATAAATAAGACATTTTTTAGAACAATTAAACAATTAGAAGAAAAAAAACTAAATAAATCTTATCAATATCAATGTGGTCTTTTTTCAGTTTGTAAACTGTAAAAAAAAATATTTTCAAAGAGTCATAATGATGATTACCTTGCAGGGAGATTTCTGTTGAGAACCACAACTGGATTGTTTGCAACAAGTGATTCATTTTCTATCTGTAAAATAGTGTAAATATTAGATTTTTTATTGATGTATTGCTATCACAGCAAAAAATGTACTTAATAAAATTAAAAATACTTATTTACAGATGATATATCAGTTTCAGATTCTTCAAGTACGCAATCCAACCTGTCGAAAAAAAAACATTAAATTAAAAATTGTAAAAGTAGTGTAGTACTATTGTCAGAGATGAAATACTAGGCGAACACTGGTATAATAACTGAGAAAGTTTTCACAGAGTCGTAGATTCAGATGCTAGTTTAAAATTGGTATAAAATGACAAACATTTAACTGCTACAAAAAACTGTCTGCAGTGAATTGTTTGTTTTTTTTGCATAACAAATTTTGTGTAATTTTTTAAATCTAATATCGATCAGACGATGAAACACCTTCTCAGGTGTTTCAAGCGACTCCGTGGGATTTGTAGTTATGCACAGACTTGCTGGACCAGTGTGTATGACTTGAATCAAAATCTTAGTAATTGTTCCTGTTGCACACCAAATTATTTTTAAAATTCAGTATAATACAGTAATAGACTTCATTGTTGATTAGTTTCCTTTGCAACTAAAAATTCATTAGTGCAAATTTAATTGACAATCGTATTTTTTTGTTTTACATCTAATTGAAGATCTAACATATGTAGTTGTAATGTTTACAAAAATAAAAAATTATCAACAACAATATTTACATTTTGTATCTTTATCTTTCAGAATGTTCAATGTTGTTACAAAACAGGAAAAAGTTATTCATAACTGTCAACAAGAAATATTTCCTGTTAAATTGGGAGATTAAAAAAAGGGTAAAAATAATGGTGGTTCATAAGTATAATTACCCGGGTATGTTAAAACTATCACTTTCATTCAATTCTTCAGTTAGTTCAGCTTCTTCCATAAACATATCTTCTTCATCATACGTTTCGGGATCATGCAAAAAAAAGTTTAGGTTAAATAAAACAGAATTTACATAATTGTGTTTATAATAATTTAAATTGTAATAATTATTTGTCATCGGTTTAGTTCAAGAAGGATTTTCAGATATAGAACTTTTTCTGCTTGATTCCAGAGGGATTCATTTACATTTTTTAAGTTGTTTTTAAACAGATTAAATCCCAATTAAAGAAGGAAAGAAACACATTAAAAATATATTTTAGGTATAAGAAAAATATGATAAGAACTGACCTATCCTCTGCAACTCTCTTATAGGGGTCGCCCGGACTTGCGGTAATTGAGGAGTTTGAGACCGATTCATATTTGGCGAAACATTTATATTTTCATTACTTGCAACTGGAAAAATATAAATAATGACTTACTATTTAATATTCAATAAAACTTTATATAAGTTTAATAAATTATATTGTATTCCTAACTATTTGAGTGCTGATCCTATTTGCACAAATAACATAATAATGAAAAAATAATTCATATACAGTAGCTATAATCTTATCGGGGAGATCCACAATGCCGTCAACACCAAACGATTGACAGTTAAGGTTGTATTAAAGTTTGTATGTCATTAGGAATAAGACGTGATAGCGCTCGACACTTTTGGTGTGAATTATAAAAAGCGCCACCACACTTTTCAACACTCTAATGGTTAAATATTTATGTTACCTGATCTTTGATACGGTTCCATGATTGTCCGAGAAACTCTAACAATGGGATTTTTAATAGTGATCCCTCCAATCATTGGGCTAACTTGGTGGATATTGTTAGAGGCGGGACTTCTAGGAATATGCAAAGATCTTTGCTTCATCTCTAGTGGCTCAGAATCTAAAATATATGGACATTAGTTATAAATAACAGTAAAAAACAGTTGAAGAATTGAATGGAGAAGGAGATCCTCTCACCTTAATTCAAGGCAATTGTTAAAGAAATATGTATTTTTTAATCATTTCATACTAACCAAGTGTCTGCAAATATTGACCACTGACCAGTTCCACAACTTTCCGTATGTGATCAGAAGCCTTCACAATATATCCTAAAGACTGTGAAGCATCATCCTTAACCAATTGTTCAATCTTTTGTATTTTTTGTAAATGACGTTGATTCTTCTGTAATTTAAAATATAATGCATCACAATGACAAGCGCTCCTTAGAATTACGAGTATACGGTTGCCTTATTAGCAATTAAAGCGTGACCATATAACTAATATTAAAAACATTAATTTGCTAAATAACATGATAATCTAATTCTTATATTATGTTCAGAATCTTTTTTTTGCATGCACTTATAAATCGAGCATATGGAGAATACAAACAACTGCCAGTTCCTTTTAAACATTCTAAAACCACACTCCTACCTAAAGTTCATAATTGTGTAGTCCATGGTCCAACAAGATGATATTTAGGAAAATATTTAGCTCATGCAACACTTTGTGAAGTGGTATGGAATCAAACTGACTGCTATGATGGAAATATAATCAATCTCTTCTAAGGATGCCTGATAATTAACCCAAAGCGGGTTTATTTTAACTAAAGTACATTTTTAAAGTAAAAATTCCGCAACGTCTTAAAACTAAGGCGTTTAAACAATGCATCCTCCCTGTCCATTTATTTCGCAGAGACGTGGAATCTAACAGCAAGTCTTATTCATAAAATAAAGGTCACCCAGCGTGCTATGGAGAGATCCATGCGCGGAGTGTCGCTAAAAGATAGAATCCGAAACGAGGATATTCACAGAAGAAATCAAGTAGTGGATGCTATCAAACAAAAAAAACACTCGGCAATAGGCAGGACATATCTGTCGAAGAGACGACGGTCGATGGGGAAGAAAAGTTAGAATGGCGCCCAAGAACTGGCAAACGAAGCATTGGCCGACCCCCACAAGATTGACTGACGGCATAAGAAGAATAGCGGGGGTGACCTGGATGCGCAAGGCAGAGGATCGAAGACGATGGAGACTCGTGCGGGAGGCTTACGTTCAACAGTGGACGGATACAGGGTGATGATGATGAAGTTTTTTTTTAAAGTATCAATATATAAACTTTTTTGCTTTATTATTATTCATAATTGAATATTAACCTCTCCTCCCCGGTGATGTCTATCGACTACACATTCCTTGTAATAACTTAAATATCTCTGTAAATATAATACACACAGGGTTCAGATTTTAGGTATTTCTCCTTAATACATTTACGTATTGAAAAAATATATATATTTATAATAATAGGCACTCATCGGGAGCAGGAAATATTTTTCTAAAATCCGGAATAAATTCACCACTACAATCAAGACTCATCAACTGTCATGTATTCATTCGACCTGTCGGAAGTCATACAAAAGCGTGTGCAAAAATAAAATAAAAAAATACCCAGATACGTCGGCATCTATACTCCTCACTCTCGCTGACGTACTAATATGAGTGAGCGAGACGGGAAACCTCAGTTGGTCGGCTAGTTCGAAATGATTTCGATGCGCGTCGGCTCATCGATATGTCGACAGGCTAAGTAGTGTTAGTAGCTCTCGGAAGTTCACGCGCCAAGGTGCGTCTGGCCGTTTGAGGTCTTCGTCTGATGTTTTTCATGTTTTAGCTATTAAATGTCAATTATTACTGCTTATTGACATCAACTATTATAAAATTAAGCGATATCTTTGAATATTTTAATTTTTTCGAATTTCTACTCATTTTATTCACTTTAAATCAGAATGTGTAACGAGTACACACCATCGGAACGCGCGGAAGTTTTTAACATAGTAAGGCGAGGGTTAATAAGCCAGTGGTGTAGTGGTAAATAAATAGGTACCAGGTCGGTCATTGATTTCTCCACTATTTTTCTTTTGTTTTTATCATATATATTTTTTTTTATAAAAACATGATGTGTTTGTACATGAAAATAAATATTGTAATTTAAATTCATTTCCGCTAATAAAAAATAACATGAAATTTAGTAAAAAAAAAATATTGCCTGTTGAACCTGGCTCAATTTTGGGTGCCAGGTCAACGACCTGACCCAACCCGACCTACCCCCACTAAGCCACTACTCTTAACGGACATTATTGACATTTATAAATACACTGCAAGGCACCAATTATAATAAAGGTTTTATTTTACAATACAAAAATGAAATTAGATATAATAGTAACATTGTCTTACATAATGTTCATTTGTCAGGGCAAGATTTTTCTCCAATACACCCATGTGATCTTTTTTCAGCTCATTGTATTTCTGCTTCCAGTTCTCGATATGAAGAGCAAGTATTGAATTTTGCTTCTGAAGCTGCAGAATTGTTTCCTCGGTCATTATTTTAATCACCTGAAAATAAAACATATTTTTTTTTTTTTTGTTCTTTCATAACTAAGTTGGGAAGGGGCAAAGAATTCTAATACAAAGGCGGTCTAAAAGAACTGAGCAAAGGTTGGTTCCAAGGCTCGTGGCTCGAATCCTGCGTCTGCCGATATTTTTCTGAATGAATTGATGCGTATAAAAATTTGATATATAATTGTATGTGTTTTTTAATTACTTCTAATACAAAGCTTATATTTTTGTAAGTCTGTAAAACCAAGTGGTTATAAACAAATTTTAAATGTTTTATTTTTTATCATGTCTGACCACATAGCTATTGCTTTTTATAAAATTATTTTTTTTATTTAAAAGTTGAGGAAATAACATTATTTTTTGCGGAAAAAGCACTTTTTTAGAATTATCAATTCAATACCAAAAATATATTTTCACAATAGTGAAACCGACTAACAAAACAATGTTTTAACATAAATAAATATGTTGAGAAAACAATTGCTGAAACCAGCAACTCAAATAATTCATTTTGGATTACACCTTTTTTGTAAATTGACGGAAAATGTTTTTGTGGTTTTTTTTTCGTGGCCGACGCGGCGTGATTGTAATGACTCAGTGTTGGCCAAGAGTGGCTGACATGGCAGTTAACATTTTAAATTCATCAGTAGGTTTTTTTTTATTGATTTTACTGTCAGAGTCATCACAAAAAGTGTACAAACTAAGCAATTCAATCCGACAAGCGACATGTGGTTAACAACAGTCAGTAACCTATCCATGTTGGTCCGTGTCAAATATTGCTTAACTTCGGTGATCTAAAAAGAACCGTGCATACAATATGCTATTGTTTTTTACTACATTTACTCATACAAATAAATGGTTTTTTTCCTCATGCCAAGTCGCTTCCTTGCAATTCAATATATCAATTTGAACATAGACACCTCATACTGGCATACTTTTAACAGATTCGTCTATTTTTTTCAAATAGAAAAATGATTTAAATTTTTCCAAGGCCAATAATGTGAGTGTTGCATGTGGACGAACCTGGCAACATAGTAAGTATCGAAGTTTATCATGGCGTTTGCTCTTTTTTTTTGGAGTATGAACAGAGAAATATGCAACAAAAACGGTGAATCGGGATAATATTTGTGATGGGACTATAATATTTAGAGAATAGATAGAGTTAGTTAGAGGCGGGATTATTAAACATTGTTTCTTATAGGTGATTGCCGGGACTATACAAATTTAATGGTCCATGCGGTAAAACATATTATGGGAGAATGATTCAATTGGGGTTCCACTGTACATCGTTGCCAGCTGCGACAGTTCACTTTCTGTGTAGCCAAGTCCTCTTTGTTTGGATATGGTTATAATTATATAAGACCGTAATGAAACTAGGGCTAAATACTAATTATTTTCTAAAACACTTTTATTCTTATAAAAATATTAAATATTAATTAAAAAATAAATTAAAATATATATATAGACATATAATCTCAAAACGTTTTTGTTGGTCACAATTATTATTATTATTATTATATTAGTATTTGTATAGCGCTCTTTTATGACCGAATGATCATTCCAAAAGCGCTTCTTTGCCTCTCTGAGTAAAAAGGTGGGTCTTGAGTCTGCTTCTAAAGGATGCCTCCGCTTTAAGCTCTCTTATGCTTTCCGGTAGTGAGTTCCAGGCCATTGGTGCAGCGTAGCTGAAAGCCCGATTGCCAAAGACCGTGCTAGGACTACCTCCCATCAGCTGCAGGGTGCTTCTATTTGCTCTAGCCGATCTGAGTGTCTCTCCACGCGCGCTTGTTTCTGAAGGCTTGATAAGTTCTGTCAGATAGCCCGGTGCAGTTCCGTTGAGTGCCTTGTAAGCTAAGAGGCATAATTTATACTGGATTCTAGCCGAAACTCTCAACCAGTGCAGTCGGTGTAGTATTGGAGTAATGTGACAGAATTTGGGCGCGTTGTAGACTAGTCGTGCCGCTGCGTTTTGTAACGACTGCAATCGATTTAATTGTTTGGCTGGCTGGCCTGCGTGCAGTTGCGTTGCAGTAGTCCATTTTGGAGACTATAAACGCATTTACCAAACTCTTTGTAGCGTCTCTGAGTAAGCATCTTTTTACCGACCGTATGTGCCGCAGGTTAAAAAATCCAGATTTCACCGTTTTTGTGATATTACCGCTAAGATTGAGGAACTGGTCAATTTCTACTCCCAGCAGCTTGACGCTTGTAGAAGGGATGAATCATTACCGCAAATGGCCAAGGGTTGTAAGTCCAATAGATGTTGTCTTCGAGCTGTGGCCATAAAGGGTATTTCCGTCTTTTCCGGATTAAGAGCGAGCCTATTTGCTGACATCCACTGTCCGATCTCCTCTATACACAAATTTCCTTATTAATAGTGACAGATTTTAACAAAATGTTCAAAAAATAATTAACATGAAAATCATAGAATATAATCCTAAAAAAAAATATTGATTATTACGATGGTAAAAAACATGTTCATTTCAGTTTGTATTGGAACAATAACAAAAGATGAATGTACAATGTCATTACAAACTATCTTTAAAAACAAAATTTTCATTGGTGTGAAAAATAAAATAGATCGCTTAAAGAAAACTTACATAAATGTGATGGTTGATTTTTTTTAAATGTGCGCTATTTATTGAACATTTACAGACATAATACAAAAACACACAAAGTCAACGTCTGTCTATAATAGTAGAATCAACCGTCAAACAATCTTCTCTTCTAGTGTGAACATCGTAAAATAAAAACATCCCGTAAGCAAGACGGTGAGTTACGTCTTGACTAGAAAATAAGCATGATCCCTAACTAATTAACTTAATAAATTATATTTACTAGAATCTGGGCTTATATAAAAGTTATTATATTTGAAACAACTAATCGTTTAGGACAAACATTCCAAAAATAAAAATTACATTAAATTGCAAAATTTTTAATAAATACTCGAGAATCGTGATGTAATTATTGTGAGTATACCTAGTAGGCACCAATGGAGTTTTTCTCTTATTACATTTTATATTTCTTTTGTTAAAATAAAATAATTATGATCGCCACATAAATCACAAATGTTGTCAAATGATAAAACAATAACATATCATTCTAAACACATCCATATGCGGAGTTTCTCAAATTACTTGTATTTTTTACAAAACACGTTTTATCCATGATATTGATTTAAGAGGGAGAATATTTTAAAAATAATTTTTTTTTGAGCAAATCATACAGCATATTTAAATAGATTATTTTAAATATATTTATTAATTTACCTTGTTTCTACATAGATCACTTTTGTTTATGAGACTCCAGTTTCAACTAACTGGTAGCCTTTTTCAACTCGTCATTGTCAATCAAAATTATTTATATCTTTCATTACATTAAAAAAATTAAAAAAAACGGGTAATCATGTGTAGGACGGGTTCTATGTAATAAAATATATTACTCCTTTTCATTACGGCTCGGTTTGATTACAAATTATACTCTCAATTATAAAACTAGAATTGGAAGCATAAATGTACTTATCTGGTAAAACGATATATCACGTCAACAGATGTCAAAGGTCGGGGAATCTTATGACGGCATATGCCGACAACGTTGCGCAAGGGTTAATATAACATCTCAGCCGTAAGATTACAAATATTTGCTCAGTAAATAAGAAAATAATATAAAATTAAATTTATACCAATTTTTGCTTTCTTCATGTTTCACGATCATTTGTGATTTTTAATTAAAAATATAACAAATTTGGTATTGCACTACCCACCCAATCCTACCGGACTAAAAAATGTAAGGTGTAAGTTTTTGGTAATAAATTAATCAAGGCTCGCAATATTTTAAGTATCTATCGAATCCTATATGTTTTTTGTTAATCTCAAAATAAAACTCTTGAGATATATTCATAATTATTATTTGTACGTATTCTTCTTCGTAGTATCAATCCGGTGGATTGGTTTGCAGCGACAGAATCATGCATCTCGATCTCCATTCCTCTCGGTCCTCCGCAACCCTTTTCAGCTCAGCATAAGCGCTACAATTCATGTCCTCGAATACTTGCTGTAAATACTCCCGTCTACGTATTCATGTAGATATAATTGTATAAATAGAAGTATTCTTATTTAATCAATTTAATCTATTCATAAACAAAACATATTATCTATGGTGAAGCACATGTGCTCCGGCTGCGCACGTCAGTGTAGTTCAAAACTCTACATCTGAGAAAGTGAGGTTATTCTCTACACATTGCCCGAGGTAATACTTTGTTGATCAGTGAAATGTCTTATCGCGGTCGTGGGGGCGGAGGTGGCGGGTACGGAGGCGGCGGTGGTTACGGCGGCGGAGGCGGCGGTGGTTACGGCGGCGGAGGAGGAGGAGGTTACGGCGGCGGCAGAGGCGGCGGTGGTCGCGGAGGCGGCGGCTTCAGAGGTGGCGGCCGCGGGGGTGGAGGCGGCTTCGGGGGTTCGCGCGGATACGATCAGGGCCCACCCGAACAGGTCACCTCCCTCGGGAGCTTCGCCTACTCCGTGCAGGATGACCTGGTCTGCAAGGTTAAAATCGAAGACGTTCCATACTTTAACGCTCCCATATATTTGGAGAACAAGGAGCAAATCGGAAAGATTGACGAGATTTTCGGAAACATCAGAGATTATTACGTTTCTATTAAATTGAGTGACAACGTGAAAGCAAAGAGCTTCAAGGATGATCAAGAGCTGTTCATTGACCCTGCGAAACTTTTGCCGTTGAAGAGATTCTTGCCACAGCCTCCCGGTGCCGGAAGAGGCGGCAGGGGACGAGGCGGTGTGGGGCGCGGCGGTGGTGGGCGCGGGGGCCGAGGGGCGGCGGCCGGGGCGGCGGTGGCTTCCGTGGCAGAGGCGGCGGCGGCGGGTTCGGCGGTGGCGGCGGGGGATATGGCGGCGGTCGGGGAGGAGGAGGCTTCCGAGGGCGCGGCGGGGGCGGCGGAGGAGGCTATGGCGGTGGTCGCGGTCGCTAAATTCCTGACTAGCGGTCCGGCCGTACCTTGACAATGTGAAACATTTAAAGACTTTGGATATGTTCTTCTGTCGATTCCTCGATTTGAATAAGTGTGCATTGTGAAACATAGTTTATAATTTTTAATATAGTCTATTTTTATGTAATTAGGATCTATCTTCCTCATTTTAAGTATGTATGTTGTTTATGGATGATTCTAAAATATTTTGACATATTTAAATATAATTTATGATTTAAATTGCAGGGGCAATTATTATAAATAAGTATCTATATAATATGCAACATACATAAAATTATAAACAATTTACTATACATATATGTAAACTAATAAATTCATTATTTTTAAAGTAATAAATAAAAAAGAATCATTGATTTTGATATTAACTTTGTCATTTTTTTAAATTCACTTGACTTTCTTTTGAATATATAACTTTAACCAGTTTAGTTCTTATTAAATGTAAATCTCATAAAGCCACAAAGTTCTTATTTAAAGCTACCAAAATCATAAATTATTTACATTAATTGAATAAATTCTCATTGACCTAACTATGTTCATATGAATTGTGGTTTTATATTATCTAATTATGGTTTTATATTATCACCATTATGATGGTAGTATTAAAATTCAAAAACATGTTCATTCATAAGAAATGTTTTACTTATATTTTATGTGCCTTAAATAAATGGTACAATGTACCTAAAATCTTGTAAAACATATATATCATTGAATTATGTGTAAACAAATAATTGTTGGAACAGAACACTCATATCTGTGTTCATAATGATAAGTCATTTAGGCCTGTGTATATGGTTTATTTGATTAAATAAAATTATTGAAAAACAACCAAAATATCTTTTATTAATGCTTGTTATATTATATTTACAAGAAAAACGGAAACTTATTTTTTAAACATGTTTCTTAATGTGCAACATAAATTAAACATTTATTTTTTACCGGGTGTCACTTCACATAAGGAATGATATAGGAATTCTTGAATTATACCAATACTATTCTATAATAAAATGTGTATTATGAGTTGATCATGTTAAGTTATCAATGCTCGCTATGTTCTTAACCAATAATAAAATGGGGTGAGAATAATTATAGTATCGCATCATTTTAAATGAAATAATAAATTAAGTTACAAAAAATAAATATTTGTTTTAAAAAGTAATTAATGTTGAAATGCGACAATCCATAAAATTATTGATTTATACCAGTCAATAAAAGTATAAGTAAATTTATTTTATATTACTGTGTGAAGATAGCATTGTTCAATTAAGTTTACAAGTCATCAATTTACATTTTTTTTTGTTGACTAAGAAATATTTTATGTTAGTAAATTTATTCTAGTTCTTCTAAATCTGTCTTGAGTGGTTGAGGTGTATAATTAGGATTGAATATTCTTCCTCTATGGTTGAACACATAAAATGATGGGATGTTCCTTTGGTCTTCCCATGTTTTCTTTTCAAGTCCTACAGTTGCTCGGATTTCTGAGAAGGTTCCCGCCACATGAAGCACGCCATACATCACCAAGAAAAGGCTAACAATACCTTGTGTGATAATCTGCAAAACAAAATGTTAATATTATCTACTATTTATTATGAACACATGTACTCATTCAAAATAAAGCAACACCTATAGATTGTGAAGGCGGCCCCATTATTCTATGTGAATGAAAAAAAATTAAAAGCCAATGTAGCTAGTATATAAGTAATGGATCTGAGAAAAGGTGCCTGTGTAAAATTTTGATGGTATGAGAGTTATGACTTTATGAGGAATAATGAGGGAATGGAGTGAACACTGAAGCGTTCATTGATTGCCGACGGGTATAGCTTAGTAGTAAGGTGTTTACATACCATACCAAAGAAAGTGAGTTCGACCCCTGACAGATGAAAATAAAAATGGTTTTTAATCAATTTGTAAGCTCTATAAATACCCCCAGTTAGTGTAAATTTGATCCCTCACCCATTGATGCCAGTCATAGCCTATTAATTAAAATTGGTGGTAGACAAAAGTCCCATAACACCACCCATTCATAGTGAATTCCTGTTACAAAAGGATGATTCGTGAATGCAATCTACCAAGATGGCGGAGATAGGGAACATAAGACGCAAGATAGGGAACAGATATAGAAAGACAACATAAATTGATAAGACTGATTTTCTCAGTCATTGTCATATTAACCTTTATCCGCCCAGCGGCTTCCTTACGGGACCGCAGATTTGCGTCATTCAATGCCCTACAGTCCCATACAGAATTGCTAATGGCTCATTTCACAATCGGATTACATTAATTTGTAATAATAGTATTAAAATAAGTTCATGGAAGAATCTATTGTGCGACGAAGCTGGGCGGATAAAGGTTAAGATATCCTGATGAAATATTCACACATTGGAACTCTACAACCAGTATTGTTTTTAACTCTCACGTTCATTTTTAAAAACAAATATTGTTTATTTGAAATCTAAATACAAGGCCGATTTTTCGTCTAAATAGAACTTACATCAATTGGGAGTCTGGTAAATTCTTGCTCAGTAATTCGTAAATATGATCGATCTGAAATGTAATAGAAAACAATAAATAATATTTAAATACTCATTGTAAGTTGAATTATATCTTTATTGCATGTAAATTAATGGAATATATTTATATATATATTTAATACAGAAATTTAACTGTAATTGATAAAAATTGGTTAATGGGTTGTGTTAATAATTATTAATTTATTAGCCAATTAATATCAACTTACGTTGAGCAGCTGAATATGCGGCATGAAACAAAAATACGAATCCCAAGATAAGTGCCAATTTGTGAATAGAACACGCAGACATTTTTGAAAGATTATATGAACGGATTTATTTTTATAATTCACAGTAAATACTGCGATTTCAATACTTATGATTTCTGCTGTCAAATGTCATTTTCATGGACTCAATAGACAATATTAAATGATAAAGGTACGCTATCACAGTTTATATTCGCAATACCTATTTGTCTATATTCCTAATTATTGGTATCAAATGAAAAACAAACTCGAATAAATAAAATGAAAATACATATTTAATTGTTTTTTAACATAATGAGCTAAAACCATATATAAATATTTCAGTACTCAAATCACTCACTGTTAGTAGTAAAAGCTTTATTTTAATGCAAGGATATATTAGCTTATCAACCAAACAAATTTAAAAAAATACACATCTAAAATAAAACAACGCTTGCATCTGGTCCATTTTGTATTTGGTCCATTTATATAGGCCAGTACATAATAGGTCCAAAACCTTACAAAAAATGTTTTTTATTTACATAGCTGGCAGCACTTCTGCGAGTTGTCAATGATCTGTCATTTCTTATATTTTATTTGTAAAACACATTTTTCTACGCCGAGAAACCATACAAATTTAATATTGTTTTTATAACTTGAGGATCGAAGTTCGAGTGTAAAAAATATCGCAGAAAAACTAACCAAAGATTAGTTGTTAATACATTGTTTAAATATGAGTGACGAAGAAATAGACAAAGAGATAAAAGGTTCGTATCTTTATTTACTGCGCAAATGAGAGTATTTTTTTTCATATCTCAAAAATTATAAAATTTATTACCAATTGTTTTTTTTTTCGCTGGGTGGTTATAATATTTATTTCCTTTTTTAATATATATCTTAAACTAATTCAATTAAATTGCTTTCTGTATACTTTTAGTTTGCGTGATAGCATTGTTGGAATCATTTAATGATAAAGATGATTATGTCAATGATGCAATACAGAAGTCAATGTGCAAGATTTCGACGGGAACAAATGTCAACACCATTTTGTATACATTCTGTGAATTTTGGAACACTAAAAAGAAACTCGACAATTTTCATCTGTCTAATATTTTAAGGTAGGTACCTAACTTCCATGGAGAGTTAGTATAATGCATGCTTTTAACCCTTTACTTACTGATTCACATCACAAGTGTCCCTGATTCCCGCCGTCAGTCGGAGATATATGTTTTTTTTAATGATATTTTATAGACTATAAATCTATAGTTGGATAGTTCGAAAATGCTTTTTTGAAAGTTTGATAGATGCTGGATCTATGGATGGTACGTGAACATTAATGAGCACCTGGATAGGACTTCAACTCGTACATTAGCCTAATGTGCGCAAAAAAACACTATCCGTGAAAACCATACCCATTAAACATTTTGTTTTCCATTTTTCTTTTATTAGTTATCCATTTTAATAAATAAATTGTTATGAGCTCTTTCCAAAACACTAACGGTGTAATAAAATTAATATTTCAAATTTTTAAACTAGATGTATTTTTAAGGTCGTTGGAACAAATTTGTATGCAGCTTGGTGAATGCTTAGAATCGGAGGCGGTCAAGGTCACTACGGACATTATTATCAAAGTGATGGTGTCAAATAAAGAGTATATTCCATCTGTTCAACTTCCCGCTTCTGGAATTTTAGTTGCATTCGGAAACTTTTATTGTGTGGAGGTAAGAGGACATTAATTTTTGTATTTTATTTTTATAATCAAGGTAGAGAATTTTTGTGGTCTTGAATATAATCATAAAAAGTCATAGAAACTTCAGGATACCTTATTTTAATTGAGCATTAATTCATAATACTGACAATTATTATTAAGTGTTTATTAGTGATGATTTAAGTATTTTGATGTTAATTAATGTTAAAACAATATTAAAAAATATAAAATATGTTTATATTTTATTATACTAACTTATATTTCCTAAATTGTATATACTAACATATATTTTCTAAATTGTATATACTAAATTATATTTATAGGTATTAGATCCTTTAGTTGAGTTACTGAAGCCGGGAATAGTTCCTCATTTTACAATTCCTCACACTATTGGAACATTGGCAGCTACTAACATCAAAGGGACCGTTCCGTTTATAAAACCTGTTCTGGCCAAGATGCTGCCAACCCTCGGGATGTTGAAAATGGATCCATTAAAACAGGCTTTCGCATATGGTATGACAATATTAGATACAACACGTTTTTTCAATAAATGTGCAATATTTATTTAATAATAAATTACTAACCAATATTTTTTTAACTTGTATAAATTTTTGACATTTTAGTAACATTTTATTTTTCAGCATTGGGCCATTTCTCAACAGCGCTACTTGACTATTTTAGTAATAATGAAAATGTTGATAAGGAAGTTACGATTGATAGTTATTCAACTGAAATTTCTATTGCTTTCGATGTGCTTTACATGCACTGGATACATTCTGGTGAATCCAAAGTAATTGAAAACGTCCTGGAAGCCATGGGTCCTATGTTCAGTATCCTTCCCGCTGAAAAAACTAAGGAATTGACTCCCAAGTTGATCACTACAATAATAGCTCTTTATAAAAAGTCTGCAGTGGACTCGTATTATATTACGCAATCGTTAAGTTTTATTCTCCTTGAATCGGTAAAGAAGGGAAATACTTTACCTACATCTCTTATCGAGTCTGTCATTCAAGCGATGTTTAATTTGATTCTTACCACACCGGATTATGATCAACCCCAAAAAGTGAAAAATCACTTTGAACTTCTGAGATGCTTTGATGTTCTCGTTACAAATTTTTCCAATTGTGCATTGGAATACCTATTTCAACAAACGAAAAATAACAATGAAGAAGACAGAATGAAAGCCACTGTTATCTTAACGCATCTTGTTACGTCTTCAGAATCGTCAGTTAAAATCATTGTAGAAAGATTTGTCATAACATTAAAAGTGATGATAGTTCATGAGCACAGCATAAAAATGAAAAGAATATTGCTTAAAGCGATAGTAGCATTGGCTTATAGAAATTTTTTGAAGGAAAAGGAAGACACTTGCCTGTTGGAATTTATTATTAAGCAATGCTGCTGCACAAAAATAAATGATTCAATCCAGTTTGAAAAGAACATCGCTGATGATCTCATTAATGATTGTGAGAACTCGCTGTACTTACTATCTTCTACAGTGACAAACATCAAACCACTTTTGTGGCCTATTTTATTGCGAGGTCTGCTCAGTTCTGATTATAGCAAATCCATATCCATCATCGGGCGATGTCTCACGCAGCTCACAAAGGTCCAAGATACCGACAGAAATGTTCAGTCAGAGTCAAGCCAAGCGATACCTTGTAACGAGTCAATTTATGTTAGATGTTTGTCTCTTCTTGTTAACTATTCAGACCATAAAATGGCTAATAATTTGCTTCTATTTTTATCCAGTTATTGTGAAAATATTCACAAAGATCTTAAAGTGTCATGGGAACTAGATCTGCAAAAATTAATAAGTTATTTAGATTCCAAAGAATTTACTAGTGAAATGTGGGATTCGATGATTCTCGATTTATTCCGTTCCACTATTTACCTCGTCAATGAAAATACTTGGGTAGAAACAGTATCACATAAAATATTAGAACAGATACCTCAAAACGAGAAATGTATTCAGCGGAAAGGAATTTTGTACAAATTCTTGGCAATACTATTGTGTCACGTCTTTGATGTTCAAAGTGTCAGTCACAGGCTCGACGTTCTCTTCAATGCACTTCACAACAGCGACCTGAAAGAGAGCAAACATATCGCTCAAGCCTTAGGGATCGCATCCATAAAACACGGGCTCTCCATAGTTGAAAGATTGGATTCTTTATCAAAAGATATAGAATCGCGAAAGTCCAATAGATTTTTGAGCTTCAATTTCATGAAAAATTCCAAACACGATAACGATATGAACAATATGAAATATTCAATTACTTTGTGTTATGGAGAAGTGGCCAAAGAAGCTTTGGATGAAAATGTTTTGTGTCGACTTATCGGAACCGGTGTTGATGAAAATGGTGGATCTATCCGCTGGGCTGCGACTCAGTTGAGGCTCAACAACCCGCCCCCTCATCTGGTGCACTCGGCCCTGACCACAGTGCATCTCCTTGCCAGAGCTATTTACACAGCGTCTCCTACTAATATTGTTCTTCGCGATAAATGGAATCTGCTCAATTTAGTACTTGATCAGATGTTTGAGCAAACTGAAAATGATGTGAACGTTGAACTTTATCCACCGATAATAAAAGCCACCACATCTTTAATATTATTGCCAAAACATTTGGCTCCCGAAGAAAGAAACGTCGTTTTGAGAACTGTCTGTAGCAAAGTTTATAATCCAGTTCAGTTCTTAAAAACAACATTTGAAACAATCGAAGAGGAGAATAAGAACGACATTTTTGCAAAAGTAATGAACGACAGCCTTTGCTCTCTTAACAACCTTATTAAAGAGTTTATGAAGCAATCCACATGTCCCAGTACGCTGGATGATGTCTTGAGTATTTTGGATGAGTGGGTCGATCACGATAATGATGAAGTCCGAGCGGCCGCCATGAGGTCTGTTCAAGTTGCGCTCATTTGCTTTATCCAAAATATAAAACTGACTTATGAGAATCCAAGTCGATTTGGCCAAACAGGTCTTATAATGGGAAAAATGGTACCGAGGAGCTCTGATAAAAGTTCAGTCGTGCGATATATTGCTATCGATTGTATTAGAATATTGATTCAAATCGTAGAGTTGTATGAAGGCAGATCTATCGATGCAAACTCTGAGGTTATGAAAAAACTGTCCAACATACATACCGACATCGGTACTGAGAACTTGGACAGTCTGTACGAGCACGTCTCCTGCCTGGCGGACATCATCACCTGCAAGGTTCCCCACCAGCAGACTTTGCAGCTGATTGAAAGTTTGTTAAACGGTCTGCACAATGATGAAATCTCTGCTAATGGATGTAATTATGTGTTAAATACTCTTTTGGAAAGCAAAGGTGCTGAATTATACCAGAATGTCAACGATGTCATGGATTATATATTGAATTCATTAAAGAATGTGGACGGAGGTGTGAGGACTGCTCTGCTGGAAACAATGTTAACTTTTATGAAGCATCACCCTAAACCTGTTTTGGAAATACTTTTGCAACAACCACTTCCATTCGAAAAGTAAATATTATCTGAATATATTATCATTTGCATAAAAATAATTAGAAAAATTATTTAAATGTTTTTTTTTTTAGATCTATTAATGATTGTTGGCGCACTGTTGCCCGAGATACTTCAATAGCGGCACTGACAATAGAGCATTTACTGAGCATTTTAAGTGTAGAACCATTATTTGAAGAATCTTTGAAATATGATAATGGGAAAGTTGTTAATGTTAAATCTCTAACGGTAATTTAAAACTCTTTACGAAAATATATTTTATGTATCAAAATAATGTTAAATAAATTAAAACCATTTTGAACACCACGGTTATATATGTTTTAGGTTATCAGTGGATTATCTGAGATGTTTTCCCAGTCGCAAGTACAATCTATTTGTGTACAAAAGTTTGCTGAAATCTTTTCCATACTTTTTACGATGCTGGCTTGTTTTATCGGATCTTCTCCGCCGGCTCATTCCGGAAGCAGAACCGATAAGTTTGGTTTTGTTCCAAATCTTCCCTCCACTAAGCTCTCACCTCCGAAGGTTACGCTCGACACTCTAAAAGCGTTCTTCATAAATTGCAATTGCGAAAAAGTAAGTCAACTATGTGATTGTGCAGTTTGAAAATATTTATAAACGAGTTCCGTATAATAAATGTTATAAATGTGATTTTTGTGTATTTGTAGGCTGCGGAAGCTTCCTTGCAGTGTACTCAGCTTGAATCTGGAGAACATCTCAATTCATTCCTTGATATGGTTCCCGGATTGGTAGAAGTGTTTTGTAAGGATTATCCGAACCATCTTCCAAAAGTAGTGTCCTCGCTGAATCACCAAGCTCGCGATCCTTTGTTGCCAAAAAGAATTGCTGTAGTCGCATTTTTCAGCCATCTTGTCTCTTTCAGGTGATTCATAAGTTATATAAAAAGTAACTTTATGCAGTTTTACATTTTTTTTTCTAATCCATACATCATAATATGGCAACGGTCGTATAGTATTATGATTTTAAATTTAATTATTTATTAAGAAGACCAATAAATGAAGTATTTTTGTATAGATATGTTTTAATGGTTATTTTTACAAAAATATTTTTTAATTTTACAGGTGTAATGAGCATTTAATTTTACTAGAGACTGTAATGGAATCTCTGAATATTGGTTGGAAGGACACAGCATTGGAAGTGAGAGCAATAAGTCTTGCTGGGCTGAGTAACATTAAACATTTAAAGCTGGAGCAGCAGGAACAATACTTAACTCCCGTTTTAACAGCGCTTTATAATGGGCTTGATGACTATCAGGGAAGGTCAGTACTTATATTGCACTACCTATTTAAAACTTTATTTTCAATACATTCAATGCCATTAGAGTTAGTTAATAATAATTGGTTTCAATTGCAAATAAAAACTCAATGTTAAAAATAAACAATAACGTTTTTTTTTAATAGTCGGTTGAAAAGTAACGGATTTGATTTTATTATTTTTATGTATAATAATATTTGACTTTATTTGTTTCAGTACACCGAGGACCAATGTACCATTAGTAGCCATCCTTGGTCTAAATGATTTGCTTTCAATAAAATGTATGAATGCTCAATCGATTGAGGGATATCCTCCTGTATCCCAAAGGATTAAATCCTTCTTCAACACTGACAATCCAGTTCTCAGAGAAAGCTCAATCTTATTATTTGGTGAAATCGTGAGCAGACAAAAATCTGATGCGATAAAGGAGCAAGCTCTGGCGTTGTTTCCGTGTTTTTTACTCCATTTGGCTGATGAAGATGTTAATGTAGTCAAGGTAACATAATGTTTTTAAAATATGCAAATCATGATTTTATTTACAATTCGATAGTTTTATATAATCTTGTCATGAACATGTGAGTGCATCTAGTGTTTCTATTTTATAATTGTTCCCAGGCTTGCAAACGGACTCTGAAGAAGATTTCTCCAATCTTCAATGCTGAGAAAAGCAATACCATGATCCAAAATCATTTAATTGATTCTGCAAAACTACATCTGGAGGATTTTACAATGGATTTGGTAAAGAACATATCAGTTGAGCTGCCCAAGTTTATTCCACAGTTTATTGAGAACACTTCCAACTATCTTAGCAGCCCTTGGGACAATATTAGGGCAAATGCTGCCATTGTAATTGGTTCGTAATTTTTCATATATCGTTTAATATTATAAGGCAAATATATATAGCTGCATGCCTTCATTATCGTATTAGGACATAAATTTAGTATATCACTTACATGCATTGAATCAATGTATGTAAATAATATAAACATTCAGAATTTATTTCACAATTTCATTAAGAATGACATCTCGTCAAAAGCAAAGATTTCTTTTCATATAATATTAAATTATGCAATAATGTTAAATATTGACATCCCCTATTTTTTAAAAGGCGACAACAGTCGCTTGTTAGTCATCGGGCCGCATGGAGGTAGTATGCAGGAGCAGGTCGCAAAGCAAAGAACTTTTTCAGAAGCACAATTCGTGTTTATTTTCAATATAAAACTTTGGTTTCACCGGCCGACCATAACACAATGTATCATGGGCCTTGGTCAGACGGGAACTGCGGACACGAGCTGCCAGACGGGCACAGTAACGTGTAGCGCCCCAAAGATTGTCGCGGCTAAGTCACAAACTAAATTTGGCCGTTGAACCGACATGAAATGGAGCAACTGTCAAAACAAATAAAATGACATATGCAAATGCCGTGTATTTTTATGTAAAATTAGACTAACAATTTTAGCTATGCATGTCAGGCGAGCGAGAAAAATATAGTTTTTTTAAGGCTTTTCTGCATTAGCCTAAAAGAGTTATATCAAGCTAATATCAATATTTATTTATATTAAATTGTTAATAGAAATACACCAAGAATTATGGATGGAAAGCTTAGATCATAAATTAAGGCACAAAATAAACTCTTAAAATAAAATTTTGTTTATTGAAGCATGAGACTACCAATAAATATGTTTATAATAATATATTGTTTACTAATTATAATACTTATACTTTAGTTTTTGTAATTGTTCAAGATATTTTTTTATCAAATAGTGGAAAAAATCTGAATTATCATATGTATATTATTGTTTTAGGTATGCTGTTTTTAAATTACAAAAAATGTGATGACGATTACGAAATGAATAGGAAACGTTTGACAGTCCGTCTTCTGCAGTTATTGAAAGACACCAACCCTGGAGTGAGGGCGCGCGCTGCTTCAGCTCTCTGCCATTTATTCCAAAAAGGATCGCATCTGCAATAACAAATAATGCTTATGCAAAATAAAATAATATTTCCCATATTCAAAATAAACGTGGGCTGAATCAAATAAGTATGTAACACAAATTTGGTGATTTTTGAGTTATTTAAATCAATCAATAGATCTTTAAACGAGCTTTACAATGCTATTTATAAGTAAATGATAATCTTTTTTTTATGAAAGGATGAAATAAAGAATGCCTAAGTTAGACAATTACAAATATTTCTAGTAAAACTTCATCATTTTATAAAAATATTAGCACAATAATTCGTAATCAAAATGGTGTACTTGACCAAAGTTCCTCAGAACTTCAACTACAATAATCTTTTTTGGTTTCCCCTTTATTCAATTCAGTCCGCGATAAAGATCTGCAAATATTACTATTATATACATACTTCACCTTTAATTGTCACTTTTGACTGGTAAATTACTGTTAAATGTGTAGAAGCTTGAAATTATAAAAGTAATATAATGAAGGCTTTATTTATTAGAGTTTATATGGAATAAGAACATATATATATATATTTATTCTTTTTAATATTTTCATTGTACTCGGTTATCACCATCTTCTTTTTTCTTATCTCTTCGGTATTTTATTCTTTGCTGCCATGCATTTCAACCAAAGTTGTCATTAAAGTATGTAGATACTTGTCTATTCCAATTTCTATGTATTGAATAGCTATAAGAAATATACTTTTGTTAATGTTTCTTAATAATTTGTTGGTGAGACTGAGGTTTTTAATTATAGTTTTAAAAGACTTTTACCTTAAGATGTAAAATTAGTTAGGTACATTTATGATTCAATATTTTTTTTATATGACTCGCAACACTTAGTAAATACTTATGTTTATTTCTTGTTATCGATATTTAACAGGATATACTTCAGCCAAAAATTCCGGGGGTAAACAAACTATCATAAAATTGTTTTCCTTTGATACCCATCTGTTCAGCTCTCCAAATTTATCATACAACCAGAAAAAAAATACATTTTTTATGTATGTAATTGCATAATAAAAAATAATATTTTAACCATTTGTAAGCATTTTATTTTATTTCTGAAATTATTTTTATATTATTGTTTTATAATATTGTTAATGTCAAATAATAAATCATTAAAAAAATCGTTTCGTGTTTTATTAAATATTTATTTAATGGAAAGAAAAATCATACTATAAGTAATTCAAATGCGTTTTAATGAAAAGGGTTCACTTTTATTATGAATAACCCATAAAAAGATCCCTTTTTCTTGAAGATAATTCAGGCGAGATTATATTGAAGGTGTTGAGTGTCGGGCTAATCACATTATATCCATAAAAAGGTGATTATTCAACTAACAAATATACCATTAAGGTTATCAACTGACAATACTTGGTGAAACTGCATAATTATAATTTTTAATTCATTTTAATTAAAAAATAATAAATAAAAAATATTTAGTTTTGATTCACATTTATTTTAAATGATTACATGTTTCGAGACCATCTTCAATAAATTATTGAAGATGGTCTCCAGGGAGGCCGAAACATGTCATCACTTAAAATAAATGTGAATCAAAAGTAAATATTTTTAATTAAAATTAATTAAAAATTATAACAAATATACCTCAGCTACTTCAGCTGCTTTCTGTTGGTTGAAGCCCTAAAGTAAGTACTATCGGAAACTAAAGATGGTATGTAAGTAGAATACTTTTGAGTGCAGAGTCAGCAATACCAACTATATTACGGCAATCTTACCTAAGGAAGTGGTAACTTAGGTAGAATTATATATATATTTTCCTAAATTGCGCTAAACTGATATATCTTCATTTACTGTGACTGACTACTCGAGCGGTGGGGAATTCTTCGGCAGGGAGAGACTATTGTGCGACTGCGGAGACCTGCAGACCGCCTCACACCTAAGATCCTGCTCCATGTGCCCAACAAGCTGCACACCTCAAGACCTAATACTAGGCAACATACGGGCTATCAATGTTGCCAGATACTGGGCAGAAATAATTTGACGTCGCTGACACGAAGAAGAAGAAGACTGACAATACTTACAAAGTTCATGCGAGCAAGTGAGAAGAATGCTGCATCTCCGTATATATGAATGAGCAACCACTGGTTATACTTACTACTAATATTCACATAGTGTTGCCCTTATTTCCCTATAATTAAACTAAGGACTTTTTTAAATAACCCTTAAGCCTCAGATATACATCATTTAAGGTCATTGATTTTCATGAATATGCTTAAAGAAGTGCAAGTATGTCTTCAAATTAGAATATCTTTATTATTATGGTAATCAATACCTACCATTAAGATTTATGAATTTCTGTTAAAGCTACAATTTTCATTTAATATTTTTTAAATATAAGTTAATCATAATAAGCTGATAAGAAATAAGAATAATGCAATCAAACTTTAAATTCATTTTAATAAACAGACATCTGTATTTATAAATGGTAATGTACAAATATTTTAAGGAATGTATCCATATAACACTTCATTAAATCACACATTGTTCTTTAAGGACTTCTAAATAAAATTCAGTCTCATTTAAATCAATAATAAATATTCATCCAAAAAAAAAATGGTTTTAATAGGTGTGTAGAGCGGATGGGAGTCTGGAAAAGATTGTAATCACAAGGCCATAGGCAAGAAGTTGGGCAAATAAAATAAAATATTTTTTTTAGCCTTTATGTCCAGGAACAGAGAGAGGGCAGGACTTGAATAGTGTTCAAGACAAACATTCCAGAGCGACCACAACGAAGAAGGTAACATAAAAATATATGAAGATGTGATGATGTACAACAAAGATATAATATAATTAAACACAATAAAAATATACATAGGAATAAAAATAAATACTGATATAAGGGAATACTAATATACCTAATATACAATTATAATTTAAGTTCTCTTTGGCTGTATTAACATTCTTTTTACACTCTCATGTGATATGAATACAATTCTTGATCAATTATTAAGTTAATATTTTTATTATTATTTACCTTGTTTTTACATGGATCACGTAATATATGGTCTCTGTTTAGGAGACTGCGGTTTCGACTAACTTGTAGCCTTCCCCAATCCATCACTGTCAAGAGACAACTAAACTGAGATGTAAAACCATGTAAAAACAACATGAATAAATATTTATTATGGATCTTAAAGTGAATGATGAAAACATTAAAAAAAATGACAATTATAATGATAAGAGTAAAAAAAGGTTTTTTGTGATGCACATATTAAAATAATTAAATCCCATGGATGGAATATAAATATATATCATTTATTATTCTGTAGAGCCAGCACTAAATATTCACTCTATTTTAAATGGTGATAAAAATAATCATTTGTGATCTTAAAATAATTTTTCAATAAAAAATTAAGATTTTGTTTTACATTTGATATATAAATAATTCCGTTAGTTTTCACGGCCACATTTTGAATAGTGGCTTTTGTGTTTTTTTCTTCTCTCTGATATTTCAACTTCCATTGAATGGGGTGATATAACACAAATCATCAACCCTGAAGATGACCCCTGCAATGGTGGTCAAAAGAAATTTGCCAGACGGTTAAAAAAAAGCCACAATTCCATTTGATATCAAACTAACGTTATGTAAAACAGCAATAATTCACTAAAATTTTATGGAGAATGTTAAATGTTGCGAAAAATCACTCTGATATACAGCAACAGTCATACATAATTAATTATAACAATTACAATAACAATACACAGAACTTTTTTTTTTCACTGAAAATGGTTTCAAAATAACACAGTGTATTTTCACAGCTCATAGATATTAGACAGGTTCTTAGTATCTCAAGTGATAAAAGTGAATGTGCATAAATAGTTAAGTCTATTGTCTTTATTTATAAAGAACAATCTTGTATTTTCTCGATGGGTAATAATAAATGCCGGTATGTTTAAGAATATTTTTAAATTCAAATTAAGATACTTTAAGTTTAATATGCTATAAAGAATATTAAATATTTCCTGGATTATATTTTAATCAATTTAATATATCCGCCACTTTTTACAATATTTTGACTACACGGAACGTATTAACTGTGTAAAAAGAATGTGTATAAAATCTGCAGTGGTGCTAAAATATACAGGTGCATATTTTTAATACAGTATGCAGATTCTAAGGCATTATTTAAAGAAATTGAAGAAATTTATTTAAGATTGTGTAAAAATTATCGCTTCAATAATTTTATGAAATTTTATAATGCCAGAGAATACCATCTGAGATATAAGAAAATAAGTGAATTTTGAAACTTTAGCTTAACCCTACATGACTACAGTCTGACAAAAGCTCTTTAATAAAAAATTGTAGTAGTGAAAAATATCTACCAAATAATTGCATATGTATAATGGAAAAGCATAAAGATTAGTAACTCACAATTCTTGATGAAACTACATAACTATAATACTCCTATTCTTGATTTACGCGGCAGATAGGTTCCTGAGAAAAACCTCTAAATTGATATTGTATATTTTTTAATGTGAAACGTGTAAATAAAAAAGTACACAAAAAAAGCATAATTTAGTTGTTTTGGCTTTATTTGTTGTAATAGCATTAGTAACAATTGGTATCCGTTTTTGTGTTTGGTCCTCTATGCAAATCATAAATGTCTTCTCCATGTTTTTATTGCAATATCTCTGATATGTGAACTTGTGATCGTACTAGTAGTGCCAAATGCTACTCTTTCTAATTGAGTTTTCACTTTTTCTAATGGTTCTTATTGTAGCTTTATTCATGCTATATAATCTAGCAACACCTATTACTCTTTCTCTGTTTTGTAAACGATCCAAAAAAAATATTTTTGTTGCTAATGAAAGAACTTTTATTTTTACTTCTTTCAACACTGATTATTTATTGAATTAAAATTTTCAAGTTAAAGACTCAAACATAATTTGCGTCGCTGTAGCTGACGTCAAGCTCAAGACAAGGATAAACACCGAATGGCAGAAGGAGACGTGCATACAGTTGGATTCGTCTATTAGTCCATCCAGTGTATGAAGAACCCTATGACACATTTATTGCCCTGTGCTAAATATCGTCCGATATAACGTTGTAAAAACGTTCGCTACCTATATTAATTTTATCAACATAAACAAAAGCCTCTCTTCTTATATATAATAAGTTTTTAAAGTAAATATATCATAATAAAAACAAAATAATAAAAAATATATACATATTGTTTCAAATTAGAAAAAATACGGCAATTTGTAACTATAATAATACAAAATCTGACGCATGTAGAACGCCATCTCGCATTGCTGCGAAAACCAGTGTTGGGGTAAGATAATCGTATTTTCGATTGTTTTTGTAAATACCTACTAAAATGAAATATTAGAATTATTATCAATTATAAGTGAATATTAACAGGTTTTAAGAGATATGTAAAACAAACTATAAATAATAATATTAGTAATATGAAAATTATGAAGAAAAGCGAGTGTAGAGATAAATATTAGCACATAACTAAGCTAAACTTACTAAGAGACGTCGCACTGCCTTGAAATAATCTCACTGACTTTAGAGAACCTACCAGTTTAAGAAGTGTTGGTATTTCGTTGCGGTCATAGTATGCATACCCGTGATTCCGAATTGCTGCCAAATTAAAGCTTTTGGGTTTTGTTAACTAAGCATTTCCTCTGTCGTTTCTTATTTGGTGTTAATATTTTTTCTCTTCTAATGAAGATTCACCGTATTTCTCCTCTGTGATCCGAGATACTGTAGATTTACCGATTCCTAGGGCATCCGCGACCCGATCTCGAATGTTTTCTTTAATGAAACAACTTTAACAATACTAACAATAAATATAATAATTACAACAACAAAAAACACAAATCGATCGAAGAACAACGCGCTACTAAAAGTCGGACATTTGTACTGATCCACAAGTCGCCATGCGGGAAAAAATGATACTAAAATATAATTATTTTCGAAGAAGAAGAGAAGAAAAATCGATATAATAGAATAAAAAATGTTACCCCCATCTCTTTTACACAGAGCAATAAAAATGCCATACGTATCAAGCTAAAACTTTCAAAATATAATATTCGCTGCACTTTAAATTCTATTATTTAAAAATAGAGATGTTTATATACGATTCACTTCGAATTCAAATTCGATTTTTTTTCGAAGAAGAGAAAAAATCGACCTAATCGAAATAAATATTTTTGCCCCATCCCTTTTACAAGGGGCAATAAATGTGTCATAGGGTTCTTCATACACTGGATGAACTATAGAAATGGACTCGTCCAAGTGAATCCCCCGGCACACGGGCGCACAAAAAAAATACAATTGGCGAGAAAATTGTTTCTTTTGATTTTCCAGTTATTTTCAAAAAAAAATTTAATCCGAGTAAAATTGAAAATATGTAAAAAAAAAGTACCATGTAAATTGAGGAATAGGTGTATTAGAATCCCAAAATGAAACACTTTCATAATTAAGTAGTAGAATACCAAAAAAGAGGCACCAATCGCTGAATAGTATAACAATAAGAGCAAACCACACTTAAAGAGATAAGTACATAAACTTAAAGTATGATCTGGATATCAACATAATCCATCAATATATTCAAAAAACATATCATCTATAAGAGGTATAAACTTGCAAATGTAAAAAACCAGCTAATTAACTTTGATGAAAAATCTATAGTTTTGTTAAAATTTTACACATACTTACATTACGAATGTTGCAAAATTGAATTGAATTGAATTTAAACAACACTTTGTACATTGTAAAATTGCTTTGAAGAATTATTAGTGTATTGTGTTCATTTTGTATTTAAAACTCTGTGATATTCATATTTCATTGGATTATCTTATTGAAATATTTATCCAATTTGTGATGGAATTATTAAAAAAAAGGGGGGGAAACACAAAATATTGTACTCAAATTTTTAATTGTAAGTAATATTTGTGACGCACACTGCGTTTTATTAGGCATGAGAAAATAAATTATATGTTTTTTTGTTATTTCCCTCCAGTTCATCGACACAAATGTATTTTTTTTACAAAGAAACATTTTTTAATGTTGTTGCTACTACCCGCTTTGGTGTACACAATAATGCATAGATAAAAAATTAATGACTTTCAAACCAGCGATTTGTCTGTCTATAAGAAACATTCCCATTTTTTTAATTTTCATAAAGATTTATGTATTTTTTAAATAAAATTTATTCATATAATATATATGATAAATATTAATAAAAATTTACATAAAAAAAATATTGTGCTAGTGTTTTTTAGTTTGAATAACTAACTTCTCAATAAATAAATAAATTGTATTGTGAGAATTAGAGTAAATATTATAGAAAGAGGCAATTTCAGGACTGAATATCACAATGATAAATATATTCTTAGCAATAATTACTTATTTCTTCATTTTTTTCAATTAATAAACTTTCAGTCCCAAGGCACGTTTACACTAATATATTATATTGTGATGTAATGATAATTACTCTATTGTGTAAACATACAAAAGTGAAGTAAGTGTATGATGTTATTATAAAAGAGGTAAATGTAGAGACTGCGTATATATGAGGCCAAAGATGAAGTAATCATTTAAAGAATCATTTAATGTAGCATAGAAATGTATTAAGCACTATCCTAAAAGTCTGGAAAATAATTTAACAAGAAAAAAATATAATTCAAGGTTATTGACTAAAAATTCTTGCTGAAAATACATAATTACAATATTAATTAAAATAAAATTGAATGATTAAATCCTAAAGCGATGGTCAACTCAAACACATAATTTTATAATAGTAGCTTATGTATAGTTAGAACTATTTACGTATCGGTAAAGTCAAGTGCCCACACAGCTTAAACATTTTATGTGTTCAGTTTTATTAAAAATAACCCAGAGGAATATAAAAATACGAAAAGTAATAGGATTTAAGATTCATGAAAATAGCACATTAAAAAGGATTAAAAGTACATATGAGAAATGCGATTTGAATAAACTTCAAAGTTCCATTGAATTTAACTTATAATATTTTTTAAGCATCTGTTGTTTTTCAACACAGGAATGATTAAAATATGCATTCAAATATTAGACAATGTAGTATTTAATAATACAATTTAAATACTTTGTTCCCTGTGAAGTCCTAAGGCTAATTTCGTAAATAACTTTTTAGCACTTCAATTTAATTTTATATTAAAGATAATTTAAAAATAATAATTAATAAATGAATAAGCAGGTATAATGTGTAATCTTCATAAGATGTTCACAAAAAAAAGGATTAAATAAATGTTTTGAAAAATAACTCAATTTACGTTGTTTAAAATAAAAATGTTATTATACTTCATCACACAAAATAAACACCATAAAATCGCATTATATTTATATATTTATTCAAATATTATATATATTATTTTTTAAAATATATACACATTACATGAAAAAATACTAAATACGTAAAATATTCAAAAAATACTATATAGTGTATTTAATTTAATATTATTTTTTAAAAATCAATAAAATAAATATTAAAATATGGCTTTATAAATATTAAGTAAGGCACAAGCCGAGGGCTAAAGAATTAATTATTATATTGCTAAATATTATATATTTTTAATATTCACCTACATATAATCGAAATCAGTAATATTTTAACTTAAAAAATTTATAATTAATCAAATCAGGAAAAACTTTGGTCCCTTAAAAATAGTAAAATATTATTTTAAATACAATTTCTGTGTTTTTTTTCTAAACTATTTTAAAATATTCTGCATTGTATTATGTTGCAATATACAATAATTATAATATTCGTAAATTTGTAAGTGTGCGTTTTAAAGTGCATTGGAAAGCAAAGTATTAGGTATTGTTTAGATTCATGCATCAAGAGAGACCACCTGTTATAGGTAGAGCTATTCAGGACAATATATAATCATACAATTTCCATGATTCTAATAATTTACATGTAAATAGTAAATAAAATTAAACATTCTTTAGTTTACTATTTATTCTTAGTATTTCTAATTTCTTTATTAATATTTTATTATAAATATTATTTTATTAATCTTAAAAAAATACAAAAAATACTGTCTAAATGTAAATAACAAAGTAGAGAGTTTGTTACATATCTGTGATTGGTAATTCCTTCATTTGAATGTACCACTTATGCCATAAACCTGATTTTCTTGTGTAAATATGACCATTTATCAAGAAACGTAGAACACGTACGAAAATTTAATAAAAACAACAATGCATCCAAATCTTAACAAAACATTTTATATAACTAATTACATAAAGTTTTGATCAAGGAACATAAAAAAAATCAAATATCCCATCACCTATAAGTTAAACATAAAAAATAGCTTAAAATACATTAACATAAAATAGGTACACTTTAAGTTGTGAAAGGCACAATTACATATCACTGAGGTAGATAAACCAGAACCACTTATAATAAGAGTTACATTACTTGAAGGCAACATTAAATTAGCTGTAGGTTTAAATAATATTACAAAAAGTGGTAGTTTTTCTATCTCAGCAGTTATTTTTTTATTAGCACTTTATTAGCAGGGGAGGGGGTGAAATTTCAACCGATTTCTCTATAAAGGGGCAACTTTCTGAGTTTCATGTGCTAAATCTAGGTTGGTGGACAAGAGCTGTAACTTTGGAAATAATGGTTAAATTTGAATGAAATTTGCTTGAAAAAATATTTATCTATTCTATAAAATATGTTTAGTTAAGATTTTTTACATGCAATATAGAAATACAATGACCGAATGTCAAAAGTTTAAAAAACAATGTAAGTTTACAAAATATTTTTGAAAAAGTTCCATTTTGGTGAAATTATATTTAAACACAAAAGACGTCTGAATGGGAAAAGTACTTCAGAGATGTTAAACAAAAAATGAAATAAGTATTTAAGTTTTACAAAGCAGGTAAATGCACCACCTTAAGTTTTACAAAGCAGGTAAATGCACCACCTTAAGTTTTACAAAGCAGGTAAATGCACCACCTTAAGTTTTACAAAGCAGGTAAATGGACCACCTTAAGTTTTACAAAGCAGGTAAATGCACCACCTTATTTTTTACAAATTATCTTTTGTTAATTTTTATGACGGTCTTCTCAGCAAAAACCCAAGAAAGTGGCAAGTATATTCTTTAAGTCATGTATGCAATCAATTATATTTCCACGGGCGCTTTAAATGTGCATCCGTTTACATGTTTCCCGCTCTCTACCGCTATTCCGCTTTCTACGCACAATCGACATGAATGATTTAATGCGTCTCCCGCTCCCCAAATGTTAATAAACAATGACTGATGAATTAAAAATTGCTAGCAGGCATAAAATTCAGCCCATATTGGGCAATGCAGAGAGGCCGGTCCGCCCCAAGTCCACCCTCGAGGAATGGCCAAGTGGCTCAAGCCGCTGCGCACGATACCAGAGCCATCGGCGTACTTGCTACGCTCGCCAGCGGGAACCAAGATGCCACTTCTTCCTGTTATGTTCAAAGCTCCTGCCGTTTCTACAGCAGTACTGCACTCTAAATCTATCACAGATTTGTAACACGATGCTAAATCTGTAAAAAATATTATTTATATACTTATCATGCCACGAACAGTATAAATATCCAAACATTATATTAAAAATATAATTTATAAAAAAATATGTCAGAAATATATGTTACCTCCTATGTTCTTTGAAGAATAAAAATCTCCTAATACGATAACCCTGTCTTTGGCAACTAACAATTTGTCGACCATTTCACACAACAGTGCCGTTTGATAGTCTGTATTTTCTTTTATCAAATGGATATTTAGTAAAACAAAGTGTAGGTCATCAATCTTGAATTCTAAAAAGACATGTAAATTTAAATAGTATTTTCGTATACAATAAAATTTAGTCTCCTACAAAATTAACAATATTTACTTTAATAAATCAAGATAAAACATACCGACGATGGTGTAATTTAAATGCTGATTCGGTGGAATAATGAAATCACTCTCTTCACTGTCATCTTCATCATTACTATTTCCAATTTGCGAAATTTTTATCTTTGAATTTCCACATTCCATATCATATAGGAATGCCATTTGGCTGAAATTATAATTATTTAAGAACATTAATGTTAGAGACATTAAGTCCACATGTTAAAACTTTATAAGAGAGGAAAAACATTTAAAAAAGACAAGTGATTTGAGACTTTTAAAGTGTGGCATATTATACCTCTTATGATTATTTTATTATGTGATACTACGGGTCAAATAAAATAAGAGAACTGAGGCTTGTGGCCTCGTTACTGAGATCTGTCGGTATTGTAATATTACTAGAAACACCTGGTCATTATTAACAATGTTTTTAATTCATATAGTAATATGTAATTATGAAAAATAGCTTGCTTTTTATGTAAAGTAAATTATTAATAAACTCGATACAAAAAATACAACAAAAAAATACACTAAATTCTCTTATTTTTTATTTAAATTTAAAAAGAAAAGCATTGTTTTTAATCCCATTCCAAAATATTTCAACCATATTTACCCATCATCGGGCGATAGATAATACTGCCATTGTCGGGTATTTTCTTTCCATTCACAAATGCGACGTAAGGTCGGTGTATTTAACTCATCACAAAGTATTTTTAAGGCTTGTTCATCTAATACTTCTTGAATACCTAAAATGGAAATCCTAAAAATGGTTTTAAAATAGTGTTAGCTTTTTGCATTGATAGAATTTAAAAATTAGAATGAAACTTCTCAGAAAAATGCTTGAGGAAAAATGTATATTGCTGTCATGAATATGATTAATCACTCAAAAGTAATAAAATATCATAACGATGATTAATCTATACCCAAAAAGATAAAATATCATTACCTCGGCATTATTATACTCTTATCTTCTAAACAACAAAAAAATCAAGTATGAGTAACTTAAGAAATAACAAAATATAAATTATTCCTAATTATGTATTAAATTTTTATCAATTATGACATTACTAAATAAATAATAACTATGATTATTTAACGGCTATAATTTGTGTGTGTTTATAATATATATTTTTGTAAAAAATATAAAGTATTGTTCAGTATTTCACAGTTACATATCCATACATCATATTCACTATTATTGTGAATATGAGCATGTGTTCTGTAACAATCTCAATGCTTAAGTAGACACTAAGTGCAAAGTACACAAAAACCAATATTTATTTGCAATATGACTTATGTGCTTAAATGATTGACAAAATGTTCTGAAGTGTTAAAAATCTAAATGCGTTCAATAAAAATTCTTACTTATTTTCTAAAAGAGTCCTGCAAAAAACCTCTCTAAATCCAGGATTGTTGGCCTTTTCACTACAAAGTTTATGAAGATTCCAGGTTGCTAGTCTAAAGGCCGACTTTCCATCTTTTTGATAATTAAATTCATCCTCTATAATTGGCCGGTAGGAATAAGCCGACAACAGATCAAATATGTCATCAACGGGTGCTAGAGTTATACCGTTTGAATAATTAGAATGTTTGGTTGCGGCAGATAACTTTCGCTGTCTCGGCGCCGCAGGATACTTCCTTAATCCGTTAATCGAGCCGTCAACTTCGGACAATTGTAGTTTTCTATGGCCGTCACTATTATTATTCAAATAGTCTATTCCATTGCTCGGTATTTGAAGAACTTCAAAACTTTCAAGAGGAATCAAATTCAGCTGCGATTTTATGGTTCCCAATCTAACTGCGTTCATGCCTTTGACTCTTATGAGATCATCGAGAGACTTGAAGGGGCCTTTTCTCATTCTATAATCCACAATGTTGGCTGCCAGTTCTTGATTTAATCCTGGAATGCACTGAAGTTGGAAGATGTTGGCCGTGTTGATGTTCAGCTGGACGCGAGGAGACTCCGCGCTGCAGATGCTGTCAAGAGATTGCGTTCGTGAACTCGAGTCTGACTTGACTTTACGGCTGACACAAATCTCATCTTTGATTAGCTTTAATTTGTCAGCTCCCATCCCTTAAAAAATTTTGGAAAATTTCAAATCTCAAATACACTTTTCATTAAGTAATTCTGAAAATGATTGCATTTTATCTGTTGATTCTTAAATGACTCATAAAATTAATATAAGGTAAAAATGTATTATAAATACAATAGATAAAAGTATGAACTTTATACGACTGAAAGGAAATGTTTTCAGTCGTATGATAGAAAGCATTGCAGAAAAAGAGGAACACTAATGTGAACCATTATCGGCCACTTATACTTTTGTTCATATAAATATTTTTTATCAAGATGCACTATACTAAATATTTGTTAAAATAAATGATGAGTTGAATGAAGAATGAGAGATCATGCATATTTATTAAACATGACAATTATAATCAATGTGACATTGAAAATTATCTTTTTTTTTGTATTACGGCTTATGTGTTGGTCAATTTTATGGTCATAATTTAGATGATAAAATAAACATTTTAGGTTAATTTTAGTCAGTAAATTAAATAATATTGCAAAAGAAAATGTTGAATTTGAATAGTTAAAGGTTCACAAGATCCTTTCACCTGACACAAGGGCAATGTCATCCACTCTTCTGAAGTGTCCAATAGCTTGGCGATGGTCAACAATGGCTTGGGCGATCTGCCTGGAGACACCAGGCAAGGTCATCAGCTGCTCCTCACTGGCTGAGTTGATATTGAGGAGTTCCACATTCTCATTGATCGTAGATATATTGAAGGAGTGGCTGAGGCTGGATGCATTCCTTTTGGACCTTCTCAAGAATGGCGATCTGAGCGATCTCCGTCTGCCGCTCTTCAGCCCAGTGGAATGACTTGAGGACTGTCCCATTTTTATGATCATATCATTCTCGACTGGTAAAAACTAGTCGCTTTGTGGCATTTCATTATTTCGATAAAAAATATTATCTTTATTTTTTGGAATTAAATACGGTAAATTTTAACCGTAAATGTAAGACACTTGTGTATTCAAACAAATTGCACTTGAAAATACCCATATCGGGTGCGATTACGAGTAATGTGTCATATCAGTGTAATGATATCGCATTACTTAACTGATCAGCACCTTCGGTCACAATAACGATGATCGCTGTGAGGTTAGACACCAGGTACTGAGTATCAGGTGTATTATAGTTTACTACTGTTGCCAATATTCAATATTATAATTATTATTATTTTCAGCCGTCACATTAACTTTTGACGTATACCTACCATAGACAAAAACACAACATCAGTAAGCACTACACGATAAGTATATAATTTTGTCATTAGTATTTTTTTCTGTCGATAAGACAATAAACGTGTACGATAATTTCCGCGTCGCGCCGATGGAAGATAAAGTTTTCAACAATCCAACCTGTCCTCGCTCCCACCACGCCTTGCCACTTGGAAAGGGCCAATATAATTTCATTCAATCATTGCGCTTTAATTGAAAATAATATATTTCATTAATTTATTTCATATATGCTTATTCTAGTTAAACCAAAATAATATTTCCAAAACAATTAACTAAATAAATAATATTATCTTGAACATCTTTCGCTATTTTTTTAGTAACTATTTTAAAAAATTGACTTAGTTGTACTCTAATTAGTATATATTTTTAATGAATTAATTATTTTGATTATAACTAACAATGAATTAATATTATGATTAAAAAACTATTTTTTAATATTCACAATTATAGCATTATAATGAAGGTTGGATTGTTGAAAACGCGCGGAAATTATTGTTTTATTTCTTATGTTTACCGTAAAAAAAACACATATGTATTGACGAAATTAAATATTGACCGTGTAGTCGTATAGTGCCGTTGAGTAATATTACACAAAAAATATTATATTTGCCGTATTAAACGAAATGTGTATTTTGGTAACATTGTTTACTGATGATCGTTGTCAAACTATCTGTGGTTCTTGTATATAATCTCATTGTCTGTGAATCTGCCGTAAAATGAGTGAACGTCAAGAAGGCGTCTTCATTTGTTTTTAGTTTAAAAAGTAAACAATTTCTCACTTAAAATGACGGAAAAGAATCCTCCGCTGCTTGCCGTCCTCCAGTTCCTGCGAAAATACAATTTAAAGGTATCATATACACTTCAGACGTCTAAACTAGTAGTTGAGAAACTAGTAAATTTTGAACCAAACATCTATTGCCATATCTGCTCCCTGTCTGAAGCAGATGAAATGAGACTATTTATTGTCCTCAAAACAGAACATCAACCAATTTTTACGTAATAGTATTCAAGAAAACGAGTATTTCTTCATAGTGTTTCTTTATTAATAAAAAGAACAGGTTTGTTCATGAAGAAAATAACAGAAATGAATCATATAAATATAAAAAATACTACCTTAAAAGGCTACCTAAAAACGGGACGGTCCAGTTCAAAACGGGACGGTCCCATTTAAAACGGAACAGTTCCATTCAAAACGCGACAGTCCGGTTCAAAACGGACTTATGGTCACTAAACATATAGTCACCATAAACGGAAGCCAATTAAATCTCCAACTTTTTACTTGTGTTATCCTGATTCATTCCATTGTTCTATTGAACATATTTTGTGCAGTTAAGAATATTTCAAGACGACGAGTCACAAGGTTTGAAGACAAACAGCTCGGGCTGTGCTTTTTTGTTTGTGAAAATCTTGTGTGTAATCAATGATCCTCTTTGACAACAACAGTCAACTGACTTGAAAAAGGGCAACTCAGCATTATAATCTCCTATGGCAACCTCTTTACAGTTGATGCGTATGGCCATTTATGTCTGGACTGAACTTTTCCTCTTATACCAGATGAAAATGAACTTATTGTGATAATGGATTTATTTGGATTCTATTCAGTTAAAAAACGGATAAGCACAGGTTGCTGTTGACATGGTATGTTTTTGATTTCGGCGACTTTCTACTGGATTTTTTAATTGATTGGTAAACAATTAAAATAGTTTGTAATACATTTGTCAATAAACAAACTCATCAGTTGTTATAGTTTTCGACCAAACAAATAAACTTTATGTTCAGGTTATTTTTTCATTAAATTTCAATTGAATATTTAAAGAATAAAATAAAACTAATATGAGGATATAGTTCATAACCGCTCGAGATGTCATACACGCTGCATGGGCTTAGAAGACAAAGTCATTATACCAACGCTCCAATAAGTAATATAAATTTATAGTATACAAATCCTTTATAAATTGAATGCAAAAAGTTTTTCCTGAAAACTTGTTACTTTGTTTTCTATTTTATTTATGAATATGTAATTGTATATTTATTTTATTTCTTTTGTTTTATGTAAGTTAAGGCTGTGTCGGCCAATTTAATTAGTATTTTTAAAATAATTAATGATATATTAAAAAGAGTAAGAACGTAAGAGAAGTCGGGTATGATTATAAAAATACATAATAGTAAGGTGAGTCGCGTCATTAGGCTGACAATGAGTTCCATATGTCAACATGCCAAATGAGTTGAATGAAAGAAAAATCTGTTCCTGAAAAAATAAACTTACCATATTTTTTGTAGTTAGTTTTGAAATTGACCATTTGATTTGTTTTCTAGGGAACTGAAGAATTGTTGCGGAAAGAAGCCAACTTGGTGGACGTGAACATCCCGACTGTAGATGTTCAGTCTGATGCAGACATCAACAGCGCGCTCTCCGCCTATCACGGGGACGGGGAGCCGACTACTTACACACTTGCCTTTGAAAACTTGAAAAAGTTTGTCGATACTTCGTTGGATATTTATAAGGTGACATAAATTTTCGAAAGTGAATATCTAATTAGGATGTTTATGCTATTAAAAAATATCATATTTCAGAAATTATTTTAAACCATATTTATTAGATAGAGATGGATCTAGCAGGGAGCATAAATTATAGCTTCCTTTTCTTTATTAATTATAATGAACTATACATAGTTTGTACTCAGTGGAATTTTGGGAGAATCGATGGATCCAGATCTTGCAGCAGAAGTGTGGTGAGACTAGGGGGCCCTGTGCTTGTACAACCGTCACTGTCTGCCATAAAAGTTATGAAAATATATTTTCTCTTGACTTTTATCATTCTGTTTATAAAAAAACAAGTGGTGAAAGAAAATATGATATAATTAAACAAGTGTCCTATAATTTATCCATATATATATATATTTTTAAATAAATTTGCTGAAAAGGTGCACCGTAGTTAATCCACAGCGATTGGATCTTAAAAGTATTGGATGAATTGTGGTGATTTATATTTGTGTTATTTTCACAGCATGAACTGTCCACGGTGTTGTATCCAGTATTGATACACCTGTATATGGAGTTGATTATGAATAACCATCCAGATCACGCCAAAGCGATGCTAGACCAGTTTGGTCCAGAGCAGGAAGAGTTTTATCAAGATGACATTAAAAAGTTTTCACAAATAACAAATAAAAACCAAGTCACGAAAGATGACCTGGCTGAAACATTTAAGTTAGTTGATTTCATTTTTATGATTATCATTTATAAATATTTGTTTTTTTTTTCACTATCAATATTTTTCTTTAATGTATTTTTGTGCTATTTAATTTTTGATTTTTCCATGATTTATTTGTATATATGTCTTTTTTTTTTCAGCTCCAATAAATTTGTTATTCAAATATCTCGTGATACTTCATCATTATTGAAACGATATATACATGAACAAAAAAATTCATCTGTTTTGTCTAACATTGTTAATAATCGCCTGCACCTGGAGCTGTACGAAGGAGGAGCTCGCACTAGAACACAGGTCCTGGCAACTGCCGGTGGGCTTATGGGTGAAGGAACTAAACACGGTAAATCACTTTTTTAAATTATGTATAATATAAAGGACTAAATATATAATGAACAATTTTATTCGTTTTTTCGATCGATATTTCTTGGCGGAATTCCAATATATCAAATAATCCTTTATTTTTATTTGAAATACATTAAATATATTTGAATAATTTCAGAAAATCGTACCAAAGTTTACTATGGCTTATTAAAAGAGCCGGACATACAAAGTTTAACAGTTCCTGTTGAAGAAGACGAGGAAGGGGAAGAAGCTCCAGACAAACCTAAAAAGAAAAAAAAGCAAAAAGACCCTCTCTTTTCAAAAAAAACTAAATCAGATCCCAATGCTCCACCTGTTGATAGAATGCCTTTACCAGACTTGTATGTTATATTTTTTTATCATAATTTTTTCATATTATATTTTATGTTTATAAATATAATACTAGAAGTATATGGTTAATATTGAATCAATTGAATGCTTTTTATTCTATGGATTTTTTTAATTTTTATTAGAATATTATTTCAATATTCTAATCTACTTTTATAGATCATTTACTATATTACAATATTATTAATAATTAAATATACATATACAATACATAAAATTCTTTTTTCATCGCGTCAATCCAAACACAAAAATAACGGCAGAAGCGGGATGCGAACCGCGGACCTTGGAAACCAAACTTGATTGAAACGAAACTTGATTGAATAATAAAAAATAAAAATATACATACTTTGAATATATACTATAGCGACATCTATCATACGATGATAACAATGACATAAATACTAGTTTCAACGTGAGTCGGTCCAGGCATAGTAATAGCCGAGTCGGCTGAGCGGTATGAATACCTGGGCATAGTTGATTTCCAAGGTCCGCGGTTCGCATCCCGCTTCTGCCGTTATTTTTGTGTTTGGATTGACGCGTTGAAAAAAGCTTTTTATTCATTCGCTGAAGCCGTTTTTTAACATTTTAACTGCTGGCAGGTACATGTATGGCGGTACCCAGCACGCCGCGAAAAAAATAAAACCTTTTAAACATATCGTTATTGAAAGTGTAATAAAGTTTATTTATAAAACTTACCAAATAAATGAAGAGGCATCATAAAATTAATTGTTCATTGTGCATTGTTGATTGTTCATTTAAAATGGCGCGTCTTAAAACGTAATTTTTGTATGAGCGACGCTCCCTTCACAGAAAATCATGCATCTTAAGACGCTTTTGGCAGTTAAAAGGTTAAGACCTAATATTTTTTGCTCAAATTACAAATTTACATTACGAAAAATGGTTAAAAATATATATGTCAAACCTTTACCTAATATTATGAAGAGCTTTTAGAAAATATTAATTAAAGCACATTACATAGTTTTTTTACATACTTCGATGTTTATTGTCATTTACTATAGTGGATTGTTGTATTTGTTTCAGAAAGGAAACAGATAAATTAGAAAAATGTAAAGCCCTTAGAGAAGCTTCCAGAAGAGTGACTCTGGGCCCAGACAGCCTCCCTTCCATCTGCTTCTACACTATGCTTAACTCTATGCACGATGTGACTTGTGCAGATATCTCTGAGGACTCCAGTCTCTTAGCTGTAGGCTTCAATAGCTCGTCCATCAAAGTATGACCATATTATTATTTATATTAATATTTACGTCAATTACAATATACAATAATTGTACATATACTTTGTGACATTTTAATTTTATATTTGAATAGTCAATGTCACAAAAATATGTTTGAAGCAAAATTTAATATATCATATTTTAAAATATCACATATTATTTTAATTTACATATAACAAAATATTGTCAATGATGTTAAAAAACTAGATTTTTAATAACCTTAAAATGATATTTATTTTGTAGGTTTGGTCATTGACCCCGAATAAACTACGTGCTATGAAACCTATGGACAGATTAGTTGACATTGACAGGGAAGCCGGTTGGTATAATTAACCCTCATATCTTTATAAACATGTGTTCATATTAAAATATTTAGTCACTTATAACTTCTTTTTTAGTTGATGTGCTCGTTCGAATGATGGACGAACGAATGGGCGAGACTAGCCGATCATTACTCGGTCATTCCGGGCCTATTTACCGTGTTGCATTCGATCCATACAAATCACTGTTACTATCTTGTTCAGAAGATACTACAAGTAAGTAAAAAATGTTTTTTAGTTTTAAAATCAATTAACCCCCAGCTTTAGCCATTAACATTGACAATCTTTAAAATTTAGGATTCAGTCACTATAACTGCTTTCAAGATAAAATATGTTATTGATGTCATTCTCATTTAAGCGTTTATTTGAAAAATTGTTGTCTGTGAGCCTTACATGGTGAGATCCCTGTTATTTAGAGAACGACTTCACGTCGCCGGGTTAATCATCAGAACGTGTGGTCGAGGGATGAGGAGCAGATGAGTAACACAACGAAGCACATTGAAGCATATTTAAGTAAAACATCGACAAACTTCCGTTATCTGTCGTGACCGACAATGCCGTGTCGTTTACGCCCCGGACAGACTCGGACTGACTTCACCGGCAGGTGTGACAGAACAGCACCAAATTAATACTGTGGCCATTTACAAAATTAATGGCACGCCAATGTCAACTGTCAAATAAACAAGACGGAGGCGCAGCACCATAGCTTTTGACTTCTTAAATATAGACTTTGTCTAACACCTTTTATGTATGCGTGTCAGATGAGCGAACAAAAATAAGAGACATAAGATTGTATATCGAGTTTTTTCGGCACCAGCCTGCATGGGCTATATCGAGCTGATATCAAAGGATTTTATACCCAGCTCTATTCTACTGCTATATTGTTCAAAATTAGATGAATATTTTACTGAATATCAAATCTATTGGAATGTCAGTTGACATCAATCTGTAACAAATAATATATTATTTTACTGGAAAATATATTGCAGTCTAAAAATCTAAAAATCGATTCATAAATCCACCAAAAGGTGCCGTGGTCAAAGGGTTAAGGACTATCAAAACTAGAATTTATTAATATTTTATCATCATTATCATAATCATACTATGTCCGCTCCCTAACTGGAGCGAAACGAACTGTCAGCCGCCATAGTCTTCGCCTTATCCCATGTCAGCTCCGCCGAGTATACTCTATGTATAGTTCCGACAGGTTTCCAGGACGTTCTTCAAGCCCCCAGGCTCGCACTGTTTATATTTACATATAATAAATATTAATTAATGTCTATTTTGTGTAGTTCGACTTTGGTCACTACACACTTGGAAGTGCGTAGTGTGTTATCGTGGTCACATGTATCCAGTCTGGGATATTCGTTTTTCTCCACATGGACACTACTTCGCAACATCCTCTCATGACAAAACAGCTCGGCTTTGGGCTACGGACCATCATCAACCACTGAGGATATTTAGTGGCCATCTATCAGATGTTGATGTAAGTCAATATATTGAATTTTGATGTACATTTTATAATATATGATAATGTTTTTAATTATGGTTTGGTTTATTTCAGTGTGTTCAATTTCATCCCAATTCAAATTATATTGCCACCGGTTCTAGTGATCGTACTGTAAGATTATGGGACTGTGTTACAGGAAACCAAGTCAGAATAATGACTGGTCATAAGGTAAGCAATGCTTTAGGTTGTTCGGAAAATAATTTAGTTTTTAACAACAAAAAACGTACATGTAATACATGTTAATTTTTCGATGCAATGTAGCAGTGAAAGTGGACAGTTAATAATCGCATTGGGCGAATAGTTGGACATCATTTACATGGTTCGAATTCCCACTTATGCCGTTTATTTTTCTTTGATTAACCTTTAAACGCCCAGTGGTTTCCTTACGGGACCGCAGATTTGCGTCGTTCAATGCTCTACGGTCGCATATAGGAAGTGCGTATGGTTCATTTCACAATCGGATTGCATTAATTTGTAATAATAGTATTATAGTAAGTTCATGGAAGAAACTATTGTGCGACGAAACATTACAAACATTGGCCTGCTAGGGCATTGAATGACGCAAATTTGCAGTTCCGTATGGGACCACTGGGCGTTTAAAGGTTAATTGAATAGAGTAAACGTTATAAAATATGGAGTTTGCTATGAATTTGTTTGTGTATCACTTGTTGTATATTTGTATGTTCACGGATTAAGTAATTATTTGAAAATTGTATTCTTATTCCTCTCAATTTACATATTTTTTTAAAATTTGTTTTATCTGATGTGTGAACTGTTTTGAATGATCATTGTTTTTTTTCAACATACACTTGGGCCTCGTATAGTATGGTTACATGGTTCCACAAAAACACCGTGTAATACAAATCCAAATGCGTATTATTATGCAAGTTCATACAATATTAGGGGTTGCGTTCCAAAAAAATAAATAACGAAGACAATCTATATCAATATATACTTTATTTTTTTAAATAAACAAATATACATTTACATATTCATGAAAAAAACTTTAATAATATAATATGGCATTCATTCATCATCACTATCACTTATAATTATATATGTTTTACCCTTTTTCAAAATTGGTTGTACGTTTTCATCATCGGAGGACTCTGGATTTCTTGTGGCTTCAAAAATCTGTTGCAATTCCCTCTTAAATTTCGAACTTCTTTCCATTATAGAATCCTTTTCAATAAAAAAGTTTTCCAATTTTATAGCCTATTCCAAACCGTCCTTTATCATTTTTTAATGTGAAACATATAGCTGTTTCGCTGCAACTGCCTTCTAAGTCGTTAATTGTGGTGGGTTCATCTAACATTTGGATTAATTCTTTCTTCGTTCAACGTACGATCCTCCAATATTTCTTGGATGTCATGAATATTCATGTCATTAATCTGTTCACCACGTATGGCCGCTATGTGTGTTCAAACGAACATGCCACCAGCGCGTATGACACACATAGCGGTCATGGAAGTTTCAAGCCCTATAATTTTAAAACTTGGCTGAAAATATTACTGAATGTATATTTTACCAAATGCAATAGATGGCATTCGTCAAAAAAAATATATTTTTAATAATTTATTTCTGGAACATGCATCAAGCGGCGTGAACATCGCACAGTTGCCAGCAATCGTACGTGGTTCACGATTCTCTCCTACGTCAGAAACGTGCGCCGACAACAAAATAATAATATAATGATATATGTATGTTTTGCATATATCATTATATTATTATTTTGTTAATGAAAATCTAATCCAAAGGATTAGGATAATTTATCAGTAATTGGATTCCTCATCAGGAATATCAGATATAAATAAAATAATTTTTAGAATTTATCCCACAATATATTTGTAGATGACATGTTTCGACCACACTGACGGAGAGAAGCAACTATCTCCTCATAGAAAATGAAATAAAGCTTGTTTGTCAATATAAATATTTTATTTGAACTGTCAATGTGCACAATCGTGTTACTAATTATAATAATCAATTAACAATTTAGGATAATGTAAATAAGCCACCGAGTGTGGGTGAAATTGATAAGGTGTCGAGAATTTAATATTATAAGCATTGCATGGTGTTGGCGCAGTTTTCTCGCTTGAGCGTGATCTTGTTTATCAAAACGGCGACTTCACGTCAGTTTGTATGAAGAATTACTATTGTTAAATTAAACCGAAAATACAATAAATATATTGTATTTTATTATTGAACAAATTACTTTGGGTGCCAATTAACATATTTGATTAGTTAAAAAAATATCACCACCTATATTTATAGTTGAAAACGCGACAAAAATCCGGAAAAATGCCACCAGGGCACCTAAATTTTATAGTTGAAAACGGCAACAAAATCCCAAGAATTTAAAGTGGTTTGTTTTATTTCTTTAGCGGACACAGAAACAATATCGACACAATTTCGAATAGTTTTTTTTCCAAGCTTGTGGAAGTGTTAAACATTCACCTTGATAAATGTCTTCTAATATTTTTTCAAATGTTCGATGAATGTCGAATGCTTTAAATCATGGGTGGCCAACCTTTTCAGCAGCCGGGCCAGATTTTAGAAAAGAGATTTCCTAGCGGGCAGCACAACAAACTTTCTTCTATTATTCAATGCAAATAAGAAATATGTTATTTTCAATGTTTTGAGCATTCACTTTGAGATCCATAATAAATTATAAATATTCATTTATTTATTTACCTTGTTTTCACATGGATCACGTAACAAAAGTTCTCTATTAGGAGACTGCAGTTTCGACTAACTCGTAGTCTTTCTCAATCCTTCTCTAGATCTTACTTCTGCTAACTCGTAGTCTTTCTCAATCTAGAGAAGGATTGAGAAAGACTACGAGTTAGTCGAAACTGCAGTCTCCTAATAGAGAACTTTTGTTACGTGATCCATGTGAAAACAAGGTAAATAAATAAATAAATATTTATAAGAAATATGTACATATTTTTAAGAAGATATAACAAAAATATGAGTCAAACATTTTTATTAGATTAGAGTTACAATACAAAAAATAATAATCCAAAAAATTATCATAAAAAATAAACAAAATATAATAAATTTTATATACCGTAGGTATGTAAGATTATAGCAAATGGAGACAGATTAAAGCAGGTTGAGGAATTTGTATATTTGGGAAGTATGTTTACAAGAGACGGAAATGTGGATAAGGACGTTGAGAGAAGGGTTAGTGCCGGAAACATAGTTAATGGTGCCTTAAAATCGATAGTGGCAAATAAGTACTTATCGAAAGAAGCAAAATTGGCAGTAAATAACGGAGTTCTGGTACCAACCCTTATGTATGATAGTGAAGCGTGGTGTTGAAAAAAGAAGAATGAAAGTAGACTGATGTTGTTGAAATGCGATCTCTCAGGCGAATGTGTGGTAAGATTATGTATGATAAGTGTACAAATGTTGAAATTAGAGCAGAGTGCAAGGCTGAGAAAAGCATTATCGACAAAATTAAGAAAGAGCTCTTATGATAATTTGGTGATGTGGAGCGAATGAGTGATGAAAGAACGGCTAAAAGATGTTATAATGCAAGTATACCTGGATGTAGAAGCCGAGGAAGGCCGAGAAATACGTGGCATGATCAAGTACGATAAGTACTTAAAAGTGGACATGTGAAAAGTTGAAATAATCAGCGTGTGTGCATGAGAAGATGTATGAATGTAGAGGAAGCGAAGGAAGTGTGTCAGGATACAGTGGTATGGTGTTTTTTCTTCTCTGTTAACTCCTACGGGGAAATGGCGTGATGGTTAGTTAGTTAATAAGTTTTAGTGTGACGTCTGATTTTGTTTGCCACAACTAAGTGCATAAATGTTGATAGCAATTGATGTTGTTGCTACACACAAACAGTTTCCCAAATGCTCATCAGTGATTCGTGATCTCATTTGAGATTTAATGTGCTTCATTCGACTGAAAAGCTGTTCGCACATGTAAGTGTTTCCAAGTAGCGAAATCATCGATAGGGCATGTTTGTGAAATGCAGGATATTTTTCCTTGTCCAAATATGTTTTACAAACCTGATTAAATTTCTCCTTTAACTGTGTATCACAACCTATTCCACAATGTTCCATTTGTAACATTCCTGGCAATAAATTCACGTATATGGCAAATGCAGCAAAAAGCACAAGATCCTTTTTAAAATCTTGAAATCGGTCTTAAAATTCCAGGTTCAAGTCAACTATCAATGAAGTGTATTTATCCGCCGCCATTTGTGTGACGTCCGTCTGCAATAACAATGTAGGAAAGTGAGTGAAGATTTTTGTCCTTAACTGTTGTTCCCAAAGCCCAAGTTTCATTTGAAATGTGGAAATAAGATCATCCATGTTATGAATTAGTTGATCTTCCCCTTGTAGATGAGTATCAACAACATTTAGGTTGCTAACTATACAGAAATGCAAAGTTGCTAACCCACTCCTTGTCTTCAAATTCTGGGATACTTTTTGACTTGCTTGCGAAGAATGATTGTGTAGACGACAGCTCTCAGGCTGGTCGATCCGCTCTACGGGCGTGTTGCGGTCCTCCGCTCTTCTCTTCAATCGATCCCCTCCCAGCTGGTTGTAAGGCAGCTAGTTGGCCAGTTCTCCAGAGTAGGCGGGCAGGCTCATTCTCCAGAGTAGGCAGCAGGCGGGAAGTCCAGACGAGGGTTGGAGGTAGAAGTGAAACACAGGAGAGTCAAATCTATACTGATTTATTTTGGTTTTCAGGCTTATATTTATACAACAATCTCTCCGGGAGAGGCGAGCGAGGGGGGAACGTCGACAAATCAGCGCTCGCTCGGCTCGCTGGCTGAATTAGCGCATCGCCGCAAGGGTCCTGCGTGGGTCGACGCGTAAATGCTCGGGAGCTCCCAGACGCACGCCTCGCAACTTTGAGAGCGCATAGACCAAATTTACAATCTTTATTTATATATTTCAAACATTTAATAGATAGAGAGATAGACAATAACTTAATACTAATGACGTACGCAACAGATTGTATTTCTTGCTTCAAATCAAACACTTTTTTCAACATTTTGGCACGGGTCAGTCATCTTACTTCTGCATAAAATGTAACATCATTATACTCTGAATCGAAAGACTTGAGAAACTCTTGGAACTGGCGGTGATTCAACCCCTTCGACTTAAGTTCACTGTTTTGATGACCACCTTCATGACATGATCCATTTTAAGGGACTTGGCACATAAATTCTCGTGATGAATAATGCAATATCGTGAGCAAGTAGTGTCCTTAAGTGGATAAAGTGCCGCTAATTCTTCTATTTTGTTAAAATTGACATCAACCCCCCTGATAATAATCGCCACTTGGGCGGTATCTGTTAGGTCTGTGCTTTCATTTTGCTCGATTTGTAAAATTAAAAAATCTAACAAAAAAATCAATCAAATCAAACAAAAAATCAAAAGATCAGCGTGTTCGCTTTACCTACCATAGAAGAAATCGTCACGATAGTTGAATCAATGTACTGATATACTTCCATAATATGGGATATGATACAAACTATGCACGATGGAATGTTCTTTTGGTGGTTTTATGTACACTATTAAATCACCTTTGAGGTATATTTATACAAAAACGGCGCTTCATACATCATCCATAATATTTTTATTTATTTTTTGCATAATATGCTCCGCGGGCCATTAGCAGACACCCAGCGGGCCGCGGGTTGGCCACCCTTGCTTTAAATGTTGAAATTATACCTTGGTCCATGGGCTGAATTAAAAAAGTAGTATTTGGTGGTAAAAATAATATTTCAACATTAGGATATTTTAATTCGAGCAGATGTCCTGGTGCATTGTGCAATATCAATTATATTTTAAAATCGAGATTAAAATGAAACATGTTTTTTTTTTAAACCGTGTTATATAAAGCGTGTTGTATAAAAATATGCCAAAATTTATACAACCGCGTTGTATAAAATCGTGTTATACGAGGCCCAAGTATAGTGTAAAATGTATATATTTCATAATTTTAGATCATATAAAACTAAGTTTTATTAGAAATTAAATTTTATGGGCCTTTTTTAAATTCGTCTAAATTGTGTTGTAATTGATGAGGACAAGAGAGACATTTAATATAGTTAAGACTAATAAATATGTTCATTGTTTGATTTCCTTCAATGTGATAATAATGTTAAATAAATATATATTTTAGAGGTTTGACTAATTGTGTACTTATTGTTTTAGTCAATCATAAATGTCATATCATTTTCCGCTTGTGGAAGATTTTTGGCATCGGGAGGAGGAAGAGGACAAATACTTATTTGGGACATATCTCAAGGTCATCTCGTGGCTGATTTTCCAAACCATTCTGCCCCTTTACATGCCCTTTCATTTAGTAGAGATGGCAACATTCTTGCTTCAGGTATTATTTTATCTTTCTTATACTATCCGTTTCAAGAAATCTTAATTATTTTGTCATGAAATTACCATTTTTGCTGTTGTTTTAGGATCACTTGACTGTACACTGAAACTGTGGGACTTTACTATGTTGACAGAAGAGATAGCCAATGAAGAAAATAATGGGTCACATAATCCAGATGTAAAAACTGGTGATCGTTACCTTATGAGATCATACGCCACTAAGAGTTCACCTATTATATCATTACATTTCACCAGAAGAAATCTTTTATTAGCTGTAGGAATGTATGAGTTTTCATAAGATAGCGATAAAAAAAAACAATTATTACATCATGATTATTATTATTAAATATATATAGTATATAATATAATAAAAGTTGTGAGATTCAGTAATATTTTTTATTTAAAAGTATACATAATGAACATATTGTATAAAAGAATACCAAATGGTTTTACAAAACTTTCCTATTCTATATTTACACTATCATAAAAAGTTTTGCAGCAGCTGGTGTCTTTCTTGGGTGATGAACTGAGTGATCAGGTTAATAATGGGTTCATTGCATCTAGCCACCTGAGCCCTCATGGCTTGCTTGATGTCTTCCTTGACTCCTTTGTCGGCTCCTCGGGTTCCAATCCTCCTCTGTCCCAAATGCTGCTGAGCATTGGGTAAAATATCCAGCACAATGCTCCCCCCTTGTTCACTCCACAAGTACATCAATTCTTCCAAAATGTCTATATTTATTATATATGACTGGAAAAGTGGATAATGAAACACTCCACGATGACAAATGGCCTCGAGAAGTCTCAGAAGTAGAGATTCTTCTTGCGGCCAGTCTAATTGTAGCAACACAATCATATTTCCTGCGGCTAGATCACTGATATTACCCACAGCTTTAATGGAATGTAATAATAATTTTGAACAATAGTGAACAACAGAATATTTGGTCAACGCAAGGAAGTGAATGTGACGATGAGTTCCTCCTACTATTAAATTAGAATCCAGTTTGCCTTCCACTAGAGGCATTTGGCTAAGAGCTAACAAAGCACTTTCCAGGCATAGAGAATAGTTGGCTTGGCAATATGATACAGATGCCCTGGTGAGACTTGAAGCCAAGCTCACTTCGGTGGGTGCCGGCAGGGACTCCTCGAAACTTCCTTTGTAAAGAGCTAATTCCTCCATAAATGTACCGAGCCACGGTTTTACTTGCAATTGATTAGTTAGCTTGTTGAATTCTCTTTTTAAAAATTCATTTGAATTCAGAAGATCCCAACAATTGGCAGCGACCAGAAATATATTTGCAGCCGTACCTGTTATTTCGACATCACCTTTGCGTCTCTTGGACAGTGGCAGGTCAGGATCTGAGAACGCCTCCAATAGAATGAGATTGCCTCTGTTGGCATTGTGTTCATGGAGGGCGCGCAGTAAATGAATAGTTCCACAGTAGATTACCTGCCTGCAATCATCAGAAGATCGCAAAGGAGATAGCTTTTGATAATAGCTGTCTTTACTGAGACTATTTGCATATGTTATAAGATAATTGTCCCAGCCCAACTGTCTCCCGGTCAACTCCAAAACGCAGAATAATTTTTGCCAGGGCTCAACTATATCATTTTCTCGTCCTTCATACAGGTACGTATTGTAAAAGTCAATGGCCCTTATCAGTAAACGGACCAACAACCTTGGGGATTGGGGAGTCTCTAATAACGGCAGAGTTTCCACTACTAACAGTCTGGCATAACAATTTTCTGGACTGTGTTTTTCTGCATTCAACAAGGTCTCAACGAGACGACTGCCGTGACTGGCAACTGCTTGGGGAAACCGTTTTAGGAGAAGAAGTAGTAATCGGCAGTGTTCCATGGTGTCATCACAGTGCTCTGCGCTAGCCAGCAATATCTTATGTTGAACGTCGGGTGATATTCTTTGAAACATTTGAGAAAGAAAACTGTTATCTGGATTTTTTAAGGATGCCGTAATAGCATCTATTTCAGGCCAAAGTTGGTTGGGAATTTGAGGGGAGTTTATCAACGCGCTGAAACAGTCAGCGGATTCCTGGACATGGCCGGCTGTCTTTTCCATTATGTATGCTTCAAACTGGATCGTAAAGTTTGTTGGAAAAAGTGTCTTTGCAGTAAGCATCCATGCCTTCGCAGTAAACGATTCATATTTTTGCGATTCCTTAGCTCGCATTATAATATAATCTTCATCACTCAAACTTTGTTGGTTTGTAAACGACATATTTGATACTTTTCAATAGTATGTGTCATAAATAAGAACTTAGATCATTATATTTGTATTTAAACTAATAGGCAAGCAGGAAACCGAAAGACAACATTAGTATTTTAGCTTCTGACAGTATTAGAAGTGTTGCCTGATGAAATATATTAGGAATATTAATGATGCAAGGAACTAAATTACATACATTATAAAATATTTAGCTATTTTTTAGTATTATGTACCGACCATAGATATATGACATGAATTAGAACCAAGTATGAATATATGTTGTCACCTACTATAAATATAAAAACATTATTATGATTCTAGCATCATATATTTTTTTTACCTAAAAATAGCACCCAGACACAACATTGTACATATATGTCGCCTCTGAAAAACCTCTGCTTAATAAAACGGACTTGTTCTCTGTAAAATCATCTTTGGAGTTATTTTAAACGAATTTTTGATAAAATTTAATTTATTATTTCGTTTTTTATTTTTGTTGAAATGTATAGTGTAACATCAAAAAATAGAGAAAAATAATGAAATAAAACTGGAGTAAATATGCGTTGCTAAAACTTCATGTTAATCGGTTGAATAATGAGCCAGTCCAAATGAAATATATATTTTGAAGCGTGAATTAATTTACAATAATATATTTCAAAATTAACATTAAGTGTTGGTAATTTTTCAGTATTAATTATGTGCCAATTCAGGGACAATCAATAATCTTTAAAATAATAGACCAGTATAGTGTTGAACATATTTCATCAATCCCCCGTTGGGGCCGTGGAACCCTTGCTTTACAGATTTTTTTATCAAATTCCACGTAAACGTTTCAATATGAAATAAAACTCACATAAAATTCTAAGAATTGTCACAAAAAACTTTGAATCGTCTCATACTTATTAAACGGTTGTAATTTTTTTACATAAGAGAAGCTGGTTAGAAATTCATGTCTAAGCAACCTCGTCATAGGAGTTCAAAAGAGTTATTTACTCATTGTACAAAATTCCGATCACTCCAAGCAACTCAAATCTATTGCCGGAGTGTATGTATTTGCAAGCCGAATGGATATAGGACTGTATTTGTTTCTAGTCCATTGTAGTAGGTCCATGTTATTCGCCAATAGGGCAATAATGATTGTTGTTGCTAGCGTTAGCATTGAGTTACGAGTCTATGGACCCAGCTGTCAAACAGTCGCCTCCGCTAAAATGAGCGATGATAGCGAAGATTATGCGATTGCTGAAATAGTAGGCGATCATATTCTAGAGTTAATATTTTCCTATTTAGACTTTAATGATTTAAAAAATTGTTCCCTCGTGTGTATCACATGGCACAGAGTATTAACGGATGAAAATAACGACGTCTGGAGGTTACATTGCAGGCGCAAATTGACAGATGAAGTATTAAAGTCGGACCTTTTATCTATAACCCCGACTTATAGATCGAAATTACGAGCTTATTATCATGCGTGGAATCCTAACGACTGCTCAAGAAATATATACATCAAACAGAACGGGTTTACTCTTCACAGGTAAATTGTACATTATTGACTGTTATGGACATATGCCTAGTATAATCTAAGATAATTAAATTTTTCATTGATATTTCAATTTAAATAAAAGGAGTATCCAATCGATTATCTGATCTTCTTCAAAGTTTATATTATATTTATTTAACACAACAGCTTCAAAAAACACCATTGACTTGATTTTAATATGGTCCCCGGATTTTTAAATGCCATAACATGCTCCAGTTAAAGAACGATTGTCGTAGTAGAACATAAACAATAGCCGATTTTTTGTTATATTTACAGACGTTGGTCCAACTAGACTGACAACAGCGACAATATATATCTGCAACCTAGTGCTAGAATTGCCTATGTTGAATATATCTGTTGCTTAGTATAACTGTTCATCAATTTCTCGTCAATAGTTGACCAATATTACTAAAGCTTAATGTGACAAACCTACCTTTAACTTTAGTATTTCATGTTTTATAAAATCAACACATGATTTATACCAGGCCTTAGCAAAAAAAAATGATGACTGAAATTTTAATTGCGACCCGCTAACCATTTTAAACCTCTAATGTGACCAACCGGATCCAAAAGTTTTACTGAGCCTGCTTTATTAATTCATAACCATCATATAACTGACAAACACAAGGTGTTGAAAATCATTGTCTTTTCCTTAGATTTACTATTTTAGTTTTATATTTATAAAAGTTATAATTCCGCTTATCGCACTTTCTCTACCGAGAGAGTGATATTTACTTACAAAAATACATTTTAACTTTTTTTTTTTGGAAAAATCAGTTACCGTGCTGACTTAATTGATCAAACATCAAACCTATCTAACTCAAGTATTTACATTTATAGTTAAAAAACTTGTTTTTAACTATTTTAGCTCATCAGTCTTCGATTTTGCAATAAATTTGATTTTTCAATCAAAGTCAACATAAAAATAGCATTTTGATTTGTAAAATAGTAACATGTCGACTGACACACATTAACCATGTATGGCTGTTATGCAAGTGTAAGACGAGTTTGTCGGTTGTGGGTGGGTGCAGGAGGAATTAGTTCTTTAAGTTCCGAAGAGCAGCGACCGTAGTAATAACGGTAGAAAAGATGAGTGAACCAATCTTATGCCTGTGTTCCATTGATTGCAGGTTAGACATAAGAGTGTCATTGTTTATCAAACAAATTGCTCTTCTTTGAACTGAGTCAATTAAGTTTAGAAGATATTTTGGGGCTCCAATCCAAAGGTGACTGCCGTATTCAAAGATAGGTCGGATTTGTCCTTTATATAGAAGAAGAAGTTGTTTATAGTTGAAATACCGACGTGATCTATATAATACACCTAGTTTTTTGGAAATGAGACCGGCTTTATACTTCATTGACTCGTAATATTTGACATTATTCAAGATTGATTATCCAAGAATGTTGATGGAGCTTGGTTTTGGAAGAGAACAACCGTTGAAAGATACAGGATCCATAGTAGTCTTCTTGGTGGAGAAAGTACATGATTGGGTTTTGGAAATGTTGAAACTGACGAGGTTGAGGTCACCCCATCGTGAAACCCTTTTAAGAGACATGTTCATCTTCTCCACCAGAGATTCCCTAGCAGCAGATAGTTCTGAATGTTTCGGAGGTTTATGGAAGATTATACTCTCATGGACAGTGCTATCGTCGGCATAGCAGTGAATGTTTGCGCATTGAAGCAATTCATTCACATGTAGAAGGAAAAGAGTGGGCAACAGCACAGAGCCCTGTGGACTCCCGAGTTGATTTTATGGCAGGAAGAAAAAAATACCTCTACGACAGTGATAATGCTTCGTTTACTCAAGATGTTTTCAATCCAGGAGCACAGGGAGGGAGTTAGTCCATGAGATGGTAATTTATTCACTAGACCTCGATGCCAGACTATATCCAGAGCAATAGCTAGAAATTGCTCCAAAGCATTCGACAGATTTCCCCCAAACATGTGTGACATATGCCAAGAGATCACCGCATTACCGTTACCGAATTTTTCATGTTGATGGTTATAGTTTATCATATCACTTTAAATGTCATAATCTTTAACTTAATACATATTGCCTAATAGACAGTTATAGCATTGAGATAAGAAATATTTAGTGGTAGTATCTTATTCACACTGTGTAATACATATACGTATGAATATAGAATATGAAAAAACTACATTTTTCGATTTGTAATAGTTTTTTTTCCAATAGTGTTTGCGACAATTTTTCATATGACGATCCCGTCTTGATTTATATTGGGTTGAACCGCTTATTGGGATGAAATGGTGCAGGCCTCGGAGCATCATGATTATCATTCGTTCTGATGAAGATGTTATAAAAGGCTTGCCTAGGAAGGATTGTATTGTAACGGAAGGATTTTTTTAAATTTTCTTTGAGATTACATGCTCACTTGAATAAATACTTTTCTTTCTTCAGGAATCCTGTCGCTCAAAGTACAGATGCGTCGAGAGGAAAAATTGGGTTCAGAAAAGGGCGGCACGCCTGGGAGGTGATCTGGGAGGGTCCCCTGGGGACTGTGGCCGTCATCGGCATCGCCACCAAGGGAGCGCCGCTGCAGTGCCCTGGGTACGTGGCGCTGCTGGGCTCGGACGAGCAGAGCTGGGGATGGAACCTTGTGGACAACCACCTCCTCCATAACGGCGACACGCACGGCGTCTACCCCTTGCTGAATAACCCTCCGAAATATCAGGCAATAATTCATGTTTAAATTCTTTAATTAAATATAATAATTAAATATACATATACTATACATAAAATTCTTTTTTCAACGCGTCAATCCAAACACAAAAATAACGGCAGAAGCGGGATGCGAACCGCGGACCTTGGAAACCAACTATGCCCAGGTATTCATACCGCTCAGCCGACTCGGCTATTACTATGCCTGGACCGACTCACGTTGAAACTAGTATTTATGTCGTTGTTATCATCGTATGATAGATGTCGCTATAGTATATATTCAAAGTATGTATATTTTTATTTTTATTATTCAATCCTTAAGCTTGTGAATAAATAATGACTGATTGAATAATAAAAATATACATACTTTGAATATATACTATAGCGACATCTATCATACGATGATAACAACGACATAAATACTAGTTTCAACGTGAGTCGGTCCAGGCATAGTAATAGCCGAGTCGGCTGAGCGGTATGAATACCTGGGCATAGTTGGTTTCCAAGGTCCGCGGTTCGCATCCCGCTTCTGCCGTTATTTTTGTGTTTGGATTGACGCGTTGAAAAAAGAATTTTATGTATAGTATATGTAGATTTAATTATTAATAATATTGTAATATAGTAAATGATCTATAAAAGTAGATTAGAATATTGAAATAATAAAATAATATTCTAATACAAATTTAAAAAATCCATAAAATATAATAATATTTTATTATAATCTCTAGTGTAATGACTTTTTCATGGATTTTGAGCATTATATTACAGCCATACTGTATATACAGGATTATAATGTTCAAAATTAGTTGAATAAATTACTGAATATAAAATCTATCGTGTTTGAGTTCACAACCATACATGACAATTGTTGTGTTTGTTTACTGGAAAAATATGCTACAATTCATAAATATTCCTTCTTTTTAACAAATCCGTCAAAAATAGATGACAAGTGATGACCTCGGTGAGAAATCGTGGAATTAATTTAAATATTTATTTGGTTTATTTGCGTTGTGATTATATTTCCTAAATTTTACCAAACTATAAAATTCACAGACGATATGTTAATTTGAACAAAACTTTACTGTGCGTCCTGACATTCGGAAAACATGGAGATATTGTTATATTGTTCATATAATTGAAAATGTAGTTAAGAGCTTACAGTGTTTCATATTATTTTATGAATATTTATTAAAATATGCTTTATTTTAATTTATTATCACAACCTCTATTGCAGGTCGGTGAGCGCATCAGAGTCATATTAGATTGTGACAACAACACTCTTTCCTTTGAAAGAAATTATGAGTTTCTCGGAGTAGCGTTTAAAGGTAATATTATTATTTCAGTATTATAAATTGATAATAACCTTTAATGTGTCTTTATTCATGTTTATCTTTTGCAGGTTTACCGGATAAGAAGTTATTTCCTACGGTGTCTGCTGTCTATGGAAACACGGAGGTGTCTATGGTTTATATAGGACCGCCTTTTGATGGCTAACATTTATATATTTTGTGATGTGCATTCCTGAACTGTTTAATTGAATGTATATTGCGGACTTAAAAAACACTAATTATATATGTCTCGAATTTTGTCATTCCTAATTAGAACCATTTAAATAAGTGGATTTAATAAATCAAAAAGATGCATTCCGGGAAATAGTTACCCAATTAACTTTACCATTAAATTTAGATTAATTGTTTATACTCATTAAATTATATTACTTAGTTGTGTTGTTAACTTTGAGTTCTACGAGAGAAGCAGTGCAGTCATATAGTAAATTAATTGTGACATAGTTGCAAGTATTGCATAAGATTATACTTTTTAAAATAAATGTTTATGGACGTCCTAATATAATGCAAGATTGACAGTTACATCTATCGACACGAGCAACATGATCAGTTCCTGGTGTCACTCCATGCAAATATATCATCACCGTTGTAAAAATATATTCATTTTTTTTATAATAATGTTTCATTGTCCTGCCTTCAGTCACACAGGCAACAACCCTGAGAAGTGTTTACTCAGATAATGGACAAATATACAGTTTTAATGAAATATATTGATATTAGACATTATGTTAAATTTAAGTAAATTCTACCTTGTTTTAAAAAGTTCCATGGTTTTGTGCACACTGCAAACTTCACCAGCACTCAGAAGTAGTGTATTGCATATTAAACCATGGGCTTTCTGGATAAAAGTTACTCAGCATGATTCATATTAAATGAATGTTTACAAGGTAAAAATAATCTAAATTTTACTATTGAAATGAACCTTACAGTGAATGCCACTATTCATAAGACATTAGGTTGTTTGAATGGAATTTAATACAATGATGTATGATTATTGTATTGACCCGTCGTACTGCGTATCCTTCCAAAACACTTCGTAATGATAATGACGGTCGGATAATTATTTAGGGATAGTTAAAATATAAGTAACCATGGATGCCTTTGATTGTTGGCATTTAATGTAAATAGCTAAGAACAATGTACGTAATCTCTAAAATGTTTACTTTGATCTGATAAAAGATATTTTTATGTCACTCTCTGCTTAAAGCGGTGATCACCTAGGTTAATAATGCTACCATTAATTATTATTTAAAACAAAATACTTGCCATATAATTATATATTCTCGTAACTAACAACACCGCACAACTTGCAAAGTGCATTTTATTTTTAGTGAACTCTGCGCTGCTGGCTTAATGACAATATGACTTGTTTTATTTTTAGTTTAATAATAAATGTTATGTGCAATATTTAATCACACAACTGATTTTAAATACTTAAACTCGGTTTTATTCCAGCAATAAATTATGTTGACTCAAATGAACTTTTCTAGGATTGCCATCGCTTGAGTCGCGGCCAGAGTATAAAAACATTCATGATTAGGAATAAATGGAAAATGTAAAAAGAGTAGAAATTAAATTGTTAGAACTAGCGACGACGAGTGGCTCATTAGGAACAATTGCCATTAGGAACAATTGCCATTAGGAACAATTGCCATTAGTATTTATGATTTTGCGCTTTAAAGTCCATTTTCAATCCTGAAAATTAAATTCAAATGAATTAATTTACTAGCTCCTATAGAACCGACCTGAAAACATACAGATTTAATTAGATTCTAAAACACTGGCCACATAAGACTGAATTATAAAAGATCAATCATTGTTTAATTTGGTCTTAGATTGTATATCTAAATATACCTTATTTATAAAATTGAATATTGCACTCTGAAGATTATAAAAATACTTTTTTTTGTTGATATTATTTTTTATATTGTAATTGTTTATTTTTTAGTAAAATCTGTAATGGTTCAGTAACCATTACAGATTCGAGGGAAATTAACATCAGTATGTTAATTTCCCTCGACTGTGTTGTAGAATAAGTTATATATTTACAATGTCAAATTTAGAAGTTCAGGCATTATTACAAGTCAAGGATCAGTATCACACCAATCAAGTGTGATTATCAATAATTATGAATAATTTAGATGTTATAAAAAAACACTTTATCATTTTATTTTAAGTCGTTTATCGAACCTGTGACCCTCGTATGACAGTCGACTCCAACTCTTATTTAGCTTTGAACACAGTAATGCATTTCATGCTTGTTGCTAGTTTTACAAGTAAGTATTATTTGATCTGCCGGGAAAGATAATCAAATATCTTTTAATAAAATAATTTGTTGACAAAAAAATGTAACATTATAAATATATATTCATTCAATATTTGATTGTGTATCTTCATACATGGGAATATTGGAACTGGATATTTTAACTTGAATTCAAATTTAAATACATACCATAAGATATTTTTTAGGGTTTAGCAATGACAAACCCGTCACGAGCTTAGCATATTATAATGATAGATGTTCCACAAACATTAATTCTTCCAACAACAGGGTAGCACTTTATTACAAATAATTCTTATATGTATTTTACATTTAATGCTAAACATTCCCCAAATAATTTTCACTACAAGGAAAGTATGACCACTTTGCATTTATTCCAGGCTTTTAAATTGAGAACTTCTCAGAATCAGCTACAGGCCAGCCATCTTGCACATCTAAAAATAGACTTGGGATTGTTGCATGTTCTTATAGATGGTGTTATATGGTATCTATTAAGAGCATTCCATCCTTTTTATTTAATTGTTTACTTGAGTTATCTTTTGAAGTCAATGAAAATTCTTGTCATTTACAGCATTTAAATATTTATTTGAGAATGCTGAATTTATCGAGTACAGGCACTGAAAAGTAATTCCAAAGCTTCAAAGCCATGTGTTTTTTTTACAATGATTGCATGTTTTTTTTGTTTGTAACATTGTCATACTAAATTGTTAAACATAAATTGTTAATGTAAAATTAAATTCATCTTTGTGGATTCATTGATTTAAAGGAATTAAATCTATTAAAGCAAATTATTTATTTAAGATCTATTGTGATTTAATGAGATATTATTTATTTAAGCATTATCTGATTTTTATTGTCAAATTTTTGACACCTTAACTACTAAACAATGAAGCCTTTTAAGTAATAAATAATAATGTGATTTTATTATTTTACCAAATATCTATGTCATCTAAATTAATTTTATTGCTTCTGATAGCAACAAAGCACTCATTATTATAAGAAAATTATGATTATATTATTATTATATCACAAACATTCATAAATAAAATTTAACTAAGAGTTCTTTCATATGATTTTAATGTTAAGTCATTTATTTATATAAATACGTTTAGGATCTTCTTAAGGTAAAATGATATGAAGTATTAGTATTTATTTCATGTAATTATTATTCTAAAGGGTTATAAAGTGTAAATATATGTTTTTTAATAGAAATCCGACATCAAATAGCATTTTTTTTGCATATTATTTATATTATAAATAAATAATTGTATGAAATTATCTATAACCATAAGTGTTTATCTATTTATATAGTTGCTATTTATTCACTAGTACATTTATGCAATTATGTATACTTTTTCATGATATAGCCAGTCAGTGGTCTTCAATGTGAGGTCCGTGGGTGGAAATGAAGTCTTACGGACTGTCACCGATTCATAAGAATTCATAACTGGTTTTTCACAATCAAATAATATGTTTTTATTTGATAAAGTATTAATAAATCAACGAGAATCAATAAAATGTTAAGTCATATTAAGTTTAAAAGGAATACTGACATAAAAACTTTTTCACAATATTTTATTGAGAATACATTATGAAAAGATAATCTGCAATAAAAAAATTAAACATGTTTGGGGATTTTTATCATCCTTTAAATGAAGTGATTTTGTGTAATGCAAGGTGTTCTGTTTATTAAATGTATTGTAAATAGACTGTAATGTTTCTCTATGAATGAATGTTCACCGGACGAATTGAGCTTTTTGATAAAATTATCTTGATTTGTAGAACCAGAAGATAATATTTGTAGAACCAGAAGATAATATTTGTAGAACCAGAAGATAATATTTTTGCTCCAAAAAGAGGTGTAAAAGCACCAAGACATCAATTGTCTATAAATTTTGTATTTCCTTTGAACTTAGTTTGAACTTTGAAGATATCTGTGGCCCGCAGAGACGCACCGAGGGCATTGTGAGCCCGGGGTATCCTACATATATGGTGCCCCCTCCCCTTCTACTAATTCCTCTTGATCCGGCGCCTTGCGATTATGGAAATGCTTGAAAGGTTATATATTTTTCAGATTTTCACTGGTATGTGGATGCTTAAAAGATGAACGATATTGAGCAATAAAATAAGATTTTCGCAAGATTAATTGAATACGAATATTTCAGAAGATAGATTTCTTTCATGATTCAACATCACAAAAATCATCTCTGATGATGTAAATATATACTCCTATATATACATGCATATATATTTAACATCAAAATGATGATAAAGGGGTGATACAAAATATAAATCTACTCAAATAACATTTATAAGTTATGAAATATAAAAAAACCAAGGCTATTTCTCAAATCAGTTAAATTTATTTGATGTGCAAGTTTTATTTATTAGTAATTTGTAAATTATTGTATTGTAAATATTTTGTAATGAATAAACTTGTTGAGAAGTATTTTTTAAATTTTACTTTCATCATTTAACGAAGACTCATATTTGCACTTTACAAAGAAGAAGCTGCCATAGTATCACTTGGAAATGTCCAAAAGGAAGCAAAAATACGCCAAGGGGTGAGACAAGGATGCTCTCTGTCGCCTGTACTCTTCAACGTATACATACAAAATGCAATTAATAACATCAGGGAAAAAATGGGCCATAGAGAGGGGGTTAAAATACATGGCCAAAAGATTGATATGATAAGGTTTGCTGATGACATTGCTCTGATTGCTGAAACTGAAGATGAACTCACGGAAGCGCTGACATCCATGGAAAACATATTTAATTCCAACTACAATATGAAGATAAACAGCACAAAAACCAAAATCATGAGAGTAAGCCGCAATGAGCAGCAGAAAATTAACATATCAATGCTAGGAGTACCCCTAAAAGATGCAAAAGAATTTGTATACCTTGGAAGTACGATCACCTGGGATGGCAGAACAAAAAGAGAAGTCAACAGTCGAATACATCAAGCAAGGCTAGCTTGATGTATTAAATCACAATAGATCTTAAATAAATAATTTGCTTTAATAGATTTAATTCCTTTAAATCAATGAATCCACAAAGATGAATTTAATTTTACATTAACAATTTATGTTTAACAATTTAGTATGACAATGTTACAAACAAAAAAAACATGCAATCATTGTAAAAAAAACACATGGCTTTGAAGCTTTGGAATTACTTTTCAGTGCCTGTACTCGATAAATTCAGCAATCTCAAATAAATATTTAAATGCTGTGAATGACAAGAATTTTCATTGAAAGTTAAAAAGCCAAAATTCTTGAGTCAAGGAATATTTCTTTAGGGCTCCGCAAGCAACTTGCCAAAACACTTGTTTGGAGCATCTTAATGTACGGCTGTGAGACATGGTGCTTATCTGAAAGTGATAAAAAAAGACTAGAGGCCTTTGAGATTTGGTCGTACAGAAGAATTCTCGGAATTTCCTGGAGAGACCACGTCACGAACAATGAGGTTCTCAGAATAATCAAGGAAGATAGGCAACTAATAAGAACCATCTCAGAGAGGCGAGCCCGATGGATCGGCCACATCATGCGCCACGATGGTCTTCTTCACGATATTGTGGAGGGGATGGTTGAGGGTAGAAACTGTAGAGGACACCCTAGACGGGAGTATTTGCAGCAAGTATTCGAGGACATGAACTGTAGCGCTTATGCTGAGCTGAAAAGGGTTGCGGAGGACCGAGAGGAATGGAGATCGAGATGCAAGATTCTGTTGCTGCAAACCAATCCACCGGATTGATACTACGAAGAAGACTTTCATCTCAAATAAACTCCAAAAAATATTCTGCACAGTATTTGCTTTTGAAACGCATTATATGGGTATTTCGGCTTTTGGTAAGATGCCAGAATTCTATACACTATAAAACTGGGCCATATTATGGTCTTGGGACAAAGAAGGGTATGGCAGCTGACGTAAATTAGTGATAGGGATTTGTGTTGGTAATATTTGTTTTTCTTTATTTATCATAATTTATGGTTTGAGGCTCAAAGATGGTAAGCATTTTTTTAAATTTCCTTATAATTTATATTTATTTATTTCAATAGAATAGATGTTTCAAATTTATATAACATTTTTCTTGTTCGTTATATAATTTATATTAAAGAGTAAAATGTATCATTTAAATATTATTCATTCCAAGTATCCGTTTGATCAGAAAACTTAATATATGAAAAAATATACGAAAAACTAAGTTAACCTTAAAAAACGTTTTTGATAATTATGGTTTGATTAAATACTGCGACAAAAATTTACTTCCAGGATTCAATGGAAATCAATCGAAATTCAATGTAGTATTTAAAAATAGTGCAAATTCAATTCTTAAAACAGTATTTCTAAGTTATGTCTATATACGAGTATGTTGATGTCAAGCAATCTTGTCACAAAGAAAAGTTGTAACTTTTGAAAAAATATTTGCGACATAAAAAAATCATTGTCCCGTGTCAAGAAAGAAACCGACTGATTAAGGAAGTAGATTTTTAAAAGTAAAATATAATAATACACACGATGTAATATTTTCATTTCCTTTAATACTTATAAATATAATTAAAAAGGCATTTTAGAAATACTTTTGTGTCATTAAATAATTTTGAGTAACATTAATCCTAAGTAAAGATGAGCAAAAATATATACATCTATTAACCAACTATGTTCCTAGATGATAATGTTGCCCAAGAAGTATTTACACAAAGTGCACAGATCATCGTATTCTAAAACTCTAGGATTAACAACAATTTTGAATAAATGGATGCAAGTTTCCTTATTTTATCTTGGTACTTTATTTAAATTGAGTAACTTTTAAGCATTTGATGCTTCCTTTCTACAGTTATAACTACTATTTATAACATATATTCAATTTAATATTGTTATCAACAACTATTAAATTCTATTATATTGTCACAATGTGCTCAAAAAAGATGATCGGAAAATCGAAATGTTCCAATTTGTATATTCAATTGAAACCTTTAAAAATACATTATTATTCATGAAGGTCATATCATCAGTACTAGTATTTATTGCATTATATTTTCAATATCTGGATAATTACTTATGAAACACAGCCAGTTGGTTACTCTTCAAAGAAAAATTAGACAACTTGTAACGTCATTGTTCAAGTTTTCCAATATAAATCAATATAAAACACGATAATGTGATCCATGCGTTTTTTTTTTAACATTTATTCAAATAAAATACATGCTTATAAATTGTTAAAGACAACCAGGAGAAAAACATTTTTAAAAATCGAAAACTAGCTTATTATTTATTAATTTATGACAGATAATAAATTATTTTATACTAGAAAGCTGTCTAGAGACATTTGTTTTAGCCGACTCTTTAATATTTGGTGAAAATGTGACACAGTGTTATCATTGAATAAGTTTATGGCACGTATAGCCACCTCCTTATTAGGATGATGCTTCTCAATGTACGATGAAACAGTTTCCCATGCTTTCAGCATTTATCTCCTTAATTTTATCCTTGTTCTTGAGGATAGTACAAATCATTGATGTAGAATCTACAATCCATCTACATTGTAGATGGATTGTATGATGGTGCTAGATCAGCTACGCTTACACCACCTTCTCGCTTTTCAATGATTTTACATTTCATTTCTACAGTTGCTTTTATTCTCTTAGGGCTGTCATCTTGTGGCTTTTGCCAGGGTTATTAAACTTTGCACAAAAAAAATACAAATAATGTCTGAACATAAGCTTAGAAAAATGTGTTATCAGATGTAACACTAACGAGCTAACGGTACGAGTGCTAAACACAGACTGACGCAATGACGCGGAAGTCGCGGCCCAAAAGTGCGTCATACGTTATGTGATTTCCCCTTTCTGCGTTACTCGTTATGCGAAATGTCGCTCGTTAAGGGAGAAATTTTTTCACATTTTTTTGCTGCGAATTACTCTCGCCGGGATTGATTATTGTTTCTTACAAAATAAATATAGATTTTAATCATTTTTCAAGTTAATAAATATACTATATGACAGTGGTCACCTACACTTTTTGACTCAAATACAATGGAATATATTATATTATATCATTCTTCACTCGACTTCCGCAGATAGCGGACGTATAAGTGATTGGCTCCGGTAGTTCGGACGAGTGTTTATTCGTGTAACAATAATATATAGCAAAAATTTAAAAAAAAGTTTCATTAAGTGTACGCACCCATCTGGGTGGTTGGAACCATGGAGACGGAGGAATTGTTTAAAGATTTAAAGGAACTGATCAGTAAAATCAGTTCTGCAAAAGACAACAAAATTAAAAGCCAAATTGAGAGAAATTTGAACGAGATTGAGGAGGCGACAAAAACCGAAAAAATCAATTAACAACGACGAATAATAGAACCACAAAATGAAATAATACAGAGCAATAAGCAACACACAAAAAAAATAGAAGAACTGACAAAGACCCAGATATCATATAATTACAAGTGCAAAAGATACAACAAACTATAAAACAATCTACAATACTAAACAAGACACAAAACACGCAATTATTATCGAATCAAAAAAGAGTGCAAGTGCCGAAACAATAAAAAATAATATTACAAAAAACATAAACCTAAATAAAATGAAAATGGGTATCATAAGCTTTAAAAAATCGGTGAACAGAAAAACCTAATCATCTGTGCAACAAAAAGAGGAAGCAAACTCACTGTGTAAAGAAATTAACAATAAAATTGGTGACGAAGTTACGGCTGAGGAAATAAAAAAAACTACCCAACCTAATTATAAAGAGGCTACAAAAAACATGAGTGAGAGTGATCTTATAAGTAACATCGTGAACCAAAACGGACTGAACGAAGAGGACACGACAAAAAATAAAATTGATAAAAGAAATAAAGATAAAAAAACAATGATGGAAAAGAGTGGGATACCACTAACTATATTATTCAAGTAACGCCTACCATAAGAAGACAACTAATTGAGAAAAAAAAAATTAACATTGGATACAGCCGAGTGAACATTAAGGACTGCAACCCACTAATGCAGTGTTTCCACTGCCAAAAGTTTGGACACACAGCAGCAAGATGTCTAGCCAAGACCCAACCTCCCATCTGCTTGTACTGTGCAGGTAGCCACAATCACATAAATTGTAAGAGTAAGGAGACACCCGTTTGTAACAACTGCACGAATTCAAATAAAATGCACAAAACAAACACACCTACTAACCATAACGCCAATAGCCACCTTTGCATTGTAAGAGATAAAATGATGAAAATAGCATATAGTCGAATTGAATTTGGCTGAATATATATATTCTTCAGCTAATAAAAAATGTACATTTTATATCATTTCAATATAAATACTTACAAACTACTGAATTAAATCAAAAACTAAATAAAAATGAATGACTTCACATGCAACAATATTAATGACAAAATTCAAATGAAAGAACTTATACATGACTCGATAGAAAACCTCAACCAGTTGGTACATTATAATGAATTCTCACTTACAACTTACCACATATTAGCTGAATTAAACTACCTACAGTGTATAAATAATATCACGAGAAATATTTGCAACAATATTAATGATAAAATGACGTCACTGCATAGGAAATTGAAATAATTAAATGTACTAAAGATGTATTATTAATTTATATATACTTTAGATTTAATTCTATATATAGTATCTTAAAATTTTAATTATATAATGTTAGTATCATATCAAAATTATGACAATGTATAAATGTGTATATGTAAAATTCTGTATAAATATATAACAATGGTCTGGAACTCGCTACCAGAAAGCATAAGTTCTCTTAAAGCGGAGGCATCCTTCAGAAGCAGACTCAAGACCCACCTTTTTACTCAGAGAGGCAAAGAAGCGCTTTTGGAAAATGATCATTCGGTCATAAAAGAGCGCTATACAAATACTAATATAATAATAATACCTGTAAAATAACATAGATGAATCCCACGCCACACACAAGATCTTATTTTTAAGTGGTGTGGTAAGCGAATTAAAAAAAAAAGAAAAAAAAAAAGATGGAATGTAAAGTACTGTGTAAAAAATGTATCTTTTTATATTTGATTAAATAAAAATATATATATATACAGCTAGTTTTGAACATTACAACAGTTGAACATAGCTGTGATATTAAGCAGAAAAATCCTTGGAAAATTCACGACCGCAATAGAAATCATCCAAGGTAAAGTGGTTAAAGGTCAAAAGAGCGAGAATAATCATTCACTTTCAAAATATAAATCAATTTGCTTCAGTATCTTTCAACTGGACAGTTAGACATTTACCAGTTTTAAGAGACTAAGAAATACTTACTCTTTAATATTAAATTTATAATATGAATGACAACTATTTACATGTGGAGAAATATTTTATTTCATACTACTAAAGTAAAAAGGTCACATCATCGTGTTTTCAAAAGATAAATTATGAAACATACTGCAGAGACTTTAAAAGGTGATTATTAGTTAATACTTCAAAATAATTCGTTTTTACATTGATGTAAAATGATTATGAAATTGTATATTATTAATAAATAAAGCTGAAAATTGTAGTAAAAAAAACATCACAGATTATAGTAACATTTGTAGCAAAATCATTCAATCTTAAAATAATAGTTCACGGTGATAAATAATTGAAATGTGTTGGTAATAAGAATAGGATACATTTGTAAAATCACATGATTACTATTATCATTAGGGTAACATTAACCAGATTTAATTAAGATACACAGGATTTTAATAAAATACTTAATAAATATATTCATTTATGAAACATAATGGAAACACATAATTTAAACAATTGAATACAATTTATGATTAATTATCAATAATGCAGTATTTCTACAACAAATATAAATATGAACTTTGGAAATAACTTACTTTTGTAATATTTATATAAGAAGAGTACCGAGAGTTAAATTTGCTTAAAATGTGTGATTTAAAAGAAAAAGTTTTCCTTGACATGTGTTTTATTGAACTCATTATTGGTATTTTTTATTAGGATTGATTTATTCTAATTTCATTAAATTAATTACAATTGAAAATAAAAATCAGGAATCAATCATATTATTATACAACACTGATATGACTTAACCCAGGGGTTGGCAATCAACAAGAGAAGAGCCAAATATAAAGATAACTAAATAGAGCTGCCTGCAACTTTGACCACTGCTCTCACTTGAATCAACACATTTAAGTCATGTTTTGGGCATCTTTAATAATTGTTAAAACAATTCAATATAAATTTCAATATACATATAACCACTTTAAGCAAAAGGAGATATTGAAAAAATAAATAATGTAAAAATATTCTGAATACATAATAATCAATAAAGATAATGTTCATCGACCCACGCCTTCAATACTCATTTATTAGCAATTAGTTTAATAATAATAAACTTAAAAATAATTAAAAAATAAATTACATAAAACAAGTAAAACCCGTTTGATTAAAGTTATTAAAATGGCAATTGTTTACATAATATATTCAAATAAAGCATTTAAAAAACCAAGTTCATTGTAGTAAATGATGATTGCATGAATTTATATATGAAATCTATGTAATTCCACAAGGCATACAAAAATACAATAAGAATTAAATAATGTATATTCTTCAATAATCGTTATTTATCAAATTCTGGATGGAATTTTTCAACGCGAAGAGACGATATTGTTTTTTAATAATTTAACTGCCAAATATTGTTCCCGTAGTAAAAACAACATGATCGGTGCCACGACGCTCGGTCAAGGAATACACGAAAAGTAAGAAAACCATTGTCCATTACAAAAACAGTTTATTTTACAAGTGCTGGGAAAAAACTAGAAAATGTTGAATATTATATTCATAAGATTAATATAAACTATGTTTATCATTCACTGAGAGATAAATAAATAGCATGACAGACATACATACCTGTACCAGTAAAAAGTACTATAAATTAAATAACAAAACTTTTAAAGTAAAACCAAAATGAATAATTACTTGAACTAATCATTGTGTTCATATTTCTCTCGGTCATTATCTGCATCACTAGAACTTGAGTTTTTGCAAACCGCACAGATTTTATCTTCAGAAGATTGCTTTACAAGTGACATGTCCGTTTCCAAGGAATGCTTAACTTTTGTGAGACTAAACTTGGTGAGAAAGAAGGATGAGACAATGCAGAACAGCTTACACAGCAGCGGGCAGAGAACTCCCTGGTGGAAGCACGACGCCACTCGGTACCACTGACCATCAAAAGGGTCCTTGATCGCTGGGCACAACATGTGGTTCAAGTTCACTTGGGACGGCTGAAATAATTTATAACTTCATTATAAACAATTAAAATAATGAGTGATAATAATAAATTAAAAAAGAGTTTAAGCTTTATGTCTAAATATAAAAATAATAATTCCTGAGAAGCTTATTAACCCGCTTGCGCTTTATGTTGTCTTTAGAAAAAAATAATTAAATAACCATTTTATTATAAGAACCGGTTGATAAAAATATTGACTTTAACATAATAAATATATGGAAATTGAAATACTTACAATAGCAAATCCTTGAAGAATAATGAAATGGTAAAGTAGATTTATTCCATAACTGAATATTTCCCAAGAGAAGTCTGTTAGTTTTGGCACATTATAAACACCTAAAATAATAAAATCTGACATCATTTTCAAATACGAAGTAAAAGGATTGTGAAATAAAACTAAATATTATATATTTTCATAATTGAGAGATGTAGGTGCAAAAACAATAAGGATCATCGTCAGTGAATGTTTAAATTGTGAAAAAATGTTTCTTCATTTTTCTAGATCCATTCTTTAGTTTAGGTATATGGGCGTCATAAATGCTGTCACAAAGCTGTCAGCTGCCATGGTCCTCGTTTTGTCCTATATCAGATTTGCCTCCCGGTATTCTGTCAATTAAATTTTATGTAGTTTCCAAAGACCTTCCAGAACAACATGAGCATAAGGCTTGTAGAAAAAGCAGCTGCAGTTTATGTTCCCCTGTGACATACGGAGGATATGAAAACCTTTGTTTCTTGATCGATTGAAGAATGAGAGGCTGCCGTGTCCACTCCTTCACCTTGTCATTCCTCACAACTCTCGACTCTTTTAATACTCTGACCCCCTGGTGAATGTCCGATCTGTATCTCAACAAGTTGTTGTTGCAGTCTTTTTAGTGGATTTGTAAATTTTTTACTAGTTATTTACACATAACTAAATATGTCAGCTGTAACATTTACTTTAAACTTGAAACCAACAGATTATATACTCAGTAATAAACTCATATTTAACTAATCTTGAATATTAAAGCAGTAAAATATAGTTGTAATATGGGATACAAAACTCCATACATTCATAACCGCTATAGACTTTATCCACGGTGTAGTGGTAAAACCTAACGAGAGTTATGATATCTTCTTGTTAATAAATAATTAATATTACCTCCCAAACGAAGTAAATAGTACGGGATAACAACCATCATGGCGTGCTGAATATAATACATAGCTGCTTCAGCTCCAATCTGAAATTAAAATAACATTATTTTACTTATACTTTACTATATTCCCAAAGGAATAAAACCATTAAGGACGAAGCCGGGCTGCGGGGGCCAGTTAATGTCGCCTCTTAAGTTCATAAATCAGTTTTTGTTCAAAAATTTCATGAACTGCTGCTATTATATTAATTAAATAAATGAAACTAACTGTTCGCACAAATAAGTGGAACTGGACATTGCCATAATTTTTAGTGTCAGTTTTTTTTATAAGTTTGTTTAGATTTTGGGGAGGTATTAATAAAAACTAGGTTCCCTACTTCTAAATTCTTAACTCTGAGTGTAGAATCTGACTGCATTTCTATTATTGCCATCTGCAATTTTGCCCCGAGTTTGACATGGCAGCCCTAAATAAATCTGATCCAAAAAGAAAATAGCACCCGCAAGCCGCAGATGAGGTGCTTGCAGGCCCAAGTTTGACATGGCTGATCCAATGAGACCGAGCAAACTTCAGATTCTAGCAACATTCAATATGTATATATAAAAATACAAATATATCTCGCAACTGTAAGTGACAGCAATGAATAATTCCTATAAGTGAATATAATTGTGTTTACAAAGATACGATTCTCTTTTAAATTGTATTTTTATAATCAACAAACATATGAAATTGTACTTTTTTATGCGATATTTTGATTTTTGGAACCAGTTAATTGAATTACATGAAAGTTGAGTTTGTTAATTCTTAGACCCACTAGTAGACAGTGTGAAGCTTACCTGTCTAGAATCTGTCTCAGGAAACAAGAAGGCTAACAGCGGTCCATTAAATAAATTAATATGCAAGCGGAATAATGCCGTCACAAATTTACTCGGCGGGGCGGCCAACAAGTAAATCTGTAATTAAAAGGTCAAATCATAGAGCATGAATAATAATAATTTTAATCGGAATACAATAGAATTAAATTATTAATATTATTCCACAAATAGAATGACTTTTGAACCGAATTAAAATAGCATTATTTTTAAAATTTAAATTGTAAGTAATGCAAACCTGAATAGCCGTAGTCACGTGACATGGGTTTAAGAGGTATATCACAGTTTTTGATGAACACTTAAATCCAATTTCCATTCCCAAAAAAAGGGTCATCATTATTAAGAGCAATCTCTTCCCGCCACGATCCTTGCGAATGTGAGGCTGGATCTCAGGAATATGAAGTTTTGGAAATGTTGTAATCTGCTCGGGTGACAAACATTTATAACATGAAATTAACTAATATAAATCATCAACAACCAAATATGTTGAATCACATCATTGTGCATATTCTGAATTTGATGATAATTTTTGATAATTTTTCATATAATTTGGAGTCACAGTTTAATCTCATAAATCATGTTTATATTTCCACCAAAAAAGTGACAAATGCCAAAGATCATGTCAAATGACATAAAAATATCCCCTGATGTGTAATTAAGAATGCAATGATATACAACGTAGTTTTAAGATTAAAGCTGAGTTGAAAAGGGGTAAAAGTATAAAACATCAAAAGTAAATATTGGTAGCTCTTAGTGATGGCCAAATATACTCTTTTTTGGGATATCATGATTATAAAAGACAAATGTAATGTTTTTTTGTATTTTTGAGTAATATACTTAGACTGATGGATAGCCAAATGTCTGAAACTATCATAAGTTACCAAATTGTTATAATGATTTAAAATATTTTAATGTGAATTATAATAAAATATTAAAGAAATGAGATTTTTTTAACGAGGCTGACTGCTTTAAAATTCAAATTAGAAACTTAAGAGAGGATTGATAACCTTTAACATATTAGGAAACAAAGGTTGACTTACTACAACATAAAGGCATATTGAAACAACAATGACTGTTTCAACTATCTGCTGCTTTTCCGTCAAGAAATACGCACATTCGGGACCAAAGTTTCGAGGAACAGATCCATTAACGCCCCCGAATGCCCAGTGGAAATATTTTGACATCTAGAATTATAAAGTCATATATTTGACATATCTTGCTTGGAAGGGATGAAAAATCATTTTTCTAATTATTCGGTACACACTTACTCACCAGTACACTTGTATATAGCAAAATGTTCAAGCACATGATTAAAATAAAAAGAGTGGTTTCTGTCTTAACGCTATAGGAGGGTTGACTTATTACACACGTTTTGGATATTTCTAGTGATGTAGGCTAAGTAGTAAACTGGGTATATCTATTTTAGTTAAGTTAATCATTTTGTATTTGTTTTTGATGAATAAATATTAAAGAAAAACAAATTTTAATGAATTAATCCGCCTCTATCAATTTGTTCCACCTCAACCTCTTAAATCCCACTTATTGGTGTTACACTCTAAACATTACATGCATATCATATCCTTTTAATTAAATTTGAAGTGGAAATAAACAAAACCAACTGATTACTTTTGTGTACTTACCCCTACTTTGTACCTTTTTCTATCTGAACATCATAGCTATCACTCAATTACGGTTTAGAAGTGTTTTTAGCACAATTATCCTGAAGCCGTGGCAACAGAAACAACTAAACAACACCTTCAAAATTTATTTTATTTTAAGTTAAATTATTTTCATCAATGGACAGTTTATTAATTTTTCATCTTCAAATTTATCAATTAGCAACCCTCTAAGGTCCACGTGACCATAAGGTAACATAGACACTGCATTAAGAAAACATTGTGTATTTTTTAAAATTATTTTTGCTAGACATAAAAGTAAAAAGACGTAACTAGAGTTTTTTTAATAAAAAATAGCTAATAACTTTACATTTTTATAAAAAAACTTTTTCTCGTCTCTGGAGGGAAAATGCCAGACTATAGTCTAATGATATTTTGTAGGTCGCACCTTGACGCAAGGTATTGATCCATGTTTTAAATTATTGATAGTGGATTGTAAACGCCTTTTGTTAATTGTCAGATTTAGTGTTTTACCATTAATAATGCTGTTTATAAGACATTTTCTGCCCATTATGAGAGTTCGTCATATCTACTAATAAGATGATACCGTTGTTTAAAAAAATATAGTCACAATGCTGTCTTCAAATTTAACAAAGCTAATTCAAAAACAATATCATTTAAACAAAACATATTTCTTTATTAAATACAGCTCCTGTCAAATCGTCATAAAATGTATTTAATTACATTTTATTTTGTCTTATTGTTTCGTTTATTTATACTCCTGACAATTATAGCACAAAAAACTAATGTGTTTTTAATAATATAAAATTGCACAGGATACGATAAAAAGTATGGTCTTATTTGTTTCCATTGATTTATATACAATTAAACCATTAATGGTATTTTTTGTACTCTTTTTTTTACAAAGTTTAAAAGTGAATGTATTCAATATGTAAATGGGATTTGAGTACATCTATAATTACTTGTTGATTAAATTGTTTATTACTTTTGGACAAAAGCTGAATTACATATTATAATTTCTCCATACAACTGTTACAATTAGTCACTAATTAAATTAAATGGCATTCATTGATATTCACTTTGTTATAAAATATATTTTTTTCATTCGTAAGTGGGTTTCTCGTGGCAGTTTCAATATAATGTATAATATAAAAAAATACGTTTACACAAATATCTCCATTTGCATTAAAATTGTAGTAATAAAAAAATGTATTGATGTATTGGTAAGCTATTCAATATTTCAAGTTACGTTGAATAAAATTAATTTTAATGAAATGAGGATGGTTTTACTTTATATTTTTAAAAACGAGACAAAATATCACAATGAATTTAATCAATAACAATTGCGGGTTTAAAATAGCGTTTTATTATTGAAAACAAGATAAATGTATTATAAATCTTACCGTTTATAGGAATAGTTTCTAGGAAGTATTTGTTGCAAATATAATAATTATAGTAATTATTGATAACAGCTCTAATAATCAGACGATTTGACAAGAAGAAAATATCCACGGAAGTAATGCGAGCAGTGTTGCTTTCATAGAATAATGCTACCCGTGTTTTGACAATTGAGTATTTGTGGTTTAAATACCTAATGTCTTATAGCCTACATATTATGTACGAGTACTGGTACTGTATTGTAAGAATCGTAACATTTCAACAGTTATTGTTAGTTGTATTTTCAAAACCTCTCCATTTTTACTTAACTCCTTAACATTTTTACTTAATTCCTTAACAGTGACACATTAAATAATCGAAGATAATTAAAAATGAATTTATATCGTTATTCAAGTCACTTACAACAAGTACCAACAAAACACTCAAAATCTACAATTATAGAAAGTGTATAAGTTGGCTAACCTAACATAAAAAAAACGCTGCATCACAAACCACTGCGTTTATAAGTATCATAAGTACTGAAAAATTAAATGGTTTTAGGTAATTTATTTATCATCTGAAAACATGACCCCCAAATTGTGCTATAGTCCATCCAATATATGAAGAACCCTATGACACATTTATTGCCCCTTGTAAAAGGGATGGGGCAAAAATATTTATTTCGATTAGGTCGATTTTTTTTCTCTTCTTCTTCGAAAAAAAATTGAATTTGAATTCGAAGTGAATCGTATATAAACATCTCTATTTCCGCATGGCGGCTTCATGGCGGATCAGTACAAATGTTTGACTTTCAGTAGCGTGTTGTTCTTCGATCGATTCGTGTTTTTTGTTGTTGTAATTATTATATTTATTGTTAGTATTGTTAAAGTTGTTTCATTGAATCATATTTTTTTTATAGCGAACGTTTTTACAACGTTATATCGGACGATATTTAGCGCAGGGCAATAAATGTGTCATAGGGTTCTTGCTATATTGGATGGAGGTCTTCAAAATAGATGTTACTTCTGAAAGAATAAATTGTGAATCAAAACTAAATATTTTTAATTTATTAATTTTTTAATTAAAATAAATTCTAAAATTATACTTCTGAAACACTCAAATATTAAATGACTAGATATCATAATCTAATGTAATAAAATTAAAGTGACAATGGTCTAGCTGAGACAGTATTTTAAGCTTTTATTTATCTTTATTTTTAGTGCCAGTCTGAGCATTTAAGTCAAGCTCTTTATTTATAATTCATAGTTTAGGATTTTTATTTCCCCGGAAAATAAACAACTGTCATAATTTTCTATCTTTTGAAAAATGATGAAACTAATGTTTAACAAACGACTAATTTTGAGAAAAATGACCTTTTGAGTGATTAAATATATGGCTTCGGAAAGCTACGGAATAAATTTCAACTAAGTATGTGTAAGGTAATATATGGTAAATCCGTTCCTGTTTTTTCTGCATGTCATACACATGTAAAAAAAAACCTTTTAAATCTTTATTTAAGATCCAAGCGGCTGTGTTGATATTCATTTAAGAATAGAATCACAGCTTGATGAACAATATTCTCTTTTGAACTCACCCTATTTGTGTGCTTTTGGATTGAGAAGTTCTTGAGTAATTGGAAGCATAATGGATGATTTAAATATTCAATTATATAATGTATGTATATTTGTATACCCACTGGCCCAAATCTTAATATATTTTTTTACTCTGAACTGCAGCTAAAATTTTTGTTAATCTCTGATGTAGATGACAGTAAACCCTATAAGAGCATACTCTTCCACAAACTTCTATAAAACACGAAGCCAGAAAAACACTATTGAAGAAAATTATTATGTCACATGATAGGGTTTTATTATGAGGTAACCAGAACCATACAACACTTAAGCCAGTGCTCTATTCATCAAGAAGACCCGCATATATTGCAGTATTAAATAATTCCAAAGGCTGTATAATATATGTATAATAGATAATATATTATAATGAAATATCGATCAATATTCTAGGAGTAAAATTATATTTAAAATTATATTGTCATACTTAGTTAAATATCTCGAATTGATCAAGTCCAAGGTAGGTTTTCTGTCTCCAAAATAAGGCATTTTGTTCAAAGGACGTTGTTGAAAGGGACACAGCTTATATTTTTTCGTGGACTGTTTCATGTGATTTAGTTTATTTTACTTTAAATTTGATGATATTTTAATTTTACTATTGAATGCAAATTGACCAACCACAATAGCATATTTTTAGCGCAGTTCTCGTTGAGACCATCGACGTTAAACAACATTGGATGCAGAAGAAAACATAGATGAATTTCTGCATAAGCTTCTGGTTGAGTTGATGCACTCCTCAGGACGAAACATGCCTCATTGTGCCCATACTTTATTGTGAAATAGCTAACACTTCGTTTTATATAAATTGAAGAGATAAATGTGTGCTCTGACTGAGTAGCAGCACATTTGATGCATAATCTTGTTTTAAGAAAATCTCTACTTTTAAATTTAGCGACTAAACATCAAAGTTAAGACTTTATTATAAAATAATAGTAATTTTATGAAAACAATTATAATCCATAAATCGTATTGACAATTATAATTTTATATATTTTTTTTTTAACGTATTTACTTTTTTCAATGTCTATTTTAGACTTTGTTATGTTTATTTCTTTTTGGGAAATTTAAATAATTATCTATTAAAAAAAAAAGAAGTTTGTCATAATTTTTTGCTGTATTTCAGTAATGCAATATAATCATCACCTTCCATCGTTTATAAAAAGCAATAAAAATTCAACAATTATTACCTATCTGGATCATTACTTGTGAGTGTTACCGACATAATGGATCTAGGAATTACTTATGACTCATGGTTTACCTTCAATACTCATGTAATAAACCTGACTGCTCGTCCCAATAAACTTCTCAGCCTCGTCACTCACCAAGCCAGTGTTTTTCGTAACCCTTTGCTCTTCCGTATGCTTTATTATTCACTAGTATTGAGTATACTAGAATATGGCAGCATAGTTTGGACACCAACTCAATTCAAATACATTACTATGCAAGAGCGAGTTGATAAAAAGTTTCTGCGTCGCCTATATTTCTATTCGTTCGGAACCTAATCTTTCAATTCTGACATGTCTCACTATCCCACTCCCTTTCTTCATGGAATGCTTTCATTCAGTTCATTCAAGTCTTGTAGGAAAATAGCTGCTCTGAAACAGGCTTTTCTTCTTCTGCGTGGCGCTTTACACAATCCTGATATTCAAGCTTTATGTTCCAAATAGGTACATCCATGCACGCAGCCATCCATTGTTCTGTATTCCAGCGAGGGCCTTCGGGGCTGTATTTGCCACTTTCAATTCAACTGCAATGACGCTTCTGAACAGACTTCCAGCTCACCTCGATCCCTTTTTATTAGATATTTTAAATTTCTACTGTATGCACAAAGTTTGTCATTTTTTCTACATTATTGTTTGTTACTCATACATATATGAACTTTTCCATGTATTATAGTGACTGTTATTGTCTTATTTATGTTATCAACTGAACATTACCCTGTTATATTTACTCTCCATGTTCGTCATTTTACTGTATTTCATTTATTATTTTCTTTTTCATGTCTGTCTCTATACTGTATTATTTTGCTGTTTATTTTATCTTATATTTGTATAATCTTTATATTATTTTGAATTATTTGTTGTCATATCTATATACATGTATAATGTTTCAATGTTTGTACTGTCCTCCATAAATTTGGAACATCTGTTCTGTTAAATCAATAGATAATATAGTACCACTTTACTAGAATGTATCAGGCTTTAAAAATGCTTTCCTAATATCGATATAGGGCTTACAGAAACAAAACTATGATATATATACAGGATCAGCAGATTAGATTAGTTGAAATGTTGTATTCAACGTGGGTGGAAATTGAGGCCCTTATGTCAAAAATTGTAACATATTCACCATTAAATACTTTATCTGTTAAAAAATAAATATTTTTTATAAAAATGTTTTTTTTTTTAAATAAGTAACAAAATTTATTAAAATATTTTTTACCGAAAAAGGTCAAAAACAATTGCAGACCTCGGGGAATATTTTTTAAGGTCCGCCAAAGAATAAGCGTGTCTCATTCCTTATATCACCCAGCCACTTCTGACACTCAAGTATGATATCTCGTATAACATGGATCTAGATTAGACTAATTCTGCAATAGGAAAAGTATATAAAAATGCTAATTTATAAGGAACGTAACCCGTAATTTAAAACATTTTTTTTTATTAAACTTGGTACACTATAGTAAATTGTTGTCAAAATTTTATGTATTTCTTTTTAAGTATTCATCTATTACTTACCTATTAGACATTTGATGGTAAAGAACAAAGGAGAAACGCAACAGGTGTAGAGATAGTAAAACACATTGCAGTTGACATAATGACTTGTTTATTAACTATGCTGTACTCAGAACCGATCCGGAGATCTTCATCACATCATTAGCTTACAGATATTATAATGTCATGATCTTTATGTGCGCATACATCTAACAAAACCACAATATATTGAATACTTCAGAAGTGTGAACGGGAATGTCCACATCTTTGTTATAAACTCAGCCGGTTTTATTAAATGTATGCATGTAAATTTATTCAAAAACAAGAAGAAAAAGATAAATCTTTGTGTATTGTTTTTTGTATATATTTACAGTTTCTCAATTATTTTGTTTAGTACTAATCCCATTTGATATTCAGTAGTTTCTACCATAGTTTATCATTCTTTTGATTCGGAATAATAGTCCGTTAATGACATAACAATATTATATTAAAATATCACAAAATTATTGAAATAATATTATGTAAGAGTCACCGCTCCAAGATTTAAAATGTTTTCATCTAAAAAATTCAACTGCCACTAGTGATTTATAATCCAAAGGAAGGAAACATTCGATGTAGATGTAATATTGGCTATACATACTGAAATAAATGATAATGATTCATGAACAATTTCTAGGAGAAAGTATTTATTATAATAATGTACATACACACATCCACAGTCGTCCTCAGATTTATTTAAATATTAATTGCCATTTACTTCATGAAATAATCATTCCCCTACAGTGCAACTTTACTATTTCAGAAATAAATTTTGTTTAGTAATTTAAATGACAATTTTATAAAAAAGAAATAGTTCACACCCTCCGTAAGGCTAGTTTATGAATGTTTATCTATGGCCGGTGAAAACTTTAGTTCTATTAGAATGTAATGATTACTATGCACACTTGTCTATATCGTATGAAATATGTTAAGGCCTTTTGTTAACACAATATTATTATTGAAGGGCTTGCTTCAATCTATGACCTTATCCCGTGATAATCCAAGTGTCTACGTGGTGGTTCGCCAGGCGGCGACAGGAGCAGTGGAGGGGAGGCACACCAGGTTAGGCCGGAGGAATCAACAATATCTGATTGCTCATCAAATAATCACCCCGAGAATATGTAAGGCAATAAAATTTCATACTGATAGTTTTTGGTCATTATATATTATAAACTGCAATAGTATAAGCATTATAAATAAATGAAAAATAACATCTTCATTATAAGTAGGACTGAACAATAATTATCACCGAATTATAAAAAAGTGTCGAATTGAATTAAAATATTTTAAATAATGAATAAAAAATGGATAGAATAAACAATATCTATAACGTGAATGTTGGACAATGGAAGACTGGGAACAATGTTTAAGAAATTAGGATTTCTAAAACAATCTAAATTATATGTCCTCAGTTTTAAAATATTAAATTTTGTATTAAAGTTTACTCAATGAAGTAAAAAAGTGCAAGGTTTAAAAAAAATATCTAAATAAAACATAGTAATTAAAGTACTAAAGCTCCTTCTGGACAAACAATTAATGCCGCCTGTTAATATTCTTGTTCATCTTAATTACTATTACATGCTGTTAAACAAGTTATTTAAAAAAATAATCTAATATGGTAAAGTTAATTATGGTGTCAAATATGTCTGATAAGAAAGAGACTATCCAATACTAGTCCATGTTGGTATCCAACACCTTGTAACGTGACACATCAAGCGCAATGTTCACTGTTACAGATCGGAGTAGTTTCAAGAAGCATCAATACCAGTATACTGATGTGAATATATATGACTAAGCCTGGGCTTTGGCCGGATAAGTGGTTGGAGACGAGGGAGATGAGGAGCAGAGGGAAGCGGAAGCAAGCAACGTCGGGAGAGTAGACCAAGCTCGCCAAGCAGAGCTGTGAGTCGGCCGTGACTCCATAAGCTGAGTATGAGTAGGCCTTTGGCTTCCCAAACTAATTTAAGAATAAGTCACAACTTCCCAACCTGAGGTTTGAGTAGGCCACAACTTGTCAAAGCCAAGCTAAGAGTAGGCCACGATTCCCTAAAGTGAGCTATGGGTAGGCCACAGTTTTGTAAGCCAAGTTAATAGCTGGCTACAAATCCAACCTGAGCTATGGGTTAGATTACGGCTACCCAAGCTAAGTAAAGAGTTACTCGCAGCTTTCTACGCTAAGCTAACAATTGGCAAAAGATTCCTGAGTAGGGCAGTGAGTAGCCCTCGCCTTCCCGTGCTAAGCTAAGAGATGGCCATGGATTCTCGAGTAAAGCGTTGAGTAGGTCACGGCTTTCCGAGCTAAGCTAAAGTAGGCTACGGTTTCACAAGCTATGTTTCTCATCACACTAACCGAGCGGAGCATTTAGCCCCTCTGAATAACTCTTGTTACTATACTAACGTATTATGAATAGAGCAACTTAGAAAACAACCTAATTACAAGACATCATCCATGATTCTAGAATATAATAAAACTGCTAGGTTACGAATGTGTCATAATGTGCCCAGATGTTAGTAATCGTCTCTAATGGCTGACTTTGAATTGCAAATATTTGTTCTTCCTAATTCTGAAAGCATTTGAAATAGCTTCACGGTCCCCAAGGTAAGGGAAGCTAAGGGCGAGGGATGTACTGACACTACATAACAGAAGACAAAAGTTTGTCATCTAGACAGACTAAAAAGTCTATGTTATAAGATTACATGAGGAATTGCAAATAATTTTGCATAATACATAGAACATGCACGCTACTCAGAACGAGGCGGGGTGTTGCCTACAACAATTCACTTATCGTAATGCAGCGTAATGCAGCGGTGTCAAAAGAGAGTCGAGTGCCGTAAGAACCGCTAGACTATTGGTGTTTTCTGTAATGGAGTCTTTCTTAATCTAAACTAAGGTCGAGGTTGTTAAATTATTTATAATGTTTATCGATAAGTGTTTACTTAAACTGACAATAAACATTTTACTAGCTAATAGTACATAAGATAAGTGAACTTTTGACACCGGCGAGTGAAGCGAGCACTAGCCAACAAAAGATCTGTAAGCGCCGAGCTGCCCGAGCGCTGGGCAGGGCCTTCTGGGCTTTCCGGCCTTCTGGGCCTTCTGGGCCTTCTAGGCCTTTTGGCCATCCGGGCCTTCTGCGGTCACATTTACGCTTCTCTCACGTACACACCTAAACCTATTATATAACTGAAACTAGAAGTATGCGACTCGCTGTTTTTTTCCTTGTGTTCCATTGTTCTCTTCTTTTAATATTATAGTATTATTATGCGAATAGAGGATGGAACGCGGAAACTATTGTTTTTGGACGCACCCGTGGTGATGAACGCTGCAAAGTTTAACCGTACGCTTAACGTTAATTACAAAATTCTATCCGTGTATGTATGAAGTTTCTCAAAATAATATAAATAAAAATATTGAAAATGGTAATCGAAGAAGGAACAATGCGTTCAGGAACATTGCTACAAGTCCTCAGCGCACGAACTGGTTATGTACATCACGAGCCTGACAGCGGCCAGTAAGGAACTGCTTTCTCCTGACAGCTGTAACGGAGCGCTATACGGCATCCCCATTACTCGACTCACGCATCACTCCATAAATATATAAAACATTTGAATAACTCCCACCGAGTAAAGTCCTTTATTAATATCACAATCAGTTTGTTCACACGGAATCATCGATTCTAGTGCCAGGGTCAATAACCAATGCGTCACCACATATTTACAGAATATTTTCACTTCTTTTCCTTAATAATACAAAATAACTTACAAAAAAATAGTAGTATTTTTAAAATTACACCTAGTCGAAGACGGCCGAGCGAATTCCACAGTTGAAACAATTCAGGCCCAAAACATACACAAGTTTAACTTCCACCTTCTAGAGGCGCCCCCGGCGGCTGCACTCGCCCGGCCACTGGCTCCACAGCCTCTGCCCCAACACAACTATTATCAGTCAACAATCTCCATAACGTAAACACAATACTCAACAAAACTGTACGGCCCGAGCCCGGCCAGGCGGTGGAGCCGAGGGCCGCTCCGTCTCTTACGCTAGCTTAACGTACTTTCTTTAAAGAATATAATATCGTGTACTTTTTACGTTAATTTAATGATACAAAACGGTTGCATCTTTCATATGTTTATTCAAATATATTATTAAATCTCCTTTTTAAGGGGCAATAAGATACTTCATAATTTTCATATTTCATTACAATTATCATACAAAATAAAACGTAACGGGAAAGAGTATAAAAGAGGGTTCGGTCCACCCGGCTGCGGCCCGGAAGGACCGATTCGTTGAACGGCGCTCGCATTCGGACGATCGATATAAATTTCAATAAATATTTTAAACGGAAACGGTCGAAACGTGTCGTCATCTTATGACCGATCAGAGAACCGCATTGAGAAGAATCACAATGAAAGAGATGAGAAGAGATGAGAAGAGACAGGTCAAGGGAGAGGCGGCGCAGGCGGCAGCGGCACCGGGATGTGGAAGAAGCGGCAGCGCGCGCGGCCACAGCGCCCCGCCACCGCGTCGCGGCACACCGCCACCAGCCCGCCCTCCAGCCACAGCCCGCAGCCTGCAACAGGCAGAGAGTTAGCACTCGTCCAGCTGCCCGCCGCGGCGTCCCCTGCAGCGCTACTCACCTTCCCGCACGTGGAGGAACTTGCAGGTGGGTCTGGCGCAGCCGAGGCCATTAAAATCTTGGCACACCGGGAGGGTGTCCAGTAACTGAAATGTTATAAACTGAGCTAAAGTATTGTTGATACTGAATACAGTAAGTTTGATTTTGACATTCATTTATAAGGATAACCTGCAGCTCGATATGTAAGATCTCGTCAGACCGAGTGATGCTGGGGGTGATAACTATCGTTTGAATAATTTTCATCGTCAAACTGAATTTCGATGATCACACAGACGACCTTCAATTAAAACAATATGTTTGGCACCGATATAAACTTTATATTCTCACTTGAAATCTTCTGATGTGTTTTATTTGAATTAGATTATTTGTTTATGTTGTAGTTATATAGGGACCGCACATTATTGTAATAACCGATAAGCGAATGTAGACCGACACAAGGCGGTCGATACCTTTATTGATCAAGTTTCTGTGACCGATAATGAACATTGAAGAAAAGTTCTTTAAAACGTTCAAATATAATATCATTATAATAAACTGAAGGAGGATAATTTGAAATGAATGTATGAAAGATTGAGAATATGTAAATATACAGTTATGTAACTTTACTTCACAGTATACCGATGAGTTGTTTTTTATAAATTTTAAAAAGTATTGTCTGAAAATGAAAAATTATTATTAATAATAATTAAACGGATGTTGATAAAATGATTAATTCCACTGTAGAAAGCTGAATGAAAAAAAAGTCTCATAAATTATTGGTTCTTATAAAAGTAAAATGAATAGTACATTATTAAACATAAGGCAGATACATGAACACACAGTAATACTAAGAAAGGTAACCTTGCAGTGTCGGTGGAGGAGCCATACAGGTGTTATCGCCAACATTATCTATGGTAAGTATTTGTACAAGTAATATGAAAAAGTGTGACTTATCGTATGGTAGGAAGCAATGGATTTATGAGATTTTCATACAACTTTCACAATGGACGTCATCAACCAAAGCGGGGGGAGGGTTGAAGCTTTAATTAGGGAGGCGCCAGGCCCGTCTAGTCGAAAGGTACTTATACTGTGTACCGGGCAGCAGCAAGCAAAACTACAAAACAGTCGGTTAGGAGTGAGCAACCCACTTCATATTAATCGACAAGTTAATATAATTGGAAGCCTACTATATTGTCAGCCGTGGCAGTGCTTTAATTGTACAATTACAATGAGAGTGCCAAAGAAAATATCTAAAAACTACCAAATTCAACAGCACGGAAATATGGATATCCTCAATAGATTGTATATCATCGGTGCGGCGTGACCCATGTCAACGTCCACTGCGACGGGCAGCACATTCCATCAGCGATATACAACATAACGAGGGCATCAGATAAAAGTAGTAATTAATAATAGCACTAAAGCATAAAAATAGATTATCTACTTACGTTATGGTTAAGCAAAAACTGCGAAGAAAACCATCTCGGGAAAGAGACACAAACACTGGTGATGTTACATGTTACGGGTGGTGGTGCTGGTGCTGGTGTGGAGCGGTACCTGTCCGCGCTCGTCCGTGTAGCGCACGTGCGCGGCGTTGCGCGGCCACGTGCCGGCGCCTGCACGCACACCACCCACCCACACCACACCGACACACCGACACCGCACACCGACACACCAGTGGTAAAGTATGCAAGTAATAAGTGGACAGGTTATTGCGGATACAGATGTCATCACATTGGGAGACATGAAACAAAAAGCATTTATTAAGATCGTGCGATTGCAGAAATTATAAAATAATAACGGTCGGACATGCTTATATATATAAAAATAAAATTATATTTACCATTAAGCTTCATATATTACGATTTTTGCCAATAAGCCTAGAATAAAATAATAAACATAAAATAAAGTAAATAGGCTGCAAACAGTGTTGACAAATGCTTTTTGCATTTTCAAGTCATTTTTAGATTCAATATAAAGAATTGATAATATATTAAATGGAAAATCCTTTCCTCGTGAAGACATTTTGCATTTAATTATTCAGTCAAAGATAACTTAATAGGCAGTTGTTTTTAGCGATTTTAGCAAAGGTATTTTTGGTGATTTTAACAATTGTTTTGGAAAATCTTTCACCTTGAAGATTTTGCAAAATACAATTTTAAATAGAAACATAAAAATATAATTTTAATAGGCACTAACATATTCATTACAAAAAAGGTTAACATATTAAAAGTTGTGCGGTGAATAGATTCTCATTCACGAGCCACATGCGCTGGAGAGCAACGACCTCCTCCGAGGGCGGCGCGGCCGGCACTGGGCTAAGCCGCTGAAGCTTTTGTTAAATAAAACTTTACATTACCTTTACACGGAATATATTATAAAAATAATATTGCTTATCCACTTATTAAACATCTGTGACAAACAACATGCAAAAATAAGAATAGTACTAGGTTAAAAAATGCATTGTTTAAAGCAAATGAAATCAAATTAAAGACAAATACTTAAGGCACAATATTCACAGATCATTAATGTTAAAGTCATATTATGTTTTGTATAGGATATGTAAATAACGATTACCGTGAACCTGCTTACGGATGTATAGTGTTGAAATATTTGATGCATTCACCGAGGATGATACTTTATATGTAATCTTCATTGTATTTTTTTTTTTTTTTAAATTACTTCTTATTTTTGCATATTAAATACTTTTATGAGAATGATATTTCATTTCTACTTCAAATTATTATTCCATTGAGTCATCACGGAAGCAAAGATTATTTAAGAATGAAGTTAACTGCGTTATATCGACATCTTTTTATTGATATCCGATGGTTGATTATTAAGACTTCGATAACAGATTGATTTAGAAATGATTTGTAAATTGTGCCGACACAGAACCCAAAGAACCATTCACAGTTTAATGTTTTAGTCTAACGCTATATTGAAAACCAAAGAAAACATTAAAATAAATTATTTCCTACCCCGTTCACGAAAAATAATAAATTCTACTAAAAAGGCAAAACGTTTAAAACCAATGTTGGATTTACGATCAGACATTGTCACTACAAGCTGTGCAACTGATAAAGAACACAACAAAGTTATAATTGCATAATACAAGAACAAATACCTGGGCACTGGGCACCGGCACTGAGTTGATACTTAAGGTTCTAGTCCATGCTACATTAGTTTGCCGGGTTAGCGGTTAGCAGCCTGCAGCCTCCGTGCAAGCGTGCCAACCACGCAACTCAAGCCCAGGTGCTCGAGACACAAACAACGGAGCCACACACAGTCAAATATCAATAAAAGGAAGCTGTAACAACTTACTACTACAGAGTTAATGTTCACTTTGAGAGTGGGTTAGCGGCCGTGGCGCTTCAACTGTAATCAATATGGAGCTGCGGACACTAACGATCTAATGTGATCCGAGCTGAACCCTACAAGAAAACACACTGCGGGAAGCTTAATCGACACCAATGAGAAGACACACTCTAGGAAGCGTGTGGCTCTCACCGCTATCCTAGGCATGGCTAATGCGGCACCTAAGAGAATAACAAAAATGTACGCTTATACCATTCACATTAGTCAGGATAAACCAGGCAAACTGAGGTCTCTTTACACCGGGTGGGATAGCGACTTAAGCGGTGGGTTTACTGCGTCCTCCTCTGCTCGCGCTCCTCCTCGCTGCCGGCTCTCACGCCGCCACTTACTGCACAAGCATAGCCACTGCAGTCACTGCCAAGGACTGCCAGGCACTGCCAAGCACTGCCAGGCACTGCCAAGCACTGCCAGGCACTGCTAGGCACTGCCAGGGACTGCAAGGCAAGCGACTGCCTGCTCGTGAATGGCTCGGCACGAGTGATTGTGTGAGTTTGATCGATATGATATCGAGGAGTGTCAGGTGCACATATTAATTTGTTCCATTCGATACTGGAATTATTTATTTGAGAAAGCTCATTAACTGTAGGGGTACGGAAAGGAGAAGGAGAGGCTACAGGAAGCAGAGGTGTGAGGCTTCGTGACTTAAGATAGAAGTAAGCAGCTGTGATATGCCAAGAGGAGAGAACAGCTTCCAGATCGATAAGCCAAATTCATTATTATACCAAAGATGATGTAACCAAGTAGGTAATAAAAAACAAATAATCATGCATTTTCAAGCGTTATTATTACAAATACTGACTCCATATGTATATATAAGTATGTAAATAGTAAATATGTGTGTTTACAAATAGCAAGGCGCAGAGAGTTGGTATATGGCGTGATACAAGGAGGCGCGCGCGCGGCGCAGTGGCCGCAGGCGGGGACTAGCCCCGGCGTCTAGCCGGGCGTCTAGCCGGCCGTCTGCGCCGCGCCTGTGCCTGTCAACCACTCTGTACAAAGTTACAACACGTAATCCTACTTAAGAGCTAAATAAAATTTCCCATCTACAGAACAATTTGGTTGCTTCATTACTTATTCATGTTAAAAAAATATTTATAATTATTTTTGCATTTACAACCGCCAGGTTGGCGGCGGAACGCAGCCTCGCTCGTCCCGCCCTACGCTATGTAGTATAGAATCATTAGGTATATTATGTATTCCACTGAACTACACTATCACAATGTTACACACTCTTCATCCACTTCCTTGACTACACATCATTTTCAATTTCCATATTCTCAATAGGTTCAATAATTTAAATAAAATTTAACCGTTCAATGATATATAATAAACTATATATAATAAGCATTTAGTCAAGAATAAACATTACAAACTAGGCCAGGAAGACTAAATAATATTTAAATTTTCAAATATGTTTTTAAAACATTACAATTTAAGAAACCTAAGACTAAGAAAGACAATTTCAAACAACATAAAGGAAACAATCAAAACTTTAAAAATAATTTGCGCTTATGTTATTAATTAAAGGTTAAGATATAACAATGGCCCGAGAGACTCGCACAGACAGAGGGTCCGAATGAGTTGCGACCAAAAGACACATGTTCTCGCTGCGGGCGAGCATGCTGAAGGGCTCGGGACTACAGGGTGTTGGCACATGCTTCAGGCCCGGGGCGGCAGCGGTGCGGGCCGGGCTCTGGACTGTTGCCGGGCAACGCCTCGGCCACCTGTACGGCCCTGTGGCTCACCGCTCACCGCCAACCGGGTACCCGAGTACAAAAACAAACACATATATGATAAAATGTTACAATTTGATAAAAATTTCATAAACAAATAATGATATATTTTAAATAAAACTAAAACATACTTAGGTAATATTCAAATTAAAACTAAACGATAGAACAGAGGTATCTCGGTTATATACCCTACGAGTCGGACGATTAAAACAACAAAGAGAATGTCAAGTGAAGGGAGATGCGGGGGAGGTCGCCCAGCCACCGCGGACGCACCGAGCGCTCCGGCTCACCTTGCCACCGCTCCGAGAGAAACTAATTTGACTAGAAAGTGATCTCACACTGGCGACCCTGCCGCCCGCCGCCCTCTGCGCCCGCCCTTAGGTGGTCTTCATCTTCTTGTAAGGGTTCATCATGACCGACGCCGTGGACGTGGGCACTGGCGCGGGGGGTAGCTGGTACAGCAGCTGCTGGTGGTATAGCGCCTGGTTGGAGGCCATCAGCTGGGGCGGCAGCATGGACAGTCCGGACGGCCATTGCATGGGCAGCCCCGCCTGCCCGGCCATCTGCGCGTGTGCCAGCTGGCTCTGCAGCAGCGCGCCCAGCTGGGCGGGGAACTGACTCTGCAGCGCTTGCAGCTGCAGCTGTCCCTGGAGCTGGCCCTGCAGCTGCCCTTGGAACTGGCCCTGCAGCTGGCCCTGCAGCTGGCTGGCGAGCTGCGACTGGAGCTGCTGCGCCTGCAGGTGGCTCTGCAGCTGGCTCTGCAGCTGGGAGCGCAGCAGCGGCGAGTAGGGCGGCAGCAGCGTGGGCGGCGGCCGGTACAGCGCGGGCGGCGGCGCGCGCGGCGCGGGCTGCTTGTTGAGCGCCACGCCCGTGTACGACAGCGCGGCCGCGGAGGGCGCGGCGGCGGCCGAGTGCGCGGCGTGCGCGGCCTGGGCGGCTTGCTGCGCCTGCTGCGCGTGCGCCTGCGCCTGCGCCTGGGCCTGCGCCTGCGCCTGCTGCAGCTTGGCCGCGTAGTTGGACTGGGCCACTTCCTTGGCCACGGTGGCCGGGTCGGGCGACGGCGCGGGGGCGCGGGCGGGGAGGTGGCGGCGGGCGGCGCAGGGCGCGGGGAGGCGGCGGAGGGGGGCGCGGGGGCAGGGTACTCACATGACACGGGCACGAAGGGCTGCTGCAACTGCATGAGCTGTTGGTATGTGGTGGCGGGCTGGTACACGGGCACGCCGGACTTGTCTGCTGCGGCCCTCTTGTATGGAACCATCCCCGGAAAAGCCTGGAACGTGAGATCCCGAATTTCAATCACTCGTTGATAGCGCATACGTTATCGGACCGACTGTTCAAGAATTTAATTATTATGTCGGTAGGTTCTTATGAAACTGATAATTTTCAATGAGAAATAAAAAAATACATTTTTTTCACGAAAAGATTTATCAAAGTGATTACCATTTTCATTTTCAGTTTTTTGCTAACGATTAGGCTTGCCATTTTTATAAAAATATTCATTTTAGAAAATGGTTATTATTATGTCATTCTCTTTATTGGATGATATATTTATCGAAAATGAGTTAAAATATTAAAAAAAAATATATAGTCTGTCAAAGAAAGGTTCGGTGAATAGGGAGAGTGAGGAACAACTTCAATGTTTAGCCAGTTTCTTTTGAAATGAGCACTCGTGAAGCACATAAATTGTCTGCCATAAATTTTTGCATAGCAGTCAAGTGGTATCCATGTGTGCAGTTTTGCTCCTCTCTAATGGCGCCCCAATATCTAACGATGATGCATGAGGATCTTCTTTGCTGTTCTGTTGCGTATTTTTGAACAGTTGTTTGAGGATTAGATTCAACAATGTCTTTTTAAATTCGCTTTATAAGCAACAAATGGTGATCTTCCTAGAGTTATATTCAAGACCGGTATCCTCATAACGAAATTTCAAGAACCAAAACCGATGGTTCTTTATTTAGTGCTGTCTATCCTGTAAGCCTGATAGATGTTTTTTTGAAACGGTGTTTTTATTCATATAAAAAAATGCGTAAATCCTCAGTTGACACCGTGCTGTATCAAGGTCTAAAAATGTATAAATGTTATAAAAAAATCACCAAAAAACAAAATAACAAGAACATAACAAACCTAATAATGAAAATAATTTAAATTATCATTTCATTTCAGAACGAAAATCGGCGATTTAATTTGAACTATCATAAAAATAAGATTCATATGAACTTATGTTCTTTATGTACAATAATTATTAAGAATTTATTCCATATATATAAGAATAAATACAAGATTAATTTAATATGCCAAAATAATTATATTAATCTTTTTTTTCCCTACAGAATACAAATTTGTAATAGCCGGTGTGTCATGTATTACAATATTTTTGCTAATCTAAACAATAAGAAATAATACTTGTGAGAAAGCTTTAGAATATGAACTATTACTATATCACCGACGTGAGATGAGTATACTTACGAAGTTTTCATAGTAGAACGATCCAACGCTCTTCATGTCCATCTGAAAATAAATTACATAAATCTTTTAATATTGTCATAAATATGAGTACACAATAGGGTTTTAAATGGTTTCGTCGGTCAAACTGTCACGGTTTATCAAAAATTAAGACGAAATTTCGAAAATTAAATGAGTCCTCAATCCACGACACCGGTTACAGATGAGGTTACCAGAGGACCGTTTCGTTACCGTTGACCGATGAAGCCATCCACCTCCAACAATTGTTATTAGCTACGCTACTGTCATTAACCCGGGGTGCATTCTGAGAGTTGTCCTGTATGTTAGTATTATATTCTATAATCAAACTATTTACGATGGTTTAACGGTATTCGAGAAGAAACAATAGAGGACGGCCCAGAAAATGATTCGGGAATACGACTAGGATTAAACGAGAAGTGAAAAATGCACCCACAGGTAAATAATAATAAAAAACGAGATGTCTCTCGGAGGCGGATGGGAGGGGGAGGGGATGGTTGAGGGGCAGGGAGGGCACTAAGAGCGAGAGATGCGAAGTAGCGAGAAGAAGCTGAGAGTGCGGGCGTGTGGGTGGGGCGGAGCATGCAAAGCTTGCGGCGGTACCAGTAGCAGGTCGCTCTCCGCGGGCCGCTTCTTGCTGTCGCCGGGCGCGGGCGCGGGCGGCTGGCCGGGGGGCGCGCCCTACAGCAAGCAAGCACCACACGGGAGGGGACACAAATCATATTAGATCATGAGTATATACATGTACTAGAGATAAGCATCAGATGATAGCGTGAAACCAAGCTCTGTTAACTAAATAATCTTATAACGAGTAACATAAAGAGCGATGTAAAGCCAAGCGGCCGCTGAGAAGGGCGCGGGCGGCGCCGAGCGCTGCTAGCATCTGGCTGCTAGCAGCCGTTCAGGTGAGCAGCCGCCCACGCCCGCTTCTCTTCTGGCTGCTCATCTCTAATGATATTTTATAAAATGTGCTAAATAAAAATAGATATGAAGTGAAAGTTTCAACAAATAATAAAAATCTAAAAGACTAAATAAATAATTATAAGGATTGAAATAACCTAATCCATTTATAGTGTACAAGTACATATCAAAGTATTTGATCGGAAATTGAAATGTCTTAAGTCATATAAGGTATATGAATTAATAAAATTAATAAATATATTATAATTGTGTAAAATGTTATAATGTGAATTATCAAACCTTAAAAGTAAATAAGAAGAAATATATAAAATTGCAATGCGAACACAAGTTTACAGCCAACAGTAAGTAATATTTAGAAAAATATCGGAAAATGGATTGCTCTAAAGTGGTAATGGTAAATATGTTAGTTTGTGTTCTTGGATTGCAGTTTTATAGTTATTATGCTAAAGTATCTTGATATGTGCACCAAGGATGCAATGAACGCAGTACTGCCTTCACGGAAACATCTTCGGTCTTGAAACATATTCTATGTGTGAAATAAGTTTACAATTAAGGGCGATATCAGTTGTCGTCGAGGGAGGCAGACAAATGAAAGTGTCTTACAAATAGGATAATATAATATATTATATACATTATATATACTCGTAACATATTTGCATAGGTGTGTCGTGTCCATGGCATTTATCTAAGACATAAATCGTGACTGTTCCCTCGATGAGGCGGAAGGCGATGGCGGATGAAGGCCAGGAGTCCAGGCGGCTGCCGCTGCTTGCTGTGTGGCGGGTGCAAGTTAAGCTCATTGCATCAGGGTACAACATACGGTCACACGGGCTAGGGGCTAGTCGCTAGGCGCTAGTCGGTACACATCGAGCACTACGGGGACGCTAGCGGCTACGCGGGAGTTGGGACGCGGGAGCTACAACGTTACCGGGAATTCACAACAGGCGAGAAAGTCACTACGGGAATCAAACAATAAAAAATGGGAAGGAAGCGTCGTCAGAAAGAAAAAAGGGGTGCGCTAGTGTCGTGCGTGGGAGGTGAGGGGGGGCGTACCGCGCCTCTCGCCTGCGCCTTAAGGTGCGCCTGCAGGTGCAGGGGAGGGTGGAAATAGCGGCAGGGGTCGCGGCCGCAGCGGCCCTTCACGGCGTCCATGCACACGGTGACGCAGCCGTCCTCGTGCGCCGCCACGGCCCGCGCGGGGTGCGCGAACCGGCACTCCGCCTCCGCCCGCTTGCACGCGCCGCGCTGGAACTCGCGGCACACCTGCCCACCACCACACACGTCACACCACACGTCACACGCCACGCCACGCGGCAGCTTCTGCTTGCATTGCACGATACGATCCTCCGCGCCACCGACGCCGCGCAGGTTACTTGGCGATATGAAGCGGTCGTGCAGTCAACAGTTTGGCGGAAACGAGTTGCCGAAGGACAGAGAAGAGCGAGACAGAATAGCAGGGCGTGAGGGGCATGCTCCGGGAACTGCCGTGTCGCTGTCGGCTGGCTAGGCGCTAGGCGCTGGGGCTGCTAGGCTGGGGCGGACTAAGCTAGCGGCTCGGGCGCTCATACTGAACTATTGCAATGGAACGCAAGGGGGACATCGAAGGTGAGAACATACATTTCAGGCAGTTTTTATTAAACAAATATTCTGAAAGTAATATAGTTAATAATCCAGATAAATTATATGTAAAACATAATAAATAATACGAAAAGCATATTTTGTGAGTCCAATTTAAATATTGTACAAGTAAAAAATATAAATAATAAAGGACCATGCAATTTTGTACCAAAGAGTAATCAAACTTGATAAAATAATAATGTTAACACATAAACCCAATATGATACAAAAACAATACTGCCTACGTCACTCTTCACTCCTAATGCTCCTACCACTCTGGCACACTGCACACTGCACACTACTGAGTTCCACTGCGCAGAAGAAGCTTCAATAGTCAATACTATTTTGTTTTTTCAAACACAGCCAATTTGAATAAAATTGCATACACAGGGAAGTGATAGAATTTACCAATCTTATTATACCAGGGGTACGTAAAGGGTATTGCCATCATAAAAGTATTGAATTTTACTGTTAAACTCGGGTATTATAACATTATTTATAACAGTTCTTCATTTAAGGGTATTACTGAAAATATGTTAATGTATAGTAGTAAGTAAATATTGGAACCTAACGGGAAGGTGTTCCTAGCAGCCGCTCGCCCTCGTATTGGATTATAAGCCATTCTACAGATCACAATATTTACAAGGAACTACACAGTGATACTCTTATCCGATAATGTTACTTTCACACACAAGCAATAATGGAGAGATAATCGTACTTCTTGAATGTTCTAGAATTATAGGTTAATGGTTGTCAGTGAACCGAATAGTGATTATTTGTCCGGGACGGTGATTGCAGCAGTCGTCACGATGCCGCGGATTCGAGATCGTAATGCAAGTGAGAGAATATGACACGTCAAGCGACAAGTTTAATAAAGTATAACTATGCTACGGAGATACTAAAATTAAATATTATGTTATGCATATGAAATTCTATTTCTTTAAACTAAAACTAGGCCCAAATTTCAGGGTCGCAATATTGTAAATTAGGCACTACCGGTGTGTACATTTTAAAAACAAAGGAGAAGAAGTGATACACCATTGAATGCCTGTCATCTGATTTAGGTTCATAGGATAGATAGGTGATGCGGGGGCAGTTACCTCCAGGCGGTCGGAGCGCGGCAGCTTCTGCGGCGGCAGCCCCTGCGGCAGCGCGGGCGCCAGCGGCGAGCCCACGCCCGGGTCGTGCCCCACCAGGGCCGGCACCAGCGGGCCGGCCGCGAAGTACGGGCTGTAGCCGCTGCCCACGCCCGGCACGCCCGCCAGGTACGGGTTCGACGCCTGCAACAGGTTCCAGCGATCGTCACAATAATTGCAATCCTGAAAAATACGTTCAACTGTCCGCATGAGACCGGGCCGCGTCTAGCTCCGACCGTGGACGGCCATACAAATATGATCATCTCTAGAGCTCTATTACGTTATATGAAGTGTCTTATACGTTTACAGTATTCATTAACTTTTACGACAATGTGGAACTAGATAAACATATGTTTGTATGACTCTGTCCTGCTGAAAAATTGCTATTTTTAACGCTTATGGATTGTGTGAATGGCCGTGAATGAATAGTAGTTTCTTTTAAATCCTTAAGTATCGGATGCGATAATAAGTTTCAACTGAAAATTATTTATTTTGAGAAGAAGCGGAGGATTCCAAAATGGAGAATAAATAATATGGATTTCATAACTTTATAAAATATTTAATATAATTTACAAAGATTTCTTTAAATACCTTAAATTAAGTTGAATATCATTAAATTATAACAGCTAAAGTTTATATTATTTAATCATTTTAATAAACATTATAATCTATATATAATAACAGACGATGTGTTGAAAGGTAATCATTTGTAATAAATTTACTAAAAATCTCATTCGCGAAGATAAGTTTTTAAAAGAAAGCACATCTATGAGAAGAATAATAATTGAATTTCAAAATATTACTTTGATATTTAATTGTTTTGTTATTATTATACATTGATTGGATAAATACGGGAATTATTACTGGTTAAGATGTAAAATATGTCAGTGGGAACTCATGCAAGGCATTCATGGAAAAAAGATCTTGCAAAAGCTGGGATGTGTGGCGTAAGCTCCGATTCAAACATATATACGTATGAAAGCGCCGTTAATGATTAGTCACTAACCCAAACAAAACGTCTTCAACAGTAAAATTGACAGAATGTAATTTAAGGTTATTTTATTTTATTAAGAACTCTGCAATTGTTAAATAAGCAGGAAACCGATTTTGAACATTTGCGGACTTTTATTGAGCCATGACATGCGCTGTGCTGATTTTTAAAAAATGGTCAGATGAAAAGTATTTCTTAGCCAAAGCGGAAAAAAAAGATATTTTTTCTGGTGCGTAATTTAAAAAATACTTTTTCGCAAGTTGCCGTTGACATAGCAAATCGTAGTTAATATATTTTTGAAGTTCTGTTTGCACCTTTTCCATTTTAACATGTTTATTTTATGCCATAGCAGTAAAAAGGAGAATCTTAAGATTGTACAAACATATTTGCGGCCTATCATACTGTTTTTATATGATGAGGATTTAAACCGATTTTTGGGGACGTCTTAAAGCTTTGAAAATGTTTTAGATTGAGAGTTGAAAGGCAAACACAAATCAGGGAGACTCCTCAAAATCGACGATGACACTGTAAAATCATTGGTGGAAACTGATCCGTGTGAAACAGCAAACGAATTGTCACATAGCTTTGGCCGTCCAATAACAACTGTGTATTATCATTAGAAAAGGTTGGGGCTTGGAATAACGCATAAACAACCATCTTTGCGTTTCTATTGAAAAGACACGAAACAGATCCATTTATCAGAAGAATTAATACTGAGGATGATTAATGGGTAGTTCACAGTAATTACAGAAGGAAAAACCATAATTATCTCCATACCAGATGATACCTGTGCCACTCCTCGACTAACATTGATATTGAAGTGATCTCTTGAATCTCAGGATTCATCATTTTTTGTAGTATATTTTTCTACTTAAAATATGTCAAAATGTAAGGATTACAAATAGAGCTTCAAAATGATATCAACTACAACATAACTTAACGGCAACCAGTGACAATGCTTTTCAATTTACGCACCAATAATACAATTATTTCTTTTCGCTTAACCTAAGAGTTGAACTATACTGTATTTTGATCATTTTAGGAAGATCCCCATGACACATTTATTGCCCTGTGTTGAAAATAGTCCGATGTAACCTTGTAAAAACGTTCACTACACATATTAATTTTATCAACATTAAACATAGCCTGGCTTCTTATAAATACCAAGTTATTCAGGTAAAGATATCCCAACAAAAATATAATAATAAAAGATGTATACATATGATTACAAATTAGCAAAAATATATCCATTTGTACAAAATAAAATATATCTGACGCGCGTCGAAGGCTAAATCATACTGCTGTAATACCCAGTGTTGGGGTATAGATAATCGTATTTTCGTTTGTTTTGTATATACCTACTAAAATGTAGTATTGGATATCGTTATTATTTATAAGTGAATATTAACAGGAATTAATATACATTCAAAAAGCTACTATTAACAATAATGAGGCAGCAATGATCCACCATTTTGCTTTTCTCAATGAAACAAATGACGCAAACGCACGACAAACTCACTCGATTTACAGTTGAGAACAGTTCTTTTCTGTCTCTTCGGCAAAGTAGATTATAATTCAAAGAAAAAACTTTAACAATACTAACAATAAATACAATAATTATAAATATTGATTAATTAGAAAAAATCACATATCCATCGAAACACAACACACTTCCAAAAGTTGGGCATTTGTACTGATACGACACGCGGTGGCGCCTTGCGGAAAAAATGTTCCCCCCATCCCTTTTACACAGGGCAATAAATGTGTCATGGGGATCTTCCTAAAATGATCGAAGTATAGACGCTGTGATAATTGCCGATGTGAAGATAAGTAGAGTCCCGACCTAGAGATGGCGGAGGGTGGAGGGAGGACGTGGACGACGGAGGTGAACAAGCAGAAGGTGTTTACCGTGAGCGCCGACAGGGGCGCCAGCGGCAGCTGCAGCGCTAGCTCCGGCAGTGGCGGCCCCGCAGCGCCGCCCACCTCGACACACAACACCAGACTAAGCACCCGCAAAAGCCGCCCATCCCGCCCATCCCGCCCATCCCACTCACAGGTGACCTCTCTCACACTCGTAAAATATTAGTGGCTAATATGTGTATCAGAAGGTGTAAACACACAATGAATATATTAATACTTTTCTAGCCAAAATCTAAGTAACCATTTCACAAACAGCTTATGGCTTTATATAGTAGTTTTATGATTACGTTTACATTTATTAATGTAAGAAATAATGCATATTGTTGAATCAGCACGATCGAGCCGAAAGTTATTTATTTCCTTTTAAAGAGTCTTTCAATAAGGACTTCCGAACTTTTGACAGTTGATAGCGGCCATATTGTTGAAGCGACATTTATCAAATTGGCTGTCATTTATTCAGCATGCTTTGCCAAATCACTATAGACGGACAAAGCTTTCAACAACAAGTGCAAATTAAAAAATTGTTTAACCAAAATATGTGTTATGTGCGGTCAACGTTCTGTACGGTCAACGTTCCGCGCGCTTCGCCCATTTTACGGTTTTCAGTGATGAAGGACATTTATGGATGATTGGGGTACGTTAATGAACAAAATTGTCGAATTTGAGACGATACTACCAATCCACAAGAGATCCAAAAGAGTCCAATCTATGCCGAAAAAATCACTGTTTAGTATGGATTTTGGGCTGGCGGCGTCATCGGTTTACATTTCTTTGAGAACGACGTTGGCCAAGGCATCACCGTTAACGGCGAGCGTTATAGGTTGATGATTACTAACTTATTTTGGCCTATATTGGATGGTATGGACACCAACGACGGGTGGTTTCAATACCATATGGCAGTGGTTCTCAACCATTTTGAAGTCACGGTGCACTTTTGACCATGGAAAAAAATGGCGGTGCACCAGAATTAAGAGATCACAAAAATATGTGGACTTAATTTTGTTACATATTTATTTAATATATATATAGTTTCATACTTAATTAGTTACATTTTTTTTGTCATATTTTCTTTTTAAGTTATGTTTGTAGACGACAGCTTCCAGTTCCGCTGACGATCCGCTCTACGGGCGTGTATCGGTTTTCCGGTTTTCACTAGACCATCTTCTCCCAGTTACTTGTAAGGTAACTAACTAGGTTACGCCATCAATCTGAAGTGGGCGGACAGCCTCATTTCTCCAGATTTCAGGCAGCCGGCGCGGCTTTACAGGAGGGTGGGAGATAGAAATGAAACGCAAGAGATTCAAGTCTAAAACTGATTTATTTAACGTTCAAGTCGGTGCTTTTATACATTCATTTTCTGGTACCTACTTTTGCGGCCGTGGGAACAGTTTCGGTCGCACGGGTCTGTATTCCTTTCTTAGGGTTTTATTACTATACGAAGCGTTCCTGGAGATCTGTAATCCTAGCCATAACATCGGTTTATGTTTTTATGGCTAAAACTGAAACGTATCCTAGGCTCGTTCGCACGCTTTACTAAACAAAGGAACACTTTCTGAATATTTAATATTTATGACATCTTCTCGAGAATAGACGCATCTCACGCTGGCCAACAAAGGGCAACACTTTTGGCTTATTTAATATTTATGGCCCCCTTTCTAACAATCGGTCGGGGCTCACGGACTGTTTCTTTATTGAAGGTCCGCCCGATAATACTCGTGGGATGCAAAGTATAATAAACCATCGAATTCCTATATCATTACAAATAACACATTTACAAATAACACATAACTATCAACAGCTGTCGTTTTCAGCGTGAGACGTACGTAACACACTATTTTGCAGAATTTTTCGTTTTAACCCATTTTTTTCGCGGTACACCTGCAACAAGCTCACGGTGCACCAGTGCACCGCGGTGCACCGGTTGAGAACCACTGCCATATGGTGTCACGAGTGATTTGAGGGCATGATCATCTCACGTATATGTGATGTGAACTGGCCGCCTAGATGCGAGTTGACCAAGTTAGACTTTTTCTGGAGTTTTCTAGCCGTAAGCGAATAAGCCACAAACTACGGCGATCCTCAAAGCCAATATAAAACCACACCATCAGTCAAATTCAGCCCGATTTGTGCGCCAAATCGTAGACAATGGAACATTTTGGATGCGCGCCACTCAGAGTAGATGCGGCGGATATTTGAACGATGTTATATTCCTCACATTATAACATCGATAAGTCTGTCAAACGAACAAAGAATTTCGATGATTTCTATAACACATTTTATTAAAATTAAAATATAGGAAGCACTTCATAAAAGACCCTTTAGATAGAAATATTAAACCGTTTATATGGATAAATTTTGTCATATTTAACATTATAAATGTTTTTACAATTTAATAACTTAATTATTATTCTGCGAAAGGCATCGTCTTACAAATAAGATTACGATTTATAAATACCAGTATGAATCTTTCCTAAATACAAAATTAAAGTAATTGTTTTTTTTTATTACTACAATCGACCTATTGATATTAGGTCAAAGAAAGTTAAAAAAAAACTAGTTAATTCATTTATCGTGATATTTGTATATAAACAAAAATAGATTTTGAAAAATACCTTTGATTACGTCTACTAAGAAAATATAAGTTCATTCAGTCAGAAGTTTGAGAAATCACCGTTAAATATTAGAAATGTATCTAATTGAACGATGAAACCCTCAAGCACACCGAAAGCTGGGCCATTATATATTTAATGTTAAGATTATTGCTTACAGGTTGGTGATGATAACAATAAATCAGTCTGTTATATATTATATTGTAAATGCAAGCATATTGCACGTCATAATGCATTACAGTAAAAAAATGTAAACTTAAATGAGTCGTGCCATTTACATTATTTTATGAAGAAAATAATTTATTTTAATGTAAACAAATACGGGAAGATATAAACGGGCATTCACGCGCATAATCCATAACGAAATGGAAATGCGAGAAAATGGGACTCTTAGTAAATGAATAGTAATTCCATGAAGGCTTTTGTTTACAACCTATTGTGTATAGAACACTATGACAACATATTTAAGAGTGATATATCACTTGTAGATATTAAATGTCTTATCTACAGAGAATTTGTAAAAAATTTAATGAATGAAATATAACGTTGACAGTACCATTAATAGTAATATTAAACGTACATTTATATATATATATATTACAAGCAATGGAATCCAATTTCAAAGTTTGGTGATCTCTGAATTTGTAAAATGAAATAGCAGAACGTCAATTTCTTTATGTAACACAAATTGTGATTTTCTTTTAAGAAAATGCGTTGAAACAATCATGCAAACATTTGAATGTAAAGGATTATCATCATCATCATCATCATCATCATCATCATCATCAACAACAACAATAATAAGCGATTGTGAGTAAGCGGCCGGGTGGGGGTGGGTGTGGGGGGTGCGTGGGGAGGGGGGCTCGTACGAGAACACCAATAACCAATAAATCAGAAAAGCGAAACTGAAAACTATAAATTATAAATATTGATTACACGGCGGAGTGAATTAAAGAACTTAACAATTAGAGACTTTTAGAAACAATCCATACAGAGGAGTCATGCTTTGGCCAAAGATTCAATGTTACATCATGCATGTGAGCCCTAACGTGAACTCCTCACAACACAAGAAGTATATAGAAGCGACACTTACACCCCACAATTAGTAGGCTGTATGCTGTATTATTGTTAATATCAAATCTACATACATATGTTTGGAGGATAAAATGGATTAAATTTATTAAAATATATTGTAAAATTAGAAAGACAGAACTGGAGTTAGTTATAATAAACATTTCAGATTTCTTAAGTATACTTTTTTATAATGAACATCGTCTCTCATATGGGATATGATATCCAAAGCTGTCAGTTTTGACATCCTTCAAATGTAACCGTAGCTGAGAAACCGGAGTCTCATCGAGAACAAAATAATCATCATAATAATTTTCAAAGTTAAACAAGAAAAGTGTTTCGTAATTTAATGAAATAAGTTAATTTGAGATCGGTTCAGTTAGATATATTGTATAAAGCGTTTGATAAGTTTACAGCAAGGGGGTAGCACTCACCACGGCGGGGAGCTGCGCGGGCAGCACCTGACCTTGCGCCAGGCCGATCTGCTGCATGAGGGCGTTCTTCAGGGCCAGGTGGTTGCGTCCATTGATCAGCAACTGGTCCTTGAGGTGCTGCGGCGGGTGGAAATATTTGCAAGGAGGTTTTTCACGATTACACCGGCCCTGAAATATGAGAAAATATCGTTTAAATTATTGATCGAAAATTCATGCTAAAACATTTGTATGAAAAAACGCGAGCAGAAAATATACCATCAGAGAGTTTTGTCCCACTAGTAGTGTCCTATATTACAATCAGCAGGTCGGCTAGACACGCAATGCAATTTATTATTACTTAGTTTCTTAAAGAGATTCAGAATGTACTAGGCAGAAAACACATATTCTGAGAGAGCAGGGAAGAGTAGGGATTCTCTGAAATTTGAGTTTGTAAGAAATCGCTAATCTTGGAAAACGCAAAAGCTACAGTCACATTAACACTATAGGTACAGTTGGTGTTCCGTTTGCTTTACGTGTATGTTTTGGGTTACTTGCACCCGTGCAATGTTTGGGATAAATATTCGTAGCGGTCGTCGGATTTAACTTATACGAGTATTCATAACGAGCGCTATTCAGATAAATTGGATTCCTTTGGTTCGAGCAATAGCTCGGCATTATTGCACAAAATATTTTCCCTAGTCTTGTAATTTATCGGTTTGATGATAAGTGTTGCCCTGTTATATAACGCGTTTAGACTTTTGTCTCACTTTCTGAAATCAAAAGTTTGTGACTACAAGGTATCAACTACCCAAGCCCTGAGAATGAAGAGGACCGAGTTGATTAGTTAATGAATAAGTGGAACAAGACCCTTTCAATCGCATCAAAGTTCAATAAAGGTAAGTCACCCGGCTTCTACGTCGCTACGTACCAGGGCGGGAGGGTTCAGCGAAGGGCGAGCAGAGGCGTTTACAATTTTCCATCAATATTGGCGATATGAAAACCTGGCAGCGGGTACTTTAGAGCCGCGCTATACAATGAGACCCTGAAATGCCTGAAATGGCAGCCGAAAGGGCAATTATTTGCCGCCTCATTTGGCGCCCAATGCGAGGGAATATTACAGCGTTTATTGGGCGACACTCGCGGCGCCCGCTGGAGCTAAATTCCTCCCAGACCCATCTCTTCTCCACTGACACCAATCTTTTCCCGCCGTTCCACTCTATTCTACACATGCGAGTATAACACATTGCAGGGCAAATTTTTTATGTATTGAAATAATGTTTTATACCAAATTGTTAATAATTATAGTTAATAAATTACTGGATGGATGTCGAAGAAATCGAAATGCGTCTCATGTTTTACTATTCTACGCTACACTTCTGATTTTGATAATTTCTCACGATTATAAGCTTGTATTCGTGTTAGACATCAATTCTCATTTTATCTAACTGTAGGACAGCGTTTGATATAATTTTTATCGTACAAACATTGATTTTGAGTCCTATAATGGCAGATTATATTTTCATTTCACGTAAAATTATCACAATCATTTCATAGATATCCGTAAAACGTTATGTAGCCCTTTATTTACCAATGCTTTGACCATTTTTATTCCGGAGAAATTGCTTGAATACGTAATCTTCATTAAGGATTCTCAGACATTTGGCCGCAAACAATGTGGCTTACGGCAATTTGACTAAATAAATGAACATTAGGATAACCGGAAATTTGGCGGATGCAACAAGGACAAATGGACATTTAGCCGAACGGACATCTGGACGAAAGGACATTAGATCGAACGGTTTTTTTAGTAAATGAATTATTACACATATTTTGAAGGGATAGATATAATTTTTGAACAGTGGATACACAACGTATAGAATGTCATAACTAGGTGAAATTGATAATATTTCATGTGTGTGATTCTGACGAATATCAGTTCGGATAAATGTTTATTCAACCAAATATGCGATCGGCCAACTATATATACACCTTATACGCGTCAGGTCTACTAAAATACACCTATTTTTTTATGTAAACACATACAGGAGAATACCGACAGATGGTGATAGTAATTCTGAAGTCTCATCTGCGGAATTCTATGACGCTTACCATGGTGAATATGGCTAAGCGCTGCATATGGAGTGTTGATCCGCCAACGTCATAGACTACAGCCGAGATTCACGCATCATCCTTATTATTACAGATTTTTTTCAGGACGACTTTCGTCTACTACCAATTTTAATTAATAGGCTAGGCATTTTACGGGTGAGGGATCAAATTCACACCAACCTATTTTAGAGCTCAGAAATCGATCATTTTTTTTTAATTTGCGTCGGGGATCGAACCCACTACCTTTGGATTGCAAAGAAAATGCTTTGAACATAAGAGAGTTAAATTAAAAATAATGCGTGATTCAACGTCTATGTTTTTTTTTGCGAAAAATAAAATTTAAGTGATATTAAATGAATGTGTTTGTTTTATATTTCTGTCAAAGGGGTTAGACAAGTCTGCACATTGGCTGAATAGGATATGTTTTTATTTGCCAAAATGGCACCTTTCCATGACAAAAGCAATCCGAGTTCAATTACAATCGATGATGTCGTATGTTTGGCCACTTAACCCTTACAGAGTGCGAGCCCACGAGCAGGGCAATAACAATAATAATGCTGAGTACATATTATTAGATATTTCCCTTCTTATCGAATATATTTTTCGGTGCGACAAAGCGGACCTAATAAATCGACAGAAAATAAATTGGACTCAGTCCTTGTTATAGCAAATAATATTTTATTTTGGAAACCTTGGGGCCGAACAATACGCTTGAGATTTGATAAAAAAAAAATTAAGTCAATACAATGAAATCATTTTATGTTTTAAAGAGCTATCTTAATAGATTATTAAGAAATTTACAAGCTTTCTAAATACATCACTGCTTATAAAAAGGAAAGGCTGTAAAATATATCCATTTGTCAGATCTGATATTCCTGATTGAATGTTTACATATTATTTAGTACCGGATATGAGTGTATTGAATTAAGATGTTATTACGATTAAAACTATTTAGTTTTAGAGTTGTGGAAAACATTTTTGGAGTTGTGAAAAACAGGTTTGTATTTTCGTCAGTCTATGTCAGTTACTATCACTTCTTATATGACACGGTAACTAACAATCGTGTCGTGATAAGGATTGAGGACGATTAAAATCAGTCAGAAAAATAAGATTCATAAGCGAAAGATATATTTTTAAATAAAGCGTTTAATATTAAAAACAAACATATCGAAAAAAAAACAAACAAAATAAAGTGATTGGGGTTAAAATAAATATTTGAGTTACTTCACTGGTAAAGACTGTTGGTTAGCTTATCTAAGCGATACGTGAATAGTTATTGCAAATAATTTTATTTTTGTTTTCAATTGCTAATATACGATATTCGTATAGTTTCAGCTTATTTCATAAGTTAAAAGTGGAAAATGAAAACCATTTTTTCAAAATATCCGTAACTAGGCTTTCGTATTCACATTGTCGTCCGTTGAAAACATACCTGAGATATAAAATCTACCTGCAACTGTTTGCATTCATATTTAATTATACTAATATTTGAGTTCACATTTTTGTCAATACTCAAAAGTCGCGGGAAAAGCGTCAAAATTAAGTTTTTTGAAAGCCAAATAATCCAAATATCGTCGAGCTTTTTGTTATGGAGAGCGGGTGAAAAAGGATTGTATTTTTGATTTAGCAGGTCACGATAGTTAAAATATTAATAAACAATGTTACAGTATTTGTATTAAAGTTGGGAAAGCATTTTCTCGACTCAGGTTCTGTTACGCTGCCCGGGTGCAATAAACAACTCTTATAAAGTGTCTGGGTCAGATAGGTGAAGTCTAGACGACTACTCCGCAGGTGAAGGCGCACACCAGGCAATAGGATGATGTTGTCGAAGTTACGATTTGGAAAATACTGGTGGTGTACGAGCTTTTCCATATTCATTATGCATTATAAGACCGTACAAAGCATTCTTAGGAACGTCGATTAGCAGTAACGTTGTCTGGTATTTTAAATGCTTTTACTTTTACTCCATGGGTGGCCGCCGCGTGTGAGTGGCGGTGGGGTAAATATTACAAGTTAATTTTGACCTACTTCAAAATTCTTAGCATATATGAAATTTGGTATACATATATGATGACAATGCAATTATACAAGTATGCATTGAGCGGCAGACAGATATTGATCAAAGATTTAAAAAAATAATACAGTCTTTTCTATTTACATGTATTTTGTTTAAAATGTGTTCACGAGTAACATGGTGGTCCTGATAGATGGAGATAAAGGTAATTACGTCAAGTTGTAAATAATTGAGCAAACATTAAAATACTGATTTTTTTGATCTGTTTGGTGAGTATCCTGGTTAAAGTTTATGTTTACAAGATAATTTTTCGTGAAAATATTCTCTTTATTCTCTTTATACGCATACTCGGTGATGTGTTTTGACATGAAATTTTTTCTAGGCATATATACATTATACTATCGTGCAGCCTGGCTGACACCTCTCAGATGTGCCACGTTGAAGTGTTATTGCCTGGTGGTGGTCGTGTTAGATGCGGCTGCTATGATCCGCTCCGCCGCGCCGCTGAACAAATGAAACAGCAGGAAGGCGACGGTGCGTGTGCAGACTAACTCCGGCTCCAGGGCTGTGGGGAAATCTAAAGCCCCCTTGCGCCACCCTTATTAACCAGATAAGAAACACAATATATTCTTTGGAATTTGCATAATGTTATTATTTAAATAATAGAAACACGAATAAAACCCGAATACGATACGATAATATAGAACGGATAAAGAAAAGTCGACGAATTTATTGAAGCCAGATATTTAGAACGTTTTTTTAATAGTACACGTATGCAGGAGATCACCAAAAGTGGGTCAAAACCTTAAGCGGGGTCTATGAAGATCAATCAGGGCCGGCAAGACTTTGCATGCGGAAAGGATGTGGTGTTTCTATGTAAAGGTTGGGGTTCGATCGAAGTGTGATGCCATCCCCAGTTTCCGGCGGCTCATTTCAGGTGAGCAACAGCGTATGGTTTAGGTATTGTTTTTTATTTAAGTAATCCATTATTGGTAGTTTCAAAGTATTTTTAAGCTTGCTAGGCTTTTTCTAGATAGGGATGTAATGAAAGTTTCTTCGTCGACCCTTACGGTAGGTACTCGTACAACAAATCGCCAAACAAAGTTTAACACACTCGTCCGAGTGACATTAGCGACACCAATACGATAAATACATCGGTGGATCCGCTTCACAATACAACACTATTACTTAATCTACAGCACTAACGCTTTAGTAATAATTTAACAAAACAGAAAATGTGTCTTCACTTATTGATATACTACGAGTAAAAGTGGCGTACGGCGAGGTGTACCGTCGAACTAGAGAAGCCGAGCCGAAGCATTTCCTGAAATTCAAATACAATATTCCTGCAGCTAAAGGTGCTCAAGGATCAGATACAGAAAGCTGGCCAAGCGAACTGCTGGCGGAAGCGATCACGTGGGTAACGGGGCCCAACCACCGCGACCTGGAGGTAGTGTACTTAGGATGCGTTGACTTGCAGAATTCATAAAAACCGTAACACGGTTTACATTTAATTTTGAACACCCACCAATTATAATGTATATATTTGTAATCTGCTGCATGTGTGTCGTTTAGTGAAATATGGTTGACTGAACAATGTAATAAGGGGGGGGAGGATGATCATAGATATAAGAAAAAATTAGAAGACCATCTTAATTGAACGCATCGTAAATGAGGGTAAATTATTCTTCGGTGTAATTAATTAGGCAAGTGTGATATAAGAGAAGTCCACTCGAATTACAATAAAATAATGCACTTGCATTTTAAAAATGGATTTTAAGAAATAATTTGTTTGTCAATTATAATACGTATTTACAAATTTACTATTTTATTTTATTTACTTAAATAAAATCCATTTTAAAATGTCGCAGGATAGAAACATACATGAATGAAAATATGTATTTTTGAATGTATGTACTATTTTTCGTTTACCGCCGAAAATAAAAATAGCAAGAGCTAGAAAAGCAAAAATGGACGATGTAATACTTTTTATGAAATCAGACACGGTATTGAAATAAAGGTACCCGAAAATTAAAGGGTCAAATTTAATACAAAACGCGCCGTAACAGTAAGATCTTCTGTAATAAAAACGAAGTGTCGAACGAATCGGAGAAAGGCGAAAAAAAGATTCGGGGTGCTGCTCAGAAATACGAGAAAGGATGCGATAAAACTGAAGCCGGCCGCGGCCCACAGAGGGCGGAGGGCGCAGGCGGCGGATTGCTGCGGCCCATGAATATTTCATGGGCGCCGCTCGCGGAAGTCATCTCGCGAAACACATTACAAGCTATTTATCGCGGAGTAAATTCGATATTGGATAAGTTCACGCACACACGTCCGGGTCCGGGCTAATGTCAAAAGTTGGAATCCCGGCTCGAGCTGCAGCGCTGCAGCGCCCTCGCGCCTCCGCCCTCCAACTATCCCAGTGAGGGTGACTCAGATATCTTTGTATATTATATCCGCGATCGCTAAGGTTTATGGACATATCTCTTTGAACGTAAAAATAAATAAAATTAAGTATGAGAGTTCTCCGCATAAAATGAGACGATGATGAATATTTTTATACACATTTATATTAATCATATATTATATTTGGTATAGCGAGGACAATATAAAAAAAAACTTTTTTTATACATGCATAATTGTAAACAAAGTATTTTCAGTATAAACAATCAAATGAAAAGACTTTTAGCCATTTAGGTTAAAAGTAATTTTAAAAATAGAGCCGTAGAATCTGAATTCAAACTAGTGCACAAATTTCGTAAGTGCTGCAAAAACGTGATAAATAAATGCTTCGTTGGATGTTTGGCGACAGTTTTAAAAACGGTTAAAATCAAAGCGATGTTGTATTTTAATTGAATAAAAGTGTAGTACGAGTACATAACTTATAAATATAATTGTTGCAAAAAAACAGTAAATCTTTGAGCTGGGAGATGAGTTTGTGGATGTAAAAAATGAACTATTGCGCTGCGGAAGAAGTTGGAATCTCGACCTACTATTTTCCAAGAGAGCATTACTGAAGAAATGTACGAGACTCGTTTAATCACGTGATATCATGATTGGTGTCACCACGACATATCAGTTACAAGCAACCCGACTCGAAAGAAACTGCAGAAACGTATTTGAATACGCCAAAGAGTTGAAGCGTTTATTTCACCCATATTTTGCCAATGCAAATATATTGAAAATGCCAAGTCAATGCAGTCAAGTATTCCGCTTAAAATTTAATAACAGCTACAATAATTAATAAATAAAACGCACACAGCGAAGGCTTTTCTTAATTAAAACCATTTAATAATACTTTGCTCAAAAGCTGCGTTAAGACGTTCAAGATATTAATAAAGCCTGAATATCCAGATAGCTGGTGAGCGTTTCGTGGTTAAATGCGCACGAAAAAGGATTATCGGAAGGGCCGGCCCAGTCTTCGAATTTCAATAAGCCGCCTCCAATTTCACGGTTTATTACCAAGAGCCCATGCTCATATCGGCCGCTTAATCCAGGGTTGCCAACATTAGTATACTATGGTCAACTTTGTGATTGAAACAATATTGTGTAATTGGTATAGATAAATAAAAAGTAGTCACATTTCACAATTGTTTATTTTGAACATATACATCCTTTATTCTCCGTGAAAACATCTTCTAACAGTTCGATATGACTGAAGCGCTAGGATATGTAAAGTCTCGAGAGAGCGACAGCCCTGCGCTAATCTGATGAGGGCTGTTCGGATGTTTGAACTGTAAATTGAGAGAGCGATCTGCGGCGGGAAATATTGGAACAGCCAAATGGGACGGGCGAAACTGATTCGAGATAAGCCACGGGAAATGAACATAAAAATCATTCACGGCGGAAAGCTGCGAGCCGGTATGTGTTGCAGGGGCTGGCGCCGTGTGTATGGATGTTACCCCCTTGTGATCGAGATGAATTAAATAAATAATAATAGGAAACCAATTAGAATTATATATTTAAAAAATGAGGAGTATCATTGCCGAAACACAAAAAAACAACCCACTCGTATGAGAAAATTATTTATCGTCCCCCGATTTTTCATTTCACTGTAATAATTTAATAAATATACTTTTGTATGCATCGATTATCGAATTTACAATATTAATTTTATTAGTTGTAAGGATTTAACGAAAAACATATTTACCTATATGACAAAATAACGAATCCAAAACTTGTTTTGTTTAAAATAAATTACCACCTTCAAAAGGCGCTTATAAGTCCTTCATATACTTCAAATTTTTGTGGAGGTTTCAAGTGACAGGCGGAAGAAAGCTTCGGAAAACTTTCAAAGGGAATATATGAGGGTGATAAAAACAAATGTAGGGAGTGGACCGGCCGTAAAACATAACAAGGCACGGGCGGCGCCCACCTGCACGCACCTTCAGCCTTCTTCAACTACGCGACCTTTCAACCTGAGAGAAGATCACCGATATATTTATTTCAAAAGATGACATTCATTGTGCAGTTCTCTAATCTACAATAACTTGCATTACAGGTGTGTGTAGTTATTTTTTATGTAAAAAACTCAATTGACAGGGTAGACCGATCATTAAAATATCAACTAATGAGGTAATTCAACAACAAATGAAGCGTTGAATACAATATAATGTAATAAAAACTGTTGTAATTATTATACTTTATAAAGTACGTGTCACAGGCAAGTAACATGACCGCGTGGGCGGCGCCAGCAAACTTTCCGGCGGAAGTGCACTTGCAATTAATGTGTCGAATGTGAAGTGGGCGAAATAATGAACGGCTGGAGGTGAGGACCCTCGGGCGGTAATTGCTTCAATTGCTCGCCGCCCACCGCCCCCCGTCCACCTCACTCGCCATCATTTTGGAACTTTATTTTAAGGAATGTTAACATAAAAAATAAAACTTCATTCCCATTAGGCTATCTTAAGCAATATTTTAAAATTTACATGTAATCATGATAATGCAATAAAATTTGCCTAACGGGGTGCGACATTATTTTATTCAATAATAAATATTTAAAATTACTAATTTGGCGGAATCCATTCTATAACAACAACAATACTATGTCTCATCCAAAGTCATAATTTGACATCATAGTGATTGCTCACTTAAAATGGGGCGCAGAATTATAGGAAGTTCCCGGCAACAGTTTGAGGAGGCTAACCAGACCAATACTGGAAAGAAAAGCGAGGCAGTTTGATACCATAATAAATAAGAAAATAAGCAGTTCATATCATTGAACGTTCTTCATTTAATTTAAATGCATTTTTGACAATTATATTATAAAGCCTCTCTAGTTAAACCGTTCTTGTGGCCATTACCTACTTCGCTACAACATCTGTCTAATAAAATAATTTAAAAAAATGACACGGAAGGTGATACAGATAACAAATATACAAAACTTAACCGGCGGTTCGGGAAGAGAAAGCGGCAGCCAGGTACTACCATCCTTACCTGAAACAAAAAAATATATTAATTAATTAAATGAATTAAGTTAACATTATGTGAGTTAGGAAACGCGAATGAATTCCTTTTGTGAAATAAGTCTTCTTAAATCATCTAAGATTTTACAACTACAAATAAATAAATGGGTATTTTAAAACGTTATTTCATTATAGACATTTACAATGTGAATAGAACTTCAGAAAGATAGTACATGCATAAATAATTGATTTGAAATGAGTTATTTGATAACACGACCTTTACACAGTTGAAGAAATATATGGAATAATAATATTTTTAAAATATACATTAATAAAAAGGCGTAGTAAGGCATTTAATTGACAATTAACAGTACATGAATTGATATCTATCTTGTAGATATTAGGAGAAAATACTCGTACATGGTTTATAAAGGCTGTCTCCGAGAAATGTTTTAAACGAAGTAATATTGAGGAAAAGTAAACCTAGCAGCGCCTTTGTATAATTATGGCAATAAATATCTTTTAATGGACATTTCAATAATTTTCTGGCCACCTATATCCTGAAACCCGCGGGCCGACCACTAACGAGATGGTCCTCGCAGGACGTTGCATTGCACTTGTGGTAAAAATATAATTTGATAAATTAACTTACTGGCATGTGAGCAAATCAGAAAAATATTCAAGAGGCAAAAGAAAAGGACATATGTTGCAAAAAAATAATTATAGGACTTATGAAAATAAGCCGTCATAGTTATGTGCCCATAATTATAAAAGTGGCGTAAGTCAAGAAATTGTAGAAAATGAGTTATTCATTTATTTCAGTTCCCAATGTTGTGAATTAATATAATCTTCAACCAACATTAATTTAAAAAATCTAAATACGGCATTTTATCCAACATGAAGTTGTCACTTTCATTGGTTTTCAACCAACATCAAAACACAAACCTTTAAATATCTCAGAACGAATAAAACATGACTTACAGGTACACCACTTTCATAATCATGGGCACATATATTGCTTTAATCTAATTGGCTTTTTTAGTGTGAAGAGCAGATAATTATTTTATGCTGGTATAAAATTGTAAGTTTTTTCTTCCTCGAATATTGAAGTAGGCGTTTTAAATAAAATACATTGAATTTGAAAAATTCAACCGAAGAAATAAAGCCTTAAATTATAGCTATAGCTATACAAATATTCATAATTGTGTAAAAAATAATGGATATAATTGACTTACTTCAAACTTTTACATTTATACAGATCACATCGACCAATAGTAGATTATCGGTCTAAAGTTTAGACCGATAATGTACGAATAGTTTCGGTTTAGTTTAGAGTCACTCTCAACTAAACGGAAACTATGGAGAAATTAGTTTTTTGACGAAATTGATCGAAAAGGTGCCATTATTTTACCATATATTTGACTTCTATGATTTTATGTCCAAAAATGATCGAATATTTAGTTTCAGATATTCGGAGAGCGCCCACCGCGATCGCCAATGAGCAGTACACCAACATACTCGTAAACGCAGGCCGCCATACCTCCACCCGCCCTCGCGGTAGCCGGGGATAGAAGGCGACAAAAACAAAGCTTTTTGGTACCAACCTTAGCAATGTTCTTAGGATGTACAACCACTAACTCTCAATTGTCATTCACAAATAGAAGACTTTTTACAATATTTTAAAATCGATTAACAGTTATGTATTATTTAACGATTGTATTTGTTTATTGAAAAGTATATGTTATCGAACAACGTAAATAAATACACGAATCCAACAACGTTTTGTAATATTTTTTCTCGGTGCGACATTATTGTTTTCAGATATCCATGTTTTAATGTTATCGAACTCATGTAATATCCTGATTTTGGTTTATTCTTTCGAGATTATTTTTTGGTTTTTTCTAAGTTAAAAACAATAATTTAAATAAGTCATATTTCTAAAAAGGTAACCAGCAGCCAAAGCCGATCGAATCGGCCATTACTGGATAAATTAAAATAGAAAAATCCGCAATGTTCTGAGTGCTCGAGTAGAGGAGAGGCGAGCACACCTGCAAAGGCGGGGGCGGGGGCGGCTCTGGGCGGTTTAATGATCCCGGCAGCCGTAAAAATTCAACAGGTACGGGCCTCGCACCTCGGGGGATACGTGACCGCCCAAACTTATGTGAGCAAAGGACGAAAACTCAATATGGAAACAATTATACATAATGGTTATTAAAGTGCGAATGTAACAATTAAAACGTATAATAAATAAGCGCTTGATTAAAGGATATCATAAATAAACGGCAATTCTTTTTGTTCAAGCTCTATTCGTGCACCTTAGAATAACTGATGTATCGTTATGCTTTAAGGCAGGCACTAAATAATCAATTTTAAAGAACAATAAATACACATGTTTGATCCTGCTTTAAGATCCTACGAATATTTAGGGATTATTTTGTACCCAGATCGGGTAAATAAACATGTTATTATGATTTCTAACCTTACAAATGAAAATAATTTACAGATATTTATTAACATATTTAAAAAATGCGGACAGTCTTAAAATAATCTTAAATTTAGAAGTTAGGAGAATGCAAAACAATATTTTCAGTACACTTTGAACCGTAGTGATCCGCAAAAGCTTTGAAACGGAATTATTCATACGGTGAATAATTTGCAGAAACTATTTAAGGTTGTTGGAATAATTCGTTGGTCGGAAGATTTATTTGTCGGGTCGGGTTGGGCGGGGGCGGGCAGACCGCGAGGCGGCCCGGCGGGACCCGCTACAAGTCCTTGAGCACTCAGCCACTCTGGGAGGCCTACCATTACATTACTGCTTATTATCATTAAGCTACAGAATCATAAAACTCTTGAGGATCTATAAACTAAATTAATAGACGAAAGTGGGAAATCAGATGTAAAATATCGTACGTTGATGACAACGAATTTTTGTAATAATTGGAATGTACGAGTATTTGATACATTCATAACATTCACAATCAATCAATTAAAAGCAGATTAAAGTTTGAATTTGGTTATACATGTCAGTAGATTAATGAAAGAAATTATGCCCAAACGTACATAATAATTAGCTCCACTGATAAAATAAAATACTTGGGGGTGTACTTAGAAAATAACTTGATATGGAAAAGACATACCACTCACTCTATAAGAATGAGAAACATTATAAGAATATATTAACAAAATGTATATCAAATAAATGTGTTTACAATTTTTACAGATCACACAATATACAGTGTGTACGAGTATAGTAGAATGTGAGTATCAAACACAAGAATGAAACCTCTTTTTGGTGAGGAGCAGCGTCAAACAATAAATTTGGAATACTCTTCTACTATATTTATAATGTATATTAATGTATACAATAGAGAATATTAAATTTAAAAAAAATCAATTCTTGAAGAAATATACAAATCCCATGCACAGCATTATATTGTTTATAAAGTTCTCCGTGCTAAATAAGGACGGTAAATCATTACAAGAGGCTCGGATCCTTATAAAAAGCGCTTCTTCCAAGCAGCACTACGTGCATGTCTCATGGGAGCGACAAAGAAGAAAAGCCATTTAACCAAATAAATGTTACCATTAATAAAAAAAATGTTCTTTGAACGTAACAACAAGATAAGCATCCCAATATTTCCCGATGAGGCTTTCTGTGGAGGAGTGTTCTTCTCGATTTTGTGGTGTGGTGTGTATGATAATAATTGTTATGAATCGTTATTTTAAATAATGGACACCATAAGCATTATTGATAGATAACAAATAATGAAGGAGTGAAATAAAATAACATATACGAGAATGCACTCTAATATAATTAATACTATCATATATAGCTAATTTCAACAGTCCTATCTACCATACAGCAAAGTTACTGTTTGAATATAATAACTTTCATTTCAACAGTTTCTCAGAGAGTTCACCGATTCGAAAATAAATTATAGCCACCAGTATAATTGACTTAATTTGTATTTTTTTATACTTATAATTATATTTTTGTTTCATCACATGTTGTATGTGCTGACCTTATTATCCTTTGATCATTAGTTCGGCGAATAAATGCAACATGACATAGATAACATAATTACTATGGTATCTTAGTTTTGGTAATTTTATTTGATCTTTTGTTCCGTTAAGCAAGGGAAGCGTTGTCACCGTTAGTATCTGGCGGGCGGTAAATAAGCACGCGCCAGGGCGACGGGCATAAATAACGAAAAGTTTAAATAAAAACCGATTATCTCCGCCGCCCAGTCTCAGCTCCACCTAGACGCGGCACACCCAAGCTTGGGCGGGAATATAAGCTCTAGGACACGAAGTGTTTTGTTTAGAAGTCCTGTTTTTTTCTATAGTGGCATACGTTGAATCTCCTGCGGTACATAATACAACGATTGAAGATTTCGGTCTAAAATATATACCATTAAGTTAAAATATAGTAAAGTAGATACGAGTATTTGAAAATTCTTAAAAAAATATTAGTTGAAGGCAAGCGTGATTATTTCTATGGTGAGTCCTGTGTTTGTGTTTTGTTGATATACGAGTACAAACTGGAATGAATTGCACTTGAATTGCTTACTGAGGGCTTCGAGCAGACAAGCGAGAATGCCAGTAATAAAAAATGAAAAGATTCGCCAGCGGAAGAGGCGAAATCGAAAATAAAACAAAGTTTTTTGTATTCTTTGCAGGGCCTACGAGACGTATAAAGGTCACAGTGACCACGCTTCAAGCGAATTCAACTTACAAGCAATTAACATGACTTTTAATAATATTTCATAAATGCAAGTGTTTGCGATACATTTTATATTAAAAATGGCAAATTAACGAAAGAACGCAAATTGTCAATGAAAAAACATCAATAAATAACAGCAGTGAATATGAAGTTAAATTTTGTATAATATATACTTACATAAAACAGGTATATAAGATGAAATAAATTTTGTTTAGAAGTCCTGTTTTTTTCTATAGTGGCATACGTTGAATCTCTTGCAGCACACAATACAGCGATTGAATATATTGGTCTAAAATATATACCATTAAATAGGGATAATTGATAAGGATTCAAAATGAAATCGACCAATTTTAAATTCGACAAAACCATTCCATCGGTAATCATTGCAATGATTTTACAACATTCTTGTTCCCTTCTCCTACATTTTGGATCATAAAATATCCTTAGAATCTCTTCAACAATTGCACAAACATAAACCATCCTCTCCGCATGTGGCGTCCAACCGCCCTGGATAAGCGTCAAAGAGCCTACCTTATAGGTATTGGCATTACATGGTCAGCCTGCGCATCATACTCAGACTCAAGACAGCCCTTCACGTCCTCCAGGGGGCGCTGCGTTCCCACGGCCTGGATCTGTACAGACTGAACACTAGTGAACATGCACGGGGTAGGTATTTCATATTTTAAGCTTCATTTGTGTGTAATCAAAAAATATGTAAATGTCGGAATATCACAAAAATAAATGCAAAACGTAGATTTATTTGTCTATTATCGTGAAATATATAATTACTTTTACGTAAATGTTAGGTATGAAATTGAAACATTATAACTTTTTTCGTAGAGCTTCATCACTTAAATACTTTATTATTAGTATTTGTGAATTAACGTGCGCAAGGGCGGCGTAAAAATGTAGTCGTAAATATAATTTGAAATATTATACGCACAGAACGAGTATGAAATTACCTTTAATAAGATAAATTTAAGTTTATACCGCCATTTCGGCATAAACAAGCGGGGCCGGCGTGAACCAGGACGCTCTTCCGCAATTAATTTATCTCCAGCAGCCGCCTGCGCCCCCGTTGCTGTACAGCGGGGGGAGAATGCCACAATAACAGCGATTTTGATAGTTTTTTTTCAAGACAGTTACATATTAAAAGCTTTTCGAATAAATTTAAATTATGTTTTGGAAGATTTAGATGGTTGACGGTGCCATCACCATCAAAAGCCCGGTTTGCGTCTAAATATGATTCCATAATTTGTTAGATTTTTTCGACCGATAACTCTTGCTAATATTCTATTATTACAATGTATGATTTATAAATCGGTGGATTTTAACCTAAAGCACTTATTTAATTTACACATTGTAGTTATTAGAAAATATTAAGATTCAAAGGCAGATTTTAAATACTGCATCAGTTCAAGATTTACATTTTATACGTGATGTAACAGACAGCAGGAAGATGGGTAAAACAATATTTTTATAAATTATACTATTTTATTTTACAAGGATTACTTATAAAAGCTACGTGTATATTATTGATATACATTTATTCAATTCACGGCTAATGAGCGTCGATACCCAAATCATTAACAATGTTTAATGTGCTAAATTCACGTACTTAGGATATTACTACACGGGTGCAAACGTTCTACATGATAGTAAAATAAAGTAATGCCCTTACATCGAAAGTGGAAGATCGGCATTAAGTTTATTGCCCAATAACCAATCTGCAATAGTAATGATTGCCCTGTGTTCCCCAGGCCTGATTCCACGGTCGTAAAATGAAAAGGTCGATTCAGCCTGACTCCTTGCGATATGGAGGACCTCTGATATTTAAGTGAGCCGGTAACTGGTGAGCAGGAGGTCGTCCTCGGGGAGGGATATCTCACCTAGGGCGCTCTCCACTGAAGTAGTATATAGTTACACCGAAGATGAATGGACGGCCAGGTTTGCGCGTTATAATTTACAAGAGATTCAATTTATTAAGATGGAGTGAGAGAATGGGAATATTTCGGGATGAGATAAAAATAATGATAATCAAAGAAAAATTCACACGACAAAGTGTATGCAGTTAGAGTGATTGAGTCAAGACAATTGTAAAATATAAAAAATACTTGTAATAAATCAATTATAAAAAATGCAATAAATTCAATGTCTATTATCAACTATTGGAGGACTTGCCAATTTAAACAAGTTTTGTGTATAGAATACTCTAATTTGGTTCGTTTTTGCTGCTAGTATTGCATTTTTTTTTCCGTTTTTGCTGCTAGGTACTACAAAAAATTCAGATATAGTAAGAATACTGAAAAAAAATCCCAGGGTACTTAACGTGATTAAGGTTATAAAATTAATTATTGTAGGCAAATCTGAAGAATCCTAAATTATTAATTCACAAATATTCAGTGAAATTTTTGCGAACGTTTATTTAAGCCGCATAAAACTTCAAATAACATTTTAAAATGTCGAGGAAAAATATTTATAAATCATAGAAAAAAATATATAGTTAATCTTATTTAAGTACTCGTGCTTCAAAATTAAAATCCGCGAAACATTGTTTTCTGTTTGTGGCTTTCATGCTCAAGTTGGCATATTATTGCTGGATACATCATGAGCTCGAACCGCAGGACTCCCGAAGTAGAGCGATAATCTATCAACGGGCGCCGGGGGAGAGCTCAGTAGCCGCGAGCCTCTGTCCAGCTTGTGGCATCTTCCGGGGATAATGTGCACATGTCAAATATATATACTTCACAAGGATGCGCTACGAGATTTTATATATTTTATCATTGGCTGAGACAAACATATTTTAAAAATAATGATGTGTAACCACAGATCGAATCACTGCAATTATTCTCTTTTAGTTTCCTCAAATTTAAAAATAGTTACATGTTCGTATTTCCGATGAGAGCAAAAATGTTTTTTTGTAAAACTCTATAGCGAGATGAAAAAAACTCCAGAAAGTAAAGTAGAGAAGATTTTGGGTGTAATTCAATACTGCGAGAGTCTGAGCGAGAGTCTAAGCGAGGCGGCGTCAAGCAAGACACATTACTTATTTAAATAAACAAGTTCCGGCGGCGAAATCTGTTGAGGAACAAAAGCGATAAAAGTGTATTCAAGGTGCTCCCCCTGCAGGCTTCGGGAGGCGGGCGGGAATGTTTCAGCGCGGATTTTCTCGGCCGATGCCTTTCACGTTACGAGCAAGTGCGCTGGATTTTCAAGGAAATTAATATTGTTTAGTGTCGCTTCACGGAATTGTTTTATTTATGTTTCAAAACGTTTTCTATTACACCCACAGTAAATTAGTAGATAATGACGCAGATACACCCTATGCAACAAGTATGTTTTTATAGTTAAGGAAATATATAATGTTATGACTATCGATTCAATTGTTAACTGATTATTTATTATTAATGAAACTACGTAAGCAATAATAAAACATTCAGCTATCTTCAATTAATTAACGTTAATACCACCTCACATAATATTGTATTTTATGTGAGATGTTACTACTGTGAGAGAGAGTGAGAAAGAGTGAGAGAGAGAAGGCGAAGGAGGAAGATAGAGATTCCTTGCATTAAAGAATTCCATAAGTTTCCATTAGGGCGGCGGCTTCCTTTACTTTTACTTAATAAAAAGTGAAATATTTCAGATTTAGCTCGACCTTGCCTGTGCTGGTGGGCGGCCGCCCCCCGCCCCTGAGAATGTGGGGCAGGTGGTTTATTGTGCTGTCAAACTTTTTGGTATTATTATTTATGTTCAATGTAATATAATAAATTTGGCAGGTAAAAAGTTTCTTAATACACTTGTCTTTAGAACATCATGATACGGCGGTGCAAAACACGCAGGTGTTAAAACCGCGTAAAACATAATGGAATTATTATATGAAAAGTAACCATAACTGTTACTATAATATATATTTTAAATATAATTAACTAGTGTTACTACAACATTATTGTAAAATACCATTATTCCGATGACATGAAAAATATAGTGTACAATATTAAAGTAAATTGAAAAGTAATATTTTTCTTTAGTACTCGTAGTAAATTAAATTTAAGATAAGCATTAAATACGTTAACGATCAATTATAATTATCATCTATATCTACTGTGTAGATGTAGTACATATGATCGCAATACAGTTCTGTCAACTGCCTGATTCTCATCCTAAGTCATCTACATTTGTTAGCTTGACAGATATATATTGGGCATAATTCTCAAATACCTCCACTAGTACGCGAGGCGTGTTTGAGCGTTTATTGTTCATTATTTATATTATAAGACAATCCGATGTTCTTGAAGCCTGTACCCTTTGTCTCGACCCAACAGATGCGGTAATGTTAAGTGGAAAAAAAGTGATTTGCGACCGTTATTACAGGTTGTGAGTACAGGTATTTCGGCATATTATCATTGATTGTAATGATTAATACCAATTTAGAATAGCAGTGTATCAATATAAACTAGTTGATAATACATTTTTGCATATTTTCAATAAAGTATTGAATATTTATGTACATATAAACCTGCAATGAGAAAGAAAGTGTTAAATTTTAACTTTTACTTAATTGATTCGCTCATTTTGTTTACCCAATTTCATTAAAACCGCTAATAAAAGACCATTATTTCTTTCTCGGTTCGTTTAAATATGTTAGTGATGGTATATAAAATGCTTTCGAGTCGAAACTGATGGCGGGCGGGAGCGGGTAGGAGCGCCCACTGCCCCCGCCTTCCATTCTGAAACACGCTGTTATAAAATTTATCGCCGTGAGTTCGGCCGGAAAGTTTGTGAACCGGGGCGGGGGGGGGGAGGTGCAGCCTCTAGGACGGCGGAGGGAGATTTCATTTTGGTTGCCGCCAGAACAAAAGCAACTAAAGTGGATGTGATCGTCACCGGTATAAAACGGTGTTAGCTATTGGGACAAATTTTATAATCCCGTCAATTATTCAAAGATAAATAGTCTAGTCTAATCGAGTATTAGGCGAATATAAAGATATCGTGAGACTTTAGCTATGCAAATTTCCCTCGGAGCCTACATAGTGGCCGTAGCCCGGCATACACTAAGGACAGGAAACTTAGACGGTGACGTGTAACCGATGCTCTATGAACTGACACGTGCCATAATTAAAGTGCCATGAAATATTGCTCAGCACTTTTTTTTAAATTCAAAATATTTTATAAACCACTTAATAAAAACAGTCAACATGAGTTAATAAAATATTGTTAATTTATTGTAAAAATCAATATTCTATATTAATTTTTAACATTGGTGAATTATAGCAGCAGTGAACATTCAGTACGGTATAAATTGAAAAATGTACACTCCTCCGACTGTCGAGCGCCATTGCCGTCCCTCCAGCTAGCACGCGGGCCGTGATTGATGACAGAACCTTAGACTTGAGAAGAGTTCATCGGCTGAGGTCGCCGCGGTGCAACATGCTGATGTCGTCGATGCAGCCGATTGGAGTTGCAGAAGAGTTGCAGGTGCGAGGGCGGCCGCTCGCAGCAGACCGATGCAGTGCTGCAGTCATTGCGGGTCAGTTTCGGATAAATTGGCGTTTGATTTATTATTCGCACACTGGATACGAAAATTTATCACCCGTATATATCGAGCAATGAAATTAGATAGAGCTACCGACTTGGGTCTCGACATTTTTTCGTACAAAAAATGATTTATTATGAATAATCAACGAAAAATTCATCACATATTTTCATTGCGATTGCAATAGTTACTAATTTGTAGGTTGCACGTACTCATTACAATACTGAGCAAAGATATATTTCTGCATCAACGTTTGCTGAAATAATTTAATTTATATCATCGCAATCATCTGAATTGACGATTGTTCGATGCCTATGGCTTGTCGTACCGCGCGCTGCTTATGAGGTCATGCACATACGCTGGGGATCATCACTGATGCCGGCTTTAATGCTTCAAACTCTTGATGTATGACCAGCAGGTAAGTGCTTCGATTTTCCAACATAAAGCTCTGTCAGCCACCAAGGTCCTTGCAATTTCCCATGTCATCTCTAACATTGTCACGATATACTATTATTTACGATGTCTATATTATAGTCTATAATATAGCAAACGGTAGCGTATGTTCAAAATGAAATGGAACACTGTTATCCTCTCCCATCCTCCGCGGAAGTGAATTATCAGTAATGTAATACACCTTGACAGATTCATATTTCGTGTGGATGGTTATTTTAAATGAAAAAGACCTTACGAAAAGTAAATTATCACCCGCGTGACAGCGGGTTGAGATAATAAATATATAATATCACAGGCATTTAAAAAAGATTAAATCACAGATCTCACGCCGTCGACAGGATCGTTAACATTTCCCGCGTAAAAGTATGCACGTGCAAATAATTTATAAAAGCAGTACACTAATAAAGGAGTAAATATTATTTAACAATTTTTGACAAATGATAAAACATATTAATAGATTATTATCCCTTTTATTTATACCATTTTGTAAATTTCTAAAGGTTTACTTGTCTTTTTTGTATCCTAGAATAACGATACATATTTTTATAGAAACATACGAAGGATACACTTACAAAGGATTTTTATTCTTCAGTGAATTTAGTGTAACTAATTATTATTTATGATTTATTTCGATTTATCGGTCGTACTTGTATGTGAATAAACTTTTTACACCAAAAGGTAAAGTTTGTTTCCCTTCAATAAGTGTGAGTTTATATTGAAAGATAAAAATATAATATATCCGTATTGACGAATAAACACACGAAAACATTTTATTGAACAGTGAAAGAAATCGAATAGGGCGATTTCTATTTCGATGTGTAAGGAATAGCAAGGCAAGGCTTAGTCGGCCGAAGTAAATAAGTGAGCAACGCGGGGGCAGCGGGCGGCAGAATGCTTTATCTGCGGCTGCTGTGGCGGCTGAGGGAAGGATCCTCGTACCTAATCTACATAAGAAAGTGCTCATATAATTTTAAGTGCGGTAAAGAAGGCGCATCTTCTTGTCCGCGCTACCGGTGCGGGAGCTCAGAAATGTGTTAAGAATAGTTGGCGAGATCCGCCCCCTCGGAAGTGAAGTAATGTAGGACGGACCGTGCGGAGGCCGGCCGCAATAAATATCCGCAATATTTGAATACCAAAAGTTCTTTGTATCCCTCGAAAGCAAAATAATGTACGAGTCAAAGGAAAATTTAAGATCGAAAGGTATGGGTGAAGGGTGGAGGAATTACGAACATTCAAAGACAATTAATTAGGTAACGAAATATATCATGTCGAATACGCAAAATATATAGTGTTTTTATAAGTACATGTACGCTAGTAGGAATGTTTGACAATTACTTTATGACAAATAGTGACTGCTTGCTAATTTGATTTGAAGGTAGCAAAAGTTAAGTTTATTAAGTCAAAGGCGTCATATTAAATTTTCTAATCTAACACTGTAATACCGAGTGAACGAAGATAGAAATGGCCTACCAGCATACCTCGATCCTTTTCTTACATCCTTTTCCTCTTTTGTCGACGGTATTGTTCTCCTTGATCTCTGTGATCTTTGACACGTGTCATCTTCTTATTCTTTTGTGTAATTTTTATTTTTTATCTTTTTCTCTATTTTATTGTATGTATACTTATTTTTCTAAATATTTGTAAAAAAAATTGGAATTCGATTCTGTAAATAAATAAATAAATAAATAAAGAACTACTATACGGCATGCCATAGATGAAAATATGATTTGTTAACTTTTTGATTGTGGGGCCGAAATCATTTATAGCCAACATCAACTATCAACCGATGTAACGAAACTAAATTACTATATCATTTTGATCCAGTGTTTTTGGATGATTGAAGTTTTCATCATGTGCCATTAAGATTATACTTTAATATTGTCCAGGGTTTAATTATATTATGCATGCAGATTCAATATTTCCCGTTAAAAGTGTGAAAACATCTGCAAAGCCGTCTGTGTTTAAGGTCCTAGACACTTGAGCCTGATAATATACCTTCTTTAAGAACGGAGTGAATAAGGTAAGTAAATGAATATTGCTGTATCGAATTACGCACGATAAAAACCCCCGGTCAGGAGGATACGTTACCGAGCGCGCAGCATATCTCGACTCCGCCGAGTGTGAACGCGGCGCGAAGTTCATCCTTCTAACAAACAGCACTTACATTACATTACCTATAGAGTTACATTACCCGGGCCGAGGGCAGAGCTCCGAACAACAGCGATAACATAAAGAAGGCTGCGGCCCAGGGGAACAGTCTCGGCCGTAAAGTGTGCCGCAGGTACCCGGCCAGGTACCCACCGGCCGCCCTACAGTTACTATCGCCGAAAAGCGGTCAGTGGAAAATATTATTATCGAAAGCTCTAGGAAAAATATAATGGTTCCTTTAAAAAAGAAGTGCCAAGAAAACTGATCTGGTAAACGATATATTTCATACCGAAAAAGGTATGTTAAAAACTAGAAACCGATCACCATTATTTTACGAACACTATTATTGATTTAAAATACAAATACGTATTGTACTCCTATATAAAATTATTTCATGTTGATCTTTATTCTTGATATTTACCCTCGAAATATCGGCAAGAAGGAGAAATTCGCCAGACTCAAAACCAATTTTCGGGACCTTAAAAGTGATTATTGAAATATGGATTATCTAAATATACTAATTGGTAACCGGAGTTACTAAAGGTCATCTCTATGTACTAAGCGGCAGTTCAGAGTTAACGATAGCAACACTTCTTTATCCGACCGTCGTTAAAGACGGATTACGTGCACTTTTCTAAATAATCTAATTTATAACTCACGCAGATTTATTGATTTTCTCAGTACGGCATCATTCTGAATGTAAAAGGATTCACGAAAGAAAGTCTTACGAAATTCGCAAAAAGGCAAATAGTTTAATTCATTTCAAGAATAAATAACGATGAAATTCGTTTTTTAACAATAATAAAATCTAACAAATTCAACAGCATTTCCACGTATTTCACCATTTATACCCCATAGTTAGTTTATAGTCGTACCTACTTTTAAGGTACATTTCTTACGACCTTATTACCAGCAAATGTGAATCCGTACAGGTTGTGCGACAAATATATTGAACATATTTTGTCGTGAGTATTGTATGTTTGTTTCTCGGGCCCAGGTGGGCGCCATGCCAATTAGAGCGATTTAGAGGAGCCGCGCGTGGCGTTCGGGGACACTAAGCTTCGCATTATATTAAAATCATAAATAAGCAGTACGAGAGTTTCAAGGATATTTTAGAAGTTCCTTGGAATTACGAGTATTTAGTTATCACATTTTTGTCACATGCGTTTGAATAATAGGGTTGACAAAATTAATTTTTCGTGTGTACTTTTCTTTCACGAGGAAATATTAGTCCGTTATGGAACTTTGGATGGTCCTCTCCCTTTAATAATTGATTATTATGAAAAATCAACTGAACTTATTTAAACTAAAAAAAGGGAATAAATTATCTATTAAAAAAAGATTAAGGAAAATTATACTAGCCCTTTCCCTAATCGATTTAATTATATTGGAATTTAATAATAATGTATTAAATAAGCACACATTAAAATTAATGAATTGGATAGGTTTTTAAAGCATTTATCGTATCGAATAACTATATAAAAAAACTTGTGTGTAAATAAGACGCGCCTTAAAATGGACAAAATGAACATATTATAAATTTAAAATCAGATGTCCATGTAATGAAGAATTCAAAAAGGGGTATCAAAGTAAACATAATGAGGTTTCAAGCAAGTATTTGTCAGTAATGTTAAACTTATATATTAGTGAGAGGTAATGTTGGGTGGGGCTGGTTCCCGCGGTAACATCGACAACGACAAATTAAGTTGGCGTAACGGCGGCTGGTCACGAAGCGGGGCGTTAACACCATCGGCCACATGTATCGGCAAAATAAAATACAGAATTATTATGTTTGTGAAATATGTGGTGCGAACTTGCGAAGAATATTGGATCAAATCAAAAATACATCTGATTAATCACTTGTTGACAAACGTGATGTAGCCATTCAATTTAATATAAATGCTTAGACACCGATAAAGATGTTTGCTAATTATTAAATTTCATTCAACTTTTCAACAGAAACTTCCTAAAAAACATTAATAAATCGCCCACAAATATGCCTCGGATACCTATAGCTACTCTCTCTTCAAGTACTCGAACTTCTGTTCTGGAGGTTGTCGGGAACCATATATATTCCTAAGTGGATCGTCAGGTGAAAATATGTTCTAAGAATATAAATTGACCGTGGCAGCTGACAGAATTAAGTGGCGAAAATTTGAGGTGACTATATGTTCCAGATATGGAAAGAAGATAGTCGAAAGTGGGATAAATTTTAAAAGTTTGGAATGCGTTGATCATAGCGTTAAAATGGGATACGATTGACTAAACGTTTGTCATAGATCGGGCATCGAGTTATGTATAAATGTATGGAAAATATACGTTTTAAAAGATAAATAAAATACAACAATGTTAACTGACTCGAGAACCTCCGCTTTACACTGCAACTCGGTGTCATTAGAAACTCGTACTTTAATTTACACATTTTAAAAGGCATGACTAATGTGTAAATGGAGTTGAATGATATTATTGGTACACTATCTCTATTGTATTAAGCATTAATTATTCTGTGAGGAAAGAGATTTTTAAAATTTAATCATGACTAACGATTTGAAATATTACCAACGAAGCTCTTCATCCATTATAATATATTTATTATCATATGGGTGCAATAAAAACGAACGGGTCATATATACAGTATACACGATTTAATAAAATTGGTCTGATATTACGAAGCATGTTCTGGTCACACGCCGCCTGCGCCAGGTTTTATGATACTTATTACAATTAAGATTCAAATACTCGTACAACGTCCTTTGTCATACTTTATAGATTCTCATCTAGCCTTTTTTGCAGAAAACTATTAATTTTGTAAATATTTATTAAGAATCCTTGATTCAACATTTGAATTGAAATTTAATTAGCAGAAATAATTAAGTAGATAAAATCGCTTATTTTAACTTGCCAATGTTTGCTCTCCTCCGCATAAGTGAGAGTACAATCAACGTATTACCGGATTATAAATCTTACCTGAAACAACAAAAAAAATAATTTATTATTTGGTCACAAAAATTGAAGTACCTAACATTTAATCACTATAATATGATATTCGTTATTTCTATAGTCTACATATATATTATACAATTGTACATTCAGTTTTAGTTTTTTAACTAAAACGAGTACACATACTCTGTGTTATAAGTCAAGAAAGCTTAGTAATGTATACTCGTACCTAGAATAAAAGCACGGCTTAAATACTTGTAGAACGTTTATATGCATTTGCGCTTATTCAGTTCCCATCCAGTCACTCAGCGGTTTGTGTTCTCCCCGGTGACTGGTGCAGTGCCCGTGCTCTGCTCGTGCTCCTGCTCGCAGTTCCTGGGTTCAATTATCGCACCGTGTATTCCCGGAGGTTCTCGCGCCTAACTTATTCATGCGGGGACCGAGGCTCTCGGCCGATTTCCTCCATTCCAGCATCCGGTATAACGACTTATCGGGAAATGTGTTCGATAAAAAGGCACAAGGATATTTGAAACCCGGGATATTCGATCAAAATAATGAATAAACTATGCCTATTTATTAAAGGTAGAAGACAGCTCTCTTTTTAATTGAAGATTATTCTAATGCTTTATCTACGAATGCGGCCTTCTATTACTAAGACGTCTGTTCCTCCGACAATGATATCTGGTTGTCGTGCCATCTTTTATGATGTCTTCCTGGAGTTGGCATATCCGGTGGTATCTTCTAACGAAGCTACTATATCTCTCAGTGTAGTTTCTGGTGTCAAGACCATGAATGTAAAGTAAATGAATTTAATGAATAATCGTACCATTGTTTTTGTATTTTGCAAAAACTGCCTATGTCATATACTTTTTTTTACCATTTGAAGTACAGTATACTTATGTAGTTTTAAGAAAAATTGGCTATTAATAATTGGAATACGAAAGACGCAGTTAACAATTTTTTTAATCAATATGAAGGTAAAAAAGGAGATGTTATAAAAAATGTGTTTTCAAATAAAGAAACGGCTAAGAAAAGCCGGTAAGAAGAAAATACAATAATACGGCAATATGGAGAGCGCCTCCCGAGCCATGCATACAACATGAGGCGGCCGAGCACTCCCAGCCGTGTCGTTGCGCATCCATACATAATGTAGCCCAAGTAAAAACTGACGTAGCGACAACTAAAAAAATGTATTTGAGGGTGGTTTCCATAGGGCCAACAGTCGCCGTGAGGCCGGCAAATAGCAATAATGGTACTGGACATAAATATAAGAAACCCTAAGAAATGTTTTGCTTTTTGTATCTTAGTTTCTAATAAATGATAACTGATTATTTTGTAACTTAAATAATTTATACATCTAATGGAATAATATAAATATTGTGTTTATCAAAAATTTGACTACAAAAAAGTTTTGACAACAAAAGGATAAAATTTCGCAACTTTTCTATCATAAAATTTTACTCTTTATGATACTCAACCAAGTCGGTTGGAGTCCTTTTTGAAGGATGTGCAGTGATGATTACGATGTTAGATCCATTACAATTGTAGTTAAAAAATATTTCATATATCTCTTCTTAAAGTAGGATATTAAATCATTTCGAGTCGAATGATGCGTAATTATAAAAATATGATATTTGCGAGGTGATTCCTGGTGCGTAATAACTTAAGAAACGTGGCCGGGGATCGATCTGGCTATCGGTAAGTTCACCATGCCCTGGCGGGTGAAGGGTCGTTAGGGAGAGGGGTGATAGAGAGCTTTCCGGCGTGTCATTGAGAAAAGTCCGCCCAGCGGCCACTAAATTATTGTTAGGGACTATTAACCCAAATACCGGCACCCAACAGGCGGATGGGATCTTTGAACTCAGACAAATTTTAATTTATTAGAAAAATGTTTTATATTTCGATTTAAACTATCATTCAAAATACTTCTTGCTTTTATTATTTTCTCTTCAAGCTTCCCAAATTTCACCCAAAAGGCTGCCAGTAAAAAACAGTATATGTATACTCTTCATAGTTTCGGGTGCAAAGATGACTTGACGGCAAGTCAAGGACATGAAAAACTGTAAGGCATCAATTTGTCGTAGCTACTTTAACATTTATAAATAAAGTATTAATAATTAACGAAACGACTTCACGCATCCTCCACGAAATATGTAGAGTAAACTACTTCATAAAGGACTTCATAAACAGGTATTAAAAAATAAATAAACAGTAATTTTGTTCAGTACATAGTTAAATAAACCGTCATTAACGGGTCGGTAAGTTGGAAAACAAGTCACGAAATTTATTTTATTCGTTAAAAATATATATACGAGTAGCTCCCCAATTGCATGTGAATAAAGAGAAAAGGTTTATTTTACTATTGTACTTATTTTATGATATACACTAATAATAATAATATATTATTTAACATTCTTTAAATTTAATCTAGTTAAATCACAGACACGAAGTACATGTTTTTTTTATGTATACAGGATGCTTCATAGCATATCGGCTTCCATAACCTATCGCAACAGCTCTAGACTCCGGCGGCCGGCGCCCCCGCGGCGAGACTCGGCGGCGCCGCCCACCACCGCCCGCCCCCGCCCATCGCTAAACTAACATGGACTAAACATCCACTCTTCCTATAAAAACGTACAAGATAATAAAATACTACGGGAAAATGATGATGGTCAATTGAATAAAATAATGTAATGTAAATAATGTTTAATTGACATTCTTGGCTTAATTGGATAATTATAATAGACATCGAGGAGACATATGGTTCGACATAGAGTTAAACGGCAATAAATAATATAAAATACCAGAAACAAAGTGAGAAACAATTGTATTAACTTAGTATTAACTTTTCGCCTAAGCCTCGCCTTGTCTGTACAAACATGGCCTGGTTTCGTATAAAACACATATATCAAAGTAGTAATAATAAGGTAAACCTTAAAGTAAATCAGTACGATACTCGTATCATAATATTTATTTTATAGAAGACGGAAACACAAATAACTGACAGTTTTATATAAATCTAAGTAAATATTACAATATTATCCGTTTGTGGCTCATCTATATATATAAAAGAAAGTCGGGTTATATTTGTTTTTATAACTCAAGAACGGCCTAACCGACTTGGCTGAAAATTGGTGGAAAGGTAGCTTAGAACCCAAAAACGTCCATGGTATCCTAAAAATTGATTTGATTAAGAAAAAATATTGAACATTTACGTAAACATGTTTTCATACAAGACTATTGTAACTTGACAGCTGTCAGTTGAGAAAGTGTTGCCATAGTCAGCAACATAACTAAAAATGACGCAATAGTAGGTATTGTAAGTAGGTACCTACGTAAGGTACGGAATATTTTGAAACAAAAAAGAAAACAAAAGGCAGGAAAAAAAAGACAAAAACAAAATAAATATTAGTGAAAATATCAGTTTAATCTTTTATTTGTAAAAAATGTTATAACAAAAGGCAAGGAATCTGACAACTGATATTATTATTGTCTATAGTTACATAGATATTTTGAAGTCAATCGGTTGACGTTTAGTTTCAAGAACTTTCGAGTTTCTGTTAGCTTATTGTGCCGATATTTGCGACCAAAACGATCGAATCTTTCACGAAAAAGCCATCATGGAACTAGGGATTGAAACATTACGAATGTAAGGCAGTGATTTGGTGGTTTTTGGCATCCTAACCTCGAATACCAACGATGAAATTGAGCGCTTTCAAGTTTGGTACAAAGCGATTTGGCGTATATTCGCAATCCCTTATCACGAACTTCATACTGCTGTTGTGCATTTGGCGGTGCATCTGGAGAATGGTCATTGGGTATATTTCACGGCTTCAAATGTTGTTCAACGTGCTGAGACACCTCCAGCGACAACATTGACAAGTCTCTTTACGATCTGCCAAAGCGATCCGTTTGCACGAACTCTAGAATGGTCAAGGATTTAATCCGACATTCAAGGTATTTATTTATTTATTTTTGTACTTACACACAATCTAATTAACAGAATAACATACTACACTTATTACTTTGAATTATGTATGCTAATTCTAAAAAAAAGTGTTTATAAATCAGTAATTCTGTCTTTGCTTTTGATTCTGTAGATACTCGCGACCAAAACGATCGAATCCTTCACGAAAAAGCCATCATGGAACTAGGAATCGAAACATTATGAATGTATGGCAGCGATTTGGCGGTTTTTGGCATCCTAACCTCGAATACCAACGATGAAATTGCGCGCTTTCAAGTTTGGTACAAAGCGATTTGGCGTATATTCGCAATCCCTTATCACGAACGTCATACTGCTGTTGTGCATTTGGCGGTGCATCTGGAGAATGGTCATTGGGTAGAATGTATGGCAGCGATTTGGCGGTTTTTGGCATCCTAACCTCGAATACCAACGATGAAATTGCGCGCTTTCAAGTTTGGTACAAAGCGATTTGGCGTATATTCGCAATCGCTTATCACGAACGTCATACTGCTGTTGTGCATTTGGCGGTGCATCTGGAGAATGGTCATTGGGTATATTAATTTATATATTTCACGGCTTCAAATGTTGTTCAACGTGCTGAGACACCTCCAGCGACAACATTGACAAGTCTCTTTACGATATGCCAAAGCGATCCGTTTGCACGAACTCTAGAATGGACGAGGATTTAATCCGACATTCAAGGTATTTATTTATTTATTTTTGTACTTACACACAATCTAATTAACAGAATAACATACTACACTTATTGCTTTGAATTATGTATGCTAATTCTTAAAAAAAAGTGTTTATAAATCAGTAATATTGTCTTTGCTTTTGATTCTGTAGATAGAAGGACAGATTCACCATCGAATCGGATCATTCCAACCTCTCGAAGATGCACAGCATAAATTTGTACAAATATACTTCAATGACAATATGGAGGAAGAACTTGATCGAGGTCTACAAAGTCGTGATTAGAGCGGATAAACGACTATCTGGTACACACGTCGTGATACTGGGCAACTACAACAGATATCTGAAACACGTCGTTCATATGACACGTTGCAATACCCACTGATGTCTTGGCACGAGAAGATGGATATTATTTCAATATCAAAATGAAAAATCCATTGAATGGTGAGTAATCAATATATATATAATCAATATCATAGTTTTGATTCCGTCATGACATACATTTTTCAGTGCTTGGTTTTGCTTTTAGGTTTCCAATAAATGACCAATTACACTGCTTATTACCAGGAAAATAACAGACTTAAAGATTAAGATGTTTTTTTAGAGAAAATTGGACAAATAACCGGCAAACGATTTAAAATCATTTATCTTCACCCCTTTATAATTATGCTACAAATATGGATGTTAGCTTTACATACAAAATTAAAAATCTATTGTCTTAATTTCAGGTGAAGAAACTACCAAGAATCTAAGCTCGATGAATTATAACGCATATCGTTTGACGATTCGTCGAAATGCTGACAACTACTTGCTGAAGTTTCGTCGATTACTGCAATAGAATTCAACCAGACCAAATATATGATATCATATGTACCGAAAAATTCAACTTAATAAAATCCAAAATCTGCTCATTTATTGCCTTTCGGGTGAAACAAAGTTCACCGGGTCAGCTAGTATCTAAATAATAACAAGTGCCGAGATAATCCTATGTTGAAATTATCAAAGACAAAAATCCCCGACAGCTCTGTTCATTGTTCAGACCGCCAAAAGAACACGCAGAACGACAGTACATTTGGAAAAAAAAATACTGGCGGGATCAAATTGCATGAAGCAGTTAAATCAGATAAAGAACTGAACATCCCCGAGCAGCCGCCGGCCCAGCGCTGTATCTAATACGATTTAATGGCGCCTGTAATGAGACAGTTAAGGTGAAAATAAAGCCGCGGGCGGCAGGTAGGCGGGGGCGGGGCGGGCTTCAACAAGCCAGCCGCCATATCGTGCAGCTGAACTATATTCGAATCTTTACTTCCAACACATATAAGTGCAGTATAGTGCTGCATGTAATATTTATTCATTAGTTTTGGAAATAGTGGACTCACACTTTAGAAGGCTATATTTGTGCAACTCCATCTGAAAATGTTCAGAAATGTTAAATACTTATGTAGAAGTTATGGTGTTATTGTTTATCTGAAGCACTGCCTCTATTTAAATTGAATCAATCTGTTATGCAATAGGTATATTTGTGTCATAATCGAAAGGCGGCTGCCGTATTTAAAAACTGGTCGTATTTGAATTCTGTATACAGAAAATTCAAGTCCGTGAAAACCGATACGCAAGTCGAAAACAAGATTCCTACGGTTTTCGAAACGCAAGTCGAATTTCACATCACCAACAAACGCTAAATGGATTATGTACGAGTATTAGATCTTATCTGAGATTGAAACTCATAGAATGTTAATGGATAACTATCTCTTTCGAGAAAATACATGCTTAAATTTTGAAAATTGTGGACAACAAAAACCATGCTACATGTTTTTAAAGGTTGATTAAAAAATAAGCTGTGTTTAAATGTCCTGAAACCGCGTGTTAGTAAATAGTAAACGCTCGGATGAAAATAATATACAATTTTCACAGTGAACGGAGTGTTTTTTTTAATCGCGAAACTTTTTACAAGGCAATTTAAGCGTTATCGATTAACCTCTGTTTTCATTTTTATCACATTACAAATATAGTACACCGAACGAGGTCGGGCTTAGACACAACGACCGACGACCTCGCCGAAAAAATAGCGTAGATGGCTCGATACTTCCATAATGAGACTCTCGGTCTTGTTATTCCACAGCGGCTAAAAATAAACACGGGTGAAGGGGGTCACTCGAAATTAATTATTTCTGCTTCACAAAAATAGCCCCTTGAAGGTTTCGCTGATGCCCTTCTCGACGTAAATCAAGACAAATTTAACTGAAAACCAAGTATATGCTCTGGATAATGGAAGCTGAGACATTAATGCGGAAGCATGGACACGTATACGATGCCGAAGTGGTTAGAGACAAGTTAACCTGCATTCCGGAATAAAAGTTTAAGAACCAATGTTGGCACGAGACAGCTAACGTTACCCTGCTACGAGTATACCTACATATTTTTTCAGGAGATAAAAATAGTATATGTACACAAATATGTACTCGTATGACATATAATCTAAACAATATTACTCAGCAAAATGAATTGATTCCTCTAACGAAAACGAAGTGGAGTTAACGTAAATGAGTAAAGTAAGAGGATGTCTGCATGCGGGATGAGTGGCTTCCTTGGAGTTGTACTGCGAGGGATACAGAGTATAATGGACATTTGGGTCAAGCGACCGGCAAGGAATTTCAATAGCTTTTGATATGGGGAGAATTCTGCGAAACAGACGCCGAACAATGCTCCCGGTGCAGATATAGAATTCGGCAATTTAATAAAGCCGGCGATATATTATGCAAACGAAGTATAAAAAGAAATGTATTATTCATACAGGAATATAATAGGAATGACATATGAGTGATTGCTGTCTTTTTTATATAAAAAAAGCATGAAAAGCAAACGAAATTTTTATATGCACACCAATTAGTTTCTGAAAAAATGAGAAGAATTAAATCATGTTCAAATGGTTTAGTAACCATGAAAGCAAAATACTTAGTGACTAACCTGCAACGCGAAATACGAATATGCATTCAGGGCATGTCGATATTATTTCTTTTTTTGTAAGTGTTATGGAAATTCGAGATTTTATGCTGAAAATGTATACAATAGTTTTGTTAAAAATGGCAATGAATTTTTGTTTGGATGTTTGAAAAAAGAAACGATCAAAAGCGAATTAAAATAGCTCGCCAGGATTGGGAGGTGTGTTGTAGGCAACTAGGAGCTTCCGATCGTGTGCTGAGACTGGATAACAATACAGACAATTATTTACATACAATACATATATACCATTTCACCCAATAGCGTAGGGCTAAATAATCGTCAAGATTAAGTAAAAAGCACTGTATTCAATAGATGTTAATATTGTAATTCAAATATGAAATTCAACATGTATAAATTAGTATTATTAAAACTAAGGTGATTAAACTTATAAAAATTATATAGATGACGTTGAAAGATATTATAATTTTAAAATAAATTTTAATTAAAAAATTAATAAATTAAAAATATTTGGTTTTGATTCACAATTTATTTTATTAAGGCCATCTTTAATAAGGCCGAATCAAAACTAAATATTTCTAATTAATATATTTTTTAATTAAAATTAATTTTAAGGTTATAATTATGCAGTTTCACCAAGTATTGTCAATTGATAACCTTAATGTTGTTGAAAGATATAATAATCAAAAACGGCTTTAGGTAGAATATGACACAGCGGTCAAATCAAAAGGCAAAAAATGTCAACATAATGGGGGCCGTCCCGACGAGGGTTGTTCGGAGGATGAGAAGTAGGTGGCTGGGTGGGTGGGTGATGGGCGGAATTAACATGGCTAAATAATAATCGCGAGCAACGCTCAGTTAGCGGACGACAATGTGAGTATTGTGTCCGTTTAACGACTTAATACGCCGCCGAGTCAAATGTCATATTTGATATAGAAATGAATCGTTGGAACTGCAGGTAAAATATATATTTACATTACTTGCGACCAGATCTGATATTAATCTATAAGTAAAACAGTTACGACAACTGTTGTTTTTTAATAAAAAAAATCTTATTATATATAGATAGGTAATAAAATAAATACAAGTATATACGTAACTTAATGGTACACCGAGGTGTTAATGCTTTTTAGTTATGATCGTTAAATGCTGGGAGCGACGAGGCTTTCAAAGAAGCTTTTGCTTAATTATTACAACGTGCGTGCGTGTAGGTTAACTACAACAATTCACATGGGCGACATTGAGCTGTCGTTCAGATAATAGTTATTGCCTAGGTGGGCGGTGCCGCTCTTCACCAAGAATAAGCAGCATTAAATAACAAAAATCTACAATTATCACATTAATTTATATAAATTCTAAAGAATCTTTTATTTTATATCTGATATTATGGAATTTCACCAAGAAATATCGATCGAAAAAATCGAAATAATCATTAATTTATAATTAATAATTGAAATAATTCCATAATAATTTAAAAAGTAGCGGAATAACAATTTGCCACTTAAATAAAGAAATAATGTTAGGAAGGTACGAGAGTATATATTTTAAATATCAGGACATAACATATAAAAGATATGCCGCAATGATATTCAATTTTAGATCAATCTCTGCCCAAGAAACATAAAATTCATGCAAACTGCATCAGCAAAAATGGCGATAAAAATAAATAAAACCGGACTGAATATTCTGGGGATGTGAACAGGGATCACATGCATTAAAGGAAGCGCTCATGCCCCGGCAGATCTAATGAAATGTGTTCGGCAAAGTTGGTGAGTTATTGTTCTTCATTCGACGAGCTACAGCCACGGATTATACGGAACAATTAGCCAGACCGCATTTAGTCTGCTGGTTCCATCATACGGCGTAGAGCTCAACAAACGAAGGTTTAAGTAATCGTTTTAGATATAACTATAATAATTATTATGTCCTTAATTGATTTTATATTAGTTATTATAAAATAAAATGTACATGGATGCCACATAATTTGATAATTGATTGACTTATGTATCGAGCATAATTGTTAAGCTATAAACGCCACCATTATAGGCTACTATGGGTCGCTACGATAAGATGCGGCTACAATGCTGGTGGATTGAAAATACAAGATTCCCATAAAGTCAGATTCTTGAAGTCGCTTAAGGGAGTAACGAACCAATATCGAAGATATTTCTTGCAATGCTAGAAAGTATTGATATCAGCTTGATATAGCTCCTTAAGGCCGATGCCGTAAAGCCTCAACAAGCGATCTTTTGTCTATTATTTTGGTTCGCTTGCGTGACATCTACATCGAATGTTAAGCGGTGTTTGCATACGCCAAAATAATTGTTATGACAGTTGGCCTATTGCTGGTTGGTAGGACTGTCGTATTGGCAGTTGGTACCGTGGAGATGTGAGATCGCGCCGTGGGCTGGCAGTTGAAGTTTGACACGCGCCCGTTACAGTGCGCGCATCCTGTGCGTTCCTGTAGCGGGCGACGTTTGTGACAATAAACATGTATCGTGAAACAGAAACAAGTTGTTTATAATGTGAACCTGATCCTGCGTCCTTCATCCAGTAAACCGATGTCCATAAATGGAAGAGGAGGATATCAGTATGAATCATGAAAAAACTATTGATTAAATTATGTTAAATAGTAAAATAATAAAGGAGAGACTATAATGTATTCTCCTTACACGAATATTTAAGTACACGTATGGTTTAAAATGATTTGTAACTTCGACTTGGTGTTATAATGATATATAAACATCTGATGGGAGCAATTAAGGATTTAATCAATAAAATTATGTAATGTAAAATATGCAGGATTTTCATTATCAATAAAAGGAACTTAAGGAATACTTAAAAAGTATGATAGTATATTTAACCTGGATAATGATGCATTAATTTTCAAATGCCACAACACACCCGAATTGCCTTTATTAGGCAGATACCCTTCTTGAATAAGACATCGAATAGAGACAGAAATTTCTTATTATACCTGCGCATTTTCATATAAAGAAAAACGAATCCAATATTATTCTATCGATCTCCATTTGATCCGGGTTCAAAAATTACAATAAAAATAATATTACGTTATAAAACCGCAAGCGTTTTCTACGACTTGGGCCGTCCAAGAGAAGATAAAAAATAGCGAGGACAAAAACATTTCAATTTTGAATGTTATTTTTCTGGGATGAGACTTCGACGGCTGGCAATATCAGTACGGGACGCTCTGGGTGAACAAATCTGAGTGTTATTATTGTGCCGCCCAATAAGAAAGTCAATAAGAGACCAAAATTCCAATAACCGAAAAGTCGAAACGGCGGAATAAAAGTATTTATTATGCTCGTCTTTATTTGGCCAATATCGCTGGCGACAGTAGAGATCGCTCATTCAAAGGAAAGAGAGATAAAGCGGCTTCAAAGCAGAGTGAGATATCGGATCTGAGCTCAGTGGACCAGACCAGGAGCCCAGGACCAGCGGCCACCTTAGCGGAGTTCACTGATGCGGAGAAAACAAATAATGTAAACCTGAACATGTGTCACGTGTTTGAATAACATTACATACAATACTTCACATTTATAAAAACTGCAATAAAATATATTCATCACATTTTAAAAGTCAAAACCAGCATGAGTCTTTTATTAATTATATGGCGTTTAGGAAAGTCAGCTAGACGTTGCCTGTGGAAAGGGATGGCTGAAAATATTGATCCTGAAAAATTGCAAGCAAATAAAAACGTCCCACCTCAAGATTTTTATTTTTCGAAAATCGCACGTGGATCGTAGTTTTCTCAGGACTGTTTTGAATCGTCAAAAAATCTCCCAGAAGGTAAATTAAAGCACCATTAATGCAAATTTCAATAAATGTAATAATAAATATATTCGTTGATATTTTACGAAAACAATAATTTATTATTATAATACCGTTAAGCCTTAAAAATAAACACATGACGTTTAGTATTTAAGTATGAATTTATCATGAAAAAAACCTCATAAAAGTGTTAGACTTTCATAGTTGATTATTAAGTAAATTATGATTCATGAAAACATAACTAAAAAAACTATGAATATTATGAGCCCTGTATTATTAGTTACGTTTAGTGCGGACTGCACTTCAATAATTGTTATAAAATGGCTTTCCCAAGCGGAATTATTTCGTCCTCCTTTCATTTGAGACTTCTGAGACTCAGAGGATTAATAGTTTTCATTTTGCATTCAAATAAAACTGAACGATAAGGACCGAATAGGATTTAAAAATACAATGAGAGATGAAAAATAAGACTTTTAAAACCTTCTAGCTCTTTGAAAACGAAAGAGTACTCGAGTTATAAAGTCAAAGAGATTTGTTCCGACTTCATAGCAAAATCACAGAAAAGTAAATACGAAATCTGTATCTCTACATACAAATATTATGAATATTTACAGGAATTATTTTATGACAGTATAATTTGGCAACATCAAAAGTAGACATTATTGTTGCTTAAAAAAGCGAGCGGATGGTTAAATTAATGTAATTTGACTTTTCTATTTAAAGAACAATAGCTTTAATTCGACTGTCATCGCAGAGTGTGCCAAAAAAGACGCGTGTAAAAAATATTTTGATTTTATATTAGTATCAAATCCACTTAATATTCTACGGCCAAACAAAAGATACGAGGGAGGGCTTCGTTAGCGATAACCCCTGGAGTGACTTAGAGTCGAGTTAACTGGGGACCTGGGCTAGTTGGGTAGCGAAGCAAATCACATCTCTCATCACTCGAGCTGGACTCGTTACAAAAACATTGTGTTCTCTAAAAAGCATATAATGAAAACTAATACGTGAAAAAATGGAAAGTTAAGAAAAATATAAAGTATGAGAGATGTTAAAATAATTTTAATTCCATTAACAAACAAACATCAATAATTTCAAACAGTCCTGAAAGCTAAGAAATATATAAAAAAAACAAAAACAATTTATTAAAAAATAAATCTAACAATATTATACTTTAAATAATAAAATCATCAAGTGAAAAATATGATTAATGATATTTAGATTTATTTTTCTAGACATGAAATTCTTCATTTAGTAAATAAAAGAATCGAGTGGTCATAGCTATGGATGCTCATGAAATGAACTTCCAGGCGGAGACATTCGTATGCACTTTGCTCTGTTCCCGAGGCCAGTAGAGAGTAGAGACTAAAGGCAGACGTCGCGGCCGAAATAAAAATATTAAAAATCGGACAATTTATTCAGACGGGCTGTACAGTGGTTGTTTCTATATAAAAACTGTGGGTCGCAATTTCTGTCAATACTCAAGTATTCAACGATTTTTTTTTAAAGAAAATATTAAAACATGAAAAATATAAAAAAAAATCAAATGTTAGATTGTATGGTGGAATGGGTTTTATGGATTATAAGGTAAACTTAAAATACATATATATTATAAATAAAACATACATAAAACACAAATAAATGATATATTATATAAATGGTGGCCGAGTTGCAACCCACTCTCCCACTGATAATAAAATTGATGGTTTTTTATCCGATAAAATAACTGGTCAACACATGTCATTTTCCGAATCCGCTCCCTGTGATGAGCATTAAGTTCTGTCAGCTGCTATAATCGTTTCTCGTCCTAAGTCAGCTCTGTACCCGTAGTTGTGCCGAGTACATTCTACGTATAGTTTCTGACGACACTACAGGGTAAGAGCCCGCGGCTTGAGGAAAAAGTAGTTGTAGTATCTGAGGCAATTAGGCGTTTGTCATTCAGCTTTTTAAAAATAAAATTGGCGACTTGCCTTAAGTTCCCGTGAATAATATTTTGTTAAGAAGCGGTAGACTTAACATACTCGTAATGTTATATGAATATCTTTATTATTGAAATATATGTAAAAAGCGTAGGAATTATTAAAATATCATTTACAAAGCATTTTAAAGTCCATTTTCAGAAATAATATGAAATCATCGACTTGCTCTAACAAATGACTAACATGTAAAAATAATATTTGTTACATGACGTAAGTAGATCAATAATTTGAAATCATTTGTATAATTTGTCAAGATTCTTAAGGAAAGTAAATATTTTGTAAAATAAACATTGACGCTTGTAAATTAATCTCAATTCGTCAAATGAATCAGCGATAATATCCACACACGGTCACCAGGTTGAATCCTACGCCTGCCTCCATTTTATTTTTCTCTGATTGAGAATAAAAATAATTTCTCGATGAGATTGTAATTGTTGTCGATCATTTAAGCGTATTAATAAATTGATTCAAAGTAACACATTGGGTAAATGTAATTTTTAGGTATCATCGTTGCATTTGAAGCTTCAGAAACAGAAAAAGGGATCTACGGAAGGAAACTTATCGAAGCTTTGCAGCCAGTCGGGGACAGCTGGAACAGGTTGGTGGAGAGGTGGTAGAGTGGGTGAAGAGACCCAGCCAACAGAGGCCCTAGCAATGTACGGTCATCGGGACTGAAGGATAAATAACAACCACAGGACAGTCGCAGACGGCAATGATGCGTGATTAAAGAAATTTCTCTTACATCAATCACGACAATCTCATATATGGTTCTATGGAAGGCAAATATAAGTGCGAGTTCAAGCTCAAGAAAACTTAAGGGACGAAAATAAATTATATTCGATGGGGGCGTCATCCATCTTCAAGCATGATATTTTTCTGGATATAATGTCAATGTATCGATTATTTAGTACACAAAAGCTGATAAAGTGATCCTCGATACTAATCCCAAAAACAAACAGTAAGTGTTAAGTCGCATATGCACAACGCGGCCCGCAGCTCGAATGAATATAAAATGTTTGATTTATGCTGTCTGGGTCTGGCAATGCGGAGCCAGGACTCGCATTCTACTGGGCGATGGAGCGACCTCTAAACCAGAGCTCCGCAACCTTTTCCCATCTACGGCACACCAAAGTACTTCTTGGGATTCTACGGCACACCAAAGTTCTCACCTTGAATCCCGCGGCACACCAAAAGCCAAAAATAGATATTAATTTGATCAATTTCACTTTTTTTTAATTTCATTTAGAACTCAATAAAGCAAGTACCTCGTTGTATGTCTACATAAATAGGCGATAGGCGCTGGGAGCTTGAGGACCGTTGTAAAATTATTTATTTATAATATTGCCTTATTTGATCGCGGCACACCTGTATCGGCTTACGGCACACCAGTGTGCCGCGGCACACCGGTTGCGGAGCACTGCTCTAAACAGCTAAAAGAGAAGATGAATAATTAACTAATGAAATATATAGAATATCACAAAGAGTCTATTCTATTACCATTAATATTTTCTTAAATGAGGTGATGAACATTTCTTTTACGAACTTAAAAAATGTACTTATCGTTCTGACGGAAAATCCATTGCTCTGATGAAGATATACTTATTCCCATTGTATTTATATCGCAGACATAATTTGGAAAAACTCATAACGTCAACAATGCTTAATAATTTGATTTATAAAGGGAAGCTATTGATGATGATATCCTATGATCAAATAATACACACATACATTATGAGATTATCGGATGGTTGCATAGTTGTAAATGTGAAGGCCACTAACGATTACAACATAACACATAATGTTACTGAAATTTGGGAGAGCAACTTGACATTCATTTAGCTCCGGTATAATAATATTTATTGTCGTCAAAGCCGTCGAAATTATTGTCAGATGGACTGACCGCTAACCGCTGTTACAGGCAAAATTTGTGCGTATTCATTGAAACCGTCGGATAGATTATTCCTAAAGGCGTTAGTTAGTTTGGCGATTTGTAATTGGACCGTGGGGGGCTCTGGTGGGCGGGGGCGGGAGAAGCCGCAGACTGATTAAGTTCTCACCTGTAACAAAACGAGAGAAATTTGTGGTTAGCATGGCTGCAAGCTAAATTGCATATTATCCAAGAAAATGTGTTTAATTACAAACTGCGCGGTGGCGATAATATGGCCGCTGCACTTTCATTTCGGGGCGGGACATAGAGCATTCATTTATTATTTAGATTAAGCTGAGAGCCTAGTAGTGCTTTGCTTTGAATAAATAAAAGAAAAAAAGAAATCGTGCATTAATTATAGTAATCAAGAAAAATCTATTGAAAGTTTATATTTTATCTGCTAATCTATTTTAGCCAGCTAAATATTTATAAAACGATGGAATTAACAAATCATAAAAGCCAATGTAAATTAATAAAGCGAATGAAAAAATGACAATAAATCAACAAACTAACATTGTTCATATGTTTTACGTGGTAATAAATATTCATTTCCAGTTCACGACAAGGTGGAGGAAAAATCACTGTTAAGGGAGTGTTTATTTCACAGACAAAGGTCGCGCCTTTAGACCTTCACTGCTCGCGTGCCGAGCGCGGGCGCGGCCGTCACTATCTCTACCCTTATCGCGCCGGCCGCTATGAGTCGACAGTTGCAAATTCAGCAGCTAATTAATTTGTTTATCTACGATATAAACTGGCTACGGAATACTTATTATTTTAATAAATATAAATACGAGCAGCATCTTTCAAGGCTGAGATAATAATGTAAAATAAAGTGATGCGACGCTGTCTGTTGGTTTTACTGATTTTTTTTCTAAAAATAAATGCCGCACATTTCCGACGCTGTAATTATGAATTTAGTTTATTAACAGTCATGAGCATTTGAGAAAATACGCTTTTCCGTGATGTATCGTGTAATGCACGCTGTAGTTTTTTTGTATGTTGTATGTACAAATAAGTATGTTGTATGTACCAGTGTTGAAAGGAGCTTAAGAAGATTTTTAGATAGTCAAATATAATATTTTCGTTTTGTTTTATATAAAAAGTGTAACAAAAAAATAGAGTACCAATTATCCTTAACTCTTTTTATGAACTATTAATATTCTTGAATAATTCATTTCACTTCAAGAAACAGATAAATATACACTTGCAATCTCCCCAACCCACACACAAACACGGACACAACACACGTTTCCCGCATGGAGCATCCAGCCTCCCTGGCTGAGCGTCATAGAGTGCACTCGTCTTGACCGGTTGTGTTCTCCTGCATACGATTACATAAATAAAAATAAATTTCCAGTACACTATAAATGAATAGTTTTTCCGTCGCACAAATGATATTTTCGGGACTATAATGTATGAAGTCCGAAAATAATCGGTCAGGTTTTGGGCTCGCACCTCAAAGGCTCCAGCTAGAGTGGATAAGCGAGTGCGGATTTATGGGTGGGGGACCTTGTGGGCAGGGGACCTTGTGGGCGGGGGACCTTGTGGGCGGGGGTGGTGGGAAGGCAGTCTTTTAGAGCGTCACTAACTATCGCCAGCAATTAAACACAACTGAATTCCGGGAAGCGATTAGAAAATGGAACACAAAAGACGCAGGGATTTTAAACTGCAAATTAATTATTATTTTGATTTAATTTATATTTTAATCCTTGCTTATAAAACATTAGTAGAGTATATTAACCAATTTATAACTGGATGTGGAAATGAAAATTCAGTGAAGTCCTTATGCAGTTTCGTTTAGACAAACGAATTACTAAATAACAATTTAATATAAAATATAATTACCGATGAAATATATCCACTTCATAAACAATCATTATGAAATTTTGCATCCTAGATCAACCTTATACACATTAATACAAAATTAATATAAGCTATAAGATTTAATGCGACTAATATAAATTTGAATCAATTTTCATCGCATTATAAATACATAATAATATTACAAATACACTAAAAAATGTATATGTAAGAATACACAGCGTGGGATTACAAAATACAGAAAAGTAGTATCCTCACAAATTAGATTGCGTAAACAACGTTTAATCTTGAAAACCGTTCGCAGGAAGATGTTTCTTCAGCATTCGGGGGATAAAAAACACCTATGCTTTACATGACCCTTGCGTGGGTTCGCCTCCCTCACCTCACGCCCGTGCGGCAGCAAACACATGTTTGCACAAAGACTGCCTCCTTATTCCCGTTAATGTGTCCCTCTCGGTTCGGAGAAGGGCGAGAGACTTGAAGGCACAGGCCCGCAGGAGTAGGCGCCAATCTTTTTGAAACGTCGGCAAGTGGGCGGGGGCGGCAACGGTCCCCGAGGGAAATCCGAGAGATGCGCGGCGTAGGCAGCGGCGGGAAGCTGAATTAAGACGGGCTGAGGAGAAATCAGATCGGGCACCGGGACCCGGGCCCGGAGACAATCCCAGAGATGGTCTGTTTACTTGTACGGCGACGGCCGCACATCCTCGCTTCCGATAATTAGTTTGCGTGCAAGAAAATCAGACAACGGAAAGGGTTATACTTAGGCAAGACGCGAGCTAATGATGTGGAATAAATTACTTTGATTATTTTTCAGCTGGATTTTAATACTGTCGATAAAATTGTATGTATATTGTATATATTATTTAAATCAAGTATTTGAAGGAAAAATATCATTTTGTTTATTAAATAGGTATACTGAAAAATGGACATCATCGGAATTACAATAAATGAATAATTGCATGGTGAATATATACATTTAAGGTGTCAGGCAAATCTGGTCTTCTGATTGAATGGAACTGACACTACAGAGAGAAGAACCGTCAAAAGAGATCGTATGTATTTATTCTGTTGTGTCCATTTGCTCGGTCAATTATGGGAGTCCATCCTCATAGATATTCACCCGAAAATCTATTGGATTCAGATAAATTGTATAGGCTGCTTTTTATTTATGTGTGACATTTAAATATATTCAATGCCATAAATTTACATGTTTGGAACCGGCCCTCCGCTAATTATAATCATAAATAAAGCCTAAATAATTTGATCGATTATGTATAAATTTTATACATAAGAATGTAAAGAACGCACTAATGAAAGGGCTACCCGTACTTCACAAAGTAAGACAATGTAGGAAGATTATTTATTTTTTATATGTATAATGTATACATAATATAAATAACAGAAGACTCTTTGATGGTCAACCAGGTCGGCTAGACACTACTTGTGCCATAAATGTACAGTAGTTATATTGTAGGGATTGATGAGATTGCAAGTGTTCAGTTATCAGCTTTTTTCAGAGGTTAAGATTGTTATAACAGAAGAAATAAAAATGCTTGCAATGAATTCTAAGGTCTGCATATACGTCAACGTAATTCCACAGCTTGATGGTTTTATATTTATAAATAAATAAAAATGTTCGTACAGGATATTTGCGTCCTGTAAATTGACGGGTGAAAATATTTGTTAAACTTGTGGGAGAACCATCTATAGATCCGTTGTTGGAAGATGTAATACGGCCAGTTGACCCTTCGTAAAATTTAATATGACATTGTTCACACAACACTACCGAATACCCCAGCTTAATTTATCGTGTTTCCCAACTGTCCAAAGATGTGTACTAATTTAACCTTTCCGAGCCGTAACTACCACACATCAACGTAATACTCGAACTATTCGAATGTAATTATTTACATGTTAAATGACAACAAATATCTGCATACATAAATAATAATAAATAACTTAAAATAAACACTTTTAAACTTAATTGATCTTCGAGTGATTATCTGCGTATAATGGTCACATTATGTATATAATGGGTAAATTAAATAAGTTTTGCGTTTAACGACGATACGTTTCGGTTTCATCAAGAACTCATTTTCAAGTGGAAATGGTGGAATTTAAACTAAAAACTTCAATAATTTACACATTTGAATTATGAAATTTCACCAAAAATGAATTCACGACCGAAAAAACGAATATTAATTTATGTATAACATTTCTTTTTATATCGGGGGCAATAAAATATTAAAATACAACGAATCTTTGGGAGAAAGATAAGTAATAAAATCAATTTCACCATGCACTAGAACAAAAATGAGGTAATTGTGCTAAACTAGAACGGAAATATCTAGAAACTTCAAAAACTGTGAGTATACTAAGCAAATGAAAAAAGGAAATACTCTTTAACTTTACCGTTTTGAGTATAGCATTATACACGTCAGTGTAATGCGAGAACTTATTTTAATCTACGGATCTACAAAATATTTTGACTTTGTGTATATTACAATAGAAATAGAACAAAGCGAAGTATACGGAAGGTAACCCAATTAAACGATTCCTAACAGGCGCGCGCACACCGAGGCGTAAAAACTTACCGTTTTCGAACAAAGCGAGAACCCGCATTCCTCATCCGCGCCTGGCGAGGAATCCTTCGCAAAGAATGTCCGCCCGAAATTTGACGGCAATCGCTTCACTGAGGCCGCCCAGGCCACAGCCGCCCGGTCTACTGCTCACTCTTGTACCGACGCGGGCGTCCCGAGTGGGCGATATAGGAGAACCGCAGAGAACAAATCTCGCTTAGAAACATGAATATGCAAGCGCACAAGGGAGCAGAAATAAAAATAATTAACCGACTCTATTCGCCGAAGCTCGAAAGAGAACTTACTATTAGCAAAGACTGTCTCGCGAGGAAGGAAAGATAGTCTAATAGTGTGACAATATATACGGCGTTTTTCGCAATCTACATTAATTCAAAAACACCTCAGTGACATTAAAAACGGCCAAAAAGTTAATTTATTGTGGTGACGTTACAGAATGTTCTAATTAATCGTGTGTGATATTTTATTTCTAGAGTTGTATACGGCTCCACGGGGAACAAACACGACCCAAGAAATCTAATAGCCGAGAGAGCGGACCGGACCTGAATACAAATAGCGGGCGTATTTTTTCGAAAGCTCGGACGGAACCGATAGTTTCGCTCGGTCCGGGAATTTTCTCGCTGAAAAATCTCTTTTTGGTCCGCGAGGTGGACGGGGAGGCGGGGGAGGTGTGAGCACATAATGATAGATAAGGAGTCTCGAATCATCTATTCTGCGTTGCACTTGTCTGGGAGGATGGCGGTGGGCGGGAAACAAAGGCGCGGCGGCATTAGGAATTCCGGAGGCACGCGGCCGCCCCGGCCCGCCCCGCCCACCAGAGACAGCGCGAGACTCACCACTTGCCACTCACCACTTGCCACTCACCACTTGACTTCGATCTTTTCATATATAAATTGACAAAACTATCGTAAGGCAATGGCTTATTTTAATGGTAATACAGGTTATTACGAGTATATCACCTGGGATAATTTTGTTACATTTTTATAACAACAAATATATTAGTTGCGTAAGTAAAGTTATACTTCAATTATAATGGTTACGCACTAAAGTAAATGTACTCAACGTTTTTAGCAATACATAAATATAATCATTAATAATCCCGGATACAGTTTTACGACAATACTGCAATAGCAAAATAGGCGTATTCTATTTATAGCGATTATGACTAGCGGAGTAGGTGTTTTAGTAACTTTTAACGGTGAAATTTGTGGGCATTGTACCTGTTTATACAACGTGCGATAGCAAAGTTTTAATGACAAGTTATTTGCGCTTTATTCGCGTGCGGCCCTGGCCGCGGTGCCAGGACCGAACCGGCACGGTGTACGGTGTGCGGCTGAGGTGCCAAATAGTAGGAAGTGGATGATAACGTCGACATGCGGGGAAGCGTGGAGTGGAGATAGGAAAAAGAGGCAAAGCTTTCAATTTAAAATGTAAATATTTAATTCGGAGATATTTTCATACATTCTGATTATAAATGCGTTATTTTATAAATATTGTCTGAGTTGATAATTTACTTACATGCGTGCTAAATGTTTTTACAAGAAATCTGATACTCTTTTTATAAAATTAATTGAAAATAAAAATATATTTGACTTTTTTACAAAACCCACATTATAGACATGCGATACAGCTTTAATAAAGAGTACAACGAATCCGTTAAACATGTGAAATGCACGTATATTATAATACATTACTTTATAATTTGTAATTCAGTTGCATACTTCTATGATTACTAAGTTTAGCAATTAATTGTTAATTATACCCAAGAAAATATAGCACGATCTCTGAGTAATTGATAAAAAATAGCAATGAAATAGTTTTATGTTTTTAGAAATACTTATATTTCACATAATCACCTCTAATAATTAGAATCCTTTCGTCACTTTCAATGATTTTTTTAAACAAGCCAAGATTATAGAAAATATAATTTATTTAGTTAAAACGTAGAATGTGGATCATGCTCAATTATCTTGAGTATAACAAAAAAATATATCATTGACAACGTATAAATTTTAATTCCTTATATTTAATATTAAAAATATTTGAAAATACGTAGGTATTTGATAATGTTCACATTACTAACACCCGTGTGTATAAGCCTTTTTAAAAATATTTTTACATGACACAAAAATACGTAATAAAACTGAAGGAGAGATTATTAATGTCCTCTACGAAGGGTATTACTTGATCATTTATTAGCCGATCGATGTCTTCGTATGCATAGCACGCCGGCAATATCTTCTGGAGCTGCCCGTCCCTGCCCCACTGTGCGCCGCAACCGCAGGAATAAGGCTAAATTAAAAACGGAAATCTGCGTCTTTCCGCTAGATGCGCTGCGTCCTGAAGCAATGTGACTGTGATCGGGATAACTTGCAGTAGTGACGTAGCTTGATAAAATTACGTATTGCCAATCGTTAGTTGTCTACCTAACAATTATTTATAGTGATAACATATACTCAAAAGTTTCTTGCGTGCCTTTAAAATTTATTACAATAAATACTCGGATTATGAATTTCAAATAATGATATTTTTTAAAAATAAGTGCTATTTTTAATAGTATTGTTCAATTTCAATTGCAGTTGAATGATGATGAATGATTATAGTTATATTCAAATTAATTTAATGAAAACAAAAATCGAGTACATTATGAACAACGTTTGGAATCGATAACGAAAAAATATATAGTGCACATTTATGTTCACTAATTTTTGGCTGATTGTTAATGCATTTTTGAGCACTATTTTAGTTGGAGCGTTTATTTAACAGACCCTCAGGTCGTTGCCAAGTGATGTCTGCGCTCTATCCCGGGAAACTGTTTCCTAACATTATAAACTCAATCTTTACGATCCACAATCAATAGACAATCAGCTAATTAGTTTATCGAATACTTTCAAGATAGGCGTGATTAGTGGTAGTATATTATTTCGTGTTTGTTATTCCAAATGTGGTTATCTATTTGTTATTATGTTATTAGTTGGTGTTCTCATGAATTTTTGTTTTAGTAGTGAGGTATTCGCCAGGTAGCCTTGGTTTTCGCATTTAATGTCCTATTTGACGTATAAAAATATGAGGAAAAATAGTTTTGATAGGTAATACAGGAGTCGACTTATTAACGAAGATTGTATATAAGCTCATAATTTGGCTCATATTCTAAACTTATCATGGTTTGGACATATTATTTTTTAGATGTTTCATGCACCAGGCAGGATGGTAACCCTGGGATCCGGATATCTACGAACTTTTCATTTCGACGATCATTAAGTAATTCAATTATACGTAAATAATAAGCATTCAAAAAAGATTTAATATATTTGACAAGACTAGTTATATTTATGATCAGGTGGTTCCGGGGTTAAAGTGAAAACCTAAAATAAAATCAATTCTAATAATACTCCTGAAAATCAACATTAAAATTCAATGAATGGCCTATTTACACGTAATAATTATTATAGGTATTTCTATTTTCTAGTAGTTGAGAAATTAGATGATTAGATTGATGATTTTCGTATAAACAATTAGGTAATTAATATCTAAATATATTTAGAATCCCTAAAACCATGTAGAGATTACATATTTGTTAAAAAAAATAAAATCGAACTGTTTTTTACTAACTTACTTGTGTCCACATGTCAAACGATAACGCAAATTCGAGCTTTTACAAATATTTCACTCGGCGTATTAAATAGAAAAAAGGGCCAAGTAACGAAAAAAAACATATGAATTTATTATAATGTACGGAGATGGCAAATTGCCGAAAGAAAAATAAAATTTAATGTCAGTCACGGTGGCCCCGATACGGTGGCCGAGGGATGAAGATTATAAAACGGTACATTTGCCCCGGAGGGAGGGTTGGGATGTTTTACTGGCTCCCAGGAACAAACGCCTTGCAGACCGTGTTTACAGTTCAATGCATTAAGGGAGTATCCAAACTATAAGGATGTGGAATTCCTTATTATTTGATGCGGCGGATGATACGAATAGTAAATTAAAATATATTTAACACTTTTGATTCGTTTTCCGTAATGAGAAGTAAAATATTAAAAGTTTTTTTTATAAATTAAATAAATATTGTTTTTCACTGTAAATTACACTCCTAAATCTCAAGAAGGATACCATAGTATTAATAATTAGTAACAATACTAACATATAGGGTGAGATTATATACAAACAGAAAAATATTTTGAAAAAGTGTAACAACTATTCATTTTATTTAAAGTAAATTATTTCTATTCATATTAAATGTAAAGTAGTTTGTAGTATTCACGACAGATGAAATTTAAATTATCAGTTTGATATTGCACATACAGGAAAACATTGAGTGGATGCCATCTAGTTAGACACTTAAGAAATATAATTATTTTTCCTGTTTTAATGTGGATCACGATGAATGATTCAGATTGTATGATTGGGGAAACACAGATGCTGGGAGAATATTTTAATGTCGGTAACGTTTAGGAAGGAATTTTAAAATCTTCTTGCTTGGTATATACTATATACTCCTAAATAGTGCTTGGGTATTCGACAAAGTGTGACGAGTTAATTGGTTGTGGGTAGATAGATACAGAAAGGATTCATTTTAAGAGTTGAGAGAAGTTTCAGGCGCGGTAGAAAAATTACAATAAGTAAAGTGGATCCTAAAGATTCTGTGTCTAATGGGTTAAAATATTATAACAATTAAAAGATGGCGATTTAAACACAGTTGATTGATTCTCAGAAAAGTGACAAACTTCATGATTTTGCAATAGCAGATAAGAATGTTATAAATAAATTCGTTTCAAAAGAAGTAGATTTAATATCATCTGCAGTGCAGCGTTATTTCGCGCTACGAAGCAACGCCGAAAATTTTGCATAATACATGACGTGATCCATATTCGGGGACTGCGGACGAGCCGCCGGCTGCGGCCGGGCGGGAAGAATTGCCGATATTGCGTTCCGGACTATGAAACATAACGCACTCGTGTCCAATAAAACTGAACATAAATAAAAAGCGCTCCTAGTAGGTTAGACGCCAGAAGGAGAATGGCAGGGAGGAAGTTATGACATTGCTGTGTTCGCGTGATTAATGCTTTACTTTGAGTGTATTGCCCATAGACATTTTTTTTCATAATGCGAATAATATTGAACACACCAGTGATTATAATTGAAAAGACTTGAAATCCATATTGCGTAAAAGTGACAGTTAATTAAAAAAATATCAGCTTATATATACTCCATAAAATTGTATCAATACATAGCAAATAAATCTGGTACAGATTAAGATATTGACATGTTTATATTCGTAGTACATTAGCAAATTTATTTATTAATAAATGGTCTGGTAGTATTTTTTCAGTACTGAAATTTATATGAAACCGAAGAAAAATAAACCAACACCGGCTTCACGAAATATCGAAGCTTAAAAAAAATGCAAAAACAATATGAAGGTATAGATTTACAGACCAGGGATGAGAATTTAACCAGACATTTGGCTGGTTTAAGAATATCTAAGAGTGAGTGATGTATTTGATGTTTTCCTTTATGGCTTTCGAATCGGTCGAAAGTTTTTTTAAAGGGTGAAACGAATACTCTCTTTGTAATAGAAAACCATCAGAAAGAATTTCTCGAAGAGCCTGAAGGGCGGATCGGGTGCCGGGGGGCGGGCGTCAATCATATCAGGTCGGACGATCGGATGCAACACAAAGGGCGGGGTGCGGTCACGAGGAAAAGATGGAGTGGAGCTTTCTCGAGCGAATTTCCAATTCTGGGTGCGGAAATGGAGGAGCAAGCCGCTGGATGCTGTACCGAGCACAACTAAAACCAGTCATAACGAGTTTAAATATAATACGCATTATCGGGAATTTTATCTAATTATATATTATACATATTCTAAATAGCACACATTTATGTAATACGTTCAGTATATAACTGCAACAATAGTTATAAAAAGTTAGACATGGAAAAGTAATAAAACGCGAAACTCGGTTCGGAAACGCTTTAAACACTGCTAAGAACGTAATGCTGCTCATAAGTCTCTAGTGACACATGTTTCGACTTTTTTGTTGCCAACAGTATAATTAGTTAATGTAAGCTCGGGTAGGCGACGCGGCGGGCGGCTAACTTTGGGCAATAAATTAAGCAAGGGCGTAATGAAGCGCGCGGAATGCGGGCGGCGCAGAGGGTGAGACTCTGGACTGCAGCCGCCCACCAGGATGCACTGCGTGAAACCCTTAATACGTAATGTACCTATGAGAGTACATTTTTGAGGCCACGAAGTGCTTATAGATTATAGGGTCAGTTGGCGACAACATTACAATTAGGTGTTTGAAGTAAAACTTTCTAAGAGTCAAACTATATTTTCCATCAAATCGAATATTTGCCTGCGGGCAGCAGAACTTTCACTACCGGGCGATATTAAAAAATGAAAATTAGCCATCTCCCTCTGCTGATAACGTAACGTCCTAAGAAAGGCGAGGATCCTCGCAAGGAGCCGGGGGTATAAATTACTTACTCGGCGCGGCGCAGGACTCCGGCCCCGGCCATTACGTATACTTACCGGGGCTTGCCGGAGACAACTTTCAAATTTGTTCCCATTACCGCCCGCCCGACCCGCGCCCCCATAACTTCAAATTCGCTTCCCTATTTACATATACATTACCTTGTTCGTGGATAATGCGCGCCCGGTCTCTAATGCCGCGCAGCAAGGAGCATTTAATGTGATCGACGGTTATTGCCATCAGCCATACGGCATTCATTCATACCGAGCAGTGACACATGGCAACACTGAAAAACAATCATGTAAACGTTTTTTTTTTGCAAATATCTCCAAATTGTACGAAGAGCTTTTCGCGCGATTGAAATTCAATTAAGTAATTAAGTATTTATAAAATATTAAATTATAATTAATATTTTAAAAAAGTTATATTATTAGCGAATATGAAATTTTATGAAAAAAAATTAAAATCTATGTATTTTCTACAAGATCACCCACAATCACCAAGTTCTTTATTCGTTTTGAATATATATTTTTCAACTTTCAAAATAATCCTGACAAAAAAAAACAGCGATGGAAAAATACACCTTTGGCGCAAGGGTTGAAATTTTGATTATTTTTTAGCCGCGCCGACAAAGGGGTGATTTCCAGGCAGCGCGCGACGTAGTTTTTAAAGTAAGATTTGTTCGCCCAAAGTCGCCGCGAAGAACGTGATCGGTGTGTGGACGCGCCTTAATGGGGCCCCGCGCCCCGCTGCAACCAAGATATGCTCTCAGAGCGGCAACTTTTGATTAGATATAATAATGATTAGGCTGGAAAAATTTGCAAGTTTTCTGGTGAAAATTTACTTAATATTTTAAGACTTGAAATGTATATTTTAATCAACTAGTAGTTATCAGATTTATCAGATTATATATGCAATATTATCATGTCATTAATAGATTTTTTTATGCATACACGAGGGCTTAATGAAGTGAAAACTTGTTTATGTTCTCTTATGGCAACCGTCCCCCGATTGAAGCATCACATAAATTGTAAATGTAAGCCCAACCAGACTCGCATCAGAGCCTGCTGCGGAGTTTAATACGTACATACTATATATTTCTAGAGATAGATGTTAGTAAATTTAATAAATAGAGTTTATTTACTAATTTTCCTTTCAGTTGATATTTAATGTAGTATATATATATTTCTAAATATATGTGATTATAATGATAAAAATAAACATACTTTTTTTTATGTAAACACATACAGGAGAATACCGACAGATGGTGATAGTTTTTTTTTCTTGAAGTCTCATCTGTGGAATTCTATGACGCTTACCATGGAGTATATGGCTAAACGCTGCATGTGGAGTGTTGATCCGCCATCGTCATAGACTATAGCCCGAGATTCACGCATCATCCTTTATTATTACAGGAATCTACTATGAATGGGTGGTCTTCACGGGACGACTTTCGTCTACCACCAATTTTTAATTGATAGGCTATGACTGACATTTTACGGGTGATGGATCAAATTCACACCAACCGGGGTATTTTAGAGCTCAGAAATCGATTAAAAATCCATTTTTTTTAATCTCCGTCGGGGATCGAGCCCACGACCTTTGGCTTGCAAAGCAAACGCTTTACCATTGAGCTATGACCGCCGGCTAAGATAATGTGTAAATTTTGACCGCAAACACGAATATTCCATGATCGATTATTGATCGAAGGAGTACTTCGACTTGGAACGTAGCGCTGCAAAAAGTCTTATTCCTCCCACCTAATAAATATGCATTATTCATCTGCTTTATTATTGGGCGGCGCTGAAGGGAGCCAAAAATTCAAATAACATAAAAATAAATAATAAAAAGTCCATTGTGCCCGAGACGTATAGGACTGACAGCGAGCGCGGTTCATTAAGTTCACGGATCATTTGGCAGAGTTTGATTATAAAAAGATTTCTATTAGGCGAATTCCCGGCGGCGTTATTTGATTTCTGGAGAGGTGGCCGCACCTCCTTGCCCTCCACCCCCTCGTAAAGGAGGAGGGGTCTGCATCGACGTAACGAAAAATTGAAGAAGTTTGAATGGACTATCATTAATCTGATAAAAAATATTATATAAAAAAAACGTTTTAAAGTACGTATGTTTGTTTGTAAACTATTCATATCGGAAACCTTTCAAAATTTCATTTGATGCATAAAGTTACTGACTTTTGATGAAGAAACGTGTTAAAACGACAAACATTATTATTATAATAATAATGTACTGTAGGTGCAGTTACGTCTCTGGTTCGTAAGACAAACTCATGGGTTGAGGGAGGGGGTACATGTTGGTAGCCAGGCCAAGACAGATCGGGTAAGATATATTTGCGACGCATCGGAGATTAATCAAATTTGATTACGTGCAAGCGTTGTTAAGCTGGGGTAATCTACAAATGTTGCACTGACATTAAGCACTTAATGCGCACTTACAACACACAACAAATACTCTAAAAATTAATATCAAACACTCAAAATGTTTATTTTCATAGTGAGTAAGTAATATACTAGTAACTATGAGAAATATAACTGTCGTTTAAGAATAAAAAATAAATGACCATCGATTTCAGCCCCGTCTATTTTTGCCTTCATGAAAATTCAAAACGTAATGTATAGATTATATATTTTTTGTGTAAAATAATAGGCCATCATATTATCAACGGATAATTGAAGCACGAGGCTGTCAGAACTGGGAAGCTAACGGGCAGCAATCATGCTACTCTCGACGCACGCCATTGAAATTAAGAAAGCCAATTAAGCAAAGAACAAAAACTGAACTTATCGGATATTTCCATGAAGTCTATCGGATTCAATTATACGAATTGAAATAGTTTAATAATCGAAATAACTCCATCGAAATGTTTGGAGGGTTGAAAAAAGGATTATTAATAACATTAACAATGGTCGTGAAGCATGCGTGAGTACCTATGCTAAAAGGTACAATGATATTATTTGTACCAAATGAAATATATGAATATAGTAAAAAAGTAATATCATAATTCGTGAATGTGTACTAGTTTTTGTAACAATGTGAAAAAATGTATGGAACTTAATGTCCACTTTCACCGTATAGTATAATAATTGACTTCAAATAGCAGCTAGAATGCCATGTCCTAATATTTATTGTAAATATTGTACAAATGGCACATCACTATAAGGGCACAAATTTCAACAATCAAACATGAAAATGCAGTCAGTTTACTGCTGTACGTTTACTTAGAATTGGTGGTCCATGTTTTCCATCGTAAAAAGAGAGAGCAGCACAAAATCCACTAAATAAAATGTTAGCACGAAACTCAAATGGAAAAATACAAGGTTAAATTACCATCCATCTGGCATATTTTACTTATCAGACAAAATATTTACTGCTCTCTTCCTTAGGTCGGTCGACAAAAATTATACTCGTATGTGCTCATATCACAAATCTTTAGAATGACAGTAAACAGGCGTATTTTCTCTTCTACAGTATTACAGAATAATATGAGTAGTATTAATATATTAGAAAATTACTCTAATGTGATTGGCTTGTTATGTTTAAAAATATGAAGTGCATCGTAAGTTCTTTAAAATGTTATTATAATATGTAAATGATAATAATATATATTTCAGTAAGTACAGTTGATAATCCGCCATCACTAATAATATGTTTAAATAATTAATTGGATTGGGGTCAGGAGTAATATGGGGGAGGTGTGTTCAAGATGGCCGATAGGAGTGGAGATACAACCAACCTTACAGAATATATATACACACGCATACAGCCTTACAAGGGATGACGCTCGCGGTGTAGGCGGGGGCGGGGTGACGTCTGCAGGCAGCGAGGAAGAATAAATGCCGGTGAATCAATTTGAATTAGGCAAACAAACACATTAGAGGGCGGGCTAGATTAATCGGGGTTGTGCGTGATTGGAACTGGCTTCGAGCGGTGGGTGGTGGGCGGCTTGGCGGCCGGCGGAGGCTCTGCGCTGTTATCGGTAGGGCGGGTGACACTAGCAGCGTGTCAAATAAAAATAATTTACTTTCTTTAGAAATGTAAAAAAAAATACGTCAATTTCAAATTTTATACAAAGCGATATGTTAAATAATGTTTGAAGATGCTGTATCAATCATACTGTGTGACTCTTTGTAATGAGTTTCTTTAGAAAATGTTTTCTATGCTGACCAAAATTGGTAGACATTTTTAAAATTATATAATAAATGAAATACCTGAAAGCTATTTTATCACGTTGTGAGAGGTATCTGCTGCGATTATGTTGTCAATAAATAATGTGATTAATAATAAATTCTATTTTACGATAGCTTTTTATTAATATCATAATTTCCTTAATTTAAATTTCCATAATTTCCTGTCGAAATTTCCATGTATGGGGTACGGATGGTCTTTTAATTTTTTGTTAACAAAATTCTTTATCAGATAATTCCAAAAAATCGTAAGACAAAAATAAAACATTTATACTAAAAAACAATTTTTTTTTTTATAAATCTTTATTCAATCTTGAGATACATGCACATAAAATTACAAATTAGGTATTTATACTAAGTTTACAGACTTTTTAATCTTTTACTTAAGCTACATTTTTTTTTTTTAGTTAATATTACATGAATTTTTTTTTTAATACACTGAGATTCTATAGAATCCTTGAAAAGGATTCTATTTTTTTCCTGAGCAAAAATTAAACCTAGTTAACATCTTAACACTAGACAATTCAGACACAAATAAGAAACAAAAAGAAACAGTGAAAAATATAAGATAAAATAAAAAAAGAACACCATAAGTTGTGCCGCTTAGCGCTGATGATGGTGAGAGCTGCGCAAAGACATTGATTCCCCTAACCTTCTGATCAGGGGGATTAGTGTGTGTTTTAGACTTGTAATGAAATTTCAGTGTTAGTTTTGAAAATGTTGATGGATAGTGGGGATTTTATTTTGGGTATGGAGGTGCTTGAGGTTAGCTCTAAAGGAGTGTTGAAAATGATTTTAATGGCTTTGTTTTGTATGACCTGTAGTTTAGTAAAGTTAGATTTTGCGTTATCGATCCAGGTCGGTGCAGAGTATGTAATTATGGGTTTGATTAATGAGTTGTAAATTATTGTTTTGTTATGACGTTAAAGGAGAGATTTTCGATTGAAAATTGGTGTCAGGGCTCCCAGTGCGGCCAGTCCTTTGCATTTGGCCACTTCTGTCTGTGAACCCCACCGAAGACGTGAATCGAGAATAAGTCCCAAATATTTAACTTCTTTGGACCATTCGATAGATCCAGAATTTGTTATAATATTGGGGGAAATTGCTTCGCCTTTTTCTCGTGAATATAATGGCCTCTGTTTTGTTGGAATTTACTTTTTAATTTCCATTTTTCAAGGAAAGAAGTTAGTTGACTAAGTCCTTTTTGTAGACGTGACCTTATGTGGTCGAGTCTTTTGGAGGAAGTGAGAACGGCCGTGTCATCAGCATACAGCGCCAGTTCACATCGTGGGGAGTGGGAAGATCATTTATATATAAATTGAATAAATAAGGACCGAGCAAGCTTCCTTGCGGAACACCAGCTGTGACGAGTTTGAGAGACGATTTGGAATCGTTAATGACGGTTGTGAATTTTCGGTCACAGAGGTAGGATTTTAATACATTGATTAAATATGAGGGTGTATTCAAAAGCAGGAGTTTATGAAGCAGACCATTGTGCCAGACTGTATCAAATGCCTTTTCTAGGTCGATTAGTATCATGCCTGTGGAGATTTTAGTATTAAGATTATTTGAGATGTTAGAGGCGATACGGGTTAGCTGATGGATAGTGGAATGTTTGGGTCTGAATCCAAATTGTTCATGAATTATAATTTTTTCATGGAATTTCGCTAATCTGCTGAGAATGGCTTTTTCTAGGATTTTACTAATTGCAGATAGCATGCTAATGGGCCGGTAGTTTATGGGATTGGAGTGGTCTTTCCCTGGTTTTTTTATTGGAATAACCAAAGCAATTTTCCAAGTTATTAAAAAACAATGCATGCTATGCTACTGGTGGGTAGTTGGCTAATTGAAGTATACTATAAAAAAAAACCTAAAAAATAGTTAATTAAAGCAATCCACCATTGCTTTTAACGAAAAGTAAATACATTATATTTAAATACGAAAAACTTATTATATTTAGTACACACTCAGAAATAAGAACATTTCCGTTATATGAAAAATAAAGTATTATGAACATTTAAACGTTTTTTTAACAAAAATTTAATTTTCACATACAGGGGAATACTGACGGATGGTGATAGTAATTCTGAATGCTCATCGGTGGAATTCTATAACGCTTACCATGGTGCATATAGCTAAGCGCTGCATGTGGAGTGTTGATCCTCCAACGTCATAAACTACAGCCCGAGATTCACGCATCATACTTATTATTACAGGAATTTACTATGTATGGGTGGTCTTCTCGGGACGACTTTCGTCTACCACCAATTTTGATTATTAGGCTATGACTGTCATTTTACGGGTGAAGGATCAAATTCACACCAACCCCCCGGGGTATTTTATAGCTCAGAAATCATTTTTTTTTAATCTCGATCGAAGCCGCGACCTTTGACTTGTAAAGCAAACGCTTTGACTATTGAGGTATACGCGATGGCAAACATGAACATAAAGATATGATAACCAAGTACATATGTTATTTGTACGATTACAATTGGCTCTGCAAGATAAAGATAAGAGACTGATGATAAAGATTACAGATAATTAATACTTTTATTTTTATTTGGGATTTTAAAATGTTTTCCACTAAATACAACATTATAAAGTTATATTCGTTACTTAAATTCAACAATCAGTCGAAATTGGCAGTCACCTGGGATTGAAGACCTACCTAATGTACATTTTGTAAATAAGAAACCCTAGGATTTAATAGTATGTTTTCTTTGTTCTCGATTTAATTATATTGCTACCTGTGAGGAGAATATTTGAAAAAAACACGACAAAAATCATAATCTGATTCTAAAAGAAAAGATCTGGATTAATAATTGACACATTACTGCGGAAAACATATAATATCCACACTGAGGCGATATCCACAAATTGTATGAATGTTAACGACGCGAGCCTTTATTTAGGAGTCGCCGAAACCCCGGCTAAAGTGGGACATAATCTCAGGATTAAGCGAGATAATCCGGCCAAAGAGTTTACTTTTTAACACCTCTTATAAATTTGATTGCTAATAAATGGCGGTTAATAAATGCGATAGCCGGCAGAGAGGCGCCTCGGGGAAAACATTATTCCCATCGCATCGTACCGAACTTTATGTTAGCACCAGGTTATTTTACAAAATAAACAAGACGAAGGTTTCACAGAATAATGCCTAATTTAGAGTGAAATAGTGTTACCCATGTTTAGTGGTGTTGCAATATGCCATGATTTTTTAAAAATAAATAAATAGATTTCAGATTATTAAACCTTTTTAAACTAATACGATTATGTTATAATATATGAAAATAAAATCAGCGTTACAAGTTTTATGACCATAGGGATATGAGCCGTTATAATGAAAATAACAAAGATAATGCTATATACATAAAAAATATATGTGTGATTTATTTGTATATAGATGTGGAGATTATTGGATGATTTGAGAATATTTATATGTAAGTATAATAAAATTTTAAAACAATATCCATAGCTTACAAGCATAAACTGTATATTTGTATGATAAATAACATTAAGTTGCAAGCATCAATATGTCTCCTAATATAAATTGTTTATGTTTACTAATTTTTTAAATGATGTCAATGAATATTTTCAAGAATTACTGACAATTCAGCTTCTGCCCAATACACGCCTGTTGCACTTTTACGCCAAAGATAACATTGTTGGACAATAAAGTCGCTCTTTATTGGACAAAACAAATATTGACTCAGAGACCGTAATAAAATAAATTGTTGCCTATTAATGCGATACAATAAAAGTACCTACTGTTGCGGACCAATGTTTAACTTCGTTGAACAATATAAGATAATTACCACTTTCAGTGGTCTCGAGTGTACTTAAATATTATATATATAATCAATACTAAAAAACTAAAACGGTAGAAAAAATTAAAACACGTCCCTTAAGTTTTAAAGTAAAAAAAAATACACAAGAAAGAACAAGAAATGTGTTCGAAAACAAAAAAATAACGTTAACAAATGATGTAGTACAGTTTACGAAGTGTGCATGTTACCGCTAGATAAACGGTTTAAGCGATGGAAAACGTTATATATATAGTAGGACTCATAAGATTTTGTTAAAAGCAGAATTTAAAGCGAAAGAAAACATCACTTCAAAAATATTTAATTACTCGTATTTTTGACGTAATTTTTAAAACGCATAAAGATAATATTGGAACAATGTAGTCAACAATGAGAAATATTACAACTGCGGGGTTGAATTCTAAATTTTCAGTAGTAAGGGGCGAAAAATTCACATTAATCGAACATGATATACTTTTAGGCCATTTGAAGGCCTTGTTTGCACTCTGAGGCATGAGGCGAGTGGGCGGCCGGTCGGTCTCACGGCGCCGCTAAATAACGGCGGGATCATTAAGGGCGGGCGCGAGATGGGCCCCGCGGGGATGCCGCCCACAGCCGCCCATCAGCCTGATTAACGACTCCCACTGCAGCCGGACAGCACTCGGCCAGGACTGAAAGGTTCCGCATTGATAACTACCGGGCAGCGATCACTTTTTTGGGATCACATCAGGTTACAACATATTATAAAACGATTATTCGGGATCGCTAGAATAACCGTAACGGTGAACCACTTATGTAAGGTTAATATTATTTTTGCCTAGAAAGAGATCAATGAACCCTTTCATCCTCCTGAATACTTCTCACTATATAATAACATGGATTTAAAAAAACAATGCCTTTTAAACAACGTCAAAACATGTCGTAAATCGCAAAATTGTGAAATTTAAACTAAAAAATCTTCTTTTATTTACACTATAGTAGTTATGGAATCCGGTCAAGAATTATCTAGAGAAAACATTTGGGATAAAATTTGTTTTGAGTACCAACATACGAAAGCACAAAATATATTTATACTCGTATTACCAAAGTGCACGTCATCATGTCACTAACACATAATTCATTAAACATCTCATTGCGTACGCAACACCACGACAGTAACATATTATCATATAAGCTATATTCCTTGTAGTCTTAGTTATTCTCACAGAAAAAAAATAATCCGGTCGAAAATGAAAGTTAAGTTTTCACTTAACTTACAACGACAGTTTAAATTGTTTAATTATATTACAGCCTAGGATAAATATAGTAATATTGTATGTAACTGAATGATCTTCGTGTACTAAAGGCGACCACCATAGTACTCGTAATATTGCATGCTACGTTATGATTTTCGCAGGCATAGAAGGCGACCATTACGGCTTAATAGGGTCATATTGAAATTCGATTTTTAATTCAAAATATCCTTCAGCGCGCGTGCTGTAATCCTATTTGTAGAAATATTCATTATTTGGCATTTTTGTAATGAAAATAACGAGAGGCAAAGTAGCGCGGAGCCGTGAATGTTCCCATTGCGGACATAATGCATTTGTAAACAAGAAAACGGTTTTTACACCCACATAACCCGTTATAAAATAATTATTATCAATTTCAGTTAGTCTAGCTTAGCTTGCTCATAACATTTTTTGAAATATTCAATACTTCAGTAAATTTTAAAATTCATGTCATATAATATTTACTATGGTTGTATTTGAATTTGGTTTTATTTTTTGGTTTCCAATGTAATACAATGTATTTTAAGAATGGACTATTTACCTTTTAAATACCATTCAATTGAAAAAAAGGTAAGGACAAATGCTTCTAAATCATAATGAAAGTTGAGTTAGTCAAAATTATATCATCAGGAAAAATCAAATTCGCTAAGCATCTATTTCTTTAATTATGGATAATGCTGCCAAAAGTAAAGTTCGAGAAGAAAATTTTAATTATATTTTACACCTTTAATAAATGCTGTAGATACTCGGACTACGGAAACTTGACACAGCTGATGTGATTGAGCTCAACTCGAAGTTATTAATATTGCGCGACAAGCTTTTAGTACATTCCGTTAGTGACTTCTGAGCTGTGAACCTTTTATTTCATTCAATTAAACAGCATTTTGAAATAAAATTCGAGCTAAAAAAGAAGCATAGTTATTATATTTTTTACACTATTTAATGGTATGTTTATGGTATTTGTGGCCAAAAGGAGATTTTCTGTAGAGTTGGCTTCATGAAATATTCGTTTCGAAATTGATCCATAATTTTAATTTTGATTAATGTAAGCGAGACTATTAATATTGTGACTAAATCACGTAATAATGTTACGTGGGAAATTATTCGATTAAAAATAATTCTTACTGTAAAAAAATACACAGTACAATAGTTTTGCTAGCTATTTTTTTTAAATTAAAATTTCCTGTAGGCAAGTTTATCACGTAAAGAAGGGTTGAACTTTTGAGTCACAAAGTTATATTAGCTCCATTTTCAGTAAATTTAAATGCAGTGAAATCTTTGATGAATACAAATTATTTTGAGGATGTGACGGCGCATTTTCATCAACGACTTAGTGTTGTAAGGAGGTAAGATATGAATAAATAAGTTTTATAAGATCCAAATAATTGATCAAAGTGATTTTACTTAACTTAATAATTTGTTAGAGATAATGTGAATTTTTTTTTAATGAAGATATAAATGAAAAATATATGGGACGTTTCCACTTTCAGCAGAATTTTATTTTATTAATATTATTGTATCAGAAAATGTACATTATACAGGTATATAAGTATTGTCGTATGCACGTAAGTATAGATCAAAATAAACAATGAAAATAAATAAGCATCACCATACATAATGATAAAAAAATTCAACCATAGATCGTGAAAGTTATAAATACATATATATATATCTATATATATAAAAGAAAGTCGGGTTATATTTGTCTTTATAACTCAAGAACGGCCTAACCGACTTGGCTGAAAATTGGTGGAAAGGTAGCTTAGAACCCAAAAACGTCCATGGTATACTCAAAATTGATTTGATTAAGAAAAAATATTGAACATTTACGTAAACATGTTTTCATAAAAGACTATTGTAACTTGACAGCTGTCAGTTGAGAAAGTGATGCCATAGTCAGCAACATAACTAAAAATGAAGCAATAGTAGGTATTGTAAGTAGGTACCTACGTAAGGTACGGAATATTTTGAAACAAAAAAAAACAAAAGGCAGGAAAAAAAGACAAAAACAAAATAAATTTTAGTGAAAATATCACTTTAATCTTTTATTTGTTAAAAATGTTATAACAAAAAGCAAATGGAAAGGCATCTTCTTATTCTATTGTGTTGTTTTTATTTTTTATTATTTAAGTCAAAAACTGCTGAACCGACTTGGCTGAAAATTGATGGAAAGGTAGCTTAGAACCCTAAAAAAAATTAAAAGATACTCAAAATTGATTTGATTAAGAAAAAATATTGAACATTTACGTAAACATGTTTTCAAACAAGACTATTGTCATTTGACAGATGTCAGTTGAAGAAAGTGTGTTGCTATAGCCAACGCCATAACTAAAAATGACGCAAAAGTAGGTATTGTAAGTAGGTACCTACGTAAGGTACGGAATATTTTGAAACAAAAAAAAACAAAAGACAGGAAAAAAAAGTCAAAAACAAAATAAATATGAGTTAAAATATCAGTTTAATCTTTTATTTGTAAAAATGTTATAACAAAAGGCAAGGAATCTGACAACTGATATTATTATTGTCTATGGTTACATAGATATTTTGAAGTCTATCGGTTGACGTTTTGTTTTAAGAACTTTCGAGTTTCTGTTAGCTTATTGTGCCGATATTTGCGACCAAAACGATCGAATCTTTCACGAAAAAGCTATCATGGAACTAGGGATTGAAACATTACGAATGTAAGGCAGTGATTTGGTGGTTTTGGCATCCTAACCTCGAATACCAACGATGAAATTGCGCGCTTTCAAGTTTGGTACAAAGCGATTTGGCGTATATTCGCAATCCCTTATCACGAACTTCATACTGCTGTTGTGCATTTGGCGGTGCATCTGGAGAATGGTCATTGGGTATATTTCACGGCTTCAAATGTTGTTCAACGTGCTGAGACACCTCCAGCGACAACATTGACAAGTCTCTTTACGATCTGCCAAAGCGATCCGTTTGCACGAACTCTAGAATGGTCAAGGATTTAATCCGACATTCAAGGTATTTATTTATTTATTTTTGTACTTACACACAATCTAATTAACAGAATAACATACTACACTTATTACTTTGAATTATGTATGCTAATTCTAAAAAAAAGTGTTTATAAATCAGTAATTCTGTCTTTGCTTTTGATTATGTAGATACTCGCGACCAAAACGATCGAATCTTTCACGAAAAAGCCATCATGGAACTAGGGATTGAAACATTACGAATGTAAGGCAGTGATTTGGTGGTTTTTGGCATCCTAACCTCGAATACCAACGATGAAATTGCGCGCTTTCAAGTTTGGTACAAAGCGATTTGGCGTATATTCGCAATCCCTTATCACGAACTTCATACTGCTGTTGTGCATTTGGCGGTGCATCTGGAGAATGGTCATTGGGTATATTTCACGGCTTCAAATGTTGTTCAACGTGCTGAGACACCTCCAGCGACAACATTGACAAGTCTCTTTACGATCTGCCAAAGCGATCCGTTTGCACGAACTCTAGAATGGTCAAGGATTTAATCCGACATTCAAGGTATTTATTTATTTATTTTTGTACTTACACACAATCTAATTAACAGAATAACATACTACACTTATTACTTTGAATTATGTATGCTAATTCTAAAAAAAGTGTTTATAAATCAGTAATTCTGTCTTTGCTTTTGATTCTGTAGATACTCGCGACCAAAACGATCGAATCCTTCACGAAAAAGCCATCATGGAACTAGGAATCGAAACATTACGAATGTATGGCAGCGATTTGGCGGTTTTTGGCATCCTAACCTCGAATACCAACGATGAAATTGCGCACTTTCAAGTTTGGTACAAAGCGATTTGGCGTATATTCGCAATCGCTTATCACGAACGTCATACTGCTGTTGTGCATTTGGCGGTGCATCTGAAGAATGGTCATTGGGTATATTTCACGGCTTCAAATGTTGTTCAACGTGCTGAGACACCTCCAGCGACAACATTGACAAGTCTCTTTACGATATGCCAAAGCGATCCGTTTGCACGAACTCTAGAATGGACGAGGATTTAATCCGACATTCAAGTTATTTATTTATTTATTTTTGTACTTACACACAATCTAATTAACAGAATAACATACTACACTTATTGCTTTGAATTATGTATGCTAATTCCTAAAAAAAAGTGTTTATAAATCAGTAATATTGTCTTTGCTTTTGATTCTGTAGATACAAGGACAGATTCACCATCGAATCGGATCATTCCAACCTCTCGAAGATGCACAGCATAAATTTGTACAAATATACTTCAATGACAATATGGAGGAAGAACTTGATCGATTTTTACAAAGTCGTGATCAGAGCGGATAAACGACCATCTGGTACACACGTCGTGATACTGGGCAACTACAACAGATATCTGAAACACGTCGTTCATATGACACGTTGCAATACCCACTGATGTCTTGGCACAAGAAGATGGATATTATTTCAATATCAAAATGAAAAATCCATTGAATGGTGAGTAATCAATATATATATAATCAATATATATATAATCAATATCATAGTTTTGATTCCGTCATGACATACATTTTTCAGTGCTTGGTTTTGCTTTAGGTTTCCAATAAATGACCAATTACACTGCTTATTACCAGGAAAATAACAGACTTAAAGATTAAGATGTTTTTTTAGAGAAAATTGGACAAATAACCGGCAAACGATTTAAAATCATTTATCTTCACCCCTTTATAATTATGCTACAAATATGGATGTTAGCTTTACATACAAAATTAAAAATCTATTGTCTTAATTTCAGGTGAAGAAACTACCAAGAATCTAAGCTCGATGAATTATAACGCATATCGTTTGACGATTCGTCGAAATGCTGACAACTACTTGCTGAAGTTTCGTCGATTACTGCAATAGAATTCAACCAGACCAAATATATGATATCATATGTACCGAAAAATTCAACTTAATAAAATCCAAAATCTGCTCATTTATTGCCTTTCGGGTGAAACAAAGTTCACCGGGTCAGCTAGTATAATAATAAAATAGTCGTTTATGAGAAATTATATTTAAAATAATGATATGAGCATCATATAAAATAAATATTAACATATCAGGCAATTTTTATTCTCCATTAAACAAAGAAAAATAAACGAACGACAATTGTGGGATGTGTACTTGCGACAGTGCATACACACCGAAGTTCATGGAAGAAGTGTTCATGGATGTTTCAATTTAGAATAAAAATTATACGCAATATGGAGGTATTTGACATATCGGGTGTAGTCGTATATCACTAATTTGATATTGTGAGCACAAATCATCACAGTTATAAGGTAAAAGAATATTTTTTAATTCCGATATAATAAAGTAAAATAATAATTTCTTAATTTTTTTTATAATGAAAAATAAGAATACACCTTATTTCGAATATTATTTAATGTAAATAATATGTTATTGATGCTCCCCACTGATTTCACAGAAATGGTTCCCAAATAAGCTGATTTTCTTATTACGAAAAAAAACATCGACATTCTGATAAATGTTCCGCAACTCGGTATGTTGTCAGCAAGAGAAATTGAGATAGCGCGGATGGAATCGTCGATGAGCGGGACACAACATAGTGATTGATTTTTTTAAAATAAGAAAACAATGAAAATAAGTTTTTTTTAAATAAAGCAGTATGAAATATTATTTTTAAGAGGATACTTCTGCGATATTAAGTATTTGCTTCCAAAGATAAATAATTAAACTACATTGTTTGTAAGAAAATAAAATAAAAAGTAAATAAGTATAAATTAGTAGCAAAAACGAAACGTTTATCCATTGATTATACTTAAATGCATCCCGTTTATGTTGGTATACCAAGTCGAACAATGCATACATTAAAATTAAAATAAATCTCATAATTCATCAAACGGCGTATGAGCCGTTTGATGAATTATGAGATTTTTATAAATTAATATACAGTAATGTAAATTAAATAATGCGATAGAAATATTTGATTGTATGGAGTCGATTGATTCGTATTCTCATTGCCGTGAACGCGACTTCTTAACAATCGATTGAATAGAAATTCAAGATTCGAAAAGTGAGAGATGAGCCATTGTGACATTTAAGTTGTTAATTGTACAAGAGCTTTGGATAGATGAATTAATCATTATTACAGCAGCGAAGGGATTATAATTATGTACGAGTATGTAACAAAGAAGAAACTGTGCCCGTAAAAACAGGATAACGCAATAATATTTCGCTATGAATTATAAAAACAAGGATATTGACCTATTCTAGACGTCCTTTTATAATATACGAGAGGATTCATGACATCGCTAAATTTCAAGAATATTGTTTTAGATAAATGAAAAATATAAAATTGTGTTTTCTCGTAGTTAGACTGTTTGTTGGGTCGAAAGACATATGATTCAATTTTGACATGTAGGCATATTATGATTCAGAGGACGGAACACGAGCTCCAGCAGAATTCGGAAAATGACGATAGGCGGAAAATAGCTCGGGATGGGTTGGGCGGGGGAGGTGAGGAAAGGAGGCGTTTCCACCCTTGGTGTTGGGCGGAGTAGCTGGCGCTCCGCACATACAAAGTGACGTTTTAAGACGATGTTGGCGTGAAAAGCATTTGTACAAAATTTGCAAGCGCTTGCTCACGTAGAGCACCGAGTCGGGGGAATGATCAAAACTTAACAAGGATTTTCATTCTGCGAATGCGCCAACAAAATGGAATATTGTTTATGTGTTTCATTTTTCATAGTTTGATCAATGTTTATCTCATTTTGTACACAAAAGGACATGCTATATATAAAGTTTATCGGCTTGATAGCTGTTTTTTTTAGTATAAAATTGACGTTTTTTATTTAAATATTAGGCAGTAAATGGTTTAACGCGAAAGTTGATTGACAATAATTTATTTCATAAATGTTGTAACTTGTTATTTTACGTATTTTTGGTAGTATTTTTTTTATTTTTTCCATATCAGGAACATATGATCACTACAAAATGTTGCTACTAAGTTTTGTCAGCTTCCACTGTCCATTTCTTGTCCAAAGACATCTCTGTATCTGAAGGTCCACTTAGGAATATATACTCGTATGATTCCCGACAACCTCCAGGGCAGAAGCCAGAGGACTTGAAGATGCAACTCTCTAGTATCCTAAGGAAAATTTTTGGATGATTTATTAATCCGATTTTTTAAATGAGATCGGATAAAAATCCAAATATTCTAGAAGCCTGGACCATTTGATCGTAAGGAGCGTCTCAACTCGAACAAATTATACGTCTAAAATACAAGAAATACGGCGAGCTGACTTCCAACATTGTTAATTTTACCAAAAAGAAATTTCTGAATGTAATCAACAACCGTCCGCCTCAATGACCAATTTTTTCTCGATTGCTACTGGCAACGAAAATTCCCCAATATTGTAAATAATAATACTGGAGGTTATTTCGATTTAGAATTAATACGAATTGTCTTGTCGCTCATTATATTGTGGTATTTATAATTACTGTAAAACAATGTAATTCAAATAGTTATTTGCCAAAGCAATTATTCGAGTACATATGTATGTTTTACATAAGCCTTCCAGAGTTGTATCGCTCATAATTGTACAACGTGGTACCAATGATCTCGTGCAAGTATATGAATCTCTTCCACTATTCTTCATAGGTGCTCTCAAGGGAAGGTGTTAGGATGTTTCTCCATGTTCCACACCGCAGTAGCCCGTTAGCTCAGAAAGTTACAAAGCGCGCTGGTATAGAACCATTAAGTTTAGCTACTGTTACTCTACTCTGCTCCAGAACTTATATTGTTAAAGATTTGTTTATTTTAAAAAGTTTTATTAATATGTATATATATTGTGTCTCTGTATATTAAAAAAAAAGGATGAAAATGGCGGCATCGAATTCCAAAAGCGATCCCGAATCAAAGTTTTTAATTATAAATAAAGATTGAGCGGCGGCCAACATCTGAATAAAACTTTGAATTCGCGTCATATTTTTATTTTATAGAGTTCAGGTATCATAGAGTTCAACTTTGAATACACAGTTCGGTACTTCTCTCCCTCGACAATCGCGTGCGAGTTGCATCGGTATCCTCACCGTCTGTAGCGAGTCGAAGGTCCAACAATCCCCGCTAAGTGCATTACGGAGTTGCGTTGCAGGTAAATAACAGTTAGTTACCGAACGCAGGGAAAGGCAAGCCGCGACAGTCGTTTGTTATGAATGCATCTAGGGAACCGATACAAGGGTAATTCCGAGAAGATTTTAAATATAAAAAAATGAATAGAACACAACAATAGAATGTTGAAATGTATTTTTTAAGCTTATAAGACCGGTGCAAGAAGATGATTATTGATAAAATGCGACCGTAGCCGAGTTGGCGGTATCACCAGATTTGCCGGCGCCGTCACGCGAGCTGGCGCCGCGGCGGCGGCCGGCGCTTCCGACTAACTTACCTGCGAACAAAGGAAAATGCACAATTAGCCATCGATCGGCCTGCGGGCTACAAAAAAGAACTCCATTTGCAAATTGGATCGGCCAGCGAGTACAAACTGACATCTAAAGCCACGCAAATCCTGACTTGAACTCATATTGTATACATATTATGTAGAAAAACATATACAGTTATGTATATTTTCAATTCGTTTGTCTTTCTCATGCTTTTCTTATATCCTCACAGTGTGAACAAATATATTTCTATCGATCTCTGCCTTTCGCAGTTCAAAGAACCTCGAGATAATAACTTTTCCGAGAGCACATTAAAAGTAAATGACTTGACTTACGTTTAATTGCATGGAAAAATGCGTAAAACTACTGCCGTGTTGGGTTTGGGGGATTTGGCAATATACAAAGTATTATAATATAATTTGACCTCATATCTTGAATGCGAGTTACACACAAAAAGATAAATGCCGCATCTCAACTGATGAAAACACGTCTTGTTATTGTGGCAATAATATGTAATGTGCAAGGCGCAGCGACCAACATACAAACCGTCTAACTATCCGGCGCCTCAGGGAATGTAAGAACGACTCTTTTGAAACATAATATACCGAGTTGGTAAAGAAAACCGTGTATTATAATCATATGATGAATAAAGTATAAGTATTTCAATTATTTTATTGAAATGTGGCATGTCACTAAGAATTATCGATCACAAAAAATCAATTACAGTTTTGTACACTATGATAAATCAAAAACAAAATGGAAAAACGTTTTAGAAACTGATACAATTCTGTTTTCCTGAAATCTCCGAAAAATTTTGTGAACCCCTGTGAAGAGGCTTTTCATTCCTCATATAACAGACATATGATAAATATTGTTATATATTGATGATATGAATAAAAAACGGCAATCATATAACCCGTACATTCGTGGCGATAACCCCAACATGGTTGCTATCACGGTGGGTTTAAATCCTAAAAGCGAGGTAAACTGTAGTAGAGCAGCCTGTCTGGTTCCTGGGCAGTGTGGCCGGGCGATGCATCAGGAGTTGCAAGGCAGCAGGTTGTGTGTCGGCTGTCCCGTGGGGAAAGTCAGATTTACGATGTGGCGGAGCGCGGGCGGTTCTTATCCTAACGCTACGGATGTTATATTTTGATTTTGGTCATACCTTATTGCATGAAATATTCTAAAACCGGTGGAGAGAAATACTAATGCGATGAAAAACATTCATTGCACTTGTAATATACATGCTATACGATATACGGCAACCACACGGACAGGCCCATAAAAAAGTAATGCGAGTTGAAGTTAGGGCTATTGATCGATTTACGACAAAAAAGAGTCAACAATTACGATGTAAAAAAAAAAAAATTTAAGCATTTTTTTCAGATATTGGTGACAGAAATGCCATAATTATTGTTATGATAATTTCACCGCATTATTTTTTGTAGTAAGTAAATAACATCTAGGTAATAATGTAACGAAAACAATTAAACCAAATCCCGAGAGCTGACTAAACAATATCCAGTAATAATTCAAATTTGCGTGAAAATTGACACCGAAGTTTGAATACTCATGTGGTCGATACCACGATACTCATTCAAGCTCAGCTAGTCCACACAACTCGTATGAAATATATAGGTATGTATTATGTAATCATATTCCTCGTAATACAATGCTATAAACTAAGCATTTCGCAGTGCAATAAATATTTGAATAAAGTAATAAGCCAGACAGCTAATATGACGAAAGGGAATATGATAGGCACATATTAATGTTGCTGAAGGGAGTGTGCTAGGAGTGGTCTGTTGTGATACAGTGACGCGCTCATGTGACCGACAGTGTTGGCGCCGCACACGCGATGTGCCGGGCAAATGACAACCGAGGGACGCGAACATTGGAATATAAAAAAAATACGCCTCTTAAGAACCAGGTCAGCAACGAAAGAATTTCATCGATTTATCAAAGCATCCATCGACCAATACTGGGGGGGCTACAGATGTGATGATATTTTTATTGTATAGATCCAAGTATTCAATGAAATTATATCTATTATATCAACAATTTGAATTTATGCATTATGTATTTATTAAACACGAAATAGATACGAAAAAAATAAGGAACTATCCTAAATGTATTAAAATAATTAACTGAAAAACTTTACATATAATATGCCTCGGACAAATAATTCGATGTATGTGTTCTGGAGTTTTCGGTAAGTTTGTGTCCGCGCATGTCGCAGGAGCTAATGCAAGACGCCCAGAAGTGTCAGCCAGGATTTTGGATGTTTATGTTTGGATTAGCACCGAACGTCTCAAAGGACTCGACTCCGAGATGAAATTAGATTCGTGATATTTTCTCTTACGCGAAAAAAATATTCTTCACAGAAAATGATTTTTTATAAGGCCGTATAATATTTTATTATTTACGTTCTCCCGGATTATGCCTTTCGCAAATTTAAAACATTTCAATTTGCCTGTCGTGTTAAAGTATTACTTTAATATTATATTATTTTAAATTATGAGCGACGAAACTTAAAATAAATTAATAGAAAATAACTAAAAATAAAAATATATAAACATCGATATTATGCGCTTTAAGACTTAAATTAGAGAATTTCTAATAGACATAGTGAACCCTTAGGTCCAGGTGCTTGAAGCGTCAGACTTATCACCTGATCTCCCCTTAAAAGGTTTATTTTTAGACGATCAAATATTCGTCGAATTCTACAGTTGCCTTATCTTCAAGCCGATTAAGAAAAAGAAGAAGAAATATAGCAAGTCATTTTTCAGTCCAATACTTGAAGCTGGTGAGTTTTGAAAAATAAATAACAGCAAAAATGAAAATGGGAGAAGTGGTGAAAGTATTATGTTCAATTATTCAGAGAATTTATATAATAATGCAAAAAGGGCAAAAAGGGCAAAAAGAGCAAAAAGATTCAAAGTATAATGCAGATATCGGTTCATTTCCGGTGGATCTTTTGATCTCCACCCAGATAGAAGTAAAATCGTGCGAAATGATTTACACGAAACAATATCGTGTAACGAAGTTGTTAAATTTCAGCAATTTTAACGAGATCCATTGCGGTGGTCGTAATCCGTCAAAGAGGCGCGAGCGGCCAATCATCGACCGCTTCGGGAAAAATACACCCGGGGAGGGGGGAAATAAAGTGCTGTACTTGTGATGTACTTGTACGGTCAACATTGTTGTATTGACGGCTTATTTTTTAAACTCAAAACGCCGTAAATCACGATGGCGAGAGCTGAGAGTGGGGGGGGGGGGCTTGATATCTGTAAAGTCGTAATGAAAACAGAGAACTGCGCAATTAATCAAAAACAAAAATATTGCATACACACTTCTTTAGACAACGAGGAAAATAAAATAACCTTAGTTTTCCAGTAGATAAAAGCACTAATTAAATTAGCGTTTTTAGAGGAATGAGATGGCATTAATTTTTTTTTGAAACGCAAGGACAGTAAGACCACTTCAAAATTTTTATTTTCTTTTTTATTTAATTACATATTATATATTACAAGCACGCATGTAAATAAGAATAAATATATATTGTTAGAATTTCAAAAAACACAATAAATGAATTAGTTAATAATATGTATATGATATAATATTATGATATATATTTAATAAATATTTAATTGTTTACTTTCATTGATAGAAAATATATGAACTAATTTTTTCGGTTATATTCACACAACTGTACAATATTTATTTTTATAATTTAGTACTGGCAACCCCGTCGCGAGCTAGTATGTGACATCGAGTTTAAATGATTAAGTTTTCCCTCCGTCATAATGACTGGCGCCGCCCAGCAGATCGCGGCCAGCTCCACCTCGCTAGCGATACTCCCGTTACAAATTGACCATCTACTGAGGTCGCTTTATAATTCTCAATTTTTACAATTTTCGTTTTTTTAGATGTTGAATATTTGCATAACCATGATTTCTAGAAAAAAATCTTGTATTACTGATGAAATGACAGTATTCTTATTTGTGACATAAACACAAAATAAATACAACTGACCTATCGTTAATAACCAATTACATAATATATTTTTGTAATGAGCTACAAAATACACTATTAATTAAAAAATCGTTTATATTACAATTATAAATGACACAATATATCGATAACACCTTTTGTAATCCAGTTTGCTGGTTGCGGTCGATAAGATCTTGTAACCGATACTGGAGCAATGCCTTAAGCATATAATATTTCTAATAATGCAATATTTTATTATGGCCGGAGTGTAATTCAATATGGCATAGTTAGTTACTCTCATTTGCAGCAATAAGCATCAATTTCAAATAATACAACATAATAATCCGTACATAATCTAAAATAAGGAAATAATTGTTAAGAAATCACGGTAATCGGTAATCAACTACGAGTATGTACTTTCGTATTATTAAATTTTCTACGATATTCAGTTATTTTATTATAACTTGGACATTTTTAAAACAACACTAACAGATTTTTCATGTCCTTATTAATTTTTTTTTTTTAAATATCGTGTCAATTTTTTTTTTTTATATTATATCAATTTTATAAATAAATGCCATAAATGCTTTTAACTCTCGCCTTACTATGTTAAAAACTTCCGCGCGTTCCGATGGTGTGTACTCGTTACACATTCTCTCAGAAATTCTAAAAAATGAAAATATTCAAAGATATCGCTTAATTTTATAATAGTTGATGTCAATAAGCAGTAATAATTGACATTTAATAGCTAAAAACATGAAAAACATCAGACGAAGACCTCAAACGGCCAGACGCACCTTGGCGCGTGAACTTCCGAGAGCTACTAACACTACTTAGCCTGTCGACATATCGATGAGCCGACGCGCATCGATATCATTTCGAACTAGCCGACCAACTGAGGTTTCCCGTCTCGCTCACTCATATTAGTACGTCAGCGAGAGTGAGGAGTATAGATGCCGACGTATCTGGGTATTTTTTTATTTTATTTTTGCACACGCTTTTGTATGACTCCCGACAGGTCGAATGAATACATGACAGTTGACGCGTCTTGATTGTAGTGGTGAATTTATTCCGGATTTTAGAAAAATATTTCCTGCTCCCGATGAGTGCATATTATTACAAATATTTTATTTTCAATACGTAAATGTATTAAGGAGGAATACCTAAAATCTGAACCCTGTGTGTATTATATTTACAGAGATATTTAAGTTATTACAAGCAATGTGTAGTCGATAGACATCACCGGGGAGGAGAGGTTAAAAAAAATATTTAATAAAAAAAATTGTGTGAGAGGCAGAAAATATATTTTTCTCAAGGACCTCAGCAATAGCTGTTAATTAGATTGATGTTTTTGTAGAGAAATCAATGATAATAATTATGTCATAAAAATAATTAAATTTTAAAGTTGGTTGCAATTTCGGTGCATGAAACTCAGAAATGGGATGTTTTAGCTTTAACTTGAAATGTTTTCATTATGAATTTTATTTGCATTTATTAATTCCATTGGTGTGTTCAGAATAATGAGAAGACTAATTAAGGCATCTGTACTCTATAATGATTCCTAAAGGAGTAAATAATAAATTTAGAAATATATAAAAAAATGTTTTTTTTTTGTTGACATTGATATAAGACTTAGTGTCTTCATACTTATTGAGCAAATGTTGTTAACATAAATTACGAAAGAAATGAATATTGTGACGATTTTTAGATAATAAATATTGGACCCTAGATAAAAAAGTTTTTTCACTTTAAGGAAATATGTATTGAAAAAAATATTAAATTATTTAAAAATAAATAAAAACTGAATCATCGCTTTCATTCCTCGTCACATTTCTTTTGAATACACTGAAAGTGTTAACTTGCATATAGATCCTCTATAGATTTTTGGGTGGTTGATATATAAACCTTCAAAAAAATGCTTAGATGATCGTCGAGAATCGACCGTCGAATATTCGACGCTTAGTAACCAAAGGGTTAAAGCACGAGACACACGACGATGGTATTACACAAAGTTTCCCCGTCTTAAGATTACGTCTAAAGAATACAATCACGGTTCGAAGCCCAAATTAATTACGTCAACTGGTGACCTCCAGAATAAGCGTTTCAAGCCCATGACAGCATCATGTCGACAACAGAAATATCGGCAAGTCGCTAATTGAGCCAAGGACGATGACGAGGGCGACCCGGACAATTGACACCAATCAGAGACTGACTATTGAGAATTTGTGTTTGACCGACATTTATTTATGGAAGAGGTATTGCAAAATGTCATGTTTGAATTTGATGCACTGGAGTTAGGAGCTTTTGTTACTATTAAGGTGGTTTCGAATATAATAAAGATTTTTGATTTTTGACGTCGGCTTATGTACAGTATTGACACGCTAACTAATAACATGATAATATTATACTAATATGTGAATATATATTATAAATAAATTAAAATTTAGGTGAAGTCTAGCACAAAAAAATATTTAAATCGATAGGAATATGACGGGAATTTAGTTACAATGTGTGAGATATTACATAGCCGCGTAACATAGGCTTGCCGTTATATCCTGAGCTAGCCGGAAGTCCGGTCCGGTCCAGGATTACTCAGATTTTTAATTAGACCGTCCACGACAATGGAGCGCAATGAAAGGGTTGGAAATAATAATGGAGCCTCCTGCGGGCGCGCGTTCCTTCAGCCCTTTGTGAAGTTGCCGCTCGACACATAATAACGTAGGTTGGAGAACGCCAGCAGATGGATTGCTAACAGATCTACAACGTTTGGCCGAGAGACAATATGTAAAGTATTATTATATATGCCGGAGGAGTAAAGCCACACCCCCAGCAGACAACTTGTTAAAGTAGAAAAAGCATTCCAAAGGAAAAATAAAAGTTTTCAAAAATATTTCCAACACAACATGCAGAGGATACAGGACGATGCACAGAGTAAGATGTCTCTAAGGTACGGCTAAGTCCTGACAATTCTTTAGAGTTGAATAAAATCAAGAATATCGCAGTTAATGAGACTGATAATAATAATTAGTGAAGAAAGTCAGATAAGAAGATCCCAAATGATAGATCCAAATAATTTTCCGAAGGAACCGAATGAGGCAATTCAGTATAGCAATGTTTGTAGGTACAAAATTTACATAGGAAATAACAAATAATTTGGGCCATAGTAAAAAACCAACAGAATAAAAACTGATGGATGATCTTCGATATGAGGTTGAAGTGAAAGTGAAATGAAATTGAAAAGTACCAATATTCTTGATTTATGTATTCATAATTGAAAGATTATTGTCCACAAGGGTCCGAGTGTGAATGCCCGCCCAATAGGGTTTATCGAGCCGTCACAAACAAGATTAAAGGATTATTTATTTGAACTGCCGTTAAATACTGTTCGAAACAGACAGATATATTTTTTCACACATAATTCTGTTCGACGTCAGATTTATTTTGAAAATGATATTTATGTATATTTTAAATATAATGTTTTTAATCAATTAATGAAAAACAAAATTGAAAATTTCAATTGATATTGTAATAGTTGACGAATTTTAATAAATATAAATTTCAAAATGATTTAAGTGTCCTAGTATTATTAAAAACATGAAATGCGATTTTCTTAAACGAAAGGATTCCTTGTCTTAAAGATACCCATAGCTCCGATAAAGCACTCGATGTCGCCTCGCAGCTGCCGCTACACGGCCACATCGCCGTTTGATATTTAATATAATATGTAAATTCCGGGCCTCGATAAGACGAGCGGGTCAGGCGCCGGAATTAATATAGTCCTAGTCGGTGGGGCGAGGAGACCATAAAACTCTCCGGCGGCGAGCGGCGTAGCTTTGATAGCAGTATTAGAGCTTATGAAAAAAGCTGCAATATATTGACGGGGGATATGCATAAAGCATAATGTACATGGAAACTTCTATCCTCTTGATAGAGCCATATTATACGAGTAGTACCAGGATTGTAGAGATAAAACATTTACTCGTAAATATTCCTTTTTTATTTATTTTTGTTAGTGGACGAATACAGGTGTATTACCTAAATTTACGCAAGGCAATATATGGAAATACTCACTTTTAAGACTAGCCACGTTCGCAAAAAATCAACTTTATTCATAAGTTAATTAGTAAATTAATTTTTTAATAAATAGTCCCAAAATCATGACAGGAAGTGAAAAACTATCATCAATATTCTATGACGGTGAAATAAAGTATAATTAATTGCGTAAAGGAAGGCAGATTTATTAACAATTAAAGAAAACACAGCGGCGATTAATTGTACTGTGGGATATTCCCGGCGACTAACTCGTGTTAAAAACATTGATAATTCTTCCGTATAAAAAATAATAATATATGCATAGTCAGTTCGCAGTGATAGTTGCGTTATACGCCGGTAAGAAAAAAATGAGAAACCAATTTTATTATTGCCATCTACAGGTATGTTTTTAAAAAGAAGTAAAAACTAAAACGGCTTATTTAGAAGACAAAATGATAATTGTGATTGTAAGTCACTTTTTAAATGCAACTCTACAAACAAATAATGATACAGTAAAATGAATTCAATTGGCGATAGAGCAGTTCTCCCTCTTGATTAAAGCGCCCGCCTACCGCCCGCCTACCGCCCACCGCCCATAGCCGCCCTCGCGCGCCGCTCGCCGAGAAGATGTAATCAAAACCGACTAATTACCCATGAAAGGAATCCAAAGTTTCCTCTTCTTTTTAAGCTCGTTCTTCTACATGTTTCTCTCTCGCCCCGCCTTGGTTTCTCCCGGCTCGATGAGCGGGACGGCAAAGGACGGAATTAAATTTCAAATGGGGTGCTTTTATCAAATTAAGTCGCTTGTGTAATTTTGATCTACTTAATGCCTCCGCTCTCGGCGTCCGTTGTTTACAATTCTTATTAGGCGGTAGAGTCGCCGCCCGCACCAGCGCCGGTGCACAACCCGGGCTGCAGCGGCGCTGAGGCTGGATCGGCCGTATTTAAAAGCTAATCTGGCTGAAACAGTATATCGGTATGTAGGCAATAAGAAAACTTACTTTAATTAAAATTTTGAAACTCGCTTAATGGTCGGAACGGTGATTATCTGCTTCGGAAGATTCAGCGATTTAATTTTCATAGTACATTAAAATATTCATTAAGCGTCATTATCTATTGATTAAGAAAATGTTTGTGTGTATAGCGACTGAGAGTAAAAAGATAAAGATACAATCGACGAGGAAAAAAATAATACAAATGGAATACTTTCGAAAAATTAATTTTAAATAACATTCATTGCTTACGAGAAAAAAATTGTTTATTCAAATGCATTTCTCCAATTATGTTTCACATGATTAATTAAGTTAAGTCTAATAAGTTTGTTTAAAATTGGCGAACAAAATTAAATGTTTATTGATGTATTTATATTTTCAGCCGTGTTCACATTAAAACCTATACCATAGTATATACTCATATAATTTATATTATTTACTAGATTCAAAGTACTCATGAAGATTTATTTTGACATAATTGTTCATTTATTGAAATATTAGTTCATACAAAAGGATATTTATAAGGTGACGTTATAATTTTTCCACGCGGAAGTTGTTCAGAGATTCTAAAGAAAAAAGTGTGGCGGGATGATGCCGATGGGCACGGGAGCTGATAAGGGCCTAGTTATGTGACTGAGGCTTATTGAATCGCGACTTGCACATCAGTCGATTACAATTTTTTACATATTTAGTAACCAGAATAGTGATCGATAAACTGGTACAATTTAGTGCACATCACTTAAATACAATAAAAGCCATCAAAGTAATAGATTCAACACTCTATATAACATAAATAAAATATGTATACAAATAAATAAGTAAGTCATCAACAGAACAAGAAAGCGTCGTAATTGAACGTCGTCAGTAATTTAATTGTAATATTAAATCATTAAATATCCACTTGAAAATTTACAACGCAATTATACAGAATCAATCTGTTCCAGAAAGGAAGGAAACTGCTGAGCCAGGTTGAGCCGTATAGGGCGCATTACAGCTCATACAGTTTTTTATTTTTTTTAATGTTCTGTAATAATCCACTGAGGGTGAACGGTAAAATTACTTAGTTATTAAAATAATTTTAATCATAAAAAATATTTATTAACGTATTATTAATATTTATAAAATATCATATCTCAAGCTGGGTAAATGGACACCACAAAAAGTCGCCACATAGTTCTGTTAGCTATCATTATCCACACTTCGTACCAAGATATCGCAGCACTTGAAAGTTTGCCGTGTACATAGTGTCCATGGTTCCCGACGGAATCAGGACGAGAGCCCGGGGAATAAAAAAGAAGAAAACTAGTATACGAGGTATGCTTGAGAGTTTGTTAATCTGCTTTTTGGCAAGGTTAATTATTTCCCTACAAGCGGAGTAATACAAAATATTTAGCATTTAAAAATTGGAATTTTGGATATGTTCTTTTAACGTAAGTATATATTGGTGCATGTTTGCGACACAATTAACAGCATTAGAGAGGTTTTTCAGCATTTATTATTGCCGGTACAGCTAAAGTGTCACCGCGACAGTTTTCAAGACGCTCCATGTCGCGCAATAGGACGGAGGAAAACATGGGAAATGACAACTACGCGGGAACCCTGAGCCCTTTACGTACCCCCAGCGTAACACGAAAGAAAGGAGCATTTCAGGATCAAGCCCATTTAAGAACACATCTGCCTATTAACATTATTAAGTAACAGGTGGAAAAAAATAATCCATTCGGGAACATTGTTGTATTAGGCATTAATATTTGTGCATCAGAATATTGATTTACTACTGTTATATACCCGAACGTATAGAAAACAATAAAAATAGATTCACGAACAAATTTGACTGTTCATACTCGCTTTTTTGTGAGACAGATATCCGGTCCCGCCCGCACAAACATACTTGTAGCGTGTCTCAAGAGTCAAGAGTCGTGTCGGGCCGACAAGCTTCATTTCACATCTCCGCATTTCACATTCGGGTGCGAAAAAGTCATCCCGATACGGTTCTTTTGCGCTCGTACGGCGGTCGGGTGCTAATAAAGAATGATGACATAATTTCCGCAGCGAGGCGGCGCAATTTTGCCTCTTGCGCTGTTCCTCTATCTAAATGTCCCGCGAAGCCGTTCGGTCGGCCGTTAGGGCGCGGATGGACGCGGGAGCCGCTAGCGTAGGGACCGACACTTTGGTGGAGGAAAATATGATCAAATAGTGAGGGATAACAGCGAAAACTAAAAATGAAAATCTTTTCAAGATCATACATTGATCCTAGTGTCTCCCTATACTTACCGAGAATAATACATGCTATGTGATACTCGTATGGACTAACAAAACAACATCAACGTTTAAAATATGTTTTGTTATAAGTTTATATAAGTGTTTATTTACATGCCTATAATTAATTTACAAAATGAAACGGAATATATTATTTACCGTACGTTGACAATTATGTTCGAAATAATTTGACATATCTTTGGTATTCCTGTGTGCATTATTTATACTCCTATATATATACCACTGTGCAATGCAAGGACCGGTGGTACTTAAGGTCCACATCACTTGGGGATAGTTCCCCTAGCGAGTCGCTTTTAATTGGATGAGAGCGCCGTTGCGGCCTCAATGCAAAAATGAGAAAGCCGGAAGATGTTGAGACGATGAGGGGTCGTTTACGGTTTACAATCTACGTTTACGGCTGGGGTATAATACTGCCTCAAGGATCTGAAGGTGCAGTACGACCAGTGCATTCAATAATGAAACAAACAAAAAGATAAAAAAATATAGGTTTTCGGGTATAATTATTAACAAGCCTGGTAGATAAGAAATTAAAATTTTAGACTATAATACTGTAGATGAGATATAGATGGTGTCACCGTTTTTTTACTTGGATTGGAAAATAATATTCTAATTATGAAGTTCATAAAATAAGTTGCCTACTCCGAATGCGATTATTATTACTCATAATAAAATAGTGATACTCTGGCGCAAATATCGTCGGTGGATTCAAGTATTTTGTATTTCCAGTACCCATATTAAATTAATTTTATTTCAGGCTGTTGACATTCCAAAGGACAACGACTGTGATAATTAAATTACCAAATATACATTAATAAATATGTAGTCAAAAATTTGGTAATATTTAATAAAAGTCAATAATAAAAATAGTGATTGCCGAGACTTAACTAGTCCCTTATTTATTTGATCATTTAATATTTGTAAAAAAATTAGTTATGAGCAGTAAAAAATATGATGCAAAAAGTATTATGTAGTCAGCAACTGTCAATATTAGAAAACGAGTATAAACAATATTATTTCGGGTAAAGTGTGTTCCAAGGAATGAAATATTATTTTGGAAGAAAGAAAAGGCGAAGGAAAAAGCAGGTGAGCTCTCGGGGCGAATCGGGGTTGTCTCGAGGTCGGTAAAGAAGATTTAGAAACCGATTAGCGGCGATTAAAGCGCGTTCCAGGTAGATTAATCCGAGGAGCATTACAAGAGATCTTATGAAAGAGTGCGGCCTCCGACTCTTCTTTACAGGGCTTTTCGGTGTCAGCCCGAAAGCATAGCGTTCATTATCCGAGATAAAGTATGAAGGGATATCCGGAGGAAATGATAATTAATAGTTGAATGAACAACGTCTAATGAAAGTTAAGCCAACATTATAAAAAAAAATACTCTGATCAACGAATTTATTTATAAACAGAACACATAGTACATATATTTACAAAAATACGCTTAACGAATAAAGAGTACATGAAGATCGAAATTTATATTTTAAAATAAAACACTTGTCGAAGATCACTGGGATTTAGAAAACCAATACGAGGAAAAGAACCGAGGTGTACTGATTCCCATTTAGTAGGCGCATTTGTAATTGAACTGAATTGAAAACTCGTAATTTCACAAGTATCAACTGGAATGGAAAACATTGGATGACTATGAGGACGGGTATGCGGAACGTAAAAATTAAAGCATTCAAGAATCCCAGGGTTCTTAATAGTACCACAAAGGAGAAAAAAGCATGTTTAGACGTTATTTTCTTATGGGAATCTATGGAATGGAAAGAAAGCATCCCTAAAAGAAAGAGAGTAGGATAATGTAAATAGTTGATTGAATTGAATACATAATTTCTACTGTCTATACATATAAAATAGGGGACGTCTAAGAAACTTTGTACGGATTCGTTCGAGCATAAGAATGTATTTGGATACTTTGGAACATTACTATTTAAAAAATATATATGTACGAATGGAAAGTTTGGATATATAACATTTTTTATTGATAATTAGGATATCGTGATTGTATCGGAAGTAGTTATATATGAAGGGGAGATTGGAGGATCGGGGTGGTCGGTGGTGGAGGCCCATTACGACACTTCAACAAATTTGCTTTGAAAGAGGAAATGCCGGAGAAAAAATATCTCACTTCGCCTAATTAAATAATAAGCAAGGGAGAGGGGCACCTTGATTACTGGCGCGGAGCAGACACCGGGAAGGATTTATGGCTCGACTACGTGTATTTATTCCTCAAGCTAAATTAGAGACTGTTCTTCGTCTTCTCTTCTCCATTCGGCTACCGGCGAGCGTTCTCTACGTGATATAAGAGGGCTATAATTTTCGCCCGGGAGCGAAATGGAAAACGGTTAGTTTGATAGTGCGCTCCCTCTCGGCGTTATTGTTTCTTCTGCTTAATTACGGCGTTAATTCTGTACAATTGAAAAGTTTACGTTCAGCGCAGGAAATAAATAAGATACTGCCGACTTAACGTTCGTTTTATCGATCCATTGCCAGACCGGAGTCGTAAAGAAGGCGGATTTAAATCATTCCATTTAAAGTGAAGAGCCTGGCTAAATGGGGACACGGGTATCTTAAAAATTGACACTTTGGCTTAGCCACATTTCGGATGTGATAGTATAATATGAAACAAAGTACATGAGTACGCTTTCTTATTAGGTCAAATGAGCCGAAAAACTTTACGAAAGGGGTACTAAAGCCGACACAGGAAATCCATGATGTAATAATGGCGATACAGCTATACATCTAATATTATTACACGACTACAGGTCACTTAGTAGAAATGCGTTTGATATCGAGGATATAGCATTTTTATCATCATTTTTAGAATTAAATTGCATATTATTTTGCGAATGAAAAAAAAATGCTTTGTATAAATAAAATTAAAATAAATCGGACACGACTGAAACATAATGCCCGTCATCATAGACACCATTTATTATTAGTATGATGTGTAAATATGAATGTGAATATATAACAAAACAAATAAAATGATAATCCTTTTAAAAAATAAGTCGATGGGAGTGTTAATGTGTAATAAAAATGCCTATTTTCATATACGATCAAAATAAATTCGTCAGTCTCTATGGGCGAAGAGTAAACGAGAGGAGAGGAGAGGAGAGGAGAGGAGAGGAAGGAAGTGCTGCCTGGGGAGGGGGTTTTCGAGCGGAGCGATATTGAATTGCAAATATGATGTGATACGGAAAAATCCGACTTACAGATTTCATTCAGATTTATTCGATGGTTGTGATATACGATCAATCTTCATACAATGTCGCCTGCAGATTTATTCCTACTTGCGTTCCAAACACGATCACATGTGTGAATTGTACATAGTTCCGACATTGGACGCCAAATGCAACTCATTCACTATTGAAATATTTCCATCAAATGTCTACAATTTCATTACAAACAAACTGAAATAATGGAAAACTTTATTTGGAATTCAAGTTTATTACATTGGAAACTAAGTTCAAATTGAAAATAATTTTGGTTTCATTAATAAAATTAAAAAGAACAAAGTGGTCGAAATTATACAATATGCATTAGTTTGCATTACTATGTGACATACTATATTTGTGCAAACGAAAAATAAGTCTTATCTACAAATAATATCAAACATTGAAAAGAAATACAAACGCGTAGAACATTATTGATTTGAATTTAACATTGATGGAATAGATCCTTTAACGCTGTATCTGTCCACCATTTACTTAGTGGTGATGAAGGTGTTGTCAACTTTCAATAGAATAGGATGGGATTATTAGATATGGGGGATGGAACGCGATCTAAGTCGTTGAGCTGTCACTAGAAACAGACACATTTTTTTCTCACAAAAGTGGATAAACAAATATGTCGTCACCTAATTTCAATCTGCCGACCAACATGCATTCTAGTTTAAGTATTTTCATTAACTTCAAATCATCACAAAGAAAAATTGTTGAAGAATTTCACGATAATTAATACTACTGATTGAATTAAAACCGAAAATTAGGTGTGATAGACTGTTGATCTATACAGAAAGTGAAAACAAGCTGCTATTGTATATGTATTAAGTTGATATTAAAACTATCGGAATTCGGTCACAGTGTGTGAAGTGAAAGTCTCGTGGAGTTTTCCCGTGAAAAGTGACACATGACAGTCGATTCGGGAAAACGATTTGACATGATCAGCTGGATGTCAGGGTCGGGTTAATTAATTAGACAATCTGGCAAAATCGATGTTAAAATGAAGTTCAAAAGGAGTGGGCAACAAACAACAGTTCAATTAATTATTATTGTGACACAAAGTATAGAATATAATTTAAACGAACAATTTCAATCACTACGTCGGACGCATTCGTACAAACACGGTTAACTCTGCGAAATTAAAAAATTGTACGGGTAAGAAAATCATATATTTTTGTTATTAAAAGAACAATGATACAATTTGCCGGCACTCGCCGAGAGTCGTAAAACGTTTGTTTTTATAAATGCGCTCCGCCAAGAAATTTTATTTAAACATGAATTGAAGACATTTAAGTTGTTGTCGGGAGGCAAAATAAGGGGTTTTTTTCGAACAGCGAAAATACGCTGATAAATTATGTAAATCATATTCCTCGAAAAGGGACTTAACTTCCTTAATAGCACACAAAAAGTTTCGCACAAAAAGTGGATTAAATTCCAAAGTGCCCCAGAGTCAGGCTGGGGGGGAAAGGAGGGTGGAAACTTGGCCGGAAATAAAAACGGGTAAAACTCCAAGATTGCGCAAACACGGTGAATAATTAACGGTGGCGCTCGCCGGCTGCAGGTGAGGCGGTGGCCGTCAATAATTCATGAGGCGGGCGGACCACCAGGCCAGGGACAACACGAGCCTGCTGGCAATCCGACTGCACAATATTAGCCTTTTGTATCATGAATCGGGAAAGGAGACAAAATTAGGCCGAAAAAAATATTTACCAAGTTGCAAAATAATAATGGTTTTCGAAAATGTTCATATAACTAGCAACCCGACGCGATCTATCCATTATAAATTGGGATAGAAGTATTTTTTATAACGCGAGTGTACGGTTTCATTATACGTTTAAAAGAAATGAAAAAAACGAGTCGTGAGTCTTCGTGATATTGTTAGCACACGGTAAAAAAATATTTTTAGCGTTTTAAGGCTTTGCTCAAGTCCACCCCTGAGCTGTAATGGTCGGGCGCGCCTCGAGCTGAAAGCGGCCAAGTTCCCTGTGACTCATATTATGAAGACTTTAATGTGATTTTATAGTCACTCTTCAGCAGTTTGCATTGGCTCGAGGCTTAAAGCGAGACCTATTATTCCCACAGTTCACAAAATGCTAAAAAAGCAAATACTATGTAGGTAAATTGCAAGTATAAAAGCGTGGCCGAGTATGTAAAATGTATTAAAATAAATGGAAATGATATATATTTTTGGCATAATTTACACCCGTTATTGGTGAAACATACAAAAATTATTTATAAAAATCGGTTGTTTTTCTAGAGTTGTTTAATTAAAATAAGAATATACTTGAATTATTCAATTATTTGTAATGATACTCGTATATCTCTGAGAACCAAAAATTCTCTTGAATGAAATGACTTTTCAGTATCAGTACCTACACAAAAAGAAAAGAACGTGACATGAAGCAAAAGATGCGGATAGAGAAGAGAAGTAGACAAAGTAATCCGATCTTGAACCGAAGGCGGAGTAGCTTTCGCCTTGATTAACTTCCTTTCTTGATACGTAACGAGGATATGTGACCAGAAAGCAATCCGAGTGCAAGTTCTAACAGTGCTAAGTGATACGAAAATAAACCATTTCTTGTTAATATGACTTAAAATCATTTCAAACTAAAATGCGAAATTTTTATTCCACCTAAAATGTACTAAAAGAAGCTGCGGTATAAATGTTTTAAATTAAAAAGAATTAATAATTTAAAACTTAAAACTGATACAATCAAAACATAAAAATATCTATAAGATTACATTGAAATATTTAAAGCGAATGTACAAAATACAACAATCCATAGAACAGGGGTCTCCAAACTTTCCAGCCTTGGGGCCATACTGATTACTCCAGTAAGTTCCGAGGGCCACAACCATATTATCATTGTTGCCGGGGGTAAAAAGTGAAATAGTCCACTGATGAAAAAAAAGTCCGAAAAAGTACGCAACGTTTAAAAAAGGCTGCAAATCGGACTAAAGTCCGCAAAACGGCAACACTGCATATTATTAATTTTCCTGTCATTATCTGTAATTTCTACATTACTCGTAGAGTACGAGCCATGAGGAGTAACGTGACACGACATCTGGTGGACACAAGCGGAAATAGGTAGTACCTTCTATTCAACATAAAATTAGAATACTTCAGTAAACTAAATTTAATTTGCTATAAAAAAATATGTTCTCTAAAAGGAGTTTTCAAGTATGCTAGCTCTCCGCGGGCCGGACAAAATCTGTCCGCGGGCCGGATGTGGCCCTCAGGCCGTAGTTTGGAGACCCCTGTCATAGAACATAAGGTGAGGAGGTTCGGTTAATACTAACAATATAGACGTTCAATAATTATTACATATAATAATAATTTATGGAAAGTAAAATAACTTATTTTTTACTTCTGATAATTACAAAAATTAAGGATCCAATATGACTTGATGAATATTTCAAACATTTCTATATTCATATAATATTAAGATATTGATAGAACACTGCATTTTTCGGCGAACAGATTTGACTTTCCCCGGTAGGGTTAGAAATCGCTTTAGAGTCAATCGCAAATATAAAGGGTCGCTGGGCAGATTACTCCAGCTGATTGCGGGCAGTGCTCGTGTATTTGTGGCGTTTCTACACGCGTGGCCGACAAGTATTCCAGTTTCGAGAATGGACTGGGTACGTTTCAGAGAAAATGAACTTCAAGTGTGATTACTCGCTTTTCCAGTGGACAGTTTCTTCGCAATGGCAAGAATAATATGCCCGATTTATATTGGAACATCCTTAATATTATTATTTCTAAAATATTTTTACCTTTTTCAACCGCGACGCTAGATTGTATTGCAAGTATGAACAGCTTACCTGAAACAAGAATAAAATTATAAGCATACATTAGCCAAATAGTTTATCGATGTAAACATAAAACAGTGAATCAAGTTAGATATCCGCGTAATAAGAATACACACTCCGAACGGCAGATGAATCATTCGACGCATGTTTTCATACGGATCAAAACCGCAACGACACAACTATGTGACAAAGCCAATATTCCGACCAAAATTTCGCACACAACAGCCGCTCCAGCCGCTTTCGGGTTTATTATTCAAATCCAACGGCGAACACACATCCAATAATGCATTGACATTTAGGCGGGAGGCTCGGGCGGGAGGGTGACATTTGATAGCGAGGACGGCGGGAGGGGGAGGGGTACGGCGGCGGATCGAATCGATAGGCCGACGGAGGGGCGCAATGAAGATTGCGACAGATAAAGGCGCTGAAAAGTAGACAGGCCATTTGTTATTTTAAGGGCACGCGACGAGTCTCTGTGTTTGACCTGCCGAGGGAAACCTCTCTTCTTCGTGCGATCAATTTCATTCGAAAAAAATCGGAGATTTTTCTTCGCTTCCAATGGGTTGAGATGATCTGATAATAAAATTCAGGATGAAAACCTTATGATTATAATCAATTATTCATTACCTTTATATAACTTTTCTCAATGATAAAATAAATATTTACTTGGTTCATTGATGATGGTGATTAATTTTATAACTTGATTCACATAATATTTATTATTTTCCAAAAAACTAACAATAAATATCAATCAAAAAAATGTGTATTAATTTTATATAATAAAAAAATAGGATAGTGCTAACGATCATAGTTTGTGAATTCACTGAGCTACAAAATCCTATGTTGCATTTGGTGGACATTTAGAATAAACACGTACAAGGTTATCATTTATATTTTACATTAAAGGTTTGTACAATTTTATTTTGTGCAGTCGGTAATTCATAGAATAATATGAAAGTATAGAGACAAAATAAAAATACAGCCATCTAAAAAAACTCAATATGCTCAACCATGTAAAAGTCTTCAACTGAAAAATATTTAAAAAAATGGTTTATCAACAGCCCGCCAAGTTTGTAAAATCTTCTTTTACTAAGTCCAGGTTCACAAAAATTTGAGTGACTCTTGGCAGAGAAGATGCAAAGATTCATAATTTTTGCATCCAAGACGAGTATTTTCAGATAGTTTTCTGAAGTGTACTACAACACTCGTATTATTGTTAATGCACTACCATCACATTAGCAACGACTTATTGAAATTCATGTATACTCACTAATGTAATTAACGCCTCTTTAATCTTCTTCTTAACCGGAAGATCATGAACAATGCACCACCATCTCTATCGGAAGATAATGGCGGAGTCACACTTGTATCGATTATGTGGCATTATTTAACATTACAATTTTATTATTATGATTACTACTTATCATCAAAATTTTCTAAAAGTATAATATTTATGATATCCTCAATGATATACAGAAGCATATAGATGTACTGACGAAAGACTGAAAACCAGCCTTTGTAAAAGGATACAAGGATTGGGACTCCAGCCGGTCTTGAAGACGTCCGGGGAATTGGGAGCAATTAGCCTTATGAGCCGTACGCTACAATATTATAATACCAGTAAAAACAACACAGTGAGATCGACTGACAATAAGGTAGAGAGTGCTTCTAGTGAGGGCATGATACTTCTTGATTAAATTCTAGAAACTCTAACAAAACTAAGTGAGAGAAATTTGAACCAAAAAGACTTTTGAACTAGGAAATATGATAATTTATTCACCTTTTATTAGACAAGATGAAAATAAGAATTAGGAAGATATGTTAAATCTTAATATTAACAGAGAAACGCCAGAGGTTTAAACATATTAAGATTTATTGTATATTATAGAGAGAAAAAATACAGAACAAAAAAATATCTATTATTTAAAAATAGTCGAAAGTAAAAGCAGACGGGAATATATTCTAAAAATATATATTTAAATAGTCGCTCGTTTAGTTTTCCTGCACGGTGCGGGCGGTCGCTAGGTTTGCTGGCTGGGCGGATAATGTATGAAGTACGTGTAAAAGTGCCATCAAATTTCGGGACACGGAATATAATATTCCTGGGGCGGCCGATTTGTATCTGATAGGGCCGCCTTTAATGGCGTCCTTTATTGTGTGACAGCGCCATAATAACCTGACACTGATAACGGTGGTCTGCTCTAATGTAACGATATTCGTTAATTATAGTGTCTGCGGCGCGAGCGCGACCAGGGAATAACAGGGAATGAGACTACACGCAAGATGCCAGTGCCCACTATGGCCTGTAGGCTGTAGTGCACAGCGGCCAAAACATCCGACATCACACTGGCTAATAGGCAAAACTAGCCAAAAGCGATAAGGATGCTTTCTTCGAAATATTACTATCAATTAATTATCTACTCCTCTTGGAAGTCAACTAGTAAATAATATATACATAATATTGACGTTGGATATAAATAGGGTTGGTATTAAAATAAGATTGGTTATATTATAAATCGTTTAAACATAAAAAAACACAAAACATGTTTTCAAAAATATGAAGTTCAAATATTTTATAGTAAAATATTTTTTGAATACAAAATAAATTGAAATTACCCATACATATAAAAAATAATTATCCACCTATACAGGTATAATTTTTTAACATTAACTATGGTGTATCATAAATAGTTTGTAAATTCTTAAGTTGTGCAACGTCATATTATCCATGTTAAATTATAGCTGTGAACTATAAAATAAAATGAACAATTTTCTTTTTAACGGCCAGTAATTATTATTATAACATGAGTCACAAAATATAAATATTGAATAGTAAAATCTAACATTAACTACAAATCAGAATAGATTTTGAAAAATGGGAGTCGTTACGGCCTATAATATTCATAAAACTATTGCGAATAAAAACTCTTGAACAAGGTATGATTTATTTTCTGCCTAATTATTTAAGATAGGAATAGAGACACAAAATTGATTTTATTGAAATTAATGCACTGATAATTCTTATAGTACATATAGCGCTATTCAATAAACGCGTATTTCATTATATAAATTAATAAAACCTTATATACTCGTACAAACGGAAGAGTACAGTAGTTACAACAAGGAAAATTGTTCTATAACGAAACATAAATGAGTTACACAAAGTCAAATTAAACATCCTCTTGAAGACATGAATTTAAAAATATATTAATACTTACGTATTTTATTGTTGTGTTAAATATCGAAGGCTTATGTAAATTGTAATACCATATTACTGAGTGTACTATTAATAACTGTTAACAGGCAGTCATTATACAACCATGACATTATATTTTATGATTGTCTAAAATATTTTTTTTTTTTATAAATTAATGACTAAATAATAAAGATAAAAATATTTATCTGCACATTTAAAGGTCATAAAATAACTAAAAATAACAATATGTTAACGTAATTGGTATTTATAGATTTTTTTTTATATTTATATACGTACACCGCGATGTTTTTTATGATAATGATGAGAAATAAAGGTGCCTAAATGATTACTCATTGAAAGAGGATTTAATTTTTTCATAGTACGTCCAAATATATTGCTTTCGTGGACTTATTATGAAAACCAAGACGCCAATTCGTGGCGGCTGAGATGTTTTTGTAGATTCAGAATCGAAAAGAGCAAACAGGTCGTCTAGTTTGATGGGGCGTCATTTATTGCATGCAGTTTATCCCATGATGAAGGACGTACTGATAATGCAGACAGGTGATGCAGCCCAGTAGGTTGTTGAATTATTTATTGATGTATTTTTTTATATATAAAATAAAGTATTCGAGGCATACTTGGCCGAGACCTGGACAATGTATGTCTATGGGGCAGCTCAACTCATTTAATTACATATGGTGTCGTAAGCGGCCACCATCTTATCACTTTAGGGTCCAACGTTGCTTATAGGAAAAGTACTCGTAGATGAAAGAATATTTCAGGTGAGTCAGAAATATCAAGATGTAGTGTAAAAGTGAATAGCACAGATACGACGATAGACTGACGTAGAAAAATATAGATGGGTTCGATTTGAGAGTATTAGAGACAAAATGAGTATTTTAATATACGAGTATGTATAACTATCACCAAGCATAATGACATACATCAATAAAATAAAACAAAACATTATCAGAGCACAAACTGAATTGATAAAAACACATTTGTGTGCAAAAATAAAATAGGGCGGCAACTTATTCACACGCAATCGGGATTCGCGGAGCGCTCGAGTTATTCACGGCCATTACGTGAATATATATTTTTTATAATACAAAATGTAATCCGTCGATTGCATCGACCGCTTATGAAACGCCTTTTCTTTTTGAAGTGCAAGAGAGGGAGTGCTAGAACAACACGGTTACATAATTACGGAGCGCCGCCGCCGGAGGGCTTTTTGTATAAAACGCGCCCTCCAGTAGAGAGGAGTAGAGTGAGGAGTAGAGTGAGGAGTAGAGTGAGGAGTGGAGAGCGGAGCAGCCGGGCGCCGATCGCGACAAGAGGCGCGCTGAGCAAAAGAGCACGCGGCAACTTAGCGCACGAGACACAACACACAACACACAAGTATCGGGGTGTGCACAGGGGACAATACGACATTTTGGTCATATTACCAATTACAAATATACGTATATTGCAAAAAGGGTGAACGACCAAATTATCGCCACTTCATACAATCGTTTATCCTTATGATAGTCAAAAATTAGGCATATAACATTTTGACAGTACATCTTTGTACTTATGTAAACATAAATATAATACTCATCATCATCAGCCTGTGTCCGTCCACTGTTGAACGTAGGCCTCCCGCATGAGTCTCCATCCTCTTCGATCCTCCGCCTTCCGCATCCAGGTCACTCCCGCTATTCTTCTTATATCGTCAGTCCATCTTGTAGGGGGTCGGCCAATGCTTCGTTTGCCAGTTCTTGGGCGCCATTCCAATACTTTTCTTCCCCATCGACCGTCGTCTCTTCGACAGATATGTCCTGCCCATTGCCACTTGAGTGTGCCTATTCGTTGGGTAGCATCCACTACTTGAGTTCTTCTGCGTATTTCCTCGTTTCGGATTCTATCTTTTAGCGACACTCCGAGCATGGATCTCTCCATAGCACGCTGGGTGACTTTTATTTTATGGGTAAGACTTGCTGTCAGATTCCACGTCTCTGCGCCATAAGTTAATACAGGGAGGACGCATTGGTTAAACGCCTTAGTTTTAAGGCATTGCGGAATTTTCGCTTTAAAAATGTACTTTAGTTTTCCAAATGCTGCCCATCCCAGTTGTATGCGTCTGTCGATTTCTTTTGAGAAGTTATTTCGCCCTAGTTGTATTACTTGTCCCAGATATAATACTGACAGACAGAAATCTCGTTTGTGGTTTATATGTCCCTTACCATTTTAATGTATGGCTAAGCGGATTGTTTATCTGCCAACGTTATAGACTACAATTCGGCATTCACCCATGCATATATTTATTTACGAGGATTTACTATAAATGAATGGGTGGTGTTCGCGGCACTTCATACGAACCGGTGGTGCTTTTAGAGCTAAGAAATCTATTATAATTTATTAAACTCCATCGGGGATTGATTTACTAGTAAGCCATACCAGCCAGCATAATTATTATCGCACTTGTAATAAAATATAACATTTATATTTTTCTATTAAAATTTATAATTTAAATATTGAATGAACATACTAAATGAATCATTTATCTTAAAAAATGAATGGTGTTAAGTTATAGGATATCGTATTTGACAATCATTTAAGTGCATATAAATCTCTGTCAATTGAATAAAAAAACGTTATTATTATTGGTTAACCTGCGGCACTCAATTCTTGGAATGGAGAAGTTAGTTTCTCAGGCAATGCATCGCCGAACGGCCGGACGAATATAAGCAATCAAAACAAACCGATTTGCTTTAATTTCCCTACTCGGTAAAGATCAGCGCTTCCAGCTGACCGCATCTGCCCGGGGCGTATCGCGTGTCTCGCCGGCACGAGCCACGTGCTACGAGTCCCGGTAGTCTGAATGTCGATACGATAGCCACATGTTATAACTTCCAAGCAGCGGCTAAGGAATATTATTCGTTGTATAAATGGAGTATCCCTTAAACGCAAAAAGACATTGTATATATAATCAAGAGGATGTAGTTGCCTGCCTTATTTGCGAGTTAAATATAATTATAGCTTTGCGCGGCTGCCAGGTTAGCAGGTGGCAGGTGCGGCAGGATCAGCAGCATGGGCTTAGTCGAGAGTTCGGACCAGGACGGAACCGTCTGAGGGGCATTTAACGTGGACAAAAAGGCGACAATAGTCTATGCTTCAAGACGCTGAGAAATAATGTGCGCCGCGACCCTGAAAGACTCGAGACATTTTCGTACAAGAATTAATATTTTTTTGTCTGATGTTGTTATATGTACCTGTATTCATTTATTAAAATATTATGAAATAATTGTAGGGGAAAATATATTGTAATGACAATAACAAAAATGAAGTTCTCGTGTCTCCTCTACGAACACTGATAAAACGATGTTATTAAATGCATTGATTACAAATATAAAAGTAATAAAACATTTAACAGGTGTATTTTTGAAATACAGATATACTAAAAAACAAATACGGCAGGGCTTAAGATGCTGCACCCACTTAAAATTAGGAAGGTCGTAGTATATAACAACGGTAATTCGTGACGGTCATATTCTTCAGCTAAGGAGCGGATATGGTGGATAAGACTAAAAAAAACAGTTGCAATATTCGTACTTTTTTACTGGGACAGGTGAAAGATTTTTTTATTTAGTAGGCTGCATGAATAATATACAGGCATTGGAACTAACGGCTGTCGAAAATACATAAATCAAAAAATGCACATGAATATTTTGCAGTGTAGACTTTCTCCTTGTTCCCAGTGGAGGGGCGAGAGCGCGCGAGACAGAACAATGGAGCTCACCAGAGATGGTTGAAGCTCCTGCTGGCGGCCATTATTATCCCAATTCTCTCGATTGTCTGGTTAAGCTACGTTGAGAATGGGGGTTTAACGGTCAGTAGGTCATTTGTGATAAAACAACTTGTAATATATCAAATACATAAATCGGCCGAAAGTTAGACAATGTGTATTTAATTAGAGCTGTTTCAGGATTTTTAATAAATCTATTTAAAAAAACGTGAAATATTTATCGATCTGTAAAAATTTATTAACATTCCATAGAGGAATTTCATTACATCAATTTATTGAATAAAACTATTGAGCTCAGAAGAATTATTTTATTAGATTATTTAACATTCATTGACATTTAATGGACATAATATGACGGTATGTGTCATATCTGATATAATTGATGAAAAATACCAAACGTAAATTATTGAAGGGTTTTGGCGAATAAAAAAAATACTCTTATAGTAAAAATAATTTCAAATTAATCCACCGAAAAACGACGTTAACTTTATATTATTTATATATAAAAAATATAAGCGGATTTAAAAAACAAAAAAAAATCAATGACAACAGTATATGTTTTCCATTTTTTTGCAGTCTGGAGATTAACTGTGGTGGAGTTAAAGCAGTAGAAACATTCAGTTTAACTGATAATCGAATCGTCAAATATAAAATGTTTTTCGTTGTTAAATTCTTATTAATGTACAATATTGAGTTATCATTGATTCATAACTCTTGAAGCGGTCCACTATACTACTAGATTTCACCCCTTAAGCAATATTGATGGAAGCTTTCCCTGCACATTCTGATTCTGGGGGCTTGTCATATATCATCCCTTCTGAGAGCTCCGGCAGGAGTCAATGGAGCTGTTAAGAGCCGCAAGATTATCGCCGCGCGGAGTAAAGTTGAGCGGAAAGAAAATGCCTGAAATGCGAGGAGCAAGCCTTTGTTTTGAGTGCTCGATATAAATAGTGGGCGAGGCGGATAGCGGGGCAAGTGGGCGGGGCAAGTGGGCGGACCGGGGGGAAGTGGGCGGAGAAGGGTAAGACGGAAAGAAACAATGAAATATAATACGAAACGTCCTAATGATGGAAATTAATATAATATTAATAGCATAAATATCAATTTCGACGAATTAAAACATTGCAAACGATTACTCGTATGTAATAATTGTTCAAATTAATAAACACAAGTGGAACGTGTTTATTTAAAAACGATTGCATCGTTGTTACATTTCGTTAGTTTCTTCACATAAAATTAAAAAAACAACTCACACTTAGTGACTATAATATACTCATAGATGAGTCTGAACAACCAATACGAATTTAGGTCATAAATAGTGTCATTGCACAGAAAAACAATGTTTTTTTATTTTAAATATTGAATTGATATATCATCTTTCGAGTTCGGAACTCAATATTTGTAATAATTAATGTTCTAATTACTAGATGTTATAAATATTTTATGCCATACAACGCAGCCGGTTGCTTTATCACTGTATCATCATCATTTGCTCCAGGTGTGATGATCACGCGGGCAGCTCGTGCTCGATGCTGATGTTGCACCGAGTGATGTCATCCCACATTAATACTGCGCGCCGCCAAATCTTGCCTTTAATAAATAATCACGGAGAAGCTTCGTCGACACACGACAGTTACATATTGCACACACACACACACTCATGCATATAAATATCCAAGTGGACGTATTCACTTACTGCCACCCACCCAGCTACGTGACTAGGCCAGCTGTCGGTAGACTTTTTTGAAGAGCCGAATTTATACAAACAAAGAAATGAGCAAAAAAAGTCCTCTGCGAAAAAAAACAGCCAAAAAATTCTAAACTTCAAAATAAAAAAATGCAATTATAACTTTAAAATCTTTACAAACTCTCCAATACATGGAACATGGACGTTCAGTCCATTAACATTTTCTTTTTAATTGATACTGTCATATGCACCGTTTTTCTACGTTTTCTTAATTAATTCCTCCTGTACCTTTTCACCTATGTGAGACTCGTGGAACCCGTTAAAATATTCTCAATACGGTTAATATGACGATTCATGATGAATCATTAGCACCACAGGCAGGCTTTGAAATGCTCTTCCAACATCTGTTTCCTCCAACTTTTGACCCGAATTCTTCAAGAAACATACACTCGTAATATCCTCAATATTTATTGTATTAATATAAAACGATGCTCCATATTTAATGCTTCTTCAAGAAAGTCTGTCGATCACTGGACTTGGACAAATGAATCTTGTGAAGAGATTCATAACTCGCTAAGCGGTAGAGCTCTGCTCTAACCAACCTGCGATGGTGACCGTGCAGATGGCGCTCGTGTCAGAGAAAGAGCGCCAATCAAACCGAATTGAAATCATACCTCCACAGGCTGGGATGATGTGACCACATCGCAAGCACTGTTGAAGGTCTGTCGTCAATGAACAAAGAGGGCAGAGATCAAATACCGTCATCACGGCTGATTAAAAAATAATATTTTTCCAATTTAAACACATAGTTCACACCTAAGACTGCAGAGGCTTACTGCGTAGATCAGTGAATATATTTTTATTGATTCGTAATAATTATTTCCAAGAACGACGAACATCAACTTTCGATTAAACTTAAATTAAGCGATGACATCAATTTTAATATCAACAGTTACAGTGCATATATTTTGGGATTTAGTTGTGAGATTATTTTAATAGTAAATAAAGCATAATTGCGAAATTTTAAACTCAGCTGATTAAGGACACACGAAAGTCTTATATTCAATTACAAAAAAAAAAGTTTTATACAAAAAACACAATTTTTAAATATCAGGGGCGAATATAAATTGAACACACCTCATATATATAATTTATAATGTTACTTTACATTTTGTTTTAGCACTTATTGACACATTCTGCAGTGCAACAAAGTCACGAGTCAGGCCCCCGGGTAGTGGTAGTGAGTAGGGAGTCGGGCAGCTTTCTATATTATGCGCATATAAGGCCGCAGCTTTGACGGCTGTCCGGGTGAACAGGGTTAGTGCATTGCCGGTAATTGATCGATTGCATAAACCAACAAGTGGGAAAATGAAAGCCACCGAGGACCGGTGAAGATGCAGGCGGACTGCACTAGGCCGTCGAATGAATCATTGCAAATATTATTTTTATTTAACCAGATGAATTTTTCACTATACGTCACTTTTATACAACAATTTATTATACAGTAATTTACATGGAAAATAAGAGGACCACTCATGGCCTCAGGACCTTAACAGGTCATTTCTGTGACCAAATATTAGACTCAATGTATGTGACGTTGCTAATGTGGTGCTCATATGATCAAGAGATAATAATATGAGCATACCTATGAATGACATTTAGTGATGTTGAATAACTGAAGCCAAAATATTAAGACATAAGTTTATTATACACATTTTGAATATACTGTAAAATGTTGTGACGGTATGTTTGTTTACATAGAATAATACAAATATATATGAGATCACGAGGTGTATTATTGTAATTAGATTTGAATTCAACATTATATATTATCTTTAATAGTCGCAGAGCAGATGTTCACGCACAGATTATATTAAACACGCCCGATTATGAACGGTAAATAATGCTTATTGTGAAGGAACGCCGGTGAATAATTCGGAACAACTGTTGGCGGCAGAATTATTGCGCAACGAGCACAATAGCCTCAAATGAGAAGTGTCGACATTTCACAAGACTTCACACATATTGACATGACCATTCTGAGAATGATTGTGCTCTCGCGTGATGAAGTGTGCGAGTCCATTAGCACCACCTGACCGAGTGCACAATTAGAGTCTCGGATCATAATAAATGCTCTTGTATGCGCCCGGAGCGACTGCGACTGACTCAATAGATCGATGGCCGGTGCAGCATTTTCAGCTAAATCAACATATAATATCTGCACATCAACAGTTTCGCATATATGCCAGAGATTTGGAGAGAACGGCAAACATGACGTTACGTCACGTCACTATAATGTCGGCGCAAAGAGAGAATTTGCATTGATTTTATGTTGCATGTCGTTACAACATGATGATTTTGACGAGTGTCGTTAATGAGGGCACTCAAGGAGAAAGTACCTACTAATGTATAGATATTTCTATTTGAAATATAAAAAATAGGTAAGATTAAGTAAGTGTACTGCATATAGTAAAAAAAATATTTGTCAGATTAATTAGCGAGGAAGGGAATAAGTACTTTTCATGTAAATATAATCTATACAGGACGACTTTTTACCCTTGTTTTTTTAAATACTTCAGAAGTAACTGTACGTGCAAGTAGATAAAATTCATCAAAAGCTGCTTCAAATGAAAAGATAATGTCATTATAAGTATGCCGATTTAAATTTCAAAATGTTTTCAAATTTAGCAAAGTTTTAGGTCACAAAAAGGTGAATAAACGTGTAATTTGAAGGCTTCATCAACGTAATTGAGTTTGAACACGGTCCCGCTTTTTAAAAATGAAACGTAAGACCTATTCAAAGGGAGCTCCCAAATACAAAAGGTGGCATGTAAGTCATGCCGGCTTTGTGATGTCATACTTTTTTACAGTCGGCGCTTACGGGTGATATAAGAAACGTTCGCCCAAAAAAAGCTTTCTCGGCAAAGAGGATTTCAAAAGGCCCACGAAAAGGTCTTAAAAAAGTAGCGCATAAAAGTGTAGGGCTTTTATTAAAATATTATTTCATCCGATCTAACAAATCTTGCCGGCATTCCGGTACTCGGAGAAAGAAAGAAAAACAATTTCACTCTAATAATTCATAAATCTCGCTCGGCGCGCGGGGGACCATAAACAAAATAAACAAAACGCGGGCGGATCCAGCGGAGAAATATGTTCCAAAGATGCGGATTACTCCGTGAAATATGAAGAGCCGAGTGCAGGGCCGGAGAATGAACAGGACTGCTGTAAGGTGGAAGCTGCAACCTACACAGCTGGAGCCATGCATACTTAACTCAATAAGTCTTCTGGTGCGGGGTAAATGTTACTGTATATTCAAGATATTGTCACGATATTTGATTATTATGATATATGTGATTAATATCTTATAGATTAGAAGTTGTTTTAAGGGTGCAATGTTGTTCTTTCAATTGATTCGATCGAATCCATAAGGTAATTTGGGGCTCTGATCTAAACATGAATTTTGTATTTCAGAACCTAAGGTAGTCGAACAAGTCGGTAAAAAAGGAGTGCATTTCAAATAAAAAATAAACCTTGAAAGCCACTACTACACTTCCAAGAGTCACGAAGAGCATGAATGAGATTTTTACGTGATTCAGTCACGAGCAATAACGACCAGATATATTTTCATTTATATTATAAATAAAATAAATATATATTTGCCCGAATAAATTAATGTTGGAAATGCAAATATTTATTCAAGTTAAATTGATTACATCACGGTTTGTATACACTCGTATGAAAGGTAGGTGGTCGTGTTTAAAATGACTAAATAAATGAACCCGAGTTTAAGATCGGTCTGGGAAGAGCCTGGATGAGAACAAAGGCTCACAAAACAACAATGAAGCGGCACTTCTTTGCGTCAAACTTGTTTAAGCACACAAAGAATGTCGCGCGAATTAATAATTCTCATTAAGGCGCCGAAACTGTGAGATATTTGCGAATTTCAGATTATGCGCCCGGGACGTCGCTCGCATATAAAGTGAGCCGCCAACAATCAACTCCTGCAATGTTCCATCACGCTGTCACCAAACTGAGAGAGAGCGGTTCTAGCTACATCACTGGATCAGTGAAAGTAAAATACTATATATTATGTAGCATGAAAGCACGCTATTGATTTTGTTGAATTTGAGTTTTGAAGACATAATTTGTCTGAGTCTCGTCATGACATGCTGCTATGAAGATCAAACGGTTAATTTTATTTTGGCAATCCTAAAAAAATATTGTTTCTCAGACATGATTGAGAATTTATTAATTTCATCACACTGTGATAATTTTTATTTATGGTAATAGATCCTCAGCGTAATATATTGTAAAAACAATGTCAATGTCGCGTTTTTTACACGATTAAAAAAAATAAAAAGTGAAAAATAATGTTAAGCAATTATGAAAAATAAAAAAAATATGTGGTAATTATTGAACCACCGAAAACATTTGATTATAAGAACAGTCCGAAGAGAACCAAAATTATCATAGTTAAAATGCAGTGCAAAATATTGCGCAATTTTAGTGCAATTAATGAGCCTATAATTGACAGTAAATTCATCTTTACTACAAGTTTATTTTATTTTTTAAAGATAAAATTAGGATACAATAAACAATCATTATTTGTTTTATAACGATTTTTATAGCAGTAAAAATGGTCAATTTTTATTTGAGTATATTTGATATTTCAGTGTGCTGCCAGCCCGCCGCCCACCAGCGCCGCCCACCAGCGCCGCCCACCGTGAGGTCGTGTTTACATTCCGTCAGGGTGATGCGGGACGGCGCGCCCGACACGGGGCCAATCACTTTGACTAATTAAGGCGGACGATTACTCCAAAGGTATACACTATTTAATTACGAATATGATTTAATGAAAATCCTTAACTTAAATAAGAAATGAGGATGCAGAAAAATACTAAACGACACGTGTTTTGCCGCAGTAACAAGTTATTTTAAAGAACTCCTTTCCATTACAAAAAATTAAATCAAAATTAACAATAACATGTAGAATTAATACAATCACATAGAAAAGCAGTCAATGCTAGTTTTAGAACATATAATACTCGTATTATACGACAACTTCGTTGGTTTTCATGACCAGATTTAAAATTGTGGCTTTTGAGTTGAGCTGTGTGTGGTGAGTTTTGAACCGCCATTGCAGGGGTAATCCACAGGGTTGTAAATTTTGTGACCCTGAGGATGACCCCTTTAATGACGGTTGAAATATTGTATAGATACGAAATTCGGCACACACTTCTCGACCCAAAATCTACAATTCCATATTATACGATACAAGTGATTTACTATTTAATAGTTTTTGAATGTAAAAAGTAAAAATATTTACTTTATATAAATAATATATATTTAAATATTTTGAGTATTTTGAATTAAAATTTTCGAACAAAACGAGGATATCAAACTAATAAAGAATCTTGAAAATACTAAACAACATATTTTGTATACCACGAATAATCAATGTATACATACTATGTACAACATATTGAAATAATAAAAATATTTATTCTTAAATTCACACACGCAAATGCAATAAATCTTCCGAGTAATAATGTGTTCGCAATCGTCCAAATATAATGCCTCCAATATATTTTATATTACCTAACGACAACAATAAAAATATATAATGGAGGTTCGTAACAAAATAATGCTTTCACCGCTCGAGATTATCCCGAGAAGGAACAAAACAAAAAACCGGTGAAAGTTCCGCAAAGTATACGCTGATGATATATAAGAAAAAACTGTGATAAAGTCTTGCCAATTTGTGTCACGTATAAAAGTTGCCTTCGTTCGTCTCGAGTATTAATGACTTAATTAAGAAGGTCTGAGCGTGAGCAACACGTAAAAACAGTTTTAAAAAAGGGAAAAATAACCTCAACTCGCAGCTTTAACAATATATGCTACTATAACTTTGTAAAACGCAAAACAACGAAGTTTTTTTTGATTTTTGAAATGATACATCAACATACTGTAACTATTAATACATTATATTGAGGCCTACTGTTGCGTTGAAAAATATAAATTGATTGTATCAATTTGTGAATTATCAATAATAAACTTAAATGTAAAATAATAATAGCTAATTTGACCGAAGAATAAGAAAAGTTTCAATCCATTCTAAATATATACATGCATATTGTGAAATCCCGTAACCAACAGATAACCGTATAATAAGGAAAATATTATTCAATAAATTGTTATGGAAAAAGTGTAATCCATTGAATATAAAGGGTAAAAAGATGAACGAAAGTCTGTAACGACTCGGTAGTGATGAAACTGAGCGTGGCTTAGCTCTAGTTGAGAAAGTGGTCCGGTTGCCTGCAGTCTGCGAGCCTCACGCAGACAGCATCGGACCTCGGACCAGGTGAAGCTTGAACTATCCACTCTTACTTTTGATAGCGACCTGCGATAATCACTACTCCATTAAAGCAACGAGAAACGTTCGTTGTTCATGCACGCAATTTTTCAATTCCGATACACTATTATCTGGAGTAATAGCGATTGTTATTATAAGAGATTGCCACCTCAATAAATTGGTAGACACAAACATTTCTTACTTATTGTAAAGTACTTAAAATGGTTTAGTCATTTTATTTAAAGATGCAATGTCAGATTATACGGAACAAACAAGACGTTTATTGGATTTTAAATACTTAACGAAAACAGTTTCTATTTCATAGTGTGCCTTCATTATTTCCCATCTGTCCGAAAAACAGCATCTGTGCAATATGCATCGTACGAGTAAAATAATAATTTAATGGAAATAGCAACAAAAAAACATGCCCAATATATAGTCTGACTTTCATGCATATCCTTTAACACGCGATGAATTTATTTTTTGTTATTTACATATAACATTCACTTATTATTTTAAAGAAAATCAAATAAATATACAATCATTTCTGATATATACAAAAGATAAAGATTTGACGCTGAAAACGGGTTACAAAGTTATTTTGAATTAAATATTCTTAAAAGCTCAACGGTTTATAATAATTATAAAAAACGGCCGTGGGATAAAATGCAGCGAAGGAAATGATAAACACTATCGCAAGGAAATCCGACAGGAATGCTTAGCGTATTCGTGAATAACGAATGCATGAATATTTAAGCGGACTCTTAAGTGATGCAAATGTCCCGGGCGCGTCGCAGTGCGTCAGGGGCCAGGACCGGTCCGCGCTAACTGAGGACCTGGAGATGACCCAACGACCCTTGCCGTGCCCCGATCAAAAAGGTCGGTGCAATAAAGCTTTAGGCGTCTGCTGCGATTGAATTAGTGATATCTTTAAAAAATATATAATTTTTGGAAATACAAGTGCAGGCGATGGCCTAAACCTCTACATATACTCTTAGTTTTGAGTCTCTACATACTGGTGTTTTCCTGAATGTTTTTTTATGTTAGGCATCGATGGGTATTTACTTGTACTCGTATTTGTTATAAAGGAGTAATGCACTGGGTTTGGTGGTGATATAATTTTTAATAACAACTGGCAGCGTTTCGGTCATCGATGGGGGGGGGGGGTCCTAAATTAAAGTCTGGATTTAGGACAACACGCATACTTACTGCGGATCATCTTGTTTTTATAACAGTCACATCTGATATGAGTAACTTATAGTGGAACTTCGTTAAACGACTTTAAGACAGTCAAACCAAATTTAAGACACGCGCTCAATACAAATATTACATATGAATGATTTTTTTATATGTACATTGGTTGTCATAAAAAATATGAAGAATGAATTATTATATATGAACAAAAAATATATTAGAATCACCGTTTTTTGGGGTATGCCGTATGTGTACGAGCATATCTTCTATTTTGAAATTTGTTTTGGAAGAAATTCGCCACATGGCACAATCCTATTCTATGATTCCAAATTTTTTTTTTTTATCACTACATATGTAAACTGTCATTATCTTTATGTTTTTTATATTTGTTAAGTAAATAAAAATAAAAAAATCCGGCTGTGAAAATCTACAAAACTATTAAAAAAGTATATAATTAATGATTATTTATTTTATATAATTGGAGTGGATATTTTTAAGTGACTTTAATAATACGTAATGAAAGTTATGTAGCAATGTCAGGGCTAAATCTGTTGTAATTGTCAGGGTTGATGCGAGGGTCCCGAGACCCCCCGAAGGCGCTATGGTCAAATTTAACGGTCACAGGTCAAGACGCCCCACCTCACCCCAGGACACGTTTAGCATAATATTCAAATGAGTCCCGTGATGGTAAGCATTAGAAATACAATGTGACGAAATAAGGCTATTCTAGAATGTGCTACATTCATTTAATTATAACAAAACTTTTAATGTTCAACAAATATTTTCTTAATAAAAGGAATATAAAAAGGCCTTTACACTCCGGCAGCTGAAATGGGTTTTAGATTTCAGAAAAAAAATATTTCATCCCGATCGGATATATACCTGCCTAGTTATGAGTTTCAATACAAAACGCTCATTTCTAATGCATATATATATTTTATTAACTTCTTAGGTTTTCACGGCCAGATTTGATATTGTGGCTTTTGGGTGTCATCATCCCCGAAGAAGACCCCTGCAATGGTGGTCGAAATATTGCAGAGAAGAAATGCGTCACACACGGCTAAACCCAAAAGCCACAATATCATATATATATTTTATTCTCATCTTGCTAAGATACTTTTTAAAAGAGCGATTAATATTTGACACAAAGGCTGAATAAACAAACAAAGAGTTGAAAGTTTAGAAAGAAATATTGTTATTACTATTATCATTACAAATGTTGCCCTCGTAACAAATGTAAACAAGCTCCTCATTATGACACTGAATAGAAACAGGCACGAGTTAAGTTTACGAGAGAATCCGGGATCAAGTGATATTGTAAATTACTTAACCAAAAATTAGCTAATTATTTCACATGGAGCTGTTTTGAAAGGCGAAGACAATTATTATTAACATGCCTATTCATGTGAAGCTCTATCTTGATTTGGAGTTATTGTGCTACAACTATGTACACACCACACAGAGCGCGGGCTGAATACTGGAATTATCCCAAATAGAGCGGTACATCAATATTGCCAAACAGCGGCGGCACCGAGCGAAAGTGCTGCTTCCCATACATTCCAGGCGCGGCCAACCACATTGACGACTGTTCCCAATGTTTCTTCACTCGTATGAAGATAAATGAAACACTAGTATTCTAGAGAAGCAAATTACAAATTACTGATTATTTGGTGTGTTTATACACATGATAATCGTTAATTATTGTATAACGTTCTGGTCATTTAATTTACAGAAACATCGTCAAATATAGTGAAAGTATTTTTCTAATCTGAATCTATACATGAATAAACTTTTCTTAGCGTAAATATTGCCGACTTCTGGCCAACACAATGCTCGACATAACCGATACTGGTAATATACGGCTATATATTTCTATTCAATTAGTGGCACGATTCAAAATGAACAGAGATATGGGTACCGAGTATTGGGTACTGGGTACTGAGCTGGCGAGCCAGACATCTCAGACGTGAGCGCAGTCTCGTGGGAAACTTGGAGAACGAAACTTTGTGAAAATCAGGTATTTATACATGGATAATTGAATTTGAAACGAAACGATGTTGAGGTCTTTAATTATTCATCGATTTCTGACGACGTATTAAAATAAATGGAATTTGAAACATGATAGCTATGGATAAGTAATAGAAATGGGAATACCTATTATGCAAGTACAAAATGGATGGTTTAATTATAAATTTCACAAAAGTCGATAAATATTATTATAATACCTTAAGAGCGACGAGATTACTAAAAATAAAACACTTGGCATTATTTTAACTCTTTTAAGGTATAAGTGGAGATTTTGTTTTTCAGGAAAGAAATAAATAACATACTAAAGTATTCAATAAATATATTTTACATTGTTTAATCAAAATAAAAGCATAACGTTCATATCCATTAGGTCTGTATAGTGGCCAAGGGTAAAGCCCCAGTATAATAGTAAAATGTCAAAACTCGTAAGTAGTATTGCAAATAGTTGGACCGTTTAAAGCAGCGGTCGGGGAACTGGGGTAAATTACCCCAAATGGGGTAAAAATGTTTTTTGGGGTAATAAGGAAATTTTTCTAGTTTGCTATTTCATAAAACTTACTATTTTCATGTAACTTTTTGTTATTTTCCGTGTAAATTAATTCAATAAATATTTTTTATTCAAATAAACATTAATTGTTTTATTTTCAATGTTTTGAGCATTCACTTTGAGATCCATAATAAATTTATAAATATTTATTTATTTATTTATTTATTTACTTTGTTTTCACATGGATCACGTAACAAAAGTTCTCTATTAGGAGACTGCAGTTTCGACTAACTCGTAGCCTTTCTCAATCCTTCTCTAGTTAGGAGATAACTGAGCTGCGTTGTACTTATATGTGGTGTAACCCATTTTTGTAGGAGAGGGGGTGGGGGTGTGTCTATCAGGAAAGGAGAGGGAGATAGGTAGTGTTGCAAAGATGAAGGAAGAGATAAATACAAAAAAGTGGTTTAGGTATAATTTTTTATTTTTTATTTTTATTTTTTTTATATATATTTTTTTATGTTATAAGAACAACGCAGCTCAGTTATCTCTTAACTAGAGAAGGATTGAGAAAGGCTACTTGTTAGTCGAAACTGCAGTCTCCTAATAGAGAACTTTTGTTACGTGATCCATGTGAAAACAAGGTAAATAAATAAATAAATATTTATAAAATTAATTGTTTTCTTTTCAAAATGGGGAGAAGGGGTAATATCAACTTACCCAAAAGTATTTTGGGGTAATATCGACTTACGCAAAAATATTATGGGGTATTATCGACTTACGCAAAAATAAAATGGGGTAATGGTTAAAAAAGTTCCCCGACCGCTGGTTTAAAGGATTATTGATGTTATAGTTTAGACTGTTTAGAGTAATTTCAATTGGTGATTTTTCTTATTTTTTATTATAAATTTAAATAGTGTAACTAATACAATAGTAATCTATAAACCGTGCATATTTCATACCTATTATAATTGTATATACAATATTATTAAAAAATGGAATTTACATCCAAGTGTTTACCTTTCAGGGTCTATTTATAATATATACAATCGATTATTACGTAAAATTATTAATTTAACAGGAAATTTAAAACGGATCGCGATTGATTATATTTCACACTTTTTATGGTTTACCAGGAAATAAAAATATATATTGCAGGTGGCGTCGATAGATGAGCAAGTAAGCTTCCATCTCCCGGTATATGGCGGTGATCCATCTTCATTTCCGCCAGTTTCCCACAATTGGCTAACACGCTGCTGGTTTTACAATAAAGACGGCGGACGAGCGCTGACGTGATCTGCCACATCGCGACCAATTGCGCTGATATCACCGGTCACAGACACGCGGGCACAGACACACACAGACACTGCACTCACGAGATCGATGGTCCCGCGAGAGACGTTAAGATTTCGAAGGTAGTCGAAAAGAGCACGGACTGGTGTATAACAATTTATAATAAATTTATTAAATTATTATTGAACAATTATATTTTTTAGATCTCAGTATAATTGAAGAGCTGGACCCACTCTTCTTAATATACATGAATCAAACTAATCTGATAAACTTTAATTCATCATGTAATTTATTATAATCCTGATTTAACAATTTACATACATTAAGAATAACTTAAAATAAAAATAACTAACTCACCAATTACATCTAAGTGATTTTATTTAGAGATTCGGAAACCATGAACGCTTGCTTACCTGTAAAGGAAACATAAAAAGCTGCATTAGTAATACAACAAGCCAGGAACATTTTTATTCAAGTCGTCTGTTCGCCGGAAGGCAAGAAGGCTGTTAGCTGGGAAGCCAAAGGAACGTGGTTCAGTGGTCTGGACAACCACCGGCTGTGCAGCCGGAACCGGCAATGTCTCGCAGTTCCTTACTGCACGAGCATAACGAGAAACTTGTTTAAAATTTGCATTTTTCTCGGTTCCATGTTTCATAAATTAAACGATGCCATAATTATAACAAAATTCGACGTGACATTTGCATCACTTAATTATTTATTATAATTACATATTTATTAGGGGCTAATTGGAGTAAATAACTATGTATCACACTCAGATATATGTTTTTTTTTATGAATAGTTGCAGAGAAATAATAACTTGTACAAATTTTTAGGTTGATGTACATATTAATAAATAGTATTAAATATTACTTAAGTACCTAGATACTAAATTTATGGATTTACCTCAATGATAAAAACCATAAATTATATATTATAACAGTTTATAATACTTTTCAAAAAATGAGATAACAGTAAGAGTAATCTATTACAAACAAATAAAATATCATACTCAAGATTATATTTATTTTATTATTAAACATAATAAAAATGTGTTATGTATTATAATAAAAAAGTAATGACATATGTATAAGCAAGAGATAATTGTGTTGTGATAAGCGGTGTGCCCATTATCCAAAAAGAACTACACATCATTCAAACTGCATAATATATTATTATAATAAGCATACATACTATGTTAAAAAGATTATACACTCGTAGTTCGGTATTGTATTGCTGAAATAGGTTGGTGATAATACAAATATATAAAATTTGGTTCACCATTTCAGTTTGTTCTCAAAACAAAACAGTCCATATTTATTTTTCAAGCAGTATTTTAGCGGACGGAAAGTTTTACCGTAATAAATTATGATGAACAAGGTTCGGTCCAGTGTAAACACACACACTGGTCTCGAGTGTGTGCGTGCCGGCTGTCTGTGTGTGTGGCGTGACTTCATCTCGCCGTATTATCACAAGACCTTACCAGTGATACAACAACACGACACGTTTGTTTTACATAAAAATTAGTGTCTGACAATGTGCGTTCGTATGCCGATTTACAACGTCGGAAGATAATATAAGCTTCAGATAACAGTTAAAAAATTACCAACGTTTGTAGTTGCGCTTGCTAATAGAGATTTTTTTTTCGAGGTAAAAAAATAATATTTTAGTTCATAGTTTATGTATTGCTGCTGTGAATTTATGTCAGATACTATGATCTTCGCCTCGTTTGAGAAATACAAAATACTTAAAGTGGTCGCCTGTCTCTCTGGAAGATGATACCCGGACAATTGTAATTGTGGATATACTCGTACATATTAAACAGGTAAGGTGACAATGAGGCCGAAGACACAGCATTAACATTTTTCATTGTGGACTTTTACCAAATTGGACATCGACTTCGACGTTTAGCTCAAGGTTGTTTAAATATTCTTAAAATGTGTCAATGATCTAACATGTTTCCACACAACACTAACTGGGCCCATAGCCGCAGCCCACGCGACACTCGGACGCGCCGGAGGCCTGATGAGGTAATGATCCTGCGAGGCGGAGGAGCCGCCCAGGCACTCGGGAGCTCAGGACGCGCGTGGTCCGGCTGATCGCGCAATCGTTGGCTCACACATCATGAATAATGCGGCAAGTGTAATTTGGCGTGAAACAGGTTTAATTTGCGGGAACGAGATGTATCAGACAGTCCCTTTTAAGTCTCATAATAACAAACAATATTATTTGACCGATTGACAATGTTACACGATCTTAACATTCTTGTTCACAATAAGATAATTCATTAAAATAAATATAACATGTATTTTATTAGCTGACTGCATCTTATATCCTTGATATTTGGTAATAATTTAATAATTAAAATTGAGTATTAGTTATTTGGATTTTATAATTATGATTACTAATTATGAATTACTGACACTGGAGCACGTGGTCGTCACACATAACCGTCACAATGTTGTAGGACGCCATGGTCTTCGCCTCGAGTGAGCGATGCATCGCTGAGTACATTCTATGAATAATTTACCGATGGTTTTCGAGGAATATAAGAAAACGTAATTAAAGATAATCATTTTACGAATCAGTCCGATCAATCAATCCGAGCGGTTAGCGATCAAAAATTTAAATCCTCGTCCAAAAAGAACGCCATATTTGGATATTATAAATTGTAAGCTCGCATATAAAATAAGAGCAAGAGAAAAATCTCTAATAGCAAACATAGCGTTAGTTCACTCTATAAAAAATATTGCATCCGGGGAACGATAATTTTTCAAATTTGACGTGTAATATTCTCCTCTGCAGCTTTCGATCTGTCACATTAGTTAGAGCCGTGGGAGTCCGGTGCTCGGGTCAGCGATGACACACGCGCAGTCACTGGCGCGGTATTATTTTTAGCCTTCACGCGGGATTAACAAGCGCAGCGAGCCGAGCACCGCTGAAGCGGACAACACCGCCAAGTGCTTTTAAAGACATCCAAGTAAACTGACACAAATACAAGATACCGAGATTATAAAAATAATGAAAACATATTTATATACTTCGAATATGTGCGGACGTTTTCGTCTTACGCTGGGTTGCCAGATTGTCAGCTGGATTCAAACGTTTTACCTTAGCTGTCATAGTGACATCTGTGGACGTGAAGCACAAAGAGTTGTATATTATCAAAGCCTCTACTATAAGTATACCATAAGTTTAGCAATTTGAATAGGAAAGCAAAAAACAAACAACAAATCATATAAGCGCTGCATTGTGTTAATGCGATTATATCGCGCAATGCGCTTGCCTGAAGACCATCCATCACCTCTCGCTGTCTCGCCGGAGTAGTTTTTGCTAACACCGCAGTCGGCATCGTCTCGTCTCGTCTTGTCGTGACCTCATTACCCATTCATTGAACAATCATCACGACCGAGTCTAGAGTCACTCGCCTTCTGCAAAACAAATTTCACTTTCGCACGCCGACCGAGCTGGAAACAATGGCGCGTAACTGGCGGTGGCTCAGCCGCGACCTTGTACGCGACCATTCCGATGTACGTGGTAGAAAGACAGCTATATCCGTCGACAATGGGCCCGTAGGCCATACTTGGGGCCAAGATTGAAACTGGTATGAAGAGGATAACTTATGATTTCTAAAAAATTCTACAACAAAAATCTTACCTTGATGACGTCATTTTATGTAAGCGCGTAGATTACAAGGTAGAAATGAATATATATCTGAGATTCATTAAGGTTTTTTTAGCAGATATGTTTAGATGCATAAAAGTTTGTAGAGATAAATTTTAGTACTGAAATTAATTTTTCCTTAGAAATAACAAATAATTTTATCTCCAGAAAAAGGAAGTACAAATATAATACCACAGATAAGCTCGGAAATAATTTCATCTAATCTAATTATTTAATAAATACATCGTCTCAATATCTTGACGCACACAATTGTGTCGTCTACATACTTTTTATAATCCGTCGGTGAAATATATTTTTAACCACAGAAGGGCGTTATTATTTATAAGGGATTATATTATACATGTAATCAAAAGTAATAGCGTCTCCGAAAAACGAAGTTTTTAAATTAAACGAACGAGCAAGATGAGATCACGAAACCTTCAAAGAATTCAAAGAGAACATTATTTTACTAACGCGGAAAGTGAAGACATTGAGAATTGGGTTTAAAGCAGAAAAATTTAACTTTAAAAATAAGTAAAAGAAACACGATTTTTTATACATAATTCAATAATAAAATATATACAATCTAAGTACGTGACAATTATTGACTTTTATGTATTTTTGGGCTGGAAATCAAAGAGCACTATTTTTATGATTTAGGTTTATTGAAAATACAGTAATTATTTATTAATTTAGCTTTACTGCAGGAAATATCTGATTCCGGATAAAGATCATTTAAAACTGACAATTAACGATATAAAGACGTAGCAATTATTACAAAATTATATAAATTGCTTGTTAACGATCTCTTCGTGTATGTGCCTTCTATGTGGATTACAATGACATCGTCGACGCATTATATACACCAAAAAATATGATTTTCTTGCATGAGACGTTGATTAACAACAATTCGCAAATTACTTTACATACAACGAACGCTTCGCTCGGTAACAACTAATCTTTTGACTAATGTGTAAATTAAACAATGTAGGTTAATGAGAGTCATCAACGCGGTCTCCACATTACAACATTTACGGTTCAACGGACCAATATTATTATTTATTATATATTATTTGTAGGAGTAGTACCATACTACAGCATATTGATATCTTACCTGCAATATTTAAAAATGTGGCGTTACAATTTAATTTTTAGTAAAATATCAGAGATCAGAAAAACTATGAAACATAACTTATTAAGAAAAATACAAAAATAGTAGGTTATAGGGAAAATAGTTAATTTGTGGCAGTAGGTCGAGTAAACCGTATTTATCGACAGTCAATCACCGCGGCCACGCATGTTACAAATGTTAGACATTGGCGATTAACCGAACGGTAATCGGTGAATTATTTGCGGTTCCGCGCTGCCAAAACAAAGACAGGGTACAACAAACAGAAGTAATCTCATTGAGGCGAGCTTGGCCTGGTGACCGGGCGGATTCCTGTCGCGCGCCGGAATGCGGCCCTTGATTGACTGGTGAGTGATGGCGCCGAAGGTGATGGGCGGCGCGGGTCCGGCACGCGGCACGCGGCACGCGGCACGCGGTACGCGCTCAGCCTATATCGAGAAAAACAACGCACGCAAGAAGGCATAACATGTGCTTGTATTGTTTCTTTGATTTTTTTTTTTACTTTTTCGATGATTCAAAATCCTTTTAGAGATTGAGAGTGATTGAAAGCAAAAAAAAACCGTTCCTTAGTCAAGACAAGTTTCACTCAAATGTCACACAATATCCATCAATTACTTTAATGCACCGTATAATTTTGTAAGCATTAGATTGCCATCGGCAGTTCGTGACAGGTTAAGCCATTTCTCTGTCACGAGAAGCTTCATGCGACAGTCTCCGTAGTTCCCCGCCAGACTTAACATCGCTATCAGTTGCACAGCCACAGCCGCGCCTAGAACGTTATCAGCATAACCACTAGGCGGACTCTGATAAGGGCCCGCGATTCTCTGAATGCTGTATCCTTTGCCACAGTACTTTATTTTGATTGAACAACATAAATTGTAACATTTTTAGACGGTTGTTGAATTCGATACAATCGTATTATGATACGCCGCATATTTAAAATGCTTAACTGGAAGGTATTTCTGGAAGACCGATTGAAATTAAAATGCGGAGAGATGTTTCACTAGCGAGTGGTGGGCGGCTGGATGGAAATAGCCGGCGGATGTTGGAGCGGGCGTGGGCGGCGCAGCAGCAGCAGCGCGGCGGGCGGGTCTCCGAGGTCAGCATTTGGGTCCTAAAGCTTAGTACCCAAGAAGCCTCCCATAAGTATAGGCCGTGTTTTATAAAAAGTAAACTTAGTTTTTGGTCAGGATTTGAATATGTTTATTATTTGAATATAATAATATAAGTATTAATATACTCGTATGTTGAATGGTCATATTGTATCAGTCAAAATACATTTTTATTACAGTTTTCAGTTGAATTGCGACAAGAGAAATCTCATGACATATGAGAGATCTTTATGAGACTTAATTTGTAGTGAGCGTTCAACTAGGGAGCGGAAAATGGAATATTAATATATATTTTTAAATAATATAATTTTATTGTAATATACAAAAGTATAAGGAAAAATTTGTTTGAACATACCTAACCTATTCAAAAAAATGATAATTACTTTTATTCCAGTATTATATTGATAAGTCCAGAGGGATTCCCCTCAAAACAATTGTAAATACTGCACAGAAGTGCTGAAGAGAAAGTATATGTGAAAGAAAAACGAATCGCACTCACGGATTTGGAGAGGGAGAAGAAAGGTTGATTTTTTCAACGAAAATACGAGCAAAACTGTCGATCATCTTTCAACGTTGGTAGAATGAAGAAACAAGTAATATACTTTTGAATTCTGGAAGATAAATGTGAGACACCACTTGTAAAAATAAATCCTGAAATGTCGTTTTGTTTTTTTTTTAGTATTTTTTCGTGCATTTGAAAATATTTTCATTGAGAGTAAAAATAACAGCACCAAAAGAATAAGTTATAAACACAATATCGACAATTAAGTTCTTATTGAAGAGACTTCATTTAAAGCCACACGATTATTACTGAAAAATTTCATGAAAGTCCGTACGCCCTGTAATGCTCTAACCTGAAACTAATTCCAATAAAACGCGCATACGCCAAGTCTGTAATAATAATAACTTATACTGCAAGAAGTAGTTCGGCTCAGGTAAAGCTCTCTTATTAGGCGGAGTGGCGCACCCGCCGAAACCAAAACACACTAATAGTAATAATGAAAAAATATTGATAATGAATGAAACAAACCAGGCATTATCATTTAGATTTTTTTAAAATAAAATGTGCAATCAACGATTAACGAGGTATTTTTTTCAATAAATAATCTTTATTTCAATTATTAAAAATGCAAATTAATGTAACCCATAAAAAACAAAGTCCATGATGTCATAGTAAAGTATGTCAAGCAAACGATAGTACAAGTTTCATAAAATAAGTTTATTACTTTCTCAATACACCTTCAATAGAAAACATTAGCACTTAAATTTCAATAATTACATAAAGTATTTTAGGTGTTAATTTATATTTAACTTTTTTTTTAAAACATATGTAATCAAAATATATTAAACATTTACTAATTGTAATTTCAGTAAATGTGCCATTATCATGTAATTGATATAGCTGCACCCAGGAAGACCTGATGATGACCAGAAGAAACGCCATCGACGTCGCTCACGCATGTTTCCGACACGATTATATATATATATAATCGATGTCTTTATGCACATTTATCGGTGCGAATATACATTAGCACGTTTTATCCTAAGACAGTCGAGAGACTCTCCTGTTTGGCAGTGGTGGGAGAGTGTCCGCTGGGAGAGGTAATAAATTACGACAGGTGTACGCAGCCAAGTTTACGCGCGGCGCGAGGTTAAACTTATTCTGCTCTCCCAGAATCGAGAAGTACGAGCCTTTAAGGAAAATATGAAGACATTTCGTGTGACGTTGCTTTCAAATTATTTGAACCACAGTGAGAGAGAGAGAGAGAGAGAGAGAGAGAGAGAGAGAGAGAGAGAGAGAGAGAGAGAGAGAGAGAGAGAGAGAGAGAGAGAGAGATATCATTATCAATTTGCGATTTTGAGATTGTTTATACTAGGCAATAGACGCTCTAGTTGAAGTATATTATCGTCATGAATTAAGCGTCTTATAGTTCGGTCACTGCAAGCGTATATGTCTCGTCCTAGGTCTGTTTGTACCGAATTCTGGTGAAAGCCTTAAGGCTTAAAAATACCTGTAGATTACTCTCTTCTATGACGAATGTCCCCACTAGGTGCAGTTTTGTTTCCTTATCGGCTGTAGGGTGGAAGGTTATATTTAACGGTTCGACTTTACAAACTTTCAGTTATCAATATGAGATTTACAGCGTATTTTTGTTTCGCGTAAATTGAATGTCAAATACTCGGTCAGTCTGTTTTTATATCACCAGAGTATGTTGAGCGATTTGTTGGAATTATTTGCTCTGAAATGTAAGGCATTGGACTCTTTATTCGGCAACTTCTGGGGTTGGTTTAGAGGGAGGAGGACTGAAGGTGGTTTAAGGGGTAGCGACCCCGTCTTCTTATTTATGTTTTTGAGAAAATTAAATTATTGGGGCGATTAGGCAATGCTGACAATTACCAGACAACTCCGACCGGACTAAATTGAAAAAATATACTAAAATTTCATGATCGCGAGATACTCGTATGTTAAGCCTAAATTTTACTTTTTTCATTAAGTTACTCACACATATAATAATATGAAGAAAATAATATACAAATAATATAATGAATATATTATTCACAATATGAATAATACGTAAGCACCCATATAATAATATGAATTATCATGATTTAATTTGATTATATAATGAAAATAAATGTACGAGATTTTGTTTAAATACTCTACTTAGAACTAAAGTGATCATTTCAATATTGATGCAATGTTCTGTGATTGTGTAAAGGAGATGAAACTCTTCACAAATTCAGAACTTATTTATATGAAGGAAAAAAATATACTAATAAAGATTTTTCTTCTCGTCAGATAAAATAAAAGTACATTTAAGGAATAATTGGAACCATTTGTATTTTTATTCTTCATTCAGATTAACAATTCAATAAAAGCCTTGTTAATTGAAATAATCAATTAATAATCAAAATGTTGGCGTTTGTTCAAATAAAAACTCGTACGTCAGTAGATGTGTTAAGCATAACAAACATATCTGATTATGAATTAAAGCTAACAAATTTCGTCGGTCATTAAGCGCCAAGGCAAAAAAACATTTAAAACATGACAAAAGTGATAATTTTGGATTTTCATTCAGCGTGAAGGAGAAAAATAAAAGTTGGGCGTAGAATTTATAACTTTTTCATTCTAAAATTCATTCAGGAAAGTTTATTTTATTTAACACATTTTTGTAACAGTTATGAATGTTTATAATAGTCAAGGTGAGTTAATTACACATAACTATAAAAATTGAAAGATAATATTTAATGACATATATACATGAGAAACTAAATAGCCATTATTTACATTCGATTGGATTATATTATTTCTCTCAAGCCTATTTGTTTGCTTTGAAGTTTAACTCAGCTACACAGTTAGAGCCGCACTGTGAGGCGTTCAGTCGCGTGGAATGTTTTTTAAATATTATATTTGCATTATTTTATGATTCGCGACCAGACGGGGTTAGGGTGATAAGGGAATTAAAACAACCGACCGAGGAAAAAAGACAGGAAGGGTATAAAGCTAGCAGGAGCAATAAAGACAGAACAGAACGGTGAATAAAAATTGAAGAGTGTTTTAGCTGAGAAAATTAAGGAAAAAATGCATTCGAAAAATGTTTTTATATTTTGGAAAATAAAAATTGTAAGCCTTCAAATCAATATAATCTTAAAACGATAGGTATGTATTGAAATAATAAATATAGTTTTTTTTTTGAGTAACTACCTCGGCATTAGAAATTCGTTTTTTCGCTTACACAATTTTTATCATAAAACTATTATATTTCTTTGAATATGAAACCGCAATTGAAGTTTTATGGATTGGTAATAAAACGACACTAGTAATAAAATCGGGTTCAATTGACTGAGAATATGAAAATATGATTTTTTATTTGCCAAAGACATTTTATTGAAGGCATTTTTTTCATTCCCTCTTAAAGTGTATTCCATCGGTCATATATTTCAAATTACTTCTTTGTGAGGCCCCCGCGGCCCACTTTACATACGAGGAAGGGAGGACACTTGGAAGAACGGGGCCGCGGAGGGATTACACAACCTTGCATTCCATTGTATTTACACGGGAGAGCGACTTACAAAAACATCACTTTCACTGAAACGAAAAATGCCTAACTTCAACCATATTTAGGGAGAGCAGAAAATTTGGAAGGAAAGATGACTACAGCAATAATCAAAATAATAAAACTACAGCTTCCGCCAGTAAAGAACCCACCTCTTATTTTTTTAATGATTAGTCATAGATTGAAACTAGTAAATAATTTCATCAAAACTGTGTCCCAAGATGTCAATGTTTTACGATACTAATGCAGAAGTATTAAACTATCACCAATCCAAGTTGTAATTATTTCAAATTTTTAAGTGGACTGTTTTTTCGCAGCTTTGTTAGTTTTTAATTTAAAAGATAATCATTCAAGATGTCTGTATCATTTCTGACGCAGCGAACTACGAACCATCACTATACTTAAGCGTTTTGTAAGCTCAAGTATTCTTGGCCACGCTTTAGCGGCAGGGGTTCGGGGGGCGGAAGAGGTGGGCGGTGGACGATGGGAGGTGTTCTCTCATCACCGACATCGCTACCAGTCTAAGCAAAAGCCAAAAGGTGTTCATTGTGGCAGGCGATTCATAAGTCTCGGCGAGCAATGTCTAAAATATATTTTTTTATCATCATTTATTCTCGGATGAGGACTGAAAATGTTTATGGTCAACTAACTGTAAAGTTGGAAGTAAATAAAAGTGTATTAAATAAAACAAATATTTTTTATTGTATGCTAACAGCAAAGATATTTTATCGAGTTACTTTACAAATTACGCTTTTATTATTAACGCTGTCATAATCAGACAAAATATGTGTTTTGTTTCAAAACGATAATTTCAAATGAAATACACATCATTTTAGATATTCGTACGTATGTAATTAAATGCAATTTTTTAATCACTAAAAATACTTTCAGTATTTATAATAAAATGAGGTATAATATAAAAATACCAGTTTGTAAATAGCTACTTGAAATTCGATAACCCTTGAACTTTGATGAAAAATTAAAACGATATGAACGTGTGATAAAGGTGTTTTGCACTGACATTGCTAAATATTACGTCATTAACTCCTATCATTACGAAAAGCCAGATGGATATTTTAAATAAATTATCAAAACAAGTTTTCACTCGTAATTCATCTGTAAAGGTTAAATATAAAGACGCATCACAATCAATAATATCGATAATTTAGCAATTGTATATATTTAAGTGCAATTCAAATGTATTAAATAATCTGTTGATTCGTATTATATGAAAAATATAAACGAAGAATGGACTATGCGTAAAAAACGTTTTATAATTTTAGCAGTTTAACTTTCTAAAGGAGAAACTGAAATAAGTGTTCATTTCTCACATAGACGATTCAAAGAATATGGATTTATCAGCTAAGCGAAAACGGGCTCGTCTGACGTGAAAGCAATCTGTCAAATTAATTGAAAAATTGAAGCACAGAAAATCCTAAAATGGTTCGACAGACACTTCCCATTGATAGCTCATTAATGCCGTCTTTCAAACGAGGCAGCCGAAAAAGGACTGAAATATCGCTGAGAAGCAAATAATAATTCAGCTTTGGGATATGAACCGGCTAGATAACATTGGGACCTTAAATCACAACTAAAGTAAAATATAAAAATGTTATTATATCATGGACTTGAGTTGATCCGCCCCGTAGGATAATAGTCCAGGCCTCGGGAAAGTTGGACTTATCACCAGATTTCTTAAAAAGAGAACCGATTAACTAACCGATTAATCACCCAAAAATATGCCTCGGATACTTCTTCAAGTACTCGGACTTGTGCTCTGGAGGTTGTCGGGGACCATGTATGTGTATGTGGTGGTGACTGACCTTGATGCTGTCGTAGCACGCGGTGACTCTGCCGTTCTGCACCTCGACGTTGGCGGGCGGGTGCGCGAACTTGCACTCCGTGTCGGAGCGCGAGCACTTGTTGCGCTGGAACTCGCGGCACACCTCCAGCTGCAGCCAGCGCGAGTCCTTGCCGTTCAGGAGGCTGTTCATGCTGACCATGGCCATGGCTGCGGACCGATGATCGATGTCTGGGCACTTGACTTTAGAGACTTCGCGCACTATTTATATAGTTTTCCGCGAAGGATGTTTTTTATGCAATATAAAATATCTTACAAAATATTATTCCTATTGTATCCTAATTTATTATTATTTTTATTTAGACGTAGTTTCTAAGGGTTACTTTTAGCGTTCATAAAAATATATAATATATATTCAATATATGTTTACAATTAATAAAGTGTATAATATTATTATTATTATATCGATATTAGAATTTTGTTTTTTTTCTATATGTTTACTCGTGTTTCGTTTACCTTTAGGCGGCGAACTTTCGCAAGGATTATTATTAAACACTTATAAAGAGATGGGTTTCGTATCACACGCGGTTTCCTCGATGTATCGACAAGGGGGCGGGGGACGGGCGGGGCCGGGGAGGTGGGCGGGTGAGGGTGGGCGGCTGCAAGCTGAGGCCGCGGCGGGCGGCGGCGGGAAGCGAGGGCGGCGGGGGCCGTCAAGCTAAAGCTGGCGGCGGCGGTGGGCGATCAGCTCTGTGGACAACAAAACACACCCTTTACTAGCCGGTCAGCGGAGCACCACTACACCGCAGCAACACTACCCTCACTGTCTTAGAGGCCCAGGAACTCATATAAAACCAAGAAACACAGTCAAATTTATATTTGTTTCACAAAATTTAAAAGCAATCAACTATTTCAGACCAGAAGTAGCTGTTATGAAATGCACAAATTTCACTGTATCCCTCCACATAGACACTACTGAAGCAAGTATGGTTATATAATGTCATCTACATGTTCGTAAGCATTATTTTATTCCTTGAGTGTAGTAAGTGCTAGTAATTTACTACTGTACACTGTTTTCACTCACACATATAATACTATAATAATTATAATAATATTAATGCATTCTTTTAATGAGATCATTGTTTTTCTATACGTTTTTGAATTAGTTAAGATTGTACTAGATTTATATTATTTCACACATTAAAAAAGCATCTAATAAGTATGCGCTATAAATAAATAACGTTTTTCATCAAACGACTGTAGTTTAAATAGAAATTACGAAATTTCATAATTTTTTAAGTCCATGAAATTATCATTCTAATAATATTTCAAAGTATGAAAAAGTATACTCTCGGTGAGTAAATATAATTGTTATTAAAATTAGCAGTCGCATACCATAGAAGATAATACTAAACGGAGTAAATGATTGATAATTAACGTATATAATATATTTTAATTGTACATAATACATACATACAAAGCGTCAGTATATACACGTATTTGAAATTACACGTTATTATTCTGTAAATTTTGGAACCGGAAATTAATTTCAGGTATGGCTTTATGTAAATCAGCTGTAAAAATGCAATTAGATAATTGGGAGTATTGAGCGACGCTGAGGCATAAATGTTCAGAGTCGCGATATCAGACAACGACAGGCTTCAAAATGTTTGATCGAATTTAACCAGGGATCATCAACGAGCCTTGATCTGTATCAAGGATCCCTTAACAACACTTTAAATAATTAGCTACCGGGTTGGAATGTAGGTTATTAGATGACATTTTTTTCGATTGTAGACTGTACAGCAATAAAATTTGAAAACGGGTGCAGGATTTGATTGTAAAATTATATCTAGTTTTGAATTGACGAAGCAACTGAGAAAAATTATGTATTCAACTATAATTCGATGAAAAATAAATATAATATATAGTGTTTAAGAATATTATAGTATATTTTCGAAATGTTATAATTTATTTGTATAAAATGGAAATTATCAAAAAAGTATGAAGAAGGTATACTTTGATACATCCAACCAATACTTCAGTGCTCCAAATACAGTTCAAATAAAATAAAAATATAGAATTGAAAATATTGATTGTAATTAATGGCATTGAATAATGCCGTTAAATATGAATGATTTTAATAATACTTTCGTACGTCGACCCAATTTATAACATACCTATAATATGATCAAAAATATTCATGATTGAAATGAAAAGTTATCTGCCCCAATAAAACTTATAATGTAGATTTAGAATTGTAAAATATATATGTTCGCATGTTTTGCTCGGTGCGGCAGCCCACCTGCCTGGAAAGCGCCCAGGAAGCCGCGTGTTTCAGATTATATTTAGCGGCCTATATCTCTGTTAGACCAACAAATATAAATACTAAACAGAAGCTACAACATTCTGCCGGCTATAATCTCGCATTCGCTAATGTAAATCAGATAACTCATGTCTGCTGGCGCACTCCGCAGGCTGGTGGGGAGCAACACACGAGACATGCACTCGTCGTACGGAATTGATGGGTTAACAATGTTTGCGAAAAATTACTTAAGTATATTGAAAAAATGTATAATTATATTTTAAAGAAATTAAAATAAATCATAATAAATAATTCAGAAATGGTCAATCAAAAATACTTTAATTGATGTACAGTATATTTTAATGTTTATAAAAATAACGTTGACGATAGTTACTTGAAATAAGGATATATTATCAATCTGTTGACGAGAACTGGCTCGGTACTGCCTGGGCCGGCGCCGTAAAGTCAAATTTCCATCCGTGGCGAGCAATTATGCACATTTACTAAGGAAATAACAATACGCCATAAAACAATCTGGTATGAATAATAACGAAAACGGGAATGAAACGGTGAGAGAAAAGGTTTTATGTGGACTCTTGTTCTTACTATGCATTTATATTTATTTTCTTCCATATCAGCACCATAGCTGGAGCATATGGGCGCCACAAATTGCCGCCATACAGTTCATCTGTCATTGAGCTCGCCTGTCCCATGTTATCTTCGCACCCGGAGATTCACAAGTACTTTCGGCGGTCTCCAGGGCGAAAGCCCGGAGGCTTGAACATAACTGAAGTGTTAAATTTATTTTTACGTTATTAAATAAGAATTTTTGAGAGATCGCATGATTAGCGCAACGTAATTACTAAGATTTTTTAATTTTATTTTTTTACTGAATAAACAATATTATCAACAATTATAATAATTATATAAGTAAACATATCGTCTACAAATAGATGAAGTAGTAGCAAGCTTCTGAAGCCATTCCTAGGTCGATTACTCTCATTCATTCTCGGAGTCCGGAAATAAACGCAATGGAATGTGTTATTTGAGAACTCAACATTTGTATGCGATCACAAAGTTTAATACGAATAGGCATATGAAGTATTTTAGAAATGTTTTTCCGAATTTGTGTTTAAGTTTTTAGTGTACCATTTAAAAAAAAAACAATATACAACATAGTTTTATGTATTGATATCTACATTCTATGGGATAGTAGGATTATTTGAATACAATATTATATTACATTGCAATATGGCTGAGTAAAACATTTGTATAATTTATTGAACATGTCACACGATTTATAATTTTGATATTTGGCATAGGTTCTCGTTGCATATGCTTCGACAAATGGTATCGGATGCACTATTTACAGCGGTAGATATATTTTAGGTTACGTTACTATGCATACTTTGTGCCGCAATACATGAGATATGTGGACTAAGGGCAAAGGGTAACGTTGATGAAAAATGTGTCAGCGACCAAACACGTAGCTGAACCGTTGCCAGCGCGGTAGTAGTGGCGCGCCCTAACAAGCGTTCCCCGACTCCAAAATAAACTACGAAAATAATAAATGAAATGAAAATGGACGGTTTCATAAACATTCATAAAAACAACATGTTTATTTGCAGAATGTAGCCCAGTTTAAAAATACAAATCTGTCGAAAGGCGGCGCTCGGGAGGTGAACTGGAATATCCAACTCGTCATAAAGCGGCACGGGCTTCGTTAAAGCTTGTTAGGACTCATAATAACAAAATAACACTACAATAGTACAAAATGACAACAAAAATATACGAGTATTTCAGACAAATAATCATAGTCTGTGATATCTGTCAAATATGGAACATACGATTATACTGTATCGTAGACTTACTAGATCTCAACTACTAAGCCCATGCTACGATCCTACTCAGCTTCATTATTCTTCGACATTAACATTAATAAAAATGCAATATTTTTAGTATTTTTGCGACATATTGCTTTTATATAATAAATGCGTGAAAATAAAAAGTATATTATGGAAAATAAATTATTTACAGTGAAATTCCTTGTTTATCAATACCGATATTATAAAACCATTTGTCATTGACAGAGCCTCACAGTGTTACAATCATTACACGCCCACAATAATCCATATAATATAATCTAAAAATAAAAATGTTATATCACATAATTATTGGTTTCAAGGTATAATGGCTTTTTTACTTTTTAGTAAAACTTATTTAACATGTGTTGTAAATTTCAAAAATAAGATTTCAGAAAAGAAAAATGTACGCCTACTTAAGTATCGTTCCAGTCCGATAGGCGTAATTACCGACTAGAAGAATATTATATTCTACACATCGTTCTGTTGCAAGAAGCTAATTCGCGAGCAGTGAGGTGGTCCAGGTGGTAATCTACAAGACTAATTAAGAACTATTTCCTTCGGCCACGAGAATAATTTGAGAACAGTGCCAAGTAACACGTACATATTTTTCTTAATAAAAATAATGTTGGACACATCTTATATAATCTTATAAAATAATACTAAAAATTGTTAACATTAGAGATTGTGTGAATAAATTTTATTAAGTTTATATTACATTTATAAATATGCTAGGGGACTGGTTATTCAGTAAGGCTCTGCGGAGCTGTGTAACCTTACATTCTGCAGAGGGTCAAGAGACCAGGTGAACTTAGATGGAACACTGTTCTCCGAATGCTAAGCGAGAGAATAAGATATATCTTCCTTTTCGTCAGGTCTCCGCGAGTTTTCCATCTTGGAAACCGTTGGGATATTTATAATGTATTCGGCGGAGTTCCAGTAGCCATATTTGACACGGCGGAGCTCCAGTAGCCATATTCGATAAACAAGGCATCTGGAAATCATGATGATGACATACTAAGTTTAATATAATAGAAAGTAATGTATTTTAATTCAATTCGGCATGTACATCGGATTTTATAAGTCAACTCTTTTTTCAATAAATTTTCAATGGAATATTACATTTATTGATTTAAATTAACATTACGTTTCAAGAGATTCTTACTGATTAGCTGTTCACAAATAAAAAAAAACAGGTATATGTATTTCCAATTGTGTATTGATATTCCATATTCCATCAATAAATGATTCAGTTGTAAATACAAGGACGAGTTGCCACGTTTAGAAGCTATTATAACTTTGTAACAGTTGCGTTGTATGCGCCGTTTAAATTTAACATTTCAGTGTGGAATTATAAAGTGAAAGTTTCGTTACTACCTGCAAGTTAATAATACCATTGATAAACTATTGCGAGATATCAGTTTTGCGATCGTACAGTTGAAATAGCCAATCTGAACGAACGTTCGACATTAGCACACTCAGATTTCAGCGCATGCCCGCAATAAACACGCGATTCTCTTGCGATACACACGTTTGGAGGCAATTCACTCTAGGAGCCTGAAAATGAATTTATTTTATGTTCTCACATAAAATTCCAATCAGAAAGGACCGATTAAATGCAGCACGATTAGTCCATACGATTCAGTAGATAATAATTATGCAATGCGAATTTCATGCAGTGGCGTTGCGGGATTTAACACTGGATTTGTTGCGTCAAGACCACTGAAATAAGTGATGTAACAGGTTATTTTTATAAGGCGGTATAGAAAAAGTGAATTATTATGATACATTTTTCCAAAGCCAATGTTGGAAAAATGTTGAGTCGAAAGCCTCGGTCGAGTTAGTATCGACATACCACGACTACGGTGCGACGCAACTGATTGTTATAAAATTTAGATTTCATGTTGGGCCGTGATACATAAAATCCACATTCATGTTCGATACTATCATTGATCACTATGGTAGTATGCTGGCAACACGACGTTAATTGTGATTACTTTTTTGTCATTTTCTACTGGCTAGAAAGAAGAAGTGAAGATAAATAATTGAATCAATGTGATTTTAGCACGAAAATTGTTTTATAATCGAACTAGCTGACCCGGTGAACTTTGTTTCACCCGAAAGGCAATAAATGAGCAGATTTTGGATTTTATTAAGTTGAATTTTTCGGTACATATGATATCATATATTTGGTCTGGTTGAATTCTATTGCAGTAATCGACGAAACTTCAGCAAGTAGTTGTCAGCATTTCGACGAATCGTCAAACGATATGCGTTATAATTCATCGAGCTTAGATTCTTGGTAGTTTCTTCACCTGAAATTAAGAAAATAGATTTGTAATTTTGTATGTAACGCTAACATCCATATTTGTAGCATAATTATAAAGGGGTGAAGATAAATGATTTTAAATCGTTTGCCGGTTATTTGTCCAATTTTCTCTAAAAAAACATCTTAATCTTTAAGTCTGTTATTTTCCTGGTAATAAGCAGTGTAATTGGTCATTTATTGGAAACCTAAAGCAAAACCAAGCACTGAAAAATGTATGTCATGACGGAATCAAAACTATGATATTGATTATATATATATTGATTACTCACCATTCAATGGATTTTTCATTTTGATATTGAAATAATATCCATCTTCTCCTTGCCAAAACATCAGTGAGTATTGGAACGTGTCATATGAACGACGTGTTTCAGATATCTGCTGTAGTTGCCCACTATCACGACGTGTGTACCAGATAGTCGTTTATCCGCTCTGATCACGACTTTGTAGACCTCGATCAAGTTCTTCCTCCATATTGTCATTGAAGTATATTTGTACAAATTTATGCTGTGCATCTTCGAGAGGTTGGAATGATCCGATTCGATGGTGAATCTGTCCTTGTATCTACAGAATCAAAAGCAAAGACAATATTACTGATTTATAAACACTTTTTTTTAAGAATTAGCATACATAATTCAAAGCAATAAGTGTAGTATGTTATTCTGTTAATTAGATTGTGTGTAAGTACAAAAATAAATAAATAAATACCTTGAATGTCGAATTAAATCCTCGTCCATTCTAGAGTTCGTGCAAACGTATCGCTTTGGCATATCGTAAAGAGACTTGTCAATGTTGTCGCTGGAGGTGTCTCAGCACGTTGAACAACATTTGAAGCCGTGAAATATACCCAATGACCATTCTCCAGATGCACCGCCAAATGCACAACATCAGTATGACGTTCGTGATAAGCGATTGCGAATATACGCCAAATCGCTTTGTACCAAACTTGAAAGCGCGCAATTTCATCGTTGGTTTTCGAGGTTAGGATGCCAAAAACCGCCAAATCGCTGCCATACATTCTACCCAATGACCATTCTCCAGATGCACCGCAAAATGCACAACAGCAGTATGACGTTCGTGATAAGCGATTGCAAATATACGCCAAATCGCTTTGTACCAAACTTGAAAGCGCGCAATTTCATCGTTGGTATTCGAGGTTAGGATGCCAAAAACTGCCAAATCGCTGCCATACATTCTACCCGATGACCATTCTCCAGATGCACCGCCAAATGCACAACAGCAGTATGACGTTCGTGATAAGGGATTGCGAATATACGCCAAATCGCTTTGTACCAAACTTGAAAGCGCACAATTTCATCGTTGGTATTCGAGGTTAGGATGCCAAAAACCGCCAAATCGCTGCCATACATTCGTAATGTTTCGATTCCTAGTTCCATGATGGCTTTTTTCGTGAAGGATTCGATCGTTTTGGTCGCGAGTATCTACAGAATCAAAAGCAAAGACAGAATTACTGATTTATAAACACTTTTTTTAGAATTAGCATACATAATTCAAAGTAATAAGTGTAGTATGTTATTCTGTTAATTAGATTGTGTGTAAGTACAAAAATAAATAAATAAATACCTTGAATGTCGGATTAAATCCTTGACCATTCTAGAGTTCGTGCAAACGGATCGCTTTGGCAGATCGTAAAGAGACTTGTCAATGTTGTCGCTGGAGGTGTCTCAGCACGTTGAACAACATTTGAAGCCGTGAAATATACCCAATGACCATTCTCCAGATGCACCGCCAAATGCACAACAGCAGTATGAAGTTCGTGATAAGGGATTGCGAATATACGCCAAATCGCTTTGTACCAAACTTGAAAGCGCGCAATTTCATCGTTGGTATTCGAGGTTAGGATGCCAAAAACCACCAAATCACTGCCTTACATTCGTAATGTTTCAATCCCTAGTTCCATGATGGCTTTTTCGTGAAAGATTCGATCGTTTTGGTCGCAAATATCGGCACAATAAGCTAACAGAAACTCGAAAGTTCTTGAAACAAAACGTCAACCGATAGACTTCAAAATATCTATGTAACCATAGACAATAATAATATCAGTTGTCAGATTCCTTGCCTTTTGTTATAACATTTTTTACAAATGAAAGATTAAACTGATATTTTAACTCATATTTATTTTGTTTTTGACTTTTTTTCCTGTCTTTTGTTTTTTTTTTGTTTCAAAATATTCCGTACCTTAAGTAGGTACCTACTTACAATACCTACTTTTGCGTCATTTTTAGTTATGGCGTTGGCTATAGCAACACTTTCTTCAACTGACATCTGTCAAATGACAATAGTCTTGTTTGAAAACATGTTTACGTAAATGTTCAATATTTTTTCTTAATCAAATCAATTTTGAGTATCTTTTAATTTTTTTAGGGTTCTAAGCTACCTTTCCATCAATTTTCAGCCAAGTCGGTTCAGCAGTTTTTGAGTTAAGTAATAAAAAATAAAAATAACACAATAGAATAAGAAGATGCCTTTCCATTTGCTTTTTGTTATAACATTTTTAACAAATAAAAGATTAAATTGATATTTTCACTAAAATTTATTTTGTTTTTGTCTTTTTTTTCCTTCCTTTTGTTTTTTTTTGTTTCAAAATATTCCGTACCTTACGTAGGTACCTACTTACAATACCTACTATTGCGTCATTTTTAGTTATGCTGCTGACTATGGCAACACTTTCTCAACTGACAGCTGTCAAGTTACAATAGTCTTGTATGAAAACATGTTTACGTAAATGTTCAATATTTTTTCTTAATCAAATCAATTTTGAGTATACCATGGACGTTTTTGGGTTCTAAGCTACCTTTCCACCAATTTTCAGCCAAGTCGGTTAGGCCGTTCTTGAGTTATAAAAACAAAAATAACCCGACTTTCTTTTATATATATAGATATCCCAGCTACTTCTGGTGTGTTGCGATAGTACCGTTGAATATTATTAATACAGTAAAATTATTTTGGTCCAGTATAATGGTTTGAGATTGTTAGAAAACAGAAGATAAAATAATCAAGTAATGAACTGAAATTCATTCGAATAAATTAGTCATCTTCTTATTTACTTTCTTGATTACTCAAGGCAGTATCGTTTAGTCTTGAAGCAAAGGAATCACATTTATTTAGCTGCCTTTGGGTCGAGGAATCGACTAAGCAAGTCCCAGAAAAGACCTAATAAATGCATACATATAAAACCGTTTCTTTCGTCGCAGTAAGGAAGCTGTCAGTTACTAGCATATTAGTACCACATACATTTAAATTCCTGTGTCATGCGGCTTGTTGTGGAGAATAATAAAGCATGCCAACTGCAGAATATACAGAGTTGTAATATTTTAAACAGAATCTGGCCTTTCATTAAGTCTCAGTCTCTCATCATCAATAGAGCTGGCAGCTAGTAGAGATTAAGTAATGGTAGCCATTTGATCTGACTTGTAAACGAATCATATGGCATAGAAATATTTCGATAGTTACGCTGATTATAATGACATAAATATGATTTTATACAATTCTACAAAATTTACCTCAAATCAAGTAATATATGAAATGATTCTTTGGAATATTTTATATAATAGACAAATGGTAAATACATTTCAGTATTCTGCGACGCGGTAATTAAAAAAAAAAAAAAAAAAATCAGTTGTCATCATTAGACTCAATTATATATTAAACCTATTAAAAGGACTGGACATCCGTAATACACGAAACAGAGAGAGATGCTAGACGAAAATGATAATGCCAATGTCATTAAAAAAACTAAAAAATTGCTATCATACTTTAGGATCTAAAACACAACTTATAGAAGTAGAGATGAAGATAAAGATAAACACATCATCCTTTATCGCTTATAAACGAAAAACGGTGTTTAGAACTGGTGTTTTCGGCACTCAACATACATGGATAAGCACTTACTAATCTCTGCTGAGCCGACATCACCCACGCGAGAGGAAACTCCGATGCAAATAATATGTTCAGAAATCGTATCGATATTTTAATACATTATTTTGAAATGAATGAGCTGCATATTGGCTGTTAGTAGTATTTGAATAATTTTGTAATATGTATTTAAAAACAAATAAAGCAATATGTAATAAGCTTCCTTCATTTGAAAAATCGTGGTAGAATAATGTCTTGTCTTCCGATAAAAATATATATTTGAATTTATTGTGGGACCAGATGCGTATTTTAAGCACATTCTTTATCAAAAATTCAATATTGAAATAGCCCAACGCTTAATGTTTCGCTATGAATATAATTTCATGATACGAGCCACGGCTATAAACATCACAGAAAGGTGCGAGGAAGCGTCACTCGCCGGCGATAAAAGCGTTTGCCAGCATTTATAGCAAAGTGGACCATTCCCCGACACTTCTGTTACTAGCTCACTTTTCATACAATTGTAATTTCTTAGGATGTAATATACATTTTTCCTGCGATCAAAATGAAAATTTTAACCAGTCTTAATAATGTGTGAGAGAATAGCAACAATCAAATCGAGTGAAATATTTAAATAGAAACAAAAAAATATTTCAATAATAAAATAGCCCATTTAGTTGAATAACACGCCAAAATTTAATCAATATTAGACGCACCATTTTTGGCAGCATCGCGGTCTAAGAACATTTTTTCTACACACAATGGTCTTTTTTAGCACGTCTAATACATAATACTGTTATCTATCTCTAATTTGAGCGACAATTATTATAAGCATGGCTAAAATGGGTCTATCTGAAATATCAATTATATAAATGAGATGTATGTATATAGGGAACACATATACATATTCGTATTAATCGGTAGAAAATGCCAACTCAATGTAATTTAATCTGATGTCCATCATCAGACAAAAAAATGTGTATTTTCTCCAGTTTTCTAAAATGACTTAATACTTAAATATAATGTAGATTCGAATAAATTATATAAAAGAATTATGGTAGGTAATGATGTTACTAACAACAAATATGAGCAAATACTCAAGCGGGAAGCGTATGGAAAGCCTATGTTGCGCGTGGAAGGATAAAGTTGATGATTATTGTATCAATTGTTGCATTGTGTTTGAAGAGTAAACTGTGGCAATAAAATAAACATATATGTACATTTCATAGATTTATAAATATGCGATATTTGTATGATTGTGGCACCAAGACACGGGTGGTCTTGGCCGGGGATCGTACCCGGGACCCCCTCCGTCATGTGACGCAAGGGTGCTCTCACCTCTGAGCTACCAAGACATATCTCATATTGATGCCACTTCTATACAAAAATAATTTACAAAACAAATACAATTTTAGGAAAATAAGTAGTATCTATAATAGCAAAAAGCATAAATATAAAGTGAGTTGCAAACGTATACTTTAACATTAATATTTGGGTTAGTTAGCACGAGGTGCCTTATGTGAGCGTCTGTTGGCCGATGTCAGATGTTATGAAACTTAACGTGGAGCGACTCGCTCATTAGATCACTTGTAATTACCATCTGGATCATAATACGTTCGTATGCCGATCCAATTCTATTTCGATCTATTTTCGAAACGAACAAACTTCAATAGTTTGTTATTCTTTTCATGGCGTGAAATAAAGCGTGTAAATTATTAATCGCATGCGATACTTCAATATCATTTTTAAACAAACTTTTGAGTTTATTTATGCGGAGTAAGTAGAGATTTCATCGCCGTCGATACAATAACATTCAAATATCTTCCATGTGCCATTTATAATATTTTAAGATAACATGCCAATGATATTACGCATCCGACTTAGTTGTAGCATCGTTAAAAAAAGTTATTTCACACATGAGAGACCGATTTGTTTGTATCCGAGTACATATACGACAATAAAATACATCTTTTAATGGAAATGAGACATTACGGGTGGAAGGTTAGAGCGTTTTTTTATTGTGGAGACTTTTTATAAGTATTATTTGAAAATTAGTTTTATTTATTTAAAAAATGTTACGAGTTGTTGTATTATATTAATTGAGATTACATAACCATAAGGTATTATTTTGACATTAATTGTTTTGTTTCGAAATATTCAATACGACAGAGATTTCATTAAATATATTAAAGTGATGAAACGATTAATTGCAGTGCGGTGGTATGTATTAAATCGTGAAGGAATGAAAAGGACTGAAGGAAAATAATGAATATTAGCCCAACAAAAAATGATGTGAAAAGAATATAGTATTTATGAGAAGCCGAAATCTCTTTTAATAGAGAGCGATGCCAAAACCGAGATGACAGGTAAAGGCCGATGATTAATTGGGTATGGCCGTGTGATGTGTGGGCCTAGTGCATGGGAAAATGCGCGCACGGGGTTATTAATTAGCGCAGGGCTGCCGTAGTACTTGGTGGCTCACGAAGCGCATCCTACCAGTGACTATTACGTTTACATGTGTAAAAAGCATATTTGTGTTTTCGAAAGTAAGTGACTGATTATATGTTATATACATCTTTCATTTGAAACTTGTACGTTTCATATAGTATCTTAATCCTATGAAATAATTACTTGAAAAATGTGACTCTTGGGACGCTCGACAGAAGCAAAGCTTTATCGCAATTTTCAGTAAAAGTAATATTCCGTGGAAATATATTTTATATTAAAACTTATGTTAAGAATGTAAGTATTGACATATATGTTATAGGCTTAGGTGAGAATGTTGATGAAATTTTATATATTCTTGTTGTTCACTAAAATGATATAAGGATACACGGTCCTTACGGCTAATAATATAAAAAAAATAGGAATAATATACACCCTAATACGGTTCACAATAAAAATACCAGTTCTAAATATGGTATAAAGAGAAAAGACGCCGTCAAATGACACCCCAATAATATTGTATTGCTTGGACACTTTAATCCTATATTTGGAAATAATTAAGAGCCAAAAAATCATTTCATGGAAGAAGACAGATTCTGACAAACTTTGAAGAATTGTTGTGATTGTTTTATATGCAATAAAATTATTATTTATTTACATGGAAATTATAACAATGATATGGATTACTTTCAGACTATAAATTAACGATAAAAACATTAAGGTTATTTTAAATTCGACATGAATATACTCTTCATGAAAGTATTTTTAAAATAGCATCTTATTATTACGCAAAAAAGTTTTATTGCATTTGCATAAAAAAAAAAACGTTCCATCAACAAGTAGGTGAAATCACTTAAGAATGACCCACTCGTTTTGTGCTTGCTGATGATAATGTATGATAATACAAAAATAAAGATTCCGACGTTTTGCGAATACAAAAATGCAAGGCGCTGCTTAGCTTGTGTGTAATGTGTATCAGCTATCAAGGTTGCAACGGCGGGTTTTAAATAAGAGCGAGTCGTTTCATCTGTACCCGAATTGATTATGTTATAGCTAACCGAACTCAACACTCGACGAGGAGTGATTTAAAAAAAAAATATGGATACATCCATCCTAATATTCTTAACGGCAAAATAAAAATAAAAAATGGAATATTAGAAAAAACATAAGTTTATGCATATAGTTATTATATCTTTCTTTTATGTAAAAATATATGAACGTGACTTAACATACTGGCTGCAGACAGGCTAAGAGTGAAATATATAGTAGAGGCTCCACTGGGAAAAGGTGTGCATCAGGTGTACCCACGAATATTTATAACCCTCTCTTTAGATATCAATGTTTTGGAAAACGACAATTCCCAAACAAAAAATGTTTTGTGAAAGGATAAATGCAAAAAAACACGCCTTGAAGAAATAAATACTTATAATTATATATTTAATGATCCGTGTCATAAAAATGCATAAAGTAATTGTTATAAATATGCACGAATATAATGCATTAAAAGCGATCGTAAATACCTGCACCATTGTTAATTCATCGATTCAATGCAATAAATAGATGTAAATTTGTCGATTGTTGTCTGTTAAAGTAGACTTTGTTACAGATGACTTGATACCCGCGTGCCTTGTTGTGTTGGTATTATTTAATGCGGTCTGTTGAATAGTAAATTAAGGCCAATCAGCTGATAAATTACACAGAAATGTTTTTCAGAATAAAACGGTATTGTTAAAATAGAATACCCTTCAATTTATTTGGAACCGTTAATTATTGGCGCATTCCAAATATTACCTGATTTGTGTTACAAATGTTAAAAGAACTGTTTAGTAACTATGATACTTATTTAAAGTTTATTACAGCCTATTATTATTTAAAAATATGTACGGAAAAGAATAAAAATTATATATTTTTTTAAATATAAAATAATATTTATGTGATATACAAATTAATAACGATTGGAAAATTAATAAAATACGCATGCAAACGTGTTATTCTGATTATATCGGGCCTGACCATACCATACAAAATGGCTTTGGAGCATCTGCAACAAATACGAAATAAGTTTTGAGCGATATAATTCAAGATAGGACGGAACGTATCGAAGTCTCGTAAAGGCTTTACAAGGCACAATCAAACCCAGATACAGTATTTGTTTTAACAAATGGGTCCATAAATATATTTTCAGACAGTGATTAAATTGATGATTCCTAACCCTTGGGTCGCGGCCAGTACACTGGACGAATAAGTTATGTCGTCGGATTTGTGCATTTATCGAGCTAGCCCTTGCGAACCTCGACCGACTCCGGTGTGGTTACCGGCCCTAAACAGCAAATAAGACCACAAAAGATTTAAACAAAATCTGCGCTTTACGCAGCCGATATGCAGACGCCCAGTAACAATAAAAAATAACTGAGCGACCTGCTCAGAGAACCGCCTTTCGGTTTACCAACAACATATTAGTAAGCCGAACTCTGTATTTCATACTACATTGATGAACCCTCTCGGAAAGGCTTTGATAATTATTATCTATAAAATTGTCCGAGTTTATTAAGTACTGGTAAACATGAAAATTATTGAACGCACGGTGGACCAGACTAGGAAAAACACGAGACATCCCGAGCCGATAGCGAGTGCTGCAACAGGGAGTGTCACATGTAAGATCCTGTTTCACGTGCTCGACTATCTGATCTTCCCAGTATCTAATGCTGATCATCAGACGGGTCAATATATTGTGCCTAGATATTATGCTGTATTTGACATCGATGATATGAATAATATTTTCTAACCCTAATATTTCACTTTGACGTTCTACAAAATGAAACTGATTGTAATGATTATGACATAAACATAAGTAATATTATATTTACACTGTTTCAAAAGTAAAAAAAAAAATATTAAAACATACAGCTGGTGTCAGAAAGTGTAAAAGATATGGATACAATAATTCGTGAACCCCGGCACTTGATGATACTCGTGCTTTTACGACACGCCCGAGTTGAAGAGGAGGCCGCAGATCCGCAGCGTTAATACTGGTAAGCTTTATTCCGTTGCTATGTTTATTTATCGCCGGGGTCGGGACGTTCATGATATATTCATGAAGCGCGAAAAAAGAGACTTGTGTATTTCAGACGAAATAAAAATATTTGATTTGATTACGTCCATAAATAATACTTCTTCCTACTGCGCGCTCGGAGCGTTCTTCCTTTTAATTTGATGGACCGAACTCGACTCGGCCGTAGTTATATCAAACATAATTTATAATGCTAATGTATTAAACGAATAAGATTTCATTGCCTTCAATATACGCTATTGGAAAAAGGCATTCAATGCTAAGCCGTATCGTAACACAGTTGATTTGATTAATCCAACCGGCTTTTATTATGGCGCTATCGTTCTTATAAATGCCATAGAATGTTTCCTTTAGAAAGATAAAATAATTCATAGCGGACTGTTGGATGTAATGAAAACATAAAATTATATAAAATCGAAGTATTTATTTATTTAAATTTTTCTTGTATGTTTTGAATGACACAATAAACAATCTAGCTTTAAACGTAAAGAGTAAAAATAAATTAATCAAAGCCTCGAAGAGTGAAAAGTCATCTTGCGACGGTATGAAAGGTTCAGTAAATATTAAAACGTAGTTAGAGTACCATCAATGCGTTAGATATCATTTTTGTACCGGAAAAGTAAATATGAAGGGTGTAAAGCGAATAGGCTGAACGCGCCGCAGATGAAATCAGGGACCGGAGAGCAAGAAGTGAGCCACTCGGCCGCTCCCGCTTCTGAATCGCGAAGCAATAAATCCGGAAAAACGACAAAATCAAATATTGTATTTGTAAGGTCTTATCGCGAACAGAGTGTGACTAGGGCTACCGAAAAAGGTGACCGGCTACTACACACTACGAGTATTGAGTATACGCATACCGACAATGATTGAATGAAATATAATTAGCTATGAATACTTGATATTAAATTGTATTCGATATGTAAACAAACCTAATTGTGGGCAACCATTTCCAAGGATCGCTCTCAGATATCAACTAAACGCAGGCAGTCAGTGTGCGAACTTCCATGGCACAGTTGTCGGTCTTTTTCATTTTTAATTATTAAATAAAAAGTAAAAATTAGTCGTTGAGTAGATTAATTATTACTCGGTATACAATTTTTCACCAGGCTGCATGCCCGTGTCTCTATTTGTAAAATGGGAATCTTGTTGTATTTCCGTAATTATTTGTACAAATACGCATCCAAAGTGCGACCTGCAGTCGAATGCTCTACCACTGAGCTATCCCCGAGCGACCGTGTCTAAAGCAAAAGTAATAACAATAATATTATGACGAAAAAGTTATAAATGTCATTAATATTTAGATAAGAACCAAACAGGAAACCACATAAATGAGAAGCGAGTTGTAAGGCTTCTCTTGCGTTAGTTGATGTTGTACAATCACAATAACGTTTGAATTGTTACTCGTAGCTGAACATTCTCAGAAAACTACACAGTAAATATACATATTTTATGTATTTTTTTGTATTTTTAGAAAGCATAAAAATCCGTGGGTAATGTCAAAAGTAAAATAATAATAATTTTGTGAGTACAACAAATTTTATTTGAAATATATATACATTTAAGCTATTATTTCAGTTTTAATTTAATAATCAGTCATAATGCAATAACTTTACATGATAATACGTAATATTCAACTAAAATTGTCATATAAACGAGGAAAAAAAAAACGTATATAAAGTGGTGTCATGAGGAACTCTGTTACACAATATCACGAGTATAGCTTGATTCCTCGCCTACAAATCCCACTACTCCAATTGTCTACAACGCTTAGTCTTGGTTTGGTAGTAATTTTTTGTAGATATGTATGTGGTTTAAATACTTAAAATTATATATTTTAAAGGTAGCAACTTGAATATATCACTGTAATGGCAATCAGACAAAATATGGTACAAATATTTGATGAAGTAGCTTATACATAATATTGCTATAGTGAGTAGCTATATTATTAAACATAAAACATTTTTCCGAGTTTCATATTCCAGAGGATCAGCGGATTAAACAAATGTAGAACAGAATAATGTATTATGTAAAGCGAGGGAATAAGCGATTACCTTTTATTTAATTCAATCTCACAATGCCGAAAAAGAGATAAAGTGAAAAAAGAAACGAAGTAAAAAGGTGCGATGTGAATGAAAAACTACATTACAATGCGTACGAGGGTATTTTTTCCGGTACATTTATCCGGGAGCGAGAAGCCCAGGGTAGCGGCAACAGCTGCCGCCAAACAACAATAAGGACTCGCAAGAGGAGCCGGGAGGTTGAGGAAGATCCGAGGAGGGCATCGTTTATCAGGCTCCCTAACCTCACAACTGCCGAAAGACGGAGAGGGCCCTAAATTGATGGGAATAATTATGCTATCTCAAAAATGCTCAACGAGGAAAGGGTCAAAAGCATTGTAGTTACTTTACGACTATTTTTTACTTTTAGAAACAAGTAAAAAATATATATTGTTATTTAAAGTTTTATAAGGTTACCCTAAGATCAGCCAAAAAAATATATTTTTCATACCCTAGTTGTAAATAGATAATAGTAATAAACATACTGTAAAAATATATTTATTACAGAACCAATGCTCCAAAATGCAGTGGATGATTATAAAAATTATAAAATAAGGTAATAAAATAGTATTTAAAAATGGCATGTTTGCAATGTATCCAATAAAGACAAATCCATTCGACAAATGGAGAAAACGATTAAAAAAATGAATCATATGAACGTACAATAAAAACATACATAAACAATAATTATACTTAAAAATATTTTTATACGATCATTATATATTTATTATGTTCTGGTTAATTATTCCCAATTTTATATAAAGGATTTCAAAGCAGATTCCAAATAATATTACAAAATATTGAGATAATTTATTGATCACAATCAGATCCTCTTCTCACAGCGATTGTGTTCAAATCGTGATGTCAACATCTGTGTAAGTGTGTATAAAGATACCTGTACACCAGAGATAGAAAATGCCGTTTTCCTTTGTGTCGTGGCGTAAGTCGTTATATTCGGTCCCGGCCCGCTGAAGGATTCGAAAGGTGCCATGTCCCATGGCCATATTTGGCCGACACATTGGACAATCACCGCAACAAATTGAGGCACTATTTTGCTAAAGAAAGGTTACTAATCCAAAACGGTTGCAGCAAATATGAAATGTGATGATGTACAAATAACTACGTTTATATATCAGGACAGCTTTGAGTGCTGTTTCATTAAATTTGACCTTTACGTTTGAGTCTCTTTTATTGTAAGTTTAATTTTAATAATAAATTAATCACGACACAAAAAATACTTATGATTTATTTTGAAAATACCAAATAACGAAGAAATCTGTAAGATACTAGTTGTATTCAATGTTGTTCCGACATAAAATGGATATATTTATTTATTTATTTATATACAGAATTGAAATTCCAATTTTTTACAAATATTTAGAAACATAGAGTATACATAAATATACAATAAATAGAGAAAATAATAAAAAATAAAAATAACACAAAAGAATAAGAAGATGACACTTGTCAAAGATCATAGAGATCAAGTAGAACAATACCATCGACAAAAGAGGAAAAGGATGTAAGAAAAGGATCGAGGTGTGCTGGTAGGCCATTTAGGAGCGACATTGCCGTTGTAGCAAATTGAGTGCTTGAAGCTCCACAAGCATCGACTGGGATCAAAAACAATGGATGGCTACGAGCACGGGTGTACCTATCTGGAACATAGAAGTTAAAACATTCAAGAATTCCAGGGTTATAAATTGAACCGCGAAGAAGAAGGAATGAATGTTTGAGTGCAGCAATTTTCCTCCGTGACTCTAGCGAATGGAAAGAAAGCATCCCTAGAAGAAAAAGAGTTGGGTAATGTTCGGAATTAAATGAATTGAATGGATAGTTACCGTAAATATAAAAATATATATCTTCACTCGTAATGCACTCAAGTAGCATTGTATTCGAACATTTACGAGTAAAACAAATTTCGACGAAACAACAGTACCTGTATAATCGATTCATCACGATAGCGTTTTTATAGTACTATTGACGCGATATTTTTCACTAAGTAATCAAATAATATAATTAATTTCGTTAAAAAAATCATTTGGTTCTTCTAAAAATGTTAATAATTAGTGTCTGTAAAATAAAATAAGAATGACCAAGATGCCTTCACGCACAGAGGCATTATTCGAATTTAAATATGTTTTTTATGATGATGGGATACGCTGCCTTCCTGCGAATAAAGCGAAGCCTGCAGCCGTTCGTCTGCATGTCTACATGTGCAAGGCCGCGAATAATATGCACTGGGTTACTATGTTAGATGACTATCGAATTTTAACAAACCTGCTTAAATTGTTTTAATATACCGAGTATAATAACAAATATACCGAGTACTTTAAAGGTTTATTTCTATCCAATGAAAATGATTTTAATTCTTGAAGCTGTGTAAATAAATACGTGAGTATTATTGCTATTACTATTTCAACGTAAGGAATCAATTAAAGTGGGCGCAAGAGGAAAATTAAGCTTTATATATATAATAAACCATCAAAGTTTCAAATCGACGAAGCAAAATAATTTTTCAAGTCGTTTTTATAAACGTTAAAATCGTAACAAGTTCGAATTATTCAGTAATGTATGTGTTGTAATGTTCATACTCGTACTTTACTGTGACAAACTTGTAAAGGGTGAGAAATCACGTGAACAAGTGTATAAATACGCACTTTCGAGTATATAACGTAACTAACTTCTGAATAGGTACATTAATCATAACACAAACGACAAAATATCAAATTGACAAAAAGTTAAAAAATAAAACATCAAGATTGGACTGTGTAATTATATTTTTCCATAATAATCTCTGGCGTTTGAAATATCAGCTGTAACATCAGTTATTTACTTGTAAGGAAAGTAATTGAAACACGTTTTAATTTGAAGTGATGAAGCACTTCCAGTTTCATGATAGCGTTCCTTCAGAGCGGGAGGAGAGAGTCCTGTAGTCAAAAATAGGGCAGCCGCGTATAATGTTTAAGAATAAAATGTACCGGAGGGCGCGTTAATGCACTTTATGCTGATGATGTGCGGTCGATACTCCAACACGAACCCAGACTGTCTGTAGGAAAAACCGTCAATATAGACACTTAGACTTATTTCACAGAGTTCAATGAACACTGAATACGAAAGGGAATAAAACTGCCAGTTATTTTTATTGTGTTTTTAGTTATTTTATATCATATAAGTCTATTCAAATAAGTTGACGATAATATACATAAAATATGTAGCAGTTTTTTGTATATTAATTATGTTGGAAAGATACATTTTGATTAAAAAAATATAACATACAAATGTAAAGAAAAAACTAATTAGGGTAGAAAGGTGTATTTCACAATGTTAGACAAGAAGTACATTGAGTGATATTTAACCTAATATCAAAAATAGAAGAAGCCCACAACGCGAATAGTCTCGCCTATCGCGATGGGCAGAGCATTCTTGTTCCTCTACTAAATATCACACCGTCATTACGAGATAAATACATTATTAACATAATTACAAAATATTTTTGAAATTTCAATTGAATATTTCACTTTCTAAGCCAGTATTTCAAATATTATAAGTATGATATTATAATCGTGTGTACAAATTAAAATTGAATTACACTTGTGAATAGTATTTTTTTCTACTTTTCGAGCTTCAAATCATAAAACTTAGTTGTTTTATAAAATATGTCGAAAATGTATATGAAATGTAAAAACACCAAAAGAATACTAGAAAATAAAATATCAACTAGAACGATTTAATTTTTTAAAACTGCAACGTTTGCAAATACTATTTTTTAATAATTGATGTAATATGATATTAATAAAAGTAAATATTTAATATTGAAAAATAAGTTTACGGGCGCATTTTCCATCACCGACGGTATAAAGTTTACATTAAATATTCCACAAATCACGTAATAAAATAATGAATGGATCGAACGGTAAATGTTATCCATCAATTTATAATTTGAGAAGGAAACCTCTTTATGCCGGCAAAGGGTGCGAACAGCTGGCCGTTCTACATACGCGACAACAAATCAACACGAACTGAATAAACATTCAAATGATTATAATCCAAATTGGATACGATGGATTAGATATTTCCGAGATAATATAATTTATACTTTAGATATTCATGGCCGACGGACATGAATATTATTTCATTGCATGTTTTCAAAAAATATACATCTTTCTCAACATTGGTTTTGCATATAACGGAAATACGAGAAATTAAGTATGATATAATAAACTTTTGAGATTTAAATAAAAGGCGAATTATTTCACGCAAAAAAATATTATCTCAAATGTTACACGCACAAAAATGACATTATTTTCTATATGTACTCGTATATAGCCGATAGAACAAATAAACATTATTCAGGTTTGCTACCGAGTTCTCTTTTGGAAACATAACTTATGGTAAAAAGTAAATACAATGAGTTAAATAAAATAATAACCATTTTTGTTTCGTTCATATAATTTGTAGCATTTCATCAATAGTTGTAAACATTAAAAAAAAACTTAAAACCTAAAAAAAACTATATTTATGCACTTTCGTGGATTTACTAAAGCATTTATATAAATATCGTGACTATTATGTATTCTCTATGAGATCAACAATTTCAATGATCGTTTCTCTACGATAAAATTTTAGAGACATACAAAATTAATTCAAGAAAGCTTGCAAAAATAAAAGCGGTGTTATTATTTTGGAAACTGCCGACGGCGGACGAATCGCATAGACTCGGCAAAGCGAAGGTCGAATAAATAATGAAATAAATAAAGACTACACTTTAATGCAAGCAGGGAAGAATAAATAATATTCAAGAGCACACACTGCAAGAAAAAATACAAAACATTACCTCCGATCGCATCGAAATAAAACCGCAACGCAACTTGTATATTTTCCAAAAAAGAACTTTCAGGATATTTGCAAACACATTTCGAATTTCAGATTTGAAACTGCCGTCGGCACTCGTTCCTAACGTCGGAACTCGTTCATTTTTGATTTCACAAATAAAAAAAAACAATCGGACACACTTAAATTTAATATGCGGACGGCGAACACTCTATCAATTAGAAAATAGTGAAATACCATCTGCGGGTGCGGACTCCTGGCTGCACCGGCTCGGGACTCACTGCGACACTCGGCACTGAGAGGACGGACGGCGAGCCCGGACTTAACAAAAATTTGCAAAGTTTGCACAGACTTTTCGAAGCGGTTTCCGAACAACAATCTCCGCTCAGACGAGAAAACAAAAAAACACAATATATTGGACGAACTCACTTTTTAAAAAATGTTTTATCGAGCATGTTAAAAAATATTTTTATCGTCAGATGGGAAGCGGTTTTTTTATTTTTTAATCACACGTATTGTCTTCTTTGCGGCGATATTGTAGAGTGCGCGTGTCGGGTTGCGGCGGCGACGAATCTGCGGAGAGTAAAGTGTTCTGTCTGGCGGCAAGGCGCGCGGCAAACATCCGGGTGGGGGGCGGCGTGCGCGCGCCGCCGCCCGCCCGCGCCCCGCCGCCGGTCAAGGCTAAGCGCGCGCCGCTCGATCCGCACGCCGGTGCATCGTCTGCACCGCGGACACTACAGCTTCAGGACTACATCCTGAACTATCTACAGCAAATATCATCTTATCGAATCCCAGTCTGCCGTTTCTTTTTCTCAGACATCAATGACAGAAATGTAACAATTGGATATTTGCTATAGACTTGTATGTGTGTATAGCAATATTTTTAACAAATTCGTCAAACGTATTATCGTATCTCAACATCCGCCGTTTCTTTTTTTCGATATTGATGAGAGAAATTTCATAATTTGATCATATTTGCTGTATATTTGTATAAATTAGTTAAAATATTGGTATACAAACATACAAATCTACAGTAAATATCATTGTGTTGATTTCCAACGTCTGCTATTTATTTTTCTTCGATATTGATGTGAGAAATGTTTGTTTAATTAAATGAAATTTACCATAGATTTGCATGTGCGTATCAATTTGTAAATAAGTGCAGAGACGTAAAAGAGTCATTTCCGTCTGGTGTGATCGACGAATGGGCACCTCCCCCCACAAACACAAAATTATAATTTGAAAAATTATATTGATAATATATATTCATCACTGTAACATAAAAACATCATAAAACCTGGCTGTAAATTATGAAATAATGTTAAAATAATGAAATAAAATATGAAATTGGAAACAGATTGTAATGATCGCTGTTGCCAAAGGATTGAATACGTCGAACCCTTAGTAAAGGGAATTAAGTTGGATATAAAATAATGATTTGTGGGATGGCAGAGGTACGTACGAGTATATTTCTGTCACGTGAATATTTAGAAAATGTGAAAGTAATTATATTTTCAAGATTGTTAAAAAGTTACAGCATTCATTCGTTTGACATAACCAACCAATGAGTTTGGATTAAAGCTAAATATTCATGATTATTAAAAAAAATGTTCTCGTCTATATAATACACGGAAAACTACAAAAATATAGTTATGAATAATAGTCGTAACATATATAATTCGACCTATACATATTATATAACTTTCGGATTAAAATAAGCACGCGAAATATAATTTTATTTCGAATGGCTTCGCACAAAACGCAGCAACGTGGTCGCTTGCGGCCGAAGAGACCGACCCGCAGCCAGTTTTCGTCACATAGCGAATGCTGTAATGCAGAAACTGGATATGGCCAAAAACGACCAACACGAAATAAAGTGATTCGGCCGCCTTAGCGTTCCCGTTGAATTATTTCAAGGCTGGCTTCGCTGCCATTGCCATGAAAACACTACAATGTTTTAAGTAAACACGCCGAGTCTCACATAATGACCAAACTCAGAATACTTGACATAATAAATTGCATGATGCGCTCACTTTTTATTATTCTCGAAGGCGTAGTTTGATTTTATATATTTTATAAGGAATGATAAGAATTGACATTTCTGCGAATAACTTCTGATGCAAAGTGCATTTGGGAAAGTACACTTTAGTGTACGCTCCTAAGGTTTAGCATTTCAAGCGAGAGCTACGAACGGGTAAATGCACTTTGGCCAATACTTTACTGAAGTAAGGCATGCAATACATGTATTCTGTAAACCAGTTTATCGGCTCAATTCCATAACAGATATATTATTTAATAAATTTAAAAGTGTATTAATTCCAATAAAATATTTATCCGTATTTTGTATTTAATGTACGAGCACAAGTACAAGAGTTTTGTTTGCAGATATTATAGTGATCACCTTACCTAGTTGGTAGATAATAATATTAAAAACATCTATAAATATATTAATGATATCCTAAATTATTTATCAGAAGTTAGAAAACTTTCAATTGTATGTAATAAATAACCAAATACTAAATAAAATAACAGCCAAGTGTTTGTTATTAATTTATCCTCAGATATATAGATCTGTGTGTTTGCTTTGGAATGGTCGAGGAGACAAAGACATTATTTAATCGTGGGGTTAATTTATGAAAAAGGCTTGGCCGTCATCTCGCTAATGAAATGGGAATATCGCATTCACCGGGCGTGGCGGTCGCGCGATACTTGTATTCCTTCGCCGTAGAGAAATGAAATGGAAACCAATTTGCCATGTCCAGACGGAGTGGTCTCGCGAGTGCGATGGACCGGGGGCGGTGGGCGGCGGCGGGCGCATCATGGGCGGGGGCGGGACTGGTTTCAGGAAGACCGAACAGTCAAGTTTTTCTATTGATGTACGTACTAAGCAAATTAAAATGCCAGCGAAAATAAAAGTGACTCTTTGTTCTAGGCTGATCAGAATACAATCTTCAAAATAAACTTCATGTCCGACATAAATGTTTTAGTAATAGTAAACTTCAATTGGTTTTTGTTTTTCTGTTTAAGCGAAACATTATCTTTTAAAAAGTTTATAGCTATGGTGACAGTATAAAATATATTCAGTAAAGATATATGAATGAATTACAAATGAATTAGTACATTCTTAAAATTTGTAACCAGTGATTCTAATATCGTACATTTCTATATTCCAAAATTTGTCATAAACCGCGTGATGTAGTCCAATGTAGAACGATAGTTTCCTGCAGAATTCTCTTATCCCTCTTGTACAATTTGACCCGTCCTCCTATTTTGATGTTCAGTTCATCTTTTAGGTTATTGGTCGACACACCGTTAGAAGGCTACGACCAACTGAACTCTCCTGCATGAGTTTACTTAAATAAAATACAATTTCAGTTAACAAAAGACTGTCTTAAAGAAGTCGTCAACTATAGAAGCTTTAGAGCATGACGGTTTCAGCGTAGGTTTATCCTGGAAATAAATCCCGCTGATCAGCTTTCACTGCGGACCTCAAAAACCACCGAAGCGTCACGCTGGACACAATAAAAGCTGGAAATGTTAGTGATATTGCTATACAATTTGATAGTTGTCATGCTTTTTCACCATAATTTTGGCTGGTGGAGCTATTAAATATAAGCTCGGACTTAAAGATTTGAGGTCGCAAACAACTCATTTAGCTCCATAAGACTCAAGCACAAGCATAAGCACCATCAATATGACGGCTGATAAGAGCTTTGCGGTAATTCGTGACGACTATTTGCTCCAGTTAGGAGGACAAGGTACGATGATGATGATGATAGGCCACTCTTGTTTCTGAGCTCATATGGTGGTTTGGTTATGTAATGATATTAATATTACTTGAATAGTTCTTTAATCAACAATTGGCAACAAATTTATAAAATTTATAGTAGATAAAGGATAAATATTAAGTAAGATAGTAATTTTATACATATAATAATAAGAAAAACTATCATTTTACTTTTAATTTTTTACTCGACGTGTATGACAGGAATATTTTATACAAAAAAATTAAAAGCTAAGTCTCCCTTCTTACACAGATAGAGATATATTTTAGGTAATATTATTATTAGGTACTCGTAATATTTTCACATTCTGAGAAATAAAATTATAAAATATTTTATTATAAATATATATTATAAGTTCGTTGATAAATATACTAGGCATAGTCAATTACTATTTTGGCGTTAAGTTAGGCATATATGTTATGTTATTTACAACTGGGCATTATTTGTATTATACAATAATTGAGGAGTGAATGAGGTTTGAAACAATGGAAATACTAAGCGATTTAATCAGAACAACTGATGAAGTATAATGATACGTATCATGCTGTATGATTGAACTCGGTTATTGTAACGACAATCATATATTTATACCGAACCAAAATATGATTTGATTAATAATAAATTTATATTAAATGTAGTAATATTATTGTGATAAATATATTATTCAAATTAAAAAAATATTCCAGTAAAAAAAAATATTATGAGGAAACTATCCGTAGAAAATAAAACGTGAGAAAAAAAAATATTATTATGGTAACTTATGTTAATATGTACTTTAATGACGAATTAAAATGTTAAATATTTTGTAATGTCATTTAAAGAAAAATAAAAAGAATTGTTGTTGTTGTTGTTGGTTATTATGAATCGAAATGTTTAATAAAAACTTTAATCCTTTGTGGTGGCAGCGTACACTAACTTTAAATATGAAACCACTAAGTTAGAAGTTCGATATACCTGCAAGACAAGATGGGATTATAATAATGTAATATTGTGAGTTAGAGCGGATTTACTTGTACAATTCTATTGAAATATTCAAAAGTGCATACGGAACGGTGAAATACAAGAAGAAGGAAAAAACCGTGTATGTGCATGACGATAGTAGAAAGGAGCGGACAAGATAAAAATGAAAATTTCATATTCTTGAAAAGGAGATCGCTAAAATATCGTCTGTGGAATAAAACTTGCCATTGTGAACAAAAACATGGCATTCAACATTAAGTTATTTTAGCTTTTTATAATTCTTATTGATAGCTAAAATCAGTTCAAATAAAATATTACTTTTCAGAGGTTATATAAAAATGAAGCACTCGTATATTTTTATATGAGATATAAACAATGATTTCATGTGCATTATCTTCCTTTCTCTACACCAAAGAAGTATACACTTGGTACATAAAACTATGGTTCCGCAAAAAAAAAAAATTCAACATGATCTTCATTAAAACTCGTATTGTATGGTAAAAATAATACCAACGCTCACATAAATAGATAAAATAATTTTGGCTACATCCAATTTTAATAATTAAATAAGACGTACTCGTCTTCTTCGTAGTATCAATCCGGTGGATTGGTTTGCAGCAACAGAATCTTGCATCTCGATCTCCATTCCTCTCGGTCCTCCGCAACCCTTTTCAGCTCAGCATAAGCGCTACAATTCATGTCCTCGAATACTTTCTGTAAATACTCTCGTCTAGGGCGCCCTCTACAGTTTCTACCCTCAACCATCCCCTCCACAATATCGTGAAGAAGACCATCGTGTCGCATGATGTGACCAATCCATCGGGCTCGCCTCTCTGAGATGGTTCTTATTAGGTGCCTATCTTCCTTGATTATCCTGAGAACTTCATTGTTCGTGACGTGGTCTCTCCAGGAAATTACGAGAATTCTTCTGTACGACCACATCTCAAAGGCCTCTAGTCTTTTTTTATCACTTTCAGATAAGCACCATGTCTCACAGCCGTACATTAAGATGCTCCAAACAAGTGTTTTGGCAAGTTGCTTGCGGAGCCCTAAAGTAATATTCTTTGACTCAAGAATTTTGGCTTTTTTATTGAAAGCTAGCCTTGCTCGATGTATTCGACTGTTGACTTCTCTTTTTGTTCTGCCATCCCAGGTGATCGTACTTCCAAGGTATACAAATTCTTTTGCATCTTTTAGGGGTACTCCTAGCATTGATATGTTAATTTTCTGCTGCTCATTGCGGCTTACTCTCATGACTTTGGTATTTGTACTGTTTATCTTCATATTGTAGTTGGAATTAAATATGTTTTCTATGGATGTCAGCGCTTCAGTGAGTTCATCTTCAGTTTCAGCAATCAGAGCAATGTCGTCAGCAAACCTCATCATATCAATCTTTTGGCCATGTATTTTAACCCCCTCTCTATAGCCCATTTTTTCCCTGATGTTATTAATTGCATTTTGTATGTATACGTTGAAGAGTACAGGCGACAGAGAGCATCCTTGTCTCACCCCTTGACGTATTTTTGCTTCCTTTTGGACATTTCCAAGTGATATTATGGCAGCTTCTTCTTTGTAAAGTGAAAATATTGAGTCTTCGTTCCTTGTATTTGACTCCAATTTCTTTCATTACATCGAAGAGCTTCTCCCAATCTACTTTATCAAATGCTTTTTCAATGTCCACGAAGGCAATATATGTATCTTGGTCCACTTTTATCCTCTTTTCCAAGATCATACGCAGGGATAAGATTGCTTCTCTGGTTCCCATTCTTTTTCTGAATCCAAATTGATCGCTAGTGAGAGTCTTTTCAATTTTTGGTTCAATTCTATGTAGGTTTATGTTGGTCAGTATTTTGGATGCATGGGATAGAATACTGAGTGTTCGGTGTTGTTCACATTTTGTTGTTCCGGGCTTCTTTGGCAGAGTTACAATTACACACTTTTTGAAGTCTTCTGGCGCTATTCCTGTATTATAATTATATTATTATATTTATTATATATATTATAAATATATTATAATATTTGTAGCATATACGTACTCGTATATGCTACAAAATAAACAATCAGTAGAAATTCAAACACACGTGTTTACACACGGCATTAAAAGTTCTTTACAATGCATTAAGAGCAGGGTCACTTCGACTAGGCAAGGTCCTTCTAACTTTTTCGTGTTTTTATGCGTGTACTGAAATTTTTCCATAAGTCCTTTAAAATTTGAAACAGTGTTTTACCTATACAGGAAGATGAATGCGATTGCTTAAAAATGTGTGCGACCCCCAGTAGAAAGTTCGTCCGTTCTTCGGAGCGCCGAGGAAAATTTAGGTGGATTCAACTGTCAAGTGGAAGGCTTAGAGAAGGGTAAACGCGTCTTTTCGCCTATCAGTTTTGCGTAATTATGCACGCCGACCAATCGGTCGGTGAATTTTCAGTAAAAATGGATGGGATGTCGTGTAAATGTATCCGAGGACTTCTTTTCGGTCCAGTCCGAGAGAACGTAATGTACAATGACGCAAACATTATTACGGTAAATGAGTCGCGATAACGTGATGCTATCACGTATTTCGTATTTTTTTCTTGATTGCAGTATTAGTCTCGTGAGGTCATTATTAATTATTTATGCCTACTAAGTCATCAAATAAGACTTTTTTGGATGACGTAAGAGTTGCGTAACTTGACAATTATAATTAGTTTTTTTTCTGAAAGCGTAACTTACTTATTATTTATAAGTGTCACTGAATATTTTTAGAGTCATGTAAACGAAAAATAAACGTAAAATGAATGTTTTTTTTTACCTTGACAGGTTCTAATCAGCTGCTATGTGTTATACATTCGTTTACATAATATTTATTTATATAAGAATGTTGTTTTTTGTAAAAACGCGGACAATTTGACAAAACTTATAAAACAATCAGTTGGAGCGACAAACTGCTTGCACTTGTATACAAACCGTTAAATTACACTTCACCACGCGACGGATATCGAATGGATATGATAATCAAACCGATCGCAAATATGCAAATTGACCATGCTGAATACATAATATTTAATATTTACATACCCTCACCTCAGCGATTATTCAAAACTGGATACAGAAATAATTACTCGTCTTTATTTGTTTTTGATTTTTAAACACACAGCTATCAAAGCCAATAATTCACTAGCAGGTAAAGCGGCCAACAGTCACACACACACACACCGTTTGTTTGTATTTCAGTCTTGCTATTATCAATGTCACACGGTATATATTTGTATATATTATATATTGTGATGAAATGCACTGAAAGGTAACGCAGTGGAGATAGCTATCGTTTGCCTGTAAACAAAAAAAAGAGAAAAGCAAAAAAATGAAATGTTAAAAAATAAAAGAAACCAAAAAAAACTTTCGGAAAAGAATTTAATAGTTTCATGGATTATAAAAAGAAAGCAAAATTTAAGCGCAAAGTAAATAAAGATGCTATTAATAATAAATAAAGTATGCGGATAAGGCAAATAATTATAAAAAGCTGGGAATAAGCAGAGGTCATTCCATAGCGAAGTAGCGAAAACAACTGAGTGACCCCGGGATTGTTGGGTCCAGCATCCAACTTGCCTCCCCGCGCAAACAAAACTTGTGAAAAAATCTCGGGTCCATAATAATGCAAGGGGTGAGATGACGTCCCGCTCTGTCCCGCGCGGCCCGGGCCGGGAGAGCGGGACGCCGGGAGAAGATAAATATTAATATTATTCAAATATCAACATCGGCGGCGGAGGGTTGAGGATGGTCCAAAGCGAATTTGAGAAATCTTCCCGAGACGATCATTCTTCAAATATGGGGATGTGGAGTCGACCTATTTTTATTGTACGAGCACTCAAAATAAATTAGGTTAAGTCAAATGATTCAATATACTCGTGGATTAAAATTAAATACTTATTATCATCGAAATACTTGATATTAAATTTAAAAAAATGCGACTGTGTACAATTAATGCTAGCATTTTTTTTGCAAATGGTTTTTGTATGGAGTTTTTGCTAAACAAACGTACGTACTTAAACCATACACATGGTTAACAGTATTTTGTGTTTTTAAATAATGCATTTACATTTAGAAATTTGACTGATGATGATTGTTTTCAATTGAATTAATTTATAAGATTTACTATCACGGCGATATGTCATAGAAAATTATCTACTTTGAGATGGGACAGGTAAATGGTTAAATAAAAGTCATGTATTACATCTTCATAAAAAAGTAATACATTAATGTATTAACTTCGGTTAATAACTAAACGACTTAAATTTAATGCTCTAATTGGCTTCATATTCAAAATGTATGTTAGTTTACACATGACATTTTAGGGTGTGGTATGAACCTAATGCGTGGCGTTGAGGTCAAGATATCTACATATCTTTCATTACAACATATCAATTCAACATGTCACTGGAATAAAAAATATTTACGAGCAAAACGACATAATGCGGGGCGAGCTAATAATATGCGCCACCGGCGGATGAGGTGTCAATAATAGCTAGGAATATACTTCGTCAATGAAATAGAAATATGTGAAATGCAATGTCTTGCAAAATAAATAAATAGCCCACCTCTGTGGGTTTTCTAAGAAGTTCGCCTGAGAGAGCGGCTGGTGGGGCGGTGGGAGGGAGGCGAGGGCGTGATGGCATTAAAGCTTCGCTTTTTGTCAGTCGTTTCGTTTGAGCACTTCTTTGTCTCCTGACAGAGTTGGGAATTTAATAAAATAAATAGGACGGCAACACAAAAACATCAATAGCAATTTTATGACCGAGTACCTTCATAATTTAATATTGCCGTGTGCATGGAAACCTGTTTTAGCAACACTACGGACACTACGGTGTTATGCGTGTTTTCAATATTACACGAAGAGGAAGTTACTCGCAGAAAAGATTATTAAAAATATGTGAAATGTGATGTTTGCAATGCGATACAAAGTCTTAGACACAATGATGCATTCCTCGCATAACGAAATGATGAATAATTGCATCTGAAAAAATAAACTCTTGTTCATATTAACACGTTTGTAATACTAATAATATAGTATTAAAAACGCGATAGTTTTATTTTTTTATTTATACTAAATATAAACGATTAAAAAAAAGCAATACGAAAAATATAGATTTTTATTGTAATAAGTAATGTTTTACTTGTTTGCCACAAATAACAAATATTTTGTACATATTTTTATTGATTTTGAAGATTAAAAAAACTTTTAAAATAAGTTTGGATTCTTATAAATATAATTTATTTTCTTAAATGGTCAGTGATCATTCGATTTTTTTTATTTTAACGGTTTTCCGTATTAAAATGTGGAATAGACCATTAAAGTGGTCAGTGGATATTTTTTAAGTCCATTAGTTACCAAATATACATTAAATTAAATTTTATGTACAAAGTACAACTCAATAAATGTACCTTCAACACTAAATAATTACATATTTCTATAGCTATGTCAGCACGTAGTAGTAGTAGCCGAGAAGAGCTCATTTAACTGACAGACGAAAGGGTTTCCGGCCAGGACATTAAAATTAAAGTGAGGTGCCTCTAGAAATGCATCAATGTAGCCATTTTCTTGGCTCGCCTACTGATGATATTAACACAAGTGGTGACAAACCCAGCAATGTCCTATGCAACACTGTATGTGAACACTTTGTTTGGCAAATTGTCGAACATGAGAATCCGAAAAGAAGACGCGGGAATAGAAATTCATTATTTACTCGGCCATCAACACAGCCGAGTGCTTCATTCGGCGATAAACCGCCACATTGAAGTGCTTTAATTTGAATCTCAGTGCTGGCGAAATATTTTACTGAATGCAGCGTTCGGAAAAAAATATATAATTTATCTAAATAAGCGGGTTAAGAACCTTCTACTCATTTCACTCTCGATACAATAGTCACCATAATTTTCAAGAGCAAGGCCGGATAGTTTTTTCAAATATGGGTACCGAATGTAGACTTTTTATTTTTATTAAATTAAACTTTTTTTCCCGCAAAACGTTGTCCGTTTTGTTTTATTTTTGCTTGAAAAAAATCTCATGCCCTTACAAATAAATAATTTCACAGTATCTTAGATCCAAATATATTTATAATAAGCCTCGATCGTGAATTCACAATAAAGTTCTACAACTATACATGAAAAGTTGAGGCATCACAGTATGACAAGTTTTTACTTTGTAAACAAAAAAAGTCAATATAGCTTTAAAATCTAAAAATAAAGCATCGATCATACTGGCATCGAAGCGTGACACCAGACGAAGGTAACGAGCATAAAAACCCTAACATGAGATTTCACCGAACAATGGCCGACCTGCATTTTCATTCATCACGTAGAGGTACTTCAAGTAATGAGCATGTATTTGCTCAATTTATCAAGGTGATTTATTATTATTTTCTATACACAAACTGATGTATATAAATCATCGTATTTGTTAAAAATACATTATAATATTATAATTATACGTACAAAATTAATAATTTATACTGCAAAAATCATAACCTTCATAATTCCAACCGGACATCGCGGGCATTCTGTATGAACGAATATATTATATTAATATATAAGTGTATTAACGTACTTATTTTTTCAGTTACAGTACTCGTATATAGGCGGTGTTATATTTTATATGACCCAAAGAGACTTTTAACGTACCGTATCGGACGACTGAAGAGCTTCAACAGAATGAGATTTACAGTCCGGTCCAATAATACTAATTATTACATATTATTTAATGAATACGAGCGACGGAAATAAATCCAAAAAACTTCGTCGCGGCATGATTACAGTTACCGATTATGTTTTGTATGAGCCATACATTAGTTTCCTCAATTTGAATTGATGCCTGGAACAATTCTCACAGCTGCTGGAGTTTCACACAATTCCGGCCGGCGGTGGGAAATATTGGCCGGTGGATTCACGGAACGATAATAACAAAGCTAGAGAGCAGTATACGGACATAACGAAGGTGGCTGCAATACAACAGAGCCAAGCAGCGGCCAAGAGGATCATTACTAATGTAAAAGTAGCTTTATTTATAATATAAAATATATAATTTGCTATAACGTGATTCAAGAAGTTGCTGCACTGAGATTTACATATAGAGACAAAAAAGATGATGTTAGGTTTAGGTCCTCTTCTTTTATTTTTGTACAATTCTTACTTAGAATATTTGTAGGAAAATATCTCTATTAAATAGTTTTCTGAAAGTAATAGGACTAGTTTGTTAACTATTATCAAATTGAAAGTTGAATTATTACAGAAAAAAATGATTAAAGATTGAAAGTAGAATTGATCTGCTTGGCCTTCATTAAGTCTAAACTCTAAACGATATGCTTGTAATTGAAGTAAGGTTATAAATTGTCGTTGAGTAAAATAATAAAACATGGAATCTTAGAGTTAAATATCGTATCAAACAATTCGATAGATTTGTTGGAGCGATTCGGAATGAGAAATGGGTTTCAATGGAAAGAAAGAGAGAGAGATACTAACAATTGAAGACACTAATCTGTTGATCTCTATTCCGATACTTCCAACAGAGTTCCAAAGAATGACAAGATAAACTTCAGCGTACGAAGAATCCACCAGACAATGCAAAAGTTTTCAGATTTCTGCGACAACTTTTTCCGATTGACAAAGATGAGAGCAATTTATTGCTAATGAACCGAATTCAAACTATTTATACCGTATCTTTTATGACGTTTAATATTTTTAAAATATACCGTATACATGATTATTGTATTACATAAAGAGATAAAGATAACCCGAAACAGTAATTAAATACAATTAAAAAAATCTTAAGTATCTTTAGATAAGAAAATATACATCAAATTATAATGATTATTGAAAACATTTAATTACGATTGTAAACTGTCAATTATTATTGAAATTGAATAATTATAATAGTGATTTAGTATGTGAAAATATATAGTTTTTTCTACATTAATTATTATGACAGAACGTTTTTCATCCTCCATGTTAGAAACACTGCCGAGAATGCTTTCACGGAACATAAAACACGTTCAGTAATAATAATTAGATAATAGATTTTGTAATGAAGAATACATAACTTGATTGAATTATTTAGATATACAAACTAAAATTGAAAATAGTATATAAAGTATAATTTATTTTAATATAATCTGAATGTAAACGTTCGATGTACAAAAACACTTTTATTTACAAACGGTATTGTAGAGATTTTACGCGCGCTTTAATTTCGGACTATTCTTGAGAAAACATTGTTACCTTTACAAAGGCAATTGTTGGCGCGCCTGCGGGTCAGACAAAAACCCAAAAAGCGAGAAAAGAGCACAGGAAAAACGAAATAATAAAGCGACCGGCTTAGCGCGGGGAAAAAGTAAATAGGGAAAACAAAGTCAAGGAGGCAGTAATAATTCAAACTGCAAACGTACGGAGCGTCGCTTGACCGGTAGCCGGTAGCCGGTAGCCGGTAGCCCCTTTGGACCAGAGCTCCGTAACAATTTTCGCTGCTGAATATCTTATGTCAAGGATAGCCGGTCTAAACCTTAAAGAATTTAAAATGAAAACATACAAGCCTACGTGAGACTCTACTCATCATATTACATGTTATTACTGTTTCTTGGCAAAGCATTTTATTATATTTGATGTATATATGTTTTTTACGATGGTTTATAATAGGTATGTGAGCTGTGAGTCTAAAAATGTACTTTCAAACGCAAATAAGTATAATAAACTGTAATATTAAATAACATATTGGAATGAAAGTAAAAGAAAGATAACCCACGGATGGAATAAAGAGTAGATATATTAAACACAACTGATAGGCAGAAAGATAATCGTCAGCTTTCGAAATATTTTACAAAGCAGCTGGTCGCAATTGGGTCGTTTGGGTCAAAAACCTCGCGAGCAGATGGAGCCGTGGATAATGACTGACCATGTACGGAAATGAGAATATTCTCTTTGACATTCGTTTCGCAACGCTCAAATGCAATATTTTCAAATTCTCTTTATTATGTAAAACGACAATTATAATTATGTTTATGAAATGTAAGTTATTATTTACGTATAAAATTGATCGCAACTCAACACATTCATTTATTTTAAATGTGCATTATCTATGATGAACGTAAGACGTGCAAAAATTTCAAATGACATATTTTGATTGAGAGACGGGGAAATAAAATGTTAAACGATGAAATAATAAACTCAATAGACCGACATTAAAAACTTACCATCAAATGAGACAAATAAAGTAAAAGTGAACAAAGTAATTTAAGCCTTAGAAAATATAAATAATACATAAAGAAAAAAAAACAGTTAGATTTAGATTCCAGAATATAATATATAGTATAAAAATACTAGTCGTCATTTATGTAGGTCAAGAAATGAAATATTTTCGACATGGGCGTTTACAAAAGGAATAATCGAATCGGGATCAATGGAAGGCACCTACATTTTTCTCTAGTGGCTGAGAATATTTATTAATATAAGAAATATTCAAGTAACTCGGCACAAGGGGTGAGCAGATTTTTATAATCTATTCTACGATGGCGTAATACGATTGTCCCGGTGGGAAGATTTTTTAAAATGTAATCTATAAAGGAATATGAATTAGTATGGGAATACAAAGACGGTATGGTAATTGTAAAACAGCTGACGCGGTGTCCGAAGGGTTGTAAGTCGGAGGAGTGCAGGTGCAGCAGCACAAGATGTGGGAACTCTCCGGCAGCCGGTCAAGGCCCCCCATTCAATAACAGTCCACATCTCGCACGGTCCGCATACATTTGAATACATCAGCTCCGTCTGCCGCATCTTCCGAGCATTGTTTCCGCCAGAGATGCAAATGTAGAAAACGGCCGCCGCCCGCTCCCCCGGGCCGCCCTTCTCGCCCGGCAAGGAACTGTGCCGCCGCGTCAATAACGCCGATAAATTGAATAGAATAATTTATTTGGGCCGTGCACGGCGAGCGGACCGGTTCTCGGACGGTGACGTCAGTCACAGCCATGCACCTGGTAGTCGGAGCTAAGCGGGTAGTCCGCGATGGTCGTGCGAATTTTTCCCTCAGTCACAAATTCATAACCAAAAAAAATATATTAGGTTGTTCTGAAAGAGATTTCAATTTTCACAAACGTTTTTAACATAGGTGTTTCCAAGGACCACGAATCGTCAAATTTGATATATTTTTATCTCTCAGTGATTTTACGAAATGATATTTGCCGATTTGCATCAATTATCGTGTCTAAATCAGCTTCAACTGGCCATCCAGAACGTGGTAAATCTACAACATCAGAATTGCCGGATCGAACTTTTGCAAACCAGTTTTGGCACTGACGCTCTGTCAATACATTTTTTCCACGAATATCGGATTTTTATTTTTACTTGAACCGCATTTTGACAGTAAAGATATAAAATACACCCAAAATGCTACACTTCACTTTCCATATTTGAAAAAGTACAAAACATAATCAATTTCATAGAATTGGACTTTTCTAAATGTAAGCTTTGCTAAATCAGCTGTCAAAATTAATAATGATTATCGAGCACAGGTATAAAGTTGGCTAAATAGAAACTACCTATTGCAACTCATGCCAAGCAAATTAAAAAATCTTGATACTGTATTTGATTATTATGTATACACTATGTATCGTGTCTATTTAATTATTTAGTATATTTATCTAATTATAATGCTGGGCAACACACGAGCTATCGATGTTGCCAGATACTGGGAAAAAATAATTTGAAGTCGCTGACACGAAGAAGAAGAATATCTAATTATTCGCCGTTTCAAATATTTTGGGAATTGGAGAATAATGAAATAAAATGTTTAAGCTTCTTAGTAACTAGGAGGATATAAAAAGTGGTTATTTTATTATGCAGCAAAGTTGCTCAGACTCGCATATAATTGTATCAATAACATTAATCTACTTAAATTGAAAATAGTAGCCATTATGATATTTATTATTATGTAAGGAAGGCTCGCTCCCAGGCGAGGTGAGGCCTTGCCGCACGGCTGGCTCGTGCTCCGTGGACCATAGAGGCTCTGGCTGCTCTGCTAGCTCACGGCTACGCCCAAAACGTCGTACTAGTACACTTATACACGTTAAAACTGATAAAGCCTTAATTGATGGCGTTAACTGCAGTCTTCGAGCATGTGAAACAGTGTTCAGTGTGATCTATGTTAAAACAAGGTAGAATATGAGTTAGATAATACATTGGGTTGATGGAGTTATAAAGTTGAAAAATGGTAACATTCAGGTATACTTAAACTCAACATTATGACAATAGCTACAATATAAGGTAAACTCAATTTTAGCTTATTACAATGAGTGCAAGTCTAGTCACTGGTATATCAATAATCTCGAATCATCCACTTTATAAAAAATTAAAATAAATCTTAAATTGTAATACGCTTCTGGTCGGCAGCAACAGATATTAATTAATTTTATATGATCCACAATGTAAGTGATTATGATAATAAGCCAATTAACACGTTTCCGCGGACTTCTCAAAAGAAATTAAATTACAATGCACTGCGAGCCCCTCACCATTGCATAAGGCAATTAAATTGACCAGAATTAAATACGCCGACTATGTACAGTTAAGGAACGCGCCGAGAAACACTCGTTCTGTGTTTTTTGTATTCAATAAAACTTAAAACTGGATTCTCGATGGCTCTATTAGTACTCAGTTACATAGTATTATTTTTGTGCAACCGAGCCATGTTTAAGCGAGTTATCGTAATTAATAATGTTTGTTTTTCGATACAACATTCGGAAAGAGAGAATTGTTGAACAAACAAAATACCTACGTAATTATAGAAACATTGTCTAGATATAAAATTTAATAGAAAAAATACTGTTTAATTAGATAACCATTCACAAATGTAGAAATATGTACTATTAGAGTTACAGGGTCATTATAGTCTGTAATATATAAGAAAAAATATCCAGCCAGAATGCATACTACAAAAAACTTCATGCTTGATACGTTAAAGTAATTTTTATTATGAAAAAGTAAATGAATGATATTAAATTTTGATGGAATCAAGGTCTCATTTTTTAAGAATAGCACTGCGGCCTGGCTCTCTGCAGCCTAATCGTAAATAATTAATTTTAATAGATGCATTTGTAGGTAGATGCCTAATACCACAGTAAAATAAAAAGATTCGTTTAATTAAATAATGCAGTAAAGAACTATAAACGTATTTTATTAATGTGTACACGATAATTTAATTCAATGCACAAATTTATAATTGGGTCAGCATTTCAGTAATTAGTTATTGCCACATGGATGTATCAATTCGAGCATTAAAATAAAAATTATTACTTCGCACCAGTTTCTTAATGCTTTTTTAGCGAAAATTTGGCGATATTGAGACACGAAATCAAGTTAAAAGAATCTGAAATCGAAATTTCACTCTGACGAATAATTATAACTAAAGCTTGCACATATATAATAATGGATTACTAAAAGAAAGCGTCTAAATATATTTTACATATTTTTTTTTAATGAAGATTCATCAATTCGATGGTACAATAAAAGTCACAAATTCAAAGAAAGTTTATAATTTCCTGGCTGACATTCATTATGATGTAAGATAATAGAAATGCTACAGCGTTTTGTCTTACAGTGAATGACCACGGTCTGCTGATGGCATTAATAAAATATAACAAATATACGAGTATTTGTTCGTTTTTTTCGATCGTTTATTCTTTGTTGAATTACATAATTTAAATGTTCACCCATGACGTAGGTTTCTCGATGAAGCTGAAAAACGTTCTCAGAAATAAATTTTTGCGATTTAAGCTAAAATATTTTTGGATTTGCAACATGAAAAATATAAATCTATGTTCTTTTAACGCCTTTTAAACAAAATAATTCATTTGGTCGGATTCAAATTATAACAATTCAGCAGTCAGCGTGTGATCAAATAAAACCGGCGAACTAAATATAGAGCCGTAGTTTAATGATAGAGAGGGCGTAGGTTTTTGCACTAACAATGGCCTCGCCCACCTGTTGATTGAAAACAAAAGATGACAACCTGCCGCGTGGCTCCGTGAGACCAGCGCTCGCAAAACCGTGGGTCGCAGCGAGTAATTAGAACCGTTTATATAATTACATATTCATTTAGTAAATAAAGTACTCGATTGTTGCTGCTTTGTAGGTAATTTACATCGCAGCATCTATCTCCTAAATTACACACATACGCACATTTTTTATAAAGATTTTTTTTTTTTTAAATACTGACATAATTATATTTCGAGTTGTAATTAAATACCTACAATAAAAAAGGTACGGTTTAGAAAATTCATTTTATATTTTCCACATCCTAATTGAATCACTATAAAAATGTGTACACATTCAATAAAAAGTTCAAGTCCTTTAATTCCATCCCCATTTATTTCTTTCTCTAGTCTTGCTCTCATTGCTGAAGATCGTGACCCCGAAATATGAACGTTATTCAAGACGCCTTTAGGCGGACTGAATGTTAATGTAATATAATAATATTCAGGTCCGAATGTGACATTAAGTTCCAATGCATCTATAGTGTTGCCGGGTCAGAGACTGAAGGGTGGCGGAGCCGTAAGTTCAACGGTCAAACGGCGGCTCCGGGAGAACGTCCGGCCGGTTTGGGAGACAAAGGTGTTGCCCGATCACAAACTATCGCTATTATAAATGCATATAGTAGATTTTGGACTATTTTTGAGTTTCATTACATGTATCATTTTAGGGTTTGTCATCATTATAAATTATAAATTATAAATATTATCGCTAAGACGAGTACCTACATAGTATACGTCAAAATTATATTTTTTTATCCTTCCTTGAAAATAACGCAATAATCAAACTTTTTAGAAATATTTCTTGAATGAGTTTTGTTAAATTCTTATGTGTGTGTGTAATTGATGTTAGTACACTACAAGCGTCCCTCAAGTTGCCTTCCTTAGTGCTGGATCACAAGGAGCTTGAAGATTAGTGGTAAGCCGCTGATGCAACTTGACCGAAGGATGCGCAGAAGCACCGAAGGCCAAGTAGTAAAATAATCAAAAACAAAAAATATATATACTATCATAAAATCCATGTTCTTTTTTATCATATACAGGGAGCGGCAACAAAACTGACGGTTTTTAATCAAAACAACGACGCAAACCGTCATTTTTTTTTGCCTCTCCCTGTATTATTTCTTGAATAAAGTTGCGTCAATGATCTTGTATAAGAAAATCATAAAAATTAAATTTCATCAGTTATACACCATTTGAAAAGGTCGGCAACACTGGGTTCCCCGGGGTCGGCTCCTGTAACCCCTGACCCCGGCCTCCTGGCAACTCCGACACCCATTAGTCCAACTTTCACCGCGCCCGCATTCCCGACCTTAAGAAATTTATCATCTCTCTGCGATTTACTATGGGCAAGACGCCCCATTGTCTCTTCCGGGCCGTCGGTTTGACGATGTTTGCTTGTCCGTTATCCTAGCGCATTTGGTACCCGTAATAATTATTCTGTGGAGCGAAGGGTTATCACCCGACCTCTTTAAAATATTGCATTAATCTACCATCACAGCATATTTCAGATGGCGTGTACTCGGTACTCTAACAATGGAACATATAGTAAGTAGATCACAAATAGCAGCTTTTTATGTAAGCTTTTTAGCTTCCAAAAACCATCAATATAAAGTATTCTGTATAACATTTGATTGCGTAGCTGTAAAAGTACGATTAAAATACGCATATAAAAACTTGTACAATTAACTAAAAATAATGTATCCAATATAATTCCTACCATGAAAACTTCACAAAATAAATTAGATAGTAAAAAAATTCGTCGCTTCCTAACAGGAATTGTAAAGACACAAAAAAATAATATTGTGATATTAGGTTAATGATATACATACATTCAGATGTATTATTTACAATACCGTTATGTTATCTCGGGACAGAGATATTCGCATAATATAATTAAGCCGAGACTAAATAAGCCTGGTTTAATCCGATGGCGCGCATTACTTTCATCGTGCGTATCACGGTAATATCGCTTTGTTTCCAATGCCATTGTAACGCGATAAGATCGATCTATCGTAGAAAGGCCCCGTTCATCTCGGGACCACGGGAGATAAAAACAATACAACGGGGAGAGATACCTGGATGCCGAGTAGGGCGACCATCTCGTTGCGTGTAGGTTGTTAATCGGTTTGTTTGTCCCTGACAATTATCGGAGGATAGGAGGCACAGATTGTTCTTTCTCTCTAGGAGTAATACCAACCTGCTATAGACTAAGCCTCTCGGGAGAGTGATCTGACAGTTGAACCGCATCGCTTCGAATGTTGATATATTCCACGAAAGAAAATCCCAGTTCAGGCATAAGCTCCACAAATTTGTTTAAGAAAATAAATTCATGCACTCTGTTTAACGAGCTTTGGGACTTTTTATTAATTGTTTTTTATTTATTTTTAATTTGAGATGTTAAATTTTTAGTACAAATATAACGTTTTCTTCATTCGGATTTTTCATTGTTTTAAAAACCAAATGAATTGTAATGTTTTTAGAGTAAAAATAAATAAATAAAATAAATAAACATCTGTTAACAACCTACTACCAGATAAATATAATAAAGTTCCTAAAAGTGTTGTTCGTAAACCAAAATTAAGATGTAAAAAATGAGTTGTTTTTCGTTTTGCATTTGTTGTAAATGGAAAGCATCAAGCATTAAAAACCATATAAAACTGATAATTCAATGATAATTTTTTAATGTTCAAAGTGGCGAATGGAAAAGAAATCAAGATTTTATTAATTATTTGCGTGACTGTACAGGTATTCTCCTAGATTTACCAGAAGAGGTGGTTGTCACTACACCTGGCGGTACGGCAGCAGTTCAGTGTTTGGATCAGATTAAAATTACACTCGCTTGCCTGGAGTGAGTCACCGCTTAAGGTAAGCCGCTTGAGCCGCGTCACATGAGGAATAATATTATATGTAAGCAACAGAATCAATTGATAATTTCGATGCCGCATAACTGGTATTATCAGTGGGCGGATTATCTAGTTTGCAGATAAGGCAATGAGAAATACGACGGATTTGTGCACAGAAAAAAAAAACTAAAAGCGTTTACGTGCCACAAAACATTACTCACGCTTGCATTATTCCTAAGCATTAAGAAATATTTTCCAATAATTAATATACGTATTACGTTAATTTAAAGTGGAAAACCATTTTTATAAATCCTGAATTTGTCCATGAAGAATAATAATATGCCATTGTTGTATGAGTTAAATAGTAAAACTCAATCAAAATCTAAACATTTATGTATTAAATACAGAAACAAAAATGCAAATGCAACGTCTACTTTCTTAACAGCGGAAATTTATCCGATCTTGTTCAGTTCTGTATTGCGAGGAACGAGTCTTGCGACTAATTTGTTGGTAAAGTCAGACGAATACACCAGACAATCGCAGATCAAACATTGTCGGTAATCAATTCAGATTCAACAGATCTACGAATATGATTAAATTTCTGCCTATAGTTTAATAGAAGAGTATTCAAATTATTTAATTTTAAAAGCATCAAAAACACTTTTCCGTGTATATTATTACCCTAAATATTTTTCATGTGCCATTGTTTTATCAAATTAAGCCAAGATTCCTGTGTGAATATTGCAAGAATACGTAAAACGTAGTCGTGGGAATAAATCCATGTGATGCGAAAGCATACATGTGTAGTTTAGTTAGGTTTATTCATAACAAACTAAAACTAATTTTAGAACGATTATGCACGTATATTTCAGCGAATTTCTAAATTACAGGGTAAATTCGGAAAAGCTTTCATATCCCTCGAACGAAGAACAAATCGATATTCACATTGTTTCAAACAAGTAAGACAGACGGCGGCGGTTTGTACATCATCCAGGATAATAGCAACATTTTCATTACAAAAATAAGATGTTTGAATATTACCGAATGAAATGATTAAATGAGGTTGTTAATGTGATTGTATTAAATATAATATTTGTAAAGAGAAACAATCCAAGAAGTTGGATAGTCAATATAAATTAAATATTATAGTATCTACGTTTCCATGTCAGCTTAGCATATATGTATATAGAAAGCACAAAATAATAGTAAATTAATTAAACATTTGTTCTTTGATAATTTGTAGAACAACATTTGAGTATATATATGCTCTTTTACTCAATGTACTCTAGTACTAAAACTCCAGTTACATCAATGTAAAATACCTTTGGTATTTTGTCACAATCGATAAACAAAGCGATAAAATAAATGAATAAGAAAATATAATAAATTAAGAAAAGTACTGCAATATCAAGTTCATACAATTGATATGAAGAACCTTATCATAGATCACAGTACAAAATTCCCTAAATTGAATGTTGCGAGTTAGTTCGAACGTAACATCTTGAATCGGAACGCATTACTTAGTCTGTGACTGACCACTGCTCCATTAGCATTCACCCCTTTTAACTCTCGCTCGCTCTCTCCGCTGTGGGCTAATTCGTGGAAAAAACCGTTAGGACCAAGCTGCTGGTGGCCAGATCAAGTTCCCTTTGTATACTAGCTGAGACTCTCTGCTGTTGATTTGGGAATTTCAAAGTTGAAGGCTGATATTAGGTGTAGATTTTTAAGTGATTACGAAATACAAGATCGATTATGTGAATGTGAACGGAATAAAATGATTAATTTAAAACTGCAAACAACATTATATGTAAGAGTATAGGAATTTAAATAAGTCGTGTTGTGAATCTCAATTTTTCTACATATTTCATTAATTTATTTAAAATAAAAAAAGGGTATTTTAAATTACTTCGGGTATTTTGCATTTGAACTAATAATTTTGATATAAATAGGCGAGTAATGACGCAGATATAAAAATCACCTAACGATTATAAAGATAAGTCGAACCTTATAATGAAATATTTGATGCAAACATACACGATGAACTGCAGTCTAAATTAAGAGTACGTAATAAGCATCCCCATGGCAGCTGATCCTCCCAGGAGTTGCTAATGGACGCGAACGTATTGTAACGGTCAGTGTAAGGATATATACAATGACATAATAAATAGTCGATAATAATATAATACTTGCGAACAGTAAGTAACGCTTAAAAACAAAAAAAAAAACAAAAAAAATTAGTAACAATTAAAAAAAAATCATAACTTGTGTACGAGTAATTGGCAATTATGATGCTTTTATTGCAATACGAAAAATATCGTAAAACTGTTTGTTTAAAGAATGATGGCAAGTGGGTAATTAGGAAGCAGACTGATTTAATTGTGTAGAAACAAGACTAATAAAACATAACACAAAGTTAAAATTAATGACCTTGTTGCCACTAAAAATGGTTAATTGCGTAAATAAGGGTTCAACGAGGAAATTTAATTTATACACCGTATACTTTTAATAGCAATCATATATATCCAACGTAAAAATTGCCTTTAAACATTTTTCTTCATTGAATCGTAGTGTCATAGTTTTACTTAGTTTTAAAAATAGATATTTTTATAATGAAATGTATACAAACAAGTATACTTACTCGATGGACTATAATATTACAAAAAATGCAAATATACTACATGACTGAAGTAGTTTACTCTCGACAATATATTATCAATATTGTATAGCAGTCTTGACAGCATAATGCACACATAGGCAATGTCATGTAGTTGACGTGTTTCCTTGTGAGGCGACGTCACTGTTTCGGATAGATGATAGTGCTTTTGTCGAATCGCCGATAAAGGAGAACATAACAATACATCAATTAAGACGAATAAAATAGTAATTTGGCTCGGAAAGAGTTGGCGTCGGTGATCGCGAGAAATCCGACACGGATCAGTCAAGACAATAAGACCCCCTGGCAGGGCGCTATTGAGGTCACATTGGCTTGGAGAATTTTCCGACTTGCGCCCGTTTATCCACGGGCTGGATATTGTGTTACACGGGAGGTGAAATCATACAAAGGGACTCGTGGACTCGCTAACTTAAATAAATCATTCAATTAATTTATCTCCCGATTGAATCCGCGGGTTGAAATTAGGGAAACTTACGAAACTGTTGGGCGCCGCTTTAAAAAGTTAAAGCCATATTTCTCGGAAGCAGATCTGAAAACAAGAGAGAAAATTCATTATTAAATAATTCGGTTAAATTAAATTTATGATAAGTTATATTTAGCGAACACAGAAGTGCATTATCTAAAAAATATTTCACGTCTTTTCAATTTCTATATAATATCTGAATGGGTAATTTATAAATAATTTATTATTCTTAGCGTCAAAGCATAGTTATAAATTATAATTTAAAATTATATTTACTTGAAAATGAAAATAAATTATACTAACGTTAAGGGGTGCCTACACGCTATACCACGGGTCGTCAACCTGGTCCGTACCGCCCACTAGTGGGCGATACAGGCTTCCGTGGTGGGCGGTGGGCGATTTTTGTAGATTTTCAAATCTCCTACATTCCTTCGAGATTTTTTTCCACCCATATACTGAATTAAAATATAGCGAGATTGGTGGGCGGTAGGGAAATTTTACCTCGAAAAATAGGCAAAAGTGGGCTCTAAGCATAAAAAGGTTGACAAGACCTGCTCTAGACGAATACATCTATATGAATTGTGTGATTGCTCAACTATTCGAAATATACATAGTTGTACATAAATAAAAATCGCCAAATCTGTCTCTCAGACGTACCCTGTTTTTTGCTGGCATCAAAACAATGCTTTTGAAAAGATTAAAATTAACTAAAAGAAGAAACTTGTAATTTATGTAAAAATACGTTTATATAATACAATATAAAATTTATCTATTTCTATCTTAATTTCTAAAGAAATCCGACACGACAAATAATTTGCCTAATATGCACGGCAACTGCATTTGTTACTTATCATAATTTCATAATTTCGTAAATTTGGCAAAACATACTAGTATATCTATATGAGTTACTGGTGTGCATGGTTTCTTACGTCACGAAGTTATATCCCCCCGAGTATCATACCTGACGCTTAAGTTATCGAACCGATACTCCTTACGAGTGGTGCAAGTATATGCCCCAACGTCTAGCCATACCGATGAAGAAGTAGAAGTTCTATATGAAGACATCGAAAAAGCCCTAGAATACAATAAGACACATTACTGCATAGTTATGGGAGACTTTAATGCTAAGATTGGAAAGTGCTGTGGAAACGAGAAATTTATAGGACAATATGGAACCGGACTCCGAAATAACAGAGGACAGATGCTGGTAAACTTTCTACATGCTAACAAAATGTTTTGCATGAACACATTTTTCAAGAAAAAACCAAAACGCAAATGGACCTGGAGAAGCCCGGATGGCAACATAAAGAACGAAATTGATTTTATTGCGGCTAATAAGAAAAACATAGTCACTGATGTCTCAGCGATGCAATGCTTTAGTACCGGAAGTGACCACCGTCTCGTTCGAAGTACTGTGCACCTAGACATCAAACTGGAAAGGAAAAAGCTGATAAAACAAAGAGTTATACGTCCGTTAAATGTTCAGAGCAAGCTTGAGGAAACTTTTCAGCTTGAACTACAAAATCGATTCGCAGCACTGGAAGATAGTGATGACACCGACAACGTCAACAAACTTAACGACAGAATCATTAATAGCATTAAAGAAACTGCCAAAAAAGTAACAAAGCAGTGCAAAAAGAAAAAGGGTCAAAACTCTCAGACAAAACGATAGCTCTTATGGACGAACGTCGTAAATGCAGAAGCATCCAAAATTACAATACCCTTAACAAAAAAGTGAAAAAATCCATGAGATTTGACATTCGTCGTTCAAACACCGAGTATATCATGGAGATTGTTGCACAAGGCCGACGGTCAAATGCATTTAGCAGACACACCTCTATAGGACAGGCCCAACTTTCCAAACTAAAGACACACGATGGGAAGATAACAACAAATCTTAATGATATACTGAAGGAAATAGAACATTTCTACGGGTTATTGTATTCATCTACGATGCCAGGTCCTAATGACAGATCTGCGGACGACAAAAGGGCTCCTCTCACAAAGCACTGGTCTGAAGACATCCCAGATATAAGTATATTCGAAATTAAATCGGCCCTAAAACAACTTAAGAACAACAAAGCCCCTGGAGAAGACGGAATTACATCTGAGCTTCTGAAAGTAGGAGGAACCCCTCTGTTGAAAGAGCTTAAAAAACTATTCAACAAGGTAATAGAACATGGAGAAACCACGGCGACATGGAGTACGAGTATTGTGATATTGTTCCACAAAAAAGGGGATAAATCACTGCTCAAAAACTACCGACCCATTTCCCTTCTTTCCCATGTGTATAAAGTATTCTCCAGAATTTTAATAAACAGGCTGACGGGTCGATTTGATGAATTCCAACCTCGAGAGCAAGCTGGGTTTAAGAAAGGCTTTAGTACAATTGATCATATCCACACGCTAAGACAAATCATTCAGAAAACCGAAGAATATAATCAGCCACTCTGCCTCGCCTTTGTAGACTATGAAAAGGCATTTGACTCAATCGAGACTTGAGCAGTACTAGATTCACTACAACACTGCAAAATAGACTATCGGTATATAGAGATAATAAAATCTCTATACAAATCTGCAACAATGATGGTCCAGCTCCATGATAGCACTAACAATATTTCTATAAACAAAGGTGTTAGACAAGGAGATGTTATATCTCCAAAACTCTTCACAAACGCCCTAGAAGATATTTTTAAACTGCTATCCTGGACAAAATGTGGAATAAATATTAACGGAGAGTACATTTCTCACCTCCAATTTGCAGACGACATAGTGCTAATAGCCGAATCACCTGACAAGCTCCAAGACATGCTCTACGACCTCAATGAAGCGTCGAACAAAATTGGTCTGAAAATGAACATGGATAAAACAAAAGCCATGATTAATAGTCATATTTCACAGACCTTTGATCCTATTTCCATTGGAGGAACAGAAACAGAGGTTGTAAACGACTATACCTATCTGGGACAAGTAACACAACTAGGGCGAAGTAACTTCTCAAAAGAAATCGACAGGCGCATACAACTGGGATGGGCAGCATTTGGAAAACTAAAGTACATTTTTAAAGCGAAAATTCCGCAATGTCTTAAAACTAAGGCGTTTAACCAATGCACCCTCCCTGTATTAACTTATGGCGCAGAGACGTGGAATCTGACAGCAAGTCTTACCCATAAAATAAAAGTCACCCAGCGTGCTATGGAGAGATCCATGCTCGGAGTGTCCCTAAAAGATAGAATCCGAAACGAGGAAATACGCAGAAGAACTCAAGTAGTGGATGCTACCCAACGAATAGGCACACTCAAGTGGCAATGGGCAGGACATATCTGTCGAAGAGACGACGGTCGATGGGGAAGAAAAGTATTGGAATGGCGCCCAAGAACTGGCAAACGAAGCATTGGCCGACCCCCTACAAGATGGACTGACGATATAAGAAGAATAGCGGGAGTGACCTGGATGCGGAAGGCGGAGGATCGAAGAGGATGGAGACTCATGCAGGAGGCCTACGTTCAACAGTGGACGGACACAGGCTGATGATGATGATGATGGTTTCTGATATAATTAAAATATTTAACATATATATGAAATAATATTATGTCCTGAATGTCAAATATCGGTAAAACGATAAATCAATGAAACAATATTGGCCTTATGAAGTCAAATAAATTACATTATGTTCGCATGTTCTCCATTCCAATAAACGTAGCAATTTTGAAAGTCGTAATTTTTCATTATGGCACCACCATTCTGTGAATATACCAAATGTTTATATAAGTACTCGTAATTATGAACAATTTGATTTATGTTCCATTCAAATATATGCAGTTGTTTTATTAATTATGAGTTGTCAAAGACTGCAGATTAAAAAGCAGTCTCGCTTTCAAATAATTATTTGTTATACGAGTATCAACGATAATACAATTCTAAAAGTGTTGCTTCGCGGAGAGTATTTATAATTTATTGTACACGTTTGAGATTTTTTGTTCAGGAAGTGGCTAATTGGTTAAAACAGCTAATTTAATGCAGAGGAAGTACGTAATACAATTCAAGGATTTGATCATTTGACTCTAATTTTCACTAAGATAACCATATTGAACAGATTGCAAGTTGTTTATATACCATAGTGATGTTAGCGTAAAAATAAAAATATTTAACCACCCTATAAATGTGAATTCATATTAATGATTATGTTAAGCCATGCCAGCTGGTTTCTACGTGTGTGAAGGTTGTGTAGTGGGTGTTAGTGTTCCAGTGGCATTAAGAAGATAACAAGTGTTTATTAATCAATCATTTAAAAAAATAGTTATTGTATCAGGGAGGACAAATAAAACTATTCTGTCGTCTGCATAACAATAAATGTTGATAATGGGGAATGGAGATTCCCTGTCATCCAGTTGACTAAACCCTGCAAGATGGACTGAAAATATCAGGGACTGGAACGCGTAAAGCAGACGATCGAGCAGAATTGAGCCACGTGGGAAATGTACAAACCGGTCATAGAGAAAAGGAAGCCTTTTCAGTTTATACAACCCAAATAGAGATTTGCTCTTTCCGCCGAGTACATAACGCGAGAGTACAGTTTGCCTCTCCGCGCTCATCACGAGTGAAGATTCCCGTCCGACTTGGCTCGGCTGACCAAATAAGGCCTCAGACGTGTCGTGGGCAGATTTGGCAATCGCCAGATGCGGCCCCGGGGCTGGTGGCTGGCCTGGGCTTTGTACTCCAACTCAAGTGTTGGGCAGTGTTGCAATAATCGGTTTCGCGGTAATAATTGCACTGTGTTTTATGGTATCGCAGATGGTACGTCCATTTGACAGTGTCGTGACAACAACTTAAATATTTTAAAGTGAAATTTATTATCTATCCAATCGATTGCCATTTGACATCTAAAAAATCACCGATCGACTCATAAATAAGTTTTATATGTAATGCAACGCTTAGAATGAAGTCATTAGCCTTTTTATAAAAGCCAAGAGTTACGCATTTAATTAATTTCAAGTTACATTTGCAATTATAATTGGTTTTATTTCGAATTTAAACTTCATCGCGATCCATAAAAACGAGGTATATTAGCAATGCAACTAATTGATTTATTCAATCTACCGACATTGAGTAATCGGAAGAAGTCTCATCATAGAATATATTACGCGGTGAGAACCGTCTGGCGGCATTCGGTTTAATGAGCAATAGAAAAACGCAAAAAACTCGAACGCAATTTAAATCACGAAAAAACATATAAGCGGGTACTTAACATTTATAATGTAGGTGCAGACGGTGCATAAGACGAGGCAGTCCGCTTCGGTGAAAGGAAAGTGAACACAGTTTCGCGTTCTGGTACAAGACAGAGCGTTGACCCGAGACACGGCGAAAAAACTATCGAACAATCGCGAAAATTGATCAGGCCGAGTGTAGGCGGCCAGGCGACCAGCTGCGGCCAGCGTCTGGCGACCTGCGACAAGCTCAGTGACCTAGGTTTGGATGAAGCTTTCAGAAACGAGACTATTTAATTGAATAATGCCTAAATATTCGCACCGCGTAATGTAAATAGTGCTGGATCGTTTTGAAATTAGTAAGACGATGGGTTCGGACAAGTTTTATAGATAAATTCACAATAATTTTATGATCCATAAAATAACGGTTATTAAAGTTATTTAATTAACTGTTTTTCTTAACCCAATGAAAATTTCGAATCATCGAATTGATAATTATTTTGAAAAATATAACGTATAATCCTATAAGGTACCCTAGATTAAGCTTTATCTACAGGGTTGGGCAAGTATCGAATATCGGGGCGAAACTTTCAGTAAAATTATAATATTGCTGCCAGATAGGACTTGTAAGGGAGCATGGTTTTCGATTCTAAAAATCGTTTATTCTCAATTGATGGAGTTAACCGTTCGTCTCTCGCACCCTGTCGCCATAAAGACACAAGGCGATAGAATACATAATATGTAGGGCAGTCTACGGTCTGGTCTGAAATGTGAAAGGGAGAAGTTCCCACTAAAAGAACACAGAAGGTGACGCATATAAAACAAGTTAAGCGGAATAATTGCCACATCATTGATTTACCGTTTCATGTTTCGTATTAACAGTTAACTGTCGTTGTAGCGGGGATGTTGACCACTATACTACCTATGATGTAAGAAGATAAGGTGTAAGTGAAGTGTTCCAAGAAGAAGTATATTTATTTCATATGTCGATAGAAATACCATGAGTAATTATTTATTTTTACATAAAATATGTATTTTTTATTTAAACCAATAATGAGTAAACATAAAACTTATGTAATAATCTTCCAAATTCTTAAAATTTTAGTAAATCCGTTAGGAAGCTCGCCTGTTTATCAATCGACCGCTTGTAAATTTCCGAATTAAACGTAGGCCCTCAAACTTGAGAACGTGAAATTCAAGTAAACATTTATTGGGACAGGAAAGGCGCAAGGAAGATTACGTTTTTCAAACATCACGGAAAAGTTTCGCGAGACTTTTCTCCCGAGTCGGAAGATTCGGGCCGACTTGAAGGAAGCAAACTTCGACTGTGCGCGATATATAATATAATATTACAATATATTACGGATCGGATTGATATTTGCTCTGTAAAACTCCATTATAATAATATATGAGGAGCGCGGAGGACGCGCTTGCCGATTTAGTTTGATAAAACGTAAACGTCTCATGTAAATTTTGAAAAGTTTTCAAAGAGCATCACTAATTTAACGCCCGATTCAATAATATATTTTTTCTCCTAAAACATTTTTGTAGCGACAAAATATACGCATCAAATATATTAGATTGAATGATAATACGGAAAAAGGTAAAAATAATATTTGGGCGTAATAATTTTATACTAAATAAACGATAAGTGGTACTCGATGAAGCATTGCCAGGATTTTGCCAAAATACATTTTTGTATGTCTCTTGTTTTCGTGCTGTAATTCCTAAACAAAAAGCAACGATACATTTTTATGAAAAGCATTTTTTTCCACATAATGAACACTTGGCCTTGACGATGATAGTAATTAAGAGTATTGTTTAGAGCGGCCTTCGTCATCGTGAGGTTACTATTAAATAGTGACTATTAAGTAAGTATTAAGTGTACTATTAAGTATTCGACTAGACTTTTCCTACTTCACACGGACAGACGAGGAAGTTTCCTCGATTATGCGCTCATTAAAATTATGGTCTTTTACCAACTGTAAGGTCCAGTGGGAGTTCCCTCTGAACAATTATAGCCACTATTTAGAGGGAATTTAAGTGCTAAAGGATCTACATATGGATCAACTGAGCGAAAATATAAACAACAGTAATAAGAACGCAAATATATACAAGAAGTATCTTCTATATATTTGCTAATTTATTGTGATAACAATGCCTGAAATAAATATTTACCATGAAGGTGAATGATAAAAATTATAGACTGCAATTTTGTAGTTACATACTCTATTAATATAATGTCATCACAGGCATATTTTTCGAATAACACGGACGCTCAAGGCCAACTAGCAAAAAATCAGAGCGATTGCAAGAATATTGTTTGAAATAGTAGTAAAGCAAATACAAACATCAAGTACGAGTCTAGCCTAGAGTAAGGTGAGTGAAAAAAATATGTAATACATACGACTATGTATATATAGGATTATAATGATATGCTTGATTTGAAGACTAAATAAGAAAATGTTTCTGATAAATGTTTTACAAGTCTATTTGCATTCCGTTGCGATGATACAAAGCGGAAGTTTTGAAAATTATGCGAATCCATTGTTATATTTCTCTAGTATTTAAAACACATTACGTTTTTTAATCCCTTTTTTACAAGGATTACAAGCCTGGTTAGTATTTTATAAATGTTAATTTGATGTCATAACTCACACATTAAATACCCAAAGTAAATGATCATTGTGAATATCTGTGTAAGTCCAATCTGTGAGTAGTCTGAGATTGCATAGCTTCTCCATCTTTGGTTTCTTTGTCGGATGTAACAATGGCACAGCAGAGCAACGGCGAGGGGCGTCACGCTGCTGCTCCGGGAGCTACGAGAAGACTAAACAAGTTGCTATATCCGGATGTTTTCATTACTTTATAAGTTCAATTACTTTGAATTTTACAAATATCATGATTATATCCCGAATATAATTTAATATATCCAAGAAGAGACTTTCATTCACTGTTAAGGTCAGATCTATGCATAATATATTTTACATTGAGCCAACATTTGAGACCGTTGGAATAATCAAACGGCATCATCAATTAAATTTTCGAATATGAACTTATTCTTCAAACCTCGTCAAAACCTTCAAAACCAAAACTTTTGCCGTCTATACTTAGGAATACAATATTAAACATACAAAATTGTTTAGATCATTTTATATACAATAGTTTAATCCAATACGCATAAATGCGCAAGTGCAACAATTGATTGTGTCGATATATTTGTAGTTTTCAGTGACTATGACGCACAATGACTAAAATCGATCGGCAAAAGCACTCGATAGTAATAATTTTGAATAAGCTCTTAAGCTATGGAAGTTCAGTGCATATATTACAAATAGCCAATTCGTCGCTATAAACTTTTCACACGCACAAATATACATATTCGCAAGTTGTTCATTCAATGCAGAGACATTCCGCAAAACCGCGTTCGGCTAGTCGCTGTGGACCCGGAGAAAGTCCAAGAGATAAATGGAGATGTCAAACCCTTCACTGGCCAAATAATACAAACCCTTCACTGCTGGGCAGGGACACTCGCTTGTGCGGGCGATTTTACTGTAAGTCTATCCTCGCCGAGAGATATGCGGTCAAATGAATATTTCACCGCTATAATAATGGATGCTCGAATAAGTCGAGAGGCGATATGATAAATATATGACCACTGTTGAAATACGCGTCATGGAATGCTTTCAATATTCAAGCAAAAATACTAAATTTTTTATACAGAACTGATAGTATTGAAAATAGCTATGCATCACATCCCATACATAAATATTATTACTAAACTATTTCAGTTTTGTCTGAATTAATACAGTTACGTTATAAAGGGATATAAACCTTTACAGTAATCATGCATTTGTACTGTAAATTAAAAACTACTTTCATTATGTAATCCAATAATAGTTCATATTAATTTTGTATTATTATTCTTTCAAGCTTGGAGTAGATTGCAGATTTCTGTGCACTACTAGTATGTACCTACGTGACTAAACTGGTTTTTTCCTTCGCAATTTATAAGCAGCGAAATCAAAAGTGCAGACCAATAAATCAGGCGGGGCCCTCGCGGCCGCTTCTTTATGGCCACATCTCGATGTTTCAGCTATCGGGGAATATTTCTGTTCTTATGCCCGGATAATATCATACCTAACTATACGTGAAATATATGACTATAGAGAGCAAAAATAATGGTAGAATTTTTCAATAAATAAATACGTATTAGAGCTTCCAAATCCGGGATAACGGTTTTTACTCAGCACCGTAATAAACTCAGTGATAAAAAGTTGATATTTTTTATTATGAGTCATTTGTTGTAAATATTTCAGATGTTACTTTTTAATATGAAACAATTTAGAAACTAGTATTTTGTAAGAAAGTTTCTGATATATTTCTTGTAAGTAAAATGACTAAATATAACTAAAGCATTTATGTCACTTAAAAACAGTTCATTATTAATGTTTAAATGATATTGGAAAACAATTACATATAAATATCTAGTGCTCCTAAATATATAAATTAATTTGCCAATTTAAATAGTACCGACCAACTTTATTACAATAGAGATCATTTATTGAAAATCTGCGCTTTATGTGGTAATTTAAATTGAAAGGTCATCAACCCAGTTATATTACAATTACAGTCATTATAATAATTGATTGCTATTAAACAAACTATTTATTGAATGATAAAATTAAAGTGAAGTATTTACGATGTATGGGACTGATTTAATAAATACTATCAAATGATATTTTACAATCGATTTTTATTTTCAGTGGGCAATATATAGGGATATGGAACTACATATTACGGAATGTTTATGATATTAATATCCCACTTATTTTCGATAAATCATATATTATTCGAAATATACAAACCTTTTTCGCAAAGTCCCATTAGAAATTATTATAAACATAATTATTTTTACATTTTAATCATAAATACGGGTACATTGAAGTTTTATATTTAATTATTTTTTATCCAAATAATATCAATTATTACATAAAATAAGTCAGTGGGCAGCTGCCTCTTCAAAGTCACATCAATCTTCGCGGAATACAAGAAGCCGAAAATGTACATAAAGTTACTTGGGCACAGCGGCCCGTGTCGTTCAAGACGCAGGAAGGAAATAAGGTGTGGTAAAGGAAATATGTATTCACCTTTTTATTTCATCTATACACTAAAACACGAGTATGTAATAATTACCTTATGTACCAAGTCTCACGCGCTATAATTACTGATACTCGGTCATATATTTGTAATACTTTCAAGAATGCATAAATAATTATTTATGTTTCGTATTAAAGTTGAATAAAAATATCTGTAATTACCGTCATAAATTAAAAAAAAAATCATCTCATTGAACGGACACTTTAAAAAAATGACATTTGGCACAGAAATCCCGTTTTGGAAATAACGTAAAAGTCAATGCTCGATTATGACACAACTTAATAAGACTGTGGACATATGTTATGATGCATAGTCAGGAAGCGGGGAATGGTCCGGCTGATAGGAGATAGTTTTATCACCGGCTTGCAGTTTGGAGTGCATCTCCTAGTCCTGGCTGAGCGACAGAGCCGCTGCTGTGCAGCGATGCAGCGGCCGAGCCTGAACCCGGCCGACCCGCGTTTTTGGCTGTTTTCCTCGAGAGAAACCTGTTTGGGCCAGAAGGATAAGGAACCACGAGCCAAAACCAAGCATGTCATTCTTTACCAAATTGGCAAAGTAAACAAATAAGGATCAGTAGATGTTACGTACTGCAATATCACAAATGCGTATACACTACAGACTTGCCAGACTTAACAGAGCTGATAGCAGTGAAAGACGAACATATTGAAGATGCTTTCATTGAGTAGTATATATTTAACCAACTATGACCAGTTTTTTTTTTATTTTTAAAATCATATCCTGTCAATAACTACAGCTTATGGTCGCCATAGCTTGCCGTTATACAGTTCTGTCATATCATACTCAAATCTAGCCATCTCTGTACCTGAATCTTCGTCTACAGTGCATCCTACGCATATACTACAGAGTACATCCTATGCAAAGTTTGCGACGCCTTCGAAAGTGAGAGCCTACTTATTGTCAAGACAGCTGCAGTAGCCGAGGCATTATCGGGCGTTTGTTACTCATAATTTTTAAGGCGATCTCATTGTTAATGATACCTGGTAAATTCTGTCAAGAGGTGGGTTCACACAATCAATGGACACGCCGAAGGAATCAACCAACTACAGTAAAAATTTCAGTAACTTCGGCGATTGAACCGCTGTTTTGATTGTATGTGTGGTTATTACATAAAAAATTGATAATTGCACAAGAAAATACATCAGTGAACTAACAAAGAAGTTTTAGCATTAATTCACATCTATGAGTGTATATAGTTTTATATAATTGAAATTATAAAATGAGTTTTAGTGTATTTTGGCTTAGTGGCTGTCTGCCCGGCAACAGTGGAGCGGGGGCGGCGGCCGCGGCCAAGCATCGCCAAGCATCACCAAGAAAACTCTACCACAGGAGGCAGTATATTTTATTACAGCGGGGATCAACCTTGCCAATCGACTAATGCTGTAATAATAATAATATTTTATTTTATTTCTGCTGATTGGGTGGGCAGTGAAACCACTAATCTGCCACATGAAAACTGTTTTCTTCGAAAGTCGCATCACATCAAAGGATTATTATGACTCGAGTGGTACATGTTTGAAATAAAATCAGAGATTCAGCACTTTTATTATTATTAACTCTTTTTTTTATTCGTATATTGGCAGGAAACATAACTCGTATTTACTAAATAACTCAAGTTAATTTGATATCTTGTATACACAGACTACTTAAAGATTATTTTAAAAGTTAATTTACCTACTTTGTATCGATAAATAAATTGTTTTAGTTATGGATTAAGTCTAACTAGAAGAGTTTTGGACGTCGAGACGATGAGATTGGGAAGGGACGGTGGATCCTGATATGAAAAAGTAGAAGTGGTATTTTCGAATTCGGTTCCCATTTACTATACAACATATGTAATTTTGCATGGAAAATGATTTGTGACACGCACTTTCACAAACCATTTTGTCTCTGCCTACAGGTGAACTATCACTGATATATATTTAAACCTGCAATGCGTGGAGTATAATACGTTACAGCACAGTCAGCTCCGCCACGGCAAGATAAACTACTTGAATGCTGAAATGCATCAAGCCATCGTCTTCTTACCACATTGAGAACCGTGACCAGTACTATTTCAGAAATATAATAAGATCGTTCATGCACTACAAAAATACCACATCCGTTCATATTTCATACTTTAAACACAACATTACATTATTTTCTTTTAATTATTTCTATTTTTTTGAAGGAAAATTCTTGGTGGAATTCCATAATATCAGATATAAATAAAAGAATTTATTGAATTTATCCTACAATATAATATTTTATTTAGACAATATTGCTGTACTTAAGTTTCATGTTTTGTATAGTAAATCATTATATATCAGGAGGAAAACAGTGGGTTTTTTTTTGGTCAATTAAAGGAAATTTTCGAAGTTAAATTTTAATATAAGAATATAATTTCATAAACTAAAAACTCGAGTAGGAGTAAAAAAATAGTTTAATATTATAACGTAAAACTACACAATATTAACCATTTTAAGATATGATAATCGAAAACGTTGAGAATCAAACCTGTTCATTTGAGGCAATGTGTTAAATCTCACAATTTATCAGATGGTTTATTACTGACTTTAATGATTCAAATCTTCAATTTTGAATTGCAAAAAATAGCACATCAGATTGGTGTATTTTGCAATAAGACATATTTATTATGGTATTATATTTGACTTTTACAACCCCTACCATTGTATACGGTAAATTAGGAATATTAAATTGTCCATATAGTTATGGGAATTATGAGAAAAATATCATAGTATAAGCAAAGAAGATGGGGTGCAATATATGAATGAAGAGCAAAATTGAATTTCGGGAATTACGAGAAATCTATTAGTCATATTTTATTTAAATTTGTGAGGGTCATAGGAAAGTATACGTATAATTTACATATCGCAGTTTCTAGTGTAGATGTTCACTTAGAAACGGAGAAAGAATCGTGGCAAACATAATTTAATGTCAGCATTTCGAAGATCCCTCTACTAATGTACTAGATCTGTTTTTTTACTCATGTTCATGTTTTGTCTAAATGTATTGTCTTAGCTATTATATTGTTCTGTTTTACCATTTCATTTATTGTATTTTCTATTTTAAAACCGTATGTATTGGCCTAGGCCGTTAATAAAATAAAATAAATAAAAATAAAATGTCTGCAAATTGCGGCGATAATATGGTTCAGCTAGGGATACCTGGATGTGGGGATCTGGACCACCGGCAGTGAGCAGCTGGAGCTCTGAGAGCGACAATGGTCCATAACTCTCTCGCGGCCGCCGCCAGCAGGTATTATTTATTGATAACTAGCTGACCCGGCAGACTTCGTACTGCCTCAATCGTTAAATAAAAGACCTAATCTTTTGTATAAAATAATCTTAAAACAAACAAAACGAATCCGTATTTAATAAAAAAGCATTTTTTAATGAAGCATGAAGTTGATACAGTCTGTTAATCAATTTAAAGCTTTCTCATAAACTTTTTGTTTTGTTTTGTGGTGCGTGAATAAACAAAGAAGACGGTTTTCCGACGCGCAAACACGCGACGTATAATTGTCCATGTGCTAAACAGGGAAATTCCAAGTTGATTCCGCAAACTTCTAACGACTGTCCTTGCGATTTATTTATGGTCATCACAAAGGCCAGACGTACTGAAAATTGTAAGCGTTTAAAATCGAATGGTAAATCCGTTGGAATCATCGGTATCCGCGGGATCAAGACATCCTCTCCTTTGTATTTTCCTTTTATGATTGCTGCCTCAATGACGTTATTCATCAGCTTTTTCACAGCCAGTCTTGTTCCATTGCACAGTCGAGGTTGTTTAATGTTACGCAGCATGATGACAACTGATCCTACTTTTAACTGCAAATTGTGAGGTGGTAATCCAGACAATTCCAGTGAATTTAAAAACTCCGTGGGATAGTTGACTACGTCATCCTGGTTCATAACGGTGTCGACTGATTTGCAGGAAACCAACTGTCCTGGAAGAAAATTCTGAATAGTCGCATTGAGATCCTCGACATCTTTATTTTTCGCCGCCAATATTGCTTGTTCACCCAGCCAATTATGGTTATTGAACTTTTGCGCTATATCTGGGAAAACACGCTGAATAAGCTCCTCTTTTGAGTCTGTGATGTGACAGAAATCTGTGGGTAATGTGATGCATCCGGTCAAGGTGTCCACTACAACTTCATTGTTTCCAATGTCTAACAATTGCTTCGCAAACACATTTGCAGTTTCATCTTGTTGCAAAAATACTCGCATGTTAGTTGTTAATTGGAGTGTCTTTACATATTGCCACAAATTCGATGATTTTATGCATGCATTTAGTTCATCAGCAACAGTTGATCGGGGAATAACTGGAAGAGTCTGACGAAAATCACCTTACAACAGAATCATGGCCCCACCAAAAATGTTTTGGTTATCACGAAGATCTTTCAACGTTCTTTTTTTTTTTTTAATATTAATTTAATATAATATTGTGAACATTACCATCTGAATGAATAGCATCACGCAAGTGTATATAGTCCTCAGATCGTAGCTTTGCCTGATTGAATCGGATGAACGCTAAACGTTCGGTTTCGACTTTGACATATATGTCGACAGCGAATTGCTGGAATAGCCGACGGCACTTCAGAATGACATTCTCCTCATGTGTACGAATCATCATACCATACGCATAGTAATTCATTGCGCTTAGATTTTTGTTCGTTGATACGCCTGAAAATGCAAAATTAAATGGATTGTTAATGGAAACAAATAATAGCAATAATTAGTGTGTGAATATTGTACCTGTAATTGGATCGACCATCTTCAACGTGATGTCGTATCCGTCATGCCCTTGCCAATAAATGATTGGATATTGTAACGCATCGTACAAACGATGTGTCTCGTTTACACGATGCATGATATTGCTTCTTCGCTGAACGACAATGTCTCGTGATGTAGTTGGATCGCCAACAACAATTGCAGCAACATCATCAACGGTGGGTGCATTGGATCTTCGCACATGTTCACCTGTTGGGGTACGATCCGCTCTTATGACAAATTTGTGCGTATCCGATGGCATTCGTTCCAATGCTGTTTTGAACATTATAACCACAGCGTTATTAGCGTGCAAAAATGCATGCAACTGTTCAATAATTCGTCTCTTTAACTGTCGTGTTTCCTGTATATTGCACCGCACATTCAGCTGATCCACCATCGACGAAATGAAATATATTTGCAGAAATTGATGCGGTTCATCTGGTGTTGGCACCATTGAACCATGCAAATGATATATTTGTCCTTGTATCTGTAATGGCAAACACTCATTTGTTAAAGAATACGGTGTGACTTCTGATCGTGTGATGGTGTAGTGTGTGGTGTATGTGTAGTTGTTATGTGTTGCAATTTTTTTTTTGTGTTTTTGATTGGTGTGAGTGATTGGTTGAGTGTGTTGTATCTTTTACCTTGCAAGTCGGCATGAAGCCGCCTTCTCGAATGATATTAGCTCCAAAGGAAGTCATGCGAAAGCAGTTATTGTATTCAAGGATGCGTTGAAGAAAATGGTTGGAATCGGGATCAGTTCCATCGAAGAATGGTTTCAGTGGCTGTGGTGGTGTAAGTAATGGATCCAGTTTGACTTTTCCACTTGCGCAGCACAATCCAGCCGTTTCTCTTTTGAACTTTAACGCATTGCAATATCGGCATACAGTCGTCATTGGTCCAATATCTAAATTGTCATCATCACTGAGTTTTGCAGTGGGATCATAATGGAATGCCAAGCGATTGTATGATACCAATGATCTTCGTGTGCTCACGCGTTGTCTCAATCTGGCATTTTCTCTTATTATATTTTGTCTTTCTTCGCTTAAGTTCTGTGAATACACTTTTTGCTGGCTTGCATGTTTAGTGCGGCGGCCGATGTTCGCACGTCGTCGTCTCGGCATCTTGGACTACGGACGGACTGGTGAATTTAACCTCAAATGCACGATCCACATAATTTACACAGTTCAACTTACCACCTTAAGGACAAATGCCTGCTTGCACAATACGGGTGGTTGATTTGATGGTTTCCAATTGAACTGTTAGGAAACGAATATCTTTAACCTCAATTTCACAAAATTATGTGGATCGTGCATTTGAGGTTAAATTCACATTAACCTCAATTTCACAATTTCACAATTTCACAGTGAACACAATACCGTTTTTTTTAGCGTTTGAAAGAACGTGCGCATAAAAAATGTCACATGAAATTCACTAAGCAGAGTACAAAGCGTAGCTGTCAAACAATGTATCACGCACCAGCGCCATCTTAGAAGGCACACACCACCTACCAAGTAGTAACTTGCGCCGTTATAGTACATGCTATGTATCAGAGATGGCGCTGTGTGTGAAAAATGATTTTCGCTTTTTTCCTGCTTTTCTCTTAATTTTTTTCCAAATTTTCTTTACTATAAATCTTACGGACCCCGATACCTTTCCAACGAATGCAAAACCGTGGAAATCGGTTGGTGCGTTCTGGAGTTATAGCGTCAGGAAGGAAAACCCGACTTATTTTTATATAATAGATTAGCATCGGCGGATGTTAAACTGAACCAGAGACCACCAACATGCACAAAAGTGTATTCTGCTCGATAGCCTATCATCTAAGGAACAATGGCAACTGCCAGTGCCGCCAATTCGTGGTGACCATATGCTTCAGAAATTAAACGGATAATCTTTAAAAAAAACTTAAGCAAATTTACTAAAAACTAAAAAATTACTAAGCCGGTTGACTGAATTATTTCAGCAAGTGTAACTGAGGACAGATTAGAAATCGGAGTCGATTTATCGTTACTGTTAGATTATTTAATCGTGATTATAAATGGTTTTCTTATGTCATCAATATCCTTTATACACATTACGATAAGAATATAACTTTCTTTTTTCGTAAATGAGAAAACGGATGATTGTATGATGCAAACTGTAATGATTGAGGAGTTGGTGACAATGATGTGTGTCAGGTTGACATCTACTGTTAGCCGTCATAAAAATATCGAATATGCTTGACATTATGAAGCCATGAAGATACTAAGCAAGAGCGCGGCGTCACATCAGGCAGATCCCTGAAAGTTTGACATGACACGTTTCAGAGGTTAGGGCGAGTCCCCGCGGGTCACGTGCGTGACGCGACACAGCCTGGTATTTCCGTTACTCGAGCTATGCGTCACCAAGTACATATCCCAATGCAAAAAAGCCATTTACGGGTTATACCGAGTATACACCCTTACCCCTTCACTAGTATAATCAAAACGTATTTTAAAATTTTCAGCGTGGCAAATTTCACCACCAGCTCGAATATCAAATTTAAGTTCATTAAAAAAAAATTAAAAGGGTACATAAAAAATATTGTGCATTTGTTAGTCACCGCTTATCTCGGAAATTACATAAGCAGTTGCAGTCACAATCATACCATAGGATTGGTTGTTGCTCCCTTAGGTTGTTTTATTTAGATTCTGGCGCTAGTACGGCGTAAGATCAACAATTTGTAATAATGGTCTAATTTGACTAATATTCATAAAGTATATGTTAAAAAATTATTATTATTATATTATTATTATTATATGGTAAAAAATTAAACTGGTAGTCGAGTTACATAAGGAAACGTGTAGGTGCGTTGCGTGTGCTGACCAAACAATCAGGGATCAGCTATTATTTACATAATAATATGAAGTCATATGTACTGAAAAGTGTATGCAATTTATACAGTGATAAATATTTCGAAGAAAAAAAAATATTCCCGATATTTTAATCATTTTATGTTACAGATTAGTACCATAGATTTTGTTAAATCAGCATTAATGTGACTATAAGATAGACGAAAAGTAGTTAGAAACTGTCCATTGGACAGAAAAATATACGTAATTGAAAATTTTCTTATATCGAGACGAACAAGGAACGCATCGGAAGTCCTCGTCGTTTTGTGGCGAAAGTATGTACTATCACATTTACGAGCGGCCTGAGCATGACTCGCCCGGAAATTAATTTTATTAATACGACAAGATTAATGCGCTATATGTACTTAAATTTCGATTTCACTTAGATAATGCCAATAAGTCGGTTCGGCGATCTCTCGCGTAGCCTGTCCGACTACGAGAGCAATTATTTATGCATTACGCCGCTAATGTCTTACAGTTTTACAGCAGATTAGCTTGAAAACAGCTCGGCTAACACGATACGTTTTATTGTTTACACAATTTATGTTTTGTTCATAAATTATTAGTTGTTGTTCAAATAGAAAAAAAAAAATTCAAAACATAACATGATTTTTACTATTGTTAGTCTGGTCTGGAATTTCCGCAATTAAGAAATATATAAACAATATAATTAAGTCATACACTTTACGCAATCCCTTAACAAAGCAAATATAGGCAGAATACAAGTTTCGTTAAAGAAATAATAAAGTCCATGAGTAAAAGAAACATATTCGTATAAATGTGCCTACAAATCAACACACAATCTAAATTTGACAATGAACGAGATTAAAGTACGGTAGGTTCCTCCATAATGAGACGAAATTAAGCCACGATGATTACAGTTTAATAGTCCAGGTAGGCAATGCAAGTCACAAAGAAAGCGAGTGATCAGCTACGAGCTCTCGCTCAGACTCCCTCATTTCACGTCGAAGAATGTCGCTGAAAGGTAGCACTAACTTATCAGCAGTTATCCGCCAAGTGAGACATCACATTTATTTGAAGAAAGTGTGAAAAAAGTTATAATGTTTGCTTTTCAAGTCATTATATATATTTATATTTTTAATTATAAACTCTACAATGGACAATCTATTATAAATAAATGTTAGTACTACATCAATTTTTAATCAAAGCTTGTAATACGCTGTGTGCTAAAACGAAATAACTTTAATTTGGATAGGATTGCAATCCATGCACAATACTAATCGATGAACAAGTTTTGTTCGTTGATCAAATACGTTTCAGCATTATTGGAACATATGTTAGGCGTCATACCACCAACCGCATTAAATACTGATACACCAAGTGAAATACCAGTAATCGACATTATTCGACGAATAATCTAAAAATTATTGACAACACTAATGGAATTATAATATAAAGAGTCGTTTAAGACAATTAAAAAATCAGTTTGTTTTAATGTTTTTATATGTATGATTTGAAGCGCTATATAAAACACAGACATATCTGCCATGTATTCGATAACACAAAACTAGTTATCATTTATATAAGCAATCATAAAAAATATATAAAGTATATAATTTTATAAATGAATGCTTTATTGAAAAAAGGTTTTTTTTCATTATTGTAGAATGCAAAGGGGAAAATTCTACGCTAATTTTCCAAGAATGACCTGTATGCTAACAATAAACAAAGCCCCCCTGTTTCCGCCACCAAAAGTGAGGAAGGGGTGATTTACATAACCAGGTGGTTGGTTACCAACCGAAAGTACAAAGGACGTATACAAAAGTTATATGAAATTAAATAAACAAAATACAGGGGTAATTCATTAATGGCAGATAATAATATTTTTTAGCATGTATTACAATATCTATGCAAACGTATTCCTATTAGTTTTAATCTTTAATTATATACTAGATAATTTTTAATAAAATATATCTACGTAAACCCGTTTTTTAAAATTTGAAATTGATGTTGTTTGTACTACATATATAAAATATATTTTTATATGCACTTGAAGTTTAAAAAAATGTTCAAAATCTTAGCATTAAGATCAATATAAGATTTTACCATCTTTCCTACATTTTTCATAATAAATTAATGAAAAGTAAAGTATATATACAGCGGTCTTATCGATTAAGTACTACAGTGTAGGCTAGCCAGCTTAATCTTCCCCGCGAGCCTAACAGCCCCTGAAGGTGGGCGGGGGAGGCCGCCGCCCTGGCGCCGCACGTCTGGCAAACATTTGCGACGATCCACTTTCGTCCGCGGAAATCCGCACAAATAAATATGTACTCTACTTTTTGATTGGTTGTGATGAAATGTCATGGCATTGGGCTCAGACGCGACGATTAATTTGGCGGCGTCTTATTAAACATTTAATATTATTTATCGCCAAGATTATCGTCGTCTTTTATTAATATTGATTATAATATTTGTACATGGTTATTGCTATCATACAAATACGTAAAATAAAATATGCTAGCGCTGATTTCAATGCCTAGAAGAGTTATTTTTTTATATTTCAATGTATTTTAAAAGCGCATATTATTTATTAAGAATACAATTTGCACAAGAACACATTTATGCACAAAACTGTAATAAACTCATTATTTTAGAGCGATAACGAAAAATTTCTGGCAAAGAAAAAAATATAAATAAAAAGATATGCTGATTTAAATTAAATTTCCTATAAATATAACCTATTTTTAAAATGAGAGTATGCAATTTAGTTTATATTGTGTACTTCATAATTAAAAGCACTTTTTAAATGTTAAATTATTTGCAAAAGTAATTTGAATGTTTCTCTCAATGCAAAATAACGATTGAATTAAAAATTTCATGGCGTTCAATTATTAGTTCAATTAAAAGTGTTCCGTACCGCAATCGCTTTCGAAACATCCCGGTAGGAGAGTGATTGGATGATATTTGAAAATTTAATGAAGCGTTTCACTACGTAAAATAAAAATGGTCTATTAAAATGATTATTTCATATCCGTTGAACAAAATAATAATTATTGTGAAGTGAAATTAAAATGCACGAACCGACACTTGAAAATATGCAGTTTTTAACACCATTATTATGTCTGTCCGATACATGAAAATTTATAAATGTATTAAAAATACATATACGTGTAAATTTTATAAATTATTTTATTTGATACAATTATTTTGACACAAAAAAAGTCAAGAAAGTGTATTTGTTTATTTAACGATGAATTTCGAAATATATAGCATTATGTACAAGTATATGAGCAAGTATTTGTATGAATGCAACAGCATAGGTAGAAGTGTTGCCAAAAATATTTTAACAGTAGCATAAATAGACAAGCTTACAAACGTATGTACTCGTCATCGCAATTCTGTTTGATTAATAGAGATTACCGAAAACTTGAGTTAAGTGCACCAAGAGGTCCCAAGGCGAAACATTACCGTCGACGTTTACTACAATTATCATTCACCTTAATGAGGACGCCGGGTTTATGTCCGCCGCCCTCGCGCACTAAATGAGCCCACAGCGAATGTAAAGCGCCAGAGGACTCTCAATTCATACAGACATACTTGAGAGGTCCAGGACAAAGTTATGAACATCAAACAAAAGCCTATTATTGCCACTGTGTCACAGCTGGTGCGCCATAAACAGATGAGTAACGATTCTGGAGGCATTCTCGCGCCTCCCATCGGTAGGCCAGTAGACCGATTCGCCTTTGCCATTATTACATATATCATTTCATTGAGAGAGGTAATTTTCTTAGTTTAATATTAAATAAACATTGTTTTTACTTTGCTTTTTAACACGAACCACTGTGAGAAATCTTTCACACTTTCGCAATTAGGAAATCGTCACTCTTTCATTTGAAAAAGTTTTTGAAGTAACTAACTTAAAAAATGCTAAGATCAGACCAATCTCAAGCCATTTATGAATTAGTATTTCATTTTGAATGAGAGACTCCAACACTGGCAACAAATCGCACCAGAGGATTTCATTACTCCAAAGGAAGGCCTCCCAACTGGCAAGAGCCTTGACTGGCGGACCTGGAAATCCCTAAACAGATTAAGAACCGGAGTTGGTAGAACAAAGGACAACCTCTAGCGGTGGGGAATGCTTCGGCAGGGAGAGACACTATTGTGCGACTGTGGAGACCTGCAGACCGCCTCACACCTAAGATGCTGCTCCATGTGCCCAACAAGTTGCACATCTCAGGACCTAATGCTGGGCAACACACGAGCTATCAATGTTGCCAGATATTGGGAAAAAATAATTTGACGTCGCTGACACGAAGAAGAAGAATTTTATTTTTATAAGCTGCCTCACATTATTGTAAGATTTAGGAGAAAACTAATTGCTCATATAATGTAAGCAAATTGGCGGTGACGAATTATCAAGACCCGTGGAATAGAATTCGCGCTGGATATTCAAGGAATGTCACATGTCCTGCCGCTGCAGCGGCCAGAATTTCTGCGAAACCGCGAATGATATTAAATATGCTTAATTTTAGCCGAGTGACATAAATTTTACGAGTGTGACATACATGACCGTAGCAATGCAATTATAATAAGAAGATATGACATTAAAAACATAACGAAAGTATGTTGTATATGGGTAAGAAATAACGAGATTTGACATCTCATGATGTAAATATTTGACAATAAGTATGCTAAATGAAAATATTGCAATTGATTTTGCATTCAGATGTAAAAGAAAGATATATGTGCAAAATGCGCTTTGATATATATGTATATAATAAGCAAAATAAGATAATTATTATAAGGACTTCTTGTAAGAATCTACAAACATATGGTATTTTTATTTTTTATTTTTTTATGTTATGCAAAATATTTATTAACAACAATATGATATCTCTCCGGCTGTACACACAATATATTTCTATATTTTATGAAACTGTCGGCAGCGAGAAGGATATTATAAATCATAAAGATTAAAAATAAAACGTAGGCACATAGTGTATACGTATTGTGTTGCATTTCCTAAACAGTAAGCCAAAGATTTACAGCCGGAGCATCTTGTAAGATGAAATAAAAAAATAAGTACACGGTAAAAAAAATACAGAGGCGTGTTGGATTCGCACAGCTAGAGGTTTCCTACTATTTTATTTAAATGTTCGCACGAGGTCCCGCGAGACAAATTTCCCGAACGTACCTACTAAACAATTCAAAAGCTCCTCCTTATTTCATACATACAAAGAGGCACCTTCGACTCCTTTTCTTCAACGAAATGAGAAACTTTTTTCAGTATGTATAAGCAGCTTTAAAGGTTCTTCAACTTTATTTCGAAAATAACCACAGCTTTTTAAAAATATCGATTAAAAAATATAAATAACTTATTTCTAAATTAACAAAGTAATGAACATTAATTGTTTTCCTGAGTTTATTAGAAGCTCAGTTGAACAACTCGGCGAATCATAAGGTTTGTGAATCTTTTAGTAGGTTTCAATTTAATATTAAATGTATAACAATAGTAAGCATCAACTATAACTCTATATATGTATTGAATAAAACTATTATTACACATAAAATCAATGAAAATATGATAATAAAATAAGTACGAGAGATTTTACGTTAACTGAAATGAATATTGCAATTTTATTTAAATAATAAATTGAGAACCAGTTATCTGGAATAAAAATTGAATGTGTCGGGAGAAGTGGGTAATACTATAAATACTAATGAGAGCCTGGAAGGTGGATTATTCGTAGAATCGGGGAGGGGGGAATATCCAAATTTAATGGTTTTTTTCGAAGATATTTTTCGCAAGAAATACATTTGAACGCTATGTTTACAAATGTTTATATTGGTACACGACTATGTACGTGTACCAATATAAAATTATTCACGTAAAAAAATGTAAATGCATTTACGCATTTTTTAAAAATAGATTTGTATATATAAATGCGAGAAAAGTGTTTTGTATCATATAATGAAAACTATAAACAATAATAATATTCTGCGTGCTGGAAACCTCCGCCAATAACATTTTATGCATAGTTCCCGGCGGCTTCCCAGGACGGTGTGAGAGCTCGTGGTCGTTGTAGTTTATGCTTTCTTGCGGCATCCAAGATATCTGAAACATTTGGCCGTCTCGATAGCCTGACCCCCGGAGTGAGTACCCGATATGCAACACGAAAGGTACTTTTCATTACTCGTACTTGTCGCAAAAAAAAATTCAATAATTTCAAGACCGTACTAGAATAAACTAACTTGTATGCTTGTTTGATGGTGCGCCGTGCGATATCGATACAATGATAAATATTTATGGGAACGCGCGTCTAGTCGAACCGCGGGGTTAAAGTAATGTCATTAGGCTGCACGCAGATGCGGCGGTGGGCGGCGGTGGGCGGCGGTGGGCGGCGGTGCGGGCGGTGACATCAGCTGGTGGGCGGGGGCGCTCCCAGGCCGGACTATGCAAATGTACGCGCCACAGACGTCAACAACCAGGTGAGATTGCGACGAAGAACACCGATCGGTAACCAAATTTGTCGTAATACAGTCTGTGCATATTTGGTTGCTGATTGGTGATCCCTGGGAATCACAGAATGGCAAATGTAATACGAGGCTATTAGGTTGTTAACCTATGCGAAGTATGTGATCTTTTGGTTGTTTGATATACACAGGAACTGTGGGTAAAGCGGAACTTTTTATTTATAAAATTTGAGCACACAGTTACAATTGTAAACTTAAATGAATTGGTTTGTCCTTGAAAAATGTATACTCCATTCAAATTTTTGTGTTTTGTGTTTTTTTAAATGTATCTATTTTGGCGTTTCGTAGACTTACACTTAGTGGTTGGTTCTCAGCCCCACCTTAGGTGTAAGTAAACGTGTAAGTAAAATACAATTTTCCTGTAAAATAACGTGGAGATTATAGCTCTCACTTATTGAAACAGTTCGTAATAAAAATAATTCTAGATTATAATATTGGTGGAGACCATAACCCACAATGTTCTATAGAAGTCCCCTCGTTATTTATTCAGGCGCGGATTTTCAATGCCCTCAGGGTTACATTTGTACATTTATGTGTACATTTGTATACGTATGTGTGTACATAAAGAAACTTATGCGTAATCCCGATAGTTGTGAGAAAATCCCATGATTGTACTTGAGATGTAAAATGTGATGGCAAAGACGTGTCCTCGCCCACGCCGCACCTTCCGCAGTGAACCGACACGATGATGTGAACAGTACTCACTAGGTGGATGATTAGCGGAGACCTTCACTAAGCTGCCCAAAGTCACTCTCCGTAAAAAACGTTTCGTTGAACATTTATTGAAAATCTTGTTCCCTCACATTTCGTCACCAATGGCTGTTCTGAAGTCAACGTATACACAGTTTCGAAGTTTAAAAAAAAAATCTTCATTATTCCTTTAGGTTTAACAAATTTGAAATAAAAAAACCAATTCATCTGCAACAAATTCTCAAAATTAACTTTACATAAGAACTCGCTTATAAATTATATTAATAATATTTTATGGCTGCAAATATTAATTGACGGATCATTCCATTTCGGTATTTGATTTTTTTAGTGGCTATATTTTATTATGATTATAATGAAATAAATTATTATTAACTTCCGAGCCCATAAATAACGAACGATGTGTCAGTGTAAACGTAAAGCATATTAAATTTCGAGGCGTGTGGGCAAGTTCCGTAAATGGTCATCAGTCAAAGCTTAGGGCTTATAATCCAAGCTCCAAGCTTAAGGCATTACACATTGAAATATGAGCGACGATAAAAGAGATGGACCACAATATTTTGAAATTTGACACTGGACTGACGATAGCTAACCCAACGCAACCTAATCTAAAAAACACAACAGCCTAAAGCGAGCTGACTTATCTCACATGCTCAAAGACGTTAGCCTACTTTTATTAAGCATAGACAGATGTATCTAACAGTAGAAAAACATAAAACATAATATTTTATAAATACATACCTAACAGCAATAAAAATAAAAAAGATTTACGGAGTTACTCGTTATTGGATTTACATATCTGTTATTTTAACATTTTGCTACACTCTGTCTTTCAGACAAGAAGCTGCTATTGTCAATGTATGAGTATGTAAGTATCCATAGCTAAATTAAATAATTTTGGTGTAATAATACCCAAAATTTCTTTATGACACAAACAATGATTATTTTCCTATTTGTAATAACTTAAATATTTTCCAATATGTATTTAAAATATTTCTTAAGCATAAACTATCCCAAATCATATATCCCATATTGATTTTTTTAAATAAGTAAACGCATCCGGGAGAACACCAAAGCCCGGTCAAAATATATCCAGTATAATACAATAAAGTAAGTATGTCTCTACAGCCAAAAATTAAAATGATTAACATCAAGTATTTTTTATTTAACACTACATGATAATCCCTAGTACCAATAATGATGATTGTTGTTTCACCATTCAGCGATGAAGCTAGACAATGGTTGTGGCGTGGGAGGACGACTCCACGAGAGTTCACATTTATTGCAAGCAAGAAAGAGTATATTCCGAATTCGAAAATATAATAATTTATTACAATCGTATTAGTAATGAACAAATTAAAATAATGACAGGTTTATTTTTCCTTTCAAATTATCCTAAATTAAAAAGTGACATCTAAACATCAACATTCTAAAATTTGTAAGAGTAGAAATGCTAGAATAATACATAAAATATGCATTAGTATTTTAAATATGAGTAAATTAAGTTATTTTAAGAAATGTTAACTTAAAGAGAAGTATATACGATTTTTACTTGTACTCAGTTTTTTGCATGAAGGAAATTAACAATTAACAATGATTCAATACGCCATTAGAATCACAGCTGTTTGGATATAGTGATCATAATAATGTGTTGTAACAGAATTAAATTTAATATAAATATTTGCATATTTGAATAAAGGACCAAATATACTGCTGCATTTTAAAGTCTTCTGCCAACATTCGTATTGGTAAATCGCGGATAATTTTTGAAACAGTCAAAATTTCCATTAGATCATCAAACCGAGAGGCTTATTTGATTATGGCGAAAGCTCCCTATCTGACGGAAAGGCACGTAAAGCGTTTAAAGTTATTGAAATAATAAAGAACATAAAAAATACGGAGCAGGGTTTCGGGCGGCGCGGGTCGAGTCACAATGAGAGAAAATCAATAAGCCCGTTCGTCACGACAGCACGGAAATAAATAATATCAGCCGTTTGCATTTGGGGAGGGGAGACACCACTCCTCACCAGGTCTAGGCTTCCTTCAGCCGGCGTCGTCTTCAAAGTGGACGACAAAACCTGCAGTGTTTCAAAGGAAATTCGGCGACAAAATGAAAAGACTAAGCGGGTTGAGTGACCACTTTCAAACCGATTCTAGGCGTTAATCTAGGGATTGTAAAAAGTATTCACTTATCAATTGAAATACATATATAAATAATGGAAAAGCAATATAATATAAATGCATTGAAAAAACTTCGAAGTATCGATGAGAGTTCATTTCACAAGTGACAATACAACACAACTGCTGTAAAATGGTGAAGAACTTCGTTATTATGAATTACAATATTTTCGTATGAACACTAAGCACTGCTTGTGTATTTGCTGTACATATTAAGACTGGTTATAAATAATCAATTATTTTAATACTTTCAAAACATACAAACAATCTGATATGATCTGAAAATTCTTGGAGTTTTTCCCTTCCAATTGAATATAATATTTTTTGATAATATATATGATTACAGAGATGCTAATGAAGTTGTTGGTATATAAGATTAAAGGTTCGTCGACACTCGAAATCTAGCACTCTCCGTAAAGATAAATTTACTTAAGACCGGCATAAAGCTAATGTGACGTGCATTCCGAATATAAACTATTTAATTGAATAATATCAAGTAATTTCAACGTAAAGCACAGATCGTCAGACGGTGACTGAAATAAAGCGCTCGCACTGCTCCGGCGGTGCATGAATTATTGGATATGGAAAGGTTGAATAAAATATATGACGTCGTTAGCACGCCAACTTGATCTGTGGGGCACGCGCGATGGGCACTCGGGGGCCCTACTGGCAAGTTACTACCGGTGCCGAACACCAGACAGAGAATACCGCCCCAGTAAGAAGACACCATATATGATTTACAGCTGCGAAGCTTCTTTTAACGATGCCTAAGTAATCATCACTTCCGAATACTGTTTAGCGTCCGCGCAGGAAAATACACCAAAATGAATTTAAAACATCAATTTTCATTATTTCACAAATATACTATTACCTATATACATGAACAAATTAATGATTGGGTGCATAATATTTTCAAGCTAATGAAATCGTCATTTTATGTCTAAATTTAAATAATTTAAGATGTAATAGAGTGAAAGCTTTTCGATTAATGACATTTTATTTGGGATTTCTGCTTAGTAACAACGATTGTTCAGGAGGCTTTAATGTCTTCTAACGTCATATGATGCAGATGTTGGGCGAAAAAAGTCCAGTGTTGCTATTTAATGTATATATTTCATAATTTAAGTGCAGTAACAAAATGGTGAACGTACAGACGGGTGTAATTTCGTTATTGCCCCGCGAACTGCCGCGGAAGTGGGCGGTAAAGATGTGACTGAAGATAATGAGCATACGCACGAGTACCGGGTAATCATTAGTCGTGAATAGTATTGATCGGACAATTTATTATGCCGCGTAGTTAAAAATAAGAGCTGTCAAGCTGGAAGGCTTTTTTGATCGACGGGCGATGAAGGCAATTTCTGTTTCAATATTTTGAAAATATTTCCCCGCCTTCAAATAATAAATCATTGACAGAATGGTGTTATAAAATATATATATTCAAATATATTAAATAAATGATTTTAGAGAACGAAGTAAATAAGATTTTAGTGTTAAATACTAATTTTAAGAGAAATAAAGTAGTAGAAGTACTAATTTAATGTAAAAAAAAAACTATGAAATTATTATTTGGTACTGATGGCAATCCAAGACATGCTCTACGACCTCAATGAAGCGTCGAACAAAATTGGTCTGAAAATGAACATGGATAAAACAAAAGCCATGATTAATAGTCATATTTCACAGACCTTTGATCCTATTTCCATTGGAGGAACAGAAATAGAGGTTGTAAACGACTATACCTATCTGGGACAAGTAATACAACTAGGGCGAAATAATTTCTCAAAAGAAATCGACAGGCGCATACAACTGGGATGGGCAGCATTTGGAAAACTAAAGTACATTTTTAAAGCGAAAATTCCGCAATGCCTTAAAACTAAGGCGTTTAACCAATGCGTCCTCCTGTATTAACTTATGGCGCAGAGACGTGGAATCTGACAGCAAGTCTTACCCATAAAATAAAAAGTCACCCAGCGTGCTATGGAGAGATCCATGCTCGGAGTGTCGCTAAAAGATAGAATCCGAAACGAGGAAATACGCAGAAGAACTCAAGTAGTGGATGCTACCCAACGAATAGGCACACTCAAGTGGCAATGGGCAGGTCATATCTGTCGAAGAGACGACGGTCGATGGGGAAGAAAAGTATTGGAATGGCGCCCAAGAACTGGCAAACGAAGCATTGGCCGACCCCCTACAAGATGGACTGACGATATAAGAAGAATAGCGGGAGTGACCTGGATGCGGAAGGCGGAGGATCGAAGAGGATGGAGACTCATGCGGGAGGCCTACGTTCAACAGTGGACGGACACAGGCTGATGATGATGATGATGACTGATGGCAATATCGTCGAGGATTTGTTTCACAGTAAGTACAAAAATAATAAATTGGAATGTAAAAAACTTGTAATATATTATATTAGAGGGCAGATGGCATTACACCGCGTTTATATTTAGCAACAATAAATTGTATGCACTTGAAAAATGTCCTGATAAAGTGCACGTGTGAATAACAAATTTATTTATATTTTCGCACGACTGTCGATAGGGGAGCGAGATAACAATATGTTACAAATAATTTAGCATTTTAAATGGGTAATCGTGACATATTGTCGAATGCAATCTTGCAGCATGAGCGGCCATATCTATATTTAATGGCAATGCAAGCACTCCATTAAAATGTGCTAGTACCATTACCTTAAGATATTTACATTTATTATACACGGTAATGATACACCATTGAAGTAAAGGTTTCGTGTTTATGGAGATCTGACACCTTCAACTTCCGCAATAAAAAATAAAGTCTTAAATACATAAACGACACATTATTTGAAGCTATTGAAGAAGTACGTATTCGTTACGCATTTAAATGCAACGCATAACATGAACATTGTACATGAATGATGCGCCGAGGCCATTCTTTCCATTGTGTTTCCAAAAATGTCTTATATAGCCAGGATATAACATAATGACTTCCAAATCAGGATATGACCTACGTCGTTGGTTTGTACGTAACAAACAAATTATGCTTTTGGTAAAACCACAAATGAATATTATGAACCGGGATTAACAATAATTAGCTGGAATTAAAACAATCCGCATGTGAGTTTATGTCATTTATGGCTGTATAATTCACACTGCTAATGTGTGTACTGCAGTATGCAAGAGAGCTGCAATGATCTGCGCGCGTATAAGCGAATAACGCTGATTGAGGATTAACACCCTGGATCACTAAACACCTAGTAGAAGCTCTGGTCGCCAGCCTTCGGCACGCAATCACTTCCCACAGGTAGAGGACGCAGCGCCCTGACATCACGCCACCATTTTCAATAGATCGAGATCGGTGGCGTCAGCTGTCGCAAAAACATATTAATGTTCTCCCAGTTAGATGCAATCCTTCCAAACGTTAATCGTATGTCAAGTTTTAACGAAAAAAATGTTTAAGTGGAATAAATACTTTTTGTCACATTTAGTTTAACTTTTATTATTATTTTATTATATAAAGCTTTGATGCTTTTGATATTCAATGAGATGCTTGAAATTTTCAATATTAAAAAATATATAAAAAGGGTATAAGTAAAAACAAGAAGTACCAATCAGCTGACGAGATGTAGTCCTAGCAAGGTCTTTGGAAATCGTTCTTTCATTTCGCACCACAAACGGCTTGAGACTCATTGTCGGAAGGTATAAGATAGCTGAAAACGGAGGCATCCTTCAGAACCAGACTGAAGACCCACCTTTTTGGCTAAGAGAGGCAAACGAAGCGATTTTAGAATGATAATTAAGTTATAAGAAACGCTTTATAAAATTCTGATATAGTATTAATAATCTTGCTTTTGAATATAATTTAACTAAACGAAACGTTAGAATGATACTCGTACTTACAAATCAAAAGCAATTCAGTTTGTAAATCGTGACACCTATTACTTGCGGTCCTTTCCAATGTGGACAGATGGAGGTTGGTTGGTGTTATTAGGCCGAACAATAATATTGTAACGGTGTCCCTCCATAAATCCGCTGTAACTCGGTGTATACAGAATGCAGGAGGTGTCGAGCGAGACGCTCACGACAAATCACTGGAGGGTTTGGTCCGAGACAATGCGGGAGAGTGGAGTATTGAAGAGGGTCATGCAAATGTCGTACCTGGCCAAGTAAACGGTGATCGGATTCATTAGGCGCGACCGCAGCGGAACATCAGGAATACGATACCTCGGCTAATCCCGACTGTGAGGGGCGGGACGAGGTGCGAGGCGATCAAGCCCTAGTGATGTAATAATATTATACGCTTAGCAGTCTCGAAACAGTAATGGATATTGGTAAGGGGATGATACAGCCGCCTCGAGAACTAATCGAAGTGCTTGATAATAAAATTTTGCCTAAAACTAAGGTTTCTCGCGGCTTGATAAATTTGAAAAACAGATAGCTGCACAAATAACTGTTTTTATAAATATTCTTCTAAGAATTACTATGAATACAACGATAAGAAACCGTTGCTTCCTGTGCAGTGGGAAATTTTACAAAAATATAATCAAAATAGTTATTGCAGTATAGCAACACAGTAAATTGAAACACAAAGTCAGAAAAAAACACATAATATTAATAAAATATAATAAGGGTTATGTGTAACATTATAAAATCTTTGTAGCGGAAACCATAAATTTAATAACCGAATTGCACTTTGCGTATTTAAATGACAATCTTGTTAATTACAGTGTTTCATTATGGCTAAATTAAGCAATCGTTTCAATCAAGAGCTGATAAACCCAATGAAAGAGCACTTCATTTCCGCATATCAGATTCTGCAAGCTGGGCGGAAGAAGACAGTGATTCGAGACTGGTCGATATTGGATCCAGAACTTGTCAAAACTCGATATAATCTGTGTGGGCGGTAATCCGCGGAGAGGGGCAATCGACAGGCGCGCGGTGGGCGGGGCAGGAGCTGACGTTGGAGCCTGTGTAAACAAAAACATGAGACGAGCCTTCCCTTCATTACCGAGGCTTTCGCTTGTAAGTCGGAATAGATCGGTAGGCTGATTACTGTAATGCAAATAATTGATTAATCGTCGTCTCTGTTCAGAGATCATTCCTTTTTTTGGGTGAAAGATTGGCATTAAATCGCCAATCACTTTCGAAACATTCAAGATGGGTTGACACTTAATCTAGTGATAGATAATAATAATGGGTATATTGGGTATATATTATATATATTGGGTTTAGTTTTGAGATAATCTTATTTTTAATTTTCTAGGTTTTTAAAAAATATTTTCAATTCTACTTTTTGTCGATTGTTATGCCACATCATTGAAAACATTATAAATTTAAACAAACAAGTATATCAGTATTTATTATTTATTTATACATTTTCTTCCTTAAACATAGAAATTAATTTTATAGAGAAACATTGGAATACATAGAATTCAAGGAATATTCTTCCAGATTGTGTTTCCTCTATTGTTAACAAAGGAGTATGTAGTAAGCGATACTTTTGAAAACCTGTTTTCCTCATAAGTATACATTAGTGGTTAGTAATAATTATAATTTTGCATGAAATATGTAGGCATATAATAACTACATTCACCAAGTAAGCAAACCATTAATTAAAAACTTTTAATTTATATTGACACGGTTCATTAATAATAATTATATTATGGAGAATAGGCCGTCAACGTAGATTACTAAGATCTTATGTTACATGTTAATATAAGCAACATTAATTATAACTAAATTTACTGTTCAATAAAATCTGGAGAGTAAATTAAACAACATTATATATATTTTTTTCGATAAACTTATTAAAGCTTTGTAAGCTTTGCAAAATTGTAAAGAATATTATATTTCATATTTAGTAGTAGGGAATATTATATATCGGAAAATGACATTGTTTAAAATTCTGACACAATATCATATACTAAACTGTGTTATTTGCATTACATAGGTTTTTCAAACGGTAGAAAAGTTTTTTCATTAAAATTTTGTATTATAATATTGAAATGACACTTATTACATCATCTAAATATTTTAACTGACAATCATCATAATTTTTTTTTGCTTGAGTCATTATGTATCATATTTAGTAAAAGTGCACCATGATGTAATTACAAACTGCAGACCTTTTGCAGCGACCGGAATGCCCCCGCCCCCGCCCCTCTCCTCGCGAATCGAGTCACGATTACCATGCAATTCGGCGTCTCGCCCAGAAAACGTCATTCCGGCCAAGTGGAGCATTGCATTTTTTATTTAAAAAAAATGATATTACATACACTGACTGGTACAGTCTTGGGTAAGTTTTTTTTAAGTGTTTCTCTCAAATTCGCCGCGCGCTCGGTTCGCTAAATAAAGTTTGTGTTGTGTTCTGCGACGACGACTGAAAGCCATCTCGTGGTCTTTTTTGTTTGGTTTCTTTGCATCGAACGTCTCAAGGCCGGCAATATGCTGATTCTGTACCACGACGCGCCCAGACGCAGATCTGTGTCGCGAGGTTCACTTTCATTGAACTTAAGGCCCCGCCCATTAGTCTTATGCCGCAGTGAGAATATATTATTTATATATGACACATTTATGCCTGTGTTCTGTGAATTATTCCCATTGAAGTGAAATGATCTAAGGATAACTCATCTTTCAATTTATAGGCGCGATGAAAAGCCATGTCAAAGTCTAATTAAACAAATATTATTATACAATATTTATTAATTTAAGTTAATTCTTTTATTAAAAAAAATATATGTACAAGTCAAATATATTGTGTGCAAACACGTTGACAGTGTGACGTATTACAATATACATCTAATAAAGTGGAATTATGGCTTCTGGGTTGAGCCGTGTGTGGCGAAATGTGCCACACACTATATACGAGTATAACTGTTAATTAGAAAATAACGTTGTAATCATTATTTGGCTGCCTGCAAAAAAGTACTAGTCATGTATTTTGTAGTTGAAACAATAGAATGACATAATAATTACGTTTGTCGCTACGTGACTATGCGGTCCTGGAATTTGACCCATTAACACTGTACCAAGTATACAGATAATTTATTTTTAATTTGACAAAACGATTCAGCAAAAGTAATGAAGATAAGGCTTTTCATAGCGATTGACGCCCTTGGGTGATTTTTTTGTGTGCCTATCACTAACGAAATAAACAAGTTCTATTGTGTACTACGAATTAGGACATATGTAGTATTATGTAAATACTCATACATACTGCGTAGATCACATCAAAGTATACTCGTATGTCATTGAGTGAGAGAAAATGTTTATTTGATGGCGTTCACGGGACACAAAGTTTTGTATCGCATTGTGCAGAAACATTCATGTAAAACTCCATATCATGAATATATGAAATCATTTGCGACTGTGAATCTTGGCATCTAACAAAATGGCAGTACAGCCATATACATAATGAGATAAGAAAACAGGTGTCTGCGAATAATATAAGGGTACGATGGTTTGACTTTGTGAAAATTGCCAAAATAAGGTAACGAAATCGGCAGCTTTCCTTCCTACAATAGGTCAAGAGATGACGGTGCATATGGCCGGGACATGTTTTCCAAATCCCGCAGAAAAGCATAAGCTACAACTGCCGTTTTTCAATCTTCTAAATGTACTCCGTTATGTTTTTAAATGTTAAGGCGATCCCCCCTACTTAAAATGTTGATAAAAATATTAATTACAATAAAATTATTGGATAAAATTTAAGGTTAAAAATAATTACGTTTATCACGTAATAAATGTGTTCATAAACGTGAAACTAGTTTTATTTTCCATTGTCTGGGTTGGTAATATTGTTATTAAGCATCTCTCTACTTATAAAACACGAGCACGACAGATAAAGCATGTGAATATAGAACTATTAAAATGAATTTTTAAAACCTAATGAAATATTTATTCCTTATATAAAAAAAACTACAACTTTCAACAACAAAAGTTACGTCTGCCCCCGCAAAAGAGTAGTCGTTCCGGGAGTTTTATTTGAGAATTTTATTCTCGTTTTATGTAGTTATATGGCAAACATTTTTTTATTATTAGAGTGAGACGTGTTGAATACGCTCAAGCAAGTTGGCGCCGAATTTCCTAGACAGCGGCAGTAAAAGAAGGAAATAATTTTCCGGATAAATTTTCTTCAGTAAATGAGGATTTGTTCATTGCCCAGCCTCGAGCACGATGCTAATACGCTAGCGGGACGGGAAATAATTCGTGGACGATAAACCAAGGGTAGAGAAAGACCATAACCCACAAATTACAAGCACGTATGCAAAATATACATGGATTATATAAGAATAATATTTGTAGGAAATCGATTAGGAATATATTGTTGTACAGTGTTTAAACTGGTAAATTAAATATAAAGTTAATATGTATATACAAGGTAGTACTTTTTGTATTATGCTATTTATATACATAATAAAGATAACTTATGTTTGAAAAATTAAGAAAAAATATCGAAAAATTATTTAAGGTTGTTTTTTAGAATATATTTCATTAATTTAATATTTATACCAGTATGTACTCAATAATTGATACGTATTTACAAATTCACATCAACAACTTATTATGTGATATTTCTCCCATCAAAAACGCAGAGAAATGTTTTATTCACCAGTATCATTAATACTAGTGAATAAATTAATTGATTGAATGTTAATAAATAAACATACAGTTTAAAACAAGCGCCATTTATAAAAGAATGCGTATAACTCATTAAGAGTTAATATGTCGATTCAGAGAGTAGGACAAGAGGCATCGTGCCTGAGTACAGACTGAACATAGGTGTTTGTAAAAGGTTCGTTTTTCGACTCCTACCGTCAGTCATTTATTTTTTCTCAGATTTATTGATGAGAGAAATGTCATACAAGAAGGCGTTCGCTGTGAATTTGTATGTAAGTATCAATGTAAAATAAATTGATAATTTAACATTCGATATTTAGTAAAATTTATAATAGGGATCACTGCAGGTGAAGAGGCGTTTTGTGGGAGATATGGTAAAGAATATAGTGCAAGGCAAAACAATATATTTGAATATAACTAAAGGAGTGAATCAACAACATCGGTGATTTATAAAAGTGCAGGTCACGTTGCATGGCTTCCCTAACCGGGGTTGGCGCTGAACAACTACACGGGGTGGCCAGTCCGTCATCGAAACGGGGCGACGGAACCGGAAGTGGCTAGAAGCGATTGGTGAGGGAGGAGGTGGGGGGAGAAACAGCCGGTGCACTTGCACCGAGCCTCCGGTTTGCATTGCACTCGAAGACCTCTGCATACATGTATCGGGTACTTTCGGAGGAATCATATGAAGCAAAATAAAACTGAATACAAATAAGACGATAAGGTAAAGTTTAAATTGATTTTGAAACGCTGGTAAGGAAAAATGTAGTGAACTAATCTCATAAAACAAAATCTAATAATTGTATTTAATGGGTGATTCATAAATTTAACGAAATCGCTCACTCGAAAGTAAGATCCACAAATTATAAAGCTGACCGTGAATATATATCAACGCATATATTTCACCCGTATGTAATATAATGGTATTGTTTATTACCCTTTTCCTCTAGTAACAATATTGTAACTAACAAAACAAAATTAAATATTTACTTCGCATACTAAGTGAGTAAGTAATTCCAAATTAAATACATTTTCACATTACAGTGGCAGGGGAGGGGGTAGATGGCCGGAAAAGTCAGGTGAAACTGTTGGGTTGTTTTGTAACAGCATCCAATAAAGACCGTCCTAAGTAACGACCGTTTAAATCTTTGCTCGGAGGGTTTGCGGTCGGAAGCATTGGTCAGCAATCCTCATTCGGCATCTCCTTCAAATGAAGGGTCCATACCTCTAATGTCTAATCCCGCCTCCCTCGTTCTCTCTGAGCGGAGCCGCTCTGGGAATACATTATGTACACACATACAGGAACACGTAAATTGCGCAATATAACGGCACAAGATATTTATGTTTGGGCGGTTGCTGTTTTTATAATTAGTTTTTTTAAAGAAAATATGACATGGTACGTAATAAACACTAAGTTAAAAGTTTACGAAGGATTACAAGAGAATAATTATGAAGTCCGTTATACTTAGATTATGAGTGTTTTGGAAAGTCAACCATAAGTTGTAAGTGGATGGACAGTCAATCAGAAGCTGTGAATCGCTTATCGAAATCAAGTTTTTTTACACTAAGTAATGTAATAAACATGATGTTTTAAACATACATTTTTTCTTTCTATATATTTGTTCCATATCTGGAATACTAGGTCACCACAAAGTTCCATCTCTCAGTTCTGTCTATTGCCATTGTTTATGCTTTGTCCTAAGACATTTCAGCACCCAAATGTCTACCTGGACACATTTATATTGTTGCCGACGACCTCTAGGGCAGGATTTAGGGGATTTTAAAAGACACGAGCGTATTTTAAATTATCTGAGGCATATTTTAGATAATTTGTTAATTTTTTTTTTAAAGAAATATATTTCTATTGATATCGTGACTATATATTACTCACAGACAGTAGGTTATAATTTTTGGTACATTTTTAGTAATAATTTATAACATAACGTATTTTTTTATATCCCTTAGTAAAAATAAAGTTTTATTAAAGCTGTTGTAATAATTCCGACGTATTATGAAAAAAGCCAATATACATATAGTGGGTACTTACTTTTCAGAAGAGCGGGGCGGGGTTATGTTGCTTGCTTGGGGTTGGAAGAGGCAGCAGATTACTAAAACAAAGAGAAAACCTTTTAGAAAAAACTAAGAAAATATTTATAACAGTGATAATTTAAATTGTAATCTAAATTTTTTGTAAGCATACAAACCTGTTGCTATTTTTATGGGAATAGGTAGCATTCTACTTAGATATTATGGAAATACTTAATATTTTTTTAAGACAACCATATTATCTTTGAGCTTTAGGTTTTTTCATGGAGCTATATTTAACCTACTAATATTATTGATGAGGTTATCAACGTATTATATTTTGAAGTATCTAATGATATTGACAGACAATAATAATTTATGATGCCATTATTTGAATTTTGAGATGTAAGAAAGAAGTATTTTATTAGCAGTAAATATAGTATTACATATTACAGACTATGATAAAAGCACAAAAAATAATTTTATTCATAATTAGATTGAGGTTAATATTAAATGTCAAGATATTTTTTTTTGAAATGTCTTGATTTTTTTTTTAAAATACAATAGATGTTATGATAAATAAAAATAATAGATTCAAATATCTCTGCATTAATGTGTAATTAAAAGCAATTATTTATATAAGTTACTTTTAACCAATATCAAAATTTATTTCGAGCGTAAAAAATAATTCATATTATTCTTACGAGCACGCAACAATGAAAAAAATCACATTAAACGTCCATAAAGAGGAAGAATAAATTCTTCAAAGAATGCGGGATAATTGAATACTATAAAAATTAGAAAGCTCTCAGGGGGGTCGAGTTAGGCGGGAGAGAATAAATGTGAATTACACAGGGCGGGGGCGAAGGAGGTGCTAGGCAGCATGGAACGAAGTAACTTTTTTTACACAATAAAATAAATAAAGAGAGACATCGGAGAATAATTTTTACGTTGATTCAATGCAAATTGATACAAAAGTTAAATGGTGAAATTTGAAGTCAATGCGGCTTCCCAAGTATATGGCCCCACCAGATCCACATTCGCCCCTTGACCGACTTGCGCCTCGACATTCCTCAAGTTATCGTACCCTCAGTGTCCTACGCAAACATCTGTTTTCGAAACCCATTATACATAAAAATGCAATGTCTTTTATTCAAGCCCGCGGGTTCGCGCCTTCCTGGAAGGTCATCGAGAACTATACGTAGAATGTACTCTGCAGAGCTGCGGAAGGCAGAGCAGACATGAGACGGAGCGAGGACCAAGGCAGCTGACAGCTTTGGGACGACGACTCGTGAAGATCATATGCTCCAGTTAGAGGAGCGAACATAGTAACGATGTTGGTTGAAATTTGCTTCTTTATTTTCCCATAACATTGACATTTATTACTCATCAGTTAGTTCGACGTTATATGATTTATTGCTTCCATGATTTCATTTTCAATTTATTGTTCTTCAATTCAGTAAATATTAAAACGTAGTTATTTACTTATTAACCTCTCCTCCCCGGTGATGTCTATCGACTACACATTGCTTGTAATAACTTAAATATCTCTGTAAATATAATACATACAGGGTTCAGATTTTAGGTATTCCTCCTTAATACATTTACGTATTGAAAAAAATAATATTTATAATAATAGGCACTCATCGGGAGCAGGAAATATTTTTCTACAATCCGTTATAAATTCACCACTACACTCAAGACGCGTCAACTGTCATGTATTCATTCGACCTGTCGGAAGTCATAAAAAAGCGTGTGCAAAAATGAAATAAAAAAATACCCAGATAAGTCGGCATCTATACTCCTCACTCTCGCTGACGTACTAATATGAGTGAGCGAGACGGGAAACCTCAGTTGGTCGGCTAGTTCGAAATGATATCGATGCGCGTCGGCTCATCGGTATGTCGACAGGCTAGGTAGTGTTAGTAGCTCTCGGAAGTTCACGCGCCCAGGTGCGTCTGGCCGTTTGAGGTCTTCGTCTGATGTTTTTCATGTTTTTAGCTATTAAATGTCAATTATTACTGCTTATTGACATCAACTATTATAAAATTAAGCGATATCTTTGAATATTTTCATTTTTTCGAATTTCTACTCATTTTATTCACCTTAAATCAGAATGTGTAACGAGTACACACCATCGGAACGCACGGAAGTTTTTAACATAGTAAGGCGAGGGTTAATACAACAACAACGCAAATCTATTGCTATGTATATACATGTTTGTATGTTGCCCAAGTGATGTATCGATCCTATTTGTTCACCTTAGTAGCCATGTTAGTAGCTGCCCCGCTCTGTAAGGTCCTCTGAGAAAAGACCCAAGTGCGCTAACATGATGACGTGCCCGCAGTAAATAACCCTCGGCGCCAGAGTTCGCATAAACTTTGTGTTGAGTTTTATTTATTACGGCTTAGAAAAAAGCTCAAAGCTCATTTTTTTACGACTCAAAAGAAACGAGTCGCAAAGGATGATTTTAATTAGCAATGAAATCACTTTTTATATAAATACAAGTGACCGAGTACTTGTAAAGTAAATGACACCGAGTAGACTTGTTTGTTTATTTATTAACTAAACTGGTATAAAGAAAAAAATACCAATTTTATAATCGTTTTAAATTAAAAAAAAAATGGTTAACAAAATATATAGAATTGAGATTAATTTCGCTAAAAACCGGTATTCATTGAGAAAAACGTGTTATTAAATTATTTTAATACTTTATGTTATTTTTTTATAATAAAAAATATTAAAACGTATTAAGGTATTAAAATAATAAATAAGAATTATAAAATCAAGAAACATGGATTTTCATGTGATCCTTCGAGTATGCAGATGTTGTGGGACAAGGCTATACCTTGTTGCTATACAATCTGAGCTCAAAGAACTGTAATAACGACAGTTTGCGGTGTCCATATGCTCCAAATATGGTTTAAAAAATCGAACAACCGATATAAATTTCATGTGAGAGAGAGCTGTGGAAACAAAATTACAGCACTGTGTTTGAAATTATAAAGTTATACTGATTAATGTGTTTTTAATCTTTCGTTTGTGTTCATTTTAATAGGTAAGCAATTAGGCAATACGTATAAATTACAAAAATAAATACATATTTAAAGCGAACTTATTATAGTAGAAAATACATACTACCAGAAAATAAATATTGTAATTACTTGCGAAAATGGCACCAGTCGCAGATTTCGTAATCTAATCATCATAATAGTAATCTATAAATTTTGATGGTCCAATGGTAATAAAATGTGCATAGTCATGCATTCCAAATTACAAGATTAATTTGAGAATAGCGCATTAGAAAGGCATCCAGATATTAATGGGTCATAAAGTTGTGTGGAATCTTGAATATGGGAAAAGTCGGTGGGACGAATTAATACGATAATAACTGTCTTCCTCACGGAATTCAATGAACTTTCTTTACTGATATGTTGAATAATTAAAAAAAACAAAGAATTATCAATATTAGATTATTAAAGAAAGAAGCTAAATTTATTAAATTATATATAGATATCACGTACTCGTATATACGTATTTATAAAAAGGAAGAATAGTAATAAAATAATGTAACAGTATTTCCATAACCGTAAAGATACGCACAAAATAAAAAAACAAAAATATTTCTAGTAAAATCATTACAATAAATCAATTCAAAGCGTAAGTAACGACTGCTTGAAAATTGGTAAGAAAACTCAAAAATACAAAATTAGCTTTATATTCAAAATACAATCTCTAACATTCCTACCCGAGAATGTCTGTATTATATATTTTGTTTGTTGGCATAAACAACCGAAGAATACTTTTTTCGCCCTTAATACAAATTCTATACTTTTACATTTAGAGTAAAAGCCTCCGAGAAAATGGTTTTGGCCTCTGCGTCTGTTGTAGCGCCGGCAAAGACTGGGAAATGTGCCAAGTTAATGAAAGTATAGGAAAGACCGTTCCATTTTTTCTTGATATAAATTTACGGCCGTTAGATTTATTATCGTGAAATTTCAAATTAACGCGAAGTTACTTTGTTTTCGTTTAACACATTCTAATCTGTTACCGTTAGTTTACTTACTTTTTTTTGCACAAATCAGAGTAAAGAATATCTTACATTTAGGTATCTAAATCATGTAAAATATACAAATTCATCTACAAAATTGATTAGTTTTCTAGAAAAAGCTAACTAAATCAATTTTATATTCCAATGTTATGAAGAAAAAAGGATTATTGGAAGGAATAAAGTTATTCATTTCAATGGTTTGAGGATTTTTTTTAACGTTTTTGAATAATGATGTTAATTGTACTACTGAAAATTATGGTCAATTGGATTAATAAATTTATTTCATTGAATTAAAAATAATATAAATTGGCCTAATAAGAAAATACTATTATGCTTACTTAACTTTCATAATTATATTCGCCAGATGCCATTAAAATATTAAAAAAACAACGACTTTATTTTAAGTATAAATAACAAATAAATTTCTATACAGAAAATGAATTTTTTTAGTGGCATACAAAAGGTAAGCAAAATACCAATTACTACTTATTCAACAATGGCAAGAAAACATTATGTGATTAAAAAATATATGTTGATTAGATATTGTCGTCTAACTCTATATGAACTAGGGAACACGTTTTATATTAAAAGTAACCATATTCTTAATAATGACAAACAGATAGTGCTGTGTTATATTGATCATTGATTATTCAAGAAGATTGTTCAAGCAAGGCTTCTCTAAAGACTTTTTTACGTGATGAAGATTTCTGGTCTTCTCAACTTGCTGTGGGCGCCGCCCAAACAGATTAGGGCGGCCAGCCGCCTTCGGCCTTTAAGATAAACATCGCCATCTCACCACACTATAACCCAACAAATATATCTTAGCAAATTTATTAAAATAATTAAATTAACAAACCTAACTCATGATTTTAAGAAACTCGCTTTTAACTTTGCGAAAAACGACTTTGTTAATTTTACACGCATGTACTTATTTATACTACAGACGTTTATAATAAATTATAAAATTAACTTCAACAACACATATAAAAAATAAAAAGATGTAAAAAAGGTATCAATTTGTCCCCACAAAAATAATTAGAAAGTTAATGTTATTTTCTAAAATAATCGTTATGACCATAATATTTATGTAAAATAATTTGTAGAAAATCCATCACAAGTTTTCCTTTGAAACGGAACTTTACAACAGATCTTACTAGTCAATGAAGCGCTTGGAGAGTCTGATTAAGAACCAATTAATATTTCAAATTCAAAGTTCAAAGCTCGCTCTTGCAGATAAGTCATAATAAATCTTCTGCATTACACACGTTAGTTTAAAATAATAATGATCCATATTTATTGCACAGTAAATAGTGTCCAAATTGTGTATTTAATGAGAAATATTAGGCACTATCGATTAAATTGTAATGACCTCAACAACGTTTGAAAAGATGTTTATTACACTCCTAACGATATTGTGTGAACTAGTAGTCATAAAATGCATTTAAATTAAAATCGTAAGTAAAATAAAAGTTTCGTCTGTACGAGTCGCATCAGTCTGCTGCGGTTGCCAGGTCAGTAGTCCATCAGCTGCGCTAGAGATCGTCCACCGGAGCGTTAACGTCAGATAACAGAGTTTTGATACAAGGCAGCGACTCGGACTGAAACAATACAGTCTGTCGTATATTTAGCATACACGCCGCTAGCTAACTGTTCGATCAGGCCCGCCCTCAATGCAGCATTGATATTGCAATGACCACGGTCACGTAGTAAAATTCGGGTAAATTCAGTGGGTAATGTCCAAAAATATATTATTATTAGAGAATATCCATCTTTTTAATATAAATATTGTATATTTTTAGTAATACTCTCTTACATTTAAAGTGTTAATTTAAGTATGCTATATATAAAACTATGCATAAAAAGCTTCTCGTTTATTTTTATATGACTACCAAGCTTTTTATACAAAACTTTCGATGAGGTAGAAGTTACCTATTAATAAAATGTAATAAATTATACAGCGATGTCAAATGATAAATTAATAAATAAAAAACAAAAGTTTTCAAGATATACAGGGAGCGGCAAAAAAAGCTGACGGTTTTCGTCGTCGTTTTGATTTAAAACCGTCAGCTATTTTTAGCGCTCCTGTATAATTAAGGTATATGTTTTTTTTAAATACATCAAATCCACCATTTTTTCAGGGGCCGTAACACGTAATAATTATAAAGTGACAATGCTTTTATTTATTTCACCAGAACAGGTGTTCCAAATTGATTGTGTATATTCATGCTAGGAATCGTAACGAGCTATTGAGGAGAAAATAATAACGCTAAGATAGTAAATGTTTTGTTTGTTTGGTGGGATGCATTTGTGGCCTAGTACCCCGTGAGAGGACAGGCCTGGACTCCGGGAGCGCGCACACGTGGCTAATCAGCGACGGCGGGATGGGCGGCGGGCTCGATGGGGCGGCGGCCGCGAATACGTTGCGCCCGATAAATTGCCAATTCAAAACCGATAGCGGCCGGCGAACAAATGGTTTTGCCGTAACCCCGATTTATCAGCCAGTAAATTACGGCGGCGCCGAGCGAGAGCTGGGCGGGGGCGGCGAGCGCCGGCCAGGGCGGCATTCAGGAATTAAAGCGCCCGCCCGTGATATTATGCGCCGATAACTCATCAGACATTACCCAGCGCTTCTCGGTAGGAGCGAGTGAATGCAGTCCGATGGCCCGGGCTTGATTGTTTGCTTTACAATACATATCTAACTTATTATTTGTTTTTTTTTTGAAAATTTCAACATTTTTGTGAAAAATTATATAATTAACGTGACGAATTTAAGCCTACCTAATCGTAAACATAGTACCACAAAGAGAGCATAATCTACAGCTGGGTTTTCTTCAGGCCACCTATCTCTCGACATTCTGGAAAGCCATCGAAGAATATATATAGGATAAACTCAACGGAGCTCCGGGAGATATAGCTGACATCGGATGACGCGAGGACAATGGCAGCTGACTGACCTTTGTGGAGATATTTTGTAAGAATGCTAGAGGTAGAGAGCTGATATGAAATGATGATGAATGTAAGAGTGAAAATAATATTATTTATAAAAAATATTTAAATATAAATTACAATTATAAACAAACACATTTAATTATGCAATAAATCATGGCAGTGTTCGTGCACTTGGTAATTATTTGTAGTATTGATTAACAGCATTGCTTATCACAAATCGATATTTTGAAAAAACGATAAGATAAAAACTGTCACGCACTTGACAACTTGCATTGCACAAAACAATTATCTATAATGACCATGCTTCATTAAGTGAAACTAGCTTTCTAAAACAAACTTAAAATGTCCCCGGAGGGAAACCAGTAAAATATTATCAAATTAAAAAAAAAAAAAAAACATAAGTAAATATGCTTATTATGTGTGTGGCGAAAGACGAATGAATGTTTAGTAATTTGTTATTATTTTTTAGTGAGAGCTAAGCTGTCAAATACCAAGTAGTGTCTTAAGTATTTCAATATTGTTTGGTAATTTTTAAAATTAACTTTTTTAAATTTAGCGTTAATTTTTTTACCCGTCTATGAATTATCGTATTAAGTTACATCACAGTGATAATGACAATTGTAAAAAATGACCGATAAGTACAGGGTTCCACAATATTTGTATTGAATCACGTAAGCAATGAAAGAGTTGCCTCCCACTCGAATTGTAGGTTAATGGTCCGTTAAATATTTTTCGGTCTGTTAAGCGCAAACAAGCCATTAGCGGGTGATTGAAAAACCGGGTCTCGAAGATAATCGTAAATATTAAACTTCCAGACATTTACTTTTGGGACACGAAACGAAATACAAAGCAAATTTATGGTCGAAGCCATCTGTGCAACTTGCTAACTATGATTCATGATATTGGCCTCAGTATGTAATTATAATTGAATTTAAAAAATGGACGTTAAGAACCGTAACGACCAATCATATACTTTAAAATCAACAAAATTGTCATGGAACCTGACACCAAGAGGTCCTGCTGTTTGTATAAAACAACGTGTTCACTAAATAATTAAGATTTTTTAAATATAAGGTAATATAGTTACAATAAACTATATATATTTTAATTAATTTTGGCAGATCTGGCACTGGTGTGGTGCGTCGCTTCTCACGCATACCCTTTAGCGCCTTGCCTAATATTCCCTCATTGATGCATGGCCCCGATGGCTCCTGCATGCGTAATTAGTAATGACAAAACCGCCCGGAAAAAAACTAAACATCCCTTCAAATTGACAGGTGCCGAGAATGGCCTCCCCGGGAATTCTGAGCATATTATACTCCCGTAAAATGGCGCATTACTTTCCGCCGGAGGAATATAAACATGCAAATGATTTAATCTCTCCGGCCTCGGGATGAATGATACACATAGACGGCTAATGCCGCGAACGTTAAAAAACAAAGCAGATGGATTTTAATTAACTTGAATCATATAAAATAAATTCCCTTATTAATTTTTGTGAATAATTAGACGCTCTATTTTAAAAAGACTACGTATTGTGATTACTAAATCGAAAACAAACTGATATAAAATATCATCCAAAATATTGCATAGAAAAATTATTCCAAAATAATATGTATTGTAATCGATGTATAATCGTTTTATTATCATTATTACTGTATTCACTACTGAAAAGACGTACGATTTTGCAATATAATTACTAAACTTGATGCAAAAAAACATGAAACAAAAATACGAGAAGATCATTCACTTAAAATAGACGTAACAACAAAACTGGTTTAAAGAAAAATATTGATTCAACCATCGCGACGATTAACCTATCACTTTAATTATCATCAGCAAGTTCCGCAATTAAAAAAAATAATGATGAAATTTTAAAAATATCACATGCGGCGGGGATTTCAGCTTTGCAGAGTCACGAGTGTATTATCAAAAGGCAGAGTAAAACTGAAAACTGAAAGAAGCGAAAAAAGCGGCAAGCACTCGACATTAAATAAAACGACATGCGGGGACGCCCGTTGAAAGAAAAAAAGAGAGCCGCATAATAGACCCTCAAAAGCGCATCAAATGCACTCAGGGCTGTTGACACAGTGTCGAGGATGACGAGGGCGGAGCGGGGGCTTCCATCTCCCATCCCCCGCCCATACACCACACGGCCACCGCTCACTCAGCCGGAGGTCTTTTGATGGAAGATATCAAACCTTAAAAGAGTCACTTGGAACGACAATAAAATTTACTATCACAACACGTGAATTTAATGTTTGTAATGTTAAGTGTTTTCGAAACCAGATTTTTACATTATAAAAACAAAGTCATAAAAATAAAGTTTTATTATAAATAAATTTCCGAACGGAACAGAAGATGAACAAATGGCATTCGAATATTAGCTTTAAAAATCTCAGACATCAAAAACCAATAGTCCGCTGGTTACCATGGAAACATTAGAGATAACAAGAAAATATCGAATGGCAATGAACACTAACGTAAGTGAACAATGACTTAACTGGTACTTATTAAACGATCACCCTTGCAACGGCGGTCAATATATCTGAGAAAAAATGCATAACTATGCATACTCATCGACAACGCGTATGAGTGAAAATTCACTTCGATTTGGATAACAAAAAATGAGTTTATGTTCACTTCCATAATTTGTACATGTTCAATTAATTAAGAACGGTATCAATGTTACTAAGAATGCGAGGTATCAAATCATTTTCATGTTGGATATTGTGCATTACTTTTTTTCTTCATTTTATACATTTTGTAAAATAAATAATTTTTGTTGTTGTCAGATAAATTTAAAAAATTTCCACATTTATAAATCTGTCGGTGTTACTCAAGTTCGCAATAATTACTCTTTTATGCTTTTAATGTCATAATATAAATTCGGAGAAATTTTAATTTTGTGTGTCATTTTTATCCGTTTCAAAATAAAGAGTCCATTGATAGCAGGATATTTGTTTTATCAGCGAGCTACTTGACTGGTACTTCCGCTTGATAAGAGAAGTCGACATTCGAGTACTCACGTACTTGGGGTAGGCACATAATAGTTAAGTTCAAAGAGTGAAGGAAAATATCTGCTAGAATGCTAGATGATATTTCTGGAATCACAAGCGATGGCGGGAGAGATGAGGGGAGAGTTTTTGATGCTAGATATGAAGTAATGAGAGCGTCGCCGCTTTTGCCCAACAATATAAGAGCAGTTCCGCCGTTGGGTTGTGCGCCCATCAAGTTAACTGTGATGAAAGGGGCGTCATTAACCAGTTTAGTGTAGTGTGAATAAGAAAGTGGTCCACAAGGGGTTTGCGCTTCTACTTCTATGGCGGTATGTACCACACGTACGTGCAATATAGGTTTTAAAACACTGTTTTAATTCCAGATTAAAATTACAAAATGATAATTTTTTTTGTTGCTGTTGTTATCAATCAGTTATAGCCATTGGTTTTCATTTGCATTTGGAAGACTCGTGTCAAAATTGAATATTTTTTTCACCAAAATATTGAGTGGCTGGCGGTGTTCATTAATTAAATTAAGTTACGCGTCAACGCTTTAATCTGAATTGATGCATACAATTTTATTATCGACATAACAAAAAAATATTTTTATTAAAAATATTCTAAAATAATATTTAAATATTTTTCATATCGCTTATAAACGAATACAATGCGTTTTGGACTTGTTGTATGGAATATCGTTAAATCAACACTATTTCCAAATAACACGGCTAAAAATAAAGTTTCTTATATTGTTTACTTTTGTAAATTTAAGTACAAAATGTTGGATACATATTTTATATATATGATATAGAACTACTGTCACAAAAATATTAATAAATTATAGAATGATAATTATACGCTCAGATAAATGATAGAAATTTTATTTTCTTGCTAAAAATAATATGCCTTTAATTACCTATATTACCAAGAAAACACGTGTTCAATTAAATGTTTGATTCCATTTTTTATATTGCATCATATTTGAAAACGAAATAATTAGAATGATCGTTTTTGCCTTCTTGATGTCACTATGATGTTACTCGCCACGCCGCAATTATCGTTTATATTAAAAACGTCAAAGATGTCCATAACGAATGATTGTAGCCATGCATTGATTTAGTGTTTTATCAAATCATATAAATAGCCGCTAGTATTATGATAATTGCTGATGTTGCAGTGTAGCGAAATATTATATCTCTAAAATTGCATATTAAATATTCCAAAACATACTTTCAGACTTTCGCAAATGTCGAAAAAATCAAAACCCCGCAATTTTGTTTGAAGCCCCTCGAAAAAAATCGGGACCGGTTTTGCGTATGGGCGAAATAATGCCTTCCGTCCCGCGGTTCTGGCCAGGTGAGTCCCCTCTTTCAGGAGTTCAGGGCGGGGCTGCGATGGGAGGCGCCAGCTGACAAGACAAGGCCCAAAGACTCAATGGCTGGATGTCAAAGAAGGATCGCTCTTGGGATAGAGCAGGGGAGAGGATCATAACATAATAAGTAACAGAACAGCACACGTACTAATAACATACTAAACATGATTAGAATTTATATTGTTACATAATTGAATTTACTAAAAGGTGTTCATGAATGACAAGAAATTCGAATAATTTAAGGTAATATGCTATGTAAGAAATGACTTATACTTTAATAATATTCATCTTTCAACGTACTGTCGAATATAAAAATCTGTGATAATGTTGAAATGAAGGCATTTAGTCTACTAACCTAAGTACAACATCTTCAACGTTGAATATAAATAGAGAAAATGTAAAAGAGACAATATTGACTTTAGGTTGTTTTAGTGGTATTTGATACGTTATATGACTTAACCGTTATGAACTGTGACATTAAGCCTTGTTTGCAAAAGGTACGGTACATAAAGTCAAGATAGGAGTAATGTGTGACTGACTGAAACCGTGAAATAATGAATAAATTAATCTGTTGTTTTTGATAAATATATTTTTATTTAATTGGAGTTGTTTATTACAAACATAAGACATTTGTCAAGATTATTTATGTATTGATTAAATTCAAGGTCATTTATATACAAATAGCGATATGTTTCGAGGATGGTTGTGACCTTTGTTGCAGCAGAGTACCAGTCTGTGAACACAATGATGATGTCATTTGGTTTTAGCGACCGCAAGGATCGAAAACAACTTAAGTGTATGCAAATAACCCGGAGTCATAACGCGATTTGCCAGAATTATCACATTTAAAATCAAACTTGCATTGGACATTTCCAATCACAATTCGAGAGAAAATCGATAATAATTACGCCGTATAAGCACGACAAAAGTATTTCCAGTGCGCCATGTATGGGCACTTGAATCAACATCAACATTGCTAATGTTATGTCATTGATTATGCACCGAGTGAGAACATTATCGGCTAATAATTATTCTGGGATAAACAGCAAAATAATGTATTTCCATATAATGTGTGGGTTTGTAAATTGTTTAACCTTCGATGAATCAAGCAGTCGGTCAAATTATGGGCAAAATTAAGTTACCTCAAACAGTATTGAAAATTACAATAATATGTTGCTTTGCTACTGAATTACAGACTTAATTAGTAAATAATTCTAATGAATACGCATTTAGCAACGGCAAACAATGTGATTCAATTTCAATGATAATCAGCGATAATAACCATAAATCTAAATGCCTTAAATTATTCAATTTAAATTGATTTTATTTCAAAGATTGTCACCAACATAAATTTTAAAATATTTATTAAATTTACAGACAAAAACGCACTTGCAAATTTATAGCGAATATACATACGAGTACGTTAGCTCCGATTACAAAATAGTCTATCATGATTCCAACTGGAATTTAACAAGGCCATTATTAAGATTTTATTATCGTACAAGTATGTAGTTTCACTGGAAGTAATCAAATCATTTAGAAACAACACACGGAAACAATAAATACTAACTTGATAATTTGGAATTTTAATAAGATCAAATGGTGTAGAAAATTCGTGCGTCTTCTCGTTCACCTACAACTAGTCAACATATTCCACAAGTTACTCACAAATGCTCAATTATATAATTCAACCAAAATGCCCACGCAATGAGAGTTAAGAGTATGCTTAGGAGTGTCAGGATGTAATCACAGGATTGTAGCTTTAAAGAGTCATTATTCCTTGAAGATAGTTTTTGACGCTTCCACCCAAACATGGTTGCTGTTAAGAGTGGTCGTAGGCGGGATTGTAGTAATTAGCTGGTCGGTGGGCGGGGGCGGGGGCGGCTGCAGCCCTAGCACCTGCCGTGTCCGGCTGTGGGCGGCCGGGAGACCTGACATTTAGCGAGTCTGCCACGACTGAGTGACATTTGGGTACAACGCCCCGGCGCGAGTCGGTCGTGTTACATTAATTTATCATAAACCGGTTTATCTTTGTATTGTAGTCGCGTATGGCACCCCCGCTCTTGAGGTAGATAATTTCTCCTGTGTCACAATATCATAATTATTTATTATGTTGAGTGAAGGTATAGTGTGCGAAAAATGAATGGTGTAGTGTTACCTACAATAATAGTATACTCGTAATATTGAGCGGATATGGTAAAAAAACAAACAATAATAGTATACTTATATGGACGTCAAAATTATAAATATTTTATAAAACATTGAAAATATTTGTTAATCAACTAATTATTTGCATAAAATATTTAAATATGTATAGTAAATATTTTGTAAAAATGCTCTATCTTGTTACCGTAACTAATACGTTATCATTCCAATTGAAATTTAATACAAAAAATATAAAAAACAGCTATATTTGTTTCCGCGTTGATAATTCAAATATACTCCTAAGTTAACTTTTTAATATGTTCCCAATGATCAAGATTTCTGGAATAATAATTTTAAATAGTAAATGTATATTTAACATGTGTAGCAGTTGTTATTATTTGATAATTAATTGGTTTTACTTATCGTCAACTGTGAAAAACGTGATTCATTACGACTATAAAAAATATACAACTATTCTAACAGCAATCTGGCCGTCTGGGTATAATAAAGTGAATCTACTCGTATACACCCGTTTATTAAACTGAATAAAAAAATAAAATTAAAAAAAAAAGGTTGTAAACGGATAACTGAGTAAACTATTTCGACTCTAAGCGAAAAAAAGGAAAAGCAAGCTATAATAAATTATTATTATCATTTAGTATTCAGACACTAAATGCTTTGTTGAACTATAGAAACAGCAAAGTAACGGTTGCCATTGCACGATCTCACTGGCCGGTATTGTGTTTCAAGTTTTCGACCTTTCATACTGTGATGTTCGAAGCCCGCCTGCGAAACTGAATAGCTCACTCTCGGCTCGTGCAATAACCGGACACCGGCAGCGCAACACTATCAGAGTTCGGAATATTTAGACCGATTTAATCACTCGGAAAGTGACTATCTCGCAGTTTACAACAGTTATACACATATTCCAATATCAACTGCTTATCTCGTGGAACAAAACTAACAATCCTATAATAACTACACATGTATAATGAAATATCTTTGACATATTATGTATATATATTTTTTTATGTAAACGCATGCAGGAGAGCACACCCGGTCAAGACCAGTGCACTCTATGACGCTCAGCCAGGTAGGCTGGACGCTGCATGCGGGAAACGTGTGTTGTGTTCGTATTTGTGTGTGGGTTGGGGAGATTGCAAGTGTATATTTATCTGTTTCTTGAAGAGATCCAGATTGTAGGAAGGAGGAAACACAGACGCTGGAAGAGCATTCCATAGCTTACCGGTGGCATTAAGGAAGGAACTTTGGAAGCTGCCAGTTCTTGGTCGACATATATTAACCGTGTATGGATGTTCGGCAAGTGTAAGACGAGTTTGTCGGCTGTGAGTGGGTGCAGGAGGAATTAGTTCTTTAAGTTCCGAAGAGCAGCGACCGTGGTAATAACGGTAGAAATGACTAAGAGAACCAATCTTACGTCTGTGTTCCATTGATTGTAGATTAGACGTAAGGGTGTCATTGTTTATCAAACGAATTGCTCTTCTTTGAACTGAGTCAATTAAGTTTAGAAGGTATTTTGGGGCTCCAATCCAAAGGTGACTGCCGTATTCAAGGATAGGTCGGATTTGTCCTTTATATAGAAGAAGAAGTTGTTTATCGTTGAAATACCGACGTGATCTGTATATAATACACCTAGTTTTTTAGAAGCGAGACCGGCTTTACACTTAATTGACTCGTAATATTTGACATTATTCGATATTGATAATCCAAGCATGTTGATGGAGCTTGCATTCGGAAGAGAACAACCGTTGAAAGATATTATATATAAAGATTATTTTATGAATTGATATTGCATACTACAATAGTGAATAAACACACCATTTTTCTTCTGAAATCAGTAATATATAAAAAAATGCCAAGTGGCATACTTAATGATTATTGTCATAATCGATAAATTAAAAAAAGCAAATACCGTAAAGCCCCGCTTAACGCGGGGGAAACGTTCCACATTTACCTCATCTAAACCGTTTTTTTCCGCTAATTCCTCTATTTCTTCCACTATTTCATCCAATCGACAGTGTCCAATGTCTTCGCTCTTACTTAAAGCTAGCTGCGCACAATTTCGGGGAATCCCCGGGTTGAAATAAAAGAGCGCTAAACCGAAATAGCGTTAAAAGAGACAGCGTTAAGCGGGGTCTCACTCTGTACATTGAATACTAGCATCGCTGTTTAATTTTCTATAGGAAAAAATAACTTTTTATTAGTAAATCATTATCATAATCATTTTCACCATATCCGCTCGCTTAACTGAAGCCTATGGCATTCACAAACTGCCGCCACAAAGCTCAGATTACGTTTATAAGAAATGTGCATACAAAATTATACAGTCAGCACATCACTGCTGTTAACGATACAACCGATCTATCTGAACGCCATGAATTCGTGAGGAATCGACTGGTAAGTCCTCTTTTATAATATCGACGACTGTGTTTGCGCGAGAGATTGCGCTTTCTGTGTTTGCGATGAGTCACACCCAACACTGGCTTGTAACTTTGCAGTAATTTGGCCGCGCTGCCATGCGCATCCAATGCAGCGATCCAGCGGTTCCGCGATCCAGCCTGTCCGCCCGCGCGCTTGACCCGCCTTACGCCTCGCGTGCGTGTTGTGTGCGAGTCTCGTCGTATTTGGGTCGCGCGCCCTAACAAAAGAAGGTGCCCTCCGCCCCCTTCCCCGCCGCCCACACTGAAGGCTGGGCGGCAGACGGCTCGCTCCACATGACGTAGCCTCTGTGAGGGAAACAGCGATGAGACATTCTGATGTGCGAATTTCGGGTGAATGACCTGCACTTCCCATGTAATCTATTCAAAGAAACTTCGATACAAAAAGTTTACCTGAAAATAGATCGAGTTCTAATAATCTAATGCACGCGACAAGGATGCGGAAGGCGGAGAATCGAAGAGGATGGAGACTCATGAAGGCCTACGTTCATCAGTAGAAGGACATATGATGAATGCACGCGGCCAGCCAAACAAGACAATCAACACACTAATGTTAGTAACATATAGTAGTAGTAGTATAGAGAGAGTGCGGTTTGGAAGTAGAAATGTATGATAAACCATGATGGTTCATAACCTTTGCAGCGATATTTGTTTGGTTCCTCCGTTCCATTACTTCCTGAGCTCGAAGCAGTCGCCTTTCTCGAACAATTGATTGGGGCCAACTGCGCCGCCCGCCTTTGTGATGAGATCCATTGTTTCCGTAAAACTGACTTATCTGTGTAATTTTTCGGATTTGATATACAAATCGCTAATAATAAATACCTAGAAAGCACCAAAGTGTTAAGCCCGTTGAATTGTAATACAAATATCTGATGTTATTTTTACCGTTGACGTTAACCATACCGAGTACCGACGTTATTCTACAAAATTCCGTATGCTTGCTCCTGTAATAATATTAGCGTATTGTGAAATCAATGCGCATTAGTAGTAAAAATATGCTTCAACTATACAGTGGCTAAGGTAGAAGTAAATTGTATTGAAATTTAATTAATTAATCTTCAATACATAATCATATAAGGTAGTATTTAATTATTAATAAGAAAACAATATTTGGACAGAGTTGAGAATATCTTACTAATGGGAAATAAAATAAAAACCTACACAGACAGCTGATTATTATGGTTCCGCCGCATTTCGTCCCCAGACAATTCTTTTTTAACCTAAGTTATTTCGTTAACGAGACCTATGGATCTCTGGACTCTACAATCACTGAAAAAATCCTTAGTTTAGGTTAGCCGTTGAACGAATTGTCTAGGGACGATAGGTCGTGGCACTGATTATTATATTATAAACTAAATATATCTGGTTATTGAAAAAATATAAATGTTATTAAAAATAATAACTTGTGCAAATATAAGGTAATTGAAGAGTGAAGATAGTTTTAAATTTTCTTATAAATAATATGAATATATCATTTGCAATTGATTCAGAAATTGTTGAACATGTTCTATGAAACGGATTATTTATATGAAAGCAAATATATGTGTAAAGACATAACTCTTGTTATTTATTTATTCAGAAATGTGATATGACTAATACAGTTATAATGATAAAGTACAGGGCAAGATGAATGTACGGATGCAATTTATAAAGTGTTATGGCTGACAGGATGATTATTACATCTTGTGTTGTGATGACGAATACAAATGAAAGGATGAGCGGAATATTATGTAAAGTCATGGCCGTATAAGAGCTGATGCTCGAATAAATTTATTGCCGAATTTGGTTATTGATGAAATTTAGGCTACACCACCTGCTATAGATATATAACAAATACTATAGACGTTTGGTTACTATTACTAGTTACTATTTAGCTAAAGTGAAGGAAAATCGCACTAATAAATTAAAATTTAGATAATTAAATGCCACTGTATTTATACGTTACATTTATTTCAGAAAATATAATTTATCTAAAAACTTATAAAGAAATTATTTCAGAAACGTGAATGCTGATTTATTATTAACGAGTAGGTTTAAAAATAAATTTAAAAATATATGAAAATTTCGAACGAGGGAAAATCGAAATCATACGCTGACGCATTATCATAAAACTATAACTCCTCATAATTGTTAATTAAATAAGTACATGTTTAGTTGCTAAGTTGAACAAATACAATTTAAAAAAAAAACATATGTGCTTAAGTTTGTGCTCAATTATACAGAAAAAACAGAAGAGGTAGCCCATAAATATATACACATTTGCGATAGATACAGATTACAGTGATATAACTAATGGATATTTATAAAGCACTCTCGATATATCGCCGTCAATTTATCTTCCAGATTGTTTTTTCCGTATAAATTAAATCATAATAGCACCGCCCCCGTGGCTAGGTGGTTTGTAGCCACATCAATATCTGGAGTCTCAACACCGACAATCAGTCAATTAGCTTAACATTATTACCAAGTGTGTATTACTTACTTGGTTATCAACATTTTCTCCGCTTTTATTTAAAAAATATATAATTCTCTATAATCTCACTAAAAATATGAGCAAAGTGAAATAAATATGTGTATTACGTATTCACCGAAGTGCAATAATCATGACGTTATGTGGATACAAATAATAAACGAAAGTGTTATTTTTTAAATTGAATGTATGTATTTCTCTTGCCATTTTTCTGACTAAATCATGTTGTACACGAACAGCAAGTAATTCATTATGTTTTATGTGTTATAAAGAATGGTACATTGACTGCATTTTCCCCTTCTCGGCACGTTTTCCAAGCTTGCTGACGATCACTGAGATCATCGCGTATTTATGCGTCATTATCGTCGCAATAATATTATGCATAATGTCACAAAAAGTCCCTCGAGTGAAAGAAATTAGTCGGCCTCCATGCGGCCGGGTATCGTGCCGTACAAGGCGGATAATTGATTTGAATAAATTCATTTGCTCGTTACATTATGCAATAGAACAGACTTGCCTACTTATTATGTAGGCATAAAAATTACAAAGTTTAACGATCTGTTGTGTTTTTTTCTTGTTGTTATTAACGTAACGCGGGATAATGGTATATTCCATATTTTTTGTAACACACTGCGCAACCAATTTGCGCGCAATTATAATTGAACATTGGAATGATGCACGCTCGAAACAAATCAGCTGTGCGAGTAATTTGGTTATAGCAAATTGTTATTCCGTTTTCAACCGGACTACATGGATATTTGAATAAAATAAACAAACATGCGAGCAACTGCATTGAACATTTTTCATATTATTTCCAAAGATATTTATTTTATTTTATTATCAGTATTATGATCATACCTACATTGGATAATTATGATAGATTACTATTATCAATTCGGCTTGATGGGTTATTTCTGTATTAATATGCAAATAATATATCTATTGAAAAAAAAATCTTATGTTCTTTCTTTATATTACTTTTATGTCGCTGTTATTTATAACAGAAGACTATATGCACTATATGCATTTTTAAATTAAAAGGTTGTTAGGAACATTTATGTGTGAGGCCAAATAAAGCCTGATTCTACACCTTTGATGTTAAGATTTTGAGGAAATTTCAGATATTTATCTAAATCACTTATTTCACGCAATAATATGATAATGAAATTGTACACGTAATCAGCATATTTAAGTAAAATAGATCAAAACACAAGTGATATCCCATCCCGTGTACCCCGAGAGGTAATGTCGTGGATCCATCATAGTTACCTGCATAATTGAATGTGTACTTCAGTTCTGTTACGCCGCATAATGTAATGGTATAATCGACAGCAGACTGTGTAGTCGGAATTTTGATTAAAAATGTATACTGTTAATTATCTAATCACTCCCTTGTCTCTTGTAGCGCATCGCTAAATCCGCATTTAATAGCATGTCTTCTCTATGAATTTTAAATAGGCATAGATCAATGCGAGGGGCGATCACACCAACACTAATGCGTGAAATGGAATAATTATTACACCGGAATGGGGGGGGGGGATGCAGTTTGGTGACCACTCGAGTAAATACTTTTTTGTGATCTTTGCTTGCACGAGAAATTAACTACATCCGGCACATTGAATACTTAGCTAAAAAAAACTTCCCCGCCAATTCACTGCAAACAAAACAGTATTTTTTTAAAAAAGTATTGTATTTTTATAAACAGTAACTTGAAAGCTGCAGGAGTGAAGTGTATTCTATGGTATGGTCCAATGTATATAAAAGCGAGAAAATAGTTCTTTATTTGACATATTCGTTGGAGTGTACGGTTCTTATTTAAGCGAGTGAATGACATCGATACCGCTCTAAATATTGTATTTACACTTTCTCATAAATATTTTACTGACATTAACGTGTAAATAATACGTCAGAATAGATGTACTCTCCCTTGCATCTCTGCCACAAAGTCTAAATAACATTTATTGCTCCCTTTCGTTGTTTCATGGTTTCCAGAAAGACAAATAGGGCGGTCACCCTAACTGCACCACTGGACGTTGCATTATGAGTACAGAGTAACTCCCCTCTGTGTGTTTGTTGTGTCGCATGCAACCAAGCTGCGTGCGTATTTGTTAACCCTATCAGCGGACTGTAGTCTCGACTAATACTCTAATTCACACAAGGCCGATAAGCCCTATACCAATTATAATTAAAATATAATTATTGTTCAAGAGGATTTTTCATGAATTCGATAAAATCGCAAAGCATTCTACCAGATTTATTTCATAAAAAAATACTTAACTATTCATTTGCGTGTTTAGTATTACTCACGTCGATTTGTTTATTATTGGAGTAAAAAGTAATTGCCCAACATGATGACGCAATTTTGTTCGCGTTTGGATATTTACATTATAAAAAAGTCGGATTAAGTCATAATAAATGTATTATAAGCACATTTTATCAACAGACTACGAAAATAGCTTTACTATATAAGGCACCATTAGAATGCGTCGTTTGCAGTAAAGTAGTGAGAAATATATGGCTTGTGTGATCAACCTAATGAACGATACGAGAAAGAAAGGGCGAATTGAAATGACCAAAAGCAACGGGCGATGGTTCCCAGTGCCGGGTTTAGGGGGTGGCGAAGTGGGTCGGTGCCCCAGGGCATCGAACAAGCTAAAGGCGGCGAGGGCAACCAATCTAGTTTAGTTTTTTTTTAAATATAAACAATATGGGGCGCCAGAAAAGATGCCCTAGGGCGCCGTAGGGTCTAGAGCCGGTACTGATGGTTCCAAGCAGAATGACGAGAAGTTCTCCGAACACAAGCCGAGTGTCGTCCCCGCCCCCGCCCCCGCCGCCGCCCATGCAAATGTCGTCATGTGCTCGAGTAATTGATAGCTCACACACACAGCGGCGGCCGCGTCCGTGTGATAATCCACCATCAACATCTGGCGCGTCTGATTACGACTGACTTCTTCTCGGTGTATTTTTTTATATTCAAATAAGAGTGTCTGCATTTGAATCTTGCGCGGATACCTCCGAGCGTATGATTTAAAAAGTCGCGGCTGTCTTATTTGCCGAGAGGCGCGCGGAATGTCTAGTGTGTTGAAGTAATAATATTATGTTTGTTATTGGAGAAAGAAAAAATAATAACTCAATGAGAATAAATAAAAATTTAGATTTTTTTAAATTTTGTATGTAATATTTTTTCTAGCAGATTTCAGATACACGGCAGCTGTTCGACTGATACGACGGAAAGTTGCGATTTTAACCTCTCCTCCCCAGTGATGTCTATCGACTACACATTGCTTGTAATAACTTAAATATCTCTGTAAATATAATACACACAGGGTTCAGATTCTAGGTATTCCTCCTTAATACATTTACGTATTGAAAAAAATAAAAATATTTATAATAATAGGCACTCATCGGGAGCAGGAAATATTTTTCTAAAATCCGGAATAAATTCACCACTACAATCAAGACGCGTCAACTGTCATGAATCATTGCACCTGCCGGAATCGTGTGCGAAAATAAAATTAAAAAATACCCAGAGGAGGCGGCATCTATACTCCTCACTCTCGCTGACGTACTAATATGAGTGAGCGAGACGGGAAACCTCAGTGGGTCGCCTAATTCGAAATGATATCGGCTCATCCATACAGGCCAAGTAATGTTAGTATCTCTCGGAAGTTCAAGCGCGAAGGTGCGTCTGGCTGTTTGAGGTGTACGTCTGATGTTTTTCATGTTTTTAGCTATTAAATGTCAATTATTACTGCTTATTGACATCAACTATTGTAAAATTAAGCGATATCTTTGAATATTTTCATTTTTTCGAATTTCTACTCATTTTATTCACTTTAAATCAGAATGTGTAATGAGTTGACACCATCGGAACGCGCGGAAGTTTTTAGCATCGTAAGGCGAGGGTTAAACTATTAAAATCTGTCTAAGAAAATTATGCCGCAAAGTGTCAATGCATATCAAACGCCGTTAAGTCCAATGAATGTCAAACCGATAAACAATGACATTTAATGTATCTTTTAATATCAAAGCAATATAAAATATGAGTTTATTTAATACATCAATATAGTATCCGTAATATTTGCAAAATAAGAATTCTGAACCTATATTTTTGTGAAATACATATTTCACGCCTTAAATAATGCAATTTCATACGTAACACAGTGGCCTTTTTAAGGTTTGAAATACGCATTTTAATGCATAATGCTTATTGAAATAAACTTGTACGGTGAGTAAATAAAACAGCATTATATTAGCTCGTTACTAGTCGAGGTCAAGCACACTAATACCAATTATTTGTTTACATGTTGATAAATGTTGTGGATGGCTATGACTATTCGCTAGACCTCGGTTCAAGTAAGCATAGCATAATTGATTACTATATAGAACGTAACTATTTTTAAAATATGAATTTAATATCGTTTGAATAACACGACAAGATTATTTGACTTAGTCGGCTTTGAAAACACAAAACGTAAGAAAAAACATCCGAAACTGTTTTTAGAATATATTCTTTGTTCCAAAGTTAAGAATTAGTCGATAGGAAATGTCAAAAATGTTATTATAACAACTGTAGTCGCGTTAGTGACCCAGTATAATAATAATATTGTATATAGATTTATATTGATCGTTATGGATTTAGGTAAAATGTCTTATTATAAATGAATTTGTTCACAAAATACGATACATTAATTCTTGAACATATTTATTTATTACAGTTTATAACTAGCAAACCCATTGTGACCGTGGCATAGTAAATTGATAAATATTAATATATTTATATATTTTTTAGATTGATGATTTCGTTCGCATGCGTATGCGCTATAATAACAATATGCAATTGCTGGTATTGACTTGGTGTTTGCAAAGAGCGATCCGCTGAACAGACCAGGTGGCGGGAAACGACAAAGATAACGTCAGTGGTTATGGGAATTATGGTTAACCAAAAAAATAATTCAGATGATAACCGTGTGTGTTTATATAATACACGATAGTGTGTATTTATAAAAGATAAAAACTGACAAATAAATTTATCGAGTCAAAAAAAAAACTTCACATTTCATGTAATATCAAATAATAAATCAACCAAAAAAAACAATGCAATAAGAACAATTTAATATTTTAATTTTATCTGCATACTTAGCGCGTAAAAAATATACTATTATGTGGTATAATTCACTATTACATAACTGTAAATTACGCATTAAGATGTTTTTTTCCTCATTTATATAAAATAAATCTAGGTTTAATTAAGTTTAAATCATACAAGATTCTAAGCAGAAATTAATAACACAATTATTATAAGAGATTGTGCAATAAAAATAATTGAAAAAAAGTTCGTTGTATATATTTGTATGTATGTATACATATTCTCTAAGTACTTTTACTGTATTTTGCAGTAATGGATAATCGGAAAATAATTATTTTTAGAACAGCCGTGAACTTGCACAATACACTTGGCACCAGATTAGATAGGGACGAATTGTAAAACACTATGTTTATATTAATTAAATATACATATACTCGACATAAAATTCTTTTTTCAACGCGTCAATTCAATATACAAAACAAGAATTTTATGTATAGTATATGTATATTTAATTAATAATAATATTGTAATATAGTCAATGATCTATAAAAGTACATTAGAATATTGAAATAATAAAATAATATTCTAATAAAAATTAAAAAAAAATCCACTATGTTTATAATTATTAATTATATTTTTCAATTAAAAATTATATAAATATTTATGAATTCAGAATTAGCTAGCTGCCAGACAGAAAAAGGTGCAGAAAAGAATCGCTATCTGTTAGATACAATACTTTGTTTTGGACCGGACATTTCCAATTATTACATTTTATTAATTTGGCATTTTGTCATGCACGGTCTGCTGATTTTTCTGGCGAATTTTACATTTAATTTATACAATTAAAATGGTCGAATTGGCGTGCGCCGTTCCATGCCGCCGATCAGCGTTCTGTCCGGTGCCTTACCGAGACCTGATCACGCCACCCCTTCTCTGATTTAGTCCCGAATTAAAAGCAAACCCAAGACGAAGACATTCAATAATATTTGAGAAATAAACGAATAAAATGTGCGCTCTCGCATGGGAAAGCGCGCGCCCGCCTTGGCCGCCTCGCCCGCCAGAAGTGAGGTTATGTCCGCTCCGCCAATATAAATAATGCAAAGTTACCTTGTTCGGGAGGTTTCTCGGTCCGAAAGCACTGTTACACCACACCGACTGCCTCGTGTGTACTCAATGGGGGTATTTTTAGCGGCAAACTGGGCTTGCATCACAGAAACAACAAAATAAAACAGAAAACATTGAAAGCGGACAAGAAGCGACACGGAATAGCAAGCGAGGCAGCAGCTGACTGCGTGGAGCGGCGGCGCACGCTTCGACGGGAGTCACGACTGACGTGACGGGTAATTAATTATTTCGTATTTATTTTGGAAAGTTTTCTAGGGCAACCGCGACCGGGAAACGGTTCGGTGACGGCTCATTCATCGCTCGGCAAGTTTATATTAACGGCGTTTTCTACGCACATTCAAGGTGCTGCTTGTCGAGCGTGGGCGCGCGCCGCGCCGCCCTCCAGCGGACACATTGGGAATTATCGATTCTCCAGTCAATGTTGCCACAATGCCGTGGATATAATTGGTTTACGACGAACGTTTATGACTTTGAATTTCAGCGCAAATCTTGCAGTGCTGCCATACAAAAGTGGAAAAGAAGGAAACGGGGAAGGAAATTTGTAATTCTATCTGTGTACTTTATCAATAAAGCGTACCGATATAAATTCCAACTAGAAAGATTTTCTTTTGTATTGTGCAATTGGAATAATATTAGTCAATACCGGAAAAATATAATCAAACTTTTTTTTTAAGAATTAAATTTTCACATTAGTGACATTATTTGTTATAACTATAATGTTTAAAAGAATAAAACAATTGTTATTATAATAAAATATTTTAGTTAAAATTAATTATGTATGTATTTATAAACACTTAATTATTATAATCATTATTTTTTTATCTTGACATAAAATGCTTTTTATTTTGGGTTTTTATTTTTAAATATAGTTATTTTTCGGTATTTGGATAAATGCCTCGGATGACAATAGATACAAGATTATGGTAAAAACATTTGTTTGTATACAAAAGTATGTACAAGTTTTTGTTTACTCGAACCCTAGCACCTCACATAACATAAAAGGTTTGAGGGAGGACAACCAAAAGTTTGTTCAACAGGAAAGATAATAATATGAATATTTTATTTCGAAAATAATAATACAATTTGTAAAAGGGAATTCGGGTGAATACGCTCGCTAGTATGTACATATTCACCATAGTAAAGTAAAATAACAAGTTTTTTTAAAATTTACAACTATGCTGTAAATATTTTTATTATATTGTGTGTATGTCAAGTAAAAAAAATATTCTTCAGTTTTTAATAATTGTATTGATACATTTTTTTCTAGTTTTCCGTCACACGTTTCTACAAATCAGAAAATAAAATATAATTTTAATTATTTCATTCCGGGGTAATGTTTTCTTCACCCTTCGCTCGCTACTACAATCACTCCCGCGCCCGCTCCCCTCCCCGCCCACCCGAAAAACAGATTTTCGTTAGTATGTACATCGACTCCGGGTACATTTTTTTCACATATTTTTTTTCCGCATAGCAGATAGATACACCTTAAAATATATAATATATATAAGTGTAATCGGATCATAAGTTTATCTTTAACCGCTATCTGGATGACTTTAACTAAAACAAAAACTAACGGGAGCAACAACTGAAACTAAACTATGGTTTGAATGTGGCTTCGAAGAATTTAGTTATTTCCAAGATTAGAAATTACTAACAAACACACAATCTCAACTATAAACTAGATTTTCATGGAAAATATGATGTGCATTATAATAAAAACTATTATTCGCACTCAAAATATTTGTTATTTAATGTGTGGTTTTATGGTACTGATAAAAATATATATTCTAACGATAAAATAAAATATATATATTTACGTAATATCCTTTTAGTTGATGAAACGATTCGAAAAACGAATAAAAGCAAAACCCACCATTCTATGATACACGAACACTTGCGTAAGTTATGTCGACACAACACTATCGATCGCTTGTCCAATTCAGTCGGTACATTTCTTTTATATTCTTAGTTTGATGTTTCTGATGCACCAAGTAGCTTTTCGGGTAGATATTTTTACTGTTTGGAATCAGCAGTTGTAAGTTAAACATGTTCAAAATATTGCAGCCCTTTTTTATCGTATTTGATCGTCAGATGAGGGGGAGGAGAGACGGAACAAATCTCGAGAGCTCGCGTTACTTGTAAGGACTGTATTGACCTTTGAAAGAGTACAACATTGGGGCCCGATGAATTGCAGGCTTTGCATCTGACAGCAAGTCTTACCCATAAAATAAAAGTCACCCAGCGTGCTATGGAGAGATCCATGCTCGGAGTGACGCTAAAAGATAGAATCCGAAACGAGGAAATAGGTAGAAGAACTCAAGTAGTGGATGCTGCCCAACGAATAGGCACACTCAAATGGCAATGGGCAGGACATATCTGTCGAAGAGATGACGGTCGATGGGGAAGAAAAGTACTGGAATGGCGCCCAAGAACTGGCAAACGAAGCACTGGCCGACCCCCTACAAGATGGACTGACGATATAAGAAGAATAGCGAGAGTGACCTGGATACGGAAGGCGGAGGATCGAAGAGGATGGAGACTCATGCGGGAGGCCTACGTTCAACAGTGGACGGACACAGGCTGATGATGATGATGAATTGCAGGCTACTTACAAATGTAAGATTTTCTGTCAATCCAGTCAATAGTCGGCAAAAAGATGCAAACCTACCGATTATAATTTATACATACTAAAGCATGTGAACAGAAAAGGTATTAATCGATTGGTTGCATAGAAAGACAAACAAATCGAAGATATACTCGTATATAATTAAGGTACGGTTATAGCGGAAATAGTATGCAATATTTTTTATAAGCTCTGCATATATGATCAACCAAAAAAATATATTTAAATATAAATGTATATTTAAAAAATAAAAAGTTGACAATGTACACTATTCCGTTGCAGTGGTTCCTCGTTGTCCCTATATATTAGGGGTTTATGTATTCATATTTTTTCATTGTCGGTGAGTTTTTTTTTAATTAATCGATTTGTGGAAAAAATATAATTATAATATCACATTAAATGGAAGAATGACTTTCTATCATAAATTACGATAGAGAATAATAAGTAGTCTACTAGAAAATGGAGTAAAAGACTAAATATTAAATTTAAAAATTAAGATTACGAGAATCAACGAAACGATTGTAGTATTAACTATTTAATAAAGTCTAATTCAATTTACGAGCCAATTGATTTAAAACACATAAATTTTCAAGAAATAACTGTATAAATTATCCGCGTTTTTAAAAATATTATTCGGAGTGTTTAAAATATTCTTAAGTTATTATTAGTTAATAAATGGCTCAAATCTCGGAACACTTTCTCATTCAGATTTAGTGTATGAACAAATATTGCTCCATACTCGTACATATGCTTTTTATTATGTTTTCATTGTTGCTTATGTATTTAGGTACATTGCGATGCACAAACCTTATTGAATGCTTGCCCAGTCGAAGCGGTGGTCCTCGTGTTTTTTGCTCTCGGCATCTGATCCATCAGTGATCCTCTCAGCTGGCGCATCCCGTCGATCGCTGCGATGTTCCGCCGATTAGACGACTAATTGCAATCTCAGTATGCACCCGGTGCATTCCGCGGGTAGGCGGGACTCTGAGGCGCAGAAATAGCCAACCCGAGATGAGTGCAGAGAGCCCGACAGCTGAGCCACAGCTATTAATAATATTCTTCTTCGGCGCGAACTTATAAATAAGGCGTATAATGATGCATTAAGTGCAATACAATGCTTAAAACGCCGTGCTTAATCAAAAGGCCGCCATTTTGTTTTCTAGAAAAAGAACAATATCTGTTTCCACACTCTTTTGTTTTTTTACATATTTAAAATAAAATGGAATAATAATAATATTTATAAATATGTTTTTTTTAAATAAATTATTATTTGTTTTTAATGGTGATATGTTCTTAACTGTTGAATAATTAACAAATAATTTGATAAATGTGGCTTTAACAACATTGCCGCTACAACATATTGAAAAATCCTACTAAATAAATAATTTATTGAAAAATATAAATATCCATTAAATATTGAGTAGAACTGGCATGGGACGCTTTATGGTGATTATATTCTACAGTTGAGGAGGTCTGAGAAATTATTAAATAATATAAAATCAAATTATCTACAAGTAATGTGTATCGGAAAATAATGAAACTAGTAGTTTTTTGTATGTTTTCACATTCAAAAATTATCACCAAAGCGTACTATTTGACATGATTAGTGACAAAAATACACATTATCGCCACTCTAATGATATTCATTTCATTTAGCATTTATTTGTTTAATAATAATGTTTAGAAAACATAAAAGCTTAAACCTTTTTTTCTGTCGATTTGCTTTTTTCTTTAGATACAATGAAAACGTTTATATTTTCTTACTCACAGATTTCCGACACTTCACAAAAATAATAATAAACCACTATATTACGATAATAATTATTACGCATATTACAAGAAGCTCAATACTTAGTTAAACAATGAGTAAAAGAAAAAACAATAACAATGGAATGCACCACATTTTGTTTTTTCTTCAAACATTCGAATTTTAAAATATACATTACATATTAAAGACAATTTATGTGGGTAGGTATTGCATTTTCGGCCAGCCGGCATTAATGGCCAGCAGTAAAAGGTTTTTTTTTCTTGTTGCTGAAAATTTTCAATTCTAATGCCAAAAATATAAATATATTATTTATTTTCATATTGAATTTGATTGTTATTTGCTACCTAGAACTAAAATAAAAATAAAAAAGTTTAGCCCGTTTTTGTAGTAAATTGAATAAATGGAATAAATGAATTGGCATTAAATAAATAGGCAGTATCCACTGTGACAGGACAAATGTAGTTTTAAAATAAAAATGACAGTAATATATTCAATACTGCCAGTAATAAATATAAAATAAATGCATAGTTAGCACATAAAATGGGAACCTAACCTATTATTAAGGAAATAATCCATTCATTGATTATTTCCTGCCAATTTATATTTTTTTACTGCAAATTTATTATTTTTACGCACATTTTTTATGCCCATATTTATTACTGACCATTTCTTAAACATTAACTGGCCATTAATTAAATTAAATACTGACAAAATATTTAGTTGCCAAATACATTCACAACGAATGGTTGTCGAAAGCTGGCAAGAAAGTCAATGTATTTAAAACACGGCATTGTTGGCACTTCTCGAACTGTAGCGGTTATTTGACCACTCACTTTTAATTGGCGATTAGTTTGGCAAGATCCAATACTACAGCTCACAATTTCATTATTGCAATTACAATTTTATGAATGCAACTATTAGATAGCACTTTGAAACATAACCCAAATGTTACGCCATGTTTCGTAAACATTCTGATGTTATATCAAATTATTACTTAACCTTAAATACGGCCAAGTCGTAATTAAATATTATTAATAGATTTAATTGAATTATTCATTATATTATAGCTAAGCCCTGTTAAATTATGTAAGCGGATAGAGGCTTTTTGTAAAATGATAAATCGCATTATTTGTTTTTTTTTTAACATTTTGATAGTTTAGTTACATGTCATATCAATATATTAACTCATTTTAAAGAAAATGGCAAAATTTTCTAAATGAATAATTAATTGTATCAAGTATCCATTAAACATCATAATTTAAATTCAAGATTAAAGGAAAAATTATCAAATCTGTCTCAATAAAAAAGTTTATTCATAAAAATATCCATGATGACTTTTGGAAAATTGTTAAAACAAATTATTGAAACATCTACTCACAATTGAAAGCCTATCATAGAGAATGTACTTGTGTATTTTATAAAAACAAATATACATAGTTCTGTTATTTATTTTCTTTTCTTCGCTATATTCAATAAACATATTTATCGCCGGGTGGAAAATACAAAAACAATTTCGCGTTATGTCATTCGGCGAACGAAAAAATAAGTTTTACAGAATGTGAAGCGCGGAAGAGAAAACAGGATCATCTTGTTAGAACAAATTGCTGGAACTCTACAAAGTATGAAAGATCACATCATTTCTGGGAGGAGAAGGAGAGGAGGAAGATAACAATAAATCTCGAACGATTTCAGAGTCGTTCTGTTACTGAAACAAATAAAGCCTTCGGGCAGACAACCTCAGATAGCAAGAATGATCTTGAGCAAAATAACGAAGAGGTGGGGAAGACAAAACCTGGACTACAGTCGATCACTCGAAGAGCAATTTGTTTTCTTCTTGGAGTACTGAACCCGTTAACGACTGTCAGCAATCATGTAAGCCAATGGTTCTTAATCTTTTTGGAGTCACTTAGTTATGTTGACTATGCTGGTATAGAGTAAAGTTTATTTTCATGGAATTTTTTGCGGCCCACAAAATAAAATTTAGTCGAAACATATGAAAAATATACGAAGAAGAAAAAACAACCTATGTAATGTTAAATAGATATTTATTTCGTTACTTGTTTTAAAATGGATCGAGCACTTTTTAATCACTTCCAGTTTTGATATTAATTTGGATCTTAAAGGGAATGCAAAAAGTATTAATAACAATGCTACAACTATTGCTGTTATTTTGTCATATTTTTTTAAATCTTTAAGAAAAATAAGGACGTTAGTAATGTTCTTGTATAATCATTAAAGATACCCTTAAAATGAGTTATAGTATAATAATTATATATTTTATTTTAAGGTCCTCCAACATTACGGTATATTGGGAGCGCGAAACAGGGATACGGGATGACAAAAATGTTTTTTTTGTTACTTTTTTGTATTATAAAAATATTATTAATAGTCGCTTATTTTACTATTTTACGCTTATTTTAATATTTATCAAAATCGCGGAGCATTGTGGAGCACCGGTTAAGAACCTCTGATGTAAGTGATGACAATCTAGTTACCATGTGCCCAGAACTGGAATGCAATTAAAACATCCGAGACATTTTTATGGCTTTTTTAAGTGTTTTCTTATTTTTTTATTGATTATTATTATACGAAAAGTTCAACTAGCAGTATTTTTTTACCTTTGTCTGATCAAAAGCCATTTTTTACTTTTTAAGCTGTTTTTTCTCCGGGTATCTTTATACTTAATTTGTTGATTACAATTGTCAAACCAATAATAAAATTAAATTCAGGGGATTAAAAGTTTTTTTATTCGGAAAATCGTCATAATTCAAATGAAGTTATTTTATGTATAGACAATGCACCACCTTATGTAATTAATAAAAAATATAAATAAATAAACGTTTTTATATGAATAGTCTAGCTAGGTTATAACTTTATACGTCATGTTGACATACTCTTTAATAGTCATTGAAAGTTATGTTACTGTCCTGTAATATTTGTAATTTCATGTTCTTACCTGTATTTATCGGTCATTAAAATTAAGGTAATAATATTTCACTAACCTTTATAATACCGCTGTAGATGCAAAATCTGAAAAGAAAAATGGTCGCATGTTAATAACTTGAGTGACATTAAGACTTAACTACTAAAATATGGGAAATGCCACGATTAAATGTAAGAAGGGAACGCACATCCGCGATGTTTACGGTGCCTTTAATGGGGATAAGCAGGGCCTTTCCAGGAAAGGCCGAGGGCGGCTGCCGCCCCAGCTGATATTTATGCTTCCTAATAACACGCGCCTACCGCCAGCCCCCGCCCACTTCGAGCCGCCTACCCAACGCCGCCCTACATTCACAGCTAGCGCACTGAGCGAAGATTGTATTGGAGAAGTTAACCTAATCAGTAGGATATTCTATAAAACCATTATTGTCTTATGATTGTCATTACGAAACAGAGAAGTCACTTAACTCTACACAATCTACAATTCGAGTATGTAGTTGAATATTGTAAAAGCATACTTCTATATAATACTGACAAAGTTCTTTTATGACAAGTTATGATAATTTAGCTACCAAAATCAAAACAAAATGCACTGATTTCTATTATTGGCAATCTTATTTCCAAAAAATGGTATATTTAAACTAGTCTTCATCCTTTACCGCAAATCGGTTTTATCCATCCGCATTTGAATGATTTAACAAAACCAATTCGCGGGATCTTTTGAGACATTATGCATAGGTAATATTACATATTTTTGGGGCATTAACGTATATAGTTAAATTTATTATTTTTATCAAGGATGCTAGAAAGTAAAGATGAACAGCTTTCTTCAGACACACTACTCTCCGGGCGAAAAAAATATAGGAATTAAAAAAAAACCAGTGATAAGAAAAGTATTGATCATTAAATATGTTATTATATTAAATAATAAATATCATTTAAATGTTTTTATGTGCTCCTATATATATTCTTTAATAAAGTGAAATCGAATAAATTCACCTTATAAAACCTATGTTAGGATGTTTAATATTGAGGGTTTAGCAATGGCAGCGCCGTTGAGAGGTTTGTGTTTTACGCACATAATAATTATCAAACAAATTTCATGTATGGTGTAAAATGAGATATACCATACTAAATTTTCAAATAATTAAAAACAAGTGAGTAATGAAAGTAGTCAGCATGCACAGCAGACAAAAGTCTAATACGTACAAGAGCTTCTGGCTGAACGAGGCTTCTGTTGATCTGTGACCCCGCAGAGCTGAGGCATTGTACGGTTAAACGTGTTGGCATTATATAATATTCGTATTAAAATATTATGAATTCCATATATGATTCTATTATGGTAATTGTACTTTCTGTTCATGCACCTATGTGTGAAATGTGCTTATCGCTATAAAATGAAATTCATTTTACACTTTACGCTAAGTCACATTTTGAAGGCTTTAAACCGGAGAAATTAAGGATTTGGTGAAAATAAAAATGCACATGTGTCTATATTCTAAGCATTAACTATGACATCCATTTCAAATATTTAATTGATTAGTTTTCAAGCAAGTGAATAAAAAGCGTGATTCATATTTAGGCAATGTAAAAAGTATTTATATTAATGATCATTTATTTTTATTTTGATATTATGAAATTCATTACAATTTTATATTCATTTGAATTAAAAAATAATTAATTAAAAATGTTTAGTTTTGATTTCATATTTATTTTTAAGTGATTACATGTTTCGGACTTACCTATATAAAAACGATTGCCAGTTTTAATATTTATTAAATATAATTTTAACCATTATTGAAGATGGACTCCAGTAGGTCCGAAACATGTAATCACTTAAAAAGAGTTGTGGAATCAAAACTATTTTTTTTTTTAAATTAAAATTAATATAAAATTATATCAATGTAGTTTCGTCAAGTATTGTCAGTTGATAACCTTAACGTTATTATGGAATTCCATCAAGAATTGTCGATCGAAAAAATATGAAAGTATTAGTCTATTAAATTTATTACAAATATGAATGTTCTTATTCTAATGTTTTTAGATGTAAAACCCAGGTATTTTATTTTTCATTGTTACTAATTATTAGGCACGTTTGCTTTAATATATTTATTATTAAATTATTGCGTTAACCATTTTTTTTTCGAGACCTTACGATCGCCACAACATAAATTTTATAATTTTATTGTTGTGTTCATTATTTTAATTTATATACATACGGGTACATTATTTATAATTTACGTGTATATGATTTTCACAATATTTGATTTTCCATGGTCATATATCGTAAATATCACGCTTGCCAGGAGACCCCGGATAGTTGGAAAACAACCAAACATTTTCACTCGAAATTGCTGACGTTATTGCTATTTGCTACCCCCAGTGCTAATCCAAACTTATAGTTTTTGACCGGTACCATATATTTGTAACCCTCTCCTTTAAATTATGTAACTTTAAAACCAAAAAGTATAGCTAACATTTACTCTAAAGGGGTGCAAACTTTTCATATGAACACATGAAATACAAGTGATAAACCTTGCAGTACGGTAGTTGCTTACATAAGAGCCGCAGTTAGACGGTAAGTTAAATTGTTTGGAGATCGGTTATTCATAAAAAACGTGAGTTAATTTATGAGATTAGTTGAATCTTTATAGTGATAAGTTTATTTATTTATTAAATAAAACATAATTATAGTTTCCAACTTTTAAATATCTTATTATATTAGTGGGGGTCCCCCGTTATATTTACCAAAACGTTCATTAAATTATAGGACAAATAGTCTTTTTCATCAGCTTCAAATGTAAGAAATACTAAATTAAGTATTCCAAGCGAAGTCCAAAACATACTAATAAGGAGGCATAAAATATTGTTATATAATCAAATAATATATTTTTACTGCATATTTACATATTTATTTTGAATTTGTCTCTTTATAAAAAAGTATTATTTTAAATCATTAACTACATTAATGATACAAAAATCTAAAAGTTTAATTGTCTTGATGTTTTTTTGTGAATTACGTTTGCTCTCGTTTACACAGAACAATGTCTGTGTAAACGAACCTTTAATATATACGACTTTCAAGTAGGAGGCCATATTGTTATCTTGTTAAAATAAGTTTATGTTCAGAGTGGCAGCGACCGTAACGGAAAATGTAGCAACAACCTGCGACTCGGGGAAGGGCGGGGAATTTACGCACTTCGATTATTTACTGGCGTTAAAACAATATCAAGAAAAATAGTGTTATGTATTTATGTTATATTTAATTTTACATATGAATATTCAATTATTTGAATATATTAAAAGGTAAGCTGCCATATTTATTTTGGAATAATTAATTCAAACCACAGCGTGTAAACATATTTATGAAAATTATTGGTGACGAAATGTAATAAAAGAATGCTGTATTGATGATTTTATATTTAAAAAAATATAACTTCAAATCATATAAACTGACATCGGCATGATATAGCCCTTGCTGGCTGGTACCAAAAACCTCGATGTACAATCTTTCGTATCTTATTTCTGTTCGCTTGTACATGTATGTGTCACCATATTGGCATTTTGGACTAGTTACGTAGATCGCCACTGCGGCGCTGTGTGACAGCCCATCACGTTTTAATAATAGTAATATGATGATCAACTACTTCTCTTGTATAAAAGGATGTTTTTGACTACTATATACATTATTTAATCATGTAACTAGTTATCAGAAACTTGTATTTTACCTAGACTTAAATATGTCACAATGAGCAACTGAATACTAAGAAATTGTTAGCAATATGACTACGGAATGACTAAAGTGCTCAGAGTTCACGAAACCAATGGCTCAACGTGATGTTTTTGAAACAATTTGCAATAATATATCATATTGACAATTTTAAATGGATGTCAAAGTGAATGCTAAAAATACATATAACATTAGTTTATAACATTATTTGTAAAGAAACTTATTTTGTCGATTTTGAGTGTTCGTTGATACGAATTCATTCTACCTCAGGTGTTAATTCTAACTAATAACACACGTATGTGATAGTTTTACCTTACTTATCATATTGCAATACTGTATTCAATAAAGCTGCTTCCTGAATATGGAAATTTAGTATATTTTGTGCCTGTCTGATATAAATTTTCATGCATCTGATCTCCGAACAGGTGCTGCGTCCAATGGGTTATTGCATACTAATGTTTTGAAAATATATACAACACTTGTTTATATACATAAACCTTTATACGATAAACTTTTTGACACTTGAAACATTTCTTAATATTTTCAAGAAGTAAATGAATGAAACAAAAACGAAAAACTGCAACTTGTAACTAATCATAAAATTTCCTCCACTATCATATTAATTGATATAATCTGCTAAATATAATAATATTTTTTAATTGTTAAATACCCTTTTTAATTTATTACTTTATACTACCGTTTTGTTGGTTTTATTATTTTTTACTGTATATTGTTTTAATTTGTAAAAGGAATTTTATGTCGGATACGGTATATATTTATAAAAATAAATATCATCAGTATACCTGAGATTTATTCATGTTAATTACGACTGAGGGTAAAGAAAATATTATAATTATTTTACAGGACTTTGGCATATTTTTTTGAAAGGAGGGTTTCGTATCGCATACAATTTCTTTCTTATGTTTTATACTTTCAAATAAACGGATGAATCCTTTTAGATTAAAGTTTATCCGTGGAAGCTTCGCTTGAAATAAAATAGAAACAAGCCCGGGAACAGGGCCGGCATTACTTATGCAAGGGGGAACAGAGACGCTCAGATATCAGCACTGCATCTGTGGGCGGTGGGCGGTGGGCGGTGGGCGGGAGGAGTAGCCGGGGGCGGCGTGCGTCGCACCATGCTCACCAACAGGAATGCAAGTCATATTTTAATTAATATAAGATTCAACCCTTAATATACCCTTGTATTACCTAATTAGTAATACACTCAGTTGCACATAATTAATACAAAATTGATTATATATTTTATTATAATTCTCTTTAAGATCCATTTTAATATGAAATATATAAATATTTAAAACCTTGTTTTAATGGATATTTTTTCTTTTAACCCGAATTAGTTAAATTGCATAAAGCTTAAGTGAGAAATTTAATAGTTATGATTATTTTAAAATAAAATATGTGTCCGTTGTATGACTTTTGAATTGGAAGATTTATTTCAAGTTAAAATATTTAATGCTATATATATTATACAAACTTATTTAAATTACATGTTTATTATATGTTAGATGTTGAATTTCATTTTAACGACTCGTTTATAAACTTTGTATTTTGCTTACGGCGTATTCACGCTCACTCTTTCCAAATGAAATTTAGAATCCTATGAAGGATTTCCACGTCTTCCGTATTCGTTTACATTATAAAAAATGTTGTCTCGGTAACATCGCACTATGGCACACAGCGACTTGCAGCGCGGCTCGGGCGATAAGGAAAATAAATTCAATAAGGCAACAACAGCTGAGGGCGTTTGTTCGCTGAACGTCGAGGCGCGTCGCGGGCGCTTAGGCGGGAGGAATGTGAACAGACCTGTCCAATCTTAAAGATATCATGTTACAACTGCTTATGTTTGCACTGTTTCCTCTCTCTAGCTAAGAAGACGTATCATTTCTGCTTCGAAACGGATTCTCGGTAATGGCTGTTTATTTAGTTCAAAATAATCTTCATCAGTGTCGGGATAACATCATTCAGAATACAAGGTTTTGAAGTAACGACAAATGTTCAAAGATTTCTTTTAAAATTTATAGAACGTATTTTTTAAATTAATCTCCAATGGTTTTGAGTTTAAGAAATTCTATTAAATTAAGATACATAGTTTTATTTATTATCTAACTACCTGTAGGTTTACGTTAATAATATTTTTGGATAGGCGACTTAGAATGTTGCTACATTTTTATTTAAGGTAAAGAGACAAAGTAAAACTACAAAGGATCGATGGTAAAATAAATATATTTGACGCTTAGAGAATTCTTCCCTCGGTTCGCCGCAGATATTGCGCTTGTCCACAAATGTGCAGCCGGCAGTAAGGAGGCTCCTCCGCTGGAACGATCTCATTTCGAGAGGTAGGGAATATTGTAGAGGAGAGGAGCTCAAAGGAATGAAAATGTTTCATACAAACATAATCGCAACGTGAAGGCAGCACATGCGTGTTCTTTGAACGTCATACTATTTAATATCTGTATTGTTGTTTATTTAGATGCCGAGGTATTTTAAAAATTTCAGTTCATTCTTTGTAGAATTTACTTTACGACACGTTAAAATTATTGAAAATATTATTTTTATATTAAAAGTTTTTTTACGAAACATTAAAAAAAAAGTAATAAATGTGCAAATGAAATGTCATATGACCACATCAATAAAAGTATTCAAGATAAGTGCATTTAACTTTAAAATTCTTATTATATTATGAAAATTATTGCTATTATACCTGTACTCACAAATCACAAATACAAAAAAATACATCATAATAGATGCGTTAATGAACAGTTCCAGGTAACATATGCTACTTTGATTGAGATAACTCTACGAGTTAAATCTGGGCTACTTTCGAGGTAGACAAGGGTAATTCTCTCTTCACTAAACACTGATCATACCTGTCATTTATGTGTCAGGAACATGATCTAACCACATAAGATAGTGACAGTTTTTGGTGGCAGCTACCAAAGTATATAGTAAGGTAGTCTACAGAGAGGGATAAGTTATTAAATAAGCTGTTTCTTATAACTGTATTTTATAAATCGAAATGTAAGCTCGATATAGAATATCTTATCAAAACGTTAGCGCTGAGAACACTTCGCGACCGTGAAAACGTATGAAAAACGCCCTCGATCTTGAATGACACGCTGTAGCCGGATATGAACCCTCGCGGGATCGACGCGATAAGGAGGCTGTCAGGGTAATGGGCAAGTCACGGCCGCGTCACCGACACCAGCGAAGCCTTTATTAGCCGTAGACTGACTGACGGCAGCCATTATACTACCCACTAACAGGTAACTCTGAGGTTTTCTGCTACATTTGACGGATGATATGTTGCAGCGCGGGAAGCTGTCGTCACGGTAACTGATCAATATCGATGGGTGTAAGATTTGATGTTGCTATTCATTACTGTGGACGTTGATTTTATTATGCTGAAGAATCTATTGTAATAAAATGTCAAGGCTCACAATTATATTAATTATTATCGAGTTTCAAAACACGATTGCTTTTTTGTTCATACAATGAAAATTATGGCCAATCATATTTTAATTTACAATCTTTTGTATTTATTCGTTTCTTAAAAGAAATTGATATCATTAATGTATTTATTCAAAATAAAGAACAAAATCGAGAATGTAAGTGAACTGATGAATGTAGACATTTCTGTTTTTATGTTTTCATATTCAAGTCGGTGTAAACATAATAATGAGTGTGTCTAGAGGATCCTCGGCAATTTGTCCTGGTCTGCCAGCACATCTCTCGTTGTTTCCTATCCCCATTACAGATTCCGCGAGCAGAGAGAAGCAATTATACCAGCACAGTGTGCCGCGGGGCGGATGAGACATTTATAATAAATGGATACTATACTTAAACTGGAACTGAAATAAAATACAACTAACGTTAAGAAAAACTAATCTTAGCATCTAACCAAAAGTTAATGTAGTTGTTTAAAGAGTTTTGAAAACACATCTCTGTGTACAATATTGGGGTATGATTGTTTGATTTTGTGAGAATGATGAAGTAAGAGAGTGAAAAAACAGGATTCTATACTAAAGTCAGTCAAGAAACGAAGGTTACTTGGTTAAGACATATACTTCATTTGTCGTAAGAGAGCACTAACTAAAGCTGCATTTTATTTTAGCTAAGGGTTCGCGCTTACCTTTTAAGCCTTCGGAAACTATAAAAATAAATTTACACGGTGGAGCTGCGGAAAGCAGAGCTGACATTGGTTGAGGCTTGGACAAAGGCGGCTGATAGCGCTTTGCTGCGGCCGTTCGTGATGTCCGTATGCTTCAGTTAGGGTCTTCTTCTTCGTGTCAGCGACGTCAAATTATTTTTTCCCATGGGAGCATGAAAAGAACCTCCACGCGGTGCCCCCTGGAAACGGAATTTCGGACTTCCTCTTCCGGCCAATCTTTTCAACCCAGCGACAACAAAAACAAGTTAGGGTAGCGGACATAGTGATGATTATGAAGTAGAACTAAATAATCTGTAATATGTTGTGTTGAAAATTAGTTTTCACCACAAACTATTTTAGGTTAGTCCTTTCAAGCTGCGAAACTGTTGTTGTAGTCAACCAAGATAATTGGTGAATATAACTTTTATAAATGTGATATCTGAGCTTTGAGATGTCTTTGCACACTTGGCAAACAACAATCATGCAGTCAGCAGAACAAATAAGATTTGACCCTATTTTCATACGGAACGCTGTGTCTTTGCCTGTTTTCTCTAGTCTCGGGTATATTATTTTATCTTTGCTGTGCATGTTCTTCGCCGGTGCTGCATCAGGGCGGGCGGGCGCGTGGGCGGGTGGGCGGTGGGCGGCCCGCCGTGAATCACTGGCCGGGCGGGGAAGCGCCAATTTCCGTGAATTACTCCGCGTTTTGTTTCACAAATCTTCCGGAGAGCGGAGTGAGGTCGCGTGCCGCTACGCCAGGTGAGGCGGTGCAGGTTAACCTTAAGATATTGCGCTTCGTATTTAAAATTTTCCATCATTTATTTTTCAGGTGAGTAGATGCAAACAAAAAATTTACAAGCGAAGCTCCTCGTAAAATGAAATATCGCTCTTATTCTCGGATGAGAATAACTTGCGTTCCGTTGGGATTTTCCCCAAAACCACCATCTTTAGGAGTGGTACAATTTATGCTCAGAATATAAATATTTAGCTACGGAGAGTTTATTTTTACATATAAATAGATGTAGAACTTTAAAGGTTTATTTTAAATATATACTTTCATATAATTATAATACGGGTTAATGATATAAAATAGGTTGCTTACATTTTCTCATTTTGCAAAAGTAGCACATATATTATATACTTATATGAATATTTATTTTTTATGTAAATACGTACAGTAGAACACCGACAGATGGTGACATTGATTCTGCAGTCTCATCTGTAGAATTCTATGGTGCTTACTATGCTGTATATGGCTAAGCACTGCATCTGGAGTCTTGAACGCATAATTTTTATTATTACAGGAATTCACTATAAATGAGTGGTCTTTACGGAACCACTTTCGTCTACCACCTATTCGTATAGTATAGTATAAATATATGATTTAATGTATTTGTCATTTTTTTATTTAAAGAGCCCTCAGTTTGCTGCTCTATGGTGGCTTTACATAGATTTATGGTAAAAAAAAATACAATTATAGCAGTAACACATACTTGTATTAGAAATCCTGTATTTCAACAACACATTTAATATGAATCACGAACATTATAGCAAAATTGCAAATTTTATTGATTTCGTTGCATCGTGCTGAAATTCATTGAAGTTAGCAAAGTAATAAAATGAATCAAAAACACGTCTCATTAATTTGTAATCTAGGATCACATAATTTAATTTATTGTTAAATTTCGTTCAAAACGTATTAGAAACTGGTGCTATATTTCGTGTAACATGCTTTCCTAGCAATGGAAACTGAACAACTAGTTTAATGGCTTATTAAAATTACAATACTGGCAATGCGCTGAACTGCGAACAAAATGATTGCAACTTAAGTTGAGTTTTTTGTCATTAGACTCCATCGCCCGGCGCTCGACTCTCTGCTTACAATCTCCATCCTCGTGGTCCGCGGCTCTGGGAGCAAAAGTGTGTCCTTCGTCGTAAAATAAAATATAACGTTATGGTAAGTAATCAAAATTATGCAGCGTCTATGGAGCGTGGACAATGTAACTCGACAAAATGATAGTAGAAGTAATTTATTTTCATTGTTAAGTTTAATAGCAGTTATTATTCACGAAATTATTGCAATATTCTGTGGCATAATTATTTTTGAGCGATTCAGAATTATGACTACGTATTTTAGCGTATTACTTAAGTGGAACAGATTTTCTCAGATAAGCATATTTCTATTAGTATTTTAAATAAAGATTATATACTTGTAAACTGTGTTGCATACGTAGTCATTGAAGTTAGACTTAAATATATCATCATCATCATCATCAGCCTGTGTCCGTCCACTGTTAAACGTAGGCCTCCCGCATGAGTCTCCATCCTCTTCGATCCTCCGCCTTCCGCATCCAGGTCACTCCCGCTATTCTTCTTATATCATCAGTCCATCTTGTAGGGGGTCGGCCAATGCTTCGTTTGCCAGTTCTTGGGCGCCATTCCAGTACTTTTCTTCCCCATCGTACGCCGTCTCTTCGACAGATATGTCCTGCCCATTGCCACTTGAGTGTGCCTATTCGTTGGACAACATCCACTACTTGTGTTCTTCTGCGTATTTCCTCGTTTCGGATTATATCTTTTAGCGACACTCCGAGCATGGATCTCTCCATAGCACGCTGGGTGACTTTCATTTTATGGGTAAGACCTGCTGTCAGATTCCACGTCTCTGCGCCATAAGTTAATACAGGGAGGATGCATTGGTTAAACGCCTTAGTTTTAAGACATTGCGGAATTTTCGCTTTAAAAATGTACTTTAGTTTTCCAAATGCTGCCCATCCCAGTTGTATGCGCCTGTCGATTTCTTTTGAGAAGTTACTTCGCCCTAGTTGTATTACTTGTCCCAGATAGGTATAGTCGTTTACAACCTCTATTTCTGTTCCTCCAATGGAAATAGGATCAAAGGTCTGTGAAATATGACTATTAATCATGGCTTTTGTTTTATCCATGTTCATTTTCAGACCAATTTTGTTCGACGCTTCATTGAGGTCGTAGAGCATGTCGTGGAGCTTGTCAGGTGATTCGGCTATTAGCACTATGTCGTCTGCAAATTGGAGGTGAGAAATGTACTCTCCGTTAATATTTATTCCACATATTGTCCAGGATAGCAGTTTAAAAATATCTTCTAGGGCGTTTGTGAAGAGTTTTGGAGATATAACATCTCCTTGTCTAATACCTTTTTTTATAGAAATATTGTCAGTGCTATCATGGAGCTGGACCATCATTGTTGCAGATTTGTATAGAGATTTTATTATCTCTATATACCGATAGTCTATTTTGCAGCGTTGTAGTGAATCTAGCACTACCCAAGTCTCGATTGAGACAAATGCCTTTTCATAGTCTACAAAGGCAAGGCAGAGTGGCTGATTATATTTTTGGTTTTCTGAATGATTTGTCTTGGCGTATATATTTGTATTTGATACTTAATATATATGTATTTGTAATAAATATTTATTTATTTACTTTGTTTTTGCACAAATTTATATGTTTACATCACTTGTCAAGAGACAAGTGATGTAACAACAGTTGTCTCTTGACAAGTGATGGATTGAGGATGGCCATGAGTTAGTCAAAACTGCAGTCTCCTAAACAGAGACCATATCTTACGTGATCCATGTAAAAATAAGGTAAATAAATAAATATATATTATTTATAATGGATCTCAAAGTGAATGCTGAAAACATTGAAAAAATAGCATATGTCACTTGTATTTTAAGTCACCTTTTTACCTAATAATTCATCATGTGATTCTACTAAGTAAAATTTTTTTTTTTACATAACTTAAACCCTATAGTTGTTTAATAATTAACATGTAATAGAAGTAACATTATAAAAACATTGTATATCAAGTATGTTAGCTGAATGATTTAATAAAGACGATTTCTGATTATGATCGTTGCACATTAAAAGTAATAATTTTCAATTATTAATTATGAAATACATATACATGTATCATTTTTTGTTATTCACAACATTGTCAATTATCAGGTTGGTCTTAATTAAAACTCCCATGTGCTTTTGATAAAGCTTAGCTTCATCGAAGAGTGCATTACGGTGGGATGTAGATCAGGAGTTATTGCATCCAAGCAAGGAGCCGGCGAAGCAACACAAGGGGCACTGGCCCTTCATTTTCCATTAGAGGCTAATTTCTCCCAGGCCTCCCACTCACCAGCCGCCCAGCTGGTCGAGGGCGGACATAGGGATCCTAGGAGATTTTAGGAGCTTGGAGCAAAATTACTATAAAAGTAAAGAAAGTTTGTGGTAAAAATAAAAAAAAAAACACAATGCTTTGATACAATATTATTACTCAACTATAATTTTAATTAACAATACACTTACTCTATAAAAGATATAATTCGAAACGAGGATATCGGAAGAAAAATTCAAGTAGTGAAGGCTACCTTACTAATAGGTACACTCAAGTGGCAATGGGCAGGACATATCTGTCGATGGGGAAGAAATTTTTTATAATGGCGTCCAAGAACTGGCAAACGGAGCGTTGGCCGACCCCCCACAAGATGGACTCACGACATCAGATAAATAGCGGGAGTAGCCTGAATGCGGAGAGCGATGGATCGAACAAGACTCATGTGGGAGGTTTACGTTCAACAATGGACGGACACAGGCTGATAATGATACAATTAATGTGTGATTTTGTAAAGTCGTATTTGTTGTAAATGTAAAATAAGTTGAATTTTTGTCAGTAAAAATCATTATTGCGCCTACAAACTTAACTTATTATGTTAACTTATGTTGATAAAAACTTAACTAAATTGAAAAACTCTATTTAATAATTAAAATATTATTTTGACATAACGTGTTTTCTGTCTGACAAGCATGATAACTCTTGTGCTGTTGTTGTTTAGTTATTTCACAATAAAAATGTTTCAATAATACCATATAGCATGTTATTTAGCGTGTTTGATAGTAAAGTTTATTTAGACAAAGTTTTATTTTATTTCTAAATTTCCTGGGTCTCAGGGCTGGGTGCTGTCAGTGGGCGGGCCGCCCTGGGTGCCGGTGGTGGGCGGCCCGCCCTCGGCCGGAACTGGCGCAGGTTTTGCAGGCGATAAAGATTCATTACCCGGCAGCTCTTCACTTCGTTACGGGAACTTCCAAAGCTGCTCACTACGCGGAGAGCTTTGGCTACTGCGCCAGTTACGAGAGCTTTCATTATAAATTTAATATTGACTGTTATTTCCGCCTCCTGAATATATTTAATGTAAAATTTATAGAGCCATTATGTATATTTTTCCAATTAAACAAAAATGAGTTTGCCGTAATTTTAGTAGCTCATTTCAAACATTTTGCTCGTGGAGAATCGCACGGTAAAATTTCTTGTTCATATTTAATGGGTTAAATTATCTCTATAAAAGTTATTACGCCAATATTTTAATGTCCATTTTAACATACTGATTAGTTGATATATTGCTTAGATTCCTAAACAAAAAATGTTTTTTTATAGATTTAATTAATTTCCAGCTCTCGCTATCTTGAAAGCTGATCGGGAACTATACCTGGAATGTTATTAGCGGAGCTACTACAAGCAGAGCTAACATGAGAAGAGACGAGAACTATGGTGCCTGACAAAAATGTAAATCCATAGTTTTCTCCTGCAAAGGAGCAAATGTGAAATGAGATGATGATTTTAGTCAGGATGTTGAGAATTTTAATAAAAGCTATATCAGAAAAGGTGTGTCTATTATAACTTGAATGTTTCAATGCTTTTAACTTTTAATTTTAAGAAAACTATTAGTATTCTACGGTTTTGAATTAAATTTGTGTTATTACCAACACAATAAGACAAATTAGTAGTAAGTAACTACTATAGAACTCCGCTTTGTTTTCGCCAATAAATGCGGCGGAGATAAATGCATGACGCAAAACTTTTATACCGTAGCTCTCTCGTGAAATGGAACCGTTGTTAAAGTTACGGTTACAGTTACGGTTAAGGAACCCCTGCCCCGGTCCTTACGGCCACTCCGTGACGCCTTATCCTTATTAATAACAGTTAACAAAACTATTCAACTCTCGAAAGACAATGGCCGCACTTCCAGAGGCGAGAACAAAGCTGTAGAGACTCTTGCCATCTCTTCCTTTCAGGGAAGCCTCTCATTCAGTCGGGTGAGACGGATCGCTGTCTCACCCCCGCAGGGGAACACCCCGAAACAGCCTCAGGCACTTCCTTTTTATTTCCTACTCCTGAATGCTTTCACACCGAACATTGTTCCTTTTTAACCTATTTTACTTTTTACTTTCTACGGAAAATAACACCGAACTTCCTCGGCGCAGCGGCGGCACATGGTGAAAACAATATGAAACTTTTTTCTTTTTCCGAACATTTCCGACGAATGCAAGTTAATGTTTTTTTTTTCCCGGAGAATTATTATTCTCCAGCTCACGAACTAAGTTGTGGTATTTAATTTAATTAAAAAAGAAAGTATTATAGAATACCCAAAAAATATATAATTTTAATATAATATTTATACACATACTTGACTTATTTTATTTCGTATTACTATAAAATATATATTGAGCGTTGGATGTTTGTCGATGAATCATAATATATTTATCAAAATATTCATTTCAGTTTAAAAATACAATATCATTAATATTTTTTTTTATGGAGACTTATACATATAATTTGTGCCATAAATATATAACCATGAAAGGAAAGAAATTGAAAAAGTAAATTATTTTTACGATACCATTCGTACATACAACCATTTACCGAGTATGCTTATGTAAACTTCTGAAACACATAGCATCACAAGAAAAAAACCCATCTGCCCACCCTCGTGCTCACGATACCTGTAGGGCGGCGACTATTAGCTGCCCGTGCCTCCCGCCCACCCACAAGGCTCCCGCCCTGTTTTCATTTCTCGTTCTGATTCCTTTATCAAGTATATTGAGAAGGATGGAGGTGATTTCAGGGCGCGACGCTCAGGGACTTGGGATCTGTTCTAGGGCGGATCGTCACCAGAGCCGCATCAGGAATAGTTGATTCTATTGTTAAGAATCATAGAAACGAGTACGGTTAAATGTCTTCATTTGCTCACAAAGAGGAAAATAAACTTTTGATTTGTTATAAACTCAAAAAATATTCAATTATGTTTTTCTTAAAGCTATTTTCTTAATACAATAATTTGTTAATTTTTTTTAATTTTTATTAGAATATTATTTTATTATTTCAATATTCTAATCTACTTTTATAGATCATTGACTATATTACAATATTATTATTACTTAAATATACATATACTAAACATAAAATTCTTTTTTTCTCAACGCGTCAATCCAAGCACAAAAATAACGGCAGAAGCGGGATGCGAACCGCGGACCTTGGAATCCAACTATGCCCAGGTATTCATACCGCTCGGCGAATCGCGCACTATGGCGACATCTGTCGTACGATTATAACAATGATATAAATACTAGTTTCACCGCAAGTCAGTCTGGGCATAGCAATGGCGCGATTCGCCGAGCGGTATGAATACCTGGGCATAGTTGGATTCCAAGGTCCGCGGTTCGCATCCCGCTTCTGCCGTTATTTTTGTGCTTGGATTGACGCGTTGAAAAAAGAATTTTATATTTAGTATATGTATATTTAAGTAATAATAATATTGTAATATAGTCAATGATCTATAAAAGTAGATTAGAATATTGAAATAATAAAATAATATTCTAATAAAAATTAAAAAAAAAAATTAATAATGTCTCCTTGAGACAATATCAAGAAGGTAAAAATTATCCATCAGTAACACAGGTAAATGATTGGTTATAAAGTCCGAGTCGGAACTATAAGTAGTCGTTTCACATCCATTCAGTCTATAGTTTGGTTCGAGACCCGAGTGGTACTTACTAAAATAAATAGACTGCCGGAAAGTAATAATATTAAAGCTTGTGAATAAATGAAGACTGATAGAATAAAAATAAAAATATACATACTTTGAATATATACTATGGCGACATCTGTCGTACGATTATAACAATGATATAAATACTAGTTTCACCGCAAGTCAGTCTGGGCATAGCAATGGCGCGATTCGCCGAGCGGTATGAATACCTGGGCATAGTTGGATTCCAAGGTCCGCGGTTCGCATCCCGCTTCTGCCGTTATTTTTGTGCTTGGATTGACGCGTTGAAACAATAATTTGTATTTAAAAAAATAAATTTATAAACCTGAACATTGAATCTTAATTTGCAATGGTTTTTAATCAAACCTTCTTCAACAGTTAAACATATATATAATATTACTTTGTTTAACAATGTATCTTGTAAAAAATCGTTACTTACAGTAATGAAGACTGGGTTGTACACTCACTGAGGCTTCAGCATTCTTTTAATTGACAAAAACCTCATAATTAACGATGTTAAATGAATAATGTAATTCAATAGTGCTTATATATTTATTAAAGAAGACAGACCTCCAAGTGAATGCTAAAAATATGCAAATGTTTTAGTTTTACTGCTTTATTATTTTTGGATTGTAAAAAAATCAACACCAACATTCTGACCCTGGATCGATATGAATGAAAGCAAATCAGACTTATGTAAATGTCTAATTTTGAATTTAGCAATTCGTAGTGATGGAATGAATGAATAATATTTAGTACATTCAATATCGAGATTTAATTTCCCCTGTTGCGACTCTGCCTGCTTGGCTTTCGGGCCCAGAGCAATATGCCTGGCCCCTGCACGTCTTACAGAAGAGAGCGGGTTTTTCTCCCCACCGGTACCGAAATTTTTATTACGTATGGATACACGTGCAGGATAAATGTACGTACTACGCAATGTTATAATGTAACCTAAGTCCTACGTGTCACATGAGGGAGGAATGTATATTGAATCTAAACCTATGGCGGATTTAAGAGTTACATAGATTGATCCTTATTTCAAACCAATGCCGATATCAACTGATGCTTACAATATATGCCCATACAAAAACAGTACTGTTTTTTAAAAAACAAAAAAAAACATTAATATATTTAATGATTTTGATATGTTTTATTGAAGATAACTTTAAGTAATATTCTTTTGATAAAATTAACCATGGTTTTGTAAACATGGTTTACTGTATATTCTCTTGTTTTTCAGAATATAATTTAAAAGGCGGAATCAGTTGATAATGTATATATAATTCTATGTGAGTTTTTTTTTTAGTTTTTTACATTTCAATTTATCTTAAAAATTATATATTCAAAATTGATCACAAAATGAATTTCAATAATGACCATTTTGTTAATATTATACGATCAAAGCAAAAAGTAATCAGACATACAATATCTGTTTTTGAATAAGTTCATAAGATACACGTTGTGTGCAAATATTTCTTAAAATATTAAATATGTCAATACTCCAAAACAATCTCTTTACTTAAAAATACTTAGACTGGCCATCGTTGAAATACTGAACCGTCTGGTAAATTAAAAAGTGTACTATAAATATGACGATCGCAAGTTATATTAATTTTATATTATTTTTTATTTAAATACGCACGCTTATGATTAATATATTCTACATATTATATATGTACAATGACGCTGTTTTAAGTCAATACTATTACGGAACAAAGATAAATAATACATTTTCCGGAAATCGCTTTCACTCGAAAATTAACTGTAAATAGGTGCCTACCGAATGACTCTTTTAAATGTAAATTACCATGTCGCAGAAATGTTTGATGTCACTCATCTTCATTTAGACTTCTGAAAGTAAATAGAAATATAATTAATATACAGATTCTTGAATCCCACGACTGTGGCCTACTTAAGAGCTCCCCTCCTCCTGCACACACTCACACATGCAAGGAACTGAAATTCAGGGGCACCGCGGTATTCATATTTTTGATGTTTGTATTAATAAGCTAAGTTCTTGCCGAAAATTTAATGTATAACGTACCATTCGGAATTTAAGACTTATCACTCAGTTTCTCAATAGACTTCATAAATTGTAATTAAAGATGTAATTTAATCAAATAACGGTAGGGATGGTTTCTGTGGATCGTCAAAGGCTACACATGATATACACTCAGGAAACTTTCAGGAGTAGACGGAGTAGGTGTAAGGATCTTGTCAGCTAATATAACCGTTTGGTGACATTTTATGATGGTCATATGCTTAGGTTGAGTCACCCCTTAGGATAAAATAGTCCATGCCTCGGGAACGTCGGGCTAATCACACAATTCACATCATTAAAAAAACGAATTAAAAATCATTCAAAAATATGCCTCGGATACTACTCGTTCTTCAAGTACTTGAACTTCTGCTCTGGATGTTGTTGAGAATCATATGTGTTACAAAAAGGATCTTGAGGTGAAGATATGTCCTAGAACGAGAAAAGGACAGTGGTAGATGACAAAGTTAAGTGGTGGGAGTTTGTGGTGACCATATGTTTCATATATAGAACGGATATATAATAGAAAGAAAAAAATATTCTCTAGCCAGGTAGCCAATATAAGAATTTATTAAAATTTCACAAAAGTCATTTAGAAATAAATTGTTTCGTCATTGCAAGATGGAGTCTATAAGTTATATTAAATGTTTTGATATATAATAATTTATATTAAAATAACTTCATTTAATTCCATGCTATATATTGCAGGATACGCTCCTGCGATGTATTTTGTTAACGCTATAGATTAACGTTCCTATTCCAAGGTGCTCAACATCGCTATGCTTTTAGTTTGAGGCACTAGCGGAGCATTTCCTTTAAAAATACCTTTCATAAACCGTAACTCGTTGGATGTTATTATATTTAAAGACGCACGTATTCTCGTATGCACTGATGTTTGAGTCAGAGAAGTCAAGTAGCGCACCTGGAAAATGTAGACGTTCAAGTATTTGCGATTTTTGTTATTCATTTACATTTTGAAATTTCTTTATATTATGCAAAATGATAATCCAGTTTAAAAAAAAATGAAATATATGAAAGTTGCAGTGAATATAAAATTAATTTTATAATATATATTATTTTCTCATATTATGTATTTTATTAGAATCATATTTATGCATTATATTTAAGCAAGTAAGTGAACATTTGTATTAATTTTATATGGCTACACGTTAAAAATGCTTACTAAACTTGAAGTTCGTTTTCTAGTAAAACCATTTTTTTATTGACTCTTAATCTGGATACGCCAATGATGTAGAGAGACAAATAATGAGGTGAAGAAGAAAATAAGAACTTTTTATATGACTTGAAAAATCATAAACTGAAAACGTCGTTTTTTCTTTATTTTCGGTTCATTTTAAAGTGCAAGGGAGAAAATTACAATGTAAAATTAATGTTCTTACTAATAATTATATTAGTCGAAAATAAGACCGTAATATTTCTTTATCATAATCAGCCTGTATCCGTCCACTGTTGAACGTAAGCCTCCCGCATGAGTCTCCATCCTCTTTGATCCTCCGCCTTCCCCATCCAGATCACTCCCGCTATTATTCTTATTTCGTCAGTCCATCTTGCAGGGGGTCGGTCAATGCTTCGTTGGCCAGTTCTTGAGCGCCATTACAATACTTTTCTTCCCCATCGACGGTCGTCTCTTCGACAGATATGTCCTGCCTATTGCCACTTGAGTGTGCCTATTCGTTGGGTAGCATCCACTAATTGAATATTTCTTATCATCCAATAATTAAATGTTGTAGTTTATTGGCCAGTTATTTTATTCCCATTGATCAGTATTGTTTCAAAATTAAGTGTCTGTATTTTAATTAACTGTCCATTTACTTTGTCAATATATAACATATTAATTAAATTGTATTAACTGTTACGAACTACGTTAGGTAGTAATTAATTATGAAAGAAATAATACTTACAGTTTGGTAAATAAAATGATTTATTATTTTTAAAATAATGGTGGATAGTTAATTTATATACTAACATTATAAAAATTAAAATAAAAGAATATTGACAATATGATTAATTTATTAATTAAATATTGTATAAATATACCTAAAAAGGCAAACAATATAACATGGAAATATTGAAATTAACAAAAAATTATGATTCTTTCAAAATTATAAAAATGGTTGAAATGGAGCTGAATTTATTTGAAGCAAATCTTTTCTCATTTAACGTATTCTTGTACTTAAAAAAATATATTTTTTAGTTTCCCAGTTAAAAGATGAAGAATATAAAATAATGTATTGTTTGTGAAAACAGTGATGAATGTTGTGGTGTTGAAGCATATATTTATAAGACATTTGTATAATTTTCTGATATGCTTGAAATTATTTAACTTCAAATTAATTACAAATTACAGAAACGTGATTTTTAGAAACACCCATGTATTTAAAATCTTGGCCAGTTGTTTAGAGTGTTGAGCAATGAAATTATTGGCGACTAATTTTCAGCTGTAGTTTTTCATGACTCAGCATTGCGTTAAAGGTTCAACGCTTAACGCCTGAAAATCATTTACCGCGAATTCCCACTATAAAACGATCACTTAAAATCAGTGATTCTCAACCTTGTTTTGCACATATCTCTGGTAAGTCTATCATTATGAATATTTCATCGGGATACATTAAATGTAACCATCAATTCGCGGTTGCTAATTTATGATATAAATTTACTTTTGGAATATTTAAAAAATAATAATAATAAATTAAGACGAGAGGAAAGAAATACGATTACAGATTCTTCTCAATAATATAAAAAAATCATAATACTACGATTGAGCATCTTAAGAACATTTTTGTTTAAAAATGCTGCTTTTCCATTAGCTCCTATAAATTTGATAAGATAATCATTCGAATACCGAAATAAATCGAATAACAAATTATATTGATAAAAAAATATGATTTTATTTTAATATGTATTGATTTAATATTTTATTGTGTTTATACATGACTATTCCAAATCTTGAATTTTAAAGTTAAGTTCATATCGAAATTCATAATGTATTTTTAATAATGTTTGATAAGCACATTTAAGCACTTCGTAAAGTTAGCGTATTACAATGATCGATACATAACACAACTCCTCAAGCTGTTTCGATTGTATTAAAAAGGATTGTGCTCCTAAGTATAAAAGCATTTAGCTATTTGAAGTCGAAGTACTCATGTTCAAGCAATTATCAGCTACAATCCAAGTAACAGTGTTACGATACTGGTGTTGAGATGTTCGAGGACCTGCTTGGGCCGCGGCCCCGCCGTTGAGAAGCGCGGGCTTAAAATACTACGCGGCATTGTAATGATGCCGCACGGCAAACTTTGAAATGGATTCCGCTGCATTCCGTGTTATTATTGCGAAAACTTAGCAATGCATTAAAGCGGTTTGTGCGGAAGACGCCCACGTATTCAGCGCCCGCCTACAGCTGGATGGGCGGGAACCAGGGTTGACTCTGCTATATCTTAACTCGCTCTGGAATTTAACGTTTCACGCTTAACGATCTTACTATTTAATTCAAATTATTATATTAATTCACTCAATATACTAGATGCAATACAACAAGTATTTACAAAACTATGATATAATAATGTATCAATATCGTTGAAGTAATTCAACTTTTAGTAAGGAATGATTAAGGAATCTATTGGTGGGACATTATCTATCGATTTTTACGGTTTCGTTGTCAATCCCAACCAAAAAAGCGATCAAATTATAAATGGTTTAACTCGCGCCAAAAAATAAGGCTGCTTAAATGTGATTAGTTGCATTTTATCTGAATCCGTCTCTTGGGCGGCTCTGGGGAGGCACACGCTGCTATTCAAACATTACTGTGTCAACTCAGGATTACTTCTCTCTGGATTTATGAACCCCTCGGCTTCGCTCTGCGGACGCAGGTAATCGTTTAATTTAATTGCTTTATCTGTCTTATGTCCGCGGCTTTCTAAGAAAAATGGAGCATTTTTCAAATTCACTAAGTATCTTACATTAGGAGAATCTCTTTTTATAATTATTTTTGACATTTACAATATTAAGTGTCATTTTTCATACAAAATATTCACACTTTGCTTGTTAAAACCTCAAGACTCCTATGAGAATAGTAATCTAATCAATTAGAAAACGTTTATTAGATTAATTTGGATTTTAAGTCATTTTATTTGTCTTTTTTAATTCATTTTGATAGTCTCGTATAAAATCAATTAAATGCCTACAATGAAAACATGTATTTGCGTACCTTAAATTTGCGTATTACTTAAGATTCAAAAAGCTATATTTATGTTTTTATAGGACATTTTTTTTCTTCAAAAAGCCTGAAGTAAGATCGTGTATCTAGGAAATGCATAGTATTCAAAATGGTTTGTTTGAGTCTATTTAAAGGCGGACACCGGGTGAGTTGTCTATGTTTACGCAAAGTGGCGCTGAAAGCTCAGAGTATTTATTCAATATTTATGTTAAGTCGGCCTCCAATAATAGCTCGCTCTGGTCAATCTTTCTTCAGCCTGCGCTGTTTCGAGGCCATACAAATACGTTCAGAAAAATCTCTTCCACGTATACATCACTGTCATTAGTAACTAACGATCGCAAAAATATATTAACTGAAAGTTTTGAAATGCGCGTCAAAGAGACAACAGCTACTTTGTTGTTGTATCGTAGTTGAAGCCGAAGTCCAAGCATTCAGGCGGGCGTCTTTCAATCAAAATTCTGGGTTTCAATGAACATTAAAATACGTCCCATTTTTTAAACGTAAATATATCTCTCGGTTAAGTAATTTAGTTTAAAAAAATTTATGTGTCAAAAGAGATTTTCGCAAGTTGCAATATTGACACTTTACGCTACAAGACTAAAATTCAAGCGATAACGCAGTGCTCAAAATAATTGAAAACTCAAATTATAAATTATATTGCTAAAAAAATAAGAAGGAAACGTTTAAAAATATTTTATTGCGTATCTTTACTGTAGAAAATACTAAAGTGTTGTTCTTAATTTCGTTCCTAAATACCTACTGTAAATGTTCTAAATTTTATCAGTTAGGAATGGTGGTTTTATTATCAGCTATCGATATTATAAGGCTAATAAGATTTAGACATTTTGTATTCATTCAGAATAATATTTTTTTATGTAAATGATATTCTCCAGTATTTGTATTATAAAATATTATTCGTCTATCGTTTGATGGTAGAAAAGCTAACTTACGTATTAATATCAATATATTATACAGTTAATTAATATTTGATCAACGCTTAAGTCTAAATATCAAACAGTATACTCGCAGCTTGTTGAGAAGAGTTTAATTATCGAGAAACTATTAATATTAATAAACGCTTAATTAATTTGAAATTTCAGCGATTAGCACCGAAGTAAAGTAAGTCCACCAGCATTTGCATATCCAGCGGGAAGTCTTAGCGTTTAGTTTATTCTATCCTGGGCGCTTGCGAGAGTAAATATGATATAAGACTTGGAGCAGCCAAACGCGTGTTTTAATGTGCTTTTTAGAAACTGAAAGCAACCGGCCAGAGTCGCTCTTAGGGAATATATAAATAAGCTTTGATATACTCGTATTATGTAAAACGATTATTTAATGTTTTAGAATATGATGCACAAAATAGTTTTAAATGTATCCTGAAAACATTTAATTACGAGTATAGATACTGTTCGAATTATGGGTGGTTTTGTTCCGGGCAGTATCAATAATTTTTGGTCAGAATATAAAGTAAATTATTATTATTTTGCATTATTTAATATGCTATATATTTTTATATAAACTCAACTTAATCTAACCTTACCTTAGCTAAGCTGACACATAAAGTAACTTCATTTAACCTGTTAGGAAATTAAAAATAATATTTCTCCAAATTCACTCTAAAAGTTTGTTTGAATTCTGACAAAATACTGATTTATTTTCTTACAATTTAATTTATTATAGCTATAGCTTTAAAAATAAATGCAGACGATCAAAAATTAATTTTCAGAAATTATTCGTAAATTTACATTTGTTGATTTTGTACCCTAAGAAAATAAAACATTCACAAACACGATAAATTATTAGGATGCATTAAAAGTAATTTCACTAACAAACAACTTAATTTTGAATTGACAAATGCATATGCTTTACAAAAAATATAATCTAATGGATTAAATTATTTTTTAATGAATCGACATCAGGCGTAAGATTCGAGTTACAGACAGTGCCCACATAAGTTAATGTTCGTTTACGAGCACTTTTTTACTACCGCATCTAATTCCGTTGTGAAATTAAAATATACGACTTTAATTGTTAGATTAATTCTAATTTGAAATCACAGATGGTATTATTCCAGACCAAATACGGATATTAAAGAATAATAATTTGATGTTATGCCTATAAATCTCTATGTTAGATACAGTATATGGCTAGCATAATTAAAAAAATGTAATTAAAATAATTACTATTTTAGTGCCATCTTTTTATCGTTTTTATTTGTTCGATCAATTATTAATAACAGTCATTTTATCTCTTTTTAATAGCAATAAAACAATATAAATATAATGGATTAAATTGAAAGCTGAGCAGGCTTCGATGAGTACATATAAGTAAAAATATTAAAAATATATTCAAACATAAAATATTTATAAATTATCACAGAAAATATCTGAATGTTTCTTTCATGATAGAACCGGCTCTGTTCGAAGTCTTGGGAAGAGATTGACGCAAATCTGGATTATGTAAAAAATGTTGAGTGAGTAAATATGACGGCTGGCGAAAATGTACGAAAATGTGATTTTATTCTTGCCAACCGACTCCTTTTTTCATTTAAATCTTTCGATCCACGCGTAACTCACTTAGATAGGTGAGAAACTGTAAGAATTCCATGTTTTTAATACGAAAGCTATTCTAACGCTATTCTTAAAATATACGAATTCAGTTTATTTTTTGCTGATATGATTAGAAAAACTTTAAACGATCTAATCCACCTTGAAGTGATATTGATGCATTAAAGATATGCAAATATCTTTAATAAATGTATTAAGCATTTAACAATGTTGCATTGATGTATGGTCTTGGCAATAGATTAATGCAGAATATCTGAATGCTTACTTTAATCATATTTGATTTATTTATACATTATCTCTCTACGAAAACACATGTGTAATTTATAAAGGAGAAATATGTACAGGAATTTAAATCTTAAAGTCGTCCTACATTCGTATATTTTAATTGATTTGATCCGGTATTACATTACACAAGTTAATGTGCTTTAATCATTATGAAAAAAATAAAAAGATTTCAATATTATCCCATATCCACAAATTTATATGGATTTCAATTATCGTTACAAAGACTCTGTAAAATTAAGAGGCAATTACCACCTAGTTTTATTGTAATCCTTTTCACAAATAAAAAAAAACCCTTTTTAGCCTCGCCATTTCCCATCATCTGGGGTCGGCTCTCCTTGTGCACATATTAAATTTTTTATATGTGCACAATATTTCACATATTTTTTATTCACAAATAATAAACAAATAGTTCAACTAGGAGATTTCATCCATCGAACCACATATCTCCACATATACCAGACTCGATAGATCTTCTTTAATCATCTCGTTCTTCAAGGCACAATTAAACTTATCGAAGACGAAATATAAAGATTAACTTATATTTTCGAGACAATCGAGACTAGTTTGTCGCTTATACTTTCACATATGAATATAAAAACATTCAAATACCTTATCTTATACGTATCTTATACGTAAAGCCTAATACCTTATTCTTAAATTTAATATAGGCAAAAATAGTATAATACACACTTTTATAATATTTTGTTCTCGTTTAATATAAAATACTAAAAAATCGCTTAACATATTCACCAGTAGGTGATTCTGGTACATTACGATAGGAAATAAGAAATATCTGTGTAATATTCGCACGTAGTTGAACACGAACACAGTGTTTCCGAGCTTAAGGCTCCCCGCCCCAGTCTGGTGCGGTTGCAGGAGGGAAGACCGGCAATAGACGTCCCGGATTATTATCCGGAAAAAGTTTTCGTACGAGACCGCTAACGGCCGTGTTTAAGTCGCTATAAAGCTGGACATCCGGTGTCTGCGATATTCTGCAGCGTCGCAAGGTTTTCTCGCAAAATAATATATAAGAGGAAACTTAAACCCTTCGATACAATGAAAGTATCGTAACAAGAATGCAAGCTTATAATAATTTGGTAAATGTGTAAATTTTAAGAAAACACTCACGAAAATATTTTTCATAAAAAACATGTTAATATTATTTCTTCAAATTACAGTTTTCTAATAACTCATTTAATAACATATTTAATACTACTGGCACATACTAATTTATAGCAAATAGGAACACGAATAATACTTTATAATAGTGATAAAACAAAAATGTTGGCCGTTAACTTTAAGCCGCAGACAGTGTACTCATACAATATGTGTAATATATACTATCTGTAGTAGTGAAATCGCGTAGTAGTCAATTTGAGTGTGGACATACTATTTAATTTCACTTCAGCGTGCATGCCAACGGTATTAAATGAAAAATCGAAAGATTGACACGTGATTGAAATTCGTCCTGTCTATACTTTTGAATGTGAAAGCTAAATATAATTGTTAATATCTCGAAAAGCGTCTAGAAGCAAAGGCTTTATTATACTTTATTTACTTATAAACAATAGCGATCCTGGTCTCTGTTTCTTCATATAGTCATGTCCAGGCGAGGCTATTGCGCCATGTGTTTCAATAGTCTGCACTATTGTTTGCGAAACACTGGATAGAGTCCATGAAAACTATTTATGAACTCCGAATGGCTGTAAAGCGGTTTACATAGTAGGAGACAGTCTAAACGTTATAGGATATGAAAAACAGTTTCACAACCATGTTATGTCACATTATTTGATCCATAAATTTTCACTAACTAGTTTCACAAATGTACGTGGAATTTCACAAAATTATTGCATGTCGCATGCTTAGTATATTTAAGTTTTATTATTGCTGATAACACAGTAACAATACTGGAAGGGGATTTTTATTGAGGTAATTTTGCTAGCTGCTAGAATATTAAAGTAAAATTATTTTACATAAATATTACATCGCACTATATTTTTTATAATAATTTTTTGTGTTATTTAGGAAAAAAATATAATTGATGTTTATTTTATAAACATATACTAAGAAAATAAGGTAAAAAGCATATTATTTTTAGGTATAAAATTTTAAATGCTCACATAAAAAGGTAATTGCAAATTTTTATTATAATTAAATTATATTTTTATTCTAGCACAATTGCGAGGCTATTACCCAATGCACAATATTTTATAAATATATTAAATGTTAAAATATATACGTATTTGTCATTATTATATTAGTATCAAACGATCTTTGTACTATTTATAAGTAGTCAATCTCTTAGTTTTTCTTTCATAGCTTTCGTATTTTTTAAAAATATAATTTTACTTTAAAGAAGTTACACAATTTATTATGCTACTATTTAGTTCAAGATGGAACTTCTTGCAGAATGATGAAGCGTTTTAAAATATAACACTATTTCGAAATGCGTTTTTCTATTTCAATAAACGTTGAAGTGGGATCTCAAATGATTCGTTTCGAATAAATGGGTTCCCTTCCCTGCCACTGAGCGCTGAGACCAACATTGTAGCCATTTTTATTTCACTGCCAAGTTATGAACCGTGGCGTGTTGCTCCCGCGCCGTCAAGTCTGCGCGGTTTGCTTTCAAGTGTTTTATATAACCCATCAAACTGATGATGCTTTGTTTACGAGAACAGTGTTCTGCCATCAAAAATTTCATAATTCATAACACTTGGTATTGTAAAACATAAATAAAATCATATGCGTACCTTAAGTGGAGAAAACAGCCACCGTCACCAACAAGCTCCTTTAACCTTTGGATTAATTGGCCTTTTCAGAGTCAATTATGTATTCTTATACTATTCTTATAAATCGTAAATTATTATGATTATTATACTAAATACATATTATTTTTAATTGCTGAAATCACATTTGCGAAATTGTTACATATAAAGCTATTTGAAAACGATGTAAAAATTCTTCTTCAATTTAATTTTAATAAACCTCAAATTTGCAATATTTATAGTGCTCAAATTATTTTGATTAACTTTATTATTTATTTGATTTGTAACAATTGAGAAAAAATGTCTTTCGTCAGCTCAGCTCAAATATACGGATTATTATTTTAAGATAAATACTTATAACCCAGCATAATACATAATAATTATTACTGCTATCTAAAAAATGGTGCAAAAAAAAATATTCATACAAACTATTCATCGTGATTAATTTGAAAACATTCCAATTGTGAAATAAACTACAACGCTAGATTGGATTGTTCAGTGGTAGATTTTCCGATGCAGATAATTAATAAACTCAAAGATCACAAAATATTATTTAAACGATCGAAATAGTGGCTTAAAACACTGTCAGTGTAAACAAAGTTTAACGATTCTTCAGTGAAAAATACTCATTGATGTCCCGGGTCTATTTCGGTTTTATCGAACTGAATAAAAATAGTAAAGGATGCAATATTTCATTTTTACGATTATTTTCTTATTTTTTCGCCGTCTATTTTAAAATACATGTTTTCCTCGAACGAATTTGTGATGATGTCACTTGCAGTTTGCGTCTTGAAATACGTCGTAATAAATCTACTTGTTTGCGTTTGGAATTAGTAGTCAAACGCCCAACGAACGTACTCAAATAAATGCTCTAACACACTCAATGAATTTCTCAAGGAAAAATATTCGTTTAAGTGACATTATTTTATTTGCTATTTATAGATTTTATATTGGCAGACTTGGAGCAATACTATACAAAATAGAACATTGATCGCAATTATTTCCTCATATAAATTTAGGATATGTAAATATATAGTTAGCTATCCTGTATCCGTCTGCTATTGATCATTTGCTTCCCGCATGAGTCTCCATCCTTCTCTATACTCTGCTCGTCGCATTCAGCATCCTACCGCTTTATTCAGATATTGTCCATATTGCAGGAGGCTCACCCAAACATTGTTTGCCAGCTTTTGGGCGCTACTCCAACAATTTATTTCTCATCAATCGTTGTCTCACGTCACATTAGTATACCTATTATTTTGGTAGTATCGTATACTTGATTTCTTATACGGATATGTACATTCAGATCATTCAGACATATTCTATTATATTATAATATTTCAATGAAACCTCGGGCGAAGTTTTATTTCGTAATGTTATTTAGTGGATTTTTTAGTTTTAAATCCACCCAGAGTCTTTAAAATTATTATGCACTTTCGCTTACATATTTCAACAAAATTTACGAAATTGTACACATTATAAATATAATAAAGACTATTGCTTCCAAACATAAAAGTAAAAGTATTTTTGTCGTCTGGTTTGCCATTAAATTTAAAGCAATAAAGGCATTGCAATATTGATGAATTAAAAGCAGTCTCATCCCAAAAGTGGCGCCGTCAATGTCTTAGCAAAAGTAGCGGATACTTCTGCATATTAAGCAAACGCAATAAAGACGGCGTCGCGCATTAAATTTTTGGAAAACTCGTAGAAATAGAAAATTAACAAGAGCGCCATTTCCGGAAGCCGAGTTTTATTATCAAAACGCCGTTATATTTCTCGCAAGGCCGAAGCGGGTTCGCGTTTTAACGACATTCATTCTGTTTTACGCGTGTTCCGGGCCAAGTTTTTCCCTGGACTTCTGCCAACCTTGGCTGTCTCCAGTTGATTCCAGTTCCACCGAGCGCCCATTGCCTCTTCCATACTAGGGGACTGTAGCCATAATAGAGTACCCCAACTCTACATTCAGCACTTGTGTACTTTCCAGCAGTATTTTGTATTCTGGCAAAACTTAAGTATAATTTGATTACAGAATAGTAATCTGCGCTAAGTGCTCATGAGCTCAATCGATGTTCATATGTCTAGACATAACCACTTTCTGAAATGTATTTAAAAATTATTATTTTTAGAATTATTAATATTTTTCATTTATTTTAGTAATTTATGAATTATTATTATTATTAGGCACAGTATTAGTTTCGATACGTTTATACAAGTCACTAATTATTTGTATTTTATTTTTAAAACATTTAATTGTCACATACCATTTTTTTTTATTAAAAGCAAATTTATATACTATTAGCTATTATTTATTTTTATTCCTGAGAATTTAAGGCTTCACCAAAAGGCAGTGCAGTCATAAACAGTGCCTTGAGAACAGATGATTGCGTAGATTAAACAAAATGCGATGGTTTCACTTTGGGAGGTATAAATAGTGAACGGAGAAGACACGGCTGGCTTTCATTCTAGTCGACCAAGAGACAAAAGTGGACCTAACTTACATGGATTCTTTGGATGCCGCTAGAAAGCATAACATATAGCTGTCTTTTCTGCAGGACTCCAGGATTTCACCGTTTTAAAAAGCTTTCAGAACACATAAATATAATGTACTTGTTGAAATTCTGTGTGACAGAGCTCACACAAGATAAAGAACCAACGACAGCTGCTGACAAAACTTCACAATGAAAGGTTATTATTAATATATTATAAATTTATGATAAATTTACTAAAGAAAACCTTTGTTTTTTGTGACATGATTAGATTACAGACAATTAGCTTTCAGTAGTTGTTTTTTCTGAAAAAAAAAAAGGCTGACGTCGCGCCCCAACGCCATCACTTCCTGTGAGCGAGTGTAACACTTCTCGCCCGGAGCCACACTGCCCGCTAGGTAGACTGAAGCGGCTCTTCCGCAAATTTGGCCGTTAGCGACGTTAATTTCACGTTAATTGCGCCAATATACAGCGCAGCCCTTAACTTCAAACCATTTGAAAAAAAATAGAATTCATGTCTCATAAAATTTCTAAGAAATCGACTGTAATAACATAATCTACTTTTTTAAAGTATTTATCATTTTTATAAATTCACATCACGACAGATCTAAACCCCCAAAAATAAATATCTTACAGTAGAAAAAATAATAAAGGTACATAATTGTCACTTCGATTATAAAAAAATTATAAATATGAATGATATTATTTTATATTCTTATTATGTAAAAAATGTAAAAAAATAATAATATAAATTAAACAACACTTAAATCAAAAGATGAATCCCACGCCACACACAAGATCTACCTTTAAGTGGCGTGGAAAGCGAATTCCAAAAAAAAAAAAATAAAAAAAAAAATGAATGTAATACTATCAAAAAAATCTTAAATGTATCCTATTATATTTGATTAAATAAAAAAAAAAAAAAAATTCTTATACGAATAATGTGCATTTTAATTTTTAGCAATATAAATATTGTATATTTTTTACTTTTTAACACCTTAAAGTGTTTTTGTTTTTTGTCGTTTGGTTGGCACCACTGTCTTCTAGAGTCGTTCATATTCAGGTGGAACGAACTTTTCCGATAATCACCATTTACAATTGGCATTCTAGGTGTTCGTCTTTATTATTATGCTTATTTGCCCTATACATTGTGGGGTATTTACGCATAATTACGCAAAAAGACCCACATTATCAAAAACCGCCTCCCAGTCAAAATCATCGAATCAAAAATTATAGATTCGAGTATTAAAAGGCCATTATTCTAATTGAGTGTTGTTGACGAAATAAATAAATATTCTTTTTGATTGCTGTTCCTAAAGTAGTAAACAAAGTGAGAGTTTCGTTTGTTCTAGTGAAATAACTTCATAATATTAGCATTATAAATGAGGTATTTTACTAGTAAAATATTATACAGTATTTTTTAATACAGAAGGAAAATATTTTCATTCCGCTTACGCACAAGTAAGGCTTACCACGGAGCGGCTGAAGCGCCGTTTTTCAGTCTTCTACGGAAGCAAGGGCTTAATGTTTTTAATTTGTTTGTGTCTGCGGCCGCTCATTATTGCACCTGAAACCAGCGCAGCCTCCACAAGGAGACATGAAAAAAATATATATGCGCAGTAATTTAACCATCACGTTAGAAGAGTAATAATTGTTTACGTTACTTTTAAGTGATGTATTAAATTTATTAGAAAATAAATGAGCAACCCATTTTTATACTAGATAATTGATTTTGTATATAAGATGAAATTTTTTTTCATTTATTTCCTGGGATATATTTCATGTAAAAAACAAAACACTTAATGTTATTGGTTTAGAATATATAAAGCGAAGTCGTTGATGTTTTGTTCTTTAATATATATTATTTATAGTATTTAAGCTTTATTTAAACTGTATGTTTTGACAGCTAGATTTTGAATTGCGTCTTTTATTGGCTTTGACGTGGGTGAGATTTTTGTGAGTGTTGAAAGCTTGAAAAAAATCAAATCGAATCTTGAAAAAAGATGTTTGGTCTTTTAGGTTTAGATGTGGGTAATATTTTTTTTCTTATCTCTGATATTTTGACTGCCGTTACAGGATTCATCTTCAAGATTGAGGAATTGTCATATATAAAATTATCAATCCTGAATATGACTCTCGTAATGGCGTTTGAAATATTGGAGAGAAAAAAGCTTGTCTACTTACAACTCAACGCAAAAACTCCAATTATTTTTCTTAATTTTACTTGAATCAAATTACTTAGTGTAGCAATGCATAAAAATATACAATATGCATTTCCCGCAATAAATCTTATGTAGTTAATAATATCAATGCAAGTTTAGACGGGGTGGCGTGTATGCACATTGCCAAGTACCTGCATATCTTCGACCAAATTTAACACGGCTCTCACTCCATTAATTTGATGCACATAATGCAAGATGCACGGTCATTAGTTGCAGGTACGGAGTAGTGAGACTGAGGCCAGAGCCAGCGATAGCCGCGCAAATGCCGGATTTCCCAGTCGGGAACGGATAGCAGCTCGCGTACAAGCATATTACAAATATCTATCTATCCGCTATCGGAACACTAAATGCAATAAAAATGATGCAACGAAAAAGGAAAATATAGATTAAAACACATTTAAATTATATAATTAAGAATGTGTAAAATAAAAAGTACTGAGAGAAGCGAAGTATGTTTTAGAACCTTAAATTTAATGATGTAAGCTACGAGTATGTCAGGATGGGGATTATTTTGACCACTGTCAAGTGTAAAAGGGACAATTAATAAGATCAATTGTGAACAATGAACTCATGTAGAGTTGGGTTATATCCCTGTATCTTAACAAATGTCTGAAAGGAACATTTGTAATATATTTATTTAAGGAAAGTATTAAAATTCATCCATGTATTCACTAACATCCTTTATAGAATGATATACGTAAGTACTTCTAGAGAGCAACTGTCATGTACATTTTAAATTAATTACGCAACTCATGATGATGATATGATCTGAATCTATTAGTTTATTATCGAGTTGCGTGGTGGCAGGATGCAGGAGCAGATCACAAAGCAAAAGAACTTGTTTTTGAAGCACAGTTCGCATTTATTTTGAATAAAGACTTGATTTCCTCGTCCGACTTTACATGCCGTTGCGTCGGACGAGAATTAACTGGCGACTGAGCGCGCTCGTAATGGGCTGTAAGGTCCAGCGCCGTAAGTGGCGATCTACAGAATCAATGGCGCACCAATTACAGCAGCCATGTTCATACTAACGTCACACCCGTGACCAAAATGCCAATATGGCGACATATACATGTACGACAAGCGAACAGAAATAAGAGACGAAAGATTGTACATCGAGGCTTTCGGTACCAGTCAGCAAGGGGATATATCATGCTGATTTCAATGTATTATCTATTACCTGAAGCATTTTATTACATTGGGATTAAATGCTGTAAATCTATTATGTAAATTAAAATAAAAAAGCGATTTCATAATTGATAATCAATTATTGATTTTGTATATATTTTAAAATTTAAAGTTTAAAATATATATGGTTTGATTATGATTAAATCTATAAATACTAATAAGATGTTTAAAATATTTATATTATATTATATAAAAATAATTATTGGTGATTTGGAAACACAGTGTACCACGCCTCTCAAGCAATAACCCGCCAGAGCACTTTACTTAGCAGCTTCCTAATGCCGCATTCACAGGGTTAATAACGGGGAACAATCTTGTTTTGTGCCATTAATCTCGTTAATTGAGAGAGTATCTAGAGATATGCAGTAACGTTTTGAGGGATAAATGCAAAGTGTGAGTTGATTATTGCGGCTGTATTAACTACTACTGAATACCAGTGGTGGGAACTAATAATGTACATACAAATTGAGATGAAAAATATTTGATTTATAAATATTTAATAATTGCTGTCTTACTAACTATAAGTTTAACTATAGGATAAAAATTATCAAAACTATACATAAAAAGAAATAACAAAGAATATAAGTTTAATCATATAAAATATCAATAAATGTAAGGTATAGGGATGAGCAGCAGAAAATGAATATTTCAATGCTAGGAGTACCCCTAAAGCAGTGGTTCCCAAAGTGGTCCACATGGACCCCCAGGGGTCCATGGGATCATCCAGGGGGTCCATGGAAAATTAAAATTGATTTGGGGGTCCATGAACATCGTTAGGGGGTCCACGGAGGGTTCAATATAAAATTATTAGAAATTTTTACACATCAGTATTAATTTGGAAGTTACAATAAATAGCAATATATAAATGAGATATGTGTGATGTAAATATTTTAAAGTGCATACAATTAATTTCTTAGCCTGAGACAAAAAAATAATTAAAATACGGGTTGGAGTCCAACCCTCATTTAAATGGAGGTCTACAAAGCGAATCGCATCTCACCGCCGGTTCCGTCTAATTTTGTTATCTGGCCAGAATCTCGTTACTAGCCGACACCGAAGAACACAAATTACTTAATTATTATTGCTTTATAGTTTTCGCTTCCAGAGAAAAGTTAAATGTTATTGAGCAATTAAATATAAGTAAAGTGCATTTTTTTTCAAATACTATTAAATCATAATCCGCAGCTTTAATGTTCTGACACAAACTTGAAGTGCGATTTCTTCTGGAGCCTTAGAAGAGAACTAATACAATAGGGTACATCTCTCTTTTTAAATAACACCCTCATAAAAATGCAATAAAGTATTATGAGTATCTTTAATTACCACACTGCACTATGTGTTCACACGATTATCACGTATGTTTTTACGAGAAAGCTTGGCTATTGTAAAACAATAAATAAATAAAAGTTGCCCTTTTTCTGAAATTCTATTTAGGACAGGAAACAATAAAAATGTGCCTGTCGCCAAAATCAAGAAAGGCGAGACTGACGTTATTTGGTCCATGGGTATATAAACAAGGGTAGTTTACAATTGGGACACAGAATCTATCTTTGATACCTACTGTATTGACCTATAACTCGCTCTTGTTATTCTGTTCTTTACAAGTTGATTAATATAAGTATACTTATATTTTGCGACACTAAGCCACAAAGCTTTTCCATTGTACTTTGGGTTATAGGATCGTATATATATAAGATCGACTAATAAGACGTGAGCAGTTTCCCCTCCCCGCCCCCAGTCTTCCATCAGCTCTCGTAATATAAGTTTAACATTCAAATATACACACACTCCTCAATAGTTAACTTTTAAACAATCGATATTATAATATTTCCGTATATTTAAAATGATTTTATTATTGCTATGTCTAATTTGTATATATAATTATTTTGCCAACAGATAACTGATACTAAACATGGCCGAATCTAAAAAGAAATGTAGACAGTACAATGTCGATTATTTGAAGTTTGGCTTCATTCCATCACAGTCGAACAAACAATTGCCTTTGTGCCTTTTATGCAACAAAGTTTTAACCAATGAATCTATGAAACCATCCAAGCTGGAGATTCACCTGAAAAGATGTCACCCTGATAAAACAGATAAAGATTTGGAATACTTTCAAACACTCAAAAATAAAGTGATGGTACCTTCGGTACACGAAATGTTCGGCTCGACGTCAAAAAGAAACGATGATGGTTTGCGGGCGTCGTACAATATATCGTTACTTATAGCAAAATCTGGAAAACCGCATACTATCGGAGAAAAGTTAATTTTGCCAGCAGTCGAAGAGGTTTTAAAAACTGTTGTACACCAACCTGCATCTGATATAATTAACAAAATTCCTTTAAGCAACAACACAGTTCAAAGACGTATTGATGAAATGAGTTATGATATTGAAAGTTTCTTGTGCAATTATTTGCAAACGACTCATTTCTCTCTACAGTTGGATGAGTCAACTTTACCTGATAATGAAGCATTATTATTGGCATATACTCGTTTTATTATGGATCAAGAAATCCACGAAGAACTGCTATTTGCGAGAACTTTGCCAACCGACACTAAAGGCGAATCAATATTTCATGTTTTGAAGGATTATTTCACAGAAAAAGAAATTCCTTTGTCAAATATTATGTCAGTTGCTACAGATGGAGCTCCTGCCATGGTTGGGCGTTATCGTGGCTTTATAAGCTATTTAAAACAAAATGTACCCGGGTGTTAGCAATACACTGTGTCATTCATCGACAACATTTAGTTGCTAAAAATCTGAATATTAGATTGCATGAATCTCTTAAATTATTCATTGATGCTGTAAACCAAATCCGAATCAATGCGTTGCATATGCGGCTATTTGCGCAGTTGTGTGACGAAAATGATGAGAACTTTCATCATTTACTCCTTCACACCAAAGTGCACTGGCTGTCGAAAGGATTGTGCTTGACAAGATTTTTTGCTCTCTTTGACACTATTTTAGAGTTTCTGGATGATAAAGATAGAATTTTAAAAGAAAACTCAATGATGTGGAAAACGGATATTGCTTATTTAACAGATTTGTTTGCTAAATTTAATGCAGTTAACTTGCAATTACAAGGTGACAGTCTTAATTTGATTCAAACAAAGTCCATCATTTCAGCGTTTCTTGCCAGAATAAAGCTAAGGAAGCAAAATATTGGACGGGGCGAATTTTCCCAGTTCCCCAATCTGTCACAGATAAGCTGCCAGGAAGACGATGTTTCAACCTAGGTTCAACATTTAAATGCCCTATATTCAGACTTTGAAACAAGGTTTGAGGATTTTTGACTATGGTAATACCACAGTGGATAATATGGTGGTGACATTGAAGAAACCAATGTCATATTACAAGACGAAATAATCGGAATATCAACTAACGAAGAACTCAAAGCACAGTTTAATAAAGGATATCAGCAATTCTGGCTTGAAAAAGACATATCTGTCACTTATCCCGCATTGTGGAATATTACGAGAAAGTTTTTACTTGCTTTTCCATCTTCATACCTATTGGAAAGGGGTTTCAGTGCAGTTGCCAATCTCATAACAAAAAAAGAAACAAACTGGATATCATCAAACGAGGAGATTTCAGATTAAATCTCACGAAATTGATGCCAAATGTTGAAAAACTTTTATCAAATCATCAAGTACATCCCTCCCATTAAATGCATTTATTTTTCGCCTAGTTGTAACAGATCGTAAATTATGATTGGGTTCGTTACAATTTTAATTTACAAAATTGTTACAAATATAATGGAGTAGTAAACTTCAATAGTCTGCCTCGGGAAATTAAGGCGATCACTGATATAAAAAGTGATCGAAAAGGTAAAAAGTTCTATAAACTATTAACAAACAGAACTGACGTCGTCACATAACAATGAGAACAAGGATATGTACCTGAAGTGATATTGTGGCTTTTGGGTTGAGCCGTGTGTGGTGAACTTCCTTCAACCAATATTTCGACCGCCATTGCAGGGGTCATTTTCAGGATTAATAAATTTATTTAGTTTTGAGTTGGTTTATTCAGATTATATATATTTTTAAAGATAAAAAAAATGTATAATCTGAATAAACCAACTTAAAACTAAATAAATTATTAATCCTGAAGAAGACCCCTGCTATAGTGGTTGAAAGAAGTTCACCACACTCGGCTCAACCCAAAAGCCACAATATCATCAGAGGGAGGCCTAACTCATGCGGGAGGCCTAACTCATGCGTGAGGCCTACTCATGCGGGAGGCCTACGTTCAACAGTGGATGGACACAGGCTGATGATGATGATGATGATGATCAGGGGGTCCACGGATAACCGAAAATCGTGTCAAGGGGTCCACGAGTGAAATAAGTTTGGGAACCTATGCCCTAAAGGATGCAATAGAGTATACCTTGTATATACTTTGTATACCTTAGAAGTACGAATACCTGGGATGGCAGAACAAAAAGAGAAGTCAACAGTCGCATACATCAAGCAAGGCTAGCGTTCAATAAAAAAACAAAAATTCTTGAGTCAAAAAATATTAATTTAAATCTCCGCAAGCAACTTGACAAAAAATCTGTTCGGAGCATCTTGATGTACGGCTGTGAGACATGGTGCTTATCTGAGAGTGATAAAAAAAGAATAGAGGCCTTTGAGATGTGGACATACAGAATAATTATCAGAATTTCCTAGAGAGACCACGTCACGAACAATGAGGCTCTCAGCATAATCAAGGAGGATCGCGGCACATAGTAAGAACCATCTCAGAGAGGCGAGCCCGTTGGATCGGTCACCTCATGCGCCACGATGGTCTTCTTCACGACATTATGGAAGATAGGCAACTAATAAGAACCATCTTAGAGAGGCGAGCCCGATGAATTGGTCATATCATGCGCCACGATGGTCTTATTGTGGAGGGGATGGTTGAGGGTAGAAACTGTAGAGGGTCCCCTAGACGGGAGTATTTGCAGCAAGTGTTCGAAGACATGAGTTGTAGTTCATATGCAGAGCTGGAGGGTTGCGGAGGACCGAGAGGATTCGAGATCGAGATGCAAGATTCTGTTGCTGCAAACCAATCCACCGGATTGATACTACGAAGAAGAAGGGATATTATAAAATTTCATAATTGATATGTAGTATCAGGGCTAAAGCTTATTCTCATGATTTAAAAACTAAACAATTGATCATAAAGAATAAAATATTTGATTTTTAAATATGCTTATGATTAAATCAATCAAAGAATAAGTACTTGTAACCATTGCAACCAAACAAGATCTATTAGATATGTTTTGTTATCTTTAATAGAAAGACGTTTGTTGCTGTCATCAAAATACCATTGATTCATTTCACTGTCAATGAAGCTTTCTAATATAAAGTGTAAGCAATTTTATATAAATATGAAACATTCATAATGATGATTGATATATTGGTAGGGAAGAGGTAATTAAAAATTAATCTGTGGTTATTGATCTAGCATTGTATTCATTCTACAACACATCACAAATACTTTTTTATTATTTCATCAAAGTAATTTTATTTTGCTGCTGCAGTATTATTATTTAATTAATTAATATTTTATTTATTTCGCGTATATGTTTAAAAGTTCATTGCGGCAATGGAACTTAATTATAAAGTGAGATTGATGGCGTTTTACTACCGCCTTGCATGTTATGATATTTTGAAATTTTAAATTCTGAACGTTTAATCACAAAGAGTGTGAAAAATTAATAGTTCATTTGTGACATGTTTTTTTTATAATGTCATGAATTTAACAACTCGCCTTTAATTTCCTTGCCGCCACGGTTTATCAAGGAGTATTTTCATTTATAAAATGTACTTTAAATCTTTTTTTTTGTTTAAGACTGTAGAAATTTATTTGATACTTGAAAAATACCATGGATTTAATTGATTCTACAATTTATTTGAAATATTATTATTAAAAAACTGTTTAAAAATATTTTATCAATCAATAATTTCAGAGTAAATGTGTTTAATATTTACCAAAAAAATAATTTCTTTTAAGGTATCATTAATTAATATTTTTAGATGCATTATTTATAAAACATCGATATCACAATTTATCGTAGAAAATATTTTATGAACTAGAAAACGTGGGAGAACACATATACATATTTTATGATAATATGAAATTAATTATACACGATTTAGAATGTCTCTGTTTTTATTCATACAAAACAATAATTCAATTCGTTCAGCTGTAGACAGATGGTTCACATATATTTTATGTGGGCTTCTATAATTAAGGCTTTATAAGACGCAAGCGTGCTACTTTGTAATACTGATCTGATCACTGAAGTTAAGCAACGTTGGACGTGGAACGTTCATGGATGGTAATTAAAAAAATAATTTATTGATAGACAGAAGAAAATATATCTCATTTATTATGCCAATATGATTGAGGCAGAATAAAATTAGTACATTATTGAAATCATTTTATCCATATTGAAATCAATTAATATACAAACTTGTTGGTATACCTAGTAAACTAAATAATTAGTTAAATGAATTAAAAATCATATTTAAATTCTGCAATACTCACACGAAATTTCACTTAAAATTAAGCACTTTATCATTACTTATTTAAAAACGCAATAAGATAAATAAAATGGCATCGTGTAATATTTGACAACATGTACGACCTTATAATTCTTCTACTTCTCGTAAAATAATAGCCAGATATCATTCAATTCTACGTTTATGATCGAATATATTATCATACGGTGACTTTATCTTTTACCGAGTCGCGCCAGATATAGGAAAATCCAAATCCCCATCCAATATGTTGATATTTCGTCGTTTTGTTAACTGTTGTTGTGTTATCGATGGGTTCACATCGTCGCGGCGCGTCCCCTTGGGCCCGACGGTCCCCGCCCCAGGCTCCTCCCAGCCTGATCATCGTCATAAAAGAAAATTCTCTCAAAGTCCCGGTAAACAAGCCGCCCGCTCAGCAAGGGCGGCCCGTCAAAGCGGAGAATCTTCCTGAACATGGCGCTAGACTATCGGCATCCAGGCGGCTGGAAAATACACGAGACCAGACAACTGAGAAACAGTTTGGTGAATACAATCCAATCGATCAGAATCGCTGAATCCAGACCATCTGGTGAAAAGCGTTTACTTATTGAAATATGTAATTCTTTCTGTTATAAAGTATGTGTTTTAAGTATAAATGTATAGTTTATTTCATAATGACAACAGATAACACTATTCAAGTGCTCGGACTTCTGCTCTGGAGGTTGTCTGGAACAATATATGTTCCCAAGTGATCTTTCAGGTGAAGATATGTTCTAAAATGAGGAGTCGACAGTGACAACTGAGAGAACTAAGTGACAGTAATTTGTAGTGGCCATATATTCCAGATATGGAACGGATATGGGAAAATATCTTTTTAACCAAACTTACTTGCCGAAACAATAATTTAAGTTAATGGAGTTCAATTGTGATTACTGTCAAAATTATGTGTAAAAATATAATTCACAGAAAATTGAATATTGATTATCAACATGTGCTATTTTCATAAATTTACTACTGCAAAAAAATAACCCTGATGTAGTATTGATGAGAAATTAAAATGAGCTATTTAAGTAAATATTCACAAGCATAAAGTTTCGCACTATTTTATAAAAAAAATAAAAATTTGTATTTAAAAATAAAAAATGTTTGAATCCCGTGCTTTTTTTCGGTTACACGTGGCTTAAATCTGTCTTGAATACTGCATCTTGTAGCCACCCCATATAACGTTTCCTTCAGGGGAGCTCTCCACTATAATGTTATGGTTCGGCTGCAAGTATTACATTTTACATCAACAAAGGCTTTAGGCAACGAGGAGTCTACTTTACATCGTGATAGGTTATGGAAACATAGTGAAGCTTTTGAAACTTATATACGAGTATGTTAAACCCGTTCACATACTTTTCTAGTCAGCCGAAAGTGTTATTCGATTGTGTCTGAATAATTTGATTCTTATGAAATAAAAGTTATGCCCGTGTTTTGTTTCTGATATACAAATTTTCTTCATGGAAAAATGTCAAATAAAATATTTCTGTACTTTTTTTACAAACTGTTGGATTTTTAAGAAAATGTACATATTGTAAAATGTATTTTTTGACTTTTAAAAAATAATAAAAAATTAAGATGTTTGCTATTCATTTTACAATCATCCCCTATAACGCCCTCTTCCCTATTTGTAACAGAAAATTTGCCTATAGTATTTACGGCGATTTTTCATTAAATGGTCCCTTTTATGTCGTTTTTTTAAATTGAACTGCATTTATGGACTACATTTTCTAGGCCTTGGGAGCAGCTGGTTTAATCATCCTATCTTAAGAAATCGTTAAAGAAGGGTTGATTATTCAAACGTATTTATTTTATTTTTAATTAATAACATTATAAATATTTTAGCGATCCATTTTTGTAAATTTGTTTGAAGTTTAAGCAAGATATATATAAAACGTTTGATAAAAGTAGTATTTTCGAAATTTAAAATTTGGGAAATAATTCAAAAAGCTCTTAAAACTCTCGAAGAGAAGTTGTTTTCCGTTTGCAAAGTTTGGTTCGTATTGATTTACGTGAAGCTTATCCTCCCGCCCTCCGCTGCACTCCAGCCACATCCGTCACAGCCTCCAGCCGCCCACAGCCGCCCAGGGACAAGTGCCAATACTCCAGCATAGGCGGGAGCAGATTATCAATGGAAATCACACGCACTAGAAAACTGACAGCTCCAAATAGTCAACTCCTTGAAACAAACTATTTGAGATAAATTCCGACATGAAATAACATGATGAAGCAAAACAAAATAAAAAAAAACAAAAAACTAACACATGTTTCTATATTAAAAAATCTGGAATAAAATGTAAGCATTATTTTATTTAAATTTGAATGTTACATAATTGTACCAAGAATTATCGATCAAAAAAATCGAAAAAAAAATTCACACAAAATATTTCTGTTCAATATTTATCACGCTGAGAGATGTTAAATCACATATTTAAAGACAACAATATTGCTTTTCAATGCAAGCTTTTTAAGTTCTTGAAAACGAATGAGATTTGTATACACATATTTTATGTTGGGAATTCATCTCAAAGTGAATGCCAAATAAATAATTATCATTAAAAAATTAACACAAAAATGTTTTTAATTTATTTAGTTGAAAAAAAATAAAAACATTGAAGTTTTGTACATGTTACGTATCTGAGTCAATTCATCCCAAGCAATCAATTACTTAGATCTGAAACATGTAAAATCACTTAAAAATAAATATGGAATAAAATTATATATTGTAGCTATTCAATTCAATATTAAATTTAAATCTACAGGGTTTTGGATTTAAATTGTTGTTTTAACACAATTATTTGTAGGATATTACACATTTGTGTTAAGAAGTTTTTTTTTGTTGCGGTGTATTTCGTAGACGTCACATTACGTTAATAAAATATAATCTTGCTGAAAAAACCTGAATGTCATGGTGCAATTTTTCTTCGGGAGTTAGTAATTTTATTAGTTTCAGTCTGAGAAACTTTTAATTTAAGTATTCATATATTCTAAAGTTTGCACTAACTGTGTAAGGTCGTTAGACATAATTAATCTGACACGAGACCATTCCACGTGTCCTACGCTTCTAGTCTTCAGTTCTGCCAGACGCTCCGCTAACTTTACTGTTGATTTTAATTGGCGTAGAATTTGTTCGAGAAGCACGACTGCCCTGACGTTAAGTTTCTTAAGAAGCCATGCTTACGAGTACTAGCACTAGATACTTGAGAGACTTGATTGCTTAAAATCAACAACTGCTTCATTGAAACCAATCTTTGCGGGTTAACACACCCGCCAACATAAAAAAATCTAGTTTGTAAATAAAAATTAAATATATGACTATTTAGTTACATATAAACTTCAGTTGAAAATAATCTGATATATTTAATTTTTAAATTTTTTGGATGTAATAACTACTACAATTTACTCTGATCAAATATCAATAATAATTAAAATTGATGATTATTAATATTTAAAATTTAATAGTTAAAAATAATAATGAGCTAGGAAACTTCATTTCAGTTTTATACATAAGAGTTTAACCTCACACAGTTTTAATAATGACTGCCTGTTAATAATCTTATCTAGATAATGTAATCAATAATAATTGTCGTCTCACTTTACGACTGAACGTCAAAAGGTTAATATTTTGTATGACTTTCCTCTTCTTTATAATATAAAAAGCGCGTCCACGCTTTGCATACAAATATTGTAATAATAAACTTTTAGTTTACTTTGTAAGGATTAATATTATTCACAATTCAAGAGCCAGCCAAAGGACCGTAAAGCCCGACACAACACTCTGTCTGCGGCCCGATCTTCCCACAGCCTTACACGTAATCCTTTATCTGCGTGGCGCATGCATTCACACCTGACACTGATGATTGTGATGCACGGCTCCTGGCGGGTTAGCTGCCTCCGCCCACCACCTAACACCAGAGCAGCCTGCAAGGTGTAGAGGTGCCCATCCAGGACCGTGGCGTTTATACCAGAAAATTGCCCCAAAGTAATTTAAGTAATTATTAGAAAGTGATAAAAAAGGCTCTCCTTGTCGACGATTTGGCAGCCATTTTGGGGTCAAATGTCCAATACTGTAGATATATGTTGAATAATACTAGGTAGTTTTCAAAAATCCCACAATACCGATTAACTCTGTAATATTTATTCAGAAATAATGTTTTTTAACACTCTGGTTCTGGTTATTTTAAAATAAATATTTCAATGTAAACCTATCAATTCTATTCGCTGGTCTATTGACCAATTACTTCAACCTACCCATTTGATAATTTAGACGTATTGTCTAAATTCTCAAGTCGGTTGTCGGTTATCAGGAATAGAAAACAGCAATAAAAATACCCGTTGTTAAATGTAAAATTGACATTGTTTTTGCAGTAAGTTTTTCACATTCATTTGAAACTATTAACGTAGTACGCATTTTATGTGATTTGAGTTTTCGGTCCGGGGGCGCTAAGTAGTCTTTAGACGGTCCTGTGCTGTTGCAGGTCGTGAGTTATGTGTCTGGCCGCGGCGCCCTGGGGCGGAGCACCGCGGCGCCGCGCCCCGATCCGGCCCGGGGAGGACCCCTAAAGAACTTTCATAATTTTGATAAAATGTGTTGCGCTAGCACGGCGGCTCTACGGAATCCTTGCCAGCAGACAGTCGGCGTGAATACGGGAAAGACAAAGCCATTTAGTTCTTAAGTGACTATAAATCATCGGGTGATATTTTATTTCAACTTTTAGCGAATCGGCTAAAAAGTATTACTAAACTTTTTTATTAAAGTCGCAAAGTTCATTGGCTTTTCGATTAATAACCATTGAATGCTGAAAATTAGTATATTAATGTAATTAACCGAGGTTTTGTAACTAAATGATAAAAGAAGATGATAAATAATCGTACTGAGTATCTTAGTAACATATAATTTAAGTGTTTTGCTGTCGTAAATAGGCATAAATTTAGATACTATACTTAATCAATACATGATATCTGACTATTTAACTAAATAAATTACCTCTTACAATATACAGGCTAATATTAAATATAAAATACTTATTTGGAGCAAACTTGTGAAACATTAAAAATTATAATAAATATCAAGTACTTAGGTAAATACTCAGCGATTATGAATTATTTTCTTGTGTCAAACTTATTCTATGCTATGTTATCAATGATGTTGAATAATATTGATGACTCAAAATGGCAGAAATAAATAGTAAATGAATTAATATAATTCGGATTAGTCATTGCTTATGGAATGTTATATATTTATCCCCTTCAATTTTTCAAAATATGATTTAATATGGTTAAATGCATTATTTTTGCGGTCCAATTTCTGTTTTTGTGTCAGTTGCACCTAGTATGACGAAATCGCCTAAATTGGACATTTGTCAGCGGTGCTCCGAGTGAAAAGTAATGCGCAATTTGATATGGCGTGACATTCGTGGCTAAGCTAAATATCGATGAGATTATATTTCATTTATTTTATATTAATAAAAAACAAAAAAAAAGACAATATACCATCGAATATCAAATAATGAAAGTTAAATATTAATTGCCACGGATACTGTATATTCGTATGTGTTGTATGAATAGATATAAAAAGTATATAATATATGAAATAATTTTATATAAAATAAATTTATTTGAAATGATGAAAAATGATACGATCGCAAAAACTTTGTTACATATTATATAAATCATTTGAGATCAAGACATTTCGGGTTTCTTTCCTTCCAACTTTTGTACATTTTAAAGCAACTTTGGTAAAGTTGATAAATATTCTCATTGGCGAGAGTATTTTTATTTTCTTGGAACAAAAGCTTCCAAATAATGCGAACTCTCTCCCAGTCAACAACTTTGATGCGACTACGGCGGGAATTTATTTTCATAATATTTGATTTCTTCCGCGGCGTCGGAAAAAAATATTCTTGTATCAAAGGAATGCAAAAAGCTCAGCAATATGTCGGCGTAATTATTTTTTCAGCGGAGAAAGATCCGGAAGTGTGCGTCTCGCCTGGGGGTGTAATATCATTTTACGCATCAAATCACTTTTAAGTGCTTTCCATAATGTTGGCCCTCGTTGTTTCCCTTAGCACGTACTAAAATTATCCGCAACATTAAATTTATGGTTATAAAGGCATAAAGTATCATTCTCGCCAGACGCTCGGAGATATTGCCATAAAGTCCAACTTATTTGTGAAGAGAATGTATTGAAAAGTCCAAGATAAACCGTTCGCTTGAGAATTTAATTCGGTAAAAAAAATGGGATTAATTTCCATTCATCTCAACCAAAAAATAAAAAAAATAGGCTTAATTTTTATTCGCATTTAAAAGTACAAAAACGGACTGATCTGCTCATTAAAACAAAATAGTCCATGTATCGGGAGCGTCAGGCTAATTATCCGGTCTCCTTAAAACTTGCGACTTAAAATATGCATCATAAACTACGGCTGCTGTCTCTTAAAGTACCCGGGTTTCTCCTCTTGAAGTCGTCGGGAATCGTAAATGTTCTCATATAGAACCTCAGGTGTGGAAACGTATTCGAACACAGCATGGAATGACAAAACTGCATGGCGGCAATTGTATTGGCTATGTGTTCCAGATATTAAACGAATATGGAAATAAAAAACAATGAAAGGAACAGAAAAATATAATAAAGATGATTACTGTTACTTAATATTAATGAGAGTTACGTCATAATGGCAAACTCACGTTGCTCGACATACGTTTTATTGCATCAAAATGCACCGGTGACATTTTACCGAATAAAGCCATTGCATTTCGTTGGGAACGTGACGCAACGCGAACCGGAGCTCTCGTATTCTCGCACACTCGCACCTCGGGCACTTGCAACTCGGGCACTCGCACTCGCACTCGCACTCGCACAGGGAATAATAAATATAATTAATACGCGAGATGAGATCACTGCGATTATAATTGGCCGAGCTGGTGGGGTAACCAGCCATTCATTTATAATACGTGATACCGCACACCTAATGGGAGAGAAACTTGATAGAAAAATCTGCAATGGGAAACCTCAGCTAATAACTGTTCCCCAGGCAGCACTTTCAAGAAATATCCGCGACGATATTACGATAAATTAAATAATTTTACCTTGGTTTAAAATGGGTCACTTGAGTTACTTCTAGTAAGACTTTATAAATTTTCTTAGAATCTATATTTTCTAAATCGTTACTTGAAGAATCGTAACATCGCCATAACAGAAAAATTAATACTTGATTAGACCGACCAATTATTCTAAATTTAAATACTTTGTCATTTAATTGACTGAGAGACTTAAACAGAGTAATACACCGACAACTACATTCCTATTGATAATTCTGATGGGCGTATTTTTTCAAGAGCTAGTGTTACCACCTGGCAATAATTTATATACACGTGTGTGTTTAAAATGAAAACATCGATATTAAATTATATTGCTGACAATTAAGTTTGTCATATTACGTATTTTTCTATATTTTGTATTATAATTCATGGAAACATCATAACTTATAAATATAATTGAAAGTAACATTATGTAATATATTTATTTTTCAGAGTATATCTCTGCAAAACGATTTATTGGATTCGCGTGTTAAAGTGATAGATGTTATCACATAATCTATGTAATTATTTATAATTTAATATTTTTATTTGCAGTTATTACAGATACATTAAACATATGTAATAGCACACGTACACACTTTCTCTCAACTTAACAACTATATGCGAACGTCGTGACTTGTGGACGTGCAGAAATGAGGAAGATGCATTTGATTTAAAAACGTCAAGTGAAAGCTTACCCGTGCGGGAGTGTTCGATCTCTCTGGATACGAACGATATCAAACGGTATGTATTATTTTGTTCCTTTTGGCAATGTAGGAAATTAGAGGTGGTCACCTAACGTCAAGTCATACATGGTCTGCTGGTAAGTGGGTCGAGCGGCGGAGAGCGGTGGGCGGAGGACAAGGCGCACTTTTGTAAAGCGACGAAAAAAATCGAAGATATGAACCGACATTCGACAAGTCGTGAATCACGAGCGGGCGCTGAGACGATCTACCAGACAGTGCAGCGGTGATGAATCGTTCGCATCAATTTGGCCTATTTTTATTTTTCAGTTTCTTTTTGATCGAAACATCAAAAGAGTACGATGTTTTTATTTTATAACTAGCGGATCGTACCCGGCATTCCTCGTATTTTATTTCATTCTAAAAAAAGTTAGATCGAGTTGAAATATGGTTTTAATATAAAGAAAACTTATCGGATATGCAGTTAAGATATTTATAACATTTAATTTTGATAGGATACGCACAAAAGGCATCCATAAGTGATATAAAAACATTTATTTTTATTTTTTATTCATAACAAAATGAATAAAAACACTATTTTATTAAAAGTTTTATAATAAACAATTGTTTAATATTTTAATTTTAAAGCCTTCGTAGTCGTTGAGTTCACGTATCCTAAAATAAAAAATCACCTTGCCGTCTTAACACTTTCGCATCGGTTGCCGGCATGTGCCGTCATAAGATTCCCTGACCGTTGACATCGGTGACGTGATATATCGTTTTTTAGAATAGTTTTTTATGCATCATCTGATAGCTAAAGGATGCAAGAAACAATGTGATATATGAAATTAGAACAGATACATTTATGCTTCAAATACTTGTTTTATAATTGACAGTATACTTTGTATTCAAACCGAGCCGTAATGAAAGGGTTAAAAATGCAGGTCTTTAGAATTAGTTTGTGGTAAAATTGGGACCGAATATGATTCTTTTCAGTTGTGTGTCGATGAAGACTTGAAATTTTTATTGATTTTTCTTCCATATCCACTCTCAAGTTTGAGAATATAAGCAAGCGTATATAGAGTCTGAAGGCTTGAAAAGAAGGCAATTAAAGTATTACATATAAACTTTTCATTATAATTCCTGTAGAAGCAATGGAAATATTTCCAACCATAGTTAATTTGTTTTATATACCATTTTTAATGTTTTTCAAGATAGAATTTTAGGTGTAGTCTTTTGCACAGTAATAATCACAAAGTAAAATATATTTTTTAATATTATTTTTAGTAGGCTTTTATTTATAGTGAAAGTCTGTGAACGGAAATGCTCCTCTCCAATTAATGAAAATAAACGCAAATACTAATAAGAAATTGTCAAAGGTTTGCAATACCTTCTGTGCGGGACTTGATTTTCTTTCACTTTAATCCGAGTGAAGAACGATTTGTAAGACCGATAAAGTCAAGTTTTTGTCTAGAAAAAGGAATCTTGAATCCCATTGGCAGTGGATTTGCTTTGAGACTTAATCTCGAGTCTATTATCTTAATTGTCCTGTTTTCTTAGGTCGAATTACTTTAAAAAAGGAAGCTAAGCAGATTACTTTTAATAAAGTTTTATAAGACGCCATGACATCTTAAAATTCAAACGATAAAAGAAAAATTATATGCCTCAGATAACAGGCCGGTCTAATATGACTTGCGGGAACACTTCCTTCTTTGCGAATTATTTAGAAGTCAAATAATTCAAGAATATTTTATGTTGATTTAATAAATAAATATATTAAAATATTCTTTTTTTAAATTATAAAATACATTAAATAATTTAATTTCTTAAATTACTAACATTTATTTTAATAAAATGTACAGTAATTTCATATATATAACATTCGGGGCAGAAGCTAGAAGATTCGAAGAGACAGCAGCTATAGTGTGAGTGGCATATTTTTTCATAATTTGTTGATCGAATTATTTTAAGAAAATTGAATGATTAATCCATCGCTTCCGAGGACCATTTGATCCTACACAGTGGTTCAACCCAATTTTTTGAAACCATTTATGTTACCAGGTGGACCTATGAGCACAGAAATATCTTAGGAAGAGTAAAGGGCAGTGGCAATTGACGACTTAACTGAGTGGCAGCAATTTGTGGTACCCATACGTTACTGGAATGTAGGGATTGACATCCAATATCCTTAAAAGAATGCAGTATATGCAAATTTGTAGGCTCTTGCCCTAAGCCCGGGAACCATCTTTGTTTCCATGTGGATCTTTAGATATTCAGGTACTTTAGAACAAGGCATAGAGAATCTAAGGTAACAGAACTATAAAATGGCAATTTTCGGTGTACATATGCTCCAAATATGGAGAGCATATGGTACAAAAATGTTCTAGATTGTAACAGACATATTTATAATTGATATAATGTTGAAAAAAATATTCCGTTTTTGTATAATTTTATAATAGTTAATAAATAATATGAAAACTACGATAAAATCGCGAAGCTTGAAAAAAACATGTGAACTGACTCGTAGTTAAAACAGGTTTGCAAAAATGATGTCTTTGTGAATCTGCTGATCAAATAATCACGCGGTAATCTGTGTCTCTTTAGCCACGCAGTTGATCGCTCCCCGGGTGATCTTGTGTCGTCGCTAGTTAAGCTCCGTCATTAACGGCAAGTGCGCCGCCCGCTCAGGCAAAGCTCGCGGCGTCGCGGCGCCGTAACGAGGCCCATCGCCGGGGACTGAAGGGCTCTCTCGCGGGCTCTAGCGGCCCCCGCCCCGACGCCTGCTCGGTGTGCTTTTTCACTGCGGCCTCAAGTGCGATGCAGCTTTGAGAGGCGTTTGTGAATTTGTTCCGGGCCTCTTTAAAAACGAAAAATTATTATCGAGTGAAAAGTTGAACGGACGAAATTCGGCAGCATAATGAGTTTTTGTATAATTGTGAAGTAATGAACGGATTCATTTAGATTCGGGGTAAGTGCACGTCACTCAGAGCACTACTGTATAGAATATTTGTATTTTAACAACTCATTAAAAGTTTATTCAACTCAAAAATATCATTGTTTGAAAAGTAAATGGAAATTATACAGTAATGGTTTTACAAAAAAGTAAATACACTATTTAAAAATAATTAGTTTATTAATTTCGATCATTGGCGGATAAAACACTTCCTTCATAAAAGACTATTAACAATTAAAATATATATACACATTAATAAAACTGCTATGTAATCAATTTTGGCGGAAAAATATAAACATACATTTGGGGGAACATAATGCGGAGCTTTGCAAGGAGAATAAATCGATTTATCAAAAATATATTAGGTATAGGATTTAAAAAAAAATGTAGTTGAGTTTCTTCTATTTCTACAATTACTTCGTTGCTTTTAAAGTATAGAGTTACTATAATAATGGTTATTTATCGTAATTTTTAATCATACCTTAATTATATACTGATTGAGTTCCAAAAATTGTTGTTTTGTCTTTACATTTTATATTGGTAAATACCACATATCAAACCCTATTAAACAGTGTAATTATTATCTTATTACTGTCTATATTGAAAGCATAAATCTATGTAGGTATATTTAATGGCTTGATTTTTGAATTTTTATGGGAAACGGTTAATAAAATTATGGATGTCGAGTATTGAAATTTAACAACTTTTTAAAGCCGGCCGATAAAAGGGTTTTATGTTTCTCCGAACACCCTTCTCGTAAACAAGGCGTTGGAAGGTAAAAGTAAATCAGCGGTGGCCTTTTCGCCAGACAGACTCCGCCGATCTTACATAAAAATAAATATTTTTATGAGTTGATGTTCACTTTGATGTCTCTCTAAAAACGGGTATTTCACTGAGTTTAATCATGAATCGATAATGAGATTTCACGTGCCCGTAAACTCAAGAGGGGGACTACGGCGGAGGACTTCAAATGCTTACTTCTTTACGGAACAAAAAGTTTCAACTTCAGGAATATTAAACGGCGATAATTTATTTAATTATCTTTGTACTGCTGTCATTAAATATACATAAAATTATTATTAATATATATTATAATTATGCAATATCCTTTTTAGCAATGAAATGTGTTGTGTTATACGAATAAATTATTCAATACGTAATAAAAAGTATCTTAATTAATACAGATCGAACTGGGTTAAAATGCATTGTACGTATGTTTTCAGGTAATGAGTCAGCAGGACTACTAACGTAGTCGCACAGACAGGGAGTTTATCACGGGTACATGTTTTTGTTGTATTGTGTTCACTCAATTAGAGGTATTGGAAGGCCCTGGTGCGTAGTGTGCGGACCGATGATTGATGGGGACGAATGGTAATGACTCTTAATGGCCGTCCACTGTTTCGCTTAGAAGGTACATTAACTGTTATGGTACCTAGGAGCATAATACACATAACCCACCACGCACCTGCACTCGGGCAGATCACTTCATAAACCACCGGTTAATAATTATTCATCAGAATAGTATTTCAATAAATATATTATATTTAAATTAATTAATTTTAATGTACTCTAACTAAATTAAACTATATTTGTAAACGCCTGAATCACGAAAACATAAATGAATCTTAATTTACCGTAATATTATTAAATATAAAACAATTAATAATGTATTCATGTACGTTTGAATGTTGGTATTGGTAGAACTATACGCAAGTATAGTCGGCTCGAGAGCTATGTTTGTGTTACCCGAAATGTGATATGAATACAGTGTACATGATAAATTCATTAAATGCGTCGTGACTGGATTCCGTAACGAGGCTTTGAATTAAATGAAATTTCATCTTTAAAATTTAAAACAAGTACTTTGAAATATGCGAATGTATTTCTTGTGTCTGCGCAGAAAATTAAATTTATTATCTAATTGTAGACATTATTATTCTATGACTATTATTTTGTTTATAGTTTTTTTAATGGTATCTAAAATAAAAACTTAAAATTTAATTTGATTACGCAACCTCATCAATTGATTTGGTATTACTGTAGAGCAACAACTAATAAATTAAAACAATTTAAATATTATCTTTTAATAAAGTGTAATTTAATTTTGCATTTAAGGCGATCAATGTTTTTGTAACCGTTTGTTGGCAAAAAGCATATTTCATCGTATACGATTTCACGAAAACAGTCATCATGAAAATACTCGTATGTCTGAAACATTTTTCTGTTAATATGTAGTTAACATTATATACATATACTGAAATATAAATATCGATAATACATATGTAAATACAAGTGGAAACTTATTAAGTACAACATGAATATTTTCTTTTATGTAGAAAAAGTAACAAAGCATTCGAGGTCGTCAGAAAAGGTGTGCCAGAAATAACCAGGTGAGTGGCTGGTTATCGCTGCTTTAGTGCAATTACACCAAATGACCCGCGCTTCTCAGTGCAATGGCGCCACCCCCGCCCACTGCCCAGGAGGTGGGCGGCCTTTGTGGGCGGCGAGTTGATAAGCGGCCGACAATGGGCGGCGATAGCATCTGGGCTGGCAAGGCGGGTTAGGAGGCGTCCTCAACAAGGGTAGGCGGTAAATCGCCGCCCAAACTCGTAGCGGGGACGTGAATGGCGGACGACGACAGTTGCCAATTTGGCTGGATTTATATGATAGACCTTCGTTCCGAAGATCGGCTTTCAGATAATAAATTATTCATACAGAGATTTTTCGTCCGTATCTGTGTCTCGGAATAGTTCAATCGGAGCTGAAAAAGTTTCATCTAGTTTCAGAAAATTTCGAGAAAAGGGATTTTATTACGATTTACGACCGTGAAAGTTAATACGATTTATATTACTACATAAAAAATATATAAAAGTAATATAACTTTAAAGATTTAATAAAAAATAAAATTGTAAACGTAATAAAAATTCACAAGGCACAATTAATTGGAATTTGTATTGCAAAATATATAATTTATGTATGTAGTATGTGAGAATATGTTAAATATTTCACACATACTAAATATATAGTAAATCAATGAATGTAATAAAAAATATAACAGGTAGAATGTTAAATTTGATATTAAGTTCGTATATGATTATTCTTTATAAATAAAAATGTATTCTTTAATATATAATTACAACATAGATGTCGAGAAATCTAAAACTTTATTGTGGTAATGTTATTGTTTGATTATTTGCTCAAATATACGAGGTACTAATCTCGTCGACATATGGTATGTTTGTTTTATAAGAGCTTTACAAAGTTTGACTGAAATTGAGAAATTCTGAAAGAAAAATAAACATATATTATTTTGTCATTAGTTAATAATGAAAATATTCACCGGTTAATTATTTAATTATAGTAAAATGTCATTTACCCATTATGCATAAAACTAAAAAAACTGTTTTTTAAAACTCAAACGTGAATTGAAGTCATAAATTTCCTCTGCGTACTAAATATTTTTTTAATGGACGGTTACACTTTATTAAGGAGAAGATTTTTTGAAATGGAAATAATATCGAATTTCGATAAATCTTCGGTCGCTTTATTTTATTTTGTGGGAGCCGCCAATTTTTGTAAGGAATGTCTTGCGACTTTATTACTTTGTCCGGATGAGTACTCGTGTATGTATGTATCAATAATATGTTGTTGTTTTGATGTTTGTATCTGGCCCAGTATTCATTACAAGATTCACAACATTAGGTAGTATTTTTCATATTTATTCAACATACTTGGGGTGACTTACAAAAAAACAATAATTAACCTTCACGAAAAAAATATATTTTAAAAAATATATTCACCAAGCCGTTAGAAAAATATTATAATATCACACAATCTAATATGTCATTCTATTGGTTGCTGCCGAATTGTTACTTTGTTTAAGTAGTACTGTAAATATTTTAATCGTTCATCAAATTAAACAAGGGAAAAATCCCTTTTATTTAGTTTTGAAAATTCTTCTAGCGAAATGTTTTACATAAAACTGTTCTTCAGATTTTATTAAGGACGGTGAAGATTATCTGCTAAATGGTTAAATACAAAACACATAAATAAAATGCTTCTCGTCTTCATTTTTGAACAAACATCTATTTTAAGCCCAATTAAAGTATCAATGTACATAAATGAATTTAAAAAATATTCAGATTGAATTTTTCAGTTTAATTGATAAATATTTTTTTTTTGCTTCTAAGGTTACATTTTTATTAAATGATCATGTGACAAAAAGCCACAATACAAAATCTGACCGTGAAAACCTAAAAAGTTATTTAAATGATAATTTTTACATTTATTGTCACTTGTAGTTGAATTAAATTGTTGTCAGTTTGATCTCTGTGAAAAAGGTATCATTTTTTTTTTAAATACATCTCAAAGTGAATGCAAAAATAAAAATAAAAATAAAATAAATCAGATTGTGTGTTAAAAGATATCACGTTCTACTTCTGTGTTTCTTTAGATTGCGTTCATAGGATTGTGATTGCATTTCCTATAGAAAAGGCATTATTTTGTTCGGCGTTCCTGCCGCCGGGGCAAACTGCACCTTCTATTATGCATTACAGTGTTTCACTTTAAAGCAACGAGGCGACTGCCACATAAATAAACGGCGGAGAGAAACAGATAATACATATTATTTATAAGAATTATCGGCCGGCGATCGATCCGCTGCAGAGTGGAGGGATGCGCGTCCTTCTCTCGCATGCATCTGCCGGCAAGGGCGGACAAGGACGCAGCACCAGCCCGCGGATGAGCCAGACAATAGCGTATTATACCCTGGATCCCGTAAACCCTTCAAAAGCTGGCAATGATGAGATTTTTCCAATTTATACATTATCTACGAGGTTTTTATTTTAAATTTCAGATCCAACGTCATAATAGTTTATTTGGCATTGCATTTTATGGATGTTCGAAAATTAAAGGTTTATTTTAACCTGTATAATGTTTTCAGTGAGATGTGATTATAATAGTTTGAAAGGTGCGAATCGGTGTTGCTCGGATTATTATTAACGGATTATGACTTGTGAGTAACTTACTACAAGTGTATTACATATACACAGACAGTGAATATGGCTAGTTGTTTAATATACTGCAAGATTTCTAACATCATATTTTTTAAATTTAAATGTCCAGTTAATGAATATGATAATAATTTCAATATGACTTATTTTGGATGTTTCCTGCTTACAAAAAAGCATTTATTTAATGCTCTTTGTGTCCTCAAAATTTATTCGTTAGCTAAAAAATAAAGTGTACTTTTTAATTTGTTGTGTTTTGAAAATTATAATTTGGGAAGTCACGTGATTGATGCAAAAATTAAGAAGTCATTTTTTTAAATATCAAAGGTTTATTTAATACGATTCATTAAAAAACATAATTTGAAATTTAAAGTACCTCTTCCAGGGTGCTGGAGGGTTTTGCGACTAATTTATATTTTTTTATGGTGAGAACCCTTTACACATGCCTTGTGCCTTTCATTTCAAAAGGAAATTAAAATACCTCTGCAAAATAGAGTAGAGTTAATGGCTTACGAATAGGGGTGGCAAATGGTATTATAATTTATTAAAAAACTTTCCATATATTTCCATGCTCTAGAAAAACCTTTTCACTAAAATGTAATTAATTAATTCATCGTCTTATGAGTTGAATTATATTATGTATTATTAAGAAAAACACAGTTCATATTTTTTAAATGATACTGATTGAGTCAAACGTTGAAACTCGAGTGTTTTATTCATCGAACACATTTCGCTTCCACCAAAATTATCTCCTTATACGAAACTATATACTCAGTTGAGAATTCAATGACATTTTGCATATTAGTGCGTGATTTTAGAAAAAAAAAACATTAAACTGCCGAGTTTTCATTGTTCTGCAAGATTGTAGTCTACATATTATGTGGTAAGCGAATCTTTAAACAAAAAATAACTATAAGTATGAAGTGAAGAATGTGTAAACTGAATGCTGGTTGGTGTAGTAACCAAATATGCAAATTTGAGAGCGGATATGTAATTAATAGATGATATTTTTTAGCACCATTTTAAACATTGTGAGGGAAGCACGGACTAGTGGCAATAAAAATACAAACGTCACCCAGTGAAAAAACATCAGCGAAACGGTGGTATTGTACAAGTTTGAGGCGTGAATACTAACACCAAAGTCTACTGAGATGCAGGATAGTGTTGCGTAAATTCTTGGGTCCCTTGCATTATGAAGAAACTTACTCTCAACGAAGATCTGTACAACAACTATGAAGTTTCTGATGTTACAAAGCTCTATGTATACATATTAAATAGGTTGAGATATCCCGGACATATGCAGAGAATGCTATCATCACGAGTATTATAGTGACTTTCATATGCGTCGCAAAAATAATATTGCGATAGGAGGATGGCATAAAAAATAGGTTGCAAGTTCTATAAGTGTCCAATTGGTAGGTTGTAGTATTTGGCAGAAAGAGTTAGAGGCAAAAGGCAATGGTTGCTAAAGCTTGATGAAATTATAAATCTTTTGTACCATTAATGCAGAATTTTAACAAATTAAATATTTTGTAGTTTATTATACGAGTAAATCACCTTATTGATAACGTTAAGTAATATGTTTCGCAATTAGTCGAATCATATAATATGTTTATTAAATAAATTATATTAAAGCATTTAATACTTAATATGAAATCAATGTAAAAATATTTCGATGACTTTAGCGTATATATAATGTTGTGAAACAAATTGGATATAATTAAAATACGATAGAGGCAGTCATTGCTTTATTTCTGCGAGAACTTTTCGTTTTTGCCTTCAGATTCATTAAATATGATTATTGTATTAAGTTGAGTTTTCTATTTCGTAGTTTCGCCGGCACACAGTCCGCTCACTAGTCAGTTAAGATTCACTGAAACGAAGTTAGCGAGTACCATGTCCAGGTGCCGTTACGCTGCCAGCACCGTTAGTAATGAACAGCTTGAGCCGCCGCCAGGTACCGCGGCGCCGTCACGGGCCGTGGCGCCGCGACGCTGCCAGTCTCATAACCGGTCATACCCAGCCACACTAGACTGACTAAGCCAGTCCTTAACACATCTTATCAAATATACACATATAATATATACTTATTAACACATTTTTATTCTTTACTCAAAATATATCCTGAAATCTACTTTATTTACCGCTGGGATGTTGGTCGATTTGTCTCATTTAGGTATTAGGTCTCATTGATAATATGCTCATTCAGTATATGTTCAGTTAGTAACTGAGAAGTTCAATTGAAGTTCCCTCTGCACAGAAATGCTAAAGATAAAGAACTCAAAAAAAAATTGAATTACTGTCACGGGATTTAAGGAGTCGAAGGTGGAATATGATTCTCCTCACCAAATCTTAGCAAATTTGGACTCACAATCAGCTTTTATAGAAGCATTGGTACTTGTTGGTTTTCTGGTGCTCGTCAGTATAACTCCGTCGCGGCTGTTGGTCTGGACCCTGGACCGGTTGTCCTGACCTAGTCGCGGCTGACGACTCTTCAGTGGAGGATGAGGAGGTCTTTGTCTCCTCCGCCAGTCCTCTTTCTATTCCATTGTATGCTTGTAAACGCCTGGTTTTCGCTGCCGTCTAGATTTTGATGGATTTTCTATTGTTGTCCAGCAAATTAAACTCTTTATAATTTAGACGTATTAAGGTCGTATTTATTTAGTTAAAAATGAGATTGTAAATTATTTGTTGATGTTATGATTTATTTGTACATTCTTTTTAAAGCTAATTATATTTTGGTCAATAAAACATAACTTTAAATATGTAGGTATTTCATTTTATAATGAATCGCAATAAAAATTGTTGCACTTGCTGGCAGATTACAGATTTTCGATTTATTTTTTTGCAGCAAGTGAAAAAGTCTTCAGTGTGATCCATGTAAAAACAAGGTATGAAATACTTAACTATTTAATATGTTTGTATATAAATGTTAAAAATATAAATAACCACACAACTTTTAATATTATTTTCTGTTAAATCATATACAAGGTTAGCATATTTGATTGAGTTAATGAGCCACTGTGAATGTTAACGGATAAAGCCACTATACTAATGTTACAAAATAAACAATATTTTCACAAGATTACAAAATACTCCGAGGTTCGTGGCAAAACTGACCATTATAAGAGAAAGTATATATGTTTAAAAAATTATATTTTGTAATATTTATTATTAAAATGTTCTAACAATTAAGTAGATTTGCATAACATAAATATTGATTTATGTAAAGCGTTAAGTTAGGTGTCAAGAGTAAAATTAAGATAATATTTTTGCACTTAACGCGTCTTTGAATATGAAATATTAAAATTTCGTCGAAATCTTGTTTTTTTTTATTAGTGTTAATGTTTCAAATCCCGCTAGTTTATATAATTTTGACAGTGATTTATGAAACAGATTATCTGAGAAACTTGGCTCGCCGATAAGTTAGTCGGGAGTTCAGTAATTGTTGCTCGTAAGCTCAGTTAACTGAGTTACAGAACTGAGGTGTTTGAAAAGAGCCAAGCATAAAGAAAACAATAAATCTTGTGTTCAGCAGTGCCGCCTCGTGAAGACTTTTCCACAAAAACAACACTTTAGAGATACGTTTCATTATTTCACCCTGGGAATAAAATTCTCTTTTACCAATATCCTGGCCAATATTTTTACAATACTGGCTAAAAATATGTAGTATCATGCTATAGAATGTGGTTACTCAATTTGTAAAATTTTACGCGGAATCATATCAATTTACGTTTCACCTACAATTATATCGGTTCACGGTAAATTATTTAGCAATTATATAACATGATTTATTATGTTTTTAATGTGCGTATATTTGATATATCTATGTGTCTTAATTGAATTTAAATTTAAATTTGCCAAAAACTTATTCATTTTGTAGCGTGTGAAATGTAGGTATTGTAAATATTTAAGTATTATTTGAAAGTGTATAGCTTATTGGTGAAAGCGTTTGCTTACCATTCCGAAGATAGTGGGCTTAATCCCCGACGGAGATTAAAAAACATCGATTTCTAAGCTCCTTAAATCTACGAATATAATCCCTCACCCATAAAATGCCAATCATAGCCTATTAATTGAAATTGGTGGTATAAAAAAGTTGTTCCGTAAACACAACCCCTTCATAGTAAATTCCTGTAATAATTGGATGATGCCTGAATATCAGGCTGTAGTCTATAATGTTGGCGGATTAACAATCTACATGCAGCGCTTAGCCATATGTAGCATTGTAATAAGCAATATAGGACCCACAGATGAGGCTTCAGCACTATTTGTGGTATTTTTCTGTATGTGTTTTAAAAATAAAACATTATTTCCACACGCTGTGTCTATCTAACACAGATATAAGTATGTCAAAGAGGTATAACTGAAAAAAACAACCATCTATTTGTGTCTTCTTGATTGCATTTTAATGAAAAAATATGAAGATATGTTAAGGCTGATAAAAGTAAATAAATAAAAATATGTAAATATTAGTTCTAAACAAATCTGAATTGATCGCATATAAATGCATAGTAGATTTTCGGTTCAATTGAATAATTTGAAATCCGACCGATGAACTATCCATGCGATAAAACTAATTTGGGATAGCATCCTTCAAGTCGGGCGATACGATTAGTGTTTGGTTGACAAACCAGCTGTGAACTGTGAAAACATCACTTACGCTGAGGGCTGGAACCTGAACTTTGCCGCACAATCCGCTCCGATAAATAAATATCGGGAAACAAATTGTCACCGACTGCCGCTGGGCCATCCCGGTCCGGCAGCGTTTTCAAATTGGCAGGTTAATTAGTTTACCTGGATTATAATTATGCAATTTAATTGTGAATATTTTGAACCCTACGGCGACATTTATCTACATAAATGGCGGAACATTGAAATAATCATCGCTTATCGAGGATATCTATAAATTCACATAAATAATAAACGAACGCCTGCTAATGCATAATATTTGTTTTGTATCAAATTTGTTATGAGCTGTTTTAATTAAAATTATTTTTATGTAATTTTTATGGTCAGATTTCGTATTACGGGTTTTAAGCTAAGCCGTGTGTGCCAAATATCTCATTTTCTCAAAATTTTTCAAAGACGATGAATGAGACATTCGTCAAAGTTGAAGATGATTTCTGCAGCAGCGGTCGTGTATGTAATTAAAATAGCATTTTTTAAGTAAACACAATGTATAAAATGATGTCGGAAAAATTTGCCTTATTAAAAATGTATTAATCTGAAGGGATTTTGAGTAAACCCAAGAATTAAAACCCTCGCTCAAGTTTCTTGTTAAAATAAAACCTCGTCAAAAAGCGACTGCGCGGACCTTAAAGCAGATTCAGTCTCCCCGCGAAATGATATTGCATTAAGTCGGACTATTTTGCAGCGGCGGCAACTTTTAAGAGACCGCCTTAATGTGTAAACTTCGGGCGTTCTCTCAAAAGCACAAAAGCTGCCATCATGCGTACAATTTGTCATGCCGGGTCCGGGTGCGGGGAAGAGGAGCGTGGGAGGGGAAAAGCTCATCGCCGGAAATTACCTGCGGAACACGATCGCCAAATAAGTTTGACCAATAATTTCATGTATGATGAGTTTCTTTGAAACCGTTCACATTTTATGGTCAAATGCTTTATGCACACTTCTTAATGCTGTTTAGCATATAATATTACTTGCATTATATTCGTTACGCAACTGTTATAGTAGTTAGTCTATAAAACGTTATGAATACCTTTTTATATCACAAGTAAACAATATAAATATAACACATTTGAAGAACGGAGCAACTTTGTGGCTTGACATATTAAACAATGAATTAACACACTTTGTTAGAGTTTTTATTTAACGTTAAATAAAATTGCGACAAATTAAAACTTAGTGGTGCAGTATTTTACTGTTTTTACATACAAATATTATAATCCTTTAAATACATTAAACACTAAGAAAAAATCTTACAATAAAAGACAATATATTTCCTTATATTTTGGAATCTATGTGGAATATTTGATTATCATATCAACCATGACATTGCTTCATATGACGAAACTCAAATAAACTACATAAAAATACAAGTTGGACTAATACTTTAAATTATTAATTACCATATTGCGATATACAAGTATATGTCAGTGTAATTTTCGAGGTTCTTCGGTAAAGCAAGAACTTTAAAGATTGTCATTTGGGATTAGTGTTTGATAATATTAGAGATTAAATAGGGTTACAATTAATGTTAAGTAATCTTATGAATCGAAGTATTCGTAATACATATAAAGGTGTATTGAATATAAGTTATTACATATAAATATTACTTAAAATATACATATACTATACATAAAATTCTTTTTTCAACGCGTCAATCCAAGCACAAAAATAACGGCAGAAGCGGGATGCAAACCGCGGACATTGGAAACCAACTATGCCCAGGTATTCATATCGCTCGGCGAACTGCGCCATTACCCCGCCTAGACTGACGTGCGTTGAAACTAGTATTTATATCATTGCTACTGTCGTACGATAGATGTCGCTATAGTATATATTCAAAGTATGTATATTTTTATTATTATTCTATCAGTCCTCATTTATTCACAAGCTTAATATTATTACTTTCCGGCAGTCTATTTATTTTAGTAAGTACCACTCGGGTCTCGAACCAAACTATAGACTGAATGGATGAGAAACGACTACTTATAGTTAAAGTCCGAGTCGGAACTATAAGTAGTCATTTCTCATCCATTCAGTCTATAGTTTGGTTCGAGACCCGAGTGGTACTTACTAAAATAAATAGACTGCCGGAAAGTAATAATATTAAGCTTGTGAATAAATGAGGACTGATAGAATAATAATAAAAATATACATACTTTGAATATATACTATAGCGACATCTATCGTACGACGGTAACAATGATATAAATACTAGTTTCAACGCACGTCAGTCTAGGCGGGGTAATGGCGCAGTTCGCCGAGCGATATGAATACCTGGGCATAGTTGGTTTCCAATGTCCGCGGTTCGCATCCCGCTTCTGCCGTTACTTTTGTGCTTGGATTGACGCGTTGAAAAAAGAATTTTATGTATAGTATATGTATATTTTAAGCAATAATAATTTGTAATATAGTCAATGATCTATAAAAGTAGATTAGAATATTAAAATAATAAAATAATATTCTAATAAAAATTAAAAAATTAACATATAAATATGTTTATTAAAAAAATAGATTACATGATACATCGTTGTTATATGCAACTTGACCAGACACTTGAAATTCGTAAAGAAAGAAAATTTGAAAAATACTTTGAGATTATTTAATATGTGTCTACGAGTATTGATGGTTGAGTGTCTTCAGAGACGCTGCATTGTTTGGAGCCAGAGACTGTCCCAGATTCTCGGCCTTTTACAATAATATAAGCAGGTCTTTTAGGTATTTTACAAATTATGTATGTATATCTAGAAATGTAGGTATACAGGTATGTTGGATAGGGTTTCAGGTTTAGTGCGCTCTTTGCTCTTTAGCCAGTCGTCACGGTCGGGGAGCGTCAGCAAAAAGGTGTCTGGTCTGTGCTCCAGAGTTCCGCCATCTTGCCTGTTGCCTCATCGGGAGACGCTTTATGTAGTCTTATCACGAGCTATCTAGCAGCAAAAAATTAACGTGCTAATGGGAGCCCATGCAACAGAAACCATCCGCAGTAGAAGACGCGCTGATTATTTATTTTTATGTTGAGGCATGCATAAACTTTAACGGACGGGAAACATCAACATATGTATTCGAGTACATATAGCAATAAAATTGCCCTGATTATTCTTTAAATGACTTTTTATTTCTTGATATCAATATACTTACGATGGACACAATATTGTAAGCATCAATCAACGAAAATACAGTTCTTCAAGCGTCGGGCTAATCTTTCGATGTCCGTAAAAATGATGATTGTTATACATCCATACATGCCTCTGATACTACAGCAGTCGTCTCCTCGTGTATTCAGGCTTGGAGTCGGTCGGAATGTATAATATTGTGTAATTCAGGATGAACCTTCAGACAAAGAGATAGCTTGGGATACGTTATGAACAGTAGTAGCTGACAGAACTAAATGGCGGCAATTTGTGGTGACTATATGATCCAGCTATGGAGTAGATATTTAAAAAAAAATGTTTAATTAATAATCTGGCTTTTTTTAATAGTATTTATTACGTTTCTACCACAGCAGTTTCTAATTACCATAGGAAGGCATAGACTAAAGCAGCATTTTCATGAAAAAACTGTCATAACAAGACGTCATCAAATATCATGGTAACCATGTATTCGAATTTGTCTTTAGACATTACGGTAGATCTGATGACTGACAAGTTTTTAGTGACTAAGATTACACTGGCTATGATCAGAATTGGAAAGTAATATAGAAATGATATCTTACATCACAGATATAAATTTTTAATTATTGTTAAGGGAGTTATTGAGTACATTTTGAAACAAAGATTTCAACGAAAAAAAAAAAAACTCTAAAAAAAAGGAGTTCTTAAATTGTTAAATGTGTTCAGTTAATACTGCAAAAATATGTTAAGCGTAGAGACAAAACGATTAAAGAAAATAGCACTTCAGACCATTGGTATGATTAAAAAAAATGGAATAAAAATGTTGATAAAGTATGATGTAATGGAACTAGTAACGAGTTCGCGATCGGTCCAGGTTGAAAGTGAACGAAGGCCTTTCTCTACCTGAACCGTGTAATATGTAGTTAGTGTGTATGTCGTGATACTTTAATTGGTTTTGGAGCCACGCCCGGACAGCCGGCTTACTAATAAGTCAATTAGAAAAAGAGGAAGCGAGATATAAATAAATTATGTAACGCGTTAATGTATCGGCAGAATGTAAAATTTTAAATTCACCTACGTTAAGTTGAAATTTACTTTATTACGTTTTGCACGTTTTTCAGAAATTATTACAGCTAATGTCATGCAGCATTATCATAAAATAATTAAGTTTCCCTTTAATTAATCTTGAAATGTTTCATCCGGAATTTTAAAATTACTACACTTGTGCGTTAAAGGTTAAACTTTAAAGGTAATTCGATAATACATAATTTTGTAAGCGTCACATGGAATCAATTTTCGTATTTTTAAAATATAAAATAATGGTTTATCATTTATTACAGTTATTTTCGAGTATTTTTAAAGTTATAATTAAATTATAAAGGTTAATGGGTGGTTTTAATTAATTACACTCGAACATTTATTATTCGCAGAAGGTTAATATTTTGCTGTGGTGCTATATACTTGTTAATAAACTCGAAAGTTAATATATATTATAAATAATAGTGGCATACTCTCTCTGCCAAGTAATGTGGTTCATCATTTATAAGTATTGAAAATATTAACCATATATGTTAATGTATTACTGTACTTATAAAATTAGATTCATAATCATAAATGATAACAGTTCTTATTTGCAGTTTATAAAAACTTTTTGTGGTTAGATATATATTAATTTATTGTGAGTATAGTTGGCGTCGTCAATGCCTTTGTTCGCGATACGAATAGAAGCTTTCAGGGTTCACAAGGGTGAGAAAATCTACCCTTTTCCCTTCGGTGATCTTCCCTATAAAGCCTCCCAACATTCCTCCAGTTTGAATTTTCCAGAAGGCGTCCAAGTCTGAGGCCAACAACTTCGATGTAAGGAAATAACTTTTTGTATTGTTAAATTAGAGTGAAATGCAAAGTATTCAAATATCATTCCAAGAAGCGGCTGTCATTTATTCAATGGGTCATAAATCAGCGGAAAAAGAAATACAAAAAATGTTTTCCATACGCAACTTTAGTAATAAAGCAAAGAGTGAATATTGTGTATGTATTTTAGATATTTTTCATAACTTTGAGGCATATTTTTGAATTTCAAATTGTATACCGTATATTGATTAGCAATTTACTTAATAAAGTCTGCAGAAAGTGTAAAATTATGTCAAAATCTATTTTTATAATACAATATTCATTTTTAGATAAATATTAAATATTAAAAATATTTTATAATTTTTATCTTATTTCATCACGATTGCATTACGTTGCTTACGAAATTCTTAATCATAGAAATTATGACGGTTTTTTAATTAATGGTGTATACACAAACGACTGACGAAATCCTCAGTGTATGTAAAATAGCAGTCTTCTTTGCTTTAAAGTTGCCGAATGAGTACCATTATCAAACATGATAATAATTAGTATCTATTTCATATGATAATTCCATTTCGGTATTTTAATTAATCGTCTACAAACAAAAAACTGGCGTAGGCCTCAGTGAGTGCGAAATCGTAGTCTTCTGTGTTCAAACGACGCTCAATGTGCGCTATTTTTAAACAAGATAAAAAATATTACATTTTTAATATAATAATTTTGTTTAAAAGCAATTGAAATTAAATTACCACGTTTAATAATTGATAAAGTACGAGTTTTCCTTATATAATGGTATTATATTTTACATTCTGTACACGGGTCTCTCTGTACAGCAAAGCGATTTAAATATGCTTCCTCGATATAGTGGAAGGCGATTAATTCCACCGGGTGTTCTACATTGCAGTGCAGAAGTACAGGGAAGAGTTCAATTCCCGGAAGCGGCCGCAGTCCAATCGTCACCGGCGCCGACCTGGAGTTGAGCTGCAGGCTGCACTTGCAGGCAGTACTGGCAGGCTGTCCTGACAGGCTGTGCACTGGCGCGGGGGCTAGCGCTGCGCTGGCTCGCTCCAAGCCTCAGAGAGTCATTGAAAACTACTCAACTATTATAGGGCTGGCTGCATGAACCAGCTTTATTCATGCCATATCGTCTAACAACCTACTTAAAATACTATATAAAGCTTACATGCCATAAAGGTATTGGGTTTTCGAATGTAATATACACGTAGTTCTGGTAAATTCGATTTAAATTTGAACATATTCAAATATTCGGAAACTTTAAAGAATTTCATAAAAAAGGCTTAAAATAACTGGATATGGTGTGTAAGGTTATTGGTTCGAATCCCCGCACCCCCCGTTTATTTTTCTCAGATTTGTTGGTTGGAAAAATGGCATGAATTAATGTGTTTGCTATGAATTCGTATGGATATCTTACAAAGTATAACAATTTTGAAAAATATATTCCTATTCGGAAGTTTTTTTTAATAATATGACTTCTTGGTAGGTGGTAGTAGTGTCTAATATTGTTTGTGGTAGCCTTGAGTGTCTATAGTTCTTATTGGTAGCCTTGAGAATCCATGGTTCTTATTGGTAGCCCTGAGTTTATATGGTTGTTGGTGGTAGCCCTGAGTGTCTATGGTCGCCGACTCCAGAGGAAGGAGCGTTTAATTATTTCTGGAAGGAGGATCTGCGGAAAAATTTGTGGCACGCGGCAATTATGCGCTCACGATGTTAGCTGAGGCGGAGGGTGCAGGGAGGGGAGGCCGCCATTGCTATCGGAGAATAGAACGTGGGTGGAGGTTGTACACAATCAAATATTTCCTGTTTGTCATTGAACTATTGTACAGCTCATAGTTAAAATAAGGTGTTAAAAGGATAAAGGTTGAGAAAAATATCTGCGGAATTTCACTATAAGGTTACGAAAGAAAAAAAAAACAGTTACATTTAAAATACTGAGTTTATTCTAATTTAATTAGGTAAAAAATTTGATCACTCAGAAAGGTACAACACAAGTGATAAATATCTAATCATTAATCTAAGTAATTAGTAGTTAAAACTTAATTGAGTGAAACGATCATTGTGGTTATTCATTTAAAAAATTAACTGTCATATTGTTCGCATTTTGAATGTAGGTCTTTGATCTTCGAATTGACAATGTTCCTCGGGCAATGTGAATGTTCACTGTGCCAACTCTTCCTGAGCTTTGTCTGTTAGGGCGACCGATAAAAGCTCTAATGGTCGCTCTACTTTGAAACAAGTTTCATATAAGGAACGACTCACAGTCATTGACAGTGATCCAAATTGAATAAATAAATATCATAAATACGTCAAAAAATATTTTAATAAGGCCAAATTATGTTAAAAGACTATTAAAAATCAATAAAATAATTAAATAACACAGTAAAAAGCTTAAATATGCATCATTTCATATGTATATATATATAAGGAAAATATTGGTTTATGAGCGAAAAAATTATGTAAAGGCAACTAAATTTTTGACATTATTTAATTCAATTAATGAGCAGTATTTTTTTTACAAACGGTTAGTAATAAATACCTTAAAAATTAAGTAAAACATAATCTTTTTACAGTGAGAATTATCAATCGGCGGTAGAAAAATATAAATTGGCAGAATATAAATAATGAATGGTAAGGTTAGGTTTCTATTTTATGAGTTGATATTCATTAATTATACATTAATTTTTACCAATATTGAATGTATTACTGTTATTTTGATTTTATAATTGACCACATTTATACTGACACAGTGGATACTGCTTATTTATTTGGTCAACTGCCGAATAATTTTATTTACTGCCAATTGATTTAACTTACTGTCAATACCTTAAATTAGATACTGTGAACAAAGAAATGCAGGCCATAGTTGTATAGAACGTTTACTTGAAGATACAATAGAGAAGATACAAGAAAGAGCAATACATACAGTTAGAAAAAAAAACATATAGTAATTTCTAGAACAATTCCAGAGAAAAGTAATAAAACTTTGGGCTCATACTCATAATTAACAAAAAATAAAAGTTTAACGGTATATCTAAAGATGTTTGCTGGAAACACTGTAATAATTCTCTGATCTCAATTATATTCAAAATTCGAACAAAAAAAAAGCAATTGGTTATTTCATTATAAGCTTCATTTAAGACTTTGCGTTCTTGATGTTGTCTTTAGCTTTGTGGAAATAAGGAATGCACAGAATAATAACATTAATGCAATTTTATCGCAGAGCCGTGTAGATTGTAGGAGCATCCTGCTGACTTATGCGCTTCTAATGGTATTATTAATTTAATATACAATGACACTGCAAGTTCGTGCTAAGGCATGAAGGGTGGGGAAGGACGGGGGCGCGGCGCTCCCCGAGATCTTGGGGGCAACAGCTGCATATAAATCAGAATGAGTTGTGGCACGTTATTAAGGCTGCAGCGAAGCGCGGGCCCAGCGAGGATGGGGAAGACAACGAGATCTTTTGACTTCGGTGTAACGATTTTTGGGTGTCTTTAGACTAGTATTATATATTCAAAATCAAAAGATATGTATAAAAGAAATATTTTATGCCAACAAAGTATTTTAGTTACATAAATTAAAGTTAACCTTATTATGATTGTATAAGTTATCAAATGTTATATAAACAAATGGTAGATTTTGGATTCCGAAATCAGATTTTTACTATGTCTGTTATCTTGAATGTTTTATTATCCTAAAAAAAACATTCTTATTAATGGCTGTGAATCTTGGCAAAAGCCAATGCATCCGTATAATGGGTTTCGAGAGTAGATGCCTGGAATACGATAGTTTGACGTTGTGAGTAATGACGAGGTGATAGAGCCGGTAAGGCAGATATACTACAATAGGTCTAGAGGCAAAAATGGATCCAATTGGGACATTTAAGAGTATTGTATTAAGAGAATTAACAACAGATGTATTTTCTTCAAGCCCCAGGAACTATACAGAGAATGAACTTGACAGTTGCTAGAGGTAGAAATGACATGGGATGAGGCGAAGATTAAGGACAGAATTGTAGCGGCAGTTCGTGAATGCCATATGCTCCAGTTATGGGAGCAGCTATGGTTATGATGATGAAGGAATTTAAATACTAAGAGCTCGCATAATGGAATATATGATATCTATGACGCAGGTCTTAAAAATAGTGTACAACAGCGTTTTTTTTAATATTGCGACATCGTAAAAATATGTTTAAAATAACATCACACGTATTGAAACGTTATACTTATAACTTTATTTTAAAAGTTCCTAAGATAAACGCATAAAAAATATTTCAATGACGGAAGCTGTGTTAAATATGGAACTACTCGCTTTAAAATTGTCATAACAAATATTTCAGCTCAACATCGCGTCCACAGGTATGTTTTTCAACCGAAATATTTAAAAATAATACTTACCTCTCAATTTATTAGCATACGAATCGTCGGCTGGGTAATTTATTTATTTCGAAGAGACGGCAGTGACATAGAAAACAACGATTTCTTAATGTTTGGGAGTCGAGGCAATATGCGAATATTTTTTTAATAAATTCTCTCTCCAGTTGTGAAATTTGGGCTTGGAATAAAAAATGTGAATTGCCCCATTGTGTGTTCATTAGGCGGGCTTATTAATTTTCAGATCAGACTCGTTTGGTCCGCTCTCCTCCTTAGGCCTTATTATGTTGGTGAAGCAGTGCCCAGTCGCATACTTAATATTTATGAAGCGCAGCGAGTCTTCAAATTAACGAGTTCCCCAGATCGTAAAGCCGCGAAATTAGATAAGATATTTTTTATTGTTTTATTTTTTTCCCTTTAATTCTCTCTAGCTGGGTCGGGACCACCCCAGCCACCCCAATGCAGTGGCGTAGTCGGGAATACTAAATATCTTACATTAATATTTCCCGACAGATGGTGAAAGTGATGAACGCTGAATGTGGAGTGTTGGTTTGTTAACGTAATAAACTACAGCCCGACATTCACACATCATCAATTTTTTACAGGAATTCACTACGAATGAGTGGTTTTCATGGAACGACTTTCATCTACCACATATTTTGATTATTTGGCATTTTACGGGTGAGGGAAGCTTACGCAAACCGGGGTATTTTAATTTTCAATAACATTAAGGTTATCAACTGACAATACTTGGTGAAACTGCATAATTTTATTTTTAAAATTAATTTTAAATAAAAAAAATAAAAATTAAAACTATTTAGTTTTGATTCACAATTTATTATATTGATTACGTGTTTCGGCCTTCCTGAAGACCATCTTCAATAATGAAATATAAAAACAGGCAGTGGCTTATATGGGTATGGACAAGGATATTTTAATGCTAAGAAATTGATTAATCGAATATTTCTCGCATGCACATTGTCCTTGTTGACCTATTTATAGATTTTTCAAAGAGTTTCAAATGCAAATACAATGTTCTGGGGTGGTTATTAATGACATGATTAAGAAGGTTGCTATTTTGTTCAAGAGGTTAGTATTTTGAAGGAATAAATTTATCAAATTGATTCAATAAGAAGAGGTTAAAGAGACAAAAATTAGGTGATTTATTAAAAATATAATGAGTGTGATATTGTTTAATATGATATTAAAAATATAATAAATTAAATAAAAGATTCTTTATAATTTATTCCAGATATATATTTTTTTGACCACATGTTTCAGCCAGGTCGGATGGCCATTTTCAAGACTTGAAAATGGCCATCCGACCGATATCTGGAATAAATTCTATAGAATATTTTATTTTATATCTGATATTATGGAATTCCATCAAGAAATATCGATCGAAAAAATCGAAATAATTTAAAATATAATATTATTTACGATTTTGTTGTTTATTTCTATCTACGTCATTGAGACGAAATGTGATTCCTCATTCGACCTTATTTCGAATGCAAAAGCTCATTGAGGAAAAGCTCGGCTCGCGTTAAACACAAAGCTCTGCCGACCTGTGGAGGACGGCTGTAGGGGGCAGGAGGAGGGGGTCACTGTTGACTCCCCGGTGATTGGGTGCGTTATGCGAAGAAAAAACTTGATTATTTACTCTCAAAAATTTCCTCTCATATTTTCGTGAAATGGCCCCTATTGAGTTGAGTATGCTGGAGATGCCCGCTATTGTTTACTTTTTAGAATACAATTTAGGTAATTATTTTTTTCCGTATTTAATTTAAAACAATTAATGAGTCTTATTTAATTCAATTTATGTTTCATTTAATAATATTCATTAAAACCAATTAATAAGTATAACTCTGATTCTTCGATTGTATTTTATTTTTATTTTCTTTCTATTGTATACGGATGCATGTCATCCATATATCACATTTATTGAACTTATAAAATATTTAATAAAAAGACACATATAAAGAAAAATTAAAAAAAAATTAAATTAAAAAGAAATTTCTAAATTCAGCTTCGAAAATAAATAATTCATCACTGAAAAAAAATACTAAAAGACAAATAAGTTTTTTCGTGCTCGTAGTCATCTATTTTCCACACAAATTAGTATATTAAGGTCATATGTGTCCCTTAAATCTCATTGTGATGTAATTTTAAAGTTGAAACCAGAACACCTCGATCTTTCATAGATTTTTACTTTTATCTATATTGATGCCCTATTCGTATGTATTTTATTAGTCCCCCAAGAAGCTATTATAAGCGCATATTATATTATTTTTACATATCATGTAATCACACCCAGAGTTTTGTTCCTCCATGGATGTGTATAATATGTATTTTTGTATCATCTCCCTTGTATAATTTATTAAAAACATTCACCTGAAATAAATAAATTCATATATCTATTAGATTTTTTATTTTTGCAAACAATTAACGTTACAATAACAGCAGCAATAATCTCCGCCACGCACCCATTCAGGGGTATCACTTTCACGTACTAGTTTGCTTTAACGTGGAAAATTATGAATGCCATAAACCCTTGCGGGCGGGAAACTTTTAACCCCTTGCCGACCGCGGCGCGGCGAGCGAAGCCCCGGTGGTGGCGAGACCAAATTAGGTGAAGCTTTGCCGGAATTTATAACTACACGCGCGGCAGGTGCGGCTGGATTATTGGCCGTTATTTACGGGGCAGGGCGGCAGGAGGTTATTTTTTCTTACGTGTTTTTTCGGGATTTTTTTCAGAATGACTTTGCTGCTTTCGTGAAAGATGATTGCGTAAATGCCGTTTTTTTAGTTTCTTTGAGACTTTTCACAATTCAAGACACGCTGTCATTTCGAAAGTTAAATGGAAAATATTTTTCTTGCTTGTGATTTTTTTTAAGTAAAGATTTTGGAAACGACACGAAAGAAAAGAGATTTGCGAAAAATTAAATAAAAATGTGCATTTTTTTAATGTTATTTTTTAGAACATATTTGATATATGGTAAATTAAGTGATATAAAATATAATAAATTTATTAAGTAATTTTATTTATATATTTAACATTCACGTTGACATACAGTACTATATTTAAAATGATGAATATTTCATAACTTGTTGTAACATAGATTACACTGCGCAATATTTAATGACTTGCTGGAAGACTGCAGTTTCGTTTATAATGAAGACTTTATCAGTTTTAACGTGTACAAGAGTACTTGTTTATTGTTGGAACTGTTAAAGCCTTCACTGAAGGTAAAACTGCAGTCTTCCAAATGATTAAACAGTGATTAATGTGACAATAATGTTTTTTGAAACTAAATTAAGTTAATTAATTTCAATCAATAGTTTTCTAATAAAGAAAATGGTGTGTGCGATGATAATGTTATGTTATTGAGTAAAATAAGTATTAAAACAATTAATTTATTATCCAATTCTAATTAAGTTAGGCCAAAAGTCTATTTTTTATATATTTTTGTGCTCAGTAGAATTGTTTGACCGCCTCTGTTCAGAAGCATTCATCCCTGTGTGGAAACGCGACAAATATGCAACCAGCCGAGCGGCGAATTTTCCTTCGGTTACTTTATTTTTTGAAACAAGTTCCTATTTTCATCTGCCACAACACCGGCCGCCCGCTAAAGCTCGCGGTGTTCTAACGAACTTCGAAATGAGAACAATGCATTACCAACTCTACGACTTGAACTGCATAGAGAAACTCACTGTATGCACAACCCAAAAACAGCTTAAATTGATAAGCTACACTTAATCCATTCATACTATCCAATTGAGGAATATATGATTTTGTTAACGAATTTAATCGTTTCTTATTAGTCAGTATTTTTAATATATTTGTGAACAAAGTGGACGTTTCCGAAATAAACTCAACTGACAATGGACAGTTCACATATATTAAAAAGACGATCATCGTTATGGAACACCTAAGAACTGGCAAACAGAATGTTGGCCGACAAAGGTAACAGGAGGAGCTGAATGAACTGACAACATCAGGAGAATAGTGGGAGAGTACTTAACATCCGATTTCCTTAAAAATCTGATCTAACAGGTCATTACAAATGTGTCTTAGATGCTATAGATGGCGTCTCTTCGAGTTCCAAAGCTCCCGCTACAAATAATATACGATAAAGTCAGTTAAAAAAGATACAAAACAATGAGACTGTGGAATTTATTCTACAAAACCTATTTATCTATTATTTACACCAATAATAAAAATAGTTAATTAAGATGATAATAACCGATAATCATAAAATTAATTAGTCGCAAACTATTTTTGAACAAAAAACTGTAAAATTTTAATATTATATAATTATAATATTAAATATATATATTTTCAACTATGTTTCAAAAACATATAATTAACTTTAGTTGGTATTATTTAAGTTTGTCATGTGACTTTTTTATGGTTAAATAGTTATTAAATTTAAATTAACAACACATACAATTGTTGAAATAACCAAAGCCTCAGTTTAACAAATGGAAAAAACTGAGTACTGAATAATAATGTAAATCGATAAATACACATTATTTCACAGAATACGAACTCTCATATAAAAATATTATATTATAACATTATAACATTAACATTATTTTATTACAAAAACAATCTCTATCCACCCGTTTCACACAGCGTTTAGTCTGTTAAAGTGTAATAGAGTTCACTGGAAGGCAAAACCCTTCAGCTGGTAATGTCTTGCATACGTATGCTGCCTTATAATTTAAACAATAGCATTCATACAGACTGATATGGTTCAAATATAATTATTAAGAGATATAATTAAATTTCGTTTAATTTTTTAGGACATTATCTTCTTTAATCATTAATTATTTAGCTGCTCAAAAGCTATCGCATTACTGCCAAGCAATTAAAATATCTTCATTTAATTAAAAAGTGAATACAATGCGATAAATTAATTATCGTCTGTAGAAATGTGCTTTGAATTATGGGCAATCGATGATCCGATGAGTTAAACTCATCAGTTAAACTCATCATATCCAAGATTAAATCTTGGATATGCAAAAGAAGAGAATATTTTAAATTAGAATCTCAATTCCAACAGTATTCTTAATTTTTCTTTCAAGACTCAATTGAATCCATAAATTAATTCATTATTTTATTATTTCAATAACAATGGTTTGTAATTTCACTTATATTTTAGGCGGGACTAAAAAAGAGGTATTCAGAAATATATAGTTGAACGTAACTTTTATTACTATATATGTAAATTATAGATGCTTAAAAAATGATAATGTTCATATAAATATGTATGTGTTCATTTGCAATTTAAGCATTGATGTCGTTGCGAATGAAAATAATGCTTTAAATAATGTATAATTATTAAAATTAAAAATGAAAATTATAATTTGTAATTATATTTAAATTAAATATACCAAAAATAGAGTATCAGTAAAAGATGAAATTCTTTGGATTATAAATCGTTGGAACTGAAAACGAAATAATTCTTGGAATGATTCTGTATAATCAAAGTTGGTTGGTTTGTGTTCATGATGAGGGAGTTCTGCTTGAACCGCAGCACACTTGAGACGATAGGGAAGAAGATGGAAACAATTAGTCCGAGGTTCACTCGAAAGCTAATTATTTTCGCAGGCAAAGGATTAAGCGTCGGGAAGATAAAGTTTTTTTAAATGTTTTGAAAGGAAAAGTTAGAACGACGGCGGATCCTAGCAATTTCCCAGGGGAGGAGCTGTGGAGAGGGAAGGGGAGCCCGGAGAAAGGATTGTTATCGTATCTTAAACGTATTCATGGAAGGCTTGCTTTTTTCATTTTTCCCTCCAATGCTGACGTCAAATTATTGTAAATAAAGCTTTTATTCCGAGAAATACCTTCACCCGGTTATCACTACTTTTTTATAACTGCATAAATTTAAAGACATAATTTTTTTCGTTTATTTTTTATGTTACAATTCGTTTTATATAAACATCTTATTTTTTATTGCTTATAATAAGATACATTCGAATATTTTTCTATACTATATAATTCACTGAATTAAATTACAATTATTGATTTTCACTTAAGAAAATTGATTTTTAAGAATGAATATTTTTACCTTGGGGCTAACAATCGTATTATGAATGCTGTATAATACAAGTTGAGATATAATTAAATATTTTAGAAGAATTTAAATTCACAGTTGTATTTATTAAAATATTTGTGTAAACGAAATTTATTTTGCAATAATTGGCATCATTTGTCTGAAAATTTCATATCGTTGAACTGTACGAGTATTTAGAGTATTTATTTAATGTCATTTTCTGTATATATGGACTATACTATTGCTCCAATTGTACAGGCATTATCGGTGGAATATGGCGAAAGGGGAATAGGGAGCTTGGGGTTAGCATGCGCCCGAATATGGAGCAAATAGCTGGAAAACTCATTATTTGCCCTCTCCCCGCATCCCGCTAGCCCCACGCTACCAATACCTATCCCCAACGCCAGTGTTTTAAAGTGAATTTCAGATAAAGTTTAAGGACTACGTGGCGCTAATATAACTTAAATATTATTTATAAAAATAGCAATTTCAATATTATTTATTACCAGTCAGGTTTACTCGTACTTGTAGGGGAAAACATAACAACAACAAAAATCGGTTACATTATTTATGTGTAATGTCAGAATAAGATTCAGTATATAACTTACGAAATATTACTGTATGATTTTTACAAAAGAAAAACATTAAAAAATCTATGCATATAGCTTTAAAATCGGGATCAATTATTGAAACCAAATATATTTTTATTAAAAATTAAATTCACAATGGAATTGTGTGAAATTATACGATCAATTGAACATCGTTAGTCAATTAATCTACTTATCTATTTCGCTGAAAAAGTAATTTATTTCCTTTGATATGTAATGTAGCTTTCATTCTTCATTCATATAAATAGTGCAGAAGTATACTGTGTATTTATTAATGGAATCAGTAACCTACATTACCAGCTTTAGTTTTGTGGAGCCATAAAGTTTATTACACTATGAATTTTATTATTTAATATATTTTACTGAAACAGTTTTTGTAAGTCAAAAAAGTAAATCCTAGTTGTTAATTGACTCATTAAATGAAGATTATCAATTTTTCAATATTGCAAATAAAAATGACTTCGATAATTTTAGGTAGATTGTTCCTTTTTAACTTGTATTTAAGTACATACTTGAAAATGGCCATTCGACCTGGCTGAAACATGTCGTTAAAAAAATATATTGTGGAATAAATTCTATAAATCTTTTATTTATATCTGATTTTTAATATATCTTGTTGAGCACTGTTTATTCATTTGTTGGAATACCGCAGTTATGCTTTCAATAAGCTTTTTCTGTTATTTACATGTTTATACACGTGTAGATAAGTGAAGAAATGACAAATCGATCACTGACTGCAAATCGCGGAAAGACAATAAAAATAAGGTAAGAAAAATTATCTATTTAATATTTTAAATGGATCAAAAAATGAATGCTAAAAATAAAATTGATAGTTTTTATACTTATTTTTCTATTAATAATAAATAATTTAGGCATTAATCAACAAATATTGATTAATAATGTATTCTGACGTACACATTGCATAAAACGTATGCTTGTGTATCATATAACGTTACAGTTAAAGTAGGCTCTCTTTGTTTCTTTAAAGTTTTTTTTTTCTTTTAACGTGCATTCGATTGAAATGCCGGCGTCCTGAATTTCAGCGTTGTCGGAAGTCAAAAAGCTGCAACAAACGTCATTTCCGTGTGACCCCTTGACACGCTGACGGCTTATTTCATCACACTTTCCCGTTAATTTCCTGCAGTCGCCGTAAAAGTGAGAGGCAGCCAGTGGGGGTGTTTACCCAGCTGAGTGTACTCGTGTGAGTACATTAATGTAGTGCACAGCGCAAAGAGTTTGATAGAGGAACAATCTTACTTACTATTGTATGAAGCTTTATGAGAACATATGAGTCTCATAAACCTTAAATTTTAACTGAATTGGTTAGTAAAATATTTGCTTAATTTTGAATAGCGATATTTTTTATCAATTTTGAACAATTATCACTATCATGCTTGCGCGTATTTTTATATTGGAGATGTTTAACATTCTCTAGTGCCCAGGGCAATCTGACAATATTTTTTTTATTGGAAATCACAGTATGTATTTACTAACCATTTTTTATTAAATAATAAAAGTTTTTTTTTTAAATAAGAATGTCATTTGAGAACTCTCAGATAAACAAAAATAATATCAAAATGGAACTAAAATAAATTTGGGAAGTTTTTTGAAATATCAAATAATCGTCAAAAAAATAGTTTGGCTATAGAAAATGCATTTTTTTACAAAATACGTTTCACAATATATTCTCTAAGTGCTGAAAATTGATGTATAATATCTATTATCAGGACAAGAAATTTATTATAATTGATAATATTGGTTATAAATTTATGTTGGAAATGGTAGTTTGTAGCGTTTGATATTATTGTATTCTCTCAATGCCGGTTAGAACACAATATTCAGAATTGCAACGGCGGCATCAACAGTTCTAATTTCCACGAAATACATAATCATACAATTCTCCAAAGCAATATTCATCCAGGTTCACCAGCACGTCAGAGTGAGGACGTAAAGGAAGCTAAAGTTGAAGTTGAATTCATAGAGTTGATAAGACCACGTTTGCTAGCAACAGTATCAAAGCAGGAACATAACTGTTTCACTGTATACGACAGTGTATAGTTTCTAAAATATTATTTTGATTAAGCTTTTATTACAGTTCTAACAATATTTATAAATTGACTTTAAAAATAAAAAAAACACAAATTAATCCATATAATTAATGTTCTTTTACCTTTCTGGGTTTTTTTTGCACTTCATGATTTCATCGCTTCTATTTGTGTATCACTCACCTGAAAAAAAATGAAACACATTAATTAATAATAATTAAGTAAAATTGATATTATAAGGTTATATAAAATTTCCGAAAATGATGAATATTTTTTTTTTCTCACATCTAAAACATATGTTCACACATATTGCTTCCATTCAGTTTTGTCAATTGTCGGGTTCTCTGTGCCCAAAGGTCTACCTGGCAACATACATGGTTCCCGATGGCATCCAGGGTAGGATCTCGAGGATTTAAATGGACGGCAAATGTAATATTGGTGACTTTTTTTTGGGTGATTTGTTATATGATTTTTGTTAGAAGATCGGATGCTTAGACTCTCCCAAAGAGTGGAAAATTTGGACCTAAGAAGCGGATCAAATCGAGTTATTATAATGCGACCTATAAATATTATATTTGAATCGTTAAATTTTTTAACTTAATGGATATAAATTCTTGAAATATTTAGAAAAAATATATATAATTGAAGCAAGTAAATATTTTTTTAAGATGAAGACTTTCTGGTTATCTTCGTTTGCATAACAGATAATAAAAACTTAAAATATTAACCATCTGAAATGAAAATCTTCATCCAATATTATCTTATTCAAAATGCAGAATAAATATTTACAAAATTTCCATAATGCCATTCCGCTTACAGTCTAGTTTCCCACTTAAAATAAGATTACAATCCAGGTAGGCGCCCCGCCCCCACTCCGCCCACAAGCCACCTACCGCCCCTTCCCGCCTACCTGTCCACAATAAATCCCGCCGTGTCACACGCGCCCACCGCCGCTTTCCTCCAGATAATTCATTAAGATCCACTCGGCAGATATGAGCTGGGGACCGGCGCTGTTCGCCTAACTGAGTAAACATTTCTTTGAAAAACTATCAACTTTTTTACGGGAGGTGTTTTATAAGTATGACATTCATCTCTTATTCAGGAAAATGAATGTTCTGTTTAGTTTTTATTTTCAGATAAATTATATAGGTTGTCAAATATGGTGGTATTATTTTGTAAATAATTAGTATCAGTGACTAACGAACACAGCATGCTTAGAGTACCGATTTTTGGCTATTTACCAAATTTAAATATTGACTTTGGATAGTACTTTCATATTTCATCACCAAGAAAAATCGCGTGATGTTAGATGAATCATCCTTTCGTATCGCTGTAAAAAAATCTAGGACTCAGAAGTGTCGAGCTAATCATGCGACTTCGTTAAAAAAGAAAATATATCTCAGTTTTTACAACAGCCTTGTCTTATTGTCCCCGGAATTGCATAGTATTTATATGTTTTTTTTTTTTGGTACAATGAGGGAGAATGATAAGAAAATGTTTTGTTATATACTCGTACATAGATAACTATGATTATAAAAACTATCTAAGAAATAGTTGCACAAGAAAATATAATAATATAAATGTATTGTTACTTATAGGTATGTATTCTTCCGCAATAAATATATTTATATTATTTGTGTAAAAAAAACATGGTGATATTTCACGTTCAAGGAGACGCCAGATTTATTTCTTAAGGCGATTGTTAGAAAAAAAAGCACCGAGATATAAGTTGGAGCAACTTTATATAAAGTGAAAGCCGGACAAAGTCCAAAGAGCAGCGGCGGTGGCCGGGGGTCGAAGTGGACCGGAAACAAAAAACTAGGAACAAATAAAACAGAAATAAAATAAAATGCCGGCCAAACTGCGTCCAACTACTTCCGGTCGGTTATTTTGCCGCCATTGTCCGCTGACCAGGGCCGGCGCGGCGCATTCCAGCCAAAAGCTTTAGGACCTAGATTCCGCAGTAACAGCATTTTCCGTATCGTTATTTATTATATAATACTCATACTTTTCAAAAAACAAAAAAAATAAATATATTTGTTCTATAATAATGAAAACAATATTAATTTGAGAAGATAACTACTTTATCCTCGGGTATCGCTTAAGAGTAAAGCGTTTGTTAAACATGAGATAGGACGCGTGTTTGATGCGCGACAAAGATTTTTTATTTTTAACCAATTTATATACAGTGAGGCCCCGCTTAATGCTGTATCGTTTAGCGCTGTTTCGGCTTAGCGCTCTTTTATGTCGACCCGGGGATTCTCCGAAATTGTGCGCAGCAAGCTTTAAGTAAGAGCGAAGACACTGGACACTCTGTCGATATGGATGAAATAGTGGAAGAAATAGTGGAATTAGCGAAATAAACCGGTTTAGATGTGTTAAATGTGGAACGTATCCCATAGGCCTTACTGTACTCTATTAAAAACGCCCAGTTGGTCTGAAATTGATCCTTACTTGCAAAATGTTCATCATTATTTAAAAATTTAAATTTATTTTACAAGACATTTTTCCGAAAATTCACTTAAGTTCCCTAAAAGTGGATGAGTCATAATTACCGGTTTGTATTGTGTGTAAAAATAATAAAAATATCAAACTTTGAAATGAGATTTCTCAATCTTATCTATCTGTATTCCTCTATTATATCACGACGGTTTTGTTGATGCTTAAGTTCTTCTTCGTAGTATCAATCCGGTGGATTGGTTTGCAGCAACAGAATCTTGCATCTTGATCTCCATTCCTCTCGGTTCTCCGCAACCCTTTTCAGCTCAGCATAAGCGCTACTATTCATGTCGTCGAATACTTGCTGCAAATACTCCCGTCTAGGGCACCCTCTACAGTTTCTACCCTCAACCATCCCCTCCACAATAAGACCATCGTGGCGCATGATGTGACCAATCCATCGGGCTCGCCTCTCTGAGATGGTTCTTATTAGGTGCCTATCTTCCTTGATTATCCTGAGAACCTCATTGTTCGTGAAGTAGTCTCTCCAGGAAATTCCGAGAATTCTTCTGTACGACCACATCTCAAAGGCCTCTAGTCTTTTTTTATCACTTTCAGATAAACACCATGTCTCACAGCCGTAAATTAAGAAGCTCCAAACAAGTGTTTTGGTAAGTTGCTTAAGTTAAGAAGTTACTAATCCAGGATATCTTAAAATAAAAATCCAACAGAATGGTGCTTGTGTTCAAAATGGTAGATTATGCTCGGTAATGAATTTGTACTGAAAGACGTCGAGATAGGAAATGATAACAGACGTGAAAAATGTTTATACACAGTTTTTTTTTCTTTAAAATAATGCAGCATAAGAAAGTTGTTATTTTTAGTGATATTAAACCGGCATGAAAAAATTCTAGTCGATTAAAAGACCCCTTATGCCTGGAATTGCTCTCATTTCGGGCGGTTAATTTCGCTTTATAACGTCGTCCCCTCCCGGGATAACGGCCCCGGAGCTCGCAGCCTCTCCGCAGTGTTTTGTTCAAAGAAGGTCTGTTTAGATTACGCTCGACAAAAAGAAAACTCAAGAAGGAGATACGAATTAAACCATTATAATGATAAATTTTAAAGTCAACTATTCCGCAGTTTTCAGCTCTTATTTTTTATATAATTAAATCAAACAATACTTATATGGCACGTTTATGAATGTGATAATAAAAGCAGAATTTATTTAAAACATCAAGATATTATTGATGCTATTTAAAAATAATAAATGAAAATAAAAATATTTACAACTATTTATTTCCAATTGTGAATTATTAAAGAAATATTTGTTTATATTGATTTACGATTAACATGTAGAACGGCTATCAAATTAAACTTATATTTTTAATGTTTCATGACATATTCAAATTATTGATTACTTTTCTTTTAAGGTTTTTTTATTACTTTTGCAGATGATTTTTTAATTGGTTTTCTTAAATTAAAAGCATACATAAAAGATATTGGATCCAAGGTCAGCGGTTCGCATCCCGCTTCTGCCGATAATTTTCTGAATGAATCGACGCGTTGAAAGAATTTGATGTATAGTATATGTATATTTAATTTCTAATATATAAAAGAGCCTAAAGTGTGAAAAACCCCTCTTCTGAACTCTATGACTCTTAACTTCCAGCTGAATGTTGATTCGGAAAATATATTCGGTGGTTAGATGGGGATATCTAAAGCTTAGTTTGATCCGTTTGTTGAAGAGTTCTACATTGTGGTAGGAAGAAAATACAATTGCTGAAACATTACAAAGCTTACGTGAGACATGTATAGAGTAAATTTTAATAAAACTTGCTTTTGTTTATATGTATATTAGTATTTATCCAGTAAAAATGATGAGTTTGTTGTGGATATGTGGAGGTGTAATTATTTGATTTAGTTAATAAACGTGTAAATACATATATAAGTAATATACGAGTATAACGTAATCTGTGAATCAAGTATGCACCGAAAGATATTCAAACCGACTGTTTAAGAGAATCGCGGAAATGTTCGCCGCAAGGTTTCGAGCAACGAAATAATACAATTTCTGAAATGAAACATCGCGAGATGTTCCCAGTAATTCCTGGGCCTTGGCTGGCAGTGGAGGAGCAACTGCTGTGGTTCAAGCCAGGACGCCCATGGTGAACCCAAGATATACGTGTTACTATGAAACACCTTTATTTTACCTTGAGATGAAGATTAAATATAAGTTGATTTTAAATTTTTTAATGGAATTTTGAGGAGTATTTGTTCTAATTTTAGAATTAATTTTAATTTAAAAATTAAAAAATTAAAAATATTTAGTTTTGATTTACAATTTATTTTAATTATTACATGTTTCATATATATATGTTATTCACAGGACTAAAGTAAATGTTATTCACAGGACTAAAGACATGGTTTTGAGAACTCAACGCACTTCATCAGTTATCAAGTTTTAAGACAATTACTAATGCAATAAACTTGGTTGAGTTGGTAAGAAAAAACGAAAAGGGGAATTAAGGAGAAAGAGTGGAGTGGGGGAGGCAGATATCTAAAACATGATTATTTGGAAAAAAAAATGGATTTCTAGAGAAAATTATTCAAAAACACAAGTGAGCATAATATGTTCTTTAATTCTAAGAAAAAATATGATTTATTTTTACGAAAAACCTTTCGACTTATATTTTTGGTATAACAATATAAATATTTAAATATTTACATACAATACTACAAATTATAACTTTCAATGTCTATATAATTTAACTATTAAAAATATATTGTTATATCTGACATTCTTATTCAAAATGAAACCTTTTAAATTACATTAACGTTTACTACTTGAAATTAAAATATATATTTTTGACTGTATAAATAGTTGTTAAGAAATAAAATTTTGTATCATTATCTTGCTCTTCTTCTTGTATTGTAATAACTGTTAATAATGATATTAAATTTATATATATTCACTTAAATATCTATAACATACATTTTTTACGATTGAATGACTGGCGACGTGAGCAGAGGACTAATTTCCGTAAATAATAGTTACTTAACGTAATTTATCATAAAATAATGAAAAATAAAATGATCGGAAAATAGACCAAATTCAATGCAATTATTGAACAAATTAACTAAACATATCTGATCTGTGGCTTGCAAATAATATTCAAGGTTCCCCATGCCTGTGGACGTCCTGTCGCGTCGCACCTCCGTCCGCCATGGAAGCAATTACAGCGGAATGGAATCGGGAGACAAACTTGCCCGTAATATCACTTTCATTTGGAGGCTGTATTAAGATAGTTGGTTTCATTTCAATGCTGCTGCGTTCAAATCTAATCGTTTGTATTGCGGCGAGCTTTATGTCAGTTGAACGTATTATTCAGTAATTGAGTATCACGTACATACACTGTACTCAATGATCATGCTACGTAATGATATGATCCATTTTATAAGCAGATAAAAATAAAATGTCACGATAATAATAATGAATTTTCTAATTAAATACAAATAATGTTATGATATATGTACTTATAATAATTGTATGAATAACATTTTAAAAACATATGATGATTGATGACATGTTGGTAGGATATCAAATAAATAAAAATGCATTCCTGTCAACATGAAGTGAATGTGATTTTTTTAGATTCCTTAAGATTGAATAATAGGAAGTGTTTTCATTTTTGATTAAAAGAATTGTCAAAAAATCTTGTAAAAAACAGTTTAAAAATCAAGTATTAAAAATGATATTAAAAAGATTTCAAATAAAAAATCAGATTTATTAAATGACAGACAGAAATGTCTGAAATATATCAGGAAAATTACTAACTGGTTATATTCAAATGTCTGAACACTTCCATTTATTTACGAGTAAAATTTCCTTTGAAAACAATATAGTTGAGCTTCAAGAGAAAATTTGGATTTCCATTGTTAGATCTAAAATGGAAATGGACTTATTGGTAACATAAAAATTTATTATTTTTAATGAAAAATAATACAATAATTATATATTACAGTAATGACTGTAATATATAATTTTAAATGTAATTTAATAAATTCACACTGAATATCTGCCGTGGTAAAACACTTTCTTCACAATAGAAGAAATGTATCAACGTAGAAATATTCTGATCATTAAAATAGAAAAAAGAACAGTAAAACGATAACGGTTTGAAAAGCTGAAATCTTGGTAAAAAATTCTGGTAACAGAAATCTTTCTTCGTTTCTTAAAAAAACATTATAAAAGCATTTTCTCGCTGTAAGTTAGTATCAAAAATAATAAATCGCCGGCGCCGTTAATGTATGTATGCAGCGGCTGCCGTATCGTCGCGTTTTAACATATTTTTCGCATAAATTTGAAATCGTGTATCTTGTGAGGTAGACGATTTTCCAGTTAGGCGGGACGAGAGGTACTCCAACCCGCGTAAAGGGGGAGGGGCAATCTCCAGTGTGGAAGAGAACTTGTCGGAGAAAACTTTGAAATTAGCTTTGCGGAAAATACAATTATTGCACCGGCGTGTAACGTGGCCCCCTTACGAAGGGTAACCACTTATTAGATTATGCCTGTTTTGTTATATAATATCAAAACGAAATTAATTATGCATTAAATTGATGTGCACAACTTCACACTGGCAATGTGGTACTAAAAGAAAAATTGAAAAAATGTAAAGCAACATATTAAATTTTATTGATTGTGTTCTGTTATTTGAAGTAATACAGAATTTTTAAATAAAAAGTACGTGATATAAACATTAGGTGTAATTTTTTTTCTTCGTATTTCACTAGTATATCAGCTCTAAAATTGAAATATATGGCCATCTTAAATATACATATTAATGGTCGACAATACTTTAGGGTGATTAAGTTCTATTTTGTATGAATTGTTGGTAAATTAAGTTCTCTTGTCACAGCCATTGGAAGCAAGATCATATATTAATCGAAATCAGGAGAACTTTAGCGAGCTTCAAAGAGATCTATTTTATGCTTGACTCATTATATTTTGTCATCTTTATTAAATATATTCCACCTAATATAAGGGGTATTGAACTATTAATGAATATAATTAATGTATTTTTATTAGCATAATTGAAATAATAATTGGTTGAATTGTTGTATATGGAGATTTTAATGAATTTTTAGTAGATATTGGTCTCCCTATTGACCCGCGCATAGCAATGTGAGCGAAACCTATTATAACTACTTCAATTGCCGTATTCAGTAAGATGATAATTACTTTTCAACCATTTTCGATGTCATCATCACGCACCAGTGGGGAATACGCCTTTTAATCTTTTATATATTTTTGGTGATTGATTTCAACATTGTCTTATATAAACACAGCTAGCAAATGTTCTAAAAATATATAATATAAAACTGTTATTTGAAGAAAAAAAACATCAAACATTAAAACGTTAATCTCATTTCATGCCTAACTAACATACTGAATTAAATAGTTTAAGTACATTTGTGTAAGAATGTCATGATTTTTAATATTATAGTGACAACCATAAGGAAAACAAATTACTAATTCTAATACTAAGTTAGGAATGATTTATTTTTTTATAAATTTAGCTTCGGACATATGCTGGCAGAATTAATTATAATTGATTAATTAATGAGAAAATTATCACATTGTGGCATTAAAAGTTCCCTGTTCCACAGGGCTTTTGTGTTTCATAAATTTGTAAAACATATTGCATTATATAATGCAAAATTTTGTTATGTAATACTAGAGTTGCACTATGTTTGTGACTCTGTTTGCCCGTCGCGACGCAAATGTATTGCTTGGCGGTGCAGCTGCTATTTCGTTTGCAGCTTTCGATCTCGAGGTGTAAGCTCCGCCGTCTTCCCAAAGCATCTCGAGAGCTTTTTCGCATACGCGCGCTGGGTATCATAATATCTGCGGTGTACGTCATGCGCGAACCTAAGCGGTTAGTCAACCCATGACCGCGATGCTTCAAACATGTTTATTTTTATAAAAGGGATTCAACGCAGAAATATTTAACTAGATTAGTCTTGGCTAAAAACAACGCAGAAAGTAAAAATAATATTTTATTTAAATGATTGCTTTGTGTTATCCCATTTCAGATTTTGAGTAACATTAAATTCAAACAATAGTCCAATAAAAAATACTAGTTTATTTTTTATATTTATCTCTTTCATATTAATTCCCTTGCCAGAAAATTTCGTCACCACAAAATTACTGCTTACGTACGGCCAGATGTCACGATTCATGCCTTATTTCAAGTTATCTCTGCAAGACATTTGTAATTATTGACATTCCTTTGAGACGATAAGCCTCGACTTACAAAAGGTAGGTGTAGATTACAAGAAACATATGGCTGCTTATAACTTTTTTAAAGCTATCGTGTGATTAGCCTGATACTCCAAAGACGAAAATAATTTAATTGTTAAATGTGACTCAATCCAATATAACTACATATGTAAAAAAACACGTAAGTATTTAAATGGTATATATATAATGTATATTAAATACATATTAAGGATGCCGCAAGAGAGATTTTCTTCAAGCTCCCGGGCTCGCGCTCTCCTGGGAAGCCGTCTCGAACAATGGAGTGTCTTGCCGTCTTGAATTATCAGTGGAGCTGCGGGAGACGGAGCTGATCTGGGATGAGGCAAAGATAATGGCGGCTGACAAAGCTTTGTGGCGGCAGTTCGTGAATGCCATATGTTCCAGTTAGGGGAGCGGGCATGATATGATGATGATATGTAATATTGGGTTGAGATGTTCCTAAGAAGAAAATGGTTTACTCCTCGGAAGAGTTGGGCTGATTATCCGATTTTCTTAAAAAAAAAATTTACCAAATTACCCATACTTTTTAAGCATTTTGACTTCTGCTTTGAAGGTTGTTGGAAAAGTGGACCTTCAAGTGTAAATAAAGCTTTGAACGAGGGATGGGCAGTAGCTAATAAAACTAACTTGTGATGATTTGTGATGACCATATGTTCCAGATATGGAAAGAAGAATATATAGTATACTATAAAATTTTTGTTTTTGTTGTCGCTGGGTTGAAGAGATTGGCCGGAAGAGGAAGTCCGAGATTCCGTTTCCAGGGGGCACCGCGTGGAGGTTATTTTCATGCTCCCCAAGGAACAACCTCATCCGCAAACTGACCAACACTCACTGGGGAGCCCAACCACCCCTTCTTCGTACCTCAGCTTTAGCACTTTGTTTCTCAGCCGGAGAATATGCGGCACCAGTGTGGGGTCGATCAGCCCACTGTAATCAAGTGGATACTGCCCTGAATGATGCATGCAGAGTCGTCACAGGCTGCCTCAAACCAACACCCATTTCTAAACTATACCCCTTGGCTGGTATCGCACCACCGAACATAAGACGCAAAGTCATATGCGCCGAAGAAATGCGTAAGGCAATCAACCAACCGTCCCACTGCTTGTATAATCAGATACCCCCAACACCAAGATTGAAGTCTCGAAACAGCTTTCTGAAATCCACACAACCTCTCACATCCGGCTCTGAAAATGAGAGACTCCAACTCTGGCAACAAATCGCACCAGAGGATTTCATTACTCCAAAGGAAGGCCTCCCAACTGGCAAGAGCCTTGACTGACCGACCTGGAAATCCCTAAACAGATTAAGAACCGGAGTTGGTAGAACAAAGGACAACCTCGAGCGGTGGGGAATGCTTCGGCAGGGAGAGACACTATTGTGCGACTGTGGAGACCTGCAGACCGCCTCACACCTAAGATGCTGCTCCATGTGCCCAACAAGTTGCACATCTCAGGACCTAATGCTGGGCAACACACGAGCTATCGATGTTGCCAGATATTGGGAAAAAATAATTTGACGTCGCTGACACGAAGAAGAAGATACTATAAAATAGGTAACTCAAATACTAGATCTCGTAAATTGAATCAAAACTACAGAATTCCTCTCTTAAAAATCAACTGAATATAAAAAAGGCTCTGTTTGTCGTCGAAAGGATTTTTGGTAATTTGCGAGTTTCAGCTACAGTTGCATGAAACAGGCTTAAAGCTAATCGCATTTCGAGTCGAGAGATAACTTTTTGAATGAATTTCTTTGTCCCGCGTCAATTTTCCGAAATACAGTCACGAATGTCACAGCAGTTGGATGGTCAACACAAAAATAACTAAATATACGAAGAGATTTTATTAAAAAATACAAATCATTTCCACAGAATGTCATAGCCGAGCGGAAACCGTGACATTCTCATAATCTCTCTAGAGATGTCAAATTTATGAAAAAATAAATCATGATTTCAGAGATAGCGTGTAACATTTTAATTTCTATTGCTTAAATACATTTTCTATTCATAATGATATGAAGTATATAATAATACTATGAATTCTTAAACTCCAATAAAATAATGTCATAATCTGTAATTAAAGCTATTCAGTGTAGCCAAGTTTGTCAATTTTTTTTCCAATATTTCGAACACCTTATTGGGATATTTTCCTGAGTGTAACGTCTTTTAAAAATAGTAAAAGAGAGAAACTGCGGTCTTCAATTGTGTGAATAAAAATTGCTTAATGTGATTCATATAGAAGCAAGGAAAAAATTTTAACGGATGTTTTACATATATTTTAATACTTATTTCATAGATAATTAAAGGTGTATAAAAATAAATAAGGAACGCATAAAACAAATAAATATTTTATAGATCATAAAATATTTATAAAAATACTACAAATATTACGTGCGAATACATACAAATCTACAACAAACATTCTCTTGCGTGGATGTATTGATAACCCTGTATGCAAGTGATATAAAATAAAGTAAATTTGTATGTATGTATCATTTGTAGGATAAAATTATCAATATAACAAATTAAATAATGATTTTATTCTGCTAAAAATCTCAAAGCACTTGATGCAAAAAATCTCAGTATTTCGCATGGAGTGTGTTTTATATTTACTTCACGTTAAATGTAACCTCTTCTTGTAAGTGGGTAAGCTCTATTAATATAATGTTAGAGCGCAGGAGATCGTGGCGAGAAGACCGTCGCGGTCAACGTGACGCCCGTTGACACACATCTCATTCCTCGCGTCGACAAATAAAACACAAGTAAGCCAATAAAAAAGTCCCCGGGCCTCAGCGAGCACATAATTTGACAGCTGACGGCCGCCATCTTGCGGCGGGGGACTGAGGAGAGGTTCCCTTGAGCGAGACCTGATTTGTTTACTCCGAGGAGGAGGTTCAGCGATGGAGAGGACAACAACAAGGCGGGAGAAGACGTTGCGGTATTTTTCACTCAGAGAAGTTGACTTGAGTAAATTTATTTATGCCATCAAAAGAAAAACTGCAAATATATTATTATATTCATCAGCTTTTATAAATAAATATTGTGAAAAAGAATGCTAGATAAACTTCGATTTAATATAAAACTATAACTAATTTAGGATTCTTTACACGAGCAATATGAACTTTATTATTGCTGACGTTTTTGGAAAAGAAACCCAGTTATACAAATACAATGATTTGAGTAACCGTGTTTCATTGCGAATTTTGTTGAAAATTTATAAAAATAATTTGTAAGAAAGAGTTTTTTTATATTTTTGTAGCTGTGTCTTCAAAACAGACTTATTATGCTATTCTAATCTCTTGTTTGATTGGCTTTATAAGTATATTTTTTTCAGATAGTATTATTTTTTATTTTCTTAACTTATATAGATATGAACTTAAAATCGTGCTATTCGAGGAATAAAATTATAAAAAAAAACTTGTTTTAAGAAAACGGCGTCAATTTCTATAAGCTTCAAATATAATAGTGTGGAATGCGGACGTTTATCAAGATGCGATCTTATTCAAATATTTTCTGACAGTTCTGCAGGCATTATATCCGCTTTTGGTTGATTGTTTGCAATACTTTCAGAACTTCAAATCCTCCTCGTTCAGCATGATAAATGCCGCTGGATCCGAGCGGGAGTATGGAAAATGAACAAAATGTCAAAGTACGTTTCAGTTTAAAATAAATCAAAAACTCAAAGTCGTACATCATCCTGAAATATATCTCTCGGAGGCAAATCTTAGCATTCCACACAATCTGAGGAAAATTCTTGCTCGAGCACAAAAATACTAAAATAAACCGCAACTGCGTTTCGAAATTAGAACACCCCGAGGACGCGCGAGTACCGACGATGTAAATAAATAAAAAAAATCGAGTAAAATATGACACATATAATTTGCAGAACCATCCAACAGGAAGGCGGAAAAAATAAAACAAAATAAAATAAACATGGAGGGCGGCTGGTGGGAAGCATCTGTAATCTTTGTGACGTTCTTGAAATGCGAAAAAAAATAACAAGAGATAAAATGGCGGTATGGCGGAAGATAAAAACAAAAGCGCACAAGTTATTTTGCACTCGTTCCTCCCAGTGCACCATACGCCGGATCATGACGTTTAAAAAGGAACGTCATAAAGGAATGAAGTCATTTGTTTCGCTCTTAAAAGGATTGGATATGAGCAGGCATTTTTATGCGCCACAAAAGGAGCAGACATAAGAAAGAAATCATCTGCGAAATAATAGCTACTGCCTGTTTTGAAATGAACTTAAAATATCAACCATACAACGATGTTAAGGTAAAATTAGTTATAGATTTTTTCTGAAAGTGGCAAATTAAAGGAATATTAATACGCATTCTTATTTTTATTTATTTTTCCTTTTCATCCGTAATATTATATTTAATAATTTACATATTTCAGAAGACAATAAAAACATTAATGAATTATTTGTAAATTTAATATTATATAAAACTATTATTACCACGAAAACATAATTGAATTAATACACATTTTTTTGAGAAGTATTTAATATTTCAACTAGCAAACATTTTTTTCAACTTGATTTAAAAAAAAAAAAATTCCAAACTGTTTGTTTTATAAAAAACATCACTTTTCCAGCGCGTTATGCAGAACAGCTCTGGAATCCTGAAAAGTGTACGTTTTAAAAATACAAAATTATGTTGTATGATTATTAAATACGCGAAATGGTTTATTTGGAATGCTCATCTCATGCCCTCTGAATAAAATATTTTGCGCCTATATTATTTAAGAGCCGGCTGGTTCAGTGGCACACGTGGGCATTCTTTGTACATTATTGTGTCGCAAAGCACCATCTAACAATTTAATCCCATACTGCAGGCACAAATAAAACACAAGTATGGAATGTTTATTCTTGGTGAGATGTAATTTTAGAACTCCCCAGCTGACAGGTGTGCAGCGGACCAGAAGCGTTATGAAACGAAGTCTTGCAGATGCAAGAAGCACCATAATTGCATTTTTTCATTGTTCGATTATCAAAATATAATTATGTTTTACGAGAAATTACATTGCGGATCAAAATATAAATTTTAAAAGTTATTAAAATAAGTTTTTTTTATGTAAACACATACAGGAGAATACCAACAGCTGGTGATAGTAATTCTGAAGTCTCATTTGTGGAATTCTATGACGCTTACCATGGTGAATATGGCTAAGCGCTGCATATGGAGTGTTGATCCGCCAACGTCATAGACTACAGCCCGAGATTCGCGAGACGCATCATCCTTATTATTTCAGGAATTTACTATGAATGGGTGGTCTTCACGATACGACTTTCGTCTACCACCAATTTTAATTAATAGGCTATGACTGGCATTTCACGGGTGAGGGATCAAATTCACACCAACCGGGGGTATTTTAGAGCTAAGAAATCGATTAAATTTTTTTTCAATCTCTCGGATCAAACCCACGATTTTAGCTTGCCTGCTTGAGCTATACCCACCGGCATGTGATAATGTTTCGTAATTTTTTTGTTTAGTGTATTTTAGTTGTCCATAATATCTTCTTTGCTGGAGCATATGGTAGTAACAAATTGCCCTTACACATTCTAATAGCTGCCATTATTTTTACTTTGTCATATCTGTAAGTATTATACTCGTAATATCCGTGACATATTTAAACGTACATATGTTGATTGCCATTTTTAGGAGATTTAATGATTAGTCCGATACCACCGAGCCTTAGATGTTTTAGTCCTAAAAAGCGTCTTAGCCCATAAAATAACGCGCGGCGTTCCTAGGTGATACAATCAAGCTAAATCTGCGCCCAATATGCTTAAAAACAACATAAGTAGGACACATTTTGACAACTAAGGCTTAAATATATATTTTTAATTGATATTGAAAACGATTTGGTTATTTGAATAATTTATAATGTGTACGTTACGTTACCAGTTTTGTCATGATTTTTATTGCAATAAGTGTATTTTTGAATGTACGAGCTAAATGTTTTTTCTGTCTAAAAGCAAAAGTGGCAGATACGAACGCTCGATGGATGCCGGAAAATTCCATGACATGACAGGAGAGAAAAATATGAAAGAGAAATTATTTAATAAGCGTGTAGAACTTTCCAGGATGTCCGCCCTGCAGAATGTAAGAGTTGTAACGTGGATGCTATGTACCTACCTCAGCAATTTATATCACAAATTCCTGAAAAAAATGTATACCATAAGCTCATTCATGTTACAAGCTGTAAAAGATTTTTAAAATGGGCTCTTGTTTGCGGACCGAACAAGACTATGAACACGATTCACAACTCATCGGTGTTTTGCTTTATTAAGCTCCTAAGGCTACTTGTGATGAAATGATTGATTTATTACGTGTACTAACAGGCTTTAATTTAATAGCTTATAATGTAAAATAAAATTTATTACAGAAGATGTTCTTAAAAGGAAAACAACTCATAATATTATTGTCTAAAAACCATTTGTTACCGTTTCATTATACTTGTATTTACTACAGTGGGCAAAAATACCGGGAACTTGTTTGTTTAATATTGTAAGCATTAAATAATAAACTATTCGTACAGAAATACCGGCGTATTTTTAAAATTAATTAATGTTTGTGTATTGCACATAATAATGACCTAAGATTCATATCTTATGAATAATATGTATGATTTCAATGAATAGTTATGTATTCATTGGATTCTTATTATTGCTCTGACATTTAGAAAAACGTAAATTTACAAATACGTCTAAACATTACGTCGTTCGCTGATGACACATAAAGATATCTCAATTCTTGGCCGTGATTTGTCACATTGAAAATAAAATCTATTTTTATAACTTAAGTTTGTACTTTATCCACGTACCTGTCAAATAAATGATATTATGCTCACACAGTTGCCAGTGGAAGAGTCGTGATCACGCCCACAGACAATCGCGTGTTTTAGGATGAACAATAAATTTACATGCCACATTGTCATGTGATAATAAAATGTTTACCGTAAGTAATATTAATTTATCGGTCCATGAAATTACACAAAATACGACAAATCTGGCATTGAGAATTACCACCACGATGTTTCTTAATAAATAAATTATTGTATGACCATGCATTGTGACATGACTTATGACCTCCATAGCTGTCCTATTGCTGCTATTTTTATGTAGTCGATGATATATAATATTACAAAAAAATCTAAAACCATATTTATGACATAAATTTAAACAAATAGGTTTTATTTAATAATAAATTATACAACCTTGCAAAGAATAATAATAACTTATATAATTGTAACAAAGTTGTAAGATAGATTTGTGTTGTTCTGTAATTTATATTTGTTAGTTGAATTAATGTTATCTGAATTGAACAGCGCGTAATAAAAATAAACTCAATATTGATTTTGACATATTTTTGATGTGCACGGTAAGGATTACCTGGATTAGGTGGAATAATATGAAGCCTGCATTATAGTTGATGGAGGTATTATTCAACGGATTTCAACGCTCCATTTAATAATTGATAAGCCTGTTAAAATTGAATGCAGGAAAAATGAGTAACGTAACGTAATTCGGATGGAAAACTGCACGTGAAGGAACAACAATTGCATCATAAAATGCAGCTGGCCTGGGACATTCATTATGTGTCAGTCGGGCGGGAGGAGAGTAAGGTAGGCGGAAAAGTGGGCGGTTGGTGGAAGGGCGGCAAGCGCGAGCTGTCCGGCGCCCGTCGCAGGTAGGCTGGGTAATTAATGGCGTCACTTGCGACTCATCCATCACGGTAGGCGGCTGCAGCTCCAGTGGGCGGGAGCGTAGCGCTAACCGGGGACATCGCTGCAGTCAAGGCATATCACGATGCATGTCGCATTTAAAGTGATCAGCATCAAACAGCCGACTAGACTAACACTAAAGTAGGTTAATATACGGAAAGTAAGATTTTTTTCAGATTTTTAGACACCCGAAAGCTCATCTTTCGGTGAGTTTGCACATCCTTGTAATCCTGAAGGGGCCGGCAGACGAATTAAAATGGAAATGCAAGATCAAGAGATCAGAAACCTTTTGTGAAGGCTTGCACGATTATATATTTTAAAAGGTTCTGTAACTGTAAGTTATATAAAACGTAATTTTAATAATCAGATTTTATAATTTTGATTTCAAATATAAGACCAGTCTTGGGGCAGAGTACCAAAATAATAAGAATATCATTTTTTAATCGTCAATAATGTATTTCATCTCACACTCGTTATGTATCGCAGTAGATGTAGATTTAAAGTAAAATTACTTTATTAATTTTACGAGCATTTTTTCTGCCAATGTGTAATCATTCAAGCCATACAATGCATAAAGTAATTAAGTAAATAATGTAAGTTTTTTTTTGTCTATATACCATTATAATAGTGTTGTCAGTTTTGAATTATGTTTTGAGCGAAACAGACAGCATAAATAGTAAGTAATCTATTCATGAATTAAAAAAAAAGTTTTATTATTTGTCAGTAAATATATTCATAAGTTTTCTGATTTACAGTTTTATTGTTTGATGAATTGTATCCGAATTAAAATAAAATTACTTGAAGTGCATGTCAAAACTTTATTTCGTATTCACAATTATATCAGCGATAAAATATATTTCTGCTCGGATTTATACGTTATTTTATTAATGACGCAGAAATGCAATCAGCGAATTACAAGCCCGTCACTGAAGCAGTTAAAGTAAGATTAAATCAGAAACTTTGCATTACAGGCGTAATTAAGGCCAGAAAATAAAACACTAGACGTCGCTTTTGGAAACTTTATAACAAAGTGAAAATGTGCACGATTGTGTTGATAATTTCGATCTAAATTCTTATTTTAAAAATTGGTTTCGTATTATACATTAAGGGTATCTTATGCGTAACTTGGATATATTTTACAAATCGTGTAATTGCACTAAGTGTATTGCTTAATGGTAGTTGGATAATCGTATTAATTGAATAATAAAATTACTGAAATTAGTAGGCATGTGAGAATATATTCGAACTCTTACATTGAAGAATATTTAAATAAAAATATAATTTAGAATGTGATGTTATATGGTTCTTTTGTATTTTTTCATGTTGTTAATTGATTTTTATCAAATTATATATTTTATTAGACTCGATAAAGTATCAACGTCCTGAAAAGCCATCGGGAAGTATACATAGAATTTCAATTTTCAATTTCAATTTTATTTATTTTTTCCTTGTAGAAACATTAAAAATACAATATATACAAATAAAGGTACTTATGATTAAGTACTAAGAACATTGCAATAAATACAAGCAATATAAGGTCCCAATGCTCAATCAAACAGACGATGCCTACCAATTATTCCTCCAATGAAACTCTTGGAGTTTATGTCTGAATTGAGCCTCCCTTACGTGAAATATATCATTATCCGAGGCGATTTGGTTAAACAGTCTGATCCTTCTCCTAAGAGGCATAGTCATAGAATGTACTCGGTGGAACTGCGGATGAAGTGAGGATCATGACGTCTAAAAGAGCTTTGTGGCGGCAGCTTGGGATGACCGTATGCTCCAGCTAGAGATTCGGACATTGTGATCATGAAAAATATGAATGATTTATCCACTTATTAATAAGATTTATTTTATGCTTATGAACATATGTTGAATAATAAAGAATTCAAATTTTAAAAATGAATCATGTTTAAAAAAAAAACTATTCCTGTTTGTTATGTGATCTTTTAATAAATTCGTTTAAAAAAAAGTTGAAAACCAGGTTGTGGAATAAGTCACTGAAATTAAGGTTTCGGCAAAGTCAAAGGCAGAGTAAGTTAGTCAAATGTAGCGCAAACACAAAGTGTCTGCCTAACTGACTGTAAGGCTGCCGGAAAACTCTGCCGAACAACTGCTTCTGGTTGCATTGACCAATTCAGTACTAGAGAATCTTCAAGTTTCCCGACTCGTTATCGGCTGCTCCTATAGAAGCGCCAAGTTTTTCGCAAGTTCACTAGCTGCTCAGAGATTTTTCCAAGCCCAAAGTCTAAAACTCTCCTGTTGGTGAGCTTGCACATCTTCGTGATGCTGAAGGCGTCGGTGGATGGATTAGGAAGGAAATGCAGTACCAGGAGTTGAGAAATCTCTTCTGCACGTTTTTTATAACGTTTCATTTTTCAATGTTTAACTAAATATAACTAATAATAACTAACGTAGCTGGTAGTACAAAATGTAATAATTTTAATATATCGGATTGTCTAATTTTGATTATTAAAAAAAAATACATTCTGTCGTACTAATCAAATATTTCTTATATACTATTATAGGTAAATTTTTGAGAATATAAAATTGTACTTTAAAAAGTGAATTGAAATGGAATATTTTTCATTTATTAGAATGATGACTGCAGTTTCACTAAGTATCGTCACTCAATACGCTTAACGTTACTTGTAAAAATTCTCAAGGCATTACATTTTTAAGTAATAATTAATTAAAAATATACTCGTAGTATTTTTTTATAAAATATTATTAAACTTTATAACGCAGTAAGTATTTCATATTTAGCGTAGTTAAGAACTTGCTATACTGTCTATGGTTTAAATCTTACGTTTATCAATAAAAATATTTTTTTCAATGTTTTCATCATTTACTATGAAATCCATTATAAATTATATTTCATTTTACTTTAAACTTGTTTTACATGGATCACGTAAGATAAGTTCTCTGTATAGGAGACTACAGTTTTGACTAACCCGCAGGCTTTCTCAATCCATTACTTGTTAAGAGATAACTGAGCTGCCATAGTACTTTATAAGTGTGAAACTAAATAAATTAAATGTATCAATATATATGATAAATATATCCATTGTCTATCTCTATTCTGTATTATATTTCCTCTTATTTGATATTTTATTTGTAACATATCTATATTATTTTGTGTAATATATGTACTACTCGGAACACAATTCCGTTAATAAATAAATTATAAGTGGTAAAACCCATTTTATTTAGGAGAGGGGGTAGGGGGTAGTTCAATTTGATAATATATTCTGTGGATATGTGTTTGTAATAATAATTTATAATTTTTGAAAATAAATTTTCGATCTTCAAAAGATAGTTTTATGAATTTGTTGAAATTTCAAAGGCTTTTTTTTTAAACGTTGCCTACCTAGCTTATTCAGATTGTTGATAAATACAATGTGATATATATCACGTAAGTGGTAAGTACGTACGTATCATAAAGAGCCTAACTACCAATAAAGTGTTCAACTAATCTCATCAGCCCTGCAAGACGACGTGCGAGTGGCGCATGGAAATAATTTAATTGGCTCTGAACGGGCCGCCTAACGAAGTGTTCATCGGGGCGCACTCTCGCATGATTAGCCGCCTGAAGCTGCTGGGTAGGGGCGGGACATGTAGGCGGGTGAGGTGGGCGGAGGTGGCTGAGGTGGGCGGCCAAGTGATGGACAGATCAAGCGCTTCTTGGACAAGACTACTAAGTTAGAATAATTTTTACACTTAATAAATTGATGCACTACACAAGTCTACATCAAATATCACATTTGATGACGTTTCTCTCGTCAATTACAGAGAAAAAGAATTGGCAGACGTTGGGATCCCAGTCATTGCCGTTTCTTTTGTAGAGAAAATATAATATTTCATGTAATAAACTCATCAATCATCTGTTGTTAAGCTTTTCTGTTGATTATATACAATAAAATAACTGCAAAAGTGGACAAAGTGCATTAAATCAAGGACTTATTTATTTAACTGTAGTTTTTTCAAAGATATAAAAATATAAGTATAAATGATTATCAATAAAGGTTTTTCATTGTAAAATTAATATTCTGATATTATCGAAAAAGTACCCTTAAAATATTATAAATATTTAATACAATTATTAATGAAATTCGCAAACATTATTTGAATTTAGATTTAGTCTTATATTTTATAATACCTGTATATCACTAGTTTACAATATAGTTAGACTAAAGAACAAGCTTCCGTTAACTATCTCCCAACATCCGGGAAACTCACAGGAAAAGCTCAGATTGGATTTTCATGCACCACATGTGAAAGCTGTCAAACCGGACCATAGTGGAGAAAGCTCAGGGAAAGCTGACGGCGTAAAGCAACGGCTTGAAATGAAGAGCTTTCTCATGTTTATGCATTTAATCTTTCATTTTCATATATATTAATAAATAAAGTTTTAATATTAATTTATAAAATATTTTTAAAAAGTAACGAATTTATGAGTGAAAATGATGCAGTAGTGCTTTAAATTTAGTCGTTATTTGTTGAAATAGTATATTTGATGCATATTCCAAATCGAAGTAACTTTGTGGTTTGTAGTATTAAACGATATATTCATACTCTTTACAAACACACATAGTTTTGAAACAAAAAAATATTTCGTTTATTTAATATTTAAGGATACAAAAACACATAATTATTTTCATTTAATCACAATAATTATTTAAGCACAACTGCAATCAAAATATAACAAATATTTAAGTAATTACAATAAAAATGTTAATTCATTTGGATAATATACTAATTTTATTAATTGAAAAAAAAGCTTTTTTTATCATTTAAAATAAAATGGAATAAAAACTCAAAGGTTTTTCACAAAGGATTTTACGTATTAAGAGACAGCTCATTTAAGAAAACAAATTTGTTGTTCGGAACCAAAGAACTTTCTTGTTTATCTTTCTCCGAGAAACATATTGAACTCATTACCATTGGCAAAGCTTCGTCTTCAGCTGGCCTATTTTTCGACGTTTGACGGTTAAAAATAGGTTAAACACAGGTGATCTTCTGTCTGAATAAATCCAACTGTCGTAGTTCTGCCCCGAAAAGATAATAACGTGAACTCCACAGGCGCCAGTATCGTCGCAATGCGGCGCTAGGCAGTCACACGAAGGCCTAGGTAAGACTTTGTATAAATAGCCATAAGAAAATTTATTGAAAAATATTATTCAAATATCAATATTAATGATGTTTTATCACGACTTCGCAATAAGGAGAACTTCAACGTAATGGATGAAAGGCATGGGAGATAACAATACGCGTTCTTCAAACTGAAGACTTAAGTTCGAATACTGTCGTCATTTATTTGTTATTTATATAATTAATAATTTAATAAAATGTTATACAAAACCATTTTTTGCTAAGAAACTTTTATGATCTCATATATATATATTTTTGGTTAACTAATAATATATTTACTATATTCTTATAAATTAAACATTAAAAATTAAAAGACATAAATATATCGTACATATAAAAAAAACTTAGTTATAGAGTAGTAAATTAAGGTTTTCAATGTTATGTCTACATAATTTTGTCAATTATTTACGAGTATGTTTTTCGTTTCTGTTTTTGGGAGATTTTTATAGAGAAAATTTACAAGCATGAACGCAATACCATTTGTAAATTCCATCGCAATCGATTGAATGGTCTCTTCTTCGTAGTATCAATCTGGTGGATTGGTTTGCAGCAAAGGAATCTTGCATCTCGATCTCCATTCCTCTCGGTCCTCCGCAACCCTCTTCACCTCAGCATAAGCGCTACAATTCATGTCCTCTAACACTTGCTACAAATACTCCTGTCTAGGGCACCCTCTACAGTTTCTACCCTCAACCATCCCCTCCACAATATTATGAAGAAGATCATCGTGGCGCATGATGTGACCAATCCAACGGGCTCGCCTCTCTGAGATGGTTCTTATTAGGTGCCTATCTTCCTTGATTATCCTGAGAACCTCATTGTTCGTGACGTGGTGTCTCCAGGAAATTCTAAGAATTCTTCTGTACCACCACATCTCAAAGGACTCTAGTCTTTTTTTATCACTTGCAGATAAGCACCATGTCTCATAACCGTTTATTAAGATGCTCCAAACAAGTGTTTTGACAAGTTGCTTGCGGAGCCTTAAAGTAATATTCTTTGACTCAAGAATTTTTGCTTTTTTATTGAAAGCTAGCCTTGCTTGATGTATGCGACTGTTGACTTCTCTTTTTGTTCTGCTATCCCAGGTGATGAATGGTGTAATAATGTGTAAAGTACAAACACAAAAAAAAATACATTTTTCTTATAATTTGATTTTAATTTTATTATTATCAATTTTAGGATAGTCAATTATTTGGGGTGAGGCCGAAACGAATCAAAAACTGTATTTAGATTATAGACCAATGCCCCCTCATGGGATTTTCCAATGCTACCTGCTGTTGTCCGGCCACCTATCGCCCCATAGGCGACCTATCGCCCCATAGGCCGTCTATCGCCCCATACGCCGCCGCGCCCGCAGTGCCTGCATTATCGTGCTTTTCTCGCGTGACTGCCGCCATCACTGCGTTGAACCTTCAGTCAGGCAGGAGCTTTTAACTCACCTGAAAAAGCTCTCACATAACGAATGCCATTTTTTTTTATATTTTCATAAAAAATATCGATTTAATATTGAAACAATAACACAGGCACTTATATTTTTTTTAGTATAATAATTTAAACCATTATTGAATTTATGCTTTAATAATTTTTAGTACATTGTAGCACGAACATTAAAAATCAATAAAAATAAAATGATAATTGAATAATAACCACAGCAATGCACAAAAAATAATAGATAAAACGTTATAAAAACAATAATTTGATAACTGCCTAAAATATTGTTTAAATCTTTGCCTTTAATATAATTACGCATGTAATTATTTTATTTCATAGAAACTTTATAAATTATTTTTAAAAGAAATGTCATATAATTTATATTTATAGGCCTCACTAAGAGATCCATTTAAATATTAAAAAGATAAGTATTTTTAATATTTAGTAAAATGGATCACTCTGAACTCGTGTGATCCATATTAAACAAGATATGAAATACTATTCGATTAGTGATATTTGTTTATAAAATTATTTTCATCTTAAGATTTAATTTGTTGTGTGCACGTCAAAAATAATAATATTAAATAATAAAAAACGAGATATAATTCAATATTAATATTATTTTTAGTTCAAAATTTTATTTGAAGCGATATATTTCGGCTTCGTCTTAAAGCAATTTTCAAAACTCAAATCGTTAATTATTTGAAATTATTCAATTCCATTTAGAATTATTGACAAAAAAAAATTGAACATACGAGTATTATTTATAGAAAGTGTAATAAATTCACTTTCAAAACGTTAAAATACATATAGATATAAAAATGTTTTAGTCACCTTATTTGTTTATTAATATCAAAAATTAATTTATTAAAAAAAACAAATAAAAATTTATTCTTTGTTCGCGTTTTATGAGCGGTGTCATGAAATTTCGCTATTTTATTACTCCGTGAAAGGAACTGCTCTCCACTTCATTGTATTTTTATTATCGGTGAGTTGGCGTGCACTGAGCTGGATAACCCCGCGAGGAAATTTGTTTTATGGCATTAGAAACGGTCTTAAAACACGGCCAAGAAGCTTTGCGAAAAGTTTAAATCGCAGTGTGTAGTCGACTATACTACCTCAGTTTGGTAATTGAATATGGGGCAATGTGTTCGTAAAGTTGCGCGCTGGTTGGTTTACAAATTGCTGCACTAAAAATTAACGGCCACAAAAGATAATAAGGCGAAATCACCTGAATTTGACTGAGCGGCACGAAAGCTTTATGTGTTATGACTATAAAAAAAAATGAACGAAATATTTTCTTTATTATAAAGAAATTAAATATTTACTTTGCAATTGTTTTTTAAAAATATATGAGTCCAAATATTAAGTAAGTGGTTTTATAAATTGAACATAAAGGTAATATGCGTCATTTTACCTGATGGAAGTTGCGCATATTTTTCACAAATTTCTTTTAAGCGTGTGAAATGTTTCTGTGCACTCAAAGAGTGAACACTTAGGTCATGTTTATAAAAAAAATTGCCCGGTAACTTTAAAGTGCGCTAGTTGTATACATCTGATTAATCGTTTTGTTGTTGTAATCAGAAATAATACTTTCAAGCCTTTTGCTTGTACGTATAAGTTTAGTATAACGGGGAACGTATCATAGGTCGAACAACAACTTTTATGGCATTCGTTAATACTTGATAGATGTGAAAATACATTTATAAGTCGTAAATGAGAAAAATGCTCGCTAGAAATATTCTTGTTTTAGAAGTAAAATCATACATTTACTGTTTAAGTTCAAAGTAATAATAGTAAACATTAATGTCAAGCTTACATTTGAGTACCGCATTTTAAATTTTAATTATTTATATTAAAATAGGGATCCAAAGAGCTGATCTCAACAAATACAACCACATAAGAAGTAGCATCTTACAACCTCACAAGCAAAAATGCTACACTTATGAGGTGTAATTGTACAAAAAAAAATATTTCTTTTGTTCTATTTTTATGTGGGTTACATGATATAGTTTTACAGTATCGTTGATTGTTCCAATATAACTGTTTTTAAAACGAGATAAAGCAGTTTTCTATAGCACTGTCACATTTTACAAGTCAAGCAATTTTTGATTGCGCGATTATTGGTATTGATAAATGTTTTTTTTTCATATCGTACAAAAACATGTCACACCTGAAAAACTGTAAATATAATTAACGTAGATTTATTCAAAACAAAAACACATTTCGTGGAAATCTATAACTTTTTAAGCCTTGACAAATCGGTTTGAATTTTAAATAGATAATGCTGAAACGTAATTCGCTTGCCGGGCAAATTTTTTACATTACATTTTCCAGCGCGTGATTTATTGTCGCGTAAGGTCTGGCTCCGGGACCAAGTTTGTATGTTTCAGCGAGAACCGTTACAATACTTAATACGATTAATAAAGCGGCAGAATTTTCCTGTTCATAAACTGAGTAAGCGCTAATTAAAGCCATTAATTAATTGTACGGTGAGGGATGCTCCCGCCCTCCAGGAGGTAGGCGGGGATCCGCCGCCCTCCTGAGCCTCCCGTCTCCTCCCACTCCTCATTGTGGATGCGTGTCACGCTGGTCGTGAACTTGCCAAGGAAGGTGAACAAACTTACATAATTTGTTATCTCCCTTCCTCAAACAGAGATGTGTACTGTTTGGCACCCCTGTTCCAAGAAATCCAATCGTTTGTAAGCCCTGCCGGGTGACTTTTTTATTTTATTTTCATCAAGGTTTATTTAAGACTTGTAAAGTAATCATCATTATCCCATATCCGCACCTTAGCTGGAGCATATACTCAACACAATTTTCCTCCAATAAATATATCAGCCGCCATGGTTTTCGCCTTATCTTATGTCAGCTCTGCCTCTCCGAACTTCGTCTAATATATATTATGTACAGAGACTGAGATCTGAATAAAGACGCATGAAGCGTATTCTCTCTGGTGGCAAAAAACAATATATCTCAGGTCGTTCCTTTTTTATCTCTTGATCGACTATAGAGTAAAAGTCAGTTCCCTTACCAAGTATATCTTTAAAATTCCATACTAACGAAATTTTATATGAACTAGTTATAAAAAAACTTTTTTTTTGCATCTGCTTGAAAACTTGGTAAATTTAACAAAAACACAAAAGTGATCAAACATTTCATACGGGTTCCAATATGCTTAAAACTTTTAATGTTTAAATACTCAATATATAAAGCAATATTCGTACATACATTTTTATCACACCAAGATTCCTATTAATTGTATTTATTGATTTATTTAAAACTGACTGATTAATTACTGAAATTTTATGATAAAGTCATTAAGGAGAGAATTCTCAAAGCCATCTCCGCGTAATTCGTGTTGTAAAAAATCTAACGGATCTTTTCCTTTCTGGGGCGGCCGCCCATCAACTACCGCCCACCGCCCACCGCCCATCGCCCAGGTGCCCTTGGTACTCCGATCACGGCGCGCTCGCCATCAGTATGGACGGACACAGCGCAAAACTTGCAGGGGACGCTATCAAACTAATACCGCCTCCGCCCACTTACACCATAGTTTTTATTGTATTAAGAAAGTACACGGCTTTCTTACTAAATTTTAGACTGCCGTCTTACATGTAAAGATCTTTTCACGTAAATACCATGTCTTGCAATAATTTTATTATTCACTATGGAGTACTCTATACATCTTTAATTATTCAAGTAAATACAATTTTATCAAAATAAATATAAATTTAAAATGAAACGTGTTACGTGTATCTTAAAATAACTTGAGAGTTTAATATAAATGCGCACCTCGCTCTAAACAATTTATAAAATGAAACGGTTACGAACCCTGGACAATTTCTCAAAACAATTAAATTAAATGGTTCAAGTTCAATTAAACGCGGACTCCATTTTTTCTTCATTTTTTTATTAAAGCTTTCTCAAACAAAATATCATTATCGTCGATGTTAGAATATGGAATTACCTTAGGTAAATTTATTTTCCTTAAAATAAACATCTCGCCCATTTTCCATGTAAAAGATTTCCTTAATGCGCCTCGGAATGGGAGGCGGCAAATTGAAAGGCAGTGAAAAAGTGCTGTTTAAAAGTACGGCACAAGACTGAGGAGGCCCGTAAATATTAAGGGCCATTCGATTGGAAATTACGAAGAACATTTTTTATGGGATAAGATTTAGCCTCCAAATTGAAATGATTCTTTCTAGCCCAAAATGTATCGTTCAGTCATGGATGTTATTTTTAAAAACGTGTTATATCACATTACACTTTTCACTTTCATCTGAATCCTTACTATTTAATTAAGAGCTTATTATTAACTTACTACAATTTTTATTTCAAAGAGTTTTTTGTAAAAACTGTTTACCATTACTTTCTATTAATGTATTTGTTAAATGTTCAAACAACACACGACTATAATTAATATATATAGAATAAATATATAGAATAAAAGTAAAAAAAAAAAAACTACCTACTCAACATGCAACAAAACGCAATTATAAAAATACACCAGCTGACTTTACTAAAATAAGTGAATCTACCTACATTTGATATGTCAAATTTTAAATAATAATACATAATATTAATTGAAACAGCTTAAATTATTGTATTTATTTGATATATTATAATTACAGTAAACTAACACACTCGTACAAAAACATTTAGAGTCGGCAATAACGTTTTGAAATCTAGTACATTTTGTACCAAAGTACATAGGACAGGAAATCATTAGAACATCTTAATTTCAAGGGCTTTGCAGGATATATTCTCCCATTTCCATTATCGCTTATCAGTCACATCACGTCGTCGGTTCCGTCTTCCACCGCGGCCCGCCGATTGTATTTTCCTTATTAAATAATAACACAGAGAGCCACCAAGAAAGGGGTCGATTAGTATTATTATTATCAAAATTGCTTCAGACATTAAATTGCGGGTTCAGGCGGAGGAAGGAGCTCTTCAAGTTAGGGGCTGTCGGGCCGGGCCATTGTCGCTGGCGCCCGCTCCGCGTTTCATTACCCCTAATCACTCTGTTTATGGAGGCGTCTGGCAACATTCATCCACACACATGCCGCAATGCTCGCGTTTGATTATCTCAGTTCTCGGAGTTATTGACTCGAGTGTGTGTAGTGAAGTGAAGAGCCTGAATGCTGAAGGCTGAAGCGAGGCTGAAGCGCCGTCAAATGCCTGGACGCCAGCAGACCAAGACACGTTAGCCTGAAATTTCAGTAAGATGATCTCAATTTGACGCTAGAATTAGTCGGGCATTTTGATTTTCGTAATTTATAACAATAAAAATATATTTTTTCAGCACTTCCTGATATATTTAGAATATTAAAATTATAATGTATGATTAAAAAGAAATCACCGTGTTTAACCGTTACATAACTATAAACAAACTATATTTTAGTACGAGAGTTTAATAGCACGTGAGAATTAGAAAAAAATATTTTTAATAAAAACCACACCATAAACATATTGCAGTTATTCCCAATTGAAAAAAAGAAGGTTTATTTTAATTATTAATCAAAAATATAAAATTTGAAATATTAAGTTTTATTTAACATTTACTTTAACTTTACAATAACAATTAAAATTATGTAATTTCACCAAATATTGTCATTAAATAAACTTGATGTTAATATTGTACACCCCAAAATACTAAACGCTAAATATAATTCAAAACATAATTATTTATAGTATTACGAATTAAAAAAAAAAAAATCTTAATGTGAAAAAAATAATCAAACAAACAACCTTTCAAATTCTCCGATATAAAAAACATTTGATTACAAATTTTTAGTTTGTTACAAGAAATATATATAAATCTACAATTTCATAATTAACAATACAAATTATTTAATATCATAGTACTGGAATGTTATTTTAACTTTATAAACCAGTACTTTTTGCATATGGATTTTCAAACAATAACGTTATTATTCATTCATTTACTATTCCACGAGAGATGATGAACGACCATTAAATTTGATTGAATTCGTGTTAAATAATTTGTTGATTCATATGTTGCATTTATTATTCTTATTTAAAAGAGTGAGCGAAAATTTATTCAATTTATATTATTTTTCAGTGATTTTTTTCAACGTTATTTTTATGAACGTTTTTTTAAAATAATTTTTAATACAAATAAAATTGATTATTATTTTACGAGATTACATAAAAATACAGGATTAGTAACTCGGTGCTAAATAATAACAAGAGTCATAGAAAGTCTTACAAAATTTATGATATTTTTTAGTGCTGTGGTTTGGATTAATTTTATCTATGCGAGTGAACCCAAACAAAAAGTTTTATAAGGAAATTGAGTTAATTTCATATGTTTGAATAATCAAGAACAAAATAATTACGTTATCTAACAAATTCAGAACTATATAGCAGCTATTTGTGACGGCAATAAGATTACACACGAAAAAGATCACGTAAATTCATAAAAAATATGTTTTTTCAACAAATACGTTTATTTTACTAAATTCATTTCATTTTTATTTCTGTAAATTTTATTTATTTGTAATATTTTAAGTTGTGAAATACTTATTATCTTTCTATAATATACATATAATGAAATACTTCTATTTTACTATAATCTTTAATAAAATCCAGATGCATTAGTATCTTAATCTGCCTGGGTTGGATAAAAACAATCCCTTTTCCTCTGAAACGGAACCGTCGGGCTCCGAGGGGTGGGTTAATAATTCTCAGTGATTTACGCATTCATCAGGTGTTGTTTATGGAGTATCGGCGGGGTCGTGGTCTGACGGCGGCCCGCGACTGCCGACCCGCCTCATAAATCCCGACCCGACCCCTCGCCGGCCGCGGCCCTCTCATTACCTTTTCAGCTCGGAAGGCTGCGGTTCCAAAGATATGACCCCTAATCGTATAACACTACACGCCCAAAGTTTCCAAGCTGAACAGGCGCCCGAGAGCCGGAGCCACAATTAGGCTAACTCCTTCCTAATGTTACTTACACAATATACACACCTCACAAATACCCATTATAATATTGTAACTATGTGTGTTTGAGAAACTCAATTCTGATATAACACGAGATTAAATTTAACTTACAGCTACAATTGTAATTTAAGAGGTTCAAAATAAAAGTACAGTTACTAACACAACATCTTAAATACTTCAGTTTTATTTATTAAATGAATCATACTAATATTTTATGATGAAAAAAAAACATATTTGTTGATAAAATCAGCACTAAAACTACGTACTCTATTTTTATATCTGTTTCTAACTGAAGAAAACGATTACCACAAGACACTGCAAAACAAACCGTTCAGTTAACATATTATGATTTTAGTCTCGTTTCAAGACAGAATTCGCGTCCTGAAGCTCATCCGAGTACAATTGACGAATATTTCCCGATGTCGATTGTCGAGAATGCAAATGTATGTACTGTAAAATAGCCGCTACCTAATCTCGTCATTTCAAGATAAGTTAATCTAATGTAACTTTAATCGTAGTCTTAGAAAAAATGTGTATTTATTACACAAGTTTGTAAAAAAGAACCATATAAAATCGTCTAAGTCCGCTGCCCATTAAGACTTTTCTCATAAAATATTATAGTCATAAGACGAGCCTACGTCATCGCAAATTCTGAAATAACCGAAGAAGGATAAAAGTAGTTTATGTTTCGCGCGCTATATTTTCGTTTTCATCCGGAAAGTTTTAGCCAGAAGACATGATGAAGGGATTTAGAATGACGGAGCTTTCGTTCGTTTCAGCAGTAAATGTCTCCTGAAAGTTCCTGAAGCCATTTCCAGGCAGCTGCGAGACCGCTCATGAAAACAGATCGTGCCGCGCTCCGGCGTGATATATTATCAACTTGATAAGGAGTTACTCGTGTTAAGGGTATGTTTCCTAGTAATACAACACTTGTTTACTGTGCTGGAGACACGTGAAATATATTATAATGTTATGTAGATGCTCCAGCATCCGCAGCGCACTTCGTGGGGTCGTCGAAACTGTGACGAGTTCACTCATTAACAACTTTGTTCCAAAATGTACTACCAAAACGATGCCGGAAAATCACACTCAATGGTTTATATATATATATTTTTTAAATATCCATTAAATACATTAAATATTTCCCTTATTTTTTTAATTTTACTATTTTTATGTAATCACAAATATAAATTAAATATTATATTTTTATAACTATGCATAAATGTTAGCTTTTATTGAGATATTTCTGTTCGTTTTGGTTGTCAATTATTTCGAAAAATAGATCAACAATTTTTCACTCGCCTTAATTTGAAATTTGTCATTGCTTTCAAAAATAATTTAAAATGACAAAACAATGATGAAAATTTCTACGTGATCTATAATAAAACTAGTAGAAAATCTTATTCTGCCTTAACTTTAGAATTTATATGCACAAAATTATATCACCGTGTGAAATTAAAATAATAAGTTAAACATTTTCACAGCAATATTATGACCATTATAAAAAATATGTATTGAATATATTTAAAAAATGTATCTACTTTATTAGAAAAAATTAATAGGAAATAACTGACCACCAATTGAATAACAAAAATCTTTGAAAGTTTGTAAATATACCTGTAAAAAATACTTAGAAAGTCTTTATGCATTATAAAAGTTCATTGAAGGCATTTTACTACAAAGTTATATTTCCCGGTAAAATATTGTTATTTCCACATTCAATAGCTTATGGTACTATGTTTATATTACGAGCAAGTTTCCAATACTGGAGGCATTCTCGGCGCTCGAGCAAGCTGGAGGAGTATTCCGCTTCATAATGCTCCTTCAGTTAAACTAAACTGTTTTGTTAACATATAATGGTGGGTGTAATGGTACGGTAACTGTATCAGCCTTCCCCCACTCTAGCTCTCGCCGCCGACTGCTGAAAGGATTATAATGCACAAGATTGTACACAATCCTTGATATAAAATTATTTATTTGAATACGAGAATGCATTTTTATTGACTTTAAAAACTAAAAATATACACTGCGGATAAAAATGTTGACTATTTGCAAATAAATGGAATGTCTGCTTATTTAATCTAGTACGTATATTTTCCATTCCTGTAAACATAAAATCTTGGGTTTTAAAAATAAAATGCATTCTCGGGAAATGCAACTTAGTTTATTTCTTTATCAATAAACCTTCTTTGTATTTATCTAAGACTGAATCTTGTTATTACTTAGGGCCCACTTTCGAGATACTGACACCCATATTTTATGCAGTTTTCCATTAAGCTTACTTTTGTTTTAGAACACACTCTTTCCACGTGATATGTCTAATACTGTTTTCTTGGTCTTTTGCAAGTCTTTTGTCAGTTAAAATAAACATAATTACGAAAATATTAATAAACACTACGTTATTTTAGCGATTTCAGTAAAAAAAACATAAATATACTGCTGCTTAAAAGTAAGGCAATATTTGTTTCAATTAGTCAAATCTTTGGTATTGGCAAGCAGTGATTTGATACTCACGTAAAATTAATTGATTTTGTTTGAAATGAATACCATTGTATGCATCGTTTAGCATTCGCTTACATGAAAAACTGCCTTTTTTCAATAAAGCCGTACTAGTCCCATTGCAGAATTTTTTTTCCAAGACATGTTTCTTGCTATCGATTTTGAATTAGGCCTCAAACCCGCTCGGGGTCTGGATGCGATATTGATGCCTTGCATCCGGCACCCGGTCTGAATGCCGATACGGGCACGTCAGTCGCTGTTCGGGAACACGGGAGGAATTTTCATTTCAGCATTTTTCTCAAAAGAAACTCAAATGAGTTACCTGTATTGTGATACACTTTAGGAATAAATAAATTTATCGTTGTTTGAATGTTTTTTAAAATCTTAGTATTACTCTATATTTGAATATTAATTTTATCTCAATATTTTTAGTTACTTCTAAGTAAAATCATCAATGGTATCCATTTGAAAAAAGTCGTAAATAATTATCATATAAATTACTACCTTATTTATATATATGCGCAGAGTCTACCCACATCAGTTCTAATTATTTTGTGATGTTTTGAAATAAAAAAATTCAATATATATATTATTTGATTGACGTATATGTATATCGTTAATAAAAATATTTCAAAAAGACTACAAAAACTATATTTAAAGAAGATGTCATCAAATGATGTATCGAAATATATGAATACATTTATATATTTTTATTTTTATATGAGTTTTACTTGTTTCTAACAATATAAAAAAAAATCACATGAAACGATAAATAAAGTGTATCTAAAAGTAAATTTTTCTACTTAAACGTTTCTAATAGCAAACATAAAAATAAATTTACAGACTTTTATTTTTAAATTTTTATTTTCAATTTTACTGAATATTTCTAATGTATTCTAAAATATAAATTATTTAATTTTTTATATTTTTATGGTGAAAGGGAATTATAAAAAAATATACTTTCGTAAGATACAACTCGACCAGTCATAATAAATAATATGATATAAAACTAAATAGGAATGAAATAATGCATTCTGTATAAGAATCCTTACAAAAACCTTCGTTGGTTCTCTTTGGAAAGAACCCTCTGTTCATAAATTGTGTTGAAAAAAAATATTACTACTCCAGTCTAAGGATTTCCGCCAAGACTTCTTATCTTTAAATATGCGTCACTCCTTCTTTTCCCAGTCGACGCTTCTTTCACTAAAAAAATCACACAGAAAAAATACATTTTCTTTTCAGAACTACTACTGTAGTATCATTAAGGCAAGGAAATGCTGCATTTATATACAGATTATTTATTTAAATAAACTGAAATTGTTAAATCATTAATATATATAAAATAATATTTAATTATTCAGTTTCAAATCAAACGTATGAAACGTATTTTTTTACTGTATTCAGAAAATATGCAAAAATGAAGGTTGTTGGTTGTTACAGGAGAGATCAATTAATAGTTTTTTTATGTTGCAAGACTATATACGAGTAATTTATAATATATTCAGCAGAACCCTGAAAAAATAGTGTAGTGTAAAAAGTGCTCTGAAAATAATGCCTTGGTAAGTGATTCAGGAGATTACAGGTACAAAGCGATCTGTCCGACGGCCCTTAAGCCCTCCAAAAAGAGCCTAGGTATTAGATGCGTCATGTTAATCACCGAAAGACGATTATTTAACGTCTAATTATGCCTCGGACACTACAATTATCTTAAATAACATTTCAAACCAGTATCATTTACAATTATCTTCTATTCGACATCATGAAAGACCGTCGGGGAATAATACATATAATTTATTCGTGGAAGCTAAGCGATGCACAGGACTAACTTAACACCGGGTAGAATGGCGACTATATTGACATATTTTTTCAGCTTAAATATTCTGAAATATTAAATGTATATTTTTTTACATTCATATTTCTCTAATAATTTTAACAAAAATAATAAAATACGTAGCATTATTAGATTCAGAGTATAAAACCTTGAAGTGTTGAATTTTGTGATACTCGTATATGAAAACATATAATTTCAAAATGTTACCTCACGTATCTTATCTCACAAAAGTTTAAATGAAATATTATTCAGTATTAGGTTTTTTAACGAGTTCACGTGCATGAGATGGATGATTTTCGTGTACAGAATATAATAAAAAAAATATAACAGCTTATATTATATAGTCACTAACAGCATCCAGGCTTCGGGAGTTAAGATTAATGATGCCTTTTGATCATAAAAAGACTATTATTACACACACACACACAATGCTAACAACCCACTCACCAACACCATCACAAGGTGCGTGACTGTGTAATTACATCAAGTTTAATACTACACGGGTTACGGGTAAACCTGTGCTTATATAAATATTAAATTTATATTAAAAAATAATTTAAAAATTTTATAATGAAAAAAAATGTTTTAGTTATTGCATCTATTCAATAATAATAAAACCTCTAATAAAAACTTTTCTTATTGTTTTTACTTAACTCATTTATTAGGTTCTTGCTGAACATTTGGCTAGTAATATATTTCTATATTTAAGAAGCAGATTTATGTACTTTAAGAGTCTTCATTTTGTTATTACATCCTACGAACGCATCTGAGTGCAATAAAATAAACTATTATCCAGTTGAATAGTTGTGATTTATTTTTTATTTTTATGTAAGCACATACAGGATAATACCGACAGATGGTTATAGTAATTCTGAAGTCTCATCTGTAAAATTCTATGACGCTTACCATGGTGCATATGACTTAGCGCTGCATGTGGAGAGTTGATCCGGCAATGTCATAGACTACAGCCCGAGATTCACGCATCATCCTTTATAATTAGGAATTTACTATGAATGGGTGTTCTTCACGGGATGACTTTCGTCAACCACCAATTTAGATTAAAAGGCTATGTATAGGTAATTTTAGAGCTCAGACGTCGATTAAAAATCCTTAATTTTATTTTTTTAATCTTCTTCGGGGATCGAACCCAAAACTTTTGGCTTTCAAAGCAAACGCTTTGACCATTGAGCTATACCTGCCGGTAATGATGTAATGCAAATGATTGTTTTAATTAAGTGATTGATTGTGGTTTAGATTTTTTTTATAATTTTCAAATGTGAAACATAATTTTCTTTAAGCTCTGACTGAAATTTTCTTTAATAATTAGCTACAAATTGATTAAAATTCTGACCATTCATTTTTTTATTTCCAATTGATATTAGAATAATCACAGTGAAAGGCGAAGTCGATATAATATTGACGTGTTAGTTCTCTTTTAAGTTCGAATCCCAAGCCTGCCATTATTTTCTTCTATCTTTGTTTGATTGGTAACGGTTTTATACCATATGCAAATTAATAATATGTATATGATTATAATGTTAATGGGTGAAAAGTTCGAATAAAATTATCACATGTAGGAGAATACCAACAGTGATGCAGAAATCTTTTCTATGTTTATTATTTATATGCTTAATTGAATAAGACAAAGATTAAATGACATTGAAGGGTTTCAGGTCTAGGCCGTAAGAAAAAAAAACAAATTTCAGTAAAGCCACCCCGGAATTGTGCAGTGGATTGTTCTGGGAAAGTAATCGCGACCGTCATGTCTGCGGGACATAATTCCTGATTGTCGCGAAGAATTAAATTAGACGGGAGTAGGCGGCGAGGAAGCCGTTACAACGTAAACAAATTAGGCGGCGGTGGGCGGGAGTTTGCCGCCCACCCCGGGGATCACTCGCAAGGCACACTTCTGGGCCAAGGCGTATTAATGATACGCATTAAGCTTCTGAATTAAAGACGTTTCAATTTCAGGTGTGCTTAATTCATTTAATCCTTATAAAACATCCTTCTATACGACTGCGAATCTTGCCATATCACCATTAAACAATTTAGTCATATAAATAATTTTGAAAACAATTGCTTGTGTAGAGGTAAAAGAAAATACAAAATTAAACTTTGAATAATGAAAAAGTGAGGGAGCGAAAAAGGCAACCATTAATTTTATATTCGCTTAAAGATATGTACTTCAGATACAGCAGGAGAACATAAAATAAAGCTACTCTTTTTTCCAGCATCCAGATTTTTGTCATTATGGAAAGCCGCCCCGAAGTATACATAGAATGTACTCGACGGAGTTTCAAAAGATACAATTAACATACGAGTAGAATGAGGCGAGGATTATGATGGCTGTCAGATCTATATGGCGGACGTTTTTCGACGACCATATGCGGTAGTTAGAAGAGCGGATATGGAATGATTATAATGATAAAACACTTTGCCGGCGGGTAGAGCTCAATGGTCAAAGCGTTTGCTTTGCAAGCCAAAGGTCGTGTGGTCGATCCCCGACAGAGATTAAATAAAAAGGATTTTTAATCGATTTCTGAGCTCTAAAATACCCCGGTTGGTGTGAATTTGATCCCTCACCCGTAAAATGCCAGTCATAGTCTATTAATGAAAATTGGTGGTAGGTGAAAGTCGTCCCGTGAAGACCACCCATGCATATTAAATTCCTGTAATAATAAGGATGATGAATATCGGGCTTTAGTCTATGACGTTGGCGGATCAACACTCCATATGCAGCGCTTAGCCATATTTATGATGCTTGGTAAGCGTCATAGAATTCGACAGATGAAGCTTCAGAATTACTATCACCATCTGTCGTTATTCTCCTGTACGTGTTTACATAATTTTTTTTTCTTTTTTAGAGCTTATGAACTTTACAATGTGGCATTATATAAGCATATTTTACTCGGAACCTGCTGATAGAAGCCTATTTAAGTTAAAATTTAATCAAAAAAACGATTTAATTGTTTTGCTTGATTTTATAGTTACTTTTTTGTACAATAACAAAGAGGTATGCTAGCTTTAATACAATTATAATATTGCCACATACAAAGCAGTTGTAATAATCTATATCTTTTAAAATGGTATGTCTTGTTTGAAAACTTTGCATTAACTTTTAATTTACTAAAGTTTTGTTTTTTAATCTAAAGTTTTTTTGCAAGAACAATAAATTAAATAAATGATGAACATTAGAGTATTAATTTAAAATGCTTGACGTCTTGTGAAGGCATTTTCATTTATGATATTTTTTCAAGACAAGCCTTTGAGTCGAATACTAACAAAACCCTTTTTTAAATTACCTCGCTCTAAGAAAGATGGAACGGGTCTTACACTCTTAGGTAAAAAAAACCATTCCATCTCATGAAAAATAAACACAGTAACAGTTTTTTAAACAAAAATCTATAACTTATTTGAAGTTGGTTGATAAAATTGTTATAAGTGAATATTATCAGAACAAAACATGTTCGCTTAGCATATGTAATTTAAAAACTAAAAAAGAATAATGGAAAAATGAATGACGAAGTGTCGTTAATTTTTTATTTACTCCACTGTTAACTATGTTTCCTAAGGCAGGAAAATCGTTTTCAGTCATTAAACTTTGAAATAAAACTTAATACGACTATATACTGATGTGCGAGATGTCGGTTTTATTTACTCATGTTTTTGTTTTGTCCAAATTTATTGTCTTAGCTTTAAGTATTTAATATGTATTACTGTTTTCTTAAATGTATTTTCTTATTTAAACTGTATGTTTGGGCTAGGCCGTTAATAAATAAAAAAATAAATAAATAGAACAAATATTTATTTAAAATATTTATTTGTAAAATAACATTTTAATTATTCGGATTATTTTAGATTTTTATTAGAATGCGTTTTTAAATACTCTAAATCTTTTATAAATAATTTATATATATCAATATTTTATATAAATTTGATGTACATACAAATGTACATCAAATTGCTCTCATCAATTTGTGGTGAAAAAGAAACGGCAGACACTAGGATTCGAACCACGAATGATGCACCTCAGTTTTGTTCTAAGCACAGCGTAATCGACCATGACTATTCTTCACCTCAATCGAGTGGAGAGAATTAATGTTTATATCATTGTTACTTTCGTATTATGACATATGTCGCTTTGCTGTAAATTGAATGTGTTTATTTTTGATAATGATTGTGAATAAATGAAGATTGATTGAATGTTAATAATAAAAATTTATAAATTAAATGTTCTACAACATTCTTCATTTACTAGTAGTTCTATTTAATAATACAAATTTGAATATTGTATCGTGGCATTTAAATTTACATAAATAAACGATAATCACACACGTATTTACTCGTATATGTTGAAAATCAAAGATAACTGAACTAAAATATGAAATAATGGTAATAATGTACAGGGTTTTATTTTGGAGCTTTATTTGTTCGGGTGCGGCCTGAGTGCTGGAAAGCCTCTCCCGGGTTCTTTCATGTTTAATTGCTCAGTATTTGTTTCCCTGACATAAGAAGGTCAGCTCTTTGGTAGACTTAATGTGACAAAGCCGGAAAAAATATTTAATTTAATTTGCGAAATCAGACTTTTCTACCATTCTAAAATAAGTGTTGATTTCTTGAGGTCGACTTTTTTATCGTTTTATTATTTATCTTGACGGTTTAGTTAAAACAAATAATTTATCATATCACGGAATATTTTCAAATAAACTTTTATGAATTGTTAAAATGTGTAAAAAACGTCTTTTATACACATCATTGAAATATTAAATTGTAAAATATATATTAAAAACGTTTAGATAATTGTAATAGGAATTATTTTTTAATGATTATTTCAATGTCACGTTTTAAAGATAAAATAGATTGTTTATTAAGATTTTTAGCTTTATGGAACATTTATATTTATGTGAACGAAATCTTTGTGATAAATTTTTACTGGTCAGTTAATATGTCGTTAAATATAATTATATATTTTTCATTTTGATCAATAAAATATTATTACAAATATTCAGTTTCACCGAGAATTGATTTAAGGTAGCCATTAAACGAAATGGCTTTAAATAACAGTTAGAATAAGTAAAATTTCATGTTAATATGCATATAAATTAGCTCGCGTATTTAAAATTACCGCATTTGAAAAGCACTCGTGAGAGTCGTTCTTATTTCCGTGAAAAAATCGCGTGCCTTACGTCAAAACTGAAAAGTTTAAAATTCCCTTTAGCAGCCAGTGCTAAGTTTCAGCCTGAAATATGCACGAAGCGCACTCCCCACAATATGCAATATGGGCGGCCACTTGCGGCAGCGGCCAAGGCAGTTATGACAAAACATATGCATGCGTACTTAATTTTTATCATCATTTTTTACCAATTATTTGGTCTAGTATGAAACATCCTGGTCTGTGCCGTTTTTATGAAACATTAAAGATGGAAAAATGAAATCTAAAACACAGAATACGCCCCATGGTGCTTGGATTATATTGAAGCGGCATTGTTCAACATAATAACACACAAGAAGAACACACAGAAGAACATGACTAGTAGACACTAATATAAAAATCGACACTCACAAGTGATGTTTTGACAAAATATCATATGTATAGGGTCCGCGAAATAACTTTTTTTTTTTGAAAATGGGGTGCAAAACATCGAGTGTAGCTTTGGCTTGTGGCACGTAGCGCCGTCTCGTTGAAACCAAATGTTGCCAATATCCTCCTCTTCAATTTTTGTGAACAAAAATGGCCCGATAACGATTGCCATTGACTGTAACGGCCACTCCTTGCTCATTTTTGAAGAAAAATGGCCTGTTTTTAAAAGTAATGTCGCAATTTTTCTCAGCGTTGTTCAAGCGTATACGCAACCATATTCGTTTAGCGGAAAAATAAAACTAATTATCTGTTAAATCAGACATGAGCTAAGTGTTACCATTCACGAAATAAGCACTAGTTAAAAAAAAATGTTAGATGGCGGACCCTTTATATATGATATTTAAAATATGGCAGATTAGGTATTGCACAACCCACCTAGAATGAAAGTACTTCTTCTTCGTAGTATCAATCCGGTGGATTGGTTTGCAGCAACAGAATCTTGCATCTCGATCTCCATTCCTCTCGGTCCTCCGCAACCCTTTTCAGCTCAGCATAAGCGCTACAATTCATGTCCTCGAATACTTGCTGCAAATACTCCCGTCTAGGGCGCCCTCTACAGTTTTTACCCTCAACCATCCCCTCCACAATATCGTGAAGGAGACCATCTTGGCGCATGATGTGACCAATCCATCGGGCTCGCCTCTCTGAGATGGTTCTTATTAGTTGCCTATCTTCCTTGATTATTCTGAGAACCTCATTGTTCGTGACGTGGTCTCTCCAGGAAATTCCGAGAATTCTTCTGTACGACCACATCTCAAAGGCCTCTAGTCTTTTTTTATCACTTTCAGATAAGCACCATGTCTCACAGCCGTACATTAAGATGCTCCAAACAAGTGTTTTGAAAGTACTATTATTATTATTACTGTGAAACAATCATACGTCCATGGGAAAGATATATAATATGTTGTCGAGGTATCTAATAACTGGTTTACGTATTATGAATTAACCACATCACATGAACACGTACTCTAAACAGACAAGAAATTCATGCAGATGACCAATGTTCAGTAATGTATGTACAATTTGACCGATACTGATATATTTTTATTTTTTATTTATGGTTTAGTGGTTTGTATACGAGTATATCCAGAATTCAGCGGTAAGTCAAATTAGCGTGATTGCATGTAGGTATGCTAAATGACAATAATTTTCAAATTACATAATAATTTGAGAGAGATCACCCAATAAATGTCGAAAAGCTTGATTATCACTGAGTTAGGCTACTCATGTTGCAGGTCAGACGCCTTCTTTATTAGCAGCATTTACCGGCGCAGTGTTTTTGCCCAGAACCGTAACGGGGCTAATTTCTAAAGCTCTGAAACGGCTGAGATTTTTTCAACACTGAAAAATACATTAATTTTTTAGAGTCAAGTTGCGCTTTTTACTGTGCATTATTTTATTATTTTTTATGGAAAGATGGCAGTTTATGACAAATTTATATAGACTTTATTTTTTGAAAGCGAGTTAGTTTTCATTAAATAAAATGTGTTTTTTTTTATTTCTTATTTATATTACGAGCTGAATCAAAGTTTTTTCTATATTGATGCTATAATTTAAGTATCTTTTGTTAATATATTAATAAAACGACCTCTTTGAAACAACCAATTTTTTTTTCACTAAAAAGCTATAATATTAGATAAAATATCTAAATTGATATAAACATAAGCTAAAAAAGGTAGTAGAATAAAAAATATATCTTGCATTTAAACTCTTTAACATAGACAGTCCTCTAGCAATATATTATATTACTAGAGGACTGTTGATTACGCAAAGTATCCCGAGAAACTTTGGTATGCAATCGTTGTTTTGAATGAAGCTTACTTTTTTGCATGTGACAGTTATGGGCTGAGAACTTTGGTAGCTTTGCAATCTTAATTTTAATAAGTTACTTTATTTATCGTTAAAGCTTGCAAATATCTATAATCTAGAGCAGTTTATAAAAGAATCGGTTAAAAAATGTAATATATTTCAAATAAAAGTACACATACTTTGAATTTAAGATTACTTAATTATACATTTATAAAAGATATTACTTTTCAATTAGTCAAGGTTTTTTCTTATGTAATAAGAGTGAAGAGAAGTACGTTATACTAAAATATATATACGTACAATATTTGTTTATTCACACTTTCGCAAGAATTTTTTCTCGTTAAGAAAAAAAATTCCTGATCTGGTCGTAAAAAATATGAAATAATACCGAAAGAATAAAAGCGGACTTAGTAATTAATCTTAACAAGCTTTTTTTAATTACCCTTCGTCTCCAGAAGGCACAAATTATCCAGAATGACAAGAAAAGTGGTGTCAGAGGAGATATAATAAATCTATTTTCCAATGAAAGAGAAGACTTTTAATCAACCATGTAGTATATTTCTAAGTATAATAATCGTAGGGATAAGTAAGTATATTATGCACTGAGTTTTGAAATATTAACTTTTTTCCTTATTTAACTATCAATTTTGTAATTAATTATGAAATTTTAGTTACGAAAGATGACTGATATAATAATTAATTATGCATTTATTTTTAAGTAATATATTTATATTATTACATATGAATATAATTTCTTTAGTCCTAAATTAACATTTAATTTCGTATTCATTCATGGAACCAATTAAAAGGTAAAGAAAATATGTAAGTTACTCGTAAAATATTATGTTTTTTAATTACGTTAGTATAAATACGAGTATATTGACATGCAAACATGTCAAAATGTAGGTAGTTTAAAATTTTGTACATAATAATTGGAATAAAAAATTCCAAGTGATTGTGTAAATATTTATGTTGTACAACTCAGCATATAATCCTGAAAGCAGTGAGCGATATGTTTGAGTGGAATGTTTGAAATGCCAAAGTTTCGCATTAAAATTGGCTGTATGCACAGTGTCAATATAACTTTGATAACTATGAAAGCTCCAAGTCTCGCTCGGGTAAACTTTTACCTGTAATCTGAACCCGCTAACGCCGGAGATGGGTAATTTACATATTATGCGAGCGCGTGATTCTCCAACGAGCTTTGTGAAGAGGGTTGTTAATAATAAATAATAAAATAAACACGGTATTAGTACCCCAGGAGGGTCACAGTCTCTGGTTGAATCTGGTGTCGTAGACAATTATTTCTAAATTTCTTTGATACAACCCACCTTCGAAATGTACAGTCCTTTGAGGATTATAATGATTTGGCTAAAGATAAAAATATTTAGAGTAGTAATATTTTATGTAATAAGTAGATTATAAATATTTTTATTTAAATATATTAACTAATTGAAATATAAAAGACTAATTTAAGAAGCACTTATCTGTACGTTTTTTATTTTATTTTAGTATACTCTTAAAGTCACTAACAAAGTAATTAATATATTTTTTGTCTGTACTTTCAAGGTATACATACTGTTTTGCATCTTTTAGGGGTACTCCTAGCATTGATATGTTAATTTTCTGCTGCTCATTGCGGCTTACTCTCATGACTTTTGTTTTTGTGCTGTTTATCTTCATATTGTAGTTGGAATTAAAAAAAATTCCATGGATGTCAGCGCTTCAGTGAGTTCATCTTCAGTTTTAGCAATCAGAGCAATGTCGTCAGCAAACCTTATCATATCAATCTTTTGGCCATGTATTTTAACCCCCTCTCTATGGCCCATTTTTTCCTGATGCTATCTATTGCATTTTGTATATACTTTGAAGAGTACAGACGACATAGAGCATCTTTGTCTCACTCCTTGACGTATTTTTGCTTCCTTTTGGACATTTCCAAGTGATATTATGGCAGCTTCTTCTTTGTAAAGTGAAAATATGAGTCTTCGTTCCTTGTATTTGACTCAAATTTCTTTCATTACATTGAAGAGCTTCTCCCAATCTACTTTACCAAATGATTTTTCAATGTCGACGAAGGCAATATATGTATCTTGGTCCACTTTTATCCTCCTTTCCAAGATCATTTTACTACACAATATGCGTAGTAAAATATGAATACACTTAATACAGTTTAAATTTCCATAATATATTCATAGTGAATTCCTGTAATGATAAGGATGATGCGTGAATGTCAGGCTATAGTCTATGACGTTGGTGGATCAATACTCCATATACAGTGCTTAGTCATAAGTAGAATGGTGCCATAGAATACATAGATGAAACTTCAGAATCACTATCTGTCGGTATACGACTGTATGTGTTTCAAAAAATACAATAATGAGCCCAACCTTGAATATATTTATAGTACAAGCTTAAAATTATTTATTGTTGCACACATTTATTAGTAGAATTTTCAAGTTTGATTATTTGAATAAAAAGTAAGAAGACTCTTGAGAAGTACTCGTAGCTCCATTTCACTGTTGACTGTATGAAGCGTAAAAACTATTATCTTTCTAAGCCGTGAGCTAGGGCCTGTAAGGGTTCATGTTTTCATTCTCGCAGGCTCCGCTCGAGGTTCGGATGAAAAGTCCGCACTCTCGGGGCCTTGGGGGACGGTGTGGAGTGGACAAACATGTGTAAGCTAAATTGAGGAGGGCCTTAAAGGACGCTGAAAATTGAATCGCTGCACCCAGGAGATGGATGAAGGCGGAACAACCTGCGTTACGACAGATAAAGGGCGAGATGAGCTCCTTTGTGTGGCAATGTCTTACGTGAGTGGAATTATTTTTGTTTTTGTTGCATTTTATATTTAACTTCAAAATACCCAATAAATAAGAGATTATTTACAGAAAAATCTTAGCATTTATTTGATTTTGATTGAACAGTAAATTCTATATCATTAACTGTACAACTTTCTCAAACAACAATATTTTATCATTCTTTATATATAAATGTTAAAAAAAAACAATGTATAAAATAAAGTCATATACAAGTAAAGATTTATATTATGTTGATGACGAACTGTTGAATAAATTTTGATGTTAGATGTAACACACTAACTTACGATGAAATTTTTTTTTCTTAAGGAAGAGTACTATAAAACCTGTATATTATAAATAGGTATAATCTCTTTCAGATAAAATTACTAAGAACGTGATTTATTAGTTAATATATATATATATATATATATATATATATATATATATATATATATATATATATATATATATATATATATATATATATATATAATAAATGACCATTCTATACAAAAATAAGAAGTCAATCTTTCATTTTTGGTAAATATGCGTAATTTAAAAAGAAGTTAAACTTTGATTAGATTGTTTTAAAATGTTATTTTTATATTCACGCGTTTATAAAGATCGTTCGCATTCAATCTTAAAATGGAACTTTTTTTTATCAGTCGATGCTGTGATAATCGTAATTTGCTGTTGATAATGTCATCTTAATGTACCAAATGTTTCAGTAATATAAAATAAAATCTGAATGTAAAATAATCAATTAAATTTAAATGACTATTGTATGAAAAAAATACACTTCTTTACGGCAATCTCAATAAAGTGTGGCATACGAATACAATTGACTGTAATCAAATAATACTTTAATTTTTTAACAATACATGTATGGTAAGTGACAATGTTGGCTATTGTGCATACATTATCGTAATAGATTTGTCCAAAACCGTAAGCTATAATTGAGTTTACAAGTTTTCGGATGCGTCAAAGTCGTCTTCATTTGGCGGAGTTTGGCCGGGAAACTTTCATCAAAGGCTCTCAGCGGTCACCAGCTGCCACCTTACAGACACGCCACCATACCGGGATCCAGATATTCCGGTTACAGTATGCTACTACTAGTACTCAAGCAATTTTGGTAAGCTGAAAGAGTTCACCTTTCCTGAAAATTCAGTTCCATACGAAAGTTTTTTTGTCATTTTTCATTAATTATTTCAAATACATTCTATATAAGGTTTATGAGACCGGGGACTTGAAGAAAAAGCAACAACAGATTATGTTCTACTGCGGCATCCAATTTATATGTCCCAACTAGGTCTTGCTTAGTCCATTGACCAACTTTCGTTATAAAGGCTGCCAAGTCAGTTTGTATCCTCAGTATTATACGCATCCACTTTATTTCAAAGTCCATTATATGGCTGGATTGGTGTTAAATGACATGCCAAGATACTCACCAGGAAAGAAAAACAGGGAGAATATAGACGCTGTATTGTCGGCACTTTGCGCTCAGTGGAAGAGAAGATGAACGTAGAATGTGAACGATCAAGAAAAATGGAGACTTACAATATAACATAAGCAAAGTTACTGGATAGGCATGCTGATACTAGTAATATTATGAACTTTCTTACAAGAATACTGTTTTCCTATGCTTATCATTGATATATAATACTCAAGAGACAATTTATAGTTTTATTTTTGGTGATTTATATATATGTAATATAATAAAAACAATTTTGTTTTAAATAAAAACGCAGAGATGTAAAATTTTGTTATTCCATTATAATTTAAATCCAGGTTTCCTACTCCCTGAGTCTTGTTAAATAGGCCAATCATGTTTCCTGCTTGGATAAACTCAATGCAGATCGTGTGAGATAATCTCAACTCAATAAGGGACAGTTTTCGACTGAAGACCCGAGCGGCTTCAAACTTCCAAGTGGCGACACTTCAACACTATTTAGGATCACCTTAATTCATACCACAACTAAGTAGTACATATTATAAGGCCTTTAGAATACATTCAAACTAAATTTAATTAATAAAAGTGATATAATTAGTTCCATGATGAAATTGAGAAAATCATAATCAAATGCTTACTTTTTAATAATACGTGTTACTATTTATAATGGAATAATTTCAATAGTCAGACTTAAGGCTTCTTTTTCAAAGCTTTACCAGCTTATTTTTCTAGGTTTTGGAATGTTCTTCTAGCATCTTTCTTAAATCTCTCAAAGAATATGAATCTCTTCAGATACAATATTACAGAAACGTTTGCAATTCTCTGAATGTCGACACGTACACAACACTACACATACTTCTCGTAGCAACCTCATTAAACTTAATAGAGTCGGCGGAAATTCAAATCTCTTTATTGGTGCTCTCTTGTGTGCTTAACTAGAAATGTGTTTATTATTTATATTTTTAACATTCACTTTGTGATCTATTTCAATTTTACAGAATAACTGGATCACCGATACGTGGATCAAACAGAATCATTGTGATCAATGTTAAAACAATGTATGCAATAAAAGATATGTTAACGTATAAATATGTATAAATTCTAGTAATGCATTGATATGTTATCCTTAAAAATATTTATTAAATTGATTAAATATTTCTAAGAATATATTCTATAAAAGTACTGAGTTTATAAATTGTATTTTAGTTGTAAAAAAACCCTTACAAATTGTACTGTAGGTAGGAATGACAACTCGGTTCAATGCTAGATGAAAAAGTTTTGAGTTGAAAGCCGGCTACATTTCTGCCTAATCAGTAACTTGGCATTTTATCTGCGTCTACCTCGGCAAGACTTCCAAATACCTTACCGAGAGGAAAAATATTCCGAAAGGCTCCCACTCTGAGGCGCCACTCCACCGGCAAATTACCCTCGCGAATTTCGCCCTGTGATGGAACGGAAAAATGGATTTTTGATGTTATTTTTCTCGCTGAATTGTTCGCAAACTCTTCCCTCTGTACAAATGAGTGGTGATACAATTTTATGGCCCCCCAGATAAACGCCCGAGTACAGATTTTGTTACACCCCGCCGAGGGCCGCCGCACGTGTGCCAAGAGCCGCTGAAAAAATACCAGCCAGAAACAGTAAGCGATATTTGCTCTAAGCTGTATCGCATTTGATGGGAAAAGTGAAGCCGAACGAAATTCTCGTACAGTGTCGGTTATTTTTTTTTCTACGCAGAATAACGCTTATATGAATTCACTTATTTTTTTACCCATTACGGATTTTGCCTTTATTAAAAACTCCTTTACTTTGGAGTTTTTTTAAAATGTATTATAAAAAATGTGATGATATTAGAAAATATATTTCGAAGCTTTTCTTCCAAATCATGTATGTTTCGACGTTTTTTTAATGAAATACAGATAGACGGTGATGTAGAAATCAAATCTGTGAATTTTTTGACGCTTGTTATTTGAAGACTAGCTGAGTATTGCATATGAAATGTTTATTCGTGTATAGTTTATCTTTAATGGACTCACAATCAATGGATAGTGTCTTTGATACGACTTTTGTCTACGACAATTTGAAGTATTGGAATATATCTGTCATTTTGATATCGAGATATGAATTTCACACCAACCGGAGGTTTGTATAGAGATTAGAAGTTATTTATATTATTAATGTATAATTATTTATATCCTTGTCAGAAAGTTAACCCACAATCTCTGGTATTGGTAGATTTTTTTTATATTTATAGAGAATGAAAATATAAGATATTTCCTCATGTGGTTAATGTTATGTTATTTATGTTTTTATCACTCACTTTGAGATTTCAATATTAAATACATAAATATTTCATACCTTGTTTTAACATTGATCAAAGTTATTCATGATAAAATAATGTACATAATATTTTGAGAACTCTAACATTGGTTTTAAATAGTCAGTTAGATGAAAAGAATGCACAAAAGGAATATTATCTTATCAGACTCGAAGAGACTTTTAAACTTCAAAAGCGAGCTCGTTACATTTAGACTACACACCGGTCTGCAGAATAAAACACCACCTGCAGAAATAAAGGCGAAACACGGCGGGGAAAACTCACGAGACTTGATAAATTTCTCACGTTTGTATTTATTTGCTTAAAGATCCAGGCGAGTTTGTTTTTTGCTGACGAGCAGCCCGCCGGTGGCCTCAGGAGGAGGAGAGGACCAGTACGGCTGGGGAGCTAACTAGCGCCTCCCTGAGGAGACTGGAGGCAAGAGGATTGGAGGATTGGAGGCCAGGAGGATGGAGGCCTGGAGCATACCAAAAATCACGATATTCGATCTGGCAACCGTTCGTTCACTCGGCACACGGCAGAAGATGAGCTAAGAATTTGCGCGATATACAGAAATACTTTTGGCATTCGCAGCGAGTTTGCTAAATTCGGAAACTTTTTCAAAAATAAAAAGTTTTGCGAATGAGCGAGGCGTCGCGTGATATTTTATTTAAATTGAAATATGTGCACATGCAGCATAAGTTTTTTTATATTTGTTTGAAGTATGACGTGTTGTGTTTCAATATTCAGCATTGCGCAAAATATGGTATATGAAACTAAGGTAATCAAACTTATAATAAAAAATGAAGTAGTGAATTGAAAAATATTTAACTTATCAGAGTCTTGGCAAGTATAATTAATTTTTATTATGATAACTGGAAGTCCATATTTTTCTCACGGTATCATTGGATATTGTAAAATAAATGATTAAATATAAAAAATCTAAAAAGAGAGTATTTCTTATATATGTGAGATGACTTGTAACTGGTTCAAGAAACACTATTTTATGTAAATGTATTATTATACTATATTAAAGATTCTTTGAAATTTTTAATAAAAAACTTTAAATTCGCAACATCTTTAAAAAAATCTCCAGTTTTAATTTATATTATTAGTTTAAAAGCATGATTGAGTAAATGTTTTTGATATATTTTTAGCAATGAAATCTATGATTGATTATTTTAGTATTACTTGAATAGAAAAAATAATCCTTGATTCGTTCATGTTGAGAATACCAAAGATCTAAGCTTCCGCATGAGTTTTTAAAGGTACCCATTTGCGCTAATAGGACGCAGCTTTACCACGAGCGAGCACGTGAAAATACTCATGCAGGTAAGCAAGGCTTTAATTCAAACTTTTAGCTATCATTGCTATTCAGCACTAGACAGAATCAATCTCGATCGAGCATCTAAAGCTTAATGTAGTTGTATTAAGTTTCGCGAAGTTTCGATTGGAACCGGTCTCGACCCGCCGATACCTGCGAGCTTTCGAGGCCCGGGGATCTCAGGTCACGTACAGCCTTTATCTGGCCAGCGGCACTCCAGATATTCCCTCATAAAACACGACCGGTCTGAAATACCTCCGAGGAGTCCTCTTGCGAAAAGCTCTCTCGTTACTGCCCTCGGACGGGGCTTTTACGATATGACCGAGCTTTTATTTGTGAAGTGCATAAAAATGAAAGTGTTTTTGCTTTTGTTTTTGAGTTGTGTTATTCAAATGTGGCGGTTTTATATTTTCTCTTTCAAGTTCTTGCTGCTTGTTAATTTAAATCGTTATGTTTCAACCCATTTCTAGTCTAAGAAAAACAAACTCAAATATTACGTTTATATATTTTTGATACTTGTATTTTATTCACGACAATAACATGTTTTCTATTGTATTTGAACTATTCGTAAGTTACTCGGAAGCAGATGAAAAGAATATGGCTCAAATAGAAAAATAAATAAATTAAAAATTTTCGATACAACTTCGTTGTTATACATGTTCACACATTGTAATTATCTCTTTCATAAAAGTTTTTTTCCTTAGCTTATTACAAATTAAAAATAAAAACTTTTGAGCATGTTGTTTTTGACTAGAAATTAAAAAAAAAACACTGGGTTACTCTCGAAGGGTCAAAGAACTGTAGCGTGTTAGAATTGGGTGGTTTGGTTATTTTTAGAATGTTGAAGATACTTTTGGGGCATTCAGAAATAATCGATTGTATAAAATGATATTTATGGAGTCAAACTGTTCTTAAGAAAGAGTTTTATTCGAGCATTGAAATGTTTAAAAAAAATATATATTTAATAAAGTATAAGTGGACAACGAAAATTTAACATGCGAGTAGTAATCGAGAATAAACATTTCAATATTTTTTTCGAGACAATTTAATAAATTATACGTACACTAAGTAATTAATTGGAGTTACGGCGGTAATTTTATCATTAAACCATTAATTCATCCATGTCACAATAGATTGCTAGTATAGTGTTGTTTAAGTCTACGTTATACCTGTGTTACATGACAAGCCAAATCACGTCACTTGTTCTCATACAAGCGAAATCACCGGGGCGGACTTAAAATCATAATGCAGCATGCACTTCTGATTGCCGCCCACCGGGAGCAGCAGGTGTGAACGTCAGTGGCCTAATCGAATGACAGATGGGTTGAGGGCGGCGTGACGTCAGAGTGCACTGGCCATTATGCAGCCCACTGCACCAAGAGGGCGGCCTTTTAATCCGATTTAGGGCGGACATTCACTTGACGGGCGATTTGATTATCCGGATGGGCGGCTGCAGAGCGCCTGGAAGGACATCTGGGGGCAAAGCTCTTACAAAAGTATATGAAGCAATCATGAAGCTTAAAGCTCACAGTTATAGCATAAACATAATTGTATTCAGTCAGCGAAGTCTAATGACTAGCTAAGGTAAGATTATTAATAAAAATATATAATTATTAATCTCAGTTTTTTTTAAGGTTTTATTTTTTTATTCATTAGAACTCCGAAACCAACGACAAATGATATGATGGAGCCGTGTTTTTTTTTAAATAATTTTTATATTTGGCATGTTTGTGCACATCGAAACGAGTGAAACTTTGAATGAGAAGAAAACGTGAATCTGCGGTATGTCATCAAGTGAAACAGTGCTCAATTTGATCCGTATTAAAATAAGGTAGTGTTTCTTTTTAATTCAATAATATTAAGCAATATTTTTCTTCCCATGTGCATTCATTATCTGAAACATATAGTCGACATAAATTGCCGCTGATTAGTTTTGTGGTATGCCATTACCCATTCCTCGTTCTAGGTCATATTTGCACCTGAAGATCCACTTGGGAACATGTATGGTTCTCTACAACCTTCGGAGCAGAAGTCCGAGTACTTGAAGAGAGGATAGCTGTAGTTTTCGTACGACTAGCTTGTCGTTTCTAAGGACGGTAAAGAAATCCCTAAGGGGCAGCTCGACCCGAAGCAATATTATTTTACAAAATAAATCAAAGATAGTCACTGTCTGTTCCTCAGCGTATGTTGTTGATAAAATTAAGCCTACTTTTAAGACTTATTTAAAATAAATTAACAAAATATCTATGTATGCGTAATATACTATAGCTTCCGTTTCTACATGCCTTCAGGCTGGAAATCAATGAGAGCCATCTATGTTTTGAGCTGTAAAATGACTTGTGACAAAGTATGGACAATGAGAGCTGACAAAAATGTATGACGGCAATTTGTAACGACCATATGCTTCAAATATGGTATACTTATGGATGAGATAATTATGTTTTATTATGTAAGATGAGTTAGTTTGATATTCTGTTATTTTATATATTGCCATTTATTTAAAACATTCGATTTCTTAGTTCAAACATTTTACGTAGCATGCATATGATTGAAAGTGTTTTGTAGATAATATTTCTATTCGTTGAATATATTTTCTTGTTTTTACAAAATTTGATTGAATTACGTCTGGCAGTAGGAATAATTGTGTTAGTGCAAGTAGGCCGATGGTTGACAGGGCGGCGCGGGATGGGCGGAGCGCGTCCCTCGAGACCCGCCCACCCTGACAGGACCCCTGACATCTGCAATCCGATCGCCAGCGATGAAGGAAGTATGCTGTGGAGATGCTTAGCCATCTTATATTGCGCAGAAATAAAAAAAAAACTATTTTTAAGAATCAAATTTATCTTCCAAAAAAAAAAACCCATGGAAGAATGGTAAAATACCGCATTTAAATGCTTATCATGTAAATTATGTATAAACTTTATCGAATCACGTACTTAAATAAAAATGTAAAAATATATTCCACATTTTTTTATTATCAGACGACTTGTCTACGTCGGGTAATCATTGTCGAATCAATTAGGCAAGTGTCCGCGTTTATATTAGGCAACGTGTGAATGAGTAGTTGTGTGTAGGTTGTGGGACAGGTATATTTTGAATCATGTACGAGTAGTCAATATAATAACTATTTTAAAGGTAAAAGTAGATCATAAACTTTATAGTTATATAAACGGTAGGTTTCATCGCCAGGTCTTCTTGAAAAGCAAAGATTATTTTTCCACCACAGCATTTTTCTACAACATGGTCCTACTTGATATATGATTTACGGATTGTGATATTTAAATACATTAACAAGGTAGTAGTAAGTACAAGAGATCAAACATCAATGATGCCATATTACCCAGCCTCAGTTTACTCTATAGGTCTAATGAATACATGATTTTAAAGACTTTTGGATGTTGAGCTGACAAGAGGATAATTTTAAGGATAAGACGGTAGAGTCCGTTACAATAGCTTGTGGTGATCATAAAATGCTTGTTTTGAGAACAGGTATAAGCTTATGCATACATAATCTTTTTTAGATAGTGATTCAATTAAATTGATAGTTAATTTGTGTACAAAACAAACGCTGATTTTCCTATACATGTTTGGCTCTGTGGCAGCCAATGAAACTTCGCGTCATTGATGCAGAACTTGGTCTGCAGAGTATTAGTGAATATTGCAGCAAAATTCTTAGAATAATTGTAATATCTTGCATATTCAATTTACTTGGCTTTCAGCGAAGTCAATGTGAAATTCCTTCAAAGAGCTTCACTTAAATCAAACGTCAGTTATTCAATTTTGAATTGAATTTAGGTAAATTTGTTACAAGTAAAAATGAATTAAATTGTAAAGTATTTCCTTCAAAAGTCAGTTGACATTCAGATGAAAAAAAAATCAATAATTCTTATTTAATGATATTGATTTCGAAAATAGATTAATAAATTTAGCTTGCAACTATTAGTACGTTAACTAAAAGCATATGTTGAACATTTTTTGTACATTTGTTTCATATCTACTGCATATAATTATCAACAATTGCACCCACACAGTATCCATGTCTTGTTTTGAGATATCTTGACATCTATAGGTCCAACTGGGAACATATATTGTTCCCTATGACTTTCAGGTAACTTAAATCTGATGCTTATTTAAGCGTTTATTAATCAGTATTTTAAAGGAGCTCAGTCAGATGCTCCCAAAAACTGGACCATTAGGTACTAAATAGTGGTTCAAACTAACAAAAAACATGGGGTTAGAAATAAGCGGTTTCTCATATGATTTTTGATTTGCGTTCAATTTCTCTAAGCTTTGGTAATATAACAAAAATCACGCTTATAATATCATTTGTCATTGATCTGCTGACATATATTGACTGATATATTAACACAAATGAATTGTTAAACTTTCATGTCATCACTTGGAGTTGTTAAAGCCTAACGAGCAGCTTTAGCATTACATAAGCTTTTTGCCTCACCTAGTGACACACAACCGCGTCTCAATGCGACCCGCCGCATAATAATCGGTTTCCCTCGGAGGTTCTCGTCTGCTAGAAAAAGCTGCCCGACCGCGTCTCCTGAAAGCTACGGCCACGTGACCAGGCGAGGAATGCGCGAGCCCAGAGTCGCAAGGATGCGCGGCCAAGGACGACCGGTCGGGCAAAGTTAGCCGACTATTCGACCGCACTTCTTGCAATATAGAAATCCGCGATAAAACAACCAGGTGCGCGTTCGAAGCTCTAAAATGCGCGGGAAAGACAGTGCTGCGTTTTAAAAAATATATCATGGAACTTTAAAATACAAAATACGAGTACATTAAGATCATGACGTTATTTGTATTTTAATAATTCGACAATTTACAAGTATTTTATTGATACACATTAACGATCTTCAATTACTCCATATGTACCATTTTTTGTTTCTTGCACGACTTATGTTAAGCAACAGATAGGCTATTTATGTTGCCAGATATTAAGCTGGATCTCTTTGAAGTCTCGTATACAATAAAGAAGATGCTTTTTAAGAATATAAAATGAAATAATTAAAAATAAATGTCAAGCTCACCTATGTGCCATAAAAAATACTATTTATGAAAATAGAAATATCTAATATTATTATTTTCTTCAGATAAACGGCACATTTGTGTAGGTATAATAATTAAATTGTAAAATGTTGTATTTAACGTTGCTATTTTTATTTTAAGTATTAATTTTGAGATCCATTTAATTTATTAAATAGATAAATACTAATTATCTTGTTTAAGCATGGATCAACGTGTTCAGTATTTATTCACTTGATTCAATAAAAAACAGACGAAACCTTCATTTTTATAAATATTTCAAACACATGAAGAACTAATGAAGCTCATTGAAGACGAAACCACGGTATTTCAGCTCGTGAAAAAATATTGCTTAGCGTGATTTATGTTAAAACAAGTTGTGTTTTTTTAATATATTTAATATTTTTTGTAAAAGTCAAATTAATGATATAGGCTTAAATTTAATATTATGTGATGTATCAATGCCACTGAAGTATTGTTTTCAATGGGTTGATTTTAAGATATTTCTTTTTATTAAAGTGAATTCGATTTACCTGTACTACAAAATCAATATAACAATCTATGGTCTTACATCTGTTGGCATAATATTTATTGAAGTGGTTATACGATACTGATACCTGAATGATAATCCATAAACATGGTGCAGTATCAGAAGGTAAAAAAATATGGTCCCTTTGTGTTCAACAAAGATAAATTACAAAAATCGCATAAAGTATCCAATACCAAACTCGCGGGACCGACGCGTGGGACGATTCGCATTTGGGCGCAGTTCAGACAAACCAAGCGCTGCAATGCACTGGCGGATTCAGAAGGAACGAAAAAATACTAAAAATATATCCCATAAACGTGTGAAAAGATTAATATCATCTGCAAGAATTACTTTTATCAATCTGTATTCAAAGTATTTCAAAAAGTTTGCAAAAACACCCTTTTGGAATCAATCGTATCTATAAGCCTTTCGTTCGTATCCGCTTCGTAACTAAAGACTATAGTTAAGGCTATAATTTCTCACCATAAAGTTTTGTCAGCCTTCTTCATCTCAAATAGGCTCAAATCCAGGGAGTTTTTTTTATAATGACGCTTAAAAACTGAAGCTTTAATGTTATTTATATTTATAGCATTCACTTTGAAATCCTTTTCAATTTAAAATCTATATATATTTCATATTCTGTCATGGCTCAAATTGAGAACTGTTCATTTGCTGGAAGACACCAATTTCTTTCTCAGAGAAAACTTTAGTTTCGAAGCACTTCTGAGACATTCAGTAAAATATGTATCATGACTTTTAAACGACCGGAGAAAGGAAAACTAAGGCTATCACAGGTATTTAACACCTTACAAATTCTCACAAATTTAAAAGACTGTATCTCTAAAATTATGTTCATGTATTTTTGAAATCTATGAAACGACTGCATTGGACTGTAGTTTGTTGGGAAATTTGGCCGCTAATAACCAAAAAATATCAAATTCTTAAAAATTTATATTTTAGTTATGCCTGTTGACGAAAAAACTTCGTAGAATTTTTGATGGTAATTCAAAAACAAAATTTGAAGTAGATATGAGACAAAGAGAATACTTGGTGATTATTTTAATATATTATTTCAATCGACAAAATATTACAATATTCACAACATTTATAGACCAAAGACTACATAATATTGTAATACTTGTTTTCGTTAGGTCATTGTAGTTAAGCAATGTTAGACCTAGAGTATACTAGGGGCTGTGGAGTTGGTGAATAATACTAGTAGTAGAATTATGTTTTACATTATGTTAGGTACATATAGTTTGGAATTCACCTAAAACAACAATATTTCCCAGGTAATATTACAAAATCTGATGTTTGACCATTTAAACATAAGTTGCATTATGAAAGAAAAATTAGGTTGTATATTTTTTGATCCGCCTGTGATACTGTGTGATTTATGCGCGTTTGTTCCTTGTCTCATTACCTCACTGCATCCAGCCAGGACTTGTCTCCCAGCAGATTGGATTCTGCAATATGGTGATCTTCTGCATACGATAAATTGCATGGGGGATTGATAAACAATAAATTATTAATCTTACGTGACTTATTATCATTTTTGCGTATAAATGTCTCGTTGAATTTATTTATTAAGTACGTAGTGTTATTACATTATTTATACATAAACATTCACCGAATTTACCTTAACAACTTTATGTCGTTGTTTATATAAATGTTTAAAGATGACGTAAATCCAAATTATTGTTTTGAAAGTTTCATCACATTTTATCAATCTATTGTTAGATCAGTTACAATTTGAATTATTTTTACTAACTATCTATGTATTCCAAAATTGTTATCGTTAGTAATTACTAAGTTTACCTAGAATGGTACACGTGAGAATGCAATTGCAAATACTCTTAAGCCCATTAGAGTTTAAATTAATGTATTTTATATTTACTTTAGGACCAAATGGTCCTGGCATTAGCGTCGGACTAATAAATCGATCACATTAAAAAACATCCAAAATATGCCACGGATATTCAAGCTGCAGTGTCTTTAAATAGACAAGATTTTTAGGCCGTTAGGAATCATGTACGAGTATATGTTCATAGATAGACCTTCGGGTACAGGAATGTCATGTAGTTTTGTCCTAGGACATGGAATTTTAAAAGGCAACTGAAAGAAATGACTGTCTGAATTTTGTGATGGACATATGCTCCAGTTATGGAATGGATATGAAATGTTAAAAAATACTAAAGTACGATGTATACATGTATTTATTATTTATTTCATAATGATATTTGAATAAATAAAAAAAAACTGATAATGAATTTCAAAATTTATTATTAGGTTTATTTGTATTGCGTACTTTAAATAACATTGATTGAAACGTAAATCACAGTCTTAAATTTATTCATAACTAATATATAGATAAAAATAATAACAATACTTTTCAAATGATGTCATACTAATAATGTATGTAGCGAAACAACAATAATAATTATTATGGAAATGATTAACAATTTAAGATGTCTGATTTGTTCTAGTGAGCTCATAATGATTCATATTTGGTATTCGCTGATGGCACATTAATTCTAAAGCGAAGCCACTGGAGGCCTCGCTGCAACACTTGACCGTGGAGAAGAGGTTTCATTTACAATAATTTATGTGCGGAGATTTTTTTTCACGTCAGTAAAATGAGCCACAGACCAGATTATGGAAATGTGTCAGACGTAATCAGAGGAGGATGTGTTTCATAAATCATACCGCTGCAGATGACTGTGCAAATCATGACCAAGAGAAGTAACCCAACAGTCTGGTGAACAAATAATAAGTTGTACTATGCAGTACACAACAATTACAGATTATTATTTTAGTGAATTGTTTTTTTTTTATACAAAATTACGACCTATTTAAATTTTGGTCCGTGCTCAACATTGCTTATCTTCGTTTACGAAGTGCTATTGTCTTTGAATAATGATACTATTAATCTCTTAAATTTAAGTATTCAAAAATGTATGCGAGATTTTAATTAAAAATGCCTCATCAAAAAAAATATTATTTGAAGCATGTCTTATTAAACTAGCAATAATTTCGATGACGCAGAGATGATCAATAAAAGAAAAATACACTAGATTACTTTATTTACGATTTTTTAAAGTATTTTGTCACAATTGTTATCTTTACATTAAATGTTTATCCTTCTTAAATTATCCTCATTGTAAAACAATATATATATATATATAAGAAGATATATAATAGAAGTTAATGTTTAAAGATCTCATGGTATTTATATATTTTACGCCGTGCTAATACCTGATCAATCCAAGATTACATGGTTCCCGTCTGCCATGTGATCTCGTAGTCTGCACACATATGATGTAAGATGGCGCGGGCGTCGTCTTCTGTTGCGAGCCAATATGGCGTCTGCTTTATTATCGATGTCCAAAATGATTTGTTAGTGGGTGACCCGAGTGATGGTTGTGGAGGAGATGGAAGAAGCAGAGGGCGGAAGACGTGCGAGACTGATGGATGCACAAACAGAGACGGGTTTAGGCAAACCAGCTTCGAAGTTATGTCTAAAAAGACGAAATATCGAGTTTTATTGAAATCAAGAAATCGCACATATTATCTATGAAATAATGTATAAGAGACTGTAGGATTTAAGAATGTTCAAATGAAAGCATTGGTACAACGACGCTCAACTATGTGCGAAGTAATTAGAAATGTTAATAATTAAACCATACTCGTACTTTACAATGAATTCACCAAAAAAACGAGGGGTGTTTTGTTAATTACAAGATATTATTTTAAAATATATTTACTTCTTAGAGAGAGAGCACGAGCCTGGTTAAAACGTTTTATTCGAATGATTGTGACCATAATACTATATTTAGCTTATATATATTATTATATAAGTTATTGCAGACTACTCGTACGAGAAACATGAAGAAACATTTATTTACTTAATATTTCAAAATTTTGTTTTTATATAACAAATTAACAATATTGTATGTAAAATATAATCGTTATAATATTAAGACGTGGAGCCATGTAGATTTGTAAGAAGAACTGGCTTAATTAAATACTTTAAGTTAGTGAGATAGATACTCGAATGGATATGGTAAAAAGTTTAGAGAATCATTAACAAGTTCTTTGTGGTCATAATGAGCTGTTAATCGGACAGTTCGCCGATTTTTAAAGATTTTTGTATGTATGGAATATAATTATTATCTTCAAAAGACTTGTACGTAGTTTTATGAATCATAAAGGGCGTAAGCAACACAGAGTATGATTTATTTCGTTTTTATTTAAAGATTTCGAGTATAGTTTTTTCTTCTATATTGACTGGTGGTGCTCTTTGATTTGAAGAATTTCAATAGAAATATGTTCCCTCCCGCCCAGGCCTCGTGGGCGGCTGCAGCTGGTGCTGGACTGGGCGGACGATGCTCCTCTCGGCAGATCGTATCGCGGTGCGAATAGCCAATTATAGCAACACAATGCAACAAGACTAAATAATTCATATCATAATGCACGGCTGTGGAGCAAATGGAACATTTATCATCCTCAATAAATAAATATCAAGTTTGCAACTTTGTTGTAAGAATTGAAATTATTTTATAATCTTCTCTTTGGGTTGAAATTCAAAGGTAATAAATAATATACGCCAACCGTTCTCTAAAAGATATGTTTTTTTTTAAATAGTAAAGAAATAAATGAAAAAACGACTTTACCTGAAAGTGGTTGATTGAGGACAACCTAAACCAAAGTGGTATTTTTATCAAACCCTAATACTATTTATATTGCACCATTTTAAAGGACTATGGACTGAAATAATGAAAAAACCAAACAAAGTTTATTGTTGTCAACGTAAAAACAACTTTTATCGATATGAAGTAACTGATTACAGACTGTTCCGGAACCGAGGACGCGTAGGTCCGAAATAATGGCATCAGCTTAAATGGTGATGCCGGAATACCAAGGTTCCGGCACTGAGGATAAATCCAAAAACGGGAGTTGAATTTATACTGATATTTGATAAGATACACCTTTTTTATACCTAAGTTAACAACGTACAGTTGTGTACGCATTTATAAAATTAATATTAATACATTGAATGAAATTTGATTATAACAATTACATTAGAAACTCTTGGATTTCTAATACAAAATAATTCTGTTCAAAAGAACGACTCCCTGGTAATATTTGATTAATAAAAATTAAAATGGCTTGATCTTCAATTGTGAGCAGATATGAAATAAATTATACGTATTATTGAGTTATGCTACCGACGTATAGCATGGCCATTTTGGTGAATATATTTTTGTAACTTTAGCTCTATATTGATTGTAATCCATATGAATAGGTGAATGAAAGTATATAGTATTTTAGTTTTATGGCAAATTTAATAGGCATTCAAGAAAACATATGGCATCAAATTGTTACGATCAGAATTTGAGATATCGTAGTTGTCGTATAAACATATGGAAGTAAGTTAGTACATTCATGAGTCTCCATACACGATCGTTAATAATTAGAAGCTCGTCAGTTATTCAATAGTAATCAGCCAACTGTAATTCAATGCGAATAATTTATATGGGTAAAGGAAATAAGTAACCCAACATAAAATACGACAGCATTGTTTCTCTAATAACGCGATTTACTATCAGCCTTGCAAGTATTGTGAGTGTACATTGTAATACTCGTAAATTTTAAAATATAATATAAGTTATTATGTTTAATTGTCTTTTAAATAAGAAATGCATAAAATATATCGTTAAAATTATATTTTAGTGAACATTTGAACGTCCTTTAAAGATTTTTAAAACAAGTATTACAATACCTTACCTTATGTTGTTGACTGACATTGAATTGTTACTGGTGTTGTTCACTCACCTGAAACATAAAAAACATGGTTTAAAATAATGTATTGAGCAACATATTGTTTTATTTTAAATAGTAAAATAATATTTAATAATATTAATTAATTTAATATTTAAAAAAACTAGTTAATATATTTTTTTTAATATAAATTAAAATTATAATAAATAGAAGAAATAAACGGGAAATTACTTTATTCAAACTAAGCCATAAAAGTAAAATAAAATGTATAAACGCAAAACCAAATTATAAATATATTTTTTATTACAAAATTTAAGATAATGATATTTGTTCAAACATTAAAAATCATATACTTCTATTGTATCAATATTTAATCTATGGAAAATTTTAGCAATGGCTTACAAAGTAAAAGATATTGCTCATTTAAAGTTGTTGATTAAAATCAGCCAGTCTTTATGAATTGCTTTAGTAATCATTTAATCCTCTGCAATTGGTTTCTATTTTAAAAATAAAGCGATAGTCTGAATTCTCAATAATCATGTTTGAAATATATACCGAGAGCGAATAAAGTAAAAAATCCCTTTAAGTTTATCGAGTGAAAAAATGCTTTTCAAATGGCAACAAAACTGCATTCAAAATGAGAAAAAATGGGAAAATCATCGATGGAAGTTAAGTAGGCATCAAACGCTCTCCGATATTGCAGTTCACAAAAGCTTCATTATGCTTAAAGCAGCGAGCCGAGCTTCGCTGCGCCGGGGAAGCTTTAATAACCAGAGCTTTTTGTTTCCACCCTTGCGATTGTCTTTTTGGCTGGCAGGGATGATAATGAGTTTTTGTTAAAAATAACATTTCCTAATCACCGTTAAGTACTCTGGGGGTCGCCAGGTGCCGAGGGTTCGAGGTAAGGCTTTATCGGTTTCAGCATTGTATTGTTTACACTTTCAGGATTACTTGATACAATATATTTACAGGAAAACAAGGTAATTGTAAGAAATATTTTTTACAAAATAATATCATGTTGATATTTAAAATGTGTTTTTTTTTCATAATAATTTAATTTCTTTAGATATGCACATATTTTAATTTTTTTAATAAATTGCATTAATTTGCATGTTGATTTAATTTTTCATCACTAACGTAAAAGCAATTATATGAATATAATTATATATATTACACATGAGTTCACTAAATAGTGCTGAATATTACGTTGTCATTTACATACTTAATTAATGTTAAAATACGAGTAGATTTATAATTGGATAAACAAGATAACAGTTTTGTGAACTGTCCAGTGCTGACCGCAACTTCAACTATTCAACCTCCAAAATAGTCAGGTCGTCAACCTACAGGAAGTGAAATAGTTTATCTGCACTTTGAGAGCTGTTGTCTTTATCCACAGCCCCACCACGGCGCCAGACCTCCCGCCCACTGGGTCGCCCCCGCCCACCTAGACTCCCGCCCACCTACCGCCCACCTCCCGGGTGCAAATGCACCGTAAATCAGCCCGTAATCCCCCGATTGCTTCGTGAATTGTTAATAATCTCAAACAATTGCGATATTCACGAAAGAATAAATATCCGCTTTGGGAATGTCTGCCAGACGGGGAACAGCTTTATTTTAAGGGACGTCATTTCAGACTCGACTCTTCAAAAACCACAAACGTTGCATTTTGTCCTTGTAGAGAATTGATTGGAAGACATTAAGAGTTGTGAGATTTATTTAAGTCATTAATATTATTATTCAGAAACGCAGGTGTATAAGCAGTTTACTAGCAGGATGATTTGTATACTGTAATAATATTAGTAATTACATGTAATATTTAGAGTGTCCAAATTTTTTTTTTTTTTCCTATTAAACAATAACTTTTATTTACTTATAACATACGGTGATAGAGAAATGTTATTGGTCCAGAACGTTTTCCTATAACTGTATGCCTTTGCTTTCATACATTGCCCATTACACGGGAATTCACTACGTGAAAGTGTTCTTCATGGGACAATTTTGTTCACTGCTAATTATGATAAATATATTTGAGATTTGCGAGAAATCAGTTTCACAACTAACGAGGAAAAGGGTATTATATGGGTTACAAGTTTGAATTAAATTCATTTTTATTTTAAGCTATGTGAGTATTGTAACGCAACTACTTAAAAATCATATAAACTGCGTAGAAAAATAATAACAGATTTTTTTTTTGCATGTATGCAATAAAATACGTAATTGGGAGTCTTATTTATCATCTTGGCATCTGGGCGTTTTGATGAAGATAATAATTAAATCATTATATTTAATATCGTAATTATTGCCGTAAATATAAATTTAATTACAAGCCATTTTCAAGACATCATAATTTATAACATGCTTTTACCGTGGTAGCAACATGCTTGCAACAAAGTATCGCAAAGCTCAGAATAACATTCAAGATACAACAGGTGATGGACCTGCGCTAAATGTGATGAATATCCTGCAACTCGGCAACATCATACAGGTTTTAAACATGTAACTAAAAGTACATTAAGCGCACTGTAATTTTCTATTCGAAGTGTATTTTTGTAATCGTAAATTAAACGTATGTTATCAATAATATAAAAAAAATCTTCAACCAACGTATTGCAAATAATTATATTGACATTGCAATTTAATTGAATTTTGTATTTCAGTTAAAATCTACTTTTAAAATGTGTTTGAAATATAAGACTCTATCTGTAAGTAAATCAAATGTTAAATAATCGTTTATCTCATTCTACATCCGTTCTCCACCCCAAATTATAGCACTCAGTTACAACAGTTGCCATTGTTCAAAATATGTACCGAAGCATCCTTGCGCCCGAAGATCTACATGGGAAAATATATAAATTTTGACGACCTACAGGATAAGAGCCCGGGGACTTAAAGGAACAGCAACTGTATTATACAAGGCTTCTTTTGGGTGATATGCTACCATATGTCCCGATGCTTTACCCAACTTATAATTGTTGGTAAGGAACAGGCAGAAACCTGTCCAAATTTTGGTCTATGTTCATATTACTTATCTTCATAACATCGGTGATCTAACAATAACCTACTTTACAAATTGTATAATGGTTCAATAATAAAATAATCAAAATAATATTTTATTTATTTCAGTAAATGTTTTTCAAAACTTCGGCAGAAGATTAACAAAACAAGATAAATAAGTATAGTTATAAAATAAAAATGTCATTCTACTATGATTATTTAAAAAAAAACAATAATTTAAATTTGTAAATCTACAAATCTGTAACCGATGCGTTAAATGTAATATTCAGGTAACACCGCGAGCATACGTTTCATGAAGTAGTGCGAGATTCGCTTTCCAGTTTTCTCTGCTCTGCTTTGTCATAAACAGTCTGCACTGGCTTTCTCGCTGGTCGGAAACTATCATTAACGCCGCGGCAGGGGGGCGCGCGTAATCGAGAGATATGGGCGGGAACAAGCGGCCAAGAGAGCCCAGCAAACGCCGGCTGACCGGGGCCCGGACAACTAAAGTACAGTACTTACACACGAATGAACGGAGGGCGCTGATACGCATCAAATATGCATGCGAAAAATATTTATTTCAAAAGAATTTCGTTATACATATGAATGTTTATTAATTTTATAAGCATTTCGCATGTAGAACTAAAGGTCCCAAAAATAGTGCTATTTAATACTGTCAGTTGAAATTGTTTATGATTTGTCCAAAGTGCACCTCAGGGCTTACGTGAGAACATACATCTCGTTCGTGATAATCTTTAGATTAAGAACTTGGTGATTAATGAGACGGCAGCTATAGTATCCGGAAATATTTATTATACCGTTTTTTTTCTTATTCGTAGATCAAGATTTTGAAGGAGTTCATACGATTAATCTAATGTTCATCTGAAATAGATTATTTGATCCTAAGAGGTGGCTTAACTTAACCAACAACACGTAGTTAGCAAGATGCTGTAGCACATCCATTTTGGTCTGCGTCCAATGTTGTTTAACTTCAGTGATATAACAAGAATTGCGCTTATAATGTGCTCTTATTGTTGCTAACGTTTAAACATCATCATCATTGCCATTATCACCATGTTCACTCCCCTAACTAGTGCATATGATCGACACGAACTGCCTCGACAAAGCTCTGATAATCGCCATGGTCCTCTTCTCATCCCATGTCAGCTCTGTCTCCCCCAGCTTTGCTGAGTACACTCTACATATAGTTCCCAACGGCCTTCCACAACAGCACCTTCCCGACGGCTTGAAGAAAGGCAGGACATCATAATCTACTGCTTTAGACATCCGAAGAACATCTCCCATATTTCTTGAACGACTATTTTCGTAGTTAACTAACATTTTTGCAGATCGAGTTTTTTCAGTAGAGTGACCCTCATAATTCTACTATATTTCATGTAATAATGTTGTAATAAGAAAAAAGTTAAAATAAGTTGAAAGCATGAATGAAAATAAAGCAAACCATATCAGATCAATTTTGCAAATTGCTATTCTCTGCCGCAAGTCGAATAGAACGGGTCAGCGCCCTCGGCTATGAGTCGGTCAATTTCAAAAGATTTTTCTTTTGTGCTATCCATTTTTGATGAATTGCTCAGAGTGATTAAACACTTCTCTCTGATTGGCTATGGAATGAAATCGTTGGCGTCTATGCGCGCTTGAAGTCTAAACCAACACTCGGTATATTGACGAACGCATTATGTGAGCTTGCCGCAAACATGAAGTGTTTATATTGGCGTACAGGAACAACTATAAAGCATCACGTTATTTCTGTTTGATCCAAGAATACTGATTGCACTGTAGAGAATAATAAATATTTATAACTAATAATACATGAGGTTGTGTATAAATTTACAATAAATAATATTTGAACAATACTGGAATAAGCAATTGATAAAGGAGTTGCGTCGACTTTTAACAAATAGTAAATATTTCAAATAAATAAATAATTTACATGTTAGGTTTTTTTATAATATAAAGGAATGTTTTATTTGTAGCAGTACGTATTTTGGTTATTTCTTTTATCTGTCAAGCGAAAATAGAACGTTTTAAGCGCGGTTCTCGCTAGAACTGATGTTAAGCAACATTAGGCGCGGACCAAAACATGGATGTGTCGCTGCTACACGCTTTAGGAGCTTGTAGCTCTCGAAGCCTGGAACATCTAATCATCTTAAAAAATCTTATTAACATATACCCAAAAATATGCATCGGATGCATTAAGCCTGCAGTATCTTAAAATCCTTGGACTTCTGCCCACGAGGTTGTCGAGAACTATATATGTTTCTAAAAAGACGCACGGGTGTAGAGTCTTGGGACGAGGGATGGACAGTGGTTACTGATATAACTGAAAGTACAGTAATTTGTGGTGATTTTGAAACAGATAATTTATTTTTCTGTTACTTGATAAGATTTTTATTTAAAGAAAATATTCTCAGCAGTGGTGTAGAAAACATTTTAAAATGCATAATATAACTTTGAAGTGAAGGTATTTTGAAATAACGCAATTAAAATAATGCTTCTAATAAAAATAACATTAAAGATTATTGAAAACATTTTTAAATATTATGTTTTCTTTAACAAGATTTTACCTGCTGAGAATTAATTAATAAAACTTCAATGTGTTTTTTCTCTTTCCTCTATTATTTTAAGTATTTTTGCAGTGGGAAATTCACAAATGCATAATAAAGCCTGTAAATATTTGGCTAACACGTGCACATATTATGAAAACAACGCAATAATATTATTGTAGTCCCGTAGTGGGTAATTACCGCGAGTTTAAGCATCCTACCGAAATTTCACGTATTTTTCAGCTCATAATACTTTTTTGCATACGAGTTATAATGCGCTCGGCTCCCTGCTTCAGGGAGGGATTAAGGAATTTCGCAGAACAAATACGCCAACATAAAGTACTGCTCTTAATTATCTGCGCGATTAACTTAATACGAAAGAACGATCACGGAGATATTATTTAGTTGGTTAATACTGAAGACCGTAGACCAGACATTGCACATTTTTGTAATTGTTCAACTTGAAAACTATCTTCATTTTTCATAGGATTATCGCTAACATTTCAAGAGTCCAAACTAAAACATTAACAGTTTAAGCTAAACTTATAAGTCTGTAAAGTTAATGGACGTATTTGGTTGTGAAAAGACAAAATGTACGAGTATTTCGTAAATAGCGTTGAAATTGAAAATAAATTTAAAATAGCTCTCTGTTTCACAAAAACAAAAATTGTAAAATGAGTTATATCAATCTAAAATATTTAATTACATCCACGTTGTAGTATCTTTTCAGATTAAGGAAAAAAACAATAATTAATAGTTTTAACGCCAAAAATGTATGTTATGCTATTAAATTTCTTCGTTTATTTTATACTTGTGTACCTGCATTTTGTTAAGTATAAAGATCATTTTTATGTACTAGCAAATAAGTTGCAAGTATATGAAAGATTTGAATTTATTATTGAGAAAATAAATAAAAATAAAACACTTTCGGATAAATTCTTAAGTTTCTTTGTCTATAGTTACGCATGATATTTGTATTGTCTTGATATTATATCCTATTTGTGGTTATATTTGTAACGATTTATTCTTATTGAATATATTAATGTTGTGATAAATATATTTACATTAAATTGAAATAATTAACTAAATATATTTATTTATTTATTTTTATTTATTTATTTATTAACAGAATAGAAATTCCATTTTTTTTTACAAATATTCAGAAAAATAAGTATACAAAATAACTATACAAAAAAATAGAGAAAAAAATTAAAAATAAAAATTACACAAAAGAATAAGAAGATGACACGTGTCAAAGATCACAGAGATCAAGGAGAACAATACCATCGACAAAAGAGGAAAAGGATGTAAGAAAAGGATCGAGGTATGCTGGTAGGCCATTTAGGAGCGATATTGCCGTTGAACCAAATTGAGTGCTTGAAGCTCCACAAGCCTCGACTGGGAACAAAAACAATGGATGGCTACGAGCACGGGTGTACCTATCTGGAACATAGAAGTTAAAACATTCAAGAATCCCAGGGTTGTGAATTGAACCGCGAAGAAAAAGGAATGAATGTTTGAGTGCAGCAATTTTCCTCCGGGACTCTAGCGAATGGAAAGAAAGCATCCCTATTGTTTAATTATCAATTAAGAATCTACACTGCCAAATAAGAAAATACACTGCTATTAAAAACAAAGCAGTAAAAAATATAGCATGTATTTTATATTTACAATTATATTGTGATATATATAATCGTGTCGGAAACAACAGGGTCAGATCCTGTCTGCCCATCCTGTGGGCGACGTCGATGGCGTTACTTCTGGATTATATTGTGATAAAAACTGTTGAACACAAAAATACACATCATGACATAAAAGCAGCAGCCGCTTAATTTTAATCTCTCACAACGGGTAGCATTTTTTTTCAGCTGCGAAAGGCAAAGAGACGAGTAGTCTTTCTCAGCTCGTCCCATGAATAACACGTGTAGTTTTTATTAAGTCGGCTCTCCAGGTGATCTTCCGAAACAATACACAAGAAGTGTTTTTCTTAGCCGCCTCCCGAGTCGCAGTTTTATCTTACAAATTGAATTCCAAATTTCGCTTTGTCATTCTAAATAATGCAGAAGCCCCCCGCGCGCCCCTCCTGCCCCCGGCCCTACTTGTGGGTCGCGACTACCCTTTGTTTTACTTGATGTCTTATATTGTTATTTTCAATGTCGAGTATTTGAAAATTTTATTCCACTATTAAATTGATTCATTATGAGTTTTTCAACAGCATACAATGACAATGCTAGAGATAAAATAATTAATAAAGAAATTGTTTATTTAAAATATGTATGGAATAATTATGTGTGTTATTTTATTTATAAGTCTCTGAACTTGGATTGCCCCGAAAGAGGACCTAGCCCCTGGACATGACCAAGGGTGGAATATATGGAGGTCCCTTAACAGACTTCGGACCGGAGTATGCAAGACGAGGACACAAATGCTACTGACTCGTTTTGCTATAGTAGACGTTACAGTAAGGCTATTTAAAAATATGACAAAAGTCGATATTTAAGTTATACGTTTATAATAAAATATTAACCTTAGTAAAAGATTCATTGCGACGATGATGATGAATGATTTCAAATTTGTATTGAAATGATAGTATAGATTTAAAGTATTTTTATGGTAATTTACTGTGGCGTATTATGCAACATTTTAGCTTGCGCCTAAAATATGTTAGATGCAATTCGGTAGGCATCATGTGGGTAACGTATTTGTTGTATATTTATTATTTTAATATTATGCAGTGTAATTCGTAGGCGTCTATTGAATGTCTCTAATAATTAACATATATATCTAATTTAAAATATTTTTGTGTTTTAATCGTTTCAGGGCGTTTCGTCATCAAGGTTTCATCATCTAATTATTAAAATTGAGAGTTCATAGAGTCACTTAAATGTGTAGATAATAGAGAAATAGATTCTAGGTAGGATCATATTATTGCATTTTTTTAATGAATTAAAACAGTTAAATTAAATCCGAGGAGTAAAGTCACGAGGTAATACAAAAAATATTTCTTGGAAAACACACTTTCAGAGTTAAAACTATGAAAGTAAGTGATTACAATCTGGAAAACGAAGCGTCAATCAAAATCCATTTATCAGTTGCCGGGGAAAGGGTAAAATTCTTTTATTAAACTTTTTAAGAGAAGCTCTGTATAAAAAGGCTAATGGATCCGAAAAAAACTGTTCATTGAGGAGCTTTTTGTTGGAGTGGAAAATCATCAATCAGACAAGCGCAGGCAGTGAAGGTTGTATCCGGTTATTAGAGACTAGGGCGGGCTAGGGCGGCCTAGGGCGGGAAAGTAGTCAGCATAGGCGGGAAGGCAAATGTTAACAAAACAAACAACCGATATTTCACAACTATCAGGTCATTTAAATATAATCGATATAACATTTGTAATACTTTTAATAATAAATATATTCACAAGAGTTTTTCGTTTCTAGTAATAGATAAATATCATCATCATCATCATCATCATCATCACCACGTCCGCTCTTCTAACTGTAGCATATGGCATTCACGAACTGCCGCCACAAAGTTTTGTCAGCCACCATAGTTTTTGACTCATCAAATGTAAGCTCCACCTCGCGCAGCTCTTCCGAATACATTTAATGTTTAGTTACCGACGGCCTTCTAGGACGGCATGAGCTCGGGGGCTTAAAGAAAAAGCAGCTGTATCATGTCGATGAGGTTAGCTTGTTCGCTCTCTCACCTCGTCATTCTTCACCTTTGTGATTTTTAAAGCCATAGTACTCCCAATATTCTAAGCAGGTTCTTGCCAAGATGTCATGATTCACACAAGATACGCTATATAGATGGCACTTTGTCAAGATATAAACTCGAACTTTTTATGTACACGCTAGAATATTTATGACAAATTTAAATGTTATTAGGCGTGAAAAATTATATGAAAAAGTGTATTTTAATTATATATATGTTTCTTTTTTAAAAGAATACTGACTTTTATCATCCTGTCGCACAAAAATGTTAATTGTGTGTAAAGATCCACCCAGGACAAACACCGTCCATTGCGGTTTCCATATTGAAAAACCTGTTCCGTGGGCGTTTAATCATTCGCGTAATTTACTCAACACCCGAATAAACAACACCGGGCAGAGTGCGGCCATCAGGAGCAGTAGCAGACCCAGGCCTGGTGCGAGGCTCCCGGTGGGCGGCCGCCCACAGCCCGCCCATAAATCTCGCGACCCGCCGCCCACCCGCGCGACCTATCCTGCAATTACCTGTAATTTGCGCCATTCATTACCGGCAGAGACTTAACAAACGGCGGCGCGCGGAGAAATTTACAAAATTATAAAATTAGAATGCCATTTTAGGTGAACTATCTCTCTGCTACCTTTAAAGCGACTCGCGTCGTCTTCGGCAGTAAAAAGAGATTATTTTTAAGTGGATATTCTGTAATGCTGTGCAAAAGATAAACGAAAACTTAACGTTTTTAAATTCTTCATTGGATTACCGTTTTGAGGATGAAACGTTTTGCGTATAATGCAAAACTTATAGCCGCATTTATTACAAAATTACGCTCAAATTGTACGCTAGTACTTTTAGCTGGAAAGTATGAAAACTTTTGTGTTTATTTATATAAATGATCAAAAACTCAGTTATTGATCAGATATATAAATAATAAAGTAAAAAGAAAAAAAAACGATTCTGCATATGCTTGTTTTAATGAAATAAACTGAAATGATTAATTAATAATATTGAAATTTTAATGAAAGAAAAAATATTATTTATAATTATTCCATATTTTATTTAAGGTGACGATATATTTCGGCTACATCTAATAATCATTTTCATATTTAGTACAAGTATTTAGCGTTATTTATTCTTACTTAACGATCGTTTCGTCTAATTCTCACAAACATTTTTTTTAAATTGAAATGTATTATTTAAGTTTTAATAAGTATTGTAAACTTTTTATCACAACATAGAATTCAATTGTAAAAAAAGTCATCCCAAAATTTTGCGATGTTTCTTATCCTTATAAAGGAAATTGCAGAGTTTTAATTTAAGTATATTATTTACATTAAAATAAGTAAATACATGTTGTATTGTTTATACATGCGATTGGATAATCTTAATTAAAATGATGTTCAACGTATACAGTAATGTGCTTTCAGCTTAGTATAAAAGGCGAGGATTTAGTATGTTATTCGTAATACATTACATCAGTATTATGATTAGTAAATAGGGGAGAGGATGATTTGAATAGGAGGGCTGAGCAGCGAGAGGAACTGATGGACTAAGGGACTGAGGGCGGTTATCGGGGCATGTTGTGTCGAGATCCGCTTATTCGGAGATTATCAAATTAACCGGAAGTGGAAACATTCAGCGCATTCAATCAAAATAAAATGCTTTTATAAATTCTCGATAGTCTATTTATAAAAATGTAAAACTATGTTTAAAAACAAAATATTACATTACGAAATATACAAAATATTTAATATTTCAGTGCACGATATAAAAAGTACGAGTATAGTTGAATGACAAAATTAAAAAAATATTTTATTGAAAATTAATCTAAATATGATATATATATGAATAAGAGTCTAAATATCTTAATATTTCAAACGTCGCTTTTTAAAAAATGATAAACATTAAGTTATAAGTTTATACATACGTTCTAAAATAAATTTGCAAGCTATTTATTGTGTTTCTATCGCAGCAACTTGGCAGCTAACATAACATTATGTTGACTACTTTTGGTAGCCATATACTTAAAGTTAAAAATATTAATATTGAGTATATACATAAAGATTTTAATTTTTGTAATTGTACAAACAGGTAAATCTATGAGGAAGACCCCATAAGTGAATTTTATGATAATTAATTTCAAACAATCGTTAGCTATGTATACAGTGTGTTGATTTACCAAAGTCATTGATTTTAGTAAATCAACGAAATTCTCGTATCATCCACAAATGAAATAGTGTTTTTTAAATTCTGAGACTCACTTCAAACGAGTAAAGGAATTTCTCTCTTTAATCGACAAAAGAGAACGAGAAAAATTTGGAATAATATGATACGACAAACATTTTTAAGAGTAAGGGATCAATCTCACACCTCAAACATAGTAATAACAAATGAATCGATTAAAAAACGTCATAAAAATGTTTCATGATTAAGCCCGTGACTTGGTATTATGAATTTTAGGTTAGCCGTGTGTGGCAAATTATTTCGATCCAATAATTCGACCGACTTTGTGAGCCCTGAAGAAGACCCCTGCAATGGCAGTTGAAATATTGGATAAAACAATTAGCCACACAAGGCTAAACATAAAAGCCACAATACCAAATGTGGTTTTTACGCTTAGCCTAAAACCTAAGATGTTATGTAACCCTTAACTTGTATAGCAACAATAAAATATAACTGCGATATGTTAATATAAAATTATCACTTTTTGTTGTCTGCATTGTTAAATATAATAATAATAAAGAATATATATTTTTCACAAAGTAAATCTTCATTATTCGTAATTTATAATCTCGTAAATAATAATATTCATGGTTTTCAAATAAAATAAAATATTTTTTACATCATTTTGTGTATTTAAAAACGCACCGCAAGAAAAGCCCCTTACCGCTTGATCATTCCCCGAGTCTGAGCTTAATTCTCCAACAGGGTTTCATTACGGACAGATGAATTAACTTTTTAGGGTCTTGAAGTAGGCAGATACCCAACCAGGGTCGCCAACTGTCATGCTGGATACAAATTTAAGCTTGTGTTGTTTTCATTTCAAGGGCTTAAAATGTAATATGCTATTAAAGTAGAATTAAAATATGCTCGGTAATTTATTTGGACTTGTTTTATTATAAACGCGAACGAAAATGTTTAACGTTTTTTAATCCAATTTTCTTATTTGTCTCAACAATGTCAGATTACCTTAAAATAACGAAACAGAATATTTAATATTTTTGCAATACAATTTTGAAACGTATTCCATTTTTTATACGAAATAAAGTAAGAAATATCACAAAATCAATATCATTTATGATTTTATTACAGTACTTTTATTCTCATATAAAAAATAATTATGTTTTTTTTAATTATATGACAAACTTCAACAACTTGTTGAATAATCATTCTCATCAAATCACTTTAGTTAAGCAACATTGAGCGTGGAGCATACTTGGATGGATAACCGCTTAAAAACACGACATATAAATTAGTCTCGCAACGTCAGATTATTTATACAATATCCTTAAAAATGCGGACTAATAGAAACTAAACTATGTCACGATTACTTACAAGAAAATATACTTTCCTTTCAAGCGCCCAGGGTTTTTTTCCTAAAGGCCATCGAGAGCTATGAATATTATGTATTTAAAAAGTTTAGGGTGGAAGAAATAGCCCAAAATTAGGGTAATAGCAGCTGAAAAAACTTTGTAGCGACTTTTTGGCGACCATACGAACTAATTGTAATTTATCAACTCCATGCTGATATGCGACCAGCCTCGAGGATGCGCACCAACACAGGTTGCCAACAAGACAGTCAATCTCCAGAACCCAGTACGCCAGGACACGCGAAAGTCCTTTAACACCAAAGAATCCCACGAACCGCTGACAAATCTCGACGCTACGTCTCCTCCATCAACGATTAGTTCATAAAACTACAAAAAGTGTTGATTTTAAATAGGTTATTTTTAATCTTATTAAAATGTCTTAGTGTGAGTAGGAATAATTGTTTGTTTAAAAAATTAATGAGCCTCATTTTTTTAGCTTACTTTAGATGATATGAAAATTCACCAAAAAAAATGTAGAAAAAAGTAACAGTGGAGTGTACTATTTGCAAGTATATCATACGTTCTAACTATCTCACTTTAGTCTTTTAGTTCACTTTCGTATGCAAACCATTAAGAGTAGCGTCCATCCAAACTTTTTTCCTTCGTAATCTCAAGTTCACCGGTGGACTGCCGAGAGGCACAGTCTGGAGAAGGGCGCAGCAGACGGGACCTCTTCCCCAGAACGAAGGCAGGAAAAAAATCACAAAAGTATTAATGCAGGTGCAGAGGCGGGTTCAAAAAAGTGTCACAAGATCAAAAATATTTGTGATTATGACTGATTATATGACTGAACGAGCGAAAGTCCAGAATGCCTGAAGAAAAGTTGAGCAAACCATCATGTATCAAAATGTTCTATGAAGCCAACATATTAAGAGGAAAGGTAAGTATTAGTATATTTAAACAGTTAGTAAAAATGATATATTTCGTTACTGGATTTAAACTACTTCTTTCAAAATAATGCAATAAAGACTGTTTCTCGTGTCAAAAGTTTATTTTACATAATAATTGTTATAAATGCAAGCGCTTAAAAAGGCATTAAGCTTTTGGTGCTTTTTAAAAATAATGATAAATTGGATATTTTATGTTAAATATTTTTATGTAACATAGGTGGTAACAAGTAAGCAACTTACAATAAATTATGTGTATGTAAAATAGAACTTTGATTTCAACAAGAATGATCCAGAACTAGTAAACTATAAATGTTGTTATGAGTAAAAAAAATATATATATAAACTTTAAGTAACAAACACATTTAATTAATTAGATTAAATGCTTAATGGTTAAATTTAACTTTACCCTTCAGTAGAAACTGAAATAAGATTTTAAAAATCATACTTCATTTATTCTGTCTAAACGTGTATTATTTCCGCAAGATAGTGATTTTCAACCGTATTGATTTAAGATGTCAGTTTGTAGAGCTTTATAATTATTAAACACTACATTAAATACAAGAGAAAGACAAAAATGTGTCTCAGACAACGTATATGGAAGCAATAATGTGCTTCGTGAAACATTCTAATGAAGATACATTGCACCGCAAAGTACCGGATGAAAACCATAATCATATCGATATTCGCTCTCCTAATTGGATCGCTTGGTGAAAACCGGCCTGTATTTGGAGACTTGATGGGGATACGTTACGAACGCACGCAACAAGCTATTTGTTAGAGAGTGGCTGAAGGCCTTCCCGTGATTCTAGGTTCATCAGTTGATGTCAAATAGACCTTTACGAGTATAAGATTGCGAATTAAGTATACTACAGCGATTCTCGAATTGCCTTCTTCTTCGCCTAATTGGATCATATAGTCGCCATATACTGTGCCACAAAGCTCAGTGATTGAGCCACTTAGAATAAAAGAAGTCTCGTTTTTCATTGTCCCTCAGCCGACCCTGTGTAGAGCACTAGACGCGGCGTGTTTGCCCAAAGCATTTTCTTGCAGCCGGTGGAGTTGCGGAGTACATACTTAGTCTGGGCTTCTTGGTCTGCATGAGCTTACGTGATATTGCTTGCCTCGAGAGCGAGACGTGCGTTCCGCGTGAGAATAAATGCATAGCGGTTTAAAAGCGACCTCCCTTTGAAAGAAGCTTTTGCGCTGCGCAATGTAAAGATATTGCTCAGGAAAACTGCACATAAGAAATTTACGGAAAATTAAAATGTTTTTAGAATATTGAATGAAACGAGTTTTCACACCGTGAATAAATTATGAACACGTATTATACTAAAAAAATATCTAAAAATTCTTGAAAATAAAACTGTGTAATACAGATTTAAATAAATAATAATTTGTCGTTAAGTATGAACATGTATTCCGTTAAATAAATCAAACAATAGAAAAATCTTGTCTTTTGGGCTTAGCCGAGTGTGGCAAATTACTCCTTTCCAATATTTCCATTATTTTTTCCAATAAGCCACAATATCAAATATTGCCGTGAAAACCTAAGAAGCTATTTAATAAAAAAATCGTTTACTGTGGTTTCTCACATAAAATATATTTTACTATTAATTTTTAACGTTTTTTTACTGTTTTAATATTCAAGCATAAATTTTGATAAACATTGTTTTTTTTTGTTCTATATATTGCAGTCAGTTCTTTTAATTTTAAAAATACAAGAGATTTAATATTTGTTCTTAATTTATTCTTATAAAATTTATTATACTATAATTATAATTAATATATAATTTTTTCTTTATAAATCTGCAACACGTACTTTTGATGTTAGTAAAAAAGTTACTTATATCAATCAAAAAACGACACGTTTTGACTTCGGTGAGAATAATTTATAGCAATACATTGTCGAGTAAATGATATTTGTTAAAATAAAATCGTGGAATTGTCTCATAAAATTAATATTATATTACCATTACTTATATTGAGATATTGATCGTATTAATAACATTTCCGGCATCAAGTCAGCCGTTATTCGCCGTAGCACTTCCAGGAGCGATGGCATTTGCTGAAGTTAACGTTACACGTAGCACGTAACACTTTACGCGCTGTTTAGTTGTGCTCCAGTAAATTACCATCGCGCCCATCTGAAGTCACACGCAACGAGTTATGTATGGGCGGGTGTGATTTAGCTGGCGTGAGGGACGTCTCCGTGGTGTTGTATCTCAGTACAGCCTAACTGGATACATGAACATGATGTATTCCTTTTATAATTACGTAAAAGTTTGAGATAAAAGTTAAACATAAAACATTTTTTTGCTCGACAATAATGCGAGTGTTGTAGAGTAACAGAGATATTTTTATGAGTAGATGAGTATAGTTCGCTGTCAGGAATTATAAAATATATATTTACGTATTAAATTTGCTTATTGCGATATATACTGGTATCTTCTTCGTAGTATCAATCCGGTGGATTGGTTTGCAGCAACAGAATCTTGCATCTCGATCTCCATTCCCCTCGGTCCTCCGCAACCCTCTTCAGCTCACCATAAAAGCCGCAATTCATGTCCTCGACAACTTGCTGCAAATACTCCCATCTAGGGCGCCCTCTGCAGTTTCTACCCTCAACCATCCCCTCCACAATATCGTGAAGAAGACCATCGTGGCGCATGATGTGACCGATCCATCGGGCTCGCCTTTCTGAGATGGTTCTTATAAGGTGCCTATCTTCCTTGATTATCCTGAGAACCTCATTGTTCGTGACTGGTATAAGCAATTATATTATTTATTGTTATTGACTTGAGCATATTTTTATATTACATACTCGTTCTTTTCATATGTGATATTTGTTCTTATCCATGGTTATACCTGTGCTGTATATACTGATATCAGCTTGATATAGTTCTTTTAGGCTGATGCCTTAATGCCTCGAAAAACGATCGTTTTTCTCTTATTTTTGTTCGCTCGCCTGACATGCATATCTAAGAATGTTAGTTTTAATTATAGAATATTACGCAGGCGTTTGCATATGCCATTTTATTTGTTATGACAGTTGCTCCATTTCATGTTGGTGCAACTGTCATCTTAAATTTGATTTTTCCCCGCGATCATTGGCAGCGCGGCATGTCACAGTGTCCGGCAGTCGTCAATTGACTGGCGCCCGGCAGGCGAAATGCCATACCGATCGGGCTTAGAAATCAAGTCTTCATTTAAAATAAACGCGAATTGTGCTTCGAAAACATCTTCTTTGTGTTATTAATCTGCTCCTGCATCTTGTCACCCAGTAATTCGATACTCAACTTAGAGAGGAGGATATCATTACATTATATTTTTTAATCCCAAAACGAAAAGGTCTGTGCTAAGCTAGCTGCTCTCAGTTATAATTTATAATCGGCATTTATGTACTCTACTAGTATAGCGAATCCTCTAATTTTAAGTTGAATTTGAGTTTTCTCAGTGTAATTTTATGACGAAACAAAAATAATATTATGAGTCTGCTGGACGAAAAAGTCAAATCATGGCAATGATGGATAATAAATGTATTATTTAATTTAGTTTTTTTCATTATGTTTTTGTTTACAAGTGGACAAAAATAGGCTTTTAATGTATTTAAATGAGTCAATAAATAATATTGTTAAAGGAACCATGGTTTCTTATGTACACCAAACTTACAAATATGGAAATAGATGACTAAATTATTTAATGTTATAAAGCATTAATTTAATATTTTAAAAATAATATAAACAATTTAATATTAACATTCTTTTATTTTAAGGTATATAATAGTTAAATTAAATACGTGATATTTGTGATAGTACCTAAATTCAGTTTACTTCTTAAAGCAAATCGATTGCGTCCTTTACAGTTAATGACTCTCGTAAATGTAAGCAATTCAATTCTAGAGAGATTATCCGACTTATAGTTGTAGTAATTTTCCTCTATCGGAGTGAATGGAAATGCAGTTCGTAGTAAAAAAACATCGGCAAAGAGGAAATCAAAGCAGGCAAATAACACTTCAATGCAGTGATTCTAAACCAGGATTGAACGGAATATCACTTTAAACTAAAATAAGTCGATTTCTTAAATGTTACAGAAAAATTTCAATAAAAAAATAGACACCAAAAAAGGCATCAAAATCTGTAGTAAACTATTTGAACTTGTTAGGAGTAATGATATACTTGTAACAAAGCATTAGATAATTAATAAATCGATCATTTAATAATAAGTGATAAGATTTTGTTTTCTCGTTTGTAAATAATCTTGCGTGAGTTCTGAAATAAATTTCTTAAAAGTACGCTCGACGTGTTTTTAAAAAGGTAAGAATCACTAGTTGGTACCGATCCGCCGATTGAAAAATACCAAATAGAAATAAAAACTCAGTAGTTTCATTGACTTTTAAATTACCCCGCCTCGCCGTCAGGGTACATAACGGACTAAATAGAATAAAAACGACGGAGCAATCGCTTTATGAAGTTTTCTGGCATTCGGAAACTGGATGGTGATCGCCGGGAGGGCCGCGAGAGCCTTAAGAAGCCCTTTGTTCGGGACGATTGCTTTCTCTTTGCAATATCTGACAATTGCTTCTCAAGAAGAACTTATTAATAGCATTGTTATTTGATACATCAGAGGTAAATAAGATTGACTTTATTTGCGAGCGCAGTTGATGAGGTTATAGGCGATAATTAAGTTGCTTAAATATACATATACTAAACATAAAATTATTTTTTCAACGCGTCAATCCAAGCACAAAAATAACGGCAGAAGCGGGATGCGAACCGCGGACCTTGAAACCAACTATGCCCAGGTATTCATACCGCTAATCGCGCCATTGCTATGCCCAGACTGACTCGATGAAACCAGTATTTATATCATTGTTATTATCGTACGACAGATGTCGCCATAGTATATATTCAGTATGTATATTTTATTATTATTCTATCAGTCTTCGCTAGACTTATCAGTCGACTACTTCTAGTTCCGACTCGGTATAACAATCATTTACCTATGTTGGGGATATTTTACCTTCTTGATATTGTCTCAAGGAGACATTATTAATTAATTATTAATTAATAATTATTATTAATTAATTAGTTAATAATGTAAAAAATTATCCATCAGTAACACAGGTAAATGATTGGTTATAAAGTCCGAGTCGGAACTAGAAGTAGTCGTTTCGTCCATTCAGTCTATAGTTTGGTTCGAGACCCGAGTGGTACTTACTAAAATAAATAGACTGCTTGTGAATAAATGAAGACTGATAGAATAATAATAAAATATACATACTTTGAATATATACTATGGCGACATCGATAATAACAATGATATAAATACTAATTTCATCGCAAGTCAGTCTGGGCATAGCAATGGCGCGATTCGCCGAGCGGTATGAATACCTGGGCATAGTTGGTTTCAAGGTCCGCGGTTCACTTGCCGTTATTTTGTGCTTGGATTAACGCGTTGAAAATAATTTTATGTTTAGTATATGTATATTTAAGTAATAATAATATTGTAATATAGTTAATGATCTATAAAAGTAGATTAGAATATTGAAATAATAAAATAATATTCTAATAAAAATTAAAAAAATAATAATTGATAATTAAGTTGTTCAACTAGGTGCAAAGTAATGAGGTTCAATGCATTGTTGTTGTGTAAATAATTGTATAAATAGACCATTATGATAATAGATTTTCTAAATCACACATTAATTTATGTCTGATATATATCTGTATATAATATGTATGATATATATAATAAATATGATTAATACAAATAATTAAATGACAGTATATAATTCATTTAATGGTGATATCAGCTTGATATAGCTCCTTAAGGCCGATGGCGTAAAGCCTCAACAAGCGATCTTTTGTCTATTATTTTGGTTCGCTTGCGTGACATCTACATCGAATGTTTGCATACGCCAAAAATAATTGTTATGACAATTGGCCTATTGCCGGTTGGTAGGACTGTCGTATTGGCAGTTGGTACCGTGGAGATGTGAGATCGCGCCGTGGGCCGGCAGTTGAAGTTTGACTCGCGCCCGTCACAGTGCGCGCGTCCTGTGCGTTCGCTGTGGCGGGTGACGTTTGTGACAATAAACAAATAATATGTGAAACAAGTGCTTATATTGTTAACCTGATCCTGCATCCTTCATCCAGTTAATCGATGTCTTAAATGGAAGAGGAGGATATCAATGGGAAGTAATAATTAAGCAAACGTTCATCATTTGGCAATAGAAATATACAAATCAGCATTGGAAAAATAATAAATTGGCAGTAAATAACTAATAAATTGTAATTATAGTCTGGGTTTACATATTATGTGCTAATTATTCATTCATTTTACATTAACGACTGGCATTTTATAACTGACCACATCATACTGACACGGAGGATACTGCCAATTAATTTAATATACTGCCAATTAATTTATCTAACTGCCAAAACCTTGAATAAGTAACTGAACAACTAAATACAGGTCTAATTAAATAAAAAAATAAAATAGCTAAGTGTGTTAATTCTATGTATAATATTTTACAATTCGGTTCATTATATTTTATTATAATATTATACAGTTATAACATACAAAAATCAAGTTATGATCTTTAATTTAACCCGAAGACTTAATTTGTAAAATTATAAAAATAAAATGCTAATATTTGTCAAAAAACATGACATGATAATAAAAAAAAACATTTCATAGTTGGTTAGACAAAGACACTCCATATGACCAAGCAGTCTTTTTTTCACAGCTACTGGCTTTCAAATCGTCGGGTTTTAGCTTAGATAGCTGTTGGATATAGATAGGCAACTAATAAGAACCATCTCAGAGAGGCGAGCCGGATGGATTGGTCACATCATGCGCCACGATGGTCTCCTTCACGATATTGTGGAGGGGATGGTTGAGGGTAAAAACTGTAGAGGGCGCCCTAGACGGGAGTATTTGCAGCAAGTATTCGAGGACATGAATTGTAGCGCTTATGCTGAGCTGAAAAGGGTTGCGGAGGACCGAGAGGAATGGAGATCGAGATGCAAGATTCTGTTGCTGCAAACCAATCCACCGGATAGATACTACGAAGAAGAAGCTGTTGGAAACCGTATGTTTTTCTAGGTGAACTTTTGAGTGAATATACAATAAAATATATCTAAGGAAAAACTTTAAAAGTGACGGTTGTTGGAGCCTTTTGAGGGGACCATATACTCCAGAATACTGCAGATTAAAAATGAATTTGTTTTGTACTTCGACAATTGAATGCTTGAACGAGTCTAATACGTTCAAAACGTAAATTTAAATTTTTTGAAATCTATGAAACATGCAAAAACAAGTAAATTTTCAACAGCTTGAATAAAATATACGTACAGTGAAAAAGGACACCGCACATTCTGAAATCACCTCATGAAAATATTGCAGTACTTGTTCAACCGATTTCGTGAATGGAAACGTTAAGCTTTTTGTTACATTTTTGTAGCTCCCTTTGCCTTGCTTCCTGAAAGCGAGAGGACACCTGGGCGATAAAGTGGCGTCCTTTTGTCAGCCGCCGGAGCTCCGTGCGTGAAGGAGGGAGCTTCCGATATGGGAAAACCCATACAAAAATACAATGAAAACCGACCCTCGAGCTTTTTATCTCTGCGAAACTTACATATGATTAATATTTTACATACATTTCATGCATCGCTCCAGAAAAATGTCTTGCTTAAAAATATTTTTATAAATTGCATTGATATAATATATATACAAGCAACAGAAAATGCATTTGTATCCAGTTATTGTAAAATTTATGGCGTTGTTATTTTATTTTTGTTAATTTGAAAAACACCACATAACATAAATCAATTTATAAACACATATCCTTATATGTATCCACACCGAATATTATAACAATAAACATGTTTAAAGAATACAATCCAAATTAGATATACGTCGTATTAGATAATGAGTTTTTAAATATTAGATAAATACAAAATAATGTTTGAGATATTCAGATTGTGAACAATGTGTTCCTTAGACCTTAGAGTTTTGAGAAAAAGTACGATATGAAATGGACAGCTGGCATAACTGTGTTTGATCAAAGAATTTCAAGCGACTACGTGCTCAAGATGTAGAGCCGATATAGTTTTGCACAATTCTACAATAAGAAAAATAACAAGAAAAAATGAAAATAAATAAATAATTTAATGGATTTCATTGGTTGGTTGCTGAACAAGAATCGTTTTATTCTGTGCAGTGTTATCGCCTTCTACACCGTGAATTTTTTTGCTGTTGAATTTATCCCCGGCGCAGTGTGAGCTTTTTTCAGGCGGAAATACAAATATGTATTTTTGAAGGCCATAAGGGCGCGTGAAGGGCGAGCTTGCGTCACCCGCACCCTGGCTATTGTCGGACAAGAGCGTTTCTCGCAAAAACGAGGCGCAAATCAACGCAGCCTTCTTTGTGATGGCTTTTATTAGGGTCAGGGTTGATCTCGCCAGGCGCTAAACGAATTGTTCCCGATGATCCGGAATTTTCCCTCCGCTGAGATCACCATTACGCGCGATGAGGTTTCGCAGAATTGAATTTCATAATTACTTTATATTTCAGGCGGCACGGTTGCCACGTGTTGTAATAAGGTGAACACATTTGGTATATCCAGCATTTCATAATAATAAAAAATCACCATTTTATTTTATTATGTGAATTGCTTTATCGTTGAGATCTGAAATACTCTTCGAGAATATTTTTTCATTGTGAAAAATAATCCGATAAATACTTATGTAATTGTTGGATTTAAAAACGATATATCTCAATAGTGTAATACTTTATAGATAATAAAACATCTAGACTAATATTTTAACAAATTTATACATGCATTCAAATTTATATCAAACATAATTTTACCACAAACTTTGATGAGAAAAATGTCATGCTATAAATTTGTATTTATTTACTTATTAAATATAGTCACACTTCTTGATAAAATCACTGAAATAATTTTAAAATATTATTGTTTATTACAACTCGTATTTTTAAAATTCTTAAAAGTTTATATGAGTAGCTGAAACATGACGTCAAAATATAAAAAAATAGTGAAATAATTATAAATAATCTGTAATTTACATTTAATATGAAGGCTTATTTTAAGTTTTTACATATTAATAAAACTTATAAAACATATTTTGAGGGCAAATCTGTGCTTAAAGGTGATTTATTTGAAACAATTATTTTAATAAAGCATGTTCAATTGTATTAAAAATAATGTTTTTGTCAGTATTTTTAAAAGACCACTCTTCATCATATTGGATATATGCTAATTTAAATTTTTAATAATATTCAATAGGAACTTCCCATTCAATTATTAGTGTAGATGCCAAGATTTTACTATCCAAGACGCCACAGCATAAAACGTTACGGTTTTCTTGTTACTATCATAAAATAAATTGCGCAGTAAAAATATCAAACCGTATTTTATGGACAGATTCAGGTCAAAACTCATTTATAGGTTCACGTTTTAAATCTTTTCTTTATATCTTTCAACTTTATTTTCCTCATTATTTTTCACTTTCAAAAATATTTTATTGAAATAATTAAAACAAGTTAACATTGTTTTAATAAAACAGTATTTAATAAGTGCAAATAAATAGTGTTTTGTATTATTATAATGACCGCAATCTTGCATAAAAATTTAATTAAAGACCTTCATTGAAAATGATATTGTTTTTACATGTTTTCAATTAACTTTTTTCATTTAAAGTTGATTGAATAGCTTTTCAACCAGAATACATTCACATATGTGAATACATCCGCACAATTTTCTTAAATAATCTTGAATATGCTTACATTGACCTCGGAAATTTCAGTGCTGCGAGGTAAAAAGCCGAATCACCGTAGAGAGAAGGTATTCTCATAGTGAAAAAACGGAAAGAAAAGAATTGAAAAATTCTCGATACGCGTTAAATAGCTTTGGGCTGGAAGGAAAAACTGTTATCGGGCCTTGTACCGATACAGTCTCTAGGCGAGCTCCGCCCCAGTCGGTCTTCCCAGCCAGGCGGGACCTGGGAAATTGTTTACATGTTTTCACGTAGGCCTTTTATTAAAAGGGATTTTCTTTAGGCATCGATTCAGAGATTCCTTTCCGCGCGTAAAGAATATTGATGATTTTGTATGGAAGAGTTCTGAGAAAAATCTATTACGTTTTTTTTTTGTTAGTTTTGGTGGCGGTGTTCTTTTTTGCTGTATACAAAACTGCGCAAACAAAGTACTGTATTCAAATATGTTAGTGAATAACATCTTTTTCAACTTATATAATTAAGTTTTTATTTTACAAACAGAATTGAGACGTTTCTCAATTCCACTCAGTTCAGATTTAAGCTATACTCTAAACAATTGATACTTTTTACAAAGCTTAAAAATAGTTTATTCTAAAACGTGCATTTGAAAATTCCAATTCACATTTTTTTTTCTCAAACACTTACATATTTTTAGGATTTATATCCAGTCACACTCTAAAATATTATTTTAAGAAAAACAATAGTAATACTATTAAATATATATATTTCAAATTTATATTAACTAAACTATAAATATAAGCATACTTAATGTGGTTCAGGTGCTTTCTTCATTAAAGTATTTATATGCTAGACTATTAGGAACTCAATGACATTTCAACTCGTGAATATGTGGAAATACTGTGTCACCTGAGAAGACACAGTTGTGCGTATAATTTACAAGCAGTCGTAAACGCTAGTTGTAAATTGTGTGCTGAATTATGTCTTTGACTATACACACACTGAAGAATGATATTAGCATCTTGACAAGGTATCCTACACAAGAGCATAATAGATAGAGAGAGCACCCGCGGCGAATGACGAGAAAGCGGTGGTGGGCGGGATGGGCGGAGGCGGGTGCACGCAAAGCTCCGGAAGTGTTACCGGTGACGTCACGGCAACAAAGCACCCAACGATACAAAGGGCAGACCATTGTACGGCCATTTATCTGTGAAGAGTGCTCCAGCAGCCGAGGGCGGCTGAGATAGGCAGCCCGCCCCGTATCTTACATCCTCCGATGACTGATTCTAATGTGGAGACCTTTTCAAACATTGAAGATTTATTTTGTTTTCGAAGGAATCGAATTATTCTTTACGCGAATATTTCATTGCAAGATCATATTTTTTTTCGAGTAGAAGCAATTGCAGAATAAAAATATGCAAATTATTAGGTCCACAAACTGTTATATATAAATACATATTATAATATTCAATCCTTCCAGCTTTATTATAAATAACATTATCAATGCTTAATCTCAAGTTGTTTATACATCCAAAAGCCAATCTGTTTATCCCTCGAAATCGTAGATATGATTTGGGACAAGGCATATACAAGCATAACTGTATGGCGGCAATTTTTACCTATAATATACTCCAGTTTTGAAGAGATAATCAGAAAATAATCATAATAGAAATTTTACTTTGTTTGAAATTTTTTATATTCACTTTTATTTAACATTACTTATTTTAAATGATAATACGCATTTTTAACCATTCAAGTAATTTTTTATCAATGGATCTGTGCCTATGCAATTGACTGTTATTGAAAAGTTTTATTTTCAATTACAATAAGCTTTCAATTATAATTATGCACTCACAACAAGAATCGATAATGAATAGCCTTATTGTTAAAAAATATTAAATTGAATAACATATAATGATGAAAATGCTTACAGACCGCCTAAAGCAATTACTAATACAAGATAAACGTTTTTATACACAAATATAAATATAATAAATACGAATACACATTTTTCATCATACAACGAATTCAATCGTTATTATATCCGATGGAGGGATTGACTTTTGTATATTAAAAGCATTCGATAGCCAATATTGAAAGTAAAACGCTTCCGGGTAATAAATTTTTATTTGAGTTTAAAATGGAAGCTGAGCCCCGCTGCAGTGGAACTGGCTCGCTCCAGAAACATAAAATGTGAGGTCAGAGAAAGTCCGATAGTTGTAAACGACTGTTACTACACAGATTGTAAGGGACCTTGGAACGAGGCGACATACGACGATGGCATTGTAATATAATGTAACCGCTTTCTTATTTTCTCTGTTTTATCTAAGCCATTTTTGTTCTTTTATGAATAAATTCGTTACAATTTAATTGCTACTTTAAATACTATAGTAATTGCAATTGCATAACATTATTGTAAATCTTTTTACAAAATCGGAAAATATTGCCAAAATAACTGCGAAAATAATCTTAAATTCTTAGTTTCGTCAAGGAATATATAAATAATAAGTTTCTTTAAGGAAGCCATTTTATTACCCCAATACTCATATAATAAATCAGTAAAAAAAAGGAATAATAAATGTTACATTTAAAAAAACTAATTTCATTTATTTTTGTATTTTTTATATACGTTCTTACAATAAATAATTTGAAAATAATTATTATTCAAATTGATTGTTATTTAATAAGAAAAAAAAAGTATTGAGTGAATACGTATTTATAAAACTATGTTATGTTTGCTTAGTAAAGAAAACAGAATGAAAGATTAATTTGATAATGGCGTCCAGGAGAATGAAAAAATACTTCTGTATTGCCCTGTCTAGAGCGCAAGCAAACCCGATCCATCTTTATTATTGTTTGTTGGTTGTCTGTGATCCATCCAATTCCATCTCAAAGCAAAAAAGCCTTCAGTGTTCGTCTCGCTGAGGAAGGAAATTACCCCTTTCAATTATGTAATGCCCTCAAAGAGCGACGCCATTGTGCCGGTGTGCGCCCTGATAAATATTCCAAAAATGATAATACCGAGTCCCGGAACGGAGGCAGAAAAAACAAGAAAATGGATGGAGTGGCGGGCACAATGAAGCGTGGACTGTTCATGACTTATTCATCGGGTTATCTGCGAGCTGAATCCGCCCACCACCCCCCGCCCACTCCAGCCGCCCACCCGGCCTGCGAGGCCCGCCTAAGAGGACCTCGTCTTCCGCCGTAAGCGATCCTACCAAAGGTTGTGGCAGTCGCAATTTGTGGTAAGTGATTTTGGTTAGGTTCAGATGGCCCGAGGAAACCAAGCATTAGCAGCATACCATCTTCTATACAGATACAATACTATATCGAGCAATGGAACTCAATCATGGTAAATATAAACAAAGAAAATTTGCCTGTTTTAAAATCTGGGACATTTTGTATAGTAGAAGATTATCTGTATTTTTAAATGAAATATAAATATTCAATATAATATAATGTTTTTAAGGTGCTTTAAACAACTAAAGCCTTTTCTTTTGGCACTTGGACTCTAGTCGTCCTGTAAAATCATCGAGATTCTTACATACAAGAAGGATGTACACGAGAGGTAGTTTGTGGCGACTATATTATCTATAGGAGCGTTGGAATAATCATTCGATCATCTTAAAAAAATCCGATAACAAATCATTGAAACATAAACCACGAATACGCTAGCTGCTGTTCCTTAAAGACATCGGGTTTTCTGCTCTTGATGCCATCGGGAACAATTTATGTTCCTAAACGGACCTTCGGGCGCAGAAATATCTTGGGATGAAGCAATGGAACTGACAGATCTGATGATAAGCCAGTAATATGTGGTGACCATGTATTCCAGATATGGAACGGGTATGGAAAGAATATGCTATACGCAAACCAAAATATGCAAACCTGATAGCCAATATATAAAAATGATAAAATTTATTTTGAAATTTATATAAATTGTTTTTTTTAGATGTCCAAAAGATATGTTTACAATATTTTCTGTATTGTCTGTTTTTGATAAATTAATATCGCAACTTCTAAACTATTCCATTCGGTTTATTTTTATCATGACTCGCCACTGTTTAGACGAATATTTGTCCTTAGCATTCGATTTCATTTTCATATTTACGCTTTACAAAAATAAAAATTAAACTACCACATAAATAAAGACGTCGTTTAGAATGCATCCTTGAACAGCTTACACCCACTCACCGCGGCGGTACACCCTGCGGTAACGGATTACGAAAAACTTCGCGGTACATATTCGCCGCGGAGACTGAGCCGCATTAAATATTTCTCTCTACTCCTTCTCTGGTAGTGCTGATGCAACTGAACCGACGCCACCGACGCCGCCGACGCCACCGACGCCACAGACGCCGATACTTTTCAGTCCATAATCTCGCGCGACAAGAGGGGTTTTCGTGCATTTCTGAAAGTAAAGTGTACGTGGCGCAACTTATTTATTATTTAAATATTATTTCAGACGGGCAATCCTGTGGTTGCAGCCATGTACGCTACATAGACATTAACAAAAATAAAAACATATATAGCTATTCTTGTATATATAAAAACTCCGAAAATTTTAAGATAAAACCTTAATTTATAAATTTAATATATTTATTAAGACACTGAAAATAATAAAATATATGAACTCTTATTTTAGTTCAGAAAAAGCATAATTTTTTGCTACTATACTACTCTTACTAAAATAGAAATTCGGATAAATTAATGGTATGATAAAGATATTACTATTGGTTTGCTTTATTTTATAATGTTTACTTTAATAAATTTTTGATAAAAAGTTAAGTATTTGATTATCTATAGATAAAAATAGGCTTAAAATGTAAACAAACAAGCTTATATTAAAAATATAAAAAAATATGAAACAAAAATAGGAACGTTATATGTTTCTAAAAAAGGTTGGATAATTGTAATTATTTTAATTATATTATACTCGTATAATATAATTAAAAGAAATATAATAAGAGTATATGTAAAAGTATAATGGTTTGATCTCACAACCAATGGTTTTATGAAAGACCCTCAATTTTTAAAAATTACTTAAGCGTTTATATTTTATATTCTCAAATTATGCTTACCACTATATATTTTTAGTTTTAATATTTGTTATTATACAGTTCGATTACATTATATAATTTGAAATTTTGTAATTGTCAATATTTTGAAATCAAATATAAGTGAATTGGTTTACAATCTACCTCATTTTAATGTGAAAAAACTAAGTATTATTGATAATTTATTGTACTTAATTTAAAAGGAAAAAAATGATCATTTCACGTTTAATGATATAAGTTTTGCATCTAAAATCACCGACTGTGAAAGATAAAACGACTCTCATACAAAAGCTATTTCAATATTCACTGCAAACATGAAAAATGTCCCGCTCCGCTGTCAGGCTGCTGTTAAATGAATCGTGCGTCTCCAGTAATCGTCCTGCATATTGCACGGCGCTTCGATACATTGAGAAATGGCTTTTTCTCTAGCAATGCAGGATGCCCAGACAGAGGGCGGCCATCGGAAAGAATCGCTTCGGACGTGCAGCGGCCGCCCTCCCCGCCCGAGGAGGGAAGGTCCTGATGAATACGCTCTGCATACAAAGCATCCCGATGCAGCGGAGTCTGTGAAGCCGCCTACCATTGGCGGAGCTTCTTCGTGACAAATTTTTGAATGAATAAATATTATAGATCTGACGATAATAATGTTATTCCACGTTCATTTCATTAGGGTAACTGTTAGTGACGGTGTTTATCACTTAACAAAATAGACGAAACACGTAAATTATTAAGTAATTAAATATACACATACTATACATCAAATTCTATTACGCATTAGTTCGTTCAGTAAAAATATCGGCAGAAGCGGGATGCGAACCAGCGAGCCTTGGAACCAACCATTGCGCAAGTTCATTACCCTAAACCACTCGACCATCTTCTGCCTGAACTGTTGCTCCGAATAAGTTGTATTTATACCATTGTTACCTTCATATATCGATAAGTGTCTCTATAGTATATATTCAGAATGTGCATTTTATAATTTTTTTATTATTCAATCAGTCAAAATTTATTTACAAGCTTAATATTATTACTTTCCGACAGTCTATTTATTTTAGTAAGTACCACTCGGGTCTCGAACCGAACGATAGATTGAATGGATGGGAAACAACTTCTTGTAAGTCCGACACGGACTTTTACAAGCAGTCATTTACCTGTGTTACTGATTAACATTAATTACTTAGAACATTAATTACTTATAATATTGTAAATATAGTCAATGATCTATAAAAGAAGATTAGATTAAAAAAAATATACATATATTTTAATAAATATTTTAAAATCCATACGTAAATTTATGTCTGAGATTAAGGTTTACAAAAGTACAAAATTCACGTGCGATTGAAATATAACTTTTTTATGTTCTAGAAATAGTTTAAACATTTACGCTATGCGTTTGTCGGAAATTTCACTGTTTTAGGATTATAAATATTCGGGAAAATTTAAATACTATAATAAAAATGTTCCCATGTGAACCTCCGGGTATACAGGTGTTCTGTAACAAAGCGTAGACAACCTGAGATTACAGAACTGTTAAACTACAATTCGTGGTCTCCATATCCTCCATATATGGAGCAGATAAATTACACAAAATGTATTCCTCATCAAATCTATTCATTTATATTTAAAGCGAGAAATTGTGATAGTTCGCTAGTCATAAATCCATAATTAATAAAAATTCAAATGCAATAAGTTGATAAACAGTATAATATGCCAGCGTCAACTGATTATCTATGCTACTTATTAACATAGTACAAAAGGCTCATCAAGTAACATGTGTAGTCTGATATATGCAATTGCCCTAAAGCTCTTAAAAAAGTTACACTTTAAAATAATATATTTTTTTAAAAACATAATATTTTTTAGGCAAATAGCATTAATGTGTCATAATATAGCGTATAGACTATTGCATAAGAGAAAGTTGGACATTTTGTTCTTATCGACATTGATTCACTAAACTCGTCATTATTATTTTTCTTGTTTAGATATAGCAAAAACATATATATATATATATATATATTGTGGTTTGTTCGGTCGGGGGTTTTCGATGTGTCTTATTTTCTGTTACGCCCTTGCCGCCTAGTGTTGGAGCCGCCGTTGGGCGGATTTTGGTTTCCGATCACGCACACCGCGGGCGGGCTCCGGCACGTCATTAAAATTAACTATCATTATTCGCCGCCCACCAGTGTGGGCTGCTATCTGAGACACGGAGAGAGACGATGGGCGGCGCAATTAACATTGCACTATTGCAGATTATGACCGCATTAGGGGCCAGAGTTATTGTTGGGACTCTCCAAGTTTTAATCTTGTTTGTTGTATGGGCAATTTTAACCCACTAATGGTGTAACATGTAATGTTATTAGCTTTACGCAAATGTCATCTGTAGTCAAACAAAATAGTCATGCAGTTTGCATTCAACATTATTGCTCTCTAACAGTAATCGAATTGCATAAACAAATTTATTTTGTTGTCCCTCTTAATTCATTTCATTCGTCATTATATCTGCTCTCATTACTGGAGTATATAGATTAGTAATTAAATACATACACATCAAATTTTAAACGCATCAATTTATTCAGAAAAAATATCGGCAGACGCGGGATTCGAACCACGAGTCTTGCAACCTTTGCTCTTATTCTACACACCGCGCAGTCCACACGACTATTCTCCACCTGAGCAGATACGTGAAAGTTGATGTATTTATACCATTGTTACCATCGTTTAACGATAGATGTCTCTGTGGTATATATTCAGAGAATGTATATTATTATTTTTATTATTCAATCAGTCAACATTTACTCACAAGCTTTTTTATATCATTTTTATTCATTAGTTAGGAGTATATAGACGTCACAAACTGCCACCACAAAATTCTATCCGCCGGTACGGTCCTCGGCTCATCCCATATTAGCTTTGACTTCCGCAATTTAACCAAGTTCATTATATGTATAGTTTCTGACATTTTTCTTAAACAAAATGCTGCTCTAGTTTATGATCTATTGCGGCATCTAAAGTGTATGTTCATACCACGTCCACTTTAAGTTCATGACCGACTGTAACGTAGAAGGCTGACTTATACGCCTTCTCGCATCACTATTCTTCACAAAGTCAAGCCATCGTACCCTCTGTACTCTAAGCAGGTATCTGCTTTTGTCACATTATAAAGTTTCCTTGGCTTTTTGTGAGATGCCAAGACTTACAGCCGTAAAACGAATAGGAAAGAAACAGGCGATTTTTATTCGGTATTTCCAAGGCTATGTCGGACGCTTAATCATAAGTATTATATTTAATTTGACACGAATTCTAGAATAAATAATAAATATCAAAGTAAGTAAACACCTTACATTAAAAATGTTATTTCATTCAAATCACGAAGTGCTACATGATAAAATTTGTTATAAGCTAAAGTATTATAAAGCTAAACAAAAGATGAAAGAATATTTTAAAAAGGTTTTTTAAAGTATCTTCAAAAACGTTTAATACAAAAAAATAATAATAAAAAAATCGAAAAAATCACAATTCTGCGTTTCTTATTAATAGTCTTATTTTTGAAAACGTTTTAAAGCGCAAACAAACAACCGGGAAAGCACGGAAAAACTCAAAATAACGATCAAGTATTCGCCGTAAAGCACCGAGACTTTTATCCATACAACAATAACGCAACGCAAAGTTTTCCGTGGAGTCGTAGTTTTCCTTGCGGGGGTCGAGCGAGGCTCCCAGACCCCATATGTCGGGAGTTAGCTTAAGTGAGTTAGTAGTTGACTTGGCCGGGCGGGGTCGTTAGAGGAAGGCTGCTACAAAATATTTCGCCGGAAGTTTCCCGGACCCTCTCTTTTTTCCTTCCCACCTGAACGTCGCTATCAAAACGGGACGGCCGCTCTTTTGTTGCTGCCGACGTGATGCATGCGGGAGAAACTAGAAATAATTAAGCTCGCTTTTTATCGGATGACTTAATCTAGCGCGAGTGAATTCAGAATTGTTATAAAAGTTGGTGGTGCATACGAAGACGTTTCTTGAATGTGATTATTTTCTAAGCAATCGTTAAATATTTACATAAAATTGCAATTTTATTGACTGATGCACATACAATTTCTACAGACATTTCTATTATTAATAAATCGGAGAAATAAAGATTGCAGACGCGGGAATTCGAACCATGTACTTTGCACAATGTTCATTTTATTACCCAACGCTGACCGTTCGGCCTCTATATTGATATATGTAAAAATTGCCATATATAGATATTATTATATTATTGATAAATATTTTATATAGATGACGCTTATTTGAAACTGTAAGTATATACAAGTTTAAATATTATGAAATATTTTCGTGAGCAAGCAATGTCTTCTAATACTAATTATTATTCAATCTCTTTGTCATGTAGGTTCTAGATATTATCTTTGAAAAAAAAACATTTTTCGTAACAAAAAAACAACTATTCCGTTGATCCTTTAAAAATTGAGACATAAAATCGTATTTATATTTCACATACAGCAAATAATTTCCTGATTCTGTCAATTTTTTTCAATCGATTATTTTTGATGAAGTCTTTATTTTTAATGTTGTAACTAATTGAGGTTTTTTTGTTGCTTAAAGTCCACAATTTTATATTTAAAGTCATATAAAAAAACGTGTAAAATTAATATTAAATATCCTTTTTCATGCATCGTTTTTTTTGTTCTCTTTTTTAACTTTGATATTTTAAAATATGTCTTTCTTTGAATATTGATAAATTATTTATTTCATGTACATAAGCTTTATTTTAACTATTGAATGTACATACATATATAACATAGTGTAGAAATTTTATAAATGTACTCAAAAATTTAGTAACGTAAAATAAGAGATAATTTACGATAATTAGCTATATGTTTGTAATATTCTGTTTGAACTTTATTATTTAACGTTGTACAAAGCGTGTATAAATATTAAACAAGTAATTAAACCGAACTAATATATTAAGGGAAAGCGTTTCATCAAGTGGTTTCAAAATTTAATACAAAGTTTTCTTGTGTGTTTTAATTGAATTACTTTCACTTAGAGGAGTTAGAACGGAGATTACAAGATAATGCTTCCCTTGAATTGGGCTCAATTTGCTATTAAATGATATTTCTCCCCTTCAAAGATAAAAATAAAAAGTTACAAAAACACTTTTATCATTTAAAAAATCAATAGAACGGTATTATAAATATGGCTTTTCAAAAAATCTTTCTGAAAAAATGTTAATACATAACATTTCTGCATAACTATTTGAATTTTTTTTTTAATAATTTTATTTTGTGGTTACGCTTAGTTTTTACAAATTAATATTCTTGTTAACCGCATTATAAATAGTATTTAAAATTTATATTGAATATTTGGATTAAGATTCAAGAAAACATGTAGATTTTTTTTTCAATGTTTTCAGCATTTATTTTGAGATCCATTATAAAAAATAAATACTTATTAATTTACCTTGTTTTTACATGGGTCACGTAAGATATGTTCTTTGTGTAGGAGACTGCAGTTTCGACTAACTCGTAGCCTTTCTCAATGATGGAGTGATGAAGTTAGCCGAAACTACAACTTCCTTAACAGAGAACACATCTTACGTGATCTATGTAAAAACGAGGTAAATAAATACATATTTAATATGTAATTTCATCCTTATTTTAAAGGCTTTTTGGTAAAATGTGCGGGATAAGTGAATGGCATATAAAGTATTTTTCCTCTCGTATATAAAACTTTTCCGAAATAGTTTAATAATGTTAACCGCTTTTAGGCCAGAGAAGGCTTCCAGATTAGATCCTTTATATACCGATGGAAGTCCTGTGACGGACTTTGGGCCACCTGTAATACATCCCTGCGTCAAGATAAGAGCTGCCCAGAAGTACAAAACTCTTTCAAAATAGTCTAAATAATTCATAAGAATGTATATATTCCGATATTTTACCCGATTGAGTTAGAGAATGAAATTTTGTTCCTTAAAATGTTTTTTTTTTTCTTAGTGTTACATTCATTGAGGTAAAAAATATAAATAAAATATCATGTAGATTAATAGCACAAATTTAAAGCTAAGGGATATCTACGACATATGTTTATTTTTATGAAGGAATATTATAAGCTTATGTAATGTCAATTATTATTGAACGTTTATAAGAAAAAAAAGGTGTTGCAAAGATTAGACGCTTAATACTACTTTAAAATACTGTAAGGTTCTCCTGAAAAAGGGAGACATTACTTTCGGAGTTAACTTAATAGCAAAAAGAACCATCAGGGATGAAAGATAAATTCAGTTCGTCCCGAGAATCTTGAACAGTTCCCGACACACACAAACAAACACGAAGACAGACGCACACACATACACAGTATATAATATATAAGTCAGAGGTCTGTATGAGAGTGTGGTGGTGAGCGAAGAGAATCGAGGGGTCCCCTTTCCACTCTTCTTCTTCTAGTGGCGTGCGACAAGAATTTTTACAAGATATTTCAGCGAGAGCCCCATTTGTTAGGCCGGCGGAGCCAGTGCCGGCAACATGACAAGATTATTGGAAAATAAGTTACATTATTTGGGGGAGAATGTGTTTTGTTTTTGGTGGAAGTTTACGGCTTTTTTGTGCGCGGGGAATATTAAGTCCGCGCGCGAGCGGCTGGCTTAAGTTTGACGCCTTAGAGCGCGAATTACACGAACAGAACTGAGGATCTGATGCTTTACACAGTTAACACTGGCCACTGGCAACTGGTATCAGCTATAATACCACAGCCACAACATCCAGGCATGTTATTATACGAGTATTATAACTTTTATTAAGCTCTGCGCATAATTTGCGCTTGAATTGCAGTATTATACTTAGGAATAGATGTGCTCATCACCTAAAATGAGTTGAGCTATTAATGGCTGCGATCGGTAACCATTACTAGACACTTGCTACCGGAGAATGCTGGAGCAAAACTTGTGTCTAGAAATCGTAGCCACCGTTAATAAGGTTAAACCAGTATTTCATCAACAATTGCATCGTAATATCCATTACCACTGATGGTTAACTGGGGTTACATTTCTATTTAGTTTTATGATTTCTTATTATTTCAAAAATTAAGGATAAGTCAATTGTTATCCTGGTGAAATGCTTTCTTTTATTTATAAATTTCCAACATTCTAATTCTTCAATACTAGATACAGATTTGGAATGTTCTCTTAGGAAATATGTGTTTCCTCCCTCACGCAATCTTAATATCTTCAAAAAGGATATAAATAAATACTTGGAATCTCTTTGATGATAACACGCATGCAACAACGAGTACTACACATTTTTTGTACATGCTTAAATCATCAGTCGTAGTTGAATTTTATAGAATTTGTCGAGTTCTAAGGTTTCTACTGGTACTCTGTAACACCTCTGTAACTGTTTTACCAGTTCACTGGTACTGGTAAAAATAATACCATAAAGCTAAGTTTCTCTATTCTACTCTAAGATTAACTGTTATTGAATAGTTAGTTGTAAGATAAAGAATTTAGTAATTATCTCATTACTTAATCTATGTAAGCGTCGCTTGAATGTTGTCTGTCCTGCAATATTATTGCTTGGCCAGGGTAATCACACTTCTGATCGGACCAATAACGTGGCGTATCGGGCGGCATAATGATATCATGTACGAAGCCTATAGCACAAGTTGAGACATTTCTATCCAATGATGTTCCAGATTTGTGGCCTCTAACGTAGAAGCTAGATGGTCATATAAGATTTTAGTAGCAAAATCATCGCTCCGCGACTCAACCAGAATTCTAACATTATAGATACAATACATGCACGGGATCTAATTGTGCTATTTTCATTGCTAGTGTAATTTTGTGACGCAAAGGAATATTAATCAATATTTAGAGTGAAAAAACATTTTAGATATCCATGTTGAATATTAAATAAGTATTTTTAATATTTCGTTTATATATAAATCCGCCAAGTACGTTAATGTGTTGCTGCTCTTCGGAACTTAAAGAACTAATTCCACATGCACCCACCCACAACCGACAAACTCGTCTTATACTTGCCGATCATCCATGCACGGTTAATGTGTTTCGACCAAGAACTGGCAGTTTCCAAAGTTCCTTCCTTTAACCACCGGTAAACTTTGGAATGTTCTTCCAGCGTCTGTATTTCCTCCTTCCTACACTCTGGACCTCTTCAAGAAACATATAAATATACACTTGCAATCCCCCCACCCACACACAAACACAAACACAACACACGTTTCCCGCATGCAGCGTCCAGCCTCTTTGGCTGGGCGTATTAGAGTGCACTAAGCTTGACCGGCTGTGCTCTCCTGCATGCGATTACATAAAAATAAAATACAATATACTAGTACATTATAAAAATACAACACTAATTCAATTAAAATTGAGAACAAAATTCCAATAATAATGTATTTGTTTTAAGTGTTCAATTGTGTGAGATGAAAATAAGCAAATTCTAAATTAATAGCCGTAAATGAAAAGTAATAATAATAAAATTCTTTTTTCAACGCCTCAATTCAAGCACAAAAATAACGGCAGAAGCGGGATGCGAACCGCGGACCTTGTAAACCAACTATGCCCAGGTATTCATACCGCTCAGCCGACTTGGCTATTGCTATGTCTAGACCGACTGACGTTGAAACTAGTATTCATGTCATTGTTATCATCGTATGATAGATGTCGCTATAGTATATATTCAAAGTATGTATATTATTGTAATATAGTCAATGATCCATAAAAGTAGATTAGAATATTGAAATAATAAAATAATATTCTAATAAAAATTTAAAAATCCATATAATATATATATATATAATATATATATATATAATATATAATAATAATACATTATTTATTTTGAATCTTCCGAAGTATGACATTTCATGTGAAATTTCAAGTCCGACCGAAGACGGGTAGCAATACTAATACAAGCAATAGAACTTTACTAAGGCGATCAGACTGTAACATTATAAATAAAATTATTTATACATTTTTATAGGTAATGCGTCATATTTTGTCTAAAAATAGAAGTACTAAATTAATATGGTGTAACAAACCTTCAGTATACGCTTGTCTTTCTTGTACAAAGGTTTGTTTAACTAATTTAGGGTTAAATAATATTGTTTTATACGTATATGAATAATTTATGAAAAATTACAGTTTTAAAATAGTGTATTTTATTTATAAACTAAAAATTATAAAACAAAAAGTATTGTTTATATTTTATAAAAATAAGCATACAAATTAACCAAATGTCATATGACATGTGATATTGTGGTGAACGTTACATGAAGAATTGTTTTTAAATAATTCGCGATAATACATAAAAACCTGTTATTAAGCATTTATTTGTTAATTTATAATTATATACCTGTGTATACAAACGCAAAATGTGTGTTGTTAAGTGTTTTTTAAGTGTTTTTTGGACATTATATACAACTCTACACCATTGACTCCAGGCATCTAACGTCGTAGGTCCGCCGAATACGAGTATCATCGAAGCAGAGTCTTCAGCAAGGTAAGTCCACGTGGTGGAAATTTCATTATCAATAATTGGATAATAGTTTATTTTATTATGTAATCAAGAAAATTCTAAGTCAAACAGCCATTAAAGTGAGATTACAAAAAATATGTTTTGTCTCTATTTGTCAAGCATTTACGTGAGTTTGAAATTAAATTTTAATGTTGGTTCTCAAAGATTTTTTACATTTGTGAATATTTGATAATTATTTTTATATTAAATTTTGGAGTGTTTTATGTAGTACTACGAATTTTCAATCAATACTAGGCGCGGATGATTTTATTTTTAATATTGCTCTAGCAAAAGCATAAAATAGTAAAAATGACAATTAATATCAATACAAATGAACAGTGATTCTTAAATTTCTTGATATGGCCCGCTGGCATTTGCTGAATTAAGGTTGAAAGTTTAACCAGTTAATTTTATAAAGTAGTTGTTTCTCATTAAAATTAAGCCGTCAGTATAATACGTCCTAGTAGTATTAGAAAATTACTCGAATCTCAACGTCAATTACAATTTTACAATCTAACCTAGATTGTTAGCAAACAATTATTGTAAAAAAGTTAACCGTGTAAATTTAACCACGAAACTATGAGTAGTTATGGTTTTCGAAGAGTTCGATTCGTTAAGAAATAAATTTTAAATTCATTACTAGATACTATTTATTTTATGTATACTGTAAAACAACGAGCATCGCATTCGCTATAAAATGTAAGCCTCAATTGATAAAAGAAACGTCTTACCTTTAACGGTTATGCAGTACTGAAAATAAGGCTTGAACACTTTTATTAAGCGTTGTGTAAACGATAACAAAATAAATCCTAGACCGCACGATTGATAAAATATATTACTTTGTGGTGAGAAATAATTTTGCAAGGCGGCACAAATGGTTCGCGACAGAGAGCGGTCGATCGCCGGCTGATACGCGGCTAGATTTCACAACACTTTCTTCGGGGAATAAATCACAAAGAATATCAAAGTACATTATTGACACATCTCGCGGGTGTTTGCGGCGAGGTTTATCATCGCTTCGACATTTATTGAGGCGGAGTGCTTACGAAACGGCGGGCGCCGGATCACGCCCCGGCGACATAAACTTTATATGGGATTTTCAATCTGCGAAGGTTTATGAACACTATCAACTTGTATGAAATCACCGCTCGCAACCGGGCTTTATTGGCCGGAAAGTGTATGTTTTATTGTGGCGGCGTGGATGCATTGTGCGAACTGTACTTGCTTATTGATTCCCATCGGCAACATATTAATTTGCCTACGAAGATCTCGTTTTTTTTTCAAATAATTTATTTTACTTGTAATTTAATTCAGTTGCATACAATATAATAAAGTAGCAAAATGAAAAAAATCTATATTATATGCGATAAGCAGTCAATGCTTTTAATTGTGTTTTTCAATCAAATGACTTTAATATGTTAGTGCGTATAAAAATGAGATAATTTGATTAATTCTAGATTATTATTAGAAATTTAATATCTTATTAGTGATTTTTTACTTGATTTATTCGTTTATTTTTTTATATTAAGTTTTATTTATATATTATTTATTACGTTATATTAGTAGTAGAGTTGTTGTTTTTATAGTCTTGTTCCTGCATTAATTAAATAAGCAAATTCACTCTACTAAGTAAACACTATAAATAAGTAAATAAACAGTGTAAATTAACAACTTTTTTAAAAACTTATAAATAATTTTAGCAATAGATTACACTGTTTTATTTATCTTCTTAATTCCATAAAAAACTGAATAACTTGACAAATACAAGTACTGAATAATGTTTATGGCGTAATAAACTAAATTATTTTAGTAATACCGTTTCTAAGGTACGTCTTAAGATTCCTATCATTTATTTTTACTTACATAATTTGTTAATTACTGACTTAATGTTGGCAGTTTAAGATATATACTTATGTAATTAATTTACATTGGATACATCATCTGCCTTTTAGTATGTTTTAATGGTGATAAAAACTTATGCACACATAAATAACAATAAAAATTGACATCCTCCTCTCTAACAAGGTAGTAATTTATTTGCGTGGTGGCAGGATGAGGAGTAGATTAACAACCAAACTTTTTCTGAAGCACGTTGACATATATATTTCGATAACTTTACAAACTTCTGGCCCGGACGTCAGTATTCAGGCCGGGACAGAATAGAATATGACCGCGCCGCCGTCGGCACACAACTGACTGCGAGCCGTGATCGGTAACACCCAGCGCCGCAAGTGGCGATCTATATAATTAACGTCACACTCGTGACCGGACTTGTTCAAAATGCCAATATGGCGACACATACATGTATGATAAGGGCTATATCATGCTGATGTCAAAATATTTAAGGTTTTGGAATATAAGTTTCATCCGCTGTCGTGTAACCGCATAGTGTTACATTCAAGACTATTTTTCAGCCGCCAAAGAAAAGATTTGAAAAAGGTTTTTCATGTGAGGAAGGGATGCTAACTGTAAATAAAGCCGAGACGGAAGCTGAAGCTGAAGCAGGGATAGGAGGCCCAATGCCGGCTTTCAAGTTTCAGCAGCCTTCAGCGTGCACTGATTTTTATTGAAGGAATGCAAATACTCGAAGATAAACTTATGCTCTCAAAATTCTTCTGTGTATACATATGAAACAACATTTATTACGTCTTGAATAATTTAATGTCTCTTCTAATTTTATTTCAAAAGTAATTGTACTTGTGTTATTAAAACAGTCTACTTTTTTAAATTTGTCACTTAATTATTTCCTGAAAGTGTAGACTTTTAAATAAGTTGGTATTAAAAGTAAGTAATTTATTTAAATAGTCATCGTAAATAGAGTTTTATGATAAATATATTAATATACTTATTGACGTTAAATAAAAAAGGAGTCATATCTCGCCAAAGTTTTCAACTAGTCTTAGGATAATAAACTTTTCGAATTTTTATCTAAACCAAGAGTAGAGAGCTGTAGTAGAGGTTCCTTTAGTGGACCTTTCTTCTTAGTTAGCTGAACGCTGCGTGTGGAATGTTGTGGTGTACGTGTTAAGATCATAAGCTTACAAGTTTCTCATAATCTACTTTTTGAAAAGATTAAAATTTTTAATAAGCGGGTAAACACATGCTAGAAGGTAATTCTAAAACCTGCCTGTAGAATAAAAGTAAGAGCTGGCGAAGCTGATTGTCGATAGTCGATATAATATATCAACCGTGTAGAGTTGCTTCAGGTGAGATGAATTTAGATAATTCGAAAGATCGGTGGTTAAAAATTTGAAAGAATTTAATTAGATCATTGTTATATAATTAAATATTATCTTCCAAAGCAGTAAAAAGTATATATTATAAGGTAGTGTAATAGGTCTATATATCAAATATTTTTTGAAATATTCAAAATAATATTTATAATTATTGTTATTATAAATAAGCCAACCATATTGTATAATATGGGAAGCGAAATGAATGAAGAAGAGAAAGAAGTCAAATATAATCAAAGATAAATGCAATAATAAATCTGCTATATCTGGTATTATGAATGATTCAAATGTTATTCAATCAATACGATTCACATTTTTATTGCGTTACGTGTTCGGCATACGCCATTCGAGTACAAGTTAGTGTGTACCGGGAAGCTGGTGGAAACTACAACAGTAAATCAGTTTATAGGTGCACACACCTGAATCTCCGGTGGAGGAAAAATTGGCTGAAGAGAAAATTTCACGTGAATTGAATTGAAATTCCAAAGCAGCCCGCCTCCTAGCGACGCAGACTAGCAGCCAGAGTTTTGCTTAAGATTTGGTCACCTAGACCAGAGAATGTCAAAGTTTTGCAATATTTAATTCATGAGTAATAATAAACTTTTAAAACATTATCATGTGGTGAGTAAAGATTTTTACTGTAAGGATGAAAGCAAACACGCTCTTTCATTTTAGATATAATATTTATAGCAAGTTTTATTTGTTAAAGCTTGGAGGCACATATATAGTAGAATATTGTGATAAAACTATCTTATTTGTGGTTTATATGAAAGAAGGATTGATTAGGACATTGATAGGAAATTGCTGGGGTGGCTTTTAAATATTTGTTAAATCTTAATTCAATCATTTTAGCAACTTGACGTATTTGTTCATTATGAGATGCACTGCGAATGAATGTTGTTTCAAGGACGACTCGTTTTCTTTCAATTTTAATTATCAGTCTATGACAGACATTATTCAAGGGTGAAACATCAGTCTCAAGCCAACCGAAGAGATATTGATGAAGAAAACGCGGCGTTCTTAGTTGGTCACCCATCCAAGTACACTCTACGCTCAATGCTGCTTATCATCGGTAATCGGGAGAAAACCTGTACTTTAACATATTATTATAGTTGATTTATGAATACCTTTGTGATTATTTTTCGAGTTCACCGTTAGTGGGTTTCTATAATTTATTTTTAATCTTTAATTTACCTTAGTTGTAAGTTATTGTAATAAAATAAACATACCTTATAGAAGTTCGCAGAGTGGAATCTCACGCAAATCTGTAAATAAAAAACGACATTAATGTATTTTTATTTTATACTAGGAACATAATTCTTATTTAATTTTATTTGGTGGAATACTTATTTATGGGGTTGGTTTAATTATTTTGGGGGTCGAAGAGTCGAATCACAATGTTTATATATATAAGCAAGAAAACACCAAAAAAAACTTTAGCGCTCCTTAGCTCGTACTACGCTATACGTGGAAATAATTAATAGTTTATGTATGCGTAAATTTATTGAGAGGAGTGCAGATTTTGATTAATTTACATTTTAAAAATATTCACACTATATACATGGGAGATAAAAAAGAGATGATATACGATATTCTCATACGTTTTAATTTTAAATGTGCACTTTATTGACAATTCAAAAGTGTTCACAAATAAATATTTTAACTTGTTAGATAAAAAATATATAATAAGCTATATTTTATTTTTTCATGTCCTGGGATATTACTTTAAAATCTAAGAGTACAGACGACAAGTGTAGACACAATACTGAACACTGGAGATTCAAAATTGTAACAATAAAAACCACGTCATGAGTGCATCAACTTTGATACACAATTAATCGAAGATGGAAGGAAATAGTGGACTTGAAACTTACTGATTCGAATGGTAGACTGTATACTAATGTTCTGTTCATTGCACTCCACTATGAATATACACTACTGACTCATACATGTGTAAGATTGTTTTTAGTATACATTTGTATGTGTATCAATAATTATTTTACTTTTAAATATAACTGTGAAATAAAGTGCGGTTTAATTAACAACACCAAAGAGTGCTCATATATCTGGCGTTTAGTAAAAGACATTCACGATTGCTGATGATCCAACATAATATTTCCATTTGTCAGTTTGAAGCCGGGTGATTTTGAGTGAATGAAATTTCGAGTAATTTATCAAATCGTCCGGTTTGATTTATGTCTAACGGCATGCGGACCCTGACCCTCATAGGGTATGCGCGCACTGTCCAAGGGAAGAAACAAATGTCCCAGGAATGAGCGACCAGCCCAGGAATGCTGGACCCTCCATCCCCAGTCCACCCTGAACCTCCCGCCTACGTCATTTGTCATATCATAATTATGGCAAGTCATTTTTTATACAAAAAGGCATTTGTTTCATGAATCATTTCAATTCCGCAGAGTACGCAATAAATACCAATTGAAGCTCTAAGTGAATTGTGTTTTAAAAAGAATCTGAATGTTTAAATAACGAGGGTGAATTTTTTTGTGATTTATTACTGGAGTGAAATATGCAACTAACTAATGACTTGAATGAGTTTTGAGACAACAGACAAAAATAATAATGAATGTTGATAAAATAATACCATTAAGAAAATTGCGAAAAGTCGTGGTAAGAAGTCGGTATATTTATTTTCTACTGAAATTTAACGATGATTTTTAAGCAAATGTATCTAAAAACATTCTTATTTAGAAATCATTAATTATTCATGTATTTAAGAAAATATTTTATATTAATTTAATTTAAAAAAAAACAAATTGAAAATATTTAGTTTTATTTCACAATTATTATTTTTAGATGGACTCAATATTTTAATATAAAAATTGTATAAAATAAAAGTAAATTTTTTTTATTTAAAAAAATGTATAATTATAATTTTCCAGTGTCACCAAGTATAGTCAGTTTATAATCTCAACGTTGTTTTTTAAATAATAAATATAATGTTAAATTTAATATAACTATAATGGAACAGCTTTAACGAATTTTACTATAAATAACCAATGGAATGGTATACAACATTTGTAATTTAAGAAAAGAAGGATGAAAAATATTTATTCTTAAATAAAAACATTTATTTTCTTGAAATCTCATGGTTCATACAAATTTCAAATGTCAATCAATATATCTGAAATATAAATTGACATTTGACAAAAAAATAATCTAAGTTTCATTTTAATACTCAATTCACTAATTCAATACTCTCTTAAAATTATTGAAGATGCTCTTCAGGGAGGCCGAAACATGTAATCGCTTAAAATAAAATAAATGAGAATCAAAACTTAATATTTTAATTTGTTAATTTTTCAATTGAAATTAATTTAAAATAATAATTATGCACGTTTCACCATGTATTGTCAGTTGATAACCTAAATGTTACTCTCTTATAATGTTCTTAAATAATGCTTTAATTAAACCAATATGCTTTCGATTTGCCGGTACATTAAGTTATGAATGAAATATACGCCCCATAATTCAAGCCTCTAATTACATTTATTTTATAGATAACGTTTCAGCGTCTCCACACAGGGTGGAATTCCACTCTGAGCTTTTAGCTTCTGAACAATAATATTCACAAAGGACGACTTGAGCGGCTCGAGGAGTCAAGTGGGCGGCGGGCGAGCTCCCGCCCCAGACGCCGCTATAACGCCCCCGCCTATCTCCGCGGTCCAGCCTCCAGAATTATCCTCGCCAGTCATTTATCATACGGCGGGAATGATATGTGGGATCCGGGGGCGGGAGAGATGGGCGGTAAGAACCTCTTCGCTAGGGACTTAATGTAATCATTATCTGTGCATTAGCACTAAGAAACTTACCGCCACATGCACTTTATTATGCAAGGGTTGTACCATTACTTTATAGCATGTACTTAAATTGACAGCGATACATTGTACATACGGGTACTTTATACATACTCAAAGACTATTTATATACGTTACAAGTATCATAAAGCTAAATGATATAAATTTACGTATGTAGAGCATAGAGGGATTAATAAATAAATTGATTTTATTCCGTAAATGATATACATTATACAATATAAATATAATAAAAGTTTATATATTTTTTGCAACATTATTTTTTCATATGAATGAACTATTTAACGAGATTACGAAAAATTTAATATCAATTTGATATTCCCATAGAAATATAAAGCTTTGAAGTCAATAATGAATTTATTTTTTTAATTCTAGAATAATTAAAAGTACTTTTGTTAATAGTTACTAAAGGAAGAAACAGAGTATGAAGTATAATAATAAGTACAGATTATAAAACATTATAACAGACATGGTAATAACACCAAGTAAAAAGTAACCGATTCAGTGACTTTTTATGGATGTTTCATCCGAAAATTCTTGGTGGAATTCCATTTAATTAAATAAACAAAATAAAAATAAAGATTTATGACATCATTTAATTCACTCTATATGGTTTCTCTGCGTATTAAAAACATGTAAGCAAATATATAAAAATATAATTCTATGCTGTCTTTTATTTTTATTCGTTTCAGTATAGTGAAAGCCTTCGGAAAAATGACTAAAATAAAAATAAAACTTTATAATTTTGAAATTTCCATCGCGACCTTCAAAAAAATTACCAGCACGCGTGCTGACTGCTAATGCCTGAGAAATCGTCTCTCAACGTCAACGCAAGAGATAGGTAGTCGATGAAGGGCGGGAGAAAGGAAGGCATTATTTTATTAAATTCACAGCCTATAAGAAACAGGCTAAGTGAGGGAGGATCCTGGGCGAGAATGTTCTAAGGCCTGTTGTAAGTCTGCTGAAATATGGGCGTCGGGACGTGGGGTCTTAGCGCCAGTGTTTCCCACTGTGGGACGCCTGGCGATTTTCCGATGCCGCGGCCCCAAATCGGAACATTAAGCCCTTGCATTGTGTCGGTTCGGCCGGTCAAAAGATGAAAAGTAGCCTTCGATTTGTGAAAAGGCTCATGTCGTTGAATGAAATCAATTTTCCGATTTCAGTGCGGAATGAAAGTCACCGATTTCAAAATACTTGATGGTATAAATGTTGTTAAATATATACGTAATTATTTTGAAAAAGGATTATTTTATCTTTTCTGTGGAAAAGTATACATGAAAAATAGTATTTTTTCTCAATAATTTAAAATGTACTTAAAGTATTTTGATGGAGATTTTTATCATATGAAAATTATTTTTCATTCTTATAATATTTTTATTATTTGAAAAATTAAATTTGAGCAAAAAAATTTCATTTACTTATTTTCATTGTTATTGTGGCTTTTGAGTTTAGCCGTGTGTGGCGAACTTCCTTCAACCAATATTTCAACCAGCATACAGCAGAAGCCATTGAAATCAAAAGACATCCCATCAACATCAACAGGGATGACTTGATTCTCAAAACAGCATGGCTTCCACCTCTAACACCTGTACAGACAAGCAAGGACGACCACAGTCCGACATAATGTTCGTGGAGGTACGATTCTTAGAACATACCCACGCTTCTCCGGAATGAAACTTGAGTATAGTTGTCATGGAGATATCAATCAATAACGCTCGTAAAAATGATAATCTGACACCAACTCACAACTAAATAAATCATCAATCCTGAAGACCCCTGCAATGGCGGTCGAAATATTGGTTGAAGGAAGTTTGCCACACACGGCTAAACCCAAAAGCCACAATATCAAATCTGGCCGTGAAAACCTAAGAAGTTATTTATTTTTATTGTATTATTTTTTTGAAAAAGCAGAATACCAATTCATCAAAAGATTTTCTATTTTATTTTGAGCATAATTTTAGTTTTACTAAACATTGTCTACTTAATTCACTAATAAGTAAATACAGTATTTTTCGTAAATATAAGATGTTAATTATAAATATATATATTTTGGTTTAATAATAAAATTAAGAATAATTATTCTTTATTTTGAAATATTTGAATTAAAAAATATATTTCATGCTTAATGCATTAAATCAAATAATATAATTATGTATTAGAATGCCATTATCACGTGCGGTCCAAGTGACATTTAAACTTTTTGATCCACGTCCCCCTTTCCCTACTCCTATCCACGGTTTCCCGCCAGTTCTGCTGTGTACGTAATTAAATTTCGAATTAGCTAATGCCATCTCTCGGAAGTCGCTATTAATTCCGACCGTTGACGCGCGCGGCGCCAGGAGCGGGGAATTGAACAGCTGACACAGATTCGAAATAGCAACTAATAAATATGTCAAAACTGTCATAACTTTCGCGGGTTTTTTTAACCCTCGACACACCGATGTGCAAAACTGATGAGCGAATCGCTCGAAGCGCACTCACACACGTCAAGTATTTTAAGAAACGTGCCAGAGATATTAATTAAATACAAACGAAGCCGCAGAAACTGCATTGATATTTCGGCGATTCATTTATCAGTCAATTCGGACGACTAAATGAAAATATACTATTTTTATCTTTATCTTTATCTTTATCATTCAAATTTATTCTTAGTGAAGTAAATTATTTCTTAAGATATATGCAATCTACAATTTAAATTTAATTTTAGTTTTATATAAATCTGTTGATTATGTTGAACCAACGAGTACGAGACGGTCTATAGCAATTAGGTATAATTTGATTTTCTTGTCACCTATGCAACCCCACATTGTTGCCACATAGTTCTGAAATATTCTATTGTTCATGCCCGTCCAAATACTTTTCTAGTTTTTGTTTCGTGAAAGATTTTCTACCATTACGACTGAGTGATGGTTGCCATAAGGGTGTAAGAGAACAAAGACCAACCAGTTGTCTGCAAAATGTATTTGGTGGAAAATTTATCATTGAGATACAATATAAATTAATTAAATAATAAAAAATAAAACATTTGATTTAAATATGTCTACATTAAAGTTTAGTTAGTTTATTTATTAAAAGAACTAAGCGAACTGTATGTTGAAATCAGATTTCATAAAATATATACTATTTAATAACGTTCATAGTTGTTATTTTTCTTTAGGAAAGTTTATTCTATATGAATATAACAAAATCACAATAAAATGATGACAGAATGAAAAAAAAAACGGCTGAAAAAAGGACACTCGAGCAGGTTATACGCCACCTGAGCACGAATGTACCAAAAACAATAAATTATTTCTGCCATAGTCGCCGACAAAAACGATGATGTACAATGACAATTCCACCAGTCGACTGAATGCCTTTAAAATGTTTACGATTTATTTATTTGACATGTTTTGAGACTTTTTATTCACTTCGGCTATAAAATAATCCAAAGAGTTTCGTTTTATTATTTTTAGAGCCGACTTACATGATAATGCCGCGACGTATTTTTTGGTCCTCCATTAATGATGTTTATCATGAAAAATGTTTGCTTTTTCAACGTAGATTTATTTGAAAGTCAGTCAGGAAATAAATAATAAAATATTTATATATATTTTCCTGTACGTACGTTATACAAGGTTTGTAAGCTCAGCACTATGAAAAATAATAAAACACTATCAGTGAATTTTACAATTTTAATTTGTTTGGTTTCAAGAACACCTTAAAGTACTCGTAAAAACGCAGACGGTTCCACAAAGTAAAAGATCGGCGATAAAAAAGTGAATTATATAATTTATTTAATCTCAAAACTTTATCTGGCTGTAATTTGTAACAAGTGTAACTAGGAAAAGTATTGTTATAAGCATAAAATATGTTTTAATTTTTCGCCTCGATCGGGTGGTGAAATGTTGCGTCAACGTATGTGTAATGGACAAACTTTAGATAAACTGTCTGTGGTTCGAATCGAACCTTACTTGTCTCTTTTTAAATGTAAAATAAATAAATGTATGTGAAATGAAATTTGTGTGATTTTGTTTCTTCGTGTATATTTTAAGCATCGATGTTCTAATCTTCGTATTGTTACAAAATATTATTTTTAAGCAATTCTTAATATTAGGTAGATTATGTTTTACAATCGAATGATATTAATACAAACTCGTATAATGCTTTGTTGTAAAGTTTGTGAATAGTCGATGTAATTTTATTTATTGGTAAAATATTTTGGTACTCGTAAATTTATTATCCGTACACGTGTTCTTTATATTTTGTCATTGACAAGCACAAGGACTTAATAATAACATAACCTTTTCGATTTTTTTCTTTAGAAAAGTTATACCAAAAATGATTAGTAATGTAGATTGTGTGAAACGTAATAAAAAATATTTCTGAAAATGAGTACGTGAATATTTTATTCCGCCGCCGCCAAAAAGGCACTTGACCGATGTCCGCAACAATGCGCCATAAATACTCAACAAAGGTCTTTATCATTGCGTTTGTATTTTTTATTCGAAATTTCAGCGCTACATTAACCATGAAAAATCTCCACCGCACAGGAATGAATACGTAATATTATGCCGGTAGTTTGTGTAGTTTTATTTGGAAGATATCTTTTTAACTACCGATACTCGCATGATTAATGGTTATTGTTATAGCTTAAGCTGAAAACTTGCTAAGCTGGGGCCGTATATTTTCCTGGCAAAGAAATTTAGCGTAATGTGGGAAATTTATAGTTGAACTTTTCACTGAAGGTTTCTCAAATCGATATCGGGGTTGAGAGATATTAAATCAAGTATTTGGCGAATTTTCGATTACGATTTTCGATATATTTTATACAGTATTTTATTTCTTTTTCAGCTTTTATGTAATTTTTGAAAAAAAAAAAGACTACTGAGTCTTTGCTTAGCGCAGTCATATGCATGATTCACGTTAGTGGAGAATGAAAAATAACTATGCAGACTGGAAACACATATTTTCATAATATTCTAAAATCCAATAATTACCTCCACATTCGTGTAACAATTATTTATTTATAATATTATTTTTGAAAAGGAATTTTTTTTCGCAAAAGTTTAATTGTACTACCTACTTCTTAAAAGATACAATATATTATTGTAATTGTAGTACAAAATTGTATGATACATAATGGCATATTTTTTTTTGCTGGCGGTTATAGCTCAATGGTTAAAGCGTTTGCTTTGCAAGCCAAATGTCATGTGTTCGATCCCCGACGGAGATTAAAAATAATAATATTTTTAATCGATTTCTGAGCTCTAAAATACCCCCGGCTGGTGTGAATTTGATCCCTTACCCGTAAAATGCCAGTCATAGCCTATTAATCAAAATTGGTGGTAGACGGAAGTCTTCTCGTGAAGACCACCCATTCATAGTAGATTCCTTTAATAATTAAGGATGATGGGTGAACCTCGAGCTGTAGTCTAACGTAGTATAAAGTATATGGAGTTTAATAATAATATGATATGTAGTATAACGTTGGCGGATCAATATTCCACATGCAGCGCTTAGCCGCATGCAGCATGGTAAGCGTTATAGAATTCCACATATGAGACTTTAGATTTACTATCACCATCTGTCGGTATTCTCCTGTATGTGTTTACATAAAAAAAAACTTTACTACTGACAAATTTCAACCTTCCTGTATAATTTTAACAAATATTGAAAAAGTTTTGCTTAGAAAAGGAATGACTATATATTGTACTCAAAACTATGGGCATAGAAGTAAATATGTTTTTACTAAAACGTATAAAATATCAATAGTATTACTTAATAAAAAATGAATTATCAAAGTTACAATAATTTTTAAAAGAGACATGTAATAATCGTAGCCAACGATTGCGATAAAAAAATATATTTCGTTTTCACATCGTTTTATCACAAGATTGCGAATGAAAATTTAATTATTTTTTCGGAAAGAACGCCAAGCTAACATTTATTCGGAAGGCAAATAAATAAATAAATAAACAAACAGTTCAGCACACATCATGAATCTAATATCACTATGGAAAATATGATAATTTTTCATACGCGAGGCTAGGGGTGGCGGCCCGAAACCCTCCAGACCAGGGCTTACAAACCTTTAATATATTTAAATATAATAAAATACATAATTTTTAAGCAATTTGCAAAGAAAGGTGTATTTAACTATTTTTATTGGTACCATGTGGTGCGATTTTTCTATAAAAATAATAATAACTGTTTTGAACAATATATATATATAACAATTTTATTAGAATAGTGGTTCCTAATTTGTGTTACTCGATTATGTCTCAGGTGCTCTGCAAAGCACAAAATTATAACGATTGTATTTATGTACAACGTATTATTTTATCAAAATATTTTTATAGTATTTCTCATGCTTAATGATGTAAATTAACGTTTTTTAAGTACCACAAAAATTAAGCCAAACTTGCTTACATTGTTAACGTATTACTTTTGATAAAAAATAAAAGCATTAAAGAAAATAATTACTAACATCCTCCTCTCTAAGTTAGTTATTGAATTGCGTAGTGGCTGGATGAGGAGCAGATGAACAACACACATACTTTTTCAGAAGTACTTATATATTTTATGTCAGCAATGGCTATACTATGCTGATGTCAATACATACACAAAAAGATCATGTTTTTTTGTAAATTTTTACTTTTTGAATAGACGTGTTTCGAGAATACATTCATAAAGCAAAAACCATAGAATATCCCATTGAAATATAATTAACGACTTCTAAATCGGGACAAATTGAGACGACAGCTGTAGTATTCGAAGACATATTTTAAGTAATTCGGTAATCGAAATGTCCTATTGAAAAAGAGATAAGATTATTATCCCTTCATTCCATAAAATAAATTACAGAAAAAAAACTATTTATATTTTTCAAATAAAACTATATTTTATTATGTAATGGTTTATGGTTTTCGTTAATTTGCGAAAAATGCTTTAGATAAGATGACACTAGGGTTGGCAGAAGTGGTGCTCCAGAGGCTCCGCTGTAGCCATTCTTTACGCCAGGAGGTCGTAAATCACCCCACGTCAGGGAGCGGGTGGGCCAGGGCCACCGCACCGGGAAACGGGAACTTTTATCGAGTGTAAGGGGCAACCCTGTCTGGAATAAAGTCCGATTCATACTAGAGTGTCGTTTATCTCACAAACGCTCACAACCCTGAAAATATGGTCCCCATAAATAGCCTATGGGAACTAATCTGACTAAGTTAACTCTGAGTTATAAATATGTAAATGTATAACTGTATAAAAGATTCTAAGCTACTTTAATTCAAACATTGATGTGCTTAAAAATAAGTAATCAACTTGTTATCGAATTTTTCACTTCTGAAGGCTTGTGAAAATTCTAAATTATAACTAAAAATACTTTGAATTTTAGTTATCATTCACATTTAATTGTAAAATACGTGCTTAGAATTTAGAAAAAATCATATTTTCGAAATAATTTTTTAGTAGTTAACACACGTGAAAATTTACGAGTAAGTGCAGTTTGATCCTTTTTTTGTACTGAAATAATCCGGTGCTATGTAGTCACCACACATAAAATAGCTTAATACACATCAAAAGTGAAGGTATTTACTTTAAAGATGTATTTATTATTATATTGTATATAAACTAACATGTTTTTTTTTTAAGTAATTTGATCAAGTTCATATTACAGGAATGTATGAATAGGGGATGATGTCGAGAAAAATAGATGTACTCGTATAGTATGTCTTTATATGAAGGATAAATAAAATACGAGTATGTAGCATATTGTTAAATTTAAATATTTATTTTAAATAATTATTTTTTGTCTATGTAGTATAAAAATATTTTAGTGTAAAATTGAAACAGAAATTAAATGGTTTAATTAAATTTGATGAAAATTGAGTGTTTCTGTCAAATAATGAAGAATGACAAAATGGAGCGCTCCTGCAGGTGATCATTCAAGTGAGTATCGAGAATAAAAAGTGAATTGAATGAAGTGAAGCAAAAGTATATCATATTTTATGAAACTTTGTGAATGGTTGAACTGCTTTATGAGTCATAATCCATCATTACTTACAGCGGCTGCACCGAATATATTTTATATTGATTTGAAAAATATTTAAACTAGGTTCATTGAGAACATTAAATATCAAGAAATCTCGAATCATAAAAATTTAATCTTTTCGTTAATATATATGTTATAGTTTTTAAAGAAAATTATTGTACAAGTATATCAAATGGGTTATTGACATTCACAGAAATAGTGTATTTTGTGGTGCATTGTGGGCTCTGGTTTAATGGTGGAATCAAAAACATATTTAATCCTATATATATGAAAATCCGCTGATTATTGAACACCCAAATATTTCTCTTGTAACACAGCCACAATCTATTTATGTAAGTTCGCAGGTTTCTTACCATAGACGTTGTCAGGAACAATCTTTGTTACCATGCGAATCTTCGGGAATACATGTGTTTTGGGATATAGACCATTTGAGCTTACAAATGTGTGAAAACGGGAATTTAAGGAGTACAAACTCCAAATAAGGAGCAGATTTTTTAAAATTTTCATATTTATGGTAAATTTTATATATTATTTTATGTATTATCAATTGTGAGGATGGTGACTGTCATCGATAATAAATTATTGATTAAATCCTTTCATCTGAATGTTTCTCTCATACAATCTAAGTATTAATATATGTTTTGAATAAATTAATACGTACACACAAATTTACATCAACTATCACATCTTACGACATTTCTCAAAAATTTTTGGAGAAAAAGAACGGCAGACAAAAATTAATGCGAGAAATGTTATAAGATATGGTATTTGATGTGGATTTGTATATATGTATCAATTTATTAAAACATATTGATACAGATCAATTATATATAAAGGATTCGTATTGGAAAATATTTTCAAAAATAATCCGAATAATTATATAAAGAGCCTTATATCTTTAGTTTGTAGTTGCTGAATCATTTAAATTAGTTTGCGGAAGCTGCAGCTTAAAAATATTTATCTCTTATCAATACTAAAATAGTCAAAGACTTTATTCATACAAAATACCAATCTCATTATGCATCTGACGGTGTACTTATTAATCTGAATGTTGAGTGGTGCTCTAGACCCTGCGAGTTCTATCCCTGCCTTCTCCTTTTTAGGTCTTTTTACATTCCCGTCGTCTCATCCAATTTGCAGCCGCCCATCTTGCAGGGTGGGCGGGAGGTGGGCGGCTTGTCTTGTCCGACTGTCGCCAGGGTGGAGGCGGGGGCGGCGGGCGACCGGCCAACTCTTTCGCTACTAATTACCATAATAAAACGTATTGCGAGTTAATTATGAAAAGTTTCCTCCGCTGCAGTTACGCCACTGCTCTCTCTCTCTACCCGTTTCTTTCTGTCCCACGGACTACAGTGACGTGCAGCGCAAATTGTAAAATATATTATATTTAAGATTTAAATGCGCTTTTTTTAAATTAAACTAATATTTCATTTCAGGGACGTAGAATGTGAAAAAAAATGAAAAAATTCAGAATTATACTTCTTCACAATTTATTACTTAAGGGCATATGTGAAGTATTTAGTTAATCTGCTTCAAAAAAGAAGTGGTTATCTCATGAGAACATAAAAATGATGTAACTTTGGAATTTCAGTCTGGAGATTTTTTTTTACCATATCCGCTCCATTTTTGGAGCATACACCGCAAATTAACGTTTCACAGTTCTGCAAGCTCAAATTGTCTGGTTGCAAAACATCTGTATCCTCTGTCCACATGAAAACATAGGTAGTTTCCGGAAGCTTCAGGGCAAGATCCCGCGTACTTGCATAGACTGCAGCTGTACCAAAGAGATATTTAAGTGTTAAATAATCAGCGTTTTTAAAGGACATCGGGTGATGATTCATACGCTTCTGAGGCCTGGATAATGGGGTTGCTCAACCCTAAGCTTTAATGAGCTGAATTAATATGATAAATTAGAGATATATTGATTTATTGAGTTTAGACCAGATTATTTATTATTTCATTAAATTAAAAAATAATTTCTATATTCTTTTTTGATTTATTTTTTATTTTTAAGCATTTCGTAATTTTGCCTTTTTAGAACAATGCGTCAATGTCAAACGTTAAAAACTGAATATTAAATAAGGAATGGATATCACAAATATTATATCTTAGTTCGGGAAACATTACCGACACGCTTATTAGCAAGTCGCTCTGCATTGTCTGCTTCTCAGTTGGCTGTTTATTTTCAGCAAACACATTTATTAAGTTTATGTGGTGTTTTCGATAATATCGCGCGACCGCGCCATAAATTTCGAATAAAGCGTACGGCATAATTCAGAATTAAAGTTCGCGGGCGCAGCTTCTTTTGCAACTAGCGCCGCGGGCGGCGGTAATAAGTACTGCGGGAGAAGTTTGCGCATTCAACTCCCCCACAACAGCCACAACCACCTTCCCACAGTTTTAAAATCACTGATCAAGGAATGCACAAGAAGAGCAAGTCTAACAAATTGTGCACATTTAATATAAGCTAAAATTGTATCAAATGTAATTGATGAAAAAAAATGTCTGAAGAGATTTAATTTTTAATTAAAATTTCATCTTCTTCGTAGTATCAATCCTGTGGATTGGTTTGCAGCAACAGTATCTTGCATCTCTATCTCCATTCCTCTCGGTCCTCCGCAACTCTCTTCAGCTCAGCATAAGAGCTACAACTCATATCATCAAACACTTGCTGCAAATACTCCCGTCCAGGGCGCGTTTCTACCCTCAACCATCCCCTTCACAATATCGTGAAGAAGACCATCGTGGCACATGATGTGACCGATCCATCGGGCTCGCCTCTCTGAGATGGTTCTTATTAGGTGCCTATCTTCCTTGATTATCCTGAAAACCTCATTGTTCGTGACGTGGTCTCTCCAGGAAATTCCAAGAATTCTTCTGAATGACTACATTTCAAAGGCCTCTAGTCTTTTTTTATCACTTTCAGATAAGCACCATTTTTCCCAGCCGTACATCAAGATGCACCAAACATACGTTTTGGCAAGTTGCTTGCGGAGCCTTAAATTAATATTCTTTAACTCAAGAATTTTAGTTTTTAGTTTAAAAATTTCATACCCGACGAATATTACATTAAGAAAAAAAAAGACATAATACAGGTATCTCATATAAAAACAATATTAGCGACATATTTTTCAATGTAAAATATATAATATTACTTATTCATACGATTATATCTCTTTCTGTGAAAAATGTTGGAGTTGCCAGTTCTCGAGTCCAATAACTGTCAAACGCAGCATTGCCTGACCTCCTGCAAGAGTAGCTTGTATGCGGAAGGCGGAGGATCGAAGAGGATGGAGACCCATGCGGCAGGCTTACGTTCAGCAGTGTACGGACACAAGCTGAAGATGATACCTGCTAGTAGTGTGTAGCAAATAGTCACCACATAGATGCAAAACAAGGATTTCTTCTGCCCACCAAATCCTATGCCTCGATCAAATATGCTTTAACCAAAAGTCACGCTAAGTATGTAGTGCACACTGTTAAGTCATTGGTATTACATGATTGATTGACCGTGTTCGAAGCAATTTTGTAATAAATGTAATCTCACAGTGTGTAATTTCAACACCCTAGCTTAAAAATACGATTACATAAATTTACAAAATATGATTATCCTAATCATGTTGGTTACGTATATATTTTACACGTATTATTTACTCTGAAAATCATAGATATATCACGTATATATACTCGTACGTATTATTGCAAATTAAATAAAGCATATCTTGAATTTAAAAAAATATTTGGTTTTAAAAAATGTTTTACTAATTAGTTTTGTCTGTTTATACGTCAAATTTAGATGAACCAAGCGTATCACTGCACAGTGCGACATAAAACACGACTAATCAGTAATTTAGTGGTAGACACTTTAAAACGCTGTCGTTCCGGGTAACAAGACCATCTATCAAAGTGTCCGGAGAGCGGCTCCATAGGTTTACCGGACAAAGTGCTCCTGAATGACAGGCACCAACACACGTAACCGACACATGGAATACGTACAGGATGCACACATGCGACATATGCTGCAAAATAGGTTAGTAGTCACAAGATAATTTATTCCACACATGCGTTTTAAACTACCAGTTTGGATGTTTAGTATGCATTTAGTGAACTATTTTGGAATCAAATTACAAGAAATTAAAATATTTATCGTCGCAACAGAACTGATAATTTTTGATGCTATTATGAAAGCGTAATAAATATTTATACTCTGTGACTGTTACTACCCTTTCCCTGCTGAAAAACCATACTACAAAAAGTTTGAAATATAAACAAAAATTGAATGAGAGAATTTAACATGTGAAGATCGGTGTGGTATCATTATTGCATATTTTATAAAGGGACGATTAAGCTTTATTTAGTTATTTTTCGTCGTGTTTTTTTATTTCTGTGCAATGCAGATGGTAACACGGTTTTTTCTCTCCTTTGAAATTCTGTAGACTAGGCAGCCACATCCTAACAAGGAACATTTTCATAAATGTTACATCTTTTTTATTATCAGCACGTCCGCTCCTTCACACTGCATTTGATGAAGTTATCTTTTCAGACTATTTTAAAAATACTTTAACTGAATGAATGCATTTAATTGAGCAATATCGTAGAAAACAGAGTTGTTTTAAAATGTTTATTAAAACATTCGTTTCTAATTATACAAATATTTTTTAATGATTTATAACATTAATCGAGCTTTATATAGCGGAACACTACTAACATTAGATTCATTGAACATGTATTTGGATGTTAATTGTAGATTTATATTTCATCTTAAATTATTAACACAGTTCACTCAATATCTAAATTTTACTGTATTATTTCTTATGTACAAGTAAATGCTTTTAGTAAAATATTTCAAATATCATAAGTTTTTTTTTAATATGATCGCAATGATTTGAAGAGAATAATTAAATTATTAATTTATTTATTTGACCTGCAACTATATTATGTTAAAACACCGGTTCTAGAACCTATTTTGATAGTAAGCGCTTAAAGTATTATATTACGCATGTTGCTGCTTATGTTGAGCTGTCACATTGGATTAAATTAACTAGGCCTCATAAGCAGTGGGTTAATTGTCCGATATATTTAAAATATTATAAATAAATCTCCAATTTGATTTTGTAATGATAAAAAAAAACTGTTTCAATTTCAAAGCCTCTAAACTCTTGCCTAAGAATCTTTTGAGAACAATGTTTGAAATCTGGGTGCAGATATGATGGTATGAATCATTAATTCTTATAATTGACAGTACTGTGTAATTTGTAGCTGTCATATTCTTTAAAATAATATTTTTTAAAGCATTTTTAATTTAGCTTACGATCTAAGTCACAAACAACGGTAAAAAGAAACTAAAATAAATTTACAAAACATCTTTAATATCACCAAAGAAATACATAATTTTTTAGGTGGTCATTTTAATGTCACGCTTTCAACCGAAAGGATATAAATTTCTTTCTTTATTATATGTCATATAATTTATGAACAACTTCCATAAAACGGAGCATAAAGCACGGAAGTAATTCTAGACCCTTGCAGTCGATAAAAAATAACTGGCTGCATAAATCAGCGGAGTGTTATCTGGGTCAGGAAGTTCCTCGCTCACTTGAAGGAAATGCTAAACTATTTTCAGGAGACTTGACCGGAAACCGAGTAAGCAAATCATTCCCGCATACACTTACGACATCATTCATCATCACAAGAAAACTTAAAGCTATTTAAATTCTAATTATTAATGCAGAAAAAGCAATTAGATATTATAAATAAGAATGTTTTTAAGAATGTTATTAGATACTGATAATGTTGTGTAAAGTTCAATGGGCTTTTATATATCATTACCATAAATGTAGAGTATATTAAAATAAAATTTATTATTCTATCACTTAATGAATCTTGCTACTATTTATTTCATATAAATAGCCTTTAAGAAGTTCAAGTAGTAAAACGCATTTCACAAATGATGAGTGCTTACACAAGTGGTCATTAAAAAGAACTTAATTATGATTTATTTTATTAACCCTATAAATAAATTTGCGTAAATTTGTATAAAATGTATTATCCTTAAAAATATGAAGATTAAATGGTGATATGTTACAATTATCAATTTGCGTGCAATAACCATAAAACGAGCTGTGCTTCGAATCTCATGATCACGTTTACTTTTTGTTTAATTAATTGATAAAATAATTGCCATAGGCGTACGAGTATGAAAGAATTTTTTATAAATCTGTATATGTACTTTTAATTGTACTATATTTATTCGTTTTTTAAAAGTATATGATAAACATTGTATTCACATTTGGTATATTGTACAATTAATTGGATTGTTTTAATCACTGTATTTATGTCTTTTTAAATTTACACGGTTAAAATTCTTCTTCAATTTCGACATCTGGAAGTATCAATTAATGTTTTAAATTTTAAGCATGATATTGAAATAATTACATGTTTTACATTTATGGAGTATGTTTTCACGTTTACAAAATATCCAGAAAATAAATCGAATAGCTTATTTATTTACTGCGAGGGCGTAAAATAAGAAGCAATCGAAGTAGTAAAATATCATCAACAAACCAATTATCTGGTATCAAAAAAGCACAAATATAGACTGCGGAAGAATATCCAGGCCAATTGTTATTATTCCCGATCGATAAGGGGAGCCGGGGTGGAAATGCTCCAGTGACTAGGTAGCCACATCTTTATATCTCTTCAGCCATTTTATCTGTGGCTCTCCTCCACTTTGATTTCCTATTAACTATCCAGCAATAATAAAAGGCAATATTTTTAATAATCTCTCCGATCTTTTGTCTACCCTCTCCTGGCCATCCAATATAACGGTCTGCCAAGCACGAGGGCGGGCTGAGAGCTTTGAAGGTCCCTCTCTTGAGCACTGGAATCAAACGGGATGAACGAGAAGACAAATATATACAGTCACATCGACAATGGACAAGCTTTTTATAAGGAACCGGATAGTGAGTTTTTCATTTTTATTGTGGCTTAGTGGAAAATGTATGCGCAAAACAACGGTATTATATAGAGTTTAAATTTGCTGGTTTATTTTGAATCATTGAAATAATGAACCGTTTCAGTTGTGATTTTGAAATTAAACAACCGTTTCTCTTTGATAATGCCGTGTTATTTGTGTGTCAACCATGATATACTTATGACATGGTTTTTGTTGTAACAAATGCTAACTATTTGCGTTTCTATTCCGACACTTGTTCTGAGTGTGAGGTCATTGGCGCTAAATGTGTCAATACATTTACATCATACAATTACGTTAATACTTCAATAACGAATAAAAATGGTATATTTTGTAATGTCATTGAAGGAAAAGACATAAAAATTGTAAAATTAAATGTATAAATTGATTGCAAGGAAATACTTAAAAAAAAAGTGCATACCCCTTAAAAAAACATTACTGGCAACATAGACCGGCTTCAATTTCTTAATGAGAAAAATTATGGAATAATTTTATTTATATTTATTTTAATTTGCAAGCAATCAAATTTTTTTTTTTTATCTGTTTTTACTCTTTTTGGAAAAATGTATCATTTTTTATTTGATCGCTCTTGATTGAAACCGCAATAATTTAGGATAAGCTTTTTTCTACAACAGTGGAAATTGCATTCAAAATATATTTTCGCGACTAACAAAGGCAGTTAATCGGAATGCATTTTCAAACCGCGCTGTCTCCCGTAGACCGTGGAACAAAACGTAGACAAGAAATCGCCAACATAGCTACGGCCAAATTTAAAATTCAAACAGTGTAATGTTATAAAAAAAATATCATTATATATTCATAATCCTTATGTATTTTCCTTAAAATCCATAGAACATCTTACTTCACAGCGTCGATAGATGTTACCTATTGATAATGTTTTTTTTCCTCACAATTCATGACATTGTCTAGTTCTTCTTTTGATAATATAATACTTTAATACATAAATAATATATGTTTCAAATCACAATGAATAGTTGTCTCAAGGCAAGATAAATAATATACCTGCAGTTATGTGTTGGCCTAAAAATAAATATGTTTATTTTTATACTTTTACAACCGACATATACAAGGTATTATCTGTGAATTCTATGACGTATGAATTTTTATGTATCGATAAACTTTATGCTCTCAATACGATTACAATCTCAGCATTCACCCATTGTCCATTAAAGAGTCTCACTGTGAATAGATAATTGCCATGAAATAACTTTTATTTACATCAAATTTTTAATTACATTGCGCAAGTAAAGTATCAGTGTCACAAAGCTATTACATGTTTATTAATTAATTGTGTTTATTTTTTATTTTAATATTTGTAGAGATAAAACCTTCGACCTGTTGCGTAATAAGCGAGAGCCTTATCTTTCTGCGCCATACTCCTCAACTAGTTAATATGTATAATATTGATTGAGTTAGCAAAATTTGGTGTTTATTTTCACTTGATACAATGAATTTGATGGGCTGTATTACTGCTATATTAAATGACAAATTGCTTCGCAATGATATTGCTGAAATGTTTGCAATGTCTGTCGTAGACTGTAGACCGAAGCTCGGCGAGGAAGAGACGGAGAAGCGGTAGTTACCTAATAACAATATTTTGCGGGCGAAATACAATTTGCGAGGACAACAGCAGCATATGGAGCGCGGCACCAAACCGGGCGGGGAGGCTTGCGTGTTAGTGTATGATCTGTGCTAGCTGCTGGCGGCTAAAACTATGTTAATAGTTTTATGAAAAGATTTTAGAGATCAATAACAATCCTTTTTGGGGAACGTTGGGTCATCATCCGATCTCGTTAGAATATTATTTTAACAAATTCACACAAAAACATATATTTTACAGTCATAGGCTTCAGCTTCGGAGGCCTTCGCAAAACATATATGCTCCCAGGTGGATCTGCCTGTGCAAATAATAAAGGTATTGATAATAGAAAGGTCATAACTGAGTGGCGGAAAATTTGTGGTGACAATTTAATCCAGATTTGGAACGGATTTGGGAAAAAAAATTACCCCCGTAGATATGGATTTGTTCCCTCACGTGTAAATGAATCAAAATTAGATAAAGATTAATGTTGACCCGTAAGCACCACGCATTCATAGTGAGCACCTGTAAAAATGGATGATGCGCGAAAGCTAGGCCGTAGTTTATGACGTTGGCGCATCAACACTTAACAAGCAGCTCTTAGTTAGACTTAAATATATTAAATTGAAGAATGAAGACCCCACATGCATTGCTCAGCCATATTAAGTCTATGACGATGGCGGATCAACACTGTACATGTAGTACTAAGCTATACTCGAAATTGGCAAGCGTAATGATGAGAGTTCTACATAACTGTCTGAAGGTATTCAACTAAATGTGCTTACATACTAAAATGTATTCATTTATATTAAATGTTGGTTTGTTAATTATCGCAATACAGTATTTTCGTATGCGGCAGTCAGCTTATACGCCGTTAGTTCATGTATACGAAGCCGAGTTCGGTTGTGACGGAGTAACTTTTCCATTTCCTGTTGTTTGTGCGGTAGTAAGTTTCCCGTTTTTTTACCGTTCGGAGACAAAAATACTAGGCGAATTTACACGCGCTCCATTTATTACGTACGCTTGTTTTATACCCGCTGTGTATTCTTTTGATATCTCGGTATATTTTATTACGACTATTAGGAAGCTTTATTTTGTTTACACGTAAGCCCGGCCATGTATTGCGCGATCCGAAGACTTGCCAATATGACTAAGAAAAGAAAAACAATTTTAAGCGTTCTTATATAATTTTATTTTTGACCAAAGATTCTCCCAAATTTATTATAATTTGCTGTTAACATATTTAAGAATTTAGAAATTTACAGCATACGAAATAAAATGTATAACACTTTTGGTTTATATTAATTTAATTTTATTATTATGTCATAATTTTTCTCTGTTATATGTGATATTTTAGATTAAAAAAAATATCCTTTCGTTCGCAGTATTTATAGGCATATATAACGCGATCACTTAAATAAAAGCAAGTTAATTTAATGAAATAACTATAAAATATTTTCCTTACAATACCACTTACCGTTTGTCCGTTTTTAATTTTTAAAACAATCTATTTCTGAAAAATTTGATTGTAAATTATTAAAAACTAAGAAAACACCCAGCGTGGTATGGAGAGATCCATGCTCGGAGTATCGCTAAAAGATAGAATCTGAAACAAGAATATCCGCAGAAGAATTCAAGTAGTGGAGGCAACTCAACAAATAGGCACACTCAAGTGGCAATGGGTAGGACATATCTTTCGAAGAGACGACGGTCGATGGGGTAAAAAAGTAGTAGAGTGGCGCCCAAGTATAGGCAAACGAAGCATTGGCTGACCCCCTACAAGATGAACTGACGACATAAGAAGAATAGCTGAAGTGACCTGGATGCGGAAGACAGAAGATCGAAGAGGATGGAGACTCATGCGCGAGGCTAACGTTTAACAGTGGATGGATACAGGCTAATGATGATGATGAAAATACACTCGCAACAAAAAAAAATGTAAGTGGTTTTTAATGTTTTTTATTTCCATCCCTATTTATTTTAAATCTTATACATATTTTTATTTCAATACAGAAAATTAGTACAATAAAAACACAGACAAAAAAACGGTTTAATAAAAATATAAAAAAATGACAATATGAAATTAATTGGCAGAAAATATCTGTACTTATATGTAAAACAATGAGGAGTTGGAATACTAAAATAACTTTCATTTTCAATACCATCCATATTAATATGTCAACCAATTATTCATTAAAAATGATCGCGCATTATTCCAAACGTATTATTTCCAATAAAATGCCGCGCGTCACTTTATGGTCAACAAAACCTTGGAGGTCTCGCACCGTCGTCATGAAAATTTGAATTAATTTAATGCCGTCCCTCCCTCCCTCTCCGTCCGCCCAAAGCTCCACAAAAGCTCCTCCAAGGGCCACGTGGGGCGCGACCCGCTGCCCTGCGGTCACCCGTCACGAAGAAACCTCCAAGCAAATGAGCTTTCAACATTTTAAAGCGCCGCAAATAAATTCAACTAACGGTTATAATTACAATTACGCGTTAGAGCGCACGGCGAAATATTCTAATGGGGGTTTATTAAAATTTACGAGTGTATTAAGCGAAGGCTAAATTTAAATTGTAACTGCTAATGAATTAACATGTGTGTAAACTTGTATTTAGAATGTTTCATTGATTTATGTTATATTTATTGAAGTAAAATGACATTTAGAGATTATACCAAAAAACTATACATTACTTAAAAGTGGTTTTATATACTAGTATAGTAGTGTCACATAAGATCACTAAATTTTGTATTCAACATCTAATTATTCCAACATTATTCCAAGCTTATAAACATATTTAGATTCTTATCTGATGACAAAATAAATATTATTTTGAATTAATTTTAATTAAAAATTTCTCAACTTAAAAATATTTATTTTTAATTAACATATATTTTAAGCGATTACATGTTTCTGCCTTCCTGCAGACCATCATCAGATTATTCAAGATGGTCTCCAGGGAGGCCGAAACATGTAATCACTTAAAATAAAATAAATGAGAATCAAAACTAAATATTTTTAATTTGATAATTTTTTAATTAAAATTATTTGAAATTATAATTATGCAGTATCACCAAGTGTTGTCAGTTGACAACCGTAATGTTAGACCAAATAAATGATTATTAAATCGTATTAAATTATAAAAAAATGTTTTTTTTTTACCATACATTTCTGTAAATATATTTTTTTATTGTAGAACTAGACACATTATTAGCTCTTTAATCGTTTTACACAAATAAAACCCAGTTAAAACAAGCATAATAATATAAATAATATTATCTTTTCTATGGTTTAAATTTTCTATGTTTTATCATCAATGGGCTTAAAAACGTTTTTCATTTATCAAACAAAAATCAAATACTACCGATACTGATAAATTTCGACATTATAAGACTTTTATTAGTAAATAAGATATAATCGAATGCGAATACTTATTGTTAGTTAAATATTCACTTAGTACTAGTTTAAGATAAAATATATGTCTAATTACAATAATATATTATAACCAAATAAATAATATAAAATGAAATAGTTTCAGATATAGAAAGCGTATCGAAATACAATACTAAAATGGAGTAATGCTTTTAATAAATGTTTGCGGCGTATTTGCGGTTCCTGAAGTATTGTAATGATGTGTTGTGAAGGTAATATAACGTGAATGCCTGACCATTTACGCAGTACATATTGAGGCGTGGCGTATCGGCATTTACTCCAACAATGCGTCACGTATTTTGCCTGACAACAGACGCCATATTAACTCGCGCTCGGTATAATTAAATGAACTCTAATTTTAAATATTTCGTTCTTCATAACAAAAATTAAATAGAAAATAATTGATTATCTCTCTCTTTTTAAGTGCATATTTTTTAAATAGTGAAAACATAAATATATGAACTTCAACATTGAAATGCCAACCAAGCATTATCATTAGCGATTGAAGTTGTTCTGTGACGGGGTTAAAAATTTGGTAGTTTACACAGTTATTTTAATGCTTCATTCTTTATTTCCTAGTAAATACTTGCTTAAATATAAATGTTTCAATAATGTTCTTAATACTGCACAAATATACTGATATTAATAAATTTAGTTTGACAAGAAGACTATTTGATTTGTGCAAAGGTATTTTTGCGTTAATACAGGTTTAATAAGGTTAACTTAGGTTAGGTAACATTATATTGGGTTGTGTTACCATTTATATATATATATTTATATATTTTTATGATATGTAAGATTAAAATGTCAAGAATAAAATAATTAACTATTGTACAAAACACCTTCTTCAGGACAAATTAAAAACTGGAGAAGGTGTTTACGCTGTTAAAGTTTTTTTTTAAATATAGAAAACCATTAAATTAAGAATATGTATTCAAATTTCATTTTAAATTCTAACCATAAATTATTTATTCTAAAAAGTTTAATCATTTCAGATTAGGTTAGCTTAGTTATGGTTGGGTTGAATCAAAAAAATTAGATGAAATATTTTTTATAATAAATTAGATTAAAGTTTTATTTTACTTTCTGACCATAAATCCCTAGACGGGAGTATTTGCAGCAAGTATTCGAGGACATGAATCGTAGCGCTTATGCTGAGCTGAAAAGGATTGCGGTGGAACGAGAGGAATGGAGATCGAGATGCAAGATTCTGTTGCTGCAAACCAATCCACCGGATTGATACTACGAAGAAGAAGACCATTAATTATTTTATCAGATCTGTAAAATACGAGCCTTTGATTTTGATGTAGTTTATAAACGGATACAAAAATCACGCGGTTCAAGATGAATGCAAATCTTTTCGTAAGCGCGATGAAAACAATTTTATTAAACTTAAAGCATCCGACAAGTATTTTTAAAGTGCTTTTAATTCGCGTTAGTTTTAATGAATAATTATCCGGTATTTAAACCACTACCGCCATCTAGCGGCGGCGGGCGCCTCCACGCGGCAGGTGCGGGCGGACGAAGCGTTTCCTCTTCATTAAAGATAATGAAAAAAGTTGCACGGGGCCCGTGCCGTCTGGCTGTTGGGTTGTTGGGTTGTTGGGCCGTTAGTTCCCCAGGGGTCCAAGCCCACGAGGCTTGGGGAACAAGCGTTGGCCGAGGAAACAATAACACCGCAAACTTTCACCCTTTCTCCCGGTAGGACTTACGCATCGAAAAAAAATGGCAACATGTGAGAATGCTGCTATTTCGTTTTTTTTACAAACATATATGTAGTTAAATTGTTGTAATTATGCTCGCTTTCACTTTGTTCCTTGTAAGATGTAGGTAGTTTATTGTTTGAAGATTATTTAAGAGAATTTCATTTCATGCAGAGAATTCTGTTGTCGTTTTTTGTTGCATGATTGATCGGGTAGTCATTTTGTTCTACAATAATTATAAAAATCGTGTCTTGTGATAAGCAAACGAATTATTTTATCATTGTAACTGTTCCCACCTTCACACTTGCAAGATGTACGTATTTTAATTAAATCTTCATTATTCGAGAGATTTCCATTTTATATGCAGTATTCTAGTAATGTAATTTTTTGTTACATGATTCCGTTGGTAATTATTTTTTTATTAAACTATACAAAAATTTTGTTCACACGTTCATTGAGTAAACAAATACAGTGTGCAAATACATTTAATAAATAGTTGTGAAAATTTAGATACAAAAAGTTTTGATTCACATTTATTATAAATGATTGATGTTTCGGCCTCCCTGGAGACCATCTTTAATAATTGAAGATGGTCAGGTCAAAGATTATTGAAAATGGTCTCCAGGAGGCCGAAACATGTAATCATTTAAAATAATTTTTCATATAAGTTTTTTTTTTTGTTTTTTTAATTAATTTAGAATTATTATTATGCAGTTTCACCAAGTATTGCCAGTTGATAACCTGAATGTTATATATATATAGAGAATAATGATTTAATAAATTTTTGTATGCACAAAAATAATATAACATTTTTCAATTAATTGTTTTATTTATACTTATAAGTCATAGATCACTAACTTCGCGATATATTTTTCCATCATATGGAAAATCTTCCTTGAATTCATATGACTCTTTTAAAAGTAAACATTTTGGTGTTATATATAATCGTGTCGGAAACAACAGGGTCAGATCCTGTCTGCCCAGAAGTGGGCGACGTCGATGGCGTTATATCTGGCCATCATCGGGTCTTCCTGGGTGCAGCTATTCGGGCACAGCGCACACTCCAGAAGGTGTGACAGGGTCTGCTCCACGCCGCAGTCACATTCAGTCGGTCCGCTGTAAAACTGCCAGGCCCTCATTTGTGTCCTCATCTTGCATACTCCGGTCCGAAGTCTGTTAAGGGACCTCCATATATTCCACCCTTGGTCATGTCCAGAGGCTAGGTCCTCTTTCAGGGCAATCCAAGTGTTGCAAAAATTTTGGTGTTGAAGTGATTTGAAAAATAAGTTATACATTTAATTGAAAAGAGATTATAAAAAGTATAAAAAACAAGTATATAAAAAAAGGAAAAATGTTATGTTCTGCCCAACACTACCATTTAATTTATACGAAAATCACTTTCATCTTAGTGTTATTTTGAATGAAAATGATTATAAAGTAATTGTTTTTAACATATTTAATTATCTTTTCTGCTTTCAGTGTCGAATTGAATCAGTTTAAGTGCAGTATTTTACGTCAGATACTAAACCGACGCCATTACGATGTCTAATTTGTATTTACGTCATTCTACAGACATATTAAAAATACATTTATACAAACATAAAATACATACCTTCAATTTTATTATATTTGTACGCTGTCTCTGGTGTGCACTTATGATAAAATAAATATACTTTATTTTTTACATAAATTTAGTCGAATGAAAAATTAAACATTGTAAATAAATAAACGTAAATATAAATTTACGTCGCGTTTAATGGTGTTATTAGAAACAATTTATGGCCGACGAACGAATGAAAATGCATTAAAGCGCGATTGGACGAGATTATCATATTTAGCACAATAATATAAAACAAGCGCAGGTCGTATTGGAGAACTAGCAGAGAGCTGCATTTGCCGTGACGGAACAGAGGCCAAAAATGGCGTGAAACAGCGAAATATGCGAAACGTGGGATCAGGGCCGCATGGAATAAAGGGCTCCATTTAATATTCAAATTGATCGAATTTATTCGATATGCAAGATTGTTCAACTTTGATAGAGGTAGATCTATAATAACACAATTATCGCTATCTCATTACAGACACAGTGTCGCTATCACAACGAACGATGCTGTAAAATTGTACTACAAGTACAGTTTGTTAGATATTTGAATTGATTTTGAATAGTAACGCTTAATTAAAATTTTGTCATTCATTTTACGTCGAATAAACTTAATGATTGTTATTAAATATATACGTTTTATTCATACAATTATCATTTACTATAAAAATTTATTTAAGCATAAAATTGTTTTTTACCTTGATTTAATACAAGTATCTATAAATTACCTATGGCCACTTGACATAGCCAAAGCAAGTCGTTCTAGAATAAAAAAATGATTCATTATTTATTAATGATTTCTATTTTTTTTTTCACTTTGAAAGTACGAGTATTATTATGTTAGTATTTGTATAGCGCTCTTTTATGACCGAATGATCATTCCAAAAGCGCTTCTTTGCCTCTCTGAGTAAAAAGGTGGGTCTTGAGTCTGCTTCTGAAGGATGCCTCCACTTTAAGCTCTATGAGTATGTATTATATTAAGCAATGTTAATTCATAAGGATTAGTTTTCAATAAGAGTTTCGTCAGTTTTCCAATTATATAGTATGTTTGTACACGTCGAGAACTGAAAAAGTGCTTTTTGTAAAGTGTGTAAATCTCTTTAATAAGTTTGTTTTTTTCAATAAACATAGCGGTAATTTTAAGGCTTTTTAAGCATTTACTTGGGAAATGATATAGTCGTACCTTAAATATGTGATTATTCATCAAATGTCTTATTGTGTGTGAAGGAGTTTATAATAAGTGAAATTCCTCGTTCAACGCGTGCGGCCCTGGATGGAATGGCACAATATGTGAAATTGAAATCGCCCCGCGCCCCTTCCGCCCCTGCCACCCGCCCGCCTTGCTCAGCAATGACAGCCTACCGGAAAATTGGATTGCAAGTATGATGCGATGTTTATGATACCATTTATAACGGAATAACGGGGAGTGAATGAAGCGGATTCCGGTCGCGGGCTAAAGGAAAATACGTTGAGGCGAAGTCTGAAACAGCGTGTTCACATACCATACACGGTTATAATAGTGCTATAGATTTTTCAGTGCGAAAGAATCGTGATTGATAACAGTAACAATATTTAATGAAAATTTAAAAATGGTTTTGACACTCATACTTGGGGACGTAATATCAACAGTGAAATATATATTTATTTGTATGGTAATTAATATATTTAATAAGGTAAAAAATAACAATACAATCGAATAATATGTTTGTGAAAAGGTACTTGCGTAGAATACGAGTATTAGAAGTACGATGAATTACTCTTATGAGGAATGATAAGGTAGCAAGTGGACTTAGTAAGCTACCATATTATAGAGTCAGCCAAGAGTTGAAGGTGGACCTGGCCGATACATGTTTTTTGGTTGCTGGAAAAGCACATTTTTAACTACAGCAGTTTTTGTTTTAGCTCCCTGAGCTTTCACTATCCTGAAACGATAATGCACTTGGTGTAGCAATGACCATATGCTCCATTAAGGAAGACTAAATAAAATTAGCTAAGGTTACTTTTATAAAGTTTTTATACCAATGTTTGGGCTTAAAGTATTTAAGGTCATCTTGTGTTAAGCAAATTGCCTTAATTACTATTTATATATATTTTTCGAACCAATAAATAATTTAAAGAATGTTTTCGTTAATGATGTTAAGGATATCTTGACAGCAAAAAAATCAAAGAGACCACATACCCACCTACAGAGCTAACATGAATTGTAAATAATGTTTTTTGAGGCGATAGAATCTACGAAAAAAATATCTGAACCGCTTATCTGAATATAAAAGTGAAATATAAAAATATATGGTAGTAGTGTTGAACGAGATAAAATTCAAAATTTACACGTATTATTGATTACTCAATGTTTTTTACGGATTTTTAATGTAGGTTCATAACAGCATATATTTGTAAATAAACTGTTTTAAATATGTGCTCGATTGCTTACTTTAAAGATATGACTGCAAATTCAAACCGAAGAAACTGAAAGAAGCAAAAACAACAAGGGACCTAATATCTGTCACACGCTCGACAATAAAATAAAACTTTTTCAAAATATGCGGCAATAATAGACCAGGTCCTGTCTTGTGAATAATTTGAATTCAACAGACTCCTCAAATATTTAAAAGGCTATTCAAATGATATTCAGGCTGCCGCAGACTGCATAATGAATCCGGCTAACATGAGCCGGTGGGCGGGGATGGGGTGGGCGGGGTGCAGGCTCCCGCCCTCGGTGTGAGCTTCCGCCCACTCTGCGGTGCGGGATCCCGAATTATGAATTCACGGTCGAAATAAAGAAAGCAATTTGGGCGGAGGGCGCCGCGGAATGTTCGAGGGCGGAAGAAGAGCAGAGGCGTCAAATTAAAAAATATATACATTTCATGTTCATGTCGAGACGAAGTTTTCTTTTTTAAATAATAAGAAGCGGGAAAAACTCTGTTAACACGTTTGTCCGTATTTTAAGAAGGTACATGTTTCTTCTCAAGAAATGAGATTTTTTTGTTTTAAACTACCTTCAGATTTTTTTCTTTAATTTCTATTACTTGAATAAAAAAAACGTTTTAATTCTTTTCTAAAAAAATGGTTTGATGAAAGGAATTTTCTTTATTCAATATACTGGTTTAGCTTGATAACTGTTTCGTGGAATATAAAAACATAATGCAGATAACTATTAATAATTTTTACTCGTTTTTATTCTAGAAGTATAATTTTAAATTTATTTAATTAAATATTATTATTGTATTAGGTTATTTAATTATATACTATTATTTACTTTTATTTATTATATACTATTTATTTAATTATATACTATTATTGTATAAGGTTATAGTAAAAATATTATTTAGTTAATTTTTAATATTAAACTAAATTGCATAGAAATCAGTAGTCTTCTTATGTCTGCACTGAATTTCTTTGCTTATGGCCCGCATAACATCAGTAACTGAAGTCCAATGGGAGTCTCTACTGGAGAAATGTGGCTAATGCATAGAAATGCTAAAGAAAATGAACCCGTGACTGAAATTCTATTCTCTTATTTAGTTAAAATGAAAACTTCATATATAAATAAATTAAAAAAAAAGAAAAGGCTCATTTTTGTTTACTTTAATGGGTCAATTTTTATATTCCGTTTAATTAAAACACACCGTCTCATAAATATGTACAAATATAAAATAATACTTTACGACCGGTATTAAAAGTATGTATCGCCCTCAAATTGTAAGCGCGCATAAATAAAGTGATCGATATTCCCGATTAGATTGATCTAGCAATAAACTTTTGGCACTAAATACTAAATGAGTACTGGCTCGTCGCGACTCGGGCCAGAGGTGCATAAACAGCGGGGCGCGGGCAGAAAGTGGCCCCTCGGGTCAGGGCCGGCATTAAGCCGAACAGTCAGGGGTGGCCGGGCTGGGGCGGAATGCGAACGTGTATTTCTTGTCCCGCGAGAGCGTCTCATAAAGCGTCCGCCTAAATACTGAATAAACGCAATAAACTGGCCGCAAGGGTGCGGCGGTGGGCGGAGATGGGCGGAAGATGGGCGGGAGGTGGGTGGATGTTGGGTGGAGGTAGGCGGGGTCGGGCCTGGGGCGTCTCGTGATCATTAACGCCGTCGTTAAGCCATATCAACATCCCATTTTAATACCATATAAATTAGCGAGCGACTTAATAAATTGGGTAAATAAATAAACGTAAGCAATCTGAAAAAAACAACAGAAAGTGACTAAATAACAAGTCTTTTGCAAGATTTTTTCGCTGTAATGAAAATTTATTACATCAGCTTAGTTGTATACGAAATTGATACTAAAAATTTAACATATTTTATGACATTTAATTAGTAAATATTTTTTGAGTGACTGCTTAATATCAGATCACCATTATCATCATTACTATATCCGCTGCCCTAACTGAAGTGTGTATTCATTATCTACCAGCACAAAACTCTGATAGCCGCCATAGTCTTCACCTTATCTCTTGACAACTTTGCCTCCCACAGCTTCGCCGAGTACATTCTATGCATAGTTTTCGACGGCCTTCCAGGATGGTGTCAGTCTTAGGGTTTGAAAAAAAGGCAAATATAGTTTTCTCTCTTCTGTATCATTCTTAATACATGTCTTTACCATATCCGCCTTCGCTTTTTGACTGACTGGAGTATGGAAAGCTGGCTTGCTCGCTCTGTCATATCTTCATTTTCTTTATAATAGTATCAATGTCAATTGAATTCGTAGTACGTTTTGATTAAATTTTGAGTATTAGATTGTAAAAGAAAAAAATACGAATTTATTTTCAAATTGCGCATCGAAATAAAAATGTCGTAGTCAATACCACAAATTGAATATTTTCTTAATAAAGCTAATGCACAATAAAAATGCAATGACGTAAATGCCTCCGCAATATTCCGAGTCTGGCATTCCTTTGGAAAATTCTTAATTCCATTCGGTCTCAATTGCGCCGCATCGTAGAAAAAGCTCACTCCGATATACGCGAGCGAGATCAAATTTGTTCAGGAAAATATCGGGGCAAGCAATGCGCTTTACCAGCGGGACCCTGGGGAGCGGCCGGTTGCTAGCCCATGGACTCGATTCCACAAGAAAGCTCGAAAATGCAAAATTTATTCTTCAACATCACTTTCTTTCTTGTATGTAATGTTTACTTAATTATCTAAGAGCAAACGATAATAAAGAAAAATGTATGTTTCTTAGAAATGCAAAAAACTAATTATAAAATGTTCTTAACGATGTATGAAAGTACAAAAGTTGATGTTTCTTTAGGTGCTTTTGGAAATAATGAACTTTAATGCGAGTGATTAATATAGCAAGCAATATTATAACTTTGTTAAAAGCAATTTTATTTTTATTTATCTGATGTTTTTTTAGTATTCATAACGTGATAATTTCCTTGAATAAATAACAATGGAAAAAGCATGTGAGCAATATGTGATTATGTGTAAATGTTATATATTTTAAAATTATTTTTATTTTCAATTTATAGCTCATTAGTCTTCCAAGTAAAACAATCATTGTAATCAACAAAGCATATCAAATTTCAAACTTCAAGTACTAAATTGAAGCAAAATAATCTACTTGAAAATATATATTAAAATTAAATTGTTTTAAATAAATGACTGAATACATTAATTAATATAACCAATGTATATCAATATTGTGATCTGTGAAATATAAATACGCAAAAATTGAGTAAAAGCAGTCTTTTACACAATTTTTATTCATACTTTTATCATCAAACTGTGTCCGTTACTTATTATAGACGTTGGGATTTTACATAAGTCCATATTTTTTCATTCTAATTAAGTCATTATCATATTTAATGTTATGATTGATTTTATTTATTCATTTCACAAAGCAAATCAGCATAACTATAAAAATTAGTGTTTTGTAAAAGTCTCGAATATTAGGTGGGAAAATTTTCTTCTATGGAGTGTAAAGAGAGCGAGGTCATTATGGGTAGGTTAGATATAAAGATGGGTTCCGATAAAAGGTCTCCTGCGCGTTGGAGCGCATCTCCTCGCAGATGTTCTTCCATGATGGAGTTGTCAGGCCACGAACCGAGATAATCGCTGCACAGAACTACAGATAGTGGGGACAGATGGAGAACAAGACGAGAAGGAAAGCTGCATATAACTGTGTAGAACACTACTTAATCGTAGAGCTAAGGATTATTGCTCAATACTGTTTATTTCTACTCGAGTTAGCAGTAAGACTTTTTTTATTTACTTTCACGTCCATAAGGCATTTAAAATTGTAATTATATTGTACAAACATGCGTTGAACATAAAAAATATATTTAATAAAAAAGAAGAAAATAATAGATATCAGTACTTAAAATAACAAAAAAACAATACGAGTATTATGTTATATAAAACAGATAATCACGACATTCAGTCATGATTTGCATTTACAAATGGTGAAGCATTACACGTTATAAACTGGTAAACAAAGTTTATAATTAATAAACCATTAAAAAATATGTTGTACTCTTTGTATTTTAAAGATTTGATATACTGATAATATTTTTGACCAGTAATATTTTTGTGAATACTATATTGTGTAAAATATTTTCGTTTCGTTTTTCGATATTAGAAGCATTTTTAATAAAAACGAAGATTTACCTGAGAGTATACAGTAGAGCACTTTAAGATAAGTTTTAGAAATCAAGGCATATTCCAGTGCCTTTGTGGTAAAGGCAATCAACCAACCGTCCCACTGATTGTATAATCAGATACCCCCAACACCCAGACTGAAATCGCGAAGCAGCTTTCTGAGATCCACACAACTTCTCATATCCGGCTCTGAAAATGAGAGACTCCAGCTCTGGCAACAAGTCGCAACAGAGGATTTCATTTCTCCAAAGGAATGCCTCCCAACTGGTAAGAACCTTGACTGGCGGACCTGGAAATTCCTGAACTGATTAAGAACCGGAGTTGATAGAACAAAGGACAACCTTGAGCGGTGGGAAATGCTTCCGCAGGGAGAGTCATTATTATGCGATTGCAGAGACCTGCAGACCACCTCAAACATAAGATCTTGCTCCATGTGCTCCAACAAACTGCACACCTCAAGACCTAATACAAGGCGACACACGGGCTATCGATTTTGCCAGAAACTGGACAGAAATAATTTGATGTCGCTGACACGAAGAAGAAGTAGTGATAAACCAATTTTTATTGAAATATCAGTAAATGATTTAATAGTTGGTCAGATTGATAATTTCAACGTACTATTTTACTCGGCGTTTTCACTAAACAAACCTTAGAAAATATAATTGTGAAATAAACCGAAATTCAGTGATTCTCTTATGTCAAATAATAAATTTATTAAATGTTATTTACATTGTTTGCAGAAGTTATTGTGCCGAACGCGATAAAATAAGCCCGACGCAATAATATATGAAGTGAAATAAGCCTAATATTTTACAAACTCGCAAAATAGTAAATCCTTAAAATAAGTTGACAGGTACAATAGCAGAGCGGCTGGCGGAATAAAACTATAACGCGATAAAAGTTTATCCGCTCAGCTCGCACGGAAAATAAACGGAAAGAAAGGAGAAATTTTACGTGGAAACTTTTATTTGAGTTCTCTATTCTCTTTATTCCCCCTTACCTGTGCAGGAAAAAAATCTCGCCTGCTTCCAAAACCAGGTAAAGCAGATTTAAAAAGTATTTTTATGTCATCTATATATAAATTAAATATTTATTTTATTTAAAATTGAATATATATATTATTAAAATATCTTCTTGGATTTCATGTAAAAATATGTTATTTGTAACTTTTGGGTTATGCTGGTTATATTTAGTGATCATAGCTCATATTTTCTTTCCATGTATCTATCATATCAAAACATATTCCCGTCACTCAAGTCTCTCAGTTGTCATTGCTCATGCCTTGCCTTAAGACATCTCTGCATCCTGAAATCCACCTGAAAACAAATATTTTTCCCAACAAACTCTCAGACATCAACTGTAGTATCCTAGGCATATATCTGGGTGAATTGTCAATCAAAAAATTTAAAAGGATTGAATCATTTACCCTACGCTTCCGATGCATGAACCTTGCGATGCTAAGGGGCAGCTTAGTTCAATTCAACTAAACCTTGAATTACTTTTCATAATTAGGGATTTTTTAAAAGTAATCGAAATATAACAACAACGAAAAAATCAAAGCACACGGTTTTACCTAATATTCATAAAATACAAGAAATTATTATCCTCATTTATGATGTTACTACTATGTTATTGAAATAACGCAAGATGGTTAAATATCAGATATAAATAAATTTTGACACTATGCCTTAAAAGAAATAAAGTCCACACGACGTGGCTATGGAATGCTCGTCTATAAATATATTTTGGGATAAATTCTAAATCTCTTTTCTTTATAACAGATAAATATATGGAATTCCACCAAGAATTACAAATCGAAAAAATGGAAATAGTGGTTAAATATTATTGCAACGCCGTTTGATATTTGGTTAGAATTAATAAATATCCCTATTGAATGCTCGAATGTGAAATTATCAAAATTAATAATCTTTCAAATGTTCTATTTAAGCCATAGTGACAAAACAAATGCAAGATGGTTAAATTTTGGCAATGACATAAATTTTGTTCCGCTCGCCTAGCGGCCCGCGCCGGTCGCCGTCAACAAATATTGACATAGTCGTCAAATAAAGCTCAGAAGAAAATATTTTAATGATTATAAATAAATTCGTATGGGAGATTACGATTTATTATATCAGTTATGGTTTACCATCTGACATAAAGATAATCGCAACAAATAGAGATGGATAATTGAATGAAGTGCCAAATATATTTTAATTTTTATCTTTCATGATATGTATTTGATGAATGAATTTTAAATTTCAAAAGTTATCATTTTTCAAAGATTCATTATAAGCAAGTTCAAGCAAATTAATTTCAAAGCATTTTTTCCTTACAATTTAAGGAAAACTCCAAAAAGTGGCATATAAGGAAAGTAGGTTTCGAAATCAACAAATATTGATATAGGCGCCGGACATTGACGCTCAATCGTGACGGTTGGACGTTGTGTATGAGAATAACGTTTAATAATTGCGTATTTGTAAGTATTAAGAGGATAAACAATGTTTGTTAATCCACCTTATGAAAAAAAATAGATTTTATGTGGAAAAAGCACAGATTCTGGGAGAATATTCCAAGGCCTTTTTGTTTTTAATATTGTATATTGTTCAAAACGTTATTTGAAGATAATTATTTTGGTCAAAACATTAAAAAGTCTTTAAAGTATTAATTATCAAATTCTAATCACTATAATACTCTATATTAGTTCGAATTTGTCGATTCATACAGTCGGGTACGACACAGGGCATTGACCATCACAATATTCTGCCACTTTATGTAAATTGAGGGGATCAAGATCCAAAACAACAGGAATCAAGGAATTTGTGGTGAATGAAAGACGATTTATCAATATTAATTTTATAAAATACAGAATGCTTACTCGTGTTGTACACTAAGATATAAAAAGGGATATGTTATCAGATAAATCAGTACCAATTCAACTCCGGTCTTTGGACTTATTCTCAGTGCCGGAACCTTTGGTATTCCGGCGTCACCATTTATCTGACGCTGTAATTTTGGGACCGCGATCTCGGTTCCGGAACATATATATTAGGAGGTTAATTCGTGATTTCAATCATGTGATAAAATCTCACAATGGCTTCATGAAGGTAATGCTCATTTAATGTTTTCGTAGAAATATCGTATAAACTGATATTGATTTATACTTACTTTAATCAAAAATTGTGAAATGTTTTAGTAAAACACGTGCTTGATCAAGTTGTACAACACTTATTAACTTAATATAATTCGAAACTAAATTATAATCTCAAAAATATACAAATATTATTATGACATTATATTTTAAATGAAACAGATCTGTCTCCCTTTAATTTAATTAGCTCACAGCAAAACCCTTATTTGATTAATACAATTTAAGAACAGCGTTATCACCGAGTGAGGCGAGTAACGCCAATAGATGGTATTAGCAGAGGTACATCCGTTTTATTGATATCCATTTGGCGCGATATTGGCGGTGTCACTATCCGGGGTATGAAGGCGTCTGACATCCAGGATCGCCCCGGGGTCGTAAATGGGCGGGGGGCGAGGGTAGTTAAATGAATAAGTAATTCCTAATTCACTTACGGGGTCTGTTACCTCCATATTGGAAAATAAAATTCTCACACGCGGATCCGCCTGCCGTTTTTATTCCCCGAGATGAGGTCCTGCGGAGGTGACCTTAACGGCCGGAGGGCCTATCTTTTATGGTCAGATACGTATTTGTTGTTATTTTTGGGGTTAATTTTATACGCCCGGTCGATGGAGGAAATTCATTATTGAATCCGGAGTTGGAGTTATAAATTTAATTAACATCGCGTCCTTGAAATGTGACTAAAGTAAATAGTATATATATTTTTTCCTTAGTTTCCTCGATACTGTGAATATTGACATAACCCTAGAAGTAATATGATTTTAATTACTTTACATTGATTAAAGATTTTTTAGAATATTTTTCAAATTGTAAATACTATATCCATATTTGAAAATATAAATTTTATAGTAGATATTCATTATCATCATTATTGATATAGATTCTATTCAAATAATTTTTAACAGATTCGCGGTTCAAATCCCAGCATCTGCTGTCTTTTTTACTTCTATATTAACGAGAGACTTAGTAACCCTGAAAAGACCCCTGCAATGGCGGTCAAAATATATGAAAGGAGTAATTCGCCACACACGGCTAAGCCCAAAATCCACAATATCAAATCTGGCCGTGAAATCCTAAGAAGTTATTTATAGTTATAAATATTTGAATCGTCTGTTTGGATAATCAACACTTATAAAAATCAATAAAAATGTTTTTATCATTGCCTTAACTGAGTATATTTGAAGAATCTAATAGAGCTTTCAAAATACGAGTATTATCTTGAAGTATTGAACGTCTTTTTTTTTTTTTATGTAAACGCATGCAGGAGAGCACAACCGGTCAAGACCAGTGCACTCTATGACGCTCAGCCAGGGAGGCTGGACGCTGCATGCGGGAAACGTGTGTTGTGTTCGTGTTTGTGTGTGGGTTGGGGAGATTGCAAGTGTATATTTATCTGTTTCTTGAAGAGATCCAGATTGTAGGAAGGAGGAAACACAGACGCTGGAAGAGCATTCCATAGCTTACCGGTGGCATTGAGGAAGGAACTTTGGAAGCTGCCAGTTCTTGGTCGACATATATTAACCGTGTATGGATGTTCGGCAAGTGTAAGACGAGTTTGTCGGCTGTGAGTGGGTGCAGGAGAAATTAGTTCTTTAAGTTCCGAAGAGCAGCGACCGTGGTAATAACGGTAGAAAAGACTAAGAGAACCAACCTTACGTCTGTGTTCCATTGATTGTAGATTAGACGTAAGGGTGTCATTGTTTATCAAACGAATTGCTCTTCTTTGAACTGAGTCAATTAAGTTTAGAAGGTATTTTGGGGCTCCAATCCAAAGGTGACTGCCGTATTCAAGGATAGGTCGGATTTGTCCTTTATATAGAAGAAGAAGTTGTTTATCGTTGAAATACCGACGTGATCTATATAATACAGCTAGTTTTTTGGAAGCGAGACCTGCTTTACACTTAATTGACTCTGGTAATATTTGACATTATTCGATATTGATAATCCAAGCATGTTGATGGAGCTTGCTTTCGGAAGAGAACAACCGTTGAAAGATACAGGATCCATAGCAGTCTTCTTGGTGGAGAAAGTACATGATTGGGTTTTTGAAATGTTGAAACTGACGAGTTTGAGGTCGCCCCATCGTGAAACCCTTTCAAGAGACATGTTCATCTTCTCCACCAGAGATTCTCTAGCAGCAGATAGTTCCGAATGTTTCGGAGGTTTATGGAAGATTATACTCTCATGGACAGTGCTGTCGTCTATATTGAATGTCTGTAGAAATTCGTCACACACGTCTAAAACTTAAGGTCATACAAGTAAACCTACGAAGTTACTTACGAGTATTGTTATTTGTAAAAATTCACAAATATATACATTTATTTTTTATTAAATTATTAGGCACACAACTTTCTGGCTTATAAATCACATTTGTTTTTGAAGACTCAATTATTGCAAAATATTTTTCCCGCTCATCGAATCGGACAATATTTTACGCATAAATTACCCATTGGCAACACCGTCACGTTACACATGTCAATAATAACTCAAGCAAACACTCTGATAATCGCCAAAAAATACTCTCTCCGTTGTGACGTCGATAATAAATAATCAATCGGTTCATTTCAAGGTATTGACTTATGAATAATAAATAGGGGCGGCCGGTGATGTATGGGGGCCAATTAGCGGGACAGTTATTGAACGTGAGCCAACAGGTCGATCAGTTACCCGGGATACATAAATTACCCGCGTTTCCCATTTCCGTGTTGGTTTTTATTTGTCCCGGTGTTTAAACGCCACCTCCGGCTGATCCAGAGTGACCATCATTTATACACTGATCTGGAGGATGCACTGATCACATTTATTTCTAAAATGCGACAAGCAAAGATAGATGCCATGAAGACGTAGCTATAGTACTTGTATCCATCCTTCAGATACCATGTTTTTATGACACCTGGCGGCACTCATCGAAAATCCATTAATATTACTGTGTTTTTATGATATCAATATTGATTGGAGGCTTCAGGTATCAAAGCCAATTAATTTGTATTACCAAACTTTAATCACACGTGGTTATATGATGGTTTTTTCTCCAAGTAGAGATATTTTATTTTTGAACCTTTTGAAGATTTATATAAGCAACATTGGATTGAAAATAACCATCTTAAGCTCTGCCTTTTTGAAATTTTATCGTCAATTTTCGTTTGCGTCATTTTAGGATCGATGTTTTTTTTGAAAATAATTTGACATTTTATCAGAGACTTATTAAAAAATAAGGACTGGAAGGAGTCAAATGAAAAATATGACGAATTTAAACTCGTTCGTCCATATTCTAAAGAAAATACAAGATGAAGTAACCTCGCTGGGAATGTAACAGGTCTATTATTTTCCAAAGCTTGCTATACGACATAATGAAGTACTGATGTTATAACAAAATAATTTGGATTTCGAGGGGCTTGAGTTAATTAACATTTTTCGATAGATCTAAAAAGAGAATGCTTAATGCTGAACATACGATCCGTAAAAATATTATTATTATTTATTTATTATTATAATATGATTAATTATATTAAGACTATAAATGGATAAATAAATCATTTCATATAATTAAGACAAAAGCAAAATAATGCTATAAGTAGATTATTTTCTAATATTTTATAAAATCTCCAATTTGTAGAATAGAAACAATTATGTGACAAAAGTTCATCAAAGTTTTAAACACCGTTAATTACGATTAGCCAATTTAAAATTATCTACTTATTCGATTTATCTCGCGACATGCAATACTTAAATTATTAACAGTCCTTACTTTCCACATTGCAGAACAGTTGTTAAAGAAATAGATAAAAATGAGAGGACGTCCCGAGATAAGGAAAAATTCCTGTATCCGTATCGTGGTCACCCGTCTGGATCACAGTGCTGTGTCTGACGGAGGTTTCCGGCGCCGCCCAGTGTTTGTTTCAGGGCGCGGGGTGAAGAAAAGTCAATCGCTGGTTGTGTTTATGAAAAACGATTTTACCATCGATTTTCATAATAACGATTTTTAACTTTTGCTCGTTTTATCGCAGGATATTCAAAATATTTTCCGTGTATGTTCTTATGTTTGTTTTTACGATGAAATCCGGTAGAAAAAACATCACATTGAAGCCTGACATTCGGTATTGTATCACAGTTTTTTTTTTAATTTTATGCTTTAAAAGCATTAAAGTTCAATTAAGTTAACAAAGAAGAAAATAAATAATTTATATTTAAAAAAATAAAATTGTTAACCAAATGAACCAGAAATAATTATATTATTTATGGGAAAACATTTATATTTATGTAATATCTTGAGAAATATTTGTGATAGACATCTGTTGTTTTAATAACTCACTAATCACACGATACATTTTTAATTTTACAAAATTCTAACATTTTGTAGAGAATTCAGAACTTGCTCGATATCACAAGTGCTCAACGGAGCTTCGTTAAAAAGCACTGTCGTAGCATGTCTTATCATATATGTATATTTGTAGAAACTCTAAAAAGTTGACTTAAAACAGTAATTAATTATTAACACCATTGCATTGGTTTTTGTACTCTTGCAACCACAGTTTCCAAGTTGGGTAATACGAATACTACACGAAGAACACAAATCCTCACCAGATGCATAGTGTTTTTTTAACAAATATAATATGCAAATCGTAAATGTTCAAGCCTAATAGATAAGTTAATATTTTCATAACTTTTTGAATTACTTTGTTAAAGTAGTATGAGTTGTTTCATTTTATGAATTAGTTGTTCACCTTAATGTTTTTTATTTATTACTAAGTTAATCATTATAATTAGAAAAGCACCATTTCTATGCCATGGAAAGCTCTCACAATCTACTCTGACCAGAGGTCAATAATGGCATCAAGTCTATGTTTGCTGCCAGCCCGACCTACCGGAACATCCGGTTCAGCCTCGCCTCCAGCTCTGGAAGGAAACTTACTCTGATTACTTGCAAAGTGGTCAGAAAACTACACAACTCAAATTAGTGATAATTGTTTACATCGTAGTGAACAATGCATTTTTTTTAAATGATTTTTTTAATTAAAAATTGAATGTCTATAAAATGTACACATTTTCCCTAATTTTATTTTAATTTAAATTTTATGCCAACGTCATACATTTGTTTTCAAAGCACTCGCTCTTATCTCTTGTATACAAGCGACTTTTTTTTTGTGCGTTATTTAAATATTATATTGTAATCCTAAGAACGTCAACAAAACTACAATAAAAAAATATGCAAAAAATAACATTTCTTAGGTGTTGTGAAGCTGAACATCTCGGTGTTATCATTACAATGATTATATGTACATAATTCATCACATATATTTTATCATATATATTTTTTGTATTAGCAATATTACAACCAATCTGTCTCATGACAAAATTCCATAATACATGTACAATGAATTTTTATGTTTTTTAGATTATTATCCCAGGTATCACAAGTTCGATTTTAGTGTTATCCTTGGTTGGATCACGTAGCGGTCAGTTTATATCAATTGTAGACCAAAAGGATTCCCGTTAATAACAAATTCACAGTTAGCTTACTAAAATACACGAATATCACGTGAGGTGAAAACGTATTGATGTTTTCAGATCAACACTATACGTAAATTGATTAGCCAAGTATTATAGAATCCACCGATGAGATTACTATATCATTATCAAGAAGTATTCTTATGAATGCTTAAAAAAAAGATTAAACAGGTACGTGAGTCAGGAAACTAATGTGCAATTTAACAAAAGTGTTTCACAATGAATTAAAGAGACTTTTGAAAGCACATGTATTTAATACATATGTAACGTTAATTTTAAGTTTTTTAATTTTAATTTTAAGATTGAGAAAGACTACGAGTTAGTCAAAATAAAGTCTGTGGTCAAGAACTTTTGTTACGTGATCCATGCGAAAACAAGGTAAATAAATAAATAAATATTTATAATTTAACCGCAAAACTGCATTTTAATAGTCAATTTTAAATGGAGCTTCTATAGTTAAAATAATGCAGTGGTCAATTTTCATGTACGAGGTGGTATTAGCCGGAGGAAATGTTCATGTGAATTGTACATTATTCGCTTTGTGGGCGTCCCATCAGACCGCAAAACTGCATTTTCCTTCATTCGACAGAGGCTGAATTGAAGACTGCCCAACTCCTGCAGCTGCAACTGCAAGGATGTAAAACTATGAATGACCAGCGGACTGGAAAAACGAAATGGCTCCGGAATAATCACGTCAGTGCAAGTCCACTGGCCTGTGTTACAGATCTGAATTGTTTCTGGCCCCGCATACTTCAACTAAGCTGTAAAACTATGAATGCAAGATGAGCATCGTCATAAAATGAAATTTAATAAGGTATATTATCTTATGCTTTTTCCACCTTTTCAATCTGCGGTATAACATTTTTCCATTTTACAAAAACCTACCAGAAGACTTAAATTACGTAAATTAGTTTCATTTTCTTCTATATTGACGAGAAAATGTCATAAAAATATGATATTTGCTGTAGATTTGTAGGTGTGTATTATTTTATTGATATATTTTTGCGTTGGTTAAACGTGAATATTTTTTTATTATAGACACATAAGTAATACTGTCAACCCTTCTATTAAGAACAATTCTTTCGATTTGTAACGAAGATGTCTCCTGTGGTGTTTGCGGTGATTTTTCATATGACATTCACTACTATGTTGATACTTTTAAATATATCTCGGCTCTGTGATATCCTTAGATGCCAAAACTGAATCTGACGTGGAGCATAGAATAAACACAGGATGGCTGAAATGGAGGTCTCTCTCTGGGATTTTGTGTGACAGCAAGATTCCAGTTAGGATCAAAGGTAAAATCTACAAAACTGCTGTAAGGCCAGCTATGCTCTACGGATCAGAGTGTTGGACCCCGCTGAAAGGTGACTTGGATAGGATTCATGTGGCAAAGAGATGAAGATGCTGAGGTGGGCGGGCGGTGTGACTAGAGTGGACAGAGTTCGAAATGAACATATTCGGGGTTCATTTCAGGTAGCCCCCATACCTGAAAAGATAAGGGGAAACCGCCTAAGATGGTATGGGCATGTGACACAGAGAAATGAGTACCACATGGTGAAGAGAGCCCTCAACATACCCACGCTCAGAAGAAGACCTGGAAGACCGCAGGCAACCTGGACTGCAACTGTAAACAAGGATCTGAAACCCCTGGGTTTGACCGAGAATGCAACGCAGGACAGACAGACATGGCGAACGTCCACAGGAAGAGCCGACCCCAGATGATGGGAAATGGCTAGGATAAAGAAGAAAGAAGAAGATTCACTTATATGTTGTTATTTTGGATTGAACCGTTTCTAAGAACAAAATCATCGGATCGGATAATCTTATGAAAACGTTACGAGAGGATTGCCTGATTTTTTTTTCATTCAATGCGAATCCATGGTTCAATTAAATAAAATATTTTCAGTGGATCAGCTAAATGCTAAAAATATTGGTAACGAAATTTTAAAGTACTAGTGTTTTGTATTCTCATATAAAGGTAAGTTATGAAAAAGTACGTATAAGTTATTTGCTAATTAATATTAAAAGTGAATTCAAAAATTCTTTAACGTGGCTTATTTAAACTTATATAAAGCTTGAGCTAGAGAAAAAATCAATTTACTTTATTTGAATTATTATTACAGTTATTAGATAGATTTTTAAATAAATAAATGTTTTTTGAAGAAGAAGAACTCAAGTAGTGGATGCTACCCAACGAATAGGCACACTCAAGTGGCAATGGGCAGGTCATATCTGTCGAAGAGACGATGGTCGATGGGGAAGAAAAGTATTGGAATGGCGCCCAAGAACTGGCAAACGAAGCATTGGCCGACCCCCTACAAGATGGACTGACGATATAAGAAGAATAGCGGGAGTGACCTGGATGCGGAAGGCGGAGGATCGAAGAGGATGGAGACTCATGCGGGAGGCCTACGTTCAACAGTGGACGGACACAGGCTGATGATGATGATGAAATGTTTTTACAACTATTTATTGAACAATTTTTTTTACAAATTAAAACATTCGATAGAGGATAGAGGATAAATGCTATATTGAAGCAGAAAAAAATGCGTATTTTAACAGAAAAATATAAATTTATATAAAATAACGTGATCACCAATTCATTGCACGTAATCCCGAAAATATATTCGCAAATAAACGAGAAGCAAATAATTTAATGTGGAACAGAGCAAATTAGCTGTTCTAATCCGTCTGAATTTTAATTTGATTCGTTTCTCATTTTTGCGATGCAATTTAAATCCTCCCGCTGGTTCTCTACATTCGGCGGTTCATTCTAACCATTGTTGAAACAATCCAATCAGATTTATATCGACAAATCCCATTTTCGCATCATATTTTTCCCGCGCCCAGTGGTCTGATAAAAACATCTAGCCATAAATTTTTCACCGATGCCTCCATTATTACCACAAATAATATTATCTCTTCCACCCAACAATCGAGATAAAACCGTATTGTTTGGAGCAAATTTGAATATAATACTACCTCTGTACGATATATATCCTCGTATGCGACTGGCTAATGCCTATATATCCAAATAATAGGACATTTTGATACTATTTGTACGCTCATGCGAAGTATTAGTGTGGTCAATGGTTTTTTGTGAGCTTACCAAAAGCACCATTTCGAGTTTTAAGACAAATAATATATTATATTATACAAAACCATGTCTCACTTATTTATTTAAGATTTAAGGTGTGAGTTTTTGTTATTTTAAGAATAACCTAATTATATGAATATATATATATTTTTTTGTTATTTGCTATTATTTTTTGGAAAACATACATTTTGACTTATTGATTAAATTAGAATTGTCCATTATATTATTTTTTTATCTGTATTCAATATATAAAATTAAGTGTTGTCTATTCAAATATGCAATCTTAAAATTTATAATCTGATTGAAGTTAGTTATGTAATTATTAAGAATATTTTAATTTAAAAAAATAAAATAAATATTAAAGAGAACGAAACAGGGTGCATATCTAAAAAAACATCTGGATATATAAAAAATATTTAAATAATTTACTTCACTTGTAAAAAAACTTAAAAAATTAACGTAAATTATTTGAACAAATATGTGAGGAAATATACAACACACGCTCAGAAATTTTGAGGTACTTTCCTCGTACTGGATGAAGATGGGTCACTCTTTTCTAACAAAATGATGCCAAAACTGTTGAGTTTTGAAAAATTTTGGACCTCATTGAAACGGATATTTTACTTAGTTTTTAATGTAATAGATAGACACTAATAAGTGATATAGACTAAAAAATTGACAACTATGGCAGTGGTCGCTTCTCCTGGGCTCTCCCGGCGGTGTCCGGCCGCTTGTCTGCTCTTCCCCTTGTCCGCTTGTCCGCTCTGTCCGCTTGTCCGCTTGTCCGCTTGTCCAGTGCAGTTTACGTCGCCCATACTAAGCCAACAGAGCTGAATGATGTCGGTGGAGCGTGCAGCAATTTTACACGGAAAACGCTGTTTGTTCGGTCGGTTTCGTAAAATATTGAACGCGGAAAATGCAGAATTCGCGTGTCCCCAACTGACTCTAAACATTTCATACAATGAACAAATGAATTATGCACACAAGTACTAGAAACATTTTTGTATTATATTCATCCACTTTAAGCTACGATGCTATGAATTTGACTCATGAAAAATGAAGATAATAAAGTAGTCAAAATAATTGATGTTTAATTTTATTATACTTGCATTAAAATTAAAAAAAAAATGGATTTTTTTAGAGTGGCCTTAATTTAATGAATTATTATTTAATTCTCTGGATTTCTTGATCTCAATTTTCAAGCATTGGGCGATTTTCATAGGCCTTAGGCGGCCGCGCTGGCTCGCGCCCTGGGGAGGCCATTTGCAAGGCTTATCCGTTACTCCGGAGCGTGTAACGGGCTTATGGCGCCCGGCCTTACCATCCGCCCACCCACCATCCGCCCACCCAGGCTCGCGTGGCGGAAGGCAAGTAAAATATGTTATTATACATCGTTACCTTTATTTTATATGCCGGTGTACTTTTTAGCTACTTTATAGTGCCGCGCAATATTCTCTGCAATGCCACTCAAGCTAGATACGGAATTACGCAACTTTATGCAGATATTTCATTTATTGAAACCTGCCAAAAGTTTAATTGAAGTGCGCAATGCGAAATTTACTTTTATTGCCAAGAAAGTTAATTACATGTACGATTAAACTTTCAAACTAATTAAGCTTCTTGCGAAAGCTGTGTTACAATTTATGTAAGACTTGATAATAAGTTTTTTGTTGTATTTTTTGCCTTGACTGAACATTTGGTGAAGAAACATTGATTATATATCTGCCAACACTCAATAAAGCTCAATTTATCAGTTAAAAATTATATTAAAAATTATGTCATATTATTAGCTTAACTATTTTGTTGTCGATTCAATTTGTATTAAAAAAAACGTATATAGCGTATGTTACAAAATTATAAAAAAATCTTTTCACGTGATAAATGACACCTTTTCAATTTGAAATTTCGCCTTATTAACTTAAAATTAGTGTTGACTGAAACAACCATCACCACGTCTAGGTATTTCAAAAAAATCACCATAAGATTCCAATGCAATTTTTAATCTTTAAATGTTATGAAATATTTTTTTTATTGAACAAGCAAATTAAACAGTATAATTATTTCTATTAAATTTTTATTTTTGTTCTTTCTCCACTTTAAAAGTTTTTATTCTACATTTTAAATCTATAAGACTTGTAAAAAATAACCGGAAACAAAAAAAAATTACAAATCGAATTAACATTAAATAAATTTACTTAAGAATAAAACGTTAAATTGGTCATGTCTTTGGATTTTTTTTTAATCTGTTCGGAAATAATAATGGATATTTAAATATGTTTATTTCAACAAATACTTTCACATTTATGTAACAAACCAGTTTTTTGTAATTAAATCAAATTTTCTATGGTTAACGTCTGCTTTTCGATTAAGTAAACATTATAATATAATAACATAACATAATAACCGGAATTTTAACATATTATAAAACTTAATAAAATTTGTGGTTAGAAAAAGCTCCACATCAAACATGTTGAACATATATGTGTTAAATATCAACACAGAGGTGATATTAAAATTAGCTAAGTAAGAAGATTATTTTTCTTCGTTTCATATTTTATTAAAAACTACAAATCTGTGAATAAAATAAAGTGTTTGACATTCCCAGCAGCTGTCAGCACATAATAAATATGACAGTCGGTCTCTCCTTCTAGAGCAGAGGAAAGCCAGAGAAAATACGCGGCAGCGACACAATCGCTCAGCGACCCAGCCTCTGCCAGCAGTACCTACCTGATACTATCGCAGCCTCGTAAATCAACAGCTGAGAGCCGGAGAGTGGAGAGTGGAGTGCGGAGAGTCGTGCGCAGGGGGGAGTTCAGCAAACTTCGCCGAATCTTCGCTTTCGTCTTGCGACACTTTGTTTTTCACAGTGATTGTGCGTCGACGTAACGTCGGGACAGTTTAAATTGTTTCAATGACACTCAAAAAGCACACAGCGAAAACGCGTCAAAGCTCAAAAAGTTTGCAATCGATTTGAGAGAGTTTCGGAAAAGTTTTTTTCGGCAGTCGCTCACAGCGGATAAAGCTCAAAAGCTCTCGGGGTCGCGGCCGCAGGGTGGCGGGTCACGAGGGGCTAGCACAAATTACAAAGACGAGTATAATAATATAATAGCGACGAAGCGAAACATCAAGGCGTGCGGTCAGCCGAAAGGACGCGGACCTACTGGGCGGGAGGCCGGCGCGGGCGGCCATATGGCCGAGGGCGGCGCCGAGCAGCTCGGGCGCCGCCGCCGCCGCTCGGCCGCCCCGCCCACCGCCCACCTCCTGGAGGGGCGGAGACGCCTCCTCTTCCGATCGGTAATTGAATCGGAAAATTATTTGCGGCCCGAGTGACAGCCGAAATGCTGCAATGTTAATGAATAAACTGACTTTGATGATAGTCAAAAATTTAATTTAAAAAAAAAGTAAGAAAATTTCACCAGTGCTATCATCCGTAATGATTTTGCCACTTGTAATTCTTAAGATGGCAAGTTAAACAACAAATGACAAACTTGTGGAGAACGTGAAATTCAAACAAATTTAAATGACAAGCGATTAGGAACACACATCGAGTACTTATAAAAATTTTAAAATAAAATTATCTACCTGATTAAGCTCATGCATCTGTACTGATTTATTTTGTAAATTGTATCTGTTTTTTATTGTTTTTTTTATTCCTATTCATTTGAATTCGAATTTAATGCATAATATGTATATTTAAGAATCTTTTAAATCATATATTATGCAAACATATGTTGTATTATTGAAAAAATAAATTTATGAAATACGAAATATTATAAATGACTCAGTTATCAGAACTACATTTGTTGTTGGATTGAGCACAATCAATCTTACTTTAAACAAACAAAGATAAATGACAAATTCGCATTATGACATGTTTTTTTTAGTTTTTGAATTCACTATATTTCTTCAATTGTATCATGTTGAAAATTCTATACACATCTTAGATTAAGAAAAAATAAACAGTTCATTTAATTATTTTTACATTTTATTTAAGCACTAAGTGAATATACGAGTATTAAAAACTTCCGTGTTAAAAGAAAACAAACTCGTATTAAAGTAAAAAGCCAATGCACAGCATCATGCGTTGCTTAGCTTAATCTCATATCTCTGCAGTAATAAACTTGGCGTTCATATTATTTTCTATCATAAAACTACACTCACGTATAAAATTCAATTTACTCTCCTCCTTTCGTAATTATATGAAAGCTTGCGAATTTACTTAGAGCAATCTCTTTGATATCAGCCGCGCCCCCGCCGCGCCAGACAAATATTTTGTTTTCCTTCTGCGCTCATACTGAAAATCTTGTACGCGATAGAGTTCGTACACGGGCAGTGCATTTAGTCACATATTGACTACTTGTTTGACATAGAAATAATACTTTTTGACTAAAAAGTTTTATTAAAAAGTAAAAAAGTAAAGCACTTAATGGTGGGTTATGAAGTGGGTTTGGTTCCAAGATTTCAGTGCTGTTATCTTGCGACTTTGGTGAATCGACATTCGAGATATTTGCATTCTTATAAAATTGAAAGCTTGACAAATCTGATTTTATATGGCTTGACTGAATGAATGAACCATTTCATATAAAAGACTCTACAACACTTGGTCACGTGACATAACCCAAATCTCTAGTAATCATTGTAACAACTGATCTATAGTAAATCAATTTGTAGTATCTCAAAGCAAAATAAATAAAATGTATCTTCACTCACCCATAAATGCTTTTTATTTAATCAATCACTAGTTGAATCAAATATTTCAACAAACTTAGCGAATATTGGGGTAAATTATTTTGACTTTGTAAAGAACGACATGTGGAAACGGCCCGTCTTTTGTACTAGAAAAGGTCAAGAGATAACGGTACGCCTGGCTGAAACCAGCTAGTTTTTTAGACTTCGGAATCTTGCAGTTCTGGAAAACCATCCAAAACTATACACAGACTGTATTTGGAAGAGCGTCAGAAAAAAAGCTGACGTGACATGTGATGAAAAACACGGTAGTTCTAAGATATTTAAGACTTATCCATATATGGAATGACGTATTTGGATGCTTAGAAAATTGAATTTGCACTTATCAATAGTTGTATGAGAATATATTGTTACTTTTGATGGTTAACTCTATCAGAGCTATGCTGAAAATATATATTTTAAATAATATGGATGTCAAGCGCTGTCTGTGATACCGTGGCCCGAGTAAGTGAAGGAACTTTTTCAATAAGGTAAGTTTCTTGAATAACACATGCCTTTGTCCCGATGCAAAGCCTCCCGGCTGCGATCGCCTAGAAAACTTCCTGAGCCGAAAATGACCGGAGAGCCAGAGACGCTTTCAGAAAATGGTGTAAAATTTTCAAAGTCGCGAGCTCTTACCACTTCGATAGTGCCACTTCTATAAAGAAGATATTCCTCCTAGAGCGGGTTTGTATTGCGTTTATTGATGTTGATCTATCATTGTGAATTTCGATTACATAAATATTTTTTATCTTTTTTATTTATTTAACCTGTTCGCATTGGTACCCGCTATATGCCGTGTAAGATTTCCCTACCGTTAACATCAGTAGCCGTGATATATCGTTTTGCGACTTTCTTACAATAGTTTTTTATGCATCATCTGATAGCTAAAGGATACAAGAACCAATGTGATATATAAAAATATACCAGATAAGTACATTTATGTTTCAAATACTAGTTTTATAATTGACAGTATAATTTGTATTCCACCGAGCCATAATGAAAGGGTTAATTTATATACGTTTTAGTTTCGTAGATTATTAAGGTTTTTTTAATTTTAATAAAAAAATTGGCTATTATTGGAGAAAATAACGCATATTTAAAAAAAATTAAACTCGTTTATTAATGCTCATTTTTAATTTAATTACTACAACAACAAAACATAAATAAACTTTAAGGAAAAAATATTTTCAATATCATTAAATGAATAATAAAATATGGATTGTTTACCATATGATTATAATAATATATTATATTTAAAAACGTTATTATTTTTGTATTCAATATTTTTTGCAAAAATTCTAATAAATTGGCGAATAGTATAAATAATAACATTAAAACTGTGACCACAATAAATAAATATATTACTCGTAAAATCAAATGTGTATGTGATTTTATTTATATATGTACAAATTAAATTACATAAATCAAAAATAACGTTTTTTGTATACTTCCTATGACCTATGGGAATGATCTATAATAAAGTGTTAGCTTAATTAGTCAGAGCTCGCTAGTTCAATTCTCGACGAAGTTTAACGTTAAATTAATTTATAAGATCTATTTAATAAAAACATAGGTACGTGCTAAGATATTATAAAAAAAATTGTATGTATAGTTAAAAAAATATTTTTCAATCTATTTTTGTCTAATAAATATGCATGTCACACCAATTATCCACAAAAATGTAACGTAAAACCACAATAAGCTCGCAAATAATTAACATATCAGCAGATTTCAATCAAAAGGGCGTGTGATAATTATACTTCATAATTTACAAACGATTATAAATATATTTCTCATGGCTGTCGTCGGCGGCTTATTATTCCGCACCGCACTCGTGGAAAGTCCGCAGCACCAATCTTGTGCATGAAATCAATAACATTGTTTTTTACTGCGTACTAAATGCAGCAGTTACAGCACAATATGTCACCATCAGCGGTGCATTGCATTCGTTTGCGCATACAATGCATCAGATTACGCCACGAATGAAGCATTTTCAAGGCACCTGGCTAGCGGGCGATAGCATCGCTGAGTGAGGGTAACTGCACAGGGAACTGCTTTTACGCAGGTGAGGGACTCGATTCAATACCAATTGCATGTCACAATCTAATTTATTTAGTTAAAAAAATAAAATACAATTCAGCAAAGTGATCTAACTTAATTGATGCACTAATCTTACAACCCTTCTTACGTCATAAAAGACGAAAGAGTACTGACTGGGAAATGCACAAAAACGATTTAATTAATACGTATTAACTTTTCTTTCTGGATTCAAATTATGAACATGAAAATATTTACGCTATTTGAAATACTATTTATTGAAAATATTTCTTTCGCATTCAGATAAAAAATGAAAATCTTCTAATAAAATCTAATAAAAAAACTACCTACGTATTTACGCGTTGGATTTAGGCATTTGGTTAAAAATAACGGTGGTGATCATAGGAGGGCAGATCACTGAAGGAACATGGAATAAAAATATTTCAAGAAGATGATGAAACCGAAAACATAAATGAAACTATGGATTTTTATATATTTAATAGAATATTATTTCATTATTTCAATATTATAATCTACTTTTATATATCATTGACAATATTACAATATTATAAGTAATTAAATATACACACACATATGTGTGGTCGGGCAGTAGATGGTCGTGTGGTCAAGGGTAATGAACTTGAACAAATGGTTGCTTCCAAGGTTCGCTGGTTCGCATCCCGCCTCTGCCGATATTTTTTCTGAACAAATTGATGCGCTTAAAAAGAGTTTGTTGCGTGTGTATATTTTATTATTTATAAATGAAACTATTAAATATTTATTTTATGCAGCGATCAGGATTGTTCTAGACAAGAAGTGATGAAAGAAAATTTTACTTAAGACATAGGCATTATAAAGAACCAGTTCTTAGCAAAAAAACTTAACAAAATTGAAAAAACAATATGTATTATAGTATAAATAAAATACAAATATTTTTATTATCTTCTTTTTGGTGCAGATGATTGTTTAAAATGACACCAATGATTTCGTAAAAGCATAATCTACTTTCTTTTAATTGAACGAATAACGTTTTTTCGTAAAAGTTTTTTCAACTTTCTTTTAATTGTCCGAATAACATTTTTAACAGTAAATTCATCGTTAATCCGATTGATACAATACATTAAAATTCTCTCCCTTGGTCACTTTTTATACTCAAGACCCGCTTTCTTACTTGAGAGGCTAAGACGTGCTTTTGAAATGATCATTTGGTCATATAAAGGCGCTATATAAATACTGTTAAAATAATATTAATAATTTTATATACGCTTTTAATTTTTACATAAAGCCCAGACCATGAGTCATGTCTGTAAGTCAGCTTACTGTTGAAGTAATATATAACTATAAAAAATATTGTCTACATTACCCAAATGATATGTGCTGAATGCTAATCATATTTTTCTTTTACCAGGTAATGGATATGGCAAAATATGACGAAAAAATTAGTGCCAAATAGCAGCCCTGAAGCCAGGTGAAAAAGGGTGCGTGTGCTTAATAGGTTCAGCCCAACAAACAATAAAGGGGTGCATTGCCTCGTGCGCTTTTTTAATGACCACTTTTTCCAAGTGCATGTGGTACGCATTTTGCATTCCGCGAAATCATGCGATATTGTTATGTTGTGAGTCATTGTATTTTGGCAACATCTATTATACTACTATATATTTTTTTGGTCGCATTGTCATTCTGTGAAAAATATCATTTATTATCAAATTGCAGAGGCTGCACTCTAATGAGTTTGTTTTAAACGTAGCATACGATTTGTTTTAAATAAATTCAATCCGTTTTTTGTTTTTTTTTACAATTTATTATCACAATTATGTTTTCATCGGCGTTTTTTAATATTTTTATTATTTTATAAAAAAAAACAATTAACGAAAAATTATATTTTTGTAATAACTGCTCTACAGCCTAACAGAAAACATTATAAATGAAATTGTACTATTCTTAGCTTTTCTAAGGCTGACTGATTTCTTTAGTCATATAATCAATAACATTACGGTTATCAACTGACAATACTTGGTAAAACTGCATAATTATAATTATTTAAGATGGTCTCAAGAGAGGCCGAAACATGTAAGCGCTTAAAATAAATATGAATTAAAACAAAATATTTTTAATTTATTAATTTTTTAATAAAAAATATTTCGAAATTATTATTAAAATCAATAAATAAGTTCACGTTTAATATGCCAAAAATGAAATACGTTAATTTTTCGACTCTGTGGTTGGAAAAAATGGTCATGCGTGAGCGTTGGGTAATAAAATAAACATAGGTGCAAAGTTTCACAGTTCCAATCCCTAAGTCTGCTGTTTATTTTTGTCCAATTTATTGATGAGAGAAGTGTCATATACACACACAGTGTTTTCTGTTAACTTCTGTGTGTGTTCTTGAATATATTTTTTTGTTATATAAACACATACAGGAGAATATCGACAGATGGTGATAGTAATTGTGAAGTTCCATCTGTGGAATTCTATGACGCTTACCATAGTGTATATGGCTAAACGTTGCATGTGGAGTGTTGATCTGCCAACGTCATAGACTACAGCCCGAGATTCACGCATCATCCTTTATTATTACAGAAATTTATTATGAATAGGTGGTCTTCACGGGACGACTTTCATCTACGATCAGTTTTAATTAATAAGCTATGACTGGCATTTTACGGGTGAGGGATCAAATTCACACCAACCGGGGGTATTTTAGAGCTCAGAAATCGATTAAAAATCCTTTTTTTTTAATCTCCGTTGGGGATCGAACCCACGACCTTTGGCTTGCAAAGCAAATGCTTTGACCATTGAGCTATGACCGCCGGCAAAATAAAACATACTTAAATGCAAAATATACTTATAGTATTTCATGGTTTATAGTATTAGAATATTGAAAAAAATAAAGTCTATTATTTTTTTATGTCTTCAAGAGACGTGAAATGAATTATTACAAAGAAATTTTAATTCTTATGTGATTAGAATAAGATAAGAAATAAACTTGTTAGTACATCTATGGGTCACCTATTTGTTACTACACCGCTACACAAACCATTGCACTAAGCTGAAAAGCTCCACTGTAGCGTCGATGTAAGATTGGGTCATTTCTCTACTAGAGGGTAACACTTTACCGTTTGCTTGATCCAGCTATTCTTTCCCTGGTTATGATTTTGTAAGATTTTCTTCTATCATACTTGTCTGGAAAACAACTTATTTACAACCAGGTGGATCGTCATTTTATATTTATTTTATTTTATGTTATTTAGTGCTTATTACCTTTTTTTATAATATTTTATTAAGGGGTGACAGTTACAAAAATAATATTACACAAATTACATCTTATTTTAAGCATATTGTCATGACAGTCGACAATACTGCGTTGTTTCATAATACTATTTATATAAATTGATGATATAGCTACATTTATATATTTTTAACTCTGTCCTTCTACCGAAGTAAAGCCATTTCCGCTTATACTAGTAGTTATTTCCCTGATTTATATTTCTTGTTTAACCCGCAAATTTTCTCCAATTTCCAGAGATAATATTTGTAAAAATAAGCTGTAATGTTGATTCGTATAAAACTATAAAAAAACAGTTAAATATTTTTTAAGCCTTAGAATATTTCGATAACATTATTTTATTGCAAGTCTTGAAATATCTTTGAACAAAATAAAATCAAACAATTTTGTTCGTCATTATTTTTGCACGAGACGACTCTTTGTGAAAGTCTATTTTAAATTTTGTGTTAAAAGATGGTTTTTATTTACTCAAAGAAATCTCTTTCCCGTCAGGTGAGCTCCCTCGCCGCAGGTAGATCCCTGACGTCACTTAAGGTTCTCGTTTGGCGGATGATTTGTTTTGACATTTTCATATTATTTTCACATCGCGAGTATTTTATTTTGCCTTCCTGTGGGGATAACATCTTACGCCACAATTTCTGCGTTCTTCCACATGATTATTTATACTTTGTTAAAAATATGTGCTACTTTTTTTAATGGCACAATGTTAATTGAAAATTCATAAGCACTGTAACAAATTGGTTTCAAATATTTTTTTATAAATTTGTAAACATGTTATGTTTCTTTCTTCTAAATTTTGTATTTTCAATACATTTTGTTACAACATTTTTTATGTAATAAAAAAAATGGAATAAAATAAATAAATCAATAATAATATATAATGAAATGATATGAATTAAAGTGTATTTTGTATATTTTATTATATCTGAAAGCATTTCCTGCTGAGCTCAGAATTTTTAAATGTACATAAACTTTACAAATATTTAACAAATTTACATAAAAAATTGACAGAAATATAGAATTATACGCAATAGTAATCTCGTATATATACTTATTATACTATGTAATGTTAATAAACATTAATTTAATTTTTTTAATATTTATTATGTTGGCTTTATATGGCTTCTGCTAATATATTGTATAATATCAATAATATATTTTACATGTAAATACAGATTTACTGAGTGTATCTTATTTTTTTAGTATCAATAATCAATTAAGAAGGTTATTATATTTGCATTCTCATTGTAAAGGTATTTTATTCACCTTTACTACACCAAAAACGTTTTTTTACTTAACTATCACTATTTATTACATATTTAAAATTATGTTTATAAAAGTGTATATAATTATGTATTTTTATAAAATGAGATATTTTGTGGTAACTTTCTTGACATTGTATCTCAAAATATAAACCTAGCAAAATGGAATGAAACCTTAGCGATCCTCTTATTACGTGGTAATTACACCAAAGCTTAGCGAACAGGCGACAGATAGAAAGAAAGAGAGCCCTAACAATCGGAGGCTGCGAAAGCGAGACGACGCCATCGGACCATTTTCCCAGTATAACTGCTCTTTTCCACTGTTTTTTGTGTAAACATCATCATATCCCACATAAAGGCAGAGTGAAGAGAAACCAAATTACTGCGAGTAGGTTGTCGCGGGTATCAGGAGGGCAGCCCGGCGAGGAGGTGTCGGTTGGCGAGGGTCGGGCACTACAGATGCACTGGGCGGGGACCAGTAATTATCAGGGGCTTGTTAACGCTTGTGTCCCGCTGCTTTGTATGCGTCCCGGATACTATTTTTGCAGTTATTACACATCGTCACACAACTCACGAAGTAACCCGCAAAGGGAGGATTGTCTCTGTGCTCCGTGACTATTTGCGATATGAATTATTGAACTTCTGCTTAACATATTAGGATTTTTTATACAATTACGCTTTTGTTTGACTTTTAACACTATAACCATTGTACCCTATACCACACTTTCAAAATCAATCTCAAAATTTGTAATTATTTATTTACAGAATACATCTTAAAATGTTCACGCAAATATACTTCAATACTGCAACTGTCCTCTTCTTAAGACCCTGGGTCTCGTCCTATAGGGAGTCGGAAATTATGCATAGTATAATGTGCTTCTCTATTGTCCTGGAGGTAGTAAATGCCCTCCTAAGGCGGATGAACCTTTTTGGTCAACGGCATTAGGATGTGGAAATAAAGGGGAAAATACCACATTAAAGGTCTTAAAGACATCCCACGTATCAGCAAAAAATGATTGCATCTCAAGTAAAATTTTCTAGAGATAAAATAGTCCCCAATCGGATATCCGGGTGGGGACTGCTCGAGACAAAACAACCAAGACAAATAAGAAAAACCTTCAGCCAACAAGATATGCCACCTGGAATGTTCGAACATTACTGCAGAACGGCGCCCTAGACGGGAGTAGTTGCAGCAAGTATTCGAGGACATGAACTGTAGCGCATATGCTGAGCTGAAAAGGGTTGCGGAGGACCGAGAGGAATGGAGATCGAGATGCAAGATTCTGTTGCTGCAAACCAATCCACCGGATTGATACTACGAAGAAGAATGTGCTTCGGATACGAATATGACTTGGGGCAGGGCAAGGATACAAGAAGCTAACAGTATGTTGCCAACTTGTAGTGTTATATGCTCTAAACGTCCAGCTACAATAGGCGTAGTAAACACGGTTCTCGTTAGATCGAAGTTAACCAACATAGGGTTCAGATCAAATATTGGGCACAGGTCGAAGCCTTGACAGTCTTAGACTGTTAAGTCTGACGTTTTTCCGTTTTCTTTTAATGAGTTCGATTAACAAATCTCCCAAAATATGACAACTGCCGTCGTTTCAAGTCTTCGGGCTTCTATTCTGGAGGTTGTAGTTAATTTTATATGTTCCTTCATGTGGACCTTCATGTGCAGATATGTCTTGGGATGATGTATGAAGAGTTGAAGCTAATAGAACTGAGTGGCACATATTTATGGTGACCATATTTCCAGATATGGAACGGATAAAAGAAGAAAATAATTATTCTATAGTACTTATTAAAATAATTAAGTTTGTAGTTAATATATTAACAATTATATAATCTAACAATGCGGAAATGTGCTTCAGAAACATATTCCTTTAAAAGAAATCTACCAAAATAAAATAAAATCTAACATCGTTGGTGTATGGTTTTATTTTATATCGGCTATTAGGGGCCTTGTTTTACGGTTTAATATTTTCAAATCACAAGCGAAATGTTTAAAACAACTTCATTAACAACGTAGTACCGTGTTTTGACACGAAACACCGCGATTACTCTGACCTGATTTTCTTATTAACCGACCGGTGCCAAGCACGTCGTGGCTGTTGTACCGAACAAATCTGTTTTGTTTTATTACCCACCCGGCGGGTAAGCAAAACTACACCCGGCTTAAAACAAAGGCAAGAGCGTTTGCTTCCATTGAATGTATTTCGCTAGTCGATACGTTAGCAAAGTAGAGCGAGCAAACGTAAAACAAGTTTCAATAAAATTTACCGATGTTGGATTATCTAGCTTGGAAAGTAACATACGAACGTATTCAAAAGATAAAATTATACTTAGTTTTAACATATTTCACGTAGAGTAACTTTTAATCACAGATATTAGACAGTAGTTATTTAGTAGTAGTTATTAGAGTAGTGACAAAATTATTCACGGGTATATAGTTAACAGTTGACTAATGATTAAACATTAATAAAAAAATAAAAAATAAAAAAGTGTAAAATATGAATAAAATTCTAGAATATTGTTTGAATTCTTAAATTAATATTACTGCATTCTGCTGAATCAATCATTTAATAGTTAACAAAAAATAACATGGCATTTGTTTGATGTTTTATTTAACACCAATTTGTAATTCATATTATTATGTAAAACAACAACTGTTTGATAAAAACGGGCTTAAGTGTCCCTGTGAAGCTTATTATCCGATTATTTTAAAAATGATTACAAACAAACGCCTAAATATACGAGTATTTTAAATCCAACCGCTGTTTTCTCTTCAAATCCTTGATCTCTTGTCTTGGAAAGGGAAAACTACGCAAAGTTCATATTTACTCGACCGTATTTATCATATATTGCAGCTATGGAGCATACAAGTATAATAAATAAAATAACAATGCTTTTTTGTTATAAGGACGTAAAAATGGTTCAATTAAACCCAAAATAAACTTAATAGAAAGTGACTTGCTGCCATCTACGTCTCTTTTGTGAAAGTAATAATTTATTATTATGACTGGTATTCAAATATAAATGACTCAGCCTAGTATTTTACTATGCATTTATTAAGTTAAGTATACGAGCAATATTTTTGAAACTGAGGTGTTTTTGAAATACTCGGCTGACTCATAGAAAACCAAACTCCCCATGACGAGGGATGACTCACAGTTACTCCAGATGAGCATTTTTAGTAACGATGAGCGTTTAGAAATGAAGTTGTTTATTAATGATTTTATCGTTATATTTTTCTTTGACTACAGAATATACTGAGGTGTATAGAGGAAAAGTAAAGCACAAAATTTACATATGACAGCATTCATCGGGCATTGAATGCACGGCTTTTCAAATTTAATTTATTTTCAATCGTTTTGCAGCTCAGCATTGGTAACATATTATTAAAAATACCTCCAGTTGACAGTAGTAGCAGACATAAGTCATCCTGTTAATACTACTCATTCACAGGGTCAAGTCTTTGATTGCAATAATCCCGAATTGTAGTTTTGTGAAGTTTCTTTCGCTCTCTATTGGTTTTTTTTTTGTAAGAAATAAATTTTAACGATATGTCTCCGCTGTATCCTACAGTTTTTAGGTTATGTAACGCAAGAATGGGGTAATAATATAAAGAAACTTGTAATAGCTGGCTATATTGTAGAGCAACGGAGCAGAGAATGAACAGCGAGCAGTAAGTTAATAGCGCACAAGATACTCACCGAATCTATCATACTATTGAAAACAATATAAAAATATTAAATCAGAAGCGATCATCAACAATCCACGATTCTTACCATTAAATTATCAATGAAAATAATAAAATTACTGATCATTTTTATTAGACTTCATCTCAGCAATCATGCGTACAAAATATTATGTAAGAATATGTCAAATAAAAAATGTTTGAATATAGACGAGAATATCTCAAACAAAAAATCTGTATATTTGGATAATATATGCTGAAAAAAAGTAAAGTGGGATTTGATGTGTACGCTTATTGGTGTTGTTCAAAGAAAATATTCCTAAGTACTGTGCTTTATCCTTGCGGAATATCGGGGATTTTCCCACCACGTAGTTGGAGGAATCCTAATGCATCCTAAAGCATCCAGAGGCTCCGACGCCGAGCTTGCGGCGACTCCCGGCCTAGCACGTAAGCTGCACTGCCTCATTTGGTATTCATTTTATGGGCCCCGTTTAGTTTGCGGTGAAAAGTCTCCCAGACGATCATGGCGTGTCATCGGCTTTACGTTTTTTCACGAAACAATCCATCATCGTTCATCGCGAATGACTCGTGGATTATTGCAGAGTAATTTTGATTACGCCGGGGGCTTGAAGTGGTCCCGTTAGATTAATATTGTATTAATCATGTCACGTGTGCGAGGGTGAAGCATCACATATTGATTTTATTAAAGCATAAACAAATAATTTTGTAAAAACATTCTTTACACCGATGACTTCAGATTACCATTAAGTAAATAGTTTTAAATACTATGGTACCTTGTGATTGATGTTAGTTTTTGAATATCAGTTTTAATTCATATTAAAAAAAAACATATAGTTATTAGAAAAATTGGAGAAAAACGATATATATTCTACTATGGCTTATAACTAAAATTAAAGATACATAGGTAGATATAATGCTCTTAAATGGTAATTGAATTTATTTGTTCTGAAAATCGATGTTAAATATCAATTGACAATAATTACGTGTTTTGACACGTAGTTATTTTCTTCTTGAGTGTGCTATAATATTTATTTCATAACAGACAAAATCCTATAGTGTCGTGTTTGCTACATGTACTCGAAAAAAGTAATGCTGTTTCATATTATTTTGGAATTATGAAGTGAAGCGACTAGTATGAGAAGAGTAAAGTCTTTTATTAAAGAGCCTTGTTCAGGTATTTAATTGATAAATAGTCTGTATATCAGACTAGCGTTAATAGTTCAATACATAAATAAATCACTTTATTGAGAAAAAAAAATGTGTTTGAACCCCTGCTAAAATTGAAAAACAAGTAACAAAATATTAAAAAATGTTAAAGTTACAAATTTAATAAACTTATTGATTTTATTTTTAGAAAATTAGTGTGGTATCTAAACAGAACCTCCCCCAGATAAAGTGTGTAGTGCATACGAAATCATGATTCTAAGATAAAAATACGTATTTTACGTGAGAATAAAAAAATACTCACTTATACATAATATAACCTCTCAAAGTTATGATAAACACCTTTATTTAGGTGCCTTACGTTTGTGTTTGTATGTAAGTTTGCATAACATTTAACATAAACGGAATTCAAGCTTTTAAAGTTATGGCAATGTATTAAATTATCAAACAATTTTATTGCTTCCTTTTGACAACATTCGCCATATTTCTTGCCGTGCGTTTGTACATAGAGCGACAGTTGGATTGGTTTGAACATACTTTTTAGAACATTGTATTCGTGTCATAGATTTATTCTCCGGCTTTGGTTACTTTGAGCATGACGTCAAACTTTATCCGGCTTAGTCTGCTGTCGTAAAATTACAAATTCCGACAAACAGTGGAAATTGAAATTACGACATTCATAATGCACAATTACGACGATAAAAATACTCACGGAGCCGGGTACGTCTGGTCGAGACTAGGAATATAAATAGTATGAAATAACTGCATGACCATGAATTGCACGAATATTTTATCCATACAATTATAAAATATTTATTATATATTGTATAAAATATATGGTTTTTAACCTGCATTTAAAGTTTTAAGTAGAATATTGGGATTCCGTGTTTTCGGTAGTCTCGTATGTGGTGAATATTGTCTCCAAATTAATGTGATGTGTTTTAATATATGAATTTTCAAAAACCACCGAAGTATTAGATATAATAATTGACTAAGAGTGGCTTAATCCAAAACTTATAAACAATTTTTAATATATTGTTGTGCTAATAAAATTATAATTATATTCAAAAAAATATTTTTCGAAAGTTTTTGAAGATAACGTACATAAGAGAGATCACAATGAAACAACATTATTTTATTGTTTTTTTTTTTCATTTAAAGATTATTTATATGAGTGAGATAAGATGTTACATTTTGTAAATATAAACGTTAAAAGGAGATTATTTTGGTATTTGTGTAAACTGCTATCCTGGACAAAATGTGGAATAAATATTAACGGAGAGTACATTTCTCACCTCCGATTTGCAGATGACATAGTGCTAATAGCCGAATCACCTAACAAGCTCCAAGACATGCTCTACGACCTCAATGAAGCGTCGAACAAAATTGGTCTGAAAATGAACATGGATAAAACAAAAGCCATGATTAATAGTCATATTTCACAGACCTTTGATCCTATTTCCATTGGAGGAACAGAAATAGAGGTTGTAAACGACTATACCTATCTGGGACAAGTAATACAACTAGGGCGAAATAACTTCTCAAAAGAAATCGACAGGCGCATACAACTGGGATGGGCAGCATTTGAAAAACTAAAGTACATTTTTAAAGCAAAAATTCCGCAATGCCTTAAAACTAAGGCGTTTCACCAATGCGTCCTCCCTGTATTAACTTATGGCGCAGAGACGTGGAATCTGACAGCAAGTCTTACCCATAAAATAAAAGTCACCCAGCGTGCTATGGAGAGATCCATGCTCGGAGTGTCGCTAAAAGATAGAATCCGAAACGAGGAAATACGCAGAAGAACTCAAGTAGTGGATGCTACCCAACGAATAGGCACACTCAAGTGGCAATGGGCAGGTCATATCTGTCGAAGAGACGACGGTCGATGGGGAAGAAAAGTATTGGAATGGCGCCCAAGAACTGGCAAACGAAGCATTGGCCAACCCCCTACAAGATGGACTGACGATATAAGAAGAATAGCGGGAGTGACCTGGATGCGGAAGGCGGAGGATTGAAGAGGATGGAGACTCATGCGGGAGGCCTACGTTCAACAGTGGACGGACACAGGCTGATGATGATTATTTTGGTATCACATGGACTCTTAACAGTTAACCTGGATGGTTGAACGCTGTGCGTAGGAAAGTTATGTAGTAATTATTATTATTATTATATCAGTATTTGTATAGCGCTTTTTATGACCGAATGGTCATTCCAAAAGCGCTTATTTGCCTCTCTGAGTAAGTAGCTCCGATGCTGATCTGCGCGCGGCCATCTCCCACAACAGTGATTGTCTTACCCGTGCAGCTGCTGCCACAGTAAGTGCCGGCAACGAGATCCGGAGATTATATCACAGTAAGTGCCGGCAGGAAGGCATATCTGCAAGGACTGGTTGAGGTCGCGGCCCTCGTTGTTAAAGGCGATGAAGCCCTTTCCTCCGCGGCAGAAGGCGATCTGGTTGCCGCCATTGTCCCACCAATCTTTGACGTTGGTTCGCTTCACTGCGTTCCTGAAGCTGACCATCTGGAAGATCTGACACCAGCGGTGCTTGCACACTCAGCCATTGTTGCAGCTTCTATCAGCTGCGAAGGTTGGGCTTATTGTGTTGCCATTTCCGTCCATGGGAGGTCCAATGTCAGTGTTGTTGAATACGAAGCTGCTCATAATGCGGAGCTCTCCACAAGGATGAGCCATGGTGAAAGCAGTTGCTCCCTTATATTCTTGGATTGCTTGTAGGTTAGGATGCTGCTGCCACCGGCACCGTGGCCTCTCTGGTTGTCGTGGTTATCCACAAACACAAGTCCATCGCCATGAAGAACCATGCCCCAGCCTGTGCCTCAGTTTATTATGTTCGTAATGAGATAGAGAATGTTGCATGTGTTTATTAATCAGACTCTTGAGTCTAGAAAACAATTATTTTGTACGTTAGAGGATACATAGGTGTTGCGTGAGCATGTTGAGAGAGCATTAAGAAATCAGCCAATTTGTTAATAAGATTATTAGAGAAGCTAAAATATTTCACATTTTCTTTAAAAAGCAGTGTTTTACTGACCTAGATGAGCATCAGAGTCCATGGAGGACAAGAGCTAATACTTGTACTTCCTTTTGTATGTATTTTTTGGTTAAACCATCATTTTTGCATCCCCGATATACGAGAAACATGTATTTTTTTATTCGCCACAGTCTTGGTTAGTATTGTTTCTTAATAAGTTGCTTGCTCTCTGCAAAAAGGCTTGAAATACGTCCTCGCTACGCAGCTTTTATTGGGCGGCGCGAGGAAGGGCTAGCTGCTGCGGCGCCGCCGCCGCCGCCCACCGCCGCCCACTGCCACCCACTGCCGCCCACCTCGGAGCTTGCCAAATGTGTTTCGGGGAAAGCGGCACAAATTAACGACTGCCAACTCTCGCGGGCACTTAAGACTTAGGATGGACCGGCGCCTCGCCTGTCTCCGGCCCGGCACCCAACACCAAAGCACGGAAGATATCCAAACTATTTATAGAGTACAAGTGTTTGCTTTGGAACCATTATTTCATGTTGGGCTACTTTGCATACTCATTACTTAAATCGGCATGCAAGTTAACTTGAGGCTCTAGAACAGTACAACTGCAGTTAAAAATCAACCTGAACAAATGAGAAATCTTAGAACAAAAGCTATTAGTTTACATCTTAGGCAAAGTAATTCACACTCAAGATATTTCGAAGTATAAATTCACATATAATTGTAATAAATATATATTTACATCATTCCGTATCTACTTCCATCATCATAGTATCAATCTGGTGGATTGGTTTGCAGCATCAAAATCTTACATCTCGATCTCCACTCTTCTTGATCTTCTGCAAGCTCAGCATAAGAGCTGCAACTCATGTACTCGAACACTTGCTGCAAATACTTCAGTGTAGGGCGCTCTTTGCAGTTTCTACCCTCAACCATCTCTTCCACAATGTCATGAAGAAGACCATCGTGGTGCATGTTGTGACCGATACATCGAGCTCGCCTTTCTGAGATGGTTCTAACTAGGTGCCTATCTTCCTTGATTATGCTGATAACCTCATTTTTCAAGACGTGGTCGCTTCAGGAAATTCCGAGAATTCTTCTGTAAGACCACATCTCAAATGCCTCTAGTCTTTTCTTATCACTTTCAGATAAGCACCATGTCTCACAGCCCTACATCAAGATGCTCCATACAAATGCTACTTCCTAATTAATGTATATGTCTTTTACAAATAGCCACCTTGGTGTTGTCTCATCCTATATTGGCTCTACCTTTCGAAACTTACGACGAGTAAATTCTGCGTATGTGCATTTTTTTAAGCGATGAAAGCCCGAAGGCATAAAAAATCTTGCTTTAATTTATGCTGTTAAGCATCAAGAAATGTGCTCCAAACAGATTCATATTCGTCTCTTGACCGACTGAAAGATGGAAAGCTGCAGGGTCCGCTTCCTCATTTCATATTTTTTTACAAAATCAAACCATAGAAAAGTTAATTTTTATGCACGTATTTGTTTTCAAAACCAAAATTGATCACAATTATTCCAGTTATGATGTTACATCTTTGAATATATTGCTGATAAAATGTTTACAAAATAATCAAGAAATTAAGCTACTACTTCTTGTCATGTGAGTGTGTGTGACTCAAGAAGTTCGACTACTTGAACTATATATGGGCATATTATCGTGTATTATTTTTCATTCAATGTGATGTATCAAATAAAATGAATGCGTGCTTAATCAAATTTAGTAAAAAAATATATTTCAAATTGGCAAATTATACCAAGATTGAAAACCTTATAGTATGACCGCAACCTCATTAACACAATATTATTCATAATTTACTCATACAAAATAAATTGTTACGTGATAAACATACAACTTTAGTGGGATAATTAAAATATATGAAGTGTAGCTCAAAAAGTGTACAATAATCCGGCCGACACGCAATAAGAGAGGTCTTCATATATTTTTACAATCTCGTTTCACAGTTTTATGACTTTGGCGAAAGTGATTGCTTCCTTTATGAGAAAGTTATTCCGAAGCTCGTAGTTGCGGAGGGGAGGGGCAGGCTGCGGGTCCATATGTTCCGAGGCTGGGGCCGCGGCCGGGCGGGGGCCCGCGGACACTTTAATGCCTCCAAATCTCAAATAACGAGACAAATAAATGACTTCCTGTATTATGTCTGGCCCTAGGTGGGGTTGCGTGGCGAGAAAAAAGCTTTTGTTGCGCTGGTGACATTGAAAATATAGCCCGACTTTAAAATGAACATATTTCTTGTCAACAGGACTTAAGTGTTGCACACTTAAAAATATATATTTTTTAAATTTATTATTTTTAGTATTAATTTTATAAAGTAATGTCAAATACCTATTTTTTTTAATTCGTTGTAAAATATAATATTGTGTTTCATAAATATATTTACATAGATTTTTTCATTATGGTTTTAAATGCAATTACTTATTTTTAATATGCGATTACTTTCCCTTTGGCAGGTTTATTTATCGTAATTTAATAAACTATCTATTGACATCCCTCAGTTAGTTATTCAATTGCATGGGACAGGATAAGGAGCAGATTAACAACACAAAGACTTTTTCCGAAGCACATTGACATATATATTTCGATAACTTTACAAACTTCCAGCCCTAGCGGAATAACATGCCGGGCCGATCATAATACGACCTTCTCGCGGTCGGCACACAACTGACTGCGCACCGGGCGTAGTGGTCGGTGACTCCCAGTGCCTCAAGTGGCGATCTGTATAACTAGTCTTCCTAACGGCAATTACATAATGACAACACATGCGTGTCCGATGATCGAACGAAAATAAGAGACAAAAGATTGTAAATCGAGGTTTTAGGTACCAGTCAGCAGGGGCTATATCATGCTGATGTCACTATTTTCAATTCGCATAAATACATCAGCGAGAGTGGTAGCAAATAAATTAAATTATAATATTAATATTTTTTTTTTACAAATTATATAATCATAATGGGTGATAATTGTGGCATGAATCCCCATGCAAATGTTAATTACTAAATATTATTTTTGCATCATTGTGTATCTGATAATTATATTTATTAATCGTGAATTGCGATGAACATCACTCATACAAATCAAATGACTGCAGATGAAGAAGTTTATAATTGATAATATTAAGATATGGTTTAAAAGTTCACTGATGTTATCCAAATTAAAATAAAATATTTTTCACAAGAAAACTAATGTTAGTTTCATCTGCATTTCTTCGTTTTCGCTGCTTAAAAATTATATTTAAGACTTTGAAGAGGATATGAATATAACAAAAAACACTAAAATACTCGTTGTTTGTTGGAAGTATACTTTACTATGCTTCGATAATATAGCAAGAGAAAAAATATCTTTAGTCGAGCGAGTGTTTACATCAATTGTAAAAGAAAGATAAGTGTTCATACATGTTATTTGAACATGGCACGGGTGGGTGTTTCCGATCAGAAGAAATAAAAACATCCGATGGCTTTTATTAGAAATGGCACGAGGCTCGACTCCATGCAGAGGAAGTTCGCAAATCGCTAAACAAAGCAGGTATCACATTAAAACATCACGAGACGAGAGATCCGCCCTTCAGGGTAGGCGGCCGCTGCTGAGCAGCTAGGGTAGCCAAGGGCGGAACAATGTCTGTGAAAGATACTTTGATGCATCTCGAATAATAAATATCCAGACATACTGAGTTCATTAATCTGGAACAAACTAAAATAATACCTTTAACAGTCTGAAACTTAAGCGAAGTCAAAGAAGCGGAAATTAAAAAAGGCATTTTCTTTAAGCCTTCAAGCTATTTTCTTTTAGAATATCTTTCAGAACAAAATGCATTCTTAACATTCGTTAAGCTAAAGCTGACAACAACTTTAAGCCACTATATAGTATAAACAAAGAAGAAATTTAATGGAAAATTTGTTTCTAAATTGAATGATTAGTTGGCAGTATTGTACCTGTTTTGGGGTATGTATATAATTTATATTAAAGACAACTAAATATTATATTTTTTGATGGAACAAACTAAAAGAAACCTATTTTAAAATAACGTTTACCATTGGAAAATAATGAAAAAGAAAATAATGGTTGTATACAAGCAAGCTAAGATCTACAAACTGTATATTAAACTGTTAATAGTTGAACGTTGAGACTACTTATATATGAAACTCGCCATTCAAAGAACTGCGCTCGATTAGTTCTGTTAATGTATTCGTATTACAGGTGTGCATCTATCGATATTGGATTTGGAGTAGTAATGCACTTAGTTTTTTATTCTCGACAAAGTTGATTATCTAGTGCCGATATTATTGATATTCGAGTATTATGGTTCTCTCTTACAACATCAATTTCTTGGATATATTTAAGTACCCTCTTGTAACATCAGTGTGTACTCGCCTCTGAGGCCCAGAGCTTGGTGCTGGAGCGCGGGTGGGAGAGCTTTAAACAAGTAATTTAGCTGCTAAACGCAAATTGATACAAAGCGATTTAAGGATTGCGAGTACTGTGCGATCAGTTAATTTGTTAAAAGCTTTTGTTTCCCTGTGTAAGCTCGGCGAAAGCTCTCGGTAAACACTACACGCATTATGCTGAATTTAATCCAGTAACATTATTTTACGTTACTGGTTTAAATTTAACTCCCAGCCGTATGTACACATATAACTGAATGCTTCGAATGCCACTTTGTTGTGAGTGTTAATCCGAATGAATTGACTCTGGAATAGGAACGAGCGTCTCGTCAATATTATCCGAGCTAACAACATCAATGAGAATGTACGTATATTTCAGTAGACTCGTGTATTTTAATATTAATAAATAAATTGGAAGCTATTTAAATAGCAAAACATAAAAACGATTTAAATATTTATGATTGTTTTAAAAACATTAAAACGTTGTATTACTATTTATTTATGTGAAATCAAATACAGTTTAATATCCCATTTTGGATTATATGATAAATCTAATGGCATGTATTTTATTGGGGCTGATTTTAAATGAGTGGTCTTTACGGGACGATATTTGTCTACCAACAAATTTTTAATTAATATTCAATGACATGCATCTGTAGGATCTATTTCACAAATATTGGTGGCATTTATATAGCTTAGTAGTTGATTACATTTTTTTTATCTTAGATGGAAAATGAACTCTTGGATTCTTTATATGCAAGCACATTAACAATAAATTGTAAGCAATACCGAGTATTTAAGAAATATAAAAAAAATTAGGGCTTGATTTAAAAATAAATATCTCTAAGCGAATTCATCAGTGTTATTAATATTACTCGTACTGGCATTAACGTTGACGTTCCTTAGTATTTCATAAATCAAATATTGTAAAAACCCTAAGATTTAGAGAAGTGTAATATTTCACAGCTTTTAGTAATACATTCAGTTTTACTAAAATAATTCTATATCCGATTCACTATAACTTAAAATAAAGCGGATTTGCCACTTAAGAAATAATCCCAAAGCGCCCCAAGGTCTCTAGGAGCGTTTAACATAATAAATGGTATGTAAGGCTTTGTTCGGGGAATCGATATTCCGATTGAGCTACCCCTTCTCGAGAGTCAAACATTCTTTCAAATAAAGAAGCAAAGATAGCGCATTTGCAGACTACGGCAACAGACAGCCTATACTTTAATATTATTTACATATTTAAAGAAAAATAGTCTGGGTCCAGTTAACACACTTTGAACATTGAGTTTTTTTGTATTACTATAACAAATAATTTAGTTTGATGACACTTTTTGTGTACTTAATATCACATTAATGAGATCACCTTTCTAACGAATCAATCTGATTCAGCCTGGGCCATAATGATATGAACATGAGTTATTTTTATGTAAATACATACAGGAAAATATCGACAGATCGTGAAAGTAATTTTGAAGTCTCATCTGTGGAATTCTATGACGCTTACCATGGTGCAAATGGCTTAGTGCTGCATGTGGTGTGTTGATCCGCCAACGTCCGATCCGACTACAGCCCGAGATTCACGCATCATCCTTATTATTACAGGATTTTACTATGAATGGGTGGTTTTCACGGGACGACTTTCATCTACCACCAATTTTAGTTAATAGTCTATGACTGGCATCGTACGGGCGAGGGATCAAATTCACACTAACCTTCTATTTTAGAGCTCAGAAATCGATTAAAAATCCTTATTTTTAAATCTCCGTCGGGGATCGAACACAAGACTTTTGGCTTGCAAAGCAAATGCTTTGACCATTAAGATATACCCGCTTTTATTAAGTCATTGAAATGCATTGAAAATGTAACGCAAAGAAGAGCATTAAATGCAGCTTAAAACACTTTTTATTTGTCTAGAGTAAGTAAAATACACTTTGTACATATTTTAATAGTTAATCTGATTTGGACGATATGTATTTTAAATCTTAATGGCAGTTAACACGCATATAAGAAGAGCTGCCATCTGTCTAGTCGTTTTGTGTTTTACGAATATTCTACAGAAAATAGACTGAATTCAGTACAATTGGCTTGAATGTGAAATAAGTTTTTTACAAACAATAATCAAATATCCTCTTCATCTTATTATTTCAACATCTCACAAGCTACGATTTGGAAAAATACAAATAAAAAGTAGTCATTGAAGTTACTTCTTATATCTTTTCATTTACCCTTAGATTATATTTATTATAATATTAACGATTAAACCTTTGCGTTATTTCAAAGGTAAAATAAAGATATGATGTTCGTGGTAAAAATAACTTGTTTCCCACAGTTGTTTATGGCAACCATGTGGTCTATGGTACTAATATGTAAAAAAATATGCATTACATCAGATTAATGAAAAAATATTAATCACTAACTGATGGTTTTTAGGTGTATATTTTTTTTATGATTTATATTATAATTTAATGTTATATTTAAAAATGTGTTTAATTTACAATATAATATAAAAGTTTTTCCTTGAATAATTAAGCCGAACAAAAATTAAAAGTATAATATCTAAAACTACTTTTAAAGTATGCATTTAATAGTGTAAAAAAATACTTTGTGGAAGTGAAATATACTTTTCTGAAGCAAAAAAGTTATTCCACGAGGAAGATGGCGCCATTTTCTCTCTCGGGGAGATAGCGAGCTGGAATGTGATATTCTGAAAAATGAGAACTCTGCTTGTCGGAAAATTTACGTGTAAAATATTCTATGGTTTCAGCTTATTAGGAACAATGACAACCAGTTTTATCTAGAAGGCTTACATAATCTCGGGATATCTAGTTATAAAACTTTTCTTCAGAATATCCGAATTAACTTTATTTATCGGCGGGCAATTAAGACTTTCTTAAACTGCCGTAATTTTGTTTTGATTCTACGTAAGCTTGGCTGTAAAAAACACAATTTATTTTCATAGCTGAGGACTAAATTGTCTATTACGATGAAAAGTTACATGCATAAATTTCAATGAAATAATATAAACTATTATGTTTTTTTAACTAGTTTCTTCAATATAATGTATAAATATCGTCAGAATTACATTTTACTTGAAGTTCTCCTCAAAAAACAGATCAATGTACACTTGTTATCTCCTCAACCCAAACACAAGCACAGCACTCGTTTTCTGTCGTCTAATTGTCCTCAGTGGGGGTTTTGGTGTCGACCAGTCGCAATCGGTTGTGCTCTCTTGCATGCAGTTGAATAAAATAAAATATGAAAGACAAGTATTATTTACTTAAATTTTTTAAAATATCCTTTGTAACGTTTAATCTGAAATTCGGTGACGAATCGTTTATGCGAAAATCATTGTCTTTTTATATTTACTGTGTATGTGCATTTTTCAAAGATATTTCTGCATCCAGAGACCCATATAGGAACACATACAGGTATGTTTCTTAATGAACCTCCGGGTAACAGACTAAGGACTTGGAGAGATGGCATACATGGTACACGAGGCATATGAATGGTTTGTCAATCAGATAATTTAAGAACATTGGATGACTAGTCTAACGTTGACAAGGCCTAAAGACATCCCCAAATAAGAATTAAATTAAAAAAAAAAGTTTATCTTAATTCTATCAAAGATTCAAGAAAAGAAAGGGCATTAATATAAGATTAACGCTCGATAGTTGACATGGTTTTGCTAGTGCTTAGTTAATATACTTGTTAGGTATGAAATTTATGTGTATATCACGCTTTTTTAAAAATGAAATACGCCAAATAAATCAACTGAACTAAAATCATGAAGTATATTTTCAGCATTAAGCTAGTTGGTATCAGAATAATATATAAACGAGTAAATAGTCTCCTGTAGGTCTAAGCCACATTGCCGTGTATCGTGAAATTACTAGTGCAGAATTGCATGGCAAATAGCTCTTTTGAAATACAAACGGCCAGGGGTGGATGAGAAGTGTTTGTCGATCGCCGCATGCGATCTCGGGGCCGGGGGCGCCCAATTACCTATGCACCAAGCAGAGCCGCATTTAGATATCACCGTTGAAAGCTCGGCTTTAAAGCTCGTAGGCGTATCTATACAAATAAAACTTTCCTTTAGAACATCTCCGGCTATCATATAAATTATGTACTTCTTGTTTCATAAGCTTCAAAACACTCAGTGATTATGGTTTGATTTTGTCAAAAGGCGAAGATGGTCTTGACTGGGACAAGTTTTTATGGAAATATGGCTAAATAAATGTAATCTTCGTATTTTCATTATTATTAAAAGCCAGCGAAAACTTTTGGTAGAATGTACTCCAAGGACCATCGGTATAAAGATCTGATTTTAACATGCAAATTTCATCGTAATATACATACGTTAGAATGACATTTTTTTAAACGTTTCAATATATAGAATATAGCCATTTTTTCATTTATTTTTAAGTATTTTTGTTAATATCATTATGTACCTTGGTCTTCCGACATTTATCATTGATTCTAAATGAGCTTGGTAAAAACCCTCCCAGTCCCGTGCTGTTTTTGGAGACCCAGATGGAGACCCGTTACTGGACTCACGCAAAAAGTTACTTGTTAGAGAGTGGCTGAAGGCCTTCCCGTGATTCTAGGTGCATCAGTTAGATGTCAAAAAGACCTCAGTTCAAGGCTGCAAAGTTAGTATACTACAGCGAGTCTCGAATTTCCTTCGTTGGTAACACGTTGCTAACCACGAAATACGTGGGAATGGATAAGGAAATGGTGACGTTGGGAAATGGATTCTGCAGATAGCAGACATCAGTTAAGAGTCATTCTAAATGAGCGTCATATCCATTGAAGATTATTGACATCACGAGCCACCGCCACCGCCACCGCCACCGCCACAAAGCTCTGTATACCACTTTGGTCATTCTCTCATCCTATGGCATCTCTGCATTCCGCAGCTCCGTCAATATGTATATAATCTATGAATAGCTACTTAACCTTTATATGATTTTATTTTACCTGTTACACTCGTACTAAATATCTAATTAAAAACATTATAAAACTAAGCATTACTACTGACTAATTAACTAAATAAATTATATTCATTAAAATTAGAGCATATTTAAAAGTTGACATACTTTAAATCAATAAAAATAGGTACATTCAATTTGGGGAAACGTAAAAAATATAATCAATTATTTGGTTAAAACAGTGATCATATTTTTATATATGTTCTTGAGTATAATCGTTGTTGTAATGTTTCTAAGTGATATTTTGATTTATTATTTATTTCACTTGACTATTTCTAATATATGCCCTCCAAAAAACGTATTATTCACGTAAATACCACGTAATCATTCTATTTATTTTTTGTATACTCGTTGTAAAATTTATATTTTATTTTTTCTTACTTATAAATCTCGCTGGACCATTTCTAAGGAGTCACCTCCCAAAGACAGTATTATTTAGGTAAATACTGAAACATCATGCCACACATGTATTTTCATAGATTTACTCGTTGTGATATTAGCAAGTGATTTTTTACTTACTTATTTATCTCGCTGGACCATTTCCACGGTGTCACCTACCAAAGACGGATTTTCTTGAGTTTTCTTTAGTTGTTATTATCTAAGTTGACCATATCTAAGGTAAAGTAAAGTTGCTCCTAAAGACGGCTCTGCTTGCCGTGAGAGCACGGCCCGTATCGTCCCGACTGATGCAATCCTGGGACTACCGCTGCTGGCCACTGAGATGTTAAGCGACCCCGGCAGCTGCCTCCTCACAGACCATGGCACCCTGATGGCAAGATTAGCATCCCCGTCACTGACCATCCTGCAGGAAGCCAGACGATATTACACCGCTAGGTATTTACTTACGAAAACGACCCAGCTCAAACACATGTTTCTGTTTTAGGTGTCATAAAATTATTTACTGAATTTGCGGCGTATTAAATCAATAACGGAAGGCAGAGGTTTCAAATACATTTTTACAATTAGCAATTTTTGTTCTACGGAAAGTTCTGAATGTATACAGTTTTTCAATAGATAAGAATTTTATACATTGTTTTAACATTGGATCTAAATGGAATTGGAATTAGAATGAATCACATTGAGCTGTAGTACTAACAAACACTGAGTATCAATTTAAGCAAATGAAATATCTAAAGGGTCCGCCATCTAACGTTTTTTTTTTGAACTAGTGCTTATTTCGTGAATGGTAACACTTAGCTCATGTCTGATCCGACAGATAATTAGTTTTATCTTTCCGCTGAACGAATATGGTTGTGTTTACGCTTGAACAATGCTGGGAAATATTGCGGTAATGTTGCAGAATGTGTGCGAAAATTGCGTACGGATTTTGGAAGAAGAGAATCACCGCCAGCTCCGTATGTTCGTTATCTTGTGAAAAAAGTGAAAGAAACTGGCGTTCTCATCGATACACCAAAGCGTGAAAAGCCAAAAACAGTGCGTACACCCGAGAATATTGCTGCTGTGGCAGAAAGTGTGCGTGAAGCGGCATCAACATCAATTCACCGTCGTTCTCAACAATTGAAAATTTCGGAACGAATTTTTGTTCACAAAAATTGAAGAAGAGGATATTGGAAACTTTTGGTTTCAACAGGACGGCGCTACGTGCCACACAGCCGAAGCTACACTCGATGTTTAGCGCCCTGTTTCTAAAAAAAAGAAGTTATTTGGCGGACCCTATATATGTACAATACACTGAAAAAATTAAAGAAATATAAAAAAACCTCGTAATTATTAACCTTTTATTGTTCTGCCTATAAGGATCCACAATTTTTTTAAGTATTTAAAATAAAAAATACAAAAAAATGCTTTTTTTATTGTTGTAAGAAGACATTCTCGAACGATGCTTTAAAATATTACACCAATTTGTACAATGTCAGAAGAGCACATGAATGTCTTGATTGATGTACAATGTACATGAAAATATTAAATCTTGTTCTTAGATATATCATTATGTATGATATATTAGTCTTGGATGGTGTTATTTTACGTTTATACATGACCGCTACCTTATATGAATGAAGCATGAGAAATTTCGCCATTAGGATAGCATGTTTATCACCTCATTTTATGTCTGATATACCTTCCAAAGCTCCGCCGAGTATATTCTATTTATATTTCTCGACGGGTTTTCAGGAAGACGCAAGACCGGAGGCTTGAAGAAGAGGCATTTGGAGTTTATGCTATCCTGCTGTTCAAGGCCTTCCAAATTATACAATCTCATATCAATGATATATATTTTTTCAATATTTAATTAACATTTATGATATATGCCGGCGGGTATAGCTCAATGGTCAGAGCGTTTGATTTGCAGGCCAAAGGTCTTGGCAGATCAACACTCCACATGAATCGCTTAGCCATATCCACCATGGTAAGCGTCATAGAATTCCATAAATGAGACTTGAGAATTACTATCACCATCTGTCGGTATTCTCCTGTATGTGTTTACATAAAAAAGTATAAAAACACATATTTTCTATTACTTTGATATTTGATAATGAATAGTAAAATATGTCATACTAAGCCATTATAAAGATTTGTAAAAATTATTACATTTTTGTATTGAATTTATTTGAATGCCTTATTCTTTGAATATTCTCTATTTTATTCGATAGTAGAATTATGTAGATACAAAAGTCCGATGTAGTTATCATCTATATAAAATAATATAAAAGGTGTGAGAGTAAATGCTTCGCAAAGTGCTATCTTTAAATAGGTTAATGACAATGATTTAAGCTTACTATAAATTACGCTCGCGTAGGATTCCGAGAAAAATAGAAGTGTTATTAGCATTCGATGGAGCACTCGGAGAATTTTCACAAGAAATAAATCACACAAGAAAGCTCTCGCGCTCCCGGGGTCCGCCAGGCGGCAGCACTGCAGTGGCTGTAATGCCTATTTGAAATACTGAGCACAGCTCGGCTCTTGGCTTTCTCAAGAAAAGTTGGAAAAGAAAGCATGATCTCTCATTGCACAATGATTTAGAATGCAATAGTCATTGTCTTCTTCAAACACAAAAATAGTTTATATGTGAACGCAAAGAGAACATATAAAACTCATGAAATCGGCTGTTTATTTTTTGAGGCAAATATTTTTTTCTTATCATATCTTTTTCGTATCATATCAGCTTTGGATATCTTATAATGGGTGGACATAATGTCTTTTTATCATTGTTATTTTACTATTTGCTAGACATTTGGATAACACATAATTTCTGAAGAATTTATAAATAAAATCGACTCTTTTTGAAGCTTATTCGAGTATATTTTCGATTCTTAAAAAGTTCAGAATAAGAAGGGAAGGCTACTATACTAATTTTTATACTTACTTAAATTTATCATGCAAGTGAACTACATAAAAAGAACTTTGATATTTGAAACAACTTCCAATGTATAAAAAAGACATATAGTATTTACATTGTCTTAATATCGATCAACTTGAGTAGTGTTTCTTCATATACTTCAAGTCCGCAATTTTTTTTCCAATGTCAGTTTCTCCAGTTTCTTACATGTATAATCGTACAAGATAAAAGGTGTTCATTTATAATAATTTTTAAATGTATATCAAAGTAAATGCAGAAAATAATTATAACTACAATATTTTTTACTTAATTATTCGTGAAAAGTAAACAGTTTTTGGCTGATACATTTAAAATTATTATTATACTACAATTTCAACAATCGTGTCCTTTTTTCTGTCTTTTACTGAAACAAAAATAAATACTGAAAGTCAATTTTTAAGCTTTCTAATGACTTTTTATATTTCATATTGATAAAGTAGTTAATTTGTGAATATACTTGTATATCAACTGGTATGAATGCTTAGCAAAACTGGCACGTCTGTCGGTTTTAAGTGGTTAATTAAATAAATACAATTAAATGAATATTGAATAATTCTAAGTAATATTGTTGTAATCACCAGACTTGAAATTAATAGCTGCTCTACATTATTTGGGTCGCGGTCAGGAGTTGGGTGAATGTGGTGGATAGGAGCGTCTTGGTAGTCGGTATAGTCGGTACATTTGGTACAGTCGGTACGCCTGCAGTACTGCGCTGATAGCCCACGGCTCCCGAGGGAGATGGAGACGAAAAAAGCCTTGAGGTGAGAGGATCCTGAAGGCGTCAGACCGCCAACTGATGCTTGGCCACTCTGGAGAAATCTTCACCTCGCACGTACTAAATTTAGAGATAATACATCGGGATGAACAGACGATTCTTATTTTACTTATTTCTGGATGCTTCTAGACTTGTTTATTGCAGTTGATTATGCTGTATCGACTTTAACATTTCTTTACTAATATTTTTTATCGATTTTCAAAAAAATTATTAACCATTGAGTTTTTACTAACGAACAGTATTTTAAAAAGCTATCCAACACACCTCGATTCCTTTTTTACATCATTGTTCTCTCTTAGCGATGGCATTGGTTTTATAGATTTAAATTATCTTTGACATATGACATGTATTTCTTAATTCTTTTTATAGCTTTATATATATTTTTTCTGTGTTAAGTATATTTTTGTAACTTTCTTATCATATTTTATTGGAGCAAAAGTTCTGTTAATTATTAAATGAATTTTATATTATTATCGAAGAGGTATTTTTTATTGGTCTTTAATGTTGCAACCAATTAAAAACTATTTATTTGTAAATATACTCCGAAATATTCCATAAAAATCATTAAAAATATACGTTGATGAAAAAAATGTTAGTTCGATCACTTTGTGTAATATATGTTAATTGATATAATTTAAGAATTCAGTATCAAAATCAAATAAATACGGTTAATAAAAAGAGATTTATAACTTAAAAATAATTATGTAGTAAAAACTATAATTGATTTCTGTACATTTACTTTATATTTCATTTTCGGTATTCAGAATATCTGATAAACAAAATTTACAAAACAACTGTTTTTTATTGAATGTCAAAGAAAAATTCTACCGCCATCAAACGTCTATAATGTGTTAGATGCACTTGCCGCGAGTTGCACTTGCCGCGAGTTGCATTAAAGTTGACCACTCTTGACTGCGAAATGCGCCAGATTTTAAAGTCCTGACTGTTCTACTAGACAGGTGGCAGACGCCCAGGAACACGTCCAGACTCCTCACTGCTGACTCCAGGGATGAGCCATCACGACTATCGCGCAAGACGCTGCAGTAAGCAACTTTAACCTCAAGAGGTGACGATGAAGATTAATCATTTGGATGAGATTTGTATAAATCTTTGGCGGGACTCTAAGATGCACTTCTGAAACAAGCTCATTTAACGTCTTTTTGAGTCTAATTAATTTTCATTGCGACAAAATAATAGTAACAGTTAAAACTCATTAATTTAAGTTTCAATGGTGTATATATTTAAAAAAAAATACATTTGAATATTTTTTTGAATTCGAGTAATTTACTCGTACTACACATATTTCTTCCTAATTAAAGCATAGTCAAATATTTCAGTCATAACTTTGTGTCAGTCACTGGTTTTTGCCTTGTCGCATGTCGGCTATGCGTCCTTGAGCTCCCCCAAATACATTGTAAGTATGGTTTTTGACGGCCTTACAATACATCAGTAGTTCTGGGGTGCGAAATTAAAGTAGAAAAATATGTATTTGTTATGTGATCTCTTGATCCATGCGGAGAAATAACCTTTCAATTTAACCTTGGTTTCTTGACAAACCTAAATTATTTTTGATAACTAAAACTCCTTCAGATAGACACCCAATTATGTACTTATAGTTGTGAATAACTAATAATATTCCGATACAGTTTTGGAGCATTTAAAAAATCACAAATCAATTATCTAAATTATTTTGATAATGTCAGCGTCTACGAACCGAAAAATGGTGGCTATATGCTCAAACTACGAAGCCGACAACACAAGATAATGTATCAGAAATTTGCTCATTCATTACCCATTTGTGGTCTTTTTGTACATCTATGAACTGTATTTGGTATATAGAACTATGGAACGCGAAGCAAATATGAGAATGTGACACTCGATAGAAATTTATTATGTTATCATATGTTCAAAATTTAGAGCATATATTTCTCAGAGATAATTTTTTTTTTGCAGAGTGTATTACTTGTATAATTAAATTTATTTTAATACAAAATGAGCGAGTAATATGTACTTTGTATTCAAGCATGATTAAAACATTGTCGTCATTATTTATTTAAAAAAAAATCTACTGTAAAAATCATAGTCTATTTATTTAAGAAAAGCTGTTACCGTTCTGCACTAGCGATTCTCTTCACGCTTCCAACTTTCCACATCATTGTGAATAATTAGCGAGGACGAGGTTTAAAGATTATTAATTCAAAAAATGTATTCACAACGTGGCGCCGCCAGCGGGGCATGAGTGAACTTAGCACTTTAACAACACCCTGAAGTTAGGCGCGGGCCGCCACTTGACACCGGGGGGCGGTTAACCGTGTTTTAATGAAGCCGAACTTCCAGGGTGTCGAGAGGAGAGCCCGGGGGCCGCGGGGCCGCGGGGGCCCCGATGGGAACATTTATCGAGACGCAGCCTCATACGTTACGTAACAGCGCCCGTGTAGACGAATGCCGAAGAGGCGCTGTATAATAAGACGCTGCTTGATGTAAGCATTCCTAGTTTATGACAATGAGTACGATGGCAAACTAATTTCTAGAACGATATATTTTATCGATTAAGGGCCAGATAAGTAATTCTGCAGAGTAAAACTGTATTATAAATCATATAGTCATTACAAAACGGTCTAGGTTGATGGATATTATGTATTTATAAAACAAATAAGGGGATAATGGCAGTAATCATCTTTTGCATCTTATACCATCGTATCATTAAAAGAAGTGATATAATAACTTCTTTGTCACCTGACCTTTATAATATTTATTATGTTTCCACCATAACAGACTGTAAAAGATAGATATGAGAAAAAATGAGAACATCACGCTGCTTTAGTAAGTTGTTACTGTAATACACATAAATCAATGCTTAATTTAAATGAATTTTGACTACATAATATAATAGATATAATTTCAGGATGTGCAATGGTGTAAAGTTGTGAAAAGTACTGGCTGCTGAAGATATCTAGTGATATTTTTACCGTAGACATTTAGTCATCTTAAGAATGGATGGTGGACACATATTTTAAGCGATTTTTGTGGTCTATATTGCATATACAAATATTGATAATATAGATGTATATAAGCACTTATGGTTGGTCATGCTGATTTCGGTGTCGAGCTAATTTTTTAAACAGTGTATTTTTAATATTAATTTCTTAATTAAAAGAATGGTAGAAATACATGAGTATTTGAAAGATTTGATTTGTTGTTGTCGTATTAAGTATTAACTATTAATGATGTCAGTGAGTGTATTTCAATATATATACTTTAAATTTTTCATCAATAATTATGCTAAAATAATAAAACAACATTCAACATTTTCTTAAATAAATTAATATTTTTATATTCAATTACTAAAATATTTACGCTGTCTCATTAAACATGTAGAGTTGGTAAATATATGTTGTTAAAAATATTTATCAATATAATTTTAAGTATTCAATCTATATTATCGAATAATAAGGTTTCGTAAAATATTCAGTTGTGCATACGGATTAGAAATAATAATGAAAGCTCGAGTTTAAATTGATTTGATGAAAAGTGATCAGTCAGAAATTTAATGCATTGTTATAAAAATGCACAATTAATGAAACCGCTTTGATAAAAGTGAACTATTTTACTATGACAAACATTTAGAGCTCATTTTTCTTGTTGCGAAATCGCAGATTTCCAGTGTGCACTTCTCCTTTGACATCATAACATTATTATGGCTCTCTGTGTCCCAATAATGTGACCGGCTCACTGTTTATGCTCGTTACACGACATTAAGTACAGTATAAATACAAGGAAAATACATTATCTTAAATTCACAAAGGAACTGGTACGGCGCCCACTCTGTAAATATGGGAACAATCCCATACTGGGGCACTCTGAGAGGTCAGTCGTGCTCGAGCGGACTTTGCGCTGTTTCAACCACTGTGGTCCCGAACTAAAACTCTACCTATTGGGACGTAACCGTATATTCTGAATATATTTTATTATCAAAATACATTGATTATATCTTTTCATTAAATTCAAACACATTTCATATAGTCTTAAAAAGTAATAAATTATTTCCAAAGATGTAAAAAAAAACGTGTTTGATACTGTCGTAATTTTAACACAAAAACAACTGATTTTTTTTTTAAGCATTAACTTTCAAGTTCATTTAAATATATTATAAAAAATCTATGATTTATACCTTGTTTTATCTTGCATCAATTTCTGCTTGAGATGCTTCGTTATTATTTGTAAAAGAAGGACTAGTATTATCCTTAGTAAGTAGTAAGCCGCAGTCTTCATTTACGAGTAAGTCTCTTCTTCTTCGTGTCAGCGACGTCAAATTATTGTTGTCGCTGGGTTGAAAAGATTAGCCGGAAGAGGAAGTCCGAGATTCCGTTCCCAGGGGGCACCGCGTGGAGGTTCTTTTCATGCTCCCCGAGTAAGTGATCTTCTTCTTCTTTGTAGTATCAATCCGGTAGATTGGTTTGCAGCAACAAAATCTTGCATCTCGATCTCCACTCTTCTCGATCCTCTGCAATCCTCTTTACCTCAGAATAAGAGCTACAACTCATGTTCTCGAACACTTGCTGCAAATACTTCCGTCAAGGGCACCCCCTGCAGTTTCTAGTTTCAACCGTCCCTTCCACAATGTCGTGAAGAAGACCATCGTGGCGCATGATGTGACCGATCCATCGGGCTCGCCTCTCTGAGATGATTCCTTATCTGTAATCACCAGGAATATTTTTTTATTATGTTATAGTAGTTATTCAAATATATTTTGCAAATTAATTTGTTACAAAAAACGTGGAATGAAATTTTATCGCAATTTGCTAGCTTTGATTTTTTGTAGATAAATGAAGTAAAATAAATAATATACGACAGTTGATCTATCCACAAATAAATGTTGTAAAAGTATGCCCTATAAAGATTTCTGCTTCAAGAGTTTTTAAAAGATATAATATATACAATCCAAGGTATACAATTACTTAATAGGCCCAAGATGATTATTCAATACAAAAAAACTCAAAAATTCCTCTTTTAAGTCAAGAATGACGATTCTAAATTACTTATAATTAAAACAAAGAGAACGAGTAAATGGCGTGATATATAATACAGAATCTTTGCAGTGCGAAAGAGATGCTGCTTTAGATGTGAATCGCCGTAGTTTTAAGAAGTATCCTCTTGGGTAATGCGGGGCATTGGTAGTCCAGACACGGCGCGCAGTAAGGCCCGGCCGATTCATTATTTGACGGTCCAGAGGGCGGCGCATCGCCCACCCGCCCATCCGCCCACATCCCCGCCCAAGACGGGCTTACGGGCTCCTACGTACCCTTACATACTCGCAATATTTTCTAACGTGTCAGTGAATGCAGATGCTCTGAGATTTCTCGCAGCCAAGGAAGAAATTTGCGACCGCAAAAGCCAAGTTTCGCGCCGGCAAAAGTTACGCTCGAACGATAAAAATAAATAAATCTCCTTTTCTTAAGCTTGGCAGATCGTTACAATATTGCACTTTACAAGATAAATTTATTTTTATATTATAATTCTGTGCAGTTATCGCGTAATCATCGTATCTGAATAAAATACCGCATGTCCAATCAAATCACTCTGGACTTTTGAAAACGTTTGAACACAAATCATGTAGACATACGGCTATAATTTCTGACATCTTATGAGTTTTAAGATTCGTTACCCACCTAGAATCCTTGGGGTGAGATGGTTTGACTTATATGGCGAGAGTATATCGAACAAGGAAGGAATATAGAATACCTCCATCTTACAGTCAGTATGCAGACAAAGGTGAACTTGGCTGTCACATGTTTTTTAGATACTTTAAGAGAGCATAAACTGCAGCTACTATTTCTTAAGGACCCAGGTTCTCGCTGTCCTGGAAAGCCGTCGAAAACATTACATAAAATAAACTAGACGAATATCATGGAGCAGAACTAATATGGAATGTGTTATGCGAAATAAGATATTTATAAAAAAAATGTGAAGACCATATGCTTAAACTGAAAACGAATTTGAAAATATGGTGATACTACACAACGATTAAAAAATATTATTTGTATTCCTCTATACTGGAGAGCATAGATACCTGCTTAAATATGATAAAGTTAGCTACAAATAATGCATTCTTATTGGGTACTATAAATCTAATGAGCTAACCATAAATTAATATTTTATTGAATACCTGCATTTTTGGATCTACAATATATTGATATACTCCTTGTAATCTTATCGTCTAAAAAATATTGGTTTAATTAAAAGCCTTATATGAAATGAAACATTTAATTTCTCAATGTTTATTTAAAATATTACGATGTAGTTTGGCAAATTCGGAATGACACATTAGAGCATTGTGTATATTTTTTAATTTTAAAAAACTTGATGCTTTTATTAATTTCATAATAAATTTTAAGGTAAGAAATATTCAGTCAGAAAAGACTTATAGAAAAATAAAGAACTGTAAAATGTTACATGTATTATTTTTTGTATTACACAAAAGGTCTCTTGACCCAGCTTTCTGAAAAGCGCATCATTATTTTAATTACTGTCCGATGGCATACAAACGTGAAGTGGGACGCATACCTACAGTAGAGGGAAGACAGACCTTTCGCTGAAACGAGTTTAATGTTTGTTTCAGGCATTTATACGAGTATTATTTTCAGGACCAGCATTTGCCTCATTGTCCAAATGCGCATTTCTGTAGCTTAATAACGTGAGAATTGAATGTAATAAGGTGTTTAAAAATTATCTCACGTAGATGAGACTTGTTTTTGTCTTCAAAAGTAATGGCACGAAATTCCAGAAAGAAATATTAAAGTGTAATGGTCACCTTTTTTTATTATACACATTATTATTTTAATGCAATTGCCTTGAATTCATTAACTAGTAAATATGTTTTAATGATAAAAAACAACATTAAGCAATTAAGCACAAAACATTGAGTTAGTAACAAAAATAACAATTTTTTGTTAAAAACTTTGAATAAAATTGTTCATTAGAGTAAAAATATGTTTTTCAAACCAAATATTTTGAAAGATTTTTTTTTTACCACCGATACACATACAAATTTACAGCAAACACCATATTATACCATATATTATATGACAATTCTCTCATAAATTCATCGAAAAAATAAATAAACGACAGATGCGATGATTCAAGTCACGAACCTTGCACACTATCTATATTTTTGTATCCAGCTTCGACTGTTCGGTAATTTTGCACCACCCATCGAGTCGAGAAACTAACATTTATTGTATAATTATAATTAATATAATTAATCATAACTTATAAGCTACTAAGAGATATATCTTATTTCATTTCAAATCATATCGCAGATCAACTAAATACTTAACTATTCTAACAACGTAGCAAATATTTCATGAAATTGGACATATTTTTTCATGCGATTCAGTAAAAACTAGATGAACGGCGAGTATAAAATAATTTGCTGACTTGAGAATGAAATAAGGTGACGTTTTAGATTCTAGACATTTCGCGGGGCACATCTTTGTAAGTAATACCCCCTCCTGTATGCTGGACCCCGCGTTAGTGAGGCAATGAACCTTGCTGACCACGGCGCTCCAGAATGGACTCTAATAAAAATGTTAATTCACCAATCGGACAATAGTCTGGTCAGACGAGGGGTGGGTGTATCGGAGGAGTCATCTCGGTGGCCAGGGGCGCAGGAGCGGGGCCGCGGTCTCAAGGGGGCCCTCGCGGACGGTTCGACACGCGCGGCAACCTTAGAAGATCATCATTTGAGATGTAAGATTTTTCCAGGACCGATTCGTTAAACAAGTAATGAATCATCAATATTTTTTTCAGATCTATGTACAAATTATTTTCACTAAGGTATCCTACCATTTGTAACGCTTTTTACATGTAACCAATTATATTTTTATGTAATATTAGTTGTCTTTTAAAGACTCAAAATCAAACGAAATAAGAATATGAAATCGGTGCATATGAACACAGAAGCATTTCTTTGAAAAAGCTTGCACAGTGGGACTCATATGTAACAATTATATCAAAATCATAGTTCATTACTTTCAAATTAAACTTTAATAACAGAGATGCTAAATTTCTCTTGTAGCCAGTAATGTAATATTTTTTAATAATTTTTTCAAAAATTTTAATAAACTATTGAAGACGGACTCCTGGGAGCCCGAAACATTCAATAAATTATAAATAAATGCCAAATCAAAAATTAATATTTTGAATTTGTTATTTTTTAAATTAAAATTAATTTAAAATTGAAATGTAAGTAATAATAAGTTTTTTTTTATTACAACTAGACTCTTAAAGTGTTTTTTTAAAGCATATTTTTAAAATGGTTTTTTTGAACGTGTAAAAATGGTTGGGTATTTCTTTTCTAAAGGAATCACCACTTGATTCCTACTCAAAGCAAGTTTAATACAACACATAATGCGATAAGATAACAATCACTAAGATGCACATTGAACGTAAAACTTGACATAACGATTGCATAAAAGCTTCTTGATTCCTCATTCTCCGCCCTAGCGCCGTGATAATGAAACTTTTTTCAGGCGGCGCGAAATAGTTACATAAAAAATACGCTCCCGTTAAATCCGTACCTGCCGGAAAAGCGGGCGCTGTAACGGCGCCGCTCGCCTCGCAATCTAACCGTTCGGTTTCGGGAAAACGGAAAAATTATACGCGGGCAAATTACGTCATTAGGCAACGTGAACGGTGCCCGGGTCGCAGAATGTGAGGAGAGGAACCCAGTGGGACTCACAGGAGGGGACGCGGCAGTAGCGCAGGGACCTTCCGAATCCTGGACTCACGATTGACTTTAAGATAAATTATTTCCTTTAATCTAAATTTATATAGAAGAAATCAAATAAGGATGAAATTATTATCAAAATACAAAAGTTGATATCGGCTTGAACTGAAACTCAATTTTTGTATGTTAAAATCAGCATGAAATACATATCTAATATATAATGCATATCAATGTTTTGAATATCCATTTATGAGTATATAAGTAAGCCTTCTTCGGTGGACTTTCAAACAGGTTTAGAATGCTTCTTTAAGTCTTTCGAGAACTTCATTCAAATGAAAATTAAAATAAACATATCAACTAGCATGCTTCTCTTATAATAGCAGCAACGCTGTTTCTCTATATTTGAAGCATCACACATGTTGGCTACAGCATCTCATAGATTTAGTGGCAGAAGCTGTAAAAATAAAAATTTCACTCTTCTCTGGAGAGCTTTCAGAATATTTTTGTATACGTGTTAAAAGTTTCGTGGAGGGTGGTGATACTTTGCTGCGCCAGTGGACGTAACGGATCCTGGAGCAGAGGGATGGAAGGGGAGTTGGTGTGCTGCGGGAAACTTTATGTGCCAATTCTGACAAGACGTTAAAGTAACGCCGCTCGCTCCTCTCATTGACGCTCGGCCACTTTCTGAGTAAGCATTAGTCAAAGGAATTAACACTCTTGTGCGGTGGAAGGCGATGGTCCTGGTTTTATTTCAGTCACTGTTAAAACTACTTAGCAGTTTTGATTGTGAGCGAAACGATGCTTGAAAAAGCATTCAATTATTTTTTTGCTTTGCGAGGATTTGATATTGTGGCTTATGGTTTTCGACGTGTGTGGCCAATTTCTTTTCACCATTATTTAGACCGCTTTTGCAGGGGTCTTCTACAGGGTTGATGATTGTAGATATTTGTGAGTTGGTGTCAGATTATTTTCTTTACGAGCGTTATTGATATCTCCATGGCAACTACATACTCAAGTTTTATTAGTACGGAGAACGTGGTTATGTTCTGAGAATACGGTAGGTATGTTCTATGGATTGAAATATTGGTTAAAAAAATTGGTCACACACGGCTAAACCCAAAAGCCACAAAATGAAATCTGGCCGTGAAAACCTAAAAAGTTATTGTGAGGATTTCTTTGAATGTTTGTCAAGTCCTGCATATAAGATTGTTTTTAAAAAACAATAATATGATAATTACAATAATACTGTATAAATAAATTCAATATTGTTATATGTTGAATAATAAAAATAATTGCTACAAAATAAAATTCTGGTCGCGTAGAAAAAATATATAATAAAGGTCCTTAATATAATATTTTAGTAAAGTATGCATATTATATGAACACATATTGGAGTTTGGAAGTCAATTAGTTTGAAAAATATTTATTCTAAATAATATTCCCAATTGATACGGAAAGTAAAAGAGTTATAAATATTTATTTACCTTGTTTTCACATGGATCACGTAACAAAAGTTCTCTATTAGGAGACTGCAGTTTCGACTAACTCGTAGTCTTTCTCAATCTGTTACGTGATCCATGTGAAAACAAGGTTAATAAATAAATAAATAAATATTTATAATTTATTATGGATCTCAAAGTGAATGCTCAAAACATTGAAAATAAAAGAGTTAATTTAGTTAGATTACATTTCACAATTCTCTGGACCATTAAATACTTAACTTCATTTTTTTTATGTAACCAAATATAGGAGAATACCGATAGATGGTGAAATTGATGGAATAATTCTGAAGTGTCATCTATTGAATTCTATGACGCTTACCATGGAGCATATGGCTAAGCGCTGTATGTAGAGTGTTGATCCGTTAACGTCATACACTACAGCCTGAGATTTACGCATCATCCTTATTATTATAGAATTTAATACAAATGAGTGGTCTTCATGGGACGACTTTCGTCTACCACTAATTTTAATTGAAAGGCTATGACTAGCATTTCACGGATGAGGGATCAAATACACACCAACTGGGGATATTAAAGAGCTCAGAAATCTATTAAAAATCTTTTTTTGTCATGGGTTCGATCTCCTTCGGGGATCGAACCCACGACCTTTGGCTTGCAAGCCAAACGATTTGACCATTGAGCTATTCCCGCCGGCTATTAAAGTATATAATAACCTTTTTAAAATAACTGAACACCGATCAAAATCTACCAACACATTTAGTTTAATAATTTATCATTGGGTATTAAGTCTTTATCCTCGTAAGTTTTCCCAGAAATTTTCTTCGTTTCCTAAAAATGTAATGTTTCGATACATTTTTATATTTTCTTATCATGCGATATGGGAATGTAACTGAAGGGAAAAATATTTATTTTGAATATCACTTATGTAATATATGCAAGATGACTTTGTTCCCATTTTAGATTCAGTCTTTGTCTCACGTAGTCGTGGCACTGCGCAACAATATATTGGAAAGAAATGCACAGCGCTGCTGCAGATCGCGGGGGAATCTAAAATTACGCCCTGGAAACTATTCCATTCCAGACTCTGTTTAAAGAAAGTGACTTTTCCACTAAAATTTATATAGAATCTTGATACATAAATAATATAAACATGAACGGTATCTTATAATCTCCATCACATACTTCTTCACATACACGTTACTTTAAGATATTGGTACAATTCAATTTCAATACTCTCTGCATGACTTGAGCAAATTTGGATATATTTTTGCGGCTCCCTGTATATGAAAAGAGTATGTGACTGTATTTTTACAGTATCTTTATTGATTTTAAGGCTGAACCCCTACAAGATGAACTGACGATAGAAGAAGAATAGCGGGAGCGACCTGGATGCGGTAGGCGGAGGATCGAAGAGGGTGGAGACTCATGCGGGAGACCTACGTTTAACAGTGGACGGACACAGGATGATGGTTGATGATGATGATCTTAATTGCTTAAAAATCAAATCGATACTTTTTGTATATTTTTTTATGAAACATACAAGAAAATGTACACATTATTATATTAATACAATATTTAACTGATAAAATTTTATATTAATGATATAAGATGAATTAAATACATATTATATTTACGCTGTTTGTTATTTTTTTAGATTTTATATATATTTTGTAAGTAAGATTAAACATTAAAAGTAGCTTGGTGAATAAACTTGTTAAAAAAAATCGCCAAAGATAATTAAATTGGGAAACTAAAACAATTAATAACAACTCGCGAAAAAAAAAATTGGCAGCGAAATATATTGCCAGTACACCCGGAGTATGTGGATAATGTGAGAAAGCAATTTTCCATGGAATTTTATGTGCTCGAAAGTTTAGACTAGACAATAAATTTAATTTATTTGGTCCACTGAAGACAAAAAGCGCTTCTCGTCCTATTTTAATTTCCAACCTTTCCCCCCCTTTTTATTCGGCCTCAACAACTTGGGTGCTTGAAAATATGCCAGGATCGGGATCGAAACAGGAAAATTATAATAGGAAAGGGATAGGGATATGATAGGAAAATATGTTTCCTAGTTAAGGCTTATTTTTGTTGACTTAAGCAACTTCTTTATGTTGCCTTAAAGTTTGGAGTGGAAGCTATATGTAGCGGTGCTCTAAAGTAAATGTAATATTTATTTTTTTGTAATTTAAATAATATTGCTTTCTTTAAAAGTAACGTTTTACCAAGAAATGACAATGTTTTTTAAGATTTGCTTAATTATTGTGCTTAAATAAAATGTCAAATGTACACACGAATTATTAATATTTTAACACAAAATTGTTAGCTTAGAGAAATACTCGTACATGTCTGATATTATAAATAATAATACATGTAAGTTTGATATTCATCATCATCATCGTCAGCCTGTATCCGTCCACTGTTGAACGTAAGCCTCCCGCATGATTCTCCATCCTCTTCGATCCTCCGCATTCCGCATCCAGGTCATTCCCGCTTTTCTTCTTATGTCGTCAGGACATCTTGCAGGGGGTCGGCTAATGTATCGTTTTCCAGTTCTTGGGCGCCATTCCAATACTTTTCTTCCGCATCGACCGTCGTCTCTTCGACAGTTTGATATTATTTGCATGTAAATGCATTTCTTATGTTCAAAATTATTAAAGGTACCATTATATATAATCGTGTTGGAAACAACAGGGTCAGATCCTGTCGGCCCAGAAGTGGGCGACGTCGATGGCGTTACTTCTGGCCATCATCAGGTCTTCCTGGGTGCAGCTATTCGGGCACAGCGCACACTCCAGAAGGTGTGACAGGGTCTGCTCCACGCCGCAGTCACATTCAGTCGGTCCGCTGTAAAACTGCCAGGCCCTCATTTGTGTCCTTGTCTTGCATACTCCGGTCCGAAGTCTGTTAAGGGACCTCCATATATTTCACCCTTGGTCATGTCCAGGGGCTAGGTCCTCTTTCGGGGCAATCCAAGTATTCCCCTCAATCGCGCTTCTCCACATGTTCAGCCGCAAGGTGGCCTCAGGTATCACCAGTTCCGTTGTCGACTGTAGGAATCTTCTTCTTGATTTCAGCCGTGTGGTTATCTTTTGATATAGTTATGTTCCTATATATAATTGTAATAATAATATACAATTCATCAAAAAAGTTTTGCCATTGTTATCTTGTTTATTATTTAAATTTTCGCACAATTAAACTGATTGGAAAAACGTCTCGTACATTGATAAATGTTTAATTGACAAAACATTTTGCAATTGCCATTGATAAGATTCAACATATTTGTTTATAAAGTGAAGAAAACCTGTCGCTTGAATTTCATTATCAACTTCTCGCCGTATGTTTGGTGGGGCAATGCCCGAGAGTTGATATAGCTTTGATATTGGGGTAGGTTTTAGGCACCCCGTAACCACCCGGCACGTTTCATTCAAAGCAATATTCACTTTCTTGGTATGGGCAGACCTCGCCCATACTGGCGCAACATACTAGCCAGCAGAGAAACAGAGAGCTAGGGCACTTGTGCGGATCAGGTTTGGTTGGGCTCCCCACTCGGAGTAGGTTCTTTCTGGTGGACACCTTTTGCTTAACAGACTGACAGTGTTTCTGATAAGTGAGGGTCCTATCCAGCTTGACCCCTAGGTATTTAGGTGTGTCGCAGTGCTCTAACACCAAGTCGTTCCAGGTAATGTATGTACTTCATCTACGCAGATGACTTGGCGCTCACAGCACAAAGGGGTCATTTTCGAGGAAATAGAAACCCAGCTTACTAAAGCACTCACCGCCCTCTCTTCGTACTACCACCAAAACCGACTACGGCCAAACCCAAGCAAGACCCAAGTCTGCGCCTTTCATCTCAATAACAGACTTGCCAAGAGAAAGGTACCATTAATTCTACCTAACACTAAAATTTGGTGTCGTTTACTTCGTCTCTTGTGTTATAATACATTATTCCACTTATTTGATATGTATTTTTCAGTCAACGACTGTAACTATTCTTTCAGGTTCTTCTGTGATAGCTGAAAATAAATTACTCCATGAATTGAGTGTGCTTTATATTGTTGATAATTACAAATAATTATACATTTTAATCTAAAATTTTAAAATACTACTTATATTTATAAATATATTATTATCATTCGTCATTCTTTTATCCCTAGTTTACCTCTGCTTTTAATGAATGTATATTGTATATATTTATATACGCGATATACATATATATAGGACGCGACAGACAAGAAAAAAGTTTGCCAATAAACAACGTTTGATAAAATCACCGAAGAGCAAGTGCTGAGATAGTGATACTAAGCGTGGGTAAGAGTCGGTATTAGGTATGGTGTTGCTGAAGCGATACTATCGCCGGACTGCGAGTTGGAGGATGCTCAGGGATGGTCCACTCATCTCAAAAGATGACCAACATGGCCAATACAAATTATAAGACTGTTCAACCAAATCGCCTCGGATGTTGATATATTTCACGTAAGGGAGGCCCAATTCAGGCATGAACTCCGCGAGTTTATTTGGATAAATGATTTGTTGGCGTCGTCTGTTTGATGAGCATCGGGACCTTCCGTTGCTTGTCTTTATTGCTTTGTTTTTAGTATTTAATTATAAGAACTAAAAACAGTTCTGTAGTGAAAATAAATAAATTTAATTTAATTGAAATTGAATTGAATCATGAATGCTCACGATTAATCATCAATAATACTTCAGATTTGTAGCGATTCATCAATAATACGGCCTGCTTAAACAAACATTTGCATCTTATACAATGGACCGTCTTGAGGTTTTTTTCAAGATTTTGTTGATATTATATGTTTTTATATTCCTATATACTATGATTTGACGATGGCTACCCAAAATAGCAAAAATATGTCATCCGATACAAAAACGGGAAATATTTTTTAAATAATCTTTTATTTTGATTATGTGTTCCAATAAATCAAAGTCATCATTGCTTCACATCTGCCATTCTACGTCAGGATACGGATCTGGTGGCTGGTGAAAGTCCCTAATGGTAAATCGTGACGACCATATGCTCCAAGTGATTGAAATATGGTAAAAAGTAAGCAAATTTTTGTGATCGGTGTGTGGTGAGAAAATCAAAGAAAATAAAAGTTGATACTAAAATAAATAATCAGATAATGTCGAAAATGTTGAAACTAATCGAATGCACTTGAATATTATACATTATAAGTATATATTTTGTATTTTATAAAAAAGAGATTGGATTAATTAATGCTGATATACATAAAAATAAATAAAGATTTTTATACCCCGAATGCAACTATTTTATTTAACGGTACTGTTTTTACTTGTATTTTTTTTACTTTCTTTCCTGCAAAAATTAACATCTATATTATGAGCTGATAGTTGTATTGTTTGATACTACTTTAAGAAGCATTGCAATATATCATATTTAAAACTTAAACTTTGTAAATTTTAAGTAATATTAGTATATTTTAATAAATAAAGTAGAAATTCAATTAATTGTGGTTTTTGTACCCCTGCTTTAAGGACGTCGAAGCCTCGTTGGTGTACAACAGCGGCCATAGTATTTGTCTCGCTACAGTAATAATGTACGTGGCATTTTCAGTAGAGTAATTCAGTTTACATTGGGCGAGATTGCTTTCCTAAAATCAAATATGATAGTCGATCCTAGTGCGGAGGTATTGCGATTATTGGCAAAGCTCGCTGGAGAGCAAACAGGAAGGGGATATTGTCATTTTCAAGAGGATTTCCAGGTCATGTAACGGACAGGTAGATACGAAACTTTGCCTGAAACCGACCAATTTGTATGCATTATTGATATTTATGCACTCCAATTGCATTGTTGCAAACAAAAGCTGCACAATTTTAGAGCTTATAAACTTCATATGAAATTAAAAAATACATTTATTATTGTTGCCAAATAAAATTTGAAAGCATTGCTAATAGTTATTGCATTTTAAAACAAAAAATGAATCTTTTTTTAAATATATAAATCCACAAAAGTTTTATGGAAATGTTTGATATTTTTTAAATACTTTTTAGGTGTAAAGTTTGTTCGCTGGCATCATCATCATCATCTGTATCTGTCTACTGTTGCACGTAAGCCTCCCGCATGAGTCTTCATCCTCTTCGATCCTCTGCCTTCCGAATCCAGGCCACTCCCGCTAGAAGAATCTTATGACGTCAGTCTATATTGCAGGGGGTCGACCAACGCTTCGTTTTCCAGTTCTTGGGCGCTACTCCAATACTTTCTTCCCCATTGACCGTTGTCTCTTCGACATATATGTCCTGCTCATTGACACTTGATTGTCCCTTTTCGTTCGGTAGCATCCACTACTTGAGTTCTTCTGTGGATATCCTCGTTTCGGAGTCTATCTTATAGCAACTATCCATTGAAATAGCTTTTTATTAACTAAAATAGAAATTCAACATACTATAAAGAAACAACCTAAATTCCATGATAATTTAATACACAAAGCTTCTTCAGCTCTATTTTAACATCACAGATAGGCATTGAAAGTTTCACTCTAAGTTTCTGGAGAATATTCAACTACTGCTCTTCACAATGCGTTTCTATATGTTTTCAAAAATGTCTACGATGATGTGATAGAAAAATAAAATATGTTTTTATTTTTTAAAGCAACCTTATTTTTTTTATTATTTCATTAAAATGAAAATAAATCATTTTATTTAATCAGTAACTAACAATAAATAATTTTATATAATACTCGTATATTAATGGTATTTAATGTGGACGAAAATATAAATGATGTCGCCATAGCGTGCGTTTTATCGTACATTCCGCAAAATACAAATTAAACTTTACTCAAAATAAATATTTATCGCATCACGCCGATATGGCCAACATACACACTCAGACACAAATATATATGTTTTATATTCCATTAAAAGTTCGGCCATAAAGACAACAGGATAACATAAAATATATCCGTTATCTGGTTTGCAGCATCCGAGAGGCTTTGCCCGGCATAAAGAATCCATCCCGAGGACTTTCGCGAACACATAAAATAGAGTGTGTCCCTCTAATAAACGCAGCGGCAAATGCACGGAGTTAGAAAAGTAATATTTTCACCGAATGCGCCGTCGTTTCTGAAAAAAAACGTCTATATTGGCGGGTAATTGGTTGGGAGGGAGCCTTGGGGAGGGAATCAGCCTGGCGCCCAAGACTATACGTTGAAGCTTTCACAGATATTATTAGACCATTCGTTTATCAATTCATGTACTTAAAGTACACATAGTAAAATTCATGAGATAAAAATACAGTATAATGAATTGCATAACGTCAGGTAAATACATATTTATTGAATACCTATCTTTTGAGTTGAGTCATGTACGAGTATGGCGGTTAAATGATTTATTTATTTATCATGATGGTATTTGATGAAGATTGTATGAGCATAAATAATTTACATGATAACTTATCAGAGAGTCAATATAGTATTTTTCATTATAGTTGCTTTATTTGATGTTGTTTTACAACAAATTTATTTTAAATCTTATATGCTGCATTTTTTATTATTCTGATCTTATTGATATATTAATGAAGCAGTAAATACGTATTGAAATATACTTGTACATACCGTTAAGTACATTTAGTTGTATACTTGATTATGGACCTTAAGTATAGTATATAATAAACACGTAATACCTGTACATACACTATTATGAGTTGTTTCAAAAATTGAGTAAAAAATTTTTGTTTTCTAAATACATGTCTTAAGAATACTTTTGTTTGATCAATATTTATTTATTTCAAACAGTACAAATGTTCCAAATTTATGTTATTATATTCAATTACTACCATTTTTCCAGTTAGCCAATTGAAAGTGTTTTTATTTTCAAGGAAACGCTCTTAGTGATGAGTCAACGACATCTTCAGAACCATTTTTATATCATGACTCATTTTGTGATAGTCATGCGATTTAAGGCAGATAGAAAGCAATGACTGGAAGAAAAAGACGCGGAAAATATGGTACATTATAAGCAATAAAGGGATAAACAACGAAGGAAAAAGAAGTATGTTGAATGATGTACACGAACTATTAGTCACGTTTAATCAAGTTAGCCTGTGTTTACTGAAGTATAAATTATTCATTTATTATAAAAGTAAATGCTATCGAAGGTTCTAGAATATTGATTATTGCATAGTAGAATATAATATAAGCTTGGGTGGATTTCTAATGTTAATCTGCAATATTCAGACGGCGCGTAATAATGAATTTAATTAAATGCCGCATTAAATAAGAAATAATGCTTAATAGGAATCGTGTCTGGTGATTCAAGTAAACGCTTGGATCACTTATACGAAACACAATCGCAGCGCTCAGGATCTAAGCGTTATTATCAAAGAGCAAGCAACGCCTTACATGTGATAAGCTTTAAGTCTGGTGAAGGACAATATATGTAAACCAACGGCAGCTTTATATTTGAAAGGTTGTAAATAATTATTATTTCATAATTTTATGTACTTTATAAGAAGCAGCTGTATGCTCGTGGTTTGATGTATGTCATTTACTTTAAAAAAATATATATTTTTATATCTAAGTTGTGAGACATGGACAAATATTGTAATTTTGTTCAAAATACTTGGCTTTTCTTTCACTTTACGTTGGTGTGTTAAAGTCCAAAGTGTGCGAGATGAGCCACCTTTTAGGATCGAATATCTAAGCCTCAAAAATAACGGGTAAATCACTCTCTTTCAGTCTCCTAATTATGAACAGTCTCCTTCAGTTATACGGTTATACGGTTCGTGATGACGATCATATGCTCCACTTAGGGGAGCGGACATAGTGTGATGGTATCTTGAGGTCATCGACACCTTTTAAGGGAACATTTCAGAACTGCTGCTCTGTCCTGGCTTTATAGGATTACATAAGAGGTAATACTTACTTATAATGACGTATGTGGTTATTTGTATTTTTTCTTGCATACTTAATATTAAATGCAAGCTTCAAATTGAACTACGGTTTTCTCATAATGTCGTTGGATTACTAGACAAAAATAAATCAAAGAAAAAATATTCTCATTATTTTGAAATATACGTTAGTATTATTATACATGTCATGAGACTTTCTCACTAAACTTAGCAGTTTTACAGCGGACCGACTGAATGTTACTGCGGCGTGGAGCAGACCCTGTCACACCTCCTGGAGTGTGCGCTGTATCCGATTAGCTGCATCCAGGAAGACCTGATGATGGCCGAGAGTAACGCCATCGACGTCGCCCACTTCTGAGCAGACAGGATCTGATCCTGTTGTTTCAGATACGATTATATTTAATAAACTTGTATTGCATGATAACTCAACTTTAAAAAATGACAGAGCTATATAAATAATATTATCTCTATAGCTTTGCCATTTCAAATATAGTGTTGCCATGGCTATGAAAAAAGCACTATTTTTAGAAAATTTAACTTGGTATGCGGGCGTATTCGAATATACTTATATGTACGTAAATCGTGATGGTAGTAGGTAATAATATTTATTAAATAATATTTATTAAATAATATTTTCATTGACTTTCTCGCATATAATTTTATTGTCTGCGCAATTCAAGACTGCGAGGTGTCTCTCTGTCTCTTGGCGTGCAAGATTATTACAGTGCAGGATGAAATATTTAACACACCATATTGGAGCGAGACAAGCCGGCGTGCGCGCGGTTTTCCGCTTAATAAAACTCATTATACAAGGTCCCGCGATCGCCCGACAGCGCGACGCCTCCCGCGCCCCCTGGCGCCCCCATACAACCGGGTCCCTATACAGCTAAGCGCCCCCACTCGCCAGGCGGCCTGGGCAAGCGAACGACGAACGTTTATCTGTTGTATTAGTAGATTCAGAGTGATACAACCAAATTACAACTGCAATGGATGTCAAATAGTTGTTTTATTGTTGTGTGATAATAACATTGTCTTTATTAAAGCTTTGGAACATTTGTTCAATATGTAAAATAGAAATTTAATGTTCATAACAAGTATACAACTAGACATATCAACTATTTTAAATATATTATTCATATTTTATATTAGAACCCTCATATACTGTTTTAATAAGCAGCGATTAGCGCGAAGCATCCAAAGCTCGAATCATTCGGTTCGATGGGCCGCTTTAACCCAAAATATACACTATAGAAAGACTGTTAAAGAGTGTTATATGAAAAATCGCTCTAAGCGCTTTAGAAAAATCTCTTCAGAAGTGTATATTATAGAAGTGTTGACTGTAATATATTTATTTTAATTTACGTCAATTATTAATTGGGTAAATACTTCTTGCATTTTTAAAATATATATCACAATTGGGACTGTTTATATGCATGAGGATGTATTTGTTTCCTATGAGAATTTCTTTATTTCTTCAGATGTATAAATGTACTTTCAAATACAATGTATAGTACATATATACACATAAGTAACTTAATATCTCTCATTAAAAGTAAAAGGGGAGTCTTTAAGTATTTTATTTTAATAATGTTAAACGTAATCCAAATTAAAAGAAGGCAAAAAATATTTATCCATATATTATAAAATGTATAATATAATATAAAAAATATATTTTTGGATATAGTTTTATGACATTTATGAGGAGAAACTGAGCGTGAAACTGTCAACTGACGTTTGAATTGCTTTTCTATGGGGCGCCATATGATACCTGTACAAAACATAATTCCTTAATGAGATTTATCGATTGAACTGGTTAAGGAACTGAAAAATATATTTAATAATTAGTTTTTACGATTTCTGGGTAAAAAAATATGACTTGAAATATTTTGTATTGGAAGAGTTTTTACATTTAAATACATTACTGAAAAGGCAGCTGAAGTTGTTAGCCAAAAATATCCCAGGCTCGTCCAATATCGTCTGTTGTGTGACTGTAGTATGGAAGGTGGCATTATTCGCTCCTTCACCCTGTCATTCCTCACAAAGTTAATACAATGTACCCGTAGTATTTATTCTACGCCGGCATCTGTTTTCGAAACTCATTATACGGCTGAATTGGATTTTGGTGCGATGCCAACATAGACGTTGTTCCGGAACCAAGATCGCGGTCCCGAAATTACAGCATCAGCTTAATGGTGATGCCGGATTACAAATGTTCCGGCACTGAGGATAAGTCCACAGACCGGAGTTGAGTTGGTAATAATTTATTTGATTCGAGACCCCTTCTTATACCCTTGTTTATAACATGAATAAGCATTTATCAAAGTAATATTAATACATTGAATATCATACCGCGCACATTTTTCGATACTGTTTTGGACCTTGCTCTCTTCAATTTACATAGGGTGGCAGATCATTGAGAACGGTCAATGCTCCGTATCGATGCGTAAGCATTCTTTCTGAGTATGGACGATAAGCTTAGACTGTTCGACATATTCTGCCAAAATAAAGACTATTTATGAATAATTAATTTAATTACGTCATTTATAGCGAAAAGTTACGTTCATAATTCGACTTGCTTTAAATTTCGCTTCCGTTATTACCCAAGATCTCAACGGCCGTTATTCCTCTATTCGGTGTTCGTTCGTTCGCCGTTCACTCCCGCCGTACACTTCCCCCTCCCTCCCGACCCGCCAAGTGAAGTTCTCGCCACTTTCGTGTCTTTAGCATTTTATTCGAAGAAAGTTTTCACATTACGGGAATGCTGTATGAGAAACCGCTGTTCGGCCGAAACTCATAGACGATCCGCTGCCTTAAACTAAAACACACCGTTCAAGAATTAAATTCCATATTCCAATTTAGCGTACATGGCCAACACAAAATGTAACGAGGGATCTTTTTTTAATTCACTTAAAAAAAATTAGAAAAAATATATAGTTGCGTATGAAATACTTGCAAATTACACACAAGGTAAGAATATAAGTCTGAGAAATAATTGAATAACGTAGGAGCCTATTCCATGTCAGCCTCGTTAACCACTCTTGTAGCTCCGACGATTTCCCTGATAAAGTTTAACAGCAAAGGACCGTCAGAACTAAGCAGCAATTTAGGAAAATCCTCCCAAGACATGGTAGGGATTAACACATAATGCATCTCCTGTTCTGGATGATGCACTTCACGAGAGAGTGTCTCATCGTCTGTTGCATGTCTGGATAACATGGACATGCGTCGCAAGACGAGAGGCCGAATCTTTTTAGGAATTTTGTGAAAATTCCGTTACCGGTAAACGCTTGAGTGAGATGAAAGTCTACAGAGTTCATCTTTTTCCACGTAAATAAGTGTTCGATGGATGGAAAGAATGACTTGGTTATTCCTCCCGAGGTTGATTCTGGTATCCTATATTCCAGGCAGTTAGCTAATCATGCATTAACTTTTTCAAGGCGTAGCAGAAGAAAACAGTCTTAATAGGGTGTTGTGCTTAGTTTCCCCCCCATTTTGGCCAGTTTTTCCGCTGTTTCGTTACCCAGTGTGCCGTTGTGTGCACGAAGCCAAATAAACTTAAGTTACTTCTTACTATCAAGAATCATTATTTGTTCAAATAAATGTTAGTGTATTCACAATTTTTCTGACGGTGGTTGTCACAAGCTCAGGGCTGACTAGACAACAACTGAAAAATTCTTCAAAAATCGTGAGAAATTTATGTCCACCAAAACACAATGTGACTTGTGCTCTGATCCAGAACACTAATAAAGGGGATTTCCTGGAAGACGATAATGTGAAGTGCTACATCGCCTGCGTTTTGCAAATGGCGCAAACGATGAAGATTGGAAGAATGAACTGAAATACCACCAAGCAGGTAGGCATCGTGTTTTCTGATGACATGAAGGAAGCAGCAAAGAAGTCTTTCGATGAGTGCAAATCAATATCTGAAAAATATGAAGATACCTTCCTTGAATCAGCCTTCCAGACAGCCAAGTGCCTGTCCAACTCTAACCCAGTGAACTTTGTTGTTCCTTAATTTTCTTACGTCTTATATTATAGCTTACTATAAAAAATTAAATAATAAAATAATGTATTATATTATAGACGATTGTTGTCGAAATATAACAAAATTAAATTAGATTTTGGATATTTCATCGTTCTTGTGTCATTAAAAATATTCAGAACTCATTTTTTACACTCGTCTTATGGTCCGTTGTCGTCGATATTATTCTACATTTATAGCTTGAAGATAAAATGTTAATCATTTTCTGAACATTTGATTTGAGTACCGTTTACAAAATCAATATATTACCTTTAGTGTAACATAGATCCCGTTAACTTTTTATTAAATTAAAAATAAAACTAAAAATATATGTAGAAAAAAATATATGAGATATGAGTATTCTTAGACAGGAAATGAAAGTAAATCTTCTATGCAAAGAAAATAAACTTATCCGGATAGTGTGTTTTTTCTTCGCGCAGTTCGTTCCCCCGAGGCATTGAATTATACAGAAACTTCGATTTAATACGTGAAAAAATATTTATTAACTAAGTTTCTGTTACATGAACGTCCCCGGGCGACTGACGCCGGCCTTTGTGAAGCTTTCACGTCGTTTTTCAGATTTAAATACAAATGTTAGTACATCTCAGTTGTCCGACAATAGAGGGAATGTAGTTTTTGAATGGGGATATAAACGTAAATCAACTCTATATTTAGACATTTTCAGGAGGAAGAAAATACATTTTTATTAGACAATTTGTAGTCTTCTAAAATACTGTATTTCAGTCACAAAATACTGTTGAATATATATATGTACGATAGATTATTTTTATACACAATTTGATTATATAATTTGAAAAGCGATTAGGTTGAAATAAGTCTATAATATTTAATACATAGTATTTCAATGAAGAAATTTTCCGAGAAATAAAAATAGGTTAGCAAGACATCCAGTGCACCAGTTGTCCCGTGCGCCAAATATCCCGTGCACTAGACGTCCAGTGGGCCCCACGTCGTTACCAATGAGTCATTGAACTAATGAATTTTCTGTGAACTAAATGCGGTGGAACCATAAAGCTATTGACGATCTTATGGTAACATTATATAAATATGTTGCCATGTACAAAAAATATATATACTCATCTCTGTCCTGTTATGCCAGCGAGTACAGCTCAGTGGTTAAAGCGTTTGTTTAACAAGCTGAAAGTGGTGAATTTGATCCCCGACGAAGATTAAAAAAAAAAAAAGATTTTTAATCGACTTCTGAGCTCTAAAATACCCCCGATTGGTGTAAATTTGATCCCTCACCCGTAGAATACCAGTCATAGCCAATTGATCAAAACTGATGGTAGACAAATGTCGTCCTGTGAAAACCACCCAATCATAGTGAATTCCTGTAATAATAAGGATGATGCGTGAGGAGTCGGGATGTATTATATGACGTTGGCAGATCAATACACATTTAGCGCTTAGCCATATGCAGCATGATAAGCGTCATAAAATTCCACATATTAGATTTCTTCTGAACTCACTATCACCATCTCTCTGTGTTCTCCTGTGTGTGTTTAGATAAAAAAAGAAGAAAAAATATTCAATATTTTTGGTCGAGGTAGAAACGATGTTTGCCTAATTTGATAAACTCATTATTAAACCTGACGGCCTTTCAGTCAAAAGAAAGTCAATTAAATTTAATGTTTATTGCTTTACAGTCGTAGCACATTAAAAATCATCATTTAAATGACGATTGGAATAGAATATTCATAAATGTATTATACTTTCCACATAACATGTTAATATGAGAATATTATGAATACATAACCATATTTATGCTAAGCACAGTTGAAGTGAAGAATTTGATTAAATCCTCACTTATATATTAATTATGGCCCGCATATGCAATTATGCAGCCGTATGCATAAAAAACCGAATGCATTTGTTTACGTTATAGTCAGCACGCCATTCGATTGTGACCGGCGCCTAGACTTCGAGTCTACGAGGGAATATCGTTTCCCTGGAAAAAATTACCAAAACTCCATGTTTCCAGTGATTGTATAGAAGCGAGTGCAAACTGCATTCACCGGTCGTCCGGATGTGCAATTAGCATAATTGCATATCGAGGAAACGATCAATTTCCACGATTTTCACTGCGCTCGGTATTAGGAGCTCATAAAAGTGTACGGGAGGCAAGTTTCATGACAGTCCACAGTAACGATAGTCATCTCTACCTCCTCCCTTATTTATACTTCCTAATAACAAGCTGCGCCGCGCTGTGTGGTTATCAATCGCAGAAGTGGCGTAAACGACCTGCCGCGGCTTTATATGAACTTTGCATTGTGAACTAGTGGTGTAGTGTTGCCGCGAGTTCTTTGTAAACTCCTATTAGAGCGATGCTTCACCAAACAAACAACTTTTGTCGCATTGGAAATTTGTTATAGTTTATTCAGCAATGGAACTAAAAATTGTACCGCAACTACTATTTTATACAACGAACGTTTGTATTTAAAGCTCCCAAACTGAGTACATTTTTTTTCATGAAAAAAAAAACAGCACAATGATGAATCTTAATGCCCAGAACTGATATGATCAATGAAACTGCAGAACCAATGATTTTTAAAGCTGTTTATTTGACATTATACGTAACTTATACAAGATCAATAGAGCCACGATGCTTAATCAGGCACTGTCCAATTCTGAAAAATTAATTATTCAGCATGAATCTTCTCACCTCATATTTGAATCAAAATGTTACTATAATAAGAAGCTTTAGACCTAAAACCAATAATATTATACAAATAAAACATAAGACTTACATGGGCTGATAAAACTAATGTATTTCAACCAAACCCTTTTACGAATATAATTCTTGAAGAATTTTACTTATTTTTAAAAATGAATTTAAGTTATCGTATTACTAACTGTTATTGATTATTTTAGATTAAAACTCTTTCCATTTTATTTCTTAATAAACTTTTGAACTTTTGCACAAGCTTAAAAAGTATATAACCTGAAATATGAATTAATAACATTATTTTACTACTATAAATCTGAACCAGGGACTATGCCTCTTGGGACACTGTTCAACCAAATCACCTCGGATATTTATACATTTCATTTAAGGTAGGCCCATTTCAGGCATGAACTTCACGAATTTCTTTGGAGGAACGATTTGTTAGAGTCGTCTGTTTGATAAGCATTGGGATCTTTGTTGCTTGTATTTATTGCTTTGTTTTTAAAGTACTTATATTTGTATATATTTTTTATGGAATTATTAATTATGATTGTACTTCAGTAACGAATCGAATTTGTGAAATTTGCAATATTATTGTAGGAAAAAATCAATTAAAATTAAAATTGAATTGAATGATTTAATGGGTACTTTTATTTCTTACACTATACAAGATAATATACATTATTGTATATTAAAACTGGGTGACAAATTAGTTTCTGAATAAAAATACTATTTCTAAACGTTAACAAATACAAACAATCATAAAATTTCTTTAGATTTTCAATACGCTGGATATATAACTCCACGATTTGATTATATATTTACATTTTTAGAGTCAAATAAAAAAAGTTTAACCAAAACGATTGAATAATATTTATGCACTCGTATATTACATTTTTTTTTATGTAAACACATACAGGAGAATACCGACAGTTGGTGATAGTAATTTTTTTGAAGTCTCATCTGTGGAATTCTATGACGCTTGCCATGGTGTATATGGCTAAACGCTGCATGTGGAGTGTTGATCCGCCAACGTCATTGACTACAACCCGAGATTCACGCATCATCCCTTATTATTACAGGAATATACTATGAATGGGTGGTCTTCACGGGACGACTTTCGTCTACCACCAATTTTAATTGATAGGCTACGACTGACATTTTACGGGTGATGGATCAAATTCACACCAACCGGGGTATTTTAGAGCTCAGAAATCGATTAAAAATCTTTTTTATTTTTATTAATCTTCGTTGGGGATCGAACCCACGACCTTTGACTTGCAAAGCAAACGCTACACCATTGAGCTATGACCACCGGCAAATATTATATGTTGTTAGATATATTGTTTATGAACTGCAAGGTAATACAAACATTGAATGAAACATGACCATCATACATTATCAGTGTGTCTTATTTATTATATACTACATGACTCATGTTGTATATAATATATTATATATCATACGAGTACATTAAGCACACAGAAGTGTCGTCGCGAGGGCATTAATTGCAGACCATTAATTGCCTTCCGGGGAGAAGCTCTGACGAAAAGTTTTACTATCTCCGAACTTCATGCTTCCCGGCATTAATTCCCGTGCGTAAAGCAATATTAATTGTGATCCCAGTTATAAAGTGTCATCTCCGGGGAACAAGTGTCTAAGGAAGCTTACTGCAAGTGATGCTCAACCAGTGGCTCCACAACACTAAAATTATAAATTAGTTGAACTGTATCTCAATATCAAACGATCCATAATTTAAAAGAGCTCAAATCTTCTTAAAAAATAATTGTTCATCGGTAAGTATGCATAGTACGATGTACACGTTGGATATTCAGAGATGACATCGAACAAAGTAATAGCAGGTGACGGAAATTCGTGATGATGATTTGTCATTTTTTTGATAAACAAAAGGTCTAGTTTATGAGCGGATATTAAAGAACACTAATTTGAATCATAATCCTATTTAAGAACTCATATTTATTAGTGAACGCGGTTAGATTCTTGTGTAAGAATTATAAACTGTCATTAAAAGTATTTTCATGTGATAACTCTTTGTTAGCTGGAGCACTAAGTCGCTATATTCAATAGAATATTTCAAACGCAGGACTTTTTTATGCAATCTCAAGGAAGCACAGTTTTGCGGAGGGTTCCGATCCCCCATAAACTTTGAGACGCTCAAGCAATGAGGTTAATAGCCAAATTCGCTAGATTCATATTGATATGAGTGTTTTTATATCTGCTTCTTGAAGATATTTTTATTGCTTGTTGAAAAAAACACAGATTCTTTAAGAACATTTCAAAGAGTTAAGTAAGATACTGTGATCGTAACTTGTTGTTTATATGGAAACTAGTTGATTCATTTTTAACAAAAAATTCGACACTAAAAAAATGGGAGCATTTAAAAATAAAGCACGAATATGTTTGTATAAGATATTTTTTAATTTACAGAAAAGGTTATACTTTACTATTTTGGGGATAAATAATCAGTGGAGGGGTTGATTGATCGTTCGAAGGCTTCGAAGGAAACCGATGTCGCACACCTTGCTTCTGGATCGCCTAAAAAATGATCTCAGCAGATACAAAGGTAATCTTCAAAGTGATTGTTGACACTGAGAGACAATAATAGAGAACCATTTTGGGGAAACAAAAAATGCGCCCACCTGTGATAATACAATAATGATTCGGCATCGAAATAATGTGCATTGTTATTAAGATTTAATTTATATTCTCTTATAATATTGAATTAACTGAGGTCAGTATTATTTTTCAAGTAATAAATACTTTAAGGTGTAAGTTATTGCAGGTTTTTTTTTTTCATTTTTTTTGATATATTTTTGTTGTTGTTGTTTACATTATTTTTTAACAACAATCACTCAAATTGCATAAAATTAATCAGCGGAAGGGTGTATAATTAATTAATAGATATATATTTAGATTTTATAATATATATTAGTCTTTTTTTTTATTTCATATACTCGTATATAGCTTTTTATGTAGGCGTCCAAGAATACAGATTATATTTTTATAAAAAAGTGGTTATAAACACAATCTATATCATATTCATTTAATTAAATCTAAGTACTTATCATACCCCAGTAGGGTCAAGCCACCTCTTAAGGATTAAACAAAAATTGTCCAGACCTCGGGAGCGTCGAGCTGATCATCCGATCTCCTTAAAAACCATGATAATGGAGCACCCAAATATTTCTCTGATACTACAGTAGTCTATGCAATTTCGCAGGCTCTTGCCCTAGAGGCTCCCGGGATCCATCTATGTTCTCATGTGGACCTCCGTGGATACAGGTGTTCTGGAACAAGGCATGGACAATCTGAGCTCCATATGCTATAATTATTCAACATATTAAAAACATATTCAACTGTGTTAATTGTGACATATTTTACTTATTGATATTATGATGTTCATAGATCTAATCATATATAACAAAAACATTGTAAAAATAAGACATTGGATGTATTTTTTTAAATAAAATAAAAAATGTTTAAATACGCCAAACTTTTCGATGAGGTTCATGCCCTGATCCGTTCATTGGATGAGTAAACTTTCGTTTCGTACTTTCACAAATCATTAAATAATTCAAGAGGATCAGACTTTACGAAATTAAAATAAAGCTGAAGACGACATTGTAGTAATGTTTTTCGGAACCGTTAATCGCAATAAAAGTTAATTAATCTCGTCCATTATAAATCGCCAGCGGATAAAGCGGCGCTGCGGAATCAAATTAGCAGATATAATCTGCGATAATCGCAATCGAAATAAATTCCTGCGAAACTTAATCGCGACCATTGGAATGACAACACCCCAACCCCTGGCGACAATCAACGCAAAGTGGCTGAGAGCAGAGCTGGACCAGGAATATCGCGAATAAACATGAGTCGGTGTTTTTAAAAATCCCTCTTTAATAAAAATTAATTGATTGAAATTTTAAACACAGATGGCAATGTTATTGACACTTAAAACATGCACGTAATATAATTAAAGACATTGCCATCTGCGAGAACAAATTAAAATTAACCTTACAATTCTAATTAATAAATTTTAAAAATATATATTTATATTGTAATGACTTTGTGCTGTATTACGTTATGAATAATTGATGGTAACTCCTAACAAAAGGCGATTAAAAAAATGTTATTCATATTTTTATTATGCGGTAAATATTATTACTACAAAACTGATGTATTTTTTCTTTATTTTGATTTTCGCCATTTGAATCATCTATAAAGAGGTTTGTCGCTGAAGAATAGAATATAATTTAAAAGCATTTAGTTAAGCGCCGGTCTATCATCATCGTGGAATACTGTCGACTACATTAGTGTATTTTGTAAAACTTTGGGACTATGATATACTTTATAAATGTTTTTAATATTTGCTGAAAATACTTTTGGAAAGTCTATCAAAAGAAATAATAGAGAAAAAATATTTTCCTAGTATTGCAAAATTTAAGATTTTTATGACCACCATATTTTACATACCACATAATTTTTATTTTCTATTTCTTATTTTTTGTTTTCAAATTAATTTAAAAAAATTTAGTGCCAAAATATAATACGTGCGTATTTAAAAATATGATTGGAATGCTGGATGGAGACGATGAAGTGACCACCATGACTTATTATTTATATATCATTATTATTATTTATTATCTTTTCTTATTTCGTTATCTTTATGTCGAAATTTCATATTTATAAATGTATTTATAAATATGTCGGATTGGGTATTGCACAACCCACCCAATTTTGCTGGAATAAGGACACTATTATTATTTTAATTATATTTTATACATAAGAAAATATTTGCACCTAATCGTCAAAGCCTAAATCTTCTTTATATATCTCAAGGTAAAGGAGAAGCAATATTTCTTATATATACAATTGGTTTTAACATGAAAACAATCGTCTCTCACAAAAACAAAGCAATTGAGACTGAATGGTACCGAGGGCGGACCTGATTGTGAGTGTACGGCCTGGGTACTTAGGGTGAGTGAAAAACAGTGTATTCAGGGCGGGTCGGAGGTGGGCGGTTGGCAGTGGGCGTCTCTAGGGTGTGGGCGGGCGCCAGGCGTCTGGGCGGCTACCTGACCGTTCGCCGTCCTACTCCCTGCTTAATTGACTTTACATTTATAATTGTATTAGCATACGGATATAAAATACAATAACTACCGCTGTGCGAGAGACTGGATTTCGGTTTAATTGCTTTGTAATAGTTTGTCGCCCCGGACTATGATGCTATTTGTAAATTAGCCGCCCACACTCTAAAACTACCGCGGCGGATTATTGCAAAAACCAGACATGTTTCCATGAAACGTAGAGTACAAATGATACGCGAACTTTACAGCGTCGCTTTGTGAATTTCATAATTAATAATACGACGATTGTCAATTCAGTAATTTAAAGTGACAGATTAATCTCTCTTAATCATCTGTATTAAGCACATTGGTGATAATATCATCCATTCAACACCATGCATCAATAAAACATAATTTATAAATTTATAGTTTATTTCTAATTATAATATATTATGAAAAATATCTTAGTGTAAGTAACTGATTGTTGATTAATAATAATCAAAAATTAAAAATACGAAACGCGAAATTGTAGAAAAATTCTGAAAGCCTCATTTTTGTATGTAAGCACTAATAGAAGAATACCGACAGATATAGTAATTCGTTTCGGTGATAGTAATTCCTAAGTCTCATCTGCGGAATTGTGTGACGCTTACCATGGTGTATATGGCTAAACTCTGCATGTGGAGTGTTGATCCGCCAACGTCATAGACTACAGTCCGAGATTCACGCATCATCCTTATTATTACAGGAATTTAATATGAATAGGTGGTTTTCACGGGTTGACTTTCGTCTACCACCAATTTTAATTAATAGGGCATGACTATCATTTTACGGGTGAGGGATCAAATTCACACCAACCTGGGGTATTTTAGAGCTCAGAAATCGACTAAAAATCCTATTTTGTAATCTCCGTCAGGGATCGAACCCAGGCTTGCAAAGCAAACGCTTTGACTATTGAACTGCACCCACAGGCAGAAAGGCAAGTCGTAAAATAATTTATGTTTTGCAAAAGGTTTGTGTCACGAAAAAAAATTCAAAACTACACTATTTAAATTCTTAAATAACCGTACTTTATACTTATACCTGTAAATTAATTACGGACTATGTAGAGAAGATAGTAATCGACAAATAAAAAGAAGCTTAATAATGAAATAGTGGGATTATAGAATGTTTTTAGGATTGACCTATTTTCTTTACTTATTTTTGACCTCTCGTTCTGATAAATCACTGAATATCATGAGCTTAATTTACTCGTATTTAAGTAAGCATCAAAAATTATATCTCACTGCTTTGGTTATAGTCGTACATCAGTGCCGATTTTAGGGGGTGGCGAAGTGGGTCGGTGCCCCAGGGCTCCTAATAAGCTAGAAGCGCTGAGGGCAACTAACCTTGCTAACATTTTTTAAATATAAGCAACATGAGGCGCCAAAAAAATAAATGCTTTAGGCCGCCGTAGGTTCTAAAATCGGTACTGTCGTACATAAAATGATATTTGCAAAAATAATAATTCTGATTATTAAAATGTTGTTATGCATATTATATTATTGAATGAGTTTATAAGTTGAGCGTATCAAGTATTAAAATATCACAGAAATAACGACGGGTTGAATGAAAAAAAGAGAAAAACATTTCATAGCCCGGTTTAAATGCACTTAAAATAAATGCTGATAAACTACTCTTCGGCGTTAGGCACGTCACTCGTGGCGCGTTGTTTATTATCGGTGACAAAATAACTCGCATAATATAACTGGACATTGACAGCGCTAAAATACACACTACCAACTCCCTCCCTCACCACACCCAGCCACCAGGTCCACCCTGAACACAAATAAGGTTATTATACAATTATTTAATTAATTAATGAGTACAAACGAGAACTGCTCACTAGAGATGCTGAGGTGGGCGGGCGGTGTGACTAGAGTGGACAGAGTTCGAAATGAGCATATTCGGGGTTCATTTCGGGTGGCCTCCATACCTGAAAAGATAAGAGAAAACCGCCTAAGATGGTATGTGCATGTGACACGGAGAGATGAAGACCACATGGTGAAGAGATCCCTCAACAGACCCACGCTGAGAAGAAGACCTGGAAGACCACAGACAACCTGGACTGCAACTGTAGACAAGGATCTGAAAACCTTGGGTTTGACTGAGAATGCAACACAGGACAGAGAGATATGAATGTGCACAAGGAAAGCCAACTTCAGATGGTAGGAAATGGCTAGGATAAAGAAGAAGAAGTAAGAACGAGCACAGTTTGAAAAATATATAAGAAATACATATAAATAAGGTTGCCTGAAAATCGGCTAAAAATGGTTGGAAGTGGATTTGCAAAAGATCAATCGAGTATATCACGAAGTTCATAATGACAAAGAAAAAGACAAGTATTTTTAAAATAATCAATTAATACTTATTATTTTCATGTTGTAATAATGGAGACTCTCTAAAACCGGTAAACGATTAAATAAGGTAAACTGAGTGATTTTGCAAAGTTTTTTATATCGTTCTTCAATACGACAAACCACATAGTAACTGCGTTCTACGAATTCAAATATTTATGTTTAGTACTACATAATAGTAATATTTTACCCCTAGTGTTCAAGTGTACTTGATTTTCTTGATACATTCAAAGTTTTTGATAATGGCTTGTTTCTCGGTAAACTAAGCTTTTTGAGTTTAGTCAATAAGAAAAGTTGCCTCATTTAATCACGTTAGATTATTTTTCATATTATTTATATCGCTATGATCAATTTATGAATAATTTTGGAAGTAAGACATAAATATTTACTTTTATGACTTTTAAAAGTTAGATCTTTTACCAATAATATTTTGAATTTTATTTTAATACAACTATAGACTATAAAACCCATTTGGGCCAAGACCAAGCTACACTATTAATTTTCCTCTCTCTTTTCAGTTTTTTTATTTTTTCGAGATTGGTTTCTGTTTATTGAAACAGTCGATATTTCCTTCTTTTACTGATTATTTGGCCGCGCCAAGCAGTTCATTAATTGATATTTTTCAACATTATTTATGAACTATTGATTTTCATAAAACGTTGTCGTTTTTTTCAAATCTGTATCTTCATATAAAAACAATATTTTTATTATATACTAAGCGAAAGCTTTTGTCTGGCGCCCGACTTTCACGCAAGAGGTAGTAGGTTCAATTTATCTAATCCATGTTTTACCTATAAGTTGTTCAGTATTTTAAGTACATACCAGTTTTCGGCTTGAGACTAATCCCTTACAAATAAAATATCTGCCATAGACAATTTATTGAAATTTACGGGAAATGAAAGTCGTCTCGTGAACAACACCCATACACAAAAACTAACAATGCGACAGAAAATGTTAGTGATCGTTCAAATTCACACCACCCAGGGTAAGCATAAAGCTTAGAAATCGATTTGAAACATTTTTAATATAATATTCTTCGGTAATCAAATCAACGATTTTTTTTACATGGTACACAGAATGAGCTATAATCATCACATGGTCCACATATGAGATATACTCGTATATTTTTCTCTATCGGTTGAATTCTGTTAATGTTTATTTTAAAATGCCTTCAGCAAAAAAACATTGAGTCTTTGTGAATGCAGCACTGTCTAAAGCTTCACAGAGGCGGGTATTCACATTTCAAAAGCCATTTTTCGACGAACCAAAGAGCAAAAAACCGTTCGACAAACATTTAAAATGGAATAAAACAATGCGTACTAACGTACCGGCGCAGTTTATCCAAATGAATAGCGTGGACATAAATAACTAAGCTATTCATTTCCACATTTTCTTATCAAAATGCCATATTATTACTGTATCTACATCATACCACGAAATAAACAGTTCATTTTATTAATTATTTAATGTGCTTAAGGCTATCTGTGGTACACAAGTAAAAATAAAATTGTCTTAATTTAAAATATAATACTTACTTTATCTATGAATATTTAACCATATTGTTTGATTCAAAATTAAGTCTGTTTTCTCAATGGTCTTTATACATTCGATTTCATAACATACTAGTGAATAATCAGCACATATTAAGGCGTTAAAAATATTTTTGAAAATCTTTCAAAAATTAGGAAATATTTATTGTTAATTCGTCTTTTTGTGCTTGTAAAACGGTTAAACGCCTTAGTTTTAAGACATTGCGGAATTTTTGCTTAAGAATGTACTTTAGTTTTCCAAATGCTGCCCATCGCAGTTGTATACGCCTGTCCATTTCTTTTTAAAAGTTACTTTGTCCTAGTTGTATTACTTGTCCCAGATAGGTATAATCGTTCACAACCTCTATTTGTGTTCCTCCAATGGAAATTGGTTCAAAAGTCTGGGAAATATGACTATTTATCATCGCTTAAGTTTTATCCATGTTCACTTTAAGACCAATTTCGTTCGACACTTCATTGAAGATCTCTTATTTAAACAGAAATAAAATTTTGAAACTAAATATAATTCACATGCAAATATCTACTATTTTCGTGTTTGTCATCCTAATCTGTGGGTTCATGTTATATCTTTGTGATGTTTCACGCACGAGAGCTCAACATAATTAATCTCTACCACCGTACGATTATTAATCAATAATACCCCTAAATATACATTTATATCACACGATTCCTTTGCAGAATAAACTCCTAGAATTAATATATTTCTCTTTCAGAATAATTCATTATTCTCTTCGCAGAATTTTGACTTAAAACCCGAGATATTTGTAAAATCTTTACAGCGTTTTACTCAAAATATTCTCTGAATCAAGATTATTTCATTTTTAAATAAATAAATATATTCAATATTGATACCCATTAACAAATATACTTATTATTATTATTATTATTAATCCTGTCTTCATCAAATCATTTAATTTTTTAATAATTCATAAATTTATTAAACAAAAAAAAGATGGACGCGAGTTAACAGGAGGATTGACTGTAGCCGACGGGTATAGCTCAATGATCAAACGTTTGCTTGGCAAGCCAAATCTCGTCAGTTTGATCCCCAACAAAGATTAAAAAAACCTATTTTTAATAGATTTCTGAGTTCTAAAATACCCTCGGTTGGTGTGAATTTGATTCCTCACTCGTAAAATGCCAAAATTGGTGGTAGACGAAAGTCGTCCCGTGAAGACCGCCCATTCATAGTAAATTCCTGTAATAATAAGAATGATGCGTGAATGTCGGGCTGTAGTCTATGACGTTGGCGGATCAATACTCCACATGCAGCGCTTAACCATATGTAACATGGTAATCGCCATAAAATCCCTTGATGAGACATCACCATCTGTCGCTATTCTCCTGTATGTGCTTACATAAAAAAAACTTGTGATTATAGTAAATATTCAATACGTAATGTGTTATTGTTGACACAAAAATGTACAGGTGCAGTGTTTTATTGGTATAACTACAAAGAAAAAATAACTGGGAAAATGTCTATTTTTTAAACAATTACTTGACAATAACTAAACTTTAAGTGAATATTTATAGGTAATGTAACAAATATAATCTCTTTTCTCGTAACATATTCTATTTTTTTACAAATAATATTATTCACGGTCTAGCTAACGAAACGTCCTAATGTCGTGTTTATATGCACCCATACGAGTAGCTAGTGTATTCAATTCACTGCTGGAGTTGTCATGCAGCGAGTACTGAGCTTTCAAATATAGGCCCGGGTAATGTTATTTGAAATAACAAAAATACAGCAACAGACCGTATCAATGTGAATATGTTTTCAGCAAATGAAAAGCTATCAGACTTTTAAACGAATGCTTTTATTTCTAAAACAAACCGTCTTTCGAATATATCATGATGCATTGGTGGAAATACTTTTATTTTAATAAAATACGTATGCTTTTACATTGTTTTATATTGTGTATTTAAATATTATAATATAAAAAGCGAAAATGTTTACTTTAATAAATAATTTTAAATATATATATATTAGATCCTTTTAAAATAATCTCCCATATATTCGTTTTCTAACTGTTACACAAGTATGTATGCCAGCTTCAATGATTAATATTTTCGTCCTGAGCTAACTTTTAAGTTATAAGGGGAACATTTTTTTGATTAATTTTCTACGTACTATCTTTCAAAACTAAAAGCTCTGAGACTAAAGAAAAAATATTGTCGTAATCGAGTTACGAGTATCGTATATATTCTTATTTTCATATCCATTCTATATTCATCGGAGGGTATATCTCAATGGTCAAAGCGTTTGCTTTGCAAGCCAAAGGTCTTCAGTTCGATCCCCGACGTAGATTAAAAAAAAATGATTTTTAATCGATTTCTGATCTCTAAAATACCCCCGGTTGGTGTGAATTTTCATATAGTTCACATGCGGTTTTGTGGCGAGATTCTTATTAACAAAATGCGACAACATATTCAATTACAAATCACGATAATTTTTAACAACGGTACAAAAGGGTGGGGCAGCCAAACAGCACCTTTCATTCGATTACATATTTTACAATTCACAACATAATAATCATCATAATCAGCCTGTGTCCATCTACTGTTGAACGTAGGCCTCCTGCGTGAGTCTGCATCGTTATCGATCCTTTGCATCCAACCATTAATAAATAAAGAAACGTTAAAGAGGATTTATTCATATTTTTTATTCGCATTTATAAAAATGTTAAGGTGTACACAATTTTTACATGGATTAGAGATATGAATCTTGATTTAGTATATTTTTTTATAATGTTGCAAAATTAAAATGTAATTATTAAGGTTTTGTAAATTTACCGAGTTTTCCATGTGGCTTTCATGAATATTTGAATAAGCAAATATAACTGCAATGGCGTGTAATTTTTTATGCAAATTTTAAACAGAAACTATTGCATAATCATAACAAGCGTTATCTGAGAATTACGGCAGTGTGTTAAAAAGCCCAACTGACATTCAAACAATCTAGGGATAGATCGACGTATAACATAAAATTTTGTACGTTTAATCAACGCATAATTATTAAAATAGATTCATATTTTCGTCTGGTTTGAAACTGATAACGTTTATCTATGTAAACTAATCACATAAAATATGTTTATATCATATAAGGTGTCATTTGCTTTGAGATAAAATTATTTTTGTAGAAATACATAATACAATGTTACTCACACCATGTTTTTTGAATAACTGTTTTTGGAATTGAGTAACTGTTGTTTAAATAAATGAATGATTGTTAACTGAAGAAGTGCGAAGAATGCACGAAATAATTTTTCCGGAACCGAGATCGTGGTTCCGAAATTACAGCGTCAGCTAAGTAGTGACGCCGGAATACCAAGGTTCAGGCACTGAGGATAAGTCCAAAGACCGGAGAATTGGTGCTGATGTATTTGATAAATAGGCCTTTTTATATCTAAATGTACAATATGAGTAAGTATTCTGTATTTAAAAAAAAAGATTTTCATACACCGCAAATTCCTCGATACCTGTTGTTTTGGGCCTTGATCCCTTCTATTTACATAGTGGCTGAATATTGTGATGGTTAATGCCCTGTGTCGTACCCGACTGTATGAATCGACGAATTCGAGCTAAGATAGAGAATTTAATTATAATTTGTCAATTAATACTTTAAAGACTTTTGGATGTTGTATACAAAATAATTATTTTCAAATAACGTTTTGAACAATAATCGTCTAATTCATTTTAATAACAATTAATTAACCAACGTGATTCATATAAAACAAAGTAAGATTGTATAACGAGTGTGTATCCAATACTTGCAAATATTAAAAAAAAAAAATACTATTGATTTCAATTTTAATTTCAATTTCAATTTTATTTATTTTTTTCCTTGCAGAAACATTACAAATTTTATCAATTCAATGCATTTCTGAAGTACAATAATATAAATACAATAATATAATATAAAATAAAAATACAATAGGTAACATAAATGTGGTGATGTAAATTTATTGACACATTTAGTATCACTGACCTCACACTTAGAACTAGCGTCAGGAGACTCAAGATAAACAGTTGATCAACGACAAAGCAAATTTAAACGGGGTTTTTGATAGATTATCAGTTAACCACCATTAAACGTGGAGCAAAACATAGATAGGTTACCGCCTGTTGCTTGCCGCGTGTCGTGGATCGGGTTGATCCGCCCTTTAAAACAAATATTTAAGACCTAAGGGAGGTCGGACTTTAGAATTTTCCGATCAACAATTCAGCCAAAATATACCACAAATACTAAAGCTGTTGTTTCATCAAGTCCCCAGGCTCTAGTCCGGAAGGTAGTCAGAAACTATATATTTTCTCAAGTGAATTTTCAGGTGCATTAAATTCTTACGATAAGGCATGGATAATAGCAACTGATAGAACTGAGTTGCGGCAATTTTTCTTGACCGTATATTCCGTATATAAATATATTCACATTATTAAATTATGATGGGTTTCGTAGAAAATCAATTTGTATTTTTTTTTTAAAGTAGAAAGTTTATTTAATTAATTCATTGGCTTAGGCCAATTTATATTATTTTTACATACTAGTATGCTATTATTGTTTTCCTTTAAAAATAACAAATAATAGCCAACTATGCATGATCTATAATAAATCAGAGCTTACATGAATATAATTTATGAAACACAAGATAATGACATTATTGATAACATTACTATCAAAACAATAGTGCGCAATCCCTGCTATTATTTTTAATTAAATGTTATCATTTTAAACCAATTTGATTCTCATTCCGATTCCGCATAAAATAAATTCAAATTCGATGTTTTGTCTGTTGATCTACATACATAAACAAACACTTTATTCGAATCAAAATAGTACAAAAACGACATCAACTATGCAATAGGTCAAACGAAAATAAAATACTGAGGGCGAATAACAAAGCAATTTGTTGCAATATATCACGGGAGGGAGGAGTTACCGGAAATTCGTGGGATGGGAATAAAAAATCCAGTGCAATTTGATCAAACTAATAGCTCTTTCATTTCGCTTGATCGAATTTATAAACTACCATTCTATCATTTCCGCATATTTGCAGCGATTATAAGCACCAGAATATCACCACAAGAATCACTCAAAGCTTTCAGACGTTTTGCTAAATAAATATTAAGTATCATCTGAGAATGCCAGTCTTGCCTTATAAATGTGCTGATTTTACAATGATATGAAAATAATTAAATGTTTTCAAGAAAATGCAGTTGTTTGTCTTCTCACTTGTGCCATTTTTTTAGGTAGAAATAAGAGAAGAAAAGCTACAAATGGCTATGGAGAAATCACATATATGGATTATTTTTACGCACTACTTGTTGATTGTTGTTACGCCAATAGCATTGACTACATTCCAGCATTCACACATCATTTATTTTTCAGAGAACTTAATATAAATGCTTGCCATTCTCGGGTTGCCTTTTGTCTTATTGATCTAGCCATAGTATCTCAGTATAGAGCACATCTAAATTAATCCCGATACTATGCAAAAGGTTGGTCCAACTCTTCGTTTGCCAGTTCTTGAATGCCATCCAAACACTTTTCTTATCCATCGACCGTCGTCTCTTCGACATATTTATCCTGCCTATTGCCCCTTGAGTGTGCCTTTTCGTAGCGTAACTTTAACAAATTGAGATCTTCTTCGAATATCATTGTCTTGGATTATAACTTTTAGAGACATTCCGAGCGTGAATCTCTCCATGGCACGTTGCTTGACCTATATTTTATGGGTTGCTGCTAGATTTTACGTCTCTGCACCATGAACCACTGGAAGAATGCATTGGTTAACGCTTTAGTTTTAAGAAATAACAAAATTTTGCTTTAAAAATATACTTACATTTTCCAAATGTTGCCTATCCCAATTGGACACACCTAAAAATATCTTTATTTAAGTTATTTCATCCTAGTTGGATTTTTTATCTCCCAACTGCCACTCAGGAATTTGGCCGCATCCCAAACGATACAATTGTGGCTTAAAAACATTGCAAATCTCCACGGAGATAATTGTCACTGTCCAGCGTTTATATCCAGTGAGGTGAGTGTTTAATGAATCATTAAAAGAGGGGTCCTCATTTCTAATTGAAAGCCGCCGCAGCGAGCGCCTCATCCAGGACCTAGCCCCGGCCCGGGCACCGCTCAGTGCCAACCGATTTGCGTAATTTGTCATTCAACCACCTTATTACTCAGTTAATCGCCCGTCCCGGTACAACAAAGATAAACTCTACACGGAGTGCGTCGGAATAACCCGCCTAGAACGAAGACCGAACAGTAGCGCAGTCAGCATTTAATAACAACGTATTAACAAACTTCATGGAGAAACATTATTATAAATATATTTACAAAAGTTTGTCAGCGGCAATAGCACATCGTTAGCGTTGTCCTCGTTAGATCACCGAAGTCAAGCAATATTGAACGTGGTTCAAAAACATGAATTGGTGATAGCCGTGTATTGTTGGTCGGATTGAGATGCTACTTAGGGTCAAATGGTTCATGAGATCAGGCCTCAGAAACATAGGACAAATCATCCGATTTATTTAAAATAAACACTTTTAACAAATTAGGCAAAAATATTGCTCTAATACAACAGATGCCACTTTTTCAAGTACTCTTCTGTTTACTCTACGGCTTTCGTACTCTACGGCTTCTGTCCTGAAAGTTGCAAGTGGACCTTTAGATGCAAATATGTTTTTGGACGAAGATTAGACAGTGGCAGCTGACAGAACACAGAAGCAGCCATTTGTACAGGTATTTAAAGGATATAAATAGAAAAAATGCGTTCAATAATAAATGTCTTATCATGATGGTTATTAATTCCCTAAGAATATCTGATAAGTAGCTCAAATCTTTCGTACATTATTTATCTTTAGTTGAAATAATTTTATGCTAATTAAGTTGAAGTTTTTAAATCGAAATTTTTAAAACTTTAACTCTAAGTCTTTTTTATTAAAAAAAAATATATTGAGGGATTCTTTAATCGGGACCCCAAATTTTTCATCTCTCCCAATGCCCCGGTGTCTTCTCGCCCATAGGATAACGCGCCACTGGCCCCATAAATAACGCAAAGAGTCTGTATGGAGTATAACGTTATGGCAAGGTATTAGGGTGGCAGACCGTACCTGGAGTTAGTGAGTTGCCCTTGTACATTGACATTTAGTGCCGGCGGAGGTATGGTTTACGACCGCCGAGGGCTGCGATCCTCCTAGCGCGTAACCCGAGACGCCAGAATTTCTACCTCCTCACGAGTCTTCTCTCCTGACGATATACGGTCTTCCTCGCGCCTGGTTTTTTGGGACGGTCCGTGGAGTTATTGCCATCGCGCGTCTTTCCCGAGGAAAATAAGGTGGATTTATATATTTTCCTGTTTCAAAAATAACCGCTTCCCCCTCCTCCTCAGTGCGGGCAATATTTTTTCATGACTGGAATAAGGTTTCGCAGAGCTGGTAATTTAATTTCGCCAGACATTTTATGAAAATAATTCACTTAGTGACAGCCGGGGTTTATTGTTTTGACCACGGCTCACCGTGAATTCATCTCATGTGATATTAATTTTGTACGTTTATTCTTTCCACACTTTACCAGACATTATATCACATGACACGAGAGAGAAATACTTTTCTAACATAGAATAAAATATCATTTTTGACATTATTTTACATATAAGTTCTTGAATTTATACGATTCTTTTGATCAATAATCTTGGTTTAATCGTCACTTCCAAAATGTAAAAGAAAATATGTTTATTTTAGAAACTTGACTCATTTATTTAAGAAATATACAGGGAGCGCCAAAAAAAGTGACGGCTTAAATCAAAACAACAACGAACACCGTCAGATTTTTTGCCGCTCCCTGTTTATTTAATTCAAATATTAATTTCCTTAATTTGTTCAATGCATTATTTAAAAAATCCACTACAAGAAATAATGACCAGATATGTAATTTCATAACCAAAGGGTATACAGGTATTCTAGGACAAGATATTGACGATCTGAGCTTACAGAACTGAACTTACAGAAACGAAGCAGCAATTTGCAGTGTCCATGTGCTCCAAATATGGTGGTAATGTTTTTTATTATTTTTTATTTAATACTTAATTTTAGTAATACTCTAAATTTTGAATGAAAAATCATAGGAAATAAATATATATATTTACAATAATATAAAACTTATTACAAGATTTAATTCTTTTATTAATTTTTAATGGCGTAAAATGACGTAAGATGACGTCTATTATTTTTCTGTCATTTATTTGCGATATGATTTACGAGTATTAATTTATTTTTACTCAAAACATAAATAATAATTCAATCATAAATTTATTTCCAAATCAATTTATTTTTCCCGTTCGCCTTGATAAAATATTCTCTAGTCTTTTGATCAAACTCCCAAACTTCAGCGCTCTCGGTCTGGTTCTATATTTCCCTTATACGTCTTTTGGTTGTTTCTTTGATTAGGTCATCTAACGGTTGATTCGACGTGATTTTTTCAATTTCACTATTTTCTGCTCCCCTCGTTCTGTGGACTTCGATACTGAACATCGACATACGTATAAAGTAATGTAACTGCAGAAGAAAAACAAGGGGTGGCAAGAAAAGGTCAGCCTTTGGTATGGTGATAAAACCCATCAATGTTCAAATTGAATCGAAATGTGTAATGCATATTGCCGAAACCTCAATAGCGTAAATTTCTGACGCTGTAAAAATATTACCTTATCAATGAGAAATATCTAATATAGGTTTAGATCAAATAAAAATATTTTTTGTAGTTCTAGTCTAGAAAAAAATCAATGTTTTGTTTTTTATTTATTTTTATTTGTAGCATTTTGATAATATTTCGAAATAAAATAATTCTTAATATGTGTATTTTATTTTTTCATCAAATAATATTATGAGACAAAGGAAAAGTTTTCATTACAATAATACATTTTTTATAAATTAAATTATAAATATATTATTTTTAGCCACGTATGGATTAGATATTATTCGTTCTTAAAAAGATAAAACAATATTAATTATTATATTAAATAAAAATAAATAATAAAAATAATTGTTATACTTGAGGCAAACACCAATGAAACTCATAACTTAATATATTCAAAACGAAAGTACTGTTTTAATTTTACTTTAAAAAATCTGTTAATGATTATAAATATTTTCTTAATTTTCCTCGAATTAGACAGTTGGTTAAGATAAAATGTAATAAACAATAAACACAAATGGTCCTAGAAAATACTGTGAAACTCTTTATATATTTAAAACTCTGAAAGTAACAACGGAACTGTCTACATGAATTTTTTATTTGCTAAGAATGCAGAAAAACTATTAAAAATTTAAGGATTGTTATAATTTGAATGCACCATCATAATTTATATTTCCAATCGTTTACTATCCAAGCTATACTAATTGTTTTTTTAGTTTGGTTACTGACAATTACGTTAGTATGTTAGGTTAAATTCTCCCCAAATGATTGTAGGAATATTATTATACGTATCATCAAAACTTAGGATTTCATCACGCGCGACAGGTAAAATTATTTTTGCGGTTGGGCCGCATACTTGGCAGAATTGAAACTTTAAGTGATAAGAATAATGTCACTGTAAAGAAATTGTACAAATTTATATAATCATTTTCTATTAAGGATTGCATTTCCAATACTTGATAAAATTCCCACGTATCCCTCGGGATATAAGTAATTCCGTTCGCATGCCATTACAGGAGTCACTTTGCATTCATTCGCCGGAGAAGAAAAGGCGAAGTTTGCCGGTTTTCAGTTACATCCGCGGTTAAGCCGATTCGTCTAGACTGGAGGCTGAAGTTTGATAACACCTGACTTACAAACTGTGGGTCGTGACAACTCAAAGCTTTATCTTTTTCCATGACACCTGTAAACATATATAAAAAAATTCCAAAACACGAACAGTCACGTTGTGTATTACTAGAATAAGAATAAATCAATTCGAACTTAAATAGAATCAAGCTAATAATTTCATTTAAAAATTATGACTCTTGTGACAACTGGTTAATATTAAAAGTTGACGCCATAGAGGAATATTGCCTAGCTTATGATAAAATCAAGTCAAAAATATCACATGTTTTTAACATTAAGTGCTGTAAATATTGTATTAGACAACAACAACAAGTTAGTTTCTATACACTCATACATTTGTTTTACGTTTTTTATGCACTATACCTGTATAATCTTTCAATGTAGATGACATGGCTATCATAACTTACTACAACAGATTTTTACCACTGACCATCAAAAGCTCTTTTACCGATTACGTTATGAAGTCGACAGTCTTCCTGAGTATCAAAAAATAAAGGTTTGATGAAAGATTTGCTTTGTGTGTGTGTTACACTGCAGTTAATATGTGGAGTAAAAGGTCACAACAATCAAGTTAGCATTTCTCAAGCAGGTCCAATATGCTGTTGTATGGTATAGTTCAAACGTAATATTTTTGATAGTACGGGCTAGCGTCGTATCCTTAAGCGACAAATATGCTATACTTAACATTATTAAAATCTGTATAAGGGGGCTTCTGATAACATTTAGAATTAGATTTTCAAGAAAGATTCAACTGTTGTAATTTTTAATCAAGTGCAGTTATGAAACTTGGCAGACAGGAATAAAAGGAATTAAGCTTCAAAATATTACTAATCAGTTTATCTGTTGAGTGCTGGGGTTAAAATACGGACTAAGATTTTAAAAATATATGTGTTTGAAACAACTAACAGTAAGGATAGTATATTATAAAAAATACTGTGCACCCTACATTCGTGAATATTAATCATAAATCAAATTCACACTACTATACCGATATAATATTTTTTTCAGGTTTTCATACTAGCAAACAAGTATTGAAACTTGCATATTATAATAATAGGTCGGCGGACTTTGTCAATGTACGATTTGTAATCAAAGTCTCTGTATTTTTTTTTAATTTCTTGTAAACAATACTCTTTAACATTTGTTTTGAAAAAAGTCCAAGATTTAACTTCAAGAACAGAGTACCGTAATATTTACAATGTTTTAATGCCTCATATTCTGTATAAAATATCAGTTTTCTTTATCATAATCGTTTATAATATTTTAACCTTAACACACGGGTGTTCCATTACGTTTAAGATTCCATCTCCTGCGTCGTGTTCGCGGACTACTTACCGTTATACAACAATCTTCACCGAGTTTGGCCGAAACTTTGAAGATTTTCTTTAACGAGACAGTTCCAAAAGCGCAGCTTTAGCCCATGAATGTGGAATGACGTCCTGAGCTTTTGCGAGGTGATAAGAGTTGGAAAGTTTTCCCTCAGCCTACAGCGGCCGCCCGAAGGCTCCTCTTCCGTTTTTAATTAAAACCTTTTCTCGGCATCACTGATTAAAATAGAGCCTTTTACAGAAGAGCTTTTAAATATTTCATTCCACTTATAACGATATAACTACTAGAGTAGAAATTCATGCTACTGAAGTAATTTGTAAATGCTTGCATGCTATTTCGCTTTACTAAAAAAAAAACGCCCAACGCCATTTGTATTTAAAAAAATATCTCATAATTTAGTTTTCATTTTTATTTCACAATAATTATGTTATTTTAGTTATTATTGAATAGGGATTTCATAAAAAAAACGTTAAATATAATACAGCTATGTTTATACTGAATAGTTGAACAAGTCTTCATAGATCCTAGAATAATGTATAGGACAACTATAATTCATAATTTAACTATTAAATGTACGTATTAGATAATATTGTAACTGAAAAAAAGCGTAGCAGTTAACTCGTAAAAGAAAGTCAATATAAACAAAGAGTGTTGTCCCAACAACAATATTTCTTTTATTATGAAAATAATATGCAAATTTGTGAGAAATTCTGCTTTGAAAGTCGTTGGAAAAGCATTCAGTCTCTGCTTCTATGGTATATGACTGGTGTTGCAAATCTTTTATGGTGTATAAGTCAGTCAAATGTATTGTAAATTAATAAAAACTTCTGCTAATAATTTCTGCCTGTTTGAAATTGATAAATAAATCTAAAACAGCTAAAAACAGGTTAAAATATAATTATTATCGACTTTTATCATTTATAAGACATTGTTTTCAATACAATACAAAAGTGCAATTGTTTTCACATTACAACACTCACAAAGTAAAAATTTTATTACATAAATAAAACATATACACTCATATTCCTTCACTATATAACCTCATTAAATAATTTCACACTTGAGAATGGTTTTTCGACAAAACCAAAACATAATTGAAACAATGAAATCGAAATATGATTTGAAAATATGAACGGAAAATGTATTATACAAATATGTGTAATTTAGTATAATGCTTGAATTTAATATCTTTTAGAATATGAGCAGGAAAGCCTCTATTAACTCCTTCTTTGTGCACATTTCTTCTACGATCAAAAATTACTTACTTGCTTAACCCTACAGAGACGAGCGTGACCGTATGGTCACAGTGAACACTGTCTATTTATTGTATGTTATCATTGTCTATTTATCCCTACTCCGGTCCCTTTTCTACCTGAACATTGTATCTTTCACTCAGTTTTGGCTAAGAAGTGTCTCCACCACAGTTATTCTGCAGCCGCGGTGACGGAAACAGTTACCAAGTACCCTTGTGAGATATTTTATTTCGGGTTGAATTTTTTTAACAAATGTAAATAGATTTTTTTTTGTATTTTTTAAAATGATTTACGTAATTTTTAGTAATTCATTTCGTATAACAATATGTTGATCTAAGAATTAATGTTTTAAATGGTTTATTTTCACCTTTCACCTCTGGCACGTGTTTGGCAGGTTCCGGCGCTCGCAGCCTGCGACAGTCCCGTGACAGCGGCAGTTGACACGTAATGGATTTGTTTGTGCATATCTTGATTACAGCCGACGCTGCAGGCTCCGACTTTATTCGAGAGATTGATTGTCCCGCCCGGGAATCAATAAGAGAGATCCTCCCTCCATTAGTCTTCATGAAGCGGGACTTTACACTGCGTAACTCGAATGCCATTTCAGCAAATATATCAATGTGTTACACAATCATTAGCCGTGCTATTTATTTACATAAACTTTTAATTAAAGGTCATAAATATTGATAAATTAACAATACAAGTACTTTAATACATTATAATATATACAAATTAATGAAATAATGGACATGTTTTTAGTGGGATATCACTGAATATTTGCGTGTCAACCATGATATACTTATGGCATGGTTTTTGTTGTCACAATTCGATTAATTATTTATTTGATAACGCTCGTAAGAAATAATCTGACACAAACTCACAACTCAATCACAAATAAATAATCAATCCTGAAGAAGACCCCTGAAATGGCGGTTGAAATATTGTTCGAAAGAAATTCGCCACACACGGCTAAAACCAAAAGCCACAATATCAAATCTGGCCGTGAAAACCTAAAAAGTTATTTAAAATCAAAGTATTTAAAAATAATGGTAATTATATTTTTAGCATTCACTTTGAGATACATTTTCATATTAAGTAGATAAGAATTCATACTCAGTTTTAATATGGATTACACTGAGAATTGTTTCACTTGATTGAATACTGTAGTTTCCTGATCTATGGAAGCTTCATCAGTTCCAATGTGCGCAAGCGTACGTTTGTTCTATGCAAACGCTCTCTCTTATATCGGTATTTACTTTTGACTAAGCTGTATATTTTTATGATTTCAATATAGTTATTTTTGGAGTTTAGCTTAAGCCCACATGGTACATGCCAATTACCGCTTAATCAATTTATGTTTTTAAAAAAATAATGTATTTATTGTGAATATTTATGGAATGTAGAGTATTTTAATGTACTATTGTATATGTAATTTACTTGGATGGGGTTGTTCGCCGAATTCCTAGAAATTCAATGACAATCGCACGCAGCCCGTATTGAAAACCTCATTTATTCCTCGTGTTCTGCCCAAGAGCTTGAAGAAAAGACGGCTTTCGTTTATTTTATTCGCTGAAACAGACTGCCAACAAATTTCAGAGAACGTAATAGTATGCCTACAAAATTCGCGGTATTTAAGCCTACTGTGTTGAGAACACAACAAATATAAACATTTCTACCAATACAAAAACAAATATGTTTTATTATAATTTCATACTTACGTAATCCGCGATAAAGTTATATCAGCTACGTTCAATTTTGTCTCATTATTATATATCAGCATTTATGTGATTTGGCGCTTTTCTATGAACATATAGTCATTCAAAATAATTTCTTCGCCTTAATAAGTGTAATACGGTGGGTCTTTAGTCTGCTTCTGTAGGATGTTGCTTAAAGTCGAGTCTGCATCCTAAAGCTCCGCCGAACATGTGTCGCTTCTGACAACCAACAGGATGATATTCACCTTCATCTCTTTACCAAAAAAAGTGGATAATCTAACTCACTAATCAACAAATAGTGTAGGAGACGATTGTCAAGGTTTTTTATAAATTAATAATTTTCACAATTAATTTAAATATTGACCAAGTATATAGCATAATCGTCTGGTAGTTATTAATGTTAAGATGTCTTTTATGATATTTTGGTTACATTTAACACATGATAATGCAGATAATGGAAAAATCTCATCTGATGATTCTGTAACATTCACCATTTTAAAGGATAACAAAGCATTTTATAAGTAGTCCTGATTCTCTAACGCCATTAGATTATATCTTGGCATTTTCTTTATCATGCCTATCATTGTTAATTTTTATGGTACCTCGTCCTCTGTGAATTTGAGGTGTTCACAAGACGAATTTCTTCTAACACCAATTTGTTGTGATGCATCATTGGTGTAGTTGTGGGCATAATATGCTCCAATTAGTTAGATGATAGAGCAGTAGAACTAGCTCAGAGAGGGTGGTGGTTGTATGGAGCATCCCTTGGTAATACAAATGTCCTCGGGCTGAATTTCCTAGAAATTCGACGACAAACACACGCACTCCTGACAGTGCAAAGCTGGGCGTCATTTATTCCGCGTGAAATGCCCCGGTGCGGCGTGGAGCTCGTGCGAGGGAACGGTGGAACCCCCGGGTGATATATACTCGTAAAGGTTGTCGTACTCAAATCCTACTCGGTTGCAATTTCAGATAAATACCCTTTATAATGTGTCCCCATACATACGTGATAGTGTGCGGAGAATAGTTTGAATGACAAACTTTAAAGTACTCTATAAAAGCTTACTCTTTAGTTTATAAAATCAATATCATCCTAATCGTATGTGTCTACTGGCGAAAGTAGATATATTGCATAAGGACACATTTCTTCTGGTCTTCTGTATTCGTATCTGTCCTCTACCACATTTTCTTCTGACATCCTCAGTCCATCTAAGTTGGAGTCAGACACCATCCGTAGTTTTTGGGCAACAGTCTAGAACCTTCCTCTCCAATGAACCATTGTTTTTTCTACAGAAGAATTTTGCGCAGTACTAAATTTTATGTTATTAATATAAAACAATGCTTGTAATATTAATAACTACTTAAATTAATAAAAAAAACAGTTTATCAATCGGTTTTGCTGAAAAGTAAAAATGATGAACCTTTGACAAGCATCACACTACCTAACATTAGATGAAAAATCATATAAGTACGGTGAGGAAATGTGTATGACAATCTTCCCTATATAAGAAACTTCTCTCAAAATCCAGGTTAATTTCAGCAGCTTTTTAAGATCTACACATATTTTTAGGCAATTTACATTATTTTATGAATTAAATGTAATAAAAAAACTTTAAGGTCATCTAACATAGCACCCGGGTGCGTATCACACTGCTTGAGCCTCTAGAATTAATCAAATGCTAGATTACTTTACTTTGTTATTGCTTTTATTCGAGAGCATGAGAAATAATATCACAAGTTACCAGGTGCAGTTTTCAAAGTTGTATCGTTATTGTTACTTATAACTCCTGCAGTCCTGGTATTAAATTGCCTCCAACGAATTTTGCAATTTCAAAGAATTGAATGCTTTGTATATATAAGTTATGTTACTCAAGGCACTCTATTAGCAACCAGAGGGGAGACTAATTCTTAGAATATGTTCATTAACATTTGAAGACTGGCTGGAAATACTTAATGTAAATTATTTATTGGATATAAATAAGCAATTGATAGCTCATGACTAAGACGACATTTATCAATTAATATGGACTGGAATTAAAACACTCGACAAATACGAGAGTTTGCATGTTCAAACTCTTAACGAAACTGAAAATAAAATAATGGAAAGCATTTTAAATATCAAATTAATAAGTGTTAATTAATAAATCATTCGTAGATAACATTTTTATAATTCAAATTCGGTGGTAGACAAACACATTCGCAATGCGTCCCTTAAAAATGGATGAATCATGAATCCAATCCAAATATAAACCAAACTATTGATAAGGTGATATTCACATAAGAAGTCTATAAATATACGAATACAAACGAGGCTTTTGAAAATATTAGATTTTATATAGGTTATTTTTGACTTAGAGTATGGGCTATGTGCAAAAAATTGCATCGGCGTAGGGGATAATACACCGTGGGGCAGTTATTGAGGCCACGTCTCTCAGAGGGTGAGTGGGCGATGCAGGGTCCGTATCCCGCCCATTGCACGCAATAATTTCTGTTGTAAAAGACACAGAGCAAAAATAATTTAGAATTGATACTCTACTTTAAGTTTTGGTGCAGAAAATATGCAAAATTCAGCATAAAATAAATTTAATATGTTTTAACTTGGTGACCGATTTTTGAGTTAGATTGCCTTTAAATTCATACTTTTCTTTTTAACGCTACATAATAATACTGACGTATAAGGTAATTTTCTCTATTTTAAGTAAGATCTCAGTTAAATTTATACAATTAGCATATCTAATAGGACCGTATCAATGAATCCTAAAATACTACTATTATTTTTGATCTTCTGCATTAGTCGCTACCATCGCATTTAAATAGTTTTTTTAACCATGTTGAATTTTTCAACCCCCTAGTATCATACCATCCTGGAAGGCCGTTGGAAACTATATATATAGAATGTAATTGGCGTTGTTCGGGTAAGCAGAGCGAACACGGACTAAGGCGAGGACTAAGGCGGCTGACTGAGCTTTATGGCGGTAGCTCGTGATGTCATGGAAATTATTGAATTTACTATTTCATTAAGTATATACAATATAAATAGATAGAAAACAAGGCTTCGACTTAAGGAAATTGACATAGCGAAGATTTTGGTAGCTGAATATAATTAATGGCAGAAAATTAAAATTTTTAAGATTCCATATGTTCAGATTATAGGGAATTTTTTAATTTTGGTCATAAATCAGAGATGAGATGATTTTTCTTCATAAAATGTTTAGCGGCAATGATTCTATTTTTTACTCGCCAAATATTTTTGCTTAAAGAGATTGTAAGTAGATAATTAGTGTCATAAAAGTGGTCTAGGAAAGGGAATATAGGTATTCATTATTATATTAGTATTTGTATAGAGCTCTTTTATGACCGAATGATCATTCTAAAAGCGCTTCTTTGCCTCTCTGAGTAAAAAGGTGGGCCTTGAGTCTGCTTCTGAAGGATGCCTACGCTTTAAGCTCTCTTATGCTTTCCGGTAGCGAGTTCCAGGCCATTGGTGCCACGTAGCTAAAAGCCCAATTGCCAATGACCGTGCTAGGACAACCTCCCGTCAGCTGCAGGGTGCTTCTATTTGCTCAAGCCGATCTAAGTGTCTCTGCACGCGCGCTTATTTCTGAAGGCTTGATAAGTTCTGTCAAATAGCCCGGTGCAGTTCCGTTGAGTGCCTTGTAAGCTAAGAGGCATAATTTGTACTGGATTCTAGCCGAAACTCTCAACCAATGCCGTCGGGAGAATCCATATTGGAGTAATGTGTAGTAATAGGTGTGTTAGTTAAATAAAGTTATGTTGGGTTGGGAAAAGTGGCTAGTAAATATAATGTAGGAATAAAGGTTAGGAACAAATGTAAAGGAATTTAGGAAAATATTCTTAATCCGAGGGAAAGTAATATTAATCATCGTCGTTTTAATGTCATTGTAATGCAAAACAGTACATCGCCTAACACGAGGCATGGCTTTTTCATGTTAAGCGTGTTGTGATAGTCGTGCCATGTGACACGCCGATCCGCATAGTTGTAGAGTTGCGATGGCGCATGTAGTGTTTCAGTGTAGTATTGTTGTAGTGTTTTAGCGTTTTAGTGTTTTTTCCCACATTTCCACTGCACCGGTCAACTGAGCACGCGACCGCAGGAAGCGAGCAACGTTGTACCGGCCTGGAAATTATAGAGGGAGCTCTAAACATATTCCGTGTGATAGCCGAGCTATTGAGAGCTCATAAAGTAGCAGCTGAGTGAAAAGGTAGGCCTAAATTCAAGCCCAGAGTTGGTGCAAAGCCGATACATTTATTCGTACAAATACAAGTCGTTATCATTTATGAGATCTAGAGCACATGGTCACTAATAATTGTCGCCGCCCGTTGTCAATATCTATCCCTTTGCCAAGACATATTTGCACCCGAAAAATAAATATGGTTCACGAATACCTCAAAGGTAGAAATTTAATGAAGAGTCAACAGCTATAATATCCGAAGCATACTATATTATTTAATACGTTTGTTCAAAACGTTATTTGGACATATTTAAATTGTATAAAACATCCAAATGCCCTTAAAGTATTAACTGTGAAATTCTCTATCTTAGATCAATTTTGTCGATTCATACAGTCGGTTACGACACAGGGCATTATCCATCACAATATTTTGCGATTTTATGTAAATTAAGGGGATCAATCTCCAAGACATCAGGTATCTAGGAATTTTCGATGTATGAAAATCAATTATAAATATTAATTTTATAAAATACAGAATGCTTACTCACGTTATGCACTAAGATATAAAGAGGATCAAATAAATCAGTGCCAATTCATCTTTAGTCTTTGGACTAATCCTCAGTGCCGGTACTTTGGTATTCCGGCGCCACCATTTAGCTGACGCTGTAATTTCGGGACCGCAACATCGGTTCTGGAATAACGTTAGTCAGTATATTTAAGATGATCATACGATTTGACGTTCAATTTTGTTTTATGTAAAAGTTAATATAAATAATATTAATTGATATATAAGTAACGACTCTAGTTGAACATTTTAATTAAACTTTAACTATTTGACAACCTTTTTTTTAATTTGCATAAAAAATTTGGTTTTCATTTTAGGTTATATTTTATAAAATACGAAAATTTTCAAATCATAGAAATAAAATATATATATTATAAGATAATTAACGAAAATATAATCAATTGATATAATGAATCAAGAGAAATAAATTTTAATATATAGTTGAATAAAAATCTTAAAACATTACATAAACTTGATAAATTAATATTTTACTCGTATTGTAATCAATTATGTTTATTGACTTTCTAAAAAGAAATTCCTCGTTTTGCAATAACACATTTTTCAATTGCTGGAAAATGCCTGCCGCTTTCATTTGAAAGTAATCATTCATTTTCCGCCCGCTTGCGTGTCAGCGTCGAGTCTCTCCTGTAATTTTTGGCAAAAAAAACTTGGCCAACTTTGGCACGCCACTTTAACTTATACCTCCTCAAAGAACATACATACTCCGCTCTCTACCTTTAATCCGAGGAAAATTTGGAACCATTCATGTTAAAGCGATCTGAAATTATACAAATTCGGATCGCAGGTAAGCCTGTTTGACATACGGCCTTCTTTTGTTGCGCTCTCTCTCACGGTGTTTAGTTTTCCCATTCGACGCGAGTTTTCCAGCGATTCGGGGATCCCCTTCGTGGAAAACTTCTTATTTTCGTGTGAACAAACAAGCCACATCCGCGCGGGAACTTATTAAAAGTGTTTTTATCGCATCTTAGGCGCCGAGAGTTGATCTTAAAAGATAAAGACAAAGTTCGGAGGAACCTCCGTAAAAATAAAACTTCACCGGGGTTTTTTTTGCGCTACTTATTTATTAATTTCTTCATCAAAATTTTACGAAAAAAAAACATTAAATATCTGATATTCTTTGGAGAAAATGTGTTTCTTCAAACATTTGGTTTTCATGCCATGTTTGTGATACTTTGATTAAAATATAGCTTTATTTATATTACGTACAATCTTCTATAGTATTATTGTATAATAGTTATAAATATATAATACGAAAACAAACAATCGTTGTAGAATGTTTTGTGTCAAATATGGCCGTATGAAAATTAAATTATTACTATGTGATATAAGCATGATATAGCGCTTGCTGACTGTTACCGAAAACCGCTACATACAATCTTCCGTCTCTTATTTCTGTTTGCTTGTCGTACATGTATGTGTCGCCATATTGGCATTTTGGTCACGGGTGTGACGTTAGTACATGCTTGTTCATGGCTGCTGTAATTGGTGCGCCATTGATTCTGTAGATCGTCACCTGCGGGGCTGGGCGACAGCCCATCACGAATGCGCTTAGTCGTGAGTTAAGTCCCGTTCGACCGAAGCGAAAGTAACGTCATGTTACGGTCGAGCGGGGAAACCAAGTCTTTATCGAAAATATATGTCAATGTGTTTCGGAAAAAGTCTTTGTGTTGTTAATCTGCTCCTCATACTTCCACCACGCGATCCAATAATTATCCCGGCGACGTGAAGTCGTTTCTCCCGTAGAGATGATGATGATATATTATCGTAAAACATTCATAATTATCATATTTTCCTTGTCCGCTCCTCTAACTACAGCATATAGTCGTCATGAAATGCAACAATACTGTCAGCCTTCAAGTACCTCTTGTCAACCAGGTCTGCCTCCTAAAGCACTAACGAGTATGTTCTGTCTATAGTTACCGACAGTTTTTGTATAATTATTTGTAATTAAAACGTATTTTTAAATATTATTACAAGTATTATTACAAGAATTATCAGTTATCGAAAATCATAAATGATCTTAACTCAAAATAATTATTTGAAAAAATATTGATGCCTAAGCATTCTCCTTTATTTTATGTTCTTTGCATCAAGTATTTGAAGAGTTTTAATGAATCCGAATCGAATAATTCACTCGGGCAAAAGAGCGAAAAAAATTAAATTGATAAAGTGCATTCGATACGGATGAAAAAGAAGTAACATGCAAATTCAAAGCAGCCAGAAAGCAGGCAGTTGTACTAAATAACAAATTGGAAAACTACCCCAACCCCTTGTTTGTATAGCAGTGGCGTGATAATATATTGGCATGTTTTTAATTCAATTTAAATTCAGCCACTTTATGATCCTAAAATATTCAACACATATTACAAATTATCAAAGTTTTATGATGTAAGATTTTGTAAGGTTTTTTTGTTAAGAAAAATGAATAATATTTTTGTTTATAACGTATTATTTATTTCAAAAGTTATATAGGTTATATTTGGCTTATCTATTACTTCAAATATGACTAAAATATATAATTTCTCTCATATATATATATAAGTTGTTATGACTTACTTAGTTATAGTAATTTCCCTCGTCTCAGACAGTAGTTCCCAGTGTCTCAGTATGCAGTTTGACTTATTGGAGTTAAAAAATATGTGTAAATGTTTCAAATAAAAAAATGTACTTTTCAAACATCATTTCTACCTTTACTTCACTGTGGCTTCGTTATAGAGTATTCGACATATGTTGACTCAGTACAAACATCCTTTGCAGTTAGGTCTTTAACACCACAGGATAACTTTGGAATGCTCTCCGAGATACTGTAATCCCTCTCACATACAATGTAGGCCTCTTCAAGAATCAGATTAGCAAAAATTTGCAATCCACATACAGAAAACTGCCACACGTAACGTCCAGGTCATCTGGTTTAATTACGAGTATAAAGAGTCAACAAAGGAGTAAAACCCATGTTTTGTGTTTTGTCTTCTTATGCTCAAAATTTTGCAGCCATTAATGATCAATGAACAAAACATGTACGTCTTCGCAATTCTACTGGATTTTGAGATGTTACTTAGGCCTTCATTTTAATAGTTTTTAGTTGCTTTCCAATATTTGTAAGTATGAATTTTGATACTGTTTTTAATGGTACGTCACTGTTCTTAAAGTGAGCCTGGTGCACTCTTACCAGGTCGCCGGAGCACGTCTGCAAACAAAGCTCCCCCCACTCCTTCCTTCAGTTGGCCGAATTCAAAATTAAATTGTTCCCCATTCTGCAATTTTTGTTTCTCGATATTCCGCCCTCTATACCAGTCTACCGAAGATGCGAACGTCTATTGGCGTATCTTTAAGACAAACTTACATATGAGTATACGGATAGACTATCAATACACATATTACTTTTAAAACGTTTACTTAGCTAAAAAGACTACCGTCTTGATTCCATGATGATAATATTATTGTTAATTATATTACTCTTTATATTTCTAATTATATTAGTCTTTTTTTATCACTTTCAAATAAGCACCATGTTTCACAGCCGAACATCAATATGCTTCAAACAAATTTTTTGGCAAGTTGCTTGCGGAGCTTTAAATTAATATTTTTCTACTCAAGAATTTTTGTTTTTTTATTGAACCCTTGCTTGATGTATGCGTCTGTTGACTTCTCTTTTTGTTCCTAATGGTATTATTATATTATATGGCATTTTTACTAAGGCACACTGTGAAAAATACCCTAACATATTAATGGTGTACGTATATGATTTAATGAGGACTTGATGATGATTTGATCACTAAATCGGTCGATTATTCAGCTAATGTATTATTCCAATTTTAATTAACTTATATATAATGTTTCCTTTGCGAAAAGAAAACATAAATTGAACCTCAGATGGCATTTTCTAATCTAGCCCTAAACGGCATTGAACGATTCTGTTCTTCTCTCAGGGAGAACGTGAATCATTTTTTTTGTACTTACAGATTGGATGTCGTAAAGGTGGTACGCGCCCTGGAAAGGAAATGCCCCATATCCCAAACAAAAGGTGGGTGGCAGTCCGGGCAACCCGAGGGGCATTTGCATGCGCCTCCGTCCACCCGTCCGCCCACTTCCAGGACGATAGCGCGCCCGCCCCCGCCCACCCTGGTCCGCTGGCAAAAGGCCTTTTTGATACACTCCACTGACTTTCGAAGGCTCCATTGTTCTAGACGACACTTTGAAGCATACGTACGTTCAATGTCTAATCTGAAAATAAGAATAGCAATACATTTTGTATTCAATGTAAGACAGTTAAAATAAATGCTCAAAATTTACTCCATGATTCAATGACACAATGGCAAAACATGTTTTGACTTCAAAGAGCATCATTAGTAAGTGTTTGTTGTACCAAAACAAAAATACTGATAGACAATTATTAAAATTAGTGTCGGATACTATAGTAGTTCTCTTCGAGTTCATGGATTTTCACCCAGGAATAGTATATAGTTTCCAGGTGGACTTCTGGATGCAGAAATGATTTGAAATAAGTCATATCATAATCAAAAACAAATATGGGAGATATATATATATATATATAAATACGAGTACTAATATTATATGTATTTTCATCATAAATTGATACTAATTGTAAAAAAGATCTTCTTTGTTGTTAATTGTAAAGAATATCTTTTTGCTGCTCCCTGTACAAACGAGTATTTAATGTTTTATGTGAGGTATAATTACCGCATTTTTATATAAAAACGAAATTTGTATAACTTCTTAGTGATAATAAAATATTACTAAAAATGACGTTCGTTAGTAAACGATGATCCATTTAACTTAATCGTTTAATACATGGAGCGGCAAAAAGATCTGATCGTTTGAATATTTGAGATGACAGAAAACGACAGATTTTTTTGCTGCTCCCTGTATAATCGAGTGATAAAAAATGGAACAAACTTGTACCAGAATCTGATTTCTAAGAATTGGTAAGATGCTCGTAGTCAGCTTACAAAAACTTTCAACATTGGTATAAACATAATAAAAATATATGAATTTTTCAATTTTTATTAGAATATTATTTTATTAATTCAATATTCTAATCTACTTTTATAGATCATTGACTATATTACAATATTATTATTACTTAAATATACATATACTATACATAAAATTCTTTTTTCAACGCGTCAATCCAAGAAGGTAAAATTATCCATCAGTAACACGGATAAATGATTGGTTATAAAGTCCGAGTCGGAACTATAAGTAGTCGTTTCTCATCCATTCAGTCTATAGTTTGGTTCGAGACCCGAGTGGTACTTACTAAAAATAAATAGACTGCCGGAAAGTAATAATATTAAGCTTGTGAATAAATGAAGACTGATAGAATAATAATAAAAATATACATACTTTGAATATATACTATAGCGACATCTATCGTACGATGATAACAATGATATAAAAAGTTTCAACTTAAAATGGCGCAGTTCGCCGAGCGGTATGAATACCTGGGCATAGTTGGTTTCCAAGGTCCGCGGTTCGCATCCCGCTTCTGCCGTTATTTTGCTTGGATTGACGCGTTGAAAAAAGAATTTTATGTATAGTATATGTATATTTAAGTAATAATAATAAAAATAATTTAAAATATTTACTTATTAGTGCACCAGACGAATGTTTTACAAGTATACATTTTATAATAAAAAATATATAATATTCTTAACTTTATATTATTCAACTGAATATACTCAACTGTATTTTTACGTCTAAGCGACATTGTACTAAATCGTTTCCTACCGCCGCATTGTTGTTTTTATTGAGAGAATTTCTTCACATTGATTTTCATTCAAAGTATATTGAAAAGTCATGATCTTCCAAATATAAACTTTAAGATCGGCGCCGCGACTGGTGGATTGATGCCAGGGCGGAGAAGGCCACACCTGGCGATAGCCCGTTTCAGAAATATGGATGAACATTTACCCAGGTAGGTAATTTGTGTGTGCAAAGTAAACAATACAAGTAACTTAAATATTTAAGTTATTTTACCTTGTTTTTATATGATTAATGTGGATTCTTCTTTCTTCTTTGGATTCATATTCATAGTCTTATAAATATTCTTCGTTGCTGCTCTTTTGAAGAAGAAGTATGGTTAGATTTTTCTTCAATACCGCAGAAGTGCGTTGACTCGTTTTAATGTATATAAATATATATATCCAAGGTACAAAGAATAAGAAACATAGAGTTTACATAAACATACAATACATAGAAGAGAAGAAAAAGAAATATAAAAAAAATGACACGTGTCAAAGATCACAGAGATCTAGGAGAACAATACCATTGACAAAAGAGGAAAAGAATGGAAGAAAAGGATCGAGGTGTACTAGTAGGTAATTTATGAGCGCCATTGCCGTTGTACTAAATTCAGTGATGGAAGCTCCACAAGTATCGATAAAATATTCGGGCATAGAGCTAATTCATGTCATTTTATTATTTTGTTGAAAGTTTGCATTGATGTCATACATGATGTGCGACGTGATGTTACGTTTCACGTAATAAACTGTGGAGTGTAATTTAAAGTTTGCGGCAATATGAACCGTTCAAAAGTTGTCGTTAACTGCACCGAATACTGTAAATAATGGCGCCGTTTCAGGCGGCGGATGTTGCTGAAAACATCAAACTGCCATTCACTTTTATCGGAATAATTATAACATTATTTGAGTAATAAAGAACACCGGTACTCACTCACAATATTGCTGTGCATCAAAAAATCATTAAAACAAACTGGAGAATTAATTTACCGACCGTAAAATGTGTTTTAACAACTTGCCGAAATTATCGCATCAAATTCATTTTGTGGTCCATGATATTGTGCGGTAATTTAATAATTAATTAATAATTATTATTGCCTCATATTTAATAATTAAGTGAAGATACTACCATAATTATTTAAATTGATTATATGTCTACAATTAAAATGATTATAATGTTTTATAAATAATACGTCTAGCACAAATTATTTTGCAATCAGAAAATAGATAATATTTTTTATAAATAATAGGTTTACTTTTATTAATAGAAATTGAATTTTAATACAACTTGATAAACATTTGTATTAAATATATATATAAGTTTTAATAATAATGTAAAGGAAAAAAATCACACATTAAGCAAGACAAAAATTAACGTTAAAATAAAAATAAAACACGAATTATTAAAATTAAATAATTACACTGAAAATAAAATAAAAGTAACAAATATAAAAATATTATTATAAAAAAACACATGTTTTTTTTTGTTGAAACGTGACATTGTTTCGACTATGTTTGGTAGCCATTGTCGAGTCAATAAGGCAAAGATTTGACAATGGCTACCCGAGGTAGCCGAAACACGTCGTCTTGTAATAAATTGTGGAATAATTTGTAAGTAATCTGTTGTTCTTATGGAATTCCGCCAAGAATCATCGATCGCAAAAATCAAGAAAAAATATAATTAGAAATAAAACTACACACTAAAAAATAATTACGGAAATAACTTACAGCAATATATAAGTAAAATAACATACAACATAATTTTAAAAATACAGGTACATAAATAGCTCTAATCACCAAGGCTCTTATATATTGTGTCTGCAGTTCAACTCAGAAAACTTGATGGTTACGATAGATTCACTTACGGAAAATGAAGTGTACCTTTTTTCGGTAATGCATTCATGAGTCACATCAATCTAATGTTGAACAGTTCAGAGAAGGTTATTCAAACAAGAGAAATGATGAAAAGATATATATTCAAATAAATATTATTTCTGGTTATATTAATTTAATTCTTTTAATACGCCTGAATAAATTTTTATTCATGTTTTATGTATCAACATGTTTATAATACTTTTTTATGTCGTTTTTGATTCTTCATTGCATATTTTGTATCAAATTACATTTTATGTATGAAAAATATAATTCAAAAAAGTGAGATTTATATTCCACGAAAAACGATTTAAAACATATTAAGGGATTATTTGTTCGGGACAATACTTTCAACTGCAAAGATATTAAAAATGTACAAAATGAGGGATGATGTAGACATAAAAATGTATTATTACTTCTCTGAGATTTTATTGCTTATTACAATGCGATATAATGCAATAACTGAATACACTTAGGTTAACTTCACTCCAGCCCTCGGCATGAATTCTCTCCCATTCCCTAAAATCCGAAAACAGGACCGCACGACGGCAAATATCACCTTAATTGTTATTCTTTCAATTCATTCATATTTGATAATCGTGAGGTTAATTCATTCTACTTTTCTTGTCAACCCCTCTCTAGATACTTAAGTAAACTTTTGGGTAAGATACGACGACACGAGATTGATTTTTATAAATCATTTTTTCCATAGCTGGTCCCTAGTTGAATATATCATCGTCACAAATTTCTAAAATTAAGTTTTGTCAGCCATCGTAGTTTTTGATATGTCTGAAATCAGCTCTGCTTCTCGAAAGACTTTCTTATTATTTTCCAGGAAGCCTTCAAGTACGAGAGTTCAAAAAATACACAAAACACATATGTGTGTAACAATACTGCTGAAGCACCCGAAAAACTTATTTAAACCTTTCATTATGGTTCCGTGGAATAAAAATTATACTGTCAATTATAAAACTAGTATTTGAAGCACAAACGTAATCATCTTGACAATTTTCACATATCACGTTGGTTCTTGTATCTTTTAGCTATCAGATGATGCATAAAAAACTATTCTAAGAATGTATCAAAACTATATATCACGTCTACCGATGTCAACGGTAGGGGAATCTTACACGGCATATATCGGGTACCGATGCGAACAGGTCCTTAAACCTTAAACTGGCCCTGACGCTGCAGCCCATACTCCAAGTCCAATCATTCGCAGTTGCGCTAGAGCCCCCTCCCGCCCTAGACGACCCCGCCTCTTCATACTCCGCCGCCTACAAGTCTCGCCCCATAAAACGCAATATTCATATTTTAATAGTCGAATTTATGGGGGTGACGTGTCCTACGAACAAAACTATGGTGAGTATGTTTACGATAAAAATGAATAATTTATCACTTATTTATTGCGGCTTTCACAGCAATTGACTATTGGATACAGATATTGCTTCATAAGTGTCTGCGAGGCGCTTGCTTATCTAAATTTAATCAAATTCACTGTAAATGGAGTGTACTTTTTAGTATCACTTTGTATGAAAATAAAAATAACGTAATGGTTCTTGTACATAAAAATAACGTGTATATTATTATTGAATAGCTGAGAGACATTAAATGGAAACGACTTTTTATTGCTATTCATTAGTCATTGAAATCATCAAATGGTGTTATATATTGACTTTTTTCTCTTTTGCGTATATTTTAATAGAAAACTTTATAAAATGCAGTACCATACAACGTAAATAACGTAAAAATAATAATTTAATACGTGAAAAAATATATAGTATATTTCAGTGTGTTAATACATACGGGAGAATACCAACTAACGGTAATCTCGCCTGTAAATTCTATGACTTTGATCATTATCAAAATATCGGATATTTATAAAGGGCTGAAAAGGGTTGCAGAGGACCGAGAGCAATGGAGATCGAGATGCAAGATTCTGTTGCTGCAAACCAATCCACCGGATCGACACTACGAAGATGATAAAGAGTATTGATTTCATCATTAGAATAAGCTTCTCTTTTGACGAATCATTCATTTTAGTAATAGTTGTCAGTGGACGACATTCGTTTACTATTTTTTTCCAAGTATAAATAGACTAATGTAACCTATTTTACAAGTGAAAACTCAACTTGGGTGATTTATAAATATTTGGGTAAATTTAAAGAGAAAAATATTCTTATTTGATCCACTTGAAAATCGAACTCATGACCTTTGGTATGATTGGATAACGCTATAACTTTATTTGATACCTATCGGTATATAACTCTTATGTTATTACATTGTAAGATGCATAGTTAATGTATGCTTAACATTTGCAAAGACGTATATTGTGTGAAGCTCATGGACATTGTTGCTACGCACAACACATGAAGGAGGTGGGGGAACGTCGATTAACCCACTTGTTCAATGACCAGGGAACTAGGGGATCTTCACTACGCCGATTGGCTTCCAAAATATATTTATTTAATATAATTAAACTCTACGTGAGCCATTTACGCGTTGGGTTAATCACCCAGTCTGATTAAGAACTAAGTGCATTGTTTTCTCACTACAAAGTATTTCGAATATATTCTCTGAATTAAGAACACAATAAACTTCACCTTAAAAGCGATTTCACTGGATAACAAGAACTGAAGCTGAGGTAATACAAAGTAAAGTCATGAGGCTCATATTTTGTCGAAGAACCGTCGATCATAGAACGTATTCGATAGAATATGATCACACTGGTATGCAGAGTTGACTTGAAGATGAATAAAGCTTCTAACAGTTGTTCTATGCAGTAGATTATGTTGAAAATAGCCCAATTTAGAAAAAACAAAGTAAAATATACTTGCTATTTGGAAACAGAAAACTGCTTTACCGATCAAATTCCATCATTTATAATATTGTACATTTTTATAACTATCATACATATTGATAGATATGTTTTCGTATAAAAGCATAATCTCATAAAATGAATGTTGCGCAATACCATTAAATTTATTTGAGGCCGTTGTCCGTTGCCTGCGATCTGCTTCCTTTGAAAAAATATGAAAACTGTTGTACGTACTAAGTTATTTACAATACATTTTGATAATCAATCGTAGACATGAACATTTCATTTAAGTTTATTGCTTAAAAACAATATCGTAAGCGTAATTTTCTACACAAGTACCTCTTTTAAAAAAAACGATTGCTATCTCATCATTGTTATTTCGTTAGTAAATAAATATTACTCATAAATTTTTGCAATTTCACCTGCTATTCTCCCTGAATGACGCGTCAAAATACGCCTCGGAAAGTCTTGAGCAAATCTCAGTGGATTTAGTTAGATTCGTGACTTACACTCAGCTGATGATACCGAGCCGTCTGTCGTTGGTTATTGACTTGTCAAAGCAGATATTGATGGATCATCACTACACCGTATCAACTTAATGCCACGTAGCAAACAAGATTTTCAGAGCGTATTAATAAAGATATATTTGTTTTTTTTTTTCATTTAAAAAAATGCAAGCAGAAAAGCACAGCTGTAAAAAACAGTTGATTTGATGACACTTAACTAACTGTACTGGACACTGCATGTGGAAAATATAAATGGTGTTTTTTTACGTAATACAAGAAAATACCTACAGATGAAATATTATCTATGGATTCTATGTCGCTTTGCCACACGTTACACGTAAAATGTTGATTCGGCAACGTCAACGACTAAAGCCCAACATTCACGCATTATTTATTTTCAGCTGGAATTCACTATCAATGGGTCGAGTTACTTTATTACGCGCAGTTTTAATTAATAGCCTATGACTAGCATTTTACGGGTGAGCTTAGATATCGAATTTTAATATCCGTCGGAGATCGGATCTACCACCTTCAAGCTTTACCACTAAGCTTATAATTTATAAGGAGTAGAGATATTGTAAAAGAACATCAATACTTTTCTATAATGTATCAAAATTTAATAAATAGATAATGCATATACTCGTACTAGTAGAGCATTTCAAAGTTTATCTGTGCGTATGGATTTTTTTTCGACATTTGCATTTTGTTCTACTTATTTTAACTGATGTATGTTTATCAAATGAATGACAAAACTGTTGTGGATAAGTGTAAGAGAGATTTATCATTTGAATTTATAGAAACAACAGCTGTGCAAATAGAGAAAGAACAGACTGCAGATCATGTTTCAGGTTAGAAGCGAATATAGAAGATTTCATTCATTTCGATTTTTTTTACGCCTTTATGATGAAATATCCGATTGACCGCCGTCCAGCTCGGCATTGTTCCCGGGAAGGCTTTCCTCCATCCCCTCCCCCCATCCACAATCCCCACCCCCGCACTGCAGGCTCACCCGCTCCTAGGATAATTACTATTTACGAGGTTTTATCGTATGACCTCCCCCGCTCCCCGGTTCGGAAACACGCTTTTCTTTTTAGGGCTGACATTGGCGAAGTTATTTACACTCCTCACACATATACACACACGTGCGCTTACATACACATTCATAGACCACGTATTCTTCTCATAGACGACGTGCTTAACGAACATAGCTGTACGATTTAGTGAGGAACATTAAGCCAAGGAAGATATGAAATGAAATAAACATATAATTTATTATAAACAAATAATGCGTCATGTCTCACGTACAGGGTGCATTATGTGTCGCTATATTGGTCCCAAATATTCTTACAATTAGGTTTAAATCTTTCTCTTATCTTAGACATATGCTTACAAAAAATTTCCGCCACCCAGCTCTGTCTGTTTACGTTGTCCATACGAGTATTCTGTCTCAAAACCTTTTTTTCACGCGTAAGTACCACAACTAGAAGACCAAGACAATATAACATAACGCCTGCTGAAAACTGTTTTAGGCAATTCGTTCTTCTTTTTTGAATGTGAAAAGTTAGAGCTTAAAGAACCATTAATTATTTCATCTTCTTTGCTTTATTAAAAACAAGATAATAAATGAAATAAAAAATTAAATTAAAAATTTAGTAAATAAATAATTAAATATTGATAATATTGTATAATTACAGTGGTTCTTAACTGGTGTTCCGCGGAGATCTGATGCAGACCGAAAATGTCATATACAATGTCAGTTTAAAAAAAAAAAATTGTTGAGATTATTATGAGTACAATAAAGAAAAAAAGAACTGAGTAGAAAAAATAACAGCTCATTGAAAAAATAGTTTTCTGTGTATTTAATTTGAAGTAATTAAGAACCTTATTAATTTAATGCTCCGTAAATTTTACTTTTCCTCAAAGATTTCTAAGCCCTTTGACCTTATAAAATTTGTATACATATTTTTTTAAATATATTATTTATGAGTTTTAACCTCTCCCAGACAATTCTAAAAAAGGCGTTCATTACAACTGCAGGGAGCGGCAAAAAAACTGACGTTTTACGTCGTTGTTTTGATTTAAAACCTTCAGTTTTTTTACGGCTCTCTATATATAAAATTAAATTAATCTGGATTTAATTTTTTTATTTTCAGTATTTCATTTACTTCAAACAAGAACTGTTTAAATTAAATAAATTTACTTTAACTTACCAGCCATATGAATAACACTACTGGCTAAAGGTAATTTTAAAACGTTAATTAAGTATTGTCACCTATGTCTTACAGATGCATAAATGGGCGAGAAACAAAAATTATTATTTTATTTTTTATTTAGGCAGATATAAAAACATACATTTAAGGATTAATTGACAGTAATAACATTCCATTTTTTTTTGTTATTTTTTTTTTGGAAATTCGCTTACCACGCCACTTAAAGATGGATCTTGTGTGTGGCGTGGGATTCATCTATGATATTTCAGTGTTAAACAATTTTATATATTTTTTCACAATTTTACACAATTACATGATATTTTATACATTTTTTACAGTTAAATTAACAAATTTAGCATTATTCATATAATAACATCGATTATTTACAGCCTCGCCTCATCTCAAACTCAATCTCAATCTCCACCAGACACCTTTTAAGGTACATTAATATAATCTATACATTTTAACCAATATATATTTTATACCTGTATATGTATTTAATATTATATACCTGTATACCTCTTTATATAGCATTTTAAAAGACATTTGGACCTTTTAAAGATGGAATAAAATATATCATTAATGAAATTCACCAGACGTGATAGTATAATTATACGTCATATATAAATATCTAAGTAAAACTACAACATATTTTTAATGAAATTTGATTACGTAAAGTAAACCTACTCATTCTTCCAAACGACTACGTTGACATTACCAATATATTTTCAGTTAAGGTATTTTAAGTTATCAATCTTTTTTTTTTAAATAATTTTCATTTAAATAATACATATTGCGTAGTTTTCCAACATTGATGACGAGTAAAAAATTTTCATTTGTCGAAGTACAATTCGATTATATCTACAAACGGTCAATATCGCATAAAATATGCACAATGGACGTTTCTGCATCCTTCGGCAGGTGGGTGGTGGCTGGTGGGTGGGCGGTAGCGAGGTGGGCGGGAGGGCAAATTAAGCTGCTGGTCTCTAATTACCGCCCAGACTGACGGCTCCTATTAAAAACTACGTTACAAGCTAAACTAGTGTTTCTTATACAAAGAGGACTTGCTTCGAATAACTTCAATCCTTGGTTGCTGGATTGAACCACTCAGTGCTACTTACTTACTCAATTCTCAGGGAGGCAACTACCATTAAAATAAGTAATTTAATAATTAGAGTTATTAAAAATTCAATTTAAAATCCATTCAAAGATACAAAGATGAATTCAATGCATAATCAATAATCAACTTTAAAAACATATCATAAATTAAGAAAGAAAATATCATGGAAATTATACAAAAAAAGCATTTTAATATCCATGAAAACTGTCACAAAATAATAAAAATGAATAATTTATCAATTTAAGATTAATTATGTGATAATTTTTGTTTTATATCATATTTAATATTTATTTATTGTATTTATGATTGTTTTATTTAAAAAATTACAACAAAACAATTGAAACGCAAATTATCGATGTATACAACTGAGATGAAAACTATTTGACTTATAGGAAGGCTGACAATTCGAGACAAAGTACAAAGTTCTGTAAGAAAAAAGTATTGTGACATTGAGGATGTGCTGTGGGGAAGATCAAAAATACAGTATAGGAGAGATCAAATGCGAAAGCATGTGTTAGTATAGCAGCTGACAAGATTCCATCAGGAATACAAGTTCTAAGAAGACCATATAAAAGATGACGAGATAACTGGGCATCCATTCTCAAAGAACGTGAAGGGATTCATGACAATGAGTAGCCTTAAATAAAGCAGAAAAAGAGTTGGAATTGTGCTATTTCTAAACAACTTGTGTTTTAAATTTGTACATCATTAAAAAAATACTAGTCATCACTTTCGCAAATATTTGGGTTTGGATGCAAATATTTGTGGTAACCCTTGAGGCCACTTTTGAAAAGGTTTGCGTGCCACTTCTTATTGCAAACTTCTGAAGGAGCACTGAAGTACGCCAATTGAAATTTTTACCTCCATTTATTTTTTCGCCTATTTTATGTAAATTCTTTTAGATTGTGCAATTCTACAACTACCGCAATGACCAGAATCGAAACTGTAAATTGATACTTTTTTACGTTCTACATTAGAAAATAGTATTTTTATTAATTTGATAGTAAATCCTGTGTTATAAAGAAATGTTTTAATAAAAAAAATACTATTTTACTCTTAGACAGTCACTTAGTTATAAAACTATTTATATGCCTTTTTTAATTAAAAAAGGTGAACTTTTGAATATTTGTTTTTTTTTTTTTATTATTCATCATTTTAATAATTAGTCATGACAATAATTGATAACCTTTATAGGTAGCGATTAAATATTTGATTCCAAGTTTACAAGTATAGACCAAAAGAAACGTTCTGAGAAACAAAATTGATTGAAATAAATAATAAATCATATCATGCCTTCCGTAAAGTGCCATGAATTTTTTTATCACTCACGACGCGTATCTTTTCCATGAAACTTATTATCAATGCATTATTCCCTAGCCGTAAGAGATTTTTTTATGATCCGTAGCCGAACACAATCTCAATCTAGCCTGTCCATTTAATAGGTGTTGTTCTTGAAATTTTAATGTCAATTTTTATTCGTTGCGAGACGCCGCTTTTTTTAAATTCCCTCTTCGCCTCAGGGGCGGGGGATAAATTAATAAATAATACAAAGGACGGCGCTACAAGGCAGTAAAATAAACAGACATTTACTGCTTCAAGTCGGAGTGGAATCATAAACTGTAAATAGACGCTCTCGTCTCAGGCGACCGGCGCCACCTCCTGAAAATACAACACTCAGTGCGTCTGAAACTGAAACATGTTCTTCGGTTTGATTTCAGTTTAATAACTTTCAGTTTGTCATTTCGATTCCATTCATGAGACTTTGTTTTATTTTTTTACACAAATTTGTGAACTGTGATCTAAAATTATGTAAATTGTAACAAACTGTTTGTATTATTTTATATTCTTTTACATCGTTCTTGCATTTTTCGCGATAATAGTTATACAGCGTATGTTATCTATGTTACAGCAAATTAAATGACATTATATTTCTATTATTTACGCGTGTAATTAATCTGTAAGGGAATACTGGCAATATAAATAACAATAGTAAGACTTGATGTTGGTTTTTTTTCCATTTAAATATTATACTAAGCCTTCCCATCTAAATTTATATACTAAGTACATAAAAATGACAATTATTTAGTTTTTTTTTTGATCGATAATTCTTGGTGGAATTCCATAATATCAGATATAAATCCACCTTATCACTCACTCTTTGCTTTATATAGAGCCAACACTCACTGTACATACACGCCTGACTTGAAAACGTCATCTACAAATACATTGTGGGATAAATTCTAAATATTATTTTATTTATATCTGATAAAAATGACAACTTCTGTAACTATAATTCGATGATTTTTTATTTTTAAACATTAATAATACTTTTACTAATAAAAAAATTAAAATAATTTTTCTTTAGTTAAAATAAAATTTGTGAAATTTGAATAATGGTCGTTTGAGTATTTTTACATTGAATTGTTGTCGATTTATGAATGTCATCAATTAATTGGACCTTTAATGTATAAAAGAATAAAATTTCAATTTTATTTATATTTTCAGTTTGTCACATATTTCTCTTTTTCAAAGCATTTTAAACAGTGAGATAATAATTCATAAATTGTTTGAATTAATGTTGCAATGATTTAATTCCAAAAAATATTTTGTTGGGATAAAAACACAAAAATCTAACCAAACGCTTAAACTGTAAATTAAAACGAGCTTTTTTACTTCTTAAATAATCTGGTTGCAAGTACAATATTAAGTAAAAATAAGTAAAAAAATGTATATTTTCTTGCTTTATATAAACGAAAAACGTGAAGCGAAACATCACGATTTTTGTATCCATCACCATGGAGTGATGATGGAACTTTGTGGTGTATAAAGAGACATGTACGTCACAAAGAGGCGCTCGGCGGTGCGCCTGGGCTGGGGAAGGATGCTGTGTAGTGGAGGGGAGGGGGAGGAAGCAAAGAGAGAGAGCACGAAGGTTTCTTACGAGATAAATAAAAAAGCGGTCAAATTAGGAAGAGCGCGTGGATCCCTTACAGGCGTTCTCTATGTAGAGTTATTCGGTTGGCCTCTATCGACGTGGAGGGCAGAGTTGAAGACATGTGCGCCAATACAAAATGATAACTAAATTTCATCATTATTAGTTTTTTATATCTTGTAAAATGTATTATATAGATCTTGCTCGGCCTGGGGGCATTTTCTTGTAAATTTACTGGCTTATAAAGCATAAAAAGACTTTCTCTTTACTGTAACTTGCTTTGATAATGAAGTGTGAGTCACTTTTCATAAAGCTCTCGTTTAGAAGGCCGTCAAGAACTATCAAAATATATTCTCAGCAAAGTTTTGATTTCAGAGAGGTTTTGAAAGAATTAAAAGTATACCAACTCTCAAAAACCTATATAATTAATTCGTGACGACCATATATTATTGTGACACAAAATTCATTTTGACAACCGCTAAGATGAAACGCAATCTGAAACAAAGTAAGAAATTTAGAATTTGAAGATCTTGTGCTATAAAAAATGGTTGTTTAATGTGAAAATCAAAAACGCTTTAACGGGAATTAAAAGTGATGAATATAGCGGATGAAGATTTACCATCAAACATCTATTCATTCAAGAAAACCAAATGTACCAAATACATGTATTGAATATATTTTGACGCAAGTCTAATGAAAACTGAAATACAATAAGTAAACTGTCTACTGTGATTAACTGAAATAATGTAAAACAGAATTAAAATATTAATGCATATATCAAACTAAAAACGGATTATCTAAAGCCTGTCAAAAATGTTCACGTGCTTTTTATTAATTGCATTTTTTTTTTCCAAAACACTCAGCATGCATCTTCAGTTCTTCTGATCTCGACGCAGGGTTGATGTTAGCAAGGTAAAAAGACTCAGGCGGCGGAGGTGCTCCGGAGCCGGTGGTTTTACTGCTGGTCCCGCGGGAACGCCACCAGTCCGCCCTCTCCACAGCCTACTGCCCACTCTTCCTCCCACCGGGGGGCGTATCGAACCGCCTTGATTCTTTTGGGATTTCCACTGTATATTTTGTTAACCTTGTCGAAGGTTCGGCTGTCTAGAGAAACGTTGTCGTTAATGTGTTGTTCAAACACGCAAAAGATTTTTTAAGATTTTTACATGTAAACACATACAATATACAGTTAGGGGTGAAAAAATTTCATCTGCGAATTTTATAACGCTTGTTTAAGAGCTTAATTTAAATATATATTATAATAGATAAAGTAAATATAAGTACAAGCATTTTTTATATATTGCAATTGAAAAATCAAATGTAACGTATATGTTATTATTTTTTTACTATTTAAAGTCTTACTAACTAGATTTAAACTGTTTTAAGGCAAACTTCATTACTGTGAAAACAGTTTTAATTTTAAATAATAATTGTATTACTTTTTATCTTTCGGGAGTTATTTAAAAAAAAATCTTTCGTCAAAAAATATGTTCATTCCACAAGTATTCCTTTTTTTAATGTTAAATTATTAATACATTTTTAAATTAAATATTATTTCAGCACATAATAAATAAAGTTTTATTTAAAAATTACCACATATCAATTTTTTTTTTTATTGTTTGTGTATGGTTTTAAGATACTTTAATAACTAAATTTTCTATTACTATAATTTTTTATTTCTTATTTTTCTTTTCAAAATAAGAAAAATAAAATATTCATTGTGATTCTGTTAGTTATTATAAAGTACATAGTATTTGAAATTTGAATTTTATTTTACGTTATTTTTACAACCGTTAAAAATGAAATTAATTCGGAATAGAATTACTTCAAATAAATGATTTTATTTTTATTCCTGCAATAGTGAAGACTTTAATATTCTAGAACAGGAGATCTTCAAATTTTAATTTCGTAACTAATTCCACGTCTTTTACGATCGCCTCACTAAATATTAAATAAAACCCCAAAACACAGTTATCCGCGGATAACGGCACTCGCCCCCGCAAAGAAGAAGAGGGGCATCTGGCAAATTCTGAAACTCAAATAAAATAAACAAACCTTCCCTTTTTAATGCTTATAATTTCCAAATCCCATGCGGTTGCAACAAGAAATACTTCAGCGCGAGCGGAATGATAATAATTTATGTACTTAACGTAGTATTTTTATTTACTTTGTATTTTTTATTAATTTAAGAAGGTTTTATTTCAGCCAATTAAAAATAACCACAATACACTCGACATGTTTTTTTATTATAAAATAAATAATAATAATTTAAATTCATTTATTTCAACGTTTTTTTTTAAATTTATTGAATAAAGAATTTTGATTGCTGAGTCTTATATCACATACATTAAATAACAAAGTATACTAATATTAGAATTTAATAGTTTTTTGTACTAAGTAACATAGTAAGCATCTATTTAATTTTACGATTATAGGATACTATCATCTTAATTATTTTTAATTAACTATTTTTATTATTGTAGTAAATAATTAATATAGAAGTTTCGTAGAATAAATTCCACAGTCTTATTGTTAATGATCTCTTTAATGACTTTATCGTATATATAGCGGGAGCTTCAGAATTCGAAGAGACGCCATCATGGCATCTAAGACACATTTTCAATGACCTGTTAGATCAGATATTTTATTTATTTAGTATCCTCTGAAGTATCTTGTGGCACAAAATTACATTAGCTATTTCCTGAGCGTTTTTTCATTATTTTTTATTCAACAAGATGGAACATAATCCACTTCATATGGTTTATTTATAGAATCATCCAATCTACGTATATGACGTTTCTCACATCCATTAATTGGAAAAAATAAACGGTGGACGCGGGGATTTGAATCACAGACCTGTAACCATACCCAGTTCTTTTCCAAACGCCAGAGAGTTATTAGTAGTTACATATTTCTATAAATCATCCAGCTTAATCAAAAATTTAAAATAAATAACATAATTATGGACGTTTTTGTCGAACTTGTTTTTGAAATAAGAAAATCTCGCGTTTTCTTGGTCGTTTTCTTAATCCTCACCTCCAATCAGAGTCTTGCGATGTGGATGGAATGATCTCCCAGGGGAACATTTTTTGTCCTACATCAGACGGTCCCAGCTGCCTGAAACTCTCCCCCACTACAATAATTAGGCGGCCTTGCAAACTACCACTGATGCTGCTTAAAGATATACTAGCTTACGTGAAAATAAAGTCAAAAATTAAAAAAAAACGAACAACCTTGCAATCATTTCAATTAAACTTGCGTGGACAATTTCACATATTTTAAAAATTAAATAGTCTTATGAAGTAGTATTATGAAGGCTTTAAGCTGCATAAATTTAATACGAGTTTAGTCTTAATATTTAATCATTCATAATAAATTTATTTATTTTTATAGTGGTGAAATTATCGCATTCAATTAATTAAATGTACAATTAATCTTTAAAATTAAATTAAAGAATCTTGCCTTAAAAATACCGATATAAATACCGTATAGTATATTAAATGATGGAGATTTATTTGTTACATATTAGTTGTAGTTCATATTCGGGTATTATATTCGTAAATAAATCAATTTAGCTTTATAATGAGCAAAAAATATTTTTTTTGAGCATTCATTAGGTAATCAAATGCAGTGTTATAAATACCTGCAAAAAAAAATACACTTTCATATAAATATAAAAACGCACATGAAAAATAATTAAAAATTCATTATTTCACTCTATGGTTGTAAGTGGTACCTGCCTTTTCTTTAAACTCTTCGGTGTTTACATGTGTCCTAGAATGCCAATGAAAGCAAAACATTTAATTTGTTTGAAATACACTCAGTATACGAAGCTCGTTTGGTGTCATGATAATTATAGGATTATGCCAGGTTAAAAACGTATTGGTGCAATTATTGTCAACTATATGCTCTATATCTTAGTGATGTTATATTTGAATAGATTTCAGATAATTCATGATATTTTAATATAATATTATTATTGATGCTTACATTGTTGATAGAGCAGCATACGTCCAGAATTAAACAGATTAATCCGTTTAGACGCCGCTACACAATGGCTATTTGTTACCGAGCAAGCGGCCAAGTACACCAGTTACACAGAGAGCGGCTCTCTGCTCAGGTTTACTCTGTCATGTTTCCAGCCAATAATCGCCCTTCCTCCTCGCAGCACCTGAGTTGCCGTACCCGAGTTGTTCCATCCGGCAAGCAGATGTCTCTTGAAGGACAATTACGCAAACTCAATTAGGGTAACTGCCTTTGGTTGACGCGTGCCTCCGGCGTCCCGAACGCCAGGGATCCGACGCAACAGACGCCTGATGATTCAGCCGCCCGTCTCTCGCGGGTCCACAATTTAAATTTCTCGTCTTCCGGCCAAATTGAATCAACCCTTTGGCAAGGAAGCTACGATGGCCGGGCGGGGTGGCCATTAAGAATTAACAAAAATGTTCAATTTCATCCCGGGCTGCACTTAATTACGCGTGAAGCCGGCGCATTAAAATATTTTTTGTCCATTTTCGGCGCTCGCAAGGAACGGATATTACTTTTAATAACACTCGTAAGATAAAATAGAAACATGAATATATTATTACTTTTAAAATAAAGCACAAAAAGTAAATATGAAAATTTCGCTAGACTAATCATTAACATTGATTTAAAAGTACACCTGTGTTGTCTTGCAAAATTGCATTTTTGGGCCATTGTGATTTTTCATACTAAAGGATGTTGACTGCAACAATCTATTTGCCAAGCTTTCCTCGGACAACTCAGGCCATGAAAACAAACTGAAAGTACATACATGAAAAACTATGGCATTTTTTTTTTTGTAATAATTTAAGGCTTCAAATATTGATTTTAAAAATATTTTTCTGTAACTTTTAAAAATATTATGAATTTAATTGCTTTTCTATATTTTTCATTGAAACATTTTTTCTGTTAAAAAATAAGCATTTTTTTTTTAAATAACCAAAGTATAAAAATTTAATCGCATATTAATAATGCACGAAACCAAATTTTGCTTGTTCATGTCATTAAGTATATAGAATAAAGATTGTTATATTTAGTGCATATTAAATTCATATGCAGTCTAAGTACCAACATAATAACCAGCACTATAAACCCGACATTGTAACAACAAAAACCACGTCATTAGTACATCGCATATGACACAAGTATATTACACGTATTACTGATTAGTATTATCACAAATTGTTACAATTGCAGCAATATCACATTTTAGACTATCTTTCAACAATATAGGTTTTTTAAATGCAATGAGACTTTGATTAGTCTGTACACTGCCTCATTCATCTTCATACTATCAATCACTAGGAGGAAGTGTATAAATATAAAGCACATGAAGCCATAAACTTATTGCTGTGTATATAGATACATATACAGTATTTTAACACGTTGAATAATAGTATTCAACGTGTTAAAATACTATGAACAAGCATTTTCTACTTAATATTGAATAGATATTCTGATGAACACAATATCAAATCGACAAAAAATAGTTAACACGTTTAAGCGCGTCGGAAGCGGTGAACTTTAAGTGTAACAAGAAAGCGCTTGAAGTGCTAAATATTATGTTCGTGTCGGCAAAGTGGGCGGGTGGGTGCTTGGCTGTAGGGGTTGGTATTTCAAAGTTAGTGGGCTTAATAGGGAAGGGGGCGGCAGATGGAGCCCGGCGGGCAGCTTCAGGGCTTACGTGTCTAAAAGACTGCCCTACGTGTCTTTCAATCTGCCCTCGGACGATGGGGAGCCCTTCTGGGGAGAAGAAAAGACCGTGAAAGAAAGAAGAAAGACCATTCGGGATCACTCCGCTTTTCTAATTAATAGTGCTTAAGACTGGTTATTTTTTATGTAACCGCGTGCAGGATAGCAGTAAACGTGGTTTGCGAAAATATACTGGGTCTCCATGACGTTATATCAAGATACTCGTAATTTGACAATATATATGTATACAATTAATTTTATAATATTTAGTAGATTTTTTGTATGAACTGCTTGAAATTACCAAAAAGTGGTCTTGACGTTTACTGGATTATATTGAAATTCTAGGCAGAAAAAAATATACTGTAAAAATATTGCATAGCTTGCCTGTAGCATGTTATTTAAATACGAGTATAAATATGTAAATTTAGATTCTGATACGAAATATCTTCATAGTAAAAAATACATACGCGTTTTAATTTAATTTTTATCGTCAAATTTTACAAACACTAAAAAAATATGGTAATTTAAGGAAAAACATTAATATAATACAATGAATTGTTACTTAAGTATTTCATTAGCGCTTTAATTCAGAGAAAATACTTATATAATCACAGCACTTTTTGATTTATTCGTACCAATGCTTTCGCTAATCGTGATATATTTATATGACAACTATACTTTAAAGTATATTTTTTTAAATATTTATGCTTTGTAAAACCCTTTTATGACATTGAATTTTAAAGGTAGAGATACGAATCATGATTTTTCTTGAGCTTATATTTAACTTTTTTGGCTGTAATTAAGAAATAACATCGTTTTTACATTTTTTTTTGGAAAAATATTTCATTAAATATACTGCTATTGCAAACAAATTTGATCAATAATACAGTTAATTATACCTTAGTAAAGAGTTTTATTATCATCCTTGCGTTGAAATATTTTCATCCCAACTTTACTATATAGAATTTAAAATTACTTAAATTTATTGTATTGTCATATCCATTCTCTATTTGAAGAATATAGACACAAAAATACAATAGTTACTAATTTTAGAATGAATTTATATATATTATTTGATCTTCTCAAGATTATTCGCTAATAAATATAAATTAATTTACGTTTTGATCAGCTTGATTTGTAAAGTTAGATCAATAATATTTTTAATGTTTATTTTCTTTGAGTTACTTACAGAGTTGTAACTCACTATCTAGTTATTGAAAAAACTATGCATGATGCCTTTAATGTATTGAAATAATTATCATTTCTGTTAAATATAAGGTTTTATTTTTCAAATAAACCTCGCCAATTAACTTTTCTATACCAAGCGATAAATATATATTAAGATATTTGCATTACACAAAATAAATGAAAAAATATTGCAGTACTTGAAGGATGGTTTTACTTCGTCGATTTCTCGAGTAAATTAGTTTACGAAGACCTTAGTCTTCAGAAGTTGAAAGATCACGACCGCGTAGTTAAGATTGGAGAGGCCAAGACCCGGCAACCTTCTTAATAGTTCTCCAATGAACACTTGATACGAAATTGGGAGACGACACCCAAAATGGGCCAGTAGATAACGCTTTTCTACCGTAGAAGCATTTGATGGCACGGCTTAATCACCAGTTCTAATAAAAAAATACCAAATACGAGTATATTCCATCCCATATCAACTTTCTGTGACTATAATATATTGTTATTGTGGTATGCTGCTATTATTTTTGTACTTATAAATATGTTGTATCTACAACTTTTTGAGCGAATTGAATTTAAAAATGTAAAATAGCATTATTTTTTTTAAATTTCATCCTTTATATATTTCATATCTGTAACATATGGTTTACACAAATGCCACCACTTAATTCTACCAATTGTTACTTTCCAAGTCTTGTCCTTAGACATCTCTATACCTAAATGTTTACTTAGGAACATGTATGGTTCTCAATCCCCTTCAATGCAGATACCCGTGGAATTAAAGAGATATGAACTGTGTTGTGTCCAAGGCATATATAGTATAATGTGTTTGTTAATAGAAAATTTAAGGGGATCGGAAAAATTCAATGCTCCTAGAGCTTGAACCATTTGGCCTTAATAAGCAGCTTAACCTTAAGTTAAGTTAGTTGTTAAACTTTCATAATTAATACTTTTATTGCTGTCATATATTCAATTATCAATGTAGGGCTTACTCAAATATTTATCATTTTCAATCTTCCGTTTTCAGCTTCCACTATTTTCCTCAAAAATTTCTGATCTTGTCAATCTAATAAGTGTGTAATAACACATTAATACCTCTCTGTAGTATATTGCAAAAAAACTGACCTGTAAAATATAAACTTTAAATCAAACAATAAAATTATAATCTTTTGAGAATCTCCGTTTGCACGTTGAGAACATCGGGCACGCTCAAGTCACAAAGAGTGTTTAACGGTCTCACTCTTCAGATCTCAAGAAGATATCAGCGTTCCTAGTTTCGCCATCGTAAAACAAGGATTCCCAATCTGCAACAAACATAATAAATAATGAATGATATCCCATAAAAGACGTAAAAATAAACGTAAACATGGTGCATTGATGCTAGAGTCTAAGAGAATTTGCGAAACAACTCCACATATGAAATTCTTCAATCATATCCATAACCGAAAATACTGCCTATTCTATCAATTGTTGTTATGCATGCCTTGTTTTTAGACATCTTTGCACCAGAAAGTCTACTTAGTTAGCTAGTAACAGCATACATAGTTCCCAATAACCCTTCGAAAGTCTGAGGACTAATATAATATTTTATAAACTATACTATATATTAATCAGGTAAGAGTTGGATGATTAATCCGATAATTCCGAGACTTCAATCTTATGGTTATATATAAAACATCCAAGCAAATAAGCTCAATAAGTATCAACCCTCAATATCAAGTGCTTTCATATGCAACCTTCAATTTTTCCAAGTATTTTCTGATACTTTTTTTTAGGTTTAAAAAACCGATTTCTAACTATACATAGTGTTTTTTGGGATGTAAGTATAAATACGTATGTCATAGGTTTCCTTGAAAAAATTCATAGGGCAGTTTCGCGCAAGATGTCAGACTTCCCGCCCGCAGGGCCGCCCCCGCCCACTGTGGGCTTCCCTCGCACCCCCACCCAGTGCAGATGTCACAGTAATGGAGTTTTACTGGGCGCGTGACGCTCTGATCTCCCAGGTCGTCCCTGGCTATACAGCCTTCGCGGCGGATGAAAGATGGCCGGTCTAATTCAATTTTTCAGAGAAGTCGCTCTTACCCTTTGTAATGATGATCAAAACCAATATATTCGTATACTATCAACTCGCTTATGTATAAAGGCCTCGTAAAACAATATTGATTACATCAGCACTACAATTGAAGATTATGTTCCTGATGGAATATAAATTAAAGAATTTTTCTAACGAAAATACACAAGATAATACACATCACCAGACTGTGAATGGAAACATTATCTATGATCTAAAGGATGCTATAATGAGCATAGTTGTACACACTTTATATTGATCCTGGTTGTCGCCATCTTGCGTCGATCGGCATCGTACATCTTGATCGAACCATTAGCAAACTGTTAGCACCATCAGCGATTTACGTGTTTCCCGGTAGCGCCAGTAAAATATACAGTGGTTGAAAAAGACACTTCCCAGGTGGCTCGGGCAGTATGACGCCTACCGTGCTTGAGGGCTGGTCGAGGCTTAGTCGGCCCGCTTTAAGATCACTTTTCCAAGCCGTGGCTTAGCCTCGCAGTATGCTATACTTCTGTTGTATTTTTGAGTTCATTTCAATAAATAAGAATATGCCCAACAGTCGTGGCTTTAGTCAATTTACTCCTTGGTATCAACATGTAGAATTGATCTGTTATCAGTAACTAACAATGTATTGATGATGCTCACTGAACCACTTTTCCTACCAGTTTGTCTAGTACTAAAATTATCTACAAGTAAAAGTATCTAGCCAAAATAACATTCACCAATCCTCAACACTAAAAAAAAACTGAATATACTCGTATATACCGACGATTTATTTAATGGGGCTGTGTACTAAGAGTGTATTGTGATATTTATTTGTACAAAAATGATTAATGGAAAGCTGAAGTCAATCGGTCAATGACAAGGCATTTCTTCATATGAAAAAAGATATTTAGTATAACACAATGGCTATTAAAGAGATGTTTTTAAAACTTTACTACTAATTAAGCATACATATAAAAAAAGACACACAAAAAAATACATTTTTTTATTGAATGACAAGTTTTGACTTTGTCGGGTAGCCATTGTTGACTTGAATAAAATGTTCGATCGATAATTTTTGGTGGAATTCTATAAAAAATTAGCTATCGAAAATGTATAAAATAATGGTTTCTTTATATCGTGAGAGAATTGAAGCAAAACTGCAATAGTTAGAAAGAAATGAGTAATTATGGTGACGTTCAAGGAGTCTCAAACCATCTAATAGTGTTTTATTTAATGAATCACTTTAAAAATAGACATTTGTGATTAATATCTTATTTATATATATTAAGTTAAATATTGAGTAAAGCATTGCTGGACTGAAATAATGAATTTTATTGGACATGCATGCAAAAAAATATCCACTCGTATAATATATTAGTAATAAAATACACACATACAATTATTCATAAAATTTTATACGCATCAACTCATTCAGAAAAAATATCGGCAGATTCGAACCACGAGCCTTGCAACCTTTGCTTTATTATTTTACACCACGCAGTCCACTCGACTATTCCCCGCCTGAGCTGATATGCGAAAGTTGATGTATTTATACCATTGTTACCATCATATAACGATAGATGTCTGTATATTATATATTCGGAGTATGTATATTATTATTTTTTATTATTCAATCAGTCAATATTTATATACAAGCTTTTTTCCATATAATATATTGTTCATATTGATTTTAGAGTTGTATTATCAAATATCATTCAAAATAATATTCGTTTTAATGAATCTTTATGTCTGTCATTGAAGCAGTTTAAATATATTCAAACATTACGAGCGGAGCATTTATAGCGATTACCGGGAGCAGAAAAATAAATAAAGAGCAGTTTGCACCCCGCGGAGGTTGCCGGATCCGGCTCGCAAAGCCTCCATACGCATGTCGGTCGTGCTCCTTCAGTCTTATTGGCGTTCATCTATTTTTGTGGCGGCGAGATACGGCGCGCTCACGCAATATCCATCAGTTTTTATGGCGCTTATTGTGGTAGCGGCTCACCATCCTTTGTATCGAGTCGCCGCGCCCCGACAATCTCTTCCGCGGAGAAACTTTGTCGCTAAGTGCTCATAAAGGGCGACGGCGTACATTTTAAACGAACTTGAAAGAAAAGGCGACAAGCCTCGCCAGAGCCCCGTCCGGAGGCCCGAAAATGAGCCCGAAGAGAAACTCACAATTGTTAAAATTAACAAATATAATGAAACAAGAAATATTATTTTTTATCATTTTATAAGTAGTACAAAGTAATCATTACATGCATTAGTATATAAAAAAGTTTGAGCAAAGTATCATACAAGCTGCTGAGCATCGCAATATTCTGTGAATCGTTTTATATATAAGTATCAATGACCAAAAATATGTATCAGGGTATTTGCGATGTATTTAAATTCGTAGAAACAATTTTATTAAATATTGTTGTATGAAATATCAAAATGATTATTCACTTACTTATATAACTTGAAATATTGTATAAAAAAAATAACAGTTATTAAATAAAACAGTATTAATTTGACTCCAGTCAATGGAAGTTTCGCTTGCGCTGGAATCCTTTATTCTCCGACGTCATCATTATTATGTTGTCATTTCAAGTCATTGGTTCCAGAACACAGCAATTGTAATTGATCACATTCGTGTAGATTGGATATATTAAGGAAAAAGTGTGAAAGTGAATGTATGATGCAAATTCGTATGCAGCAAATAAATTCGCATCATGCTCTGAGACTAAGAGACTCTAGCTCTTGGCAGCAAATCTTCCTAAAATATTTCATTAGTACATAAAAAAAGCCTCTTATTAGCAAAAATTAATGCCTTGGGCATTATTAAAATGATTAAGTGGGCTGAACACGTAACCTTATTTATAAAAAAAAATTATAACAGAGTGTCACTGTTGTGCAACTGCAAATATTTTTAGATCGCTTCCCATTCGTGATCCTGCCACATGTGTCTAGTTATCTGCTTCTCTCAGGACTTATGTTGGATAACAGACATTCCATCTATATTGTCAGGAATTGGTGCTGAATTTATTTGAAGTTTTTGACATGGAGAAAAAGAAAATTGCTCTGGCAATGACTTCCCAGTGTGAGTGGTGCCTTTTACTTTCTGGCAGATTAGAGGCCTTTTCCGCCGGAAGTTGGTTTTCGGCGCAACAAACTTTAGACTTTTTGGAAGACTGCGCTCTTTACGGCCTTACGTTAAACTTGTAACTTTTACGCGAACATTTTATGTGACCGGGCCACCGTCACGTTCTACCTACGATTGCTAATTTTATCATTTCAATTTTAATGCACGTACCGGAAGTTATCATTAACAAATTGATAAGTAGAATTCAAGGCACGGAGTTTGTCACGGATGTTAAAATTTATCGCTGTCGACAAAAATATATGGATATCTGATGGCCTATATCAAAAACTATGAACATAAGGCAGCATATGCCTTAAGACAATTTTTATAGCCTATGAACAGATATAAATTAAGCCACTATATTAGCAATCTTTTTGTAAAACAACATTATTGAAGATACATTGAAGTAATAAATAGGAAACAGTTGTCAATAGTTGCAAAATATCATATATTTTTTAGTTTCATTAAAAGACCATCACGTTTCTCTTATGTTTAGGGTAGGCTATTTAATTTTTTTCAAGCATTTACTTTGAGATTCATTTCAGTATTTTAAGTAATATTAATAACAAAGTATACGTTGAAAGTGATAAAACATAGAAGGCCAAACTATAGTCTTCCAGCAGATGATTCAAACAGTGCTGTGTTATCCTTGTCAAAAAAGGAACAAAATATTTATCTATTTAACTTTAAGGATAAAATAATTATTATATAATATGAATATATTAACCACGCCAACATCTCTCCGATGATTCCTTATTAGACTATTAGAAAATATTCTGAGCATTCTTATAAGATTAAAATATTCATTTGATACATTTGTCTATTAATGTACAAAATATTTGTTTCTCCTACATTTTATTTATTACGACAGTGAGGCTAAAAAAGCTCTCGCAACAAAAAAAATCCCTTATTTTTATAATATAATTATTTAAAAAAACTCTTGCAATAATTTTAAACTCAATACCTACATATTCCTTATTTATTGTTAACGCGAAGAATCGAGTAAAGCTGTTTAAATGTCATAGAGTCTACGGAAAGATCAAAACTTATGCTGATCTAGTACATGTGTTTGTCTAAAAAAATACTCTCACCGATCGATGTGCTTCAATCTGGTTTTGAAGCTTTTGTATCCCTTCTTACGAACAGTATCTTAACGTCTTCGAAGAAGCACGACGATCCAATGTCTGTCAGCGGATGTAGGGCTGGATCTTGGTGCTTAGCGCCCTAATGGCGGCCGCTTGTAACGGCGTCGCACCGCTCCATCTGTGGAGGAGCCAGACGCACGGCGCCCTATCGCGCCATCTTAATTGGCCAGAGAGATTTCTGCAGTGTTAAAGTGTTGCCGAGAACCAGCGCTGTAGAATCTTGTGAAAGACTGTTCAAATAATCGGATTTGTAAATTTGCTATCATGTGTTGAAATGCGTTCCTGAAATCGTAGGAATTATAATTATTTGAAGAAAAGGAATTCAATTTCCTGCCCAGCGTACAAAAAGGATGTCTTACTGAGTATGGTATAAATTGTTACGATTTTTGAAACTTAGCTCGTGATATAAATTAAAATATATTATCGTCTGTTCTCGTATGTATTTAAAAGAGTTTACATGTTTATTTTTACACTATATTTGTTTACAAAGTGAATGCTTCAACCAAACACTTTGAACACAAACCCCGATCGTTATATAGTTAAATAAATAATTTTCTTTTTAATCCTTATATAGGGATTAAAATAAAAACTAACGTGTAGAAATATTTGATACAGCTGTAGTTCATCCTCGAAAATTCCATAGATGTGTGCTTCATCGGTTCATCAATAGAGGCCATCATTTCAAATGACACCATCTTACTCACATTACTTCAATCAGTCCTGTTACCATAATTTTCTTAAAGCTTCTCTTTTTTAGCAACTATGAGTGTTTTAGTCATCTATACATCTTAAGCAGAAGAGAAACGTTGTTTATTTCATTTTACCGAAATAATTAATTCACCTTAGTTTTAAGTCTTTACACTTAAAGTCATTAATATTCATATATTTTTTTGTAATTTCTACCAATAAGCTATAAGGTTTTGTATTCTTAATAATTTGAAAGGTTTTTTATGTTTTTTTATGAGTTTTAACATGATCATGAAGAACAGTAAGTGGTAGGAAAATTAAAAAATCTGACATCTTAGTCCCGCGTGCCAGTGGTTCTCAATCTTGCTGAGAGGAATAAGCGCCCAGCCACTTTGCGCGAGTTCGCCGTCTTAATGCGCTCCATTTGAATGCCGGGGGCGGGCGATATGAAGTAAATGTTTATGGGCGGGTTATGTTTGGGCGGATGGCGCTGTAGTGGCTTGTTCCGCAGCCGTTTGAATGTGGAATTAATGGCGGCACTTCCGGGGGCGCGATAACGCCAAATAATGCCGCGGATATCAATTACTTAAAAAACGGCGCGAGTTTACCCCCAATTTCGAAAAATTTACTTGCAGATTCCGCGAATTAAAGCCTGCTAACCGCCGAATACCCCGCTATATACAAGACCCATCGGCTTCCTATTACAACTTTATCAATGGATGTTGGCTTATGTATTTTTTTCGCATTTTTATTCATATATACCTTTATATTTCAATATAATTATTGAATACATATTTTAATTTATAATTTTTTATACCCAATCACTCACTCGTGGGGAAATACAAGTTTACTTCTGTTATTATCACTCATATGCAGACATTCCTTGACTAAAGGTTACCAACTTAACACCAGTTTGCAAAGATGTTTCTTACGATTTGGTTGATTACCTTAAGAAATGTCTCTGTATACTGATCATAAGTTGGTTGCTTTAAGCCAAGGAATGAGTCTGCATTCGGGTGTCTGTATTTGTACCGAAATAGAGCAGTACTTTGATCTTTCTTTTTTCTTCATTAAATATCTTAATTGATAAAATAATCACCACCGCAACAACCATAAACTCACATTTATTCTCTGAATTACAACAACAACAAAAATAACGTTTCACTTAACAGTAGTTGCCATAAGTGAGCATATTGTACAGTTTTCAGTCATTCAATTCATAATCATTCCATCATCTACATTCTAGAAGACCTCTGATTACATCATATATTCAGTGAAGATCCATGATGGTGAGATGACGAAAAATTCTCTCGTGGCTGAAAGTTCTTTTCAGTGATTAACTGTGGTCGTATACTATATATTATAAAGGGTGAATTTTGTACTATTATCTTTTTGGCAACACTGATTTTGAGAGCTCACGTACGTTTCGTGTTTTGTGTCACTGCCAAACATATTCAGTTTGGTCTATCAAGTTGCACATCTCAGGACCTAATGCTGGGCAACACACGAGCGATGTTGCCAGATATTGGGAAAAAATAATTTGACGTCACTGACACGAAGAAGAAGAAGAAGTTTGGTCTATAATTTAACCAAAAAATCGTCTTACAAACGAACAACGCTTGCAAATCATTGAATTTTTTTGATCCATATTTTTATCGAAAAATTGTGTTCAGCGACGAAGCTCATTTTTGGCTGAATGGATTCGTACATAAGCAGAATTGTCGGTTTTGGAGTGAAGATCAGCCAGAAGCTTTGCAAGAACTACCAATGCATCCAGAAAGAGTTACTGTTTGGTGCGGATTATGGGCTGGTGGCGTCATTGGACCGTACTTCTTCAAAGATGATGCGAATCGCAACGTAACTGTGAATGGTGAGCGCTACCGTGAGATGATATCGAACTTTTTTTTGCCCAAAATGGAAGAGCTTGACTTGCATGACATGTGATTTCAACAAGACGGTGCCACATGCCACACAGCACGCGAAACAATAAACCAATTGAGTGGCAAGTTCGGTGAACACTTTATTTCACGTTTGGGACCGGTCAATCGGCCGCCTAGATCATGCGATTTGACGCCTGTAGATTATTTTTTGTGAGGTTATGTTAAGGCTCATATCTATACTGACAATCCCGCTTCGATTGAGGCATTGGAAGACAGCATTGAAGCATTTATTCGTGAGATACCGGCCGAAATGTTGGAAAGTGTATGCCAAAATTGGACTAAGCGGATGGACCATTTGAAGCGCAGCCGCGGTCAACATTTGAATGAAATAATCTTCAAAAATTAAATTATATGGACTGTACTATCGATTCAAATAAAGATTTCATGCATTTTTCTTAATTTTATGTGTATTTTTTTGGAAAAATTTCCTATAGCTATTAAAAAATCACCCTTTACAAGCATGCAGCCACCGCATATAAAAAAGTAAATAAAAAGACCGAAACAAAGCAAAATTCAGTTTAGACTCTCAGCACCGTCTTACTTTAAAACAAAACAACATTATTAAGATAAACTTGTTAAATAATTTTGAAAGTATTGTCCGACTCTGCAGAACGGAGAGTTTACTCGTAAATTGCATCACTCAAGATTTTTGCTTTAGGCAACCGCCACACAACTAGCATCACTAAGATTACAGCTGAGATTTTCAAGTAGTTGACTGCCATGCAAGTAGTCTCAGGTTCGATTACTGACAAAATCTAGATAAATTAATTCTAATTTTATCAGAAATATCATTGCTTTGTATGAGGCTGATTGGCCACACATAAAAAATCCTTGTCTAGTCCACTGTTAGACTAAATCATCTCGTAATCACCACCAATTCAGTGAATCTAATTAAAAATGGTCAGTATGTATTTTGTAGATTTTTGAACTGTATTGACGTCGGGGAACTTTTTTAACCATTACCTCAAAATATTTTTGCGTAAGTCGATATTACCCCAAAATATTTTTGCGTAAGTCGATGTTACCCCAAAATATTTTCGCGTAAGTCGATATTACCCCTTCCCCCCATTTTGAAAAGAAGACAATCTAATTTTATTTAAATAAACATTATTTCTTGAATTAAGTTACCCGGAAAATAACAAAAAAGTTACATGAAAATAGTAAGTCTTATGAAATAGCAAACTAGAAAAATTTCCTTATTACCCGACAAAACATATTTTTACCCCATTTGGGGTAATTATCCCCGGTTCCCTGACCACTGCTATATAGCGTACAACGCTTAGAAATTTTCAAAAAGGAATCATCATCATTATTGAGTTCCTTTAAATGCGAATATTTTTGCTTTGTCCCATTTCATGTCTCCTGGAGTTCCACCGATACATTATATATTATAGTTTTAGAACGTTTAAGCTTATCAGCCTGAAAAAACAATAGAAAAAATCGCCCAGCCAGGTTCTCTTTGTCATTCCTTCACAAAGTAAAATTATCGAATCCTCAATATTCTATTCATGAAGTTATTATTTCAATTCATTACACAGCTGTTATGAATATTGGTATGATGTCATATCTCACAGCAAAAAAGTGAGCTGTCATATAATCACATATGAAATATCTATATCACTTCTTTATGGTATATTCCTATTAATAAAAAAATATATTTCCAAGTGAATAGTATGAATTTGCACACCATGCAAGTATTCACCAAGTTTCCAACCATGTAGCAGCTATGCACTTGTGTGTATGGCAACCGCTTAAGAAAAACAAAAGCAACTTATTTAGGATATTATCTCAGCGAACAATGGACATAAATTAAGCGCATCCCCGCGGAATGAAATGCTACTATTAAATCCGCTAACAATGCGGCGCCCTGCATATGCGGGCGCCCGAGGAGATGCGCCATTGCCACCGTGAACCAGTGCAGTCCAACACAAACGTAATGTACTTTTACTTACATGATTAGAAATTATATTATTTTATATTATATCATATATTTATTGATACAAATAGAATACTATTAAGCCAAGATGTTTTATTTTAAAATATATTTCATATAACGTATAAATTAAGTAAATATAATAATAAAACGTCACGAACAATGAGGTTCTCAGAATAATCAAGGAAGATAGGCAACTAATAAGAACCATCTCAGAGAGGCGAGCCCGATGGATCGGCCACATCATGCGCCACGATGGTTTTCTTCACAATATTGTGGAGGGGATGGTTGAGGGTAGAAACTGTAGAGGGCGCTCTAGACGGGAGTATTTGCAGCAAGTATTCGAGGACATGAATTGTAGTGCTTATGCTGAGCTGAAAAGGGTTGCGGAGGATCGAGAGGAATGGAGATCGAGATGCAAGATTCTGTTGCTGCAAACCAATCCACCGGATTGATACTTCGAAGAAGAATAATAAATATTATAAGTTGGAAAGATTTTTTACGTACAAATAATTGAGCTTCTTAAAATTAATTTTCATTCACATTTTATCTTGATTTTGTAAATAAACGAAATCATTTCTTATAGTATGTCTGTTTTTTTTGTCGAAAATATCTTAATATCTTATAAATAAAGCACAATTAGAAAATGTGAAACATTATTTTATAGAAAATACGAGTACTTAATTGGAACAGAAAAAACAACTTTAATTTTTTATTAATACATGCAAATATATTTCAAAATTTTTATTATCACATTTTGACCCGACTCACACCAAATTAAATAGAGTTTATCTGTGGTGGAGTAGACTGTCGGTAAAATTATGTTTTTTAATAAATTTATTAATTTTACCCTTGGGCTCTGTTTATACAAATAAGAAAAAATCTAATTCACCTATTTAATAACTTTCTTCTATACACTTAAATATGTTAAAATAATAGTTATTTATGTATATTCAAAAAGTTTCTAAATACTTATAAAATGTATATATTTTTGCATGTAGTGAAGCTTTGGCTGTACCAATGTGCAGCAAAGTGCAACGAATGGCTAAACTGCAACTTCCTTGCATGGAAAATTGTACAAGCGGGAGAGCGTTACAATTTGGTATGTGCTCCTTATGACGTTCCTTACTCTTGAACACCAGCAACGGAAAATCGTACAACTTTAACAAAAATATTTTCTTTTCTGTGTTAAAATCAGACACTGGTATTTATTTGGTAGTCGTTCATATAAAAATAAACTGAAAAAATAGCAAGAAATTGTAATAATAATTTAATTAAATGCTATAAAATATGTTTACTTTTCTTGTTATTATTTGTAATATATTTCTTTTTGGATTTTTATTTGCGAATAATGTACTTATTATACTTCATTTTACTGTTATAAATGTAGATTACAGTTAAATATAAAGTAATTTTTATGTAAGAAGATAGATATCTTTTCCATTATTACAAAATTTTATATTTTTGAAGTTTTATCTGTTTATTAAACAAGCTTTGAAAAATATTTTCTATGACATATAGCTCATACATTTTTTTATATGTAAGCACATACAGGATAAAACCGACAGATGGTAATAGTAATTTTGAAGTGTCATCTGTGGAATTCTATATATATATATATATATGGTTAAGCGCTGCATGTGGAGTGTTGATGCGCCAACGTCATAGACTACAGCCCGACATTCACACATCATCCTTATTATTACAAGAATTTACAATGAATTTGTGGTCTTCAGGGGACGACTTTCGTCTACCAACAATTTTAATTAATAGGTTATGATTGACATTTTATGGGTGAGAGATCAAATTCACAACCGGAGGTATTTTAGAGCTTAGAAAGCGATTAAAAATCTTTTTTTTTAATTTCAGTCGGGAATCGAACCCACGACCTTTGGCTTGCCAAGCAAAAGCTTTGACTATTGAAATATAACCGCCGTTAATAACTCTAAAATATTATATTAATAATTATATTTATATCCGATTACCAAATTTTAAATGTTTTATCGTAAACAAACAGTATTTAGTTATCCTAACTGTTTATTTAGTAATTAAAAATCATTAGTTTTAATTTTTATAATATTTATATTTAAATTTATATCAAAGTAAGTGTATTGAATTGTAATCGAAATATATTGAAAATTATGAATCAATTATATTTATATTGATATAATACACAAATAATAAAGAAAATAAAAAATTGTGATTTTTATTATTTATGGTCTAAGAATTATACAGCCTTCAATATCGTAGGATATTGATATAAAAAAATATATGCATAAAATGTACGATCAAATTCTTCCAATATATTTTTATAAATTTTGCAGAGTTCCTTTTCCAAAGCTGGATAATTTCCCTAGACAGTATTGAGAAGAGATATAAAATCTTGTTAAGGCAAATAGTTCCATTGGACAGCAAAATGGGCACTAGGTTCTGGTTGGGGCTGATAAAAAATTTAGAGCGAAATCCAAATAACGTATACTTTATATAAGTTTGTGTCGAAAAAGAAAACCAACATTTTCTTATATTGCAAGAATAAAATTGCGTACAACATAAAGAATAATTCATTGAAACAGAATCAACAAGCAACTTTATTTTTTATTTCCGTATGTTAAATAAAATCCCAAAACGTAGTCCACTACCAAATACTTTTAAACACATAAATTCAAAGCAAACATTTATTCTTCATGACATTTATTTCACCAATAAATCGAAGAAAAAAAATACAGGAAATGAGCGAAATAAATTCTATAAAAAAAACTACCAAAAATTATTTTAATGCTTTGAATTTTTCTGAATTAGCATTGAATTTATGAAAAATCATACTACTAGTATAAATTTCAGTAATTCAAAGAGAACTTTGAGATTAAAATGGTTTATATACATCCGGTTCTATAACAAATAGTATTTAAAATTCATCAGGTTATTAAATAAATAGTAGTAATGTAACTATAAAAACATGCTTCTGTCTGAAATATAAATGAATTTTTTAGTGTATCTAAAAATTGTGGACTCTTAAGCTTCAAAAATTGAAACGGTACATCACTTAAAAATAAAAATATATGGCAGCAACATTTAAAACATACGAAAACCACTTTCAAATGATAACAAGAAAGTTCTGTGGGATTTTATAATCAATATTTCTCTAAAAATGGTTTAATATTAACCCAATTCTACAGACTACTGCCAAAATAATCACTCAAGTAAATGGTTCCACTGAAAAAAAACTGAAAAAATTACTGAAAATGTTTGATAATGCTGATTTCGGGAACAAAAACTGGCTCCGGACCTTTCAAAAACTGTCGGCGTGATCTGATAAGTGCGTCCACAGGCGCCGAGCCGCAATCAATCACCGCCACTTGCCCCAGCGGCTCCAGTTGGTTGGTCTTCATCGGGCACTTGAACAGCCCTGGACAACCAAGGAAATCACTGACCAAATATTTCACGAACCCCCTTTTAGGTCCAATCAGATCCAACTTCAGCAAGTCAAGGGTAAGTACTGCTAGAATGACCCATTTTTCGCAACGCATTAAAATTGTAAATATGATAATATTCGTACAAAATGTGATCAGTGCTATTTTTTTATATCTGTTTTGTAAACATTTGCCAGCGGATATAGTTTAGTGGTGCAAACGTTTGCTTACAAAACCAAAAGTCGTGGGTTCAATCCTCAATGAGTATTGAAAAAAAAAATTGACTAAGCTCTAAAATATTGGGTTTATGATAATTTAATCTCTCACTCGTAAAATCCTAGTCAAATCATATTAATTATAGTTAGTTGTAGATGAAAGTTGTCCCATGGACACCACCCATGCGTAGTGAATTCTTGTAATAAATATTTAATTTTTTAAAAGGCTTAGTGCAATGGTAAAAATGTTTGTCATTCAGACGCCGTCGGTTCAAAACCCAACCAAACTCGATTTGTTCAAATCGATTTAAAAAATCTAAGCTTTACGTGCCTCAGGGTAGAGTTGAACCACCCCTTAAGGACAAAAATTGTCCAGGCCTTGTAAATGTCAGGATGATAATCCGATCCCGTTATAAAAACGCTGATCATTTAAACCCAAATATTTCTCTAGTACTACAGCTGTAGTCTATGCAAGCTTGCAGTCTTTTTCTCTGGAGAGTCCCTAGAATCATATATGTTCACATGTAGACCCCTGGGTATACAGGTGTTCTGGAACAAAACAAAGACAGTTCGAGCTTTCAGAACTCAGTAACGGTGTCCATATGCTTCAAATATGGTGCAGATATGGTAGAAAAATAATATAAAAATGAAGCATTTAACAGTCATATTGTGACTTTTAAGTTTAGCCGTGAGTAGCAAATTTCTTCTCTCCGATATTTCGACCGCCAATGCAAAGTCATCAATCCTGAAGAAGACCCCTGCAATGGCGGTCGAAATATCGGAGAGAAGAAATTCGCCACACACGGCTAAACCCAAAAGCCACAATATCAAATCTGGCCGTGAAAACCTAAGAAGTCATTTAACGGTCATTCAAATTTTTAAAAAATAACGTTAATGCATAATATTTTGAAATTTAATATTTAGGTATATTTAAAATACAAACAAATAAAAAAACTGTTTTATTCTCAATAAAATGTTTGTTGTAATAAAACTCAATAAAATGATATTATTGGTTTTAGCATATGGTTTTAGATAGTATTCTCCAACGCTATGTTGATACTTGATGGTATATATCGTACCACCAACATTCTTCGGTATCTATGCTGCAGCTGATGATGCACAGCTCTGGACCACAATGGCTAGCGGTGGATAATGCCGGGCTATCCGTCTTCCATTCAACCAAGACGCTGTTGGTTTACAGCGGTGGCCGTCCATTATTGATGACAACGTCGGCGAGCACCCACGGAGATCCACTTCGGAAAATCAACCGATGTTAAACATGAATACATTATTCTTGACTAAGTGTTCTGGACTATTAATGCATACTAATCTGTACTATAGAGCAGAAAATGTATGTCTGTAGTCTGTCGTATTGAATTATCCCAAACAGTTACAGTAACGACGTGAAATATATATTTATTTATTTATTACAGAACAGAAGTTCCAAGAAAAAAGTTACAGAGCATAGAATATACAAAACATACAAAAGATAATAAACAGATAAAAATAACATTAAAGAAGAAGAAGATGACACATGTCAATGTCTAAAGATCTAGGAGAACAATACCATCGACAAAAGAGGAAAAGGATGGAAGAAAAGGATCGAGGTGTGCTGGTAGGCCATTTAGGAGCACCATTGCCGTTGTACCAAATTGAGTGTTTGAAACTCCACAAGCATCAACTGGGATCAAAAACAATGGATGGCTACGAGTACGGGTGTACCTATCTGGAACATAAAAGTTAAAACATTCAAGAATCCCAGGGTTGTAAATTGTACCTCGAAGAAGAAGGAATGAATCTTTGAGTGCAGCAATATTCCTCCGGGACTCTAGCGAATGGAAAGAAAGCATCCCTAGAAGAAAAGGAGTTGGGTAATGTTCGCAATAAAATTAATTTAATGGATAGTTACCGTAAATATAAAAATAGAGACGTTGGAGAATTTTTATGAATTTTTTCGAGCATGAAAATGTATTTGGATATACATATACTGCATTTATTATATTGGTTATAACAGTCACTTTTTTATCATTTAAATGTTGATTGTGATTTATTCAGTATTCTTTTTTCTTTTGTACAATTTACGATTGATATAATCACTAAGATCAGCGTTAATAGACGGTAACGCCTGACAAAACAGATATATGCAATGCGCTTTACATCAAATACAACGCATAATACGTACAACATGTTTATGCAATGAAACTTTCCATTCTCTATCTCCTATGAAGCTTGATTAGAAACATTTTGTTTTCACTAAGTATTATATTTTCTTGGGTGACTATTTCTTGAAAAACTTTGACATCTAGTCACAAATATAATTTCACATTGTTTTAATATTTAAACAGTAAAGAGTAGGTGTTGACTAAGAACATTGACATTATCGAATGAATGTTTTCAAGTAAATGCTTCAGGAAGAATAAACACATAAAACTTTAATCTCATTTTTATTATAAACAGTTATTCAACATGATTCATATTATAAAAGAATTTTACTTATATTATACATTAAATATTATAATTACAATGGCATCTTAAAGTAAAAAATAAAAATAACTTTTATGTTTAAGTATTACACTAAATTATTTAATTTTAGTTTGAATATGTTCCATTGGCATATTAAAAATTATTTTTTTTATTTCTTCATTATTACAAATATATTATAGCTAAAAGACGAAAGTATAGATTTTTTTTTTTTTAATTACAAAAATACGACGAATGGCTTTTCAGGACATACTGTCCGGTAATGAATATACAAATGATGTTTCCAGAAACTTTGTATATTTTTAACAAAAAAGTTATTTTTTTTACATACCTGAAAGCTTTTCAAATATACTTCGTATTTGAGTTTGTACATAAGAAAAAATAAAAAAATATTCGGTGGATTCTTGTTTGATTTTGAAACGATTAAAACGCGCCATACATCATCGCTCTGTCATTTTGTAACCCATCGCAGGTGACACATCACAGGTATCTAACATGCAGCGCTCTTACTTAAATAGCCACAACTTGCCGCATAAATAATTTGTCGGGCTTATCAGGCCCCGCGACACTGGAGGCACCGGAGTCCTTAATAAACCATCAAACTGCGGAGGGTCAGTACCGGGCTCCGGGGCTCCACTTAGCCTAATGGTCTGCCTTGTGCTATTTCGGCCACTACCACTGTTATCGTCTGCCCCAAAAGCTCCTCCATATTCCTTTCACTCTTGGACGTAAAACATTGCCTTATTTGTTTCAGCTTTTTTATGCCAATGCAAATGCCCTCTTAGAAATCAAATTCTTTTTAATCTAATCTCATTTTAAACTTCATATCATTTTTATTGTATTATTAGAAGACTGCAATACTAAGGTAATATACATTATATTATATATTGACAGCCAATCCAACAGTTATTGTCAAAAAATAAAAAGTCATTCAAATTAAACTTTCAATAACCTTTTTAAAAATATAAGTTCTTTTTTGCCTTTACTAGTTAAATCTTTTTTTAACATGGATCACACAAAAAAAAATATACACTTGGATACCTGTCGAGACTTTCTGTGATGATAAATTGCTTAATTTTATTATTTCTTTCTCATACAAAATGACCAAAAATGATTTGGTTTTTCCTAGTTATAGTTTCCTATTATACATAAAGAATGCCGCATTGTGGTCTTCAAGGTTGGCGGATCAACACTCTATAAGTAGCACTTAGGCATAATGCTTATATTTTTGTAATAATGTTTGTGTCACCTCATAATGGTAATCCTAATCGCTTAAACTCCGTAAAGTTAGATGTGATAAAAAATAATAAACTCGTACTATATATAATAATGTCTTACAGTGTACTACAATATGAAACATGTCGGCTGTTATCATTAAAATCATGTCTGATAAATAAAAACGATTTATCGATGAGAGAAATATCGTATAAGATGATATTTGCTGTGAATTTGTATGTTTGTTGAATATTAGCATAAATTATCAAGTACCTCAATATGAGAATATTAAAATATACTAAAAGTTAATTGAAAAAACAATATAATGATACATCAATTGTAATAAAATAATGAAATTTTGTGACGAAGAAATCAAACAGGTTTATTCAACGATACTGCATTCATTGACAATGGATAAGTACTGTAGGAGTGTTGAGCTGCTAACGATTATCCTGAATTAACTGTCCTTATGAAAAATAAAAATGAAGAAAAAATAAAACATTATAATAAATTTGATATCAACGATATTCCTTGTTTTTTAAATTATATATAATGTTGTTGTTTTTATTTTATCGAGATGTTTCGCAAGCACAGTAAAACACAGGAAAAAAGAATACTATTATTTTTAATTCGTTTTTAAATTCACTAGACTCTGGCGTACGCGATAAGCCCCGCCCCTTGCCTCCACTCCGCCCCTCTGGTCTAGGCCCTTATCTTTATAGCCTTCCCTCGGAACATATTTCAAATTGTAAAGAAATATCGCCGCTAAGTGTTTTGCCCCGTAGCATAGCTGAAGTAAAGCACAGTACTAAGATTCTTCGCGGCTTACTGAACACTGAAAATCAACTTAACGATAAAGGCGGCGAAAATTGCTGTCTTTTATCGAATACATGGTTTTTATTTTTTCTCAATAATTGCAATATATTAAGAATTGTAATGAATAGAAAAATCAAGTAAATAAATTATATTTAAAGTAAAAATATGATTTCAATAATATTACAAATTTAATGAAAAGAAATAGCACTAAGAACGCGATTTGATCGCGGTGGGCAGCATTGAAAGGCTTATATCAGAATCAAACATAAGAAATATACCAATTTAAAAAAAAGGATAAATTTCACAATTTCACTGACGACAACACGTTTCTTCGAAATTTGTAGGCTTCGTCGAGAGGTTATTTACAAGTGTCCAATAAGTCAAGCAAGAAGGAATTCCCTGACGTAACAAATAATTAATTTTTAAGATTATTTCTTAATTGTTTTAACGTAGATCCTGAAATTTAAGAACCCATCAAAGCCGACAATAATATCTACGTTTAAAAACACATGAACCTTGCGTTTTATCAGATTTTTGTAAAACTTAAAGTTTAGTTCTTCTTCGTAGTATCAATCCGGTGGATTGGTTTGCAGCAACAAGATCTTGCATCTCGATCTCCACTCCTCTCGATCCTCTGCAATCCTTTTCAGCTCAGCATAAGAGCAACAACTCATTTCCTCGAACACTTACTGCAAATACGTCTAGGGTGCCCTCTACAGTTTCTACTAAGTTTAGTTATGACGATACATTTCCATCGTTTTTTGCCGTTTAAGTAACCACTTTTTATGACATACTTACACAAACCTTACACATTATTTTCGCATACACATAATCCAAATGAGTATTTTTAACGAATCTGGATGCTTAATCCAACGAAAGTCACCAATCAACGCGAAACTTTTACCGCCGCCTAGAATTCCGCCCGAATCTTCTCCCATCCAACTGATAAGCCTTTTTCTTCGATTAGGGGCTCTTAGCAAACTCGCCAGGGCGGCGTGCGTCACTCGCACCCGCCACCCACCAAACAGCCCCTTCTACCGCCCACCTCCACGCCCACCTCCCAGCCCTCACGAGGCCGCGGCCGCCCAAATTTGTTAAGTTTATTGGCCGAGAACAAGCATCGCCCGACCGCCGGGTATTGCTAATTTGAAATAACATCGCGCGCGGGAACTTACTACGTTTGAATGGCACCGAACGCCGAACTTTTGTTCCTAGGCGGAGAGGGACGCCCGAGGAAGACCGAGATACTATCCGGTGCTTGAACTAATAAGGCTTTAAGCATATTTTATTTCTTGATATTTATTTTGTTATCCGTTTATTACCCTTTCAAAAGTTTTATGAAAGACAAATCTTATTATCTTTTTTCTTTTTCTTATTCTGCCTTTTTCATATTTTTCTACTGATACGTTCTCATTCTATGTAACTTTTTACACATTTATTGTTGTTTTGATCCGTGTTTTATTACAAATAATCTGTGAAATCACTCAAAGACTCACATTGAACATACATTGTTTTTAAATGACTAGGTTTAAAAAAAGGTTTCTCAGGTATTCGATGCATATCTGAACGCTTATTAAGCAGTATCTCTAAAGAAATTGAGCGAATTCAATTGAATATATATTTTCAATGTTTTTCGTATTTACTTTGAGATCCATTATAAATAATTAATATTTATTTATTTACCTTGTTTTTCTCTTGGCAGTGATTAATTGAGGAAGGCTACGTGTTAGTTGAAACTGCAGTCTCTAAATAGAGGCTCTACCGTAATCCATGTAAAAACAAGGCTAATAAATAAATATTTTTAGCACGCTCGTAATGCTTCTACTAAATATTAATACATTTTTAACCTTTTTTTTGTTATTTATGTTCATAAATCGGAACATAAGGACGCAACAAATCCTCAAATAAAAGCTTATTTCTACAATCCACAATTTGTGTGGGTAATCGATAGTCATCTTGGACAATGATAACCAAAGGGCACGGAAATAACAGCTTTGCAACATGTTTAACTGCCTTAGTAGCTCCCTAAGGAACATATTGATTACGATCTGAAAAAACGTATATTCTTACTTTGTTCTCTCAAGCATCTAGAAATTCTCATTCAAGAAAATAATTAATTGAGATTTAAGAAAACTAATTATATCAAAATGCAAATATAGTTATATTAAATCATGAACGGAGTAGAATTTTGAATTTTCAATGTGTGATGCGCACCTACCGACTGCTATTAAAACAGCAGCTTATAGCCTATCACAACCAACTCCACTCCCACCTGTACGTGGTGAGCCCTACATAGTCATGTCACATCAAGATTGCGGTAACCAATCCCTTTTGACGATATGACGCGATGAACTGACGGGAGAAAGGAGGGCTGAGAGAGTTATCAAAAGAACTCTCCCAGCTTCAACTAGGCACGGTGTAAAGCGGCCATAAACTCGCCAAGCCACCTGGCAAGCGTGGCGTTTTAAGCCAACAACCCCGAATGAAAAACTCATGCGGGAGGCCTACGTTCAACAGTGGACGGACACAGGCTGATGATGATGATGATGATGATAACGTAATGCATGTTTTTGATCATTTTTTGTCATTTTAAATATCTTTTTCGTTTCTGAGCGTTGTGGTTTACAAATCTAAAATTAAAAGCGATTAAATTTACAAGTATGACTTGTATTTTTCAATCGCTTGACATTTGTTCTCGGGATTAGAGTTCACCGAGCGTTCTTAATTAATTTTCTAGTATGATTAGACGGCAATCAAATCATTAAGAGAGGGAGAGACAGAACCATGACACCGGTTAACTGTATTAAAGTATTTCAGATATTCGGCAAAGTTCCCGCCGCAGAAGCTGCAGCGGGGCCACAGCAACAGATTGAAAATAGCGGCAACTTTTAATTGAATCAATCCAATCAAAATATTTTGCAAGAACACTTTGCTCTCGACTTTCCGGTTGCGCGGGGACGCGTGTTTAATGGGAATTGTCCATTTTTAACGAGTTTTGAATTTATCTAATTAATCAAAGATTCGAGTCAAATAATAATTGCTGAGCGCGCCATTTAATTTGCTTTACAAGAAGAGAAACTCGATTTACGGATGAACTTTTTTAGGCTATGTTGGAAAATCAAGTATATTTTTATCAGATGATTATTTCTAAGGTCACAAAGCCTGAATCATTTTGTCTTATAAGGTGGCTCTCCTCATACCATGTCATTCAATTGTGCAAAATAAGGATGTGTCGTTAAACAAGTTTACGTTTGGAATACAGGATATGAATATAAGATATGCTACTTGGAAAGGATACAGTATTCTACACATAACATGACTTACTGGTTTTATAAACCACTTGAGGGTATGATAGTTTTATTTTGGGAGGAATGACAATAAATAAGCAAAGACGATTGCTTTCCATCGTTAATCGGTTAAAAAACGAGGGAATAACTAGCTGGAAGAATATGCTTCGGGTAATGAAATAGTGCATATAGTACACCTGTTTTTCCTTTACATCTTCAGGCCTTTGCTGTCCCTAAAGATTGTCAAGATATATACATAATATGTACTCGGCAAAGCTCCGATAGTCAAAGCTGATATGGAATGCCACGAAGATTATGGCGGCTGATAGATCTTTATAGTCACAATTTGTGACAACTGTAAGCTCTAGCGAAGAAACATTTACTCGTATTTAAACAATGGAAAATATCATCTACAAAATTTTGGATGTCCACCTTTTATTTTTAGTCAAAATATAAAATTCAATGTTATTTAAATTTATAATTAATAATTTTATATGAAATTTATCCATTAAATTTTAAAGCGAATTCAAACATATTAATTTCGAATATGATTTATTACCCTCCAGCTGTTATTGTCTTGTAGATATTAATACAAATAAGAACTTGCGTCAACTATATCTCTTGTTATTGCCTTTTTACTAGCTCTCGTCTGCATATATTTCTCAAGTATCATTCCACTGAAGCAACTACGACGATGTAGTTAAGCAGGACTCCTCCTCCGGCAAGAACCCCATAAATAATTTCGATTACTTCAGACAAGGGCGCAAAAAGTCAAATGGGCTCTCCGGCGGGGAGTAAAGAGTGCCAGACATATTAGCGCAATCCATAAGAATAACCGGCAACTACAGCGGAGTGCTCACGTAGCACAAACAGCGACACGTGTTCTTACTGAACAGAATCATATTGTTCTCATATATTAAGTAATGTAGATTGTGCTTTTCGATATCATCAACCCTGTTAATCAAATATTTGAAAAAAAAATGTAAATGCTGACGAAATACCATCACAGCACTTACTAAATCTATAATATATAATCTGTAACTTGGTGAGCATCAAACTTCAATGATACTTATGATTTTTTTTTTGATATTTCTCTTGTTAGTAAGAATGGTTCTTTTCGATGTAATTTGATGAAGTTCCTCGGCCCTATCGTGTAAGTCAACTTTGTGGCCACTAAAAAAATTCCACGCATTTACCAATTTCGCTCATATTTTTGGTACAACAATCTATCTGCGAGTACTATCTGTTTTAACCCGTGACTACAATTTTATTATTTTTCATGAATTATTTTTGTCAACTTCTGTACAATTCAAAGTGGACTGCACTTATCAGTTGGTAACTGTTCATAATTTGAATAAGCTGAAGTGAATCAACAAGGAGACTTAATTGTCCTCCAGTATGATGTGGGGGATAAGTCCAATGCCAGATTATTGCTGAAGAATTACATAAATAAAATATGAGTTCACCTTTTAATCAGCTTTAAACAAGTCATTTTATATAATTATTCGGTGAGATTTTAATTAAATTACTGTCAAACGATCTGTTCATATAAAAATAAAATTTTCCAAAAGACATGAAAAAACGTGTATTAACTTTATTTTTGGCGGCATTTAATTATGAGCATGTGTTTCAGATGTGGAACTGATTAAAAATAAGGTCATACTTTTTCTGATTGTCTGAAAAATTTATCGTCGCATTGTTCACTCAGCGTGGACACATCGCACCATGCAACGACGGGGAGTACTTTTTCCTCGACGATGTTAAACATATTCCCTCCTTGAGCTGTGAATTCCTTATATTAATGATAGTTGTCAGACACCAGCGCCGCGGCACGTGAGAGAGAATTCAAATTCCACCGCAAAGAGGTTCCAACTCCAGCTAACTTGCTTTACGACTTCATTATGTTGACTGCGATGACACGGCCTCACTATTATCATCGCCAAGCTTTTTATATTATACGAATTAAATTGTTGTATTTGGAGATTTTCAGACATCTTGGGCGTAAACCAACAGCATGAAAGAAGATGCTCTTATACATGAAAACGCTGAAGCATCTTTTAAGCATATGCGCAATTTTTTAACGCAGAGCTTACACTAGATCACAACAAAGTGTCATTTATAGTACAGCGCTAGTATTACCTACATATTTTTGTACAGCTGCAAATCTTGGCATCTTACTAAAATACAATATAACCATATAAATAGTTTCAGGAACAGGTTCTTGCGTAGATAATTATGGTTATGAGGAATGTCAAGATCAGGGAGGGTGAAAAGGTGAATGTAAACCTGGCTGAGATATGTTTTTAGAATGCTGCAAAGTAGCATAAATTACAGTTTTTTCTCTAACCGTCCTGAAGGAAAGTAGAGGACTGTTCATAAAATGTAATCGATGGAGCACCGGAAGGCAGACCTAACATGAAATGAGGCGAGAGCCATGATAGCTTGTAAATCATTGTTGTGGCGATTTGTTGCTTCGTGTATGATTAGTGTTTCATATAGTTTAGCTCAATCATTCCATATGTTCTAGCTAGCAAACTAATATGAAATTAAACATCTAAGATAAATGTTTTTTAAAATAAAGGTTTTTAGTTTTGCCTTACGCATTATATTATAAAAGTGATTCGCTCTATTGGGGACGAAGCTCCTGAAAAGTAATATGAATCTTTCAGCTAACTGTATAATTGCGTTTTGCTTCAACTATATATGTAAGTAAAAAACTTAAGCATTCGTATTTTTCACGTTGTATGATTGTAGTTGATTATCATCAAAAACAATTATATTTTATTTATTAAAATGTATTCAATTATAAAGTTAACCATCGGTCCATAATTAATCGTCTCTTGTAGAAGACAACTTTAACACAATTAATCAACTTTACCAAAGTTAGCTAATTAACACCCCCAGACAAGTGTATACATATTTTACACAGCGGCCATTACTAACCCTTCCACAGTTCTTAGAAATATTTTAACGCCGGGGACGCGTAAGTCAAAACACTTGTCAAAAAGCGCTCTGGCCCCATCCTCCCAGCACCCCCTTTCGAGACTTCGCCCTTTGCGTCCCTAACTTGTGCCCCTAGACTTGTTTCGGTCCGCGCCTCGTGTAAAATATGAAACACTCTTGAAAAACTGTAAAGTCTCTAAGATAAGATAATGAAGTTTGCCCGCCGAGCTCAAGCTAGTATTATAGATGTTTCAAAAGATTTTAGTATCATCAATATTGTATAACCTGCAAGCTTATGCAAATTTGCTCGAGGATCTGCGGCGGGGGACATAATATTTGGCTTCGTTAAAGTCTTGTTTTTTAAGCATCTTCAAGCTTTATAGCTTGAAAGTGAAGGTATCATTTTTGCTAATGATTCAATTATTTTAAAATAACTTTTTAAGATGGGAAAAAATTCGTAAATACTATTTTTTATAAAATCTAAGCATACATTACACATGAAACCATGATCTCATGATAATTAAAATAATTATAAAATTTATTTATTTTGAAGTAATCGTATGCAGGAGTCCTCAGTCTGTCTAGAACTGCCATTGACAAATTTCATGTTAATATTACTTTTAAACTATCGTTTATTTTTAATAAGATTGATATATATAAAAATCAAAAATATTTGTGAATTAAAAGGTACAAAAAAACATTTTTTTTAAGAAATTATTTTTTATTTCGATCTGTTTCTTAAAAAAGTCTATCTAATATGTTTATGAATGAGAAAATATGTCCTGGAAGAGCTTTCCGAAGATTATTGGTGGCGGTTAGGGATAAATTTAAAATGTAGTATGTTCTAGATTATTATAAAGTATATTAACCGTGTGATGATATGGTTAAAGCTTCATTCAATTATTTTTATAACAGACGTAAAAGAAAGATAAACTCGATTTTGCCGAAAAAATATTGCGATCGTACTAAAATGACTTTCTTAATAAAAATTGAATCAATAAATATTCCTCTTCACATATTCTGAAAGCATTTCAGCCTCTTCGAGAAAAAAATATTAAGTCAATAAAATTTGACAATAACCATGCAAATGTATCATTACTGACAAATTTAGAGCATTGCATCTTGAAAGGCAGATTATCGCAACCAAATACAAGTGATATTTCTTGGCGGTTGCCCATCTAGGCACAATATTACAAAACATTAGTCATCAGGCGACAATAAGCATTTTAACATATGTGGTTATTGGTCAAACATTTGGAATTAGGCAGATTTCTGGTAACTATAGTGGCTTTATGCTTGAGAGTACTTTGTGTATTTTATAAAAGCATAATATCAATGGCTTTATGTCCATTGAAAATAGGGTCAAAAGGGAGATATTTGTCTGTATTTTTTGCGACAAACTCGACAGCTGGTCAGCGGTCGGCAGATTGCCTCAGCGGCCATCAACTAAGGGGCCGCATTCATTCATAATTGATTGTGGGTTCGCGGACCCTTCTTCCGGAGCCCTGGTCGGCCGCTTTACGAGCGCCCCCGGAAACGACGACGTCATTAGGGGAAATGATTTCCGGAGACCGAGGCCGAGGTGAGGTAACAACCTCTGCCCAGAAAAGCTCTTTACAACACAAGTTCCATATTTCCTATTCAAACACATCCTGAAGAATACTACCAGAAGAATTTATTGTTCGAAAAAATTGTCTCTAAATGCCAAACCTACCAAGAACAATGTCTCTTGGGAGGATGAACTTATCCTCAACTTAATCGCCTTGTACATCTGTCGAATTATTACACATAAATAAAGCTTTATACATTTGTTTTATAACATTTCTCTCCGCAAAAAGAAAGAAACTTTGTGGAATTATATATGTGGAATTTATGTTAACAAGAGTTCACAATTTATTTCTATTAAAATTAAATTTGGAATTTTGGCTTGTGGAATTTATCCGTGTTCGGGAAATTTCTCTTTCTCGTCAATATATTTATCATCATTTTTAGGGTTGATGAATGAATGAAAATGGAATAAATTATTTTATATTTTGATTCTTTTTGAGTCATGTTGTTCACTTTTATTTATAACTTTGAGACACTTTTGACATAAAATATAGTGACATTTTCGGGAATAATATTTCTTTAAGCACATACTTTGATCACATACTTTTTTACAAATTATGTGATCATCAGGATCACTTTAACCAAAAGAAAACATATATAATTTTACGATAATATTTAAGTCTCACAAGTAGTTTAACTCAAGTCTCGCATCCGCAATAGCAATCAGTCGCTTTACCATTGAGCCAATTCTTTTGGCCAAAATTTTATAGCCCAAGCCTCAAAAATGTGAGGAAGAGGCTTTCTTTCGTTTCTAGGCCAACGACAAACATTTAGCAACTAACGTCATAAAATTTCGTCGTAAAATTTGTCTGTAAGAATTAGCAATTTTGTTTGAAGAGAAGCGGTTTTTTTTACTAGAAAATGTGTATTATCTAGGTTTATGCTTTATTTTACAGCCTCGAAGCGGTATTTATACTGGATATTGTAACTACATATTTGTAGTTTATCGTAGTTTACTTTATTATTTATGACCTCTTTGATTTTTCTGCCATTGGAGAAATTTTTATGACTTTCTACGTGAATATAGTGGGTTGCCAAATGAATGTACGATTCTGATGGACAACGTACAATTTACATACAATATATGTACTACAATATCTATGCTAATGTACATGTAATAATATGCATTATATAAATAACTTATATTATGAAAAATTAGTTTTGTAATATATATTGAATTCAAATTACATAAGAATGAAAATACTCAAACTGATATAATTTTATTCCTTGTAGTACATTTTTGATCCCTTTTAATTATTATTCATTTATTTTTATTATACTATTAACTACAAATTACAATATATGCATTTAATTTATTTAACTGACTTACACGATGGCAGTCGACAGCTAACCGTCATACATTGTTAAGTGTTAAAAATAACAAGAACTAAATAGTAATATCTCACATTACTATGTGCAGCACTATTTAAAGCCTTATACTTCCTATTTTAAAGTAATAAATTCAATGTATACTTCCTACGCCAAACACGAAATTATCAAGGTCAAAAAAGAGTCTCTATACTCGACATAGGAAGTTCTTTTAACCATATTTTCCCCTGCTGTAAGCGCTCTCTAATTCAAGCATATGGTTTTCACAATAGTTTTCAGAAAATATGCTGAAAACATGGTCATTTGTCACTATTGTGATTGGGAGCATTATCAATATTGTTATATGACAAAAACATCGTTTTTTTGTTAAAGATATTTTCAAAACACCTAATATTTGTTTGACCATCTACAATGTGGATAAATACATCATATATATCTGACTTTGTATTATTTTGTTTTTTTCTTACATCCATCCTTCACAGCAATTTGCGTTTCCTTGTCTTGAGTTACGGTAAGGAATTTTTCCTCTCGGAGGCCTTTTTCACCCGGACATAAGTCTCTACTCTCTATTCATGGTGATGTCAGCTAATTTACATTGAATAACTGCCCGTCTTGGATGTGCGCGGGTCGCATGGGGTTGTCAGCCTCGAATTTTCACGACGCACTAAAAGTCAAAGATACGAAGGGCATTCGATGTGCTTTCTATTAAAAAAAATTGTACTTATTCAGAACACATTAAGATAGTCCACACCACAATGGTCATTATTAGGTATTTTAGTTCACTCTACGTCAGCCTTACATATTCCAGTTCCAAAATCATTTATATCGTGATTTTTTTATCTAAAACATACAGGAGAATACTGACAGATGGTGATAGTAATTCTCAAGTCTCATCTGTGGAATTCTATGACGCTTTCCTTGGTGCATATGGCTAAGCGCTGCATGTGGAGTGTTGATCCGCTAACTTCATAGACTACAGCCCGAGATTCATGCATCATCCTTATTATTACAAAATATACTAGATTGGATGGTCTTCACGGGCCAACTTTCATCTACCACCAATTTTGATTAATAAGCTATCACTGGCATTTTACGGGTGAGGAATCAAATTCACACCAACCCGGGGTATTTTACATCTCAGAAATCGATTAAAAATATTTTATTTATTTTTCTCCGTAGGGGATTGAACCCACGACCTTTAGCATGCAAAGCAAACGCTTTGACCATAGATCCATACCAGGCGGCTGAAGGTGACATTAAAAAATAAAAAATAAAAATAAGTTTTTGAAAAATATAGACATTTCTTTTCATATTTTATTATAAAAATTATAACATCTTAAATAAAATATAATTTTTTAATGGATTTCACTACATACATGCATTATAAACAAAATAATAAAAAGCACCTAAATTTGATAAATTAAATGTTAAATATACTATATATAAGTAATATATATAAGTTGTTTAAAGTTCTACGTAGTTTTATACGAAAACCCAATGCGAATTTAGGAAAGAATATTTTTTTTTACGTTTATTTAAAAATATTTAATAAGCATTTATATACGTTACTTATGAAATACTGGTATATAGTATTTTTTTTTTTTAATTAATCTCCAATGCAAAAGGCATCATACGAATTTCACGTGTTTTATATTTTTAATCACAAATAAACTTAACCCAAAACCTTTAATTGGAACCCCAAGAACAATGGTAGATCATATAAATATTTATCATCGTGGGATAATGGTGTACCACCAACTAAAGTACTCTTGATACTAAATGAACGTTAAGGATTCTTCAAAAATATAACGATACATATATACGAAAATATGTTCATATATTTATGCAATATATTTAATTTAATTATATTAATACGCTTAAATATACTAAAACTTGTATGCACTATAAATGTGACCCTCTTATCAAAGTGCGTGCTGAATACGTCTTAGAGTTAAATGTATCGGATATAAATCTGGAAAGTAGATAATGCAAGGCTAAAAACGCGTCACGCTTAAAGTAACGCTAACAAATTAACATTAAGCTGCCCGAGAGTTTTTTATTTGCTAGAAATTCATCCCCTGTTAGAATTATTCTCCAGAGAGTACATATGGTACATCCATTCTTGTGTCTTGTATAAATTGTTCGCGTTTCCCGAATTAAAATATTTGTAAAGCATATATTTTAAAAAATGAAACGATCTAATCGTACACAGAACCTACTTTTTTTAAATCAAGAAATTTGAAATATGAGAAAGAAGAACGATGGTAATCTATATCAAATAGCTTCTCATGTATGAAATTAATTTGCAGCATATTTGGATATGATTATTATTTATAAGTGGATTAATATTTTATGATTTTTTTTTTTTTTTTTATTAGAATATTATTTTATTATTTCAATATTCTAATCTACTTTTATAGATCATGGACTGTCGGAAAGTAATAATATTAAGCTTGTGAATAAATGAAGACTGATTGAATAATAATAATAATATACATACTTCGAATATATACTATAGCGACATCTATCGTACGATGATAACAATGATATAAATACTAGTTTCAACGCGAGTCGGTCTGGGCATAGCAATGGCGCAGTTCGCTGAGCGGTATGAATACCTGGGCATAGTTGGTTTCCAAGATCCGCGGTTCGCATCCCGCTTCTGCCGTTATTTTTGTGCTTGGATTGACGCGTTGAAAAAATAATTTTATGTATAGTATATGTATATTTAAGTAATAATAGGATTAATATTTATTTACGTAACGTTTTAGGAAGGTAGCTATTTAATTTTTCTATTTAATTAAGCTATTAAATTAATTATTATATTAAATTAATTTAGCTATTAATATTTTTTTTTTAATTTAAAGGTATTGTAGAGAAAACTAGTCAAATAGTATTTTGTTTCACCATTTTGTTTTGTAATTAAAGATAGACCGTACAGATCAACATTAAAAAAAACATCATACAACACTTGTAATCCCTACATACAAATGCAACACATGTATTCCGCGTGCAGTATTAGCTGAACGCCATGGAATCCACTGGCTTCAGTTGTGCTCTCAGGCATTCGCTTACTTAAAAAAAAGAACCATCAAAATATTAACTAACCTCATTACCGTAGACTAAAATATGAAATTAAATACGAGATATTTGATGGACCAATGACCATGCTAAAAGCACATCGTCCGATTGCCATAGTGAAGTTACATCAGACACATTAATGCTGCAATAGTTAAGTATCTGAAAACATAACATATTGTTGTTGAGCTGCTCTTTAGTATCAAATAGTTCAATCTTAGTGAGTGTCGAGCTAATCAAGTCGTCGATTACTGTGCATATTAAGTACTCGGCGAATTTTCGATGATCGAAGAACGAATTTCGAAGATAACTTGAGACCAAGCAAGAATTTTTGTAGTAGACAGAACTACTTGGTGGCTTTTTTCTTACCATTTGTTAAAACTTTGTATCGGATATGTTAAAACATCCAATATGACTATGGTTAGATTGTGAATCAATGCATATATGATAGCGAAAAAGATCTCCACGGACGATAATTTTCAAGAAATAAACTACTTCACTACAATAAAGTTAGTACAACGTTTTACTTCTTAGTGGCAAGTTTAGTTACTGGTTTAGTGACTAAGCTACTTGTGAGACTGGATAATCGTTCTGCGATGCGAGCGATGTCCATAAATTCGCGAATCATAAAAAGAGATATTAAAATGGGAATTGCTCAAATGCTCAGAGAGTCGAGAGTTACCGCATCATTATGCGGAGTAATAAAGGCCAACTTTTTACTGTCACACGCAGCCGTGATGAGTGCGAAGCGCAAAAATTATAAACTTTTAAGTGTCCCATGCAACGAGTTTGAAAATAGATTCGATTGCAATGAAAACATTGTAAAAAATCCACGAGTGTGATTGTACCAATTTATTGCTGTGGGTAACGCGTGTTTTTTATGGTACCAATAATAGTTACCTGGTAAATTTATATAGTTTATTATATATATCATTGTTTACCTTTAGTTTCCACCTGCAAACAGCATGTTATACACAATTCTTCGTAACTACGTATTGTGTATGGTAATCAATATTTTTAACTCTATGAAGATATGTTATTGTATAGGCATTCCTACAAAATTTGTACTGCATTGGAAGAAATAAACGTCTATATATGCCCTGAATGATGCATGCAGAGTCGTCACAGGCTGCCTCAAACCAACACCCATTTCTAAACTATACCCCTTGGCTGGTATCGCACCACCGAACATAAGACGCAAAGTCATATGCGCCGAAGAAATGCGTAAGGCAATCAACCAACCGTCCCACTGCTTGTATAATCAGATACCCCCAACACCAAGATTGAAGTCTCGAAGCAGCTTTCTGAAATCCACACAACCTCTCACATCCGGCCCTGAAAATGAGAGACTCCAACTCTGGCAACAAATCGCACCAGAGGATTTCATTACTCCAAAGGAAGGCCTCCCAACTGGCAAGAGCCTTGACTGGCCGACCTGGAAATCCCTAAACAGATTAAGAACCGGAGTTGGTAGAACAAAGGACAACCTCGAGCGGTGGGGAATGCTTCGGCAGGGAGAGACACTATTGTGCGACTGTGGAGACCTGCAGACCGCCTCACACCTACGATGCTGCTCCATGTGCCCAACAAGTTGCACATCTCAGGACCTAATGCTGGGCAACACACGAGCTATCGATGTTGCCAGATATTGGGAAAAAATAATTTGACGTCGCTGACACGAAGAAGAAGAAGAAGAACGTCTATATTTTCTTACGATTTATAAGTTTTATGTTTCTTGCTAAGCGTTTGATGAGTTTGAAATGTACACATCGATCGAACAGTCGAATACTGCAAGAAATTGGCGTTCACAATTTATAAACGTTTCATGTTATTATTTCTTTACTATTGTTACAAATTAATAATGACAAAAGGATCTTTGCATATCGCAATGTTAACAGTTTAAGCAAACTGAATTGGTCCATTATATTTACGGAAGACGTAAAACAAATATACAATTCATTACAAAGCAGAGAACAATTTTATAATAAACTTTCTCTTTTATATAGGTTAGTATATTCGATTTGTAAGATATATAAATCTGTAAGAAATATAGTTATCGTATTACCTGATTAATAGTAAACATTCTTTGTTATGTATTAAGGAAATAAATATCCTACAATAAATAAATTAGTTTATAAACTACAGTGTTATTTTCAAATATGTTAGTAGTGTAGTAATTACATATTTTATTGTGTTATTTTATTCTAGGAAATTTTTAAGCTCCCATTAATAATTAAAGTTCAAACTTAAATAAAAAAATATATTTATTTTTTAGAGTTTAGCTCTGACTTTTTCGTTTTACGATTAGTGTATTATATTACTCGTAGTAGTTTTTTTATTATATTGAAAAATCAATCAAAATGGATAAAATGTCGAGAACTATGTATTATTTTTCATATCCAAAATTTTCAATATGAATAAATAATTCGAGATTAAAAAAGAAACATTTCTTTCATAAGTATTAATTTTCCACATAAAATAATATCAAAATTGTCACAGTTAATGGAGTCAATTTTATTACAAAATTTATTAACTTTTCGGGCTTAATATTGCTGAAAAAATTCTCTCAGCGGAAACCGGATGTGTTAGAAAATTTTGACATGCAACGTAAATCAACGCAGTTCCAGCCAAGAGCGAAAACCTTCCTTTAGTGAACCGGGCGTAAAAAATCGGCTTTCTCAAAGGAAACTATAAATAAAAAGCCAATATTTCACCGCTCTACGAGTACATTTTTTTGTATCGCGACGTGAAATCACGTGTTTTATAAATTAATTTGACCGTAATAAAGCACATTACGTAGGAGTTTTATAACAGAGTATTAGAATATTACGTGAACGATATGTTTCCTCATTCTTAATTTTAGATTTCAGGAAAGAATGAATTATTCAATAATAATAAACATGTTGTGATGTTTTATTTATTCGACAAACCATTGAAATATTTGTAGACATCATTGTCGTTACATCGTTTTTTTTAAGGATTTTTTGTCAAAACTCTCTAAAAAGGTATTTTTTTATTTTGTATATTTCTATTATCTAATAATTTTCAGTTTTGATTTCATTGATTAGTAATCATACTTTGTGAAAACAAAGCTCAACAAGAATGATAACACATATTTCATTTATTTTTTGACTAAAATATATCGATTGATATTTTATACTCATTTAAAAAAAAAAAGTTTTTCTAATAATGTCATCACGTTATAAACAAATATTTATCGTTCTTCTTTTTCGTATTAATCTAAATACCAACGATGTAAAACGTATTCAGCATAATATTGGGCAATATCGATGGCCCATCTATTACCCAACATAAGATTCTCAATTGAGCAACTAGTCAGGCTCAAAGACTAGGATATTAGGATATGATGATTTTTGCAGTCACACAGCAATGTTTTTCCTAGTTTTGGTGAAATAATGTGAATTTGTTATGAACACAGTCAATTTAAGACTAATATTTTATATCATCACAGATATATTATAGATTTGTAAGTCTTTCCTTTTTTATTATCTGCATGTTCTATACATACAATTATTATATTATATTTCTGTATATAAGCCGTAATAAGTTGTAGTGGCTGAAATAGTTATAAAAGAAATGTTTACGATTCGGTTACATTTTCAATAACCGGTCGCCTCCGCGAGTTTTGATTATTCATCAAAGTTTTCTTACAAAAAATGACCATTAGGTTCGTCTGCGTCGTCATGACTAACGGAAAACTAAAAAAGTCGCAAAAAAAACTTTACGAGGCATGTTTTAGTGCCTGGGCGGCTGACGACGGGGGCGGAGGCGGGAAGGGTGCACCCACCCGGCTATGGGCGGGTGTCACCAAACAAAGCGCCCACAGAATATTTTATAGTATTTCAATTACAGTTTTACAACCGAGCTGTAGCGCCCCCTATTGCCGCGCCCTCGAACAGAGTCTGCATTATGTAGAGATACAACTAGATCTTAAGTTTCGCTGAAAGAAAACCAAAAACTGACAAAAATATTAAAACTATGCAAAAGCGTACTGTCAGTAGTAGAAATGAAACAAAAAGACATTATTTTTTCAAACGTAAGCAGTTATTTATCAGTTTTTAGCAATCCAGTAAACTCTTATGTAGAGTGTATGCCGTATGTGCGAAGTGTATTTCAATACTTCCCCTTTCAATAAAGGAAGATTTCTTAATTTTCAGGTATATTAGTTTTGACCCACTAAAATTATTAAATCACAGTATCTAAGCACGTTTGTAAACTTGCATGTACATGGTAATAGTAGTGCCCGATAAATTTTTAAGACGGTTTCAATCGTTATAGTTAGTTTTTAAACAAATACTTTCAACAATTCTTTGGAATTATTTTCATAGTTGCATTATTGTTATTAATTTAGTGCACATAGTATTTCATTAGTTTAAATTGTTATTTAGACCAGACTACTGCTTAAAGACACTCCTCTCATATATCGGTATTACCTCTGAAGTTTCGCCGAGTTAAGTAAGATATTACTATTTAGAGGTTTTCTTCGACATGTGACTAGTTTGCGATATTATAAAATAATTTAAATAATCTTCAATTTATTACTTAACTATCATCAAAATAATGTAACCATAAATCAATAATCATGTCTTTTTTTCCATCAAATGATAACTGTTAGTTCTTGGATGGAATGGAAAATAGATAAGAGATAGATGTATTAAATTTTTATCAGTCAATGAGCCTTTTTATGGCACCAAATTTTTCGTTATTAGATGATAATATGTTATGCTATTATCATATAGTTTGTACGGTGGAACTCCCAAACAGATCATGGTTTCTTTTTTGACCCAATGTCACGGCGTAGCGAACTTTTGGGCTACAATTCCTTAGAAATTATAGTTAATATGAATATGATCGACAAATAACTGGAAAATGACAATGCTGATCAGTTATAAAGCGGAAAACCATTTTACTGTTGTTACATTTGATTAAAACTGAAAAACTATACGTCTTTTAGTAATAAATATATATTATATAAAAGGCCTTCCATTTCATACAACTATTTTGACGTTTACTAACTTTAAGGTTATTTAAATACTAAGAAGTAGGTATAAAATATCGTCTAAGGTTGTTTCATACTGTCACAGATATACTGAACAAGAAAAAAAAATCTTATAATATATTAAGTACATATAATTTATTAGACTCACAAAATTATCATTATCAAATTATATAAAAAAATCTTTCGCCTTTTGAGATATTATTCGCCATAGATAATAATATTTTGTCACAAGATATTTGACGAAGTTGATTTGATATTGTGGTCTTTAAAATGTTCGTTAAAACTAAATAGTCTATTTAATAATCAATAATTATAATTTATAAGTCAGCATATGTGTATATAATGCTTAAATACAATAACAACATTTTTTATTGACAATAAACATGGTAATAGTTGAAACAAAGAATTGCCATTTATGGTCCATATCTCATTAAATCGTAAATAAATAACTAACTTGGCATCGCAGTATAATGGTATGTTACGAATCCAAATAAATTGCGCCCTTACTTGGTTGTATTTGAGAAAATAAAATTTAACGATATGAGTAATAAGAAAGTCTTTCATCGTATTGACGTTTCGCATTAACCATTAACGGTATCAATCAAAATAAAGACGTACAAAAAATTATCACAAAAAATAATAAAAAACTACAAAAATGTCTTTAAAGTAAGATCAACGCTCTTTGAAGTGGAATACTAATATTCAATATCTGCCGACGGGTATGGCTCAGTGGTCAAAGCGTTTGCTTTGCAAGCCAAAGATCGTGGGTTAGATCCCTGACGGAGATTAAATAAAAAAAATATTTTTAATCGATTTCTGAGCTAAAAATACCCCCGGTTGGCGTGAATTTGATCCCTCATCGGTAAAATGCCAGTCATATCCTATTAATTAAAATTGGTGGTAGACGAAAGTCATCCCGTGAAGACCACCCATTCATAGTAAATTCCTGTAATAATAAAGGATGATGCGTGAATCTTGGGCTTTAGTCCATGACATGGCGGATCAACACTCCACATGCAGCGCTTAGCCATATGCACCATGGTAGGCGTCATAGAATTCCACAGATGAGAATTCAGAATGACCATCACCATCTGTCAGTATTCTCCTGTATGTGTTTTCATAAAAAAAATGGAAAATTATACTTTTTAACAATAACAATAAAAAATACTTTAATAGCAGCGATGAAAGCATGGACTACTCGCAATTAAGAAAAGAAAAATTGTCTAGACGGTATTTTTGAATATGTAATTTAAGAAATTCACTAGAAATTGTAGCATTATTATCAACCCACTTGTAAGGTTGTTCCACTCAATTCTGTGATCTTTTTTGATATACCCTCAAAAAATTATCGATTTTGTTTATTTTACATTAAAAAAATGCTAATGTTGTATATTATTTGACCATTTAAATAATTATATTTTGTAATTAACACAATAAACCATAAAAAAGAGTTAATCAATTACAGTCAGCATTTAAATTTTAATAAATCAAAGTAAAATCAGTAAGGCAAGGAGAGAAACCACTATAGTAATTTATCTCAAAAGCACCAATTAACTTTTACACGCCCGTGCGCCGTGCACAAAAGAGGTATCTCACTGCCCATGCATTTTTTCTCGCAAATTTAGCGCAACCCGTAAACTATTATATAAATAACTATATCTGTAAAACTAGTCATCCTATTTGGGTAAAATAAAAAGCACTGTCAAAATAAAAGATTTTTCGTAAGTTACAAATGGTTTATTTTAAATTTATCTAGTTGCACATTACAGTTAAAGAATCAAAACTATAAAAATTACACAAAACTTAAAGCATCTAATACCATAAAATTACAAAATTTAAAGAATTTAAAATAATGAAGACATATGGCTGATTTATCACGGTTCTCATAATATAACACAACACATATCACAAGAGCCGACTTTTTAACGAAGATGCTTACATAACACATTATGAATTGAATGATGTCATTGTTTGTGTAAGCTAATATTCATATTTTGAACACCATTATCATAAATCAGTGTAATCCGATAGCGAAATGTACCATAAGCACTGGTCCCTGAACGACACAAATCTCCAGTCCTGTACGGGACCACTGGGTGGATAAAGGTTAAGACGATTGAAAGTGACTCAAATGGGATCATTGTGCTACAATATACAGTGTTACGTCAACATACGGGTTTTATTCGTTCCGCAACCTCGCTCGTATTTGAAATTACTCGTATCAAAAATATCGTATAAAATTTCTCCATTGAAATTAATTGAACTATTGATGATATCAAAAAAGCTTTGACAGTGAGAGCACACTGATAACTGATTCTCTGACCGTGGCCGGGGGATTCACTGGGGAAAGCGTGACGCGCGGTTCGTGTGCAACCGACCGACACGCTAAGCTGATTGCTCGTTTCTCAAATTTTGCTCGAATATCAAAGCAAAAAATCACTCGCTCGTCGGCTCGTATCTCAAAAAACTCGTATGTCAGGGCACTTGAATGTCAAGGTACCACTGTTCATGTATATTCCAAATCGATTCTTTAGTTTGTTGCATATTTTATGCACAACATATATATATTTATTTACTTAAAGCAAGCCTTCTTTTCCATATATACAATCGTTTAAACCGTTAACGGTTTATTGAGAGTTTGTATGAGGAGTATTTTAACTAATATGTAATTTGTAAGAGCCTTGAACTGAGTAAAATTTTTGATTATGCTTATTTAAATGTATTCAATTTTCATAATTTTTGAAACGGAACCGATATCGCAGTCCCAAAACTAAAGCGTCGGCTAAATGGTGACGCCGAAATTCCAAGGTTCTTACACTGAGGATAAGTCCAAAGACCGGACTTGAATTGGTGATGATTTATTTGATAATATATCCCTTTTTATATTAAAATTATTATTAATAAATTAATTTTCATACACAGCAAATTCTGTCGTTTTTGGACCTCGATCCCTTCATTTTACATAGAGTGGCAGAATATTGGGATGGTCAATGCTTCATGTCGATAAGAAGCATTCTTTATTTTATATAAATAATATTAATAACTTGAATTGCATACACCGAAAATTCCTAGATACCTGTTGTTGTGGACCTTGAACCTTTCAATTTACATAGAGTGGCAGAATATTGTGATGGTCAGTACCCGACTCTATGAATCGACAATTTCGAGCTAAAAAAGAGAATTTGATTGTAATTTGACAGTTAAAACTTTAAAGACTTTTGGATGTTTTATAGAAAATAATTATAACAGCTTGAACAATTTTATAGTTTTGAAGAGTAAAAATATAAATATCGAAAAACAAAAGCGAACAAGTCTCTTTCTTCGTTAAAAAAGCAAAGCCAGCCAATATCGCGTCAGTTTCATTGCGTCCATACCGGACTCATTAGTTTCAAAACGTACGGCACTTCAAAAAGACGGAGAGAGTGAGCGGTCCAAAATAAAAAATAAAAAACACAATAAAAAGTCGCTTTAAAATCTGTTCTTGTTTCCCGTGGGCGCCATGGTTGGGCCACTTGGCACGCGGCGGTCGCCCATATTACTTTTATGGGCAACATGCGTCGGCAATATTACTTTGTTCGGTACCTCCGGTCTCTATCCACGGCGCGGGCGGGCCACGTTCAAAATTTAAAAACAGTTACGTATCGGGAAAATTTACATTCGGCTGCGTCTCCTTCCCCTGTTGTTACGAGGCTCTTGCTCCTGCGGCCTGAATCCCAAACGGTGCTTTTGTGTATCTTTTCACAATAACCCTGAAGCGGCGTGTGTGTCGTACGTCGCTCGGTAAAGGAATCGAATCACTGTGGCCACATGTGAATCGAACCAGATGTGGCAACAGTAGGAATACTTTTAAACGACTATGTAACTAACACTGAAAATTATATTTTGCAATAAAACGAATATCAAATATGGCAAGGCTTCACTTAAAACAATATCCAAAAATGAACAGAAGAGTATAAATATTCGTAGAACAGAAAATATTTAAGATAATTTTAATGAAAACCCGAGTCCACTCACTTGTATTCACCAAATTCACACCAACCGATTTGTAGAGCTCACAATTTGATTAAATTTTTTTATCTCCGTCGGGGATCGAACCCACGACCTTTGGCTTGCAAAAAAAGCTTTGACCATTGAGCTATACTCACCGGTAATTGCGTTTAGTTTTTCGAATTAGAAGCTAAAATCATGTCATCATTAATTAATTAATTAAAACAATATTTCATAGTATAAAGCGTGTATTGAATATAAGTGATTAAATGTAGGAACATGGATTATATGTTAAGTTTACATGATATGTCATATTTATTATACATACGAGTTGACCATCCAAAGATGTTGGCCGAAAAAAAGATAATTTAATGCTTTCTAAACTAAGACAGAAATGAATAAATAACGTCTTAAAAACCACAATCGCTGTTAGATAGTTCATTCACAAGTCAAACTGTTTATCTTGAGTCTCCTGACGCTAGTTTTGAGTGTGAGGTCAGTGATACTAAATGTGTCAATAAATTTACATCACCACATTTATGTTACCTATTGTATTTTTTTTTATATTATATTATATTATTGTATTTATATTATTGTACTTCAGAAATGCATTGAATTGATAAAATTTGTAATGTTTCTGCAAGGAAAAAAATAAATAAAATTGAAAATTGAAATTGAAAATAAATAATAAAAGGTTAATTTTAATTTATGTAACACAACACAGGTAAGGTTAACCCAACACTAAGTATAATTAGACCACAATATTCTATCAAGCAAAAAATAGCTTCTAACGCCATCTGGCGAATATTTTGAAAGGTATTTATAAAAAAATGTGTTTTGGTTTTAACATTATTATTTCAATGTAATAATTTAACATTCAAATTGCTTTATGTTGAATAATAACACAATAAATTATTATTTATTTCCAAAAAAAATTGCATCAAAATACTTATCTTATGCGTTAGTGCTTAATGAATTCGTCATATATACAACGTCAATAAATGTAAATTAATTAATTCATTTAATTATTATAATGTAGTTTCACTTAGAGAAGGATTTAGAAGTTGTCCTACAATTATTTAAAAAAAAATACAAATAAAAGGTGGCAACCAAAATTATATTATCCACCTACAAAATTAAAATGATACTAATAATGTTGATTCACGAAAAAGTATTTGGAATTTTTTTTTCAGTGCTAATATACTGTTTTTTACATCAGCGATGAAAACAATAAATTTCACGTACAGTGAACAGAGATCGTATACTCGTATAACGATGATGAGCTAGGAGATTAAAAATATTATTTTAAAAAAGCCATACCTTCTTTCAATGAAATTGCTGCAGTTGGTAACACGTAAAAAAATATTCATTCATTTTATTTTACAGCCCTTCGTACATCGAGAGAGCTTAAATAAATAAAGCTTACCTTGTATCTTCCTCGCTGTACTGGCGCGGGCGACATCTTGAGTCGAAACCCCAAGTGGTGCTTACACCAGGCCGAGTCAGCGTCGGGAGGTTGGAACGAGCGCCGGGGCTGCTCCTGTAATTGCATTACCCCGATGTGGCGTGTTCGCCAAAAGCTCTACAGACTATGGGCATTACTTTGCAATCTTATTCTTCGACGATCATTGCCTCATTACTAAAACTCGTGAAAATCAAGTGACTTGGCAGCCTTGGGTCTTCTTTAATTTTTTTCACTTTGTTTCAGCTGGCATATTTGATTTGAAAATGATTTTTACTATTTAGTCCGCACAGTACGCGATTAAACCTACGCCGGAGGCCGACTGTTTTTTTAAAGAATTGCTTACAAAAAAAAATCGCATATATTAATTTGTTATATATATGCATTCACCATCATCGTCACTGTCTTCCATCTCCTCGGCGTCATCGGGAATATTTGACAAAGTATCTGCGTATATCTTCAACTAATTCATACGAAAATATATTGCATTGGAATAAAAAATAAAATTGAAAAAAAAGTTTATATTTTGGGAAATACTTATTTTGCTAAAAAACATATGAAATTTAAATGCATACAATCGAAATATTGATCGAGAAAACGATCAAAGTTTTTCCAATTTAAAAATAATAATTATAACAAGCGAGATTAAGTGTAATCTCACATTATTTTTAACAAAAAATGTTCGTTTCAATTTTTTATCGTCATGTGTTCAAATAAAATTAAATATGACCCTCACTGAAAAGGTTTGAGATCTTTGAATTATGGTCGAAAGTAAAAACAACACATATTCTGTGTAATCGGCCACTAACATTAAAAAAAACATAACACAAGCTGTGTATAGTCGGCCACTAAGCGTTGACGGAACGATCGCACACGTTGAGTGACTCGCCTTTAACTTTCGGCCTGACGATTACACACATGTTGTTTAACCGGACTCGATAGTGTTAAGCTGTTGAATTATAAAACTGTAAATACATTTATTTTCGAATATTCTCATAGTACTAGAAATCGACAAATCAACAAACGGTTCTCTCTTAATACGGCAATTTAAGAGAACTTCTCTTATTCTAGTATTTAAAAATAAAATATATATTTCTTTCAGGTCACTTAATACGCTTATAATATTTTTTTAAATAATTTCAGGTTTCAAATATTGTTTATAAAATTGTTTTTCTCTAACTTTGAAAACATATTTTGTCTTTTCTGCTTCTGACTTCTGTATTTTCATAGAAATATTTGTTCTGAAAATAAACAAATAAATATCGATGGTAAATTATTTTGAAGTCCATAATTCAATAGGACATAAATCATTGTAAGTATGTATATCAAATGTAACAATATTACTATCATATAACAAATCAAATAATTAAATATGTACGGCGAAAAGGCGCAGTGGAAAATGAGTGTTATGAACGGGGCATGGGTATATTATGTTTTGCTAAATTTAACATTAATCGTTTAATTTTTAATGATTTGAAAAATATATGTTGTATAAGATGATATGTATTTTATATTTGTATGAGTGATAAGTAGTGTGATAATAAGTTATAGTAATTCAAATATAAATTCATATATTATGTCACAAAAAATATTATTTTCCGTTATTTAGTAATCATATTGATGTGTCAAACACGTGAACTTTTTGTGTTCCATGATGGAAAAAATAAAATTGTACACACGCATTAAAAACAACAAGAAAACAACGTCTAAACAATTTCACCGTCACTTCATCAAACTTTTTTATCGCCGAGACCCCCTTTCCCGGTGGGAGGTTCACGGGTTGGAAATTATAGCAATGACTTACAAATCTTCTCACCCTTTGCAATGAAGTGGTCTAGTGGTAATACGTCAAACTATCATACATATATTGGGTTCGACTTCCAATGCAGTTAAGTACCAATAATTAATACTAATACGAATGTACAAGATATATTCTATCATCTCATTGATAAATCGGCTGAAGATTTGCAGAGCTTCTTGGCAGCAACCGCTACATTCAATCCCTCTTGGATGACCATCAGGAGGATGGTCAGCAGACGGACGCTGTCAACATCTTTCAAATTCGGGGTGATCACGACTTCGCTGGAGTCTCTCATGGAGCCTGAAGTGTGGCCTGAAAAGATCATCGTTCAACCCTGGATACGTGTAAGACGAAAGAATCGCAGTGAACAGTGGTTGAAACCAACTTGAGTGAAAATATTGACATATTTAGTGTAATATTGCTTCAGATTCAGTGCTGGTGTGGCGGATACGAAATGTTGGACGTTTGATTTTGTGACAATAATGCCGTGCTATTTGTGTGTCAACCATGATATACTTATGACATGATTATTATTTTAACAGATCCTAACTATTTGCACTGCGTATTCCGACACTTGTTCTTAGTGTGAGGTCATTGTCACTAAATGTGTCAATACATTTACATCATCAACCTTATGTTAGTAGCTCATTAACGAATTGAAACAATATATTTTGTAATTTCATTGGAGGAAAAGAAATAAAAAATTGAAATTGAAAAAAAAAATCAAAGGAAAAAACTATGCATTTAGAATTTTTATTCATTACACTTACGCTAGTGAGTCATTTAAAATCTCATTGATCTGATAACTTAACAACTTTTATAATATTCCTTCATGTATTCTCATAAACATTACTAATTATATTAATGATGTTTAAGCTCTTTTCAGATGAAATAAATTATACATGACTTTTTTAACTTCTATATTTCTTTATGGTACAATGAAATCAAAATGAAATGGTTTATAATAGTAATCATCTGTATTGCCATATAACAATGAATCTCACGACATCATATAACGATTCTGTAACTATTAGAAAATTATTTAATACTAAATCAAATATATAACTGGGTCGTATACGAATAGCATCCTGTAAAATGCTATAATTCAATCGTGAAGCTGTTTGCTATGTTTCAAGGACGACGTGTCAATACGTCAAGATGTTGACTAATCAAGTTAGAGGCTCAATGTAACACATTCAGCGTCTTCATCTCAATTCTGTATTCTTGCCTAATATTGGAGCAAATGTTTCCCAGTGATTTTTCCACATTGTAAAACATGTTTAATTCTATGGATTTTTTTTTTTAATTTTTATTAGAATATTATTTTATTATTTCAATATTCTAATCTACTTTTATAGATCATTTACTATATTATAATATTATTAATAATTAAATATACATATACTATACATAAAATTCTTTTTTCAACGCGTCAATCCAAACACAAAAATAACGGCAGAAGCGGGATGCGAACCGCGGACCTTGGAAACCAACTATGCCCAGGTATTCATACCGCTCAGCCGACTGGGCTATTACTGTGCCTGGACCGACTCACGTTGAAACTAGTATTCATGTCATTGTTATCATCGTATGATAGATGTCGCTATAGTATATATTCAAATTAATAATATTAAGCTTGTGAATAAATGAAGACTGATTGAATAATAAAAAATAAAAATATACATACTTTGAATATATACTATAGCGACATCTATCATACGATGATAACAATGACATGAATACTAGTTTCAACGTGAGTCGGTCCAGGCACAGTAATAGCCCAGTCGGCTGAGCGGTATGAATACCTGGGCATAGTTGGTTTCCAAGGTCCGCGGTTCGCATCCCGCTTCTGCCGTTATTTTTGTGTTTGGATTGACGCGTTGAAAAAAGAATTTTATGTATAGTATATGTTTATTTAATTATTAATGTTTAATTCTATAAATGCGTACATTTTTGGAAAGTTCAGACTTTTACCTATTTTATAACATAGTCGCCTTTGAGGTCAATTCATTTTTGTATGCGGTATACGAGCTTTTAAATGCTTGAGTCAAAAAAATCTGACGCCATGCAACGCAAATACCTGAGAACCGATTCTTCCAGCTCTTCTGTATCGCTGAAATGCGTTCCACTCAGGCGTCTCTTCATGTCAGGAAGGAGATGGTGGTCACTTGGAGCTAAGTCCGGGCTATAACTAGAGAAGGAATTTAGAGTGGAGGAACCAAAGTATACTTCAGAATCGCGAGATCCACCATAACAGGGCTTTTCAGGACTGCAGCGCCATGAGAACCTTATTTTACGATAACCCTCGTACTACGATCGGTGACTTTTGCCATCTACCAGATATTAGACAAAAGTTAGCTTTAAATTGTACTGAATAAGTGTTTAGTTGAAAACCTTCCTTAATGATAAGAGTGACTAATAAAAAATCTTATAGTTAGAGATAACTTGTACGATAATTGTAATTTATAAAATAATTGATTCGTCACATATTATAATGCTGTGATTAAATATAATCAATAATTTTGTATTGAATACGTGTAATTAGTATGGTGTACCTTAAATGGTAAGCGTCAAAATATTCTTCTTCTGTCGGTATTCTTTTGAAAGCGTTAACAAAAAAATCGACCATTTTGTTCCCGTTATTCCGGTATCCCGGTTTGCCGGCATTGCAAAACCTCTCTATCGGCAAATGAAAAAAACTCCGGGGACTCTGGGGAGCTTTTCATAGACATAACGATGAATCAAAACCAGTGTGCGGTTTCCCTCGACTGTACAAATGACTCGTATTCCATGGCAGCGCTACTCGACGGCCTGAAACCAAAATGCTGTGATTCAGTGAAAATTATTTCAGCTTACAGTATATCTCATTCAGAATATTAGACGTTGAATATGAATTGAATGTGAATCTGACTGCTTTGATAATGGAAGCATTTTCAAAATCTAGAATAACTTTTCAAACATTCTGTTCCATTTATATTTTATAGATTTTGTTTCTATCTGTTCCGGAACCGAGATCTCGGTCCTGAAATGACACCGTCAGCTAAATTGTGACGACGGAATACCAAGGTCTAAAGACCGGAGTTGAAATGGTTCTGATTTATTTGATAAAATATCCCTTTTTATATCTTTGTGTACAAGGTAAGTAAGCATTCTGTATTTTATAAAATTAATATTAATAATTTGATTTTCATATACCGCAAATTCCTAGATACATGTTGTTTTGGACCCTGATCCCTTCAATTTACATAGAGTGGCAGAATATTGTGAAAGTTAATGCCTTGTATCGTACCCGACTGTATGAATCGAAAAATTCGAGTTAAGATAGAGAATTTGATTATAATTTGACAATTAATACTTTATAGACTTTTGGATGTTTTAAACTCGTACAAAATAATTATGTCCAAATAAAGTTTTGAACACTATATATTAAGGTGCTTTTACAAAATATTCGTTATTTGAATCAAATAATGAGTATCATTTTTACTCTACTGCTTGTCTAATATATACTGTACGATGGTCAATCACTGCTTCTCCTAATCAAAGCAATTTAACATCTCCTCAAAGTATCAATAATTCGAGGTGTTTTTTTCATACCAATTTCTAACTTCTTATTCGTATCGTAGTGATATCTAATAAAATATCTATAGCTCCATACAGTTTAGCAATATATAATGCCTTGTTTCAAACTCAGTATAACTTCATGGAACAACTATTTGCGTATATGGGAGAGAATTATAAAATGGCGTCTTAAATTTTCAATAGTTGTATTGAAAATCATGATGCAGCACTCTCCGTTATCTAAGGATTATATCGTGATCTTCAACTATCGTTCAATTAAGTCATTTATTTTTAAATATTTTAATTTTTTTATTTTTTGGTGGGTTTTATTTGAAGACTGTTTTCCTCTGTAACAAATATTACACCAGCACGATGGCAACAATCGTCGGTCAGAAACGACGGATTTTCATTTTGAATCCCACAAAATACGTTTCATTTTTTAAAAAGCATCGTCCTATTGGAATTCGTGTACAACAAATAATACGTAATTGCATCAGGATATTGAAATGATACTAAAAAATATCAATTTGTTAAAAAATATAAAGTGTCTGCAACTATATCATCTAAAAATACTAATTTTCACACATAAATACATACTGAATAACTTTTATAAATGGATCTCATATGTATATTTTAAGCTATGTTGCTTTCCATTACGAGGATAGCTAAAGGCTGCAAGTTGAGCGTTGATTTGCCAACGTAATTATTTTACAGAAATCCTCGAAATTTTTCCACTAAAGATATCATATGCTTATGTGTGAGTGCTGTGAAGAAACTATGTTTTTCATTAATAGGTTTTAAGTATGAGATATCATTCTTACATCAAATGTGTATTTACATATACAGTTTTTGAATAATTAATGTTAAAAGTGAAAAAAATGTTTTTCATTGCCGGGAATCAAGCCTACATTTACATACAGGTATATGTATGACAGTCAAATACCTTAATTCTTGGTTATAAAATAAAAATATATTCATTGAATGTAATGAATTAATTATACCCATATTTTCTTTTACATTAATATATTATATAATCCGAACTTAGTTAAACGTATATACTTTCAAGTAAGATTTACATATAATTGAATTTAAGGTAAGTAACACTATTTGAAGTGAAGGGCGGGTATAATATGTAATTGATATGACCTTGGTGTCTGACAGATATGAACCCCTTATCAAGAAAGATTGATGTATATTAATTTCTAAGCAACTACTTGCTAGTTACATACGAGTCCATACTACTCCATTACATAAACAAACATGTGGCATTACATTATTTTTTAAAATAAAATTTAACTTTTTAGTACAACTTTTAACTAACTTTGTTTTTTATATTCAGTAAAGAAAGAAACAAAAATGTACTGTATCCATTTTTTTCATATTTCTTATTCTTCGTCTTCGTTGCATAGCTCGCAAAGCTAACAGACTTCATAGAATAACTTAAATATCTCTAAGAAAACATGAAACATGTCGAATAAAGACTTGCTGATTTTTTACTTTACATTGCAATCCCACCAATCATTGTCTGTAAATAATTCAAATGTAAAAATGTGTAATAAATATGTTTTTATTTTTGGATTGTAAAAAAATCGAATAAAAAGCTCTACAAAGGTTCTGAATGTGTATTGTGAATCGTTTCGAATTCCTATCGAATTTACAATATATGGCAGTGGCGGCGCGGCGTATTTTTCACGGCAAATTGACTTTCAAACATATGGGCGCACGATCTGGGGGCTTTGGCTGCAAAGTGTGTGCATTTAACTGCATAGATCCCTGTATCCCCCCTCTCTTGTCGATCCCTCCCTGTTGGGGAGGCTCTCTCTCCCTGCATAGATCCTTCTTCGGCCGCAATCTGTCAGTTGCAATCCTGTTTGCCCCGCTGCCCGCTTGCAAGGTACGCTACTGGCTAACGCCAACATCTAAAATACAACAATGGTTTAAAGATTGAGAATAATCGTATCTGAAATTGCATGAACTTTCAGGGTCATCTGAAACCGATTGCATCTCACAATAAAATTGAAATTTTCCATAAGGAATTTATCAAACACTAAGAACATTTTTATGAACAGCATTGTAAAAAAAAATGTATTCATGGAATGCAGTAACATTGTGGTTTTTCATATTCAATTAATGAAATAATGAACTTTTTTAAACCTTAGTTTTAAATGTTTTAAATTTATCCACCGAACCACAGAATCTAGTAGAAGAATTAATAATGAAAACTATGTAGCTTTACTACTTCGTTTTGTCAAATAAAAATCTTAAGAGTTATTTTTGCTATTTATAATGTAAAATTCAATGATGATGATTAAATACAAGTTGAGCCAATCCATATGAACACATAAATCTAATCATCGGATCTTAAAAAAAAATTATCTAACGTTAAAGTATGTTTTAAATACTACAGTTTTCTTTCCTTTGAGCTTCCAAAATGTTTTTCTGACTAGCACGGTACGCTTCACGTCAACATTCCCTTACTTTGTGATCCAACGAGAACCATTGATTTAACATAATATACCCAGGAATATATTTAAGTAAACAATCAAAGTGTTTTTACTTTATATTTTACAAAAATCAGCGCTTTGTTTTTATCAAATGTTATTATCAAAAATTATATTATTTAATTTACAATAATGTGTGTTTTGAAGGAAACCGGAGTGTCAAATTTATTAGACAGTCATTTTTAAAATTAAGTGCCCTATGACTAGTCAATAGATGATGTTGCCAGATATTAGGCAACTCATAACAAGTATCTATTATCAAATCCATAACCCAAAGCGATTAAACAAAAAAATATTAGTTTATTTTTATTTTTATTTTTCTATACAGTTTGAATTCTTGCAGATACCTACGACTGCAGTACAAAAGCTTTCCACGTTGCATCTGTTCACCTTCCACGTGCTCCGGATCTGCGCAAGATGCACTTTTATCCTTAATTAAAGCTGCGCTTACCGGAATGTCATTACGAGAATGTCCCACCAAGCTGTGAAGTTTAATCCAGTTGGACGAAGTGCAATTCAATTAATATATTTATTCTCTTCCACGACACGCCTTCATTAAATGCATAAAACTAATTATATGTAACTAACTGTGCACGGCTCATAAAATTATATGACTTCACTATCATTTGAATAAGAAATAAAAAATATATAAAACTAAATTTTTAAAAATGAAAAAAAAATATGTCATTATTATCTAAATTACAATGTTGATGTTTTTCGAATGTTTTAAACTGACTGGGTGATCTTTATAATGCTTTGTTAACAATGAATGAGTAGTTGAACTTTCTTAAGTTATTATAAATACATCGTTATCAAAATTTTCATTATCAATCAACACATATTCAATTAATATTTATCAAAGATCCCTTGCACTTAGAGTGTCCAGCTCAAGCCCTAGATACTTTACTTACAAGACAGGAGTTATTATAAATTACTTGTATCTTTCTATTGCACACTGCCAATTCCGTTAGCATATCCTATTATTGTATGTTATTAAGCAATGGAGAAAAATTATTATTTAATGTGACCAATAATATTTTTGAAGCATGAAGTAGTGATATTCGTCGATAGCAAATACTTGTAAGGATATAATTATATGTATAAATACAGGAATATAACATTATTTACATCAGTTTCACGGCTATAGAATAAGATTGCCTCAAATTGTTGCCACACAGTTCCTACATAGTCCAAAGTCATCTGTATAACCAGAGGTTCATCTAAGAACATTCACGATTCCCGACAGCCTTAAAACGAGAGTCTCAAAACAAGATTTGAAAAAACGGCTGCTACAGGATCTGTGTCATATTTGGGTGTTTATTAGTCAGTATTTATAACAATATTGATGAGTTTTGAAGCAATGAAAAACAATTTTCTTCTTATAATTAAGTTTCTAAATTCGTTATACTTGTAAAACATCCCGTATTAGTTTGTAGTGTGCAATAAATATAGGGTCCGCCAAATAACTTTTTTTTTTTAAAACAAGGCCCAAAACATCGAGTGTAGCTTCGGCTGTGTGGCACGTAGCGCCGTTTTGTTGAAACCAAATGTTGCCAATATCCTCCTCTTCAATTTTTGTGAACAAAAATTCGTTCAACGTGGCCGCGCCGTATGGAAGCGCCATTGATGGTGCTTCACGCACACTTTCTGCCACAGCAGCAATATTCTCGGGTGTACGCACTGTTTTTGGTTTTTCACGCTTTGGTTTATCGATGAGTATGCCAGTTTCTTTTACTTTTTTCACAAGATAACGAACATACGGAGCTGGCGGTGATTCTCTTCTTCCGAAATCCGTACGCAATTTTCGCACACATTCTGCAACATTACCATGATTTTCAAAGTAATGTCGCAATATTTCCCAGCGTTGTTTAAGCGTATACACAACCATATTCGTTCAGCGGAAAGATAAAACCAATTATCTGTCAAATCAGACATCTGTTAAGTGTTACCATTCACGAAATAAGCACTTGTTGAAAAAAAAACGTTAGATGGCGGACCCTATATAACATGAAAAACTACACTTTCTATTAGTTGGAATATGTGATTTTCAAAAACAGCCATTTCCATGACTTGAACATACTATTCGCCTCGGGGTTCCCGAGGTATCGGCCCGATTACGATCCCTGGCTATAAAGTCAAATGTGATTTATTAATATTGCACTGTGCTAATGGCGGCTCTAACAGACTGCTCGGTGCATAGAGCTTGTGTGCATATGCGCTGCATACAGTAGTTAGCCTGAGGCACTTAGGGGTCACCAATTAGTCAGGTCGAGTTAAACGCTGCACTATGATAAGCTAAATACAATTGTGACACTGAAACAGGTTAATATAGTTAAGTCCTTACGTCACTTTAGAACAGCAGTTCCTTCCTCAAACAATTTTGAATCTCTTCAGAAATCAGAAAATTAATCAACATTTGCAAACCCTTTTATCTTCACAAAAAAAAAAAAAATTTTTATTCGCTTACTGGCGGCTGAACTTGTTTCAACTCGTGAAACAAAACAACCTGAACACTATTGAGCTAACCTAACCTGGTAAGTATCAATTTAATAAAAATTATACCAATTATTTTTCACTTCAATTGAAATCTTTTATGAGTACATACAAACTGTATTTCTTCTTAGTGTAATGTATTTTCTTACATTTTTTTTGTAATTCACATCTTCTAATATGCTTTGATAAGTAACCGTGTATCTAAAAATATCAAAGTAAAAATAAAATTTAAAAAAAATTATCATAAATACAGAATCAAATATTTTACATTGTAAAAACCACTAGACAAATCACTATTATAAGTTTATAATTTAATTGTGTAAATTTAACAAACCAATGCATTCTATGAATATCAATTTATTATTTTTGTTCATTTTAAAATTATATAGAAACAAATATTCGTACTTTTTTCTATAAATACATTTTTTTTTTCTTCTATCTAGGTATATTTTTACAGATTGACGACGTAAAATAGTATTTATATAATCGTGTCAGAAACATCAGGGTCAGATCCTGTCTGCCCAGAAATGGGCAAAGTCGATGGCATTACTCCTGGTCATCATCAGATCCTCCTGGTGCAGCTACTCAGACACAGCGCACACTCCAGAAAGTGGGACAGGGTCTGCTCCACGCCGCAGTCACATTTAGTCAGCCCGCAGCTTGATATTCAAACATAGGGTGGAGTGTGTCGTGGGTTGTTTTGGAGAGCTCTTTTTTGGTGGTGACTTCTAGTCTTGGTGGGGCCATACCCGAGCTTTGATATTGGGGTAGGTTTTAGGCACCCCGTAACCACCCGGCACGTTTTATTTAGAGAAAGTTAGAAGAGTAAAAGGAAGAGACTGGATCTGAAAAAAAAGTTTTCTTCATAAATGAAAACTTTTTTATATAGTGGACAAATAGACAATCTGGCTCTCAAACAGTTATAATTGTAAGTATTGTTTTAGCGGGTTGGTGATAAGTTATTCTGTCTAAGGTGCAGTTACTGTAAGAAAACTCGAAATTTCAAAAATATATATAAATATCTGGAAAATAAAGTAATCTTGCCCACAAAAAATTCGCACTCGAAACATGTAGCCGGCTGTTTCGAAATCTGGAGAACTTTCGGCTTAAGAATTTTCAGTCGGATCACTAAATCTCTCCTGAATTGATGCTGCAAACTGTACAGGAAGGCTTCGCCGCCGAGGATTTTTCTACGTGCCCCGTCATACCATGCTGGACGAGAGAAGCACGCAAGGTTAGGTTAGGACTTGAAAAATGCTATGGAGGAGACATAAATCGTTCACTTTAATTGATACAACCAAAAACCGTATCTTAGAAAGAACACACGTACCTGCAAAACGAACCTTTTAATCTACAATAAAAATTAAATTCTCTAGAAACTTTCTGTGAGAATTTCATAATTTTATTTATAGTATTAAATACAAAAGCATTGCGCTCATTTTTCGAACTTTAACATCGATAATTTTATTTGCATCACACTAACTTTTTTCACTGTAGACATGGGTGATCAACTCCTGATTATGATTACTAGATGAATCTACATAACGTGTTAGTCGCAATACAACATAAATCTATTATGCCCTTAATTGGTGCGCTTTAACTTTCGTCGTTCTTTAATACTGTTCTACTCTAAGTTTTTGGGTGAATTTCATATGCAGATATGTGTTGGTTCATTGCAAATAACTGAACAATTAAGTTCCCTAATGTCGTATTTTAATTTTCTATACTCCATATTTAAAGCAGTCTTGTTGCAGAAAAATAATCTGGCGTAGAAATGCTGCAGAAAAATATCAATTAAACCTGTATTTTTTTTTCCTTCCTTTGAGATATTTTTTCCTAAAAATATCGCAGGAACTATATATATATAATTTACTCCGCAAAACTCTGTGAAATAGAGCTGTCATTGGATAAAGTTAAAACAGTGGTGGCAGTCAGAGCTTTGCAGCAGCAGATATCATCACAAATGATGATAATGTGCTTCAAAAAGGAACAAATATGGATATATAGGGGTATAATTCATGAAATGTTCGAGATCTTATTTAAATGCGATATTTACGCTCTACAAATAAATATTCTTCATGTGCCACACTATTTTTAAGATTTCTCACTCTCTTAACAACGGTGTTAAGCACATTAGTCTCTCTTGATCCTAGACGATGATGTGTTGGGTGGTAAGTAGCAGGGATGGTTGAGGGAGCTCAGCGAGGTGAGTTCAGCGCGGCTGGTGGTATCGGATGCCGTCGGCCTCCCGCGGCCTGGTTGGTACGTGCCGGTAATACTGAGTTATTGGGATGAAACCACACAGACATCAGCACTTTTCTTTTGTGAATCTGTTAACCTTAACGTGTACATTTTTCAATAAACACTAGCGATGCCAGATTTTTAACTTTAAGCGGTAAAATAAAAGTAACGATGTAAATTATAAAAATGGACCAAAATATTCAGCGGCAAAAATATTCTCCATTTACGCATTCAAAATATTGTTATTTATTTCTTGCACACATCTCATAATTTATATGTATAAAAAAATATTTATCCAAATTTATAATTTATAACCCATCATTTTTTAACAAGTAGTCAAAATTATTTGGACACATCGACTATTTTTTTAAAATTGAAATACTATATTTGTTTTAAGAGCAAAACTTAAAAATTTCAAAAACGCAAAAAAAAATAACAACAAAAAAGTGTCCCACATATTTTTTACGAATTTTTTGAAAAACGGAACGTCATTCTATAATTCTTATATTAAATATATTTATATAAAACTATTATATTCGAGCATACAAATAGGAGACAGATGCATGTACAAAAAATTAACATGTTAATCAAAATATTAACCGTCTTCCCAATATGAACCGTATTTAAAAAGGTTTCATGAAAATCTTAAATAATTTTATACAAGAATATCATATAATTCACGGATATGGAGATATTTTTATCAAGATGTAAAGAGCTTCAATTTTTGTTGATGGCTGAAAAGTTAACAACACTACCAATGAACTCGAAATAAATAAATATTTATGTCAAATAGTAACTAAATAACTTGTTTTGCTTCTTTTTCTATAGCGCTGTGCATTGCTCTTTATCCCTGGCTTCTTTTATTCAAGAAGAGATACTGCAAACGAGAAAATCTTCCCTGAATGGAGTTGTTTAATGCGAATAGGAGTATCCGGCAAATGCACGATCTTGGAAACTAACGGCTTTTCACTCAAGAAAAAGAGCGGCGCTGCATAGAAGCATTCAGGATGCGATTTCTTTATTGATACATTCAAGGTCTTGCAAAAAATACTTTATTTACAACACATTCACTGTAAATTTGATGCAAATAGTTAACTTAACTTCCACCAGAAATCTCAATGTATTACCTACTACATTATTGATAATATTAAGGTTATCAACTGATAATATTTGGTGAAACTGCATAATTGTAATTTTAAATAAATTTCAATTTAAAAAATAGCAAATTAAATATATTTTGTTTTGATTCACATTTATTTTAAGCGATTACATGTTTCGGTCTCCCAGGAGACCATTTTCAATACTTATTGAAGATGATTTAGTGAATCAAAACTAAATATTATTAATTTGTTAATTTTTAATTAAAATTTATTTAAAATTATAATGTATTGCCAACTGGTTACTTAGTTTTTATCAAATATCAATCATAAGTATTATTTTTGTTTTAATCATATGTTCTAAATATATGAGTTTATACATGCCAGAAGGTATTTGCTGTTTAACTATTAATGATGTAAATATATTGTTTATTTTCGTTTTACCGAATAGTATGAACAGATAGCTTGGATGCTCGACTGACACCAGTTTGAACCCCGGTGAAGCTAAAATTATATTTTCAAATACATAATAAGCTCTAAATGGTTGGATTGATCTCCCCTCAAGGATCAAATAGTTGAGTAAACTAATAATCCGATCTTTTTTAAAAGTACGATTAACAAATCATCGAAAAATGCTTCGGATACTACAGCAGTCGTCTCCTCAAGTGCTTGAACACTTTTCACGGTTGTCTGGAATATGTTTCCAAGTGTACCTTCGATTACAAATATGTCTTGAAATAAGGCATGGGTAAAAGCAACTCATAAAACAGAGTGGCGGCTTGTTTTGGTGATCATATGACCAGATACGGAATTTCTAAAAATCCCCATGAAAATAACTTTCATGCCCATTAAAATAAAACATTGTTTGGCGCACTACAAAATAATTTTAATATTATTATTTACAATTTGTTAAATCGAGTTATATTTAAAAATGTATATATATTTGAGTGATGGGTAAATTGTCACATAGTTTCAACTGTTGTTACCGGCGCTCTGGTGAATGCCGGTAATAAATCATTTAAAAGTTCCGCGGATTATCACGCGTCGCAGGCGAGTGCAGTGACGGCTCATTTGCATTTCTACCGCGCTGGTAACACTGCTCCCAAACACTCATGGGAGAACGGAAATAGATGGAAAACGACAATATTGCGAGAGATGCTGATTTAAATATTACCTATTCGATTTAGTTAAGAGTATTTCAATAATCTGTTTTATTTATTATGAATTACATTTCGTAAATAATTATGATTACAGCTTACAAAATAACTAGCACCGTTCTTTGTTCTTTGTTCCTTGCTCCCAATAAGGTCAAAATCTTATATTCCATACAATAACCAATGAAAACATGATTTTTTTCGAATGCCATTCATTATGAAAATAATATATTTTTATCTATATTCGCTCCATATTTGGAGCACACAGACACCGTAAATTGTCATTACACAATTTCGTAGGCTCAGATTGTCTATGCCTTGTCCTAGAAAACCTGTACATTCTAAGTCTAGGGTAAGAGCCCGTGAAGCAGCATAGACTGTAGTTACAGAAAAATACTCGTACATATTTGGGTGTTCAATCATTACCGTTTTTTAAGGAACTTGACCTTCTCGAGGGCCATTTTTTTCGTCCTTAAAAGGTGGCTCAACCTTACTGAGGGCATGTATCGAACTTAGGTTTGATTGAATCAATTTTAAAAAATCTAACTTGATTGGGTTTTGAACCGATGACATCTGAATGACAAACAAACGCTTTTACCACTGGACTATGTCACCCGACATCGATAAAATATTAAAGGTTATAGCCAAAAAATAATCAAAGGATACTATCATGAATTAGTTTACTTTTACTAAATAAAAATGCATGGTAATGGAGTAATGAAATTTTAAGCATATGGTATGAATTATGACTTATATTGATTTTTAATATGACAAGAAAATTATTTGATATAGCAGGTCATTTAATTTTATTTCAAATACTTGTGTTATTCGAAGGAATTTCTGAATTAAGACATGACTCGAAAATATGTAAATTTACCTGACTTATAACAAAAATATTTTTAAAAAGATATGTTCAAGATCAGGTTTTTTTATTTACAGGTAAGAATTAAAGCATTAACCATATTTTTTTAATGTTTATTGATTAACCAACTACAAAAACTATCCGTTAAAGTACGCTTTGTGCGGCCTATGCTTCTTGTAAGCTTCGGCGGTCGCCGCCGATTCATTTTTCTTCCTGTCAAAGTCGCCAGTCGACTTCATTTATATGGCGAAATACGCTGTTTACATTTCACGTGATATATGGTACCTTCGGTCCCGGGACACTCGCGTCACAGAGCCTTGTGTTACTCACCGTGCGTAATGCAACATTAAAAAGACAAACATATTACTTGTATCACGGTTCTGACAGGTAAGATAATACATATCACGGAAACAGAATGAGTTTTCACATAAAAAGAAATTGTATCACACTAAAGAGACTGGGAAATAAGAATCACGCATTTGATGTTTTAGTGGAACTTGGGTAGTAAAAACTTGAAGAAACTAGATGTTTTCAAAACATTTTCGGGGATAGAAACCTAAAGATACTGAACGAAATTTTCAAATTTCAGATTGTACATTTACGGAAGTTCTAAAGAACACAATTAATTTTATTGCTCATTATCGAGGAAATGTTATTTTACGCATAAATATTGACACCCCACCGTCTTTAAAAATACGACAAATCGCGGGTTCGTCAAGTGGCTGCGTGGTGGAAGGATACAAGATGCAGATTATCAAGCAAAAGACTTGTTTCGAAGCACAATTCGTATTTATTTTTAATAAAGACGAATTACTTATCCGATCGGATGTCAAAACGCCATACCGGTCGAGAGTTAACTGACATCGCGGCAAAAAATCAAAATAAAGATGACAGTTGCACCAACATGAAATGTAGCAACAAATAAAATGGCGTATGCAAACGCCTTGTATTATATAATTAAAATTAACATTATTAGATGTGCATGTCAGGCGAGCGAACAAAAATACGAGACAAAAGATCGTTTTTCGAGGCTTTACGGCATCAGCCTAAAAGAGCTATATCAAGCTGATATCAATGTATTACAAATAACATTTTATAAGACAGATCTTCATCTTTATGTTTAATATGAGCATTAATTATGATTTTTTTAATATTATAATTTTATAAATAAATCTTCATATAATTTCGAAACAAGTGCTATCAAAGAAAAAGTATTTTATGAGAATGTAATACGTATTTTTTTTTTAAATGAGATGAGTAAATGTCATATCCTGATTTGTTATTGTTTGTAAAATAATTTGGGAACCAATATGGTTAAAATAAATAAAAATATAAAGCAATTTTTAATTTTGTAAAACCGATCAACATTTTTTAAATTTATTTTTATCCACAATTTTTTGACACATAGCTATTTGAGCTGCCATTACAATTACCTATCTCAAAATCATCTATGTACCTGAAACCTGAAACTCCGCTGAGTACATACTACACATAGTTGTCTACTGCCACTAGATGGAACGTCTGGGAAATTAAAGATCAGCAATTTCAATATTCAAAGTAAATTGTGAGTGATCTTGATCAGTTTTTGAAGGAGATCAGATGGTCGTTTTTAAAGCCTATACTATTAAGTACTTAAGATACTATCCAACCCAAATCTACAATTCATATTATACAACCATATCATTTTTTCTCACTTGTAGTAAGCGTTGTATCAATAACATAATTAAATAATTTGTGAACCAATACAGTAATTTTATCAAATGATTTGTAAAAAATAATTAAGAAAACAATATAAATCTTTTGTAACAAATATTATTACAAGCATACAAAGCTATATTAAACTTATTGTTCGGGGTCACGGTACAAATGCATCTCCAGCATTTCTGGAGATTACTTGAGTGTATAAATATGATTTATCTCCCGGCTGCAAGGAACGGGCTGAACTTTGCCATTTTATTAAATTGTCTTAATACAATTTCACCGACTAACTTTATAATGACAATATCTCGTGTAATATGTTGCAGCAACATTTGTCATGTCGTCTTATTGCGTTAGAACAGACTTCATCTAATGAAATGATTTATTATGAAACTACAAGGCGTGTACAATGTACGAGAATAAGCAGCAATTTCATGTAAGCTATTTATGTTCTGAATAGTCATTTAGATAATATCTTCTAATAGCTACTTCATGCAAGTAGTTTTTGTTTAAATTTTACGTTATCTACCGTTCATCTGACAACAAAACATGACATCTTCAAACGAGCCACAATGATATCCATTTCATCCAAAGAAGGTCCGTCGAGTACATTATTATCTGTATATTATCCAACCTCCGTTGCAAAAGTAAAGTGAGCTTTTTATCTAAAGCAATTATTTTTTTAAATATTAGACGATTAGCACGATATTCTCAGGACGTCCAAATAGGCGGCTCACAGCGTCTAAACTTACAGCGATGGCAAATTTATTTTAAATTTACATGACACCTAAAATATGCGACTATTTGTAAAATTTTAACCCTTATATTATAAAGAAACTCTTGTAAAAAATTTTGGCCAATCTTTATCCAAAAATAAATGTAATATAATTTTAAATATGCATTTATTTTCATTTTTAATCTTAAGTTTCATTAGTAATTTCTACTCCTCTACATTAAATTAAAGCTAGTTTACTAACAGCTTGGAAAATGGCGTCGCAGTGGAACTTATTAATCATAATAGCCCAACACTTAAAATAATTGCATTTAAATTCAAAGGTACTTATCAAATAATTTCAAACGGACTCAAAACTATTGCATTAAGTATTGTTTTACAGTTTTAAAGCGGGTCGATCGTGACTACAAACAATAATGAATTGCTTAAATTATTTTCTATAACAATTATAACGGATGCGGACAAAGTAGTACAGACTCATCACGCCAGGGTTTATGGCAAATACCGTTATGTTATTTGTTTTTATTTAAATACAATACATGCAGGAAAATGTCACCAGACGGTGATGGAGATGTTTCATCTTTGAAATCTATGATCCTTGTCATTTTGACGATTAAAAATCATGTCTATGAAGTGATTATCCGCAAATAACATAAGAATACAGCCCGGCTTTCAATCGTCCATTTTTAATAGGGCTCACTTTGTGTGTAACCGATCGATCTCACAACACAGTATAAATAATATGCCGGCGGGTATAGTTCAATAGCCAAAGGTCCTGGGTTCGATCTTCGACGGAGATTAAAAAAAAGTATTTTTAATCGATTTCTGAGCTCTAAAATACTTTGTGGTGTGAATTTGTTCCCTCACCCGAAAATGCTAGTCATAGCCTATTAATTAAAATTAGTGGTAGACGAAAGTCGTCCCGTGAAGACCAACCCATTCATAGTAAATTCCTGTAATAAGGATGAAGCGTTACGTAGTAAGTAAGAACATTTAATCAATTTCTAATTCATATCGCATATCTGATCCTTAACTGAAGGATGACTTTTGTGTTAAAATTTCTTGAACCTGCAGGTGTTCGCATAGCAATCAAAAGACCTTTACCTGTCGACCGTGCACCTTGGTAAGGGCTTGTGGTGAGTACTAGGTTTGTCATGCTTGCGATAATTAAAGGAAGAAACTGGCCGCGAATCACGCTACCTAGTTCTGACAACTAAAATAACGACTAATCAGTCACGCAAGTGAAAACTGGAAAACAATAGATAAGTAGTTCCTTAAAAAGACCAGCGTATTTTATGCAGCCTGATTTATCATTTTTTTACAGTAGTACTACGTTATTTTTATTTAATGTTTATTTGACTTTTTATGTTTAACAATACATATATTTGAGTAAATCTTATTATAATTGTATGCATATATCCTTAGAATTTGTACATTATAGATGTGTTTTTTTCAAATGATTTTTTTCTGAATAAATTCGTTAAAAGTGTGTTAGTGTTAAAAGTACTTTCGTAAACACAACAGTATTGGATTTAGTAAAAATGGAAAGACAAAACATAGCCGCAGGAGGACTATGTTTATAGATGTCTTACCGCCCACTTTTGGGGTGGGCGGTTAATTACTCCCTCGCAAGTCCACGAGAGAAGGGGGCGGGCGAAAGTGGGTGGGCGTCGCGACGCGAGGGCCGACGTCGTAAGTTGTAACAGAACTTGGCGGTAATCAGGTTAAAAACTATTTGTGAACTTTTGAAAACGAGCCGAGATACGGTCCTTAAGTGGGCAGAAGGGGCGGAGGGAGGCAGACCAGCACGTGACGGAAATTATGCGGATCTTAACGAATCGCCGCTATGAAGAAATTGTATAAAACTACCAATTTACAAACTATATGCTTATATTCAAAAATGATTGTAAAGTCCATATTGTATTGGCGAACCTGATTTGAATTTATATTTAACAGTTTTACACGCAAGGAAACATCATCACCATATTTGCTAATTAACTGGAGCATATGGTCATCACTGACTGCCCCTACAAAGCTCTTTCAGCCGCTATGATCTTCGCCTCATCCCTTATCAGCTTTGCCTCCCATAGCTCCACTAAATATATTCGCAGCGGCTTTCTAGATAGGCGTGAGCAAGGAAGCCTAAAAAGGCTACCGTAGTTTATTAAATATACGAGTAGCTGCATCTAAAGTATACGTCCTAACCAGGTCCATCTTTGCCTCATATGAAACTTTAGTATAGAAGGCTGCTGTGTCCATTATCTCACTTCGTCATTCCTGAACGCAAGTCAACTCTTGTTCATCATCATCATCAGCCTGTATCCCTCCACTGTTGAACGTAAGCCTCCCGCATAAGTCTCCATTCTGTTCGATCCTTTGCCTTCGGCATCTAGGACACTCCCGCTATTCTTCTTATGTCGTCAGACCATCTTACAGGGGGTCGGCCAATGCTTCGTATGAATCTCTTGTTATTAATTTGATAATGTCAAATTAATCATCATAATTAAACATTCCTCCACTGTCCTTGTCTGCAAGTCATGAACTGATGAAGCCTGAAATGTATATGAAACGACGGTTTCATTTTAACAGTTAACAGTTTATTAACAAGATCCATGTTAAAATAAAGTAAATAAACTAAATATTTAAAAGGTATCTTAAAGAAAATACTTGAAACATAAATAACAAAACCACTAGTTTGTTTTCAAAGAAATGTTCTTCTGTCTCTATGTTTGAAGTTGTAATTTATTGTGCGGTAAAATAACTGATTATGTCGTTAATTGTACAAAATATGTACTATGTAAACAAATGACATAGTTTGATTTTTACAATCCACCGTTTAATGTGTTCATCATTATCAAGTATCAGCTTGTGTCTGTACCTTGCAGAACAAAGGCTTTTTACGTGGGTCTACACCCTTTTCCATTACCTGCTTAGTGTATTTAAAGTGAATCATATCCGTAAATTTTTAGTCATAAAATAGAGGGTGATAGATGTCAACTCCTTCTTTAATTACAGTAGTCATTAGAAAACATATGGTCTTACGGAAAAAGATTGCTGTTTCTTCAACCAAGACATAATTTCCATTTAAATAAGTGCAAACACAAACCACATATAAATTCCATCGTTGAACTCTTTTTCAGCCTTCTTTTCTATATAAACACACCCAAAAGAATTCCATTAATGAATGATCTCAACTGATTCTAAGACGCTCAACTAGATCGATAGGTTTCCACTACTCCTCCAGCGCTGTTACAAATATATACATAGAAAATTATTTAACTGTATAAATACTACAAAATATTTGAAAGCTTCTTTTATTATAATACTAGAATAGTCATGACAATATAAAAGTTGTATACGAGTCTTAGTACCAACAAAAAATAAATATATAAATGACTTTTATACGCCAAACAAAAAAAAAAACAAAAAAAATTGCAACGTTTTTAGTCTTTTATACTCGCTTGTTTAATAAATTAAAAGATGAGAAAGAAAATCTCTTTCACTATGTTTTATATAAAATAAAATAAAAGTTCTCTACAAGGGCAAATGCTCTTAATACTCTCGTAAAGCCGGCCATCCATCCATTTTCATTTATAACATTTACATTAAATAACTCAATTAAATATGGTATGCTGAACTATTTTTATGCAATAATTTATGGTACGAGTTAATTAATTCAAAATTAAATCACTTTAACCTCCCCTTTCCATGTTTGTTCTTTTTAATATATCAAACATTGTTTTATTATTTTCTATTTAATAAGTACATTTTTAGGTGCAAGAATAAAATAAATACAGAAAGAAGAAAAATAAATGGAACCACATAATTTCATGTTTATACGTAAGGAGTAAAATATCAATATTTTTTTGAAAACATCTTACATTTATTAATGACGTGATCAATGACAAAAGAAAATGCAATGTTAATCAATTTATATAAAATTACATGAACATTTAACTATTTATTTTTTGCTAATACCTGTACAATCTTAATCCCTTTGAAAAACAAATAATGTTACCTTTGCCATCATTACACTCACTCAATTTAAAGCTAAAGACATAATTTTAAATATGTTCAATTGACAATTCTTTATGGAAAATTTAAAATGCAATAATATTATGACAGTTAATTTTTAGAATAATGAAAAATCAATCATTAAATTACTATTTTACAGAATTGTAATTTCATCAGAAAATACAGAACCCTTAAAGCAATAGATTTTGAAACATTTTCTTTTATAATTTACTGAAAAAACTTTTCTTTATGATCATTAGAATGTGGAAAGAAATTATTTATATAAGCATTAATTTTATGATCCATTTCAGACATCAATATGAAAGACATTTATTATTTACCTTGTTTTTAATCCTCGCCACAGTTGAACTCTAAGCGGCTTTTGCAAATGGTTCTTAACAGTATGTAAAATGTTAATAAAATCAGAGACTTCAAGACAAGAATAAGAGTTATATAGTTTTTTCATTTTTTTAAATGCTTAAAGTGTTTGTCTATATGACGATCCGATAGAGCTTTCATTGATAGCGAAACTGCTGTATTTAAGAATGTGATACAGTGTTCATCGTAATGCGTAATAAAACAAGATAAAAAGCAATTATATGTTTGTTATGTAACGTGAGTATTTAGGTTTACAACTTTAATAAAAACGGCCGGCTGAAAACTGCTGTGAGAGAGCTTTCATTGGACTACGGAGCCGGCGGTAAAAGCTGGTTAGCGCAGTAAAGTGGGGCACGCGGGGCCGGCGCCAGGCAGGCGGCGCCGGCCGGGGCGCCCGGGGGCGGCCAGGCCGGGGGGCGCCGCCACACATGCACGGCTTTCTGAGGCAGATTATAAACTCAGACGATCGCATATCTTCCACCTAGGCCTAAAATGGCTTAATATTAATAAGTCTCTGCGATTAAATGCCATTTATAAGTACCGCTTAAAAGTATACTGCTTATGAAGCAATATTATTATATATTCATTGAAAGTAATTACGTACAATAAACAAGTTTGCTATCTGTATTTTCTTTTGAATTGAGTTTTCGTCATGTATATTTTTGTGTAAAGACAATGGTTTTGTTTTAATCGCAAATCTAAAGTATATTACATTTATGCAGTAAAGATATTTTAGGCACAATAATTGAAAATTTAAATACAACAAATACCGTCACGATAATTTATTAACAAAATATTAAGTGCTTGTGTTATTTGTCATTATTTGTGATTGTTTTAATTTGTTGCGAAAATAGGCATACTCATATACATATGTTTTAAGTTAATCAGAGAAAATACAAAACATACCCGTAATATCTTTTATAATATTATATAATCGTAAATAAAAAGATCAACCACATTCATTATATTTTATATAAATTAAATTATAATTTAACCTGCATAGACTATAATAAGTTTCTTTTAACACATTTTTTGTTTTGTGTTGCGTATAATAAAGGTCCTAAAACATAAATTAAGAAAATTTATATAATTTTATTAACTAGTTTATAAAATCATTTTTAAATTTACGAGTAAGAAAAATTTATTGAAATTTTATCTTTTGTACAATAAGACCCATATTTTTAAGTGCAGCATTATCCATTATATATATATTATATTTTTTCAAATAGCCATTGTACTGGCTATTTGTTTGCATTGAATACGTATATAACATAATACGAATTATTTCTATAATACATAAACGTATAAAAATAGTTTCCTTTTGTTGCTTACAGTAAATAACTACGTTAACCGTTCCCAAAAACATAATTCAGCAAAATATTGCTTTTCGATTTCATACTTTGACATTTTCTCCAATAACATGACAATTATACATACATTATATAGTCTTCGAAAATCGCCGTATCTTTAGACAAATCTTGCCCAATCTATTGGAAGTTAATCTGAAAACAAAGACTTACTTATAAATAAGTGATTCGCTCTACATAGATAACTTTACCTGAACATTTCGTTATACTCTATTTTCGAAACACGAAAATAATTATGATTATTCAGTGTTTACTTGGAGGTTGAAAAAGTATGGAAAATAATTCTTGATCTATTTACTTTTGTATACAAATGACATCACGTGGATAGCAGAAAGACACTGTTTGCGAAAGGTGGAGGATCAAAAAGGTTTGTTTGAATATACAAAAAGTGTTTTATACAATTGATGTACGTGATGAAGCTCGCAAATGAAACACAATGTTGAACCATGCAAGTAAAATACATAAAAAATATATCAAAAGATTTAAATACTAATATGTGGAAGTACGTTACTGAATGCAGGTTAAAAATGACTTTGACGACGAATTAAAAGCATTATTATATTACACACAACACGTTTAATTGGCTTGACTAACTGTTACAAAACACTCATGAGGTACATTACATATCTTTACATGTATATTTTAAATAACTTAGTGTCCGAATTTACGATGTGTACTTGAAGCAAGTTAGTATGATCGTGGCATTCTCCTATTTAGAATTCGTCTCACTACGGATCTCAGTCGTCTGCAAGATCGTACGATCCTCGAGAGCCTCGGCAGCAACCCTTGGCTTCTTCTCGGCCGAAGAAGTTGGTTCAGCCCTCGATTGAATCTCGAAGGCTCTCGTTGATCATATCGAGATTCTCGCTGATTTACCAATCGAGGCAGGCGACGGTTTACCAAGGAAGACTGACGTTGGTTGGCCATACGATACTCGCTAGGAGGCTCCAGCAGACCAAGTGGATCAAACAAATCCAGCAGATTTAATAATCCTCTTCCATCTCTTTGAATATAAGAGCCCTGCAGACAAAATTATATCTTTAAAAGACTCTGATAACAATATTTAAATAAGTATATTTTACACATTTGTAGAAAGCAGTAACTTCGTGTCTTGTTAAGTGTGTTTATAAATAAAATAATGTATTTTTTTAAGTCACTGTATAATTGTCGAAAGGTTTAAGAAGAACTTTTTTTAAGTCAGGACTTAACCAAATGATATTATCACACAAAATAAACTTATTATTTTTATCATTATTTTCATTAGTTAACAAAATTATTTTTGTAGTTATTTATTGCTAATATTTCACTCCATTTGGCTAACTATCCGTTAGGCTAAATTTTTTTTTGATAAAAAAAAATATACATATGTACCAATATGTTAACTCACCTCTATATTGCATGTTGTAAAAATTACCACAGCCAATATGAGAAAAAAAGTTCTATGCATTACTATGCTTATTTTACTAATTTTGTATCACGAGAACCGTTACACATAACGATTACAAATATTATATCTGATCTGTGTCAAAGTCTAAGACTTTATAACCTTTGATGAGGAAAGTGAATCGCAAAAAGGTCACGAAGTTATAAAAACGCATAGTAAAATAACGTGCTTCTTTGATGTTAAGCGAAAATTAAAATGCGCTCATTGCATTATTATATTATTGAAAACTGGGTATGAGAATACTGTTTCAATAATTGTCAAATTTGCTAATACTTAAAAAACGTGACAATAGTCGTGAATCACTCAGCAGACATTGCAATGGTCAGCTGTTTTAGAAAATTGCACAGCTGTTTTCAGAAGAAAAAAACATATGCGTTTTAAATTTTACTATTGCTCATATCGACATTATTTCTAACCTCAAATGAAGTAACCTATTATTCATTTTAAAATTAAAACATATTTTATATATAATTCCGTCTTCTTCTTCTTCTTCGTGTCAGCGATGACAAATTATTTTTGCCCAGTATCTGGCAACATCGATAGCCCGTGTGTTGCCTAGCATTAGGTCTTGAGGTGTGCAGCTTGTTGGGCACATGCAGCAGGATCTTAGGTGTAAGGTGGTCTGCAGGTCTCCACAGTCGCACAATAGTAGCTTCCCTGCCGAAAAATTCCCCACCGCTCGAGGTTGTCCTTTGTTCTACCAACTCTGGTTCTTAATCTGTTCAGGGATTTCCAGTTTATGAGTCCGTTTGAATGCCTGTAAAAATCTCTGTAAAAATATAAATAATAAGTATAACAAATAATTAAGACACTGAAAATATGCACATATTATGGATATCACTCAGCTTGAGATACTTAGAGATTTTAAAGCAATTATTTTGTTCAAACATTGAATTCACAGAGTACTCGTTTCTTATTATGTTGGGACCGTGGCTTCAATTATACTACTTTAATTCACGGTGTAGGTATACGAGTATACGAGACCATTGCTTCAATAAATAAAATGATAAATATATATACTGATCATGATGTACGAGTATGATTTTTAAAGAATTTAAGTATTTGATAATGAAGTATTTATCTTTATGAGCATGCACCAATTATCTATATTAATATGCCACTGAAATGCAACCAGGTAGTTTGATTTCAATCAATCGAATGTTATGCGTGAGCCCAGCAGGCGTGTACCTGAGAGGTATAATAAACCTTTGCACGTAGGAGTTTTCAACACGAACTGTCCCCTCGGGAATACATTCATAGTTGCTTCAGTATTTTAAGTGAGTTAACTAAATTAGCAACGCTGTAGGAAAATTCATTAATATATTAAGCCCCTGTGTAAAATTAATATTTTTAAACAGAACAAATGGATGTAAAAATTTTAATACGTCCTTTATCTGTAGACCTGCGTGCCATATTTCAACGATTATTAAAGTTTTTAATTATTTGAGTTGTGTTTTTTAAATTAATTTAATATTTATTATTGTTATTCGGTTTTACCGGGGATGTCTACAGCCTCGTTGTAGTATTCCATGCTAGTTTAAAATGTAAGTAACACAATCAAAAAATATATAAGTGTATTTTTTTTTCTAAAATGGAGTTTATACTTTCATGCAAGCCGGTCAAAGTTGCGGAGATCCATATTTATTTTTATTTTTAATCCTATTGCTACTTGACATCAAAAATTATACATTTTTGTTTGAAATATATTATATAATTGTTTAAACATCATCGTGATAACTACAATACAGTGTGATTGAAAATGGTTTCTGTTTTTTTATGTAGGCACATACTGGAGAATACCGACAGATGGTGATAGTAATTCTAAAGTCTCATCTGTGGAATTCTATGACGCTGACCATGATGCATATGGCAAAGCGCTGCATGTATAATGTTGATCCGCCAACGTCATAGACTACAGCCCAAGATTCACGCATCATCCTTTATTATTACAGAAATTTACTATGAATGGGTGGTCTTTACTGTACGATTTTTGTCTACCAACAATTTTGATTAATAGTCAATGACTGGCATTTTACGGGTGAGGGATCAAATTCACGGTATTTCAGAGCTCAGAAATCGATTACAAGCCTTTTTTTTTAATCTTCGTCGGCGATCGAACCCATGACTTTTGGCTTACAAAGCAAACGCTTTGATCATCAAATAAATGCATCCATGCAATAATAACAGCTACCACTCCAAATTTTTTTTTCCTATTTCCCAGTCATCATAAACTGATCAAGCGATTCGATTTGACCGGTAAGCAATATATTAGTTTTGTAACTGCAATTTGTCAATCGTCTAATTATTTCAACATAACACACTTCACTCAAAATACAACACAATGAAACGTATAAGTAAATTTATTTAATTATTTTTTCCACATATTTTAATTGTATAAATTATTTTAAAAATGTAGTTAACACCACTGTTATGTGGAACATTTTGCCAATACAACTCATTGTATTATAAAGTTTCTTAGAATGCACCAAAGAACTATTACAGTCAATTGTTTATTAATGTGAAAAGTTACGGAACGTACATTCTGTCAAAAAAAATTCAGCTATTTTTTATGTTATCTTATTTGGTATCTTTACCTAGGTGAAGTAAATTTCGCGAAAATCATTAAAACTAAAACTATATGTAAATGTGTGAAGGTATCCTTTATTAAATTGATATTTTATGTATATTTATGCTAAAATAATACATGAAATACAATCTTCAATAATATGGGGAAAGTCATAAATATAAAGCTAAAGTGTTATGTGAGGAAAATGTAATAAAAATGTTAAGCCGACTATCGAATAAATATAAGGTCAAATATAGATTAATAAATAACCGTGAATGGTTCGGTAGAGTAATGCATTGCTATTTGTGGAAAACTCATAGAAATTTCAATGGAATGACGTTGTTCAGTGTACGGAAATAGCGCCAAGGAGATTATAGAACGTGGGATGTGGACGAACAAAGAACGTCTGAACTAAGTTAAATTATCGTATAAATTTTCCGTGAAGGTAATTATGACCAGATGAATAGACTTAAAGATGCTCATATGAGGTTTATGGTATAGTGTGGTCATTGATGTGAGCTTTATGAATTAGTGTAGACATCAAGGCTTTTGCTTTTGAGGCAAGAAGTTCAGTTAGTATTTCAAAAAATATAAAGTAGTGAAATATATAATGTTATTCTTTTGAAGTTATTCTTTAACACTGTAGTATATGTATAAATCAAAGTGATGATATGCATTTTATTCATTGCTTATGCGGTATGCTCCTTTTTAAGTCTTACCAAACTTTCAAATTCAAGTATTTCTGAAATACTACATCAGGCTTGTTTATACTTGCTTCTTCTTAAATAACTTGAATCGAAAACTCCATTTATAATGTACTCGTCAAAGCTCCCGAATGCAGAGCAAATTGATAACTTCGGACCTGATATATAACATGGTAATAATTATAAATTAATGTAATGCAGTTTCACCAAGTATTGTCAGTTGATAACCTTAATGTTATTAAATATCATGGTGACAAAAATAACTTCGTGGTAGATATTTATAGTGATTACATGCTTAAGCTAGGAAGCGGATATAAGAAATAATTTAGAATAATATTTCAATATTAAGACTTACCAGTCACTTATAAAAGAATCTTCGCATGCATCATTAATCCAAATTAGTATTAAAACAAGTCGTCCTGTAAACAACATCATTTAACAGCCTCTTTAAAAAACACTGACACTCAAAAAATAAACGTCAAATTAAACAAAATGCTACAATATGTTGGTGAATCAACTCTTCACGTACAATTATTAGTCGTCCTTACAATGGCATGCGTCATAGTCAATTAAGATAAGATATCAACAACATAAATAATGTTTTCGGTGACTTGGTAATTAGGATGAATCATTGGAGATGTCAGAACTTCATAGCAAAATAATGTGTGGCAACCATATGCTCCAACTATGAAGCGGATATGGAAAAATATGATAAAGACAAAGAAGATAGATAGTCTTCCGATAATAAATGTGAACTACAATCCAAGCACAAAGCCACATTCTTCGTCGCCTGTTTTCCGCTTCCTGTCACGTCAACAGAAAATACAACCTTACTTGGAAATCTGCTATAGAATAATCATAAGGGCGCGCCCACCCAGCTGCCCACCCAGCCATCGGCCTGCTGCCGCCCACCGCCCCCAGAACCCGCACAATGCGGACTAAGACAATGCCGGTTTTTATATCGCCATATTAACCATATGACATACATTCTCCTCTTCTCTGAGTGAAATGAATACGTTTGACATAAAATGGGCTCCGGTTATATAAAGAATTGAATGTTTTATTGTTTCTCCATTTTTTCTTTTTGTTTTATGGAAGAGCTTTATTTGATTAGTATGCGGATTTCTAGAAAGGACAAACATGGCATTATCTCATACAATATTTTGAGTATCATCATTTGATATCGAGACGTATTGTTATTTGACATCCACGAAACCTTAAGCTTAGAATATTGACTGACAATTTTTAGTAAGAAAATCTTTCAATTTTAATTTAAATCAAAATATATTTATTACTTTTACTTTATAATAAGTATTTTTTAATATAGCTTTACAGAATAGAGTTAGAATTTGCTCCCTTGAGACATTGAACACCAATTTGATCCATGACACCGTATTTATTTGAGAAGCAAAAAGGTACATTACAATGTAACACGTTACGTAAATATAAACCATTTTACAATATTTTACTTTAACACTTTATATAAAGCTAGTTACTTTACCAGTAAACGTATTTTTTTTAAAACATATGTGACTTTCGCAAACTTTTAGGCATGCTTAGAGATATTATTATTTATTTTAACACGTCAATATGGCTTTGTCAAAAAGGTAAATCAAGTCACTCAAAATAAAAATACGTGCTTATAAAATTTAATATTTTAAATTTTTGTCTACATATTATTTTTCTTTAATACTTCATGATTACTGGTTTCATATTACGTCATATTTTTTTTTGTCACTCCTTCCGCAAGTAAGCTTTGAGATACTCGGTGTTTCAGTGAAATAAATTCAGGAAAAATGCAATAAATCTAAAAGTAGCTAGTAATGAAATTCATGAAATAAATATATACAGAATAGCAGTAACAAAATTTATGAATAACTTACATCAAAATTTAACATTAAAAAAAAAATCATTCACCTTAACACAAAAGTTTTCTTCACAAATGTTTATATTTAATTGAGTTCAAAAAATAGCAAGTGACAAGAACTTTTCGAGTTTTCGCTTTGACAGACTCACGTAATAAATTGAAAAAATACTCTTAACATTACTTGACCTTCTTGAAAGCGATATTTGTACGATTTTCTTTTTTGTGGGGAAACGTTAACTTGAGCGAAGAATTTTCAGCCGCGAGCCAGAATATGAAATAATAAAGAAAAATGAAAAATCGATGATTGCCGCAAATAATTTCGGAATAGTTTACCGAAAGAGCATTTGAAATGATGTCTAATGGATATTCGTGTTCACACGCCATTCCAGATACTTTTTTAAACTCAATTTGACTTCTTACGCAAGTTTTTGTTTTATTTTTTATTTATTTGTTTCGAGAACCCTTTACAGTTTACTGAAGCATGGAAGCCCATTGTATTATTTATTATAAAATTATTGTAGAATTTCTGAAGACTGATTATTTGAAGACATTTGAATTTTATTTAAATCGTATTTTTATGTAAATACTCACAGATGGAAACACTATTTTTAATCAATTTTGCTATTCACATTAATAGCAGCCGTCTTGAGTTTCCATACTCTTCGATCCTCCGCCTTCCCGGCTTATGTCGTCAGTCCATCTTGCAGGGGGTCGGCCAATGCTTTGTTTGCCAGTTCTTGGGCGCCATTCCAATACTTTTCTTTCCCATCGACCGTCGTCTCTTCGACAGATATGTCCTGCCAATTGCCACTTTAGTGTGCCTATTCGTTAGTAGTAGTTGAGTTCTTCTGCGTATTTCCTCGTTTCGGATTCTATATATATGATGTATATAAATTCATGAAAAATATTTCAATCAAATTTTTCAAGTGTAAATAATAACTCATTTGTTTTTAAAATAATGACAAATTTTTGAACCGATCTTTAGGACCAATGGTCCAAACTTCGAGAACATCTACTCGAGTTCATTTAAAAAATAATTTACAAACACTTAAATATGCCTTAAATATTTAGCTCCCGCGTCATTAAAGCCCCTGAGTTCTCATCAGAAGGGCGTTTAAAAATTTACACAGTGTGTGCTCGGATTGATTTTTCATGCCGAAACGACTTGGAATAGGACGGAATCATAGGAGATGACACAATTTCGTGGCGATCATAAGCTCCATGTACAAAATAGAACAAGAAAAAACTGCAGCGTTTTGCGAAAATTTCGGCATTTCGCGTGTTAAATTGTGGTATCTAAGTTTATAAATTGGCGGAACATGTTAACATTTTTGCGCAATGTCGTTTAAACTTTTTCATTATAATTTCAAGAATACATTCTTTAGAAACTTCTGACGTGATAAATTATGTTAATAAAAAATAAATGGAAGTTTCCGCTAATAAAACTAAACAAATAAATAACTTCTACGTTTATGCGCAAAAATTAAGTTATTTAAATTGTTGTTTTTTCATACATATTTACGCTAAAAATCTCCACAAAACGTCAAATAAATATTTTCTTTTTATTTAGTCAAATCTAGTTTTTTTTACTTCAAGATTTACTATTCATTATTTCTTCTTTGTGACAACGACGTCAAATTCATTCTGCCTCAATTAGTAGGTAATACCTAAAAATCTCATGTAGTAGAGGCCAAGAAAAGTGTTCAAGTGGCATCTAAAAACCAGTACAACGCGGCTTTGGTCGACTTCCTGCAAGGTGGACTGACGAAATCAAAATAATAACGGGAGAAGCTTGGATATGGAGGGCGGAGGATTGGGATGAATAGAGTCCCATGCGGGAGGCCTTCGTTCTATAGTGGATTTTTATTTAACCCATAATACGTTCGTGTGAGGAGCAGCTAGTTGGGTCAATATTTATTTTAATATTTAGATAAATTCTTTATATTTTGTTTAAATATGAATAACACTGAGCACTTATTATTTATTTACATGCTGAAATACCGCAGTTTTCCTTACAATGAAAGTTTCATCAGTTCCTTACGTGTATAAATATACACGTAGATATTTTATGAAGCTTTTAATGATGTCAAAACCACGGTATTCTAGCAAGTGAGAAAAAAAGTTTCTAGTATGATCCACGTTAAAACAAGTTAGGAACTATTCATTCATTTAATAACTGAAATTAATGTCAAAATTAAAGTCGAGTAAAAAATTAAAATTCTTACAATATCACAATCAAATTTGAATAAATATGAATCTGCATATTATAATACTCTAAAGGTGGTCAATAACAATACACTTATTTAAGTCCCCCGTGGGTATCAGAGTATCCAAAGAGCATCTTCCCGCCTCGTCTCTGGTCCCTTTATAGAGTCCACAAGTTCTGCGAGAAGCGGCTTACCGCGACTGTTCTAACGACCAGTAGGGGACATCAGCCACTGACATGCCTGGCAACAGCGGGCAGGCTCTGCTGCAAGTTGACAGAGTCGGCTCCTTGGTGACATCACGGTGAACAAAGCTATGATGACGTTGTTTGAAGAGATTCCATGTGACCACAATTGTTCACAAGTTTGCAACACAATTTCTCACTGAGTAGTTTCAGCACACAATAATCGACAACGCATACTCTGTTTGCATCACTTTTATATTCACAAAACAGTCACAGTCAATAAACAAGTATTTCAGTTGATCTTATATCTCAATAAAAAACATTAGAGATTAAGTAATTAGAATCATAGGCATCTTCAATATTTCTAATGTACATCGTTAGCATCAACACAATAGCACTGTTAAACGCGGTTCTCTCTAAATTACCGAAGATAAGCAACATTATACGCAGGTCAAAAGTTTTATGGTTTTTCGCTTGTTGCTTACCAATTTTCATTGGTTTTGTTGAGTAGTTTTACAGGAGCAAATTTTTCATGCTTTGGGAATGTCGGGTCTTTCATCCGATAGCAAAATAAAGTATTTTAGACATATTTTTCATGGCTCCTGCTCTGAAAGTCATCGGGAATTGTTATTCTCAGGTAAGCTTTCGGGAACAGAGACGTTTTGGAACAAGGCATGCCCAAGGAAAACAGACAGAACTAAGTGAAGGTAATTTGATTAACTATATGTTCCGGATATGGAATGGATATGGGAAAAATTAAAGTGATTTGTAAAGCGCAAGTCATCTTGATAATAATTAAACTATTTGCTGGGAAGTACCTGATATCTAAGAGTATATTGAATAAAATGGTACAATATTCAATTCTACAAAAAAACTACTTACTCATATACGAGTATTTGATCCCGACAAGCAACAATACACACTACGGAAGGTCGTTTCGCATATATTTAAAATTATATTTACATTTCTTGTCACAAGGTGGAAATTCATAAGCTTTCTTCTACAGAAAATAAGATTAATCTTAAGCCACGAGATGTCACTTATTCGTTCAAAGCCGACCCTGCCTGCTCGAGTCCTGTCTTGTCTCTCTTCGGGCAAGTTATTGTAGCGCTGTGTGCATTATGCATACGAAAGTATTACCAGACAGCTGCCTTCAAAGTTGCATACAATCGTGTCTCGAGTTGATTTGACAACACTTACAAGACACAACGTAATCCAATAACACAACCCTCACCAGTTCTTAGAATAAAACACGAGTCTTCGACTTTAATATCATGACTCAACAAACTTATTTACCAACAAATAACCGTACTTACCAATGACTTGGATATTTTGAAACATGACATTGTAATATGTTTCATGATATTTTATTATCTGTATTTATTTAAACCTCTCCATATTATCAGCTTTTTACACGTGCAGCGCTTAGCCATATGCACCATGGTAAGCGTCATAGAATTCCATAGATGAGACTTCAGAAATTACTATCACTATCTGTCGGTATTCTCTTGTATGTGTTTATTTACATTAAAAAAAAACAAAAAAATATTTTTTAAGTATTGCTATATCCCCGTTAGCTTTACGATAAACATTCGAATAATAAATAATGCAAAAAAAAACTTTTTTTATAGTTTCTCAATTCTGAGAGTGCTCCATCTAGAAAATCGCTTAAAGCAAATGGTTATAATATAAATTAACCTACTTTCTATGAACATGTTTGTATCATAACAAATGATGTGGGAATAGTTGTAATAGTTATCCTTGTTCAGTGACTGGCTGTCTCGGCAACTGCTTGAACAATACTGACCAGTAAAGTTGTGGGCTAATTATTCCTTACAAACGTACCCATTAGACTCGCTTAATCACCGACGGCTCGGGGACCGCACCCAGCAACTACCAATATTAACTAATGGCTGGTCTTGAGACGACTATTTAAGGGAACCGGTACTTGGAATATTCCCAGTCGGCCTCCCATAACAGAGGATATAACAAAGCAACATATTGAACTCAATAATAAATGGCGAAGTAGTTTGATTTTGTTAGAAATTACGAAGCTTGGAACCGGATCTAATAATCTTCCATTTTACAGCCTTTCATCATTCGGAACAAGTCATTCTTGTGCTGCAGAAGAGTTGAAACTCAAGCTTTTTTTTAACTTTTTTTTTTCTCGGAACATGATATTAAATTTTTATGACAAAGCTTTTAAATTAGAGCTAACCTGAGCTGATAAACCAAATATCATGGATTCTGACACAAAAAATATTCGAAAATCTGTGTTGATACTAAGGAGCAGATATAAAATATGGATAAATAATTTATAAATTATGTTTAATATACTTTCTTAATACACAAACCCAGATTTTAATTGTATAATGTGTGCTTAAGAAAATGGATTTTCGAAATGCTAACATTTTTTCCGGTGACAGTCAATTTGACAGCTAACAGCTGATTTGTGCTTTGTTTACTTTTCCATTTCACCATGAATAAACTTTTGCCAGGAAAACGCTTCCGTGTGTGAATATTTAGTTCAAAAATCATTTTTCAGATTTGTGTCAACAACATAGTGTGATTAACAACATAACTTTGTCAATATTATATTGCTAGTCTTAAAACTTTAATGTTTCATATGCTTTTCACAAATCTCCGCGTGGTATAGCTCAGTGGTTAAAATGTTTGCTTGGCAAGCCAATGGTCGTGGGTTCGATCAACCTTCCACATGCAGCGCTAAACCATATATAAATTGGTAAGCGTCATAGGATCCACAGATGAAAAAATTCAGAATCACTATCACCATCTGTCGGTATACTCCTGTATGTGCTTACATAAAAAAAAACAATTTTAAAAATAACAGATAACTTCTCGTACGTATTTTCATTGACTTAAGTTTATACGCTTTTATATTTATTTATACTTTTATGTAAACGCATGCAGGAGAGCACACCCGGTCAAGATCAGAGCACTCTATGACGCTCAGCCAGGGTGGCTGGATGCTGCATGCGGGAAACATGTGTTGTGCTCGTGTTTGTGTGTGGGTTGGGGAGATTGCAAGTGTATATTTATGTTTCTTAAAGAAATCCAGATTGTAGGAAGGAGGAAACACAGACGCTGGAAGAGCATTCCATATCTTACCGGTGGCATTAAGGAAGGAGCTTTGGAAACTGACAGTTCTTGGTGGACATATATCATAATTAATATAATTCTTGATGCAAGTAAATATAATTTATTAAGTTTAATAGTTAGGGCTCATCCTAAATTGATGAGTACATGACATTAAATAATCTTTAAAATAAAGTAAAGTTTTAGTTACTAGCATAATTTTTACATATTTATTTAAAATGTATAATAATCTTACATGTTTGTACTTCTAAAAAACATATTTTATAGGTATAACATCTACACATGCTATTCAGACATCAAATAATGTTGGCTAACGATGCAAGAACATCACTTTATTGACTGAAATCATATAAATACAATTTTCTAATGCCACGTCTCTAGGTAAGTGACAAATACGATTTGGAAGACTTGATATGAATTTTATGAAAAAGTAATGCTTAAAATAATTTTTCAGAGTGAATCATCTCAAACAAAATCATTTTGTATTAGATGTTAGTATGGAGCTTAAAAATGGTAGGTAGACGATCTTATTTGAAATTATTTTTGTAATAAGTAGGGGAAGCTTCCAGCAGACAGGTGGCGAGCTTTTGAGCAGGGGCGGAAGACGCGGGGCCGAAACAAGACACTCCCCAGGGGACAGCTAAGTAACCGGAGGCTCAATTAGTTTAGATTATGACGCAGACATAATACGCGTCTAGGATGCCCCCAAATGCTTCGAGTGGCGCCCGTTAAAGCTGAAAACTAATACTATTAACTGCAGAGATTTAAGACAATAATTAAATATCAAATCACAGCGCCATTTCCCGGAACCCCACACGGTTAATTACAATATATTGGATACAAAGCACGGCAAATAAATTATTAATTCATTTATGCTACGTTCCTCATACTTTTAGCGTTCATTTTGAGATAAATTATTTTATATAATTATATATTTCTATGTAACTTAAGCCATATTTATTGATACTGACATCAGCATGATGTAGTCTTTGCTTACTGTAACCGAAAACCTCGATAAACAACCTTTCGTCTTATATTTTTGTCGCTTGACATACTATTATGTATGTGGCCCCACTGAGGCACTAGTACATAGTTTCGCCACCGGCAGCGCGGACGGCCTCGAGCCGCGCTAGTGCGGCCGGTGTCAGTGAGTCCCGAGCGATAAGCGAGACAACGTCATTGTTGCGGCCGGCGGTATGTTTCCGCTCGGCCCAAACCTTGTAATGTTTTTAAGTCAATAAAATCAGTGCGCTTCTACAAGAAAGTCTTTGTCTGCTGCCCTGCTCCCCATCCTGCCCCTCGCGACGTAATAACGCCCCTATCTCCTTGTTTCGAGAGAGGAGGATGTTAATACAATTAATCATATTTATATAATTTTTGTAAAAGTCTAAAATAATCGTTTGTATTAAAATAAATACTCTAAATAGTATAGTTTATATTTTGAGATACATTTTTAATTAAATTATTACTTTTTGTCTTTTTTATCACGTAACACACTGTTTATTCATAAAAGGAAAAGCCGAGGTTTTGCTTTCAATGATAATTTAGTCAGTTTTACACATGCATGTACTGACGAAGCTCTAATTGAAAGATCGGGCTTCTATTATTTGAATAAACAATGTATAAAATATCTCATTTTTTATGTAAACACATACAGGAGACTGACAGATGGTTATAGTGATTCTGCAGTATCATCAGTGGAATTCTATGACGCTTACCATATAGTGCATATGGCTAAGCGCTGCATGTGTTGTTGAGTGTTGATCCGTCAACGTCGTAAACTACAACCCGAGATTCACGCATCATCCTTATTATTAATACAGGAATTTACTATGAATGGATGGTCTTCACGGGACGACCTTCGTCTACCACCAATTTTAATGAATAGGCTATGACTGGAATTTTACGGGTGAGGGATCAAATTCACACCAACCGAGGTAATTTAAAGCTCAAATCGATTAAAAAACCTTTTTTTTCAGCCGTGGGTTCGATCTTCTTCGGGGATCGAACCCACGGCTTTTGGCTTGCAAAGCAAACGCTTTGACCATCGAGCTATACCACCGGCTGTCTTTTTAATACACCTAAAAAATTTATTTTAAAATGAATGGTTAGAATACAATTCACATCATTTGGTGTATTGATATGAAATCAAATAGCTAATACTGTATTTTTTTAAATGCAATTCAAATTATTTTTAGTTATTGTATCAATAAAACTATTCCTTAATTAAATAAATGTATTAGGTAATTATCTATTTAATACTCCGCATTTTAGTTGAATCGAAATGAAAAAAGGCTTACAAGGATAAGTTTCTTGCTGTAATTCTCCCAACTTCTTAAATAAGTTCACAGTATAATAACAGTGAGTACACTTGGCCGTCAGCATTACAGGATTTTTCGAAAACATGTCTCAAATTGTTATATATATCTTCATCATCATCCGCTTGCGTTTGTCCACTGCTGAACGTAAGCCTCCCACATGAGTCTCCATCCTTTTCCTTCCTCTGCCTTCCGCATCCATACATATCTTAATAGCAAGTAAATTCAACCAAAAAATATACAATTTTTTAATGACTCGAATATGATTCATACATTTTTAAAATTAATAACTGTGAAGTTTCTGCAATTTATAACAGCTTGTACTTTCAAGACAGAAGTAATGTTTTTTATTAGAATGAGTACTGAGTGCAATATCGGTTGAAGGAAGTGCATTCACTGGGTGCGAAATTAAAGCCGAGTACCCGGGTAGCTTTATGTGACACGGCTGAGCGTCTGCTTAAATTTAAAACACACCAGAATAATTTAATTATTTTTCACATTAATGGTGAATTTTTCTCTATCATTTTTGGGTACAACTTTTACATGCTTTTTTAATGAATTTTACGAACAACATTTTCTAAGAATCTAGGCTTCTGAAATTCACATATATAAAGTAAGATATTATCTATATACAAAGCCGGCTCATGCCCTTTAGCCTGCTTATTTATTTAAAGGGTCCGCCAAATAACTTTTTTTTTTAAAACAGTGCGCAAAACATCGAGTGTAGCTTCGGCTGTGTGGCACGTAGCGCCGTCTTGTTGAAACCAAATATTGCCAATATCCTTCTCTTCAGTTTTTGTGAACGAAAATTCTTTCAACATGGCCGCGCCGCATGGAAACGCCATTGATGGCGCTTCACGCACACTTTCTGCCACAGCAGCAATATTCTCGGGTGTACGCACTGTTTTTGGCTTTTCACGCTTTGGTTTATTGATGAGGATGCCAGTTTCTTTCACTTTTTTCACAAGGATAACAAACATACGGAGCTGACGGTGATTCTCTTCTTCCAAAATCCGTACGCAATTTTCGCACACATTCTGCAACATTACCATGATTTCCAAAGTAATGTCGCAATATTTTCCAGCGTTGTTCAAGCGTATACACAACCATATTCATTTAGCGGAAAAATAAAACTAATTATCTGTTAAATCAGACATGAGGTAAGTGTTACCATTTACGAAATAAGCACTAGTTGAAAAAAAAAACGTTAGATGGCGGACCTTTATTTGAGTTGAATGAACTAACCGCATTCAAATGTCGTCAAAATAATTATTTATTAATTGATTCATTAGTTATAATAAAGTTTTCAAACTCAATAAAATAAAATAAATATTTTTCATTCATTTATAACATTATATGTTCAACGAATTTAATATTAAGTTACATGAAAACAACTGGTCAACGTGCATTATTTTTAAATTAAAGCACAAATCACTATTTTCATCATCACAAGTAGTAACTTTCTAAGATATTTTATAGCAACTAATTATTTTGTAAGTAAATTATTCAATTAATGGGCAGTAATTATTTATGAAATAGTCAGTAATAAAAACATAAAAAGGTTAGCAAAAATAATAAATTGGCAATAGAAAAATATTAATTGGCGGTAGAAAAATAATAAATAAGCCGTTATGAATTAATCAATGGTAATGAATTTTTTAATTTTTTTTATTAGAATATTATTTTATTATTTCAATATTCTAATCTACTTTTATAGATCATTGAATACTTGTGTGGTACTTACTAAAATAAATAGACTGCCGGAAAGTAATAATATTAAGCTTGTGAATAAATGAAGACTGATAGAATAATAATAAAAATATACATACTTTGAATATATACTATAGCGACATCTATCGTACGATGATAACAATGATATAAATACTAGTTTCAACGCAAGTCAGTCTAGGCAGGGCAATGGCGCAGTTCGCCGAGCGGTATGAATACCTGGGCATAGTTGGTTTCCAAGGTCCGCGGTTCGCATCCCGCTTCTGCCGTTATTTTTGTGCTTGGATTGACGCGTTGAAAAAAGAATTTTATGTATAGTATATGTATATTTAAGTAATAATCAATGGTAATTAATAATAGGTGAATGTAGGTTAGGTTTCCATTTTATGTGATAATCATTCATAAATTTAACATTAATTACTTGCATCATTGAATATATTACTGTAATTTTAATTTTATGACTGACAAAGTAGATACTTCCAATTTATTTAATATACTGCCGAATCATTTAATTTACTGCTGATCGATTTAATTTACTGCCAAAACTTTGAATATGAATTACTGAACAAATAAATAAAGAACATATTTTATTTTAGCGGTGGTGTGGAAGTCTCATCTTTCTTTGAGTGCTCAGGTTATGGAGGCGTTGAAGTGGAGAGAAAAGAGATCTAGTCCATACGGTCGTCTGCTTAAATTCAGCCGCCTAGACTCCCTCCTTGATAGGTGCAATAGTACTTAAAGTGACCTCTGGTGATGGCGATTCCATCGATATTTATGGAACGTATAAGATAAGATTATTAGACAGGGATAGATGGCGAAATTGGTATAATTGATAAAACAGAAGTCCGCCATAATTCTCTAAAAATGTTGTGTTTTATATTGAGAGAGTTGTCAGTTTCTCTTAGTGTTGGTTGCTCTTGGATTCAACCCGTCTCTTAACCTTTTCCAGCCCGAGGTGAGAATAACGTCCAAATGCTAGAGATTAAATTTCTACTTGTCTACTACAAACTACAAATTAAAACAGTTGCATTATACAATAGCCCCAACAGTAAAAGCTTATTTTTTAACGCAATATAATATGAAAGGTTTTTAGAAGACCTCTTCTTTGTGAAAGAATTTATGCAATTACGGTGAGTGAACGTGTAATTTATTATAGAATTAATGCTCTTTGTGTTTGGAAATGCATAAATATTTTTTTTAAAAACGAAAAACCAAAAATAAATACGATAATACATAGATTAGTATTAACAGTAAATCTTACCAGCATTTTGCAGATCGGCACGTTACAAAGGAGGATGAATACCTAGTGTTGTATTGATTAAAAATTCCATAATTCAATTTATGGAAAATAATATATTTAACAAATCAAGTCTTACGAAATCTGATCATAGAAGGACAAAATAAATATCATTTATCTCACTAAAAAAAATTACATCTTTATACATGACAATTGAAGATATTTACATAAGAAAAATTTAAATATCTTCATCATAGTATGAAATACAAACCTATTTAATGCTATTTATATATTTAGGATTCACTTTACGATCCATTTCGAAAAATATTATTAATAATTGCTTACATACATTTAAAGCTACATCAAATTTCTCTCATCAATTTGTGGAGAAAAAGAAACGGCAGACGCTGGGATTCGAGTCACGAACTATGCACCTCAGTTCTGTACTGTGCACCGCGCAATCGTATTATGACAGATGTCGCTTTGCTGTAAATTGAAAGTATGTTTTTTTTATATTATTAAGATTCAATCAATCTTCATTTATTCACAAGCATTATTATTTTATTACCTACAATCTATTTATTAGGGACAGAAATATTTCATACCTTGTTTGATAAATATGTTATGCATGGATCAAACTGAGCACTGGGGGTCACTTATTGTAACTAATAAGCATAAATATCGCTCTAATTTGTAATTCAAAACAAATGCTTATTAACTTTTAAGCTCTCGTCAACTTGAAATACCTACGACTACAATATTTTGTTTAATTCACTTTTTTTTTAGCTAGAAAGACAAATTATGTTGTTTATTGTTTTATGCTATGGACCATTATATTGGGCACAGTATAAAAAATATTATAAATGTACTGTATAATATAATACGTATAATAAAGAAAGTGTATTTTATTAATGATTACCAGATAACTCGATTCTAAATGACAGGAAATGGGAAAACTTAATTAAGGCATCTCAGCCATTAGCGAAGGAAATAATTGTGGCGCCACACCGTGACTAAAGCTAGCACTACGCGAGTATAAGTAAGCGATACTGCTACGATAATATAACATTTCCAATAAATTAACGTTCTTGATTACTTAACACTAAAAGCAGATTTGAAAAATTTGTTCTAAAATTTTTGGAACATCTTATTAAGCAGATTTTATAAATCGAATAGTACTAGAATTTTGTGGAACATTTTTTTTAAGTGTGCTTTAAGATATTTTTTCTAGGGCTGCATCCTGTTATTACTCTAAACCAGCTGTGGTGCTATCTTTTATGTGTTATCTTGGAGGATGAATACCTAGTGGTATCTCGTCAGCTGTTCTACTCACCACTATTTCAGAACATATTCGTCCCAATGTTATCTCTCCACTTTCATATTTTTTCTTTTTTCGTATATTTTTTTTCAATCGAAATGAAAATATTCACTTCCTTTTAAAAACATCGTATTTTAAATTTAAAAATCTGTCATAAACTAGACAAAAAATTACAAACAACAAGCTTATTTGGAATATGATTAGAATAATTAAAAAACACAAAAATCGTTAAAATAAAAACATCAAATGTGAAAGAAATTGATTTTCAAAAAATACAATAAAAAAACAAAGTAATACAAAAAACAAAAAATCTTTAAAAATACAATCTAAAACTAACTTTTATGTTTACATATTTTTAAATTCTTTCATATACTCGAGCCATCAAAAACAATATTATGTACTGACTTCGATCCATATAGAAACAAAGTACTATATTTTTTACAAAAAATATTATTATTTTAAAACAGATAAAAACATAAATAACTTCTTAGGTTTTCACAGCCAGATTTTGTATCGTGGCTTTTGGGCTTAGCCATGTGTAGCGAATATTTTCAGGGTTAATGACTTTGTTGGACAACATAGTCATTAACCCTGAAGAAGACCCTGCCATGGCGGTCGAAATCTCGGATAGAAGAAATTCGCCACACACCGCTAAACCCAAAAGCCACAATATCATATAAAAACATTTAAAAAGTCTTTTAAAAAAGTACAATAATTAAAATAAATGCAAAAAATAATATATTAAAAAATACAATCAATCTTTTAAAAAAGTACAATAATCAAAATAAATGCAAAAAATAATATATTAAAAAATACAATCAATACTATACATTTATAAGCAATTGTTCTTTGAATTTCTTCTTAATACCAAGTCGTAGAATCAATTAAATCGTTACGAAATCCATTTGATTCTTATTAGAAAACAACTTACAAGTATCTTTAAAAATTAAATCAATTAAATAATGTGTCCTAATTTTGTATTGTAATAATACTCTTCGTGTGTCCCTTCTTCCCGAACTGTTTGGGGACAACCCCAACCCCGTGTTCCACCTCCACCCTAATTGTGAGTGGCCACTCTACAGTGTATGATATACTGCACCGGCTGGGGAAGTAAGGACCAAATAATGGACTAATATTATTTTACATATTAAGTTACTGGCTTCACAAGCGAGCTACTCTTTGACCATAGCCTACATATGTAACATGTAGATGCATAATATTGTCCCAGCAAAGTTACTCTGCGTTCAGAAATCGTTTAACTTTTTAACATATTAAAGCTCGTTTAAAATTTCATCATTTCATTTAAGTGGATTATAACATATTCAGGTTAAAATTCATGACATTTATGTTATGATACAAACTTTTTTACTTTGATTTTTGACAATCGTAAAAGTTTTTAACAAATTAATAATTTTTGAGAAAATGTTAACAAAGAATGAATTTCTAATTAATATATTCAAAAAGTCAATTCTTTTTTTGTTCGATTTTAATAAGCTATAATTTATTTTGAAATTCCTTAAGAAAAAAAAAATTAAATAGAAAAAATTACTTTAGAATAGTTTCGTGACGAAGCCAAAATATGTTGTGAACAATAAAATTGTAAAATTTATACTAAAAATTTTGTTTCATTTACAACATTGAAACTTTATACAAATTACCAGTTGCCTTGTTATCCATACGTTATTTTACTTATAAAATGAGTGTATTGACAACTAAAAGCCACTTGTTAGTGCGCTCCGGAGCTTTTATTCGTAGCTCAGTGGAACGTAGTGACAATCACGTAAAGCAGTTATGGCCAACTTTTCAGTAGCTGAGAATTTTTTACTTTAATGTCTCACATATATATTTAAATGAGTTAATTTTGAAAGTCAATCGTTTAACCGTATGTGCATATGACCAAAATAAATCAACGTCAGGGACACGAACCGTTAACATCTGCCTTTTCCCAATTTATAAACGTATCACAAACATCCATCGAAACATTATTTACTATTTTTTTGGTGCTTTTACTCTATCTACATATTTTTTTAATACACATAAAATTATCACTTGGGTTCGTCCTCGTCTTTCGACTAGTGCAGACGTGTTTGTCATCCTACTTACAGGATGGCTCCCAGTTGCTCATGCGACATTTCGCAGATACATCGGCGCTTGGATGAGCACTGATTGCTGCTGGAGCGGCTCATAAAGGCTGTTGGATGCGGGAAGAAGATACAACGACATCCGTTGGTGTGGACTCTCCACCCAACCCAACAAGTCTGCCGTCTTCCCGCAGAAGGCGCTTGCCTAAGAAGTACAAAGAAATTCCGGCTACCTTAGTGGAAATTGTTACCGGTCCTCGCCAAGTTTCGCCATCGCTCAAATGTGACAGCAGAGACTCCGAACCGGCCCTCAGTGAAGTTACTTCAAATGAGGCTTCCGGAGAAGAAGAATCCTCGGAATGTGTTATGCAAGGAGCCCTTGCTGTTCTGCGTAAGGCTGGCAAGAAGGTTCTGCAGCTCACAGTTCAAGGAACTGGAGGACCCGAATGCTATCTCCGTGGATGCTCTCCCTCTCCCACGAGCAATTTTTCCGGGGAAGTTTACCACTCGGATATGAGTCGCGCCTCTTCTGATCGGGAAAGGCGTTCATTACGTCGGGTGATCCGTGGTTCTGCAGCTCCTTTGAAGAAGGTTACCGGAGTGAAGATGGCGTATCTTCACCCCAAGGGTCTTCACTCGGATGACTTGCAGAGCTTCTTGGCAGTGACCGCTGCATTCAATCCCTCTTGGATGACCATCAAGAGGATTATCAGCAGATGGACGCTGTCAACTTCTTTCAAAGGCGGGATCATCGCGACTTCGCTAGAGTTTCTCATGGAGCCTGAAATGTGGCCTGAAAAGACCATCGTTCAACCCTGGATACGTGTGAGACGAAAGAATCGCAGTGGACAGTGGTTGAAACCAACTTGAGTGAAAATATTGACATTATTGTCACAAAATCAAATCATCTTAGAGGACATTTGACAACGATGTTCAGTAATCGGTAAAACTTCAGAATTCCTTCAGTTGGCTCTCGCTGTCAGGGCCACGCCAAGCCTGCAAGTTGCACCCCGCTGCGCTTAATGGCAGCTTTTAATCGCATATCCCGGTCCGACGTGTACCCTTTTAGTGCCGAGACAATTTTATTACCACGTAATGTTTATTCCACTATATTCCAATCAAATGGCCACTCGCGGTAATTAAATCAAGTCTAGCTTTCTCAACGCAAATAAAACATGACATTACCGCCCGCCGTACTCCAGTCGATGACGCCGCAAATTCAAATGAGTAGCTCTTACGGAGAATATAAAATAATACTTGTATATTTATTATCATGACATAGTTATACATATTTATTACTTTAGATAACAATGTGACCAGCAACTGCTTATAAAAATATAATTACTTATACTATTTCAATGTTTATTATAAACGTCATAGAGAAATGAGTGTTCTTTCTGAAAAAAGGGATTTTTCTTCATGATTGGGCTTTGAAATTACCTATGGAGACTGAAAAAATAACTTCTTAGGTTTTCACGGCCAGATTTGATATTGTGGCTTTTAGGCTTAGCCGTGTGTGGCGAATTACTCCTTTCCAATATTTCGACCGCCACTAAGTCAACATTCCTGAAGAAGACCCCTGCAATGACGGTCGAAATATTGGAAAGAAATAGTTCGTCACACACGGCACGTAAATAGTATGACAGGTGAGGTACAAAATATAAAATGAAACAATTGATTTAATATATTTAAAAAATGCTTGATTTATTATTTTTCACTAGAAATAATTTATTTGTGAAGTTCGTCAATTTTTATTGTATATTTCTCATGAGTTTCTTAGGTGGGGACCAAATGAAGAGCTGATTGTTGCTTAAATTTTATTTATTCGGAACATTGCATAAAATTATTGATGTCTCGAGAACGCCAGGCCAATCGTTAAAAAAATTTAAATAATATAATGCGCAAATATGCCACGGATGTTTCAGTTGGCTTTTTTTTAATATCTCAGACTCGTAGAAGGGTGTTGGAAGGTATACATATTAGAGCTCGATAGAGTCTTGGGCAATCGACAGGCGTATACAACTGGGATGGGCAGCATTTGGAAAACGAAGTACATTTTTAAAGCGAAAATTCCGCAATGTCTTAAAATTAAGGCGTTTTACCAATGCAACCTCCCTGTATTAACTTATGGTGCAGAGACGTGGAATCTAACAGCAAGTCTTACGCATAAAATAAAGGTCACCCAGCGTGCTATTGAGAGATACATGCTCGGAGTATCGCTAAAAGATAAAATCCGAAACGAGGAGAGTAAAAAACGTGCGGGAGGCTTACGTTCAACAGTGGACGGATACAGGCTGATGATGAGAGTTTTGAGTACAAAGACAACTTGAGACAAAGTAAGGATCATATTAAGAGAGAGATTACTACACAGCAGTAATTTGTCGCAACCATATGCTCCAGCTATGGAGCAGATATGGATGAATAATAATAAGGAATTAATAATAATATGATAATAATTATAAAGTAATTACGAGTATAATGATTTGATATATAAATAATAATTTACATCGAATAGTAAGATAAACTTGTAAATATCAAAACGTGAATTCCATATAATCAAAAGTAGTAATATATTTTCTTTGCATATAATTTTATTTTATTTAAATAATTTAAAAAAGTTATTTAAAAGATAAAAAGTATGTGATGAGAGTTATTCTCAGAATTGTCCCGCCGCGGCGAATAATATCCGAATATAACTGTTATTCCTGGTTCATATTAAATCACACTGTTTGCCCGGGACAAGCACTGGGAGACTGCGAGTCTTCTCTCATCGTAATATAAACTCAAACAAGAGTTATCATTGTGATTTGTTTGTGTGTCTTGTTAAGAACAAGAGATGTGAGACGCTTACTTGCTTTCTATGATTTGCTAACTTATAACCGTAACACTTTATTACTAGATGAACATACATTTATATAACTGATTTCTTATTCTTTAATATATCATAATATTGCGAAAACATATTATCATCACTCAACAAACTCTTACGTCTAACCTGTAATCAATGGAACACAGGCGTAAGATTGGTTCACTTAGTCTTTTCTACCGTTATTACCACGGTCGCTGCTCTTCGAAACTTAAAGAACTAATTCCTTATGCAACCAATAACCAACAGCCAACCACAACTGACAAACTCGTCTTACACTTGCCGAACATCCGTACACGGTTAATGTGTGTCGACCAAGTATTGGCAGTTTCCAAAGATCCTTCTTTAATGCCACCGGTAAGCTTTGGAATGCTCTTCCAGCGTCTGTGTTTCCTCCTTCCTACAATCTGGATCTCTTCAAGAAACAGATAAATATACACTTGCAATCTCCCCAACCCACACACAAACATAAACACAACACAGGTTTCGCGCATGCAGCGTTCAGCCTCCCTGGCTGAGCATTCTAGAGTGCACTTGTCTTGACCGGCTGTGCTCTCCTGCATGCGTTTACATAAAAGAAAAATCATCAATTGAATAAAAAAAATTGTAGGTGTGTACAACCAGATATATAATTGTAGCTTTAAAGTTTATCCGTGTGTAGCAAATTACTTTTTCTCTCCGATATTTCGACCGCCATTGCAACTTTCATCTTCAGGGTTGACGATTTTTGTTGGAATCTATTAAATATAATAAAACTCATTTACTTGTTTTAATATGAATCACGTTGAGCATTGTTTCCATATACTTAATATTTAAAATATAACTCAAAGTGAATGTAAAAGTATAAATAGCAGACGATCATCTTTTTGACACAAATATAAATTACCAATTTATACCTGATGAAACAAAATCATTAGCATAATTATCTGAGAACAAGTAGCTGCTTACAAAAACTGGAAATATAAAAAAGATAGTTTTAATATATGATATCTTGTGGAAACCACCACACATATGCTCACCAGCTTATAATTTAAAGAGACTGTTGTGTAGTGATTATTTTACACGACTGTTACTGTGGCATATAAACAAAATCTAATGATTTCGTATAATGGGTTTTGAGAACAGGTGTCTGTGTAAAATATAAAGACTATAATAGTTGAACTGTATTGAAAATTACGAGGTAAGAAAGCGAATTCGGCATCCTTCTATTCTATATTCAGTCAAGTAGTGGAGGTGACTTAATTGGAGTAGATGATTTGTTTTCAGGATACTCGAGAAAATCATAAGCAGCAGCTCTTTTTTCTTCAAGACCCCTTGTTCTCGCCATCAGGAAATCCAACGAGATATACGTTTACATATTAAGTTCTCTAGTAGGTCTTGGAGGCTGAACAGGTATAGCAAGAGGCTACCCTGATGGCTGAAAGATATTTATGGCGACTATTTGTTTAAGCAAGGGATTATTGTGGATTTAAGAAAAAAAAACAATAAAATAGTTATTTGACAAAATAGTAAGAAATAATTGGTTTTATGTAGTATGACGTATGTTACAAATGACTAAGGAATCAAAAGTGTTGGAGAAATCATACGATCTCATATTTATCATAAATGTTAATTACTTAAATATTTTCAGAAATAATTGCAAATGAAATACTCATTTTATAATTGTACAATTATAAAAAGATACCTTAAAATGTTTTTTTAAAAACGATTTAAGGTTACGTTTTTTTAAATAACAACCTGAATTTCAAATTTGATGTTTACGTTCGATTTTTAAAAAGGTAATTTTATTACAAACTATGCTGGAAAAAAACTCGACGCGGTCTCTAGTAAGTAAACGAAAAGAGAGAAACGTAAAAAAGAAAAGCAATATTTATACATGAAAAATATACGGGGTGTAATGACGCCATAAAAGCCGATGCTTCCCTGCGTACGGCAGGGGCGCTCAGGCGAGGGTCACCTTTCATATAACGACGGAAAAAGGGACAAATATCATAGTCTAGATTATTTATTTTTATTCTTACCTTTCACCGCGTTAGCGAGGCTTAGTACTGATGTAGTTTTTTGTAAATGGCATGTCTCAGAATTCAGAGTTTAAATATTTACATTTGACAAGAATTGCCTTGTACAGTTCAGCTGACATTCTCTATGCCTTATTCCAAAACATCTCTGTTCATCTAGGAACATGAGTGGGTATTGATGATATTTAGGGCGAGAGTTCGGTTACTTAAAGAGATGATAGATCTTGTATCCAAAGCATATTTCAGTATTTGTAAGTAAATCAGATGATTACCCAGAAATTTCAAATAAAACATTCTTTATTTTAAATTTATCTCATTAATAAAGATATAATAAGCAATGGTGTATTCGTTTTAAAGTTGCTGAGCTTAATCCAATAACAAAATAATGCTAAATTATACAATCATTTCTAAATAAAGTAATATTTATATATTGTTAAATATAATAATTAATAAATATATAATATAGTTTACATATAAAATACATGAAAGTTACTTCATTTAACTCATTTAAGCTTCACCCATCCTCCGTCTTTTGTTTCCTATTGCAATTCAGTCGGATTCATAATTTAACTAGTTTCTTCCCTTTACAGTTAATGTATGAGGAGAAATTACGAATCTTTCATTGAGATGGAAACTGCGATCTTCCAGTATGCGAATAAACAATTCTCATCGTAATTTATAGTAAAATATGGTTAAAAGTATTAATTATTTTTTATTTTATTTTGTATTTTATTTAATTTTACTTTAATAATATACTAACATAATAAATTGAAGGATGAGTGTACACTGTAAATAGTAAGAGTGTTTGTTATTTTTAATATTATACCCCATTCTTTTTGCTTGCCTCTGTTGCTTACCTGACGCACTTAGAGCCTGTAATTATTTCACCGCAACTGTTTACCGTACACTTTCATAGCAACAATAAAATAAACGGTTTATGGGGGACTGGAAAAAAATGCGCACTCCTGCCTCGGAGCACCACTCGTTCATAAAAAATAATGTTTACTTTATTTGTATTGAAATGATCATTTTATGTTGAACGACCCTCGTGAAGCTATGGGAGGGTCGCTCGTAATGGTTCCCTGAACCTCAAGGGGTGCGGCCGCCCAGCCACTCGGCGAAGAACAGCCTCAACCCCTGGCCTACGATGATGCTCCGACGATACTTCTGCCGTTCTACGACGATTACTCTACCATTCTTACGATGATTTTTCTAGCATTTTACGAAAAATATTTCATCATGCTAAGACTATACGACTCTGCAAAGACAATTTATGACAAATATTATATGACAACATTGCTATGACTCTACACGTTTGCTTCGACGGTTTTATTAGTATGTTACGATAGTTTTTTATAAAACTGTGCCCTATTAATTATTCTACCATTCTAAGATAATTATATTAATAAACTGTGAGTATTTAATAAGTATGATACTATATTATATTATGATACAATTACCATATTACGTCAATTCTGCTTTGTCTAAAAATTCGTAAGTTTGATTTTTTCAATCATATCATTATGTTTTATTTTTCAAAATAGTAATGTTGTTTGTTAAAGAAGACTCTTACTTTAAATTAAATAATTTTATTTTTCACGATACATGCTTGCTCACAATTATTTGTCAATTCAACTTTTTGACGAAGGTGCAATATATTATTAGAAATTAAATTCTTTGATTTAAACTAAAAATATTTTTGGATGTACAATATTATTTTATATTAAAGCAAATCAGATGATCAACCCGACGCTCCCGAGCGCTGTACATTTTTTCGTCCTAAAGGGGTGGCTCAACCCTACCAAGAGCATAGTAATAAAATACATTTTAAAAATCAAGCTCGTGCGAAATATGAACCGGCAGCTTTTGAATGACAAACAAACGCACTTACCACTGCACTATGCCGTCCGGAAAAAAATACTCTACGACTAATTTAATATTTTAGACACATCATGAACAGGATTTTTTTAACACGTAATTGATAAAAATAAGTTTAGCACGAAAAAATAATGTAAGACTGATTATATTTTATCATTATTTATAAAATAAAGTTAAGAATATAATTTTGAGTGCAATTTTTAAAAAAACTTGTTGTTTTTGACGTTTTTTTTGTATTTTAATAAACTCATAGTAAGTCAACCTTTACTAGTGTAATCGTCCTGCTCTGCAATATTTCGAGCATCATAATTGCGAGTACTCAAAAAACAATGCTAGAGTAACTGCATATTTTGACGGCTCCATCCCAGACGTTTGCACGCGGGCCCTAACTAACAAAAACAAATAAGCCCCCCTCCGCTCTTCAGAATCTCCGCCCCCGTCATCCGCATACAATACGAGCAATTTTCTTAATAACCACCTTCCCGCGGTGGCGACCCCCACCGAGGCCGAACCTTTTTGTTTGACAATTCTCCGACCAGAAAAATAATACACTCCAAGTGGACGTGTTTGTGTGTTTGCTCACTTTTATAGAGAACATTGACCGATGAAGTTGTCAAATAATGTAAATAATAAAGTCTGTATTGATGCAATGCATATTTTCGTCTAGTACATTGATTCAATGTAGAAAAAAAAAATGTTTTATTTGAATTGTTAACGATATTTCTTGTTGACATATTTTCAACTCTTCAAGAGAGTACTATCAATCTCATTATATAGGTACAACTCTACATTGTACACTCATAATTAAATTAAAAGTAATTTATCTCATAATAACGTAAAGATACATAATTACAATTCATTATCCATTTTATTCTCGATTAACGTCCTTGGAATTTTTCTTTTTATTATGTATTTGATTAACCTTCAAACCTTGATAAAAACATTAATACTGACCTTAATTACTCGATATTAAATTAAAGTTATTGACATTAATACTGACATTAAGCCTACAGCTACTTTCTTACTCACACCTTGTTTTATATAAATGCGCACACTTTCTTGCATAATTGACTTGAAAATAGCTACCCGACGTAGACGAAACATATTGTCCTATAAAAAACTAATTAATCATTTTTTTCTTTATTTTGATAATACTGAGCATTTTTAACCCTTGCCTTACTATGTTAAAAACTTCCGCGCGTTCCGATGGTGTGTACTCGTTACACATTCTGATTTAAAGTGAATAAAATGAGTAGAAATTCGAAAAAATGAAAATATTCAAAGATATCGCTTAATTTTATAATAGTTGATGTCAATAAGCAGTAATAATTGACATTTAATAGCTAAAAACATGAAAAACATCAGACGAAGACCTCAAACGGCCAGACGCACCTTGGCGCGTGAACTTCCGAGAGCTACTAACACTACTTAGCCTGTCGACATATCGATGAGCCGACGCGCATCGATATCATTTCGAACTAGCCGACCAACTGAGGTTTCCCGTCTCGCTCACTCATATTAGTACGTCAGCGAGAGTGAGGAGTATAGATGCCGACGCATCTGGGTATTTTTTAATTTTATTTTTGCACACGCTTCCGACAGGTCGAATGAATTCATGACAGTTGACGCGTTTTGATTGTAGTGGTGAATTTATTCCGGATTTTAGAAAAATATTTCCTGCTCCCGATGAGTGCCTATTATTATAAATATATTTTTTTCAATACGTAAATATGTATTAAGGAGGAATACCTAAAATCTGAACCCTTTGTGTATTATATTTACAGAGATTATTTAAGTTATTACAAGCAATGTGTAGTCGATAGACATCACCGGGGAGGAGAGGTTAAGTAACCAAGCATGTTGATCACCAAAGTAAACCACCATTGGACGCATACAAAAAACTCAGATATGTCAGCGCCTGTTGTTCGTCACATATCGTTAGTTAGATTAAGTAAGTCCTTTTAAAGATAAAATTATTCATCATTCAATCATACAATTTCTTATAATATTTATCAGCAAACACGAAAATATGATTAGGATAATATACCTGATATATCTTCAACTCATTTGGCTCTTGTTCTAAAGGGAGTCAGGAACTATATATATATAATACTATATACTATTTTCTCAGATGAACTCTCAGGATGTAGAGATAATATGGAATAAGGCATGAATAATGGCAACTGACAAAACTGTAAAGCGACAATTTAAAGTGACCAAATGCTTCAACTATGAAGTGTATATGAAAATAATCATAAAAATCAATTATAGTCGTGAAACATATATTTTCTTAACTCAATAAAATCTAGGTAGGAATAATTGCATACTTTTACGTAAGAAATCTTATACATATCCTTAAATGAAGTGTTTCGAATTGAATTTCCATTTCTTTTAAATCTTTTATCATTCAAATCAGTTTTCGCACCCATTTTATCTATCAAAGGGATTCGAACACGGCAAAGACTAACGAGTTAATGACTTAAAAATCTGGTTTGAAAATGAGAATCGAGCCATTGATTATAGAGAGACTATGAATTTTAAAATGCTCTGCCCGGGCTGTAAAGTTCCCAGAGTTCTTGTCGCTTATTACTAAATCACTCGGAGAGAGGGGGTTTCCTTGTACTACCTGCTCTAATAGATACTCTCAAGTAGCGTACGTAAGGCCCAGTCACTGCAACGATACAAATCTCCATACAAAATAATTATTTACATTTTACTTTATTAACATTAAAACGATCTATGTTGGATTGTTAGTGTTTCATGTTACTGTTGAAAACGTTATTTTGAACATAACCGTGTTGTATTAAACATCCAAAAGTCTTTAAAGTAATTGATATTATTTTATTTGTTTTTTTTTATTCCAGCAGGATTGAGTGGGTTGTGCAATCCCAATCTGCCATATTTTTAGATACATTTTAGATACAAAATAATAATTATATATATATATATAATAATTCATTCATGGTGGTCGCTGCAACATCTACATCCAGCGATGGCTCAGGGAGGAGTTGAGCCATTCAGAAACAGCCAGGATGATGGTGTTGTTGGACCTCCTTATCCTGCTCCAGAAGCCGGCAACACGGTGTCGCAATAATGCTGCGAATGAATAGACTCCGCCCTCCGCAAACATGTCAGATGCGCTACAAAATCAAGGGAGTTGCATAAGTTGGCGATATGAATTATTATACGCAACTTTGAGCTTCTCCCACTCTCGTTTAGGATAGCTAGACCAGAGTTCTGATGTATATAATGCCATACAGTGTGCTTTGAATAGCACTTTCCTGACAGCATTACTACAATGGTAGAACCTCCGAGAAAGCATACCGCTCCGAACGCTTATTGCTCTTCTTTGCCGCTCAATGTTTTCAATGTCACGTAGGTCATCTGTGAGGATATGACCCAAGTATTTTACTGAAGACACTTTCGCTAGATCCCTACCCTCAAGACTCACTGTGGGTATGATCAGTGGTTCATTTTTGTGTTTGAAGACACAAACGACTGATTTCATGGAGTTATATTTGAGGTCATGGGATTTAACATATTTTTCTTTTCATATTCTATGATCATATTTTTCTATTCATATATTTCACATTCTTCTTTTTTTATAATCAACTCTCTATCTCAGATTCATTCAGTTGGGTACGACACAGGGCATTTTGCCACTCTATGCGATCAAGGTCCCAAACAACAGGTATCGAGTAATTTGCGGTGTATGAATTTTAATGTATTAATATTAATTTTATAAATGCTTACTCACGTTGTAGACTAAGGTATAAAAATGGGTCTCTTATCAAATAAATCAGTATCAATTCAACTCCGGTCCTTGGATTCATCCTCAGTGCCGGAACCTTGGTATTCCGGCATCACCATTTAAGCTGATGCCGTCATTTTGGGACCGCGACCACGGTTCCGGAACAACCATCTTATTTGGTTGTTTATTATATTACTCTCAGATCAGAAAATCGGATTTATGTATGAAAAATGTCATATAAGATGATGTTTGCTGTGATTTGTTTGTGTACCAGTTGTTGAATATTGATATAAAAATCAATGTCATTCTAAGCAATAGAATCTTAGAATATATTCTCAAATCTACCAAAAAATATGCAATGATTTATATTCATTATTACTTAAATATACATATACTAAACATAAAATTCTTTTTTCAACGCGTCAATCCAAGCACAAAAATAACGGCAGAAGCGGGATGCGAACCGCGGACTTTGGAAACCAACAATGCCCAGGTATTCATACCGCTCGGCGAATCGCGCCATTGCTATGCCTAGACCGACCCGCGATGAAACTAGTATTTATATCATTGTTATTATCGTACAACAGATGTCGCCATAGTATATATTCAAAGTATGTATATTTTTATTATTATTCTATCAGTATTCATTTATTCACAAGCTTAATATTATTATTTTCCGGCAGTCTATTTATTTTAGTAAGTACCACTCGGGTCTCGAACCAAACTATAGACTGAATGCTTCTTCTCGCTTGCTTGTTCCCGCTTCTGCCGTTATTTTTGTGCTTGGATTGACGCGTTGAAAAAAGAATTTTATGTTTAGTATTTAGTTTATAATTTTAGTATATTTAAGTTATAATAATATTGTAATATAGTCAATGATCTATAAAAGTAGATTAGAATATTGAAATAATAAAATAATATTCTAATAAAAATTAAAAAATTAATTGATTTATATTCAGTTTTTAAATAGATCAAATTAGAAACCTGTCAATCAGAGAAATTAAAACCGGGCTTACAAACTCACTGAGTACCTATTTATAAACAAAGGACTAATATTTACATATGGAACCGATGTGCAAGAAGGAATCTTTATAAAGAAATTTAATTATACTTTTGTTTAAATTTTTATTCATTTGCGATAAAAACATGTATTGCGTACAAAAGTTGACATAGAAACTTTGAGACTCGAGCCAATTTTTGCCAACACCTCTGAGATTACCCACGAAGTAACTGGCTCGTAAACTTGGAATATCATTTCATTAATCGTATGAAAAATTTATTTAGCGCTCTGGGTACATAATGTCCCTGGCGGGGTGCACTTAGCCGGGACACTAGAACCTTCCACTATCAAAAATGATCTTCCTGTAACTTGAACCCGCCCTGAGTGAACTTTATAGTTTAATGTGCTCCGTATTGCCGGTTAAATTTACTTAAAACTTCTACTTAAGAAGTTAACAAGAAAAAAAAATTACATATTTTTTGTGTGTTTTTTGTTAATATTATTATCTTTATTTATAAATATACGAATAGTAAATGTATTAATAAACCTATTACGTTTTTTTTCCTAAGAGAATAGATTAGACTCTCAAACACATTCTAGACATCTTTAACTAATTTAAGAAATTCAATTTTTCTTATTTTAATGTCACACATACATTTCAACTCATTGGAACACATACCTAAATGCAGATTACGTATTAATTTCTACGCTATTACGAGTATCACAGACGATTCTCCTCTGGACTATTTTAATTATTACCACTTAAATCACACTTTTGAATCAGTGGTATTCGATTTATCGATACCATTTAATGTTACACCTAATGATGCTATCAATACATCCAATATATTTGCTGTCAATGAAATGAAATGTTATGCACTCTGTCATTTTAGGGCTAAATACTATTTTCTTCTTTCTTATGGAGTTTTTTCACGTTTTATGTTTTCTAGTTTTTTTTATTTTATTCTCTTAACGCTCGCACTTAGTTTTTATTTGCATTTTTCTACATATCACTCACCACAAAATATTTATTCTAAGCAAATACTTCCCAAAACATTATGCAGTTGAAGTACAGTAAAATACTCAAGTAAAGGTGTAATCTAACATATGAGTAGAGTGTACTCGGTGAAGCTTCGGGAGGCAGAACCGGCATAAGGTGAAGCGAGGACTATGTTCATGAGTTTTTCAGTGACATTTTTTGACGATCATGTCTACTGCAGTCGAGAAAGAATGGAAGTAATAAAAGTATACTATAATCTACTAGTTTTTTGTCTGATGTTTTAAACAGTACACGCAGTGCATCCGCGTATACTGTCTATAACGTATGCGATAAAGAAAGTAGAAATTTTTCAATTTTCGTCACATTCAGTTCAATTTGCTCACTTTTAAAAACCATGTATTGTAACAGGTTTCAGGATAAATTCAAATTGAAATCGAAACAAGCTACCCTTGCATTTCCTCGCGCATTTAAACCTCCAACAATAAAGTATCATCATTTTCCGTGTACGGCTATAAAGCAGCCGCTCGAGCGCAATCTCTCAGGCCGTGTCGCGGGCAAAAACCAGCAAACATTTCCCTTCCGGCAGTCGTGTAAATAAATAAGAGTTAATTCATTCAGCATGATTTAGTACGACGCTTGCTGCACCGGCGGCTAGAGGGAGCCCCGGGGCGGGCTTCGCTTGGCTCTGCAACGTTTTCTTGACACACCGCGTTAATTTCACACCATTCCCCTGTAAAAATAGTTTTAAGATATGTCAAAATACTATACTTCTATTAGTAAACATGCACAAATTTGAAGCATTTCATTTTGAGTGGTTTGGTTAAAAGAAAAAAACTAACATTTAATTTTAGTCGTATATTTAATCCCTGCAAATTCCAAAAATGGTTATAGTTCTTTTAGAACGAAATTCATCAATATAGAACGAAAAATGTACATGAATGAACGCTTAAACTAAATACCTATTATGAGTTTGAGGTATTGTATATGGTACGAATTTCAAATATCGTTAGATTTATGAATAAATTATATTTGGTAATTTCATAAAAAGTACATCATTTTTTATTTTTTATTATAATATGGGAATGCGTTAAGCCACTTTTATACCAAATATTCTCCTCAAAGGTGTTGAACTGATCGCCCGATCGAATTTTTAAATAGTAATGCACAAAAATACTTTAGTAGTTATACTTTAGTTACTATAGATGATGGAAAGTTGCAAAGATAAACATATGAATTATTTTCACATTCTATTTTTTTACTCTTATTTCTCGGTGGAATCCTAAAATAACAATATATCAGTAAAAGAAGTCTTAATTCCACAATTTTATTTACGTTGTAATTACATATTTTGACTTCGAAAAACTATTCTCACAATTTCACACGTCAAAATGGCTTCAAGATAAAAACGAAACATGTTATTAAGTATAATAAATAAATCGTGGAATTATAAATAATTGCTTTAATTAATATTGAAAATATTTATATTTTATTCCAAATAAAAAGATGTCGCTTAAATCATATTTTATACAACATCAATCATAATAAAAAAGCAAAATTACAACTATAAGTGCTTTTTAAAGTAGTTAAAATAAAGGATTTAAAAAAGGCGTCATGTCAGGGCGCTGCTCCGCCTTCCGGTAGATATCGAAACCCGGCGAGGCGTCGTAAATCATTTAAAGAAAACTAACAAACTGTAATTTTCGCAGAGTTTTCGCAGCTTTTCCGTCTACCCGAGGCGGGAAGGAGAGAGACCGGTGCCGCCCATATGCACCCGCGGGCTGCACCCAGCTGATATTGGTCCGCTGAAATAAACTTTGCCCATTAATTATTGCGAGCTTTTGAATCCGAACGAGAAAGCTCTTCTAACGAACGCCATGTGTTAACGGGAATTTTAATAAAGCCCTCTTTCTCGCGAAGGCTTCGCTTTAATTAAATGATACATGAATCGGTCCTCGTCTGTGACATGTGTAATGGATTTTGAATTAAAGCTTATAAACAATAAACTATCTCAAACATTATGATTATTATAGTCAAACACATGCTACCAATATAAATATTGTTTTCAATAATTTAATATTATCATTTCTTAAATTGATTATATGTGATCAGTATTTTTAAACCTTTTATTATTAAATACGCTTAATTGTTGTTTGTTTTCTATATTTTCAAATCGATATTAAAATATTTTTGTGAAAAAAAATATATATCTGCACATGTTAAAAAAATATATAAATTTCCAAATAGAACAAATAGCACTATTAGCCCCTTTTACTTCGCTTTTATTCTAAATAGAAAGTTTATTTCATAAGAATTTTAAAAGCCGTATTATCAGACCAGAGATTTATTCTTAAAAGCTATCAATATTAGCACTCACGTTCCTGGTAATTGTCGAAAAAATTAAGAATTATGTGCATATATTAAAATAAAATCAATATTTGACTAACTACCTTCTCAGAATTTACTGTTAATACGTTTGTAAAAAACTTATTTTTTTTTAATTGTATTTTACATTTAAATAAAAATAAATTTATAACGTAAAAATATTTTTATCGTTGTAGTACTAAGGCCCAAAAATGTAAGAGTTTAACAAAAGTAATATTTTCAGTGCGCCGTCAACGTCCTCTTAAATTCTCAACAGTGCTGCAGTTGTACTAAAATTGATTCTCTACCAACCCCCTCTCTTCTAGCCTGACGTTACTTGTTCTCAATTTTATTTTTTATCTATTTATCATTTTTGGGCTGCCGCGCAAACATTGTGCTAAAAGAGCAATCTCATTCAATCTTGTATGGTAAGCAAAAACATGTCTTGCATTATTTTTTAATTTAGTATAATCTATAATATTATAAATCTTAGCATTGTAAGACCAGTTGTGACTTATGTTTTGACAAAATCATTTGAATATTTGAAAAGCTACCTTTTTTCATATCCAAAGCTCCGAGTGTACCGATGACATTATACTATAAGGTGAAAATTATGTCAAATGGTAGAACTAATCGTGGAAATTGTGGCACCATATGCACTAGCTTCTTCGGAGTATCAATCCGGTGGATTGGTTTGCAACAACAGAATCTTGCATCTCGATCTCCATTCCTCTCGGTCCTCCGCAACCCTCTTCAGCTCAGCATAAGAGCTTCAATTCATGTCCTCAAAAACTTGCTGCAAATACTCCCGCCTAGGGCGCCCTCTACAGTTTCTACCCTCAACCATCCCCTCCACAATATCGTGAAGAAGACCATCGTGGCGCATGATGTGACCGATCCATCGGGCTCGCCTTTCTGAGATGGTTCTTATAAGGTGCTTATCTTCCTTGATTATCCTGAGAACCTCATTGTTCGTGACGTGGTCTCTCCAGGAAATTCCGAGAATTCACTAGCTAAAAAACGAATAAAATAGAAAAGCATTTATAGTATGACCCGATTTTTATAAAAAAAAAAAGGTACACGTATTTTGTTACAAGATTACTAAGATTATTTCCAGAACGCCTTCAAGTAGAAGAAAACGCATTCTGGGAAAGAATCACTTTGTTTTTTTATATTTTTTATTTAATAAATATTTGAATATACAATACTTTCATAACTCTTTCTTAACACATGGAAGAAAATAAATTATATTTGTAATATTAGTAGAATTGAAGATGGAGTGTCTCTCCGTGCTTCTTTTACATTAAGAAGTGTGCATTATTCGCCGTAGGATTTTTAGGCGCGGGTCGGCGTCGTTAGCGACGGCGGCGGTCGACGCGTAACGGCGTCTAACGGCGTACAACGGAACATAACGGCATATAACGGCGAATAACGGACATAACGGCGCATAACGGCGCGCACTCATCAGTCTGGGCTGAATTAACGCCGGCCGCCTCGCGCGTGACATTCTTTACTTTTGTGACCAAATGAATCAGCATTTTTTTAATTTTCCTTAAACAGCGGAAATATTCATTTGTTACAATTATCTGGAATCAAAGCATAGGGTGATTAATGCAAGATAAGATGCGTTCAAATGACACTCCTTACGTGTGACATACGAGTATATCAAAGTAAATTAAAAGTCAAATATTAAAATGCTTGCCTTTATGGATGGGTTGACCCATCTAAAAGCGTGCAGATATTTCATTATAAAAAAAGTTTTTCATAATTTATTGTCATTTTGATGTTCTTGAAGCCATTAAAAAATGTTTTGTAACTTATATGTAAAACATATATGATATGTAATATTACAGTAATATATGAAAATAATTATTGTGATATATGAGTGAAATGAGACATACATTATAAGATAGATGATGAAGTTATTGATCAAAAGTTATATTTTCAACTGTGAACTGACAATTAGATCAAGATTAATGTACTAACTACTAACTGTATCAATGATACCAACAAACTGGGCTTTTATTCCATTTATAATTGAAAAGGGTATTTTAGGTAAGATCGACGGAAACTCGAAAAAAAAAATTAAATATTCAATTAGAAAAAACTTTATTTCTTTTTTGTGTGATTTTTTCAAAATATGGGTAAAAAAACAGTTGTTCTATAAACAGTGTTTCAGGGAAATGGTATTACTTTACAATACTTTCTTCCAAAGTGAAGAATATGGTACATTCACAGTAAATACAACTAATAATTTAGCTTTCTGGTTTTAAGCAGCTGATACAGCAGTGTTTCTCAAAGTTTCACCAAATACATTGTGCAGTCAACGGTGCTCTGAGACGGCTTAGTGCTTGAAGTCTCTGCCACTGGGGTTTATATTCCTTTACGCTAACCAATCCTTCCTCAAAGCATATCCGGAGAACATATCCCACGCCACACACAAGATCTTATCTTTAAGTGGTGTGGTAAGCGAATGTAAAAAAAAAGAAAAAAAAAAAAAAAAGATTGGAATGTAAATTACTATGTAAAAATGTATCTTTTATATTTGATTAAATAAAAAAAAAAAAAAAAAAACCTAGTTACGGTCTTGCAGTTCTAGAGGCTGCTGTTATGGGGATTTAATCAATATGTTCTTTATTATAACCTAAATACTATAATCGTTGTGAACGATTTATTTAATTTTGTAAACAAAAAAATGTAGTGTTTACTATGGACATTCACATAAAGGATATCTAATCTATAGGTTTGAAACAAAAAGTACTATCTAATAGTTATAAAAAAAAATACCAATTTAAAAATATTAATCCATATAATGAACTCTGTATAAAACCTAAGAAAGTTCACTTCTAATGTGGGGGAGTATATTTTAGAAATAACAGAGATTTTCTTAACAGTGTGAGACAAAGCTTTATGACTACTTTTCTGGTGTAAAAATAAATTAATTTAGAGGGCAGTTAACTATGGAGACTATATTTTAAGGTAACAAAGTTATAAATTTCATTTGTTCTGAATTAACTGCAAAAATTTAATGGAATTACCACCGCCTAAAGTACTCTTTTTTTTCAAAAACACGACCAAAAGCGATTTGCATTAGCGCCGAGAAAGTAGTATGAAAAAAGAAAAAATGCATTTTTTGGCAATAGTAACATTGCTTTTAATTCCAACGAGAGGAAAAACGCACAACAGTCGTGCAAAAGGTTTTTGGTTCGAGACCTGAGGATCTTCAAAAAAACCTTTTTTATTCAATATATTTATATTTCATATCTTCATTTTTCATGCTTGCTTATAAAGCTTCTACATTTTTTTTCACAAGGTTCTGACAGCTGCCACTAATCATTTTTTGCTGTAATTTATTGTTGCATTTGGAGCTTTTCTCTTTGGAGATCTCATATATACTATAAATGTTCCTGATGACCTCTAAGTCGAGATCTTGGACGATTGAATAAAATACATCTGTAGAATTAGAGACATATTTCAACGTTTATTAATTAGCATTTTTAAAAAGATCGTTTGATAAGCTATTCGCTTTTAAGCACCCAAAATTTAAATTGTTCATTAACCAGTAAATTATCTTGTTATGCGTAAACTGGAAAGTCATAGTGTATTAAATCAAAATAACATCTGTAAAAGTCATCTGTGTTTTTCACCTGCATGCCTTGTAAAAACGGACAATACGTGAATGACAGATCTTAGTCAAATAATACAGATTTTAAATTTTAAGCACCTTGGATTCAACTTATGAGATTTCTACATTATAGTCTGTCGGTATACTACTGTAAGGTGTAAAAAATAATACGAAAAAATAAATTGTCTTTTTTGCAATGGCTACATTGCTTTAACATCCCAATCAATTAGACCGCTCGCAGCAAACACGCAGTTAACAAAAGTTTGGTCGGACATTAACAACGAAGTGGCGCAAAAAAAACTGTAAAAAATGTATATTTCAAAAAGCGTCGCGACGGAGAGCAAGCGGTCTGGGACGCCGCTTGCATATCAAGGGGAAATTTCTCAACAAATTAAAAACCGATGTCGAACCGAATGAAAAATGTTCCCTTGCTGAGCGTATGCGAGAATGTTTTACTTCTCGCTCCCCTACTTCGTAGTCCTACCTTTCTAGTTTTAATAGAAAACGTATAAAAATACTATTTTTTTGTCACAAATTTACGTGACAAAGTCTTCTTTCAATTGTCATTGTGCATCTCTTTATCATCAGTCATCTTTGCTCCCATATTTTTTTCTGAATACTTACATGATTCTCGATGGCTTTCATAGTCAAAATCTGAGGGCTTTAAAAGAAATTGTTGTTGTATCGAATGTATATTTGGGCGTTAAATAAAAAGCATACGATGATTGGTTGACTAATCTTGCGCTCGCAAGGTATTTACTTTCTAATTCAATTATTCATATCTAACCAACCAGAAACACGTAGTATACTTCACATCGAGCACCTTTTAAGTACGTTTCGTTTCCAATGCTACTTAATTTCAATGATCGAACCAGTACCAGAGTTGCTTTCTACTACGGCTGCTGTATGATATAGATGCGTACATTTGTATAAATTGTTATTAAATCACTTGTGATTTTTAATAATTTTAAGTGTTATGATATTATGAATTGATGAAGAATGACGGTTTAATATCTTACGAAGACGTAGGTAAATTTAGCTGATATACGAGTATATTTCATGAATACCGTGGGAAAACATTAACTAAAAATAAAAAAAATTTTTCATTTTATAAATTTTCAGTATCTTTGAGGAGATCGTTGGTAATAAATAAATACTTATAAAATATTCACGTATGATCTTTCAGATACAAATCATTTTTGATAGAACTAGCTGTAATTTTTCACACACGCTTAAACAAAAAATAAAAGGACATGTAGTCCCAATTAGCATTTTTTCACATCAAGTAAGCACGAATATTGCCAATAAATAAGCAGCAATAACACATATATTTTTTAATAATAATAAAAATTTAAACTGAACTTAAAAATCGACATAGAAAATTGAGAATATAATTAAATAAAACAAGTTAAAATTAAGATGAATTAAATTTCATTAACACATAACATAAAAAAAAAATCACAAAATAATCGTTGAAGCAAACGATAAACAATTTGATGAGTACAACCACCATTTCAAGAGTTAGGTGATGTACGTGGTAATAAAAAAAGCATATACCGGATTTTAGTATTGAAGTTTTTGACGCTCTACTGAAATTATATTTGTGGGATGAAGGAAAAGCGATTTTATTGCTCTACATCGGATCCTGTTTAAATAATAGGCTTATATTTTGGGAAAATAACTTTTATATAAACCGTCTACCGGCGTCAAACATAATTCGCCGCGAAAACATGCCGACTCCGCCTGAGATGTTTGTTAAGCTGGGTTCTTTCGTCAAAACAAATTTGCAATACATTCCTTCTTCAGTTTTTCTAAGAAAGGCCAGTGACGGATCAAAAAAGAATAACTATCTTTAGAAACCGAATATATGAATAATAAATATACGGAATTAATAATATAAATGGGGAAAATAATGGGATTCCACCAAGAATTATCGATCAAAAAATCGAAAAGAATATAATCTTTGCATGTATTAACATCCTTCTCTCTCTCAGAAGGTTGTTATTCAGTCGCGTGAGGGCATGATGAGGAGCAGGTCATTAAAACAAATACTTTTTCAGAAGCATATTGACATATGATAAAACTTTACAACCTTGTGGCTCGACCTAGTCCCAGCATTCGGCCGGGCTACAATACAATATGCTCACGCCGAAGGGCGGGACACGACTGGCGTGATGGGCTGTCGCACCAGCGCCACAAGCGGTGGTCTATATAACTAGTCCCAATATAGCGTCATAAATGTATGACAAGCGAACAGAAATAAGAGACGAAAGATTGTATATCGAGGTTTTCGGTACCAGTCAGCAAGGGCTACATCATGCTGATGTCAGTATATACAGCAAAGTTCCACCTGTATGGCGTCTATATATTTTTTGTAGAATTACAAATTGATAAATATTGGTAAATGCTTGTTATATAAATATCCCATGCACAAATATCCCATCCAACTTTTCTACATGCAACTTTCAACCAACATGGTTGAACATCATAGAGTAAATAAGATGGTTATGCACTTTTTATTAACACTATCACTGTCTTGCGTCTATTTACGACATTAGTTTCCAAACCAGTTTTATGGATGGATTTATGTACCTTTGTTTAATTCTACATATTTTTTGGAGATTTATTTTTTAAATAAGTTTGTAAAACGCATTTTACTACATTCATATACAATACATTTTAGAAGAAAGTTCAAGGCTTCGAGAGAAGACACTATAGTTTTTGAAGTAATCACGTTGATAATTTGTTGCTTCTCAAAGATTTTCTTCATTGCTTACAAAATAAATTTCTTATTAATACACCATAAAGCTCTTTGTAAGGTGACCGATGAGGCTAATGGTAGTTACTCCCTGTAGATGCGCCACTGCTGACGTGCCCACCAGTATGGCAACGTCACGTCAACAGGGCCTTATTGACTTATCTGAAAAGTCTTTGCCAGCAAATGGGCTTTTTTCTCTCCCCTCACATCTGTTATCTTTGTAGTTGCTGAACATCCTGCATAAAATAATCTTAGAGATTTCTTTCCAAGAAAAACCCCTTTATCATGATGTTTTTCAATAATAAAATGTATATTTAATTACACACTATGATACAATAGTATTATATTGCACGTAGATAGTATTAGCTACAAATCAATACAGTAAACATAAATTTACTCGTACTCTTTTTATAATAAAAAAATGTAATTTTTGCTGTAGTTATAAATTTATGAAAATGTTATATTTACACTTAAAAAATGGAGAACTTAAGAACTTAAGGAAATGAATGAATATTATCTTCTTCGTAGTATCAATTCGGTGGATTGGTTTGCCGCAACAAAATCTTGCATCTCGATCTCCACTCCTCTCGATCCTCTGCAGTCCTTTTCAGCTCAGCACAAGAGCTACAACTCATGTCCTCGAACACTTGCTGCAAATACTCCCGTCTAGGGTGCCCTCTACAGTTTCTACCCGCAACCATCCCTTCCACAATGTCGTGAAGAAGACCATCGTGGCACATGATGTGACCGATCCATTGAGCTCGCGTCTCTGAGATGGTTCTTACTTTATTTGTTATATGTTAACAACAATGGCGTTAAAATAAAATTAAAATATAACTTATTTATTTGTATTTTATAATAATTTATTACTATAGTAAAAATATTGACTATTTGCATTACAGTTTTAACGTGATTTATATCAAAATAATGTGAAATAGGTTCGTCTACGAAATAATGGAACGCATAAGTCGTATTTAATCTTTAATTTTCGAAACACAGACGTTAGGTCGTTTAACGATAATCCAAAGATACTTCATTTCTAAATATTGATTAATTTATTTTTACATTAACGCAAAACACGTTAATTCTTTAATGAGAATTTTTACACAATTATAAGTGTTTTGACTAACAATAAGCATTTTTTTTTTTGTTTTTTTCATAACACCATAGGATTTTTGTATAATTATAATTAATCGAAAAAACAGCTTTCTGAGCAATAAACTTTGTAAATATATTATGGCTTGACTCACCAAATTTTCGCGGGTCGTCACTGAGCAATAGACATGAAAACTGAAACCAAAAAAGACCGCTATTAAAACCAATGAAGTAGACTTTCAGCAGCAGGCATGCTTCACCACCGAGGGTTGCTCACGTGTCGTGCTGAAGAAGCTCTCCGCAACTTCTCACGCAGCCAGAGATTATATTACACGATAACTTTGTTGTCTCTCTCGCGTTTTGTAACTTTGTAAGCGGAATATAAAAACGAATTACCTTCGGGCGTATGCCACCGTCCCCGTTACAGTCCTATTATTTACACTTGTTTTTTTTTCATCCGGCCCCCGCAGCTTAACTTACTTTGTTCCCGAGTTCCGCCAGCCGACGGGAGAGAGAGAGGTGTAATTTAGTTTTCAGGGAATTTACGTGATGCCCGGAAAAGGTGAAATTCATGCAATCCTGTTATTGCCAGTCGTGTCTTTTTTATTTCTTCGGGGCGCCTCCGGAATATCCCGCCGTGGACTTGTTCTCCTTCTCTTTCTTGTTCTCCCGCATTTCGGCCTTAAAAAACTTCTTCCTTCCGCGAGGAAAACGCCATTTTTGACTTATGTTGTTTGCACTCTTTTTGCGCGCGCGGAAACGTTCCAAGTTTGAGTGCCTCCGAAGCGAGCGCCGCCGCACGGCGAGAGGTGGAAGTTCAAAGAAGAAACAAAAAGTTTTGTTGCTCTTTTGATTATTTTATTTTTTAAAGTAAGCAATATTACCCGCGGATGTATTATTTTCTTATCCTTACTTAATGAAGACAAATAAATGATACATATTATATAAATAACACCTAAATAACATAAAAAATAATAATAACAATTAAAATTAAAAAAAAAAATGTGGTCTCAAAACGAAAAGCTCTCGCCCACCATATAAGAGGTCATGATTTGATCTTTCTGAAAAATATCAATTAAAATGAATTGATTTTTAAGCTCTAGGTATTTGGTTTGAGAAGTATATACCTCTACATAATTTGGAAAATAGCCTGTCCCTTATCTATTTATCAAATATGGTTATAGACGACAGATGTCTAGTGAAAACCGCCTATACATAGTTTTCTTAAAATACGCGATTTTCAAATTTCATGCTGTAGTCTTATTACTTTAGTAGATTAACTCCCCAGAGTTGAACCATCCTTTAAAGAGTAAGTTAAGCTGGAGAAAGTTCTATACAGTTTACGGCAGTAACTTCAATCAGCAATATCCTTCTTACCAGCCATATACGGCAGTGAGATGGATTGGTTATCATTCTTAAAAGTATTTTCAATGCCAAGTAATCAGGCAATACTTTCAAATAAAACACAGCTTGTTTTATTCAGTACGAATACCAAAGAAGGCAGACGATATTAATTACCAAATTAATGACCCGTACGTTGCGCGGGATGTGAATCGAGGGCCTCCAGCCAAGCGGAGTGGCACCAGCTCCTGGACAACCCGCGGGTCAGGTTAGGTTAGGTTGGGTTAGGTTGGGTTATGTCGGTCCACGCTGAGTGCGGCCGAGACGCATAAATAGTTGATGACCGTAATGTCGACTCACCCTCACTGTAACTGCCAAACACTAAAACGCGCCTTTCAAGGAAATTGCTTCCTTTTGGGCAAGGCGTAGCATCGCATATGTGAACGATGTCTTTACTGTGTACTTTTTCTCTGTAAGCTTGCGCGTGATTGAGCATCGTGGTATACATAATAAAATATTTTGCGACTTCACCTCGTTTTATTTTAAGTACTCTCCAAAATCAACCAAGACTACCGAGAAAAACAAAGCAAAAAGTATAAATTTATACTCGACACAAAAAAATCTAAGTTGCATTAGTTAAAAACTACGCAAAATAAATATTTCTGAAAATAAAATAATAGTTTATTATTAATATTAATATAATTTTTTAGTGTTGTTAATTAAATAAACTGTATTAAAGAGCAACCGCGTTCAAAACACTTTTTTTTATGAAAACATGTGACTTCAATATCACGCTAAAAAAGTATCACATATAAACAAGTTTTATGTTCTTTAATGTATTTATGTTCTCTATAGAGAGAAGTGTGACTTAAAAAAAATATAACGTGACTATAAGAAAAATAAAAAAATAAAAAGTATAACTTGACCTTTGAAATGTATATGCACATTTATATTGTACAAAAAAATTGTTAATTGTTAAAGATGAAGATGTTAAAGATACATATTTCAAAACTTACAAGGCATTGTTTATATATATATATATATATATATATATATATACCTGTATGTGTTTTACAAGATTTGAAAATATTTTTTTAAACCATTTCTTTAACAAATATGCAACTTTATCAACTTACTGTATTAAATAAACATATGCAACAATAAAGCAAAATTATTTGTGATATCTGTCTATTTTTTTATTGATAAGAATATAAAGCTTATAATTTAAAATATTATTTTCAAAGATTTTTCATAAATTACTTAAATCTTTAGCCGGGTATTTGTGTTTGATTTAATCCACATTGAACGTGGATTATCTGGCCACGCCACTGTTTGCAATAATGGTAAGCGTCACTGTAGCCGAGTCACGTTGGATGTGATAAAAAGTGTATCAATTATTTGCAAAAGTTCTGCGAGGGAGGTACGATGACACGCAATATCCAATTCATGACTTTTTCACTCGACATATGTAAGAAGGGACGACCAACAACTGGTTCGAAAATTCGACGAGATAAACGATATTCGGATTCAAACATAACTTACTAATTCAAATATATTTTCAGCTGAGTATTTTGTGATTCTTTTTTTCTCATAATTTATTATTACTAATGCCATTACCGATAATATGCACACAATACTTTTATGAACATGGAAAATTTATGACAAAAATATATGGTGTAGAAAAACGATGACTATGTTATAAAAACACTAAATTAAATACGTTTTAATTGTTTACGTTAATTAATAATTACGAATGGAATCAAATTGTATAATGGCAATCATCATTAAATCTATAAATAATTTACGGTCGATGACCCTGGACCTACGCTTCTCATGAATCAACCAATTAGTATCGACAGGACACTTTTTTAGTTTGAATATTTACTTGTTATTGTGAGAGAATTACAAATTTAACATACTTTATCAAACATTGGTATCAATATGAACATAAAAAATAAACTATTTTTTTTCGAAATTTAATGCAAAAATTTGAATAGCACAATACGAATAGTTTGCCTCTGTTATAAAAGAGGGTATTTTTCTTGTGTGTTTACTCTACGCATTTATCCGCATGTATGAAAGTGGATCACGCGGTCGCGATCATATTTGATTTCTCTATTCATCCAAAGATGTCCTTCCCTCTTGTTTTTATCCGTTTCGACAAAATGAAGAGATCACCATACGGCAGAAGGTGAACAGCGGGCAGTATGGCGCATGGATATGAGGGAACGCAAGCCTCCCGACATACAAGACAGGTAGGGGGTTACGACAAGGTTTCATCTTAGGGCGGAAAATGATGCTTCGTTTTGATATGCTTCGTATGACTTTACATGAGGGTGTATTATTTCTATGGCCACGAATTTTTTGGTGTGACAGCTAACAATATGCTTATTTGTGATTGGTGATATAGCTTATCCTATGAATATGTAATATAATTAATTTGATTTAATAGTGGAGACTGATTAATATAAAAAGAAGATGTAAATTAATGCCACGAACCAATTTAATTTAATTGTCTTTATTTTATTCAACTAGGTGAAAAACTTCAATCAAATAAAATTAATAAAAATATAAAATTAAAATAAAAACACAGAATCGTAGTTCCAAGATACAAAGAATAAAAAACATATAATTAGCTTCTTAGGTTTTCACGGCCAGATTTGATGTTGTGGCTTTTGGGTTGAGCCGTGTGTAGTGAACTTTTTTCAACCAATATTTCGCCCGCCATTGCAGGGGTCTTCAATAAACCAACTCAAAACTAAATAAATTATTAATCCTGAAGAAGACTCCTGCAATGGCGGTAGAAATATTGGTTGAAAAAAGTTCACCACACATGGCTCAACCTAAAAGCCACAACATCAAAAAACATATAGTATACATAAATATACAATACATACAAAAGAGAAAAAAAAACATAAACGAAGAAGAAGATGACACGTGTCAAAGATCACAGAGACCTAGGTGAACAATACCATCAACAAAAGAGGAATAGGATGTAAGAAAAGGATTGAGGTGTGCTGGTAGGCCATTTAGGAGCGCCATTGCCATTGTACTAAATTGAGTGCTAGAAACTCCACAAGCATCAACTTGGAACAAAAACAATGGCTGGCTACGAGCACGTGTGTACTTATCTGGAACGTAGAACATAAAACTTTCAAGAATCCCAGGGTTGTGAATTGTACCGCGAAGAAGAAGGAATGAATGTTTGAGAGCAGCAATTTTCTAAGACTCTTACGAATGGATGGAAAGATTATAATTTATATTAAGATATATAACTTCACTCCATTAAATATTTTTATAAGAAAAACCACGTTCCGTTTTGTTTAGGTTAACTTTCACTGTCTTCACTCTCAGAGAATGTGCTTTACATAAGTAATATTCTGAGATGGATGCATGACCCGGCACAGAGTCAACCCTCTTCTCTCGTTTACTCGCAAACTCTTCGAGTATATATCAGAGCAAGACAACATTATTAATTTGGAATGACCATTTCACCAAACATGACAATTTTTACATGTTTTGCCTTTTAGTATAAAATTGACGCTAAGGAGTAAAGTTTAGAGCTAAAGATTTCACAGACTAAGTCTTGAAGCAAAACATCACAGTGTATTACTTTTTTCACCCGAACATATTACTCTTCTTTGAGTGCTTTTGTTAAGATTCTTCTTTGCTGAGTTCTACAATCCACAACTCGATAATACCATCCACATCTCATAGTAACTTTTCTGTACAAAGGAATTTAGTTAGAAACTTGTATGCAATGTTATTTTTAATCCGGTACTTATATTGCTTTCTGAGTGATAACCATGTTCTCACAGATAAAATAGAGTAACGTTAATACAAAAACATAATCTACAACATGAACGATTACTTTTTTTTATAAAGATTCGTTGAAAAAAAAACGAGGAAATACCAATCATATTCCTAATCTTCAAATTAAACATTATCATTATTTTTTCATTTATACATAATAAAAAAACTAAAATTTTGATCCATTGACCAGTAATTCTTCGTCAATTAATTTCCTTATAATAACTCTCCCGAAAGCTCTATTAATTTATCACCTTGGAAAATTATCCCCTAGAAATTGTTTCCCCGATATTTGATACATTAAATGTTACCTTACGTATTTGTAAACATCAGTTATGAAATTATAACTTAATATAACTGAACTTATTTATTACTTAAATATTAATAGTTTGTTTATATACAAATATTTAACAATAAGTTATTTAATTTGTTACTTATAGAATGCTTTCAATGCAATGTATCTTTCTATCCAAAAAAAACATTTAAGTATAAATACAAAATATATCTAGATACATTTAAATCTTCATAGAGGAGAATTATATTCAAAATTTACATATTATATTATTTTAATATTATTATTCGATCAAAATATTAAACATTTAATCAGCCTTGTTTATATATTCAAATGGATGAAGAATGTGTATTTATGCTATTCTAGAAAAATAAATAAAATTACATACGAAAGGACACATCTGGGCTTGCAATATGCAGAAAAATCAGGCAAAGATAATTTTAATTATAGTTTTTTTCTGTTAATGTAAAAGTTGGTATGGTCTATGATACTCGCATTATTATCACGTCTTGCATCAGGTTCTCTTGCGGTCTGGTTGCAATGCGGCTCCCCTAGCAAATAACTCATTTGAATAGGATCGTTAAGCAGTTATCGCGTCGTGTTCGGCTGTAGTCTTGACGTTTTTTGAATTTGAGTCATTCGTGCCCAATACGCAACATTTCATTCTAGAACTGCAAAGCAAATGGCGATATAGCGCAAATCAGGGGAATAAATGACCACAGTTAATTTATAAATACTAGCGCAGGCATTTGGCTATGAAAAATCTGTTGCATTTACATCGTAATTGAGAATGAAACACTTTTCTATTATCAGATAATTTTAACTTCATGCAGCAAGGATCGTGTTTCATTTAGAACGCACTTTTCAATATCCGTTGTAAATAATATTTGAATTTACAAATTTCCGCCCCATATAGTAGTTCTGTCATCAACAAGTACCAATGTCTTTTTCCATGACATCTTTGCAACCAAAGCTAAATGAGGTGCATAAGATGACTGTTCATTTGATTGTTCAGCACACCACCTCAGATGTCTATATATTACACGCAAAGGAGGCCCAGTTTAGAAACGATCTCCACAAATTTGTTTTGGTTGAGTTTATTTTTGGAGTCGTCTGTTGAATGAACATTGGGACTTTCTGTAACCTGTTTTTTTCTTTTATATTTTTTTAGTACTTAATCATATGTACCTATATTTAATATATTATTTCATATACTTCAGAATACTGATATATCGAGTTTGTATATCATTAATACTTTATGTGACTTTGCGCCATTTTTTTAATTGTTGTTTTTTGTAAATTTGTATTTCTTATTTAATTATTTATAAAAGCATAAAACTAACTTTTGTAAGTTAAAATATTTAAAAAATGTAATCAAAAATTGACAAGATTCAGGACAAGAGTGTTTCAACAGTTGTTGGTCGTTCTATTATATATTGCAGATATTTTCCTCATAATGTGATACAAAATAATTAGTAAAAAGGTTTAAATATGCCGAAAATGCTGTTTTTCAATTTCCTTATTTAAGGATTTAAGTACCAAGCAATAACTACTGAGTAAAATCCATAAAAAAAATCATATGCAAGACTTTCTAAAGCAGCTATCAAAACATAACAACATTTTTGTCTTAAGTAAAATATTGGTTTTGAAAAAAAAAATAGTCCTTTTTTGTAGGAATAAACGTACTCTTACTTTATCAGAAACCAAATATTTTTTGAGAATCGATTCTAGTACACTACATGCGTGAAGTCCACACACTCTGTGAAAGTTTAACAGTGTGGATATTATTACCAAAAAAATGCAAAGCGGTCTCAGGTTACTGCGATATCTAGCTCGAAGGGCAGCCACTTCTCCAGCCAGTATCTGAGGGCGGGGGCGGCGCCGAGGGAAGAGCGATGGTAAACGGTTTTCCGTGTTAGCGCCCTCTCCACCTTGAGGAGCAATTCCTAATAAAAGAGCCCCTGTGTTCGTATTTTTCTTTTCGAGAGGAAAGCCAACAAGTTGTGTAAAATTAGCCCGGGAAAATAAGGAAAAACGAATTCCCTGTATTGCGCGGGCATTTTTAATACAAAATACGCCATTAAGGGATTATGAAGGGAATACTCTCTCTCATTGCAAATGCCGAAGACCACTCGACGGCATACGTGATATTCTTTTATGAAAATAATATTATGTTAATGTGACACGTCCAGCTTTTTTTCGCTCGCCGCTGAGGTCATTGAATTTAATTTCAGCTTTTTAATATGAAAACTCTATTGGACGGCTATTTATTCTTATGAAGCAAGATAATGAATATCGTTTAAAAAATAATATAATGACATCATTAGAGTACAAACTCGGAGAAAATAAAAACTAAGTAGACCATTAAATAAAATCTTAGGTTTTCACGGCCAGATTATATATTGTGGCTTTTTTATATTTATATATTTGGGTTTAGCCGTGTGTGGCGAATTACTTTTTTAAGTAATTAAGTAATTTGTCACACATTGCTGAAGGCAAAAGCCACAATATAAGAAGACCATTGTGATTAAGTAATAAGGTCAAAAAATATTTTTAATAATTAATAATAAAACACAGTTACGTAAGCTGATATTCTATTATCTCATTCATCGTCAGATCTTTAGTTACAATAGGGGGATGTAGCTCATCAAATTTCATGACATATTAAATATGTGTGGCCAAAAGCAATATACTATAAATACACTATACTATACTCAAAATAAAACGTTATTAGTAATTTGCTTACATACATTCTACCCAATTATTCCTACTTCTACACAACATTTTTTCTAGTGAAACCTTCTAGTGAAACGTTTTCTTTATCAGTAAATATTCATTTACAAGTCAGTACGTTTGGACACATTGGAACTGATGAACCTTTCATGGAACGCGAAACTGCAGTCTTCCATCAAGTGAAACAGTACTCAGTGTGATCTATATTAAATCAAGGTATGAAATTTTTATATATTTAATAAATGTAAAAACGTTTTTAACATTTTTTAATAATAAATATAAGCTTAGAAAAAAGCACGAATTTATTGCATGTTTGTTTTAATTTAAAACGCCTTATAATTTATTTTTTAATTTAAGTTTTTACCTACTTTTAATACATTGCCAATTGTTTAAAACAAGTGATGTGAAAACGTGATATTGTTATTCAATTTATTATATTATACAAAATAAAAAAATAAACAAATTGAACACGTCTATTTCTAGATGATTAAAAAACTCTACTTAGAATTTTTTATTGGCGAAAAAACTGTAATTTATTAAATAAATAGAGAGACTAAAATAATCCAATTTATCTTTTATTAAATGTAACAAATATTCAGGTGTTACATTTTTTTAATACATTGTACAAAGCATAAAAACCACAACTGCCTGTAAAAATGTTAGTCAATAACAGTATTTAATGAATTTATTTTGGTTTTACAATTTTAAAATCAAAGTATATTTTGGATATTGTTTTTTTTTGCTACAAAAAAAACTAGACTGTTGAATGAGATTATGCCCTAAGCCAAATAGTGTAATGGTGGATATAGGTGAACTAGCCTTTTATATCAAATCCATCTGTTTGTTTTGTATCGGGTGTCATTTAGTTTGCTGTGGCGGTCTGGACGGACGCGTGAGGACGGCGCCGCGGGCGGGCTCAGCCGCCCATGTTCGGAGGATTACAACACTTTACTACCGCCCACTTCCCACCCACATCCCGCCCACTCTCCCGCCCACATCTCGCCCAAGTGGCTGCAGGAATCAGCACCGCTGGTTGAAGAACGCTTAGACTTAACTTCCTCAGCCGTACAAACAAACCCGCGAAGGTTTTCCGTAATACGAGCGGTAAAAGCGTAACATTGAAGCAAATCATTTACTTTGGATTAAATGTATTGTTTCCATGAAAGTATACACTAGAGCTTATTATTATTACATGATAAAGTTATAATTTAAATGGTAAGCGTCATAAAGTTCACAGATGAGGTCATCATGTGACCATTTAAGATGTGCTTAATCTTCTTGTGTGACAATTCGAAACTTTCAATCGGTTTTAAATCATTACATATTATGACAATATTATTAAATACGAATTTTCTTCAATCAAAAGTGGTTATTTTTGTGGTGGTATTTTTAAAAAAACTTGTTTTTTTGGAAAATTTCAAAGCTGTTTAACTTGGGTGATTGGTGAAAAAACAATTTTATAACATGCTATGACACCTGATCACTGGTCTTCAACTTGTTATTTTAGGGAATCGTAGATAACATTGCATATATCGTCAGGCAGATAAAATCTGGCACCTAATAGGTTCATTGAAATTTTGATGCCAATATGACCTGATTTTGGAGCGAATGTGGAATAAATACTTTTTATGAAGTGTTGTTAGGAACTGACAATTCTTGAAATTTCATAATTATTATTGGTTATTTATTTTATTCACATAAATTTAAAAAATATATATATAATAATAATAAACGCATTACATTTCCCTTTGGAGACATTTAAATCAGATATTTAAAATACATATAAAATAAAATATTCTATTATTAATTATGATTTGAGTTTTTTACTTTATCGTTAGTTAAAAGACTGTTAGTGAAATTCAAGCGCGCATACACATTCATTTATTTTTTACAATAAACAATGCACTGACAATACTCAAATAACTTTTATAGTACAATATCCACAGATATACGAGTATTTAGACAAAATTTAACTCCACATCAATACTACATGTGGATATATGACAAGTAAATATTAAAGTAAATGTAAATCTTCTGTGATGAAAAAATCTTGTGTTTTTATTGATTATTTTCCTGAAAATCATCTTATATTTTATCATATTTATATTATCTAAAATCTTAAAATTGAAAAAAGGTAAGCATGTTTTGGCTTGTTTCATATAGAATTTTAAGTTAAATGCTAATAATATAAATAATAGAACTCTCATGTTTGTAAGTTAATTAATAACTTGTTTTTTGCCTATTTTTTTTAAATGTTTAGTCTGGATTTTTTGTGGACCTCTCATATATGACTGCATGTCTTAATAACTGGAGCCTTGTGATTCAAATATATTTATTTTAATGGTAAGCCGTGTTGCATGAATATTTCCTCGTTAAACTATTAGTTCATCATCTCTACACATAACTTGACCGTCATTCCTTTATTTTCAGCTTAAGTAATTTATGAGTTAAATTATTATTCAATAAAAAAATATAACCCATTCTGATTTACAATGCTGACGTCGACTTAAAAAGCCGATCAGCAAAATGTTAATGTTCCTTCGGAACATTTTCCTTTCTGACATTTATAATTTCAGTATTCTTCCTACAGTTTACTACAATGCTGCACTTTTCGAGCTCCCCGACTGATATTGGAAGGCTGAACATTATTTGAGGCTTTATGCCCTGTTTAGGTTTATCGGCCGCCGCCCTGAGTTATGTGTCTGGCATGGGCGGTGGGCGGGAGGTGGACGTTGGGTGGGCGGGTGGACCCACGGGGGCGGGCCTGGTAATAGGCTCCATCACAATTTTAATCGGATGCATTAAACACTTTAACGTGCACATAGGATATTTTGCAACGCTCTATCGGCAGTCGCTACAAAACGCTTCACAAACTCATTATCATGTACAATTTTCATTTCATTTATATTGCAATAATGGTTTGTTATTATCATATCAACTTTTTTATTTATAAATTAACAAAATGACAACAGAACGATACCAACATTGTTTTTAATCTGCGCCTAAGCTTGTATTTCATGAATTTTCGCCATAATTTTATGCCAGCCTGTATAGTTTTCGACTTATATCGTGTTAGTTTTGCCTTTTGGAGCTCAACTGAGTATATTATCTGTGTAGTTCTTAAAAGCATTACAATGGGGTTTCTGAAAGAAGGCATGTGGAGGTTATGCTTTCTTTTGATAACTGAAAACTATTTCCCAAACTGATCCACCTTCGGTCTCCATTACCACGTCATTCCTGAAAAGGTCAAACGCACAACTAATATTACACGCTAGCATCTGTTCTCAAAATTTACTGCACGTATGCATATACTTCTACATCTACGAGTGCAACAGATTTAAACCAGTAATTTAATTTTATTCTTTACACAGTAACTAAAGTAGTATTTAAATTTCTCAATTTTTATAAATTTAAGTCATTTTTATTTAATTTATACATTCTATTATTTGAGTATTCATTTTTATACTTATAGTTTGTATTCTAAATTATTTAATTTTTATTGTTGTAAATTGATCATTATTAGTACACTATTATAAGGATTTACCCCTAACACAATAACCTTATATCTTAAATTGACGATTATATGTGAAAAAATGTATATTACTTTATTAAAAATTTATATATTTTTAAAAATCTGAAAAAATATATTTATAAAAAGAAAAATACAAAATATTTAATTTGGCGAAATTCTTGACTACAAAGAAGAATGAGGGATTTTGTTGAGGATGGATAGTTTTATATATAACTGTTTTAGTCATTTCTACTCTTATAAATCTATAAAGTTAATTTTTTATTTTTACTTATTGGTATCTTCATTTCAGAATGTTTTTAATAATATTTTGTTTATATCTCGTTTGAAGTGAGAATTTTTCGCCCTGAATAAAGACAAACGTCTTATGATGTAGAAATTACAGTATGAGCGAGCAACAAAAAATATTTTACTGCGGTGTACCAATTCTTTTACGGAAATGTACGGAAAATTAAAAAGAAAATGACAAACTTCACTCGTACCTATTACTTATTTCGTTCAATGTTGTTTAAGCAAGCTATCCCTGCATTTCAATTTAAAAATAATTTACAAAAAAAATCTATCTCTCTTATGATGTGACTATTTGTGTTGTACATGCACTAATGTAGGCTGCGGTTAATCCTTTGTTTGCCGCATACCCAAAGTGTGATAACTTCACACTCCACACTCTCGTTGGAGGCTCCAAACTAAGCGGATCTCGGCGGGCCGAAACGGGAAAGAGCCTTCATACCGGGAGGCGTTTAGCCGGCGGAGGCTTTCGAGGAGGTCTAACGACGCCGCACGCTAACGAAGAGACGCTTGAGACCCGCGCCGCCGGAAGTGGCGGCTTCAAGTCCAGACGGCGGCAAATTTCGAATTAAGATTTCCGGGAGGCACTTCCTTTTTGTTGTTGTGCCTTGGATACTTGTCAAAATAGTCAACAGAGAGCACCGCTGTTGTTGCAGACTCAATCTCTATGTTTCCATCTCTTGCTCGCTTGCGTTTTCAATTAAGCATCAACCGCTGCACTCGCAGAAATTAGTTTTCACTTTGTAATGTCTGTTATTATGTTATTTAAGCTATGTGCAGTGTTTCTATCTTTCATAATAATCGCCCAACTTAACCAGTAATTAACACGTATATTCAAATTATTAATAGACATACTGATCCACTGTAGATACCATTCATATTGAACATTTATTTTATCAATTAATCATATGAAAAAACACCAAATTTAATGTACCTAAATTGTGTACACTGTGCATGTTATTGCATCATCCAACAAATATCAATCCCTAGTGATGTCAAACGTTTCCATATCAACCAAATAAGAATCTCTAGCAACCTGAAAGTGATAAAAAAAGACTAGAGGTCTTTGAGTTGTGGTCAAACAGAAGAATTCTCGGAATTTCCTGGAGAGACCACGTCACGAACAAAGGTTCTCATCAAGGATTATAGGCACCTAGTAAGAACCATCTCTGAGGCGAGCCCGATGGATCGGTCACATCATGCGCCACGATGGTCATCTTCACGACATTGTGGAAAGGATGGTTGAGGGTAAAACCTGTAGAGGGTGCCCTAGACGGGAGTAGTTGCAGCAAGTGTTCGATGAGTTGTAGCACTTATGCTGAGCTTAAGAGGATTGCAGAGGATCGAGAGTAGTGGAGATCAAGATGCAAGATTTTGTTACTGCAAACCAATCCGCCAGATTTATACTACTACGAAGAAGAAGAAGCAACGTCAAATATTTCTAAAGCAACCAAATAACAGTTCCTAGCAACGTCACACATAACACACAACAATTCACAATCCCAAGTGACATCTGTGTTTTAAAGTTATTTCCAATTACAACGCTTTTTTTTATTTCATGTATTACCTTTAACTTTGTATGAATGTACATTTTTATAGTCATGTGATCTTGTCATTTACTTCACCTGCTCGTTGATCCTCCCTGCACTTGATTTAATAATTCAGGTCGACGAGCAAACATTGAGATGTCTTGGCGTCCCTTTGCCGCCTTAAAGTCACACTACACTGGCAGTGCTTTCTTGCCAATTATATAGTGAAAGCATTTCGAAGAATGGTGTATCATTATTAAACATCAATAGGCTGATCTTCTAGAATATATTTTCTTCTTTTGAAAGACAGCCAATATTGCCAGTCTACGTAGTCTAGTAATAACTTTCTTGGACTTGGAGCGGTCTAGTGTCGTTGAAATTCCTCTAATATAAATTTTACAATTTTACTGAAAGCATTACAAAGAAAACGTTTTAACTATTGACTACTTGAAACTACGCGTCATTCCAGTGATGTCTTATCTCCAATAAATGAATATAAAATTAAATTTGAAATAATTTATATTCAATAGATATTGTTGTACCAACACCTTAAATATAAACAAATTTATTATGAACAAATCGAATGATTACATTAAAAAATATACCTTGTAGACGACCAGTCGACCTCGACTGGTAACTCGCTCTACTTGCGACTGCGGTCCTTGCCTTCGAAGTCCTGGTCTTCCTTCAGCTGGTTGTAAGGCAGCTGTGTCCCGGTCGGCTTCCTGGGCTGTGATGTTTGGCAGCTTCCAGTTCTACGTCCAAGCAGTAGTCCGTGTAGAGCAGAAGGCCGGGGGCGCCGTGAAGTCCAGAGGCCCAGGGAAGGAGATAGTAAAACTCGAAAGTATTTGTAGCTCAATGTTTATTCCGAGTCAGGACCTCGGTATTTATACTATTTCGTTCAAGAGGGAGTCGTGTGCAAAGCTCGCAGCTGTTGTCTTTTTTCTCGCGGGAGTTTAGATGAGGAGCGTGGCTGTCCGGCAGCAAATGAGCAAGAGAACGACAGCTCTACTTATTTTATACTAATTATCGCCAAGGGGGCGTGTCGGCTTTCTCACTGTTTTTCCAATGAGAGAGCCGAAACACCAACTACGAAATCGCAAAGCACCTCTCGGAACGTCATAATATTTACATCGGAGAATGACTTTTACAATTATAAATAACATTATAAACATTATTGACGTAACAGATTTATATGAAACTAAATAAGGTCAAATAAAGCTAACAGAGTCAAATGAAACTAAATAAGGTCAAATGAAGCTAAACAGAGTCAAATGAAGCTAAGTAGAGTCAAATGAAGCTAAATAAGGTCAAATGAAGCTAAATATTTTATCAATGCTTTATCAATATTTTATCAATGTTTTGTTAGTCATCAGCCGTCCGTAACAATACCTATTTTATTCAATTATAGTGTATAACTCAAATTATAACTCTGGAGATCATGGAATATATTTTCAGTCAGCACTTGAATATAACAGGCTTTCTAGAATCTAAATGAAATTTTTGTATATACTTTCCTTATAATATAAAAAATAATTTATCAATTAATTTCAATGATAAACTAGTAAGTGTCGCTTCTGTCAGGCATCGTCCTACATACTATAATACAAACTTCAAATGTTTGTATTATCGTATGTATTGTCACAAAGCGCAGACATAAATGAGAATACCAAATTTATCATCATCTTTATATAATTTTAACTCCTCTCGTAAAAATTACTAACTCTTTTAATGACAGCAGGGCAAAACTTTGAAATTTTGAAAAAAAATTACATTATAAATTTATATTTTATCATATTTTATCATGTCATATATTGCAAATATATCTTAAAAAACAATAAACGTTGAATCCTAGATGTTCTGTCTGATGGAATAATAAAACTGACTTTATCCCTTGACGGTGTAACTGTTGCACCAGTTTCAGGACCAATAAAAAACGTCCCGGCAAAGGTTCCCTCGACTGCAAGACCCGGGTCCGCAGATCCTTTAATGCTCCATAAAAAGTGACACATGACGTGGGTTGAGGGCTTCTCCGGGACCTCTGCAACTTTACATTCCAGGCGCGCGGGCGGGACAAAAACGGAACACACCCCGGACAACTTTAGAGGTAACTTTTAAGAAAACTTTGAGGTTTCCTTTTTTGAGCAAGCATCGAGTTGGTATATTTTGTTTAATGTACAACAAATCAGTGAGGATATTTAATTTTTTGCATTTAAAGAAAAATTTTAAATACTTATTACATTTGCTAAATGAACAGATAACGACAGACTAATAACAATGGTTTATATCAAGAGCGGAATATTGACAAAATAAAGACTTACGCGAAAATTAATTTTCTAATATTTAACATTTATAAATGCCATAAAATCCACTGGAGGGCTCTAAACATTTGAATAATATATAATAATGAATAATGGTAATCAATACATAAATTATTCATAAGTGTTTTTAGCAAACATTTAATTTGTTTAATAATTATGCTTTAAGATTTTTTAAATATAAAATATTTTGATTGCTTAAGGTCAACTTATACATAAAACAAAACAACGTTTAATAAGTACTATTTTTTAATCTCCACTTGATAAGGCTTTCGTGTTATTCAACAACAGTATTCACTGGAGTTCTAATACCTGAAATGTTTCAGTTGGCAACTTAACGAAATTCGTTAATGTTCGGTTTACTCCTCGCTACCAATTTTCACCGGCCACGAATATTAATTACTATTTCAGATTATATAACATACCTCGCTGAATATTTCCCCGGCTTCATAACCGGTGCGGCAAACATGCGGATCGAGAAATTTCCATTCCGTGCCGACTTTTTTGAAAACCTGCATTATGTTATATGTAGGTTGGTACCCCTCCAAACACCCATTCAAATTACAGCAGGATGGTATCAGGGACTGATCCAAACCAAAATTTCAGTACATATTTTTAAGATAAGGAGGCGTTTTCACTGAGATACGTGTATTACAAATAATAGTTTTTTATAATAAACGTATGAATATTGTTACATATTTTGTAATATAGTAATTTGAAAAATGATTAAATTGCTAATTAAACTATCGATGGAAAAATTGTTAAATGAAATATTCAAAAATATATATAATATGAAACCCCTAGATTGTAGTCATTTTAGGCTGAAAACACTTCTGGTTGATGGTTACTAAATCAGTAAATATTAGCAACGAGTAAGATCAATGGTTCCCAACCTTTATAACTTCATTCATTATTGAAAATTTTTAGAAACTTTTTTCCCGTCCATCAGATTGATGAACAAAACAAAAAAATTCAACCAAATATTTGATGATGTTCAAACTCTCCATTTTACCCCATTCCTTCCCTGAAACTGTCTTGCCCTTACCTCATTTGAAAACCAATGAAATAATATTGATTGATGAGGTTCTCATCAACTTTTTTTAATTTATAAAGGAATTTTTTTCGTGGAATCCGCGTGTGATTGAAGACGATTCTGCGTATCCCTTTTTCTTCCGTGCCCTTTGCATCGCGTTATGCCGTGTGCAAGGCCCCCTCCTGGGTCCGCCACTGTTCCAGATTATTGTTTTCCAACTAAGCCATTACAAAAATAACGACCTATCCTCACGGCAGCAGGAAGACTGGCGCCCCCTGATGTTCCACAGTCGATATCCATCGCGACGAACGTTTTTCAATAACGTTCGAATTATACAAAGCGAAATAAACATTTGGAGTCAATGCTCTACTAGACCAGATGGATCGATCGAAAATAATATATCAATGAGGCTAAGTTGGTACTTTTGACATTTTTTGTTGAAATTGTATAACTATAAAAATAAAACATTACCTTTTATAGGTGACAACAAAGAAGTCACTTTTTTTGAAAATGTTATTATTATTTATCATTTTTATCAATAAATATAATATGCAGTTCAGTTTTCTCTTGTCGAGTGATGGATTGAGGAAGGCAACGAGTTAGTTACAACTGCAGTCTACTAAACAGAGATCATATCTTACGTTATCCATGTAAAAACAAGGTAAATAAATAAATATATATTAAAAATTTAATAATCAACATTTTCTTAAAGATCTCTTCTAAACAATTTCGCAAAAGTGACATCTAGACTTTCCCAGTTGAGATATAAAACTTACTTTACTTTCATACATTTTTTTCAAGTTAATCGATTGGTTTTTTTTATTGTATACAACTGCATCAAATACACTTCAAGAATACTGCATATTTTGTATTTAATTGCCGTTTAACAATTAACACATCAATTTTATTCACAGTGAATTTTCTTTTATGCATTTTAAATCATCATACAAGCTATAATTTCACACAAGTCACGTATTTATCATTCACTTTGATATACACATACAGAGAAAAATATGTAGCATTCGTTTATTGCTATTTTTTATAGTTCCCTCATTTGCGTATTGGAATAATATAACTTGTACTGCGTAGCATTGTGCCTCAAATGAAGTTATTTTTTGACAGTGAGGCTTGCATAATACATACTAGTGAGAAGTGTGTGGTGTCTGCTATCATAAAGTGTTGGGTAGGAGTGAATTTTCTGCTTATTCATTTCAGCAGTTTACTTGTCAGCGTCTAATTTCCTGGATGTGGATTGCCCGACACACTGACTGGCCGCTTCAACTAAAGTAAAGGGTCATCGAAATTTACTTATTTATAATATTCTTTTATATGATCCAATTATGGTCGAATAACATCAAAATGCATAAAAACACATGCAATCTTCCCAATCTATACTTTAACGTTTCTTAGAACTCCTTGGGTATTAAACTAATATACCAGAGGCTGACGTACCATTTTTTCTTTAAATATACAGTGGAACCTTTCTTAACGAGCACGTCTCATATTGAGTAATTCGCAAAACGAGCAAAAAAAATGTGAAAAAACTTATCATTTTAAATCAGAATTTGAAACAGTACGTAGTCAACAGTAATCAACGTGATTTTATCTTTGGCTAATATCATGGGACTGGAGGTGGATAACAATAATATTGAACAGCTTGTGGATGAGCACAATCAAGAGCTGACCACTGAAGAGCTTACGGGGTTGGATTTTATTTTATAGGAGAGATTGGAGGAAGAAGAAGTAGCAGACCAACAATATTCTGGCGCAATAAGAGAAATGCTGAAAGCATGGGAAACTGTTTCATCGTACATTGAAAAGCATCATCCTAATATGGAGGTGGTTATGCATGCTACAACATTATTCAATGATAACGCTGTATCACATTTTCACCAAATTTTAAAGAGTCAGCTAAAAATGCCTCTGGACAGCTTTCTAGTAAAAAATAATTAATTATTTGTCACAAATTAATAAATAATAATTAAGTTTCGATTTAAAAAAAAGTTTTTACACAGGTGGTTAAGATCTTTAATAATTTTCAAGCATGTTGTTTTATTTGAATTAACGTTAAAAAACATAGTTTCGCTTAACGAGTGTTTTACATGACGAGCAAGATACTGGATCAAATTATGCTCGTTATGAGAGGTTCCACTGTATTCAAGTTCAAACGCTCAACACTTGATTATTAAATTAATCATTTAATTGATTAGTGATGCAGTCATAAGTACAATAGTGTAATAGAAGTGTTGCCAAAATGCTTTAATTCAGAATTATGTTTTATGTCAACATTTAACCTTAAATTACTTAAGAAAAAAATGGAGGAGAGTTATGTCTGATTGATCGTGAGTCTACGTGCAGCATTCTAATTGTTTATTTTGGAACTTGTCCACTGTGGTATATGGTAAACTGAGTCTTAAGTGATCGGTGTCATTGCACTACTTCTTATAATCATTTACTTATTTTTCTTCTTTTAGCAGAGATTACATTCGGAATAACTCAAAGATAGTTACATTATAAAAATGAAGCTTTATTATTTTGCTGTAAAATGACAATAAAGTGACATAAATAGTTGAAAATAAAAGTCTTGTGTTATATCTCAACTTTTAGAATCATGATAATGCCTTAGATAATATTAGATAAGGATACCCATCTTAAATCACTTGGTATAACAAAGAAAGTAATACGTATACTTAACAGGTCGCATAAAAATAATTATAGAAAAAGATTTTCGAAATGATTTTCGATTGAGAGAATCTAAAATGTAATAATTAATGGCATTTACGGGTTTTGTGTTCAACCATGTTGTACAATTAAAAGGAATTTGTAATTTTATTAGGGTATACACTCGTATTTCGGATAAAATTATTACTTAAAATACTGAGTTATTAGCAGAATATACCTGCTTGAATGAGGCGATTTGTGTTGATATGTACAATAACTTCTGCATTCATCTTAACCCAAAAGGAATGAATTAAAAATTCATTTGAGAAAATCTATTTAAGTATAGAGTATTGGATAGTATTAACTGAGTGGATAAAAGTATTGGAGTATTTGCAATGTTTCGTCCTACGTTTAGGTAGGGTTTAAATCCCTGGGGGATCATCATCGAATAATTTGATTATTTTTCTGGACCCTGTAGTCAATGTACAGAGTCGCCGTCGGGGCGGTCGCCGTACGTCGCGCCGTGAACGGGGTCGGGAGTGATGGTGAGGGTGAGGACGGGGGCCGGCGATGGCGTCCTGTCGCCCTCTCTACCGCCCACTTCCCTCCAACCGGCGAATTCCAAGAAGCGCATTAGGGCGGCCGCATTTGCGGTGCACGTAAATACGTAATGCAGGGGGCGGAGGCGCATTCGGCCGCCTCACGGAACCTACCGGTCTAATCAAATACCCGATCTTTTGTTTGTAAAATTGTCGTAAATAATTCGTTTATTTTGTTGCTAAAATAAAGTCAAAAATCGCCAATTTTCACACCAAAAAAAATATTTTAATAAGATTTAATCGATATTTCAACAAAATGTTATTTAATTACAAGTTGAGGTCAGCAATCCTCCTCTATTATTTATAATTATTTACAATATATATTAAAAGTACTGCAAAAAACTACACGATGATACGAATATTTAAAGAAGGTAGTGTTTGTTATGGGACTCTTTTTCTCTTAAGAAAGCACACACACTTTTCTATTTGAAAATGTCGTGAAAAAAATTAAAGAAATCTTTATTTTCCGATGCACAGGATGTGAAAATCAACGATAAGCTTGCACATTTAACGGGTAAGAAATAACCCTAGAACTAGCATAACATATTATAATATAAGTAAAACAGCATACAATTATTTTTATGCTACAAACTTTACCTTCAGGTTTAAATCGAAGATTCAAGAACAGGTGAAATAAAATAAAATATATATTTTTAATTAACAATTATTAGAAAAATGGCAAAATTTATTGTCTTAAGTAATGTGAAGAATTTTAATAACTGTATGTAAGCATGTTATACTAATAAAAATTAATAGTTTTTTATATCTACTCATAATAATTGTCACTATTTACAATGATGATCTATGAAACATAAATGTCACAGACTTAAAATTATTTATAACAGATTGTGGAACAGATTGTGGGTCCGCCAAATAACTTTTTTTTTTTTTAAAACAGGGCGCAAAACATCGAGTGTAGCTTCGGCTGTGTGGCACGTAGCGCCATCTTGCTGAAACCAAATGTTGCGAATATCCTCTTCTTCAATTTTTGAGAATAAAAATTCGTTCAACATGGCCGCGCCACATGGAAGCGCCATTGATGGCGCTTCACGCACACTTTCTGCCACAGCAGCAATATTCTCGGGTGTACGCACTGTTTTGGCTTTTCACGCTTTGGTTTATCGATGAGGATGCCAGTTTCTTTCACCTTTTTTTACAAGATAACGAACATACGGAGCTGACGGTGATTCTCTTCTTCCAAAATGCGTACGCAATTTTCGCACACATTCTGCAACATTACCATGATTTTCAAAGTAATGCCGTAATATTTTCCAGCGTTGTTCAAGCGTAAACACAACCATATTCGTTTAGCGGAAGAATAAAACTAATTATCAGTCAAATCAGACATGAGCTAAGTGTTACCATTCACGAAATAAGCACTATTTGAAAAAAAAAGTTAGATGGCAGACCCTATATTTATAAATATGCATGTCATATTGGTAGTAAATGTGGCTATTTGTTGTCCCCTCGTTACTTGCAGTATTTTCTCGCCAATCCAATACTCTCACCCTACACACCCATGCACCAATGCACCCATGCACTCACTTAATGATGCAGATCACATAGCCAGTTTGCATATGAGCCGAACGCAGACAAACGAGTTGCGAATATTTCATTAGCCTAATCAAAATTATTAATATCCAGTGCAGAATCCAATCCTGTGACTGTACAAGTGATCAAGCTCCAGCTGAGTACTGTTTTTCATTCCAGTACAACACATAGACCACAATATATCTTTGTTTGTATTAATCTGCATACCTTATCTATTACAATCATGATTCCCCTAAAATACACATGCAATATTCTTAACCTACCATCATTTATTTTCTACGCATGTTTTTCTATTCAGTTCAAAGTCATAGATCTGCGATATAATGGTACATAAAATAAAAAAGATAAGTATAAAAAATCATATGTCTTGAGATCTTGCACAATAAAAAAGTTAACTTTATAATTTCTAGAAACAGTTGATTTTATACGTTGCTCTCTCAAGATTTATCTGTGCACATACCGAAATACTATATGTTAATGATTCATTTTGGTTTTTGGATAAAGAAATAGCATATACCTACCGAAAATTTTGACAAGCTTATTCAATTCGATCCCTTACCTAGTTACTTTTTTTAGTCACCTTTGCAACCAAAAGCTACGTCTTAAACGTAACCATAATAGAGCTTTCTTTAATACCTATGAAACGGGTGAAAAAGTATACGTTTTTTATTAATATTAAGAGCAGAGTTTTTCATACACTTTTCTCTTTGAATACAAGATATACGAATATTTATAGTAGTTAACTAAGCTGCATGCTACAAAAAAATTAAGTCGTTTGAAAAAAAAAGCTTATTATGAAATCATGCTTCATAAATAGAGTTGATCTATTAGTGAAGCGATGTATTAATTCTGAGCTTAATGCTTTGTGAATGTAATATGTTTATATTCCAATAAGGATAGTTGATTGGTGCAAAGCTTTTAGCTCGATATAAATTCCGTTGACACTATTCATCTAAGGCTACCGGTGGTAATCATCAAATGCATTAAAACCTACTTAACCGGACGTGCAGCATCCTGCAGAGCAGTATCTCTAACGTCCCTGGCTCGACTATCAGTCACGCCGCACGTCCCATCTCTCATCAAGTCATCAGTGCCTGAAAGCGCATCCCACGTGACAATGCACCCGGAGAGATGCATCCAGCAGTCCCCTTCTGCACAGTCACATTGCAAAGTGAAAACGAAATTACCGGCCGGAATAGTGCAGTGTTTACGTAATAGTGTGAGACTGTTCCATCGCGCGTAAAAATGACAGTCACAGCCTGTGATTGCACCACATCGCCATTAATTACTAGACTGTATATTCAAGTTTCCAAGTTACACAAAAAGACATAAATATTTTTTTATTATGATTATGACAATCGACTGGTATTCATTAAAATTAAGATAATATTATTAATGTCGTGGTATCCGATTTGCTTTAACTAGCGAGTGATTGTGACAGCAAAGCTTTCTCATCTCCATTTTTTTAAATTACTCTTTATTTTCTTCGGGTCAACTACTTCAAATAGATACAACCATAATATATGATGGCCTGTGTGTTGCCTAACATTATAACTTGCTTAGAGCAGTTTTTGGTACAAAATTGAATAATTGTTTATCATAACATAATATACATTGATACAATAAAAAAAAATCATGCTAGACTGCTAATTTAGGTGTAAAAAGAATATATGAAAGCTTTTGCAGTGGTATATTGTGGTCATATAATATAATTAAGCAGCAAGTATGTCATAGAGGTAGAAAAAATTGAATCATACAAAAATCAATAAAAATACTTTTAAAATGTCAATGAATCATAAAAAAGGGTTAAAAATAAATCAAATAAGCAGATAGACTCATACTCTTCATATTATTCGTAACAGGTGTAATATTGAATAAATAAAAAATTTCTTTCAATAATAGTTTTCTTTTTATTTTTTTACAAAATATAAATAAAGCAGATGATAATTCATGATAAGGATCTGTTTGCATTTAAATAATTGGTATTGGATGCTATTGAGTGACAGCCGAAAATGTATTTTACGTTCAAAATGTACTACGCTATTTTGCCGGTGGGTATAGCTCAATGGTCAAAGCGTTTGCTTTGAAAACCAAAGGTCGTGGGTTCGATCTCCGACGGAGATTAAAAAAAAAGGATTTATAGGCGATTTCTGAGCTCTAAAACATCTCCGGTTGGTGTGAATTTGATCCCTCACCCGTAATATGCCAGTCATAGCTTATTAATTAAAATTGGTGGCAGACAAAATTCGTCCCGTGAAGACCACCCATTCGTAGTAAATTTCTGTAATAATAAGAATGATGCGTGAATCTCGGGCTGTAGTCTATAATGTTGGCGGATCAACACTTCACATGCAGCGCTTAGCTATATGCACTATGGTAAGCGTTATAGAATTCCACAGATGAGACTTCAGAATCAACATCTGTTGGTATTCTCTTATATGTGTTTACATTAAAAAAAACGAATTAGTGATTTGAATCTCGAGCTTATTTGATAAACGGTTTGTAGCAAAATATTACAAAACTGATAATTAAGTAAATGTCAATTCATTTTATTTCATCTTCGCTTATTCAATCTCGTTATATGAATATCGACAGCTCCATTTATAAGAGAACTTTTGAATCAACATAAATAGAAAAATACTCTGGAGAAGCTGAAGAAACACAATGTAAGATTGTTTATTGTAATATATTGTTTTCTTATATTTTTTCTTAAAGTAGTCATAAATATTTCAATACTTTCCTGAAAAATAGTATCAAGACTTTTTAAAGTAGTAGTAAAGTAAATTATATGTAAGCATTTGAGTAAAACCAAATTTCGTAAAATCAACGTAACATTTTTTCTACGAAAATCAAAAAACAGATAAATATTATTTAACTCTTTTCATGTATGAAGTAATTAGTTTTTCATATTCAGTGTAGTAAATTTGTCCTTCGCAACATTCGAAATATCAAATTTTGGGTGTATTAGGAAACATTTTTTACAAAATGAAGTTATTTTTTACCAAGAAGTTTTGCGTCAAAAAAATGCATTTTATGACATGATATTCTTCTATTGATTGACGTGTATAAAAATAAATTTTATATATTCCATATTTCTGTTTTAAATAAAAATATATTTACAATAATATATACTACCGAATATTGAATCCATAAATTTCTTTTTATTACTTACATTTAATATATTACCGTAATATAATATTTATTGACACATTTTTTTCGCAATGCAATAATCACTCTCTATCTCTTTTAAAGTCATCATCTTCTGACAGACACTGGATGGAAGGATGTTGTCGTTGACAGACAAAAACGGCGACTGCGCAAATAACAAAGTTCAAATACATTTTTGCACAATATCCCGTTAAATATTCAAAGCATTCGGCTGCCCACGTGACCACGTAATTTCTCTTAACCTACCTAACTTTTCTCGGTTTATATAAATATTCTTTCTTCGTAGTATCAATCCGGTGGATTGGTTTGCAGCAACAGAATCTTGCATCATAAATATTAGTACAGTAGAAAAAAATATTTTTAAGCCTGCATTATGGGTAAACATTTCAATATTCTATTGACAGGTTTCATGATTCTAAATGGTGGTAATAACCTGTCAAGGAATATGCTTATTAGAAGGGTGATTTATTTGCTTAACTTATATTATTAATAAAGATATTTTTAATTAAGTGATGTACGAAACTTGGAGATATAACATCTATTTTCCAAGACAATAATCTTCTTAAGTTAAATGTAAATATCAAGTATGTCATTCAAGTATATTACTTTTTTAAGTAGTCTTTAGATTTTTTGTAAAATGTTGCTTATTATTCGTGCTGATTTTTTTCATTAAAACAATATTTTTTCTATTATAAAAAATACTTTCAATCAGGCCGTGTTATTCAATATTAAATAAAACAGTTACATATTTCATTTAAGGGATAAAAAAAAATAAAGTTTGGATACTGTGAGTGCATCTATACTTCACTGTGCCTCGTATGGAAATAAAAATATCGAGAAAACGCATGAGTGCACTGAGCTGAAGAAGTTGGAGTCGTGTAAGTATACTTTTATTATTTCTTTATTGAACGCCTGGGCATACAACTCCACGTACGAATGCGTTCAATTTTCAGGAGAAATAAGAAAATTTTCAATAACTAAGTTCTGTCTGCATTATGCATCTTAAAAAGAAATAAGAAACTTCTGAAAAAAATACGCATTACGCAGAAATCGTGCAGGGAATACTTTTCAAACAACTTTATTATTTTTCAAGTGTCTATACTCGTATTTTCGCACTGATTTTTCAATTTCAATTCAAACTCGAAACTGCTTGCTTGCAAACAAATATTTTACAATAGTTTTCTATAGTCTTATGAGGGATAAATATAATTTTTTTTTATTTTTAAGGAACTTTCTAACATGCTAGGAATACTACTCTCTTCAAACTAAATATAATAAAATCGCTTTCGAATAAAAATACTATAGTCTTTATACTTACTGACATCAGCATGATATAGCCCTTGCTGACTGGTACCGAAAACCTCGATTTACAATCATCCGTCTCTTATTTCTCTTCGCTTGTCAGACATGAATGTGTCTACTATATTGGCATTTTTGGACTAGTTATATAGACCGCCGCTTATAGCGCCGGTGCGACAACCCATCACTATTCGTGTGCCGCCCTTCAGCGAGAGCATATTGTATTGTGGCTCGGCCTGAACTGTGACTAAGTCGAGCCATAAGTTTGTGAAGTTTATCGTTAATATATGTTAATGTGCTTCAGAAAAAGTATGTGTTATTAATCTGCTCCCCATTATGTCATCACACGACTGAGTAACAACCTTTGAAAGAGAGGAGGATGTCATTACATATATTTTACCTATAATAAATAAATTTATTTAATACCTGAACTAAGAAAATGCATAATATGAATAAGTATACTACTAAAGGGTTAAATTTTGTATTTCAAAAATTAAACTTTGCAATATTATGCTAGAAAAATGCTACGTTCGTTGTACGTTCATAACATTTGTGAATAAATTAGTTAGTCAATCATTGAAAAAAACATAAATTTTCAGTTTTTGAACTATTACTTGACTCAATACAGCTACGAAATTAGATGAGTGGTCAAAGCGTGAAAAAAAAGAACTGGACAATAGTGTACAAGGTCAGTAATTCTAATCCCTACAATTTTTCTCTCCGATCGCTTGATGAAATAAATGATTTATAAAATGGCGTCTACTATGAGTTTGTGTGGGTATCAGCTGTTGAATTTATTTTTGTTTGAGAAATAAATTATTTACACACCTCTGTCAATTGGTGTGTTGCCGCAAACTGCAACTCATTTTGAGGATCAATTTATGGCACTATAGTCACTCGTCTGACAGTGAGAGTGCATTTAAAATTCTTGAACTGCAAGCTTTTGAATAAATAAAGCCGGAGTGCTGACCGCGACTTGCCGACAAGTTCCGTCAGGCACTTGACGTCTGTGAGGCCTGGCCTTAGCGATCCGAACGGTGTGCGGTTTACTGTACTACGATCTGAGGAAAATACAAGTAAACTGATAAAACTAGACAGTTGCTATTGTATAGGAAATACCTTTTATAAATCATAACATTGATCAGATTAATAAAATTAAATTGAATATCGAAAACGCATTTTCATTTTAGACATCATAGCTGAATGAGTGACTAAATTGATTTTTATTTAACACGTATTACATTACAAAAAATAATAAATTTTAAATTATATATCGAAGAAAAATATGTTAGAAATCTATGATTTAATTTTCCATGTACTATCACAGTCTTCTCCTCATAATTTTTCATTGCCATTCCATAGAAGCATACATATTTTCACTGAGAACATTATTTGTAAAATTCACCAAGGTATTCAGGACGACGAGAATATAAGGACTACTAAAAAGGTAGTTTTACTGAATTAGCAAGAATATTAAATTAAATATATTTCGTTTACTATAAAATCTGGACTTAGATAAAAAAGATTAAAAAATTACAATTACTGGAAGTAGGTACGCGCTGATAATTATTTGGGGAAACGTTTGAAGCGCAAAAAATTCTAATTATTGTCATTTATTGTCCGAATTATATTATAGTATATTTTTGAATTTGATTATCAGATGTTTTAACGATTCTTTTGAGATTTAATTTGTTTCTAAGGGGTGGCGCAATACTAAACTATATTCGATTTAAATTAAGCTAAAAATAAATGAGCCGTTCGTGTTTTTCTGACATTGTGAAAGTTTACTTAATTATTACATTGTACTATATTATATTAAAATGATCTACAAAGTACGTAATGGACATCAATCTTTCGAGTTCCTTTTTTGTATACTATGAGTGTAACAGTCACGAGCAAGCCACTAACAAACCGTCTCTTTTGAATTAATTAAATTAAAATAAAAGAGGATGCAGACATACTCAATCGCCGTCTAGTTGTGCGTTATTTTTATTTTGATTTTATGTTTTTGCATCGAACCTCTGTGGTTAGGGTCGTGCTTTGTGGAGTATCCTGCCTCCTGCGGGACAGCCCTTAGGCCGGCACTTCAAAGTGGAGCCCCTCGCGGCAGGAATAAAATGGAATAGGGACCGCCTTCATGAATAATTTTACGCAAAGGCACGCTGGCGGGGGCTCACATGCTCCATACAATAATACAAAATAAATCAGTTTGTTTTTTGAAATGTGCAACGCGGTGCCCCATACTGCCCCACCGGCACAGCTTTCAGAAATTATTGAAATTTAAAAATACACCCAGTTTTTTTTTTTTTTCAAAAATGATGATTTTGATTGATGTTTTTTTTTCATGGTGATTTTCGTTAATTTTTTGTGTGAATAAAATTCACAATATGTTGATTGGAAAATACATTTTTCTAACCTTTATTCATAATAGTTTCCTAGAAAGAGCTACGACTCTTTTATATAAGTCGTCACATAATGTCTTCATAAATTACTGTGTTCATTTTTTTCCATGTTAGTTTTGCTTCTAGAAGTTTCACCGAATGCATTACACAAAACTCTAATAACAACAATGAGAACTCAAAGGGTTAAAAAGCACAGGTATAGTTTATGTTGTCTCTTGACACCTGGATAACATGCCTCAACCAGATCCAAATAAGTTTTTCGACCAACTGAAGGATAAAAGGCTACCTTGTCTACTGTTTTATCTCACCATTCCTCACAAAATCAATCCAATATCTCCTTATATCTCGAAATACTGGATCGAAAAAATTCGCCAAACACAGCTAAACCCAAAAACCACATCAAATCGGGCTGTGAAAACTTAAGAAGTTATTTCATAGTATTTTTAATAAATAATCTACTAATACAATTAAAAAAAAATTTAGCTACGTTAACTTTTGGGTAGTTATAATAATTTTCGAAGAAGCAAGTTCTTTACAACTCAACTCTCCTATGTGTCATTAGCGTATTCTCTGGATGGAAAAAATATATTTTTCACATGAACGATGATTGTTTAAATATATTATAATGTCACTTAGTAAATGATTTGTGACTAAGACAATTAAATATCAATAAGTTGCGAACAAGGTTAGCAGAGATGGATTAATAAGATACAAGGTATTTAATTTGATGATATGATCTCCGTATTTCGATGACCACTATATACCTAGCGGTTAGTTATTGAAGGAAAACATATATCTAATCTGAATATTCGTCAAGCTTCCAGGCTCTCGTAGTTTCAAAGGACCAGTGATTTCAACATATGTCGAAAATTTTTAGATTTAAATGGTGTTGGCTCATAGAAAGAACTTGACAGTAAAGGACTTTGGTATAGTTTTGTGTAGCCATATGCTGCATGTTAATACGTAAGAGAGAAAATGAGATTATTCTATGTATAAATTTAAAAAAAAGTGTTTGTTATTTTATTCCATTTTTTTACTATTTTATAGATTTGAATTGTTTATTTTTCAATGCGTTACTTTTAAGAAAATGTTAACCTTTCTTTAGTGATTTTAAATAATTTACATCCTATATAAGCCTCGTTTTTATTAAATATAATTTATTTTGTCACGAATCATGCTATTTTCGTTTTGTATACTTTATACTCGTATATTTTATAATAAATGAATATCATAGCGCACGCTTTAACCTTTAAAATATTAACCTTTCCCAGGAAAAACCGGGTGAGCAAAAAGTGGTAATAAATAAAATAAAATAATGTGTTTTATGGAGAGACGGGAAATGGCGAATCGCGAGAAGAACGATCGAGAGATAGAGGAGAGAAGAGAGGTGAAGAAAAGCGAAGAGACGGTAGGGGGAAGAAACCGCTCCGTGACCGTCCGCCGTGAAATTAAAAACCAAAAAAGCACACAGATTGAATAAGAGAAAAGGCCGCGCCGGCACTGGCGCTGCTGAGGGCGGCCATGGAGATGGCGTGCAGGGACGTCACGTCACAACATACACGTAAAACTAGTAATGATTTATAACATATTTACTTTTTAGACATCCTCGACGCCCATCAACATCATATCGTATCTGTCAACCTAACTGAAGCTTATCTTCTTCGTAGTATCAATCCGGTGGACTGGTTTGCAGCAACAGAATCTTGCATCTCGATCACTGACACATGGGATGTCTTTTAGACCTTTAATGTGGTATTTTCCACTTTATTTCCACATCCTTAAGCCGTTGACCATAAAGGTGCATCCACCTTAGGAGAGAATTTACTACCTCCAAGACAATAGAGTGCCCTAATCAGCTTGACCTGATGAGGTTAGCTGGGTGTTTGCTTATTCCGGCCAACATTCGGTCCTTATCTATATTGAAGCTTATAGTCGTCACAAAATGCCGCCACAAAGCTCTTAGTCACTATGTTCCTCTCATCATCACATGGTAGCTCTCTCAGTCTCCCAATGTTCCGCAAATCCAAGTTTTAGTTCACGTCTAATGTTGCTTATGCTTCGGTCATCTAAAAAAAAAAGCCTTGTAACGCCTCTTGATTGGCCAGTTTATAGAATAGACACCAAGATTTATTTTCAATGGATTGAGCATTCCCCGCCCTGGTCCCGTTCAGCGGCGGAGGAGTCATCCGAAATGAGAGAAATACCGAGAGCAGTGTCTGGCGCACACTTCGGCATGGGGCCGCCCGCGCCCAGAGCGTCCTGGGCGGATCCGCCCACCACCCACCGCCCACCGCCAATAATTGCGGGTTCGATGCAATCCTCTGCGTTGTCGCGAGACGTGCCTCGTGAGGGTGGACAAACAAAACCCAAAGCAACGAAGAACACCACATCTTATAACACTGCAAGTAATGCAATTCAACATCCCATCCCAATTTATGCCTGAGTTGTAAAATATCCACATTTCTTATAATATATGCAAATTATTGCGTTGGCAGTCTTGTGAAAAGCGTTTATAAACCAAAAACTAAATCAGTTAATTCAAGATTTTAGAAATAGATATTCGTGCACATGGTCTTGTTTCTTAAATGAGCCTTTTACGAGTAATATTGAAATAATTTGATCTCCGATACCAAAGACCTAGCTGAAATATTATTTAGAGAGAATAATACAAGAAATGTTTTGAAATTAGGAATAAAAGTTTTTTTTTCTTGTTTTTCATTACCATGATTTATATGATATCATATTATTATGATGTTAAATTATTAGTTGTCAATAATCTTTATAATAAATATGAAAACATTAATCAGTCATCTATGTATAAATACGAGTATATCATAAATTATTATAAATAGATAAATATCTCTTGGAACCCATTTGAACAAGTTTATTGCTTAGTTTCAAATTCGATAATTTAGACCTAATCCATAATACGTTCCATTAACTGATTTTCTTTAATTAAATTCTACTGGAAATGTGTATTTCAGGAAAAAACACATCAAAAAAATATTTATAAAACAAATTTCATTCATCATTCAGTCAAAGCTCCATTTCATGGACACATGAAATGGACCTTTAATGATCTGTTAATATTTAATTGTATTCTAAAAATCCAGCAAAAATAATTATACATGTTTCATTCATTGCATTTGAAAGGAGTTGATTCATCTTTAAAGCATGTCCAACTCAAAAAAATTTAATCATATCAAACCGTTTAACTAAAAAATGATTCAAAATAAAAAAAATACAAGTATTTAAAATGTTATTTACAAAAAAAACAGTTCATAAATAATGACAATATTACAATTTTTTAAATATTAAAGTTGACTTCTAAAACCTGAGTTTCCTGAAAGTAAATAAGAGGCACTATCATTCATGTAGAGTTGGACTCTTGATGCTATATGCTGCATGTAAACAGCTGAAGAAGATCATGTGTTTGAGTGTCATCATCGTCTGGTGTTGTGGAGGTTTTACTCCAGCATCAGTAATAACGCGGAGAGCTGTTGATCTTTTGTGCAAAGAGAACCTGTTGCTTTGTTTGACTCGGAACAATTGTACCCCTAATCGGGTTCTGTATAATATTTGGGCCAAAGGCATTATCTGCATTAGTCACTGGATTCAACCGCGCGATGTTATTATTCACATTTACAAATGAGGCAGTCGGATAAACGAGGATCAGCTCACACAATTCCGGAAATTTATCAATTTGAATTTGTAAATTTAGGTGAAAATCATTTTTTTTCAACATATATTTTAAATATATAACAATTAGTCTATAGACCCAATTTAAATGTTTAACGTGTGTCACCTCAAAAATACCTTATTTTAATAAATTCATTAATATTACTTTATCATTTTACGAAATACATATTTTTGGCAGCGAAACATATTTGTTATTTTTCTTTACGTCTGCAAATCTTAATTTCTTACCAATAAAGTCATATAATGAGCTTTGAAAACAAATTCCTGTGTTCTCGTCGTATGGTGGTTTAACATTTTAAAGAATGACGTGGTGAGGATGCTGATAAAGCAGTCTTCCTACAGTCGGTCAAGTGACAAAGTTGGTCCTGGCTGGGACATGTACTTCGGATGCCACAAAATACGGCTGTCTTTTTTTCAAGCCTTGAACTCTTGCTGTTCTGAAAGACCACCGGGAACTATACATAGAACGTAATTGGTGTAGCCTTAGAATGCAGAACAGACATTTATGAGGTGAGGATCATTACGACTGAAAGTGCATTATTGTGTCGGTTTCTTCACGAGCTCGTGTCCGCTCCAGTCAGAAGAGCGGACATGTTGTTTAATTTACTACCATTGACCTCACTACAAAGACTATAGACTAAATAAAAATCTGAGCATCTACAAAGAACGCTATTCAGGGCTGGTGATAAGCCGATCAACTTTTATGTAGAAAACTTTGCAAACTTAAAATGTTCCAAGTATTATTTATTATTATTATTATTAGAAGTAGAAGCGACAAAATAAAAGAAGTTGGTATCGAAAATGCAGTCTGGCCAATATAAATAGCAAATTAATGCCAATGCATTAATTTGCTATTTATATTTAGTTCTTTCTCGTGTTTTTTTAACATTTTTTTTTTCAAATTTTTGCCTATGAACAATATGTAATAATAAATAGCCTACTGAAATCATCATTAAATATAATAAATTCATTAAAATAGATTTTATAATTATAAAAGTGAACAATGATTGTATACACAGGGAGCGGCAAAAAGCAGACAGTTTTAAATCAAAGCAACCACGAGAACCGTCAACTTTTTCTGCCGCTTCCTGTGTATTTGAATAAAAATAAGTCATTATACTTATTTCAGGTAATAATAGAGTTTATCATAGATTATACCCGTGAACGTGATATAACCTTTTCGAAAGTAACAGAAATTTAAATAAAAATATTTTTATTAGTTTGCAATAGATTTTTTTTTGTTTGAATCACTTATCAATTCAATCAAAACAAAAAAAGTGTGTTTTAGTCAATTCAAAATTTTGACAGTTATTTATGATATAGTACCGGCATCTGTGTGTCGCGTAGCAAAGCTTTCCATGTGAAGGGAAAACAAAAACGCGCCCTCGCCTCACGAAGTAGATTTATAACAAAGACAAGTCCACTCCATATTTCTTCATATTAGGGCCTAGTTGGTGTTTGGGGTGACTTATTTAATAAAAGGTATCTCCGAGGTATGCCCCATGTGACATGTCTATTTAATAACTACGGCGGATAGTAGATCACAAAAAATATTGCTTGCATTTGCCATATGATGGCAGATATGGTGAAGATAATGTTATTTAATTTTTTAATAAAACAAACATTATTTAATTATTAATAATTATATCGAAACAAAGGGAAATATTCGAATATTTTTATTGTTTTTCGGATATGTTTCAATCTTAGGGTGGTCATTATTAAATTAGTTAAATTAACCAAAGTTACGTGTTTTATTTCAGTTGAGATTTAATTGTTACAATGTTAACTGTTTTGATCGCTGCTTAAATCTTGTAATAATGAGAATGCAATTATTTTGAACTTATGAAACTACATATTAATGAAAAAATATTTTAAACAATGTGAAAAATATTCATAATTATTTACTTTTTTGGGACGCGTTACAGAGTGAGATTATTTTCGAAATTTAATCAAAACCTTCTACAATATATAATTCTTTAACTTTTGAATCCTTCGTATTTCTTTCCTTTTAAATATTTCAAATAAAGTATGTATACGTTTTTGTTGGCTTAGAATATCTGTTAATAGTCAGACCACAAAATCTTGAATTATAACCATAACTTTAGTAAATTAATATGTATTGTGTATTAAATATTAAAAACCATTTAAGATATTAATTTTCCTTGTTTTTTAGATATCCTTAGATTTTCTGGTGGAATGCTGACACATTTAGAACATCTCTTCCTCGTCTTTAAGGTGATGTTTTCAAAAGTCAATGGACACGTGGTATTTCATTAAATGCAATGTAAACAATTTTTGCAAAATCGTATTTTTTTCTGCCCTTTTGCATCACATATTTATAAAAAAAATGTGTATTTTTCCTTATTGCAGATTCCATCTCTAAGCATTCTTTCTGTGATCATCCTTGATATTTTAAGTAAATAATTTGTTCTGTTGTAGTCATAATAAAATAATTGTAACTTCTTTTTAATAAAGCACGCATCCCACTTCAGCATTCTATTCCGTCTCGTATATAATCTACGTAGGATTTTATATACGATAATAAGAACTCCTTCGATACTTCTACGGGTTATAAACGACTGGTAAGATTTACAAAACAAGTCTTAATCCCTAGGGGGCGTCCGATGCCCCCTTTACCACCCTGCCAGGCCCCCTGCTGCCTTAAGCCGGCCACAATTACGCCACAGCCCTCCTCTGCCAATATCGCCTTGCGGGAATGTTATATTCCAATTACGGGACATCCCGGTTTCTTAGCCACCCGTCGCCACCGCTTCCGCCCTGGTAAAATCTTCCCCAGCGGGACTAGTTGCTTTTAGCCTTTTATTACCATCTGGGCTAGGCAACAAACTAATCTTTTAGTCCGTAACAGCCTCCGCAATCTAAAGTTTCTTTAAAAATAATAATTCCATTTTTAAATTTACTCCCTACTTGAAGCATAGCTGTACGTTTATAGTCGTCACGTTTGACATAATATAGCTCTGTAAACCATCATGATTTACGCTTCCTACTAAGTCAGTTCTGCGCAGCGATGGTTTGTATTTTTTAGGATGGCGAGAGCACGAAAACTTGAAGAAAGAACATCTGTATTTTATATCTTTTAAAGATTCCACATTCGTATCTTCCGTACTGTGCAATGAAAAGCTGCTGAATTTTATCACTTATTCAGGCATTCTGTATTTACTCAATTTAAAAAAAGGCAATCAAACATTTTCATTACCTCTGCTAACAGCCATCGTTTCCATGATTCAAAATACTTCAATTTTTTATTGTTGATTTGATATAATTTTGGATTTATTTGGAACAACTATGAGTGTATATAATATGACACTAATAAATCACTTATACATTAATATTATTGAAAGTTATAGTTAAAAAAAATATTGATAAAGAAAACATCTATTGAATATAAACAGACCTCTGAGATACCTGACCCATCGTCTGAAATAATCTCCTCTTATCGCACCAGTTGCGGAGCTTTTACTTAATAATTATTTAATCGCTTGGTTTATATGAACATGATTCCACGATTCCTTCAGACACTGATTTTTCATTTTTTTTAAGACTTTTCGTTTAGATATTTGGAGTAAACTTTGATGGTAAAACTAACAACTTTAACTTTTGATGTAAAAAAAAAAATTCAAAATCAACATCAAATTATTAAAAATATTCGCCCATTTAAATAAAAAAAAAGTTCCGTGGATAAGTAAGTATTTTGAATATATTTTTTTAATTTTGTCCTGAATTAACAAGTTACGTAATTACAATTCAAGATTACAAAAATTTCATGTTATTTTCTATTTCATCTTACCTCATTTTACAACGCTAAGTGCTCATCATAAACATAATTCAGCAAACTTCTTTCGCATGATTCATACATGAACAAAATTATTTAAAATCTAACATTGGTAGAACATTTTAAATATGTATACATTTACTTTCAAGCTGCAAATACATGTTTTTCATATGTTTATAGTCTGTCATAAGAACTACTTCCAGACAAGTAACAGTAATGGCGTGAAATTTATTCTGGTCACTTTGAATTTCATTTCTAAGTCAAATTAATTTTCTTCATTTCCACAAAAAGACAAAAATCAAGCGATGAAAGCGCATCAAGGATTATAACTGCCAAAAACGATTATTTACAATATGCATGAAAATAACTGTATTTCTAAAATGTAAGTAGATTACTGTCCTTTTTTTTATTCCATAGTAATTTATTATTAAGAAGTATGCCAAATTTTAACTATATATATTTTTAATATACTCATAATTTAGTTTAAGGTAGATGTTTTTGACATGGATTTTTTTTTGCTAAATAAATAGTGGTTATCTAATAATATACAACTATTTTTGGATGATTTCGCAATGTAATCACAATATTATAAGCATCATATACAAAAAACATAAAGCGATGCACCATTTTTTTAATTTTCAAAAAACAGATCTATTATATAATGCTACAAAAAGTGTGCATAATTATTAAATCCATCTAGTATGTTAAATATAGGCCTTCGTGTTTTATTAGTCGAGCCTGTGACATAAACCGGTGGCCGCGCGGGGCATCATCCCAGCAATAATCCCGGCCTTTATTTACTGCCCCTCTTTGGGCGCATTGCGAAATCCCGGCACAGAAAAAACCAGGGAACATTTTTTTCGCCTTAACCGGAAAATGCGAGCAGCGGCTGCTTGGTATTCCGCAGCATACGCGAATACCAAACCAAAATCCATCTCGCTTTCCGCTCTTCAAATTATGATTAATAACATCGACTCAATGCTCCCCACACTCCCCAAACAGCGACAAACATCCCGTCTCCCTCTCTCTCGCAAATGTCATATCCTCTCTTAAGTTCTGTCTTTGTCGCTCTGGGGGGACTAAGGCTGGATGGTACGCGTCAAAGTTGTTTATAATAATAAAAATAATTCACAGATCGGAATAAAATCATTTTAATGGCTCTACAGAATGGCAGTACACGGAAATATGAAGATCTGGTTGTGGGGCGAAAACTATTTTGTTTGACATAAAATCATGAAAATGAAGGTTTACGATTTTATTTTTGTTCTCGTTTCGTTTGACCTAGAACACTTGTCTACGAATTTACTACTTGGGTTTAATATTACAAACAAGTATTTTCGATTATTTTTTACTTGTTTTATATGAAAATGTACACGTTCAAGCGTAATATCAATTATAAATAAAAAATAATATACAATTCACAATTGCATTTAACTCAATAATTCATCACAAACTTTTTACATACTTTTCCTCCGTAAATATTTTTTCTGTTTTTTACCAAGCAATATGTCTCAGTGAGTCAATTTGTAGTTTGCCAATTTTTAACTTTTTACTTATTAAGTGTATATAAGTTATATATTTCATTTAAAATTGGTAATAATATTAAACATATTAAAATAATTAACATATTTTATGGAAATAATAGTGAATGCTCTATTTTACAACACATTAAAAAAAAAATGTTATTTTTAATTTCCTCCGCTCACTATCCTCTTACATGTCACCAGATATGCTAAATACACATTTTTATCAAAATAAATAACATTAATTTTGTACTAATGTACAATGAGTCAAATTGGATCAACGATTTTTTGCATATAAGCCACCTAGTGGGACTTCGCTCAAACAAAATGTAATAAATATTACTAACCAATGTATGTTGTTAGATATCTGATAGTTTTTGTGGTCTGGGAAATTTGATGATACATTGCTAAATGTTGAAAAAGGTGGTCGATTTCTGGCTCACAGGAGATTCACGGGAAAATATGATTAGAGACTCCCGCGAGTGGGCCGGGGTCCCAGGGGGCGGGGGCGGGCCGAGCCGCCCACCTCCGCCCCCGCGAATGATTGAAATTCAATCCAGAATACCAATGAGACAATTATTACGATTCGGTTTAGTCATTACATCGACGCGGAACTGAGCCGACAAGGTCAGGGGTGCAGCCGGGAAGGAAGGGTGGAGACGACTAATTTATTATTTTTTTATAAATTAATTCAAAAATATGTCCTACATTTTTTTCGCTACCTAACTGAAAATATTATATTATGATTAATAGAATTTATATACATATTTCACAGACCTTTGATCCTATTTCCATTGGAGGAACAGAAATAGAGGTTGTAAACGACTATACCTGTCTGGGACAAGTAATACAACTAGGGCGAAATAACTTCTCAAAAGAAATCGACAGGCGCATACAACTGGGATGGGCAGTATTTGGAAAACTAAAGTACATTTTTAAAACGAAAATTCCGCAATGCCTTAAAACTAAGGCGTTTATCCAATGCGTCCTCCCTGTATTAACTTATGGCGCAGAGACGTGGAATCTGACAGCAAGTCTTACCCATAAAATAAAAGTCACCCAGCGTGCTATGGAGAGATCCATGCTCGGAGTGTCGCTAAAAGATAGAATCCGAAACGAGGAAATACGCAGAAGAACTCAAGTAGTGGATGCTACCCAACGAATAGGCACACTCAAGTGGCAATGGGCAGGTCATATCTGTCGAAGAGACGACGGTCGATGGGGAAGAAAAGTATTGGAATGGCGCCCAAGAACTGGCAAACGAAGCATTGGCCGACCCCCTACAAGATGGACTGACGATATAAGAAGAATAGCGGGAGTGACCTGGATGCGGAAGGCGGAGGATCGAAGAGGATGGAGACTCATGCGGGAGGCCTACGTTCAACAGTGGACGGACACAGGCTGATGATGATGAATAGAATTTAATGCCATGTCAACTGATGCGCTTTTTCTTTGTCCGAGGTCAGCTTCACAATCCGAGGTTTCTCCAAACATTTTTTAATTTTTTTTATACTGAAATAATATCTGTAAGACCTCCATTATTTCTAAATAAATAATAAATTTTACGAGTAATTACTTTTTTTTGCTTTCATTTAATATTCCACATTTTTCGGCTTAAAATAACTCATTTACATCAATACTTAACTTTTTCAAATTTTATAAATTAGTTTTTCTCACTACCTAAATTAATTAATTCATCTTTTTGACTACGCAAGATTTTTGAAAGAACATTTTCGGACATTAAGCTCACACAGAAATAGAAACGTATCATGTCATGAGTAAAAATAGTGGAAAAACACTTTTTGACTTATTTTTATCAATTGATATTATACGTTCAGTGAAACATCTTTCCATCGATCTTCGAACAATCGTTTTCCTGGATTTGTCATTTATTCTTTTCCGAATTCATTACATACAAAAAATGATCCCGCATTCATTGTTTTCCCGGATTAATAGTTTATTTTTATAAGTCCCTTTAAAACGGGAGATGTAGGTGTATGAGCATTTTTAATTAGTATTATATATACAGGTAATTTTTTTTTATTGTAACGCGATATATTTTTATGTGATTTGTTAATCAGATTTTTTAAGGAAATTGATTTTGTAAGAAAATCGGATAGTAAATTAATTAAAGTCCTTAACTATTTTGTTCTAAGGGGTGGCTCAACGTTCTTCAAGTACTCGGACATCTGCTCTGGGACTTATCGGGAATCAAATATGTTTACAAGTGGATCTTCAGATGCAGATATGTCCTAGAACGAGGAATGGATAGTAGCAGCTAAAAGAAATAAGTAGCGACAATTTGTGGTGACCATATTTTCCAGATATGAACCGGATATAAGTGGGAAGAATACGTTATTATAAACAAAATGCTTACAATATTATTTTGTCCTCGTAAGACTATTTGAATCTAATGGCGAATATTTTCAAATATGCACAACTTTTTACTTATCTGAATTTAATTTTCGCCTTTTGGAGATCATAAAACGAAACCCGGATACAAGTCGAAAAATGTAAATTGCGTTTTCGTCGCCGGGTGAAGTTTATTTTAAAAATTAAATTGCCTGCCGGAAGACGTTCGATTTCATTTACGGCGCCCTGTTCAGAAAGCCATCCATCTCGCCGCGGCGTGATGAGAAATGTAAGCCCATTTTAATGGCAAGACGGTATTACAATAAATTACTATGCAGTGTCATGAATCGGGGGCGAAGGGGATCAATGGCGGTGGGACTTATTTCTGCTTAAATTATATCCTTCCATTTTTTAAGCCAATTCCTTAATAATTTAATTTGCGAATGATATGCTTCTGCTTATCCTTACAGGGTTTTAAACTCAAGGCCGAATGAGCGACAACTCTGTAGGCTACTTGGTCTTGACCTACGAATAACTATGTAATTATTAAAATATGCAAAAATATTTGACAAGATTTAATAAATATCAGACTATGTCCCTCCACTGCTTAGTGTAGGTTTCGTATATGAGTCTCCAATCTTAAATTTCCACCACAATTTGATTTTTTTTAATTTTGTTCTTCTTCCCATATCCGTTCCATATCGAAATATATGGTCACACAAATTCCTACCTCTCAGTTCTTTTAATTGCCACTGCCCATGCACATCTCTCCATTGAAAGTCTTCCTATAAACATATCTTGTTCCCGATGACCCCCATGGTACAAGCTCGGAGACTTGAATGAATGAAATGAATGAGAAATGAATGCTGTAGTATCTGAGACACATATTATGTTTTTTTTAATGAAGTTGGATGATGACACTGCTTTCCATAACTATTCAATAAAATTTAATACGCCAAAAATAGTGACCAATTCTCAATTTCACATTGAACGGATACTTTTGACTTGTTTTTCTATTTACTTTTAAAAATAAAAGATACGTATACTTAATTAATAAAAAGTAATTATAAGGTGCGTAGTACTTTTTAAGATTCACACAGTAAAAAGATTTTATAATCTATAAGTCCTTTTTTAACATAATCATTACAACATTTTTATTTATCTTTACAATATCATTAAAAGGCTTACAATTTCATCAATTACTTTTAAAAAGTGCGTTATATACTTTCTAGTAAGTATTTTAATCATATTTTAATATGAATCATGTTGAAATAAATTATTCTTAAATAAAAAATACACTTAAATACTATAACGTGTACAGTGTATACAAAAGTAACAATAATTTCAAATGAACCACAAATAGAAATAAAGGGAAATCAAATGTTATAAATTAATTAAATGAACTATAAAGTATATGCAACCAACAATTTAAATTTATTTAAATTAATGAATAATTTACAGACAAATAATTTATTATTTATACTTAATTCAGTGCCGTGGAAAACTGGTGCTTGATAGATATTTCGAAATGAAAATTGTCGTGCACCGCCTATGAACTCTTCCCGGCGCGGGCTGTACTGGCAGAGTATAATTTACATGTCATACACTTCAGCGGCGTTATGAATAGTAATTTGTCATGGTGTCAGCTTTTTGTTTTCCTTTTTCTCCGTTTGCTCCTCTCCCTCTTCCCCCCGACCCGCCAACAGCCATCAGGAGCGACCGCCATCTCCGCTCAAATCTCAGAACCAGATGTTCAAAATACTTTTCACTTCGAATTACCACACTAGCATACCCTTAGATTAAACATCTTTTATTTTCTTTTTCATATCATATTCAAACGTACGGAAAAGCACTTTCAGAATGTTTTAACCATCACGTAACGCTCAACCACTACGGCTGGACAATACGTATATTGAAGATGATCGAGGATTGATTTTAATAAAAAAAATACTGTCTTTAACCCCACTGATGCACATTTTAAGCCTGCGTTGGTTAACTGCAATGACCAATGTACTCGTATTATTCAAAAAACACTCTTTCATTATATGTGTGATAATTTGTGGTGATCAACATCAAGCATGCGTTTAAAAGAAAATATAAAGTAGACATAAAAATTAACATTTTATATCTTCAAATACAAGTATAAGGCATGATAGTTAACTACTGTAGATATGAGGTCTAAATATTGAACCGATTCATACCTTTTTTTGATTACTCTGAAGAGCTTTCACTACTTTTACATTTTATTTTTTTATTAAAATGCTTCTTGAATATATTTAGATTCATTCAGGTGAGTAGGCGTACGAGTAAGCGGATGAGTGGTTGTGAGAGAATTGTTGGAAGTTCGAGTAAGCTGGACAGTGGATAGACTAGAAATTTGGTGAGTAAATGTTAAGATCTGATACGGTTCGAGCCCTAGACTATTCCCATGACAGTAAAACGCTTTGCTAGTTACCGTTACCGTTCGGTGTTGCACTCCATCCTCAATCTTTTCAAGGCTGTATTTTTATATTATAGAAATAATATATGCTTAAAAAAGTATGATTTCCTGAACGCAGTTTGATTAATTATTTAAATAAAAAATACGTTTAGTAAGCTAGATTTAATTTCAAAATAATTTTGTGTATTTTAAAACATCGCTGGCTGTTGGTTTAGGCCGGATTCAATTATAAATGTACATTATCCAAAGTGGTCCTTAAATCGGTGCGTATCGCTTAGTAAACGACAATTATTCTCAAATTTACAAGTAAAACTTTTATGATTATCATTTTTTTATTTGTCTTAGACGGAAACGATATATATTTTAATATACATTTTCATTTTTGTCCTTGACTTCACTGTTAATCGTCGTGGTAATTAGGAATATCACCAGCCTGCCATGTTGATCATCATCATCATCATTACCATGTCCGCTCACCTAACTAGCGCACATGGCATTCACGAAATAACGCCACAGTCTGTCATCTCATCTCATGTCAGTTCTGCCTCCCGCAGCTCCGCCGAGTACAGTCTATATATAGTTCCCGACGCCCGAAACTGAAAGAAAACGTTTATTTTTTCTTTATGTCCGACCCCATCTGGAGCATATGGTCACAATAAATTAACACACAGTTCTTTCAGAACACCTATACGAACGCAATCGTAGTCATAATTTATATATTTAAATATATTTTTAATATTCTAAATTATCACTCATGAGCGTAGACTGTAGGTGTGCAAAATAAATTCTAGCCAGAAATTCTCGAAAAATTCGTCCAAGAGCAAGATTGTAAAGTGGAATGTTGATGGTAATGTGTTGCTAGACGTGCTTTAGGATCGGCGGCTGCTGCATGTCCTGAAGAGGCCGAGGTCTGCTGAGTCGAGCCGCCCATGCGGGGTCCAGGGCGGATCAGCATTCCGCCCTCGCGCGGCCCGGCTAATTCAATATCTGATTGGGGGCGCAAGCCTTCCATCGCACACCACGGTAGGCGAATTGTGCGCCCACCCGCCACCCACCTGCCCACCTGCCAGACGACCAACTTCTAGACACGTCCTACGGCACCTTTGTCTTCCACGCATCACACTCATTGTACTTCAGATAATATGCTTAGGAAAAGTTATCTTCAAAACATTGTCAATTGCATCCGCATCTGCACTTGTACATTTCTACTCAAAATGTGTATTTTTGTAACACAGTAGAATGAAACAAAAATATTTTCTATTTACGACACATTTTTTAAATATTTCTTATCCTTCGCATGAATCTGATTGAGCAATAAATTTAAATGTGCTTTTTTGTGTTCTCGCTGATCTAAAAACTATCCCGACCAATTTAACTCAACTCTTAAAAATACATGCAAAAAACCATTATACAATATATTATTTTAAAATAATTAATAATAAATATTTTGAAATAACAACTTCACGTCGCCGGGATCGTTATTAGGACACTTCGTGGATGTATGAGGAGCAGATGAACAATAGACTTTTTTACAAACATATTGAGATGTATTCAAGTTAAAAATTGATAAACTTAGACGGAGCGCTTTGTAACACCGCAGCGCCCTTCACCTGTCGGCCTTTTGACAAATTATCTTCTGTCAAAACAACCGAAATGGCGACTCATGTCTGAGCGAACAAAATTAAGAGACGAAAGAATGTATATCGAGGTTTTTGGCACCAGCCTGCAATGGCTATATCGAGCTGATATCAGAATTCATAGTATGATAATTTGACTGATTTGAATAAATATATTCTTTTGTACAAACAAATCCAATTTTAATTTATAATATCGCTTTTGTTTATATGATAAATCAATAAACCATTTATCATACTCGTACGAAACCGCATTTTTAGAACATCATGGTGTATTTTTATATTAAAACTTATTATACCCAGAAATTACATTTCTTTAATTTTTCGTATTTATAGAAAGGCTTTCGTCCTTTATTTTCTTGGAATTAATATTTTTAATTTTATTTGATATAAGGAACTAACTATTATTTGTCAAAACAGCAGGAAATGAGCTTTGAAATGTCCAATATTACTGTCAATCTATGTAATTATATATTACACTATATTAATGCATGTTCAACAATTGACACAGAAAACGTCATCTTATTTGACATTTCTCTCATCAATAAATTAGAGAAAGAGGTTATTCATTGCTTACGATTGATTCGATGGTGTCCGCAACATGTACAATAACTTAAAAATAAATGTGAATCAAATTAAATATTTTTGATTTATTATTTTTTTTGAGAAAAATAAACGGCATACGCTAAGATTTAAACCACGTACCTCTGCAACCATGTTCATTTCATTACTTGTATTTGCCGTGAAATTGTATGTGTGTTGGTTGTTACATATTGGTATATATTAAGTAGTATATAATGTGTTATAATATGTAAATATATTCTAAGCTCAACAAAAACTATTTTATGTATTCATGTTTTTTTAAAACCCGTTTTAATATTTTAAAGGTCTTTTCGATGTATGAAAATTTAGGCGACTGAATTTTTATGAAATATTTGCAATTAAAAAAGTGTTTTCCAAACAGGTTATTAACAGCAAAGTGCACGGATCCCTTTCAAAAGCTTCATTACGGCGGCGAGCAGAGGGCGCAACAACCAGCGCGGTTGCCGGCGAACAAAAAAAGCTCATTCCCCGCTATTAGCTTTCGGAGAACAGTTATCGCCCGCGTCTTGGGCGAAAAAAGCTCACTGACACCAAACAAAAAGGGCGCGAGGCAAAAAGAATGCAGCGCCTCTTGTCGGAGGCTTTGTTCGCGCCCCGCCACTTCGTTTTGCGGAGGAAATTTCGCAAACGGGCCTTCGCAAATTCTTTGCGGAAAAAATGCGACTGGAAATGGACCTGTGGGATTTTTTCCCATCCGCCGACTCACCTATAATGTGGTGCGAGTGTTGTGAAAAAATACCAACCTCTAAACTTACTTTTTTCAAGAGATATCATTCAATATTTTAGTAGATACGAGTACACACAAAGTATTTTTTTGTAAAAGTATATTCATTTTTAATTTAATTTTACAAAAAATACTTGTTCAATTTGAAATTTTATTAACAATTATTTATATTTTTAGCCTTTATGCATTTCAATGTATATTTCTTCATAATTCACCATTTTTAGCTTTAAATTTTAAATTTTCATGTCTTATGAAAATCTGAATAATCATAAATTGATTAGAAAGCGTAATTTTTTTCCTAACATGGAAAAAAATACTATTATCAACTTCAAATAATATCTCCTTCATGTACTTCCTCTCAGAATCACGTTATATATTATGTATTCTCTAACTGAATCTACCGAATTCTTAATTTATGTTTTTTCTACGATTATGTGTACTAAAAGTAAAACGTACATAAGAATTTTATTTTACATTAAAAAAGATAAATATTTAGTTCCTTGTTTTTATATGGATCACACTAAAAATAAAATATTAAATGACATTTTTAATTTTGAATGAAAAGAAATATTTATTACTTCGCTTGTAGATAATTCAAAAGATTATAATTTTAAAATAATTTTAATTAAATATATATATATATATATACATATATATATATATATATATATATATTTAGTTTAATGATAAAATAAAAACAGGCAGTGGCTTATATAGGTATGAACAATTAATTAATTATGTACAAGCAATGTTGGAGTTCCTACATTATTTTTGTAAATTAAAATTATTTTAAAATTATAATTATGCAGTTTCACCAAGTATTGTCACTTGATAACCTTAATGTCAATTTAAAAGATATTAATTATTTATGATTTTAGTACAGTTTTAAAACAATCTCATACGAAAATTCTCTTCCACAACATTAATGATTTAAATAATATATGAAAATTTTTACAACTATATAATATTTTAAAAATCATGCGTCAAACAAACTGTATTACTTTTTAATGTCTTTATTATGTCACATACAAGCTGATGAATAAAAAATCTTTAATGTGTTCACCACTTTTTTCCGGTATTCGTAATATTATGTGTATGTAATATGTTTTCCATAATTGTGTTTGCTTTCTCATGTGTTTGTACACAATTATTTTGTTTGACCCATTTGTCATTCGGTTTCAAAAATTCGTTTTCCCCGACATCCGCGAGGGGGCGCAGTGCATTCCATCATAATGTTTGGTTTGATCGCGTGAATATGATATCTGGTTACTAATTAATGAGAGAACCGACAAATAATGACCCGCGGCAAACGATTAATTGCTAAGCGAGGCTGTTGAATTACCAATAGCCAGCAAGGAGATAATAATAAATGTGTTACATATTTTCAAATCAACTGTGTCTGCCATTACGCATATTATCAATAATATTTTTAAAGTGAATAGTGCCGTTTGATGTAGCGGCTTAAAAGGTAGATTATTCGGATATAAATTCATACTCCCAGGAGTCTATTAGATCATATTTTAAGAAAATTATATTCATTGAATGAATTGAAAGAAATATATTAAGAGTATATTTTCCTACCGGATGGTATATAAATATAATAATATATATATATAATCAATGGGCGACGTCGATGGCGTTACTCGCGGCCATCATCAGGTCTTCCTGGGTGCAGCTACTCGGACACAGCGCACACTCCAGAAGGTGTGACAGGTTTTGTTTCATGCCGCAGTCACATTCATTCGGTCCGCTGTAAAACTGCCAGGCTTTCATTTGTGTCCTCGTCTTGCATGATCCGAAGTTTAGTAAGGGACTTCTATATATTCCAGCCGTGGTCGTGTTCAGGAGCTAGGTTCTCTTTCAGGGCAATCCAAGTATTCCCCTCAGTTGCGCTCTCCACATGTTCAGCTGCAGGGTGACCTCAGGTATCACCAGTTCCGTTGTCGACTGTAGGAAGTTTCCTACCGGATGGTAGAACTTACTAAGAGTTCAACTGGACTATAAAGCTTAAAAATCATAAACAAAACTATATATTACAAAAAAATACATTTTTTCACAATAGCAGAACGTGTAAAGAGTGTGATTTATACATGAAAATTAATGTTTAAAAAAATTTTTGAAAAAAAAAGTTATTTTTACAATAATGCAATGATAATTAATCATGAATTCAATATGATATATTAATGCTTTGTATAACAAAAATATAACATATCCTAAAGAATATATGCTCTATATTTTTAACTTTAAATTGTTATTTAATAATGTATGTTTTGTTTCGTTGCATCATCTATAGATGGTTTTCATACCTTTTTTCGTTGTTTTACGTCAAAACTACATAGATATAGGTGCGCTTAAGTATTACATGAAGCACGTAATATATATAAGACAAATTTTCTTCAGTCCGATTGAGTTCTTTAATGCTCATTTTTTAAAGGAGAACTAATATTTTAACTTTGAAATACGTGTTACATTTGAAGTCAGCTTCTATGGGAAAATATTGTCAAAATCGTCGAACACTCGTTGCTTAACTCAAAGCTTAAGTGTCTCCCGTTTTTTTCGTTTTATTTGTATAATTTAAAAATTTATATAATTTATAATTTTTTTAAATTTTAAGAACACAAAGTTTTCCTAAAAAATTATAACATACGAACATTGTACACTCACCAGAAAGAAGCAGCATTGGTCGAGCCTAGCAACTTTTTTTTTTAATTAGCTCATATATGAGCTAATTAAAAAAAAACTAATTAAAAAAAAAAAAATACTATATTATTTAGTTTACAATTAATTATGTTGCATGTAATGTGTATGTAGATTATACTATTTACTGATTGTTTGAGAGGAAGGACTTAATATGCGTTTTATTTAGTACATATGATTAGCATGTAAGATGTAGGTAGATTCTTATATTTCTTGACTGCTTGAGAGAAAGAACTTAAAGTTATTTTTATTTATCACATAGACAAGATAGAATTATGTTGCATGTAATATGTAGGTACATTTTTATATTTCTTGATTGCTTGAGAGAGAGAGATTCATATTTACCTGGAGTATTCTAGTAAGTAGCTATATTTTCCAGGGTATTTAAAAGAATATATTTATTTAAGTCTACAAATGAAAGATTTTATTGATAAGCAACAGTCTATTAGATAATACTTTAAGTAAGCAAAAATGTCGTGTTCTAATAAACGTAGTAAATAAATAAAAATTTCAAACAAAAATACTGGTGCGAATTGATAATATATAATACCTTTAATTAAATATTACGAACCCATATTTAAATAAAATATCAATACATTAATATTAAATAGACAAATAAAGTACTGAAATTTAACCTTCAGTTTCAATTTTTTTTAAATCTATCACTATCAAATATATCACTTTTTTTCTACAACTGAAGGATGAAAGCCTTTTTAATATATCATAGCCTCTTAATAGATCTTTTTATCCAGCATTTTTATTCTCTTCTCTTACCAAAATAAGCCACTCACTCAAGGACAAAAGGTGATACTTATATGCCGAGGAATATTTCAATTTTATTTTTTTCCTTGCAGAAACATTACAAATTTTATGAACTCAATTAATTTCTGAAGTACAACAATCTATATATATAAAAGAAAGTCGGGTTATATTTGTTTTTATAACTCAAGAACGGCCTAACCGACTTGGCTGAAAATTGGTGGAAAGGTAGCTTAGAACCCAAAAACGTCCATGGTATACTCAAAATTGATTTGATTAAGAAAAAATATTGAACATTTACGTAAACATGTTTTCAAACAAGACTATTGTCATATGACAGATGTCAGTTGAAGAAAATGTTGCTATAGACAACGCCATAACTAAAAATGACGCAATAGTAGGTATTGTAAGTAGGTACCTACGTAAGGTACGGAATATTTTGAAACAAAAAGAAAAACAAAAGGGAGGAAAAAAAAGACGAAAACAAAATAAATATTAGTGAAAATATCAGTTTAATCTTTTATTTGTTAAAAATGTTATAACAAAAGGCAAATGGAAAGGAATCTTCTTATTCTATTGTGTTATTTTTATTTTTTATTATTTTCTCTATTAATTGTATATTTATGTATACTATTCTAAATATATGTTTCTAAATATTTGTAAAAAAATTGGAATTTCGATTCTGTATATCTTCTTATTCTATTGTGTTATTTTTATTTTTTATTATTTTCCCTATTTATTGTATATTTATGTATACTGTATGTTTCTAAATATTTGTAAAAAAAAAATGGAATTTCGATTCTGTGTATAAATAAATAAATAAATATGTAATATAGGCCATCTATGTTTTTTTGTCTATGGTTTGATAGATATTTTGTCTATCGGTTGACGTTTTGTTTCGAGAGCATTTGAGTGTCGATCGAATCCTTCACGACAAAGCCGTCATGCAACTAGAATTCGAAACCTTGCAAACGAAAGGACTGACGAACAAAGCGAGAGTTTTTGGCATCCTAACCTCGAATACCAACGATGAAATTGCGCGCTTTCAAATTGGTCGGTTTAAAGCGATTAGGCGTATATTCGCAATCCCTAATCACGAACGTCATACTGCTGTTGTGCATTTGGCGGTGCATCTGGAGAATGGTCATTGGGTATATTTCACGGCTTCAAATAATGTTCAACGTGCTGAGACACCTCCAGCGACAACATTGACAAGTCTCTTTACGATATGCCAAAGCGATCCGTTTGCACGAACTCTAGAATGGACGAGGATTTAATCCGACATTCAAGGTATTTATTTATTTAGTTTTGTACTTACAAACAATCTAATTAACAGAATAACATACTACACTTATTGCTTTGAATTATGTATGCTAATTCTTAAAAAAAAGTGTTTAAAAATCAGTAATATTGTCTTTGCTTTTGATTCTGTAGATACAAGGACAGATTCACCATCGAATCGGATCATTCCAACCTCTCGAAGATGCACAGCATAAATTTGTACAAATATACTTCAATGACAATATGGAGGAAGAACTTGATCGAGGTCTACAAAGTCGTGATCAGAGCGGATAAACGACTATCTGGTACACACGTCGTGATACTGGGCAACTACAACAGATATCTGAAACACGTCGTTCATATGACACATTGCAATACCCACTGATGTTTTGGCAAGGAGAAGATGGATATTATTTCAATATCAAAATGAAAAATCCATTAAATGGTGAGTAATCAATATATATATAATCAATATCATAGTTTTGATTCCGTCATGACATACATTTTTCAGTGCTTGGTTTTGCTTTAGGTTTCCAATAAATGACCAATTACACTGCTTATTACCAGGAAAATAACAGACTTTAAAGATTAAGATGTTTTTTAGAGAAAATTGGACAAATAACCGGCAAACGATTTAAAATCATTTATCTTCACCCCTTTATAATTATGCTACAAATATGGATGTTAGCTTTACATACAAAATTAAAAATCTATTGTCTTAATTTCAGGTGAAGAAACTACCAAGAATCTAAGCTCGATGAATTATAACGCATATCGTTTGACGATTCGTCGAAATGCTGACAACTACTTGCTGAAGTTTCGTCGATTACTGCAATAGAATTCAACCAGACCAAATATATGATATCATATGTACCGAAAAATTCAACTTAATAAAATCCAAAATCTGCTCATTTATTGCCTGTCGGGTGAAACAAAGTTCACCGGGTCAGCTAGTAATTAAATAAAAAATACAATATATACAAACATAGGTACTTATGATTAAGTACTAAGAACAATGCAATAAAGACAAGCAACAGAAGGTCCCAATGCTCACCAATTATTCCTCCAAAGAAACTCTTGTAGTTCTTGTCTGAATTGGGCCTCTCTTACATGAAATATATCAACATCATAGGCGATTTGGTTAAACATTCTGAATGTTTGAATGGTGACTACAAACTACCAAAATGCATGTTGGGCAAAACTTTATTAGTATGATAAAAAAAAATGTGCATTCCTATTATTTTATTTAAAATATTAAATATGGCGAATCTGTTATTAGTTGATGAGCTTCTGATACACTAGAGAGATACACTTAACCCAAGATCTCAATGCTTTGTTGCTACAAAATCCCAGCTCCCAACCCTCATCCTAAGACAGCACCAAGCACGTAGCATCGCCTCAACCGCCACATCTCTAACGCATAATAAAACAAGTTGTCTCCCGTCTCGATGGCATTCCCATGATCCGACGCTATAATTGGATAATTTCGCAAACTTTAATATCCGGCATTGGTAATTTTCACACGACCCGCTGCAAGTTCGCGTCTTGCGTCTACCAATAAAACTTCCCCGTGTGACCGGCGCTGACGACGCCCCCGCCCGCCTGCCGCACTGCAGTGGCCCCCCGCCCACCTCGCCGCCCACCTGCCACCCACCTGCCACCTCCCCGCCCACCTGCGATACACTACGGCCGATGTTCATTATTTCCCCATAAAGCGAGTTTACACGGCCAGCAGGCACGACTGTATATTATACAGGTCATGATTGTGAGATTGGGCTAGTTGATTGTAGTACATACCTGTAAAGAATCGACCTATCTCGTAAAACTTGTATATCCTATATGTTTGCCAAAAATGATATATATTTTCAACACACATGAGAATATTAATATTTGACTTAGTACTCGACAGAATAAAGATGGCGTGGCTTATTCCAAACCATAGACAACTAGTCAATTTATGACTGTTCACGGCAATTTAAAGGCCTCGTTGATAGTCCAAGCTGCCCATGTGGTCTACCTTTATTCCATTGCCTAATCTTAGTAGAGAAAGGCATTTCAACGTAATCCAACTGAGGCCTGGACTGGGCGGATACGTCGACCTCATCGCTATGGAGTTTATGCATTTTCTTTATACGCAGCGACCTTCAGCGAAAAAGTAAATACAAATTTAATGTCTAAAACTTTTACTTTTACACTCACGTTTAGTGTTGCTTACCAAATTCCGTTGCTTATAAAATGTGAAAGTGCTCTTAAAACATTGTCTTGATAAGTGCTTCTAAGGAGCGCAGGTACAAGGTGATAAATAAATTGGAGAAAATGTGGATTATATGACGTATGTTATTTTAAGGATGGCAAAGCGTCGTATATAACGTGTTGCTTCGCCTACGTAAGTAGACTACTAATATACTTATTTTATGTAATTAATATAAAATTTAAATTATTTTCAAAATAGTTTGCTTTAATCATTGTCGAAAATCAAACAAGTGACTTCTGGCATGGTTCGAAAACTTTGTACCTTTATTTTATACACATCGGAAAAAGTATCTTATTTTACAATACTCATTACTTATTCATTATAAATTATTTTATATATTTTTAAATTAAATTAATTAACTTCGAGTAAAATTCCAACGCCTTAAATTAATTTAGAAAACAATACATAAAAAAATATTAAATATCACTTAATAGAAATAACAAGTCTCTTTATACAACCTTAATAGTAGAGAGATGAATAGTTAATTGTAATAACTAATTAGAGGCTTTTTATAATTAAGAACCTTTTTCTTTTGCTTTGACTGAATGTGAGCTCGCCGTGAACGTCGCGTTAAAGTTGAGTACATTCAATCTTAGATGTACATTTTGAGTAAGCCACGTACTTTTTTTTTTATAAGGTACCAAAAGAATAACAAAAATATCTGGTCTACTTCTAGACAAAGTAATATTTCATTAGGAATCAAATACACACATACAATTCTTCATCAATTTTTTTTAACATCAATTCATTCAGAAAAAATATCGGCAGACGTGAGATTCGAACCACGAGCCTTACACCTTTGCTCTAGTGCACACGACCATTCTCTGTCTAGCCAGATACGCAAAACTCCATGTATTTATACCATTGTTAACATCGTATAACAATAGATGTCTCTGTAGTATATATTAAGAGTATGTATATTTTTATTTTTATTATTCAATCAGTCAACATTAATTCACAAGCTTTTTATATTATTAGATACCGACAGTATGTTTCATTTTCTAATAAATTGCTCTTGATAAATTCGATCGTGAATGTATTCTTCACTAATAGTGTGCGAATACATTGTGTGTAGAGTTGGCCCTAATCTGATCTGAATATGTGCATAATATACATCAATGTGCTGACTATAATTAAGAGGTCAGCGGTCATAAACCGAACTGCGGTCGTAAGTCCACGCGCGGGAAACACAAATCGAATTGCAATTACAAACTAAGCCGACGAACAAAGTGCTCCACAGCGATTACTATTTCAATAACTACCACATTAATTGTTCAAAGAGTAGTGATTATTGATATTAACTGTTAAATTATATCAACTGCTGATGTTATAATTTTATACATTCGAATATATGGCAACAAAACAACAAAAACCGTAAATTTTGTGATTCAAAATAATTTTCAGGACAGTATTAAAAGTATTAAAATTAGATACCTAACTATTTACGTATATTATAACTACAATTAATTCAAATATTAAAATAAAACACTTAATGTTTTTCTATTGTTTTTGATAAGATCATCATCATCATCATCAGCCTGTATCCGTTCACTGTTGAACGTAAGCCACCCGCATGAGTCTTCATCCTCTTCGATCATCCGCCTTCCGCATCCAGGTCACTCCCGCTATTCTTCTTTATGTCATCATTCCATCTTGCAGGGGGTCAGCCAATACATCGTTTGCCAGTTCTTGGGCGCTATTCTAATACTTTTCTTCCCCATCGACCATCGTCTCTTCGACAGATATGTCCTGCCCATTGCCACTTGAGAGTGCCTATTCGTTGGGTAGCCTCCACTACTTGAGTTCTTCTGCGTATTTGATAAGATACAATTATTTAAATAAAATTTTAATATTTTCCGTATAATGATGATTTACTTTTGTTATGCATTTTAACAAAATAAATAATAAAATCATACTTTTTTAAATCATTGATTCATCACTTTGATTAAAAAAAAACATTCATTTATAGTTTTTTCAAAAAGTTTATATGTATATTTTTTTTTAATTATTGTTTTAACATGTAATTTCATCATTTAATATTAACAATTTCTCCCCAACTAATGCTATTATTTTGGTTGAAAAAAATATGCTTCGACATACTTTTTTATCAAAATTCAACAAAAAGACGCGAAAGACGTCAAATGTGATGATCGAGTTCCTCATGTGAAAACAGTTTCTCTTTGTTAGAATGTCAGAAGAGTTTTCTTTTGCAAAGAATAAACTTCCTTTTCAATTGTTTATTTTTGTAATAATAATCACACATCGCGATACATTTTCACGGCTGTATTGTTTTGAAAAATAATTCCAATAAATTTTACTTTCAGTTGGAGGATTGGAAAAATCAGTTCACATACCGTTATAATCCCTTCCTTTATTGACAAATACAAAGTTTTTCCAATTATATTTTTTTTTTATGTAAACGCATGCAGGAGAGCACATGCGGTCAAGACCAGTGCACTCTATGACGCTCAGCCAGGGAGGCTGGACGCTGCATGCGGGAAACGTGTGTTGTGTACGTATTTGTGTGTGGGTTGGGGAGATTGCAAGTGTATATTTATCTGTTTCTTGAAGAGATCCAGATTGTAGGAAGGAGGAAACACAGACGCTGGAAGAGCATTCCATAGCTTACCGGTGGCATTAAGGAAGGAACTTTGGAAGCTACCAGTTCTTGGTCGACATATATTAACCGTGTATGGATGTTCGGTAAGTGTAGGACGAGTTTGTCGGCTGTGAGTGGGTGCAGGAGGAATTAGTTCTTTAAGTTCCGAAGAGCAGCGACCGTGGTAATAACGGTAGAAAAGACTATATTGAACAATCTGTAATTCTACATAAAATAAACAAAAAAACTGATCAGTCATATTAAATTTCAAATTATTAACTTTATAATTTTGTAGTCATTTCCAAAACTTAATAGCAACTGCTGTCTTAAGAGGCATTTTATGTTTATGGTCCATCTATGCCACTTTACCAACTATAGTATGCAAGACTGCCTTGTCCGCTTACTCACCTCGTCATTTCTCATAAAGTCAAACTATCGTACCTCAGTATTCTAAAGCTGGCATATGATTTTAATACCTATATTACTGCAACATTGGCTTTTGGTGAGATGTCAAGATTCAAAGTCGTAAAGAAGAATGGGGACTTTGTTTTGATCGAGTAAAGCTGCGAGTCGCAAATATTTCGCATATATTTAAAGGACGTACGGTTGTATACTTCACTTTATATATCTATTTATATATATATATATATTTTTATGTAAGCACATACAGGAGAATACTGACTCATCTGGGGAATTCTATGACGCTTACCTTGGTTTATATGGCTAAACGCTGCATGTGGACTGTTGATCCGACAATTTCATAGACTACAGCCCGAGATTCACGCATCATCCTTTATTATTACAGGAATTTACTATGAATGGGTGGTTTTCACGGGACGACTTTTGTCTACCACCAATTTTAATAAATAGGCTATGACTGACATTTTACGGGCGATGGATCAAATTCACACCAACCGGGGGTATTTTAGAGCTCAGAAATCGATTAAAAATCCTTTTTCTTTAAACCTCCGTCGGGGATCGAACCCACGACCTTTGGCTTGCAAAGCAAACGCTTTGACCATTGAGCTATGACCGCCGGCGGATATATAAGAGAGTCGTGTTAGTTACACCATTTATAACTCAAGAGCGGTTGAATCCATTTTGTTGATCTTTCAATTGTTGGATTCATCTCAATCCCGAATACAAAAATATCGTTTCAAATACCGAAAAAAAACACGGGAAAAAATAATAAAATGTTTAAAAAAATTATACATTTTTTATGGAACTGCTTTTTAGATTTATGTTGGTTTCAGTAGATGGCGTTGAATGCATTACCATTTTGCATACAATGTTATATCTGATCAAACCGTTATGAGTATTTCATTTATAGATTTTGAGGCGGTAAGTTTGCAGGTCAACCAGTACAAATATATTATGTCCATGACAATACACTACTTTATATAATATGTCGTGAAATGGTCACCTCATGAAGCTCGGGGCTCGGTACCGACTACGCGGCTGTTACTTGACCCGCCAAGAGAAATTATCGTAAGCTTTTTTGCTCCCGCTTCAACAAAGCTCGGCGTACGTGACGGCTACGAAAAAGCTCCACTTCCTCGAAATACGTTATGTTGATAATATTCAGTGGCTGTGTTCTCCAGAGTTCTCGGAATGAAATGGCCCCGCTGCATTTTTATTACATGATACCAAACTAGTGCGGATAATTTTTGCCACTTGCGACGGCCAAATGTTTTTAGATACTCGTGTTTTATTTTGTTGTCATCGCTTTACAAATCACAATACTTATTTGTTATTGAATATGAATTAGTTTATATTTGAATTGATCACTTCTTTGTAGGATGACTATTTCTATATTAGTGAATTGGTTATCACAGAAAAGGTTTAATATGGATTTTGATGATTTATACTAGTAAATAAAAGTCCATTGTCATTTGATCATTGATGATGTAATTCATTTAGATTAAAATAATGACCTTTTATTATTTCAATATATCATTATTTAGTAAAAGTAAGATTTATTTTACAGAAAAATAAACATCCAAACGTCCAAAAATTAATAAAAAAAAATGTATACTTACAGAAGCTGTAATTGTATACTTAGAGAGTCATTCTAAAATAATAATATATTTGAAGGAAAGCTAGTCTATGTGATTTAATTCATAATTACACACAACATGATAGTTACTTTTATTCAATTGAAATAAATGTAAATACCAATGTCTTTTCGCAAACATTTTGAAATTAAACTCTTTCTATCTTCACTCTATAATAAAAGAACTATTTTTTTGACAAACCTTAGGCCGTTAATAAATTATGACATTATTTTATACTGAAATGGAGTTTTTTTTTATTATGTGTAATTGCAATAAGTATGAAAGGAAGTTATTTATAATAGGTAAGTATGATAGGTATATATAATATGATAGAAGGTTAAATATTTTTGGCAGTATTCTAATTTACCAAAATTATAAATTTGATTCGAATAATGAATAAAATTATTGTTTACTTTTGTCATAATGGAAATAATAATGATATTTTATTAGACTTACGTTTTTTCTCGTTATAACGTTTGTTTTATTTTTAACTGCTTAAAAGTTTGAGTGAAGCCTAGTTTTATACATCCAACACTAGTTTTATAAATGGCGATACTGTACTATGCTAAAAATTATCTTTTTACAATGGAAACATATAATTCATTTGAAAAATATTCAAATAATATAAGAACAAAATATGATGGATTTTTATACTTTTTTGGTCTTATGTAAAGCTGATTGAATGAAATATAATCTTGAAACGTCGGCCAATGGTCGTTTGCTGCGTAATTTCATAGCTAGTTTCATATGACTTCGCTTCTGTGGTCCTCATACCTCTGTTGTTTCGCAGACAAGTTGGTCGAGTAGAACTTTGTATGCGGGCGATGAGAGTCGAAGTGGCGTAGCGCCCGAGTACCGAGCAATCGCTTCCGCACGCCCGCCTCGGCCGCCGCCCCAACGGGGGCCTTTGATATGCTAAACCCCGCATGAAGGATGCTGACGGGGGCCACGAGCAGCCTCGCGTATGTCATAATCCTAATATCTAAGGCCTTCGCACTTTGCTGAGGCCGCGAAATTAGTCGGGCCGGCGAAAAATGATCAGTAGCCAAACGCGAATACTTGATTACATTATTAGACAGGTGCAGTAATACAACATGTAACAGCAGCACGGATTACATCAAATTTCAACAGGCGTCTTTAGCACATATTTGGTTTTAGATTGGAGCTGTGAATACATTACTTAAATGGGGAATATTATGAAAATAAAGTATCGAAATAATAAAAACGTTAATGAAATATCCAACATGTTTTAATTTTTGAAAACTACATATTTATTTTTCAATTTTTATTTAAATTCTAGCTGACCTGAATCAGAATTAGTAAATGCTGTGTTCACCTAAAAAATCTAGATTAATAAATAAAGTTTTTTATTAAGTGCAAAAAATATTTGAACAGAAACTGCGTTGTGTGCAAAATGATAATGCGTACAACATCATCTCTTAGAAGCAGGATAAATATGATTAATTATATATAAATAAACAATTCATGTAATTTTTTAGAATATTTTAATTGTAATATTTATTCAAGATCGAGGTGATGATGAAAATAGATCGAATCTTTTTTGAGTTATAAATAGTGGAACTAACTGTAAAGTTGTAAAACAGTTATACCTGTATGTAGAGATCCATTGTGAAGATTAAAATTAATTGAAGTAATAAAAATACATGAATATCCTAACTCAGTCAAAAAATTGTTTCTACGTAACTAAAAAATAACATTATTTTACTTTTTATACAAAAAAAAAATGATTAAAATTCAAATTCTCCGAAACTAATTCCACAACAAAAGTCACTCAGTATTCTCAAACATGGCGGATAATTTCTCGTGATTTCAGAAATCATTTCAGGTGACATTTCAAAGAACCAAAGTCCATTTACGTGGCGTCTAATTGAATAAGAGATAAGGCTCGTGATTTGCGAGGAGGTGAGTGGATGCTGCAACACTCGGAATGATAATTTATTTCCCGAAGACTGAAAAAAAGTTCATTTTCCGTTCATTACCATTTAGATAAGCAGAAAAAGAAATATGATCCTGACGACAATTTGATGACCGGTGACTTCCGTTAATTATAAACTTTTTCTACTTCATATTTCTCCACCACCTTGTCACGGCCCCTCTTTGTCACAAAGCAAAAGCATTCGCAAAATGCTTTACTTTATACAAAGTGTGGTATTTTTTATGGGAAAAGAAGATGCTGGAGTGGCGACCAGAGACCAGTAATCGAAATATCATTTGACATCATAACTGGAATTACGACATCAAAAATATAAAGAATAATACTGAATTTGTATAGTAGAAACAAGAAGTATATAAAATTTTTCAATATACATACAACAGTGGATACAAAACCGTTTGAAACAACATTGTTTTTTTATTTCAATAAAAATACAATGTTTTCAAACTTTAAGATTCAAAACTGACTTGAATGAAAAAATACAAATCTAGAAAATCATCATGGCAGACAACAAGTACAATACAATATCTATAGATCAAATGAAACATACGGTTCTTGGACTTTCTAGCCACCTGAAAAATCATAGCTGAATATCTTAAAGCCATTAGACCTGTTGTTGGTGTTATTTAGACTGTTATGTTGTAACTTACATAACAGTTTTGTATACGTAATGCATTCCAAGAAAGAGTTGCCTTAGAAAAAACTGATATTGCAGTTAATAGAAGACACACTTACAAAATGTACATTAGCAAAAAGATCATAGTTAGAGTTTCTGTGCAATGCGGTTCTGTTCCCTTTCTAACATCCTTTCATCCTAGTCATCTGTCGTCGGTTCCCCTTATACATGTATTCCAGTGAAGAAACGAGGGATTCCGGGAGTTTTCAACTTTTTTCTTGTAATACCACATTCTTTTATTGCAGCGCCTGTCAAACATTGTACCTACTACATTATGAAAATTATAGAACTGAATCAAATTGAAACAAATTTAATGATAAATAGAGACAATACGTATTATCATAGCTCGAACACAATCTTGTAAAATCAATTTTATTTAACATACCGGTATGTATTTACATTTATTTACTATCCCATCAAAAGTGATTAAAATTAATAAAAAGCATGTCTAAACAGTCAAAATTTTCTGATTATGCGCTTTTTTTACTGCTGATTTTTATTTATTTATTAACTAAAGGGTGCATCCAGTCTAGAATTAATTGGTCACAGTACACAGGTATCACGTGTCAACTTTGCATCTTAATTCTACTTAATACGAATCTTTTGCCGGCGGGTATAGCTCAATGATCAAAGCGTTTGCTTTGCAAGCCAAAGGTCGTCGGTTCGATCCCCGACGGAGATTAAAAAAAAAGTTTTTTCAATCGTTTTCTGAGCTCAAATACCCTCGGTTGGTGTGAATTTGATACTTAATGCCAGTAATAGTCTATTAATTAAAATTGGTGGTAGACGAAAGTCGTCCCCTTAAGGACCATCCATTTATAGTAAATTCCTATAATAATAAGTATGATGCATGAATCTCGGGCTGTAGTCTATGACGTTGATGGATCAACACTCCACATGCAGCGCTTAGTCATATGCACCATGGTAAGCGTCATAGAATTCGACAGATGAGACATCAAATTACTATTACCATATGTCGGTATTTTATGTGTTTACATAAAAAAATCCTAGCATTACTTAAGCTTTGGTTTTCAAGAAGAATATTAGAGGTGAGAAAGTATAACTTTCTGAATTATAGAAACTTAATGATATAAAAGCAGCTCATTGTACTGTTGGTAAAGAGATGAGTGTTGACATAACTTAAACTTATTTAACAAATTTCGCAAGAGGGAAATATGTTTATAAGTCAAAACCTCGGTTTATCGCTGTCTTGTGAAGCTTCAGTATGTTGTGGTGATTTGGGATGAAAATAGATCCTGGCAACTGTGTTAACCTTTTTAGCAACACACCGGTGGACAAAAAATTGTGCAGTGCATTAATACTCAGGTTATTAAAGCCCATCTCATCTAAATAAATGAGACTACTTAATAGAAGTGATAAGGAGATAGATATTGGAAAAGTAATAAAAAAGCAGCTCACTGAACATGATATATACACCAACAAGGAACGGATATTAAAAATAAACATTAGACCGTGCGATGTGTGTGTGAAATATCAAGCATCTGCGACGTTCCTTACAGCTGTACAGATTTATAATGGGTGGCTTTTGACATCGCGGAAGTGTTGGAACCTCTGGGCGGCTAGAGCGAGGGCGGCGCCCAGGCGCGGGCTCTTGTCACCCAGATCACGATCCTTCATCTCGCGCAGGCGGCGGGGTGGACGGCTAAAGGGGTGGCTGGGCGGGACACGCCGCCGCCCAATTTGGAATTCAAGGTTCATTTCCAACACATTTTTCCGGCGACGCAGGACTTGACTTATGAGAAATTTGAATACGTCTTATTTTTTGTGTGGAAGCATGTAAATATATTTTGCCACCCCCGTGGCTGAAGGGGCGCGCCCCCTCGCGTCTCACCCAGGGAGGCTCTGGGTTTTGATCACGCGCCACGTTTTGGTTCCGGCGTAATCCAAAAATGGCTCGGCAAATTTTTCGGATAGTTGCACGCATGTTGTATGAAGTATGAAATAATTTGACTAGCGAAAAATGAGCGCCGGGTCAATCACCCGACCTCCTTTAAATATTTATGGACTAGGTTCAGACATCAGCGTCAGATGATACCACAGAGACAATAATAAAATCCTTTATTATTTTAGTTACTTACTGTTGCAGAAGAATATAAACGTATCGTGTATCTATTTTCTACAGCAAACGACCTTAATTATTTGACAATCTTTATGTTAAAATAAATATGTTTTTTGTTTTGGTTTATAGCCCTATTTTGTGATGAAATTTAGAATTTATATTTTTATGGCTTCCCGATTATTACCTATCAGTCCCACCTATCAGTCCCATCTATCATCAATACCTATTAACCGTCACCCACATCGATGGTGCAATGCTCGTAGGTTGGCCACAATAGTTTATCTCAAACGGACGTCAGAACAAGCACGGCGTCGAAAACCTAACAATAATCTTCATCGAGTTCCTTAAACCTTACCAAACTTAATCAAATATTAAATAAACAAAAAAGAAAGAAAGTGAAAGCAATTACAGCCGGGCGATCTCCAAAGACTACGGCGAATTCTATCTTATCTATCTCATCTTATAACTTATATCCATCAAACCACAGTATCAAACAGCTGTAAATATAATCATGTTGAATTATGAAGCATAAATAATAAATCATGTGGTATTACATAATATGACATCACTTTTTTAGTATTATTACTTCATATATTTATTTTACAATACACATTACACTTATTGCATAGCACTTCACGGGCTGTTTTTATTACGGCCATCTAATGCTTGAAGAACAGAGAGAAGAACAGATCCCATCAAGGGCCCGGAGAGTGGAAAGAACAGAGTTCCCTAAACGATATGTTAATTTAGCACATTCCTCGACAATTAGGAAACAGTCAATTGTCGCCATCAGCGACGGTGGGCGGAAAAAATGCAATTAGGGCGGAAAGGGAACGCTGTGCGGAGTGGGCGGCCTCTAATAGCCGCCCTTTAGTGGAGAGGCGCATCGGGACCAACAAATTTACAGGACTAATAGCATCAGAAGAAGCAATATCTACGCGTCGTGACCCCACTCTTTTTTGTACTAATTACGTTCGAATGTATTTTTCATGAAAATTAAAACGCGAGCAAAAAGTAACCTGCGATAAGATTGACTTAGGCATGTTGGAAAGTCATTACATCTTCAGGTGATTACAAAACAACGTTTTGCAGTCACCAGGCTCTTTGAATAAAGATTAGAAGTGATCAATTCAAATGACTTTATTATAAATTTAAAAAGTCAGCAGCGAGTAAGACGAAATTAAAGTATTAATTATTTAATGAAACATAGTACTTAACTTGGACACATTTTCTATCCAGGTTTATTTTAGTTGCTTAATAAGAATAATACATTCATGTATGGTATCTGTTTTTTTATTATGCTCTCTGATATTATTACAATTGCAAGTATGCTGTTGATTTTCAAATACATTTACATTCTTCTGTTTTTTATTTCATTGAAATTTGTTGGTACAATATTTTTTAATTAAAATGGTGTAATCATGTTGTTTATCCAAATTCCCCGCGTAATTATTGTCAATTAACAAGCCATTGTTTGACACGAAAGAAATTAAGTAATCATCTCCTCCAATTTCGCGTCGCATTGTTCGCCGTGTTATTATTTCCCATTGGCTTTGAGCGGTTCCCTTTTCCTCCCAAGAAAGTGATAGTCAAAATCCGAACCCCTCCAATCTCGATGATCTCTTTGTTTCTTCATTATTTGTCACATCGGGGCGGGGCGGGAATAAAGCCGGGTAATTTATTCACAGGCCGGTTAATTATGAGCATTATGTCAGGGTCGCTTTAATAATAAGCTCTTTCCTTGCCGTCATTACGCCGGTCTCCTTCCTCCCTTTGAGGAAACTTTTGAGGGTATTCCTCGTCCCCGCCCCTCGGCGAACACTTACTGTGGCGGTTTTTTTCCCCGCCGTACAAAGTGACTTTATAATTTTCACGCCCGTGCCGCGCTCATACCGACTGTGATCCTGGCCATTCGTACACAAATTGTTGGTCTTCAACAACAGTAATAAATAATTCATTTAACATTAAATAAATGTGTTAAAAGTGCAAATAGAATATTACTATTCATAATCTGATTGTAACAATTATTAAATTTAAATTGTCAGGGAGACTGGAGAAGATTATAGTTATTTATTAGTTAATTATTATTAAGTATTTGTTGAAGATCATGTACTTGGAATAAAACATAACTTTTATCTACCAAGATGTAGTACTAAAGCTATCTCTTACAGCCTATAGTACCAATTTATTTTAACGGTCTGATACCATTTTTTAGTACATTTTTTTATCCATATATTTTTTTATATTGGCAATACTGTCATATATTCATGTGTAGTCATTTTGGGTTCGGATGTTACCTTTTCGTAGCCCAAATAATAATTCTAATAAAGAACAGTTTAATATTTGTGTATTTGACGAAACATACAAATTCATATCTGTTTTACTTTAAGGTGCCAACACTACCAATCAAGGATATCTCCCTCATACGATATAAGGGAAAAAACTCTCAACTGCTACATGGTCCAAACGGCATTATATTGCTGAATGACATTAAAGACTTATTGTAAATCACACATGCGGCTATCGAAGTTCAATAAATTCGATCAATCACATCTATTTTTCATATGCTAATCTTGAAAAATCATTTATTTTCTTTTGATATATACAGACCATTGAGAGGCATAACTTTAATAATGGAATGAATTTTGTAAAAAATAAAATTCTCACTGGCTGTGTATTGGTGCCGCGAGACTAAGCAGGTTCGACTGTAGGGTATTGCGTTCTCTTAGATGTTTCATTTTGCTTTCCTCGCCCGCGTCGGGCCTCCACTTATCTTCACTTAATTTCCATAGTGAGATTGCTTATCTTGAATAATTAACGGGTTTCCCTTTCTGAGCACTCCGCTCCACGCCCGACAGTGCGCGCGATACTTTGACATCGGTTTTAGCATTCAAGCGATGATCCCGCCGAAGAAAGCCGAAGCGAGCCGGAGAATTACGGAACCCGATCACGATGCCATCTAAAAGAGTGAGTGACAATATTTCCTAATGGCGAAAATTTATCCGAAGACGTTTTCTCTCGTACTGGGTCATAATAAACTTTCTGATATTAAGGTTTCGGGTTCTAAAGGCTTAAGGTATACTTTCTGAGTACTTTGTGTTTACGCTCATCCCTTCAGAGAGCTACACGAAAAAATTCTAGTTTAATTTCAGGGACGGGCTTGAGTTTTCGTCGAACTTTTCAGCTTACAATTTGTGACTTCTTTTGCAAGAATTTCGTTATTTTTTATTCAAAAGCTCTCTCGCTACGAATGTTGATAATAAACATCTCTACTTTCATCCTAAAAAAAAGTTACTTGTTTGATCTAAAAGAATATTTAAATTTCAAAAACAATTTCAAAATTATTTTAAAAAACATGTTGCAGTGTGTAATCAATCATTTGGCACGTTCTTTGTTCAATTTATTATTTCTATCCTGACCACAAAAAGGTCAACTAATTAACCAACGGATATTCTTTTGTCATGTACGTTATACAAGTATAACATATGTGTAAGTTTCTTGACTATATTAAATGGATATTGTGGCTTTTGGGTTTAGCCGTATGTGGCGAATTACTAATTTCCAATATTTCGACCGCCATTGCAGGGGTCTTCTTTAGGGTTGATGACCTAGTACTAAGAACCCTGAAGAAGACCCCTGCAATGGCGGTCGAAATATTGGAAATTAGTAATTCGCCACACACGGCTAAACCCAAAAGTCACAATATCAAATCTGGCCGTGAAATCCTAAGAAGTTATTTATATTGAATGGACTTTTATAGAAGATGTATCCACCTGTGAAAAATTATAATATTTACTCATTATATTATGTTGATCTTAAGTATATACTAACTCGTATATATACTACTAATTAATATGCAAAGAGTACAATTATCTGGAAATACATTGACTTAAATTACATTATAAATCCACAATACTCTCTACGATCTTTCAGTTTTGCCACAGTATTGCTTACTTAGATGTGAAATGGTATTTATAGGGATTTCTAATAGTTACTACTCATATAATAATAAGCATTCTCTTATAATGAAAAACGCAAGGTAGGCTGAATTTTTAAAAAACCATTCGATCATTTCACACGCCTTAAAAACCAAAAAAGGGCAGAATTATTTTAATTAATATTTATAACGCAAGCTCCCCCTCTCCTGTGTTCTGCTAATGGCGGTCGGAAATTGATCCGAATCGCGGGAACTGATTAAAAGTGGGTTTTACTTGAGATTATGTTAATTATTGTGTTTGGTATTCAGAACGGATCCGATTAGGTTGAAATAAATTAAATATAATGGGTTTGAGATCTCACAGCTTCCCATCATTTCTATTCATAACAACAATCACGCCGGAGTTGTTTTCTAGAAGATATTATTTTTCTAGGAAAAACATGAATGAAAAACAAAAATTTGCGTGGATTTACTTGGATTATATGATTTACGAGTTTAATGCCAAAAAAACATTATTTTTCTCTTTTTTTATATTCCACAAAAATATTTGGGTTGATCTCTGGGTCCTTTTTAAAAAAAAACCTTTCCTCAAAGAAAAAATTCCGTTACTTTTATCATATTTATAAATAAAATACTCTAAGAAACAAGATATAATATTTTTATTTTTTTTAAATGACTTGGTTGTAGTATAATGTTACTTTTTAAACGTTGTCATAAATTAATGCTTCAACTATGGAGCAGTCGATATAAAATATCACCTTAAGCAGCGTTTTCTTAAAGTTTCAAGACTCGTTATCTCAGAGACTATCAACTATTGAATACAGTATATTCTTCGGATTTTTGGTACCCAAAACTGACGTATGACAACGTGAAGAAGTAACTAACAGATAAAAAATCTGTGGTTTGTTGTTATCATATTCTCCATATTATTAGTTGACGTACCACACTGAAATACAATCACTATTACAGTGTATCATTAGTTAATATAAATTATCTTATTCAACGAGTATATGATAATTGGAAATATTTGTTTTAGCAACTGATTATCAATGGATGACAAGTCAGGAGCGAGATTGCTGCGTTGGCACCTCTGTTCACGTGGTCTTGCCATTTTGGCGGAAATAGTTAGAAGTTTAGAATTGAACAAGTCTTCTTTTAACGCAGCGATTCACAAGGCGCAGGATCGGGAAGGACGTAGAACACTGCAAATATCTTGAACCTTGACATTGAACACAACAACGTAGAAAAATAATATTAATAAAAAGGGCAATAATTTTTTTATGTTTTTTCTTTCATAGTATAAAGCGATTGTTCAAGTTAGAGCGAAATTGTAAAGATAAAATCTAGTCGATCAGAGTTTGATATTAATTATAAGGCAATCTTCTTTGTTTCTTGCGAAGAAAGGCCGGGTTTTGCGATAAGATGATCACTTCATAATGCGATTGTTGCCAGACGCTCCCGCGGGCCTACCGCCCACTTCCGCCCACCGCCCACTCCCGCCTATCCCGGTGTCATAGCCGGTAATTGTGTTTGCCATCCGCCTACTGCTTTTGACCTCTCATAATTAGGTCCCTTATTGACTTACATATACAAAGGCTCCGATGGACCTCACTGGAAAGATATCACGGGGTAGCTGAACCTTTTTATACACTATCAGACAAAGTCTTGCAAATTATAAGACGTTCTTCATTTTCTTATTTAGTCTTCGCCATCGAAGATTGGTTTTAATAAAAATCTATGTAAACAAGTAATATAGTATGGAACATGTCAGGATTAAATGTTGAGTTTATATTTCCCAAATTTAGTTTGTGAATTACTAGATCTTGGCATTGTATGAACTGCACATTACATTGACCTTAACACAATTGTGTACTTGGTTTTTCAGTTAAAAAGTCTACTCAACACAATCCACATTAAATCGTATTTACATACGAATATTACTATTTACAAATATTAAATTTTCATAAATTTAAATAACTTCTTAGGTTTTCACGGCCAGATTTTAAATTGTGGCTTTTGGGTTTAGCCGTGTGGCGAACTTTCTTCAACCAATATTTCAAACGCCATTGCAGGGGTCTTCTTCAGGATTGATAATTAATTTAGTTTTCAGTTGGTTTATTCAGTTATATATTTCTTTTATGAGCGTTATTGATTTACATCTCCATGGCAAATCAATTTTCATTCAAGAGAATCGTAGGTATGTTCTTAGACTACGTTAGGTATGTTGAAAGAATACGGTAGGTATGTTCTAAGAATTGTACATCCACAGTCCGATATAAATAAATTTGAGGAATATTCACTAAACATCTTATTTAATCTACAATATTTAAAATAAAGATGCTTTTTTTCATTCAGTTTTAAATTAAGCCTAAACTCACTTCCTAAATTACCAACGTATAAATACTACAAATATTTGAAACATGCTTTATTGTTATTAATCCAAAATATATATAAAAATGGGTCACTGCTTACCTGAGTATGAGCATGAGACTGGGAAGACTTGGTTCAAATTCCAACCGTCTCCATTTCCCGTACATCCCAAACAATACGCGAATATACGGGCTCTCAAATTGGGTTACGTGTAAAGGATCTGGTCTATTGAAATTCTGGAGGGATTTTCAAATTTCGATAAATAACTGCGTTAGAGAAAACTCCCTCCAAAAATTACTTCTACCCGTAACAATTCTGCTCCCCTCTCCTATCCTCCCCGGCTTGAAGTGTCACATTATTTCTCCTTTATTTTCTCCTTTTTCTCCGTATCTAGTTTTGGCTTTCGCACAAAAGCCTACAGCTTAAAAAAAACCTTCGCACCGAATTCAACATGAAGTTTTATAATGTTAATTCACAGTACATTTTATGATGCATGTAGTCCTAAGATCGATGGCCTGAACTTTATATTTAAGACATTTATAAAGTTTTCTTAGATAATCGTATATGAATAGACGAATTTATTATTTAATTACGGTTGTCATCCGATTTTTCTCCTGATTAAAATACGTCAAAATAAATTTATTACGCGGGTACTTTACAGTTGCATTTTTAAGCTCTAAAACGCTTGTCTTGGAGGGCATACTTGACGCATATTATAGTAAAAAGTCAACAAAAGGCATAGATCATACTCATATTTGTTAATAGAACTCAATGGAGGCAATTTGTGGCAAGGATATGCTATCAGTAAGCGGAGGATATTGATTAAACTACTGCATTAAATGACGTTATGTATCAACACTCCATCTGCAGCACGCATTTTTTATTGTAAGCATCATACAATATGATAATTGATGAGATGTTTTTTTTGTGTGGTAATAGTATTCTAGAAATATAAAAATTCGTATATTGTCCGCTTGTAGCGAAAAATTTACAGTCCATAATGTTGTTTAATGTTGGTTTTTGATATGGTAAAGAAACATTAATTACATATCCACGTAAAAGTCAAACTATTTATTTTTTACTTATTTATTTCATTCTTCATTGAGTTTTGAAATTGAAAAAAAAATGCTTTATAAATACTTTTGATATAACTTACGCTCTCGTTGTACGGGCCATTCATCATGTTCGATATGATTTACTGGGATATGGTCAGAGAAATGCATCGCAGAAATATTTTTAGCAATGTGTGTAGTTGCCTTTAATCACGCCGAAGAGACAAAATATAATAAAAACACGTACACGGGCGCCCTGATTTAATAAAAAAAATATGTGCACAAGCAGTGTGCCAAAATGTGCGCAAACACAGTACAGTACTAGGCGACTGGGAGGAAACAGAGTAGCGCCCATACAAAGGTAACAATACCAGGTGGAGTCTGGTGGAAGAACTTATAATGGAAAATTACATTATATAAGGTTTAAAAACATAGTTTGGTTATTCGTGTCAGAATATAACCGCTATTAACCCATTTAATGACTTGGTTGCGGTCTTTAGTGTTGTTTGTGTAGTGATTATACTCTCCATAATTGAGCCATATACATAAATTTTTAATTGAATTTCAAACAAGTAAAAGTTGCTCTGCGATCAATCATGATAAAAAAATTGTGTTACTTACTTAACGGAATTTATATTATAGAATTGTTTATACAATATATTTTGGTAAATTTATTTTAAGAAATGATTTTTATATTCATTTTTAACACTAATACATTAACGAACTAAAAAGTCTGTAATGTTTTAAATAACTTCTTAGGTTTTCACGGCCATATTTAATATTGTGGCTTTTGGGTTTATTCGTGTATGGTGAATTATTAATTCGTCTCTGGATATTACCTTAATTATTTGGTTACGATGAATGTGTTCCAGTGGCGTAAAATAACAGCTCCCGTAGGCACCAAATTAAGCAAGGCGCCAAAACACATAAAAGCTAAACACGTAGATAGACAATTTATTTGATCGTATACACATGGCCGAAATCTGCAGGTATGTAGCTCATCACTTTAAAAATCCAGTTAATTAAGCCATTTAACATTATATTTCGCTGATGATGCATTGATCAATGCAAGATTGGTAAACTCCTCTTAAAGAGGACTATTGCTAAGAGTTCTCCGCCATCAGCCGCCCTCCTCGGAGGAAGATTGCGTCCATGCCCCGCACATGTCGCTGGTGGGTGGCCGAGGCTTGGGCGGGAACCTCATCCCAAAGACGTGTTTTTTCTTGTTCTACGGGCCGCTTTTCCTGCCGTTTGTGTACTTTCGAAACTACCTTCGATCTATTTTTCTCACTTTTTACCAAATGTGTTTTATGGTTGTTGTAATGACTTAATTATATCAATTTGTGTTAACATCCTCCTCTCTCATAAGAAGGGCGTTATTACGTTGCCAGGAAGCAGGATGAGAAGCAGGTCCGCAGACAAAGACTTTCTTTTAGAAACACAGATTATATTTACGTTAAAAACATTACAAGTTTGTGACCACGCGGTATGACACGGTCGCGACGCTGACCTTGCCTTGCCAAAGGGTGGGCCGTCGGCACTTCCGCGAGACGTGGTCGGTCACCAGCGCCACTGGTCGCAAACCTATGTACCTAGTCCCAATGTGGCCATACATAAAGTTATGGCAAGCGACAAAAATTCGAGACGAAAGATTGTCTATCGAGGTTTTCAGTACCAGTTAGCAAGGGCTACATCGTGCTGATGTCAGTGTGAACTAATCTCTCTTGCTTTCAGGATGAATATAATTTAGATGTATATAAAATATTTATTTTATTTTACACGCAGTAAATTATTAAATTATTTTAACACTATATCGTAAAAAAACATAAAATGTTTAATAAAAACGCTGCTTGCTGAAAACATTTAAGACGTTGGGTGAATGTTTAGGAAATTATTAATACTTATACAGATTCCAATCGAATATCATAATGTATGGGATTAATTTAATTGAACATTGAGAATAAAATAAATTAATGTCAGATTCGAATCAAAGACAATTTACTCATGTTCTTTACATTACACTTACTTTAGCTACCGCGCCATTTTACCACCTAGACAAATTCATCCGTTGACACCTTTTACATTAAATGTTAGATATATTATATATACTTTTAAAGAAAGAAGTTTTTCTAAATTGTTATAATATTTATATATAATTTATATTAATTGCAATATTCACAAATATTATTTGTGTCGGCAAATATTTGTATTTAATATATTCTCTGTCAACAAATTACGAGCACTGAGGAGCTCACACCTGGCAGGTGAAGCGAGGGGGAGATCCATCACGTACGGCTGCCAGGCCAAGGCTGAGCTCTACAAGCAGCTCGCTAGGGAAGGGATTTGAAGTGAGGGAACCAAGGTACTCTACAGAATCGCGGAATTCACCATAACAGCGATTTTCAGGACTTTAGCGCCATGGGAACTTTATTTTACGGATAAACCTCGTACGAACTGAATGAACACATTCATTCATTTGTATATCCAAGAGTTATAGAGCTTTATATTGTACATGGATATGCTAAGCTTAAGATACTTAAACTAAGCGAGGGAGGAAACACAGGTGCGATGATTATTATGGTTTCAGATAGGTGCAAGTAATAATGTTTATAATATATTATAATTGCTTAAGAATATCGAGTAATCAATCCGACGATAGTGAACCACTCAGCCCTAAAGGGCGGCTCACCGACTTTTTTTTAATATATAAAGATTAGGAAGGACTTTATGTAGGAAGTAAGATTGAGGATTGAATGGAAATGACGATACAGAAAAATAATGTGAAAGAATGATGGCATGAGAGTGTTGAACTCGCGGCTGTATCGGAAGTACGGTTCCCGTCTCCCCTGAAATGTTTGTTTCTTCTTTTGTTCTTCTCTCAAATAACATAATTTGTTTAGTAAGTTTCGACAGCGGAGGAGCCAACGTGGGCAAACGTGTTTGATACTCGGCCCCTTCACGTGAGCGCACGTGACAATTTATACTTAACTTTGTTTTACTCGAGGAAAATTTCAGATACCCCTTGTTGTGCTAACGACTTCGTTATTTTTTAAAAAAAAAGTTTGCTATCGCGCCTATAACTTTAAGAAAAACCTACCCCATTTTAATTGTTTGATCTTCTTTCTTCCTTCTAGCCAGTTTGCGGTTTGATTCCTTAGTATTGTCATAGCAATGATATACAGACGTTCGAGTATAAATGTATATTTGCAGAAGTACTAAAGAAACTCTCATTTAAAACGATACATCGGTCTTCTAATGTGTGAATAAACTCAACGTGATCCAAACAAAAAAATGTATCTATTTAATATGAAACATTAATCGATATAATATTATTTTAAGCTTTTTTTGCTGTTGGTAACTTACACCTTAAATTTTAATTTGTTCTTAAATGTACGTCTGCATTTGCATGCAACGCAGTTTGTCAGTTTGACTTTCTTAAGACAAAGTTACCCAAACAACTCGGCTAAATGAGTGACTATCTGGCTGGCGAAGTGATGCTAATCATAAAATAGCTGATTTTTATTGACAAAGATACTCATCAAACGTATTGGATTCTGGTGAGGTTCATATGAGAAGACTGCTATGGATCCTGTATCATTCAACGGTTGTTCTCTTCCAAAATCAAGCTCCATCAACATCCATGGCAGAATCAATCTCGTTTAATGCCAAATATTACGAGTCAATTAAGTATAAAGTCAGTCTCGCTTCCAAAAAACTAAGTGTATTATGTAGATCACGTCGGTAATTTAACGATAAACAACTTATTCTTGTATATAAAGAACAAATCCGACATATCCTTGAATACGGCAGTCACCTTTGGATTGGAGCCCCAAAATACCTAGTAAAGTTAATTGACTCAGTTCAAAGAAGAGAAATTAGTTTCATAAATAATGACACGGAACACAGGCGTAAGATAGGTTCCCTTAGTCTTTTCTAACGTTATTACCACGGTCGCTGCTCTTCGGAACTTAAAGAACTAATGCCTCCTGCACCCACCCACAACCGACAAACTCGTCTTACACTTGCCGAACATCCATACACGGTTAATGTGTGTCGACCAAGAACTGGCAGCTTCCAAAGTTCCTTCCTTAATGCCACCGGTAAGCTTTGGAACACTCTTCCAGCGTCTGTGTTTCCTCCTTCTTACAATATGGATCTCTTAAAGAAACAGATAAATGCACATTTTCAATCTCCTAAACCCACACACAAACACGAACACAACACACGTTTCCCACATGCAGCGTCCAGTCTCCCTGGCTGAGCGTCATAGAGTGCACTGGTCTTTACCGGCTGTGCTCTCCTGCATGCAATTAAATAATAAAAAAACACGCATATAAATGTTTTCTTGATACGGTTACTTAAACCCTGTATGTGGAAAGTTATTCTACTAACCTGTGACTACAGATCGACATTTATTACATCGATTTATTTATTTAGATACTATGAATGGGCAGTTTCTTACGCCTCTGATCAGTTTTGAATAATATTAATATAATTTTTATTTGACGGTCATTAAAAAAGTTGAGAGATCGCTATTACATAAACCTGACTGCTCCTTGCTAGTGATTCGTGGTATCCATATGTTTTAATTTGGGACCAAATGTAGTAAAATAACATTAGAAATACTGATAGTTAGAGACCCGTATTTTCAGCATGTATTTTTTCATTTTTAGCGTTTTGGAGCATCTAAAAGTTTGGATTTTAGCATTTTGGAGTATCTGAGACTGATTTTAGCGTTTTGGAGCATTTATAGATGATTTTAGCATCTTTTTAGCATATTTTTTTATAATTAATAATTTCAATACATTGAATTTTTATTTATTTATTCCTAATACTTACAAATATACATACTTAACATATTAAATAATTATCAATAATCAATAAATTAATAATAATCAGTCAACATAGTTTAACTTAATGCAAATTAATTTAAAAAACATAAATCTTCGCAAATAATGATGATTGTAGCACATATTAGCATATTTCCAGAAATTCGCATTTATTAGCATCTATTCTGAATTTTAGCATCTATTTCGTATCTTTTGCAAAATGATAAAAATACAGGTCTCTATTGATACTTCTTAGTAAAACTGTATATGTACGAGTATAATGGTTATTAAATGAATTCACAACATTTAAATACTGCATCATTTAAAAACAATTCGGAAAGAAAACGGGGAAGAAAATTAAAACAGATCTTTTATCGTAAGTAGCGGGTAGATAATATTCTCATTTCATTTCAAAATTCATTTCAATTACTTATAAACATAGAAAAGTAATTTGGTAGTAAGTAGAGAAATATATTAAACATTTGACATGAAAGTTATTTTTTAAAAAGAGGAGCATAGCGCAGCCTCTTTAAATAAGATTTTTCTCCAACCACAGCACATTTTCAGAGCATGAACCTATCAGGTTTTTGTTATTTAGATTGCATTGCTTTAAACAAGAGAACGTTTAACGAAGAAGTGGAATAAAAATCATTACAGCTGGCTTTTTTCATGATGTTTCTTTCAACAAATTATTTGATGCGGATAAAAAATAGGGAAATCCCATATTGATTGCATGTGGTGGCTGTATGCTTCAATGTGAAAATGGGAATGTCGGAAAAACAGTGTTTAAATTAAAGCACGTTTTTAAGACTAGTTTTCTTTGTCGGTACTCACATATATGAACGGTCCGCGCGTCCGCAACAATGGCGTAATATGAACACGTCCCTCGCAGGAGCCTCACTCATAAACGGACGGAAAGAGCCTCAAAGTAACGCCATTATTAGATCTGCACTGACAACAACGTTTCCCTGTTTTTGTTTTCTTTGTGGCGTGCTCGTGTGATGTGGACCCACCCTAGTCCCTGGAACGCAGAGTGTAATGGGTTTTAAGGTATTCGTACGTGGCGTAACAACGTCTTTGCGGCGAAACATTCAAAGAGGGGATTCGTATTATTAATCATTTCATATTTCTGTGCGCTTTTATTCAGTATTTGTTTCGATATTAAACACCCATAGATTATTTTGACTTGACGTTTTAACTGTAAACATATTTTTTTTTTGCTTATATTAACCATTAATACATTTTTCGATACATGGTTTCTAGTTAGAATGTGACATAATATTTTAGGGGTTTCTACTACTACATAAACAACACGAGAGACCGCAAATGTCATTTATTATGACCTAACTCACCTTCACATATTGAAAATCAATCAAACAGGTTGTCAGTACATTGAAATCAATGTGTAATTACGAGATTGGGGAACAAGACTGTCAAATTATTATTTAACTGTCGGTTAATAAATAAGAGACAAATTTAGTACGAACTAAATTTAAAACTAGCAATTATTTCACATACCGCAGGAGAACAACATTAACTATTTCTTCCGACACTCCAAAGCTCTCACCGTTTTCCGGTAGAATTCCGAAATTTACACTTTGAAGTAATCGGAGGAGCTATGAGATGAAAAACTAATTTTAAGAGATATAATATAAATATGTAATACATTATGAAAACTGGGTAATTATTAGCCCAAAAAATTGCAATGCAATATTTTTTTTTATTCTTTACATGTTGAACCTCTTTGTAATTAAGTGTCTCACGGTGGACGTGTCGGGCTTCACTTATAAATTCGTATTCTTTTGAAAATTGCTTTAAAAAACTCGCACGAAAATCGTGATTCGAATTGAAAAACTGGCAAACCGACTCCACCCGTCACACCCAAGACATCACTGAGAATTTCAAAATTTGCCTGAATCTTGCATGCATGGAGCGCGGAGAGACACTCTCAAATAAAATATGTTGTTTTTATTAAAATTTGCATACGGAATACATTTATAATGATAACTACTGCCGAGGAGGGGAATTGTATTTGCCGTGTTGCGAAATTTCATTAAATTTTCCCTTTCCGTTGCGATAAGTTATGGTTTTTTTTCTTTTTGTATTCGAACGCAACATAATAATGTTTCCATGTATTTTTCTAACATACACTCCGCGCTTGAAGCATTCTACATATCTAAAGAACATTTAACGATCAAGTCATAAACCTTATATTCACTCATGCAATATTGGGTGATATTACTGCTTCAATAATTATATATATTTTTTATGTAAACGCATGCAGAAGAGCACAGCCGGTCAAGACCAGTGCACTCTGTGACGTTTAGCCAGGGAGGCTGGACGCTGCATGCGGGAAACGTGTTATGTGTTCATGTTTGTGTGTGGGTTGGGGAGATTGCAAGTGTATATTTATCTGTTTCTTGAAGAGATCCAGATTGTAAGAAGGTTAAATGTTGACTAATGATGAGCGGTTTTGCTGTAAAAAATGGAGGGCGGAGTACAATAGTAATAAAACTTAAAAAAAAAAATAGCATTATTACACAATAAGTACCACATCACCCAATACTGTCACTGGAATAATTGTATCCAGTACTCGACTTAAAGCGTCATAAATCGCCTACAATGGATGCGCTTTCGTAGAATAAAAATTTTAACGACTTAAATTATTAACTGTCAATAATTTGTAAAATTACGTATTTAAACATGTTTATATTTTGCTCATAGTTATTTTAATTTTAAATTAAAACAAAGTCTGTTGTTGTTTTATATGACTGGTTTTATTTTACGACTGCTGATGTTTCGTTCTCATTAAAAGCATATTTTTACACACACAACTTTCCATAACATAAAAACTGTGAAAGCAAGCCCAAAAATATTTACTTTTGATTTCACATATATTTTTATGTGATTACATGTTTTGGACTCCCTGATTTATTGAATATGGACTCCAGGGAGTTCGAAACATGTAATCACTTAAAAATAAATTTTAAATCGAAACTAAATATTTTTGATTTGTTTTTTTTTTATTTAAACTAATATGAAATTATAATTATGCAATCTCACCAAACATTGTTAGTTGATAAGCTTAACGTTATAATATAATTAAATTCCACTTTTTTTCTATAATTCCTGATCATTTTTTTCGGATACAAACTAGGTAAATATATTTTTTTGGACTACAAAAAAAAAAAGTTATTTATATATTAATAATGTTTTCATTTAGGTAAGTATTTCGTGTAGTTAATGTTATTCATTTTCATAAAACATACTTCACACCTCTTTTCCATAATACGTCTTCGTTTTTTGTCAGTATATACAATAGTTACACGAATGAATTTGCATACTGCAGTCGAAATTTATTTTGTTTAAAACACGTGTATTTTAATATTTAAAACATAACAGTTCAGATAAAAATACAATTTCCGGAAAAACTAAATACACCTAAAATATTGAACGAACAAATATAAGGGCCTTGTTCATACGACAATAAATTTATTCGGCCAACAAAATCGCCGCTACTTTTTTACGCATTTGAGGAAAATTCTTCCAACACAAATCCACTTTTTCTGTAAAAAGCAAAATTTGAGCAATGTCCCGTTTATTTTACCCTTTTGCATCGGTTGTCGGCATATGCCGTCAAAGATTCCCCTACCGTTGACACCGTGATATATCGTTTTGCTACATTCAATACTCATTGTGACATCTACGGTAAGAAATTGGAAGTGCAGTCATTCCCTTTATCAACCTACATGTATTATTTACAGGAATCTGTAAAGCATGTAAATAAATATCGTTAGGTTTCGTCACAGAAGCGATTTTTCTGTAAAACACATGTGTCAATGCCACCACATGTATGAAGTTACATAATGAACGTTTGTTAAATATAATCGTTTTTCTGCATCATCTGATAGCGAAAGGATCGAAGAACCAATGTGATGTATGAAAATAGATCAGATAAGTACATTTATGCTTCAAATACTAGTTTTAAGCAAGACAAAATGGTTTGAAAAATTCACGCCGTTTTGACAGTATAATTTGTATTCCACCGAGCCGTAACGAAAGGGTTAAAATAAAAAATAGTGTCCCGTGTGGATACCAAAATTCACGATTCTTTGCGCTTATTTTTTTCAGTATCTAGTTTAAAAAGTAAAGTGTTGAATTGTTTTTTAATAAATACAGATAATTATTGATTTTTCTTTTTTTTTCTCCTCAAAATCAATATAATTAAAATAAAAAATAACGCTTATATCAATAGTCACGGTAATATACCTTTTATAGTATAAATATCAATATAGCTCACCGCTAAGCGTCGTTGAAGTTTATAGCGTCATCATCATCAACCGATAAGTGGAGCATATGATCATCACGCACTGCCACCACAAAACTCCGTCAGCCTCATTTTCTTCTCAAATTCTTCGCCTCATCTCATGTTAGTTCTTTCTTCCGCAGCTCCACCGAAAACATTATATGTATTGTTCCTGTCGGTTTTCTAGAACGGCGCGAGAAAAGGCAGCTGAAGGTAATGCCTTCCTGCGGCTTTCGTAGGACATGTCCCAACCAGGTTCACCGTCACCTCTTAATAGATTAAAGCATAAAAGGATGCTTTTTCCGCTCTTTCACCTTGTCATTTTTCACAAAGTCAAACCAACCTACTCCCAGTATATTACGCATGCATCTACTCTCGCAACCCATTATACGGCTGCATTGGCTTTTGTTGAGATGCCAAGATTCACAGCCATAAAGAAGAATGGGAATAATGCAGGTGCTGTGAATACTTAACTTTATTTTGATCGAGCACAGCTGCAAATCTCAGATATTGCTCATTAGAATATCACTATTCTTATACTTTACATTCTTCTTCGTTGCCACCCCATACTCATTACTGCAATAATATAACAGAAGGCAAAATAATCTCTCTTTTCTGGTACCCTCATCTTCTTGCTGGCGTTCCTTCAATCGACCCAGTGATCTTCACATTCTGATTAAATTTCATAAAATATATTGTACATTTATAAAAAAAAATTTAAAAAACATTGTACGAAAATGTTACCGTCGCATTTCATTCGTTAATAATTCTGGCAACAGAATCGCGGCAGATTTTCTCTTGCCTTGCCGGAAAATTCTCGCTACACACAAAGCCGGTATTTCCCGAACAGTGGTCCTGTAAATCCCCGATAGTTGCCCGGTAAGCAGACCGGGCAATTACTCCCAAACCAGAACTCACTAGACTCTGTTAGCCTTCACCAGACCGGCTGAGCATCAGAGCGCATTCGAATGCACCGGACAACCTTCCTATTTTATTCCCGGATAATACTCTGATTGCATACAACCGTCACGATCGACAGTCATCTTAAACTTGACAATTTATTTATAGTAAAACACAATTTTTATTAAAATGGAAACCAAAATATCATGCTATTATATTAATCATTGATAGCGATTTTTTTATTTTTCTTACCTTTTTTTTATACTCCAAATGTATATGTTTTATACTACTGTGTACAAATTTAGAGTACCTTGCTGGACTTACTAACTACTAATTGAAAACTAGCACAGACTTAGCTTATCATAAAAGAGTTTTTATTGTCATTCACCCAGTGCATTTAACCACTTCATCGCCACATGTTTGTAGTGCCAGCCCTTGACATTATATCTTGAATATCTTCCAAGCTTTCGAAAAATATCGATCCTTTTCGGTTTGTTATATTTTAAAATGTTCATAGATGTCGTTGTGAGAAAATTGGAATTAATTTTGAAATACATCTTTCGAATATTGCGAAGCGCGCACAGCTGCGCTTATGGCGATCGTCTACTTAGAGCCCACACGTGAACTTACGGTGATCGTCGGGTAAGAGAAAATTAAGTCAGACTAGCAAAGTCAATTTCACATTACAACTGTTTACAGTTTTGAAGAACTTTGTGAAGTATATAAGCAACCAGGAGTGAATTTTTCTGTTGCTTTAATAGTCCATGGTAAAAAAAACCTTGCATACATATATTTTTAAAATTAAAAATTAATAAATATAATTATTTCAAAATTTTATATAAAAATCCAAATTATACTCTTTATAAACGACATATTAAAATATATTTAGCATATTTTCTTTAAATTTAGGTTGAAGTACAAATATGTATTTGTATATGTGAAATAAATCTCATTTTATGCTATTGATACTCGTATTAATTAAAATTTAAATCAATAAAAAGTTAGAATTAGTAGCAAGTACACGTTTTCTTCGAGAACAAACAGTAGCTGTGTCTGCAGTATTATCTGTGTCAAAATAAAACACAGTATTTTAACATTTCACAATTTTTATTAATACATATGTTAATATATATATATTAATTTTACAATGTTCTTGTCATATCAACTCCAAAATAAGTCCACCTCATACAACTTATTATAGATTATACTCCTATATAGAAATACAAGTATAATAGCATAATGCGGCGTTGTTGACGTTATCAAATAACTGTCTTGTTCGCAGTATGTAATCAACAACTCATTTATAAGAACCACTTGTTTATTTAATAATATGAATTTGTGAAAAAAGCCATCTTATATGACGTCTATCAATCGGAGAAAAGGAAACTGTTGACATGAGTACTTATACACCGCAGACACATGTCATATTTATTGCATTTAGAGCTGACTACTTAGCCATTTTCACCACCTAGAAGAATGTATACATTTTATATTTTTTCAATAGATGGCACTTATTATAAATTAAATGCGTGTTCTTTAGTTAATGTGTTAATCGATTAGTTAATGTGGTAATTTTTAAACATGTCTTCATACATTTATTTATTAATACCATTAGAAAAAATCATAAATATTTTTTTCTCTTAAGTTATTTCACTGAATTTGACGCACTTGGACTTAATAATCTTTGTCGACCTGTATCTTCCATTGCTTTTTATTATTATTTCCATATCTGGTCCCCTTATCGGATCATATGGTCGTCTCGAACTGCCGCAATAAAGCACTTTCAACCGGTCTTCAGTCATCCCATGTTATCTCTGCCTCCGAAAGCTTCGTCAAGTACATTATATATAGTTTCCGATGGTCTTACAGGACGACACGAGCCTGGGAAATGAAGAAAGATAAACTTTAGTTTTTTCATCTGTAGCATAAATTTCTTTTGTCGAGTTTTATCTTGGGGCTGTTAACTATAGGAACTATTCACCAGTTTTTGAGAGGGCATTTGAGGGTTGCGAAAGAATTGAAGCCCAGCCCTCGCAGCCTCTCTAATTGAATCTCTGTGCGCATACACTTTTAATTCGATTACGGCAGGCTTTCTTTTAGCCGTGGGCTGGGGCGGGGTGGGCGGTGGGCGGGAGCTCGCGACGTGCCGCTCCCGGACTCGAACCCACGACCGGCATTCGTAATTTCGCCTTACAGGACTCTTAAAGTGCAATTATATTAATTAACGAACAATTGGAGCGTACTCAATTAAAATCTACTCATAAAAATGTTAATCATAATCCATTCACGGTGCGGCTTCAAACGCCTTTTCTTATTACAAGCCGCTTATCTTGTTAAATATTATAATTTTTAGTATTTATTATTTCATTTAATGTTAATAATAAATAAATATTAAATAAAATGGCAGTTTATTCGCGGCATTGTTTTTATAAATATAATTTTAATTTATGAAAATATTTTTATTATTATAGTTGGTGTAATGCTGATTGCATATAACTGTTTTAATTAGGCGTTATGCTTAAAGTGATGTTTTTTTTATTCTTGCATCTCTTAAGAAGTGTATAAACATTGAAAATAAAATATTTAGTACACCAGAAAATTTTATATCAAATAACGTTTGTAAAAAAATCTTGTCGATATACCTACTTGAGAGGAACTCTTGGTACGGACTTAAAAAATACATATAAATTTTGAAATGACACCTGGCGTATATTTTCGACAGACTAGCTCAAAATAATAACCTTAATACAGGGAGCAGAAAAAAAAGCTGACGATTTAATTACTTGCTTAATAATCAAACGTCAGCTTTTTTTGCCGCTCCCTGTATATCCACACCGAAATATGACATATGAACACCACAAAATAACACCTTAAATCTCAACATCTTAGTCTTTTGCTACCTTACACACCACCGTATCAAAATTCTGCAAAATACATTTTGGTAAAAAAAAATCAGGATGATGAATGTCTAAGATGGCTATCTTAAATCTCTATTTAAACCACTAAATGATATTATTGAAGAGTCACCAAGTGTAAAGTTTTAGTGTTTACGCGTTTAAAAATAATACATAACATCTTTAAAAATAAAATGTTGTTAGCCTAATACGATTACTATCCTGTTTGTCGTTATTGAATTTCAAATTACACTCAAATCTTAACCTATTCGATTGCAATTTTTCTAAATGGTAAAAACACGTTTATTTAATTGAACGAACCGATCCGAACCAAATGTAAATCTGTCGGATCAATGTAAGAAATGCAAAGCTCAACTGCATCTCTTTGAGCTCCTTACGATCAATTGCACTTTCTTATGCAAATCATCGTCTACGAACAATCGCTAATACTATATGCAATCTTATTACGAGAGCAAATCGGAAGCTCATTAATTTTTTTTTCAAGAAAATGTACATAATCATCTTGTCTGCCAAGAGACTAATTATGCTTAAACTCAAACAAAGTTAATTTTTCTCTTGAAAAATATAAGAATTAAATCAATTTTCTCTTGTGATTTTATGAGAATCTTGGACAAAAAGTGATATGAATACACACTAAAGTTATTTTACCTGTGAAACTATTATGGGGATTGTAATTCCTAGAGTAGTGGGGTCTTCTTTTGTCTTTTAATAATTATTTATTAACAGAACTACATTCTTGATTAACATGTTGGACTGGCTTCTAACTAATTGATTTTTTTAATGACCTAAATAGATAAGATAGAATGGCTTCTTAAAATTACGTATTGACTAAGCTGGTTAATTTTAAGATGTTTATTAATATAAACAGCACATTTTATTTTAATAGATAAAATGTTGACATAATATAACAATTTGGAAGCAGCTAAAAATACTTTGAATCATATGAATGTTTTTTAAATAATATAATACAGGCATCTAAGTTTTTTTTACATATTTTCATTGTATCAGATATTTTTATTTTACAATTAGTTCGGATTTTTAATTCCGCAATGAAATATAATGAACAAAATTTAAGTAAAGCGATCTGCACCATAGATTATTTTTTCCTAATTAATTGATAATCGAAATGTTTTATACTTGGTATGTGTTATAGATTATTTTGTGCATTATTAAATTGATAAAAAATACAATGAAATAAGTCTTTTTCTAATTTTAATAACTGCAGCGTAAATATTTTCGAATTATTAGGTAAAATAATTAACAATTTAGTTAAAAATATTTTTTTTAAATGTTACATTTCGCAAATATGTTTGCCATAAATTTAATATTTGTTCCAATAATAAGCGAAGCAGTCTACAGCCTGCATTTCTCGCGTGATTTATCGGACTGCATATCGCATACTTCTAAGCGAGGGAGTGGGATAAGGAGGCCCGCGTTCCGAATCCGATCCGTGAACGAATACTAACAGGAGTTCTACAAATATGAGTTAGATAATTCTCCTACAACTTATTTTAGGTCAAAAACACAAGGTTTATATGGCATATTTTCACCAAACAACTTATTTACCTTAGAATAACATCCACATCACGTTTACCATTTTTGTATTTAAAAAAAACATACAGGGAATACCACCTAACGGAGATGGAAATATCTTGCATGAATATAAATGTAAATGGAGTGTTAATCGTGATAATATTAACGAAATTCGGAATTTTCCGTTTGGAATTTAAGCAACGTCCATAAATAAGATATTTTTATTTAATCAGTAGATCACTGTGGCTGGTTAGTGGCACGCGAAAACTCTCGTGAATAACCAATTTTCATTAATATAGTTACCATGACAGAATTTTTACGATAAAGATATCCGTAGATCATTATAAGGGTTGATTCTTACACATGACCGCTCGATTTACGTTCGGCAAATATTTTGAAAAACGTATGCATTTCATTGTAAAATAATATTACTTTCGTTGTCACATTTTTTGGATTTTTAATGGTAATAATCTTGCTAATAATTCGGCCAACGGTATGTTTATTTGCCATTATTACGTTCGGCAACATTTTAACATTATTTGTCTATCTTTTTATGGATTTCCACATACCCCTGCCGTCCTGTTACTGGTGGCGTCATTCTGCGGTGCGTCGCACTAACTGCGGTCGGAGTATCGGATAATCGAGGCTCAAATTTCATACAACCAGCCTCGTCTCATTATCGGTCAGTCAATTATAATTAATAGCAGTACGGAAACCGCAATCTGAATTGCAGATCCTCCCCATGTACGAGAGTGATTTACAGGTAGAAGCGTAATGCGATTTAAATTTTAAATCCGTTCTCACATTTTGCTAAAAATACAATGGAATTTTCTTAGCTTGAACTTGTATGGTCGGATAAACGATTTATTAAAAAAATCTAATGAAACACGTTCTACAATACAAATTTAAAAAAGGTTTTTATATTGAAGAAATGATGTAATGTATTTACAAAATATATTTTTTAGGAAACACATTAAATACTTATACACATTTTTTTTAATCGTTAAAAGAAGACACATGCGAATAATGGGATTTCTTAACAAATTAAATTAAAAATACATATTTACTGACCATGAATATCATTTCAATACTTATCAATCGTGAATTTGTTCTTCTGGATAATCATAAATATATTTTTTTCAATTCGCTATTCATCAATAATTTAATTTAAAAATGGAACATCGTAACTAAAATATACTTTGTTGGTTGCACTTTGATTTTTAAACAACAATAAAACAAATTCTCGAATTAATTCAAATATTTTTAAAATAGAAACCTTGACCACAATGTTGAGGTTTAATTTTACGTGTAGGTTAAAAAAAAATAACTTAATTAAAAATGTTTTCTTTTTCTTAATAATGTTACCAATTATTTTATTTATAATAAATGAAGTGTTGGTATTTTTGATGTTTTTTGTTTTTATTCGAGAGTAATCGAATAACCCTCTCTAGTTAATCGACAGCTAGGCATTAGATGAATACTGTCTATTGGTAGATATCTACCGTTGCCCCTACCTAACCTAACCTGACCACTCTTCAATCAGGCCGTGTGTCGGGCTCAGCGGACGAGCTGCATAATCCCTGCCAAAACTGCCATTATCCGGGGACCGAACCAGGATTAGCCGGTCGCAAAACCTAAACAAAGTGCACATTAGCTGCACGTGATGTGGCACAGATGGTGGTGCTTTCCGGCACAACGAAAATTCACGTAGGCGCTAATTTTACTCAGTGTTAATAGTACCAACACGTCAATAATTAACCTATCGAAAATAAATGTATATATATGTATATATTTGATGTTAAATATTTATTCGAGAGTACCTTCAGAACGATACACTCATTCCTTTGATATAATATCACAATTCTTAAATTTCCTTATTTTCGAATTGATGTAATGTAAATGTACATATTTTCCTCGATAGACACAGAAACATAATTGAGATTCCAGTAAATTATGCGTCAAACAAAACCACTTCAATAAAGGCATCTATTTTTTTTTAAATAAGCGATTCAATATTTTCAATGACGTTATTTCTGAATTAACATATTTTTTAAGTCGTTTCTGCGTACAATTATGTGATACATACTATGAAATATATAATTTAATTTTAAATTTTAACTTGGTTTAACTAGTCTGGGTAAAATGAATACCAGGTAAATCGAGGTGTACTTTTAGGTGTATTTGTATTTTTTTTTAATGTATGCCAAGGTAGACGACGCTTATAATAAAACATGTTTTAAGATTTTCAAAGTAACAATAATAATTATTTATTGTAGCACGGCATTAGAAATATATTTTTCCGATCGAAAACAGCGATATTCGATTTGTGTATTCAGCGTGCTTAAAATTAACATTAATTACATCCATTCCCTTTGACTTTAACGCAACCTGAGCGTAATCTTCTCCTAATTGCGCGTATTTTTACGGCGCCCATTCGGTTGCTATTACTCCACTATCCGGCGAGCGCCATTACCTGGCCACACCACCTACACACCATCATCCCTCCCCCCACCCCCAACATCTACAGAGGGAAAGCAGTGATGCATCCAAATCAAGAATTTTAGGTTGTTATTTTATCAAACTAGTATCTTACCTCCTTTAAATGGGATTATAAGATAATAACGATATCTGATTTTTCAACATTTAATTTATCGAAATCTCAGTCCGGATTTACCATTTTCCACTAAAATTAGTACTTAAATTAATTTTGAATTGAAAAATTGTATTCTTTTTATTTTGCGTACTTATCAAATTGAAAATGGACATCAATTTCCTAATTTAATGGTTTTAGAGGCGAGCCCGATGGATTGGTCACATCACGCGCCACGATGGTCTTCTTCACGATATTTTGTAGGGGGTGATTGAGGGTAGAAACTGTAGAGGGTGCCCTAGACGGGAGTATTTGCAGCAAGTATTCAAGGACATGAATTGTAGCACTTATGCTGAGCTGAAAAGGGTTGCGGAGGACCGAGAGGAATGGAGATCGAGATGCAAGATTCTGTTGCTGCAAACCAATCCACCGGATTGATACTACGAAGAAGATTATTTAAATAACTTATTATTTTTTATTAAAATTTATGATTCGTAAAAAAAACATCGATATAACGACAACGAAACAGGCTCAAAGTGTTTCTAAAAGGTAGAATCTGAAAAAAACAACATTGGACGCTACCGAAAAAATCGACACATTCAATTGGTAACCAGATAACACATCAGCCAAAAGACGATGGCATATAGATAAGAAAAGTGCTGGAGTAACACCTGACAGGCAAACATAGAGCTGACCAATTCCTGTAATATGAATTTTATGCGATCAAAAAAATATCAGTATGAATCTGGATGTGAAAAGCGGAGGATCGAAAAGATGTAGACTCATACGCTAGGCCTACGTCCAATAATCGACGCAGGTTGATTACGATTTCGATAACGCTAAGAGGCATTCTTATAGTTTCTTCCACTCTTCCAATTATATTAATGTAAAATATTTTTTAATTACAAAAATAGTTCCACCCTTTGCAATGTCCCTCGTGGTACAAAGCCTTGCGGTGTGGGTAATGGGGAGGCTCCATCCGTTTTGTCACCGCGTTACAATCCACTTAAATTTATGGGGTGATCACGCAATATATGGATGGCGAGTACTGGCCAAGCATATCAGCCAGGATATTTTGAAAAGTCATACTGGCAACACTGCAATCGCGCATGGTTGAATAGTCCCCCCGACTGGCTGAATTTCTGTACAAACGTAATCCTACAAAACATTCAGAATTAAATGAGCATATATTATTTACGCTGCTTTATTTTTTTCAGATATCAAAACTTAACATTGCGAAGATTTTATGTAAATAAATTATATTTAGGAGAGGTATAAATATGTGTTGAACATCTAATGAATTCGAAGTTTAACATCAAAACTGGACGTTGCGTATGGAAAGGATAATTGTGTGTTTGTAAAAGGGTTAGGGATATTTCTAGTCTATCAGTAAGTTTCTTGGAGACATTAAGATTGAACGAAAAAGGGAATGCAAAACTAAAAAAAAATCAGAGCGTACGCGTATTATTTTTTTCTTAGTAGTACATATATTTCTTATAGGAAGAAAATAAGATATTGTCTAACAAGTTGTTTCTCTTATGGCATGTTCCATCTAGTAAACGGATATGGTAGAGAGGTAGCGATAGTTCGTAAGACTAGTTCCAAGTTGTATTTTTGGGTAAATGGTGAAGGAATTAATTTTATAACATCAAAGAGCAGTATTAAATAATTAAATTAAAGGATTTATAAACCAATTGTATATCTGTTTTTCAAAAATTGAAGTTAACGCGTCTATTATTTAATAAAAAAAATATGGATATTTCATTTTAAATTTGGCATTTACATGATTGATTATCTTGCTCAAACCGATTCATAACAATACTAATTTCATTAAAAATATTTTAACTACTCGTATTTATTATTTTCATTATTTCCATTTTTTTCAATTAACATTCTGCGTTCTTTGTGTAGTTCTCGGTAATCTTCGATCTATAAAATTCTTAATTAGCATAAAAGTAAACAAATACATATGATGAGGCAAATTTATCTGTAATAAAACGCAATAATATTATTAATACATTTTCTTAAGTAATAATTAATGTTTATACTTCGAAACTAAACAACATATTGATGCAACAATCATTAAATTGTCCAATAATATTGATGATTTTTTTATTTTATCTGTACGGTATCAAAATATTTTTTTTTTCTTTTTAATGTTACAATTAATATATTGTTAGTAAGTGTTGAGCCCCTTTATAGGAAATATATCTATGTAACGAACTTAAAATACTCAAATATTACACATTTACGATACAGTTAGCACTATTAAAAAAATCATACTTTTATACCAATTAGAATAAATAAAAGCATGTTATTCTCGATGTTCGCAATTGACCACATCGATAGTGGCCTTAATTTTTATTTTATTTTATTTTTATATTAATGTAGACTGAATTTTATGTATTTACCCAGCTGCAGCAATAGTGACCAACTCAAATAGTACCTAGGCCAAATTAAACACAGGTTCAAGCGGAAAATATGAACTTTTATCTGCAATATTCTAAATGTATTTTCATTTTTCACCTTTGTGATTTTGGCTGCACAAATTGTAACAAAATAACTCTTCTTTTTATGTTGTATTTCGTATTTTTTTTTCCTTTGCAGCGTCACAAATCTCAGCCCAATGGTAACGCTTGGCGAGATTTTTTGTGTTGGTGTTGTTCCACGAGTTAAAGATTAAATACCACCTGTATGATTGCCAAAAAAGTTCTTTCCAAGAAACGTTAATAGCTAAACTAATTTGATTCGTTTAAGGTAATGTTGATAATAGGTTAATTCTGAAAATGCGGCGGTTCTCAATCCCCGGATTATCCGGTTAGTGCCGGGGCGGGACCGCGGGAGGCCGCCACGCGCGTAAAAGTTTCAACATCATAAAAATAATGTCAATTTACGAGTCCGAGTAAATAAAAGCCGGCCATTTCGCTGAGAGAAAACACATCTCGGCCCGTGGGAGTTTAACGGCCTGTTTCCAGACCGATATGAGCTTTTAATAAGGGTCGTAAAATATTTATTCTCCCTTTTTAATCCTTGGAACTTTGTTTTCCACACTGTCCCGCCGGTAAAGACGTGCCGCGCGAAATAGGTCTTGGAAACATGACATCCTATAAAGTGAAATTGTCTATAAACGTTGTTGTTGAAACAGAAAACACAATCAATAAAACACTGAATACATTTTTGTTTTACTACGTTTGTGTAGCCGTACTTTATCACTTGATTTATAACATTGTATGTATATTATATATAGTATATATTCAACTCCAAGTGATTATGAATTTGATGATACTGAGGGTTTTTTTGTTTTAAATATTTCTTATCAACTACTCGTTTAATTAAGGGCACGACCTTTAAGTTTCTTCGCTTCCTGGAAATTTCTCTAGCACTAATTGCTAATGATAATTTTAATATTCAAGGTATCGAATCATGCATCAAATATTTAAAAATATATAAAAATAAATAAAAAATGCGAATAAATACCTGAGATATTACAAATACATTACTGCACATAACGTAAACTTATATATTACAATAATCCAGTCACATACGAATACAATAAAGCCAATCCGTAAAAATCTTACAGACAAATTTGAGCCGATAGTCTGCATAATATCTTTCACAATATTTTTTAAGGGTATTTCTGCGAGGTTAAAAAGTAACCTTGTTGAGTTAGACATGAATCGATTACATTAGATATCTTTCTGTCTTATACTCTTAGCAATTTATTTGTAATCACTGTCTCAATTTCACTCCTAGCTAAGTTACACCATCAGGCAGGAATATGTCAGCGTGATATTCAATACTTTCCAGTAACTCTTGCTGTATCTTATGATGATCTATTAATGTTGAATAAGATATATTTTGACTTGAAATACCTCTGGTATTTCCATTCCTTAGTAGTTGGGATCAGGTGGACGTTGGTCAACCTTAAGGCTGGTTATCCCCCTTTATAGCTGTCACCTGAGATGCTCCGCCCTCAACCTCTGAGGTACTCCACCCCCAGCTCGATGTTTCCCCTCCAGGTAACGTGCGAAGGATTTTATTTTGCCACCTAGCCACTGTTAATTATGGTAGCCTACAATTTTACGACTGCTTCAGCTTCAACGACTCGGGTCTCGTGTTTTAAGTAAACGCATGCAGGAGAGCATCAAAACCGAATAAAACCTTCTAGTAGGCTCTACTAGAAGTCTCCTCTAACTGCATCGAGTACATTGGCACATTTATTTAAATTATATTCAATCACGATTGGTAATCTTAAGTTTAAATTATTTTACATTTATTTAATATGGCTACTGAAAGTTTATTTGTACATAATATTGTTGTTATGCATTGTTTTATTACTTATTATTACTGATTAGTCGTGCAAAGTAGGGAAGACAAGTTAATCGAGTTTTGGATGAAATATACTTAATCGTATTAATATTAAATTGTAAGACATTATTATCGATCAGCAAAGTGAGATAAAAACAGATACTTGATTTATACTTTATAAAGATACGAGTAATTTCAGGAAGAAAACTATATTAAAAATACATTTTCAAATATCTTAAAGCTGGACATTTTTTATTTCTTTACATCTCGATAAAGTCGAATAATATTTTAGTTTGCTATTTTTGTGTCTTAATTTTTTTCTTGCTGCCCACTAAACATTTTTGATTTCTATTACGCCCCGTTATTCGATAAGTTTGTCCAGGCCTGTGCTAGACTATATGTAATCAATAACAAAATATATAAAACATTATCGATTAATGCATCTAATAAACAATCTTTTGAAGCGATAATCTCGTGAACTTGACACCTATTTAATGGAAAATTGATCAAATCATATTCTCAATTCGGTAGAATGCAGCTAAGTGCATGGACTATCTGGGGTAAAAATATTTATTTTGTACATTTCAAACATATTCATTGATTTTGATCATTTTAATCATACCATTAGCTTTAAGAAATATTTAAATCATTACCTCTTATTGTTTATTACTGTGGAAATTTATTAATATTTTTTAGTATCTTTGACCCAGACACCACATTTAAATAAAGTACTTGGAATTAGTGATATCATTTTTTCCATTACGATTTTATGATCAGTTGACCTTAAAATAGACCACAAAATAAATTACACAATAATTTTCAATCTTGTTTAAAAATATTTAAGACTTTATTTAATACGACTGTTAAAAATTAAATTTCTTAAAGATTATAAAAATCCACTTAAAATCAATTGTAAATTAACAGATTTACGTTTTTTTATGTTTATTATAATAGCCTCATTGATGCCACATTCTTTATTTAACGAGCCAATCTAACATTTAAAAAATTATATGAAATCAAAAATGTGTACGTTGTAGATTGTTGTGAATTACGTTTATTTTTTCGGTTTCAAATATAAATTTGTGCGATTTTTTCTATCATGGTAATTGTGGAAAAACTATTTCCAACAAAAATGTATTTTCCAAAAAAAAAAGGAAAATATTTACTTTGTCAATGTGTCATTCATTTTTGGAAATGCGGACTACTTTTATCATTATGTGTATCTTTGAACACTATCCTCAACAACACGGTAAAAACATAGGTAACACTTCACTGCAATGCAACAAACTCTATAAAATATCTAAACTACGACCTCATCATCAATGTTAAAAAATAATTTCTTTTATATCCAAATTGGTATTTAAGCAGCGTTCGGTTAATTTGTTAAATTAAACCAGCATGGTGAATAGTTTTCCCAAAATATTCGTTTGATTGAAAAAAAATTTAAGTTAATTTTTCGTCAGTAGGTACAACTGCTGTCAGATAAAGTGGTAGGCATGGTGTGAAAAAAAATTGTCGTTAAATGATTACAATAAGAAATAATGCTCAGGACTACTATTTTTCACTTACATCATTGTTGTGATTTATAAAACATTCAATGATTTCATAGAGCCTTAGCCATTTTAAAGCTTGGTACACTATAGTGAAATGGTACGAAAAAAAAATTTTTTACCAATCTATTGTTGAAGATGTTGGTTTTAACTTATTTATGTCAATTATTTAATATTTGTATTTTTGTATTTATGAACAAAATATGTGACAACAGTTCATTTGACAACTTAATCAAAAAAAGCAGATAGAAAATAAAAATAATTAAAATAATAAAAACATTTATTTTAGGACTGCTGGTGTCCCTGGTGTATGCAGTAAATGCGGCTCCGACATCATGGGATGAAAATGTTATCTTTAAATATGAAGCATTGATACAAAACACAATAAAAAAACCAACCGAATTTACGTCACAGTTCTTGATTAATTGCAATGTTCACATTATCAAAGCACAAGATAATTACATTCAAGTGCAATTACAAGACGTCACTTACACGCTCTACACTGGCAGAAATGACGCCGATAAAGAAACAAAAACTGCTCAAATTCCGCCGGATGCGGAAAGTGTTAATTTGCCATTCTTTATTCAATTCGATGATAATGGGCAGATAATTTTTTTTTGACAGATAAGAAAGATGAATTGTGGTCCATCAATTTAAAAAAAGGGATCGCTTCTCTATTACAAGTGGATACTTCTCAACTTAACTATGAAGCCAAAACATCGTACAGCTTTTCCTCTCGTGAAATGACAGTTTATGGAAAATCTCGAGTGTTTTATTCAGTTACACCTGGCAACAGCTCACATTTCACTATTAAGAGAAATCAAACCCCAACTTCTTGCATTAAATACGATTGGGATATGAACTTTAATGTACAGCCGGGTCGTTGTAAAAAAAATATTGAAAATCCTTTTGACATTGTGAGTGATCGCAATTACCATGTGGAACGTTCCGAGTCTGGAATAATAATACACGGAATCGAAAGTTACAGCACCACTGAACTGAATATGTTTGCAGGAAAAAGTGATATGCAAAAAATAACTATCAAACAAGTGATGAAGGACAGAACAGTCATACATTCCGACAATACTGTAGACTTTATAAACATCATTGAATTTGATAAAGAAAACTACTCTCAGCAATCTATCAAAGTTCAATTGAACCCATACAATGTAGGTGCAGAAAATACTCCCGATATAACCAGAGGAAGAGGCAAAGTAAACATTGAAGAAATTATGAAGACCTTTATGTTGGATCTCCAAAACGTTGCCGCTTATTTAAAAACCAGTCATGTGACATTGACAGCACCAAATTTAGAACATGAGCAAAGCGTTAATTTACTTATTTATTATCTCCGCTTCTACAGTGTAGAACACTTGGAAAAATGCTTTTCTGAACTTACTCAATCGGAGACCGTAGACAATTCAACAATCAATGTGTTTATCAGCTTACTACCAAACATTGGAACTTACGCTTCAAATGTATTCATTTTCAATATTATCAAAAACAAAAGTGTTGAAAATTCGTTTGCAAAAAAGCTTCTACAAAATATGCCGTTCAGTACAAAATATCCCAGTGTTCAGTTATTACAAGACCTCTCTGAACTTAGAGATCTCAATGACGACTTTGATGATGATTTAAAAAGGATTGCTGTTCTCTCATACGCAACATTGCTTTCTAAAACAATAAAATATAATCCAAATAATATGATACAATTGAATGAATATATTGATTATTTTATCAATAAATTTAATACTGCAGATAAATACGCTGAAAAAATGTTGTATATGAATGCTCTGCACAACATAGGAACGAAAAAAATAGCTAAATTTTTGGAGCCAATCATAAAAGCCGAAAATAATGAAACAAGACAATTCGGTTACCAATTACGAACATTAGCTATGTGGGCTGCTAGAAATGAGCATGATAAAGATGATAAAATAGTAAATACAATATATTGGCCGATATTTAAAGACGTCTCGCAACATTTAGAGATAAGAGTAGCAGCTCTCAATACTTTGCTCAGTAATCCTTCGATGAGTGATATGATGAAGCTGGCTAAATTCATGCAAACAGAAAGAAATGAAGAATTGTACAAATATTATTACAAGTCAATAGAAAGCACCGCAGAGTCGATCAGCAAGTGCGCAGATTCAAGATCAAGGTTTTACAAGGAACTCTTGAAACATATACGACTACCTTTAAATATCCGATATGGCACTAAAGCAAATCAGTTTGATTTTTACGATCCATCTCGTGGTTTTGGAGCTACGGCAAAATTTTCTCATTTCTTTAATTCACTCTCCGATGAATCGAATTCCTTTTTATTAGAACTGTTATATGAAGAATCAGATATGGTTCTATATGATGAAGCTTATTACTTCAGATCCACAGCAACTCAAGACTATGTAGACAAAGAAATAATAAGGAAGCAAAAGTTATATCGTGATGAAAAACGGGATTATGATTACGAAATATCTCGTGACATTTTTGGTGAATTTATGATTTTTAAGCAAGGGAAAATAATTAATTCAGTGTACGCACAACGCGATAAAGCCAAACATTTGTTAGATTTTTTCTCAATAAAAAATAATAATGGAGTAGAAGATAGTGGATTTTTTTCGAATACGTTATTAAAAATTAAAGAAGATCAAGAATACAATATAAATATCGTTAAAGAAGACGAAGTTCATTTGCCAACTGAACTAGGAATACCTTCAATATTTTTCATTAAGATGCCAACAACCTATTTTATTCATTTAAATGGTTCTTTAAATGAAAATTATACTCGAGGGGAAGACGTAGGTAATGGTACTATTCAATTACAATTAATGAAAAGTTCGCAACAGATATATGGATTGGATATATATAATCCAATGGCTGACGTCTGGCACGGCAGCAGACGTATACACACGGTTGATGCAAACCTTCAAATAAATGTGCACATTGATATTATGGGAAAAAATATTCATTCTACACACACCCTTTCGACCCAGAACGATCCTAGCACGGGAAATATTGGATTTCAATATTTTGTCCAAAGTCAAGTTTATATTTTTGACTTAAGTAAAAGCTCTGTAGTTCAAGATTTATGTTCTCAGTGCAAGATTATCAACCCAGTAACAAACGGACCTGCTAGCAGACACAGTGTAAGCATGATATTCTACCATCATTTATCATTATAATTATTATTATCATGCGAAACTATTTTACAGTACTAGTGTACATACCTTTTGTAATATGAAGAATCTATAAAATAGATTTTCCATTAAATATTTAATACGTAGGACTTTGCTATTGTTTATGGTTTTCTAACGTTACAAGATAATGGCAAACTTTTCAAAATTTATATCAATAAATTCATGCATTTTTTTATTTTTTCAGCGAGTTCTCTTTGAGCATGATGATGAGTTTACAGGCATGAATTACAAGTTAATGGTATTCGACTGCGAGCGAGGAACAATCGTCTCTCCAAATGATTTTTTTAATATCAATAAGCAAAATAAAATTATTCCACATTCAGTAATGTTGCCATCTGTCTTAGATTTGTTTAGTTACACAGCGTCATCGTTACCAGGAATGTGCGGCATGGGAATACAAACAGAACCTACACACAAAGAACCGGGGTCATATGAACTCACCCTAGAAGCAAATGCTGATCTATCCTTTTTATCTGCTTATTACAAGTATCAAAGGGAAAATATCTCTCAATCGATTCGATTAAATAGTAATCTTTCAAATATCTATTACTCTGAACCTACTTTTAATGCTAGCCTGACCATATCTAAATGGAATGAATCAGATGAAATAATTTGTTTGGACGTGTCACAAGCAAGCGATGGCAATCATATATCAGGAGAACTTAATATTAATATGGGCATAACGTTTGATGGAGAATGCGTTTACAATGAAACCACTGTACATGTGAAAATGAATGTAGAAGAATCAGAAGAGCAGAAAGCTTACGAAAGTGGGTCAGTGTTAGCTGAATACTGCCCAAAAAATTTAATGACATCTTTCAGTCGATGCCTCGCTGAACAAACTTCACTACGTCACTATGAATTTGATGTCTCACATAATCTATATTGTCTAGATCCTGATGGCAAATGCGAACTAGATAAAGCGAAAATCGTTATTGATTTTCCGATCGGTTCTCAAGACCTAAATATGACTCTACATTACGATAATGAAACAAGGCACTTTAAATTGTATTACCAGTAAAATGGTATATCCAATTATTCGACCAATTAGTAAAATAGAACCATCCATTGACGTATCAAATTATTTAGTCAAAGATCCCTACAGCGTGTGCATTATTAACTCAAGTGGAATACGCAATGTTCGAAATGAAAAAATACCATTCACCATGCCTTCTAAATGGACATCATACGCTGTCCAAAATAAGAATTGGAATATTTATGCCAAGCAATGGAAAGCAGATAAAATTGTAAGTTTGTTAATATCATAAATGATATATTAAATTATATAATGTATGAGTATCATACATACAGTATTATGTATTATATAATATACAAATCGATATACATTTGCAATCTCCCCAATCCACACCCTAAAAGAAACACAACACACGTTTCCGAATGCAGCGTCCAATTGTCCTGACTGAGCCCTTGAGCATGCATTATCTTACATTAAAAATAGTAATGCTTTGTAAATTTTACATTGCAAATATTTTACTTATTTTGTAATTTCTATTAGGAAAAGAAGAAAGTACAACGCAGTAATTTTGTCATATTAAATAATGAAATAATACACTTTGTAAAATCACTGAGGTTTAATTTTTAATAATCAACCGTTTTAGTTTTACTAGCCATCCTTCATGCGTAGTATTTAATTTGTCCTGATGAAGGAGAGTTGTCTCCAATGCCATTCGACTAATAAATGTATGTAATTTAATTGACGAAAATTTAAAAGGAAGAGATATCAATATTAACCTAGAGTATATCCATATCTATTCACTTTACAAACATGTAAAATAATTCGTTTTCCTTAAGTTTAAAGCTTTATGAATAATTGAATTTTTATTTTTTTAAAGGCTATCAGATTGGAGGTGGAAAACATCGCTTTAGGAGATTTACTCTAGTGAGGCTGAATCTGGATTCAACTTCCACATGAATGGAGTATTGCTGGAACCTTTATATAGAGGCTATCAGAAGATCTCACCCTTCGAGTTTCAGGTCCTACGGAAAGACAACAAGGTCATCCTCAGCATTGAAGACACAGAAGTGATCCTTGAATTCAACGGAAAAACCTTAAATCTGAAACTTCCTGAAACTCGTTTCTTTGGACCTTGTTTATATATTCAGTAGAAAGGAAATGTACTAAATATATTTATTTGAAAGGGTAAATCTCACTGAATGTAAAATTTCCAACTAGGTCCCAACTAGGTACCAACTAGGATTATAGGATACAAAACCGGGTAAAGCAAGAATCTGTTATTTTGGTTACGAAAACCAGTTAATTGCATTATAGCATTAAACTGGTTATTTTAATTACATTCTTTGAATTACTTATTTTCATAAAGCATTCGTTTCTAAATAATCTTATATTTTGAAAAACCTATTTCAATTGTATTTGAAATCTTGCAGATAATTACTATTAGTACTCTTATAGGTCAAGTTAATTCACAACTGATAAATATGAAAACATATCTAGTAGTGAATGCGTATAATAACTAATAGCGGGTGTTTACTAGTTAACATAAATAGCCAGAAAACATAACGAATTAGGTATCCGGCAAATTATTTAATAAATAGGTATTACGGAAAAAATAATTAAAAATCGGGAAGTAAATTTTTCCGGACGTTTGACTGACTTAATGGCATTGATGCTTATTGAAGCATTGGTGCTCAGCAAAGGGACTGCGACGAGCTTTGACAAATATAAAAAATATATAAATGTCAAATGATATTACTAAAACTAAACACTCGCATAAGCAAACGTATTTACATTTTTCTTTACAAACTGACGAATCAGTAGACATAAAATGTTATGTTCAAAAGTAATGCTGTTATCATATTGAATAATAGATATAATTTGTGTAAATTTAAATATTCAGAAGAATAATATTACTCATAAAGAAGTATACAATGAAAATAAAAATAAAAATTCATATGTTTCAAAGAAACGCATTTTTATATTCCTTGTGATTTTTCCAACTAATTGTTCATAGAACAGATGTAGTGTCATGGTTCGTGAGCGTTTCGGAGATGATGTTACATCTCGTAGTCTGAAACGTGACTGGAGTTTGTTGTGTTCCTCCTGTGTTGTATAGGGACGTTTTTTGAACGCAGTGTTTCCACACCCTCTTAAACTAAATTTAAGCATAATGATTTTCGTATTCAGAAGTCAATCTTATAGGTATAATTGCAATATTTCTCTGACATCAAATAGTTTAACAATCACTGCCCTAATTTATAATTCATCAATTTGTTTTTCACCTTTTTTCTTTGTTGTCTAATATTTGCATTCCACATTTTTTTTTCATAAATATTTGAACCTGTAAGCTGCTGACTTATTATATATTCGCGACCTATAATAGATTAGTTATATATTTTACCTGGTGTTATTAGTTTTTAAACACTATTATCTAAAACAAATATTAATTTCGCACAATGTTTTTACTAAGCAGGAAATAATATAAATCAATTCATAATAAAAAAATTACATCTTTAAATAATTTCTTATAACTATCAGATTATACAACAACACACAATTTTATATATTTATGCTAACACATACAGGAGAATACCGATAGATGGTGATAGTAATTCTGAAGTATCATCTGTGGAATTCTTTGACGTTTACCATGGAGCATATGGCTAAGCGCTACGTGTGGAGTGTTGATCCGCCAGCGTCATAGACTACAGCCCGAGACTCACGCATCATTCTTATTATTACAGGACTTTACTATGAATGGGTGGTCTTCACGGGACAACTTTCGTCTACCACCAATTTTAATTAATAGGCTATGACTGGCATTTTACGGGTGAGGGATCAAATTCACACCAACCGGGGGTTGGTGTGAATTTTAGAACTCAGAAATCGATTAAATCGAATTAATATTTTGTAATGTTATTGAAGGAAATGAAGAATTGAATTGAATTAAATAAAAAATAAAAAATAAAAAATAAAAACGCTATTGGGGATCGAACCAACGACCTTTGGCTTGTAAATCAAACGCTTTGACCATTGAACTATACCCGCCGGCATATACACGTGTATATAATGATTAAAAAACTTGAGGTCAACGTTTTAAATATTATGGAATAAACTGTCATTGAGTTTAAAATACATGAGATAACATTTCTTATACACATTACATAAATTAAGGAAAAAAATAAGCAAACAAACTGATAAAATTCTAAAAGGCAGTGCCGGTTTTAGAGGGTGGCGCAGTGGGTCAGTAGCCTTAGGGCGCCGAATGAGCCTGAGTGCAGAGAGTGACCTAACCTGCTTAGATTTTTCATATTGCGCCCTTTTTTATAGAATATTTATGTAGTATAAAATTAGATTTGTTGATGATTTTTTCTAAAGATTTTTCCTTTACACGCAAGAAAGAAAATGACAAGAGGGCGCCAGATTTTTTTGCCCTAGAGCGCCGCAGCGTTTAAAACCGGCACTGGTAAAAGGTCATCATTGTTTACTACAGAAAATAATTATTTTTATCTTAATCAGTTACAACTAAGTCATTGGTGCCTTCGTGATACTGATTGTACAAAATCATATTCTTAAACAAACACATGCATAATGGAGAACACAAGTGGGTCATAATCCTTAAGTGGGTTATTATTACCTTATTTCTACACTGGGCCACATCGGGAGCGGCTGTCCCAATAAAGCGAATTTCACTCTTTTTTTTAATTCTTTTATTTGGTTTTGGCAATCAAATTAAACAATGCATTTTTTTTTCAATATTTTTTTTTATAAACTCTTGGAAACTGTAAATTACATATAGCTAATATAAATGATCATATAAATTACAAATATGTAATATGAACTTTTAAGAAAGAAAAAAAAACCTAATTAAAATAATAAATGTGTATGTACATACAATTTAATTCAATGCAAAAATGAGTCAAGTGTAGTCTGTCTTTTGTTTTTGTAACATTTCAAATCTACAAAATCAGCACAGATATTCAATGCGGATGTAGGGCTCCCTTCATTTCCTTCAATTCAATTCAATTCTTTATTTATTTCCTTCAATAGCTGCAAAATATTTTACAGTTTAATTCATTATTGAAGTATTTACATATATTATTATTACTTAAATATACATATACTAAACATAAAATTATTTTTTCAACGCGTCAATCCAAGCACAAAAATAACGGCAGAAGCGGGATGCGAACCGCGGACCTTGGAAACCAACTATGCCCAGGTATTCATACCGCTCGGCGAATCGCGCCATTGCTATGCCCAGACTGACTTGCGATGAAACTAGTATTTATATCATTGTTATTATCGTACGACAGATGTCGCCATAGTATATATTCAAAGTATGTATATTTTTATTATTATTCTATCAGTCTTCATTTATTCACAAGCTTAATATTATTACTTTCCGGCAGTCTATTTATTTTAGTAAGTACCACTCGGGTCTCGAACCAAACTATAGACTGACTCGTTGAAAAAAAGAATTATATGTTTAGTATATGTATATTTAAGTAATAATAATATTGTAATATAGTCAATGATCTATAAAAGTAGATTAGAATATTGAAATAATAAAATAATATTCTAATAAAAATTAAAAAAATTAATAAATAATGTCTCCTTGAGACAATATCAAGAAGGTAAAATTATCCATCAGTAACACAGGTAAATGATTGGTTATAAAGTCCGAGTCGGAACTATAAGTAGTCGTTTCACATCCATTCAGTCTATAGTTTGGTTCGAGACCCGAGTGGTACTTACTAAAATAAATAGACTGCCGGAAAGTAATAATATTAAGCTTGTGAATAAATGAAGACTGATAGAATAATAATAAAAATATACATACTTTGAATATATACTATGGCGACATCTGTCGTACGATAATAACAATGATATAAATACTAGTTTCATCGCAAGTCAGTCTGGGCATAGCAATGGCGCGATTCGCCGAGCGGTATGAATACCTGGGCATAGTTGGTTTCAAGGTCCGCGGTTCGCATCCCGCTTCTGCCGTTATTTTTGTGCTTGGATTGACGCGTTGAAAAAAGAATTTTATGTTTAGTATATGTATATTTAAGTAATAATAATATTGTAATATAGTCAATGATCTATAAAAGTAGATTAGAATATTGAAATAATAAAATAATATTCTAATAAAAATTAAAAAAAAATATTTACATATAAGTGAGGCATTGTAAATGTATTGCCACATTTAGTATCAATGACCTCACACTCAGAACTAGTGTCGGGATACGCAAATAGTTGAACTTGCAACAATAAAAACCATGTCATATGTATATCATGTTTGACACACACATAACACGGCATTATTATTACAAAATCAAACGTCCAACATTTCGCATCAGTCAACACCAGCACTGAATCCGAAGCAATATTTCACAAATGCGAGGCCTTACGGTTCTCTGGACGTAAATTAGTGGTTCTCAAAGCATTCACAATCAAGGTAAGAGTATTTAATGTTCTGTGTTTTGATAAACTTGGGTATCCCTGGTGATTAAATATCATGAAATTAGTTTTTTGGTTAATTATAAATAGCGATAAACTTATGAACTTGACACCTATATCATGTAAACTCTTTTATGTTCCATCTTCACTTCAGGAGAACATGCCTTGTGGTGCCTTGTGATTCAAGATGAATATTATCTGGGGTAAGAAAAATATATATATATTGCCTATTTGTTTTTAATAATAATGCATAATTTAATATATATTATAATTAATTGCTCAATATAATCATTTCTCAAGAGCCTCTCTAGTGAATTTATTATTTGATGTAAGATTCTCAATATCGACTGTTAAATTAGATTGAATATATCCAACTATGCCACGTTGTGTTATTTGTCTAGACCAGTTGTTCGTAATGACTTTCACTGTATTTTAACAATATGTTGTAGAAAGTGTGTGTTTTATATGATACTAGCGTGTACCCGGCATGCGTTGCAATGCCACTAAAAAAAAAAATAAACCGCGAGTTTTTATGGAAACGCCTCGTCGGGATCCTCTCGCCTTCCGATTGGATAAGTCGGACTTGAGGCGTGACCGGAGCCAATTAGAAACAATAAACTTAGGTTATGTTGTTCTTACCTAAATTTGGCAGTGGCGCCCGCCCGTATGTGTTTTTATTTGTTGGAGTGCTTTTGGATACACAATGTTTTTTTGTTTTTCAGCCATCATTTACAACTGCATCGCGTAAATGAATATACTCTGCGGAACGCAACTTGGTTTGATTTAATCAAATGTAGAGGAGTCGTTCAGTTTCTATTTTCACGAACATGTATTGATGGAACAAATTTCGACCTTTTAGGATATGATTTTCAGCGTTTTCACGAATCATCAATCGATATGAATAGTAATTCATGGCACTGACTTTCTAAGTCGTTTCCTCATCTGTTTGTGGATTTCTCAACGGGATGTTGAAATGGTATCCGTCTTCTCCTTGCCAAAATAAAATCGGATATTGCAATCCATCGTACGATCGATGCGTTTCTGAGACATGCTAAACATGACCATTTGTATGATGAAGAATGATTTGCGTTCGGCAGTGGTAGTGAGAAGAATTGTACTTTCGTATGTTTGTCAAGAAATGTTTTGATTCACTTGTATCACCCGATACCAACGTTAATAAAGGTTCGGGGGTGAATCTAATTCTGGCAATTTCAATTTTCCACTCGTGCAGCACATTCCTAGTGTTTCATTTTTACATTTAAAGGCACTACAATACACGCATAATTTATCAACTTTTCCAATAACAATACTTGGGTGCAGACTGTAATCATAATTAGGATCGTAATGGAAAGCACTATGATTTAAATCAGCATGCAGAGTACGTCTCGTATGATCTACGCGTACTCGATCTGCTTCCAATCTTGCTTCCCGTTGCTCATCTGTTTCATGTGAACGGGTTTGAGCAGTGTGTACTCTGTTTCTCATCTCGCTTCCCGTTGCTCATCTGTCCAGATGAACGGGTTTGAGCAGCGTGTACTCGATCTGTTTCCAATCTTGCTCTCCTTTGCTCGACTGTTTCTGAAGCTCGAGATGCCCTTTTCATTCGTGCTTGAGTTGAACTCTTGACCTATTGCTTTTCGTTTGGGTGGCATATTTGATTTCACAGTGAATGTTACGTTTTGAAATTCACTTTTGAAAAATGAAAATAAATTGATTGATATAACACTAACATTAAGGTTATCAACTGACAATACTTGGTGAAATAATTATAATTTTAGAATTCATTATAATTAAAAAATATAATACCTAGTATTTCATAATATCTTTTTAAATTTGAAAGCAAAACAAATATTATTGTATAATGCTGGCTGTCATAGCTCAATGGTAAAGCATTTGCTTTGCAAGCCAAAGGTCGTGGGTTCGATCCCCGATGGAGATTAAAAAAAAAAAGGATTTTTAATCGATTTCTTAGCTCTAAAATACCCCGGTTGGTGTGAATTTGATCCTTCACCCGTAAAATGTCAGTCAAAGCCTATCAATTAAAATTGGTGGTAGACAAAAGTCATCCCGTGAAGACCACCCATTCATAGTAGATTCCTGTAATAATAAAGGATGATGCGTGAATATCGGGCTGTAGTCTATGACGTTGGCGGATCAACACTCCACACGCAGCGTTTAGCCATATGCACCATGGTAAGCGTCATAGAATTCCACAGATGAGACAAAAAATTACTATCACCATCTGTCGGTATTCTCCTGTATGTGTTTACATAAAAAAAATAAAAAAAAAAAAAATAAAAAAAAATCTCAATACATTAAGACTAATCACATACCAATTAATTTTTAAAATAACCTTTTTCAATTGTTGTACCCGCACACATATACAACCTGTAAATATGTGTGTTCTAATATAGGATCTTGTCCATACCTATATAAGCCACGGCCTGTTTTTATTTTTTCATTATTGAAGATGGTCTTCAGGAAGGCCGAAACATGTAAACATTAAAATAAATTGTGAATCAAAACTAAATATTTTTAATTTATTAATTTTTTACTTAAAATTAATTATTACATTATGATATAATACTATCCGAAGCCGACCAGCAATTAGAATTCCAAAATTAACTCTTTCTACTGTATATCACACACAATAAATACGTTATATTTATTTTAATTCGATAAACAAAAAAGTCGTCAAAAATTCAAATATTGAAATAGTTTATTCGAAAAACGAATTTCGTTTCAAAATATTCAGTACCTTACGTTAATACCTACTTAAAATACCTACTAAAATTACCTACTTAAAATAACTTCAGGTCAATGAATTTTTGTTTACGGCGTTGCTAAGGAAACACACAATGTTCTAAATTGGCCGTTCTGTATTACAAAAGTATTGTATGAAAACATGTTTTACGTAAATATTCAATTAATTTTTGTAATTAAATCAAATTTTGAGTATCCTATCTTTTTCCTTTTAGTATCAGCAATAATTCGACAAAATATTATCGCAATCGGGTTAATGGTAATGGAATGCATCAAAGACACACAGACAGACAGACAGACATTGATTTTTATATATATAGATACATGTAATATAATATAAAACAAAAAAACATTATCTCTTTTAGGATTGCTGGTATCCCTGGCATTTGCAGTAAATGCGGCTCCGACATCATGGGATGAAAAAGTCACCTTTAAGTATGAAGCATTGATAGAAACCATAATACAAAAACCAACCGAATTTACGTCACAGTTCTTAATCAATTGTAATGTTCACATTATCAAAGCACAAGATAATTACATTCAAGTGCAATTACAAGACGTAACTTACACGCTCTACACTGGCAGAAATGATGCCGATAAAGAAACAAAAACTGCTCAAATCCCGCCGGATGCGGAAAGTGTTAATTTGCCATTCTTGATTCACTTTGATGATAATGGAAAGATAGTAGATTTTTTAACGGATAAGAAAGATGAATTGTGGTCCATCAATATGAAAAAAGGGATCGCTTCTCTATTACAAGTGGATACTTCTCAACTAAACTATGAAGCCAAATCATCGTACAGCTTTTACTCTGATGAGATGTCAGTTTATGGAAATTGTCAAGTGTTTTATTCAGTTACACCTGGCAATAGCTCACACTTCACTATTACAAAACATCAAAGCCCAACTTCTTGCGATAAATATGAATGGGAGATGAACTTTAATGTACAGCCCGGTCGCTGTGAGAAAAATATTGACAATCCTTTTGTTATATCGAGTGATCGCACTTACCATGTGGAACGTACCGACTCGGGGATCACAATACAAGAAATCGAAAGTCACAGCAGCACTGAACTTTATACATTTCAAGGAAAAAGTGACATACAAAAAACAATAATCAAACAAGTGATGAAGGATAGAAATGTCATACATTCTGACAACACTGTGGACTCTTTAAATTTCTTTGAATTTGAGAAAGAAAACTTTTCCCTGCAACCTATTAGAGTTCAATTGAACCCATACAATGTAGGTGCAGAAAGTACTCCCGATATAACCAGAGGAAGAGGCAAAGTAAACATTGAAGAAATTATGAAGACCTTTATGGTGGATCTCCATAACGTTGCCGCTTATTTAAAAACCAGTCATGTGACATTGACAGCACCAAATATAGAACATGAGCAAAGCGTAAATTTACTTATATATTATCTCCGCTTCTATAATACCGAACACTTGGAACATTGCTATTCTGAAATTACTCAATCTGAATCTAAAGAAAAGGCAACAATGCATATCTTTATAAACTTACTTCCTCATATAGGAACCCACGCATCAAATGTATTTATTTTAAATCTGATTAAAAACAACAAAATTGGAAAATTGTATGCAAGGAAGCTTCTTGAGGAGATGCCATTCAGTACAAAACACCCCACTGTTCAGTTATTACAAGACCTTTCTGAACTAAAAGATCTCAATGACGACTTTGATGAGGACTTGAAGAGATCAGCAGTTCTCAGTTACGCTTCCTTCATTTCTAAAACGATAAAACATCATCCAAACAGTATGGTACAGTTAAATGAATATATTGATTATTTCATCGATAAATTTATTACTGCTAAAGACTACAGCACTCGAATGCTATATATGAATGCTCTGCATAACATAGGAACAAAAAAAATAACTAATTTCTTGGAGTCAATTATAAAGGGTGAAAATAATGGAAGCGAACCATTCGGTTACCAGTTACGAACATTGGCTATGTTGGCTTGTAGGGATGAACATACAAGAGACTATTCAATAGTCAATACAATATATTGGCCAATATTTACGGATGTCACGCAACATTTAGAGATAAGGATAACAGCTCTTAACACTTTGCTGAGTAACCCTCCGGTGAGTGATCTAATAAAGCTCTCTCACTTCATGCAAACAGAAAGAAATGAAGAATTGTACAAATATTATTACATGACAATAGAAAGCATCGCATCCTCGACCAGTCCTTGCTCGGAATCAACGGCAAAGCATTTCAAGGAAATTTTGACATTTATGCGATTACCTTTAAACTTACAATACGACAATAAAATGAACCAGTATGACTATTACGACCCGTCTTATGGTTTCGGTGCTATTGCAAAGTTATCTTACGTCGGAAATTTGCACTCCGATAAAGGATATTCCATCTTCGGAGAGCTGTCGTCTGAAGTGTCAAATATCATACTAAGCAATTATGCTATCTTCCATAGATGTTCGGTTACTCAAGACTTCACAGACAAATATGTAACAGAGAGAAAAATATTATATGGTGGAGATCAAGCGGATATTAATTATAAAGTTTCTGACCAACGATTTTATGAAGTAATCACCTTCCGGCATGGAAAGATTGTCAATTCACAATATATAAATAAAAAAAAATATAATGCTATACGTGTACTTGGGTTTGATATAATAAACAAGATTAAGCAAGATGATATACTCGCACAATACGATAATGTACGAGACGACAATACTTCTATAATAATAGAATGGGTAGAACTAAATGAGGAACAGAAATACAATATAAACTTTGTTGTAGAAGGAGAAATTTACTTACCCACTGATTTAGGAATACCTTCGACATTTTTCATTAAAATGCCAACTACTGATAAAATAAACATTGAATTTACGAGAAATGACACAAAATTACTTATGAAACATTCAATGCAATTACAATGGACAAAAAGTACCTATCAGATATATGGACTGAATGTTTATAACCCTCTAGCTGATGTCTGGCACGGCAGCAGGCGCATACACACAGTTGATGCAAATCTTCCAATCGCCATCAACATGGACGTGACCGATGACAATACCTTTCCAGATATCAAATTTTCAAGTCAGAATATTCCCAGCACAGAAAATATTGGATTTCAATCATTTGTCCAAAGTCAAGTTTATATCTTTGACTTAAGTAAAGGATCTGTTGTTCAAGATTTATGTCCTCGATGCGAAATGATCAATCCAGTAACAAACGGACCTGCAAGCAGAAAAACTGTAAGTGATCTTAATATTTTGGAAAAAAACATTTTGATGATTGATAATCTTTTTTACATCTTTTATTTTGTAGTGATGAAATAATCAACCCCAAAACAATTTATTTTATTTTCAAAAACATAGACTTAAGTTAATGCCTATCTGTCTTCATCAGAGCACTATTAAATGATTTATTATACGTTATATAATCGTATATAAACTGAAAAGCGTTTCATATCATTATCACCAATAGAATTGTGTACCTAATGCTTTGTTTGTATGTATTACTTTTTTAGCAAACGCTGTGGGAATGGGATCAAGAGTTAACCGGGATTACTTACAAGTTAATGATATTCGAATGCGAAAGAGATATCAGTTTCTCGAGGCTATTACAAGTTCGCAACAATTTCCTTAATGAGAATAAGAAAAATTTTGGTGATTCTCAAATTGCAAGAATACTGTTGATCATCAGACATTGGTGGGCTTACTCCACAGCATCCCCTTCACCAGGAATGTGTGGCATCGGTATAACAGCTGAACCCACCCATAAAGAACTGGGAACACATGAACTCACCCTGAAAGATATCACCGATATCAATGACAAAAAACCAAAATCGTTCCTTGTGGCTGGTTCTTACAACTATCGCAGTGGAAATATCTCTAAGTCGATAAATATGAACTTTTCATTAGAGGAACAAATTAAATGGATGCCAATTTTAAGTGCTAACTTGACTATTTCTAAATCTAATGAACTAGATTACAAAATTTGTTTAAGCGCTGATCCAATAAACACCGAAAAAAAACATATATCAGGTGAAGTGAAGATTCACGCGGGCGCAACATTTGATGGAGAATGTGTTTACAATGATACCGTTATTTCAGTGAAAATGAACGCAGAAGAATCAGAACAGCAGAAAGCTTTGGAGAGTGGGACAACGACAGCTGAATACTGCACAGAAAGATTCATGACATCTTTTAGTGATTGCCTGGCGGAACAAACATCTCTGCGTCACTATGAATTTGATGTACACCACAATTTGCCGTATTCCTTTATAAATAGATACCAATTCATAAAAAATTGGTTAAGAAGTAAATATGAGATATTTACTGAGTCTTCACCTGCTGAAGAGAATTTAGAGATTAAATAATATGAAGATCGTTGTCGATTTTCCAATCGGTTCTCAAGATCTTAATATGACTATCCACTCCCACTATGAAACCGAGCGAATTGAAAACATTCCCTTTACAAGATACTATAAAATTGTGCGCCCGATCAGCACGATGGTATCGTCCACAGTTTTTTCAGAAATTCGTAATTCATACAGTACGTGCCAAATCAAATATGATGAAATACGCAATGCACAAAATGAAAAGAAAGCATTCAGCATGTCTTCAAAATGGACACTATATGCTATTCGCCATAAGTCCTGGAAAATTTATGCCAAGCAATGGAAATCAGATAAAATTGTAAGATGATTTTCATCGATATTATGTTAAATAACTTCTTAGGTTTTCACGGCCAGATTTGATATTGTGGCTTTTAGGCTTAGCCGTGTGTGACGAATTTATTCTATCCGATATTTCGACCGCCATTGCAGGGGTCTTCTTCAGGGTTGATGGCTTTGTAGATAACAATCATCAACCCTGAAGAAGACCCCTGCAATGGCGGTCGAAATATCGGATAGAAGAAATTCGCCACACACGGCTAAACCTAAAAGCCACAATATCGATATTATGTTATACTCATAAATATTTGAATTGATCTCTTATCATTCCTTTTATTTCATATATATGACCAGTCTTCAAAATCTGAATACTTATATAATAATAATTGAATCAAAAGGTTTATTCTATTATAAATAATAGAATATTATATTATAAATAATAGAATAAACATTACATGAATAATCAATTATTTGTCTTTTTATAAGAATTAATATAGTCAATCTATTAGAATTTTACATAATTTCTACATACATATATTTTTAATACTATTGTTCTTTTCCGAGTTATCCAATCTGGACTTATAATAAATATACAAATAATGTTTTTTTCAGGCTGTCAAATTGGAGGTGGCAAATGATACAATAGAAATTTTCCCTGTTGGGACTGAGACAGGATTTAAATTCCATGTAAACGGAATATTGCTATCACCTGTGAGCAGTGGTTATGGTATTAACCCACCGTTCGAGTACAAGGTGCTGGGGAAGGACAATAAGGTCATATTAGGCTTTCAGAACAACGTAGTAGTCCTTGAATATGATGGAAAATCAATCAATTCGAAACTTCCAAAAAATGAATTTTATGGACCTTGTTTTCATATCGAGGTTTGATATCACAATTTAGGATTTCAGTGTACCCATCTATTTTTATTGCACATTAACAAATGTAAATTTTATTTAAGTATGAAACATATCAGTTAAAATGGTTGTCGTTTTATACTTATATTATAATCGGCTAATCATTTTGATAAATATTTTTTTATACAATATTTTTCGATAAATATACATATATACAAAATACGAAATCAATCATCATACGTTGACTTAATTACTTACTCTTTGTGACGTTATTTTTGAAGCATGAAATATATGAAGGTATCAGGTCGTCCAATTCGTAGCCCAGCGAGGTCTCTCACAGTATCTTGGAGCCCCGCATGCAGTTACCCAATCATGTAGAAGCTGTTGCCTGAAGACCAGTAGGACAGATCAGAGAACGGGTACATCACCAGGTGTCCTGAAATAACAACCAGTAACAATTTTGAATGACATCATCTTAGTTATAAACTCTTATTTTGATTCCATTGAAGAATCAAAATTTTCATCAGGTATTTTCATCGTCAGTTAAATATGGACTCGTTCAGTTGAAAAGAGTCCTTGAATACCGTTACATTCTCCGTTACCCCGTGTGGAAGTCACAACCATTTCTGTGATACAGTCGTTCACTAGTGTTATCATATACAAGTATATATATGATAACATCCGTGCTCGTAGCCATCCATTGTTTTTGATGCCAGTTGATACTTGTGGAGCTTCGAGCACTCAATTTAGTACAACGGCAATGGCGCTCCTAAATGGCCTACCAGCACACCTCGATCCTTTTCTTACATCCTTTTCCTCTTTTGTAGATGGTATTGTTCTCCTAGGACCTAGACCTATGTAATCTTTGACACATGTCATCTTCTTCATCTTTTATGTTATTTTTATCATCTTTTGTTTGTATTGTATATTTATGTACACTCTGTTTCTTATTATTTTGTACCTTGGAACTTCGGTTCTGTGAAATAAATAAATAAAGGGTCCGCCAAATAACTTTTTTTTTTTGAAAATGGGGCGCAAAACATCGAGTGTAGCTTCGGCTGTGTGGCACATAGCGCCGTTTTGTTAAAACCAAATGTTGCCAATATCCTCCTCTTCAATTTTTGTGAACAAAAATGGCCCGATAACGATCGCCATTGACTGTAACGGCCACTCCTTACTCATTTTCGAAGAAAAATGGCCTGATTTTCAAAGTAATGTCGCAATATTTCCCAGCGTTGTTCAAGCGTATACACAACCATATTCGTTCAGCGGAAGGATAAAACTAATTATCTGTCAAATCAGACATGAGCTAAGTATTACCATTCACGAAATAAGCACTAGTTGAAAAAAAAACCTTAGATGGCAGACCCTTTATCATATGAAATAATGTCTTGGGTTTACTTGTAATCTTTTTGACTTTCAACGTAAAGTGATCATTTTTTTTTATTTATATTCTTAGCATTTACTTTGAGTTCCATAACAATATTAAATAGATAAATATTACATACCTTCTTTTATCGTGAATCACACCGAGCACTGTTCCACTTTCTGTAAGACTGCAGTTTCGCGATCTATGAAGGCTTCTTCAGTTCCAACGTTTACAGACGTACTACATTTACATAAGTACGTTATTAATACTCGCTAAGTAACAAATGTAGAAAAAGAGTACGCATCAATTTATATTAAATATTATTTATCTCAATTATCGCTTACTTTTCTACTTATTAGAGATACCTCCATCGACATCACCACCAGCTGATTCTTCTCCTGCTTTATGGTCGACTTCTTGTGATCCCATGCGATTCAGTGAATTTTTTTTAGAAAGTCTTCCCACATAAACGTCTATTGATGGAAATGGAATAATGTGATTGGGGCGAGGCCTACAAAGGATAATAAAGACTATGGTAAAATTATATAATAACAAAACAATTTTAAAAGAAAAAAATAATATGGAGCATTTAATATACTCGATCACAGTGAACAGTTTAAATATTTATTTTTATTTTAAACTTAACATACCATAAAATGCATTTGCCTTTTTACTTGTTGCCATTTCCATCTATAGTTAAAAAGGGCAAATATATTCTAAGCCCGCCAACTTTGTAAACGAAAGTCGTTCATATAGGACGTTGCTTCATATTGCTTCAGAAATTGATACTCTAGTTACACTCGCAGAGAGGTCACTCCATCCACTGAGAATACTTCAACGCGATTTTCTTTCGTAGATTCTTCCAGCAATCTTGACAAAACCCATGAACGACAACTGTTCTCACATTAAAAAAGACATTCGCAGACATTATGATTTTTTTTTTTTATGTAAACACATACAGGAGAATACCGACAGATGGTGATAGTAATTCTGAAATCTCATCTGTGGAATTCTATGATGCTTACCATGGTGTATATGGCTAAACGCTGCATGTGGAGTGTTGATCCGCCAACGTCATAGACTGCAGCCCGAGATTCACTCATCATCCTTTATTATTACAGGAATTTACTATGAATGGGTGGTCTTCACGGGACGACTTTCGTCTACCACCAATTTTAATTAATAGGCTATGACTGACATTTTACGGGTGATGGATCAAATTCACACCAACCGGGGTATTTTAGAGCTCAGAAATCGATTAAAAATCCTTTTTTTTTTAATATCCGTCGGGGATCGAACCCACGACCTTTGGCTTGCAAAGCAAACGCTTTACCATTGAGCTATGACCGCCGGCAAATATATCAGAAGAGAACAAAGACTTCAAACATCAAGATTTTTTTATGTAAGCACATACAGGAGAATACCAACAGATGGTGATAGTAATTCTGAAGTGACTGTCAGTTCCTCTCGTTAGAAAGAGGAGTCCTTTTCGATGCAGTTCGAGGGGATCGCCTCGGCCCTATCGGGCATGCAGACTTTGTGGCCACTAAAAAAATTTCCACGCATTTACAATCTTTGCTCGTATTTTCGGTGAGAGAATCTATCTTCCATCTCCATCTCTTTACAACCCATGAATGCGATTCTAATCTCTTTCACTGGTTCTTTCTTTTAGCACTTCTGTGCAGTGGCCACAATTGTTCAGAGGGGACTCCCACTGGACTTATCAGTTGCTTACTGATCAAATCTAAATGAGCGCGCCATCAAGGAGACTTAAATGTCCTCCGGTGTGATGCGGGTGTGAGGCGGGGAAAGTCCAGTCCAGTAATTCTGAAGTCTCATCTGTGGAATTCTATGACGCTTACCATGGTGCATATGGCTAAGCGCTGCATGTGGAGTGTTGATCCGCCAACGTCATAGACTACGGCCCAAGATTAAAGCATCATCCTTATTATTACAGGAATTTACTATGAATGTGGGTGGTCTTCACGGGACTACTTTCGTCTACCACCAATTTTAATTAATAGGCTATGACTGGCATTTTACGGGTGAGGGATCAAAATCACACTAACCAGGGGTATTTTAGAGCATAGAAATCGATTTAAAAAAAAAAAAAATCTCCCACAGGGATCGAACCCACGACTTTTGGCTTGCAAAAGAACGCTTTGACCATTGAGCTATAGCCGCCGGCATACTTTTAAGATATCCTTTATTTGTATTTGGTGACGATTCGACGGCGATTCTAAATTAATTACAGAATATGCAGTAATGAGAAGGCTGTAATAAAATTTACTAAAAAGACAAATAAAAATCATCAATATTCATAAAAAAAAAATTTTGTTATGATATAAATTTATATTATGTTTATTCTACAAAGTAATATATAATATAATTATTTACTCTATTTTTTCACATTTATGAATATTTATATAAGATGAAAATGTCAATATAAATAATATATTGACGTTTAAATAATAAGTGTAACTTATTTCAAAAAAATATTCTTATCGTTTTAGTTTCTTTGTGTCAGTGTCACATGATCAAATATATTTTAAGAGGATACAAAATGTCTCCACTCGTTAGCGTTTTTTTTAAAATATTATTATATTTGTGTAAATAATAGTTTTTCTAATGATTAATATATTTTGATTTATTGGCATTATGTCAAATATGTATTTACTTACTGAAGTACATTTTACTAATAAAGCACAGAGACAATCTATTCAAAGTCTATTTTATACTCTTATTATTAGGCTGACATTGAGATTTAAAAATAATACTACTATGAGATGTGTTATAAAGAAGTTATTTTTTGCATAACTTATAACTATTTAGTACTTAAAGTTGGGAAAAAACAATAGCACAGCTAGATAATTTAAACATTATAATGGCAAAGTATTAATTGTAATTTGTATACATTTTTTTTTTAAATCAAGTAGAAATACTAAAAGCATAAATATTTACAGTCGTACAAAATCATCGCTAACATCAAATTTAAAGTTAAATGCAGTAATAGAAAGCATAGGTGTATGTGTGAAAACATGATCAAATCAATTTTATTACAAAAAGGTTGTGAATAGGTTTCATAAATTAGATTAAACTAAAAAGCTGATATTAATTAAATACAAATATATCTTTAATAGTTAATAATCTGTGTTTGTTTTCTACATTTGAAGAATATGATGTAAATTACGTGAAAGTTAAAGGAAAATAAAATAAATCAATACAACCAAAGTATTTAATGTAGTAATAGTCCTGGCACGGTCTTTGGCAATCGTGCTTTCAGCTACACGGCACCAATGGCCTGGAACTCGCTGCCGGAAAGCATAAGAGAGCTTAAAGCGGAGGAATCCTTCAGAAGCAGACTCAAGACCCACCTTTCTACCCAGAGGGACAAAGAAGCGTATTTGGAATGACCATTCGGTCATAAAAAAGTGCTATACAAATACTGATATAATAATAATTGTTAAATAATTATGATCAATCCTCTCTGTTATACACCCAACTCAAATATGGATACATTTTACAACGGGGATTCCTAAATTGGTCGATACAGACCACTTAAAAGTGAAATGTATTTTTGACTACCTGACTATCATTAGAAGTTGATGAATTTGCAAAAAAAAAAACAATATCAGGTAATCAATGGTATACCTAAAACCAAAAAAAAATACAGATAGACCACGAGACTAAACAGTATTATAAAAAATGGTATTTCTACTCATAAAAAATAATTGGGTATAAAAAATAGCATATATACTGATTACTGTCATAATTTAAAAAAATACTCTTAACCATCTCAAGTATCAAGGCATACTGAGTAGTAATGTTATTATAACATGCAAGAAATATCAAAAATTCATAATTCTTTGTTAAATTAGATTTAAAAAATAAAACTGATTTTTAAAATGAAACAAAAAAATATGTTAATGGGGAATTCGGTATATAAATAATTTAGATTAATCCATCGTGCCTATCACATTGCCACAAAAAATCTGTAAAATTCTACAAAGGTTCAAATTCAGGTTGAGGCATTGGTTCTGCCGGCAAGGGCTCGAATTCTCCTGCACTGTCCATGTAGCTGTCCAAGCCCTGACTCGGTTGGGGCGCCGGGGGGGCCATGTCCATCTCACAGGGAGGAGCAACATCCATGTCTTCGTGGCGGACTTGCGGCGTGGCCAGAGGCTGCTCGTAGGCATCGTTCTTAATTGTCTCCGGCTCCATCTAAAAATAACACACCACATATATTAAATCTGATTTATATTCCATACAGCATGTTTGTAAAATGTACTTGTTACATGGGAGGAATTACTCCAGAAATGATCCTGTGAAGTACAGTCCAAGAACTGACATACGAAGTGTTGGCCGACCCCCTGCAAGTGGACTGACAACATCAGAAGAATAGCAGAAGTAGCCTGGATGCGGAAGGCTGAAGATCGAAGAGGGTGGAAACTCATGCGAGAGGCCTACGTCTAACAGTGGGCGGACACAGACCGATGATAACGGCATGTTTATATTATGAGTAATCATGTACAGACTCTTCTTCTTCGTGTCAGCGACGTCAATTTTTTTTTGCGCAGTATCTGACAACATCGATAGCTCGTGTGTTGCCCAGCATTAGGTCCTGAGATGTGCAGCTTGTTGGGCACAAAAAAATGTACAGACTAATACTAGATATCCGGTACACTGACAAATACGCAGTAAAGATATCCAGTTTTTATGAGTTATGTTCTGAAGTATTAATATTTGTACTTCAAAAATAAAGTCAATCTAAAATTAAAGTTTATTTAAAATATGGCGTAAGTTTTTTAAGAAAAAAAAAGTTTAAATTATTAGGTACAAAATTACTTGATCTTGCTGCAAGACTGATGGTGGAGCCAGGTCGTCTAGTGATAGTTGAGTATTGAGAACAGATGGAAGGGCAGGATAGTCAGTCATGGTTTCGATCTGAAAATAAAATACTCATTAGATAGTACAAAACCTTTTACATTTTTATATAATTGCACTCTTACATATGACCAAACATCACAAGTTTCTGACAATATCGTATGTCAATTCTAATTCCTTGAACTTATCTCAAACCAACTCTGTGTTTTGAGATAATCTGAATTTCTGTAAAAATAATCGGGGATAGAATCACATAGCCGTATCATGCATCTGCGCAAGCGGCGGCGCAGACAAGACATACTTGGTACCAGGCACATGCGCGGTTTGCTAACGTTCTGTCAGTATGAATTTGGCTGAGCATAGGTCAATATGTGTGCTGAATTTATTAGCTGCGCCAGCTAAAGCGGTTAATTGCGATGTCGTTCTCAGATGCATACATTAAAAAAATTGTTACATTTCAACTTCAACCATAGTCCATCAAAGAAATATTTAGGAATATCGATATTTTTCCGATTTTTGAATGACATTTTTGCATTGTGTAGAAAATACATATCATCGGAGCTGTCGGATGTTTTAAGCACAGTGATGGGAGGGTTAACACAACTCTTCAGTTTGTTGAATGTTATTTTACCTGGGCTTGTACAGCTGGTTCAACTGCCTCGTCCATCTCTTTGTTCCGTTGCAGTCCCAGAGAGTCCATCATGCCATGCTTGGTTGTGGCCACTGCCACAGTATTTGCCTTGGCCTGCTCTTCAGATGGGTAAACACTCTGACGCTCACACTGCAACATATGGGCTGCCAAAACGTTTCCTGAAAATGACAATATATTATAAATATTGATACGAATGGGTCAATTGACTAACACCACGACTTGATATTACTCTAGTTAATTTAGTTTTTTTTTTTTTTAAAATACAAATTTGAACTTAAACACAATGCCACACAATAATGCTGACGTCTTCGATCTTCGTCTTCGAGATCGACCTAACAGCAAAATCGCCGCAGCCATGACGTGCCCCATGCTGTTGTCGGCGGCGCCACAGGGAAGCGCACGGTTCTCTTTAGTACAGTAGTACTCTTTAGTTCTCTTTTCGGCTCTTTAGCTTTTTAATTGGATCATAATTGTATAATGCTCATAGACACACATGCGACAAACGGTATCAATATATATTTGATTTTGTCATACTTTCAAATAAGAAACTTAAAACTAATTTTCTTAAGGAGGAGCTCTCCTAGTCAGGATTTTAAATGGGATGTGGTACAACTGTCTTCATACTTCCACAAGAAAAATTCATCAATATTCTGCTCAACATATTCGACTAGTTGTAACTCCTGTTCTAATCATTAACCCTTTACGTGTGAAATAAGATTTCATAAAAAGTCACAAAATAAGTCAATTAGTCAGTGAAAAATAATGTTGAATATTTAAGGACGATTTTTTTTATATGTTTTGATTGGTCAGTGCTGCATTTATATTCACCTTCAGAACTAAATTAGATAAATCCATTATTATTTTTTAAAAAAGGGCAAATTTGAAACATGTGTAGAATGACCCACAACTCAATAAATATCGTAAAAAAAAATTGACTAAGGAATGTCGTAATACGAAACAAAATTACATTCAATTTAGTATTCGGATAAATCCGCATCTCGCACTGACGCCACATGTTTTTTTCAGGGCGTGGGATAAATCCGCACCTCGCACTTGGGAGCAGTGCAAGTTGGTGCGGATATATATCGCACCTCGCATCTAAAGGGTTCAAGTTGGCTGATATCTCTGTATAAAATGAAGCAAACCATCGTCACTGGTGAATGAACAGATGCAGTGCATAGGTGCAGGCAGCAGCTGGGGCTGTTGACCTCGCTGCTTGTTCTGCTGGCACTCCCCAGAATGCTGCAGCAGGGCGCGCCAGCAGGCCGTTTGGTATAAACATTTAGAGCACTTGTATGTCCCACTGAAAAAAAAATATGATTAATATTATAAATGTGCACTCATATGAGCTATGTAAATTTCATGATTATTTAGCTTTTGATAAGTCGCAGAGCTAACATATTTATATATGAACATATATATATCATATTTACTCTTTTGCTAATATTAAATCAATTTCTCTCTCTGCCAGAATAAAACATTGCATTTTTTAATGGACTCTCTGTTGTCATAACAAAAACTGATTACAAAGAAATAAGACCATGAAGATGAATAAAGAAAATGTATTTCATACAAAGAATCCACACATGGAACAAAAAATTCTTGATTATATCAGAATAAAATAAAATTACTTGAGGACCCATGCTCACAGCAAGCCTATTAATGTTTGATAATTATTTAAAAAAACTGGACTGGATCACGAAACCTTACAAAAAAATATTTCAAAGGAATGTTTTCAATATGAGTGTGGCTTAAAAATATATTTACTCCAAATAGAGATGTAAAATCTAACTAAGGTAACTCACAGGAAATGTCTGTCATCCTCCAACTGTGAATCACATTCCTTGCAGAGCATTCCCTCGGGAATCGTCAGAATGACATCGTCCAATGACTCCAGGAATGTGTTGTTGGTCGAGTCCTTTACGGGTGGTGTCGCCTTATTCTAAAAATAAGTACATATTAAAATCAGCATTCAAATAATTTGGATGGGTCTTATATTATAATAGGCTTCCTACTTGGGCAAGCCTACTTTTATCATATTATTTACATTGGTCAACCATTATTTCTGTATGTCTTCTTCGTAGTGTCAATCCGGTGGATCGGTTTGCAGCAACAAGATCTTGTATCTCGATCTCCACTCTTCTCGATCCTCTGCAACCCTCTTTAGCTCAGCATAAGTGCTACAACTCATATCCTCGAACACTTGATGCAAATACTCGGGCGCCCTCTGCAGTTTCTACCCTCAACTATCCCTTCCGCAATGTCGTGAAGGAGACCTTCGTATGTAACTTACATATTATTTTAAAGATTTAAACCATTATAATATAGTATGTTTGCTCAACATCGGCTGCTATAGGAAGAAAATAATTTTACAGGAAATTTTTTGAAAGATAAAACCACAATTTTCTTACCTTAGGCTTGTTGATTGAGTGACCTTGACTGCATAAAGACCTGGCACGGGATACAGATCCATGGTTGCGGACTTGATGCTCCTTCAAAGTACCTAAAAATATATATATTCGTTTAAAAATATCTTAGAAATTGATTAACAACGAAGTATTTTACTAATTTATGATTTGCTAACCCAGGTGAACAAAACGCAGAGCACACCGAGTACACTTAAGGGAAGGCTGTTTTTCTTGATGCTTCTGAATATGCTGCAGGAAGAACTCCACATTCGACTGAAGATCACATCCATCTGCAAAGACTTTAACAACCTGGAAATATAAAAAAATCATAAGACAATGACAAAAATAAAAATTGTTATTATTATGATTAGTTATCGTGAACAATCAATATAATCGCTTATTTCGGTAATAAACAATGGCATATGTGAAGCACATTGATAATTAGGTTTTTCCAACGGGTATAGCTCAGTGGTTAAAGCATTTCCTTGGCAAGCCGAAGGTCGTGGGTTCGATCCCCAATGGAGATTAAAAAAATATATATATTTTTGAGCTTTAAAATTGTTGATGTGACCTGGTTGGTGTGAATTTGATCCCTCAACCGTAAAATGCCAATCATAGCTTATTGATCAAAATTGGTGGTTGACAAAATTAGTCCCGTCAAAACCATTCATATTGAATTCCTGTAATAATATAGATGATGTGTGAATGTCGGGATGTAATCTATGATGTTGGCGGATCGACACTCCTCATGTAGCGCTTAGCGATATGCAGGATGGTAAGGTTCATAGAATCCACAGATGAAACATCAGAATCACTATCCACCATCTGTTGGTATTCTTTTGTGTGTTAACAGTTAATTTATAAAACAATGATTTTTCTATTTACCTTTAGGCAATACGGGCACTGTAGTGTGGCCGAATCTTGGTGCTCACTATAGAAGTGATCTACGCAGCTGCGATGCGACGAGGCTCGGTAGCCGCACACTCCGCAGCCGTACGGCAGCTCCAAGTGGACGTGATTCTTCTGCATGTGGTTGGACAGCGTCGACGCCGATGAGAAACGAACCTGAAACAACACAGAAGTGAATTGCAATTTTTGTAATATTGAACTTTTCTGTTTTTTACCATTTTCCTGAAATCATAAATAAATAAAATAATGGTAGCTAGTTGGGATGATCTTCACCTTTATCAGCTTTCCATAGCTGGATCACACATTAACTATAAATTGCCGCCATCTAGCTTTGTCGTTTATATATTTTACCAGATTATTATTTTTAACTTTATAAACATTACAAACGATAGCTTAATTCGTTAATAAATAATGAAATAATCAATACAAACCAATACAAACATCAACCACAAAAAAAGAAGTACAGTGAAACCTCTATCTTATTTATGTATCATTTTTAAATGGACCTATTAAAATAAACTATGAATGCGGGAAAACAATAAAAGCGGGATCAATTTTTTTATGCATTGAATTTGGAGTAGAAAAAATAAACGTCAAATCCGAGAAAACGATTATTCGAGGAACGATGGATGGAGGTTTCACTGCACTGAAGTACAAGAAAGTATAAGAAACAATATATTACATATATGTACAAATGATTAAGTACTAAAGAAATATTAAAGAAAAAAGACAAGCAACAGAAAGGCCAAATTCTCAGTAAACAGACGACTCCAACAAATTACTCCTTCAAACAAATTTGTCGGGCTCGTGTATGAACTGGGTCTCCTTTGTGTGGAATAAATCATGATCTGTTTCTATAGATTTGAGGATTTTTTGAGATCTTATTATGAAGTACCATCCATTAGAGTGAAATTTTTATGAATATTTAATAAAGATTGATAAAATAATTCCGTTTGAAAATGTGTTACCTCGCACATCACGCAAGCATAAGTGTACAGGCCCGGGGATTTGGTATCCACAGGATGGGCCTGCAGGAGATGTCCCTCGAGGGCCTCCGGGGCCCGGTAGTGCTGCAAGCAGTAGCGACACTGTGATGCATCAGCCTCCCCCTCAGCCGCCTCGCTGCCCACATCCGGGTTTGCATGAGCAAACAGATGCAACTGAAGGGATGTGTTGCAGTCAAATTCTGCAGAGCACTCTGTGCACTGAAATAAAACAATTTTGAATGAAATTTCTCCTAGATGAAGAAGCACTGATTTATAGCATTGTAGAAACACATGTTTTTTTTTGTTAGCATAGATGGTTCCCTGGAGTCTCCAGGGCAAGAGCCCACGAACTTGCATAGACTGCGGCTGTAATACCAGATAAATATTTGGGTATTTGTTCATTGATCAGCATTTTTTAAGGAGATCGGATTATCAGCCCGACGCTTCCAAGGCCTGGACATATTTTGTTTTGTTCTTAAGGGGTTGCTCAACTCTACCGGGGGCATGCATGTATAGAGCTTTGATTTGATTAAATATTTTTTATTATTAAATCAAGCTTGGTTGGGATTTAGACTAACAGCGTCACTAGACTAAGACGCCCGGCAAGTTTAATGCTGACAAAAATACCTTAGTTCTAAAATGGTTATTACTCATAATTACAGACCGATAGGATATTAATAATATATTTTTTTTAAATACACACCTGAACCAGCATCTGTCTTTTGCCAACAGTTTCCAAGTCGCCATCCATCTGGCCAAAGTAATAATTCTCCAGGAAGACTGTCTCTTCTTTGATCTCTTTCTTGATGCTCATCTTTAACTCTTCTTTTTCCTTCCTCTTCTCCCGTTTCTCGACCTCTCTTTTCTTTTCGACATGTTTCTTTTCCTTTTTCTCTTCTTTTTTTTTCTCTTCGATCTTTCTTTTGCTTACCTTTCTATCCTTTCTTTCCATCTAAGATAAACAAACAACCATAACATAATAAATACAGTTAAAAGTATAAGATGTTTACATAATACTTTTTAATTAAAAAATAATGGGATTACTGCGAAAAAAAGTTTTGTTTTTTATTAATCAAGAAAGCTTGGAAAATATGAATCACCATAAATATTTTTATCTATTTATTATCTAGTTATTTCACAAAACTTAAGGAATAATTAATCACTTTAATGACATGGAAGTAATAATCCAGAAACAACTTAAATTCCTCCCAGGCCAATATTCACATAGAAAGAAGTCCTTTATTTATGAGCATTCGGAGTCACAGGTCTCATATTTTGTTTGATTCAGTAATAAATGTCTTTGGACAACATTATTTTAAGAATATTTCAAAAATTAAATGTTACTTACATTTAATTTATTTTTAAATGGAAATTTCAATAAAAACATATATATTTTTCGGCATAAAATACTTAATCGAACCATTATTTGAAAATGAAAAAATACTAATAAGGTTTCCAATATAGTTTCTTTTAGCCAAAAAGTATATAGAATAAGAAAAAAATAGTAATATCAGCTGTAAATTAGGAAATACTGGTGTGAAAAATAATGGAATAATTTGAATGATGATAATTATATGAACTCAAAAATAATCTTCTCACCAAAACAACATCGTCATCATCATCGGCTTCTATATAGTTGACTCTCTTCCTCTTCCTGGTCTCCTTGCCCGTGGCACTGCGGCGCGGAACCGGCGAAGGAGCGAGGGGAGGAGGGGAGGGACTCAGCTTGCGCTTCCTTCTGGATCTGCTGCTGCTCGTTACTGTCATCTCCTTGGGAACCTCCACTACGGTCTGCGGAATAGCCTTTGGTGGCTTCACATTTGTATACTTCCAGTTCTTGAAAGGATTTGAAGAGATCTTGTTCAAACGGAGCACGAGAGTGTCCTTGGCATCGAGCCGAGTCTGTTCGGCAATGTGCGTGACGATATTATCAAAAGCTTGACCAGGAGAGATTCCGTACCACTCTCGCCAGACCAGTTCATCCAAAAATTGTTGAATGATTTGTCTCGAAAGGAGAGAAAGAGTGTTTTGGAACATGCGAGGAACGATGCGGCGGAGGTATTCCATGATGTTGGCGTTGCTGTTCTTGGCCGAGGGTTCATTGGCGGAGACTTGGTGAACTGTTTTGTAACCCATCTGCTGCAGGGTGCCCTTGTCCACTGTCAGGTCAGTGAGAATGACCGAGTCCGTGTGCACCCACTGGGAGAGAGGTTCCAAGATCTTGAGGAATCGCTTCTTGTAGTTGCGCTCTCCATCAGCCAAGGGTTCCACCGCTCGCAAACGAACCTTAAAAAAAACATTTACAGATTATATCACTTAACTACATTTAATGTAAATAATATGAGATATTGCATAAATTTTTTTCAAGATATAAACAAAAGTTTTACCAATTTGGCATCGGCATCCAGAATTCCTAGCACTTCAACCTTGACTTGTCTCTGCATCCCGTCGTGGCTTGTTGTGCCCAAAGAGATAACTCCAACTTCGATCCTCCTGCCGTTTCCTCCCATGAGCGTCATGTGGTGATGCAGGGCGGCCGTGCAAGCGGCCCTCAACCACGTGAACAGTCCCTTCACGTACAGGTTGTCCACTTTCACCCACTGAACCACATTCTGCACGTTGGTCTGACACGCCCAGTGGTAGATGAGCTTGAGCAGGACGCTGGGCGGGTGGCTGGCCGCTTCGAAGAGAGAGCCGGAGAAGACGGACACAAATCTTGTCGGACAGCACTCGGATATCCAAACGTATCCACCCGAATAAGGGAATTTCGAAACATCAGAATACATTCCTAAAAAAAAAATCAATTGATTAAAAATATCACATTTGAGAGAAGGAATTAGTTTTTAATTGCAATTGAAATGTTACATGAATGAACATCAACTCAAAATCCACATGATTGAATTTAAACAATACAAATCAGACACGCTGCACTCTGTAGCCCCATCAATAATAGAGTCAAATTACTTATTCAATAAAATGATATTATAAAAATATTAATTATGTAAAACAATAAACTTCTGGCAAATCAAAATGAACTGCAGCACCATATTCTTACCTAGCTTGAGCTTGTTCCCCATATGGATGGCGCACAGCTGCTCCGAGCGCACCAGCCCCTGCTGAATGAGCCACTCGGTGAACTTGGTCGGTGTGTGCATCAGCACCGACTTGACCTTCCCATCCAGTGTGGCTCTATCGCTGTTGCCAGGACCCTCCTTTGCTCTCAGATATGGCCGAGCAACCACCACCAGAGATGGGAATGTTTTGCCTAGAAATTATTAACGCATCTTAGTAGATGAATGGCAGACTCAAATAGACACATATAGCTATTAAACTGCCTTAAAAATTAAGAGGCGGCATATAAAAGCAGATGAGATTTATACTTCAAAGTCTGTCTTCACTTTGCCATGAGAAAAGTAACTCAAAATAAAATTATATTAAATTGTTTTAAATGAATTACCTTGAAGTTTATTGAATGCAACTTCTCTCGAATCTGGTGCATTTTTGGAGTCATCCTTGGTGAGGTCCACAACAGCATTCTTGTTGCCCGTGGCCAAGCCACCGATCGCTGAGGCTTCCGAAGGTCGCACTCCACTTGATACACTTTGGACATCTAAATGAAATGCAGTAAATTAGTAATATATTTTTTTAAATGAACAATTTAGGTTGTGGCAACAATATTTCTTCTTTGTTAACATGTGAGTCCCGTAAGACATGATAGATACTATATGATATTATTTATCTGTACTGGATAATAGTATGGTACTAATTAAAGTAATTATCGGTTTGATCAAAATACTTTATTAACATAAAGTGAAAGCGAACCAACTGTTGTTGTGTAATGTCTAAATTAACTTAACATACAGGCCGCTCCTACTCGAACAGGATGATAGGAACATGACAATGTTCTAATTTCGCCTACATAACTCAAGAAAATTCAATCTTCTACAAAAATAACCATTGCCAAATTAGTTCATCTGTTGTCTACAGTACAGAGACTTTAAGTTTTGTTTATAAAGTCATTCACTTTTCTCTTCATTTCAGAAACTCTTAAAAATGAGGATGATCTTATAGATCATCCTCATTTTTATATATATTGATATCAGCTTGATATAGCTCTTTAAGGCCGATGCCGTAAAGCCTCAACAAGAGATCTTTTGTCTATTATTTTGGTTCGCTTGCGTGACATCTACATCGAATGTTAAGCGGTGTTTGCATACGCCAAAATAATTGTTTGACAGTTGGCCTATTGCTGGTTGGTAGGACTGTCGTATTGGCAGTTGGTACCGTGGAGATGAGAGATCGCGCCGTGGGCCGGCAGTTGAAGTTTAACACGCGCCCGTCACAGTGCGTGCGTCCTGTGCGTTCGCTGTGGCGGGCGACGTTTGTGACAATAAACATGTATCGTGAAACAGAAACAAGTTGTTTATAATGTGAACCTGATCCTGCATCTTTCATCCAGTTAATCGATGTCCATAAATGGCTGAGGTCTACAACAATGTTTTAATTTTTGTTTATAAAATCATTCACTTTTCTCTAAAAAGTAATAAAAGGTCGAAATCTTAAAAAAACTTTATGATCTTATGAGATCATCTAAATGAACTGCTTAAATTTTTAATAAATTTTTAAATGAACTGCTTTTAAGTTCTTTGACTAATAATTCCTTGACCTTGGGTTCAACATCCCCGTGAGGGGGGTGGAGACATTACCGATACTATATTTGGATTATCTGTACATTATGATAATAATAAGGCAGACTTGTTTTAAATAGGCAGATTATCGGTTTGATCAAAAATACTTTATAAAATAATGGAAAGCGAATCGTTCAACTGTAATTGTGTAGGCATATTAAATAAACTTAACATGTACTGCTGCCGCAGGGGAGCAACATGTTTTGGAACAACCCATCAGGAACACTTTCTCTGTTTTCGCCTTAGAAACACTCAAGAAAAGAAACCTTCTACAAAACGTGTCGGTGGAAGGTAGAGTACTGTTTTCATACAGACCACTTTAAGTTTTGCTTATACCTGGAATTCACTTTTCTCTTCATTTAATATAATAAAATGGTGCCTGCATCTTTCATCCAGTTAATCGATGTCCATAAATGGAAGAGGAGGATATCAATATTTATATTTTTTATAAATTATTAGTCAGAGAACTTTATAAGTTCTTTGACTAATAATTCGAGATATAATCACTTAATACTATCTTATTTGGATAAACATTGTAAAAATATTCCCAGACAATGTTTTAAATAGGCAATATAAAATAATGTAAAACAACATCGTCTAAAAGTAATAAATGTGCGCATATTAAAATAAACCTTACTTGTTGGAGCAGATGTACTGCTGCTGTTTTTGGAACTGCTGCTGCTCTTGGAACTGCTTTTCTCTTGCTTCGATGATCGCAGAGACTTTTTCTCCTTGACCTTGGGTTCAGGTGTCGGTGGAGACACGTACCGATTTTCCTTCTCTTGCCTACGACCTGGAATACATTATGATAATATAATAAGGCAGTGTACTTGCTCCCATACTATTTAATATATATACAAACGACCAACCCACCCCTAAACACAAAATCTTTCATATATGCGGATGACTTAGGTTTGGCAGCACAAGCAGTAACGTTTGAAGAAGTTGAGGACATCCTAAGCCAGGGACTCAACGAGATGTCCCATTACTACGAAACCAACCATCTCAAACCTAACCCATCAAGGACACAAGTCTGCTGTTTCCACCTTAGAAACAGGGAAGCTAACAGAAAGCTTCGTGTCACGTGGGAAGGTAGAGTACTGGAACATAGCGACCATCCAAAATACCTCAGAGTCACTCTAGATCGCACCCTCACCTTCAGGCGTCATTGCACCAACACCAAACAGAAAGTTGCAACAAGGAACAACCTCATCCGCAAACTGACCAACACTCACTGGGGAGCCCAACCACCCCTTCTTCGTACCTCAGCTTTAGCACTTTGTTTCTCAGCCGGAGAATATGCGGCACCAGTGTGGGGTCGATCAGCCCACTGTAATCAAGTGGATACTGCCCTGAATGATGCATGCAGAGTCGTCACAGGCTGCCTCAAACCAACACCCATTTCTAAACTATACCCTTTGGCTGGTATCGTACCACCGAACATAAGACGCAAAGTCATATGCGCCGAAGAAATGCGTAAGGCAATCAACCAATCGTCCCACTGCTTGTATAATCAGATACCCCCAACACCAAGATTGAAGTCTCGAAGCAGCTTCCTGAAATCCACACAACCTCTCACATCCGACCCTGAAAATGAGAGACTCCAACTCTGGCAACAAATCGCACCAGAGGATTTCATTACTCCAAAGGAAGGCCTCCCAACTGGCAAGAGCCTTGACTGGCCGACCTGGAAATCCCTAAACAGATTAAGAACCGGAGTTGGTAGAACAAAGGACAACCTCGAGCGGTGGGGAATGCTTCGGCAGGGAGACACTATTGTGCAACTGTGGAGACCTGCAGACCTCCTCACACCTACGATGCTGCTCCATGTGCCCAACAAGTTGCACATCTCAGGACCTAATGCTGGGCAACACACGAGCTATCGATGTTGCCAGATATTGGGAAAAAATAATTTGACGTCGCTGACACGAAGAAGAAGAAGAAGAAGAAGATAATATAATATCAATATTAAAAATTAATACAAATATGGTATTGGCATGTGACACGGAGAGATGAGGACCACATGGTGAAGAGAGCCCTCAACATACCCAAGCTGAAAAGAAGACCTGGAAGACCACAGGCAACCTGGACTGCAACTGTAAACAAGGATCTGAAAACCCTGGGTTTGACCGAAAATGCAACGCAGAACAGACAGACATGGCAAACGTGCACAAGGAGAGCCGACCCCAGATGATGGGAAATGGCTAGGATAAAGAAGATTAAAAATGAATACAAATATTAAGACAATACAATTGCTAAATAGCATAAATATGTGTTAACCGCATTAATTGTCCTATAAATGTAAAATAAAACAATTATGAATAAAATACATACTTTTTCTCTTTCCTGAACCGTGTTCCTTTGATTCCTTTGGATCTTTTTGAAGTAAATGAGCATTCTTTGATGATAATTCCTTCAATCCTGGAGCCCTAAAATGGTAAAATAAAAAAATAGCATACAATTGACTTATTTTGCACATTATTTTTTAACTGTGACACTTTTTAGACTATTAACCTTTTGAGCGGTATGAACGTACCGGTACGTTCACACACACTGGCGCATTATTTTAAATGCCACGCTTTCAATTTCAAATAAAATTTGATTACGTTTTTTTTATAAATTCTACATAGATTTATCAATGATAAGTGAAAATCATTAGAATTTTATCATATATTTTTAAATAAATAAAAATATGTAAACATTGCAAAAAAAAAATTTAAGCAACGGTGTTTTGATTTCAATACATATGTAGATCTTTATTGTTGTAATCCTCACCAAACGATTTGTATGTATTGTCACTCTCTTCGGAATTAGATCGTGCTATTCAAATCAATTAATTTTATTGGTCGCTAAAATATACATAATTGTAAACTTATTTCGATTTTTATAGTGTATTGCGAACAAACCCTTCAAAATAAATAATATACAAGTGAAGAAGAAATAAATAATATATTTGTGGAAAGTGAGGATGAGGAGGTTATAGAAGATCTCGATGATTTGGTGTTTCATATGAATGATTCTTCGGAAGAAGATTCGGAAGAGGAAGAGGCATCTCAACTCACTCTCACGCTATGTATGCAACAAAATTAACTCACTCTTCAAAGGATTAATACTCATGATGGTAATATATTTCTGATGATCAAATTTGACAGTTGTTACCGATACTTGCCTTAGAGATATCAACAATTTAAGACTTAAATTCAATAGATTATAAATTCAATTAATTCGAAACATCACATTGATAGAATACAGCTATAATATGAGACTCAAAATTCTGAGTAAAACTCTAGACCGCTAATGTTTTCTCTTGGTTTTACCGTTTTCTTCAATACCCCAAGTTCCTTCCCTAGAAGTCGTAAGGTATTTTTTATGTTCCCAGATGGACTTTCCTGTGCCAAGATGATAAATCAATGGCAGCTAATAAAACTATGTGTAGCTATTTTGGTTATCGTTTTCTTCATATATGAAATGTATAAAGGAAAATAAATATCACAAAATTTAAAAATATATATATACATACTTCCCAGTGAGCGTATACGCGGTGCACTGGTCTCCAGAGAAGACCACCTCACCCCCGCAGTCCTTGACGATGGAACTGAGCTTGCCCTGGACCTTGTTGTACTCCTCTTCAGCCGTGCGGTAAGCGTCCAACTGCGCCGGGCTCAATTCTTCTTCCCAACATTCCAGCTGCAGCGTGGGCTCCGCTGGACCAAAGTATTTGGTGCTCACCGGCTCCGCTACCTTCGGGCTGCTCACCTAAGACACGAAATACCACAATTATAGACGGCACTGTTTTCGTTCGAGATTATGGTAAACCTACATGTCAAGTATATACAAAATAGGTCCTTGGTCATACCTGCACCGGTCATATCTGATATTTAGGCTAGGCATAGAACAATCAATAATATACAAGCTACATCAAGTAATATTACTAAATAATATTTCAATACATATTTCAATGATAAAAAATTATAATAATTACTTCTTTCTCCCGCCTTGATCTTTTTAATTTCATGTTTGAGTCTTCTGTCGGCGACCGGTTCAATCTATGGAAAAGATATAAATTACGCAACTATAAATTTAACAGTTTGATAAAAAAAACGCACATTTTCAATTGCACATATTTGTTGAATAAAGTTTGGTGTAATTAATTATTAATTAATAACATAAATACTAACCACAACACAAATCTAGAAATGCCAAATGCCAATGATCACAAGTCATAGACACGAGCGTCCCAGTCCAGACCATTTTTTTTATATGACAATACAGAAACATACCTACAGTGTTTATTATTCTTATTTTTCATTTCTATAATTGAATGTAATTTTGCATGCACAAGATTTTTTTTTATCGAATTTTTATAATACATTTTTTTTAAATTCACGATCTTTTTGGAGATTTTGTTTAATATTCTTTTTGCAACCTCTATCTCGAAAAAACGAGGGTATATACTTGTATTATTTATTCATATCAGGGGCACATGACAAAAATAGGGTTTGTTAAAGGGTCGACGGGTCAACTGAAGGCCTAAAAATCCGGAAGCCGGGCTCGAAAATATTAGGAGAGAAAATTGTATTTAGAAGTGTATACTATGTCAAATTATTTCAAATATTTGAATATGAACTAGATTTCAAAAAGGAAAAAACTGCAATCAAAAATTTTTGACACTTGTATCTAATTATTAAAATAATCTCTAAACGAATTTTGTATTGCAATTGGAAATTCCTTTTTGTCCGATATTTAACCATTTTATAATATTGATAAGTAATGAATTTATGCCCCCATGAAATTTGTTTGAATGTTGTAAAAAAAGGAATAATTTGTTTTATGAAAACTTTTTCCATTTTCTTTATATAGTTTATATGAATTTTGTAATTTTTTTGTGCATCAAAGTCTTCGAAAAGTCAAAGTGTCAATGAAGATGAAGTTTACCTACCTAACAAAGCCAATTTCAATTTTATTATCAAATCAGTTGGTAATGCGTTGAAATGACACTGCTGTACGACTTTTTATCTCTGTTGACTAATTTCTCATTCGTAAACTAAACAAATGTAAAGTGAAATTGTATTGTTAAAATCGATTAGAGAAGACAGGAGCATCATGGAGGCGGTCCCCAGATTGCCTATGATCAGCTTCGATCTAAAAGCCAGCCATGAAAACGCCTCATTCGGCCCTAGATTGAAACAGGTACATTGTTATTGACGATCGATTGTCACGGAGGGATTATATACGTAATTAAATGAGTGTTAATGCGTCAATGGGAAATGTTTTGATTGCAGTACATATCTGACTTTTATCACGAAGACCCTGAGAGTTATAACAATGAGGTTCATCAACTGGAGGGGCTCAGATCGGCTGCCGTGCGGCCCGCCCTGGATCTTACGGGATGTGCAGCCCTGAAGCGATATTTCTGCCAGCTAAGATCTCTGCAGAGTCGCTTTCCCATGTCTAAAGGCCAGCCGGCTGCAGTTTCCTTTTCATGGTAAACTTTACATAGTTTATTTTCTTTTCACTTATTGTGTAATATACAATTTTGTGCAATGGATCGTTGTACATGAAAGGGTCCTTTAACGCAATAAAATGTATAATTTCAGGTTTGTTTAGGATGGTATTGTACATTATTTAGAAATAGGTATTTTAGATTAGCCATATTCCTATCAAATCCAGATATTTGAATGAAGTCAACCGTTCAACTACCAATATATTGGCTGAAATCCTCTTTGGTAGCTCTCGGCCATCATTCCATTTTTTATGTGTTAGAACCAAGACCCATTTGATGTGAAGAATTATAATTTTAGAATTAATTTTATATGAATTTTTTTTTAATTTTTATTAGAATATTATTTTATTATTTCAATATTCTAATCTACTTTTATAGATCATTGACTATATTACAATATTATTATTACTTAAATATACATATACTATACATAAAATTCTTTTTTCAACGCGTCAATCCAAGCACAAAAATAACGGCAGAAGCGGGATGCGAACCGCGGACCTTGGAAACCAACTATGCCCAGGTATTCATACCGCTCAGCGAACTGCGCCATTGCCCTGCCTAGACTGACTTGCGTTGAAACTAGTATTTATATCATTGTTATCATCGTGCGATAGATGTCGCTATAGTATATATTCAAAGTATGTATATTTTTATTATTATTCTATCAGTCTTCATTTATTCACAAGCTTAATATTATTACTTTCCGGCAGTCTATTTATTTTAGTAAGTACCACTCGGGTCTCGAACCAAACTATAGACTGAATGGATGAGAAACGACTACTTATAGTTCCGACTCGGACTTTATAACCAATCATTTACATGAGTGGTACATTTATTTGAGTGGTACTTACTAAAATAATAATAAAAATATACATACTTTGAATATATACTATAGCGACATCTATCGTACGATGATAACAATGATATAAATACTAGTTTCAACGCAAGTAAGTCTAGGCAGGGCAATGGCGCAGTTCGCCGAGCGGTATGAATACCTGGGCATAGTTGGTTTCCAAGGTCCGCGGTTCGCATCCCGCTTCTGCCATTATTTTTGTGCTTGGATTGACGCGTTGAAAAAAGAATTTTATGTATAGTATATGTATATTTAAGTAATAATTAATTTTAATTAAAAAAATAATAAATTATAATTTTTTTAATTAAAATTAATTCTAAAATTATAATTATGCAGTTTCACCAAGTATTGTCAGTTGATAACCTTAATGTTAGTGAAGAATTATGTTTGACTATTATTGTTTTGTTTGGTTATTTACATATACAACTTTTAAGTAGGTTAGAATACTTTATATTGTAATTGCAAGTTAGTTTTAATTACAATGTATGCATGGTTGTATACATTTCGAGCTTAAGGTTTGCAAATCTGTGTGAACAAATGTGATTACCAATACATGTACATCTTTTACCTACATAATTGCCCATTGTTGAAAATGTACCCAAATGGTTTAAAATACATAAAATCATTTAAAACAAATAAAACTATATAAGTTCTAATACTATGATGTTGAGTAAATGGTGCTAAATTATTGTGTTGTTGTTAACAGGAAGGACCTCTTTGCAAATATTGTTTGCTCCTTAGCCGATGTGCGCTTTGAGATGGTCTGCGTTCTGTACAACATCGGTGCGCTGCATTGCCGATTGGGAGCCGCTGAACCTCGCACTAGCCCCGAGAGCTTGAAGGCGGCTTGCGTCCACTTTCAAAGTGCCGTGTGGGCGTTCCAACATCTACGAGAACATTACCCACAGCCGTCCGGTGTGGATCTCAGCCCGGAGATCATGAAACTCTTCCAAGACATATGTCTGGCACAGGCGCAAGAATGTTTCTTAGAGAAGAGCATCCAGGACAGCCGTAAGCCCAATATAGTTGGTGAGTATATTTGTTAATACTTAACTTTTAATAGGCTTACTACATTTCCTTCTCTTTGGCTATAAACAGGAGTAATAGAAATGAAAAATTCCTCACTCTCTGGTGACAAATTGTCCTTTTCAGAATAAATATTCAACAGAATGTGGTTGTGTTTTTACTGTTAAATTTCTTTTTTCTTTAAATTTAAATATATTTATTTGCAATTTTTTAATAAATAATGTTTCATAAAAAGTGGTCCAATTTTCATCGAGGATCAATACACGCAAAATGAATGGTACCACAGTGTTCCTTCATGAAGATGGTGAATGAAATTTGGGTGCTTATGATTCCAATAGATATCCGATGTTAGGTCAATCGTAAAATATCTACCTTTTTCAATCCATAAAATGTCCTGACTCATACAGTCTCAACACAGTCATATTATTTTTTACATAATGAAGCCATACAACTGACATGTACTTAAAGTGCTTGATAAATATTATGTATTCGTGACATTGAATTATATAGTAATATTTCAAGGTGAATTAGAGTGACCTTTTTATTTTCTAATATTTATTCACTAATTTTACTTTTTTTCAAATTATTTCCATATTTTTCAGGTGCTATTGGCATGCAAGTATTGCTGTACTACAAGAGTGCTTTAACGGCATTGGAGTCTTCTCAGAGTGCTGACAGCCTCCACGAAACAGTCGGACTAAAAGTGTGCAACACCTGGTACAAGTCAATTTCGTTCAAGGTCTCCTACATCAGCTGCATCGTGTACTTGTTCCAAGGGATGCAGTCCGAGGAGCAGCAGAGGATGGGTGAGAGGGTCGCCTACTACCAAGCCGCTTGTGACCGCTTGCAGGAAGCCAAGAAGCTGTCCAAGGGCATGAGCCAGATAGAGGTCATTAATGAGGCCCTCACCTTCACCAATGATGTGGTTGAGGGAAAGCGTAAAGCGGCTAAAAATGAAAACGAGTTCATCTATCATGAAGAAGTTCCCGATAAAGATTTGTTGACTGAACCGAAGCCTGCATCTTTGGCAAAAGGAATTCAGGATCCTGAGGTGTGGATGTATTTTGTATTGAACTATTACTATGGATGTTGAAAAATATTTTATACGTTCACATTTATTATAAACACATATCTATTGTTATTACATAAATTGATAAAAAATACCCTTCCTAAAATAACTCCTTACAGAAAATATTTGATACATTTCAGGTTCCCGGGCCAGATATATTTGGTCGGCTAGTTCCTATGGGAGCTCACGAAGCCTCATCCATGTATTCCGAGGAAAAAGCTAAACTTTTGCGGAAAATAGGATCTGAAATTGAGGAGAAGGATGCTCAACTCGGCCACTTCATGTCTTCACTGCAATTGGATCAATTGGATGCGCTCAATCAAACAGAGAGGTATTCAATACTTAAAATTTCAATTTATTACACAAGATTTGTTTATTTTATATATCAATACTGTCATTTTTGTATCTTCTTAAATTCAGGTTGCCTCAAGATTTAGTGGATCGATGTGCATCATTGAGTGTAAAAACTGATGCGATTCAAAATCTGGTCGACACTATGAACAGTTTGGCTGATATACACATGGAGGTGGAGACAGCGCTGAGTGATATCAAGTTTATTATCCAAGTATGTTTGTATAATGATACCAATCAATTAATATTCTCCTTGCCGACATTTCTTATTTTTACGCTTCTTGATTTACTTTGATTCATTTATTAAATGTCTATTTCTTATGTGTTTTGATAAATAGTTTTCTTTATATCACGTCTTCTTATTAGGAGGAAGAGTCAAATGAAAAGCAGTACCAGCAAGTCATGGGCGCCAGACCACCGTCGATTGTCAGCACGGAACTCTTGAGAGAGGCAAACAAATATCTTGATGCACACAACAAGGCTAATGAAAGCAATCAAACTCTTCACAAGGCCATGACACTTCATTTGGCAAATTTGAGAGTGTTGTCTCTGCCGCTGGAAGAAATTGAAGCTCATGTGCCTTCTCTGGAATCGATAAAAGGTATTAAACAATCATATCAAGTTAAATATTCAACAATCAAGAGTTAGGCAAATGTATTTGTAGAAATATTATTTTATGTTGATATATTTCAATTGACGTGTTTTGATTTTTCCGTGAAGTCATGTAGTGAGTTATTCTTTTTATTTTTACAGATAATGTTGATGCTGGCGCCATATCTGATATGCGCACTCTGATTGCCAAAGTTAACGAAATGAAGACTCAGAGGGACATGTTTGTATCGCAATTGCGTGAAGCGGTCAATACCGATGACATTACTTCACAGTTGTTGGCGAAATCTGGGGAATCCTTGGACGACATATTTAAACAAGAATTGGAGAAGCACAATAAGCAGGTAAAAAACATTAGAATTTATAATGTGAGAAGATTTCAAAAAAATCTACCACAAAATTATGAGTATGGAATCTTATTGAGACTTTATATTTTTTATTCTAGGTGAACTTATTACAACAGAATATGCTGGCTCAAGAAAATATTTTAAAGGCTGTCACCGATGCCTATGCAAAGTACGCTACAACAAGAAAAATCATTTCTGATGTTACACGGAAAAGAGAAGTTTTCCTTACGGGTTATTATTTTTTGTAAATTATTTTGTCTTTTAGTATTATTTGTTTCATCGAGGAGATTATTTTCATAATAACATTTTCACATGTTTTCAGCTTTAATCACATCTTATGATACTTATGAAGACTTACTAAACAAGTCTTTGAAAGGAATAGAGTTTTATAAGAAGCTCTCTGGGAATGTCTCCAGGCTGATGACTCGTGTGAAGAGCACTTGTAAGGTTCAAGAAGAGGAAAGGTCGCAGCTTCTTGCCAATAACAGTTCAAGACAGAGTAAGTCTAATTTATTCAATCATTTTTAATAAAATTTAAAAATAAATAAAGTATAACATACCTAGTAATATGAAATGTAATTTTCTTTTGATAGTTTTGAAACATTCCATCGCTGCAGATATTCAGTCTACGAGTGATCCAGTTTCTACTGCCCCTAAACTGAAAGATTTTTTGCCTTACATGAAGAATAGAGCTTCAGGAACTCTACCATCAGGTGATAACTTAGAATATTAATATGTTTTTTTACATATTATACTGTTGATAATGATTTTGTGACTTTTTTTCTTAAAAATATGTGTTCATATATGTAAAAATAGTTCCAGATATGAGTTCTGCAGATTCACCTTCCAGTGGTAACATGTACCCGCCTCATATACGACCAGCTCCTGTAGGCTCTGAAGGTATTAAAATAATATGATCGATCATAAAAATTATTGCAGTTGCAATATTGATGTGATTTATGAAACGTAAAATGATAATTTTACATTTCAGCAAACAACGAACCCGTACCAGCAAAATATTTGGATCCGGTGATGCCTGACCAGCAAACTTATCAATCCGATTATGATAAATTTAAGGGCTATCAATACATGCAACAGGCGACTGGACAATACCCGATGCATTCTTATGCGGAACAACCACCTCCATACTCCTACACTAGCTATGAGAACCAAAACTCGAAAACAGACGTTAGGGCGCCACTACAAAGCATGCCTTACCCTTACTACCAACCTTTTAATCCTAATGAACACCAAGATAACTCGTCTAAAGAAAAACTAGCCATGTCCCAGGCTATGGGGATGTCTTACCAGCAAGGCTTGATGTCTCCTTCTGCTCAATACAACCAAATAGGTTCTACATACACGACAGCTTGTAATACAGTATATGATAACTATGGCCGCATGACCACCGATCTAAGCTCTAATCAAATGATCACCCCTTCTAATTACAATCCAAACTCAATGATGGGCCAAAACTATGCAGCGTTTGCTCCCCCGTCATATTCTGAAGCTCAACCACCTCAGTCTGATGTTAGACTTCCTGTCAGTTACGCTGGAGATATAAATAATCAAATGCAAAATCTAAACATTTCATACCCTCCTCAAAATACAAATATATCAGTCTCCTATGCACCAGCCAGTTCCAACGCTCCATTGGCATCTCAACAATATGATGCATCAATGACTTATGTGCAATCTAACAGCGCGCCGGGGCAAGGAAACAATGTCTATTTAGGCATGACTCATCCTACTAATACGGCAACCCCAGTCTATTCCCAACTTAATTCTGGTACGTCATCTGTCAATGCATCCCAAGGTTATCCTAATAATAATATACAGCAATATAATATCAACCGTCAAAGTACTCATGTCAACCCAAATTTTCCTGCTCCCATTCAGTATGTCGGTCCTGAAAACCAAGGACAGATGCAGGATGCAGGAAATCAGAATTATGCTGCATCTATTGTTAATAACCCATACTACAATCCTCAAAATGTTGTACAACCTAATACGGTACCGCAAAACAACATGGAGTCTAATGAGTCTACTAATTCATCCAACGTGCCGTACTCCTATCCTACTACAGGTCATGTTTATGCTGCGGACACTTATTCTTCGATGAATAGCTCTCCTCAAAATCAGGGTTCCTTAGCTTATTCTGATCCCTCTCAGGAAATTAATTCACTACCTGAAAACCAAGCTATCCAATCTCATGTCCAGCGCCAGTTCTTATCGTCCGGTGCCAACCCGATCGTTCCTCAGGCAAACTTTTATAATGCCCAATACCCGTCGAGCGGCTTTTACAATACTGATATTTCCGCGCAGAATCAAGGAAGCGTTGACCCTAATAGTAGTGTGCCCCAACAGCAGTTTATTCCCCCACAATATGTCAATCCCGACCAGAGCCAAGCTAATAATTCATATCAAAACCATCCAGGCTACATTTACAACCCACAAACGGGGGTATACGATTACAACTATGGATATCAAAATAGTGTGAATGCATCCCAACAGCCTCAGTATGCGGGTGACTCTTCCAACGAAAACAAATCACAACATAATGTATATACGAGTGCCGGTAGCTATGGAACGGTGCAGACTGATTCAGCTGAATCGAACGCAACAGGAGTGGATCCCAGTGACCCAACAGGTGGTATGGAGAGTAAGGATCGCTATTTCACTTTGCCCTATGGACATCAAAGTGCTGGTCAAACTCCAACGAACACTCCAGATGTCCGGCAAACAAACCAAGAGCATGAAAATGATGGCCGGGCTAGTAATAATCAAACGCCCCTCACATACATGAATTCAAATGATACCACAACTATCACTACTTGTTCTGGTGAGTTAAATATTATTTTATATATGTTGATCAATCAAAACATTGTATTTATGTGATTCTCGAGTATTGTCATGATTATGTTTATAAACTATGTGATATTTAATTTTCAACCACCTTTTTGTTTAAGTAGTTGTTGTTAACGTTTATTTACAACAAAATATGACAAAAATATTCTTGTGAAATAAGAGATGTTATTAATACCAAATCCAACAATAAAAAAGTAGAAATTACCTTCTTCCGCATTGAATATCAATCGGAGTAAAAAGTATTAAAACCTTTCTCGTTATATCTTTCTTTTATCATTTTTTTTCCAGATAAACCCAGCATTACAAGTTCGTCGTCTATTGATGATCCTAAAATTAAATCTGAAGACATACCTAAAGATGTATCATCAATTGATTTGCTTTCGGGCCTGGACTTTTCTGTCGAACAAAAACCATTAATGCCTGAAATTAAAGTCCCTCCCGTGTCTGAACATGTTATACGTAAAGTGTCAGTCTTTCCAGCGTCGGATGAAAACACATTAGAGGGCACGTCTCAATTAAAAATGTATCCGATAAATACTGATGAAGTTTGGGAATTCAGTGAACGACCTGAAAAGCAACAAATATTTTCAGACCCCTTGTTACTAAACAAATTTACTCAAGAAGTTAAGAGCTTGCAAACATTTGTTGATGGCCTGACAAAAAAAACACATTCCGGCATTACCATGCTCGATTCTAAATGGAAGAAAATTCAAGATGCTCAGGTTTGTTTGTTTTTTATGAATTGTATATGAATATAACAGCATATAGTTAAGGAGAAACATACAGCATTCATTCATTATCCAGTAATATTCACTGTGAATGGGTAGTGTTTATAATACGACTATAATTTAAATAAATAATATGTCATCTTAATTTTTTTATTTTTTAATATAGGCCAAAGAAAATCATTCCAAGTCTACTCAAGTAGCAAAAGACAACATTGGCAAAAATGTGTCACCTGATGTTCTGCCGTTTGATAAAACTAGAGTCTTGACGAAGACTGACTCTCACGATGGTTACATCAATGCCTCTAAAATACCGGTAATTATTTATTATTTAAAACTGATGGTCCACCAACAACACTTACTTTACGACACACTGTTTAATTACCTTGTGATATATCTTACAGCAAATATCGTCTTGGTGTATTCCGATGATCGTGTCTGACTTACCGACTGAAGAGAATTATCCTGACTTTTGGCTGATGGTCTACCAACAAAAGATTGCTGTCATTGTATGTCTTCTATCAGAAATTGAGGTATATTTAATTAGTAAGCATTTATTCTTTAACTGGTGCTAGATCCACGCAAATTTTACAGGAGAATTAAGTTTATTTTGCACAATTCATTGGTTAAATTAAATGATTTGTTGTTGTTTTTGAGACCACTTCGATAAATCCATCATAAAATAAATAAATTATTTTTATTCCAATCATTGTGTTTTTAAATTCATATATTGTAATTTTATTTAATACTAGCTGACCCGGTGAATTTTGTTTCGCCCGAAAGGTAATAAATGAGCAGATTTTGGATTTTATTAAGTTGAATTTTTCGGCACATATGATATCATATATTCGGTCTGGTTGAATTCTATTGCAGTAATCGACGAAACTTCAGCAAGTAGTTGTCAGCATTTCGATGAATAATCAAACGATATGCGTAATAATTCGGCGAGCTAACCTTCTTGGTAGTTTCTTCACCTGAAATTAAGACAATAGATTTGCTATTTTGTATGTAAAGCTAACATCCATATTTTTAGCATAATTATAAAGGGGTGAAGATAAATGATTTTAAATCGTTTGCCGGTTATTTGTCCAATTTTCTCTAAACAAACATCTTAATCTTTAAGTCTGTTATTTTCTTGGTAATAAGCAGTGTAATTGGTCTTTTAGTGGAAATCTAAAGCAAAACCAAGCACTATAAAATGTATGTCATGACGGAATCAAAACTATGATATTGATTACATATATATTGATTACTCACCATTCAAGGGAAGCAGCAATTGAACAATTTCTATCCATTTTGGATTACAGGTAAAAGTAATAAAGAGATCTGGTCTACCGTAATGACGAACATATGTCATTGCATCTTGCGCATATTCATGCATATGACGCGGACTGCCTATGTACGTCGCCGGCAGAATAGTTAATCGACCAATATTAGCTGCATTTCCTTCAGAACTAATTGCATAACGTAAATGGATATATTCCTCAGAAATCGACATTGCATGTCCATATGGTGTTACCACAATACTTTCATGTATTGTTTTATGATTTTCAGCTTCAAGGCAAATTTTACGGGCCCACTGCCAAAAATCAACAGCTCGAGTTTTCACCAGATTTGAGGATAACTCTCAACGAGATAAACTGCAACGTCAACTGGACTGAGAGGAAGCTCACCATTCAGTACAAAAATAATCAGCAAGAATTAACACATTATCAAATCAGTGTTTTCCCAGCAAGGTATTCTTAACATAAAAACTATTGCTTAACTTTAATTTCACGATTCATGTGACAATACTATAATGCTTTGCTTGTTCTGCAGGGTTGTCAGTGCATCTCTTGTCCAACTGGTTGATAAGGTTCTCAGCATTGAAGGTGATTCTCCTGATGCGTTACCTAAAGCTCTGGTCCATTGCAACACGGGAGCTGGGAGAAGTGCGCTGATAGTCATCCTTACAATGATTATGTGTCAGGTTAGAGCGGGATATGTGGACCTCAGAGGTATGGACCTTTCGTCTTAATAATTTTTTGTTTGATTTTTCATTAAAAAAATATGTTCTAATTATTGCGTTATATGTATTCCAGATACGCTGGATTCTGGATTTCTCTATCTTTGTGGAACAAGGACTAATGTTCTCGAGGATACTAAATATCTCGTAGATATCTACAGAACTGTACTGTTTTATGTTCAAGGAGTTTTGTGTTCAGGTAATTGAGTTGATATTAATAGCTATTAATAATCTTTTAATAATTGTAAATTAAATGTTTTTTATGGATCATTATGATTATTTAAAAAAAAACATGTATCAAGTGGTTTTTGTATCTTGAGATTTTGATTAAAATTACAAACCTCCTTAAAAGGTTTGACCTCTCTTCTTGTAACGTTTTTCCATGTGATCCAAGCATACAACAGATAGTTAGACATTCTCTGATGAAGTGCATTATCCATGAGAACAGAAGATACGTTCTGTGTTGCAGCCCGGGAGTCTCTGCCATTTATTGGGAAGACTTTCTTAAATTGCTGCTTATTTCTGTCAGTGCCTTGCTGTTAAAAAACATCAGGAATATCGTAGAAATCATGCTCATGATTAATGAGTTCAACACGGAATAGGTTTCCATGTTCTTTAATTGTTTGTCACACGCATAATCTAACCATGTATGTAACTTCCAGGGTATCATGCGTCACTATTTTTTTTCTGCAAAATTTGATTTTTAAAAAAATGCCTTGATCTCTAGCTATGACCACCATTTGCTATATTTGTAATAATTAGTTTCATAATTTTAAAGAGTGATTGTTATTGATGTTTTTGTTTTCAACTGTAGGCACAGTGTCATTCAATGGTGAAGCTGTATCGGTTCCTAGCGGGGCTAGTGTTCCGCCGACACACATTCCGTCTAACCCAAGAAAACAGTCCAACGAAAATCTAAACAAATTTAGTAAGGAAAGCTTTGAAGAGATGAAACAAGTAGCTGGTCTTAAAACAGGAGATATGAAAGATCCCCTAAGCTATCTGGATCCTTTGTGGAGTTTGAAGAAACGCAAGGAATAAATATTATTTTATTTTATTAAAATATATATATATTCAAAAATAAATTGACATTAATCAAATTTTATGTTTATTAAAAAAAAAAACATTCACAATTTATTGGATTATAAATCTTTAATTATAAAAGTTATTGATAAATTATATAATCTTTTAAATGTATTGATGTGCATTTTGATACAGTATTTAGCATTTTATTCATACATCAACAATTTATTGAACAAATATTTGTAACAAATATGTCATTATAAATTCTAAAGTAATATCATTAATTAACATAGTATTTTTTATTAATAAAAATTCCTGTATTATTATAAAATGGAATATCATTTTTAATTCTTGAAATAATATGTTAACAAGAGTATTGTAATATATCATTAATTTATATAATATATAATTTACAAAACAAAAGCTAAAATGATTATTTTTTCAGTAAAAATTACTATTTAAATTATTATCTTATCAGTTTTAAATAAAATCATTAAACTGTAAATATTATACATGAATACTTCATTCAAATACACTCTAATAATCTGATCAGATGATATTGACATTTTTACATTCAAACAACAGACTGATAGCTTTACAGCTTACATGAAATTTATATTATATCTATTTTATGAGGTTTCCCAACCTTCTTCAAAGTTAAAATTAAGAGTTCCAGAATTTCGTGGAATGGTAAAAAAAATATATCCTTTGTTGTCTGCAAGTAAATTGTGATCAGTTACTACATAAAAAAACTGGCAGCACATCTTATTTTTATTATAGTCCCAAAGAGCATCTTTATTAACACTTTGAGATTAAAAATACTCAAAGGATATTAACATTTTTTTCTCGCTTGCTGCAAATTTACTTCAAGCAAATATTTTAACACAATTTGTAGAAAAATGTTGTGTTTTTATTAATAGTTCTAAAACATATTACCTAACTTACAAAATAAACGAAGTGTTTCTTTAGAGTTACATTTTTGTTAAGCGTTTCATCGCAGGAAAACTTTGGGAAACCTGTATTATATTTTGTGTTTAAGAATAAATAAATTTATAAATTGTTACAAAGTAATATAATTTGCACTAGTATCAAATAATTAATTAAAACCTAAAAATATTTTGTAAGCATAAATTTTCTTAGTATAATAATGAAATTGAAAAAATATATATATTGCTAAGAGTATTTCACATGAGTGATACAAATTGCACGATTGCTTATTTATTAGGAAGAAACATGTATTCACCTAATTATAGTTATAAAAGACTTTTTTAAATAAAATTTACCAATCACAAAATGTGCGACGCTCTTGATGGTGCCCCTTAATAATTTTGTTTTCTGAGCATGAAAAATGTATTGCATCACTTATTAATTTCAATTATAATGTCATCAGTAATCCACTGCCAAGGAATCACCTAATTGACTCAACAGATGTAGCTACATTAATATATAAATCTGATGCATTTAACTCTCCAATATAACTATGTATTCTTATGGCGGGTCTGCATAGAATGTTCACGTGTAACTTACCAATGTTTGAACAACTGTGGATAAGAATGTCTTGTTTTGATTTTTACTTATTTCGTACAAGGGTGTTCAATAATGTTATACACCTGCATTAAAGTTTGATTTCCTTTTAAATTCTACATCATAGACATAGCAGAATATTTCGACAAAATTTTTGTACTGAAATGTGTTGGGTCGTATTAAAGAACTAGTTACTAGACTGTCAAATTCTGATGTGTTGTTAATGTGTAGTTATAAGCTCCAACTTGAGAGTGCGTATGATAAAGATAATTTTTATGTGTTGTTAAGCAGTCTTATATGTTGACGACTGTTAGTTATAACCATTTAATATATCCTATTTTCTACATTTTATATCAAAATAAGAAGGAAAAGTTCTGGAAAAAAATATATGTTACAAATATTATATGAGGTCCCAATAATAAGGAATACTTGTTTAAATACAATTAAGAGAAATTTGTATTTCTGCAAATATTAAATATTTATTGTGTGATTACTCTCATAGATAATTATTGCCTACAGCTCTTATTGTCATAAAGTTCATACTTTTGGTTTCTTTTGATATTTTCTATTATCAAATTCACTCGGATTTTGACTTCATGATATTTGTACTATCAAGACCTATGATATAAAACATTCTCCTTTTAGATTTTTTCCACCAAAAAGTCTGTACTAAATATCTGTAATGAATGCTTAAAATATGTAATTATTTATTTATATTTTATCCACTTAACACATTCGCATCGGGAAAGGTATTAATACCCGTTACCTCGACTGACGGTTAATTACGGGAAGGGTATTTTTACCTTTTACGCACTCTGATCTTTAAAGTCGGGTAGGGTATTTATATTTGTTTTTTTCTACAAGCATTTGACTTTTTCTTACTTATAATGTTCGACATTATCAATTTTACAAAAGTAAACGCATATTTAAGACACAGGGTCACTACAAATTCGTTTAAATTTTTAGAATAAATAATGTTTGTTTATTTTGTAAAATAAACATATATTTTTGATTTTATTGTATAATTACTAGTATTTTATGTATATTTTTTGTGATATTGCCCTTCATAAGGGTTATTATTACCATGAATATCACACTCTAAATCTTAAAAAATATTTAAACTCTAAAAAACGTACCCTTAAAAGTTTTAATGTGTATTTTCAAGTTGTTGTCATAATTTAAAATCATTGTTAGATGTTCTACAACTTTTGTTCAATGATTTTGCTGGTGGTGCTATAATTGGTGAGTATCATATTGAAAAAAATATCTAGTTATGTTGGATATTTTAAAAGTTATGGCAGTTTATGTAAAAACATATTTTTTACGCGTGACATGGATTTATCGCCCGTATTACAGTATCAGCCGAGCGCGAATGTCACCCGATGCGAATGTGTTAATTAACATTATAAATGCCTTATTATCAATTGAGGTTTAATACTGTCGCAATGGGTTAATTAGCTTATATCTTTAATGATAATTTTTCTTTACCTTTTCGAAACCTCTTACGGTACAAAAAATACATAATTAAGTTTTTGGAATCGGTCGACAAATATAGTATTACAAAAAATAATTATATAAGTTGAAACCCGATTGACGCCTATTTACTTTATAGTATGCAAATGAGAGAGATCAAAGTTAGTGATGCTTTGACACCTTCTCACAAAAAAAATTTGGTATTACTCATGTCAGATATTTCGTATTATGGGACCAATAGCTTAATTTTTTTTATTCTCCTTTAAAAATAATTATTTAATACACATAGAAGGTTTCCTCAAGGCAGTGACTTTTATTTCTTGAAATTATTATTTATTAGGCTTATATATAACTTCTTAGGTTTTCACGGCCAGATTTGGTATTGTGGCTTTTGGTTTAAGCCGTGTGTGGCGAATTTTCTAGCACCAATATTTCGACAGCCATTGCGGGTGTCTTCTTCAGGGTTGATGACTTAAATGTCACAAGAAGCACACTCTAAAGAAGATCCCCCCAAAATTTGCCACACAGGGCTTAACCTAAAAGTGTCAATACTAGGCATATATAGATTACTTGTTATATTTTATACAAAAATAATAACATTTTTCTTTGGCTTAATATTTTTTATGGTACATACTTTTATCTTAATTTGATTGAAGACATTTTCAAAGTATAAAGAGTGATATAACTATGGTTGGATATTATCAAGGTATTTTATTTTTTTATTTGATATATTCAAAAGATAATAGCAAAAAATTTCAGATGCCATGACCCATAAATAGGTCTTTATATTATTATTGGTGTTATAAGTTTTAAATTTTATCTCTTTATGATATTGTAACTACTTGTAGTTTATATACAATTTTAATAAACAATAAATTGTACGCTAAAATATCTTTTATTCAAATTTAATACTGTGTACCTTCAATATGATGTACTGGATGTTGCCATAAGTTCCTAGTGATACATATATCAGGCAAGTATTTTAATGAAAATAACCATTCTATAGAATAATTTCAATAAACCTATGAAACATAAATATATCATAAGATAGGTAAACGAAAATTAAGCTTAATTGGGTGATTAATATTACGAATAATAAAACATGAAGAAACATTTTTAATATTCCTATTTCACGCATAATTCTTTCTTCTATTGTATCTACGAATCAATAAATACTGTGTGTAATCTAACATATCGTAGATCATGAAAATCGGTCAAGCCGTTCTTGAATTATAAAAGGTGTAACGAATACGATTTTCGTGTATATATATCTACCTATTGTGTAATTATTTTTACAAAAAATATATTCCTGTCTATTGTATGGGCTTAATATCTTTTGGTTTATTAAATTAAAATTGTAAAACGCAAATTAAATTCAAAACAGCCATTTTTCTAAAGCTCATTCAAATTTCATTATTTTTGTTAGGTAGTATCTGCTGCAGGGCTGCCAATTGCCTTAGAACAAACTATCGAGTATCGAATATATGCGATCGATAGTTTTCGTCACTTACTACCTACCAAATAAATAATTGTAGCTTTATATGGATTAAATATTTATTAGAATATTATTTTATTTTTTCAATATTCTAATCTTCTTTTATAGATCATTGACTATATTACAATATTATTAGTAATTAAATATATACATACTATACATCAAATTCTTTATACGCATCAATTCATTCAAAAAAATATTGGCAGAAGCGAGATGCGAACCGCGGGCCTTGGAACCAACCTTTGCTCAGATCTTTATATACCGCTTAGCCCTCTCAGCTATTTCTCTGCCTGAGCTGACACGCGTTAGAACTTGTATTTATACCATTTTTATCATCGTATGACGATAGATGTCTCTATAGTATATATTCAGAGTATGTATATTATTTTTTTATTTTTTTGAACTGACTGATTTAATAATAAAAAATAATAATGTGTATATTTAATTACTAATTGTAGCTTTTATCATAGAGAAAAAAATATTTGATTTAAAATTATTTAAAAAAACATAACAAAACTACATTAAAAAAAATCAATTTGGTTATACCTACCCAAATTTAAACAAAATACATGTCAAATAAAAAAAAATATGACAAATGACTAGCTTTTATAAACTGTGTGGTATCTAGGTTACAGATAGTTTGTTAGTTTTATAATTCTTTACCATAGTTACGTCAACATTTTGCGTAAGCAGACGATAAATAAAACCAAAATTATAAATTGTATAAAACAGTGAATGGTATTATTTTATAATGATAACAGTGTTTAAATGTGGATTGATGATGGGCCCAGTCGACGAACTCATCCCCCCGCTAGTTGCCGGTCTCGCCGCTTGCCAGACCTGGTCGCAGCGTGCTTCTCGCTGCTCAGTGTTCAGTGCGCGCTTGGTCGAGTGCGCTACGGTAATATTTTGTGTTGTGCGCGTGCTTCTGCCAAAATCACTCCTGTCAAAATCGTAAATCGACGCCTCACGCGGTGTAAATAAACATTTTAATTTACCAAAACCTAGAGAAAACACTTTTAATTATCATTCCTAGCCATCGAATTCAGCTGTCAACGTTTATCTTTGTTTTTATATTTCCGCGAGCGGTTTACGTTTTCAGCGGAATACAGATTTTACCTGAAAAGTGCCGTTTTCAGGCAGTGAATATATTTTTTTATTATATTATTAAAATACTTGATTTTTATAAATAAGTGTGTATTAAATTGTGTACGTTTTTCGCGGAGAATATTATTCGCAAGGTGTTTCGTTCGAGTAAATGTGACATTTTTGATTGTTTATCGAGTATTTGATAACATCATCGTGTTTTCATCATGTAGCCTGGATCTCGGTGGATCTTAAACGCAGTTCAATATGGACATTGGATAGTTGTTTCGTCGAGTGATCCGGGCGGTAGTTTTATTTGTGGTGACATTTTGCGATGAAGTCCACTAAGAGGGCGGAGGCTCGCGTGGGCGGGGGCGCAGGTGGCGCAGTGGTGGCGGCGCTAGACGCTCTTGGATGCGTGTCTTTGCAGCAGGTGCTCGACGCCTTCAATGCACCCATCAGCGAGGAGCATGCCTGGGCGCTGTTCCACCAAGGGGCCCAAGGGCTGAGGCGAGGGCTGGCCACGGGAGGGCGGCGCCCTCGCGCCCCCGAGTTGCCTCAGCACTTCTTGCTGCACTGCGACGGCTCTGTCCACCTCCGCACGCTATATCCTGACGAAGACGTCACATCTAATGGTATGAAGCATCTTCAAATATGTTTTGCAGAGTCAAACATACTCATCGCTTTGAACGAAAGAAGCTCCTACGTTTATATCTATTTTTATATATTTAAGCGATTGTTCATTCAAAAACATTAATTCACATAAAGTTATTTTGATTGTGGTATACCTAATATATAGGTACCCTCATATAAATGATACCATATCACCTGACTTTAATAAATGAAATAAATACTTTGAATTCTACAATTTTGTCATCAAACGACATCTGTCAACTTCGAGTTATTACACTCGATGATGTCTTTATACATTTTATCTATTGAATTGTGGATTACACCATGAAAATAATATCGTAAACATCGAAAAAAATACCACTAATGGCAGATTTTTCTCTCTTTAGTTTTACTGAAAGGTGTCCCTTGAAAAGTGTGATGATTTTTTATTTAATCCGTGGTCTTAAAAATACACGATTATGTGTTTCATTACGCTATAAATGTTTATATATATTAATAATAATAAAATTATTAATAACGCAAAACATTTTTACGAAATTGGAGACAAAACATTGCTCCAATTTTATAATGTATCCATTAATTCCACAATTTTATTTTTTACGACATGATTCCACGCCGTCGAAAAGCCAAAATGTGTCGTCAAAAATCATTGAACTCCACGAATTCCACCAAAAACTATCGTTTGAAATATTTCAAGATCAGAAATGTGTAAAAAAAAAGCTGATTTAATTTATGCCAAACATTGTTGTCCTAAACATTTAAATCGCAATTTTTATTTCGTTTTCGTTAAATATATTTTATTCATGAAGTACTAATTTTTATATTTGTAAAAGATTTCTGTCATTTTTATTTTACTACGAATATAATCATAATACAAACAAAGCAATCCATACGGTCGTGTCATAGGTCGTCCTACTTTATTGACACAATTCTATTTGGTCAACTATTATATTTTTATTATCTAGTATGCATTGCGTTATTTGATAGTGTCAACCGAACGAAGAAAGTTGTCCACATATTCAATTCCGCGGTGATGGAATTTGGTTGTTTCTTTTTAATCGAATAATGAAGCCACCTCATTTGAAAATAAGTAGGTAAGTCTTTGAAACTCAGTATTTGTTGTCTTATCGCTTAATTTTATGATAAATACTAATCATATCGGCGGATAATGTGCAAGATCAGATATATTGAAGACTCAAACTACTTTATTATTTTATTTCGTTCTATTATCAAACTATCAAAAACATTAGAAGTAATACATATTCGTACTCGTATTTATTTTATTATACATTGTATATTATTTATGTTTGAAATGTGGACAAAGTTATCAATAATCAAGTTCTATCAAAAGTGTCATTTAATCAATGTCTTCAATAGTATTTTGTTCTCGATTCTATATATTTATTTAAAATTATTTAATTGAATACAAGAAAGAGCTCGATACTTAGATTACTTGAATAACTTAAAAAAACATTTTTAATGTTCTCGCTCTGATTCCCACGAGGCCAAACACTGTCCACGTTACATTTTCATTATTTATTTTTGTAAGGTGCACACGTTAAACCTATCTCGCAGCATTGCAGTATCGAATTTTTACCGCTCATTTTGCCGCTTTGGACGAACAATAATAATTGTCAAATACCCGCGAAGGCACCACAAATCACAATAGATCTGCACGCTGTGATTTCGGAGTTCTACCTGAGATGCTGACACTTCCACGAGGCCGTATTTCTTGGAAGTGCAACCAAAGTATGAAGAATGGTCCCATATTCTTGGGATCCGCTCAAGTAAAGTGTGATGTTGTGATTGTATGTACGAGTATTTGCATTACAGCAGATACATATTTTATTGTTATTATGCTAGTCAAAATACCTACATTGTTATAGCTTTTTTTTATTTGTGTAAACAAATATGAATATATGTCTAAGGAATAATGTTTTCGGAAATATCGTTATTCTTTTTATTTACAAATGTTTTTGTTAATCGTACTTTGATTTGTTATTGAACCTTACCATCCTATGTTATGGTATTTATTGAATAATAAGAATTAAATATTAATAAGCCAGTTAAAATAACTTGTATATCCGACTGATTGATTATAACATAGTATTATTTAAAGTTGTTAGATTGTTAAATGACAACGATTGACGCAACTGTACAATTGTAATAATTCATCATATTATCTAAATGCATCAAATATAGAGATTATAGCTGTAATTGATGTCGTTAATGTTCAATTATTGTTTACTTTTACACCATACGTGTATTTTTTGTGCTACCTGCACATACACGAAACACACACGTTGTTTTCTCGTTTAGACTTTGCTCTTATTATCAAATATCATTCACAATGATTTTGATTTATTAATCTGTGATATAAATATTTATTTATTTATTTACCTTGTTTTCACATGGATCACGTAACAAAAGTTCTCTATTAGGAGACTGCAGTTTCGACTAACTCGTAGTCTTTCTCAATCCTTCTCTAGTTAAGATCTCTTAACTAGAGAAGGATTGAGAAAGACTACGAGTTAGTCGAAACTGCAGTCTCCTAATAGAGAACTTTTGTTACGTGATCCATGTGAAAACAAGGTAAATAAATAAATAAATATTTATAATTTATTATGGATCTCAAAGTGAATGCTCAAAACATTGAAAATATAATCTGTGATAATTTATATATGAATATTACTGTCTGTCGTAGTTTATTTATATGCACGATTTAATTATTTATGCATATGGATATTAGTGAAATATGATTAAGCAATTTAAGAATAATTATGCTATGAGAAGTATTCGCCTTTGTGGTGTTTCTATGTCTAGTTTTCTGTTTCATCAAATTGATATTGATTTTTTATTGTGAGTGATCGAACCTTTTTTATTTGCGATCAAAAACGAATATATCGTAAGTTGTAAATTAGGTTATCATCAATAATTGTTGAATATAATATCATTATATTATTATTACATTTGTATTTACGTTTTTTGTTACGTTTTTGAATGACACGGTCAGTGCCTAGTGTGGTGTGGTAATTTTAGGTTAGGTCGTGTTTTGCAGGGGCGGGCGGGGCGCAAGGACGCCAGGCAGATCGATGAAGCCTCCGCCTCCACCCTCTCCCCCATCAGCCTGAAAGCTGAAATTACTTCTGAACTATTCTCGAAGCCAATCTCCGTGAGTGAGGAGATGAATACCGTTTTAGCGACGGAAAAATCAAATTTGTCTCTGGTAATTGAATTCGATTGACCCGTCATAAAATTATATTTATTCCGTATGCTCAGTAATTATACTATTATTACTTAAATATACATATACTATACATAAAATTCTTTTTTCAACGCGTCAATCCAAGCACAAAAATAACGGCAGAAGCGGATGCGAACCGCGGACCTTGAAACCAACTATGCCCAGGTATTCATACCGCTCGGCGAACTGCGCCATTGCCCTGCCTAGACTGACTTGCGCTGAAACTAGTATTTATATCATTGTTATCATCGTACGATAGATGTCGCTAAGTCGGAAAGTAATAATATTAAGCTTGTGAATAAATGAAGACTGATAGAATAATAATAAAAATATACATACTTTGAATATATACTATAGCGACATCTATCGTACGATGATAACAATGATATAAATACTAGTTTCAACGCAAGTCAGTCTAGGCAGGGCAATGGCGCAGTTCGCCGAGCGGTATGAATACCTGGGCATAGTTGGTTTCCAAGGTCCGCGGTTCGCATCCCGCTTCTGCCGTTATTTTTGTGCTTGGATTGACGCGTTGAAAAAAGAATTTTATGTATAGTATATGTATATTTAAGTAATAATAATATTGTAATATAGTCAATGATCTATAAAAGTAGATAAGAATATTGAAATAATAAAATAATATTCTAATAAAAATTAAAAAATTCATTAATTATACTATTGTTTACAACACAGCTTTAGCTTAAAAATAGTTTTAAAAATTTGATACAATTATCATTATTATTTTAACATTTCATGGACTGTTAAATATGTAGTGTTTTTATATATGATATTTTATTTAATTACGTACATATTATCTTAACGAAGTTACTCTTAATTATGCTATATATTTTTTAATATACTACGAAATTATATTTTGGTAGCAAAAAATATCATTTTTCTATTGAAGAAAACTATATGATTTTAATATTTATCATTAGTAAAAGTGACATTATTTTTTAATATTTTGGCATTGCTTCACCAGAATTTGTTAAATACCAATAGAATAACATTAATGGGATCATGTAAGATTATTTATTTCTAATTTACTCTTAGTTAATCGAAAATACATCAAAACTTGATGATACACCTACAAATTCACAGCACAGTTGTCGATAGTATGTTCTATAGTTTTTATCGTATTAAATAGTTTTCTTAAGAAATTCAACATTCTAAGTTATACTTACATGTGTTTCCTTTTTGGTTTGTTTTTTTCATAAAAAGACTCGTTTACACTTTTTGATTGCCGACAATGTTTGGCAATAATATAGCATTTGATAAGGCTGGCTTAACCGTTATCAGCGAGAGATAAAACTCAGTTGACATCTGGGATGGCCGGAGTAATAAAAGTAAATGAATATTCATACAATTGTGCCGTCGTATTCAAAGTTCAGTTTATTGACACTTGTTGATTGAAGTATCTCGCGTGAATCTTTCAGGAAAACGAAATAAAATGTAGATCGCCCTGTAAGATTATGGAAACGTATTATTTAATTACGAAATACGGCTCGACGACAACACGAAGGTCATTCACCAAATGAATATTTTGTTTGATTGTGTTTTTTTATAGATATCGCGACGCTTGACCTTTTCTAATGTTTTTAACGATCGCCAGAGGCTTGTGTCGGTCGCGGGTGGCCTGATACATTTATTCCGAGCTTTATACTAATTAAAGTAATAATGATGTAGTCGGCGAAACCATTAATTATATAATTTCGCTTAGGCAAAATAAATAATATTATTTAAATTACTCGTAGCTTGACAGGTACAACTTATGCATAGATTAAATGCCCTACATTTTTCTTATTCATACATTTTAATGCTTGGTTGTTTATCATCATCATCAGCCTGTGTACGGTCAGTGCTGAACGTAAGCCTCCCGCATGAGTCTCCATCCTTCTCGATTCTTCGCATCCAGGCAACTCCTGTTATTCTCATGTTTTCATCAGTCCATCTTGCAGGGGCTCGATCAAAGCTCTGTTTGCCTGTTCTTGGACGCCACTTCAAAACTTTTCTTCTACATTAACCTTCGTTTTTTCGACAGATATGTCCTGCTCAATGGCTTTTCGAGTGTGCCTATTCGTTGGGTAGCCTCTACTACTTGAGTTATTTGCTTGGTGGTAAGATTTTCTAACTCTCTCGGTAATTAGGATAGACAATTTAGATGATTTTAATGTAATTATTCTATATAATTGACTTCTTTGTTTTATAGGGACAGCATAAAATATTACATACATGTAAAATATTATAATTTAAAAAAATATATATTAATAATTTATTAATATCGATTATGATACTCGTAACATAAAATTTAGCATATATATATATACTAAAATATATATATTTCTTACAATAACATTTCGCTACATACCGTTCGCACATCTTCAAACATGTCTTATCTTTGCTCTAATTTGTGGATATCTAGCTTTACAAATACTCATTCCCGCATTGGTTATTTACTTGATCGTCGTGATTATTGCGGGCGCATGCGCTGCACAAAATCTATTTATAGCGCTGCACGTCAAATCGCCATGACATAAATATGTGGCTAATGTAGAATGCTATTTCACGATTCGGAATTTCCTTCCCACGACCCTTGGGTGACTCGCCCTTTGGTACGATGTGCAATTTATTGATTCGCCGTGTGTCGGTCCCAGCCAGGCCCGGCCACCCGGTAGCGCCTGACCTGAACTTCGGACCGTGAATCACCGCTTGCGAAATTCAACGAGCTTTTTTAATTAGATGTGCAACGTAAACATTGCAATTAATGAACGTAGCGAATGTTCCCATTAGATACATTAAGATTGTGACAGACAATCATAATGGTATCGTCTTGGAAATAATGTACTTTATAGTGCAAAAAGTGTTTTTTTTTCATATACAGGCGAACCTCGACTTTCGCACATTCGACTTTCGCACAATTCGCTATTTCGCACATTTTTGAAAAATAGTTTTTTAATTATTTTTTTCCCGAAATAATGCAAAAATGTTTTGTTTTAGAGTTTGATTCAAGCTAAAATATATTTTTAGCCCCTTTACACTTCTTAATTCAATTTCATTGAATTATTTTGCTGTGTAGCTTGTTTGTATTTGAATTTTGAAATTAATCGTGTCACAGGATTTTTCCTAAAATATAAATTTATAATAGAAAATATGTTCATTAATTTTGGCCGGCGATTATCTAATAATATCACTTATTTATAAAATTTACATAATTGCTGCATTTAATTGAATATAAAAGTGCGTTTTTTTTACGTAAACACATACAGGAGAATACCGACAGATGGTGATAGTAATTCTGAAGTTTCATCTGTGGAATTCTATGACGCTTACTTTGATGCATATGGCTAAGCGCTGCATGTGGTGTTGATCCGCCAACGTCATAGACTACAGCCCGAGATTCACGCATCATCCTTATTATGGCAGGCATTTACTATGAATGGGTGGTCTTCACGGGAAGACTTTCGTCTACCACCAATTTTAATTTATAGGCTGGCATTTTACTTATGGGAGATCAAATTCACACCAACCAGGGTATTTGTTGTATTTTAAAGCCCAGAAATCGATTGAATTTTTTAATCTCCGTCGGGGATCGAACCCACGACCTTTCGCTTGCAGAGCAAACACTTTGACCATTGAGCTATACTCGCCGGTAAAATATAAGTATCATTAACAATAAACTATACGCAGATATGAGGTGGCATAAGTGGTCGAATGGACATCGCGTTTGACAAAAAGAAATGAACATTTTGTGTAAGATCATTTGTTGAAATCCTCATATCCGCTGTTTATTTTTTTTTCCCGATTATTTGTTCAGAGACATGTCATAATCGTAAGATTTTGTAAGCTTTAAATTTATAATGGTATCACACACACACAGGACGGAATTTGAAAATTATTCAATATGAACTGAAATATGCGCCATTTTTTGGGAAGCTAAAATATTCGCTCACAAAACACTTAAGAATTTTTTTATTACAAACAATGAATGCAATATATACTTATAAATTACATTAAAGATTCGTGTTAGACCTGCGAAAGAATTTACCAAAAAAAATAATAGAAAAAAACAATTCAATGGGGTTACGTTACAACATAATTTCTTAAAAATGCGGTTATAATTTATAATTTTTTTCAATGTTTTAAGCGTTCACTTTGAGATCCATTATAAATAACAAATAATTATTTATTTACCTTACCTTGTTTTTAAATGGATCACAAAAGTCACGTAAGATTATCTTATGTGATCTTACGTGATGCATGTAAAAAACTAACTAAACTAATTTATAATTTTTCGCTCACTTTACACTTCTCAAAAGTACATGAAAATTTAGTCGCATTTCCAGTATAAAACTGTGTGTGAGTGAGTCCTTACTTCAAGGCTTAGTTCACCTGATGAATGAACTAAGCCTTGAAGTCAATAGCGAAGATGTTAATGAATTGATAGAATCACATTCTGAACCATTGTCAAATGAATTTCTTATGGATCGTCACGAGAATGAAAATTCTAGTTCATACGTACAAAACGAAAGTGAGGAAGAAGAACCAGAAGAAATACCTAATACCTTAACATTAAAAAACTTGAACGAAGCTTTAACACATATTGAGAATTTTTTAAATATTATAGAAGAATGTGATCCAAATGGAGAATGCATATCTAAAGTGCGTAGGGAGATCCATAATAGCACTGCGTGTTACAGAACTCTCTATGAAGAAAAAGAAAAAATAATAAAATACAAAAAACTCTTGACAATTTCGTTAAAAAATATAATTTCAATTTAATATGTACTGAGTAATTTTTGACAAATAAAATTTTTTGAAGTATATACAATCTTTGGTGTTTTTTTCTTCCCTCTACTTTCGAACATTTAACTTTCGCACACATTTTCAGGAACCAATTATGTGCGAAAGTCGAGGTTCGCCTGTATTTTTAATATTTCAACCCTAAATGCACCAGCATGATATAAATATGTGTGGAAAATGGTTATGACATTCGTTTCCGGGCGTTAATTATCTTTGAATAATGTTTTTTTTTTGGTTCTCATTAAATTTATTGGATTTTATGTTTTCTTTATATGTTGTGTATATTTGTAACTTAGAGAAAAGGTATTTACAAATCACCCAAAATATACCTTGCATACTACAGTTGATCCCTCTTCAAGTACTCGGATTTCTGCTCAGGAGGTTGTCGGGGACCATATATGTTTCCATGTGGACCTTCAGGTGCAGATGTGTCCTAGAACGAGGAACGAACTGTAACAGTTGAAAGAACAAAGTGGCGGCAATTTGTGGTGATCATATGTTCCAGATATGGAACGGAGATGGGAAGAAGAAGTGTTCTGTTTATAAATAAATACGTATACATAGATCCTTCATAACAACGTAGAAGCATTCACATGCAATTAAAATCACAAAAGCTTAACCACCGACCTATCAATTAGAGCATTTTTTTTATAAATGTATGAGTATATCGTTGCTGTTTTTTTTTTTTTTTTTTTTTTACTTTTTCAGTTGATATTACAATAAAATTGATGGAACATGCTATCGGACTAATTATCCACTATTATTTCACAGACCTTCGATCCTATTTCCATTGGAGGAACAGAAATAGAGGTTGTAAACGACTATACCTATCTGGGACAAGTAATACAACTAGGGCGAAATAACTTCTCAAAAGAAATCGACAGGCACATACAACTAGGATGGGCAGAATTTGGAAAACTAAAGTACATTTTTAAAGCGAAAATTCCGCAATGCCTTGAAACTAAGGCGTTTAACCAATGCATCCTCCCTGTATTAACTTATGGCGCAGAGACGTGGAATCTGACAGCAAGTCTTACCCATAAAATAAAAGTCACCCAGCGTGCTATGAAGAGATCCATGCTCGGAGTGTCGCTAAAAGATAGAATCCGAAACGAGGAAATACGCAGAAGAACTCAAGTAGTGGATGCTACCCAACGAATAGGCACACTCAAGTGGCAATGGGCAGGACATATCTGTCGAAGAGACGACGGTCGATGGGGAAGAAAAGTATTGGAATGGCGCCCAAAGAACTGGCAAACGAAGCATTGGCCGACCCTCTACAAGATGGACTGACGATATAAGAAGAATAGCGGGAGTGACCTGGATGCGGAAGGTGGAGGATCGAAGAGGATGGAGACTCATGCGGGAGGCCTACGTTCAACAGTGGACGGACACAGGCTGATGATGATGATGATGATTTCTCATACTGTAACATTTTTTTCAATTAAGGCGGTTAATTATGTCACGGGTACTAATAACTACCAGTCATTTACACTTATACTCTTACAATATAATCCAAATGATTGAATATTTATTATTGTAGAATTTAGACAATCAGTGCTTCCCACTCGGTCACATTAAAAACAATGTTTATGCGTTTGCTCGTGTCCTGTACAAGTAAAGTTGTCGGCACTCATCTACCTCAAATCTCAACCGTATAAATCAGTCATTTAGAAAGGTCAACCATGTTAGTGGGACAGCTCCACTAACAACGCGGATAGGTAAAATATTTCTTACGTTTTCTGAAACGGCCATTTCAATACATCATTTCAACGACCCAGGAAATGAAAGGTACGACAATATCAGCACGTGAATTATAACGTATTCACCAACATTTTATTTATTTAATCGTCTCCATAACGTAAAATTATAAAAAAAATATATATGTACTGAGTAATTGTATCTGTCAAAACAACTATTATTTTTAATTCCTTTATTTTGCATTCTTTCAGTGGAATTTTCGACATTCTAGTAAAGCAATTATTTGTGCTAAATTTTAAGCACGTACGAGTAAGCTGCTTTTTTTCACATTTTTATTTGCACCGTCCTTCACCAGACCAATTATGAAAAGTACAGTACTAGTGAGAGTCTTAGGTTTATTGTAACAATGTCATTTGCTGTTTATAATGATACATAACCATACACCGGTATTTAAAAAAATGTGCGTTTATAATCACAATTATGTATAGTTCACATACTTGGCTTACATATTAATGCCGCAATTAAAAAACAATGAACCAAATATCTCTCTAGGATACATTAACATAGATTTCCAGGCCCGGCAGATTACGGCGGCGGATTTATAGTCCATCAGCCAGAACAGGTTGGCCTGCATTTATCAAGATGTTTTATTGGCCATTCTTCGGCAGGCTCGGAGCCGCGCCTGCAGCCGCAACCTGATTCCAACAGAAACCGAAACGAAACTAACGCCAACAAACACACAAAGACATAGAAATGTTACATTAAACTCAAAAGCCGACTAATGCACTATAAAATCTAATGGATACGCGCCAGTTCTGTGTGGTTTTATTGCCGTGGATGCATTTGTAGTATATTACGGGTTATGACACACGGATCATCCATTGTTTTGGAGTGTGGACGTTAATCCGTGACGCTTCGGATTGTCACATTGTACGAGAAGTCTATCAGCTAACGCCGATGGATTGTATGGTGTCGTGCCTGTCGATATTACAGAGATAAGATGCAACACAAACAAAGCTCATTATTTTTCACTTTTCACGACGTACGGATATTTCCGGTAGGTATGCGTTTATTCTTTTGAAAGGTTCACGTAGTTTGACGTGTCGACGATAAAAGCATTTTGTAAAGCTATCTGGTTACTACGGTCTTACTATATTTATACGTGTATAAATATTTGTTTTAATCTGTATTAACTACGTTGATAACAGAATGACAGTATTATTTAATCTTCTATTTTAAGTACTTCGGTAAATAACGAGGATGATTTAGTGATTAATGAAGAAATAATATACTTCAAACAATGCATATCAACATCATAAACTATCGAGTATAAATTTGTGTTAAACTATCGTTCGATCAATACAGGTCCATTAAACTTTGTAAGCTCGGTAGGTATCAAGTGAGAATGAATGCAAGGAGCATTAGATGCCGAATGTTGGCACTTGTACTTTAACAATGCGGATACCTACAGTAATGCCGCTTCTATTCACGTAATGCACAATAATACATATTATACTATCATTATGTACTTTAATTATAAAGTTCATATTTGAGTGATTTTATTTTTGGAAAAGATTTTTTTTCGGAATTCAATAATAAATACACTTATGATCACTACGGTGTATGCTAGATAAATTTATTTGTTTGTCATGTTAATGAGGACGTTTTGTTTGTAAATTATTGATAATATGTTTATTGATGTTATATCATAATACAGCACCTGGAAGAATCTGAATTATGAATAGTGTGGGTTTATAGAATGCCCATTTTCCATCACACGAGCTGACGAGAGAATCTTTTCCTTTGAAATATATTCTGTCAGGGGAAAAGTAATCAACCCAGCTGTATAACGATACAGCACCCAGAAAAACGACACGAGATGGGATCAAGGTGTATGAAAGGTGCGGCTTTTTCCGTTTTTTCCTTGGACCTTTTATGCTGTCACTCCGTCTAATTTAGACGTCTTGCCTCGCTTAAAAAAACTTTTGAAATAAAATATGCTATTGGTTTTTTGGCGCTGTTTCTGATACATTATTTGCACTATAAACAACATATTTCTGTGAAGAGGGAAATGTACTAAATATTTGTGGTAAACAAGTGTCTGTATCCGATAATATTAAATAAACCGCCAATATAAATCACACATTGAATGTGTTTTCTTCTTTTTAATTTATACCTTCACACAAGCTATTCATTAAAGTATTTGTTACATCCAAATTTGTTTACTACTCCATACTGATTGCATTTGATAACTTTCATGTTTATGTTAATTGAGATAAAATTCCATACAACTTTTTATTGAGGAATTAACAACGGCAGCGAAACATTGTCACATAATTGAGAAATAAACATAAAATAATGCAAAATGGTAATTACACCTGCAGTAAAGATAAATTAACGCCTTAGTAAACATAGGAAATATTTTTTTCCTTACCATTCACTTAAGCAATAGACAGTAAGCCATTTTTAAAACTTAACGAGTATTTAACCAATTTACTTACATACTCGTATTAAAATATAATTGGTTGTTAGAGTGTTGTACAGGGTGTGGGAGTCACCATACATAAAGGTAAACTACAAAATGATTTTGATTGACCCTGGTATTCCTAAAGGTAGATGTTAATAGACCTATTATAATGCAGTAGTATTTCTTCTTGTTTGTCCTCTATTCACTACAATTAATACTGAACCGTTGTCTCAACCTATAATGCCCGTCACTCACGCACGATATGCAATATATTGTAAGTAGAGAATGTTTTCAAGTTTCGCTCGAATCTGAAGAGAAATTTCTTAAACTTAGCGTATCCGAAGAAAACTGTAAGATAAAAATGTTCAGTAAGCCCTCCTATAACGTATTCAAAAGATCGAATGATTAGCCCGATGCTCCTGAGGGCCTTGACCATTTAGTCCCAAGAGTCGGCTTAATTCAAAATAACAACATTGAAGGGACTATTTCATAAAAACTCGCCTCATATACTAAAGAAATATATCCCTATCATTTTTTTTAAAAAGGCGTGCGATAAAGGAGAGTTGACTGTATACTAAATGGTCAATATAGGGATTGGCACAATTTTCTGATTTTTTAAAAGTGAAATGCACATTAATATAAGGGGTAAAAGCTACTCGTATGTCATACTTTGTCTCCGAATGCATGTTTGTTTGACCTCTTCTAAGGCAGTCAAGAATCCGCAAATGGACGTGTCTTAAGATTCGTGTTTTGCCAACCTTGACGCTGAGTGAGCTGTCAGTTCACATTTCCATATTTCCCAGGAGTTCTGAGCTGTGATAGTTGCCAGGCTGTCGTGTGAACCTGCGCTCTACAAACGGAATAATTAATTGGTGGTTGACCTCTAATTTTATTTTATGCATATTCGGCCAGTGCCGCCAACAACGGGCGCGTGTAATTATGACAAAGGACGGAATGTAATTATTTCGGGAATTAACGCATTGTTATCGGCAGTAATTGGCTCTCTTGTTTGCAATAATAACACTAAATTAAAACGGTTGTTTTGAAACCTAGCAAACTTGAACGACATTTTTAGTGTATTTGTAAACAATGAATATACGGGCGTCATTGTTTGTTATTTTAGGCAAATACGTAATTATTTAAAAAAATGTATACGTAGTAAAAAATGTAAAAGGAAATATTCTGTGTATTTTATGTATGTTTAAAATATCTCGGTGAGATGATGCGACTTGTTGGTATACGTGTAAATTGATATTCAGTCAAGTCAACACGTGATATTATGTTATTTATTCTGTACATTGCAATTGCATAATAATACTATGCATCGTCTTGCACGTCAAGGCTTTAGATATTGATAGATGTGTCGTTTAAGAGTTTCATTACATTGAATTACTCTAAAGACGCGTTTCACAATTCCCTTCAATTTAATTTTCATCGAGAGCATTCGATCGGGCGCGCAGCCTCGAAACCTACGAAAGGGAAACGCATGTAAATCGAGCCGTGATGTATCTCACCGATTTATTATAGTACAAACACGATAGGTTTATAGTTGTAATTATTTTGTCGAATCTCTTCCGTCACCTGTCGACTTGTGGCCGGCAACAGCTATGCTGATGAATCGCCTCGTTCTGATTTGATTGCATCTGTTGCAGCGGCTGCCTCCGCACGTGTGAGTTCCGATAGACTTGATGGTGCACATTTGTTTGGTTACCTCTTGACCCCTCCGCCTGGGAGGTAACGCAATGTGCACTGTCATTACTTTTAGAAAGCTCTCCGACACGCGTAAAATATGCACTTACCATTTTTATTATTTATCGCTTAGATACTTACGCAGTCGAAAAAATATTTATTTTGTCGCGAACACAATTTTGAACTGCTTTACAGTCAATGCCTACACTATTCTGTAATGTTTTTTTTATGCGTGGATTCTTTTAGATCATTTGATTCGAAGTAAAACATGTTAATTTATTTTAGTGTCGGAATCATAAAAAATATTACTTTTCTTTTGTTGCAGTGATGTGTGATTACTTTAACCGCACGTATATGTGTGTTGTAAAGTTTACTGTGCCACTTTAGATATTAGATCTGACAAGGTGTTTTCCCATAATACGCTCGTTAGATGCAATCTTCTGCAATTATCAAGTGTCTTCAGATAAGATTGAGAGCGCCACATGCGAGCGCGTCCCGAGTTATCATCAATCACCGTAACGTGCGGCATTATGGAAAGCCTTTTCATCGATACAATAAAAACGTATCGCGGCTGAATGGTAAATATTGACGTTCGTTAGGAGCCGTGAAAAGACGTCTTTACAATCGGGCAAGTGGACCTAATGGGCCATTGATGAGTGGAGGACTAGACTAATCTATCCGCATTCAGAAGAGGGCAGTGAGTGACTGTCACCTCACGAACCACGCCTTTTAAGACGTTATTCAGTACTGATTCATTCATTACTTAATAATGATATTTTTGTTATTATATGGGTCATTTCGTATACAGCCAAAAAAATTACAATTTGATCATTAAAATATGACGAGTAAATTTGTCCTAGTTGCCGCGAAATACATTTGATCAAAGCAATTGGTTTTTTAATGGTGCGAAATTGACGTAAATTATAGCGTATGAATGATTTTGAAGGATTAGCATAATTGTATTGCTAGCTTGAGTATACTAGTATATTTCAGTTTGTTTTGCATTTTAACTCGTAAATAAACTAGACTATCAATGTGATTAAAGTCTCTGGTAAAATACGAGATTACATTACTATATTCACTCGCAAGCATATTATACGATCGTGAGGTAATGCGGCTACGTTTGGCCGCCCACGATACACTGTTCCTTGGTAGTTCCTCACAGTAAGCGCAATCGCGTGCGTGTCGCCTTCTGAGTGAATTCGAACATGAAACGACAATAATTATTCTCACTTTCCGTCGTCGGACGTTTTCTCCGCGTCCTTGAGAGCGCGTGGGTGTCGATCATCTGATCCGTCGAAGCTCAAAGCTCGTCGCGAGAGTTAAGCGTTTTGTTTTGAGATGTTCTCTGATCTCTCACGTCACGGTCCCCGGGGCAACTTTCATTTTTATTCCCTCGTAAAGTCTCAGCCCTGAGAGCGGCCTTTTCTAATCCTCGGCTGACGAAACCGAAAGTTACTTATGTCTCAGTTAACAGTTCCATGCGTCCGGAGACGCCATATGCATACTGAACGAATGCAAAGCTCTCGGCTCGTTTGAGGTTTCTGATCGAATGCACAGTCGACATTATTCATTCTTCCCCTTATGGAACCCGCTATTTGCTCTGACTCTGAAACGCATTATTTTCCATCTCGTATGCAAATCTTAAACAGTCTAAGCGGCTTTAATGTGTCTGCCTTATACAACGTTAAAATAAAATTAATATCTTCCGTATTTATTTGGAATGATAAATTATTTTGTTGAATTTGACCTAAATATCTTGTGTGTACAATTGAAAATAAAAATATTATCATGTTATAACTGATATGGTATTTAGTTGTGCACATTGTGATTATCTTAATCCTGTATTATCGATACGCCATGTAATCGCCAAATTTATTTTCGTGGTCTTTACAGCAGCTGGAAGTAATTTACGCACCTCTTATCAAGATTGTAATATTCTAAGAGCTTCGACGAAAGTAACATACAATCACCAGTATTAAAATGCCTATATGCCTCGAATATTAAATTAGCTATAAAACGAATATTGGAAGACATAAGGTATTTAATTGTGAGGCAGCTAATTCATGAAGTTATCTTCTTCTAGGAATACATATACATTATAAAAAAAAGACCTTACCCATTAACAATATCCAGTCCGCGAGTTACGCGATTGAACTTACGCCGGAGCCCTACTGTTTTCTTAAAGAATTGCTTACAAAAAAAACGCATATATTTATTTGTATCCATCCCCTATCATCGTCGCTGTCTTCGATGTCCTCGGCGTCATCGGGAATATCGAACAAAGCATCAATGTTTATCGTCAACTTATTCTAACCAAAAATATATTGCATTGGAATATAAAATAAAATTTAAAAAAAAACAGTTTATATTTTGGGAAATACTTATTTTGCCAACAAACATAAAAAATTTAAATGCATACAGTCGAAATATTGATCATGAAAAACGATCAACGTTTTCCCAATTTAAAAATAATAATTATAACAAGCGAGATAAAGTCTAATAATCTCACATATATTTTTTTACAAAAAATGCTCGTTCAAATTTTTATCCTCATGTGTTCAAATAAAATTAAATATGACCCCTCACTGAAAAGGTTTGAGATCTTTGAATTATGGTCGAAAGTAAAAACAACATATATGTTGTGTGATGGGCCACTAACGTTTGAAAAAACATAACACAAAAGCTGTGTATAGTCGGCCACTAAGCGTTGGCGGAATGATCGCACACATGTTGTGTGACCCGCCTTTAACGTTCGGCCTGGCGATTACACACAAGTTGTGTAATCGGACTGGATAGTGTTAACCATTTTTAATATTTTTTCTTTACTGACAACTATATTATGTCTGTCACAGTATTTTTTTCGGACGTCCTCAATTTTTTTTGTATTATTGGCCGTGATTGGGCCTCGCAGCGATTAGTCATATTATTATGTAATATAATTTTATTTTTTTATAAAATGTAGTAATATTATATAATTAAATTGATAAGCTATTTACACTATGCATGCGAGCTATATTATTGCATCGTATACTTTTAATAAAAATTAAATGAAATCACATGCAACGCTTGTATTTTGATAATAAATACCTCGGAATGAATGTAGCGATGCGTAAGGCAAAGATTTGAAAGTTTTATAGTAACAGTTTCACAACAAGACATACACATATTATAATATAATATTTCTATCATTGAATACATTTTAATGATGTATCATTTGATAAGTACGTAACGTTTTTAAATATAAACAATATACTGAAGATGTACGTGTATGTTTACGTACAATTACAGCTGAAGAAAGTTTAATGCTCAAGGCAGACTTTCATCCATAATATCTGTCGAAAATGACAATTACCGTAATTCAAAGAAGCGATTTTATTCATTTGTCCGGATGATATTATAGAATCTCCTGTGGTTCGTGCACTCTGAATTTTATTCTACATAAACATAAAGCCTTTACTATTCAAATAGCATAATAAGCACACGAGTGGTAATGGAATGTCTGGCATTCTGACTGAAGAGTCCTTCTATGGCAATAATGGGAATACCTCGTGTATCTAAATACTCTTTCATCTGTCAGAGATCAAAGGTGTGCGACTCGAAACATTTTTCGGCACTCTATGAAGACAGTTCACCAATTGAATGAATTACTTATTTGTCACTCTGTTTGTATTGAATAGTTCAAGCGAGCCACTTAATATTTGCATTCGAAAAGCTCGATTTTTATTATTCACATTTCATATACCAAAGACTAAGTAGATCAATAGTACATATTTATTTGTAGACTATAAATTTTTGTATCATAATTTATTAAAAAGACAAACAATAATATATCCACTGCTGCGTAGAAACTTATAGGTCGACTTTTGTATTTTAACCATTTCATTACGGCTCGGTTTGAATACAAATTATACCAACATTAAGGTTATCAACTGACAATACTTGGTGAAACTACATAATTATAATTTTAAATTAATTTGAATCAAAAAATTATTAAATTACAATTATTTACTTTTGATTCACATTTATTTTAAATGACTATTAAAAAGATGGTCTCCAGGGAGGTCGAAACATGTAATAATTTAAAAGAAATGTGAATCAAAACTAAATATTTTTAATTAATTTATTTTTTAATTAAAATTAATTTTAAATTACAAATTATACTGTCAATTATAACTAGTATTTGGAGCATACATGTACTTATCTGGTCTATTTTCATATATCACATTGGTTCTCGTATCCTTTATCTATCAGATGATGCATAAAAAACTATTCTAAGAAAGTAGCAAAACGATATATCACATCAACCCGACAACCGATGCGAAAGGGTTAAAAATAATCAGACAAGTTTTCACATAAGAGATAAGATCTCATAAGCTGTCCGTTCTGTATGTGTCAGGTAGGGAGCTTTGCATCAACAGGCCAGTCAAAGGTGAGAGATCTGTTGGGCGATTTGTGCTGACCGGATGGGCTGTAAGTCGGTCTGATGCGTGAGGATGGAGTTTGACTGGAATAATGGAGCGCGAAGAAAACAATTTGTCACTACTTCATTCTTACCGGGCATTTGTGCCAATCGTGATGCCATTGTACTCGTTTTCAGATTCGTTCACACTCGTCTATTTACTTTGAAAATAAAATATGGGTCGAAAGGTGTTTTTGTGTGAATTTATCACCGTTTTATTTTTGTAATTCTGTTGAAGATCTGTGTTATGATAATGTAATGCACAACTTTTCTCGGACATGTTCATTATAACAGTGCAAATTAAATACTGATATTACAACAGTTTCTTGTATAATAGCGTTTTTTTCATCATCGGAGAAGGAAGCGTTAGAAAAATGCTAAACGAGTAAAGCAAGAGATACTTTTATATTCTTAAGTGTCACATTTTTTCAGATACCAAAATAATAACCGTCGACACAGTAGGTTTTATACTCTACGTGCACACCTAATCGTTCGGCATTGTTATCACCGGTTGACCTAGCTATGGCTCATTTACTTTTAGAAATAATGCATGGGATATATTGTGTACTTTACTCCTCGCATGTTTACCCTTGTGAAGTAGGAAGAGTGTGCACTTCAAGGAAATTACCTTACCGGAAATCGGAAGTATACCTTTCGTGCGATAAAAGTTAAATGCGTATTATTTAACCCATTTCCTTTTTAATGTATGCAAATTTACATATTACACAGTACGGTATACATCATTCTATTCGCACATTCTTATAACAACGTAACTGTTCCCGCTGGCAGAAAATTATCGTTTCCTCAATAAATTACTCAGATTTATTGAATGTTCGTCTACAGTCTACACTTTAATAATAATATAAAATTGTTACAGGATATTACCATATATTATTCTACGATATAATTATTTTTGATTTATTTCAATAATATTTTAAACAGGAATTTAGCTACTGCGAGAGACGTTTTATTCATTTATGAGTGTTGACCTTCAGTGATCCCATTCCATGGTTCATTGTTAAAATATTATTATACCATTAATGGATGGTAATAGAAAATTATTCAATTATGTACAGTGGTAGCCTCCTTTTTTCATTCGGAGACTTTTGATTTGCCAAGTAAGAGTGACGTCTTCGTCATGCACCGCAGACTCGCGGCAGACTTCAGGTTCAAGGCTGATTGATTAGACGGACCAGCGCTTTTGTTTAATCGTGTTCACTTAGGTAATCACTCCGACTGACCGCCAAAAAAATTATAACCAATTTAATACAAAATTTGCCGATGATTTGGCATTCTTTAAAAAATACTCGAAATTATTTTTATTTCAGTCAAATTTGAAATTTATGGAATTATATTTTTATGATCGTTATTGATCAGCATTTTACTAAATATGAATATTTTTTAAATGATAATTCTTTTTAATGTTGTTTTATTTGATTTTATTTATGAAATTTAAATGCATGCCTCTTTTATGGTTGCATCTATTTCATTTACCGAGAATGTTTTCACCGTGTTTCACAACATACTAAAATTGAATGCGTCTAACGCATGCGCAGCTAAATAATTGATTAATATGGTTTATTGTTAATGCTATGTTTCTTTTCAATTTTAATATTTTCATGTCGTACAACGAAACAACTGCCCGCAAGTTAATTGTATCGTAATCAATACGACTTATTTGATTTATCTGCTCAGATATCCATGAATAATTATCATTACCGGAGTACACCACACATGCGAGAGAGTCTATCGGGGACTTTCACTTCGAGCATTGACTTAAATATCAAGGACATTCGTTCTTCTCTAGAGTCATTTATCAAATGGCCCGAGCATTTTTCGTGATACCCAAAAATAGTTTAAGGCTTAATGAATCTGATCGTAGCGTTCACAGTCACGGCTGCCGTGATTCATGAGAAGTGCGCTGATATATGTGGGAATGATCTCTTTGATAATTCCTTTTTCCATACCTGACTGATATACCTACGTACATTAACCGCCATTATGATAATTTATTGCTATTATTCTCGATGTACATAATAGTTACAATACCATTTATGGATATGTGGCTAATTTTGTTTACTTTTCTTTGATAAAATGTGTTATGTTACAATGGAGTTCTTTCAGAGGTCAACTTAGTCGCACCATGCGGCGTCGAATATAATTGTCATTATTTAATTTTGATATATGTATTTCGAGTCTTTTAATGAAATAACTGTTAACGTATTATCACATAATAAATTATTTATACATGAATATGCCTATATGTAATGCGTCCAACAGATCCCCAAATTCCATCCCATGTCCCCCAAATGTCAATAAAGAGAGCAGGTGAGTATCTGAAGTAGTTATTTTTCGTTTACTCAAATATCTCAGGACATGAGGCGTTGACGCTGCTACTGAAGGTTTCAGGATCTTGGGTGTAGCCAGCACTTCACAATGCGCGTTCTTGTACTCGCAGACGGTTTTTAGGGTCTTCACCACATATCTTATAACTTACTATTCGTAGTCTTTACAATTACACTAAAAGTGCATTTGGTATTTCTAGACGTATAATAAAGCACAAATTGCTTCGTAGGATTTTAGTTTCAATGTGTATTATATGAGTATTTATAAAGTACATTCAGAGTATAATGTATACCATTATCATTGATGGATTATGTACTTAAATAGAAGAAAAAACTGAGGTCTCTACGTTCATTTGTATATTTATTGTATTCATTGTATTCTTGTACTAATGATGCTGAAGAAGCGAAACCTTGGTTCTATTCGTATCTATTCTACAAGAATGATGTTTTACAATAAATGATCCAAGGTAGTCTTTGTTGTTTATTTTAATATGTACTTTAAATTGTTGCGGAATATGAGAGCATGGCTTATTATAAGTAAATCTAACTTTATATAAATTTTATTATATGTATTATATGTATACGTTGGTAACCCTGGTTTTGAGCCGCTGTAGAGATAGTTTTAATCGACCGCCTTTATTGTCGAGTCCATTTATAGCCTGGCATCCTGTGGGAAACTACTTTTATCGGTCTCCTATTCATGTTTCTCGGCGTGTCCCTTTTTTATATTTTGAAGGAATTCTTAACCGAGACACAGTGGTGGTGATACAGTACAAAAAATAAGGAATTCTTTGCAGGCAATTGTGAATAAGTTGTATAAAAATATAAAAAGTTTGCCATAAATATAAGCCTCTATGAAATAATACAAAATATTCAGTTGTTATTGTAAAGGCATGATTAAATTTAGTAGATTTCAAATATTACGCAGTTATTTTTATTTTCAGCTTCTTTGTAACATAAATATATTTCTGTTTTTATATCTCAGCAGCGCAATATTTTTAATTTAGAATACAATTAGCCGACTCCAATTAATTTTAACACTCAATTTTACTGGTTGATTAATTATCTTAATGTCAAGGGGTATTTGTTTTTACAATAGCCAAGAAGCTAAGATAATTTGATCAGGCACAGTGAGTGACAAACAATATTTTTCTCTAATATTCAACATCATTTTGTAAGTTTTATTTTACGATAATAAGCTTCGAATGTTAAAATTCTGTTCATTGTTTGAATTTCAAGAGCAAATAAGTCGAGAAACAATATACAGTGTTATATCATTTCGTGTACAATGTACATAAACAGATTAATGAAATGTATTAAAAGTATTCAAATAATCTTTTCGTCTTATTTTAGTAGTACATTCATAAGTTTAAGTATGGAGACGTGTATGCATTGCACAGATTTGAAAATTAAACATGCGAGATAAGAATTTTACCATATGTTATAGTCGGTCTCTTGTGAATGTCACGAGGTCCCGGCCAAGTCTTTGTTTTTCCCAGCATTATCATAACGTTTTGCATTTCTCTGCCATAATGAGCTAGGGAACTTCAGTCTTGACTACTCGTTATATACATCATATACACTATAGAGGCAACAACGTGATTTTAAGTTTTTTAATAAGACATTTTTGTCATTTATTTTACTAGGAAGATAAAAATCTCACTCGATTATAAAGTAAGTAATATGTAAATGCGGTGCGATGCGATGTCTGGCGCAATCTCAAGGTAGTCTCTCGGAGAGTTTTTTTTAAATTCAAACGTCGTCTCATTATAGATTTCAACGCATGAACTAGTAAATCGGTACCACGACAATTCACCGCGACACGTAGGGAAAATAGTTGTCCATTTTTTACAATGGGACGAAACTCTTCTGCTAATCGATTCGTCATAGGATCCGATTCCGTAGAAAATTGTAATGTTATGCATCTACATTATAATTTTATTTAACTCTACGCGGCCCTATTCTTTCGTTTGAGGTTTGCTCAAATTTAAGTTATAAGTGTTGTGTTTTTATAATATATAATGTATTATTGTTGATCAGTATAGGCACAGTTTATTTAAAAGGTCATTCGTTCAACTCGATTGCCACATTATACCCGCATTGCATGAAAGGACATTTGTGTATCCTTGATGACGAGTTCATGTACTGTATATCATAGTGAACTGCTGAGACTTTGTATATCGTTTGCTGTCTGGATGGATCATGGAGGCCAATGCAATTTGTATTCTTTCGGTATCATTTTTCTAATGGTACAAAGTCATACAAGCATATGTACAGAATATACTCGTTATTAAACGCATCTCATAATATTGAAGTCTTTTTTCTATTTACGTTTAACTGCAGCATACTATTTGTTTATTTTATTAACGTTATTACAACGATGTACTTCTAACAGGAAAACAGTATTCCCTACACCGATAATATTCAAAACGTGAACAAATAATCAAGTAAAATCAACAGGCTACGTGGAACACCTTTACAAACAAATGCATAAATACTTGCATCACACAGACCATCCGTCTATTAAGATGGAGTGCATTCATTATTAGTTAAGTGTATCCTAGTATATTCAGTTTAGAAATTATCAGGTCTTATATGAGTTGAACCAATTTAGTTAACCGATAATTGAAGTGTGTGTTAGTATGACTTGTTAAGTGAAAAATTCCATAAATCCCTATTATTGTTCATTCAATTCATATATATATATATTTAATGTTAAACGTTTAATGCGGTAACGAGTGTTATCCATCCTGCTCAGTTGTCCTAGATTTGGCCTGCGTTTGTCTTTACGTACAATGTACATATTACACGTATATTTTATTTACATTTCACGTAACGTTCTTCTTTAACGTTCCTCCGTAATCTCTCGGTCGGTGTCTCGCGGCTGTATTTTAGTAAATTTCGTAATTGTTATTTATTAGGAATCCGTAATGCGGGCCGGCGATAAAAACAAAATCCATCCCAATAATGCAATTAGTTCGAAAGTTTCTTCGAAGATAATAGCTTGTATATCATTCCTCAAGGCGATCTGGTGGGCACTGGCCCTGGTTGCCCAGGTGGTGAACCTGGTGCTGCCCAGGATCCACCTTTACGTGTTCTGATGTGGAGCAATAGCAGCCCGGTATGTTGATGCTCCACATGTTCTTTGTTATTTCCCTAATAAGTGAGAAAGTCGTCAGTAGGCGACCACTTATCGAGCGCACGGCTCCAAGTAATAATGTTATCAATTATTATCAACTCACTTTAAATTACCAAAAAATCTCTCTTTTTTTCGGTTCACACTTGTTAAATAATGATCTACGAGTGTATTATTATAATGCAAGTTTTTGATTTATGATCGCGGGCGTCTGTATCTCCGGATGAATTTTATGTGAGACTTAATAATAATGAGAGTATACGATATTACAAAAGAACATTATTGTAACAGTATGTTATTTTATGCATTTAAATGAATTGTTTCAGTCCATGGATCTTAGCATACATTATAAAATACCTATACCTTATTATACAATACTCTAATTCAGTGATTATGAACCTTTTTAAAGCCACTGAGATCTTGTGATTTAACGTCACATTGCGGCAGTGATTCGGAGCACAACTCATCATGAATACAATTTTGTATCTTCTAGAACAAAGACAAATAAAGCGCCAGAGATATATTAATTAGTTCTTATTAATTGTTTATATCCTCGCGGAGCACCGGCTAAAAACCGTTTTGATTGTTGAACACGTAAATCAATTTTCTTCTGTAAATTCAATGAACTCTTGTTGTGAGGTAAGATTGTATTTCAAATTCCTTACATCATTGAATTATGTTTACTATTGACGGAGTTAGATAGGCACGTTATTTAAGTATCTACAATATTAAATTCCGATAAAATTATCGCCGACATACTCGCTTTGTTGAGAGCGCGCTTTCCACCGGACTCTGCGGTTTGGCAAAATCGTATTAGAAATTCTTGCCGTGGAACAATTTATTCTAGAACAATCGTTGTTCTCGACCACTCCGGTTCGCTCCAGAGGATGACCGCAGGCCGCGGACTGTTGCATAACACTGTTAGTGGAGTCTGGGTAAGTTTGTTGATCTGGCCAATTTGCTGTGAAAAAATTTCGAGAGATTTTTTGCGCTGAAAGACGATTTTCTTAAACCTTCTTTTGGCGGTCACATTATTTTACAACCATAAAAATCTTGCACACGATTTTTTAAAAATTATTCCTTCTTATATTATTTATATCCGCACCCCTAACTAACTGAAGTATTATACATGGTTGAACACACGAACTGCAGCCTAAAGACTGTCAGCCGCCATTGTACTAAGCTTATCTCATGTCAGCCTTTCATCCTGTAGCTCCGCCGAATACATCATATGTATAATTTAATAAATAATATGTGTGTTAACTGTAAAATAGGAATGTTGCAATTCTTCGCGGTGTCAATCCTGAGGTTCGGTTTCCAGGAACAAATCATTACATCTCGTTCTGAATCCCTATGTTGCATATTATCGTCGTGTTTCTATTGGAGGTAGAAGAATGTCTCACAAACACTATCCATTCACAGTGAGTTCCCTTAAAAAAATACGATTTTTGAATGCCGGATGTGCAGTTGTGATAATGTCTAATGACGTTGGCAGATCAAAACTGCCCATACAGTGATAAACTATCCTCATTAATGGCAAGCGTTGCTATATCTTGTAAGAATTTACGTTAAAAATATATACAATAAATTTTGGTGAGAATATAAACACTTTTACTCATATTATTCAAGTACTTAGTTTTTTTAATGTTATGCTGACAATGTCTCTTTTGTGAGACGTAATGTATAGTCATGAAGTTAAATAAATAAAAACATTTTAAATTGATTTAATTATAATAAAAATTGTATGCTTAATTATTTATTTTGTCCCATTACAATAATATAATAATCTATTAATGTAGTGAAAATAAAAATATATAACATTGATATCGGATGTGATAAAAATATAGCTACGAGTATTTCCATCGATCTATTATGTCAAAATGAAGAATTTCTTTTCAATTACATAAATTATTATGAAGATTTGATTGTTTGATATACGGATTAAGGTCTCTAGATATAATGGGAATTATATCATTCTTCCAACAATTGAATCGGCGTGACACAGTTATTTATGATTCCATACATAATGTGATGTCAGCCATATTGGTAACTTATCACAGTTTTATTGAAGGGGCTTAGTAACTTTGTTGTATGTTTCACTTAATAATGGTAGTTTTATAACGCATGTAACATTATTTATAGCTTCTTATCTATAATGAACAGTCATCTATATATTGGTTCTGATACCTAAATGAAAATAGGCAATGTATACCAGTACATAATTTAAGAATATTTTTTGTCTGTTCTAAAAAGTAAAGAAATTTAATATTTTTAGAATTTTATTATTGATCGTTTTATTGTGCCTCCCATAACTTTATTGAAATTAGTATATTAATATTTAGATTTGTGAAATAAATTATAAGTATTTATATTATTTACTTGCAATCAAATTTTATCACTTAAAAATGTATGTTACTTTAATGTACTATACATTCGTATATATTATATCAGAAAGTTGTCTATCCATTATTTAAATTTTATTTTCAAAGATATACGTATTATGTTTGTAAATATTTTATTATTTAGAAAAGTATATATTATATTCAAAATTTAAACTATACCATCAGTTATTTATTTTCGTAATTATGTGTTAATAAATATTACCTGAGTACATATATCCACTGCGTATTTTTTTATTAGTACTTTATGTGTAATCCGTATGTAAATTAGCAAGAAAAGCCTCTCGCTAATTTTTATATTAATAAAAAAACTGCAAAAAAAAACAGCGGAGGAAGACGACAATTAAAATTCCATTACTTTCGCATGGCAATCTTCTTTATCAACGGATTGCATTTTTGAGAATTTCTCTCATTACAATATTCATAAGGTAGGACCCAAGGCGTGACTGCGGGCATACAGTGGCCCTCCCTCGCTTCCGCAGCGAATGTTATGGGCAGAGATGCACACAAAAGGCAGGGCTTAAAAGCCACAGTAATTCAACTAAAAGCCGTGCAACGCATTCATTGTTTTTCTAAAACTTAAAATGGGCGCATGTTTCTAAAAATTTCAGTTGAAAAAGGATACAAATGTGTAGTCATCTACATAGTTTTTATACGTAAACGCACAGAAGAGAGCGAGCAATAGCAGAAGGTTTCGACGCTCCAGAGGACTCTATGGATATTGATTCGGTCGGACGATACGTGTTACAAAGATGTGAAGTGGCTCTGAGGGGGCTATGCGCGTGTTTGTAAAAGACTGAAATTATATGGGGGTCGAAACACAAATTTTAATTCTACTTATATCCTAGAAACGTCATTTTATAATTTTTATATTAAACGCCTTTAGAGCTCATCATCGTCATCGCCATGTACGCTCACATAACTAGAGCATATGGTCATCAAAAATTGGCGCCACAAAGCTTTCAGCCGCCATGGTGCTCGCATCTACCCATATTAACTCTGCTTCCCGCATTTCCGTCGAGTACGATCTATGTATAGTTCCCGACAGCCTTACAGGTCAGCTTGAGCCCAGAGGCTTGAAGAAGTCCGAATAGAGATTTATATAATTCAATTAAGTAATTTATATCAATGATGCTAGGACCTATCTTTCTGATATATGCTTTACAAAATACAACATACAGCCACCACATGAACTACTAAAATTCTACTGGAGTTCCTTATATTACGTTCTTTTAAACTATTATGCGAATACATGGTCTTAGAGAAAATGTTATTGGTGGAGATCCTATGGAGATATAGGTGGATATCGAGATGTAAAATTTTGTTTCTGCAAACCAATCCACCAGATTGATACTACAAAGAAGAAGAGAAAATGTATCATTAGAGTATAAATCTTTTACAATATGTATGTATATTTATAATAGATTCAAGATCTCAGCAGCTGTATTAGTGGAAAAAAATTCAAATCGATTTAAAAGGCATACTGCTTAATTTATAGTTTTTCTCGACACTCTAGTCTGTTTCAATAAGGGAGCGGATACGGCAAACGAGGATAAAATGGCTTTCATATCACCGTTGGTTTAGCCTAAAATTAATTTGTTAATCTTTGAGGTTGTCTTTATTAAATGGTTTGTCAGCGTTGCTCTCCATTCTGCGGCCGAGCAGCAGACCTTGCGGAAGGCCAAGGAGGGTTTTTTTTTCTTCTCGCGGGCAACCGACCGGAGGCTCGCGCTGACTCATCGTCGCGGTGCGATGCCGGCAATTTGGCGCAGCTACTTTGGCGGAAATTCCAACGGCTTGCGTTTCGAACTCATGGGGTGTGATAACTGATAAGAAGTGCACGGATTGTAAAAGGCGTAATGGATCACAGTGAAATATACGTTCCGCTACCTAATAACAGGCCTGCATTGCATATTATGAGTATATTTCGATTTTTTCGATCAATATTTCTTGGTGGAATTCCATTATATCAGATATAAAATAAAAGATTCTTTAGAATTTATATGTGGAATAAATTCTAAAGAATCTTTTATTTTATGAGTATACTTCAATGATTTAATAATAATTAAGTTATACATTGCATTTATACGTAATTTCTTTATATATGAACTTTTCTTTATATTCTATTTCTTCTATTCTATATTATATTTCTTTATATCTATATAATGAACGATTTCTTTATATATAATGAACACAAACTTAAAATGTAGTAAAAATAATATTTTTAACACGAATGCATATTTTTATTTTGGACATATATTTGCAATATAAAATAAATTTGATCTTTTAAAAGTGCCTATTGAGCGATCGATGTACGTAATTACGAACATTTTTGGCTGTTTTTTATTTCGCTGGATTCTTCATCACAGTACCTAATGTTAGGCATCAAACAAGCCACTAATGTTGCCAGATATTGGTGAATGAACCTATCAAATATTGATGACATAAAAAAGTAAAAGAATAATTATGCGCAGTTATTGATATAGTTGAAGACAGATATGATGATAATTATCCCCAAATAAGAAACAAACATTACCATAAACAGCCTGTTTCCGTCCACTGTTGAACGAAGGCCTATCGCATGAGTCCATTCTTCTCGATCATCCTCTTTCCAGGTCTTAAAACGCCTTTCCGATACTTTTCTTCTAACATCCACAATAATGTAATTTTTACATTTAATAGTACTAGCGAGCCCTCCTAGTGTACACAAAAATGGCACATTCGCGGTGTTGTATTACAAACAAAAAATTGTTACGTTTTGTCATTAAGTGATTCATGATTCAATACAAATTTCTAGTATTTTAATGCCATACGCGGAGAAATGGAATGACATTGTAAAATTACTTTTGAAAATAACTATCATCTTCCCGGTGTGGCATGCTTCATGGCGTTATGCATATTTTAATGATGAAATCGTTCAATATATTCTTATAGAAGCGTACTTGAGTGTTATTGGAGCTTTTTTCATTTACTCCTTGCAATGTGAGTACGTCGCTCATTCATGTTGATTCATATGAAGAACATATACGTGTACGTGATGGTACCTCATTAGACTGCGGGCAATTCTCGAAATTAGATTCGGAGCGCGACTACATAACACCGTTTAAAAAACAATTCTTTTGCGGAGTAAGTTATGCAAGCGACGTGACATTGCTCTCAAGTCTCAGGCGCCGCAAGCCGCGTGACGCGAATAAAGTTTTTTTTTTATTTTGTCATTCGGCACCCGACTGGAAAGCTTTGTTTATGTGAGATCTTTTCGGATACATTTTTTAATCGTTGATGATGCGCATGCTGATAGTGACATTAAACATTGAATCATTTGTCGTTCGAGAATCTTTTTTTATGTAAACAAATACGGGAGAATACCGACAGATAATGATTGTGATTCTAAAGTCTCAACTGTGGATTCCATAGCTAAACGCTGCATGTGGAGTGTTGACCCTCCAACCTCATAGACTACAGGCTGGAATTCTCGCATCATCCAATTAATACAGGAATTCACTATGAATGGGTGGTGTTTACGGGATGGCTATCACTGGTATTTTACGGGCAAGCAATCAAATTTACATCAACCGGGAGTATTTTGGAGCTTAGAATTTGATTAAAAATCTTTTTTTTAACCTCCTTCGGGGATCGTACTCACGACCTTCAGTTTGGAAAGCAAACGCTTTGACCACTATATTTTCCCGCCGGCCTTCTTTCTAGAATGATTTTTTATCGCAAATTTATTAGGTACATTTCGTAACAAACTGTAATTTTGTATAGTAATAATAATAATAAGCTAGGTACTAAGTAGTAGTTGTATGTATATGATCCAAGCATAATAAGTATAGAATTTATATAAATTGTATAAAATATTTATATTGTTAAAAAGGTATTGATTATATTAAGTTCATTAAAAGGTGTCTGGTGGAAATTGAGACTTAGATGGGTCGAGGCTATTAAAGAATCGAAATATATATGTAAATGATGCTAAAATTGTCACTTCGACTATAAAAATTTTATAAATTTTAATGATATTATTTTATATTCTAAAAAAAAAATGTAATTATGTAAAAAATGTGAAAAAATAATAATATAAATTATACAACACTTAAATCAAAGATGAATCCCACGCCAAACACAAGATCTACCTTTAAGTGGCGTGGAAAGCGAATTTCCAAAAAAAAAAAAAAATGAATGTAATACTGTCAATAATATCTTAAATGTATCCTATTATATTTGATTAAATAAAAAAAATAAAAAAATAAAAATAGTTTATGTACAGTATATATCCTTACGAACACCCAAATATTCCTCTGGTACTACAGTCGCAGTCTATGCAAGTTCACGGGCTCTTGCCCTGTAGGCTCCCGGGAACCATCTATCTTCCCATGTGGACCTCCGGGTATACAGATGTTATGGGACAAGGAATACACAATCTGTCCATATGCTCTAAATATGGAGTAGATATAATGAAATAAAAATATCCTTACTAAACTGAAAATGTTAATAAAATTAAATAAATGTAAGGCTGTTATTGGTCTAAAATTGATAACTTGCAACAGTTTCGAAGTATTTTTTGAACTGTATTTTGGAGGAAGTTCACTCACACATGCACATATAATTTATTATTATACTCTAATTACGCTTATATTTTTAATGAATCGTCATTATTATCAATTTTACGATTTATTACTTTTGATTGCAACCGCTTAAAAATAATATGCCAACCATTATTTTTAAGCATTTTATTAGATTTAATGTAAATTTGATTTTTTATAATGTTTCCAAATGGTGATAACTTGTGCAAAGTTGCGAATAATGTAATAATGATTGTGAGTTTTTTCTTCGAATTTAATGTAATTATTGATTTTAAATTTCAAGCCAATTTAAATCGATGAAAATATGATCGAATCTTCATTAAAACTTTCGAGTATGTGACCTACATGCGTATGTTTAGTGTGGAATAATTTCACTTTATTCTAGAAACGTTTTTTTTTACTTTGTAGTCGAAATAGTAACAAGTGTAGTCGCGTATTGTGCTCATTCATTTGTTGTGATCACCGAAAGGACAAATAAGTGAAGAAATTACTTTTATGTGACCGCATTCCAAACATAATACTATAGTTGTAAAGCTATTGTATTTATTAAGGTTAAATTAATTTAATTACTTAAAATATATCTAGAAATTACGGAAATTTATTTTAACTTTCGTTGAATTTATAGCACTTAAAAACTTTATTACTAGAAACATCAGTTGAACATGAAATATTTTTTTATGTTCATTAGTATCGACTTCGTAATTGAATGATAAATTGCAATGAATGTATTGCAATTCCAAAGTTTTACCGTATAATACCCGAAAAAAGTTATAAGGGTGTACAGTTTTTTTATATTTATAATATTATATTAATTTTAATTAAAAAAAAAATTAAAAACATTTAGTCATTAGTTCAAATTTATTTTTAAGTGATCACATGTTTCGGACTCCCTGGAGTCCATCTTCAATAATTTTCTATATTTAAAAAAAAAAACAAAAACATGTTATAATATTTTACTTAAGAATTAAGATGTCAGAACAGATTAGTATTTAGAGGATCAAATTTTTTATTTTTCTTATAATTACGACTCTCTTTTTGACGAATTTCCCAAAATAGACAACAAATATTATTATATGGGCAACAAATTTAATAAAACTAAAAACGAAATATTAGTATCTACATTACAATCAAACATTATCGCTAATCAACGTTTCATTTAAATTTAAAAAATAATCGGTTTGCACAGTTATAAATCGTTGGATAGTCAAAAAAACTTATATTTAAAGGCTTGTAGACTTCCGTTAACGATTGGGAATATAAAATATGAACGTAAAATACCAAATCGCGAACATTCATTAACCTTGCATTCGATGCTCGAATCAATAGCCCATTGAACTGAATCAAAGATTAGATTTTTTTTGTAATCTTTAGCATATGAGATTTCTCTATATGTTTTAGTAATTATCTAAAGTAAACTTCATTTAAAATCGTGATTACTTAGACTTTAGAGTGAGCAGATATCAATTAAAAACGTCGTGTCTAGTACTGTGATATGACGTTATTTCTCGGTAATTATATTATTTTTCAAGCTTATCAGCATTTGATACTAATCTATAAATTAATGTGATCACTATCAATTTCACGAAATTGACATAAATGAGATTAATATAAACATTAAGTATCGCATAATAAGTTTCACGACCTCAACGCACAGACAAGGAGAAAACCTTGTCTAATAAATGTTCACCATTAAAATTAAATTATCGTAACAGACTAAACGCAAAATAATTATATTTTTTAGATATTTAGACAAATTGTTGTCAACAAAAAGTTATAATATTTTCATTAGTTAAAAATTCCTGGAGTCTCATTTGAAATTATATTAATGTATGTATAGTCATGTATGTATATCAGCCACTCTGCCTCGCCTTTGTAGACTATGAAATGGCATTTGACTCAATCGAGACTTGGGCAGTGCTAGATTCACTACAACGCTGCAAAATAGACTATCGGTATATAGAGATAATAAAATCTCTTTACAAATCTGCAACAATGATGGTCCAGCTCCATGATAGCACTAACAATATTTCTATAAACAAAGGTGTTAGACAAGAAGATGTTATATCTCCAAAACTCTTCACAAACGCCCTAGAAGATATTTTTAAACTGCTATCCTGGACAAAATGTGGAATAAATATTAACGGAGAGTACAGTTCTCACCTCCGATTTGCCGATGACACAGTGCTAATAGCCGAATCACCTGACAAGCTCCGAGACATGCTCTACGACCTCAATGAAGCGTCGAACAAAATTGGTCTGAAAATGAACATGGATAAAACCAAAGCCATGATTAATAGTCATATTTCACAGACCATTGATCCTATTTCCATTGGAGGAACAGAAATAGAGGTTGTAAACGACTATACCTATCTGGGACAAGTAATACAACTAGGGCGAAATAACTTCTCAAAAGAAATCGACAGGCGCATACAACTGGGATGGGCAGCATTTGGAAAACTAAAGTACATTTTTAAAGCGAAAATTCCGCAATGCCTTAAAACTAAGGCGTTTAACCAATGCGTCCTCCCTGTATTAACTTATGGCGCAGAGACGTGGAATCTGACAGCAAGTCTCACCCATAAAATAAAAGTCACCCAGCATGCTATGGAGAGATCCATGCTCGGAGTGTCGCTAAAAGATAGAATCCGAAACGAGGAAATACGCAGAAGAACTCAAGTAGTGGATGCTACCCAACGAATAGGCACACTCAAGTGGCAATGGGCAGGTCATATCTGTCGAAGAGACGACGGTCGATGGGGAAGAAAAGTATTGGAATGGCGCCCAAGAACTGGCAAACGAAGCATTGGCCGACCCCCTACAAGATGGACTGACGATATAAGAAGAATAGCGGGAGTGACCTGGATGCGGAAGGCGGAGGATCGAAGAGGATGGAGACTCATGCGGGAGGCCTACGTTCAACAGTGGACGGACACAGGCTGATGATGATGATGATGTATAGTTTATACAGATTATGGACATACGAGTATGAAGCTGAAGTATGAAAATCGGCTGTCGAATTTTTCCAAAAAAAAAACTCGCAAATAATACAGCAATAAAATTCTAAAATGTTAATTTTTACACGCTTTTCATTCAAATACCCTAAGCTCGTAATAAGTCTGCTAGTTTTATACAAAATAAAAATATTTTCGGGTTGGTATTTAAATGAAGATTCAAGTTTACACATCTGGTTTTAATATTTTGAAGAATTCAGGTACATTTTGTTACTATGTTATTTGTCAGCTATTTCATTTATTTTAGGAGTATTTTCAAAAACGATAATAATTTGATTTTTTTAATACGAATAGTGACAACATTCATTGATCAGGCGATCAGGATTCAGACGCTGCACTTAATTATATTATATTTTTGTTTAACGCACTCTAGAATATGAATCATTAATAAATGTGATGATAATGGAGAGTCATTAATCCAGGTAAACATGATTTTAGTCGTATTATGCTGGGTATTAATATCAGAGTACTACCAGCTAATAGAAACGACATCAATATGGAACCGTTTTTATTTCAATATGAAATCAAGAATGTTTATAACTTACATATTATCAGCTAATGAGGTCGCCGCTTGCGGTTGTGGAAACGAATAACATCTTAGATCTCTGTCTTAGATCTCACCGGCTTTGCTGAGGCTATTGTCTAATTCCGCAGGTTATTTGGACCACTCACTTAACCAAATAATTTATTGTTTGTCATTTGATAATTCTACCTCCTATTATGTTGTATTCTTATTAAGGTTACCGAGTTAAATAATGTTGTAATATATATTTGTGACAATAAAGCTATTGAAATTTTTAAAAATAATTTAAGACGACGGATCTTGTATGCCAAGCCTAAATTAAATTTTCTTAAATAAGTTATTTAATAGGGAACCACAAATGTAAGCGTTTGGTCATGCATTTCAATTATCCCAAAGATGCAATATGAAATATCTTATTATTTTAATACCAGACATTACCTGTGTGTCGTTGGCATTGAACCTCTAATCTGAGAGGAAAAAGTCCTGAAAGTACTAAACGTAATATTGAATAAATTATGTTATCCTAGAATTTGAAAAATTGATGATTTGTCAAACCAATGGCATTAAAAATACATAATAATATGGATAGGAGAAGAAATTCGCCATCGTAGTTTTTGACGGCCTTCCAAGACAGTGTAGTAGTTTATGATCTTCTGCGGCTTCCGATGTATGGAAGGACTACCTTTTATATTCCCTCACCCTGTCATTCCTCACGAGTCAAATCATCTTCCCTCGAGTATTCTACATAAGCAAATGTTTCTGTCATAAAAAAGGAACGCACATTTCTATTCTTGTCCCGTTCTCATTTCCATCAAAAACATAAGCATTGATTTATTCTGTTTAATATTAATTGATTTGATTGCGTACCATATGGGATATATAAAAACTTGGATATAATTGATTGACAAATATGATCGTCTACAGACCATTACGGGGACGCTCGGAAGCTTACACTTGCCACTAATTTCTATTTTCCCGTTTCCGTTTTTGAAGTTTTTTTGCTACAGTAATCTACACGGCTATACGTGCGATAATACCTGGAAGTTTTATATCAATCGGATGAATAGTGTAGTAATACATTAAGGACAACCACAAAGATTCACTTATATTATATCGTATGCGAGTATAGCCATTAACAAAAAAAACTTTGATATCCTTGTTTACAATTTAAATTTTCCTAATGGTGTATTTTATTGTTTCAGATGATGACGAAATGGAGCCAATTTCGGAGCAGAAGGTAAGATCATTTTATTTCTGTTGAAATTTGAATGTTTGTCCATAAATCAAATTAATATAATTTCCGCTTTGTATTAAAGACGTTTGAAATATTCACCTTGTTCTAAGAGTAATAAAAATGCTAAGCTTAAGCTTTGCTTCGTTAAAATCTTAAACTTTGACGCATATGCTTTTTTTTAATAAAATAATGTGTTATATTTATGGACTAATTATTATTTTAATTCAACAGCCATGGATACTAAAAATTCCAAATGAATGGTAGAACTATAAATCAAATGGGTGCTTGATCATATATACATTTTTAGGTTTCCAAATATATATTTCATGGCTCATTAGTCATTATTTGTACCTTATTTAAATATAAATAATATATATATTTTTAAATAAAAATAAATATAAAATCATTAATAAATCGTTCAAAACGACTAATTTTTTATAAGAAATATTAGGTTAATTTCAATAATGCTCTAACCGTAACCTTCACATTAACATAATAATTATTCCAATCGTTCCCTCGCATCTCCATACTGCAGGCATGCCATCAACAGTTAGTAACACAATGCACTCAGCGGGCCCGTTAACAGTTCAAATTGTTTCTCTTTAATGTTACACAAGATCGTCTCCGGATACATTAAGACGGAGATAGGAGCTGAGCCCTGTCGGTTGTCAAGAAATTAACCCAATTCCCAAATTTTGTTCATCGAAAAGTGGAACGTCCGAGTGAAAGCACTGGAGTTGACTATGTTTCTCTGATAAGTACAGCTTTAAGGCAGGCAGGGCTTCACTTCCCGCCCATGATCAATGGCTACAGGTTTATTTTTTAAATATTCATACCGAACCAGTAAATTGTATCCGCCTGCTATCGGCGGTCGCAGCCTCTTGGTCCGTCATCTCGTGGCCTGCGGTTCCCGCGCGGTTTCCGCGTCTAATGCCGCAGCCTTTGGAGGCTTCGTCTTGTCACTTGTGATGTAGTTCATACGACTGGAGACGGATGGGATTATAATTATGTTTCTATGAAGCTTTTTAATTAATCTTTTTTAAATAATTATCATTCTCTAATACGGCGGCAAGCGATCGTTCATGAGCAAATCAACATTATCGATAGCTCGATACGAACGTGTAATTTGTTTTATTTACAGAACTTATATTTTGATTAACAATCGGCAGCTAAAAATAATTACAAAATAAATAAATACAAAAATAAACATTATTTTCCCCACATAAACATTAAATGAAAGTCATTTGCACTGATAATGATTTTCGATCACTTGATTGCATTTACATTAAAAAAAATGATTGATTATTGTAATAAATATGCATACTAATGAAAATAAAACTAAACACGTACACCAAATTTATTTTTAATTATAACATTTTATTACAGATATATGGTATTAAATAATATATTTATTCACTCAAAAATTGATACGTACATACAAATTTACAGACAACATCACCTAAACAGCAGCAAGACATTTCTATCATCAATAAATATAAGCTGATGTTTGCTGATAATTTCGTATGTACAATTTAGTTATTGAATATTGATATGGTTCTTAATGATCTATAAATTCTAGATTATTGAAATATATTCTAAAAGTCCTCCAAAAGCAATTTGATACATGATTTAATGTATATTGTAATTACATTACTTTGTGAAGGATGTTCATTGCTTTAACCAACGCAGATTTTTTTTGACTACGTCCTTTTATTGAATAATTCGATTGTAAATTTCCTCCCATGACTGGTTTTATTATTATTGTGACGCGATCGAACAGCTATTATTTTTTGTTCGAGCTGTCGTAGAGTCCTCGACCCGACAAGGTTTTCTAAGCGCCTTCGCTCAGCAAGAATTTTCAATTTGGATCCTATGGAACGAGTCACGTCTTCTGGTAATGTAATTTTGAGGTTCCAGGTACCAGAAAGGTAAGACTCCCTGCCTAGACCTCTGAGTACCTGAACCTCAGCCCCTCCCGACCGTTCTATTGAGTGCATCCCTTCAAGGGCGAGGGTCCTTAAGGTCCGAGGGTAAGTCTATGTAACACGACTGACAAACTAATGTAATTCACGTCTCGCTCTTCAAGTAAAAGTTAATTACAATATTATTAACATTTACGTGTGTTGCATTGCATAAGCAAGATATTTTTTAATAATTACGGAATTAATGAAACTTATTTTTATGTTGTTTTTATGCATGTTGTGTATATTCACCCGCATTGTAATTAATTATTGTTAATGGTCCGCTTTTAAGATTTAATTTCATACATTTTGTATGAAATTTACATGCAAAGAAAGCTTTTGTATATATTTTTTTCAATTTCGAAGAATAACTTTGCATTTTTATATATCATTTTACGAGGGAATTTTTTCACGCTCGTGAGAATTGAACTTGGGAAAGAAAAGTAACGTGATGATTGTTTAACTCTTAAATGATTAACGTGTAATTTATGTTGAATACTTAAATTATTGATTATTTTTTCATCATAGCAAAAGTCACAACCGCGCGACAATGACCATTATAACTAATTTTAATGTAGTAAATAAAAGAGATTTTTTTCTATTAATGTACAACTACAAAAATATTTTAAATTATACTAATGGTTACGACAGGTGAAGTTGTTATGACATAAATTTTATGATATTACAAATAATTTGGTTGACGACAACCTCCATAGCAGAATTCCTAGTACTTGAAGAGGTATGTTCCCAAGTGGATCTTTAGGTGCAGATATGTTCTAGAACAAGCAATAAACAGTGTTAACTGACTGAACTTAGTGACGAAAATGTGTGGTGACTATATGTTCCAGATTGTTAACGAATATGGTAAGAAGAAGAATAATAAATAATTTAATATTGAAATATTTCTTGTCTGTTCCATTTCTGGTTGCCTAGGCCTGTTCCACGGGATTCACTTCCATATTGAGGGGCGATCCGGCGGTTTGTGTATCTCTTCATCACGAGCAGCGAGTTGGAACATTATTGTCTAGAATGTAGCCGGAGCATGTTTTTGGTATCCGTGTTTTTTTTTTAATTTCATTACATTTTTAGTTTTTTTTGTTAGACCCGGGCCGTTTTTACTCTCGTTGACGCTCGGGGGGTTGAACCCAAAGATCATGAATCACGACTCTTTTTATTTTTCCGGAATCCTCGTCCATTATGCTCCGATGGAGAATTTATCGCTGTCGATGCCGCGTCGAAAGCTTTGTTTTATTAATTTTGATTTATATCGCGACGGGGAACGACTGTATTAGACTATTAGAGGCTCTGAATTCGCCCAAATATTTCGATTGGAGTTAATTCGTGTCTGGGTTCTGAGTTATATAAATCCATTTGAAATTAATAGCGTATCCTTTTTAGGAACTCTAAAGCACCTTATGTGAGAGAATCGTTCATTATGTTAATGTACGAGTATCCACATATGATTTTTAAAGTGTATATCACCAGATATTTATTATACAAGACGTCGTCTGTAAATATACGCCGTATTTTTCTGAATTTATTTGTTTAACGTTGATAAATGAGACCTGAGTGACAAATTAATTTAATTATCAACATATTTTATAAATATAAAATAATATAAATTATTCCACTATTTTTTTTATCAAATTAGGCAATTGAGTCGACAATGGCTACCCTACCTAGCCGAAACATGTTCTCCTATAACAAAAAAATGTGGAGTAATTCTTAATAATCTTTTATTTTCATTTTGATATAAAATTATCGATCGAAAAAAAAACACAATCAGCTCACTTTAGTTCTAATTATTGTATTATTTTTATTTATTTTACTCGCATTTATTTATTTTCGTTCCATATTTTTTTTTTTTTTTATGTAAACGCATGCAGGAGAGCACAACCAGTCAAGACCAGTGCACTCTATGACGCTCAGCCAGGGAGGCTGGACGCTGCATGCGGGAAACGTGTGTTGTGTTCGTGTTTGTGTGTGGGTTGGGGAGATTGCAAGTGTATATTTATCTGTTTCTTGAAGAGATCCAGATTGTAGGAAGGAGGAAACACAGACGCTGGAAGAGCATTCCATAGCTTACCGGTGGCATTAAGGAAGGAACTTTGGAAGCTGCCAGTTCTTGGTCGACATATATTAACCGTGTATGGATGTTCGGCAAGTGTAAGACGAGTTTGTCGGCTGTGAGTGGGTGCAGGAGGAATTAGTTCTTTAAGTTCCGAAGAGCAGCGACCGTGGTAATAACGGTAGAAAAGACTAAGAGAACCAACCTTACGTCTGTGTTCCATTGATTGTAGATTAGACGTAAGGGTGTCATTGTTTATCAAACGAATTGCTCTTCTTTGAACTGAGTCAATTAAGCTTAGAAGGTATTTTGGGGCTCCAATCCAAAGGTGACTGCCGTATTCAAGGATAGGTCGGATTTGTCCTTTATATAGAAGAAGAAGTTGTTTATCGTTGAAATACCGACGTGATCTATATAATACACCTAGTTTTTGGAAGCGAGACCGGCTTTACACTTAATTGACTCGTAATATTTGACATTATTCGATATTGATAATCCAAGCATGTTGATGGAGCTTGCTTTCGGAAGAGAACAACCGTTGAAAGATACAGGATCCATAGCAGTCTTCTTGGTGGAGAAAGTACATGATTGGGTTTTTGAAATGTTGAAACTGACGAGGTTGAGGTCGCCCCATCGTGAAACCCTTTCAAGAGACATGTTCATCTTCTTCACCGGAGATTCCCTAGCAGCAGATAGTTCCGAATGTTTCGGAGGTTTTTGGAAGATTATACTCTCATGGACAGTGCTGTCGTCGGCATAACAGTGAATGTTTGCGCATTGAAGCAAATCATTCACATGCAGAAGGAAAAGAGTGGGCGACAGCACAGAGCCCTGTGGAACTCCTGAGTTGATTTTATGGCAGGAAGAAGAAAAGCCATCTACGACAGTGATGATGCTTCGATCACTCAAGAAGTTTTCAATCCAGGAGCACAGGGAGGGAGTTTTTTGTGACTATATGGAACATATAGTCACAACAATTGTCAGCACTTAATTATGTTAGTTGCTTTATTACCCAAGCCTTCTAAGACACCTCTGCAGCCGAAGGTTCACCTGGGAATATATATAGTTCCCTACGACCTGCAGTGCAGCTTAAGGACTTAAAAAGACGGCTGCTCTAGTATCTGAGCCATATTTTCGTTAATTTCTTAATTTCATTTTTTTAAGAGATTTTATGTATAGCCCATCGCTCTAAAGGCCAGAACCATTTGCTCCTAAGAAGAGGCTCAACCCGACCAACGTCACGCGGTAATGTTGCTTAACTTAGATGATATACTCTCTCGTACTTATACTGCTGCCATTCCCACCTCACAAGTAACAGGCATTAATGAACGACAACATGTGTATATCGTTATAAATTGTAAACGAAATGACGTGTAATACTTCCATAATTATTGCATCGTTTCGATGACATTGAACGGAATGCAGGAAGATGCAGCGTTTGTCGCTGAATCGGTGCATCGGTCTCCCATTGCTTAGTTGGTGTCAGGCGTGGGTGCCCTGCTCGGCCGGCGGAAGCGCCGCGGCTCCCCGGCCTTCCGGTCGTTAGGGGCATCGCCAGCCTGTGACGACCATAATGATGATTCACAGTCAGTCTCCTCCGGATCATCATTACCGTCGCTGTCAAAGTGGCGATGGCGGCGGGGTATTAGCGTTGTCTCTGCACTCTTATTATTTGATTACGCGACAGAGATTTCCGCCATCGTTCAATGACATGTTGGCGTCTCTAGTAAGAGCAGAGTAACCCCCGTACTTAACTGTTATTTATGATAGTTGTTTTTTTTTATATCGTTCATACACGCCAGAAGCTTATGTAGTAGGTGATAATTTTTAAGCTTAATGTTAGATGATTTATAAATTTATATCATACAAAAAACATCGTTGTTTCATTGTTCTGTGTCGATTTTGCGTTGGCATACAAATTTGTTTGAATTTATCTATATCTGCATTATTTGATTGCATGTTTTTATCGTATTATTGTGGCTTACTTCTCGAATATATGACGAATGTATCTGGACTGGACATTACCCGCCTCACACCCGCATCACAACGGAGGACAATTAAGCGTCCTTGATGATGAGCTCATGATCAGTTAGCAACTGATAAGTCCAATGGGAACCCCCTCTCAATAATTGTGGCCACTACACAGAAGTGCTAGAGATATATGATATATATGAGATGTGCTAATGAGACGACGAATGCATCTATAAATAATATTCATAATCATTGTGTTAACGTTGGTATAAAAATATACATTTTTAGGAAAAAACAATTTGGTTGAATATTTAAACGCTCTGTTGATTTTCTTGTGAACTCCCTAAAGCTCTCAAGCATGATATTGAATTTAATTGCATAAAAGTAAACACGGAAGTTTAATGGTTTCAAGAATATGAGCTTTTATTTTAGTAATGAAATATTAATTATATGCAGGAACTCGGCTCTCCTCTATTCCAATTACGGCGTAATGTTTGTTATCATGAAATTTCTAGATGCGTTCGAGAATAAATCTCACTTATCTCAAATATACTCCAGTTTACATACAACGATCCAGTAATTTTTTCATAAGTTTACACGCAATTATTCTGTCGCAGTGGAGCCGTAACAATTAAAGCACGCGGGTATTTTTCTCACGGCTTATTCGTTCTGTTGGAATACAATCCTCGTCGCAGTTGGATACTTCCGATGCAGTAAAAAGACTGAGAGACCTGCCACTGGGAGATGTCCGTCGTTCTTTGTCTATAAAAAATAAGCTGAACTCAATTTGTGAGTCAAATTGAGACGCATTCTTAAGAAAATATGTGAGAAACTTTGGATCGCTCACTGGATCGATGTCATAAGTGATCCCCTTGTTGCAGTCATTGTAGTATTTTGATATGTGGTACGGAACATCTTCATTTGTGAGCTAGTTAATTGTTAAACAATGGCATATGAGTGCTTATTGTTTAGTGAAATGTTGCTTCCGCAATATGACTCATACATAGTTATTATAACCAAGTGTTTTTATTTGAGTTGTAAACTTATAAATACTCGTATAGAGATAATAAATGTTTTTAATTTGACTCCTTTTTTAATTCAATTTTATTTATTTTTTCCCTTACAGAAACATTACAAATTTGAACAACTCAATTTAATTTCTGAAGTACAATAAGAATTAATCCTAAAATAAAAAAATACTATATATACAAATATAGGTACTTATGATTAAGTACTAAGAACAAAGTAATAAAGACAAGCAACAGAAGGTCCCGATGCTCATCAAACAGACGACGCCAATAAATTATTCTTCCAAAGAAACTCGTGGAGTTCATATCTGAATAGGGCCTCCCTTACGTGAAATATATAATTAATAGAAGGTGAAAGTTTTACTTCATTTAATGTTCTTAAATTTATATTTTATTCTAACCAATGATATTTACAATTTAACAATCACGATTTATTTAATATACTTGTTGTTACTACAAATCTTTTAAAGAAAGCTACTATATTGCTATATACTATAAAGCTACTATATTGCCTAGAAATAAAGGCACTATCGGAAATAATTAATTTTGTAGAAACTTATAGATGAGAGATTTATAAGTTAGTTTCACCTGCTTAAGTAGAAAGGGATTAAGATACACGGACACATAGTAATTTAAAATAATGGTTCACGTCAACACAATTTAGATTTAGGTTGTGTTATATTTGAGCGTTTCTCAGCATTCAGCCATAATTATAATGAAGAAAAAAAGAAATCGCTCGATCTTTAGAAGACCATTTTCCACAGTTCTTTAAAACGAGGTGCTATTTTTTACTTTACCGTGTAACACAACTATGGAAATGATTTTAAGTGCCAATTGAAACGTAGAAATTGCCAAATTAGGCCCATAGATTACTAGAAAGTGAGAATAATACCAATGGCGATGATTTAGTCGATATTTTTCAAATGGTTCTAGATTACTTGTAAGTGGATACACAAGTATGAACATAATGCATCATTGAGATAAGACGAGAACAAAATAAAATATGAGATGTTTTAAATAAAATAAGCTGTTGACCGCCGAACAAAAGATTGATTATTTCATACGAAAAACGAAGTTAAATTAATGCTTAAATGAATTACTGTAATTACGTTTACAGCAATCTAGACAGCCTTTCAAATTAAAATATTATCTTTGCTGCAGAGTATTCTCTTAAACCTAACATATAGTATCCTGCAGTAAATTACGATATAGAATGATACTTTGATTCTAATTGTAAATATGCATGTCATCAATCATAATGAAGAGTAGACGGTTTCCGAGAGTTATCGTTCTTTGCCTTTTGATTCCTGTAAATTCGAGTTTCCTTTTCCTCAAGGTTTCGGAATTACAGTGTAATGATGTAAGAGTATTATTATTACTCACTTGTAGCATATAGAATTCTTCGGAAGAATGTTTGGGTCCACAAAATTAAATTTATCTGACATTCTGAATATACTTTTTCAAAACTGAAATCTCTTGAATATCGTTACAAACGCATCCGCAAGTTTCTTAACACGATCCCGGTTATTGATAACTACAACACATTTAAAAACTCGCCGCTTGTAATGTGTACATTTTGTAATTAGCGTTAATGATTAGTATGTTATTGTTAATTATTACGATTCACGATTCTTTCTCGGCATGAATATACTTTAATTCCTTTGAATCGATTCGTCCGATGCGGTATTATGGAGCTCGTACGTGTGTAATTTGGTTGGTTCCGACTGTCTGGTCTCGGGCCAGTACTGTGCAGTTGCAGGCCTGCTGGACCTTCATTCACCGAAGGGCAATTTGGTCAATCAGTCATTATTGTTTATTATCACACCACCGTCCACATTCCTAGATGCGCCTCACTAAATATAGGACTGGAGCCCTCGGCTGAGACCACTGAGACCGCGACGAAAGAAACGAGAAACTACCAAATTATCGAAATTGAACGAAGAATACATTCCAGTTGAAATCATTGAACAGTTCTATCATTATAAACTATTATTAAATATTTTATGTTTTTTTTTCTCTATAAACTCCATTGCAAAATCTTACACAATAAAAACATTCTCATTATACACGTTCATGGATTTACATTCGCCTAAAATGAAAAATTGTATAGAGGAATTAAAAAAATAAAAATATATTATTTTTAAATAAAGAAGATAAATACTTCCTTCCTTTTGAAAAATGATATACACATACAAATCTACAGCAAATATCATCTTTGACGATATTTCGCTCGATGTTTGCTGTAAATTTTTATGTGTATATCAATTTATTAAAATTATTGGTTTAGTTTGTTCTTTAATTATCTATTAAGTATTAGAGTATTGAAATATATTCTACAAAATTTAAAGACAATTTAATTACTTAGTGTCTTCCTACTTTGTTGTAACCTGGATCATACAAAGAAGCTCAGTGTGACCTATGTTAAAACAACGAAGGTAATATTTATACATTTAATATTTGAAATGGATCACAAAGTTAATGCTAAAAATATAAATAATAAATACTTTTTAAATCGTTTAACCCTTTTGACTAACGTATTCAAGAGATTTAGCAAGAATAAGATTGCTGTATTTAAACATTATGATTTTCTGTTAACAATAATAGTAAATTTTCTATCTAGAATCTACAGAAAACTAAGTATAAGCCATCAACGCCAGTAATTTAGTTAAATGTCACTAGCTTCGTAAGTGTTGCATTCCATAAATGCATTGCAATAAAGATGTACAGTTTAGATGACCTCACACTCTAGGAACACGTATTTATCGAAGACCATAATATTATATAACAAACTTAAATTTTCTGTATTAAACTTTTCCAATATATTTGATACTTCTCCGTGATGTCCGACAACTTTAATTGAATATTTAAATCAAATCCAAAACAAAAAAAAATTAAGTACATCTTGGAATTTATAATGTATATTTTTAAATATATTTTATAATAGAAAGACATACGTAGGGAGAGGGACATCTAATCTTAATTCTTAATTGTGCCATCGACACATCTATTTTCATAAATAAAACTATCGCGTGAATATTATTTTATAAATTTCACCTCTAATAGACTATATGGTTTCAGTCGGGTCAGTTAGACGCTGTGTGTGGAAAGGATGTACAGTAGCTCTGTCCATGAGCATATTGAGGGTTTGTTATTCCGTTTAATTGATGGAATTGTTGAATGATGCTCGTGTTATGATTCTTGGAAATGGTTTCACGGATGTGACGAGATCCTAATCCTTCGATTCTTTCAGCTGTAACATGTATTAACAATTAGTCTTTGGACTGTTATTATTTATCAGGTCATTTTAGAAATTAACGATCATTAACGTGGTATCTTTGATATCCTGCAGAAAACTATGTTGTATTGACCTTTTTTTTTTAATTTCCGTCTATGATACTGCCTTGTGAATATGTTTATATAATAATAATAATAATAATGTTTCGATATTCAATTCATGGATTTTTTCGTATTTTGGCCGAGAGCAATAACGATATAGTAATAATGAATAAGTAATAATCTTTCACGGAAAAGCCATGTATCGGTAATACATGGCTTCTCATGCACGTCCTTGTGTAAGTCCAGATATCTGGGACAGCTTTTTCAACGCTGATAGTTTCCAGAGTGCTGCAGGGCAGTGCCAGGCTGCTGCTGACGCTACTGCTGCCCGCCGTGGGCCGCTGCTCGCGCGGAATGCGCCACATCCTCGTACAGAGAGCAATAACCACATCCAATCACTTGCTGCGACCACCAAATAGAGGATAATTTCAAAGTACGAAAGTCTCTTACGTTACGTAACGAGTGCTTCCAGGTTGCGACGTTACGAAATAACAATTGAAAATTACATAAATAATACGAGACTGTTATTCGATCAATTTAATGTGCGGGTTCAGCCGCAGTATCTATTCCGAATTTTGTGTTTCTCAATATTCTTACTATGTAGACGTACAATTTTTACTACGCTTCCTATATAGTTGAATATTATATTGGTGTAAGGTTAATCCCCCCGACAAATATCATAGTTGTAATAAGCAAAAAATGACCATGTTCAGTCAGTTCCACCAAAGTTGCTTTCTGTACTGCACGAACTGTGAATATCGAGCAGTAGTCTAATTAGGCCCAGTAAATTATAGTGAGCGGATATCTTAAATATAACATAGAGCAACCTTGACAAACGTCATAATTTCTAAGAGTTCTCCTTCAAAAGTTGTACTAAAAAAAGGTAAAACAATAAATCATTGTCAGAAGTTAATTTTATATTTCGTGGTACTGAGAGCCCATGCAATGCCGTGCCAAATACTTCACCTCGTTCAATGAATGTCACACGTATAAAACTGCAGTGTGCAGTGTAGTGAAGTCGATTCGGTATTTAGAACTCGGATAATAATATTTAAAAAATGTATTGACTAGTCGAGATACATTTTTTTGATACTGCTCTAATCAGTATGTTGGTCATTTTTTGCCGATCGTTATTCAAGGTAGACGTATCAACTACCTGGGCAGTCTCTATTAGTTGTAGTATGTTTTATATTACTTTTTTTCTTTTACAAGTTCATCGCTCTGCTTATAAGAAGATGATTATTTTTTCATGTCTGGCATAATTGTATTTACATAACAAGTTTCGCTGCCATAATATAAAATGATAGTAATGTCCCAGGGGCCGATGCGCGATATAATGGCCTTTAGAGATATTGATTATTTTTAGATCGCACTCGATCGTATCAGTTTGTATAACTTATTGCTCTAGTTTCATTATTTACAATCGTTTCTAACGTCGATATGTGACAGGTGAATCTTTATCTTGATCTTTGAAAATGGAAGAAATATGAATGAATTTAAATCATTTTATTTTTTAATAATGGTAGGTGTATGCAAATACGGAAACAAAAAAATATACGTCTGCGATCTGATCAAGTTTAGATTGATAAATCATTTGGAAATAATGTTTAGTTGGGTAGCGTGGATTTATTGAATTTCTTGTTACCTGTACAAGGAAAAATGAAGTTTTTATAGGTACTTCCACCTACTTAAATACTTTGCATTTTATAACTTTTTTGTATTGTATTTTCAAGCACTCCTTCTATACAGGCATTTCCCTATCTTGATGGCGTCCAAAGTATTTTCGTGTTATTACGGATGGGTTTTAAAAAATGTTATCTTCATCGTTTTAGTGTGAAAGAGGTTCCCATGGCGATTTAATCTTGCGTTTTAAGTTTCACAAGAACTGTAATAATATTGGGAATACTTGGGTCAAATGTTCACATCGCCCGGGAATAATAAAAAATAATAGTATGATCGATTATTCACAAAATCTCCCATGCATCAAAAATATGTAAAAATGCCTACATTAGCATTGAATACGTAGTATATATACTAGATGCTAAAACTGCTTATAATAAGATTTAAAAATCCATTTTTTCATATCTGCTTCCTACATATAGAATATGGGCGCCACAGATTGCCGCCACACAGTTATATCACCTGACGTTATGCTTGTCTGGTCACAAATCATCTACACTCGAGAGCTCTTCCGCGTACGTTCTGATACGTCCTCTGGAGCGAGAGCCTGGAGGCTTGATGCGAAAGCAGCTCTAGTATCCAATGCATTTTTTTAATTAGTTTTTTTTAAGATATTACGCGTTTGAAACCTGGATCATATTCTTCTTAGAGATAAATATTGCTTCAATTATATTAGGTTCTTAAAAAAACATAATTATGTTAATATTTCTAGTTTCGTGGTAGACTTTACTTCAGCTTAAATTTTGTGCCAACCTTTTTGCTAGTTGCATTATTTAACCAGAGTGACTGTTATTAACGTTTAAAATAATTGATAAACGCCGGCTGCCGGTCAGCTGTTGTCTCCAAGTTGCCACAGCAATTGCAGCCATTGCAAGAGCTGCGTGGGTTTCATTCATCGTCTTCCACAAGTTTTAACAGTATTGCAGATCATAAATTTTGCAATGTTTGCCTGACGCGTGATTCGTAACATAAAGATCGATGTCAAGTCGATGTATGACATTAAATTGTCAGTGAAAAGGCTGTTTTTCCGTCTGTGGGAGAGCTTCACGGGTTCAGCAAACAGCAAAGCAGTGGTTCATGTGTCCACACCCGCGCAACTTCTCGTGGGTATTTAACGATGACTAACGATAATGATCTCGTATAAGTGCGGTGTTGATTGTCGGCGGTTAATTACACAGTCAGTCTCCGGGTGATGTTTTGACACGCTGAATATGTAATGCTCAGAATTCGCAAGTGCCTCCTACGCTAAATAATGTGCAATCGAACTGAAATACAACTAGATATTATGCTGTCGTTTGTTTAAAAAAAAAACTATTTTGATACTAATTTATTACAAACATCCTGGTTGTATTTGTCATTAAAAATAATATAATCGTTTTACAATACCATTGTTTATTCGCATTATAAATTTAATAAGATAAATGGAAAATACAGGCATTGTTTTTGGAATTGTATAAACTGCTCCGGTTTTTTTTAAATAGACAATCATTAAATAGCTGAGACTTTTTTTTATAATCATAATAATACGATATATATTGAATATTAATAGAATGGTATTGGATATAGCCACCTGTTGTTACTTGCAGTTTGCAGTGTATAATCTTGGCACTACGTGATAGTAGTTTATTTTATAATGTAATGCATTATTTCGGACAAATTTAATCTTGCAGTGACGGTACCGAGATCGGAAACATTGTTTTAAAAACGAAACTTGACATTGTTCAAAGATTACGTTATAATATATATATTGCTTCAATTTCATAGGAGAAAATATTTTTTTTTAAAGCTTCAGTGGCATGACAAAACTAATTTTTGGCATTCAATAATATATAAAATTAAAATAAAATATTATGCAGAAGTTAGTCCACAATTTTTTATCATAGGACGAAACGTTTCGGCATCATCGGGTAGCCATTATCGAGTCAATTAGGATTACCTTTACCCTAACAATACTCTAATTTTATCGCAAATAACTGCTACCCGACGCAGCCGAAACTATATAAATAATTTCTAAATAATATTTTTTTTGACTTACAATGACAATATCTCAACTACAATATGGTATTGTTGGTTGGGGAGGAACATACCTAAATACTACCAACCCCATTAGAACTGTGCAAAAACTTATCATCAAAGTGATATTGAAAAGGCCTCCCACCTACCCAACAGAAAGCCTATACAATAAATTCAAAGTGCCAACGGTAGATACACTATACCAAAAATACACTATCTTACAGACTATTAAAGAAAGGAGAATTGAAAACTGGTACACTTGTCATTCTGCTAGGTATATGTACAACTTATTAATACCAAAATTTAACACACAACATGCAAAAAATGGTTACAAATATAACGGAATAGTTAATTTTAACAATCTTCCTCGGGAAATAAAAGAGATCAGCGATATTAAAATATTGATTGAAAAGTTGAAACAGTACTTTAAAAGAATTACGAACAGAACCGACGTCACTGCATAACAAATTGAAATAATGAAATGTACCAAAAATGTATTATTAAATTATATATACATTAAATTTAATACAACATATAGTATATTAAATCTTTAATCATATAATGTTACTTCTATATCAAAATCATGTAAATGTATAAATATGTAATACTCTGTATAATTATATAAAACTGTAAAATAACATAGATGAATCCCACGCCACACACAAGCTCTTATCTTTAAGTGGTGTGGTAAGCGAATGTAAAAAAAAAAAAGAAAAAAAAAGATTTGAATGTAAATTACTATGTAAAAAATGTATCTTTTTATATTTGATTAAATAAATATATATATATATATATATATATATATTGTCACATTTTCACATCTTTTGAGAAGGAATGCTATTTTTAAATCTGCATTCATATGCGGGTACAGTGATTTCTTCGTTCTCACACGTCCAGTACCTTATTAATACGTCATCTACTTAATTTAATATAATAAGTGCGTTAATTGAGTAATGTTGTTCCGTGATGACTATAGTATGTAACCATCTCATCTCGTTAACGGTTATCAGTCATGGTATCCTTCGCCTTTATTAACAGCTGATGGGATTTTCTGCAGCCCCCTTGTAACCACCAGTCTGCATGACTCGAGCTAGTCTCGTCCGCATAATAATCGTTTCCTGTTCAGCCAGACTTCCAATGCTTCAATCCGTGGTTAAAACTACCGACCGATTAGTCTTAGAACCAAAGACCGGCGTCAAAAAAAAACTAACCGTAAGTCATGTATTTTTTTATTGTTTCAATTTCAGTGACATTTGTTATTTCACTAAGTACGCGGATGTTTTGTTACTTTAATTATCTCTTAGCGTCGCTTTTTTTAAAGAAAGGTTTACGCAATATTTATCTCCATGCGTTTGATCTACATTAATTACGGTAAACATAAAATATTGTTTAATCTACCGTTCTTAAAGTTGATACAAAATATTAAATATCCCGATCTGGTGTTGTAAGTTTTTTTTTGTATATTGTAATAGAGCCTTTTTCTACTGGATATTTACTATATGCGTCGAGCTTTTGTTAATAGTTCAAGGTACTTATTTCGATAATTTAAGCATCTCACGCTCTTTTAGTCAGTTAATTTAATTAAATGTAATGGAAATATTATTTAATATTTTTATAGACTTGAAACATATCAATGTCCATCTTGTAATGATCCAACCGGTTCACAAATGAAATGAAATTGAAATCAGGATTTTATAAAACCCGTACGATCACAAATTTGCTTGAAAATATGTTTATTATTATTTTATCTTCACTACAGGCTGAAGATAAAGTATAAATTCAACGACCAAAACATGTGACGAGTAACATTTACGTAAACACGATAAAAGATCGCTGCAGGGAAAATATCGGTTACATCGGTCCTGTGAAATTATCTGCCGCTTATGTCCGAAATGTTACGTTTTCATAAATTGAATATTTTGTTATTATATAACCTGAGATCCTTGACATATCGGTTATTCCCAGTAGAGATAATGGGTTAGAGTTTTTGTATCGGAGATGTCGTGAGTGCCCTCTTATGGGGAGCGGCCGAACTCGGGACTCTTGCTTTGTTACGTTCGTCTTCGAATTGGAAACTATGTGAATTCGCCAGATTATTATAGGCATTATTACCAAAAGAAGCATTACGGCCGCACTTAAAACGGGCATTAAAAACAATAGGCGCACTCGCAACCTGAGAAACACTTGTCCACTCGGGCCTCGTTTTCCGCCGGGCGGATTTAATGATCGCTTTGAAAATCACTGTAATTTCGCATCTATGTAAATATGCAAGCCTTTCGTCTTCATAACAGTGATCGTTTTAGGCAAACGGGCGGTCCATCACCGCTCTATGACCGGGGCTCTTGGCCTCTTCGCTTCACGCGGGATATAACAGGTCGTCCGAACTGTTTGTTCGAAGAATCCAATTATTTTTGATTGCTAAAAGTAAAAGTCAATCACCTTTGTACGGCTGTCATTACAGAGTTCCTCAAGGCAATCATCCCTCTAATACCATTGTTACAGTTGCCGGCATTTTAGACGTAATTTTACTCGAATCGTAGAGCATATTGCTCAAATTCATATTTGCGGATGTCGTCATGTCATTATGTCAAAACGTAAATGGCATTACTAATCTTCATTTTATCCATTGAAAAAAAAAAGTGGTTTTATTTTATGCATTGTTAAATCATGTAATGTAAGTAGTACTAGTATACGTATTTACATTGCAAGAAATAATACATCGATCGTATACTTTTTTAACCCTCGCCTTACTATATTAAAAACTTCCGCGCGTTCCGATGGTGTGAACTCGTTACACATTCTGATTTAAAGTGAATAAAATGAGTAGAAATTCGAAAAAATTAAAATATTCAAAGATATCGCTTAATTTTATAATAGTTGATGGCAATAAGCAGTAATAATTGACATTTAACCCTCGCCTTACTATGTTAAAAACTTCCGCGCGTTCCGATGGTGTGTACTCGTTACACATTCTGATTTAAAGTGAATAAAATGAGTAGAAATTCGAAAAAATTAAAATATTCAAAGATATCGCTTAATTTTATAATAGTTGATGGCAATAAGCAGTAATAATTGACATTAATAGCTAAAAACATGAAAAACATCAGACGAAGACCTCAAACGGCCAGACGTACCTTGGCGCGTGAACTTCCGAGATCTACTAACATTACTTAGCCTGTCGACATATCGATGAGCCGACGCGCATCGATATCATTTCGAACTAGCCGACCAACTGAGGTTTCCCGTCTCGCTCACTCATGTTAGTACGTCAGCGAGAGTGAGGAGTATAGATGCCGACGCATCTGGGTATTTTTTAATTTTATTTTTGCACACGCTTCCGACAGGTCGAATGAATTCATGACAGTTGACGCGTCTTGATTGTAGTAGTGAATTTATTCCGGATTTTAGAAAAGTATTTCCTGCTCCCGATGAGTGCCTATTATTATAAATATATATTTTTTTCAATACGTAAATGTATTAAGGAGGAATACCTAAAATCTGAACCATGTGTGTATTATATTTACAGAGATATTTAAGTTATTACAAGCAATGTGTAGTCGATAGACATCACCGGGGAGGAGAGGTTAATAGCGCGTCAGCGATTCTTGCAAATACCTTTGCGTATCTTAAAATTGTGGTGATCTTGTTTTCACCAAATATCACGAACGTTTTGGGTCGTCGACCTATCCGAGACCGCAATAAATTATTTACTGTTGAGGTTTGCTCTTATTGACGCCCGAGTCGGACGTCCTTCGCGCACTATGATTATTTTTTTGGTTGAATTGTTATTAGCATAGATAATCATTAATTAAAGGCCGTCGGTGATTGTTGGCTCGCGTCTGTGAGGAAAAAAAACGGCAAGGATATCTGAGACCGATCACACAAACCCACTTATCCGTTTCGACCTTTGTTTATTGATGTCTTTATTTAATATTAATTTTTACTTTTGAAATTTTGTGACACGGATATATCGAAATGCGGCAGCGCCCGACATAATGTTGCATCGGTATGTGGCTGTATGGGATCGTATATTTATTAAGCGAGGCTCGTATCTATTCCAAGTAGCGAGAGGTCTTAACTCCATCGTACGTTGACCCTTTCAGTTGCGAAACATGAATGTTTATAGCGTTACGATAATAGAGTAAATTTTAAGAACAGATAAGAGGACTGCATTCTTAAAGGGCCGTGAAACGCAGTAAATAAATGTTCCGGTAAATTTATTTATTTGATAGGGAGGTACTGAGGCTCTCGGTAAGGCGACTGAGAGCGCTTGAAATTCAGACGCGATTAAGCGGAAAATTTAATCTTTGGAGTGGTTTAAGTTTTCGTAACGCGTGTTTATATTACAGATTGATCTATTTAAGTGTTAAAGGCGAAGGCTTTCCCTGTTGCAAGTATCTCGGGCGTGAACTGAAGAACATGCTATAATTAACACTCTCAAGAAGACTCTTTCTTGGCTACTTGCGGACACGTGACGTGGTTTGCATTAAGAGCAATTATCTCGGTCGCACTTTTCGTCGTGACGTCCGAACATTTTCTTTCTCGTTTAAATTAATCCGTGTATTACTGCTATCTGTCAAAACGGCCACATTGTTCTTCGCCGATGCCGAAAAAAGGAAAAGTGAGCCCGCTTGCATTTTTGTCAAAATATTCAAAATTTAATGCGAATGTGTAAATCGGTCGGGCCGCGTTCTTTATGTTGAATCAACAATAAGATTTTCACTTTTGTTGAGTTAACGTCCAAATCGGACACATCCGGTAAACCATTTTAATTTTGAATGATTAATGGGAAATGCGAATGTTCCGAAGAGTATTTTCGACACTTTAATGGTATTCGAAAGTATTCCAAATGATCAGCTACCAGATTAATATTAGATTATGAGAAAATTATGAAGCGAACGAAAAAAAACCATTCAACCTGAGAATGATTTCTTTGTAGTGTATTTGTGGTAGGTACTTAACTTTTACTGTGCACTCAATTATTATCTCGAAAACAAGGTACCGTTTCTTTATTTTTTAAACTCACACAATTACTAGTTTCTTTGAAGTATTCTTGTTCATGCAGATCTTTACTAATTCATAGAGTAAAATTTCTTTCATGCATTTTTAAATTACCTTTATTTATTTCAATAATACTATCCTTTATTCACTTTCAATTACTATAATTTAAAATGCATTATTCAAAATTATTTGGACAATTTCAGATCACTGTTTAAGTTTTTTTATTCGTTCTATGGGTTCAATTAGATAAGTGAAAATGAAGCAATTGCATATATTTTTTTATGTAACTAATTGAAAATTGTATTGCGACGCGTCGAGGATTCTTAGTTTGTGTCGTGCTGCACTTGCATGCTGAATGCATCTACGTTAATTTTTCTTCTTGCGGCGCACGTCGAATGGGCGGTCTCGAAAACGAATCTTACATAAATTAAATTGAATCATTCCCCGAACACACCTCCTTGCCTCATCTCCCCCGATGTTACTACACCTGTGTATTACATACAAACGCAGCCACGCAATAATGTTTTTTTCTCAGTGTGCTTATATTTTTAATGAGATTAATTACAATTTACCTTCATTAAAAGTTTATAAAATCAATCGACGGTGAAGAGCCACACGATTGAAAGCTTAATCATATTTTTAACAACAAAAAAAGGCTAAATAATTATATTCGATAACAGTCTCGTCGGTCCCTATTTTTTTATACCCTCGTATTTGAGGACATCGTAGAATTGTGAACGTAAAAAAGAAGGCATATTCTAAGAATGTCTTTGAACCGGTGGTTGAAATGGCTTTTAAAATCTAAAGTATTTTTTTAATACATTAAAATCAATACAATGGAGTGTAATAGTCTTCATATCATAATCTCGTTACATAAATGTATAAAATCTAAATAAGTTAACATTACCAGAAAAATCTAATTACTAAGAAAAATCATGAAAATAAATAAAGCAACCGATTATACGTGAAATGGTACTTTATTTTTTTAAATATAAATAATAAACAGTGATTATTTTTTAATAAAATAATCGGATTAGTAACAAGGGAAGCGGTATTTGATTAACGTAAAAATGGTATTTGATGTAAAAATAAAAGTAGAGTATGTATTGAATAGGACCAATGGATGATATTATTTATCTTCTGTGTGATAAAATTAATAAGTTTATATTTTCAAAGCGCTTTGTCCAAGCAGTATTGCGGGCGGTCTCTGAAATTACTCGTTTAAAAGTCCGTTTCTATCTTTAGATTTCTCCATCTTTTATTCGGACCAGTCCTGAAGAGCGCTGCAGGTGCGGGCTCCGCTGGACCAGACAATGGGACTCTGGCGTCGCAGGCGATGCCGGCATTGATTGTCTGCACGGGGCAAAACATGGGCATGGGAAACCACCCTGGCCAAAACTCTGGTGAACAAAGATTGCGAAATACAAGTCCATGGACGTGCTTTTTCGAACGTAGCCAAAATTCACATATTTCGATTATATCACATTCAACGTTGGTTAATATGAATACATGACATATTTTCATGGAAATAATGAGCGACTGTCATTCTGTAACAAACTGTATTTTTTTTTAATTTTATTTTCCGAAGAAAATGCATGATAATTAGTGAAAGTATAATAGAAGTTAGCCAAATATTGCTAAAAAGTGTAGTAGATTGGTCACATCATGCGCCATGATGGTCTTCTTCACGACATTGTGAAAGGAATGGTTGAGAGAAGAAACAGCAGAGGGCCTCCTAGACGGGAGTATTTGCAGCAAGTGTTCGAGGACATGAGTTGTTGCTCTTATGCTGAGCTAAAGAGGATTGCAGAGGATCGAGAAGAGTCGAGATCGAGATGCAAGATTTTGTTCTTGCAAACCAATCCACCGGATTGATACTACGAAGAAGATTGATTCTCACCGGATAGTCTGAAAATTAATTCTCACCTTTAAAACGTTAGTTAAAGTTTATTTATCAATATCAAACTATCTTGACTCCCCTTAAAAATATACGGTGCGGGAATGCTAGGCCGTATTCTAATGACGCTGTCGGATCAACAATCCACATACAGAGCATTCTTAAAAATGAAAAATATCATATTATACTACAAATGATGAGTCATCGATAGTCTCCTGAATATGTTTAGACCTATATTTTTTTATATATTTACAATATAATACAAAATACAAGCTTAACCTTTTATATTTTAGTAACATTTATCATCAGCCTGTATCCGTCTACTGTTGAACGTAAGCCTCCCGCAAGAGTCTCCGTCCTCTTCGATCCTCTGCCTTCCGCATCCAGGTCACTCCCGCTATTCTCCTTATGTCGTCAGTCCATTATGCAGGGGGTCGGCCAATACTTCGTTTACCAGTTCTTGAGCGCCACTCCAATATTTTTCTTCCCCATCGACCGTCGTCTCTTCATCAAATATATCCTGCCCATTGCCACTTGAGTGTGTCTATCCGTTGAGTAGAATCCAGAACGAGGATATCCGCAAAAGAACTCAAGTAGTAACATTCACCATAGTTCAAATCTGATCGCAATGTAGGAGCAAATTGGTGAATATTGTCCTTCAGTCCATACGTCCGACATTGTCCTATTGCAGGCGAGCCAACCAAGACATACCAAAATTTTATATTTCACGTTGATTTTTTCTTTAAACTTTCTCACGGAATGGAAATATTCGAGGGGATTTTAATCTCAGCGCCGTTTTATGTGAAATTTATAATTTGCGTACGCACAACCGGCGATCGTACCAGAACTTTATAAGGCGATGAGGAAGTGATAATTTCGCGCGGCTTAAACACCGGTATTTAATGAAAATTGCCAATTTGATATCCCCTTTTGGAAGAAATGCAAATATCGCTGCGTTGTAAACTGAAATTAACACCGGACAAGCATCGAGAATTATAGAAAATTGCCAAATTACACGCAAGACGAAAGTGACATTTAATTACTTGACAATTTCCTCGAAGCTTGTTGAAATTTACGACTTTGTTAATTGGACTAAACCTTCCTTTAATAACAACTAAGATCTTTGGCTTATCATGCAATTTTAATAAAAAAAAATGCTGATTTACAAACACCCAAATATAGCTCTCTTCCTGGAAAATTTTGAGAACTGTGCAATATATGTGTAATCGGTGGAGTTTCGGCTGTTGAAATGACTTGAGAAGAAGTTAGGGCTATGGCAGCTAAGAGAACTGTGTGAATGTAATTTGTGATAAACATAGTAAGTGAATGAAGAGGAATATACTAAAAAAATATGACACATGTATTAATTGGTATTTATAAATTGTTTTATTATAATTCATATTAGGATGTTTTCTATATATAATTTTTAAGGAGATCAAATGATTAGTAATATACTATTTATATTTTAGCATTTACTTTGAGGTACATTTAAATATAAAGTAGATAAATATTTCGTGTCTTGATTTGGCATACTCGCACATCACCCATTTAAAATTTATTTACACATTAGTATTCTTATTCACATTGGGAACTAAAAAAGCCTTTACTGAAGGCGAAACTGTGGTCTTCCAGCAACTGATTAAGAAAGTATTCAGTGTGATCTCTGTTAAAACAAGGTTATAAACGAAATATGTCATTTAGGTGTTTTCTTTTTGTATAATATGATCTCGTCGTATTCTATACCCAGGCTTTGTGCGATTGTTCGCTGTGATTAATAATAGTTAAGTGTTCTTCGGTGTTTTTTTCGTTTCCCCGGTAATGAATGCCGCCCTCTCAGGTTCAGCAGCCCTCATATCCTCGAGACGGCGAGGCGAGCTGCCCAGCATCACCGCCAGCGGAGATGATCGACGAAGAGATCATATAGCATTACACTGTACAGATAATTTAAACCACGATGATATCTTATTCAATTTTTTGGGAAAAAAAACGCAACTTACTTTATTGCAAATTTATATTACAAGTGTTAAGTGTGGGGATAGTGAAGGAATTTCGACTCATTACTTACTCGACGATATTTCTAAAGCAGATTTGGGGATAAACGTATAATATAAATGTGTAATGGACAACATATTGTTTTCGGTTTGAATCCTTTCCTTTTTTATAATATATATATAATCGTGTCGGAAACTACTGGGTCAGATCCTGCCTGCCCAGAAGTGGGCGACGTCGATGTCGTAACTCCCGGCCATCATCAGGTCTTCCTGGGTGCAGATACTCGGAGTCTGCTCCACGCCGCAGTCACATTCAGTCGGTCCACTGTAAGATTGACAGACTTTCATTTGTGTCCTCGTCTTGCACACTCCTGTCCGAATTCTGTTAAGGGACATCCATATATTTTTCTAATTAATAGATAAAGCAAATTTCAGATGGTATTTGGTATACATTTGGATCCAAATTGTTAAATATCTAACTATTCATTCGTAGAGTGGTCATCGCATTAGGCAAAAGAACTGAACAATGGTGTATGAGGTCCGCGGTTCGAATCCCCGCGTCCGCCATTTATTTTTCTCTGATTAATTGAATTATGTAAATGTAAAAGTTGTTACAAAGTATTTTAACTGATTTAAAATGAGGAATATTTAAATTTACTATGAAGATCAAATTATGAAAAATTCGGTGATATATGATCCGAATCGTCATCAAATACTGCGAAAAAATGCTTGCTCTTGCGTGGCGACCGTTCATTGTAATATTAGTCGGAAGTTGTATTTATTTATTTATTTCACAGAACCGCAGTCCCAAGGTACAAATAATAAGAAATATAGAGTATATATAAACATACAATACATACAAAAGAGATAAAAAAAACATAAAATAAGAAGAAGATGACACGTGGCAACGATCACACAGATCTGGGAGAACAATACCATCGACAGAAGAGGAAAAGGATAGACGTATGCTGGTGGGTTATTTAGGAGCGCCATTGCCGTTGTACTATGTTGAGTGCTTGAAGCTCCACAAGTATCAACTGGGATCAAAAACAAAGGATGGATGGAAATGTGATGAAATAAATTTAAATTTTTCATTACTTAACAAAAATACAAATTTCGAGCAGCAACTCTTAAAATTGTAAAACGTGTATTGTAAAGTACAGAAAATTATGATACTGTATATACGATATTATAATGAAACAAAGAATTTTCTTTATAAAGTGTTTACCACAGTTTGTACTCGTATGTGTCTTATCTCCTTGTCATGCTCCTGGCGCATGGCTTACTAGCACTGTACTTGCATTCCCTTCCGACCTGCGCTGTGCAACGTGGATAATATCTTAATTAGCGTACCATTATCCATCGAACGCATAATATTGTATTATATGATGATGATGAGAGATGCGATGTTCGCCTTTCTAAGGCCCAGTCATAAATTGCTTGGCAACAAAAAAAAATACACGCGCTTAACTTAAATCGATTCTATAAATATATTCCGCCTCAACACATTTACAGCAAACAAACCTTCATCAAGGACGATATCCACGCTTTTGAAATTTTATTGACTTTGAACCAAAAGCTTCAGTAACTCTTTTCATAATGCTATTGTATTGTCACTAGTTCACTAATACTACGAAGCGTCCACAAGACGTAACAAAACATTATGAAATATTTGTGCGAGCATCCCTTTTGCAATATGATTTGTAACACAGAAATACTGCATCATCATCAATGCCGGCGGGTATAGCTCAATGGTCAAAGCGTTTGCTTTGCAAGCAAAAGGTCATGGGTTCGATCCCCGACGGAGATAAAAAAAAAGATCCTTAATCGATTTCTGAGCTCTAGAGGTTGGTGTGAATTTGATCCCTCACCCGTAAAAATACAGTCAAAGCCTATTAATCAAAATTGGTGGTAGACGAATGTCGTCCCGTGCGTGAATGTCGGGCTGTAGTCTACGACGTTAGCGGATCAATAGTCCACATTCAGCGCTTATCCCATATGCAGCATGTTAAGTGTCATAGAATTCCACAGATGAGATTTCAGAATTACTATCACCATCTGTCGGTATTCTCCTGTATGTGCTTACATAAAAAAAAATATGCAAATAAAAGTTTCAACATTAATTTTGAGATTTTATTGCGGCCATTTAATATATAATGCTTTTTACCTTGTTTAATTATGAATCATGCTTCGCAACTGTGAATAACACTTTAAGTCGTTCAGATGAGTGATTGTTAGGAAATAAAGAACTAACGAAGCATTCAGTGAACGCGAAACCGCGGTATCATTTTTGTATTTGACAGTTGCTCAATGCGATATACATTAAAACAAATTGAAAACTCAATGTCTTTTTATGAACTTGTAAATGTCCGGTAGTATGTTTGATCATAAGTGTAAACTATGCTGTGTTACGGGTAGTTTTCTATTCCTCTACTAAGCTGTTTGCTTCTTAAATTTATTTTAAGTCATAAATTATGACAACGTTTGTTTGGTTTAATAAAGTTTAATATGTACATTAATTTGCATATTTTTTATTTATTTATTATCATTGCATGTTTGAATTTAGAGGTTTCAACCCTTTCGTTGTCCTCGAATACATTGCTAACTTGTTCATCGCGTGAGAAATGATGTAAATTCCGCTGACACATATTTAGTTTTAAAAAATGTATTGTTTTGTATTTTCAGAATAACATCGCGTATGAAATTTCATTCTCATGAAGATGATCTCGTAATGGATAATTTTATTAATTGCGCTATAAATCTTTCATAAATCATGTGTAATAGGAGACGCCTTTGTCCATAATAATATGTTGGGTAATACTATGGCTGATAAAGCAATAAATATTTAACTGTGGCGTATTCACTACCAATATGGAGCAAATATCCATCACAAACTCCAGCCAATGAGCAAATACATTATAAAAATCTTTATTAGTTCCTCTGAATACCTTTTCCATATATTCGATGATTCTTATCGATTTTGACAAAATTATAGATAATAAGAAGCTTTTTTGAAGTATTATTCAACAGAAAAGCTTAACAAAACTTCAAAAACAGAAAATAAAAAAATAATAAACTTTCCCTGTTCCAAAGCTTGGAATGGTTGATATAATTTGGGTAATCTAAGTCTGACATCTGTTGTATTTCCAGTAAAATACATATTGATCGTTATCGATTTAGTTTTTTATTATTTTACTTGTTTAAACTTAAATTAGCTCAAATAACTTATTTAATTTTATATTAATACCTAGTAACACATTATTTTTTATGGGTTTTATTACTGCCAAAACTGTCGTGGGCTGAGCGTCATCATATTTTTATACAAGTTGGTGTATATATATTTATGACACGAAGACTATTTCTAGGAGGTATATTGAGTGGTTATTGCCGTGATGTGCGATGGTTTTATAGCGCAACAAAGCAAAGGTTAAAGATTTCAAATGATTATCCCGAAGGTCAATAACAGAGCGTGTAACAGGAGATGCGTTTATCCACAATAATCTCTGTTGTGTAATGTTACGTCCGATAGAGCAATAAATTTTAATGGAGCCGTGTAATCAGATATTTTCCGATATCATTGAATTTTTTTCTCTGAAATTCCTGGCGCCCGCGTCCTCCTCCTCCTTCGGCAACGTGCGTTGTCCGCGAGAGCAGCATTTGAATAATTGTTGGAGCATTCTCGGTTTAATAACCGCCGGACCGCACAATTACCTGTTGAGGTGTATCTATGATCGATCCACCCGCGGCTGAAGAGGCTTTACGGCAGGTGCACGGTCGACTAGGGTGGGACTAGAAACGTCGCTCGATACGATGCATCTCAAAGCTTACATTTGGTCTACAGAGACCCTGAAGCAGCTTACCATTTTTCCTAACTACATATATCATTTTGATTTTTTCGATCGATATTTCGTGGTGGAATTCCATAATATCAGAGATAAATAAAAAATTATTTTTGAATTTATTCCACAATATTTTTTTTTGACGACATGTTTCAGCCAGATCGGATGGCCATTTTCAAGTCAATTAGTTAAATGTGTGTTGGCTCTATATAAACCAAAGAGTTAGTGAAAAGGTGGATATGAATTGTGTGATGGGTATATGTGGTTTAGGAAATCATTAATTTGTAAGGGAATTCATTGATGTCACAACAAAATAATATTTATAATTACAAAGGCCATTAAAAAACAATAAACATTTATATACAAATGCACTTAAGTAGGAATTCTAGATAATTTTAGCAAAAAATATTTTGGTGGATAATCGAAAAGTAGATGGGGAAGCTATACAATTCTAAGTAAATATATAATTAATTGCTTTATATAGAGCCAACACACATTTGACTAATTGACTTGAAAATGGCCTTCCGACCTGGCTGAAACATGTCGCCAAAAAAATATACTGTGGAATAAATTCTAAAAAATCTTTTATTAATATATGATACATATATCATGTTCATGGTCCACTGAATTGAAACTGATTATTTATTTATTATTATTACTAGAGCATTGTACCCGGCATTGCTTAGAACTCGTGTAACAATGTCATTCAAACAACTAAATTCTGAATTTTAATCTTATTTGTTTATTTGTGATCATTATGTATTATTAATTAAAATGAAAGATCGTCTTTCCTTATGATAAGACTAAGTATGTACGAGTACATCGAGACTTCTTCTTCGTATCAGCGACGTCAAATTATTTTTGCCCAGTATTTGGCAACGTCGATAGCCCGGGCGTGTGTTGCCCAGCATTAGGTCCTGGGATGTGCAGCTTATTGGGCACGTGGAGCAGGATATTACAGTATATATTATAGGTACGTCGAGTAAGATTTTATGAATTTTTTGCGTAACTAAGGCGACAAAAGTCAACAAAAGACAAATTTTCGACCCTAAGTAAGATTATTTTTTCATCTTAAAATAGTATTGGAACGAGTTGTAAAATATTTTTAATGATATAAAAACCTTTCCGGATGCGCAATTAACAAATTTACAAAATTTCATCGGTCAAGATTAGCAGTAAGCGTAATGTTATTTTGGGAACCTCTGATATATTACTGGTAAAGTTGCGCTTACAATAGAAACGTTTATTCGTCAGCGTAATGTGCAACGACCACTCTTGGGTCGATACACTGACACGGTGTTGAGTCGGTATTGAGGTTATATGTAACCACTTTATTTCTAAAGGATGAGTTGGCAGTTTGGCAGGTGTAGGGATCCATGGGGCGCGACAAAAACACTTAGCTCTCTTCCTGTAAACCTTGGAGGCAATGATGACCAGGGATGTTCACAGGTAGATATATTTTTTTCATATCGTGAAGAAAGAATTCAAACCTACCTCACTAACCACTTTAAAACATACATACTTCGTTTCATGCTGGTTTTCCGGTTGGAGTAAGATTGATGATAGCACTTGTAAAACTAGCCGTCATAACCTATCAATTAGAACAAATAATTCGTTTCGTTAAATTGTGCGTGTATGTCAGACCGATTAATTACAAAATTAACTTGTTGATAAAGATCTCTTCTTCCTCTCGAGGTATTATTATGTATGTGTTTACACAAAAAAAAACAAGAAGAATGCTCAATTAAGCGCCATCAGCATATAAAATTTCAAATCTACATAATATGTGGTCAAAGAAATATTTAAATAAGGCGACGTGTCGATCGGCGAGCTTTTACACTTGTTAATGATTATTGCGACTCTCTTGTGAGCTTTCTTCTTTGCCCCGGGGACGCATTTAGAGGCCTTTTGCAAATTGCAGCTTGTGTTATTTCATTTACGGCGCATTTAATATTTTATCGTCGTGTACGAGAGGAATTCGCGAGTCAGTTTGGCGATGTGGGCATTCTGAAGAAATGGTACACTGCAACCGGTTCTCGGAAACTCATTGGGCCGATGGCGGGACGTATTACGAGTATTGTTTCCATTTTATGAAATTGTTCATTTGCATGGAGAATTTTTACGGCACTGCAAACGGCAAAATATACCCTGTTAGCATATTTAATGCGTTTTCTTAACAGATACTTTCAAATGTTAAAGCTATATGTTAATAGGATGTTTCATTCGCAATGCAGTTAACCACTACGCGCTTTTTATTGCTTAGTGAAAGAGCCTTTCGACGGTAGGTTTTCTAAGATATTGAATAAAACTGACCTTTTTGCAAGTATTTTCTTATATGAAAGAAAGCAAATGGGAGACATTCATACTTACGAGTAATGTCATGGAGATTTACATTATTTAATGGTTTTATTTTTTTTAATATTAAGCATAATTTGTATGAGCGAATATAGACTTATGTAGTGCAATGCATTATAACTAATTTTCGTCCAAAATAAGATTCAACAGCATTAAAAGATACATGTATAATGTTTCTAGCCAATTTACGACTATGTATTTATAAAACAAAACAATGATAATGAAACTACATAGTTCATGGATGTATATTGTTTTTTATATAGTTTTAATTTATAAAGACAGTGATTCTCCGGATGAAAATTATAATATACGAGTTAAATCGGTCAAATATCACCTGCTCGGAAAGCAATTTTTACTAAAAAAATGTTTATCGATGCACCCTACTGCCTTGACTGGACTTCTCCGGGTAGATTAGGTTTTTGGGTCCTTAATTTGATTAAGCCGAGTGCAGCTTCGTTAAACAAGTCGGCTCAAATCGACTCCATCATACCGTTCGATCTGAATGTCTCGATTGGCCTTGAAACGATTTCGTTTCCATTCTTCGGAACAAAATGAAAACGGTAATTATATGCTATCGCTTGATTTGTGGGACCGATGAAATGTGAGGATAGCCGGAGCATGCCGCGCGCGATAGCCATAAATAATGATATGGTAGGTAAATACATTTTTTCGTTTTGGTTATTAGAAGTTACGTCGCTTTTTGCCGAAGCATTTGCGGTACTTCCTGAAGATAAGACGTTTTAGATGTAATTGAGATTAAGCACGCGATCGGAGGAATTAGATTGTCGCGTAAAATTTAGCTAGTCATTCTAAGAACCGAAGAACAAAAAAAAAAGCCGATGAAGGCGCTTTTTTCAGTGACAATGCATTATTAGAATAATCCGGATTTGAATTTTGTACGACAAAAACTATCGTTAGAAAGCATTTGATGTCTTATCATGTGATTATTTGTATATAATATATGTTATTGTATGTTTGTGCTGGTTGATAATTGTTTGTTTTGTGATTAATGTCAGTCATTTGTGTGCTACCATAATAATTTTGCATTTATCACATTTCCATCTATATGCTGTTATGAAAACTGGATCTGAAAGCTGACTTATATTAGAAGACTGTATTGAATTGCTCCCGCCAATCAATGCTGATTTTTTAATGCTGCTAGCGCTTTTAAACAGTTCGTTCACTGTCATTTTCATGATGAATAATTGTATTAAATTGAACACATATCAAATATATGTTTCATTAGGTTACATTCAGATATATAACTATGACTCGGTTCTCCTGTCATTCCATATAACCTGAAAATCTTGCTTTCAGACTGTGAATATGTCTGCCTTAGGTCACTTATGAAATGATTGACCAATCTTGTATGTCGATCTTTTGCACTCTGAGACAACAGATCCTGGCAAGCTACAGCTACTAGTGACAGCTCTTATAAATAGTAAATACATTGATTTATTAAATAAACGTTATTTCCTGGTTTTCACGTGGATCACATTGAGTAACTATGGAACAGAGAAACATTCTTCTTCCTCTCCTTATAAACACTTTTGAATCACTCATAATCCGACCGGTACATTGCCAACTGTCTCATGAACTTGGATTTGTGTCATTCGATGAATGTGGATATTTTTTAGCCAAAAAATTAAAGCGATTATAGTCATTACAAAACGCAGCGGCACGAATATTGTACAACACGCCCAAATTCAGTCACATTACTCCGATACTATACCGACTGCATTTTTTGAGAGTTCCGGCTAGAATCCAGTACAAACTATGTCTCTTAGGTTATAAGGCACTCAACGGAACTGCACCGGGCTATTTGACAGAACTGATCAAGCCTTCTGAGATAAGCGCGCGTAGAGAGACACTCAGAACAGCCAGAGCAAATAGAAGCACCCTGCAGCTGACGGGAGGTAGTCCTAACACGATCTTTGGAATTCGTGCTTTCAGCTACGTGGCACCAATGGCCTGGAACTCGCTGCCAGAAAGCATAAGAGAACTTAAATCGGAGGCATCCTTCAGAAGCAGACTCAAGACCCATCTTTTTACTCAGAGAGGCAAAGAAGCGCGTTTGGAATGACTATTCGGTCATAAAAAAGCGCTATACAAACATGTATTGATATAATAATAATTTACATAATAAAATTACTGGAGGGTCTGAAGATTCTGATATCTCTACAGGTGTCATCTTTCCTTCTAGGCGATGATCTTCTCAATGTCGTACGACCGCGCCTGGCAACTGGGAGGATCCGGTGACCATTTATCCATAAATAAGTTATTGTCTTGTTGCTCGGTGACATTGCAGTCAATATTGCGGTTTGGACGCCGGCCGCAGCGCGTGGACCGAAACGTGTTTTTTCTTCTCAGGTTGTTTGTCTTTGACTCGCGTTAATAATACGATCAACGTTTCGTAATGTTGATTTACCTCCGGATTACCTACATATTATAAACTATTGATTTATTCGGCAATTATTGCCGAGAATAAGGGAGACCGGCGCGAGCGTAATTTACCGTTTCGATTGAAGTGTAATAACACGGTATATTGACACGGTGTTTGATGTTTATAGTCTTAAAAATAATACGGCATAGTATTTTTCTATTGACGGATTTTTTACTGCCCGCGTCAAATCGTAGGCGGCAATCGTCGCGGTATGAAAAAAACGCGATGATTATTGACCTCCAAAATGAACCGTGAAGTATCTTCATAAAAAGATTAAATAAATAAATAATTGAGCAATGCCTCTTTTATAATGATTTTTAATTGAATATAAAATCACTGCTGTAACCTAATTTAAAGTTCCAATCAACATATACTTGTATGTATGTAATATTGAATATTTTCTTTACATTTTTATTCGTTTGGCAGTGTTTGATTGATAATAATATCTTTGACAAATTACATCAGTTTTTTTATCTTCACACCGAACACACTTTGTAAAAATCTCATTTCGATTAGACTTTGAGTGGCATGGCGATGACCTTACGGTCAGCTGAGATTATTTTGCATTCCTCGTCAGTGCCGGCAGTGAAGCAGCTCGGGCCTCCACTCCGCAGCGTCGTGCTCTTGACCGATATTCCGAATGGGGGTTAGTGGAGAATCTCACCTGTTCATCTCGCGTCTCTCGGCCCACACGCTAATCACCATCACTCCCGGCCGATACATCAGATCTAACATCACAATTTATTATTTTACGATCGACAAGACTTGGACCGGCGCGCCTCGAATGGCGCTAACCTGTATTATATTGTTTTTTTTACATAGGTTTTAATGACACTTCTCCACTCCATCTTCTAAAAGAGGACTTAAACGTTTTCTCATTCTTATATAGTTTTTACTATTTTGATGTAAAAGGGGACTTTTGTTGATATTATACGAACCAATGTGAATGGCATATAATTTTACAAAGCATTGTTATTTAGTTTCATTGCATGGAAATACAACAACATCATTTAAGTACGACATGTAATTTTTACTTTGATATTCTTAATTTTCCTCTCAAATTAACATCTTCATCAAGAGCACAAAATCACAAAATATATTATTGAATAAGAATAACATAATATAGTTTTATTAAAAAAAAACAATACTTTAAAAACATAACTTATTCTATCCTTTTATATAAAATCAATGGAAATGTGTTCTCATTAAAATATGCCTCTCCTTAGTGTTTTTTTGGATTAAATTCGTTTTTTTTTTCATTATATATATATAATCGTGTCGGAAACAACAGGGTCAGATCCTGTCTGCCCAGAAGTGGGCGACGTCGATGGCGTTACTTCTGGCCATCATCAGGTCTTCCTGGGTGCAGCTATTCGGGCACAGCGCACACTCCAGAAGGTTTTTTTTTTCATTCAGGAACCAAGTTTTTTTTAACCTTTTTTATTCACACGCACATTCGAAATTGTACGATTGAAATTTGTGATACCAGATGCTAATATTAGTCACAGGCTGGTGTCCCCATCACTCTGTTCCATTCCTCTTCAGATCAGAGATAGCCTCACAAATCTCAATAGATGGTCTTCTTCGATTCGTTTTATATATTTTTTTGGCCTTCCAAAACGGTACTATCATCTCCATTGAACTCCGCGTTTTGATTTGACCCGAGGCTGTTGTACGTGAAATGATTTGTTTATCATGCCGGTGATTGGAAATGATATCCCATTTGATTGGTTTCGAGATTCGAGTTGTATTTTGTGTTAACCTGGGACTTGTGAGGCTGGGACGGCTTTCGGAATGAGATTTCATTCTTGAATCTATTGATTTCCTGAATGCCAATACGTTTATTTTTTATTCACCGACATTTTTTATCATTAGATGTTTAAATAAATGTAGCACACAATAATAAATAACACGAATAAAGTTATAAGTGTCCAGATTTAATAATAAATTCCGTTGCAATGTTCTTGTTAGACAATTATAAAAATATATATTATTTTATAAGCGGTCATTTATAATGTGTTATAAAACATGTTATTTCAAAAATAATAAGATTTTTTTGCACGCCCGTAATAAACTAATAAACATTTTTTACGAGAGTGAGCTCCGATTACATACAACATAATATATAACATATTTTATTATAACACGAGTTGCGTCTTTTTATTGGTTCCAAATTGTTGGTATCGTAAACGATTAGGCGGTAAAAACAAGGCACCAAAATCTTTTAGATTAAAATCAACCGTTATTTTTGACATACTTGATATGGAGTGACAAAAGTCAATTTGGTAGCGAGTTGGAGCTATTATTTTTCAGATTTTCTTTTTTTTTCTAGATAACGCGTTTTAATAAATTAAATTAACGAAATCAGTGTCGGAGACTGGCGGAATTATCTAAATGGCATTCGCATCCAATTATTGGTATGTGCGTGCTCGGCGTCCACCTGCTGTTTATTGTGGACGTGCAGAGTTTTTAATACACTTATCATGTCATTAGATGGTGCGTTGAAGCTACTATGTAGGACGCGGGATCCTAGATTATGTAGAGATGATTACAAAATCCATCAACGGACCTCACCCATGCAATAAGTCGGGTTGTTTGTTGTTTTATAAATCTTCATTTAAACATGAGATACATGTACATAAAATTATAAATTGATGTATTAATAATATTAAGCTTGTGAATAAATGCAGTCTGATTGAATAATAAAAAATAAAAATATACATTCTTTGAATATATACTATGGCAACATCTATCATACGATGATAGCAATGACATATATAGAAGTTCCAAGACGAGTCAGCTCAGGCGGAAGAAATGGCCACGGTGGCCGAGCGGTATAAATACCTGGGCAAAATGGTTGGTTCCAAAAGTCCGCGGTTTGCATCCCGCTGCTGCCGATATTTTTTCTGAATGAATTGACTCGTTTAAATTTTTTTATATATAGTATATGTATATTTAATTACTTATTAATATTAAGTTTACAGACAGAGTTATATTTTACTTAAGATACATTATTTTATTGATTAATATTAAATGAAATTTCCTAAAATACTAAGATATATATATATACTATAGAATCCTTGAAATGGATACTATTTTTTACATGAGCAAAAACTTAAACGCAGTTAACATACTTAACACTTGACAATTTAAATAAACACAGAAAAATAAAGAAACACGGTGAAAAAATAAAATAAATATTAACATAATAAGTTCAGCCGCTTAGAGCTGTTGATGGTGAGAACTGCGCAGAGACATTGATTCCCCTAACCTTCTGATCAGGGGATTAGTGTGTGTTTTTGTGTTACAGTAAAATTTCAGTGTTGGTCTTTGAAAATGTTGGTGGATGTTGGGGGTTTTATTTTGGGTATAAATAAGAGAATAAGGCGGGTTAAAACACACCGGAGTACTGGGGTCGCTGCATTAAATATATTAATAAATTACGTTTTTTTTTTACTAAAAATACTGCGAAAAAAATATATTAATTATATTTGAAATACTAACTGCCGCATCAAGTGTTTATTGGTGAAGAAGTGTTCATACAAGGACTCTCATTCTATCGGAATATTCCATTGCGAGTCTGCAAAAAACACGTATATTATACGAATAAATACAAAAGATATATCCGTATATTATGGTTTGTTTATAACAAACACTGATCACTTCTTATCGTGAGAAAATGCTTCTTCCTCGTTGCCCGTTACGGTGCTGGATGTGAACAATCCGTGGACAATAATCACTGAAGTAGGAGTATACTTTTAAGTATTTATAATCATTATGTGAGCTTTACTCTTCAGAATTGTGATAACTTTTTCAAAGGTTCACGGTTAAATTAATATTAGCATTTTTAGTTTCCTTATGAAATTGTTGTAAAATATATATGAGTGTATTTGAAATGTGTGATGTGATTCAGGTCGAAAATTACTGCATATCAAAGAATTTAATCAGCAATGATTATTTATAATTAATCATATGGTAGAGCGTTATTAGTGGTTTTTTTTCGATTGTCTGGTTTAAGACGTCACAATTCGAATATACGTCATGATATTGTGAAACTCTTTATCTGCAAAGAAAATTGAAGGCACCAACCAACAATATAATATTTTTAGGTTTATTTCTTGGACGACTGCCTTGACCCAGCAACGATATTCAGACGAAAGCATGAAAATATGATACGTCTTTGTCGGAAATGGAAATTTATTTTATCTGACTATGAGAATCTGGAGTATTGGGTTAATCACTTAGACTCTTTTAATAAAATTGTTTATTGCATTTCCATCACAGCAGCGGACGTTTTTCGATCCCATAAAGTTTGAATGTTTTAAAAGCTTTGGGATTTTTTTTAAGTAATATCCTTAAAAAGATGAAGACATGCCTTCAGAGAACTTGATTTTTTGGTGTCCATACACTTATCAAAACAAAGTGTCGTCTCTATAGCGCCTCGTTCCCATTCTTTTTTACGGCTATGAATCTTGGCATCTTACCAATACGTAGTAGGTACGATGGTGTGACTTTGTGAGGAATGACGAAGTGAGAAAGCGGACAAGGCAGCCTTCTATACTACAGTCGAACAAGACGTGAAGGTGCATCTAGTTGGGATTTGTAGTAAGAATGCTGCAGGAGTGCATAAATTACAGGCGCCTTTTCTTTAAGCCGCCGTTTTCGCGCCGTCCTGGAAGACCGTCGGGAACTATAAATAGAATATACTCAGAGCAGCTGGGGGAGGCAGAACTAACATGAGATGAGGCCAAAGACTATGGCGACTAACATAGCTTTTTGGCGGCAGTTCGTGAATTCTTTATGCCCCAGTAAGGGTACCAGACATGGATATGATAATATACTTGGGAGATTGGATGCGGTAAATAGAGCAAGAAAACGTTTATCGGCTTATTGTTTTCAGACGAAGTTATTTTTAAATCATTTTCGCTTCGGTCATGATATGTGTTGTCAAACAGTCTATGGGGAATACCGTTCGTTCTGACGAAAGTAATCTTCGAAAACTTGTTTACTCTCATCGTCATTGTTGTGTTCATCATCGCACTGTCAGGTGAATGGTCTGTGACCGGTTTCGCATGCGGCTGAGGTATTCTCTGCTTAGCCAGCCCGATGTGAAACACTAAAAATGAACTTTTAACCTTGATTTTATTGTGTCGAAATTCACCATGTTTGTCTGCTCCAATTAAAAGAATACTATTGTTTATCTAGATTTTATACTCGCAAGAATACCGCTAGTGTTAGATTTTTTTGCATCGTATAATGTTATTGTTTTTACGAGTATATAACGTTGTAAAGTAGAATGTTGATTCGCCATAATTATTAGAAACAAGGCAAGCTATTTCACAGGATTAATATGAATCATTGTGACCAACGAAATTAATTCATAAAGTACAATTGTAATTTAATTTAATGATTATAATTATTTAGTTTCATCAAGAGATGTAAGTTAAATAATAACCTTAATTATATTACTTATTCATATACATAAAAAATATACAACCGTGAGTTATACAGCCTTTTTTCTTTTAAATTTCTGATAAATATATTGGGGTTTTTAGACATGTTTCGTAAATTGAGATTGCAATGTTTTCATTCATATTTTTCACAAACACTGCAGATTATATCTTTTTTGAAGATGAATATCGTCAACTAAAGAAAGTAATAAAAAATGTTAAATCAAATTGACATTATTTTATATTTAATTCATTGCCTTACAACCATACTTGGATGAAATTTTTGATGTTGGGTTTTGTAGACATAATTCGTAATTTAGATGGCAATGTTTTCATTAATATTTTTCACGGATTTTTGCAGTAGATATTGTTTTCGAGGATGTTTATCGCCCATAAAAAAGTAATAATAATAATTTAATTAAGCCGTCGGTATTAAATAATTATTAAAAGATTACTTACTCCGTATCGATAAATTTAATAGTATCACAAGATAAATAACATTAAGGTTATCAACTGACAATACTTGGTGAAACTGCATAATTATAATTTTAGAATTAATTTTAATTAAAAAATTAATAAATTTAAAAATATTTAGTTTTGATTCACAATTTATTTTAACGATTACATGTTTCGGCCTTCCCGAAGACCATCTTCAATAATGAAAAAATAAAAACAGGCATTGGCTTATATAGGCATGGACAGTTAATTAGTTCCTACACACATATGTACAGGTTGTATATGTGTGCGGGTAATACAATTGAAGAAAGACATTATAAAATTAATGAGTATGTGGTTTCCTTAATGTATGTAATCATTTATGTTTTTAATTTGAAAAAGGCATTATATAATTATAAAGTTACTGGGTATTTGTCATTTTAATGTGTTAAGCTATTATATAATACTAAATTTTTGTTTTCAATTTAAAAAAGATAAATAAACTAATATTAAATATTCCTTCTAAGTATTGTTTCATCTCTAATATTAAAGTATGTATTTATTACACCTTGGTTTTTTTATTGTTGTATCCGGATATAACTTCATGAAACCATATTGTACAGGCATGTTTGTAATTACTGTGCCATATTATATGTCAAAAAAATACATTTATCATACAATAAATTCTACGCACAAATTGCCTATAAAATGGGATACGTCGTTAGTGATCATTTTACACCTGCAACCATATAACCTCAAATAACGATAAGGAACCAGCCGAGGCGGAGTTCTTATGGTAATAAACTTTTAAGCATGTCTACTGGACTTGTTTTTGTTTATCACAAAAAAACAATAAGGTCAGAATATCGAACCTTGTGACGGGGATGAGAAAGAAAGTGTTTCTTTCGGTCTTGGCGCTTTTCCAAATAAACTTGGAGAATTGCGCAGTATACAATGAGAATGAAAGCAAATTACAAAAAGGGAAATGAGCACAGTAAAACGAAAGATATATATCTTGATAAAATATTTACGTACTTGCATATTATGTGTTTCTTCTGGTAGACAGTAAATTGAGAGAAAAAAATGTTTCTTCACAACAACAAATTACAAAACTAGAAAATGAGCACCCAGTAAAAACTAAAAAGATTAACAAGTATATATTGTATGATTTGACACAAAAAAAACTTACTATCGTATGCTTTTGTACACTACTCGTACATATACGAATATGACTGCGGCACTTCCTCCAGTTGCATCCAATACTTCATTTAGGTAATTATTTTCTTTCATGAAGAATGAATGCTTTATTATAGTAATTATCATTATTTTTATTTATATGAGGATGCTATGGGACTGCCTTAGGCGGGACCCTAGTCATGAATTTGCAGTGACGGTGTCGTCATGAAAGCCTCAAATAACGCGAATGAAAATTATAACGATATAATTTTCATACACCAAGATTATAACGTATTATAAAATATCTGATGAAACCGTTTAACTAAGACGCAGCATACAAACTGTAAATGAAAACCTACTACTCGTACTTTGTATGGTTTCTTGGAGCGGCAGTTTATTTTGAAAGGCTTAAGATATACAATTATCCATTTGCAGACTTAATTGAAATGACGCTATGAGATTACATGGAATAATTATCAATAATATTATCGCTTACTCGTTAACTCATACACTGGCAATCACTATTCCGGTTGAGTGTTTTAGTGAAGGATTCAGCTAACCAAAGCCGAAATTCTCGGAATGTAAAACAATATTAGTTGATGTTGAAGTGAAATTATTATTTAAAAAAAACGGTTGTATACCTTAAAATTTAACTAACACTCAATCATTTTTTTCTTAATTTTAATTTACCATAAAATCCGACGATCTAATGCCGTTTATAAAATAAATTCCAACTTAAGGCAGTTCACACTTAACTGATGATAGTATGGTTGCTCGGGATGACTGCATGCTTGAATGTAAATGTTTACTTAGGACTTTAATCTTTGTTCAGGGTGGGCTTCTAGTTAGATCCGACTGGTTGAGGCTTCCAGAGCATCAGATTAAATATTCATTTTTTTTAAATGCTGATTAATATATTCCTAAATATGCCTCGGATACTACAAATTCTGTTTTTTTTAAGCCTTTGGCTCTTAAACTGAATGCTGTCAAGCATTTACATAGTATGTAAAGAAAACTAGGTGCCCCGTATTTATCACCTAACGTATATTAAGTCTTCCATGGACTGTAAATAACAATAATTAGCTAATCTAGATGACATAATCCAGAAATCTTCGATTTTATATTGCATTCAGTGGGATTTTGAAATCAATGTTAGTTTTAAGCAAATTTAATGTTCTAGAAGTGTGCATTTATAACGACAATTTTTGGATGTTATAACATTATTTTGGAAGCTGATATTAAAATATTAAGAAGCGAGAAAGAAAATAATAAATTTTCGTGTTGACACTGCCAGGCGTCTTAGCCACGTGTTCTTTCGTGTCTTTGCGACGCCACAGGCCGATCATGTGGCCCAAAGCATGAGTCCAAAGCTGGCCCAGAGAATGTGTGCCAAACCTGTCTGTCTGCACGGCCTGTTCTGACCAGTCGAGTCCCTATCCTCAGGTCCCGGACAATACCAAGCAAGTGGGCCACCTATTAATGCTTCTGACGCCGCATAACTCGCAAATAACCCAATTTAATCAGTAAATAAAAAAAAACACTCCCTCACCGGAACAAACTGCACACCTGGGCAATGAAAGTACCACCATCTTATACTAATTGATAATTATTTACCGATCGTGTGTGACTGAAAGGCGTTGTAATAATTTATTGTTCTATCCCGGCCATAAGGTTAAAATGCTGTTATTAAACATAAATAGGTGCAAATAAAAGGGCAATATATGATATTTATAAATAAAGTGTCAAAATATATTAAGTATTATTGGAATGCGTGGTCTTTTTATTGTGCTGTAAAGCAAATCCGCAGAATTGAACGATTCATATATTGTTTTGTGAGAGAAACCATATGAAAAACCAAAATGTTTTTATATTATATTTTTTTCTTTCATTTTCATTCGATTAAAAAGTGATTGCTTTGACTAATGCTTCAAGTATTTGTTTGTAATGATAATTTATAATCACTCTTATCATAATTGCGTCGATTCGTCATTCAAAGATTATTTAATCTCATTTACTTTAATGTAATATGAATTTTTGTGTACGTTAAACTTTGTATTATTTCATGTGTATTAACTTTATATCGTTATAAAAATGATAATTTCATAACATATATATCAAGTACATACTTTCAAATATATAAAATTTTGATTGTTGTGTATAAATAACAATTGTAAATTTTAGATTTTAACATTATATACGTAATCGTGCTTCCGATAAATTTATGCTTTTGGTAATTATAATAATGTATGTTACTAATATATAACCATATTTTGTATAAAGTCAATGATTTATTGTAAATATACAAAGATACGTGTATATAATATTGTTATATATCTCATGTGTTAGTCCAAGTTTATTTCCTTATATTTTGAGAAATGTCAACATCGCAAAGATTTTTTAAAACGGCCATAAAAAACGTAAATTTGTAAAGATGAAGTAGTTCTCAAGCGACGTTTATTTTTTAGCATAATATATTATGTGATTCTCGTGGGGATCGTCCGATACTCGGCTATTTAACCGGAACTTAAAGGTAGGCCATGAATAACTTAATGAACAGTTATCTCAATTTGGAAAGGCTGCCTTATATTATTTAATTATTCTCGCATTTAATTACCACACTGATAATATTATATCACATTTATTATGCATCTCGGAAGCTATCGTTTATGCATCATCTCTCGGTCCGGCGTAACATCGAGGCGGCATTTGTGAATAACGTCAACCATTGTGTATTTTTTGCCCCGGTTATTTCACACATCAATTTGCCTACGAGTTGTTGTTTTTTTTTTGTATCGCGCCCGTAACAAGAATTTTCTTTTCGTGTCTTGTCAATCAGCCGCGAAAGAATTTAATTTCAAGGTGTGTATGAAAAAAAAACTTGCGCGGGAATGCTAAACGAGTCGATTTTTGGATACTATGAACTGGATATTGGCCTGTTCTGGTAACATAAGTCATAAGCACATCACACAGTGTGATTAATGACCGCTACTACTAGATCATGCAGGTTTGAATGAGTTACAATCATTATCTCTTATACGTTTTATTTCATAATACGTATGCCATTATACGTTATTACGTATTTGACTTTTAGAATGTTATTTTGAAGGCAACAAACTTATATATTGCCGTTGTTTACAAAGCTTGCAGCGTTGGTGTTTTAAGATTTAGGATCTTAAGCTTTTTTTTTATTCAATATGTTTATTCTGTTTTACAATAATATGTAAAATGTATTAATAGTTCTGAGAGGTCATATGAAACGTGTGGGGGACTGACGTCGAAGTAAATATTTTAAAATACATTTGATAATATTTTTACTACGTGGCTACAAGTCTTAATACCTCAAAAAAGCTAATACAACCGTGTAAAGTGATTTGAGAATGGGTGCTTGAGTAGAATGTTAAGGGTTCGATGCTTTGACTTTGTGAGTAATGACGAAAGAAGAAAGCGGACACAGGAACCTTCCATCGTACACGAAACGGTCGAAACTTAGTAGGTTCTTCGAAATCGAATAAGAGCATAAAGTACAGATCTATTTTATTCAGGCTACCTAGCTCTTACGATCCTGAAGACCATCAGTAACTATACATTAAATTTGCTTGGAAGATTTTCGAGAGGCAGAGTTGATATGGTATGAAGCAAGGAGCATAGCAGGTTAAAGGGATTTGTGGCCGCAGTATGTGACTACCATACGATCCACCTAGAGGAGGGATGTGGAGTGATATCTTTATCATAAGTGAAAAATATATTTTTTGTTTTTCTTTTTGGTAAAATATAATATGTCATTAAAATGCAGTTAATTTCCGTAATGTCTTCTACTAACATGATAGTTGTTGCATCGCGGGTCGAGCGTTAATGCTTAATGACAAAAGCTTGGAACCTTTGGCCCGGCCGGCTGCAGCAAGAAGTACACTTTCGTACACAGAATGCAGAAGTAACGGCTCATTACAGAGCGCACAATGTGGAAGAATAGTCGCCGAGCATGTCGGAAGAAGTTGTGATATATCTTTGCGGTTAAGTCGCATTGTCTGGCAAAGGGCGAACAATGCATCAGCGGCTTCACACGTTGAATAATCACCAGAAAGGTTGCAAGTTGCGTGTATCGCGTGATCTCGTTTTTACACCTCCCGCTGCAGTGATAATTGCTGTTCACTTGTTGCGGGACTTGAAGGATGACATTATCGGTCGTACGAGATGAAATCACCCCGACGTATGTCAACATGTCCCGTAATAATTATATTTTCAAAGCATACACTTAAACATGTCCTGTATAACAACGCCTAGCGAATGTTGTTGGGTCTGCCGCGATAATGCAGTGCCTAAGGCATGTTGACGGAGGCTCGAGAGGATGGCTTCCTTTCCATAATAAGGAAGCGGTGCGCTTCTCTGTGGGCGCGCGTTCGCGGCAGTCCCAACGCAATGGTCGCTGTGTGGGCGGATAGGTGGGACTTCCGGTTGGAGGGGCACTGGATGCGCTTTCACGTGGCCATTCAGCGGGGATCCGGTGCTCCGCTCACTGAGTAGTAGTTGTAAAAATTGTTAAATGTTATTTATTATCTTGTATTTTCTTTTTATGTATACGAAATTGTTATTTTTATGGCTCTGGTGGCTGAATAAATAAAATTATTATTATTATTATAAATATTCACTTAAAACTCATTGCATAATAAATACTAATTAAAAAGACGCATAATTTAGAAAATATTATGAAGTGTTAATTTTATGTATCGAATGTTAATGAATGCATATTTGATTTTATAAAATTTGCAATGAATTTGATCCGAGACACTTCTGTGCAAAATGCATCATGAAGAATAAAAACCTGTGATGTTATTTTTTAGAGATTCGAATGTGATTTTATTGGCATTATTATCGTCGATAAAACGTTTTCTTTGGTATTTTTTCTTGTAATTGTTTTAAATTTAAAAGATAGATGTCCGAATAGTTTCTTAAAATAAACAAATTTAATGGAAATGGTTTTAATTTCTTAGTTATTGGTGCTTCAGTTATAATGGAATGAAATTTGTTGTAAAGGTGTACGATAATTATACCACAATAAGATACTTTCGTTAGAGAGTGCGGTTAAAAGAGAAGATTACTACCACGATTGTATGACAAGTTTAAGTACGCTTTAATTGAAGCCATAACTTACTTGGCGACTCGACGAAAGTTGAAGGTCTCTCCATCGTCAGATGTTGTCCAGTATGCAGATATCTGTGGGAAGCTTCGTGTCCTAACCTTTCCCAACATCCGGTGGGACAATACCGTCATCATAATTAAGCCGCTAAGCAGAAATGACATTTACTGTCATCCCTCGTTGTCCAACAATAACACAAACACTTTCCATAACATTGTGCGCATGAATAATTGCGATTGAAGTGTGTTACGGTAATGTGTATATAAATATCATACATTGCTTAAAAAATACACGAATTTTCCGCGAGTACGGATTACATTGCACTATTATTACGAGCGATTTTACAAAACTTCAATTGCATAGTTGTATCGTATTTTATTTCTTAATTTTTCGTGTGTTCATTATAATATAAAAATAACGTAATTGATCTTCGCTTTCGCACAAGTAATACAAATAGGACGAATTAACTTCCCAAAATAAATCGACAGGCGTACACAGCTGGGATGGGCAGCATTTAGAAAACTAATGAACATTTTTAAAGCAAAAATTCCTCAATGTCTTAAAACTAAGGCGCTTAACCAATGCATCCTCAGTGTATTAACTTATGGCGCAGAGACGTGGAATCTTACAGCAAGTCTCGGAGTGTCGCTAAAATATAGAATCCGAAACGAAGAAATACGCAGAAGAACTCAAGTAGTGGATGCTACCCAACATATAGGCACACTCAAGTGGCAATGGGCAGGACATATCTGTCGAAGAGACGACGTTCGATGGGGAAGAAAAGTATTGGAATGCCGTCCAAGAACTGGCCAACGAAGCATTGGCCGACCCCCTGCAAGATGGACTGATGACATAAGAAGAATAGCGGGAGTGACCTGGATGCGGAAAGCGTAGGATCGAAAAGGATGGAGACTCATGCGGGAGGCTTACGTACAACAGTGGACGGATACAGGCTGATGATGGTGATGATCTTCGCTTTATGTAGATAAATAATATTTTTTTATTCATCGTCAATAACTTAAACAATTTCAATTATCACATTGTAAATACCATAATGTATATCTCATTTAACGCTTTGTATTTTCCTCATTGTTCATAAAAAGGTGGAACCTCATTATACTTTTACGGCCTTTATCCAAAGGGCTTTGCTTGTGCAGACAACTAAATACTGTGACTCACCGCAGTTGTCATGAACTGGATGTTTTGTGGTGTTCTTAACATTGTGCGACAGGCCTATTTTGTACCTGTAGTTAATGATTAGTCTCGCTCTTTTTTACTCCACATGACTTGAAAGAATTTAGATTTGGATAATATTTTTTACATTCACTCGACTATTCTATTTTTACTGCATCATCACTTTGTGTTTTTTGACATATTACTATTACTGTTGCTTGAATATAAAAACTCAGTGACGTCAACATCAACGTTTTCAAGTTTACTGAGTGCTTTGAGTGTATTGAAATTCTCATAAAATATATTTTCAAGTATGAATATTTATTTATTTCAAGTGATAATAGGCTTTTTAATTAATATTTGTTTAAGTACACTATAATTGAATCCAAATCCAGTGTCATAACTAGGGTGTTTTACTTTTGACATTTTATTTGTTTGTTTACCAAAAAAAAAAATCCTCTATAAACATGCTGAGTAAAAAACTTTTACTCTAAAAATTTCAAGAGAAAAAACCTATTGTACTCCCAAAAAAATATGCTTTTAAAACATGTATGAGCAAAATAATAGCATAATACTAAATCGAGTAACTACATACAGTCTTTCAAATAATAAGAAGTAAAATGCTCCCAAAGATAAATAATTATATCTCGCCCTATAAAATATACTGTCTGGGGCGACACGATCCCCTCCCTGGCTACACTAGTGACCAGTTCGAAACGAAAATAAGTGGTTTGAAATACATTTTCATAAATCCTGTGTTATTTTATTAGAGTGAAATCGAACAGCTTGGCGGTTGAGAATTATTTGACGGGCCAAGAGGCCAATCTCGCATAATAATATCCGATATTGTCCAGTCGTAAAGGTTCTCGAGAGGTCCGCTTTCATTCAGTCGGCCAGCAGCTGCTGGATGGCTCCGTCTGGTCGTATTATTTTGACCATGTAAGGGAAACGGTCCCTGGGAAACCGATCGGAATTGATCAGTGAAACTATTCCAGTGAACCAGGTCGGTGCGGCGGCCGCGGTAAGTAAATTGCGCCATGTTACTGCTTGAACTCGCGAACTTCAATGATGGCGATATGGGAGAGTGGTGGACGGTATCATTTATGCGAAGTGGGTACACAAGCTTAATACATTATTCTATAGCATCGCAATAATAATACAACATTATACCGATACTTGCAGTGGAGATGCTGGACAATGCAATGATGCATCACTTTTATACACAACTGTTTATAAAGATACTTTTGTAATAAGCGTTGGGAGGATTGTATTTCTCAGAGTTTAATTGACATAGAAAATCGATTAGATTTATATTTTTATGAACAAATTAATGTTGCATTGGAATTGAAAATGTAATACAAAAATGAGACCAATAAGATATTTCTTGTATAATATGAAAATATATTTGACACATTTTTATATATTTTATGTTTTTTTGGACATGGTTTTATTTATTGAAAACGGTTAATAACATGCCTATTTTGTTGCATTTTTACAAAAAAAATATACAAGCTTGGTTTTATAAAAATGATAGAAGATGTGTATGGATTATTACTGAAGACAATGTAGCGAGCAGAATTCTATTCTCTGCTAATCTACTTTCATTCAGTACTGGCACATTACAGAAATACATTATGTTGGTACCAATTTAAAATCAAAGAGTATCCGCTTTTCCGTATAAACCGATTCAATAAATCCGTTGCGCATTTCTCGGTTGCTGAACTGACGTCGGCAGATTCATATCTCTTCAGATGTACGAGTTTACGACGTTTCGGAAAATGCTAAGGAGCTGAATTAAAGTGGAGTGCATTAGAGCATTAGAGCATCGGACGCCGTGTGGAGAGTTTAGACGCCACACTAGTAGTATCTGTTTCTGTTGCCGGGCAATTTATACTTAATCAATAATCGGCATATCAATTCCAAAATAAAATGTACGCAGCAAATGATCTGATTGTTAGGAATAGATCTTAGGAAAAGTACTTACTCACTAGGACGGAATCCTTCATAATAAAAAACATCTTAAATGTTATTATATATATAATCGTGTCGGAAACAACAGGGTCAGATCCTGTCTGCCCAGAAGTGGGCGACCTCGATGGCGTTACTCGCGGCCATCATTAGGTCTTCCTAGGTGCAGCTATTCGGGCACAGCGCACACTCCAGAAGGTGTGACAGAGTCTGCTCCACGCCGCAGTCACATTCAGTCGGTCCGCTGTAGAACTGCCAGGCTTTCATTTGTGTCCTCGTCTTGCATACTCCGGTCCAAAGTCTATTAAGGGACCTCCATATATTCCACCCCTGGTCATGTCCAGGGGCTAGGTCCTCTTTCGGGGCCATCCAAGTATTCCCCTCAGTTGCACTTCTCCTCATGTTCAGCCGCAGGGTGGCCTCAGGTATCACCAGTTCCATTGTCGACTGTAGGAAATTTCTTCTTGATTTGAGCCGTGTGGTTATCTTTTGATACCCAAACATAGGGTGGAGTGTGTCGTGGGTTGCTTTGGTGAGCTCCTTCTTGCTAGTGACTTCTCGTTAAATGTTATTTAAAAGCATCTATTCAAAATATGTAACAGTTTGACATGTATTATGTTTCATGAGTATGTGAACTCGCTGTGAAATATTGATATTTATATAGTACATTCGTCCTTAAAACTGATTATATTGATGTCAGTAATAATTCAAATTTTCCTGAAAAAGTATGTTTATTACCACTATCATTTGCTGTGTACTGTAGATCTGATCAACATCTATATGAAAATGTTCCCCGGTAGCCGTTCACAATGTGGTGGTGTAATCTGAAATGGTTTTTTAATAGACCGTGCAAACCTGAACTAGTGTACATACACCTAATATCAAGTTGCGTTTTTCTTTTCTGTCGTTCACGGCTGTATTATTATAATTATGTATAGGCCAGGTCCCTGGAGCCACACACAGTGATATCCATTTTGATTCAATTGCGTCTCTTTCGTGAGATTCTGTTTTTTTATTCGTATTATTTTGCAACAATGTACACATACAATTTATTTTACAATTTCGAATAGGCAACCGAATAAAATCGTTCATAAGAACGAAAAAAAGCGAGGAATTTCAATTGCATACGAGGCGTTTAAATTTAATAAGTAAAATGTACTGATAATAATTACTGTGCTATGAATCAAATTAAAAACTAAGAACAGCTAAACAAAACAATTTGATTGAATATACGAGTATATTTAAAAAAAAATTAAGTGGAATGATTTACGTTCAATATGTTGATTTAATATCTTGCATATTGCAGATTTTTTACTTTCTTTCCTGCTTCTTCTTGTAAATATATTTCTATACTTTATCTTTGCAAAGTTGAATAAAGACAAAATGGTTCGTGAGGCTGTTAGTTTTTAGGATCAAAGTTTCCGAATACGCTTGCAAGATCACGTCTCGTAAGTGCATCATTCTCTTCTTCATCAACTGATGCAAGCGTGTAATGGTGTCACGTTGGGCAAAGCTCGCATCTTTGAAGAAGTTCTCTCGTCTCCAAGTGCAGTACCGCTGCTGCAGCTTCCCTGTACGTGCTACCATGGCATCCCGCGCCGGCTCCAGATCACGAGCTCTTCCAGAAACAATTATAGATTATCCATACCATTATTTTAGAGTCCATTATGGCGAGCCAGTGATTCCCACGACGGCTCGCAGCTGCCGCCATTTTTGTGCGAATCAGACGCAGATGGAGTTGTGCAATTATGCCCATTCGTAATTATAGGCAAATCGAATATGAAAACATACGTTTTCTACGAATGATGAAAGAGACCGCGATTATGTGTTTTTGAACAGACAACCCAGCTTGTATTATATTATTTATAAATATACAGTTATTGCATATACTGACATGTATGTTATAATGAATTATCAATCTATTAGTACGTATTATGATCTTCTTCGTGTCAGCGACGTCAAATTATTTCTGCCCAGTATCTGGCAAATAGCCCGTGTGTTGCCTAACATTAGGTCTTGAAGTGTGCAGCTTGTTAGGCCCATGGAGCAGGATCTCAGATGTGAGGCGGTCTGCAGGTTTCCGCAGTCGCACAATAGCGGCTCTCCCTGCCGAAGAATTCCCCACCGCTAGAGGTTGTCCTTTGTTCTACCAACTCCAGTTCTTAATCTGCTCAGGGATTTCCAGGTCCGCCAGTCAAGGTTCTTGCCAGATGGGAGGCCTTCCTTTGGAGCAATGAAATCCTCCTTTTCAACCCAGCGACAACAATAGAATATTATGATTAGATATTAAAATCCGACCGTGTAACGTAAAAAATAAGTAAAGACGTCTTTAGAGCATTACAAAATACAGCTTTTTCTTTTATATCTTTACATTAATGTTAGTATTTGTACCTTTTTTATATTTTATTTATGACACAGTATAAAATTATGTTTTTTTAGAAAATATTTACACACTTAAACATCCTACATTTTAATTATATACATACGTATTTATTAAATTAACTTTGCAATACATATATATAATTATTTACATATTATTCATGAGTATTATTTTTATGGTCAATAATTTTAGATTTAATTGTTTTTTGCTTCGGGGTTAATTTAGAATGCGAATCTCTGTTATGATTTCGTAATTTATGTTTATTATTATAATTTATATTTAATGAATACGGAATTAACATACTCGTATTATTTATCAATGTGTCCGAAATAAACGAGTCTCGGATATTTGTGTACATAAATAATGTACCGTGAACTTGATCCTCGTCCAGCCCGCGGTTTGCTCACCTGCCGCCTTAGATTTATCTCAATTAAACAAGATTACCTGGAATCATATTGTGAACATCTCGAGACGATTATTTAAATTTTATTGATGTGCGGTTTCATTCAAATACGTGCGAATATTATTTAAGAATTAATTAATTTTGCTGGTATTATGTCACTTGAAAACAACAGTGACAAAGATATTGATATCAACTTGATACAGCTCCTTTAGGCTGATGTCGTAAAGATTCTAAAAAAGATCTTTTGTCTCTTATTTTTGTTCGCTCGCCTGACATGCACATCTAATGTTAGTTTTGATTGTATAATAATACACGGTGTTTGCATATGTCATTTTATATTTTATCACAGTTGGGCCATTTCCTGTTGGTACCACTGTCATCTTGAATTCGCTTTTTCTGCAGCGACTGTTGGCAGCGCGAGATGAGAGCGCGCCGTCAGTTGACAGTTGGAGCTCGCTCGCGACCGTCATGGCGTGCGCCATTAGGCGTGCGCCACAATGGTCTTTTTGTTGCAAGTGTTTGACAATTAAACGCGAATTGTGAAACGAAAACAAGTTCTTTGTATTGTGAACCTGATCCTGCGTCATGTCATCCAGTAAATCGATATCAAATTCAGAGAGGAAGATATCAATATTTAGCTCAATTAGTTAAGTTGTTATGTTGAAATACTCTGTTTGCTATAGTAATAAAGTAATTAATATATAAAGACATGGCTTTTGTGCATAAGGAGAACCGACTCCAGATAATGGGAAATGGCGAGGCTAAAGAGAGCTAAATTAATAAAAAACTGACGTTATGCCATCCGGAAATTGAAACGTTCATAAAATCTAAAAGAGTATAAATAAAATTCACGGCATTCAGGTGACTCTTATTTTTGTAAAAATTTGACACAATGCAATAATTGACTTAAAACTACGAAATTCATCAGTGAAATTGACCTTAAGGTTAGTCCACTATCAAGACAATCACTGTTGAGAGAGATTGATGACAGATATTTCCCACACTTTAGAAAACAATTGAACACAGTTGAAAAAACTAAAGATATTCGAAAAACATTTTTTTTTCTAAATTTGAAACTTAATATTATGATAGTTTCGATGCCAACATCAATCAATTTTATCATCACGTGATGTCTATTATAAGTATAATGTAAGTGCTTTTTCGTCAGGAAATCATACTGAAATACTCGTACATTTTGTGTAACAGGTAAATAGACCAACATGCTTCAACGTTAATCCATTTAATTTATTCCGATATTCAAACAGCAAGAGTTATACGCCATTTGCATTCAATAATCTATATTTCCTAACTGCCGTCGCACGCTTCGAAGTTTACCCTAAAGTCTTTTCATGGAAAGTTCGCCATGGGCAGCGACACGTTCTTCCTTCTCGGTAACTACCTAAAGTATTCAAACTTGTTAGTAACTATTTGGTTTCTTCTGGCGAGCTGTGTAAACACAAATCTGGCTTCAGTTTAGAATACCTTACAACTTCCGCCTGTCCACGCGACTTAGCGGGTTACAAGTCTCGTGGGTCACGTGAAGACTCGTCTTGCATAAGCTAATTTTCTTGTAAAATAAACTGCGATACTTAAAATTCAGTTTACGATTTATGATATTGTTTACTGTGATGTTATGAATAATAACGTAAAATGGTTTTATCCAAATGTGTGTTTATATTATGATCAATCATTTATGTTAATAATGTACCATATTTGTTTGATTGTTTTATTTCTTTCGAATGGAAATCGTTGATCGCAGATAGCTTCTGTATTTATGAATTTAAAAAAAAATGTTTGATTTATTGATGCGCGTCAAAAAACAGAAGTTGATTGAATGGAAGGTTTTATAAAATCATTCAGTTACAAACGTAAATCATTGATACGAGATATAAAATAAACATAAATATAAATGTTTAAAAGAAAACAAATTATGGTAAATGTATTTTTGTAAATGTTTTCAGCATCAAATTTGAGATCCATTGTAAATAAATAAATATTTACTATGGTAAATGTAATTATATTTTTTTTGTTGACACCGAAAACGGTAATTTGGTCACCAGGAAACTATATTTCTTTTTACGAACTTTTAGATCCATTTTAATAATAGGTAAATATTTCATACATTTGGATATTTTTAATAATTTTAATAATAATTACCTGGGCAAAAATGGTTGGTTCCAAAGGTCCGCGGTTCGCATCCCGCTCCCGCCGTTTTTTTTTCTGAATGAATTGACTCGTTTAAGGATTTTTATGTATAGTATATGTATATTTAATTACTTATAATTTCATACATTGTTTGAGCATAGGTGACACTGTTTTACTTCCTGAAAGACTGTAATTTGGAAGGCTTTATCAGTTCCAACGTGTATAAGCGTACTAAGTATAATTACGCTCGTACACGTTTAAATTGATGGAACCGTCATTAATGGCGAAACTGCAGGCTTCCAGCAAGTGAAACAGTGCTAAGAGTGATCCATGTTAAAACAATGTATGAAATTCTTATCTATTTTATATTAAAATGGATCTCAAAGTAAATGCTAAAAATATAAATAGCAAAATATTGTCTTTTTTTGTTCTTTGTGAGAATGCGTACTGGTTTCCATTACCGACAAGTGTAGTAAAGCGTAAATTTCCCCATAATCTTTTAACGCAGCACCTTTTTGGTAAATTATTTAATCGATTTTTGGTAAAATTATATAGAAGGTAAGATATTTTTTATTAACTAAATATATCTGATGTTGTGTATACTTTTTGACTGGAATCCAATATATTTTATATTCAGTTATATGTTAAGTTTTTTTTTATATCACAACAATAGAATAAAGCTGTAATATGTATGTAGAAATTCCATGTGAAGCTCATGACCACTATAGACATCGTACCCAATAAATGGATTATTAATTTAATATTTTTTTGCCATTTAATAATTATCTTTTATTATGGCAATCTAATAAGTATTAAATGTAAACATAACTGTTCACTGTTGTTAAATGTTCTGTAAGGACAGCTAGCTAATAATAATAAGTAATCAGTCTCTGTTATTATAAAACGCTGTTTTGTCCCTTATAAGGTTAGGCGAGTTGACTTATTGTTTTCTCCATGGCGGGTTTCGTGCCTTAGTCCTCGGACGCGTTCAGGTCTTAATCGTCGTCCGGTGACGTCGTGACGCCCGGGGCGCTGGCAGTGACGCGTCGCTCGCCCCGCGATCTGCACGCGGAGCCTGCAGATGCATTAGCGGCCCAACAAGAGGCGCAATGGACAAGATGGCTTTTGTTGTGAAGATTAGTCAGATGAGACCGTTTACCGTTAATCGCCAAGCCGGGTCGCTCTTGTGATGCGAACACCGTCGTCGGACACGTTTATTCACTTTGAAAGATAAGCCTAGCATTCTTTTGATATACACAATAATGTTTTTTGGAGAGTCAGTCTAAGGAAAATTTTATTTTAAGTTATTCTAATTAACGGGATAATTTCCATTATTCCCCTACATGAAATGACTTATTTTTACTTTTTATAAAACGATAACGATAACCAGATATATGAACTTAAGTCAGCTCAATACACGGTAACATCGATTATTTTTTTCTGTTTTCTTACATAAGGACCTGGGTAGAGCAACTAGTCAGGTAAATGGGGCAGGGTCTCATTAGAGTTGATGTATTCTGGAGATCTCCGCAGTTACACAGCAGTGACTCTCCCCAAAATAATAATATTAATACTTAGTATGTATAAATACGAAAGGCTCTTAAAGAAGGCAAAGTATATACTCATTCTCATATATCCGTTAATTTTTTATAATAGATGGTCGCCACAAATTGTTCATCATTGAATCATCATTCAGTACTGTCATTTGCCATTGTCCATGCCTTATCCCCAAATATTTTTGCACCCAAAAGTTCACCTGGGAACATTCTCGTACATGACTTCTGACGACCCCCAAGGTAGAAACTCGGAGGCTTGAAGAGACTGCAGTTGTACTTTCCGAGGCATATTATGTGTGAGTTGTTAATTGTTTTGTTTTAAAAAGGTCACACGATAATACCGATCCTCTCAAAGTATATGTACAAAAACATATTAATTTATTGTTTTGCATTAGAATGCACTATAACACCAGAAACGATCAATGACAAACAGTGATAAATGATATTAAATTATTTTTTAATCGTTAATCTATGTCTGATTTGGTCCCTAACCCGGAACAGATCCCCGTACCGCCAGCTGGTTGTCGTCCGCGCTGATCGCAATCTTGCTGATCGGAAAGACATCAATTCAACTCCGCATGATATTTGTACCGGGGCATTTCAGTCGGCTGAAAGAATCACGACCGATCGTTTGATACTCGTGACCTACAGAGAGACACAAACTCTTGCATGGAATATTGCGCATAAACTGTATCAGTATTATCCATCTGCACCCATCTGTTCTTTTATAAATTGTTACGTAAAGATAATTTTACTAGCACGGTTCGTATTTTTTTTAAATTCGCTCTTTTCAACTGTTCCGTGACTATTTCAAATGTCTAACACTTCTCCTCTTCCCTCCATTTCTCTTTTTAACCTTAATATACTATAATATTCTTATACTTAAAAAATACAAGAATAGTACTGTTCACATTAGTTCATACATCCAAGAAGGATACATACTCGTATAATATTGGTTATGTAATCATTTCGTATAATATATAAATAATTACGTATTATGAATGGTTAAATATATAAAAATTTTGAACGTTTTGTTTGTATTTTTACAAACATAATACATATTTAATTCTAAAATGGAATTCTGATTCAAATAGTAATATTTGTTTTATTTACTTAACGAATTATATAAATATTTGACAGATGTGCCTAATTGCTTTTGGAAATAGATTGATTGATTAACTATAAGTTTTATCACGAATATTGTACGTGTATTTTGTATTCATCTTTATTTTGATGGCGAATTCGTCTTATCAGAGCGTTTTTATGATTCAAATATTATAAATATAATTCTAATGACTTATATCACAAATTAGCCCATTGTATTGATATCATGTAATTAGCGTTATCAGAAAGGACGAAAATGATAAGATAATTTACAAAAGATAAGCCTGATTTAGCTAAAAAAAAAAAGTTCTTTTTATAAATTACAGGCTTATAAAATGTAAACTAATACAAGATAATTTTAATACATTATTTGTTGTTAACTTAATGTTTACAATTTATTATTCTATTTGATCGATAATAGCCCAGTAAAGATGTGACTGGAATAACGGTCGAACCTTACTAAGGTATTACTAGTCACTAAGATTATGGCCTTTGTTAATGATTGCAAGATCTTCATTAATAAATTTACAATAAAAGGTAACGTAAAGGTTATTTATGTGTGGTTAAATGTCATTTTGGTTTATGGGTCAAAGTCTTTTTTTTATTTCCAAAACGGATCGTCTCATCTTTAACTGCCTTCCAATGAATCATGGATTATAAAGCGATATTTCGCGTGATGCTTCAAAAATAAGTTTCCCAATATAGAAACATAACCAGAGCAAACTAATTAGAGATCTTATGTTTTTGCAATAATGGATATATATATTTTTTAGATATAATAATTTGAAAAAAAAAACGGAATATTGAATGTTAATTTAAGGTTGTTTTTCTTTTACGTATATTGAAATTCTTAATATACATAAATATATATTTGACGTTAAGCTGAACTTAACGCATTAAAGTAGCAATATAATCGTATAAAAATAAATTTATTGCTATTTACACTGCTTACGTTCTGCTATTAACATTTTAACAGCTTTACATTTAGCATACAGTAGAAAACACTAATGACTTTCAAAGGATTGTCAATTTAAATATACAAATAACATACATTATTAAACTTATATTAGAAAGCTCAAGTCTCTATTCGTTGCATAAAATGTTCGTAATTATGAACATAATGGAGTTAGTGGATGGCTTGCATCTTTATGCAGATATAAATTACGCTTACTTGTGCTTGGATAAAACAGTTGCAGCGCCAGCATTTCATCTGTGAATCACAATGCTTGTACTCCGCTCTAGAGTTATCTGATTCTCAGGGAAATAAACATCACTGTCGACATCATCTGCAAAGGTCACTTCCTGTGCACTATTGCATTAATTACTTTACTTTTCTGTAACCTATCATTAGTTGAAGCATCTTAGCCTGAATAGTGCACAGAAGGTAAAGCGTGGCCAATCGATTGCAATAAAACTTTCGAAAATAATTAATATACATTTAAATTCATAGCAAACACCATCCTATAAGTCATTAATTTCGTAAATTTTTTGGAGGAAAAACAATTTTGGAGCTGAGTTTTCTGGTGACCATGCCTAATAAATTGCACATCACGTTGATCATTCATCTAACAACTTTTCAAAATGTTTCAATGATCATCATTCAATAATACTATAAGGATATGTTTGAAATTTAAGTTACTGTCATTGGTTATATCTTTTCACATGAATAAACAAGTTGGGCGTTTTTTATACAATTCTGCAAAAAAAAACGTTAAGTTGAGTGAATTTTGACAAGGCATATTATTTTGATGATACGGCTCTTGCAGAAATCCTCGGCCTCCAAGCATCATTAATGTAGCGAATAGTCTATTATATATATATATTTGTTGGAAAATATCTCCAACAGTTCTTGATCGGAACATGTGGGTATTCAATTAACTTCACATTAAATTTGTTGTGCTCTCACAAGACTGTAGATTAGCGGTATCCGATTGTTCTCGTGCTCTTATTAAAAAATCTTTCAATTTGTTTTGTTGCGTACGTACGTACTCGTTGCCTCGCTAGCATTACTGTGTGCCGGTTTGTACTGAGCTATTTCGTTATATTCTCTACTTCTCTGCGAGGGGCGAAGATAATCGGAGTTCATTTGGAATATTAGCCCGGTAAGGCGATTCTTTGATTGAAATATACTTTTTGAATGCCACGTATATTTATTTCTGTGCACTCGATTCAAGACGATCCGAGATTACATAGTATTATGTTGTCGGTTATGATCCGATAGATCATTAAAAAACAATTTATATGATTGGTATACCATATTTTTGGTAGTGCCTGTACCTTTGATAGATCAAGTTCCATCTTGTAATGACCATATACATAGTCCAACTTGAGGTTTATTGATTAACTCACATTTCATCTTCCTCAAAAAGTAATTATACTTCATTCTATGCGGACAGAGTTAGATCGAGATAGAAGTTGTTTCTGCAGATTAAAGAATAAAAAAAACCCATTTAAAAGATAGACTACCTATACGTAAACATCTCTATGTAATTAATTCAGTTTACGTACTTTGTTGTAATATACTGTAAATATAAACTTGAAACCAGTCGGGAATAAACATAAAATTTACTCGTCAGAACTGACTAGCGAAGAATATGGCAGCTTATATTGGCGACAAATCGCGACTATTGCGAAATTGTTTACTAATCCTGATTATGTACTTGAACACTGTACTGTGTGCAATTCCTCAGTCACTGAGAGTCGCTTACCTTACCATTTTTTAAAAATTAGTTCAATTCATTTACTCAAAAGTAGAGCAATTTCCTAATAATTTATCATTCAAAATGTATCACAAAGTTTATAAGATAAATAATATTGAATAATATAAATTTATTTTTGTTCAGCATTGTTAAAAAATAAGCTCAAATGACCGATTTACTGTTTTTTCGTAGACTAGAGAAATTATGACTTATGATGTACGCAGCTTCACTATGAGAATTTAAATTATGACAATGCTTCATTCTCACAAGTCGTTGCCCAATTAAGTTTTGACCAATGTTGGAATTCTTCCGCGGGGCTCTCCACTTCCGCCGTCGCATTTCCCCGCGCGGATACCGTTGTATTATTTTCCACGGTGTAAATCTCACTCGAGACTAATGAGACAGGTTTACAATATTATAAACACTTGCCGCGTCTGGAGATTCGTATCGTTGTGATATATCTAGCTGAGCTGCGAGCGTAGCTGGCCACCTAGCTGGCTCAGGGAAACCTCTCAAGCCATACGATGATGAGAGACGAGACTTTTAGCTTTTGACAACAAGCAGCCACGAGCAGTTCCCTGGATTTATATTCTATGTTTTCCGTATGCGATGACTGTAGCTAATACACGTCACATTCAATTTATTAACAAATATTCTAGGAACATGACTAAAAAATTTTTTACTGCGTTTTTACGGCTATATTAATAATTTGTAGTTAATTTTTATACCATCTGATATTCACGTTATTTAAAAATCAGTAGTCAAAAGTAAGACGCTAGGATACGTTACGTATTATAAATATTGTATGCTTAGCGTCCACTTTGAGATCCGATCAATATATTCGTATTATACAAATACATATTTTTACAGTACATTTCATTACAAAAATGAATAACGCAGGTTTCTCAAGTTCTTCACTTGTTTACGATGAGCTAATAGTATCAATTTTTTTAGAAATAAATGCAATGTTTCTTTACTAACTTATCTCCCAAAACTTCAATAATCTTTTAAATTAAATAGATAAAATTATTAATAATAATGGAGATTTCAAATGTTTAGCTAATGACTTCGAATTTTGAAGCCGGAAGATCCTGCTTAGGTTTCAAAGATTTGACTATTTCCATACAATTCAAAGCAACAAATGCGTTTCATCAGAAACTGGAGACGAAAAAAAACGAAGATTGAAATGGTTTGTGATTTTAGGGGAACATTCTGCTCGTGTGTTTTTATTTATTTAGGATACGATTCCGAGGAAGCTGTCATTCACAGGAACACTTCGGTTGTGTGAAGGAATTTGCATGACAATGAGATCGTGATGGCTATATTAAAGTGTAGTTTAAAGCGTTCTTTGCTTTTCGAATATAATTCCAAATTCCGAAAATTCGTTTACAAATAAATGAAAAGGAGGCGTTAAAAGCAGTACCGAATTCAGATTGGAAACCAATGCTTTACAATTTAAACATTAAAAAAACCTAGAGTACGATCTATTTTATTGAAATTAAAAAAATATATATACTTTTGCATATTCAAACGGTTTTATTATGTTACGATATACATTTGAAATCGAGGTGGCGAGAGTCTTAGGGTAATGAAGAAAATTTTCATCGGTATAAGAAATCTTAAGTCAATTTTCTATAGTTATAGCATATGCTTCAACTAAAGAAAGATTGCAATATGTCATTTGATCTGTGCACTCTAAAACTTATATAATATTATCAATTTAATAGTGATAATAACACAGCTTGGTTTAAATTTGCTGAGGATGGTAGAATACATAATATTGAATAAATAATGTTTTTTTTTATGTAAGCACATACAGGAGAATACTGACAGATGGTGATAGTAATTCTGAAGTCTCATCTCTGGAATTCTATGACGCTTACCATGGTGTATATGGCTAAACGCTGAATGTGGAGTGTTGATCCGCCAATGTCATAGACTACAGCCCGAGATTCACGCATCATCCTTTATTATTACAGGAATTTACTATGAATGGGTGGTCTTCACGGGACGACTTTCGTCTACCACCAATTTTAATTAATAGGATATGACTGACATTTTACGGGTGATGGATCAAATTCACACCAACCGGGGTATTTTAGAGCTCGGAAATCGATTAAAAATCCTTTTTTTTTTTTTAAATCTCCGTCGGTGATCGAATCCACGACCTTTGGTTTGCAAAGCAAACGCTTTACCATTGAGCTATGACCGCCGGCAAATAACATTTAAAATAAATTTTATGTTATACTCGTAATAACATTTAAAATAAATGTAAAAAAATATTATCAATAAGCAGTTCCTTATTGAATTGATTTTGTAAGGTTCAAATATATATTTATAGATTCAAATTTCGGAACCGAGCCATTACTCCCGAAACAGACAATACGGATAATACTATGGAAAAACTAAGCTTTTTAACAAGCCGTCTCTGTTTAAGTCATCATACATTGTTGACAGGTGCTAATACGCAGCATCGCGACTTGCGCGCGTCGTGCTTCAGATCTATTGACTTGCGTGCTGAAGGTGTTGTTTCTTGTTGCAGCTCGTGGTCAGCCTGGCGATGGTGGTCTACAGGGCGCTGGACTACGCGCAATCTGAAGATGAGGAGCGGCTCGTTTCAGCTGAGCTGGAGAATCTCATCAGGGACATGACCTCTGACGACGGTAAGCTTACTCTATAACTAAAAGGATTTTTCAAATAAGCTATCAATTATATTACATATTGTGTGATAAAAAAAACGATAAAAGGCAAAGAGGTCGTATTTTTCTGTGTGGAGCCAAAATACAGCTGCTTATTCTTTTTAAGTTTTATCCTAAAAGGCCGTCAAAAATGCTAAGCAAAATGTACTTGGGTGAACTAAGGGATGCAGAGCTAATGTGTAATGTAGGATATATTAAACATATGGTCAAGCTTGGGGATATATGGAAGGAGAAGCAAAAGTGTAGCTAAATGGAGGGCCTTTTGTAGTTTAAATAAACCTTTCTCTTTTTCCTCCTTTATTTCTTTTAAATATTTGTTCACCGCTAAACGCCTCGTTATTTTATGAATATGTTTATTTGACTATATTTATAAAATAATACAGTCTTTCCTCCTAAACTTCTGTACCGAATTATTCTAGTTAAAAACATTTTCAACTAGACCCTTACAAATGTAGAAGCAATACTAATTATATTGCAGGATTAGATTCTGATTAGCAATTTACCCAAATAAGTCCATTAACAACAGAATTATTATGCGGTGTTTCTATTGAAATTAAATTAGTTAAATGATAATAGATTTATAACAATATAACTTAATTATAATGCTGATTATAAGGTGTGTGACATTATGATATATATTAATTAAATATTCTATCTAGTACCAATAAACTTTAATTAAAAATTAAATACCATCAATAATTCATTTAATTTTTAACGCCTACTCTCGTTTAACGTATTAAGGATGTTATGAATTTTGCCATACATCATTATTGGTTGATGCTAAAGAGATATTCTGCTTATAAACATTATGAGTGTCCATTTCTCATAGTTCTCCCACGAGTGGCTTTTTTCAGTTCGTTGTTTCAGTTGAGCGGGAAACAACGCAATTACAGGTAAAGACAGGTTCGTGAATTATGCGCGAGCTTGTAGCGGGGGCGCGCACCTGGCACAGCGTAATAATTAACGCGCGGTCGATGTTTTACATTCGAATGACAATAAATATTCATCAGTTTCATATTCGCTTCTTACCTTAAGCATATGATCGCTACAAACTGCCGCCATAAAACTCTGCCACTCGCCACGTTCTACGCTGCATTTAGTGTCAGCTCTGCGTCCCGGACACCTTTAGCTCGTAAGAATTTAAAGTAAAGTATTCCCTTGCAATACACAATGTGGCTACGTATTTCTAATGTATAAAAATTATCATACTATATCCGATCTCCAACTGCAGCATATGATCCTCGCATAGTCCCAATAGACCTTTTTACCGCAGTTCAGCCGAGTACATTCTATGCGACGGCTTTCCAGAACGACGAGAGCCCAGGGATCTGATGAAAAAGCCGCTGTTAGTTAAGTTTATGCTCTCATACAGCATTCGCAGAATATTTTCCAGGAGGGCCCACCTTTGTCTATTAACCGACTATAGTATGAAATGTTACCTCACCTCGTCACTCTTCACATATTTAAACAATCGTATCTCCAGAATCTACGCAAGCATGAGCTATCAAAACCCTTTAAACTGAAAACACATAGCATTGCTCAAATTCTATATTTGCCTTCCAATGTCGCTCATATTTAAAATATATGTTGTTTAAGACATGGCATTTCTTATGTGTGATGCACCTGGCAGGTGATGTTGAGGTTGGGATGCATTTGTTTATTTCGATATTTCAAGCAAAAAATATGTTTTTGCGTGGTCAACTAGTTATGCTATAGTCGTAATTCATATAGAAACAGTGTAGTAAAGTAGTGTACGTATCAGAAGAATGCATAATAATATAATGTATAAGATGTATCATTAAAATTCGCAGTCGTAAAAAAACGCGTAAAACACTTGTTGGGCTGCTGCCTGCTGCAATCCCTTCAGTGCGTTAACGGTACATCTGGCCTCGTCTTGGCTTCGCGGGAAGAATAATCTGCACTTCCTCTTTATATACTCTCACCACACAGAGAGAACCTCGTGACGTACCTGGACCCGCTAATGCCTAGACCTTCGTCACTGCGTTTCCCGGTGATAGATTATTGTAATTACGACCGTATAACTTGCGTAATTTTGCGTACTACGTCTGTTAATGCCTGCAGGCGACACGTCTACCGCACCGAGGCTAACTCGGCGAGCTTTTCCCCTTTGTAATGCGGTTCTTATTAAGCTGCAATATACTTGTAATACACAACAACAAAAATACAATTTAAATAATTACGACTACTTAAATACTTCAGAATAATTAGTCGTGAGTTATTTCACTCGCTTAAAGTTCAGTCGATTCGTTGTTTTATCAACTTCGCATTGGGCAAGTGAATATAATTTGTTACGGTTTACTGGCCTCGTAGCACATAGGATGGATAAGTACTCTGCCGTTTCGTGAACCGTGCAACGTTCGATTCAAACACGAACTGGCGAAACTTCATGAATATCATTACAGAGATGGATGCATAAAAAAGTGTTATTCGATTTATCTGTTGGGTGTCTCTTTGATTTCTCGGCTGGCGACTGTCATGTAAGTCGCTTTGTAATTAAAATAATCGTGTCATGTTTACATTTGTTCGTGGCCGGCGATTTCCTGGCCGGGCGGAAGACCGTTTCCTCATTCCTCGGCTTTTTTCTTCGTTCATCTCAGTAACCCGCTATAAAAACTAATGCTGTTATATGAGTACGATAGGCGTCCTACAAAACATGACTGTGTTTAAGCATTACACCGGAATTTATTTTATATACTTATTTTATTAAAAACTATCATCACATGACATTAAACTGTGCTATAATGTTGTACTTCAGTTTAATATCACAGTATTATTTACACTCCGTGAAATACAGAAAGGTATTAAACATGCTCTACATATAGTTCTACGGCAACTCTTGGGGAACTTTCACTGTTGTTTCCTGTACTATTTGTAATAAATTTGTCAATACCATTGGACTCATTCTGGATCATTTATGATCAATATCCATTAAATTTGTCGGTGTGGTGTTTGATATTTTATTAAGTTTGATAATGTTTGTAAAATTACCATGTTTAACTAAATGTACAAAAGTAACTATGAAATATCATTTCGATAATTAACTTAAGAGTCGTGATGAAACACCTGAATTATAATTATAAAATTCAATAAAAAAGTCTAATTCTTGCTGGAAACCTTTCACTTTGAAAATGATATTTTTTTAAATATAATTCAATATCAATTGAAACGTTACGATAGTAAGCATGTTTTTTTTCAATCCTCCCAACTCATTTTAAAATGTAAAAACCTTTCAACATAATTTTCGGTTATATTTTTAATGCGTCAGAATATATTTTAGGGTAACCTTATTAAATTAGAAATATTGCTTTTATGACTTATTTCGTCCAATACAGAGAAATTCAATTAATGATATATTTCTTAAGCATGCATAATTGCTGCATTAACGATAGTTTGTCGTATAGCGTATCCTCTTGCGATTATTTTCGTTTGTGTTCTGTGAGAGTTGTATACAAAGTGTCTTGTTTATTGTTATTGGAGTGATTATTTGTTGTCGGCTCCGCCCTTAATCCGCGTCGAATCCTCCCATCAAGTAATTAGCATTTAAATGAGCCGGATGTTACATCCGCCGGCCAGGACATTCATTTAGTCGACTTACGTCCCGTGACCCTGGGATATTGAATGCAACATAAAAAGGGTTGATTCGTTATCAAATTAAATATGCAACGGGATACATAAATATGGTAATATATATGCAAGTCTTATCTTATTGACGAATATGAGAAGTAACAACTCAACTCTGGGTAATCGTTGTTGCCAGAAAGTGAAAATACTATATTTGACATTATTGATATGAGCAAGAAGAAAGAAGACAAAAGAACATATTGTAAATATTAACCCAAGATATTTGACGAAAAACTTTCAATTAAGGAACTTACTAGTATTTTGTGTGTTTGTTTTATCTTCAAATTGTAGCAAAATTTTATTATCTCTTACAAAACATGATTTATTACATGTACCCTATAAAAGGTTTTAGTTAAGAATATAATATATTAGTCAAACGTACCGAAGTATGGAAATTAATATATAATGTATCATTTAATAAAGTAACCCATTAAAAAAATATATTGATCGTAGTTTTCGTGGGAAACTCGATCGAACTACGAATTTTATTTTTTAGTATCGTCCGATAAAAAAATCTTTTTACTCTTTGAATTGGCAATATCGCTAAATTAGTATAAAAAATAGATAAAAACAGAAATTCTTTTGTATTCTATAAATTCAGATTTTCATGTGAAACCTGTGAAATAATGTGTAAATATAAGATAAAAATTGTATCAAGCTTTTGTAATTTTACTTAACTCATTGGGCCCTAAGCCAGATAGTAATATTCCCAATTTTTTTAATTTATGTATTTTTTATGTCATTTAACTTAACTGTTCAATTAATGTAAAATAATATAGATAAAATAATTATATTAAAATAAAACACAATAAGCTCTCAACATAGACACAATATTATAAACTATTAATTGGGTATTTAGTGTGGTTTATAAATTGGTAATGTGTCGTGACTCCACTCATCGGGTAATAAACGAGTGAAAATACGTCCAGTGCAAACTAAACGTCTCTCGCCAGCTTTCTAGATTAAGGTGTCTTGATAATGTATCATTAAGTGGTAATATTATGAAAATTGTAACGACAATTTAATCATTATCGGGTATTCTCATAAATATTACAGACGACACCGGATACGTTATTGGATCATACAAGTCTAATCGATTCAACGATTCTGATTATTATGCTGGCATTTACATAATGTTTCTAAGTACAGTCGCCTATAAATGGTAATTTTCATTCGTATTAGGGGCAATAAAATCTTGGTAATGCATAATCAATTGGAATAATATTTATGACGGGTTAATACTGCATTTATTGTTTTAATTATTCATGTTGTCTTTGTTCATTCAATAACATTAATTATTTTATGAGACAACCATTCATAATGTCTACATAGTATTACAGGATGGTTGACAAACTAACCATTTTATTTATATTTTTTCCTTTAAATTTTTCAAGACTGTATTATTTCTCATTCGTTTTCGATGTGATGTTACACTATTTTATTTTTGTATAATTTTTAATATCTTTAATCTCCGAACTTGTTATACAAAATATTAAGACCGTTGGTTAATTAAAATGTGACTGACTGTTAATGTTTAGAACTCAACTTACAAAGTGGTATTGATTATAAACATATTTGTTACGACCAATAACTGTCAGTTTCTAAAGTTTCTTCTTAAACACCAATGTTAAGTTCTGGAATACTCTTCCAGCGTCTCTGTTTTCTCCTTCATTCAATGCGGATCTCTTCAAGAAACAGACAAATATATACTTGCTCCTTAACCCACACACAAACACAACGTCCAGCCGCCCTGGCAGATTGTCATAGAGTGCACTGGTCTCGACCGTTTTTAAGAAATATAGTTGGATTACGATTTGGTTACGAAGTCTTATGTGTGAATATCATAAGAGGACCACTGGTCTTTACAACTCATTCGAAATTTGCGATACGAATTAAACTTGTCGCTTTCTTTGGTATTTTTTCAACAAAACAATCGTTTAAATTTTGGATTAAGTTCTAATTTAAACAGCTATCAGTAGAAGCCTGACTGAACCTTCAAATCATCCTAAGTCATTTCTACATTACGAAGTTCGTTCCGGTGGTACAGAAACTACAAGAGCTTTGGAGATTGAATATGCAAGTTCTAGAAACCCGAATAGTATTACTGCAATCCACGCAGGTGCGTTGCACCGCCGCAGTGAGTTCACAATACGCAATTGATATGTTCCAGCCGCTAATTCCGAACAATGGCCCGGACGGTAAGCAACATTCTGAAGTGCCCTCGAGCAGGCCGCAAACCGAGCATTGAATATTGTAGGAAATAATATAGAAATACCTCTCTAAAGGCATCCACCGCCTTGGAAACAGCGATGTATGGAGGGTTGTCAAATCTTGCTCAACACATAATTTTTAATTGCATTAATTCATACTCGTATAACTAACAACATAATAATATGTTATTTAACAATATGATAATTGATTGATATGTAAATATATATATAATGCACGTTAATTAGTGGTGAAATTTAATGGAATAATCTACAAATAATTGATTTCTTGACGTAATTGCTTAAAACTGTAACCCAGCCTGAAAAAATATACAATATAATTAAATACCGCCTTTTACTTCGTATCAAGGACGCAAATTCAGTTACATTTTACGTCCAGTATTCGGTAATTAGGTAACATACGATGGCTCGTATGTTACCTAAAATAAGACCCTGAAAGTAACTTTTAATAAAGCACATGGGGTTGAATCTTATATGTTCCGATCCAATAGTATATTACCTTTACTCGTATCTTATTCAAATTTAATGGTATGTATTTTTTTTATTTTAAATAAATATTATTGTATGATTTATCGGCGACATTATATACTATGCATATTTTAATGCTTTCAAATTAGTTATTTACGAGTTTCAGAGACTTAGGAGAGGACGACAATTAGATACTTCAGTATACCAAGCCTGTTGATTTTTTTTCATTTTTCATCATCAGCCTGTGTCCGTCCACTGTTGAACGTAGGCCTCCCGCATGACTCTCCATCCTCTTCGATCCTCCGCCCTCCGCATCCAGGTCACTCCCGCTATTCTTCTTATATCGTCAGTCCATCTTGTAGGGGGTCGGCCAATGCTTCGTTTGCCAGTTCTTGGGCTCCATTCCAATACTTTTTCTTCCCCATCGACCGTCGTCTCTTCGACAGATATGTCCTGCCCATTGCCACTTGAGTGTGCCTATTCGTTGGGTAGCATCCACTACTTGAGTTCTTCTGCGTATTTCCTCGTTTCGGATTCTATCTTTTAGGGACACTCCGAGCATGGATCTCTCCATAGCACGCTGGGTGACTTTTATTTTATGGGTAAGACTTGCTGTCAGATTCCACGTCTCTGCGCCATAAGTTAATACAGGGAGGACGCATTGGTTAAACGCCTTAGTTTTAAGGCATTGCGGAATTTTTGCTTTAAAAATGTACTTTAGTTTAGCCTGTTGATTATAAATGTTTTTTTCTTTAGTTTATTATTCTTCACCGTTCACCGTCAATATTAAGCGCACTTGTTTACAGCTTTCTTGCGGATTTACGACGTTTTTGTCCGACTGCGAGACGACGTTCATTCATACAACAAGTAACAGATTGTGCAAAACACGGTTAGGAAATTTCACGCTGCATATGTAGGAGTATAATACACACAGCACAATATGAATGCGTCCAATAACAATTTAACGGTTTCGAGCAATACGAATTTCCATTTACATAATAAAATAAATGTAATGATTTATTATGATTTGTGTCGCTAACTCAAATGATTAATACCGTGAAGAATAGAAAATAACTGTCCAAATTGCGTTATATATATATATTATTAATATTATTTTCTTTTATATCGTCAAATTTCGTTTGGTTTATTTAGATTTTCAATATTTATGTATATTTTTATATGCGTTACATATTCTATTACAACCTTTGAAAATTAGTATGATAAACTGCCTGCTCGTTTTTAACGCTTTTATGTTGAAGCCCATTGACCGACATATTACTTTAACTGGGCCCCGAAACGACTGCACACCGGTCACTAATATAACAATACATTGTCATAAAGTCTCATTTGAAGATAACGATTGTCCACACTCGACGAAATGCGCTCACGAGAACATAGATGATTTATGTCATCGCCACCTTAGCGGACTGACTGAAAGCGGAGTTGATGATAATGATGATGATGATCGCGTGAGAACTGTGGCAGGCAGCAGAACTAGCAAGTGCTTATTCACTGACCTGACCTCCACCCGTTAGGATAGCCATTACCTTTTTTAGACGAACATTGTTTTAGATTTTATCGAAGAATATAGAGTATCTTTCATAATTTTTCAGGTTTCAAGTGTAAGAATTACAAAAAGTATGCTTAACAATGTGATGGCATTTTTATCTTATCATAAACATACCATATACGGTCTCTAGCTGGTTCATTTAGTCGTCACAAACTTGCGCCAAAAAATCGTTCAGCCGACATGATATTTGCTTCATTCCATGTTACCTCTGTCTCTCGAAGCTCCGAATAAATTCTATGCATAATTCCCGGTGGATTACCAGAACCACGAGAGCCAGGGGACCTGATAAAAGGCTGCTGTTGTTTATGCTATCTTACAAAATTTTATTATGAAGATTATGTTCCACCCGGATACTCATTCGTCTTTTCACCGATTATAGGATAGAAGGGTGCCATGTTCGTTTTCTAACCTCGTCATTCCTCACAAAATCAAACTATTGTTCCCCTCAGTATTCTACGCAAGCAATTGCTCTCGAAACATATTATACGGCCGCATTAGCTTTTGTTGTGATGCCAATATTCGCATTCTGTATGCATGATGGGGTGTAATACAGGCGCTGTTGCGTGCTTGCATTGTACTTAATTGAATTCGGGAGTATTAACTGCTTAATAATTTGTCTATGATATTTTTTTTTACTTAATACCTAAAGTTTACTGTTCAAAACGTTATTTTGAACATAACTATTTTGTATTAAGCCTCCAAAAGTCTTAAAAGTAATTATTGCAATCAAACTGTATATGGAATCTGTCGATTCATACAGTCGCATCGACACGGAGCATTGAACATCCCGATAATCTGCCACTCTACGTAAATTGAAGGGATCAACGTTCAAAACAACAGGTATCGAGGAATTTGCGGTGTATGAAATTTAATGTATAAATATTAATTTTGTAAATGCTTACTCATGTCGTAGACTAGGGTATTATAAAAAGGGGTCTCTCATCAAATAAATAAGTATCAACTCAGCTCCGGTCTTTGGATATATTCTCAGTGCCGGAACCTTGGTATTCCGGCATTACCAATACGCTGATGCTGTAATTTCGGGACCGCAACCTCGGCTCCGGTACATTTACGCTGTTGTTAATATTATAATGTATTATATTTTAAATATTGATAGCTAATGTGTTTGTGTGCTAATATATTATTGCAATCGCCTTATATTATGATAATTTATTATGATAATTTGGTATAACAGTAAAATGAAATCCAAAATAAATCCCATGACTATGTGAAGGTCCAAAATTGTTTATTTGTAAATGTAGGTTGAGGTATAAGACGATTTATCTGTCCTGCAGTATGGACCGTCGTGGTTTTACCAGTATTGTATATCTTTGGCCCGCAGCTCTACGTTCAACGGTGACTGAAAGATTTGGGTGACGCATGTTCGTTTATATTGGAGAATAATTTATACGGCTCCGTTTGTTTACTATAATCGTTGACCCACAAAGAAATCGATTTAAATATATATAAAAAATCTATATTTAAGCGCATTTAATACTAATAATATTGATCATATGTCATGATCGCCTAATTACTGCTAATGATAAAAGTATTTATTTTACAGTTATCTGTACATAAAAGTGATCAATTAATTTTAGCAATAATATAAATATAATGCAGTACGGTGTGATAAAAATATATATTTGATGACATCTTATATATTTATGAAATAAATGGTTCATTACTTTATTAGTTATATTAACTGGGTTTATAACTTGACAGTTAAACAGTTCCGTAATGCGTAAAACAAATTTAAATGTCTTTTTTTTCCCTTTTTGCCTTTTAATTCAAAATGAGATTACAATGTTAACAACGAGAAGTGAAATGCTTTTAATGCACTCCAATTAAACATTTTATTAGTACTTTAAATAATTCCGCTTTATTAATATCGTGTGATTGTGCTTTCTTTTTATCGTGTCCGCTATGCATCAACGTGTCCGAACGAAAGTTAATAATATACCATTTTAACTCCCGATTCTTAACCGAGTCTATCTACGAGAAAGCGCCAACTGTGATCATAGAAAGATTATAATTAGCCATTAAAACTTGATACTTTGAAACAGGACATCGTTAATAAGAACATTAACGTTATTTTATTATATTTTTATGTAAACATACGATGAAGAAAGAAATCTTATCTCTTATACATGCCGTTTTAAGGACGACTAAGCGCTTGTACTGTAGTTTTGGTCCGTCAACATTATCTTCATCCCGGCATTCGTGGATCGTACATTTTTTGAGAACTTACTATGAACGGAATTTCCTGGAGAGACCATGTCACAAGCAATGAGGTTCTCATCGTAATCAAGGAAGACAGGCACCTAGTAGGAACCATATCAAAGAGGCGAGCCCGATTGATCGGTCACGTCATGCGCCACGATGGTCTTCTTTGCGACATTGTGGAAGGGATCGTTGAGGGGAGAAACTCCACAGAGGTTGCCCTAGACGAGAGTATTTGCAGCGAGTGTTCGAAGACGTGACGTGCAGCTCTTATGCTGAACTAAAGAGGGTTGCAGAAGATCGAGAAGAGTGAAGATCGTTTTGCAAGATTTTGTTGCTGCAAAACAATGCACCAGATTGATACTACGAAGAAGACTATGAACGTTTGATGTTTTTGAGAACGACTTTCGTCAACCACCAATTTTGATTGATATAATATGTCTGGCAATTTAAGTGTGAAAGATCAATTTCTACTAAGTAGAGAGAGCATTAAAATAATTTTTAATTTCTTCGGGGATCGAACCTATGACGCCTGGTATGATGATCAAGCGTTTTACCTATACTAACATTATCATTATAAATTAATTTACTCTTACCACGCCGTTAGATTTAGACTTGACAATAAAAGCAAGGTCCAAAAAGGGATTAAGAACGGTTAGTTTCACGGGATAAATTTTTTGCTCCTCCGTTCAGTAAGCTTCATGTGACTCTGTTTCTTGCTGTGGTCATCTTTATTCCGCTGTCAGCTCCTTTTCCGTCTCTGGGGACGTAACTGGATCCATCAGCAGGTTCCAAGGGTTCTGTCGTCGGAGGAGTGACCGCTTGGAAGTAACTCTGTAGCAACTCTGACTGTTTAATTAACTACTTTGTTTTAAAATTATACATTATAACTTTTCATCATCATCATCATCAGCCTGTGTCCGTCCACTGTTGAACGTAGGCCTCCCGCATGAGTCTCCATCCTCTTCGATCCTCCGCCTTCCGCATCCAGGTCACTCCCGCTATTCTTCTTATATCGTCGGTCCATCTTGTAGGGGGTCGACCAATGCTTCGTTTACCAGTTCTTGGGCGCCATTCCAATACTTTTCTTCCCCATCGACCGTCGTCTCTTCGACAGATATGTCCTGCCCATTGCCACTTGAGTGTGCCTATCCGTTGGGTAGCATCCACTACTTGAGTTCTTCTGCGTATTTCCTCGTTTCGGATTCTATCTTTTAGCGATACTCCGAGCATGGATCTCTCCATAGCACGCTGGGTGACTTTTATTTTATGGGTAAGACTTGCTGTCAGATTCCACGTCTCTGCGCCATAAGTTAATACAGGGAGGATGCATTGGTTAAACGCCTTAGTTTTAAGGCATTGCGGAATTTTCGCTTTAAAAATGTACTTTAGTTTTCCAAATGCTGCCCATCCCAATTGTATGCGCCTGTCGATTTCTTTTGAGAAGTTATTTCGCCCTAGTTGTATTACTTGTCCCAGATAGGTATAGTCGTTTACAACCTCTATTTCTGTTCCTCCAATGGAAATAGGATCGAAGGTCTGTGAAATATGACTATTAATCATGGCTTTTGTTTTATCCATGTTCATTTTCAGACCAATTTTGTTAGACGCTTCATTGAGGTCGTAGAGCATGTCTTGGAGCTTGTCAGGTGATTCGGCTATTAGCACTATGTCATCTGCAAATCGGATGTGAGAAATGTACTCTCCGTTAATATTTATTCCACATTTTGTCCAGGATAGCAGTTTAAAAATATCTTCTAGGGTGTTTGTGAAGAGTTTTGGAGATATAACATCTCCTTGTCTAACACCTTTGTTTATAGAAATATTGTTAGTGTTATCATGGAGCTGGACCATCATTGTTGCAGATTTGTATAGAGATTTTATTATCTCTATATACCGATAGTCTATTTTGCAGCGTTGTAGTGAATCTAGCACTGCCCAAGTCTCGATTGAGTCAAATGCCTTTTCATAGTCTACATATAATATAGTATATTATATGTAGACTAGTACTACATATATTATAACTTTTACCATCTTCTATTTAGTGTTAGGACAGTTTTTTAGAAGAGAAATGAGCTGATTTTTTCGAGTTTATTTTCAGAATTTCTTCCTCAAGTAAATCTTATCAATATATGATTTTTTTTAAAACTCAATCAAACTTATGAAAAATATGAAAGCAACCTGTATGGAGTAGGCATTGCTAATCAAATTGACATTAAATGCATACTGTTGTTTTCCTTTTTCAGTCACCTAAGAGTGTTGAAGAAAATGTTACATATACTAAAGGAAATAATATTTTTTATACAAATACACAGGAAACTACTAAAGAAAGTGTTTTAATCCTCCACGGGCTGGTTGTCAATTAACCGAGTCGGATGAAAGTTGAGAAGGATATGAAGTGGCTGTGTGCGTATACAGATTGATTTGATTACATTGATTTATCAATTTGATTTTTAATACGAATCAAATTGTAAGTTGGATGAAAAAAGATGCTTGTAGAGCATTGACTGTCAAATCTTTGTCTGATATTACAGATAGATTTTCTTAATTTTTTCGGTCCTAGAGAACATCTGGAATTATGCATTGTATTTATTCATAGGAGCTCAAAAAGTAGAGGTAATTTAGGATGTTTACGCAAAAATAATGCTAGTTGACTGAGCTGGGCGGCGGAAATTTGTGAAGCTATGCGGAAGACGATATCAATTTGTTTCCTATATAGCTGAAAATGTAATGTATATTCGTAAAACATTACTAATCAGTTCATCATTTTTATATTATTAATAATTAAAAATCTGTACTGAATACTAAAGATTCGTCTTCCAGGGGAACTATTTCCTTTGATGCTCTTCTCATACACGATGCAAACAAATGGGTCAAATTTGCATGAAAAATATATAGCATTTCCTGTGGAGTTGTTGTATGATGTGTCGTGTTCTCGCCGTGAGCTGCGATGGTCTACTCCTCCCCAGGTTATTCCAGGTTCCCTACATGGCCGTGGCAGGCAGGACTACTCCTCGATGATCAATTCATGTGTTTATTACCGATCCTGCGCTACGAACTCGTGTATCACGACCGGCCGGCCGCTAGCCTTTAATGTCCGTAACTGTTAATTTCCTTTATTAAATGACTTGTCAGATTTGCTAATGCCGTCCAATCTAATACTAACATACTTTGTTTCAATTGCGCGGTGGGTACCTTCAATGATTACCTTCATTACCGTTAATTCCATCATTTAATAAAAGCAATGTTAATACTGCTTTCTTTCAAGTGATTTATTCGTTCGATTAAATTATTCAACTTTTCATATTACAGTAAGAATGTGATTAAATATTGTTTACTTAATAAACCGTGAAGATACACAAAGACATATATTCACAATATGATCTTTACAAGAAATACAATAAATTTTGTTTTGACTGTGACTTTAATCTCCCTAATCTAACGTTATTTTTATTTTATATCGATTAATTATTCAATTTTTTATGTTTAATTATGCATCAAACATCATTAAAGACAAACCTAATTAAATCTTTATAATTCATAATTATGTTTTATGGATAACATACATTAAAATCGAATTACGCAATATATTATAGTACAATATAATTCGAGTACATCACGTAATTTGTATCTTGAGATAAAATATTATTAAGAAAATAAATGTTTTTTCGGTTGTTTTAGACATCACTGGTTATTTATAGTGTTCGAAAAAAATCTTGCTCAATCTGGGACTGATAAAAAAAATGTATGTTGAGAAGATAATAATATAAAATGGCATTTTTAAACACTGATATGGACTATTTGTTGACATTTAATTACAATTTTGCTTTTAGCTGTTGATAAGAGCATTACAAACAGCGATGATAGTGACATCATTCGGAAATAATAAACTGCGATGACAAATTTATTATTCGTTTATATTTTTACATTGGATAGATGTCTGACGTCATTTTATCACATCTAATTAACAAGTATATTCTTGAACCGATCTGTTTCACTTGAATTAGACGTCTAATCATAATAACAAACTCCATCATTAAAAGACTCTAAACCAATTACATGTTAGTCAGTGCAACAATAAAATTTTAAATCTTACGGCTGTTATTGATGAGTGAATTTATGTGGAAAAATTAAGTTAAGCCATTTACTAGATTGCAATAAATATACGGGTTGAGTAAGATAGTAAGAGGAAGATAAAAAATCTTTATTATAAAATATATTTGTCTTTTTTGTTGTTATTACTGTGTGCAGTGGTCCTCATAAATTGTCCTCTAATACGTCTAGTTTTGAACCAAGTTTGATGCTGCTTTGAATGAGGGCTTGATGATATATTTCATTCAAACGTCCATCTTGCTACAGGTCATCACAATTATCATTACGTTGAGCCATTTAGTAAATCTTCTACTTTAAATTATCTTTTCACCTTTCTCTATCTTTAAAATAAAAAACGAAAAAAAGTGTGTAAAAAACCTAAACCTTCTAATGACATTCACTGATTGTAGCTAACAACTTGATGGTATTTCCTTGGGTTTTCTAGTGATCACCTCTATAGCTCCAGGTACGTAAGTTTGAGTCAATCCTTGTACAAAGAAGATGAATCTTGACGTATGTAAAATTTCAAGACTACACCAAAAATAATGGCAAAGTTTACATGACGAACCTACTTGTGTATGGACAAGGATTCACGCTCCACGCATTATTGCCCATAAAAAATATTTTCACATCAAAAATAAATTTCTGGGAGTTTGAAGTCACTTGATGAAAGCTAAAAAACATTTAAAGAATACAAAATTAATTTTACATTGTTGCTTGCATCGTTTTACTTATTATTATATTAAATCACCAAAAAACTTGACTACGATATGAGAGAATCCGATTCGATCCCCGGGGAAGCTTAATTTTTTTTAAATATTTAATTTATAAACTTACAATACATAATTTCACAAAAATCTACTCTGGTTGATATGAAACTGATTATTCACGTAATAAAAAGCCTTTTAATTAAAATTAATTATCATCAGAGTTTTCTTTATTGAGAAAACACAAGGTACGTTGTGAGCTTAAACGCGCACACTTCCTTGCCTAATTGACTCTACATATGGATACCCGACGTAACCGAAACATGTTCTCAAATAGAAAATTTTAGAATAATTTCTTAATAGTCCTTCATTTTTATTTTGATATAATGGAATTCCACCAAAAATTATTGATCGGAAAAATCAAATCAAATACATATTCGTGTTTAGATACCAAGCAATTTCAATTCCGATATCAAAAATAGGTCAAAATCAAACCCTTTTATGGCCACTTTTATGTTATTGAATCGAGGCATGAATATTGGTAAAATTTGACATATTATCAACAACAAAGAGTTTCTTGCTTATGTATCTTTTATATTCTTTAGTTAAATTTCTTCCTCAAAGTCCAGACGTTACATATGCTAGTCAATTTACACATTTTCATCTCAACATGTGCGATTATTGAAATCTTGATTTTTCTTGTTGTGGTGTCAAGCTTCAGTTCTGTATAAAAAGCTCTTTGTACGTGCGAACGGATTAAATTGAAATTCGTCGTCTGCCTCTAAGTCGTCTCGGGCGCCATCGCCGGTTGCATTATTCATAAAGTACACCAATAAACATGTCGACAGCATCGCAAGTGTTGGCCGCAAATCCGTCCACGTGAGATAACTCTCATGCCGCATTCCGACGTACGAAATTCTGATTGTGTCTCCAATACTTTCAATCACCGCCTGCCCGACCGCTCTAATGATCGCTGACACTCGGTGGAGTCATGGCCAATGCGAGTCACATTCTCGGTACAGCGCTCCATGATACTAGTGCTTAGCAAGGTATCGAGGTATCAAGATTCAGTGTTCAAATGTTGTGCCAAAATCTAACTTATCAAATTTAAAGACGTTTTTAATATAAGTTCTAATTGTATTGAATTATCACTGTTTTGTTTCTCGTGATAGTTAATGGTATTTTAGAAATATACGAGCCTCTTCTTCCATATTCATTTTTACTATCTAGGGAAATTAGTGTGAATGTCTGCTGGTGGTCTTCTTCTTCTTTGTGTCAGCGACGTCAAATTATTTATGCCCAGTATCTGGCAACATCGATAGCCCCTGTGTTGCCTAGCATTAGATCTTGAGGTGTGCAGCTTGTTGGGCACATGGAGCAGGATCTTAGGTGTGAGGCGGTCTGCAGGTCTCCGCAGTCGCACAATAGTGGCTCTCCCCGCCGAAGAATTCTCCACCGCTCGAGGTTGTCTTTTGTTCTACCAACTCCGGTTCTAAGTCTGTTCAGGGATTTCCAGGTCCGCCAATCAAGGTTCTTGCCAGTTGGAAGGCCTTCCTTTGGAGCAATGAAATCCTCTGGTGCAACTTGTCGCCAGTGCTGGAGTCTCTCATTTTCAGGGCTGGATGTGAGAGGTTGTGTGGATCTCAGAAAGCTGCTTCGCGACTTCAGTCTGGGTATTGGGGGTATCTGATTATACAAGCAGTGGGACGGTTGGTTGATTGCCTTACACATTTCTTCGGCGCATATGACTTTACGTCTTATGTTTGGTGGTGCGATACCAGCCAAGGGGTATAGTTTTGGAATGCGTGTTGGTTTGAGGCAGCCTGTGACGACTCTGCATACATCATTCAGGGCAGTATCCATTGGTTGTATTTAGTAGCGACACCGTAGTTGTAATATTCTCCTTCATTGTTTCTTTTGACTGGACATCGAAGCAACCGTGACTTATAATGTAACGTGATGCTTGTTTTTTTCTAAAAGTGTAAAGGTTATGGATTCTTATGATAAGTTCTTGATAATATGATTTCTCTGTTTGTCTGTTAAAAAATATTGACATATTTTAAACTGAATTTTTAAATGAGTAACAACTAATAAAAATTGGTTTTGTACTCTTATAATTATATAATAATTAATCGTTATCTAAAATGCTAATTTTATAAGTAAGTAATTAATCGATCGAAATATTTTTTTTTGCAGATGTCGGAGGTTATCGCAATTATTAGACCATTTCAATACGTTTTATGTAATTTCATCATCATAATTAGATAATGAAGTAATCTGTAAATATATATGGTATTATTATAAACGTTTTGATACATTTTTAACTACATCCATGCATGAAATCAGGAGAAGGATTTGGCCTCACAATAGACTCAACCATATCTTATAGATTCAATGTTTTGAGCATTCACTTTGAGATCCATAATAAATTATAAATATTTATTATTTTATCCTTCTCTAGTTAAGAGATAACATTTATCTCTTAACTAGAGAAGGATTGAGAAAGACTACGAGTTAGTCGAAACTGCAGTCTCCTAATAGAGAACTTTTGTTACGTGATCCATGTGAAAACAAGGTAAATAAATAAATAGATATTTATATATCTAATAGACGTTGGGTGTAGAAATTTATGAAAAAAGTGCAATGGTTGTGTACGTTTGAAGACTTGAGATTAGTACTAACATCCTCCTCTCTCTCAAAAAGGTGTTACTCCGTCGCGTTATGCCAGGATTAGGAGCAGATTAATAACACCGACTTTTTCTGAAGCACATCGACATATATTTACGATACATTTTAATAAATTTATGGCTCGACCTAGTCACAGTATTAGGCCGAGCCACAATACAATTATTATTATTATTATATTAGTATTTGTATAGCGCTCTTTTATGACCGAATGATCATTCCAAAAGCGCTTCTTTGCCTCTCTGAGTAAAAAGGTGATATGCTCTCGTCGAAGGGCGGGGCCCGACCGGCTCCGCGCACTCGCTGGCGCTGCGGCTCTCGCCCAGCGCCCAGCGCCCGAGTGGCGATGTATATAACTAACACACCCGTGAGCGGACTTGTCCAAAATAAGAAACAGAAATAAGAGACGAAAGATTGTATATCGAGGTTTTCGGTACCAGTCAGAGAGGGCTCATGCTGATGTCAGTATTTATCGGGAGACTTACAGGTGGTAAAAAAGAAGTCTGAGAAACCGATCGTTCAATGTCGACATTTTTAACACCATATTATTTTCTAAATGTCCTCTGGTCTTCTGTCAACACTCACGGGCTACTTATTACAGTTTTTTCATACACTTGCCACTGAATGCATTCTCCCCCATTTTTTATGCAACCAGTGAGCACATCTCCCCTTTTCCTGTCCGGATTCATTCAGCGTTGTCATGCGTATCAATGTGTATAAATATCACATTATTTTGTTTGCTGAATTTGATTTTAGCACATTAGAAACAGTCCTGCCCTTCGGACAGTTGGGCTTTTTCTTATAAATACTGATTAATAAACGTCTAAAATATATCTCAAATGCTAATTATTGACACCATCATTTCAGTCGTTGTGGAAACCGCCAGAAACAATAAATCATATGTTATTAGTAGAGCTCGTAATAATAAGTATAGCGATAATTTGTAGCGAACATATGCTCGAGCTAGGGTTCAGATGTGGGAGAAAAATAATGTAATTGTTATAAATAACATAATTATTCTTCATTATTGAGAGTGGACATCATCAATCATTGTACATTATGGATATTGTAAATAATCTTTAATACGGATCATAATAAGCAATATCAGATCAAGTAACAGTTTTCAAATACACTCTTAGTTATTGCCATCTGATGTACGAGTAAAGTATTGTGCTCGATTGACTAAATAAAAAAATTAATGAATATCCTAACCACAAAATTCTTATTAAATTACATTATAACATAAAATATATAATTTATTACATTTGCCATATAGAGTGTACAAAAATTAAAAATTGTGTTTCATATTAGTGTGATATAGAAATATAACTCTAAAATACCATTATACAAAAAACACATAATAATAGTTTCAAAAATAATGGTAACATAATGCAGATGTAAGATTTTCTCGTGAAAAATCATTCATGTAATTCATGCACTTCTATAACAATTTATCCTGAAATAAAACTCGCAAATAAGAATGTCATCTTTATAATATTTTATATTTGTTCATGCGTTATGATTATTAAGGTTCTTGTTTTCACGGTTTTGATGGATTGTGGAATTATGGAATTCATTGCAATTTTAGAATAAGTATTTCGCTTTACACTGGTCATTCGAATATCCATGTTAATACAGTAATTCAGTTCACAGCGGTTAGGTAAGTACATGGTATGTACTTTTGTACATTTTTAAATGTACGCCACGTGAGTCATGGCGCCCGTGCCTCTGAGGAATTCGACACGGCGTTTAGTCTTGCCTCCCTTGACGTGTGAAGGCTTGAAACACAATCCAATCAATGTGAGTTCCGCGCCGGACCGAGGGCCTCTGACCCGCGACGTTCGCAGAGTCTGCACGGACAAGCAATGCTGTACCATACTACCAGAGAAAACCACCCTACATCCGACATAAATCCTTCTTAACTTGATCGTAATAAAACTCGATTTTCGTTCTTCTTGAACTTCTGCTACACTAAGGAGACAAGAAAAATATAGGGCTGGCGTGCGATGATTTTTTTATATTAGACGCGCATGGTTTTTGTGCAATGCAGTTTGGTTAAACTTCTCTGCCTGTCTCCTTCAAGGGCCACTTGAGCTGTCAAAGCCACGAGACTTGGGTGTCTGATCACCTCGCTCTAATGATCAGCGACGTATCGAATTACTAATTCTGTTACTAACTCTCTCAAGTGCGCAGTTAAATAGACGAAATGAATACTGACACGGGTTTTTTTTAACGCAACACTACCTCAAGAGCTTATTTATAAGATATATTATAAGCTTTACAAGTATTTTGATTGATATTGAATGCTTTAATGAAAAAATGTCGCCAGCGTACCATGGAGAAATCCATGCTCAAGGCGAAGAATTTGAGTAGTGGATCTCACTGAAAAATAGACATTCTAATGGAAATCAGCGGGATACATCTGTCAATGAGACGAAGATCGTTGGATAACTTTTTGAGTGACACCCTTAAACTGGCTAACTGAGTGTTGGCCGACTTCCTGCAATATGGACTGACGATTCCAGAAGAATATTGAAAGAAGGCTAAATGCCGAAAATGAAGAATCGACAGGGATAAGAACTCATGTCTTAAGCCTCCGTTAAACAGTGGACAGATTTAGCTGATGATAATATGAAATAGAAGTACCTTTTGTACAAATACACATTTTTTAACCCACTCTCTCTCGTCTATATGAGTATTGTGTGACTTTAACTTGAACCAAAAGTAAATATGAAAATATCAATATATGTCTTATAATATATCGATCGAGTATTAAATGGAATGTGATTGGGCGTGTGAATAGGCTATAAAAGTATAAAATTCGCCTCAAAATATATGTATCTAGTTCGCAAGACTTTTTAGGCATTCTGATGATAAAATGCTACATAATGTCGCAACAAATGGCGGCAATGTAATCCACATATTTCAGGCATTACCAATGAGAATAATTCGCCTCTTGTGTTGCAGTCTGAAAGTTAGACTCCCGTATTGCAGTCAGCCATGCGACGATGCGTCACACAAACTGCAGGATTATTCAATGGCTACCTACTTCTTAGTTTGCTTCTATCAACATTGTTTGGTACTTGCACTTGCGCTGCTGAGTGTAGCAGCGAGAGCTCGTACCATCCTTTATTTCTCTCAACGCAAATGTGAAATGAACCGAGTATATTATGAAGGGGCTTTAATCTATATTCGCACTTCGCACATTGGTGACAAATATATTACAGATGTTTGTTTTCATTGATATGCATAATTTGAAAGCTATGGTGAAAATAGTATTATTTGTCTCCTTTTTAAATTATGTTGTTTGTTATAATTTTTAATGTAAACGCATTCAGGAGAGCAAAGTGGATTAGATGCTACATCGGAAAGGAATGTCGATTTTGCAAGTGTATTTTACATTATATGTCTCTTGAAGGAAAACATACTACATTAAGGAAGAAAAACAGATGCTGGAATAAGATTTTTAAGCTTGCCGGTGAAGACATGTATTAACGTATAATGTTGATTAGCCATGGTATGACAAATTTTCTCTGGGTGAATGGTAACATCCTCTTCTCTTTCAAAAGGTTGTTATTCAGTCGCGTGAGGGCGTGATGAGGAGCAGATTAATAAAACAGACTTTTTTCTGATGCACATTGACAATACATTTTTACACATATTTGCGATAAACTTTACAAACTTATGGCCCGATCTAATCACAGCATTCAGGCTGAGCCACAAAACAATAGGCTCTCGCCGACGGGCGGCACACGACTAACTCCGCGCGCTCGTCGGCGCTGAGGCTGTCGCCCAGCGCTTAGTGGCGGTCTAGATAAATAACATCACACCGGACTTGTCCAAAATGCTAATATGGCGACACACATGTCTGACAAGCGAGCAGAAATAAAAGACGAAAGATTGTAAATCGAGGTTTTCGGTACCAGTCAGCAAGGGCTATATCATGCTGATGTCAATAGAAAAAGAAATTATTATTTTTACAGTAACAAAACGCAATGAGATATTTAATAATACTGTATGGTATTATTATGATTAATAACTCACTGAGCCACTGTATAATATTTCAGTGGGCGTATTGCCACACCAGCAGTGTGCACACTTCACAATATTCATAGATAACTCACATTGTTTGCTCTCGATCCTTCTTTATCGCATTTCACAGAATCGCCAATCACTGCGATATGTCCAAAATTAAATTTAATCCATTTACCGAAAATATTTTAATAATACCTCTTACTGGGTAATTCCAGACAATGTGGCTAGGATTATGGCAAGGCTTGTCTCTGAGATTGTTTCGCACAATTTTTTTACAAAAAATAATTATGACATTATACATATATACAAATTCCCATTTCATTACTTGTATCCAGAAATCATAGTCTTTTACATTTTTAATACATCAAGGGCGATTGAGCGATGCGGATTGCAAATTGCAATAGATCTCAACTTTAAAAGAGAGAGAGAGCTATACAAACATTAAGGTTATCAACTTACCATACTTGGTGAAACTGCATAATTATAATTTTAAATTAATTTTAATTAATAAATTAACAAATTAAAAATATTTAGTATTGATTCACAATTTTAAAAGCTGTTTCTCATCGCTGGAATATGTTCTTCTGATGCCACAGGAAAACTACAGTTGCCTTTATTGCAGGCTCCAAGGTTCTATCCGTCCTATATATCTGTTGGGAACTATACATAGATTGTACTTGGTGAAACTTCAAGAGGCTATAAAGCTGACATGGAATGCAGCAAGGACCATGGTGGCTAATATAACTTTATTACCGCAATTTTTGAGGACCGTATGCTCCAGCTAGAGAGGTAATATAATGTCGATGATGATTTTATTTAACAACTTGTTTATAAAATCTCACCAATCTCTTGAATGGCAGACCCTTACTCTAGCATCTGTTTTTTTGTGAAATAAGACTGCGGAGATAATTATGCGGCTGTGAAATGTAAATTTCAAATCGCAGTGAAAATGTTTATTAATAACGGCTGTGTGCGTGTTTAGTGTGGTAATGCGTTTTCCAGTCTTAAATAATCACCCGCGAAGCATTAATTGTGTTTTGACTTCATAATTCGTTAAAACATATGATTATCACCACTCTCACATTAGTATTACCCGGGAGGCAGCGCAGATGTATAGGATTTAGATGTTCAGCGGATAGCGTGCCCGAGTCTAGTTAGTGCACCACCGGCGCCCAGAAGTGATGAAGTCGACTTATTGATTAAATTCTTAACTCAGGTGCGAGCGAGTCCGGTTAACAGTCGACTGCCACCTGTGTTTTATCGGCTCATACAAAGTCTGATTCAAATGTTTATTTTTCATAAATCATCTGATTAAGATTTCCCCCTCTTATAATGCTGACTTATTGGACTCATCTCGGACTTTTATTTTAATTTTGTCGAACATGGAACGTCTTTTTCATCGCTTTGAGAGCAAGCGAATTGCGCAATATACGAATCGAAAATTCCAAAGATACTTTAGTAAATGATAATATACGAATGTCTTCCGGATTATTTAGTATTCGAGAGATACTCGTAATTTAATACCCCCAGCGTTAATGATATTATTTAAATATTATAAATTGTTATGTATCGTAAAATATAGTATTAACCTTATATTCAGATTTAAATAAATGAATAAAAATATGTGTAAAATACACCTCAACATCTTTTGATTCACGTTAACACAAAAAGCAAGAATGTCAGTCTCTATGGTCTTCGCTTCGTTCTTTGACAGCTCCTTCTTCCAGATCAATGTCAAGTACATTCTATGAATAGTACACGAAGGCCTTCCAGGACAGCGAGAGAAAAAGCAGTTGTAGTTTACCCTCTCCTTCTGCATCCGAAGAACATGTCCAAACCAGATCTATCTTCGTCTCTTGACTGACTGTAGCAAGGAAGACTATCGTGAACGCTCCCATACTTCGTCATTCCAAATAATCACAAATCCAAATAATCGAACCCCTAATACTCTTGACACCTTTGCTGAAAATCTATTTTATAAATCAATACTAAACTTAATAGATATGCTTTCTACTTTATTTCTTTACACGTACACTTGTTAATGATATTTTTAATAGAATACATTAAAAATATATATGGCAGTGAGTGTGCAGATCGTGTAATGGATCTTATTAATATAATCATGACACATTCAATGTCATTATTTAATACACATAAATTTATACGTATGTCTTCCGACTGTTATTTATACGTTATACTTGTATTAGATCATGTATTCTTAAATATTTACTTAATTTGGTAAACGTTGCTATGTATTCATTTTATTATATGACGAGGGCTATATTTTATCAATTTAGGGTTATCAAAGTTGATAATACAGTTTACAAAGCGATTAATCGTATGAATTTCAGCCAAATTTTATTTTTACATTCGCTATTTGATGGATTATGTTTGATTTATTTTTTCTTCTAAGAACGTGTGATCTATCATACAAGATTATTGAGATACGAACAGTCAATAAGAAATAGCAAAATTGAAACATTTTCTAACCCAGCTGTGGCCAAGTATGCTCTAATCAGTGAAGATATATCTGATTTGATAAGAATAATAATAAACATTTACAATCGTTGAAAACTGTGTGTTCATACGTTTTAAATTATTGTGAAATCAAATATCAAGCCAATTTGTTTGTAGATAATTTTTGCAATGATTTCAGCATTCACTTTGAGATCTATTATAAATAATAAATATTTATTTATTTACCTTGTTTTTACCTGGATCACGTAATATATGTTCTCTGTTTAGGAGACTGCAGTTTCAACTAACTCGTAGCCTTTCTCAATCAATCACTTGCCAAGAGATAACTGAGCTGCATAGTACTTCATAAGTGGCCGGACCCATTTTTTTTAGTAGAGGGGGTAGGGGTGTTTTTATCCCTGATTGACAAACCCCAATTTTTAAAAAAAACAATGATAGACAACATATAAATAGATTTTTCATAAAGTAATAAAATTTGAATTTACAAAATATTGGTAACTATATTCTTAGTGATATTTCTGTAATGTATTTATAATTTATTTCATTATTATTGATTATGTGTATAGTTAAAGTAAAGAATGTCTAATTTTCGAGATTTATTTCTTTCGCATGAAGTAATCGGAAATCACAGTTACGTAATGTACTCATGGCGAACGACATATTTGTAATGTTGATCTATCTATTAACAAACTGGATATTTTGTGAAGCAAACTCATTGGATAAGTAGCGTGCTTCCTGAAGCTTGATTCTCTATTACTAATGATAACGAGCACACAGCTACGTTTGTCCCGGTGGGTCGTTAATATCATCAGCCCGTTGAATGCGAATTCCGCTTCAGTAAACGGTTTTTAGCGTGATAGTGTCCGGTACTCGGCGATCGTGTTAGAAAGACAAATGGAACGTAAAAGTGTGTGTCGCTGGAACGTTTTGTAATTATTCATTCGGTGTTCGTGGCCTCTGGAAAGATCACATCTTTCTTTAAGCCACGGCACGACCTTGAGATTTCCCATCATCATGAGTGTCGCATGACAGTATCATGGGAAGCTGCTAGCTCTCTCCGAATAATCGCAAAACTCGCCGTCACAACAGATTATTAGTCATATTTTCTCATCCCGTAATATTTAATGTGCTTTTTTTGTTTTTCTCGCCGAGATATTATTTTTTTACCGTCAAAAATTAACACTGCGAATCGAAACAAGCAATTCGCTTTTTTGAAATATAAAAAAAAAAACAATTAAAAATTCGTTATGCGAACAGAGATTTTCGCTAAATTTCCTTGTGAAAAAAGTTATTTTGCAAAATTACTTCCTGTTGAATGACAAGCTTTCTTATCAACCATATGACAGAAACATATTATTAATTTTATTTATATTCTTGTGTTTAATTAAAAAAATCAGTTTTCATTGTAGGCTTGTGTTTCGTAGGTTAATGTCAAACGAGAGTGGGAAAACGCTGGAGGATGCCGCGCAAAAGGAACGGCCACTTTGGAAAAGTACAAGTGGTGGAAAGAAAGATTAGTTTTATGGTCTGGAAGGATGATTCTATGCGCTTGCGCCCGCCTGCACCGACCCGTTCAATAGCGTCCGTACTATAGTCGTGATGGTGCATAGCCTCTCTATGATTAACCTCGATCTTGGGAAACACGATAGTCGGATCTGATGTGAACTCCTTTTCGACGCGAATCAGTTTCTTCGGGCGGCGAAGCTAATCGCGTGGCAGCACCTTATCACAATCTGCGACAGACGATTCAATGATTGAGCGATTATTTTGTTTTGATTTATAACACGTGCGTAGGGTATTATTCATCTTCTGTTATATGATTAATCTGCCATCTTCATTCGTTCTGGTATCTGTATATGTAGGCTAAAGCATTATACATCTTTGGGATAGCGACAACTCCTGTTCTCGCAGAGAAATCCCACATTGTGAAACATACTCGTATATTTCTATTTTTTATTTACATTTAAATACTTCATTATTTTGTATTTAAACTTTTTTGGTTGTAAGTTGTTTTTTTATATTTTTTTATCAACAACAAAACATCTCTTGCTCCTAGAATTGGCTGCTTATATAGTTGATAAAGAAAGAACTTTCCAGAAGCATTTTTCTACATTCCGGTATATTATAATATTATTTCGTTGTAGAACATTCCTTTGAAAATAGAATTTTCTACACGTTTCAATAAATACATACACGCACATGTACATTATAGTTGTAATAAGATAATCAAAGTATTAAAATAAATAATTAAATTTTATAAAGTAATAAAAACTCATTCTAATTATAATCTGTTCAAAATATAGATGCAAACTGTCAAATACGAATCGGCAAAATACAAAAAGTGTAAATAATGTTGTCAAAGTCAATATATATATCACAATAAACGAAATACTGGGATGTGAGCTCTGTGATATCCTGACATTATAAATATCGCCGTTTTTATATCATCTTCCTTCCTTGACTAATGGGTTTGCACCCATTACTGCTACCAGCCAGCCAAACGTCCCAGAACATATCTCTTGATCGATTGAATCATCTCAACCCACAGTGAACAAGTCTCGGTCTTCCCACTACCGACAATAATTTAACAGGCAATAATTTACTCGCCCTGGCTGCTTTATTATCTGTCTTCGAACCATGTTCTCATCACTCTGTAGTAATTAATCCGTTCGTATGAGCTTCAATTATACTATGAAAGATTGCACTCTCGAAGCCATGTTTTCTCTTACATACACTACAATATATTGCTAAATAAAATAAGTGGCGAATTGCTCTACAAGGTGCTTGCTCTAAGTCTCGTTATCTTGAAGACTTTAAAAATTATATATCAACATATATATCATATAAGCAACATATTTTTATATTATAAAAAATCAAATACAGCGTCAGTCACTCATATATCTGCTCTAAATATACGAGTATAGTACTCTTACTGATTTTCATACTAAATTATGTTGAAAATGTTTTAAAGAATCGAATAGCACTTCTTAAATTGTGACGTATGTGAAAAATGTGATAAGGAATTTTAATTGAGTTCTAAAAAATGTACTGACAATTCTTAAAAAAACTACAATTACATTATTGGCGATTTTATATCTTTCGATACACAAAGCCTATTGCATTCGATTCTGAATAAGGAATATTTTCTAAGTTAGATGCCGAGTATTGACATTTATTGTAGTTAGTAAAATAAAGTAAATCATTTCACCTACTATCTATAAAATAGACGTTAATATTAGCATAATTCATATAAAACTGCATTTTTTTCACCGCCATCCATTAATATAATATTAAAATGCTCGATTTTAATAGGATAATATACCAAAAAACACTTGATCAGATTTTTTCGGAAAATTAGCTAGATCTCTTTAAATGCGGTCAACCTGTAATGTATTTCTTATCCGATGGACTCGAGATATTTTATGAATAATCTTAAGTCAGCTCTTACGTGATGAGAGGTTTTTGCTTCTTGCATCGGTCGGTACAAGTATTATAGCGACTACACTTGACCCCGTGGGAAATTCGTGCTAAAGTTATTGCCTGATTCACTTATGCCTAGCGTGTTTTATTAGCAGTGTATTTTGTATAATCCAAGGCTTTAACTTGCTTGTATTACTTTGAAGTGGAAAGAGCTGGATTTTATGCGCATTCTTTGTTTATATACATACATACATTTATAAGCAATTCAATGTACACATTGTAGCCAATAATATATATGTACTGTTGTATAATATATTTATATTACGCATAATACATTTTGCATGTTTCACAATCTTAAATTAATATACTTAATGTCTATCTCAGTGACCTTCAAAATGTTGTAGTGCCCAGACATTGAAAGTTTGACGGATGTGTTCGTAAAATAAGAAATATGTTTCCAAAACATTTCCAAATGTAGCTTTCCGCTATCGTAAATGGTGCTACTAGGTGCTAGAAATTAAAACGAAAACCTTTCGGTATTAAAAACTGAAAACTCAGATAGCAAAGTATATTGCTAATGAAGCCAGGATAAATAAAACTATTTTATTTTATTCCTTGCATTAATTTAAATATTAAAACGTCATAACTTAAGTATATTATAATACAAAAATGTCGTAATAAACTATTTTTAGACAGAATGATCGGCTCTAGTTTTTTAGTCTAAAATTTTTTTAATCTATTAAATACACGCCAAGATTTGTAATTTATTAAAAGTAAACATTTTTGTTAATATGAATTAAACACAAACACTAATTATAATATTGATAGAGTGTATGCACATTAATGGATGAGTAGCTCGATTAAGGTCAACTTACTGTGCATAATTTATGCAACTGTATTGAGGATTGGGAACAAAAGTCGGCAAGATTGTTTCGATATTTTCATAATAGTTACGATTCTGGACTCAATCGATGAGGCGGAGTGAATAGCTGACCCTGGGGTCGTCACTAAGGAGCCGGCATTTGGCCTACTATACACTTACAGACCGAGAACCGAGAACCTTGTACCGACTCACCACAGCTACTCTCCTGATACTTGATTACTGATTGCACTCCACGTGATTAAAAAATACGTAATTTTTATGCATTTTTTTATCATGATAACGTATTTATTTAAATGTCGCTTTTCAATTGATGCAGAGAATAAAATAATAAATTTAAAAAATATTTAACTTCGATATAGTAGTGAGAAAGTGGCTAAATTTAATTGTGTTTAATTCAGTTAGAATCATTACTGATTTCCCGTAAATAAATGCGTTTATATATAAAGAAATTCCGGTCATTCTGGCAATTCGTTTATAATATTGTCAGCAATTTTTTTGTCACTTTTCATTCACGAAGAGATTTTAATTTGAATTTTCTACTATGAAAGTTACTCCAATTTTATTGTACTCGCACCTAATGCAATTACTAGGCATATTTTTCACACGCGCCGGGCGATTGCAGGTCAAATTTATTGCTTTCGGTGGGAATTTTTAAATGTTTAATTAGATTATTTCAAATATGTACGGGACTTGAATGTGTTCTTCTTATCTGAAGCTGTTCTTAAACGGTGTAATATTTTTAAATGGTGAAATTAGGTCTCATTAGGAATGCTGAATTTTTTTGTAAAATAATTTTTTATTGTATCGTAAATAAAATTCTGTATTACGGATGATAATTTATGGTGTGATTTTCGGGTTTTTTGTGCTCATTTATGTAGTAAAAGTTGTTCTCGTAAAATGTTAAATTTTAATAAAAAACATGTGTATTATATTTACATCAGTTTTTTGTTTACACTATTTTGTTTTTCATTTTATTTATTGAACTGTTGTAATATCGTGTATTTATAGTCGTATATCTATTATTTTATAGCATCAGTAATTCTATAAATAATATCCGGTATTGTGGGATATTTTTCTAGAGAAAGAAAGGTTATAAAAGGTCACCATAACTTTTTATCCGCAATTTTTTTTTTCATATAATATTTTAAGCTGATGGTATTAAATTATTACGATGCAATCGATTAAAATAAATACAATCAATATTCATACTGACATCCCCCGTCTTTAAAAAGGAGACAAGTCGTTGGTTCGTCACGTGGCCGCGTGGAGGAAGGATGCAGGAGTAGATCACAAAGCAAAAGAACATGTTTTTAAAGCTCAAATCGCATTTATTTTCAATAAAGACTGGATTTCCCCGTTCGACCGTAACATGACGTTAATTACGTCTCGGTCGAACGGGGCTTGACTGTGACATGCAGCGCCGCCAAGAGAATCACGGCAAAAAAAGACAAATTAAAGATGACAGTTGAACCTACATGAAATGGAGCATCTGTCATAACAAATAAAATGGCGTATGCAAACGTCGTGTAATTTTATATATAATTAAAACTAACATTATTAGATGTGCATGTCAGGCGAGCGAACAAAAATAAGAGACAAAATATCGATTTTCGAAGGCTTTCGGTATCGGCCTAAAAGAGCTATATCAAGCTGATATTAATACATAAGGATCCAAAGCAAATTGTTAAATTAATGTTTCATAAGTACATAATAAATAGAATTTTATATTTTTACTCGGACAAAAATATAGGTGATTGAAAAGGTATTACGTTCAATTATGTAATATAATTACCATATCTGTTAATATTACATAATTAATTGATTTGTGTATTTTTATTTTCAGTGTTAAACTCAAACCATCATCCTTAATGTAGAACTAATAATAATGATATAAATTAGGTTGTATGCATATAGTTTTTTTTATGTCAACTGGCTAAGGTAATTGAAGAAGAATAAATTCTGAAAAGTTGCATGTAACGCATCAGTTCTGCACATAATGTAAAACAAAGGCGAACAATTCCCACAAAATTACACAGTCTTAAGAAAAAGGTATTAACTAAGCGATTTATTGTTTACATTATTCCTGGTTGGAACACAAGGAAGTAAAATGTAATTAATTATGCTCATAGCAATAAGTTATACAACTCTTGATTTAAATATTGATAAAGCACAAAAAAAATGTTTTGTAATTTATATAACGTTGATTATTTATGTTACAATATATAAATTTAAAAAATATGTTCTAATGTTAGCAAATAACGAATCGTTTACAAATTATTTAACGATTTTATTGGCAAACAAGTGATTGTAATTATCTTGTTTGTACGCGCTTAAAAAAAACTAATTTAAAAAATATATCATCAATTTTTGATATAATATCATAAACTACTGCTAATCGAAATAAAAGTCTTATTCGAATTTAAAATACGAACGATAATCTTGTGCTTCGTTGTTTTATTTAGTACAGACTCTAAAAGTAGAACGGATAGACAGTCATTATTTATTTGTTTTATTTGCTGATTTATAGTTGTATTTTTTCGCTAAGGCTTCGAGATAAATTTGCATGACATAACAGAGCAAACTATCAGCATCAATGCGCTCTGAATCATCGCGGGTTCCGCCATTGTTGGCTATTTTCAGCAATCTGATGTTGGAACAATGTCACCTTGTGAGATCATCTATTTTCCAATTCTAATTTATCAGTTTGTCAACTGTAGCGTTTCTATATCCAGTATTTTTTGTTTGAAGGTCAAAGCCACATACAATATTGTAACCTTGAATATTTACTACATTTCTGACTGAATGTGGTGCATGCGCATGTAACAAATGTGTTGTTATTGCAATGCATTAAAATTTTGTTGAATGAAATTTTAGCGGACGGCCTTCCCGGTCCATTGATGTTTGCCAAGTATTTTTTAAACTAAATAATAGATAACTTCAACAGTATCAAAATTTATTAGTAAAACGACCTTCAAAATATTTAATCTATATAAAAAATAAAACAATACGTGACTAGTTATTAGATTTTTTATGTATAAACCGGTTTATTTAATTTAATTTAATGCGTGGAAAAAAAAGAGATTGTATAATCGCGCAAGTAATTTGTATATTAAAATAATTACATTACGCGTCGGGCATTGTGTGGCGTATTTAAATACGTAATGTGTGATAGGAATTCAATGCTATTCGCTATTGACAGTTGAACTTGAGTTATATCATGACTGTTCTGTATTGTTTATCGGCGAGCGTGTCGCAATGGAGCGCAATCCTAATATGTACCGTGTCGCGTGTTGACACCCAATGGCTTGGTACTGGGGCCGCCGGACTAATGCTGAGGAAAAGCTATCATCGGAGACGGCTGTCTTTTAGTTTGCATAGCATTTCGAGGATTTGCAGACCTGAAAGATGGTAAAACTTTGTGATGCTTTGGACGACTGTGTGGCTTGTAGCGCGAGACCTCGCAAATATATCGCTTTGTCTGGCATTCAAGGCACGAATATTTTTTAACTTGATGTAACATTACTTTGGATTACTATGTATCATCCAATGGTCTGTAGATGTATCATTATAACACGTGAGAGTAATCTTAATTATAATGCGTACAATGTGAAATATTATATTTATGTGTACAATTATTTTATGTAGCGTAGGTTAAGAATATACCCTCCTTAAAACTTTACAAAGACTGATTATTTCTTTACTACAGATCATAAATCATTAAAATTATGAGGTGTAATAAATAAAATTTAGATTGCTTTAATCAATATGCCCCTACTAAGGAGGTTTGTATAGGAAAACAAAGATGAAGCTTAATTTTCTTCAAGCCAAGACTTGTCATACAGAATGAATTCGGTGATGCTTTGGTACGAGAAGCTTATTGGGAGATGATGTATGTTAAGGGTTTTGATTTTTTTATAACTCATTTTTCTAAAATTTCGGAGAATCCTCTAAAGTAGACAAATTTGGAACAGCTACGATGAAGAGAAATAGATTTTTTTTGTTAAAGTGTTGTGTATTAATTTTAATTATTAATCTTTTTTATTCTCTTCATATTTAGAAAATACGTATTTTTTAAATATTGCATGTAAATCAGTGTAAAACCAATCAATAACTACAAAACGATTTAATTTCAAATATTCCCCAGAGAACATTCCATCTGAGATTGACCACGTACTATTGGAAATTCAAATATTCGCTTAATATTAAATCTCTGTATTAATTGCTCCACTTTGGAATGATTCAAATTCATAAATAACTGTTCACCTCTCGAACTGGTCTGAAAATTTTGCACACTCTCAATAGTCTCGGGTGTTAAAAGCCAGTTTAATTTTAAACGATAACAATCCACGCAGAAAATTCGTACCTCGATCGAGCCGTGTCGTAACGAAATCGCAAGTGTGCGTCAGCATTTTTGATCTGATCGTGGGTGTCAACTTTAGCACACAATAAATACCCCCGCCTGTATATATTCTATCGCACATGCATGAATGATTGTCGAATTCGTCGTTATATTATTCACAAAGTCATAATAAAATTATGATATAATTCTTGCTATTCAATTTGGATGCAAAATCTGTGCAGGACTATTAATCACATTAAAGGCATACCAAATATTGCCGGATCCACTTGAAACAGAATATCATTTAGTATATAATAATATTTTATGGAATGCATTTGTATTTTTGTGATGGTTGTCACAAGTTTTATAATAAATTATCGATTCTTTTTATCTGCATACTTTTTTTTTGGAATACAGTGGGATTATAATTTTATGTATGTATTCAGTATGACGTAAAAAAACCAATTGTAATTTTTTTAATCAATTTGAAATAAATAATGTTACCTTGAACTAATAATAGCGTGTGACCGATTCCTGGGTTTTCTATAATGAAATTCATTATCACAGTAACTTTAAGTATGGAGTATTAATTTGAAGTTGATTACAACATTTTTACCCAAGGAAAATGATTAGTGTTATTGTTAGATAAATTTACTTCAATTAACATTACATTTTTATTTACTTGGGTTTATCCGAAAATTTAAAATACTGGGTGCTTAAATCAAAACAACGACGAAAACCGTCAGCTTTTTTTGCAGCTTTTGTAGTATAATATTCACTAAATGAAATCTTGTCAAAATATATCTACTCGTATATGTATATTTAATTCCATTAAAATGTTATTTATTTAATTTAAATTATCATTGATAAGTAATAAATGTCTGAAAATAAATAAAGAGTACATTAAAAGTTACAAATACCACTTTGTACTCTTATAAACTTCTTATCTTATATTATAAGTAAAAAAAAATTTAAAGAAGGCATTCATCTTCTTTAAACTCTTTGATTTATCCTCAGGAAAAAAACACTGGTGTAATGCTAATAAATTAAATATTATAATATAAATTTTATTTAAATGTACTTTTAAATGTTGTGTTATTTATTTATTGCAAATAAATTGGATGCATTTATTTTAATGTGAACACGATTAATTGGAAAATGACCGTACACGTTTTAATGAAAGGGAAAATCCATCTTAATCAATTGATCGCCTACTTGTAAGAGTTGTTCGCATACAATGATAAATTATGTATCTATCAGCTCTTGTGGGTAACGCATTTTCATACGAAACTCTCTCCTACCGATAAGTGTTCGCCAGCCGACCCTCGTCGTCGCGGCGATTTATGTTCGATGCGGTACAGGCCATTTGTACTGCGCTCTAGTCACTAGTCAACACTCGCGGATACCTGCAATTGCCAAGTACAATAAAGATAGATACTCGGTACTTGTGTACTTGATGCCGGCCGCGGGTCACTTGTCGGAAGCTCACGGGCAAAGCTCTCGAGCCTAGCGGAGAAATCGCCGGCTTCAGTCCTGAAGAGTCGCGCATCCATCGCGCGCTTCACTTCAATGTCAACTGTACACAACAATTCATATTTTGAATCCTTTTCATAAAATATAATATATTTTTATTGTATACGTGTTGTCATTAAGTTAGATAAGAATATACATTTTTTTTAAATGGGACATTGATATTGTGATTCCACTCTCTAGAGGCGAGAAAATATAGAAAAAAAAATGACAAGCATGTGATAATTATCAGCTCCTAAGTCAAACTATGAACGTAGTCTTTTTATAAAAAAACAAAAATCTACATAATCATCCTTTTTTTGCTACACCTTATAATTTTACATCACTATCATATTTATATTGAACTAGTATTCAAGTAATATATTGTTTTCTTCTATATATTTCCCCTAAGATTTTTTTTTCATTTCTTATACTCACTTCATAGAATATTTTTGGAAATATATGTTCTACAAATAAATATATTTAAATATTAAAAATAAAAAATATGTAAGGCATAATATCACACAAATAAATGACAAGATAAATATACAGGTTGCACGAAAAGAGCTGTTTCTCTACAGTTTATAATTTAGTCGAGACCTAAACAATAAATAAATAAATTGTTGGTAAAAATATATGTCTTCCACATAACGGTAGAAGTTAACCGACTTGTGTTAAAACTCCCATCATAATAATGCATTCATAAAATATATTCCTCAAGAATGAAACAATTTTCATTTGAAAATGAATTGAAGAAATCTTGTTTGAAATTACCGGTCGTAATTTCTGTTGATAATTCGATTCATAGAAACCAAAAGGCATCAGCGTGCGGTCGATTCGCCATCGGACCTGAATGACAAAATGATTGTTTGGACTTGAATGATAAAATGATTGTTTGCTGTGTGCTGGAATAGTTTAGACGAGAAGAGACCATTTGGGTTGTTTTATCCGCGGCATCGGGAGAAAGTGTCTTGAGATGCGACGCGAGCTGCTGCACAATGTGTGACCCTGCACTGCGGTGAACTATGAAAACTTCAATCATAAAGTGAATTGATAATCACGAGCACGAGACTGAGACACACCGACGAGAAAGTACGATTTGCCTCCGCTTTATTGTGTTAATGTGGTCGACACTGGTCGGCTAATAGTTTTGACTCCACTCACAGTGTGTAGTAGATTTTTTTAAAATATATTATTATGTTACAATGTATGTATATGAGGTGGGCTTAGTCGCAGGCAAGCCGGAGTTTATTGATACAAATAAATGGAAGGCGACTTTGTATTATTATGTTTGCTGTTGCCCACGGCTGATTACACGTTCACGGCGAGCAATGCGTTGTAATTATTTGTTAAATTATACACTTACTTTCAGATGAAGGTGGACTGAAGAAACGAATAGCTTCATTTCAAAGAGATAATTGAAATAAATAGGGGTGTCTTTTTGTAAGAAAATTTCATTAAACTTTTATGATTAATTATTATCCTCTCTATTTTTATTCGGGTAAGCTTCTCATGACAAAAAGGTGCAGGCCTGGTTGAAGCGTTGGGCTAATCATCCAATTTCCCTGAAAATTCCGACTAACAAATCACCCAAAAAGATGTCTCAGATACTACTTCAAACACTAAGACTTCTCTCATGAAGATTGTCAGGAACCATATATGATCATAAGTAGACCTTTAGGCGAAAATACGTCCTAGAACGAGGAATGGATAGTGTCAGCTGACACCACTAAGTGACAGCAATTTGTTGTGCCCTTATATTCCGGATATGGAACAGATATGGCAAAATATTTATTTATGCAAGTATTTGTACGTTTGTTAGAAATCACTAATCTCGAAAACCTTGCTGTGTTGCGGCGTAAGATCGAAAATTCACATTTATGGTACAATTTAATTAATAATCATAATGAATGTTCGTTATCTGGTAATAAAATATGCCAAAAAAATCAACCTGCTTTCTGCAACTTATTTTGCAGAATATAATCCATGAAAATAATGAAGAGGCTCGCATGAAATTATTAGTGCTCTTAATTAACAATTTAACCACTGAATAAAATATATTTCCATTATTAATATACAATTTGGTGTCTAAGCACATGAAATGAAAGAAATTGTTTGATAACAGCTTAAAAAAATGGTTACGTTTTTATAGGTTCATTTATGTTAGTAAACTGGAATTTAAAGACGAACGTATTTCGTTTAAGTAGTAACAGTAAAGATTATAATAAAGTTTAAGACTCTGAACAAATTTCTAATTCGGTCGTTTAGTTTAATGTGAAATATCGCAATACTCTTCATCCTAAAGTGGTTATAAAAACATTTGAGTAGTTTTAGAGTTCTGTTTCCGGGATATGTGAATTGATACATCCCAAATTGTAATGACCTCTAAAGACATCGCTTAGAGGTAAATTGAGGATGCCTTCTTTTTATTTTCGTTACGCAATTACGCGTTATATCCGTGAATTATTGACTCTCTCTGAATCGATGTGTATCTTACTTTCTAAATGCGCTAATCTTGTTTTAATGTCACCGGCTGCGTTGCATTACCTGCAGTTCAAGACAAGAAAAATATACCCGTTTAGCGGCAGGTAAATGTATCAAAGTCACCGGAATTATTAATGATTCCAATGCTGAAATGCATATAAAACCAATTATATTTATAAAATATTAATATTATTTTAAAAATAACTAAAGGTATACATAATATTAAAATCACTATTGTAATATGACGTTAGTTCCATAATTTACTATAAGTTACTTTATTTATTGTGCCGTAGAATTTCTAGACATTTTTGAACCTAAATAATATATGCTGGTATACAAAAATAATCATCTTCCATCCTCTAACTAGCTGAAACATAAGTCATATATTACCCCTAATATCTGCCAAGTACATGCTATGTTATAGGACGATAGCCCACTTAAACAAAAAGTATCCGATGTATCTCAGACAAATTTGGACTTTTGTTAATCAATTGAAAAATATTAATTGCGTATAAATAACGACATATTTAAACGTAAAAATACCTTAAATTATGAACCTTGCGAGTATATGTTCACGTATCTCTATTATCATTATATGGTCGTTAATACATTTTGCAAGAAATATTTAAATTGTTTATTAAAATTATTAACTTAAAGGTCTATTTCAGCATTAAATTAATGAGATACTAAGTGCATCGACACAAATCTATGTTCTACTATTATTTATGTATTCTTTGTTTCACGTTGAAAGTCTCTGTCGCTCGTAGGAGCGTTTAAGAACACATTTTCTCGTGATCAATTGATTGGAACTAATTTCCCCGGTTGCGGTGGTTGCAATCAATCTATAACTATTTATCGTAGGCCTAGGACATAATGCGGCGGATTCGAGCGATGTTAATTAGTTCAATTAATTATTATACACTGTAATAATGGGCCGTTCCTTAATGTCAAACTGTCGCCTGACGCGAGGCGACTATCGTAATAATGGTAATCGAAAGTTGTCTCTTTTTACTGCAATGTTGCTATTATTACATACTTGTCGTCGGAGATTATTTATTGTACTGTGCGGTGACAAATAATGACAATGTATCCATTTCCAAATGAAAATATCTGTAATATTTACATAATTATTACATTTACATAAACACAATCACAATTAAGGTTTTTAATATATTTATTTATAATTTATTGTCATTAGTATCTTGCTGAAGGGAATACTAATGAAGCGACAGAAGTTCTTTTAACGGTAGGCGTATTATAACTAAGTAATGGAGTTATACTCGTATCTTGTACATTCAAGGAACATTGTGTCAGCTGTTTAAATTTTCCTGGTGATATTTTCCGTTCCTAACATTTTATATGCGACTCGCGCTAAGAAATTTTAACTATACTCATACATGATAAGCGTTAAAATAAGACTACATTTTTGCATCCATGTGTTATGCAGAATATTTAGTATGGTTGTGCACTTTATATTTCATGAAGCGTTGGCCTAATTTTCTATTTTCCTTTTTGTTTCAGACATGAGTGAATCTGCACTGCCTGGAGGTGGACTAGGCGGTGGGGGTGGGGGCGGGTTGGAGGAAGGTGGTCAGGGGGCGGGGCCCGAAACGGACGATGAAGGCATCGAAAGAGACTCTGGAGATGTCCTGGACTACCTTCCAAGAACCTTCTTTTCTCTCAATGATGTCCTAGAGGTAATCAACATACATAATATACACATCTTACTCGTCAACATCATCAGATTGTCAGTCCACCTTTGATCTTCCGCTTGAGTCAATTATCATCTTTTCGCATCTTTCAATATCGGCAGTCCATGTTTAGGGGAAATTTTGCTGTTTTTTCTATTATGAATGATCAACTATGATATCTTAACTTAAATAATTATGTTTGTGTGATATATCTGCCAGATCTTTGATATATTTTTTTCCATTATGTTATATCTTGTTATCATGTTTACAATGATGCCTAAACGATTCAAAATAATATTTTTCGAATATCCGGACTTTTACCTCGTTTTGATATATCAAATAATGAAGTAAATTGTGAATTATTTTCACAAAGTTTATGAAAACATGTTTTAAGCTTAAAAGCTTTTCCCTTAATCTCACAGTTTCACCGGAAAAATCGCATTGTGTATAAACTATCTTGTGTATCATATACACAGTATTCATTGATTACTTAAATCGTAACATTGATCTTATGGACAGATGCATGTCTTCTCATTTTTTATAACGGAAGACGCAAACCAGTTTCGCCGGTAACTTGAGCCTACATCGGTGAAAAAAAAATCTCCAAAAATTGTACCGCGGCTAGAGGAGGAGGCGTTTTCACGCGTTCGTTGCAAGAATAAGTGCGTGCATAAATAACATTCGTGAAAACATTAAATAAAAATAATAAAAGAGCAGCATAATTTTTCATCTTTACAAGAGTTATTTATGTTAACAATAGATTCGGTGAATCGGGCCGCTTTCGGATGCCATAAAAAATAATAATGTGCTGCAATGATTCCGGTCTCGTCGCTATTACGGAGAACCGTTATAATGGCGATTACCATATCTTTTACATAAAAAATAGCCAAAACGAGCTTCGGTACATTCCGCCCACCTGTCCAGCCAAAGGTTCCCGCATGTCGCCCTTGTACATGGTAAAGTGCGTAAGCCACAGATATTAAATATATGTGGCGTAAGCCCTTTATGATCTCGAGCAGTGCAATGTCGTGAAATTTTATCTCAAGTATTTATAATTCAACTAAGTGAAATGTGTTTTGATAACTTGGGTAAATTAGTTAATCTTTTTGCATTTGTATTTTTTAGTCTTGATGGAAGTGGAAGCATTACGTGTCGAGCTCGCCTTACTCCTTAAAAATAATTTAAATTTCTTCTCTCGACGTGAGTCCTTTTACACCTAACTAAAATATTTTTTCTGTATTAAAACGATTATATGGATTACACGATTGCATGATCCTCTCAGGCGTCGTTTTCCTGCAGAGCTTGTGTCACAGTCTTTTATTTCAAAACCCCCGTGCTGTCGTCATCGCGAAAGATCACTATTTACAGAATACTGTCATATGTCAAGGACATGTTTCCTGTATTTTGTAATTGTTTATTGGAAACTATTTACGTTGTTATTCTTATTTGAGATATGGTGGATATATTGTAGAGAGACGGTATTTTATTTAAAGTTTAAAAGTGTAAGTGTTTTGAACAGTAGTTAATGAAAATGGAAATTTACGCGCAATTTGACGTGTATAAAATATATATACTTCTCTATTTGATTTGATATAAAAATAACATTTTATTTGTCTCTCTACCTCCAGTTACATTTTAAGTAAGCCCTAATACTACCCCTATAACCCTTATTTCTGAACGTCAGTATTTTTAAAGTAAAACGGTAAGATTTTCGGTACCATCAGGCGTCTTCCCTGTCAGCACTGTGACAGTCTACCGGTGTTGGAGACCAGCTCGAAGGTTCCGCAGAAACACCATAAAAGAAAGTGTGCTGTCTTTTGTAAGCGAGCACGCATTTTTGTAATATATCACCGCCAACTGAATCTCGTATATATTTTTGAGGATGGTTTTGGCCACGGAATGCAGCCGATGTGATCAGCCGCATAGAGATAACCGAGCTGCTTTCTAAACAGCCCGCAGGTTCTATTTTTCATCATTAATGACGAACTTCTGCGCATTCCTACCGCTTTTTGATTCATTGTGTGATCAAATTGTTTTTTTTTTCGTATTGTGTGGCTTGACAACATATACATTCTCGGAATTCTAAAATTCGAGAAAATTTCACCTCAATCTTACATAAAACATTATCTTGCATACAAATATTATTAATATATATTGAACATAATTTTATATTATTCATTTAAAGCTATAACATTGTATCTATAAAGCACAATAATAATGTATTTAAATTTTCAGGAAAATGTTTATTATTATTTAATTATGCTTCTGGTGAGAAATTCATCTGAAAATTATTGCACATATCAATCAAACGTCTGATTAATAGAAGCACAATATTATCCAATGAATTACCGGAATATGAAGATGAACATTTAAATGATTGTGCAAATTATTCAATATTCATAAGTGTAAAAATATTTCTGTAAAATTGTTTATTTGGAAAATAAATACATTTGTTTATTTATACCAAATTCGACATAAAAATAAAATATTCTTTCCCATAAACGATTAAAAATGTCGCATCTCTAAAATCGATCGTTAAATTTAATTTTAATTGATGCAATATGACACAGTCGAATGATCTAATCGCTCGATAGAGTTCCATCGGGAAGTTTAAACTAACGTATTGCCATCACTTCCAATAATAATCTTCCGAGTTCCGCTACTCAGTTCGTAAGTAAGAAGAATCCAATAAACCCAGCCCATTAGTAAATTACCTACTTTGAAATTGCCTGCCATCGAAAAATTCCGCGGCAATCATAAACCATTCTAGGAGAGGTTTAATTATTTAATATCCTCAAACTTTAACTTCGTTAATTCTTTTTTGACACTGTTTCGGCGTATCAGATTTACTCCGTTTAAATTAACATAACAATTATAAATCACGCAATAAATATAATTTCAATAATATTTTAAACACGAATAACTTGTCCGGCAAGATGTATGCAAACGTGTTAATATTTTTTCAATTTAAAATTCTACCCGTCCATAAATCTAAAATAAGACACAATTCAAATTCAGTTTACAATGCAGTTATAATTTTAGTTTTTCACATTTAAAACATCCGGTTGCATTCGCTCACATTGTGAGATTTATTTGTTTATCAATTAAAATACAGAAATGTATTATTATATTCGCCTATTCGAAATGTTTATATGTAAACAATTATTGCAGGCTTTCCATTTTCGCAGATTTCTCATCGCACTTCAATAAATCCATTATTGCGGATCAATATCTTACATCAGATACTCCATGCAGATAGCTAACCCACCTTTGTTCAGTGTACGCATGTAACAATAATGTACGTTTTAATTATATCTTATACAGTGGTGCCTCGCATAACGAACGCCTCGCACAGCGAACGCTGCACACAACGAACTTCCTTTTCGTTCATTTCACGATTCATACAACGAACTTCGCTTCACACAACGAACTTCGCTTCACACAACGAAGTCGCCCACTTCACACGATCACTGCCGATTTATTGCATCCTTCCGCGCAGGCAGTCGTTAGTCACTGAGCAGTACGCTTAACTTACGCACGTGTCGCAGCAATCGTTCATCATTACAACGAAGTCGCCCGATCTTCTACGATCACTGCCGATTAATTGCATCCTCCCGCGCAGGCAGTCGTTAGACTCGTTAGTCACTGCGTAGTACGCTTAACTTACGCACGTATCGCAGCAATCGTTCTTCATTACGAATTAAATCGCACACGTATCACGGCAGTCGTCCTTTTAAGATAAACTCAACATTTTTTTTTATATGATGGGTTCTAAAAAAAGCAGGAAGGTGATTTCTCTTGAAATGAAACAGGAAATAATTAGAAGGAGTGAATGTGGGGTAAAACAGTGTGACCTCGTCAAAGAGTTTGGCCTCAACAAGACCACCATTTTCACCATTTTGACAAACAAGGATGCAATAAAATCAGCCAAAGTAGCCAAAGGAGTATCAAAACCATTTAATGAAAAACATAGATCTTCAATCCACGAGGAAATGAAGAGGCTATTAGCGATTTGGATTAAGGACAGGCAGGTGAAAGGTGACGTAACAACCCAAGATATTATCTGTCACAAGGCCAAGATAATTTATGAAGATCTAAAGAAAAACATCCCTGGAAGTAGCAGCAATCAAGATAATATAGATAATAAAGAAGATTTCAAAGCCAGCAGGGGGTGGTTTTTTAGATTTAAGAAAAGGTATGGAATCCACAGCGTTAATATGCATGGTGAGGCTGGCAGTGCTGATAAAAAAGAAGCAGAAAAGTTCTCTATTAATTTTCAAAAATTTATTATGGATGAAGGATACTGCCCACAACAAGTGTTCAATGCCGATGAAACGGGTCTTTTCTGGAAAAGAATGCCGAGCAGAACCTTCATTACAAAAGAAGAGAAGAAATTGCCAGGACACAAAGCCATGAAGGACAGACTTACCCTTATGATTTCGTCTAATGCCAGCGGAGACCTCAAGATCAAACCTCTATTGGTTTAGAGAAACAAACGACTTTGGACAGGTTTTTCACTGCACCATCGGCCAAAAAGCGGAAAATGGATGAAGATGTGTAAGATTCGATTATTTCTTAAAATTAAAAAATGTGTGTTTTTTTCATTATGTTTTAGATGTATCTAAATAAAAATAATAACAAAAAATTTATCTTTTTTTTATGTCATCTTACCATATTTTATGCTACAGAACGAATTATTTTTTTTAACATGTATTGTTATGGGAAAACGCGTTTCACATAACGAACTTTTCGCATAACGAACTTGCTCCTGGAACGAATTAAGTTCGTTGTGTGAGGCACCACTGTATATGATAACGTGTTTCGTACTCGAGAAACTCTTTTCCTAGACAATTATTCACTTATATATATACAAATACAAAACTACAAAATACTGATAAACTCGTATATACACAATAGGGCATTTACGTTTAAAACACCAACATATTTATTCATTAAAAATCATCATAATCAGCCTGTATCCGTCCACTGTTGAACGTAAGCCTCCCGCATGAATCTCCATCCTCCTCGATCTTTCGCCTTCCGCATCCAGGTCACTCCCGCTATTCTTCTTATGTCGTCAGTCTATCTTGCAGAGGGCCGGCCAGCGCTTCGTTTGCCAGTTCTTTGACGCCACTTCAATCATTTTCTTCCCCATCGACCGTCGTCTCTTCGACAGATATTTCCTGCCCATTGCCACTTGAGTGTGCCTATCCGTTGGGTAGCCTCCACTACTTGAATTCCTCTGCGAATATCCTCGTTCCGGATTCTATCTTTTAGCGACACTCCAAGCATGGATCTCTCCATAGCACGATGGGTGACTTTTATTGTATGGGTAAGACTTGCTGTTAGATGCCACGTCTCTGTGCTATAAATTAACACAGTATGCATTTTTTAAACACCTTTGTTTTAAGACATTGCGGAATTTTCGCTTTAAAAATGTACTTTAGTTTTCCAAATGCTGCCCATCCCAGTTGTATACGCCTGTCGATTAAAAATACCTTCATATAATAAATAAAAATGAATACGCAACCGCATTATTTTCATAGTTGATAATACTGCATAACAACTAACTATCTAAGTGACTTTTATACACAGAAAAAAATTCACAATTCATAAAATTAGGCGTACTTTTATGCTTAGGCGTTCAATGGCTTCCTTGCACTTTTGTGTAACTCTTTAATAAAAAAAAAAACATTTAAATACGATTGAATTATCACATATTCAGGGCATTTTACTTATGTTTCATATTTTAATCGAGACATTGTTTCGCCGCTTGGGCACAAAAAGCCACCTCTCACCGATCGTTAAAATATTTATATTACTCAATTTATTTTTCGTACGGCGATTTTAATTAGTCATTTTCTTCAATGCTCGTTTTACCTTACGGGATATTGCATAAGTTCTCGTGAGTATGATGGAAGCAGCAGCTGACACTCACCGTCTTTCTCACCCGCCCACTTTGTCGGTTAATAGCTCAAACAGGGCGCCGCCTGGAGCCTTTAGAATTTTGAATGCTTAGAACTCATTAGATAAACTGGGTCGTTGGGCGCTATCAACTGCATTTAGAATACGATTTTTCTCAATAAGTAGTAAATATACTTCTATTGATATTCATTAACTATATATTAAAAGGACATTTATATCAGAATGGTGCCACAGGGTCAAGGTTTACGCAAAAAATATTGTTTTTGGTTGATTTTTAGAATATATTTTAATATTCTTATTTTAATACATCATTAAAGATTCATACCAATATTTTAAAAAATACACATAAAAATTCATAGCAAACATTCTTATAGTTTTTATTTAATCAATAAATTAGATAAAAATAAACTAGGCGCTGGAAGCAAATGGCCATGGGCCGCTCTGATTAATCAAATGAACGTGATTACAAGAGTTCGTCGTGTGGATCCCAGCGTATGTTTTTTTCACCGATTTATTGATGAGAGAAATGACATATATAATATGATGATGTTGGCTGTTAATGTTTATGTATATCAATTGCTAAAAAGATATTTTCATCAAATGTTTTTATAGTAAATTGATGTTTTTGTCTAACGCCACTAGTTTTTGTATGCGATTTTTTTTCATTAAATTCTGATATATTGTGTGCAAAAAAGATTAAAATAATATCTAACATGAATCGATTCAGCACGGCAGTGTTGGGAACTACTGGTAATAATCGGAATAAGTAAACGATTTTCGGTTTATATTGTAGGCAGTATGTAACCGGCAAGACTGGTGCAATACTTAATTGTATCACACCGTCCGAGGAATTCAGAACATTTACTCTGAAATAATTTAAAAATCCCGCCCACCGAGGTCTAGTCATAAATTCTCAAAGATAATATTATGTTCCTGTCCGTGCTTTATTATTCGATTGATATATCGATATTGACTTGATGATTAGTGGGAATGGTTAATGTTCACCTCTTCGGTTGGGTCATAGACGAGAGTATCTATTTTTAATATTGCGTTCACATTAATAAATAGTCCGCCTTGACAAGCGGAGGGGTTTTTCTTATTTTCGCATCGTCCAAATAAATGTTCCCACATGCTAGCCTCTTAAAGGTCAGTCGATGTTTTTGATCTTATTTTTTTAATAACGCCATATTTTATCGTTTACATGATGTTTCCATCTTTATGTGGGTGTTAACGTCTGTTCATAATTGATTTATTTCACCTCCATTAATGCATTATAATATACGGAAATAAAAAAGCGTCAATTTATTATGTTATATATTATGTATTATTAATTTTTAGTTCTCGTCGTTTAAAAACAATGTATATTCTTTGTTGCACTCAGCTTCAATTTAAAATATATCCAGTTGTATCTGGTTCAAGTCTCGGTTAGTCCGATGGTATCTCTGTTCATTTTATGTTGTTGCAGTCATTACGAGATCCTCGGCCGTCCGTTAAAAGATCTAAATGATAAGCTTCCATGTTTTACGATGATGGCGATGTCACGTGTAAGGATATTAAGGATATTACAATGTCACACTGAGCTTAAAGGATGCCTAACAAGAAAATGTAGACAATATAAATAATGTACATGCATTTTCAACTCGATACTGTACATTGTTGCATTACTTTGCATTTAAACAATGCTCATGTTTTTATAGGCGTCAATTTTTATTGTTTATCATCAGCCTGTGTCTACTGTTGGCCTCGTAGGCCTCCCGCATGAGTCTCTTTTTTGATCCTCCGCCCTACTTATCCAGGCTACTCACGTTATTCTTCTATTTTTTTTAATTTTCGTGTCAGCGAGGTCTGCCCTGCATTAGGTCTTGAGATTTAGCTAGTCAGGCATATGGGGCGGAATCTTAGGTGTACCGAAGTATTATAAGTTCTACCAGTTCCGGTAATTAATATGTTCAGGGATTTCCAGGTCCGCCAGTCAAGGTTCTTGCCAGCTGGAAGGTTTTCCTTTGGGGTAATGAAATCTTCTGATCCGATTTGTTGCCAGAGCTGGAGTCTCCCAGTTTCAGGGCCGCATATGAGAGGTTGTGTGGATCACAGAAAACTGCTTTGTGACTTCAGTCTAGGTGCTGGGGGTCGTTGGTTATATAAGCAGTGGGACAGTTTGTATTCTTCAGATGTTGTCAGTCCATCTCGCAGGGGGTCGGCCAACGCTTCGGTTTCCTAGATCTCTGTGATCTTTGATACGTGTCATCTTCTTATTTTTTTTTGTATGAATACTCTATGTTTCTTCTATAATTATATTCTTTAATATCCTATGTACCTTGGAAGTACGGTTCTGTTAAATAAATAAAAATAAATAGCCTTCACTATTCAAGTTACTTTTAACTTTTATTTATTTTTCATTATTGTCAAAAGTTCATAAAAATTAAGTATGTAGGCATATATTTTTAAGTTTGTTTTGATTTTTTTATATTAGGTTCAACAGCAAAGCTTATAATTTTCATCTGTAAAGTAGATGTTTTCTTAAATAACTTCTTAGGTTTTCACGGCCAGATTTTATATTGTGGCTTTTGGGTTTAGCCGTGTGTGGCGAACTTCCTAAATTCCGAAAATCAATAACGCTCGTATAAAAAAGATAATCTGAATAAACCAACTCAAAACTAAATAAATCTGAAGATCAATCCTGAAGAAGGCCCCTGCAATGGCGGTCGAAATATTGGTTGAAGGAAGTTCTTTCTCTCTTCTTCTCGCCACACACAGCTTAACCCAAAAGCCACAATATACATGTTTTCTGTGTGCGAAAAAATTCAAATCTGTCGTGGTTTGTGTGCGTCTACTTATGAAAAAGGATCTCCCGAGTCTTGTTACTTGTTCCCTTCGAAATCAACACCTGATTGCTTCCTCCTTGCTGAATGCCGGTATTGAAACATGGAAGCCATAAAGTCACGTGTTGCGCTTGTTGACTTGCCGCTAGTTTATGTCGGGCAGAGCCAGCAAGGGCGGCTGGGGCCCGCCTCGCAGCTTGTCCTCTTAAGGAGTCCCTCCATAACCTGTTTGTCCGCCGTCGCCACCGCGGCCATCCGCGGCCAGCAAAGTATCGACCACCTTCCCGGCCACCCATTTGTCCGCAGCCTCAGCGGAGCGGTCTATTTGCATACGCAAAAAAGCTTTTGTTCCCGCTGCTGCCCTCGCACAGACAGAGCCTGATCGATAGCTCTATTTACGTGAAATCATTCCGAAACTATGTTGTTTTAGTACTTTTATTTCAATATTTTCAATGTTTTCAGCATTCACCTTAAGATCCATTATAAATTATAAATATTTATATATTTACCTTGTTTTCACATGGATCACGTAACAAAAGTTCTCTATTAGGAGACTGCAGTTTCGACTACCTCGTAGTATTTCTCAATCCTTCTCTTGTTAAGAAATAACTGAACTGCGTTGTACTTTATAAGTGGTCTAACCCATTTTTTGTAGGATAGAGGTTGGGGGTGTGTCTATAAGGAAATGATAAGAGAGGGAGATAGGCAGTGATGCAAGGATGATGGAAGAAATAAAAACATTAAATGGTCTACGTACATATATATTATATTTTCATATATTTATATACTAAAAATAATATTAATATAAATAAAAAATAAAATTAGAAAATAAAAATTATACCTAGACCATTTTATGTATTTATTTCTTCCATCATCCTTGCAACACTACCTATCTCCATCTCTTATCATTTCCTTATAGACACACCCCCACCCCCTCTCCTACAAAAAATGGGCTAGACCACTTAAAGTACAACGCAGCTCAGTTATCTCTTAGCAAGAGAAGGATTGAGAAAGGCTACGAGTTAGTCGAAACTGCAGTCTCCTAATAGAGAACTTTTGTTAGGTGATCCATGTAAAAACAAGGTAAGTAAATAAATATTTATAATTTCATTTAAATATTTTTTAATCAATTTGCTTAAAAAACTGATGTTAATTTACGACTTTTTTCTATTTTAGCTTATATTATACATTTTCAGAAAAAATACAAACTCACCAATAGGTTACGTTACTTTTTTGTCTTGATCTAATAAAAACCTTTTTCATTTTTATTTTCGTTAGATGAACGAATGTTGACACATTTATATAGTTTTTTAGACAAAAATGATGCAAAATTTCTTTTAACTTAATTTTATTTCTTTTGTTATTTTTTTGTTAGTTTCCAGCATTAAGCCAGTTATAGCTCTTGTTTATTTAATATGAGAAGTTCGAATTATAAGCCCGACGTTCCCGAAGCCTAAACCATTTGCTCCTAAGAGGTTGCTCAACCCGACCAGAGACACGCGATTAGAAATAGTCTAATATTTTTTTATCTAACGAGAACCGCGCTCATAATGTGCCATTGTCGCTTGTCGATATTCAATACATAATCTGAAAAATATTTTTTTCAGTGAATTTATCCGGTCCTGGAATTTCAGCATGAGGTAGCGCCTGCTATGTATGGAGTGGCGAATATATGCGGAGCCTTACTGGCGTTTAGCGATATTCGTTACATCATAATAGCCGTGTTGTTGAGTCACTGTAACCGGGCGATGATTGACATTGAGTGCGTCGGTGATACAGAAAAAAGCGGATGAAATACATTAGCATTGAAATGCCAGTTGGGGGCGGCAGTACGTACAAGTTACAAGCAAAGTGACTTATCGGTGATATTTAATTTAAGATAACGAGAAGGTGTCACATTTTTTTTCCGTAAAATTGTTCTATAATTGCCCTCAGATTAGTATTCATCATTAATCAAAAACGTAAATGATATGTGAATAACCGTTTAAAAATTAAAGTATCATAAATAACCTTCGCTTATTTATTTAGTAAACAAGCATTCTAATTTTAATAATGAATGGATTATTTATTGTCATTCTCTAAATTTCAGTGCGTTTGAAAACTAGTTTTTAAAATTATTCAGCTTATGTAGTGTAGACATCTTAATGTTGTTTTCTGATTTCAATTTGATATAGTTTTCGGGATCATCAGAAAAATATAACATACGATTAGGAGAATCTGAGATGAATCTATTGTGAAATATAAAAAATTTTTGTTTAATGCCTAAACATTTAAATAAAAAATTCCAAATATACGTTTTGGTACATACGGTTACCGCATTTTTTCCCTATTTAGTTCTGTCGTCGTCCATTTCTCGCTCAAGGGCATCTCTACACCTGAAGGTTCGCTTGGAAACATATATGAATTTTGACAACCTCCAGGGTAGAAGCCCGATGACTTGGCAAAGAGGAAGAGGCGGCGCTATAGTATCCAAGACGTATTTTTGGATGATGTGTTAATCGTTTTTTAAAGAGATGATTATCCCGTAACTCCAGAAGCCTGAACCATTTTTTCGTAAGAAATAGCTCAACTTGACCAACTACACGAGGTCAAAAATAGGCGATGACCCATCCAAGTGTTGATCCGCGCCCAATTTTGCCCAACTTCGGTGAACCAACAAAATCCTCGAACCGAATACGATATGCCGCTGTCGCTGTACATTTATATAATTTAATACACACTGTATAATTTTATTTACTACTTGAAATCGATTACATTATATATTGTATTTCTGGATCGCGTTTATACGAGTATCAATACGCATTATATATCTGGCTGATTTTCACGCGGCCAAGTTTCCCAGGATATTAAGTGTTTAGCTGCGAGGCGATATGTAATCTCGATTTTATTACGCTGAAATGTACACCCTGCGCCGTGAAGTGAGTGTCTCATGCGCGTGGGGGCGTCCGGCGATGTGTTCCCAAGGGTATAGAGTGTTAGGTAACAAGCGCTCAAATCGGCAAACTGCGAGACTCGCCGTTGTGTGTTGTCATTCTGTGATTTACCGCGAGATGAAAACTATTCGCATTCAATAATAATAATTGAAAATCGACAGCTGCGTTATTGACTCTCTTTGTCTCTCCGGGCTGAGGCAGTATTGCCAACTTGCAAAATGATTTATGTCCAATATTTAGCAACGTTTGTTTTGTTTATTGCAGTTTACTTCACGTCTCTTCGGAAGCAAACAAAGAGAAGCGCGGATAAATTAATTTCTATTACGTTTTCTTCGATAACAATGTCTGTTTTCGTTATGTAATTGTAAATTTTAATATATATTATGTAATTCATATAGTGGAAGGTACAAAAGAGAGTTAATTATTTTATTAATAAAAATCTTAAACAGCGGAAATCTCTCAATACATAATCGAATCAAACGTCAAATATATATATATATATATAATCGTCTCGGAAACAACAGGGTCAGATCCGTCTGCCCAGAAGTGGGCGACATCGATGGTGTTACTCCCGCCCATCATCAGGTCTTTCTGGGTGCAGCTACTCGGACACAGCGCACACTCCAGAAGGTGTCACAGGGTCTGCTCCACGCCGCAGTCACATTCTGTCGGTCCGCTGTAAAACTGCCAGGCTTTCATTTGTGTCATCGTCTTGCATACTCCGATCCGAAGTCTGTTAAGGGACCTCCATATATTCCACCCCTGGTCGTGTCCAAGGGATAGGTCTTCTTTCGGGGCAATCCAAAAGTCAAATAAAAACAGTCAACCGTGCTAAAACTTTTTCATAAGATCTGGACAGTTTAGCTCTAAGTGGCAGTTCTAAACAAAATAACAACATATATGGGACCGTTATGTTATTAATCGCCGCAAACACTATACGAAAAATCTCTATAACAAATATTTAAAAAATGCTTCATAGGAGGGTAGATTGTACGTCGATTTTAAAATATGTATGTAAGTGATTGGGTTCCAACTAAACTGGACAGTTTTACTGCCAATAAAATTTAATTTGTGCAATTACGAGTATTATGATGTTTGGTTATCATTTTGCAGTTAGTAACTGTGCTTTTAAATTGCCATGTTATATAAAATTTACCCGAATAGATTACTTTATTTTATTTTCATGCATTCATGAAGCATTATAATTTATGTGCTATTTACACCTGTAGATTATTAAAGTTTATTGCATTATTTACTGGTATCTTCACTATAAGCCAACGCTGTTATTAAATTAACTTTTATTGTTGTGCGCAAAATGAATTTTAGAATTATACATTTTATAGATGATTGCGATGTGCAGTAAATTTTTAAACGTTGGAATTAAAGTCGTTAAAGCTAAAAGCTTATATTCAATAAATTTGATTAAAAATTGCTCGAAATATCATGGTTAATGATGACTGTGGTAACGGAGATGAGTTTATGCTCGTCTTTTAATGTGAGATCATTTTTTTTTAAAGTCTAATAAACACAGGTTCTACTGCAGTGTTTTTTTGCGAGGTTAATTTCTGATTACATCTTGCCTCTCGCCTATTTTTAATACGCAGATAACGCATCGCAATTGTTTTTCTTTACACCGAGAAAAATAGCTATATTTTAGGTTACATCTTGGCCTCAATTTAAGAGCATTGTACATAACTGGTTATGAAATTGCCATCCGCGGGAGCGCTTCCGCTGCAGCCTTTAAAGGAAAATGAGTTAATGTTTGTTTACCCGTGTCTGTATGAAGATGCCGGTTGCGTGTCATTGATATTGCGTACGATAGATGCTTTGAGCACTCCAATTGACGACTGAGAACGCTTATATTTGTACTAAAAAAGTATTTTATTTCTCGTGTTAACTTTAACATACCTGTATATCGTGAACATCAACGCGTTAGTAATACATTATTCATTGACATCTCAACCGTTTTCTATTTGTCAGACGATTTAATAACAAAATGCGTAAAAGGAAATTATTTTAATTATTTATATACAATAATTACTTGGAACAATATTCGCACTTTATTTTACAGAACGTTTGAAAAACGGTTGAATTACAGAAAAGTTATTTGTCATGTCAAATCTATGTTTAATGTTTTAATGTCTGTACTGTACGCCATTGGAACATGTATTTGAAAAGAACGTGCAAAAAAAGTAAGCACTTCGTAAGCCGGTCATTTTTGCTAGTGATTAAAAATAATGGTCGATTCTATTGTCTTTTATAGTGTTAATTGTAAAACATTTTAATTCTAAATGGAATCGCTATTGGCAGTTTGTAGCAAAATGTTTCAAAATTATAATTTTCTCACAATTAAATTGGTTTGAATTATTTTATGAGTTCGTTTATTATTAAAAATATCTCTAAATGACTACTAAACAACTCTAAGCAACACGAACCTTAAAATCGCTCAACTTTTAAAGGGGGACAATGTTATAAATAAATAATATTTTTTCTACAAGTCCATATCATTTTAAACACAGTTTTATCATGATATTTAAGGTACTGCAAAACTATACCTGCTTAATACTACTCTTATGCTATATGGAAGATATTTTTACAACTTTGTCCCTCTTTAAAATTTGAGAGATCTTGCAATTCGTATATCTCGTGTGAGTGTTAATGTAATAAATTAGTAAAATATATAAATGAAGTAGAAACTTACATATGTATTGTCTTAGTAACTTACATATAATCATGTTATTACTTAGAAAAAAATAAAACTTAATAATTACTGAGACTGCATCGCTGAATAAGTAAACCCTTGTCTTTAATGTCTAAAGTTATCGAGTAAAAGTTGTTGGATATGATTATGTTTATAAAACTCTAAAAAATAATCAATTTTTCCAATTCAAATTACTATTTTTAATACATAATTTGCAACAATGTTTTATTTCCATGAAACTTGTTGTATTACTATGTTTTGCTAAGAAACGTTTCTCAAGTGATACGCATGCAAATATAGTTGATTCATATTATTAGTCGAAACGAAGTACGCAGTGGTGAAATGTGGCTACTGACATCCATGCACAACTGCACATGCAGTCTGCAGAAGGATGGTCACTGATGCAGCAGCGATTGCAGCCATCCTCGGCAGTCGGAGGGCGCTCGAGCAGAAATGAAGGATGATGGCGAAGACAATGGCCGGGGATCGGATCTTCTTAACTGTACACCGCTACACACTCACCTGTCAAAATTACTTTATCACAACCGTAACGGTTGTTGTATTAGATTAGACCGTGCGATTTTGCAGACTATTATTGTAATAGCGACAGTTTAAACAACGAGATTAAAATATTGATCTTAACATCATAGTCTTTAAAACCTTGAGCTTGATTGAGATGTGTTTTGTGACAGTTTTGTGGTTCCAAATGTGGAGCATATTAGAATCTTGAAAAGTGACATATCCTCTGTATCGTCACAACTTTCGATGTTAGATCTTTTTTACACCAAAAACAAATTTATTCATTAATTAATACGAGAGTTATCCGTAAAATAAGTTTCCCAGTAATTATTCACAGTATAAAACATGTTTAATTCCATGAATGCGTACATTATTGAAATGTTCAAACTTTTACCTATTTTTCTACATAGTCGCCACTGAGGTCAATGCATTTTTGCATGCGGTATACGAGCTTTTTAATGTCCGAGTCAAAAAAATCTGCCGCCAAGCCACGCAGATACCTGAGAACCGCTTCTTTCAGCTCTTCTTTATCGCCGAAATTCGTTCCACCCAGGTGTTTCTTCATGTCAGGGAAGATATGGTAGTCATTTGGGGCTAAGTCCAGGCTGTAGGGTGGGTGTTTGACAATACCTCATCCAAATTTTGCGATGAGAACATTCTTGATTTCATCCAGTGGCGAGAAATAGAACGGCGTCTTATTTAATTACAGGATTTGAACTACTTTTTCTGCTTAGTCCATGTGAGAGACTTTTTATGATTAAAGTTGGACGTTTTAATTATTATAATCATAACGTGTATATATTTTCAATACAGCACCTTTGATTGAGTTACTAATATTGTGTACAGAGCAATTAAAATATTGTCTGACAAAGTTGGGACGTGACAGAGGATCTTTCATTTCCGATGTTTTTAATATGTTTCGAATTTGAAAGAAAGAAATAACGGTTTTCATATTTGGACCGTACAATTTCCAGTATTGCAGTATTTTGTACTATCGGTAATCCTTCCAGTTCAGCGGAACGTTATCGAGCGGTCTGGGATAAATTATTATCCGAGTATCGGACCGTTAGCAGCTCTCATCGCCGGTTATGTTTTTATGATACCGACCGTGGACTGAGCTCATCGCATTTTTTCCCAATCGAACAAACGTATAATTTAATTTCGCATTGTTGTTATTATTTCACTGATACTTCTTCAGGTGTAATCGATTGTATTATTACAGCGAAAATAAAAGAACCGGAGGTAGTTTTTGCGGTCGCGTCTATTGCACGGGGCATGTTTTTTACGTTTCATTCCGTATTGTGTCAGAAAATTAAAGTTATTACATCATTATTATGCGTTCTCCGTTCGAATTTAGCTCGAGATGAAGGGAGAAGACGCATAAACTGAGCAGTTACTCTGTACGGTGAATTAAATAGGAAATTACGGCGGCACGTTACGTATTTCTAATGACCGCATTGCGATTCTGAAACAAAAAGCACTGATATTAATGTGGATCATTATATAATGTTCGGTTTGTGATGGTCCATAACAGAAGTTCTGGGTTGATGAGCTCAGACAATGATTTGACTTCTGAGATTTTCTTTATTACCAATATTAAGACACATGATTTTTTACTGTGCTTTTTAAGTTAAAAAGTTTATTAATTTCATGTTTTGAGGCGTAGATTGATTACCCAGCACTCTTAAATTAAAAGTGAATGCATTTATTGCGGTGGCATCTGATACCTTAGAAAGTATTACATATTTTTTCTGGATTATACAATATTAATTAGGGATAATTTTCAGCTGAAAAATACAAATTAAAAATGCCCCTTATTCAAGAAGTTGTATCGAACTATTGTCGTAGTATATAATTTATTCGTGACTAAGTATTTAACATGCATCTCTTCAGCATAATTGAAAACCTTAAAAAACATTTATATTTGTTTTCCAAAAAAAACTTCCGTACTTGCTCTTCCGTGTCAATCGTTTTCTGTATGCGACATATCACAAATATATTTTAATTAATTGAAAGAGATGAGAGTACATAACAAGTTGACTAAATTAAATTGATTATTGTTATCATCATCATCAGCGTGTGTCCATCATCTGTTGAACGTAGGCCTCCCGCGTGAGTGTCCATCCTCTTCGATCCTCCGCCATCCGCATCCAGCCCACTCTCGCTTTTCTTATGATGTCGTCAGCCGTCCTTGCAGGAAGTCAGCCAACGTTTCGTTTGCCAATTCTTGGGCACCACTCGAACACTTTTCTTCCCCATCGACCGTCGTCTCTTCAACAGATATGTCCTGCCCATTGCCACTTGATTGTGCATATTCGTTGGGTAGTCTCCAATACTTGAGTACTTCTTCGGATATCCTCGTTTCGGATTCTATCTTTTAGAGACACTCTGAGCATGGCACTATTGTCATACTTTTATTGAATTTTAATGACTTTTTTATTAATGAGTTTTTTATTATATGTGTTTTTGCAGAGATGCTTGTGGCACGCGGGTGGTGTTCGTGGTAGTGCGGCTGCGCACTACCAGGCCGTCTGCCGGGCGCTGGTCACCGAGGCGCTAGAACTTGCGCAGTTCCTAGCCAGGGTCAAGGGGGATGGAGCCAGAGAGTTGAGGAGGAGGGCGGATGCGGCCGCTTCCTGCCGCGAACTGGACAGCCTGCGCTTCTCCGACTGGGTAAATAACAACCTCCAACATAAACGAACCTCTTACAACTGCTACATTACATGATCTTATTGTGGACAACAGACAAGCCATCGATGTTGCTAGATATTCTTTTCCATATCCGTTCCATGTGTAGAACATAGGTTTTTGATAGACATATGGTTTTGCCCCACAGTTTTGTTTGCTTCCACTATTCATACTTGTTTCAAAACATGTCTGCATCTTGACGTCCACCTAGGAAAATATATATATTCCGATAGTCTTCTAGGCGAAAACAAGTGGACTTGAAAATACGACAGATGCTGTATCTGATGCATATTTGAGTGTTTGTTAATCATCATTTATAAGTAGATTAGTTGTACGCTCCCGAGGCTTGGACCGCTTAGTCCAAAGGGACGGCTCAAGTTATATTATACGAATTATATTTTATGTTACACACGAAATACAGAATATTTAAAGATCTCAAGATTATAGAGTAAAAGTATAATTTTTTCCGTTTTTTCTATTCATAAAACAACATCAAAATGCAGAAATACGAGTATATATCGAAAAAAAAAAGCGATATTTTAATGAAACAAAAAATATTATCCGCTCTATATGAAGTATTAGAACTGTCTTTTAATACTTCGTGTTCACAAAGCTTAATACACTCTGGTAACATTAATGGCCTGTATGAAGCTTTTCATTATGACTAGACTGGATACATAGTCTAATCACTAATGCACTCGTGATGCAATATCTTTGTGTCTCGATTATCGGTAACAATTTTGCAGAATATAGTTCAAATATTTCGAGGTTGTAGTTCAAGTAAAAAACACTTCCGCATTAATAAAATCACGTTGCATGCCCATTATTTGAAAGCACTTTTCAATGTATTATATTTGTAATAAATGTATAATTATTGGTCTCTAGATTGATTGACCTCCCACACAACGATCAACCTTAGAATATACTCGTATTATAATAAGATATAAGTACCAATGGCAGGTACTAATAGCAAACTTACAAGTTTGCAATATGACATGCATGAAGTGTAGTATATTTAATAGTTTCATGTTTTATTTTAACGTCTTCAAAATATCACTTCCTGTTTTTATTAGAGCGTATATTGGATATTACAGATTTATTTTGATTTCAGCAAATATACTTAAACAAGTATGTCTATTTAAATTTGTATACGGTTAAATAAATATTTTGACAAGTCGCCTTGATCGTTTACATTCACCTTTCCGAACACATCAAATCGATTTAAAAAAATAGATCATCGCAACTAGATTGGGGTACTTAGAGAGCAAGTTTGCAACATATCTCAGTGAATAAATGACTCCAATAGGCGTAGTAATTACATATCATGTGTTTATTAAACTCGAGCACTTATTTTTTTTATATCAATTTATCTTCAAAATTGCTGTAATCTGTTTTTTTTACATTCAAATGTACCATTCCGCACCTTGGTATGCAACTTATGATTGATGAAAATATAAACATCTTTGATTGCAAAATGTAATATAATGTTTAAATAATAGCGCAGAAAACTGGATGTTGGGTTTCGACATTGGCAAAAAAAAACGTAAAAAATAACCGTCTCACATGAACAAGATGTTGCATCATGAGAGTTGTAGCGGCTCTTCGGAACGTTACGCGCTGGATGTAAATTATTCTGTCTTTAATTGCGAAGATAGCTATCGACAGTGGGAGGCAGCAGATATACTCTCCCTGTTGTGCAATGTCCGGTAGCATTGAACGGTGCAAAATACGGCGAAGATATTTTGCATGGTTTTGGTTTATCTCTCGCAACCCATGTAAGATGCTTCTCATTAAACATTGGAAAACAAGAGGCTATCGATGCTTCTTAAAGATTGAGACACCGCCACCGCTTCATTGTTGTAAATATTATCTGATTTGTTTTGTTTTTTTTATTATTGCGATAAAATCTTTGCACTTTTCATTTACTTTTTCTATTGTATATGTTACATGAAACTGTATTTGTAATAGTTTGGTGATTCCGTTTGAATTTAGGACAGTATAAAATACATTACGGTCATACAGAATAATTCTCGGAATTTCCTGGAGAGACCACGTCACGAACAATGAGGTTCTTAGGATAATCAAGGAAGATAAGCACCTAGTAAGAACCATCTCAGAGAGGCGAGCCCGATGGATCGATCACATCATGCGCCACGAAAGTCTTCTTCACGACATTGTAGAGGGGATGGTTGATTGTAGAAACTGTTGAGTGTTCGATGACATAAGTTGCAGCTCTTATGCTGAGCTGAAGAGGGTTGCGTAGGACCGAGAGCAGTGGAAATCGAGATGCAAGATTCTGTTGCTGCAAACCAATCCACCGGATTGATACTACGAAGAAGAAAATACGATCATTGGAGCATTTTTGTAGGATTTCACTCTTGTCTGAACAGTTCAGGGAATGCTTGAGAAACGTTTACATAACAGCATTAATATGATTTAATATGTAAATTATGAACCCGACCTGAATTTTTATTTTCTTTTAAATATATTCATAAAATTATCTCGGATGGTTTATTGCTAGGGTTCTTCGGTAAATTAAGCAGTAAAACAAGTAAAAAATATATAATGGGTACTGATCTAGACGTGAACCAAAACGCATTAAAATATTATGGTGTAGATTGTAAAACGTCCCAACTTCGTTAAAATATAATAACTCTTGCTAGCTTTTTCTCTTTTTTTACCGACATCCTGTCCGGTCAATTTAAGAATGTTTTAACTAATGTACCGTGTCCAACCCCAACCATTACCTCCGCAAGAATGCGATCTCTCCCCCGCGAGACAGTGCGTGATAACTGGGGTGACTAACAGTTAAATTAATTTACTCAAAAACTATCTTATTCATATTTAGAGAACATTAGAGCCGTATTATCTCAGCTCAATGTATGCCGATGCATACAACATGTCTCTTGTTGGACTATAGAAACCATCTTTGGTAGTTTAATTTGACAGACAAATTTTATTTTAGGGGCACTGTTACTCGGTGATTTATTTGACTTTTTTTAAAATTAGATTCCAAGTTCAGTGATTTTGAAACGGTTTTTTTTTAAATATATTAAGCCGAGAAGTGTATTAAATGTGGCTAATAAGTTTATGAGTGAATGTCCCTTATATAAACTGCAGAATAATTATCTCTTGTCCTCTCATCCCTGAAAACCATTAATATGAATGTATATTCTTGATCATCTTCCTATCATATTCTGATAATTATGAGTTTTTTTACTTCTTAAAATTTCTTCAGTGCGTTGGAAGAATTAGAATTATTGTGACTCGTTCATCTTAAAAATACGTATACTATGATTAAGTTACAACAGCTTCTTTAATATTATCATGGAATAAATAGTTCATTTTTAAATGCTACTAGTAGACTTTTGAATAATCTGTGCTTTCTGATATACATAATATAAATATATTTTAATCACATATACAAGTCACATTTTTTGCTTATATAATCAAAACTCTACACCAGTCAACCCTGTGATCAAAGTTCGAGTACATACAATCTATTAGATTTTTTTGGTCGACAATTGTTGTTGAAATTCACTAACATCTAGTAAAAAATTCAATAATGTCGTGATTTATCCAAAATTTTCTAAATAATCTTTTGTATTTATTTGAAAGTATAATACTTACTACAGATATGTTTTTTGCATGTGCTTACATTTGAAAAATCACTATTAAACACTTTATTATTGAGTGTATGGTGGTCACCCTGCACCTAACTATAAAGAGATAGCCGCTGCGGGCTCTGGGATGGGATATGATGCACATTGCTCTGGGCGCGGCTTTAGATTCAAAGAATAAACGAGCGATGCGTATCCGAATCTGTTCCCCATTTCATTTACGCGCTATCTGTTAAAGGAAAATTGAACTGGTGCGTGACAATAATAAATTCGGTGGGCAACACCCACTTCCCTAACTACACGGCATAATACCTCCATTACGGGCGCCATCAACCTAGAGCGACTCTAAACCTAAGAGTCAGTCAGTCTATTAACATAATATGTTGCTAATACTACCAATTTTGCCATTTCCGCTCCTGGATTATGTATAAGAAGATTATGAAACTGACAGGATGTTATAGAAAGATGAATATTAAAAAGAAACCTCACACATACATAGTCCATTATAAAAGTAATGTGCATTTTTGTGCAATATTAATTTACCAATACTTAAAATTCTTCAAAATACTCTCCCCTTGCTTGTGTCTACCACGCATGAAAGATACCCTGAGAGTCCTCGACGGAAATGTCTCTAAAGAGCGTTGTTACATACTTTTCTATGTTTTTCACATATCCATCAATAGTTTTTAATGGATTCGTTTTGATCCCGAATTGAAAAGTAGGTAATAAAACACAGAAAGAAACATCACGGGAAAAAAAAAATTTAATTAATTTTTTCGTACATTTTCTATGGGGAGGATTTTAATATTCATGCTGGTTGCAGTAAATGGGGTAGTATGAATTATCTTTTTGTTCAAAACAACATCTTTGATCAATCATTTTGGCTATTCATTTACTTACATATTACAACTTAATAAATAATGTATATATCCAATTATAAATTCATCATAAACACAAAGAGAAAGAGCATCATACTCGTATAAAACACTCAGTTAGAAGTAAGGCAAACATTTCTCAGTTAAATATTTAAATATAAACCGTCTAATAATCACTGAACTTGCAATCTAATTATTTTAAAAAAAGGGCAAGGCGTACAGTTGATGTCAGTTCAATCACCGAGTAAGCGATATTTCTTTTCCCCGAGTGTTACATCTAATAAGTTACTAACGGATTACTTTTGGACCTACGCTCATAATGTTGCTTGCCCAGATATTATTTCAGACACCTTTTTTGTGAGCTCAAACGTGACGCCGTTTTTTGCCAACCGCATAAAAAGCACGCACAAAAACACATTTGATTACTCGTATTAGTAGTCTCATAAATGTAGGTCCCTTAAAGCGCATTTATACCGACACTTTTTTTTTATCCCAGAATTGTAGCGTTACTGATCGTTGATTGATGAGTAAAAATTATATGTTTGTTTTAACAACGTATCGGATCTGAGTGTATTAATAATTATATGTAACTGTAGTTTACTCTCATTCACGATGTAAAGGGTCCGCCAAATAACTTCTTTTTTAAAACAGGGCGCAAAACATCGAGTGTAGCTTCGGCTGTGTGGCACGTAGCGCCGTCCTGCTGAAACCAAATGTTGCCAATATCCTCCTCTTCAATTTTTGTGAAATAAAATTCGTTCAACATGGCCGCGCCGCATGGAAGCGCCATTGATGGCGCTTCGCGCACACTTTCTGCCACAGCAGCAATATTCTCGGGTGTACGCACTGTTTTTGGCTTTTCACGCTTTGGTTTATCGATGAGGATGCCAGTTTCTTTCACTTTTTTCACAAGATAACGAACATACGGAGCTGACGGTGATTCTCTTCCTCCAAAATCCGTACGCAATTTTCGCACACATTCTACAACATAACCATGATTTTCAAAGTAATGTCGCAATATTTCCCAGCGTTGTTCAAGCGTATACACAACCATATTCGTTCAGCGGAAGGATAAAATAATTATCTGTTAAATCAGACATGAGCTAAGTGTTACCATTCACGAAATAAGCACTAGTTGAAAAAAAAACGCTAGATGGCAGACCCTATACTATACCTAAGCAAGGCACATATATATATATATATATATATATATATATATATATATATATATATATATATATATATATATATATATAATTATATTTAATGAATTGATATATCTATAGTTATGTTGAGTTTGTACATCAATAAGAAATTTACACAATACGAGTGTATATATGTTTAAAAGAAAGTAGTGTTATTTACACAATTTATAATTCAAGAACGACTGGACCGATTTTCATGATCTTTAATTTTTTGGATTCGTCTTGATTGCGAATATAAAAACGACTTTTAAAAACACTGAAAATATCACATTAAAAGATTATTATGGTATCAATTTTTTCAATGATTTTATATGGAATGGCTTTTTAGATTTATGCTGGTTGGAGTGTGTTGTATGAAATATCATTTCAAAAAACATGGCCATATCTATGTTAACAATTTTTTTTTAAATTTGTTTGTTCTAAAAAAAAGATTTTTATTCAGCTAAAATAGTTTGCCGGCGGGTATAGCTCAGTGGTCGAAGCGATTGCTTTGTAAGCCAAAGGTCGTGGGCTCGATCCCCGACGAAGATAAAAAAAAAAACTATTTTCGAGCTCTAAAATACCCCCGGTTGGTGTGAATTTGATCCCTTACCCGTAAAATGCCAGCATAGCAAATTAATTAAAATTGGTGGTAGATAAAAGTCGTCCCGTGAAGTTCACCCATTCATAGTAAATTCCTGTAATAATAAGGATGATGCATTAATCTCGGGCTGTAGTCTATTACGATGGCGGATCAACACTCCACGTGCAGCGATTAACCATATGAAACATGGTAAGCGTCATAGAATCCACAGATAAGACTTGATCATCACTATCACCATCTGTCGGTATTCTCCTGTATGTGTTTACATAAAAAAGTGAACAAAGTATTTGTTTATTCGGATGCGGTACGAAGTTCGCCAGGCAAGCTAGTTGAGAATAGATTATTCACAGAAAGTGTCGACAAAGAATAACATAAATTAAGTGATGATGGATGACCAGAGAAAGGTGCAATATCATTCTGCCGACGTGAAAATAGAGAATTTCTAACAATGAACGTAATATATAGATAAAACAGACTCGATAACAGATGAATAATGTGGAAGCTTTAATGTACACGATGGTAAATATGAAGACGCTTTTACCAAACACCTTTCTCTACGGTTTTTTTTATATTTTTAATTTAAATTAATATATAAAATGTATTTCAGAATTTCGCTGTTCATTTTTTCAATTAGGTGGTGATAACTACTCGTATTATATATATTTTTAAATCTCATTTTGTTACTTTTTTTTCAATGTGTTCAGCATTCACTTTGAGATCCATTATAAATACTTATTTCTTTCCCTTGTTTTTACATGGATCACGTAAGATAAGTTATCTATTTATCTCTTAACAAGTGATGGATTGAGAAAGGCTATGAGTTAGTCAAAACTGCAGTCTCCTTATAGAGAACTTATCTTACGTGATCCATGTAGAAACAAGGTAAATAAATGAATATTTATAATTATTGATATTGTGGCTTTTGGGTTTAGCCATGTGTGGCGAATTTCTTTTAACTAATATTTCGACCGCCATTGCAGGGGTCTTCTTCAGGGTTGATGATTTAGTTGTGAGTCATCTTGAAGAAGACCCCTGCAATGTCGGTCGAAATATTCGTTAAAAGAAATTCGCCACACGGCTAAACCCAAAAGGCGCAATATCAAATCTAGCCGTGAAAACCTAAGAATTTATTTATAATTATTATTTAGTAACGTTGGCACATGTAGCATATTTACTTTCCATGCATGCGAATATTATATGAAAAACAAGAAATAACATCACACAATACGTGAACAGATCCCTTTATTTCACTGAGTATTAGTTTGAATTGCATGTGTTTCATTGTGTTGTGTATTGTACGAGTGTAATGTATTTGTAATTGTAATTATCCTGATGAATGTAGGGCAAATCGTGGATGTATGGTGGCTTACAAAATGCAGTTCGAGTCAATCTAATCCGTCACTGCTATACATTAGTTCGAGATGCTTGAAATAAATCGGTTTCATGTTCCGCTGTTTGAATCGTTATTGCTCATGTTAAATAATGCAATCATTGAAAAGATTTTGAATTATTTATTATTATACACACTTCGATATGCACATTTGATTTTATTGAATACTTATGTTGCCATTATTGACAGTAAGCAACGCAGTCGTATTATTTTCCGATGGTTTAACTCCATAGTTTAGTCAAACCATTCACATTAAATTTATATTTTATGCGTTTCTGATGCATGATTTATTTTAATGGTAGATATTTTTTTTACCATAGAGGGCAACATGTAAATGTTCCATTAAAAAGTAGCATTTTATTGATGACAAATATTTCCATTTTTCAATATCTTCAAAGCACTTAACCTGAATCTTTATATATATATATATTTATTTTTTTCAACAATGCCTGATACATTCTTGATTTGCCATATTTTGCTAATATGCTGACATCAGCACGATGTAGATCTTGTCGACTGGTACCGAAAACCTCGATATACAATCATTCGTCTCTTTCTATTCGCTTATCCGCTCACGTGTATGCTAGTTATAGTCATCACTAGCCTAAGCGCTGACGAACGCGTGAGTGATGTGTTGACGATCGAGAAGATCGCATGACGGCCAGCGGCATTTCCTCTCGCTTAGCCGAAAGCTTGTAAAGTTTTTAAACAAATATAATCAATGTGCTTCTAAAAGAAAGTTATTGTTTGCTGACCTGCTCCTCATCCTGTCCTCACGCAAAGGAATAGCACCCCTTTTGAGAGAGAGGAGGATGTTAATGCTTATAAAACCTTAGCAAATATATGTTTTTGTAAGCATATTATCAATTTTTTTACGTTATTATAATTCATCTCAATCTGAATGTAATAGTTGGAAAATATTTTTTTAAACTACGTATAACGTTAGTAAATAATTAAAATGCGGTACCTAGGTATTTATTATATACGAGTATATGCACTAGATTCATACTGAAAAAATGCAAGCCCAGTAATCATGAAAAAATCTGTGAAATCCTTCATAATGTTCTGAGCTCGGCAAAGCTACGGAAGGCAGAACTGATATTGGATAAATCGAAGATCATGACTTCTGGCAGAGTTTTGTTCCAGCAGTTTGCGACGACTATATGCTTCATATAGGGAACGGATAAGAAATTATGATGATGATTTAATGTTGTCCCTTTATAATTGCGGGCCCTGCGTTGTTGAACGATACTTTGTAACATACTTTTGAAAAGTGATTCATGCGAAATGGTCGGCGATCACAATGTAAGGGTGTGTGGATGGATCACACGACCAGCTGAGCGTGGCGACTACAGTCACTGCTGCATCAGCCATCAATGCAATGGAGATTGATTGAACTGTCCCTGACTCCGTGCAGCCGCCTTTGTCGGTGGAAGTCTGACAGAAAGAGAGTAGAGCATCCAAGCTAGTTTATTCCGCTCAGTTGCCTCGATTTGAAAATAAAAAGAATACCATATTTTTTAAATTGCTACGCATAAAAGCTTTCTTGCAAAATGCTTAAGCCATATGGAGACACATATTGAACATATTTGTGCATATTTATCATCACATATGTGATGATATTTTTATATTTAATATATTTTAATGTTGATTTATAATTCAACACTTTAAAATAATTAATTAATTGACAATTTTACAGCAGCATCATGGTTGTACAAATATTGAAAAAATTCACTTTGCACGTAGTTTTGTTACATTATTTTTATTGATACTGAATTTATAATAAAGTAAATTATATATATTTTTTTCACAACAATTAACTTTGACAATGGCATTTTGAGTAACTATCTGTCTGATGTTTTTATTGTGCTCATAAAATAAAAATATTTTCTTAGATAAACCTAAAGTCACTCAAGCCATTCGGATATTCTTCACAAAAATAATAATGGATCTGTTGTACAATTCGTGACATTTTTTTTATAAAATACCCGTAGCTAACCATTAAATTCATTCGTCTTACATTTTTGTGTACCAACGGGGAGTCACTTTTCATAGAACTTTTCGTAGCTTGAAATCAATTTTTAAGATTTTGATAATCGTTAATGACAAATAAATAAACAAAAAACGGCCTTTTTATTGATTTAGAAACTAGATTTTTTTTTAAATTACCTGCTTGTGGATAAAATAATATTTTGTGAAATGCTGTTTTAAAAAAATTAAAAAGGGAAAAAACATCTTTTTTTTTTTGTACAAAGAAAATATGTAACTGACAATTGATACGCGTCACAGAATGCACTTATTTTTTTTTAAGTTTTTTAAACCTTTATTCTTATTTCACTCGCCAACTTCCCGTCAATAAATGGTTAAAATTTCATGAAATATATAAACACAAACGAAACAACACAACAAACTTTAATTTTGAATTAACACTAACTTACAATTATAATTTATAAAACCCTAAAGAACATATTTTTGCACGAATCATCGCTCAAGTTTTCTGCATACGGGTACATACTTAATTAAAATATACGACCAGTCAAGTTTCATTTCAAGATGATCAGTCTACAAGCCACATTCGATTCGTTATTTTAATTTTGCACTCATCGATTGTGGTATTTTTTTAAGCTGTTATAATGATAATTGTTTTGAGAAGCATCTACTTGGCGCAATGTACTCTAGCAGATAACCCCAATCTCTCCTGTCCTGGAATTTTCGGGCCGACTTTACGGCCGGGAGTTTCATAAGAGCCTTCTGTATTTTCCGGTTGAGATAGGGAAATGTAAATACGGGTCGACGAACGTGAATGTTTGCTCGGAGCCGCCAGCTGGTGCGGCCATGTACGTAAATATTCACGGGTGATATAATGGATCTCTGGTGCAATGCTCAACATTCCTAATGAGGTTTACCGGGGGCGAGGTGTGTGCTGTTGGATGAGCACTATTATTGGCCGTTTAAGGTTCTGACAATACAATTGAAGTCATTCGAATTTGACGACAATACTAGTTGATTTTTTATTGATATTGTACTCGATAAGTTTTCTCTTTTCTAAGTACATATAACAACTAATTTTAAACCAAAAGGGTCGCCGTATAGAAAACCTTGAAATATCAGAAGATGCTATTAAAAAATCTTAATATACATAATAATATTCTAAAAACACTTTTACAACGAGTTGATGGATAATTGAATTATACAAAAATTGTGAGCAATCTAATTGTGCCTCTATTATATCTACATAAAACAATTAACGTTCACGCAACATGGATTTCCTTGAGATGTGTTCGCCGGATTGTGGCGTTTACGTAAGGAGAACATAAACCAAACTGTCTTTCTATTAAACTTAAGTATTATACTCCTGTTACATAAAAGTATTGTCAACTGTAGAAAAATTTGATAAAGTTTGGTATGTTGAGTTAATTCGGGACAAAATAAAGGATCTGGCAGTGGATATAGTTTTTAGAGGCGGCTTGCGGTGGCTAATTGCTTTCATTGTGTGTCGATATTACGTATACTAATACAAATTGGAATATATAATAATTTTCAGATATTATGACATCCAAAATGTGCTGTTTTTATTTATTAATAAATTAATGAATTGACTTGATCAAATTGTTTAAATGACGTTGCATTCGAGACATCCATTTCGAATGAGCTTATTTAAATATTATTCCGTTCTTAGTTATAGTGCATATTTTATTTCTGTTATTTAAAGTGCTATTTGTTTTCGTTAGGCAAATGTCTTGCATTTATGCAAATCGTCTCTGAGATGTGCTTTTTACTCGTATCCTAACTGTGGCGATAAATATTTGCATAGGAAATTGATTGTTTTCACTTATGGAACAAGGCTATTCATTAGATGTTAAGATCTTCGATACAAGTGTTCTTTACGCCGTTAGTAACGAGTTGATTAGGAGTATTATCATCTACGACTTCTTGAACATTATTCAGATTTATTCTTAGCTGCATGCAAAACAATACAAAATACAACATTTAAGATTTTATTGTTTTTAGAAAATGTTTGTATTGTTTCAATTGATAATCTTAAGGTGTTTAATCTTTTGATGTTTTCTTAAAGTATATATTGTTCTTTTTTAGTCACACCGTAGGATATGGCTGGCTCTGCAAGTATGTATTTTCATTATAATGTGTATACCAAAAATGCCAAACATGACCGTTATAACCTACGCACATATATAATATATGCATTTTATTATAAGATGACATCCTAAGAAAAACGATCGTAACTTTTTAACTACGTCTGCCCTAAATAAGTGGCGCCACGGTGCCATCTATTACTTTCAATTACAACTATACTACATTGTTTCCTACGAATTATTACTACAATACATTTAGAGTGGGTCATAATTTAATATAGAGTTTTTTGGCTGTTTATTGTCCTGAATATATATTTAAAGAAAATTGTCTCAATCATTTACGTAACAAAAAAATATATAAACATGACAACAACAAAAATATTATTCTTTGTAACAACAATTCAGAATTAGTTTTCTTATATTACGATGGTATGGGCACATCTCATTTTTCCAGAAAAAGAAACGGTAAATTAGTAATATTTTTTAGACTCCACGAAGCATTTTTCACAATAATATCCGTCAATAACGAACACATTTATGAAAAGACAGTTCGTAAATTTTTCTCAACAATAATCTAAAACAATAAAAAAAATCTCATCAGTGAAAAAACAAAGCTATTATTTTGCTACATTTAAGGTGCGATACATGTATGGAGGGCTAGTAGCTGAACAAACCAATTTTGAACTTAAAGTATTAATTTAAGTTTTTATTTATCAATAATTGGCTTCCAGTTAAAAACAAATTAATGGTGAAATTACTGATCGAGTGCAGGAGAAATTACGAATGTTTTGTTGTTTTTCAGGCGCGGTTTTGGATGCAAGTGATAGGTGAGCTGCGCATGGGCGTGAAGCTGAAGAAAGTTGACTTCTCTCGTGCTCCCATCGAGTACGAACTCACTCCTTACGAGATCCTCATGGATGACATCAGGTCCAGGCGGTACAAACTGAGGAAGGTGGATGGAAACATCCCTCCCAGGTAATTACTTTAAAAAATACAGTGTATAAATAATATAAGTACAGTGTAAATTTACGGTGTCATCATTTCGGGCCATGTATGTAGTGAAAAAGATGTTAAGTAGGAGTAAAGCGTTCGCTTTGCAAGCCAAAGGTCGTGGGTTCGATCCCCGACGGAGATTAAAATAAAAATGATTTTTAATCGATTTATGAGCTCTAAAATACCTCAGGTTGGTGTGAATTTGATCCATCACCCGTAAAATGCCAGTTATAGCCTATCAATTAAAATTGGTGGTAGACGAAAGTCGTCCCGTAAACACCACCCATTCATAGTAGATTCCTGTACTAATAAAGGATGATGCGTGAATCTCGGGCTGTAGTCTATGACGTTGGCGGATCAACACTCCACATGCAGCGTTTAGATATATACACCATGGTAAGCGTCATAGAATTCCAGATGAAACTTTAAAAATAAAAATACTATCACCATCTGTCGGTATTCTCCTGTATGTGTTTACATAAAAACAAAAAACAAAAAAAACTTTAAAAAATACAGTGTATGTGAGAAGGCACATTGGATTCATAAATAATATATTATTGATATCATAAGTAATGATCGTTATTTATTTTTATGGATTGTGTAAATACAACTTTAAATGAAATGTAAATATATTTGTTATTTAAGTTTTCATTTTTTAGTTAATTTAATATTTCAGTTTCAAAATACAACATATTTAATTGTATTGTTTTGTACATTCGTTTGCCTGTAATTTAATAAATAATCAATATTCATCTTATTTAATCATGTAAGATATTATTTTGACCGGATTATCATCAATTTCCGAATGATTTTAAGCATCATTCAGTTCAATGAGTAGTGATGATTTGCGTATCGAATTCGCACTCAGTTTACTTCATTTTTATTCGTATTGTTAAAAATAATAATATATTAATTATTATTTACTAATATGTATTAAATGTTTTAATTTTATGGAGAAACCAATGTTGAAGATTGTTTTTTTTATTTTCGTTTCAGAGTGAAGAAAGACGCCCATGCCATGATTCTCGAATTCATCAGAAGTAGACCTCCATTGAAAAAGGTAAATACCGATTATTAAAAAAATATACACACGATCTTATTCACTTACCCTTATTTTTTGTTAAATAAATGGTTTGAAACTCCGTTATAAATTGGTAAAAAACTAAAACTAAAAATTCAAGAAAATAAATGCGCCTTGACTGTATGACAATGTACAGCTATATATTTTAATATTCTTAAACAATTAACTCAATGGGAATGGTGTCAGATGTGTCTTTATAATTAATTGAGTTTTGATGAAGTTAGTTGCTGAATTGATTAATTAATACAATATTTATTTATTTTCGTGTTGATTTTCGTAACGACCGCATTAACGGTTGCCTCATAACTTAATTTATTAATTGTATAATACTTCCGAACCGCGTTTTATAACAGGACAGGATAAATAAACAACCTACCGTTTTTGCAATTAAATGATGTCAGTTAAAAGTTGTTTTTCTTTATATCATATTGAAAATAATTAAAAGTTATTTTATACATAGTATATCTTGCCATAAAAATTCAAACGGGAAACTGTTTAAATTTGAATTGCTTGATCTCCCAATCTTTCATGATGGTTAGTTAAATTTATAATCGTAATTAAAATGTGTATTTAATATCAAATCATATAACTGTTTTTAACATTATTCGTGATTTTAGGTTTTTTTTGTTTAGTTTAGCTTGTACGGGTCACCATAATATGTTCCATGACATCATCTTGTAAAAATAAATCTGAAAAGTCATATGAACTATTACTTAAATTCACTAGTGAAGACAGCCACGACAGCTTTGGTGAAATTTCGAAACCATTGTTTTACTTGATATTGAAACGACATTTTTTTATGATAGTATATACTAATTTACATCTGTATTATTAATTATATTGTAATAAAAATAATAGTAATAATAATAATAGTAGTAGTATAACTTCACTGCATTTCGTTGAGCAGTGGTAGTCTTCTGGATCAAGTGATGATTGGTTGTTTTGTCTCGAGCAGTCCCCACCCGGAGATCCGATTGGGTGACTATTTTATCTCCGGAAAATTTTACTTGAGATGCAATATTTTTTTGCTGATACATGGGATGTCTTTTAGACATTTAATGTGGTATTTCCCTTTTATTTCCACATCCAAATTCCGTTGACCATAAAAGTTCATCCGCTTTTGGAGAGCATTTACTACTTCCAGGACAATAGAGTGCCCTAACCAGCTTGACCTGATGAGCTTAGCTGGGTGTTAGCTTTTTCCGGCCAACATTTGGTCCCTGTCTATATTGGCCGACTGATGTCGCTTACCCCTCACCACGAGAAGGAGATAGATCAAGATTTTCCTTTCATCGAATCTGTGACCATAAGGCATTTCGCAGAGTCCTCCAGTACTTTTAGGGGGCTTGTGATGATTACAAAAAGACATTCGCTCGATTTTTCAACCCCGGGACTACCAGTTCTCAGATCGCTTGTCACTTTTTAATGATGTTATGATTCCGTTTTCTTCAAATTTGGCTTCTGGCTTCATCCTATAAGGACTTTTTTATTTTTTACGGAAATTATATTTCATCTCTAAATGTTCGCATATCCAATAGGATCTAATAATTTATAATTCTATATAATCTATTAAAATAAATCATGAACAGATTCTCATTTCCCATATTGCTCTAAGGATCGTTTCTTCCAAATAAATTAACACTAAGTCATTACTATTGTTTGTTCGCCAATTTATACCTTACACCTCTAGATGTGTCTTAAGATGCTGTCGCACAGCAGTAACTCTACTTATTGCAGCACATGAACAACTGATTCAGGGTGATTTCTGTTCTTTGAATAATGTTGAGTGTTGTTTCTTTCAGGCCTCGGAACGTAAGCTACCACCTGCTGCAGCGCGCCCTGCTACTCCCCGAGAACAGCTCCTGGACTCCATCAAGCGCGGCAGACCACTGCGGCCCACTCTCGTCAAGCACAAACCTAAAGGTAAGCTTACATCATATTTTATTTATTTTGTATTTTGGTTAAGCCATCCTTTAAATCCAAACATCTCAGACTTCGGGAGCGGCGGCCTAATCTACTAACCTTTGAAAACCTAATATGCCTCGGACACTGCATCTGCCAGCAGGTAGGCTGACACGAACTAAGGCTGATACTTTCAATTTATTAGTTGGAGCTTTGAAATGTAGAGTTGACTACTTGGAACCGGATGACTGAAAATTGTACGTAATTTATATTTCTTTTCTTTTGCAAAAAATAATATAGGTGTAAATATATATTATTTTATTGTAAGCGTTAAGGCCTCAGCAAACCAAATATTGTTTTTTTTTAATTATTGTTTTAACAGGGATAATATTTTAAATAGATTTTTTAATAAAGAATAATAATAATAAAAAAAAAAAAAAAAAAATTCAAATTCGGCAAGAAGTCCGTGAGATGTTTAAAAAAATATGTTTAAAAGTAATCCAAAATTGTGAGTGTCTTATAATGAAATAAAATAGGCAATCATGTAAGGGAATATTTTTTTTAAAATCATAAAGAAAATAAGACAAAAATAATCATTCTTAACACCTGTCCTATTTAATTTCCAGATTTTCCTGTACTGACATCTTTTACTGTAAATCCTACTCTTCCATTCAGTCCCACATCCTATGTTATTTTTTTTGCGTCCAAATTAATAGAACAACTTGCAAATTTATTTCTTTTGTACTAGATTTTGTAAATATATTTTTTGTTGTATTTTTATATTTTTTTATAATATTATATTACTTCATTTGTATTGTAATTGTATTTAATTATTGTTTTGTGACAGTGCAACTAGTGGACTCTGTGAAAAAAGTCATTAATTAAATCGTGCAATTTTAATGTGGTGAGTTTCTTGGCTAAGTTTGTTATTTTTCATAGATGTCGCCTCACACCATTCGAGACGAAGATAATGATAGCAATTTATGTATATTTACAATAATTGTGGTTAAAGGAAGAGAGGTCTAAGTAATGCGAAAATTACTTTAATACTGTATTTTGTAGTTTTTTTCACGGAAGGCTTATTTTTTCGCGCTAAATTTTATTGAGTACGAAAAATTTGACCTACAAGGATTGATTTTTTTTGTTCATTCAAACTTTTTGATGGCCTGTCCTGACCTCCGACAGTTGTTGTTTTGGCGCTACGAAACAACTAATACATAGGTTTATAGATATGTGCCAAAATTAAAATAAAATATTATGCATATTATAATATAGTATTCACAATATTTTTTTAAGACGCCTTTAAGATGTGGTCATACGGATGAATTTTCGGAATTTCCTTGAGAGACCACGTGACGAACGATGAGGTTCTCAGCATAATCAAGGAAGATTGGCACCCTAGTAAGAACCATCTCAGAGAAGCGAGCCCAATGGATCGTACACATCATGCGCCACAATGATCTTCTTCACGAGATTGTGGAAGGGATGGTTAAGGGTAGAAACTGTACAGGCCGCCCTAGACGGGAGTATTTGCAGCAAGTGTTCGAGGTCATGAGTTGTAGCTCTTATGCTGAGCTGAAGAGGATTGCAGAGGATCGACAGGAGTGGAGATCGAGATGCATGATTTTTTTGCTGCAAACCAATCCACCGGATTGATACTACGAAGAAGAATATTTTTGCGTTTCACATCTATATGGTGGATCTAAATTATACACGAGTATCATCGACTTTGTTGTTGCTAAATTTTAGTTTTTTGAGTCACAAACGAAATTTTAATATATTCACTTGTATTTTAAAATTGCCATTTTTATAACAAAATTAGACATACCAAGCTTCCCGCATGAGTCTCGATCATCCATCATGATCTCCGTCCTCTATAACTAGGCTACTGCCGCTATTCTTTTTATTATTATATTATTTTATTTAACAGCTGTCTTAGTTCAATGCAAACCCATTGTAAAACATCTCACAAGCTATGACATCTTCAATAAGATTTTCAAAACATATTTTGTCTATGAGCATATTACATGTGCTTCGCGAAGCACCACATAAGCACGAGAAGAAGCAGATTATCATAATATCAAAGTTGAAATTTTAAATATAAATTTAAATATTTTTTTGTTAAAAATCATTACATAAATTAACATTATATGGCAGTTAGGTGTTGACCTACTGACCATATATTTCGTTACCTACTTTATTTATAGAAATAAGCCAATTTCTAAGAAATAATCGCATTAAAGATTAAACATTGCTCCATTCCATTAAGAAGTTGTTTTTGTATTTTAAATCTAATATTATATTTAAATGATCAATTTCTTAATCATAAATAATTTAGCTAATACTACGAGTATAACCAACCGTCTTTGTTTTCAGCGTAATTGTAAACACGAAAATGTAGATATATTAATTATAATTAAATAATCATAGAATATATATAAATATATGTTTATTAGTATTATAAATATATGTATATTATGGTTTTGCCGCCTTTTATTACCAAATGGTCCAAGCCTCCGGATCGTCAAGCTTGTCATCCAATTTCCTTGATAAGGGTAATAAGCTAACATTCAAATATGCCATGGATACTATTATGTCTACAGCCGCCATCTATTGAAGTCCCTAGCGAAATAATATTTGATTTTTTTATTTATTCTATTTTCAATTTTCTTTCAAGTATTTTGTCTGAAGAAGGGTGTTGCACTATGGTTTTATTGTTAAAAAAACATTGTGACAGGATACTGACTTTCAAAAATATAATATATAGATACACTATAACAGGACAACAAAAATATAATAACTAACGGCTTTAAAAATAATTATTAATGAATTCCATACACATTTGAATATAACGGTTTAACAAGTTTAAAAAATGTATTTTTTTAATTCGAAGATAAACATGAAGTTTTCAAATATTTAAATACAAAGAGAAAAAACAAGTTTTATTGTATGGTGACAGATTTAAATGATTTATTATCTTGATAAATTTTCACAGTTAGATTGTTTTTATAAAATACAAATCTTACAGGTTTTCACACATTCTTTAAATATCCACTTGCTTTCAAAATATAATATAGTATGCATTTTATAGAATCCCATGTTTAATAATTAATAAGTGAAAAAGTATATTTGTTTCAAAAACGAATTTAATAAATAAAAGACGACAACAATTATTCTTCAAATATTATCGATGGTGTCTGTCAGAAAAGGCGTAAATACAAAGGTTATGGTTGTAGAGCGTGAATTGCGTCAATGACGAATTTTTGTTTTATTTTGCTCTCAAATATCTGAGGGGAATTTTTTTGTTCATTATATTTTGTAGACATTTTGGTACATTTCTTTTGGAGACTTTCAGTGCTTTCAGACTGTTGACAATGTCCAGTTATGAAGATAAAACTTGTTATGTCGGATCAAATAAATATGAAATAAAACTCGATATTTTAAGTAAAATTAAATATCGTGTAATAAATATTTACAATGGATAAATGAGTCAACGAATAATTAACAATAAACACAACAATGGATACCCGACATAGACGAAACATGTCCTTCTCAAATGAAAGTTTTTTTTTTTCTAAAGAATCTTTTATTTTTATTTAATATTATGAAATTCCAAGAATTATCGATCGATTTTTTTTTAAGTTTTTAAGTAGATACTGAAAAAAACTACCTTTATATTCATCGGAAAAATTTAAGCAAAACTATTAATTTACATAACAAAACAGAAATAATTTATAGGACCTTTGGCTCACATGTTGTCTTCCACATAAATAAAGAATGCATAAAGAGATACTGGTTTAACTTCTTAAAGACAACTCAGCGGGACTTGTCGACAGTGAACCATTCAACTACAATAATTATCATGGAGTTACCGCGAAGGAAATTCTGAGGATAGTGATGTACTTCATCAAAGGTTCAACGCTCCAAGAAGACCTTAGAGTTTCTAAGTGAAACTAAGGGCAAAGTTCAAAATGACGATTATTATTACTGTCGGGTTAAACCTTCAGCGGTTGTATCACATCATATCTACTTCACTAACAATCAACTGATTACAATTTTACATATTTTCACTCTCTATCTCTACAAGTATTGTTATAATAAGTCAATTGAATGTTATTATTACTAAATTTAGACATACATTATCATATTATGTAATGCGGTAGTTTTATGATCAATAATCCATAGAAACTAAAACAAATTTCATAGACACATAAACTTTACATTTGAAGAATAATGTTGTGAATCATTGCTCTTATAAGTTCGAGACACGTTCGTTAGTTGCAATTGTTTTTTTTTATTATGCATAATAAACACATTTATAAACAATAAATCGTAACAATAAAAAATAACGCTTACTTGACTGTGACGTTAAGCAATAAGTTACGTATTTTGACGGCCATCAGTAGGCATGCCATTTTAAATTTCTTTTATCGAATGTGTCGTTGGCGGTTCTGATTAACGTATTTTAACGTAACGGGTTGTCACGTGACAGGCGTTTCAAGGGACCACGTAGAAGTCGTCGGAGTCATTGATTTTCTTATCGCAATCCGCGTGACTTGATGCAGTTGACGTCACAGCTAGTTAGTTGGGTCTTGCCCCCTCCCCTCCCACCTAGCGTGGAAGCCTTCGCCACTAAGCCTCTTCTCTGGGTCTATTGTGCAGGTTTCCTTTCTCCGGCTCTTAAAAACTTGTTTAAGTAGATGGGACGGCTTTTTTCAGCGGTGCAACTTTTTCATTTTAAAAGCATCTCTTTAATTATACTTAATTAATAAGAGAGATACTTATGTACGAGTATGTACCCATGTATTCGGAGTGTGAGTCATCAACGTTTGTAACGGAAATTAAAAATATTAATCAAGTAGTGAGTAAGTTTTTGAGTAAAGTATCTACTTTTTTTAGTAAAGAAAGTTATATTGGCAGATTATTATATTTAAAATAAAAATATCAAGCTTTGTAAATGATATAGTTGATCAATAGAATATAATTTATCTAAAATAATTAGATGACCTAATCATTTTGCATAACTTATCAAAAACGTTTTTTACTCGGATTCATAATTATGTTAATCAACGTAAATCGTCATTTTTATTTTTGGATATAGCATATAATTACTTCCGCAGTGTCACTACTATTGTACTGTATTGTAAAGAAAATCGAACATAATTATTTATGTACGTAATTTGAATAATAGTAAGGTTCATTTCGATTTCGTAGCTTAGTGCGTATAAAAAATGACATTTAAAATCGTTCCACCCACAAACGTTCAAATAAATCAAATTGATCATTAGTAAAATGGCTGCCAGTCACTAGATACACATATCTTCCCACGTATCGTATTCATAAATGGCAATGTTTCGAACTACTGGGAGCTTACTAAATAAAATATTACGCGATTAAAAAAATACTTTTTTATATCAAGCTGTTGCCATGTCCATATATTTTTTAGCGTAAACAAGCAACAACACTACCTTGTTCTTCTTCTTTAACTATTATCCACCCACTGCTGGTTTAAGTCTCATTCATGGATTACAAAAATTTACGGTGTCATCATTTCGGGCCATGTATGTAGTGAAAAATATGTTAAGTAGGAGACTTATGGAATAGCGACGAAGAACTGAAGACAGAAAACTGAGCCGTTAATTATCAAAACAGGCAGACAATATCGTCAATAATGTCAAAAAGGAATTGCTTAACCCTCCAGAGACCGTATGGTCACAGTGAACACTATTGTCTATTTATCCCTACTCCGGTCCCTTTTCTACCTGAACATTGTATCTTTCTCTCAGTTTCGGTTAAGAAGTGTCTCCACCACAGTTATTCTGCAGCCGGGACATCGGAAACAGTTACCAAATACCCTTGTGAGTTATTTTATTTCGGGTTGATTTTTTTTCTACAAAATGCATACTTAAAATGAAAAAAAAAAAAAAATGAAAAAACTACATGCTGATAAAGTATAGCTTAAAATTTTAGTTTTTATCAAACAAAAACTTACGTGTCTGGAGGGAAGTAAAACGCATAATCGCTAAGATTGGCAAAAATAGCTACATACATTTAATGTATTATGATATTATTACATATTTGATTAGAATACAGTAAAAAAAAAACCTATTTAACTTGCCAATACAAGTATTTAGTAAGTTATATTACAGCGTCAAAATTTTTATACTAAAATAAACAATTTAGAAGTTTGTTTTCATCATCAAAATTAATTTTAATATATAAAATATATTCAATAAATGAAAAGTAAATTATATGATAGTTCTGCTAATTAATATAAATAATGTATGATGACGTACGCGATAATTTAAAATAAAAGCAAAGCTTTTCACACATTAAATATTTATCAACTTCCGACCATGATGAAAATAACGACATGCTCATTTATGGAAAAATATTCTTGAATCAGCAATCACACGGAAAATTAAATAATCTTCTTACGTCGACATTTTCCGCGGCGATCAAATTACAAATAATAACTATAACAATGACGTCTCGTGTAGAAATCGAGCGTTATATCGTTAAAAAGTACATCGCAGCAATGACACCCGACGGATTCTTTCCGCCAAAAAAAGCTGTTGCGATACTGCGAGTTTTTGTACCGAGACTCGCCTCAGTCACTCAAGTCGCGGAGCGCTACCAACAGTCAACCGACGACATCCAACTCGTATGGAGCTTCAAATCTTCCGCGCGGTTCAATGATCGTAATACCTTCGCGATTGTATTATATTAAAATTAAAATGTTTAATTATGTAAGTCATTAGTCGCACTGATGATGTGAATAGTTTAATGATTTAGTTATTAATTTAACTGTTTGTTCAACTAGTATATTTTGCGTGTGATGTGGTGTTTGTTTTTGTGATTGGATTTTCTTGACGCGTGCGTGTACCGGCGTTCTCACGGCACAATTAGACTTTTTGTGCAGCCTTGCATTGTTGCATCAGGCTACGCAGATATGACTCTGGACATAACTGCAGGTAATTATAGTTTCCGATTATAAATCAATTTGATACGACATCAAACGTGTTCAGCCTGAAAATGAATTATTTCAGTCTGGGTCTTATTCATCTCTTTATTAAATATTATGACTTCATAAAAAAACCCATCATTTATACAATTGTATTTGACTTGCGAAGCTACAAGCCATTTCAGCAATAGTATTTTTTATGTATTTTGTGATAACAGATGTGAGGTATAAATATATTTTCCACAACTATTGAGATTGAAATACTACGTACGAGTGGAATATTATTATTAATCATTACTTTAAAAAAAAACTTGTAACTAGGCTAACGGATATTTATAAAAAAACAACTATAGTTTATACGAGTACAATTCGACTGAAGCCTTATATAAAGAGATTTCAATGTATTTAAAACGTAAATTTAAGATATCTATTTAACGTTTTTCATGTCGTGTTTACGTTATAAGAAAAGAAACGTGTTCTGTACGGATATCATATACTGGAATGGGAAAAGTATCAACGGCTCGCTTGCACAGACTCTATTGTAATATTTGATCGATAGCATTTTGAATAATTTGTTTTCATAACGTAACCTACAATGCGACCACAACCTCGGCGGGGCTGGCTCTGTAAGGCACGACGGAATCCGCTGCGAGAGAAAGTTACTGAGAACTTATACATGTTTGTTTTTTCGATGATCACTGAAAGTCATAAGAATAATCTGCAAGAGGAATAAAGCTTACTTTTACTTTTAGTATACTGTATTTAATTTATTGCCGAAAACTGGTTTGAATGATTTATTTAAAAAGTAAATATTATTAAAAACACCTTACAAATTTATAACTTTAGATTGTGTGTTTTCTAAACTGGTTAGTTTTAAATAATCAAATTTCATTAGTTCGATGTTAAAAAATTACAAAAACTTTTATTGTAGTTATTGTTCTAGTATTTTTGTTTGTAGCGTAAGGTCGTAGGGTTGAAATGAATTCGTATTCTCGTAACAGTTTTCTTCAGTGTCATGATGATCATTAATCGATACTAAGTTAAAATACTAAAAAAAAATATAGCGAAAATCTGCAATTAAATAAAGTATACGAATATCAACTTAAGGGACCCATTATGTTAATTTAATTTCAATTGTTTCTACAGTACTTTAAATACAGAAACACAAGTTTATTCAATCAATTGATTTTCATTATTTAAGTAACAATGAAGAACAAAACTGTGATGATTTCCTTGAGAAAATTTATCTGATCAAATTAAAATGCACTTTATCTTTCAACACTTCCAGTACCACTCTTTAAAGGCTTATCTTATCGCGATGAACCATCCTTTGTTTATTCGTTCATTGCTACTTGTTTGGCAATGGACTACTTATAATTAGAAATACGTATTTATAGCCAATTCAATGAAATGATATAACTCCAACTTGTAAACGTATATGAATAATATATTGATTTTTAGCTTCACCAAATTCAGCCTATGTCCATCCACTTCTAAATTATTAAAATACAAATCGGTAGATTCATTATTTTAAGACATTAATATATCTTTTCCATTTAGTTAGCAACATTAATCGTAAGCAGTTTTTTCTTCAGATATATACTATAACTTGACTGTACTGTACCCATGAAAGATATATTAGACATTCTTTGCTTATATAGAGGATCTACTACGAAATATTACCAAAGACATCAATGAAACGTCACTTGTGTTCACCAAACCTATTTTTTACGACGTGACGAAAACTACGCCCACCTTCCATGGCTTTCCTTTTGTATCAATTATAATGTATTTGTCGCCTTAGCTGTTACGGTTAACGCCTTATTAGCTTCACCTCAAAATAGAGCGTTCAAAAGCGAATAAGGTTACAAATTAACTCGTGACCTGATTTGTTCTAAAATTATCTTATCTGGCGATCCGAGCGGCTTTTCCAAGCGACTAATTTTCTCATGACGTTTCCTTTACATTTAGTATCTTTGCGCCCAGAATTTGAGATTAAGCTTACATAAAAGGAATGTAATATTAGTTTAACGCATGGTTTTATCAAAGAGAGTAGAAGCATTAACCTATTCCAAAGAGGATGTTGAAAAACTTAATCTTATGATATCGCTTACCGGTCTAGTTTACAAAATAGGTTATTAGTAGAGACCCGTAATTTTAGCATCTATTTTTTAATTTTTAACGTTTTAGAGCATTTTAATGATTGGATTTTAGCATTTTGGAGCATTTAAACGTTGATTTTAGCGGTTTGGAGCATTTAAAGCTGATTTTAGCATCTATTTAGCATACATTTAGTAATTATTTTTATAAGACACAAATAATTAATAAGTCTAGTACATTTTAACAATTTATTTATTTATGATTAATTGAAAAAAATAAAAATTTACTTATTCAGGAATCGTCTAAGTAACAGTCACAAAGTTCATTTAAATAAAAAAATGAGGAAAACCTACCCAACGATAATCGAGTTTAATTTTAAAAAAATTAAAAAACTTAAAATTTCGCAAACTTTATGAAATTCGCATTTATTAGCATATATTGCGAATTTTAGCATCTAAGATACTAAGTTTGCGCGAGGTAGGGGCCAAGAATTTTGACCGAAGACCACATAATTTTAATTTTATATTTTTATCACTTTGGATTTAGCCCCAAGTGACTACCATCTCTTCCCTGATATGAAGAAACACCTGGGTGGAACGCATTTCAGCGGTTCTCAGGTATCTGCGTGGATTGGCGGCAGATTTTTTTGACTCGGCATTCAAAAGCTCGTATACCGCATGCAAAAATGCATTGACTTCAGTGGCAACTATGTAGAAAAATAGGTAAAAGTCTGAACTTTCCAAAAATTTACGCATTCATAAAATTAAACATGTTTTACACTGAAAAATCACTGTGAAACTTATTTTACGGATAACCCTCGTATTTCGAATCTATTGCAAAATGCTAAAAATGCGGGTCTGTAGTTATTAGGTACACTGTAAATAATAATTGCGACTAAAATGGTAAAGTTTATTTATGTACTATCTGTAATTACATATAATAAAATAAACTATATTAAAATTGCACTAGAGACTAGTTTAATGTGATACTTTGATATTTAATAAAAAAAATAAGCCAGTTATGGTTATTTGCATAGATAGTTGAATAGATTTTACTTTTTTGTAGTGAAATACTGACTTATATTAGATTATAACAAATTTTATTGCATACTTTATTACAAAAAATATATAAAATATGTTAATAAATTTAAAAATAAGAACAAATTGTCAAATAATATCTTATTGTTCTATTTTTTGATGTATGGGAAAACACATTAACGTTGACCTTTCTCAAATATATTTCATTGTACTATTTACAGATATTTATCCGACTATTTAATACGCAACTGTTTTTTTATGAAAATTAATAAAAGGAACATTATTACAAATAAATTGTATCGAATTGTATGAAAATAAAATACAAAATCATTGTACCAAATAGTAATTGTATTAATGTTATAAATTTTCCGATGTTTGCAAACTCGGCATTGAAGCAAAGCTTTTTTATATCCGAGGAACGTATCGATTCAAAAATGGAACAAAAGCGGCCGCCAACACCATCTATAATCTAGACGGGGAAGTTTTTCCTTCCTAGCCGCAGCGCCAGCGCTTTCCCCACAGAAGCAATAAAATAACCATCACAGGGTAGGGTCTTACTTACTGTGTGAGGGTTGCGCGCGCCTCACTACCGCTGTTTACATCCAACCGCCGCGTGAGTCACACGCTCCGACACTGGAGTCGTTGTGCAACTTATACAAGAAACAACAGAGATCTAAATCTCTATGTGATCTGTGATAAATTTTCACGCTCAATACAAAGTGTTTTGTTCCAACCTATTGTTGACTTCGCGCGGCCCATTTTCCTTTTTTTTAAATAGTTGAAGTGTCACAACGTATACTTATAATATTTCTTATAAATCATCTACATATCTTGTTAAGTGATGTTTTTCAAATATTATATATCATCGTTAAAGCGGTAAAATGTATATCAAAATACTATAAATGTCATCTAAAATAACGTTTTTTTTATATTCACGTTCTGCGACACTTTCTGTATATGTATACATGGTGCAGAAACGTCACATTGACAAACTGAGTCATAAAAAATGAATTTTATGGTCTAGTAGAAAATACGATAACGTTGACTGTAACGTAACGATTTCGTAAAATCGGCTTAAATATACACTCCAGGTGCAATAGTAACGACCTGTGTAATTTTACACGTGCCACGACCTATGCTATAGACGTGACTGTCAATAAATTATCTTTTAAAAATACGTTTTTATGCTATTACCTATATTAGGTGTTCATACATTTTTCGTGTGTTCTGCAATAACTGTACATACTTGTATTATGAGACTGCCATCAAGTAATTCATCATAAATTCTAATAACTTCATACTTTCATAATTGCGTTATTCGACTAAATATAAACTAATATTAATTATTTATTGTGTAATCTGTAACAGAATTTAAATTTAAAACAAAAAAATATAAAGTGAAACCATTTTTCTTTTATATATTATAATAAACATAATGGTATACTAATGTTAACCATGGTGATATCATAAAGTGATTCTACGTAAATCTCGTTAACTCGATATTACGATGAAGGAATCAGGTGAGGGTGAGGGCAAAGGTGGGGGCGTCGCTGCAGGTAGGGCTGCTCTGCTTTTGGGGGCCCCGCGTGCTGTTGTGGGACTACAGGAACCTGAAGAGTCTCCAGATGAACCTGTGGTAGACGTGGCGCAGCAGCTGGCCTCCTGGCAACCGAGAGCTGCCAACAGGAAGAGTAAGCACCAAAACCAAATCAAGAACCTCAGAATTCACTCTTTTTTACCTGGAATATTTAACTATTAAGTACTGTTAGTTGCCAAGAGCTGACACTAAGAGTTCTGCAGAGTATATTATATATAAACAATCTCTAACATACTCGTATACAATATTCACACAGATGGAGTGGCTAACATTTCGTCTTTTCCATTTTTCATACATTTTTGTAAAATAAATTTCTCACTGTCATATTATTCGCGACCTTGTTGTATTTAGAGAGTGTGTAATACATAGATTACATTATGTTGTTTATCGTATCACCTCATATTGTATACCCAGTGGGATAATAATACGGAAAATACATGGAGTTTACGCGGTTCTCTGTAAACAACCAGCCGCACTTTGAAATTAATATCTACCTCAGGTAAGCAAAATTCTATAAATAAATTAACGTTATATTTTTACACAACACCTTTCTTGCTATTTTTTTTTCTGAGTTTTTTTTTACATTCTACATATAATTCAATCCCACTTACTCAAACTGCAAAGATAACTGTAGTGGGGATAGATATAATATGTTTGATTTAAATATGGTGTTTAATAACCATGTTTTTATATGCACATTTAATATTATTTTATAAGGTATAAACCAATAAAAACTATTTCTTAATAGCTATCGAATGATCATTTTATTCGTAAAATATGTTCGTGGGAGTGTTTCTCTTATTAAAATAATTTTATTATGACTAATTAAATAAATTAACGAATGAACTTAACGAGAGATCGCCATTTTCAAACATAATGATACAATAAAAGGCATACATTATTTAAATACTCTTAATAATTAATCTTTAGAAAGCATCGCTAAAAATATTATGCTCGTAATTTACATTCTCAGAAGATTACTCAGTTACTGTTAGAATATTAACTTTTCCGTTATATTGTTCCAGAATCAAATTGCCTTATGAATTTAGCACAGAATAGATGAATTCAAACTCCCTAAACAGAATGTTCCTTGTAGATAGAAGATAATCTAGTAATTATCCAGGACCCGACCCAATTTAACAAAAAAAAGGTTATCCTAAATTCCGAGTTTGAGGTTTAGAAATAAATTGGGTCACGAACCATTAATAATCTTTCTTCATTAATCTTAAGGTAGAGGATTATTTAGTTTTTCGCATTATAAACTAAAATTTTAATACAACTACATTTCATATACATATAAGAAGTATACATTTACATATTTATATAACATTAATCTATTAATAATAGAAAAAACTGTTCGATAAATAATAAGCTATGTTATTTATTTATGAACGTTGTACTTATAAACATTCTTTAATGCAATATCTGGATTTTTCTCGTGGTATTTAATATTTTAATTGAAATAAGCTGCAAGGATTTTTCCATTAAATTAATTCTCTAAAGAAAACTGTTTGCATTCTAGTGCGATACAGTCCATTTAAATTTACATAATATTTCCTGTTACATGCAATTTGAAATGGAAATATACTTGCATATTTCTTTGAAATCGAACGATAAAATAAAGTTTGTACATACGAGTATCTACAGAACAAATAACACAATTATCGCCACTGTGTACTAAGATTCATCTTGTAATTCGCACGGTTAAATAATCCAACTTTAATTACATTTTACAAAACAGCTCTCGTCGAGATTTCATCAATATGATGGGATTAGATGCTCAAGACACTCGAACGACTTTATATTTGTGCCTAGTCTCTTTGATTAGAATCTCAAGTTAAAAGTAAAGTCTCGATGACTTTCTGTACAAGTTATTATTTAGTTAAGAAATGAAGAAGATAAATTTTATCTTAATCTGTTTATACAAATGTTCAGCCAAGCTTAACGATCTTTTTCTGCAATTTAAACTTTATAATTATTTCAAAATATACGCTTGAAAAACATAACTTTTTTATTAATAACAATCTGAAAAATGATTGTAATCATTCTTCTTACATATTTATAATTACTTTCACTGAAATTAAATAATGCATTATTTATCTTTCTCTGTTCTTCACTTCGTTACGACAGAAATATATGTTTTATTTGTAAACATACCTTAATATTACACAAACATAATTTTTCACGAGGTGTTCTCGTCAACCAGTCTATGCACTTTTTTCAGTGTTATGTGCATTGTGATATTTAATACTTGTGAAAAAACTAACAATGTGAAAATATAAACGATAAATTTATTAAGAGAAAGTATTATATCAATGCATAGTGCAATTTACTGATAGAAAATTCGATCTTTTTAGTGTTGTAACCCCAGGCGCAACGTATAATATAATTTATATCATACAAAAGTACATTCTACGCACAATGTACATACGTGTATATAGTTGGGGGAATTTTCATGTAACAATTAATCATTACTGAGTTTTTGGCAGACATAATAAGTTAGGGGAAATCTACCCCTGGCTAAAGAATCGCAAGAAAAACAGCTGGAAAAACCTACGCGACTTTCCAAGAAAATATAGCTTTTCGCTTACTCGCTATTTGTCTGGATTATTCAATTCTGCACGAGACGCGATCGAAACATACGAGTATCGTCTACCAGTACTTGCTGTGTGTTGGGTGTAGATATGACTTTGGGACCAACATATTTAATGCCAGCAGATACTGTTGTGTGTCAAAAATTTGTAGTATCCATATTTGTAGCTCCAGCCAGAGAACTGATATAGAAGAATAAGAGAAAATGCTTTTTATCGTAGTTAATCAAATGGAATCAACTAAGTGGCTATAAGTATTTCGCTCACCTGACTGGGTGATGGAGCTGTGCGGTGCTCGTACATGTGTAACGGTTTGTTCGTGCCTTGAAAATGTAAATTTTTAGCAAATAATTACTGTGTTTCAGTGAAATGCTGTAATGCAAATAAGATATTCAGTGGAGATCTTTGCCTGACAATAACAGTAATCTGCAAAGAAGAGAGCTTTTTACTAACAAATTCCGAACGTGCGTGGAATACCTCCATCGGCTCCTATTTACTATATGTTAATCAGAACAAGACCACGATTTATCCGATCGGAAACATTATCTCGTATGATGGTCGCTCGTTTGGAAAATCACCCGTCAATTTGGTATTTCGAGAACACACTCTCGTACTCTATCGCGGACTACTTTTCAAATAGCCATATGGTTTTTGCAAATGCTATTGTTTAAGTTTAAGGTCAACCGTATAACGGATATATTGCAGCGGTAAAGATTTCGTTTTCGGTCGAATATTTTTCAAATAAATACTCGAGTGAATCATTGAATTTCTAGACGAATTTTCTTTTTTCCAAAAAACAATTTTCATTCGACATTGTTCGGTAAACTCATCGACGTTCATCAGACGGAAACGCAATAAATAAAACAATATTTCAGCGACATTTCAACATTTTGCACACTTTTTAAAATAAAATAAGACTTTTTTTTAATTATTGAAAAGTTGCGATATAAACCGAAAATAATATAAAGATATCTTCATTTAGCCAAAGAAATAAATTTTATAACATCGTTTATTAATTATGAGTAAATAACTACAAAATGACTACTTCAAACTGGCTCTCAGGATCAAATGGTCCAGGGCTTGTAATTGTCGCCTAATCGGCTAATCCATTCATGCCTCTGATATTTCACCTGCCGTCTTTTTAAGACCCAGGGCTCCCGCGCTAGAAGTCGTCGTGAACCATACACATTTCCAGGATCCCTAATAGACATTACTTAGTACAAGACATGGGCACCTATCTATATGACAGTTATTTATGGTGAGTATATGCTCCACGATAATCAAATATTAACTTACTTAAGTCAATATAATAAAAACGTTAATACTACTCGTATTTACCCTTTTCTAAATGTTTACCGTGCATAATACAAATATAACAGTGACCGTATTACATTATGCTTCAACCTTTCGTTTTACATAACCGCTCAAGTACCGCGATTTCTGCACTAGATTCGCATAATTGTAGCCGTCGCGAGATTGCAACATTACGTAACCGATCGAATGGAAACTGACGGTAGACTATTAATTCGCTAAAGCTGCGGTTGTGGCGGTACTGGGCTTGCTGTACTATCATGGCCGGTGTCTTGGTCCGGGAGAATTGCTGCACATATTCCAGCACAAGGCTTTGATTGCTTCATCAATTCCGAGGTTTCAGAACAATCACCTTCCTTGTCTCCTTCTATCAAATCGCAGTATGCAGCTACTGTTCAGCTCGTTGTCCATTGACCGGACTTATTACGTAGTTTTTCTGAAGCATGTATAGATTCTCATGAGCTTAACATTTGCTAGCGACGCAAGTAAATATTTCAGGATTATTATCAGTTTATAATTAATATTACACATTTTACTTGAACAAGTAAAATAAACAATTACTTAGATTTTCTAGTTCAATAAATTGATTTGTAAATATTCTAAAATTAATTGTATTAACATAAAACTAAAATACATTATTCGTGTATAATAATTGAAGGTTTCAAAAGCTACGTTTTTTTTTGTTAGCCAAACATTTTTCTAATTTCATCGCGTTTTTGAGAATCTACACAATTTTAAATATAATCATAAATTATGTATAAAAACAGTTTCAAAATATGAATTTAAAGTAGAAGTATGTATATTCGGTTTCTTTTATTGAATGCGTACATGTATTCAAAACACTTGGATCAATATTTGAAGCATATTATTGCTTATTATGTAGTATTAAGTAGTAGCTTTGCATATTACTCGTACGTTGATAGTTTCACCTTGATATTAAAGTACACCACGTCTACATGCCATAATGATGACTTTCAAAAAATATAGATTACATTATCAATATGTCATTTAAAAAAAAACACAGATATATTTAATATTTTATTAATTGTCGTTTGTTTTGCATCATCTTTAGTCGAAAAATATGTCTTATTGAGGTATCGTATTTTTTGTTCTTCCATTTTGTATCAGTTTGTCAGCGATCAGATAAAAATGAGAGCGATGGAGCAAGAGCAAATCTCTTTGTTCGTCAGATTGCGCGGTTCATTAATGCCGGTGGTTTGATACAATATTTTATTATAACATCGGATTAGTTTCCCTTTCATTAACAGCTTATATATATTCTGTGTGCCACGTTTGCTTTGTCGGAGTCACGTTTAGTTTCAATGCGTTCCTATAGGCATAAAAACTGGCCCACTTAACCCGTCGATAAGATAATATTTTTGAACTCCATCAATAACACCAGTCAACTTATATAGTAAAATTTCATAACTTAAACAATAAAGTTTACTCAATACATCATTTAGTGAGCATATAAAGATTCTTATATTTTAGTTGATGACGTACGTTTGTACATTTGACAATGTTATAAATATATTAACATTTTGATTTCAAGAATTGAACCTTACATTCGCCAATCTTAACACTAAGGTCATGAAAATTCGTACCAATCATTACATTATATTACAATCGATAAATATAATATAAATACAGATATTAGTTTATGCGAGAAACTCTTTAAGAGACTCTAAATTAAGTTGCTCTTGTAGTGAAAATTAGCACAAATAGCTATTCTTTTATGAAAAGTAATGTTTAAAACGTATTCCAAAATGAACACCATCTGTTTTTTTGGGTGCATACCTGTAAGTATAGGTTTTTTTACCTTTGTCACCATATACGATACAAAATAGATAAATATTTCATACCTTGTTCTAACATATTGTAGATCACACTGAGATCTGTTTACTATAATCACTAGAAGACCGCAGTTTCACCTTCAATGAGGGCTTCAAAATAAAATTGCAAAATGATAAATTACAATTATTACTTTTAATAGCTATAATTTTAAAATTAATTTTAATTATAAATTAATAAATTTAAAATATTCAGTTTTAATTCACAATTTATTTGTATTACTAAATTGTGAATTGAAACTAAATATTTTTTATTTATAAATTTTTTGATTAAAATTACAATTATGCACTTTCACCAAGTATTGTCAGTTGATAACCTTAATGTTACTTTTAATAGCAATAAGAATTATTTCATATGAAATTTAAAAAAAATAACACTATCAAAAATATACAATATTTAAATATTTTTCATCCTTTCAAAGAAAATCATTTAATGTTTTATTTCACATATGTAATATTCACAATATACTTTAATTTATAAAGCTTTACATTTGGCATAATCTAAATAAATCATCTTTATATCAAATGTAATATTTCGCTTTGTTTGACTTTGAATAATTTTACAATAATGAAACTTTTGCTATGTGTGTTTGTGCTACATAATTATTACATATTATATCGCGCAGTATTTGTGAACAACAATCACACAGAAGTATTTTGACACGACATTTGGTCATATTTATGCTAACATAATAAATAATACAACGATCACGATTTCGTTCGTTAGCCTTTATGCAAGTAATAATACAGCCTGGTATAACCGACTGTTCCGGCGCTACACACTCTTATAATGTACAAGTATAAATACGTTGACTTCGCTTGCTCTAGTAATACGTGACTTTTAATAAATCCTACAATAGTACTACTACATAAATATCAACCAGTTTTTCTTTGTAAGTTTACTGAATGCAATTCATAATAATATAAATGATTCAAAGGCGGATCTATGACATACAAATGTTAGATTTTGTTGGATAAACACATACCCCTTGATTTTATAGTGTCTTTTTTCAATGGTTTTACCCGCACATATATAAATATATATGTACTAACGTAGAAACTAATACTTATACATACCTGTATAAGCCACTGCCAGTTTTTAATTTAATCATTATTGAAGATGGTGTCCAGGTTGGCCGAAACATGTAATAGCTTAAAATAAATGTGAATCAAAACTAAATATTTTTATATTGTGGCTTTTGGGTTGAGCCGTGTATGGTGAACTTCCTTCAACCAATATTTCAACCGTCATCGCAGGGGTCTTCTTCAGGATTAATAATTTATTTAGTTTTGAGTTGGTTTATTAAAAAAATATATAATCTGAGTAAACCAACTCAAAACTAAATAAATTATTAATCCTGAAGAAGACCCCTGCAATGGCGGTCGAAATATTGGTTGAAGGAAGTTCATCACACACGGCTCAACCCAAAAGCCACAATATCAAATCTGGCCGTGAAAATCCAAGAAGTTATTCAAATATTTTTAATTTGTTAATCTTTTAATTCAAATTATTTTAAAATTAAAGTTATGCAGTTTCACCAAGTATTGTCAGATGATAACCTTAATGTTATTAAACATAATTTTACTTTATGATATATTTATTTAATTGTGCTTAAAATAACAATTATTTTTAAAACTTATCATGAATTTACCAGGTTCGTAATTATTTAAAGGTAAAGTAGTCAAATATAATTATGTATTTTCATATTTAGAAGAATAGTAATTTAGCAATTAATCGTTGTGAAAAATTGTCCGTTTGTATTATTTTACACTTAAAATAATCGGTAAGTTCCTAAAAATGCAATTATTATATTTTTCAGACATAGACGCGGTGTTGAAATAAATACTCATATAATTACGTACCAACTGTACAAAAAACGGCTAGGTTTTTCAACGTGGACCGAATTTACTATAGCTATTATAAATCCGGCTCGAAAAATTTAATTTATTAAGAGTGTTTTTCTCTTAGGCACTTTTGAAACATTTTTAATGTAATAAATAATTTGACAACAATGCTTTAATTTTAGACATTTCAACTCAATATTCTTATTTCAGTTGGTATTATCTTGTTTATGTTTACATTAAAAAAGAATACAAAAATATATTCATGTGTGATTATTTTAAATACGAAAAGCTATAAATTCCATTACATAATTTTAGTGTTGCTTTTAATGTATAAATAAAAAAATATTTTTGAAATATTGTAAATAAACCTTTTTCAACTGAAACGCAAGTGAGACACTCTCATTATATGCATATAATGCGTATCAATTTGCGTGTTAAAAAAACGATACTTCTTAATTGAAAAACGTACCTTTTGTCAACAGTAATAATATAATTATTATTTAATTATGTCTAAGCGATCTCTACAATAATAATTCATTTTGTAAAGCATGTTTTCTGCCACTAAAGGACAAGACTTCCCTTCACTTTAGAAAGGAAAACAATACCGAAGCACTAATTGTTTCTCATGAGACAACTCTGGCGAGAGCCGCAACATTGTTAGAACTTCAGAATTGTGTCAAACTAAATCTTCATACGCGAGGACTTGACAATCGCCCAGAGTTTAAATAAAAGAACAATTATGGCGGTGTGATTAACAGCGCTATTCAACAAAAATGTCAAACGGAGCGTTTAGAAGAGCGTCATTAACGTTTTCCTGCGAAACAGATCTACGTGTTTATTAGAGTCATTGAACTGTGAAGAACTATGAAGATGAGAAGTGAGAGGATCGCGGAGTCTGCTTCAGGGCTGCCAGATCATAAGATGATCATTCTAACTTGGTGATCACGATGCGATATTTATAAAAATAAAGATACTCATAAATTGCAGACGTCTTAAATAAAATCTCAATCAAATCAAATTAAGAATCATAAATCCTAATAAACATTAGTAATTTGAAACATTCAGTAATAAAAAAGTATTACAAAACCTTAATCTCCATGTCAATGTCACGTTTGACAGACTGTTTTGACTAATAACCTTGTCTGTAAGCTTTTAAGTCTTTTCTTTCTTTTTCGTTTATGACTTTCAGGCTTATCAAATTACAGATAAATTTTTTCAGTATATTTAAAATTTGAAGGTTTTGTTTTTCAGGTGACATACTTAATTAACGGGGTTATTTATCAAATGGGTGCTTCGTAATGTTTGTGAAGAGTAGCCCGCATCGACCTCTATGCATTTATTATGAAAGATTACCCCTATGCATATTGAATATTAATAGTTTATTGTAATTTTGCATTATGCATACAGTAGTATATGGTAATCGTAAGAGGTTTTTTGTAAAAAAAAAAATAAGCCCTTAATACGATATTTATATCGGTACAGTAATTTGCGTAATTATTCATGTAATAGAGCTATCCATAATACCTAATTGCTCAGTGGATGTAATTGATTTAATTCATTAAGCCTTTTTAATCACTACTATTTGTTCCAAATATTCAAAGTTTATTTCTACTGCTTCTATTCATCAACTTTAAACTCGCAGAACCCTTTCCGATCATCCACGCATCGTTAACTTATGTTGATTCATAAAGAACAGTTTTTCCAGATCATTCTTTATCTGCATATAAAAGGCTTTGAGATGCTTTCATAGAATATACTTTTCTTTCCATATTCAATCCTTAAAAGAAGTATGTTATAAAACACTTACAATTCCATTAATATTTACATGCAAAGAGCCACTACATATCATTCTCACGTATAACGTGCAACCGACCTGGTGTTGAAGTGAAGATGTGAGAAAAAGTTGAGAGTGAAAGAAATGCGATCGTCCGAATGAAATGCAGAAGAATTTTACGTCTACAATATTTGAAATGCCATTTACCTAATAAAGTTATAATAAAAAAAATCAACTCCACATACTGAGAATTGTATTATTGTAACTGCGACCCTAGTGTTTCGTGTTGCTATCGACTGTCATCAAGGCGCAGTGGAATCTGTCTGCGGAAACATTCGGCAGATAACGGTTCTTGGTTCGACGTCAGCCGTTGTTCTGATCCCAGCAGCAGCTCAGCTCCGCGCCATCTCGGCGACGGCCCAACTTTTGCGCAATGCGGCTTCAACTCCAAATGTGACTCCGAATCAGGCAAACGGAAAAGAAAAACCAGACCGTGGCGTGCCGGCCGCTCTCCACGGTTTGTCTCCACTCTTGTTAGCTCTTGATTTATTACCCTCAGTAATATATTGTACCTACACAAAAATAGACAATTCCTTACGGATACGACTTTATTATAGTTTACATGTCAAATTGAAAATCAAGCGAGAAGCGCCAATTCGAAATAACAATTCGTGTACAGAAACATAATAATCGATCACAATATTTTTAACTTTCGCGTTCAAAAACATGCAAAGTCATGGTTATTCCAACTAACAATCGACAGATGTCTGTAGGTTAAATTACAATTTGTGACTTACTACTTTTTGAACGGCTCATTTTTTAGATATCAATAATATAAGTGACCCAAAGGTTTCACCGACCTCAAAAAATTTCAGAAAAAATACTATGTCATTTATATATTAAGCATTCACTATGAGATCCATTTTAATATTCCATATTTAAACAAGATATGAAAATCTTATCTATTTATTATGAAAAATATGCCATATTATTTTATCTCTTTCTGGTATGAGGCCGCGAAAGGAAATGTAACTAAAATCAGTTATTAATATCGAAGTCGATGTTTGGTTCCACGGTAATAAACCGATTTATGGTGGAATTGTATGTAATAAAATAGGAACCGTATAATTAATTGATGGTTCATTTCATAGCACGCAACTTTGTTTGGTGAATACTGAAAAAAAAATCTCCTCACGGTACATCCTGGTCATTTTGATACTTGATTGCTAGACACTTTCTGTGTAAAAAAAAACAATGTGTTATATTCTTTCGTTTTGTATCATGTTAGCTATAAGTACGTATTCAATTATTATCTATATTGTTTTAATACAGCTTCATTGAGGTCATTGTCAATTTAGAAAAATATTCCTAAATATATGACGTTAGCTTATCACGCGAGCTTCAATAGTATCTAAGTTATTTATTCAACCTATATTCTTCATCTTAGCACGTTAAATGAAGCACCTGATGATCATCGTATGTAATATACTATGAGTATGTACATTGTACTAACTCTAGCCGACTTCAATTGAAATTTTAATAAAATAGCCAGCGGCTTTTGTAATGTGCTTCACATTATATGTTTTTTATGTTGCCACTAAATAATACATGTAATTACATTTGTGCGTACACGATGATTGATTTTGACGGTTGAAGTCTGAAGATAAAAAATCATGTGTATCTTACAAGTATACTCGTAGGACTCTTTACAAACCAATATTAGTTAAATACGAGTATATTCAACGTATAATTTCGTGTAACCATATGTGACATGAAAGAAAAAATCTACTTATTTTAAATTATTAATCAAAAACAAAGAACCGTCTATTCAGTACCTGCATTATACAAATTTTGCATCTTACCGAATTCAAATGCAGTGGTATAATGGTTTTGAAAACATATAAGGGAAAAATTGTTTGAGTTTTTCAGAAATAATGAGGTTAAACAGCCAGCAATCCTATTGTTGGTACAGTCATGAAAGATAGCTCAATTGAGACAAATTCTCCAGATCTGCAGGAGAGCATAAACTACTGATATTTTCTCTAAGCCTTCGGGAACTATACTTATAATATATTATACGATCCTCTGGGAGGTTAAGCTAACATGGGATTGGACATGATCATGGCGATCGACATATTCATATATTTTGAAAAAAGGTTCTAATCTTCATAGATAATACTCGTATATTATGGGGTCATGTTGTTTTCAAAAACAGCACAAAAGTTCTTAAGCCATTTGTCTTTTTTTTCTATTAGCCAAGACGGTCACGTAGCTTGGATAAACTTTACACGAACACCTAATATTATCAAGTTGTAACTAAGCTCCTTCCTACAGTACAATTGTATTGAGTGAGATACATACTATCTTATGTTTCAACATTTATTCACTCGTGTAAGTTAATACTAGTAGCAACGCATTATTTTTTATCTTATATGTAATCTAACTAATAATATTATGAATTAAACCGAAGATTAGTACAGCTATAATACATTTTACTAACACATTTGATAAATTTTATATCATTTATATCATTGATATATTTGATTTAATGGCAAATATCATTGATTATTTATTATTCCCTGAAGATCTGTATTTAAAATGAATATATTTATACCATCATATAATTTGAAAAAACTTTTGTAGAATAAAAATAAAGGTTGTTAATACGACTAAAATAATATTTTATTTAGTTTATGGCTTTTAAAATTACATTCCCAGGGAATGCTTAACTTTTTTAAATGTATTATTTCATTGATCTCGTTTTAAGCTAGTGGGGACATCGCAATGGTGTTTTGAGCGACTTGAGTTAGCAACTTCACGCCGATCGGATTATAAGTGTCAAGAACCTTACAAAATCAGCTATTGTGCATTCTCAGTGTGAAACCGTTGGAGATGTTCTGGAACAAATTTCTAATAACTACTGTAATACAACGGTACTTGCAAAAAATACTAATGTATTTTGACCACTTCTAATTTAAGCGTTCAGAAATTCGTGAATCGTCACACAGGTATCACGCCAAGTATCACGCCAAGTATCACAATGATATCACAATGTTATTATAGAAAAAATGTTTGTCCTAAAAAAAAAAAAAAAATTAAATGAAAATGAACATTTATAATTCAAGTAATAAAATATGCTCAAGCCTTAAAATCTTAGATTATTATTTTTTTATTGTACAAATAGGATGTAGTAATTTTGTAAAATATTGTGTTGTTTACTTGGAAACATTAAAACAATTTTTGTAACTTAAATTGAAATACCTGCATTTTTTTGATTTGTACTGCCAAACTTGTCGTCCGCTTAGCGTATAATAATGTATAAATAATTGTGTCATTCGCAATCATCAAGAATTTTATGAAATAATGATATTATTATATATTACCATTTTCTTTCGAGAATGGAAATTTTTCATCAATCACATATGAAATAAATTATCATTTTTGCAATTTGTCCACATTTTTTAAAGAGTCATTGATAAACAATTAGAATATAAGGTAAAACTTGCATGTTTATATACTTAATGATTGTAAAAATAATTAGTTTGTAACTTTTACTTAGTGGTCGAAGAAACGACGGTCGATTGTAAAGAAAATTATTGAAGTGACGTCCAAGAATTGGTAAAGGAGACCCATGCTGGGGGCCTACGTTCAACAGCGGACGGACACAGACTGATGATGATGACTTGTTGGTCTTATACCAAACGGAATAATGAATTCTTAATGATTGAATTATTTGTTAGGGTATAAAGCTGTCTTGACAATGTGCAATATTGTAATTATATTTATATTTTCTGTTTCAGTGGCGCCCCCAAATGCCGCGCGTCGCCGCCCAAGAGATGACCCGGAACCCAGCCGCCCACCTGCACGCAGGCTCATCAAGGTGGACTTCGAACCCCTGGATGTAAGTGTCAACACTATTTATCTTCACCCATAACCCCCCCCCCCCCTAAATGGAGCGTATGTCGACCGAAATTAACTAGCATACAGTCAAAATTGTATCATGGTTAATTGCTGTTATTAACTTGAAGTAATCTATGCACCCGATGCTCCGCTAAGTCAATCTTTAGTATTATTATATCAGCATTTACAGAGCGCTTTTTTATAACCCAAAGATCATTCCAAACGCTTCTTTGCCTACCTAGGCAAAAAGGTGAGTCTTAATCATATTTCTAAAGGATTCCTCCGATTTCATCTGTCTTATACTATAGTTTCCAGCAGCGAGTTCCTGACCGATGGTGGCACGAAACTGAAAGCTCGATTGTCAAAGACGGTGCTAGGAAATAACAATATGTAAACACGTACTACAAGATTAATATATATCTCAGCTGTAGATTTTTTGATGCTTGTCATTTTTTAAGAATGGTTAAGCGTTACACGTTGATCCACCAACATTATTAAAAATACAGCCCAGCAACAGAAGAGCTCTTTAAACACTGAAGAAATAAAATGTTCGACATATTTGATGTGTCTGCATGATTTTTTTAGAATACATTTATAATAATTTCATCACTTCACAATTTATATTGGAATAAACCCGACTGTGAAAATTATTACATTTAAATACTAGAGAACGGCTTTCGATGACAAGTGAAATTTTGAAATCAACCAACTAAGGACATTTTTTAATTTATAACTTTAGTTTATGAATTCGGCGACTACACTAAACCTGTTGTAAATCTTTTCTATTCAAATGAAATAGAATTCAAAAAAATAAAAATAATTAGATTATTATGTCCAAGGTGACATATAAGAAAAATAACAGCAAAATGTGTAAAATATTTAAAAAATGGTTTTATTCCTCATTTACCTAAATTAAATACTCGTATTTTAGATCTGAATAAATATCTCCATATCTATATTATAATTAATAATTTTAATTCCTTTTTTGATTATAATTATGCGTATAATAAATGCATATGAAAATATGACTGTATAAATTTTAATAATATGACACTATAATTGATTGATGTTAATATTTTAGAATCAAATAAAGCAAATGATGTTACAAGTACAGTAAAGGTAATGATATCTCACGCAAGCCTTCTATGTGTAATAAACTATAATTTCTGATATGTTGACTGAGCTCTCTTCATTGTACATGAAATCAGCTTTCTCCGCTGCTTCCTTTCGTGAGCGGATATCCGAATTGCTTTTTTTCAAATTACATTCCTTTTCTACCGTCTTATTGAGATTGGACTGAAACCTTTCCATTAATACAAAACTATTTACAGAAATATAAATTATAGGATTAACTTTATGTAAGCAACTTAGGCTCACAATGATATATTTATTTTTACTATTTTATCAATCAATGTTCCATAAACAAAATATGATTATTGTTTTGTAATATTTTCTCTTAGATTTGTATATCTCTACATTATTTTTAACTATTTGTCATGTCATATCTATGTTTAAAGTTTTAATGTTTGTACTGTACGCCATAAATTGGAAACATCTGTTCTGTTGAAATAAATAAAATAAAATACATTTTATTTAATATTTGAAATATGTTATTTTGCTTTCGATATAAATAAACTCATTCGGCACTTGGTCGCTATCCAATTGTTTTATGTCACCCAAATTGCCAATTAATATGAATTTATTTATGTTTTAAATTTGTCATTATTCTCGGATTTATTTACTCAATAGTAACATGTTATTTTTCAACCCAAATGAATTATTAAATATATTTCATACAAAAAATGTAGTATTATGTTGAATAGGGTTTTTCCAAAAAACTTTCCAGTTAAAAATGTCTCATTTATCTGATGGAGTTGCAATTATCTTATAATTTAGGAATGTTTTAGTAGGTGGCTATTAAAGTTCATAGCAGTCATTATTAAAACAAGTTTCTAACGAGCGACGAAGTTTTTCGTCTTTAATTGACGTTTCGCATTATACACACACATTCAATTTATGGACATACATATTTAACGCATGAAAATAAAAGTTCGCTAAACAAGAAAATCATGCTTATTTCTATGTCACTGCATTTTCTGCCTGATAAATAACGAATAATATTTTTCAGCCATTTACATTGTTTTCGTCTGCTTCCACTTATTTCGTGTCGATGCTCAAATACTAATTATTTGAATGCGTACTTTCCCTATAATCAACGACGTTTTTTTAAGCAATTGTTTCATAAAACATTCCTGAATCATTATTCTTTCGTGCTGTTTTACCTAATGTCACAAGAAAATTCGTCGTGTTGAATCAAATTAGTCCTCCATTAAACGTAATGACATTCGTGATCCACACGCCAGTCAGCGTTTTTTTATAGATCAGTGACCTTTTTATTGCCTAGCTAAGTAAAATTCCCCCTCAGAGATTTCCTCTCGTACGAAGAATCTTGTACTTACGAGTACATATCCGTCGTCTGGTCAATCTCAATTTAATGAGATTTTTTTTAAGTGTTTAACATTTTTATTATGTTTTTTTCATCTTAGGTACTGTTTTGCACGACTATTTGAAATCACAAAGTGCATAGTTACTTTAAGTATAAAATGATGATTCGAAAATCGAGTTCTTCTAATTTGAAGCAGAAAATTCAGTCTTCTCCAGTAGTTATGGTTAAATGGAATTAGTTCAACGATTTCATTATATTTGACACAGAAACCAAGTTTCTACTAACGAACCTTATTGAATATCTTTCAGCTGAAACAAAACTGTGAATGATCTTTTGAACAATTACGCATTGAATTTAGGCTTTAAAATCGATTTTGGCCACGGATTTAAATGGCAAATAATCAGATCAAGTACACAGAAGAATTAATAATGGTATTAGACAAAATCGCCGAAAATGTATTACGTGCATTTACATTTGATATAATTATATACATTTTAAAAAGTTCTATTTCAACACCTTTATTTTGGTATTTTTGCGTAGTAAAACATAATACGAATAATGATGTTAATGGAATTATTTTATTAATATATGTTCTCATATACCTATTATGTCGTTCATCAAGGTGTGACAACTTCGCTTTACTCCAGCTATCAATAGATACTTATCGCGTGTACGTTTCTATAATCACCTGTGATTATTTTCCACGGATAATTACTTTCTCTTTTCATTGATTGAGTGATCCTGTCCACTAAAGAGTCCACTTGCTCGGACGTCAACACGTTCAGCTCTTGACAAGTCTCGTGAAGTTAGCCAATATAGCCTGCAGCTATCTCATGCGGAATGCATCTTATACCCGTCATACTTTCACGATGTTTTTTATGATAGCGTGCAATATTCTTATAACTACAATATTGTACTGCCTAGAATCGCACTAAGCGTATGTGCAAAAATTTAAATGTTTAAATGTAAAATTGCTGAATTGTTAAATTGAATTGTCTTCGTACATTTCCGCTAAGATCTTTGGAATTTGTATCTATGTATACACGTTGTAAAATGATTGTTTACACATTTTTATTTTTTAAACATATTATATATATTCACTTTTTTAGTATATTCACTCCATATTTGGAGCATTTGAGCACCGCAAATTACCGTTTCACAGTTCTGTAAGCTCATATTGTCTATACCTTGTCCGAGAATATCTGTATACCAGGAGGTCCACATGGGAACAAAGATGGCTCCCGGGAAGCATCCAGGGCAAGAACCTACGAACTTGCATAGACTGCAGCTGTAGGACCAGGGAAATTTTTGAATGTTCAAAGAGTTTTTTTAAAGATATCTTATGATGAGCCCAAAGTTTCCGAGGCTTGGACATTTTTTTTTATTTCTTAAGGGTGGCTCAACCCTACGAGGGGTATGTATAGAGCTTAGATTTGATTAAAACTATTTAAAAATATGTGTACACATAATTTTCAGAAACATATTTTTATCTCCTAATAATGATTGTTTTAATTTAACTGTTCCACAGAAGGATATTTTTTAAAAATTCTCCGGTATGAATCAATATAACGGGTCCGCCATCTAACGTTTTTTTTTTAACTAGTGCTTATTTCGTGAATGGTAACACTTAACTCATGTCTGATTTGACAGATAATTAGTTTTATCCTTCCGCTAAATGAATATGGTTGTGTATACGCTTGAACAACGCTGGGAAATATTGCGACATTACTTTGAAAATCAGGCCATTTTTCTTCGAAAATGAGCAAGGAGTGGCCGTTACAGTCAATGGCGATCGTTATCGGGCCATTTTTGTTCACAAAAATTGAAGAGGAGGATATTGGCAACATTTGGTTTCAACAGGACGGCGCTACGTGCCACACAGCCGAAGCTACACTCGATATTTTGCGCCCCATTTTCAAAAAAAAAAGTTATTTGGCGGACCCCTTATTAAATATCGCCGCACAATCAAAAATGTACTTTTTTTTAAGTAAACTTTAAACTCAATATTAAGAATGCAGCTTAACTAAATCACGTAATCAGTCAAATAATTATATATATGAGTATAAATGTAACACCTGCCAAAACATTCAATCATATTCCACTTATAAATATAATTCCATTAAATTTTCACCTCGTCTTTAAAATATAATTGAAATGAATCACGCTGTGTCGTTAACTAAATGATGCTTTATCAAAATATCATTTTTTACAACAAAAATTACAAGGTTTGTTGCTACGAATGTGAAAAAAAAAATTCTTCATTTTAACTGAAACAGTTATTACGATTGATCGAATGATAATTTTACTTACTCCAATAATTTCATAATGATCGGTATTTATTTTTTGTAATATATGAGTTTACGAAATATTATATTACCTTTAAATGCATCCAATAAAATGACTTCATGATATGAAACTTTTACGATAATATCAATTATACTTTCCAAATCCCATAATTCGTGATTGACTCTTTTTATTAAAACTTATTGAAGTGAATGGTAATAGCAGCAACTATATAGGAGATAATATTTTATGTAATATTTTTTGCTCATAACATTCACTCATTGGATCAATAAAATATTTTCAACAGCAATTAGACACTCAGCTTTTTAAAAAAGTAATTGATAATTTGTTAAGTAAAGCGCTATTTTAACTAGATACATATTCAGTAAAAATGTGAATTAAATTTTAAAAATATCATTATATATTTTATATGTTAAAAAGCTACAAACTCTGAAAAAATGATAGACATATTGTATTACGGCCAGCCTGTTTTCTTTCTTACGCTTGACATTCTCAATTTTCTTTTCGTTTAGACCCTCAAAATATAAAAATAGGATGGCATTGTAAAAATTCCCACATATATTCTGTTAAATAACTTTTATTCCGCAAAATACTGTTATTTTGTAATTCTGGTATAGCTCGTCGTCGCACACAAAAGGAATATTAAGAAACCGAGAAGGTAATTTACCCAACCGTATTAGGTGGATAATTGTTCTTCGTCCGCTCTATTCATTCGAATTTCTCTTAATGTGAAAAATGTCATAGGTTACATCATTTTTACATTTAAAAAATGAGGTAACCAGGTTGCGCTACTTAGTATACGTACCTACACCGTTCATTAGCCATCAATAGATAATATATTAATGTATATCACTTAAAACATTAAAAGTGTTGCACACGTAATATAATGCCGAGTACACTTTTTTTTATTTTAAACTTTATTTACATAAAGTAAATCGGCTTATATGAGTATGTCCCTGACCATTATATGAGGATAAGGAGGCACAGATTGTTCGTTATCCCAAAGAGTAACACTCACCTGGCAGAGACAATGCCTCTTGGGAGAGGGATCAGTCTATTCAACCACATCGCCTCCTATGTTGATATATTCCACACAAAGGAGTATTTTGTTAGAGTCGTCTGTTTAAATAAGCATTGGGACTTTCTGTTGTTTGTCTTTAATTTTTTCTTTTTATTTTGTACCTCATCATAAGCACCTATATTAAAATAATAATATAATAAATACATTGTTATATTATCTTATTTCAGGATCGTATTAAATAAAATTTGTATTGTTACTTAAAGAAAAAAATAAAATTGAATTGAAAAGCATGCGTATTCAAAAGCCTCCCTCATTTTTTGTTTTGACGCCATGTTTCCCAGCACAACGCTCAACAGCCTCGCCATAATATTTTTATTCCATCAACATCTGTTACTTTTGAGGTCGCAGATGCAATCGCGTTACCTTTAGTGACGTAATGGAGGCGCAATTGTGACGTCTCTGGGATGGAAATAGGTCAGGAGGAAGCTGGCGCCTCCTCCCACCAGGGCGCCCCCGGGCCCCGCACCAACAGCCGCGGGCCGCGAGCCGACATTGCATCGATCCACGACCCGGATTTTCAATACAACTTATGCGAGGTGTGCAAAAGACGGAAAACACTCGGAAATAAGTGCGTACACAAATATGTATATTCGCCAGCAACAGTTTCACTAGGAAACTCACATTTCGGACATCTGCGACTTGTAGATATATTTCAAAAAATTCCTACTTTATCGCCCAATTTTATTTCCATTATTTACGAGCATAATAAGACCTTTCATTTGACTTATCCATATTTTAATACACGAGATGTTTATTTTTATGCATCCGTTTTTATATTTTGGTACATATTTTTTGCGTTTTATATATATTTTTACCTCATCTCCGAGGTTCACCGAATGCAATCTGTATACAATATTATTAAATGTTGTACGATTTTTTTTTTTTTTAATCTTAATAAATCTGTTACGTATTTCAGTAATAGTACATACTCGCACATATGATGTAATCTCATAAAACATGTTTTCTTTTTCGATTTATGCGAAAATATACGGTAAATCCAATACTTTGCATTGTCAATAGTGAATACATAATTTTATGCCAATTGCGTTCGTAATATTCATCATATTATCACGTTAATAAGAAAAACTCGCCAGACAAATGTTTCTTCATTAAAAATTCATGAAGTCATTATGGATTTAGATTTTATGAAAAAATAAATGTAAAGCCTCTTTCAGTAAGCGTCCACTGTTTCACCAAGAAAATACCGACACATTGTAAAATACCTATGTGTAAAATGGTCATCCTATGATTGTTGGTCACAGGATGACATAAACCAAAGCCATATTTTTCTAAGGTTCAGTTACTAATCATGAAAAACTTTGGATTGATAAAATGGGATTTAAAAATACCTTTAATTTAAAAAAAAAATAAAAAAAAAATAAAAAAAAAAATGAACAGAAAGCATTACCGTCTAGTTTTTTAGATTTACTTTTAATTTTATGTCTAAAATTAAGTAAAAGTTGAGTAATTTAAAAACGAATTATCTTACGTTTATTATCACACAAATAAATAACTTGTGAATTATCAGAGATGGGTTACAAGAAAAACCTATACAGTTAATAATTAGATCCTTACCCGAATCGTAAATTTCCTAGAACTCTGGCGCTGAGCTTAAAATAACATATTAATATCCAGCAAAGGCAGACGTCAGACGTCTGGTAACCCTGGGCCAGGGAGAGTAATCAAATATTTAATATTGAATGGCGTCGGCGCCTGGTGTTTACCTCTACCCTTCTGAGCTTGTGAAATGTCAAAGGGCCTCTCCTGGAACATGTCCGCTAAGCTCCGCCCTCAACAGCCTTAGAAAACATTTCACAAACATTTCACTGATGTGCTTTTATTTGACTCGCCGAATGCGAAAAGGTCACGTGGGCTTTCAATTTTCATGCCGATTGGATTTGGCGAGTAACAGATGGTTTTCCGATAACACAATTATGATGGTGCCGATGGATTCATTACATTATCATTCTTTAATACGATTCCATTCCTTGTGATTTCCATTTCAATCAATTTCAGTAAAATAAAAGAAGACTTATAAAAAACGTATTGCACGTTTTCAGTTACTATAAGTAGAAATAAAGTAGGATGAAAATTAAATAAGGGTTTCATTATTTCTTTTTGATCCATTCTCAAAGTATGAAAATGCATCGTTAAATCCAAAACATGTCTCTAACAATAAAACTGTGGAGTTAATTATTTTACATACTGCGTTTATTCGCGTCATTGAAGTTGTAGTATTTAAATAATTCATATCAATCGAAACGTGTTGTCAATAATTTACTATAATTGTAATATACCCTATAGATAAATAAAAACGCTCGAGTTTTTACGATCGGAGATTAGACGTAATTCCGCTATTATTTATTAGGTGAACTTCTCTTTGAATTGAGTCGATATTAATCGTAGGCATTACGCATTGTTCATCCTACCGTTTTTAATTGAATACGTCGCTTTGTTTATCTGTTTGAATGTAATCCGCTTATTTATTCATTACGTGACTACCAGTGGATTTAGCCAATTTACATAGTATCTACTTGTAGGTACCGACACATTTTGGCATTTGTATTGAATATATTATTAGAAATTACGTGCAACTTCTACTGCGACCGATTTACCCAACAGTTGCGAAAACGAACCAAAATTACTTTATCGAAGAAAATTGCGAAAAAAATTGTAATAATATTTTAAGATGTAATAAGATGATCTTCCTGTAAGAGATGAAAGCTTTTGTAGGTTAATTTTGTATTAAGTTCGTCGTACCCTTGACCTACTACAGAGGACACGATATCCTTGGATGTTGAAATAAGGTCAAAATTTGACCTCTGGCGTCCTCGGCACTACGCATGCCCTCTTTCAAGGATATAACATGTTTTTAGGACATTCTTTACTATCGTTACTCTTACAAAAATGTTCTCGTGTACGTTTAAAAAATATTTCTACAATACTATTATCAGTCGAATGACCATTCCGTTTATTAAAATAAATCTGCATTTTTTCTCATAAAAAAATTGATGCGTAAAATTAGAAGTGAAAACCATTTTTAAATCGTCATTTTTAGAGGGAGATGTCAAATTGGAGTCTAGAATCGTTTTTCGGAGGCGTCAAATATTTGCGTGAAGCTATTCAAAGACAAGTATTACATTATTAAGCCCGCCAAAGTGCTTACAGATATTTGTTTTAGGTATATCTTCTCCGTGATAATATTCTCTTTATGGCCTATCTCAGCCTATTCTGTTGGTCACCCTGTACCTACAACAAAATATACCTAATGATAAAAATTTCATTATGTTCCAAATTTGAATTTTGTCTTATACCTTTTTTATACTAATGATTGAATTTGTTTTTCTTAAACGGTGATAAGTGATTGGTTAAATAATCACTAGGTCATACAAAACGTGATTTTAATTCATATGCGAAAATCTGCAGAAACTATAGCAAGACAATATTCAAAATTGAGTTTTCTTTAATGATGGCCTCCTATGATATTGTGCTGTCTGTGTCTAATTCTCTAATGCAGCGTACCATTAATGTTAATTTTTCTTGATTCCAGGATGACGATGATGATGATGCTGAGGACGTGGCTGGATCTCCTGAGCGTAGTGCTCCACAGCCTTTCCCAAGAAGTTTCTCCAAGGGCACGCCGGTCACCAACGGCACAACTCCTAAACCATGGAAGAGAACAGGTTTGTTTAAAAAGATTATTTATTTCAATACTCACTCTCATTTATATTTCTCAAACTCAATATATATTTAATGTATTTAAAAAAAAACCTAATGAAAATAAGTATAATTTACGAACCCAACAGATAGAATATGTTTTTTTCATTGACTTATTAAAACAAAATTTAAAATGAAGTATACATAATTGCTTTGCAAATTATAAAACATGTTCAGATATTAAAAATGACATAAATACACTTGCACTTATAAATAGTAGAAACCTCCACGTAAAAATTAATGTCATCAATTTTTATTTTGTTGCTCAATTTGTAAATTATCAATATACACTAGTGTTTATTGTTTAGTAAATGCAAATAAATGTTTTTAATTATATTATTAAACTAACAAAAAAACATTCTTTTCATCATCACCACAATAAATAATCATGGTTCTATTCCAATATTACAATGACTCAGATACATTCCTATTTTTTTTTACGAAATTGTTTATGGTGAGAAATATGCTTTCTATACATCATATATTATTATATATTTTTTATAGTAGTATTATACTATAAAAAATATTTATCAAAAAGTGACTATAAGAAATAAGAAGTAGTTATTGATTCACCACATAATATAATATAATAATGCAACAATATAAGTATGCTTTCATAGTTATTTAATGTAAGAAAAAACCTGGGTATTTTTCAGTTGAATGGATAAGAAAATAATAAAATGTAATAGTTCTAAGGGAATAGATAATTCAAGCAAAATAAACCCATTTTTATATTACGGAATTAATTTTCAGGTAGGTTCTACTGTATTATAGAAAGATATATTTTGACAGTTTCCTTGTGGAAAGATCTTTTTCATTATTGCTTGTAATATTAGTGAAAACTGTTTGAGTCCTAATGTTGGCATGAATGTGACAGACAGCCCCCCGCGCGCTCCGCCCAGGACCCGGGTCACCCACGACGAGTACCATCATTTCTGTGACACGGCTCTTGAATGTAGGGATACCAACAGTTTAATACTTATATGCATCCGCTTGTTTACTGAGCATGGACTGCCTTTATATTATTATTTAATCAACATTACTTTCAACCTCAGCTGGTTATGTTTTTTTGCACTTGTGTTTTATTTGCAGCTCCACTATAATATGCTTTCAAATACACCGGTACCTTGACATACGAGTGCCCCAACATATGAGTTTATTGAGATACGATCCGTTGAGCGAGTGATTTTTGCTTTGAAATACGAGCAAAATTTGTATGTATCACACATTGCTAACAAGAAACAACCAAAAAAAGTCGCAACTGGTCGTGCATTGGAGCTATTTAATGACACTTTGAGATACAAGTAATCTGAAATACGAGCAAGGTTGCAGAACGAGTTAAACTCTTATGTCGAGGTACTACTGTATTATTTAGGTTTGTTCTCTTTCTACACAATGAATAAGATTAAAAACTAGTAAACAGTGAATACCTACATCAACATTTACACTTTAATATAAATATTACAGAGAATATTGACAGATGGTGGCAAAATAAATCTCATCTTTGGATTTTATGCCATTTTTGAGAATAGTTTAACCCTCCAATCCTTAAAACACATAATAAATTGAATAAACTGATAGTGTATTTTTGAATTTCTTAACCTTTATTTACTTTTAAAGAAAGAAGAACAAACCATGTTTTAACTATATTTTTTTTAAATGTACCATTCCAAAATAAAACTTTTTTCTTGATGTTTATCCTTATTTATAAAACATTAATATAATGCTTTTTGATTTAATGTAAATACATATATTTTATATTACATATCTTCTTAATTTGATGTAAATTTACTTATTTTTATACATAATTTTATGTAATTGTTATATATCTTTTACTCTTGATTTATATATAATAATTATTTATCAAAAATACTATGTTTTTTGGTACATATTTAACTTATTTATGTATTATATGCTTTCACTGTTTGTTAAATTGGCATGCCTGAATACTTACTTCAAATGAAACATTTATTAATTGTTTTATTTTTAACAGCGTATGATTTGGCAACACAATGCCCATCACGCAGAGCCTCCATGAGAAGGCACACCATCGTGGCCTGCAGCAATCCATCTGATTCACTGGCAGTATCTGGATCTCAATCCGTACCACAATCAAGGTAACTTATTTGTTTTTTTAACTGTATACATTCAAATATTTAACCATATGAATGCCATGAGCCCAAATATGGATCCGCTGCGGGAAGCCCGCCAGTGCCGTGAGCACACCAGTGTGTTTTATAAAACTGTATATTTTCGGTCAACGTTATAGGTTGGGTCTATAGCGACATCTAACGTCTGCCCAAGAAAAAAAAATGTTTAAAATTGGACACCATTTAGGGGTTCAAATCTTCGATAATCCAGGAGGCGTTGCGTAGATCTATTCAGGGTAATGGCATCCAAAGTATAATGAATTATGAAAACGCATTTCTGACGACTGTCATTTTGTACATATATTAACTTGCTCATCAAGGTCTTGGACACTTCCCTAAATGTTTACCAATTTTGCGTCATTTTTACAGTAAAAACAAAATATATTTACGAGTACAATGTAATGGTCCAAAACAAAAAATTTGAATGTGTACAAAAGTATATCCTCACATTCAATATGTTTTTGCTGTTATGATATCTTTGAATTTGGGCAAGAAATAATTTGTTTTTAGCATGTTCTTTTAAAGGTTATAAAGAATTTGAATACAATGACCCTAAATTACTATAATCCTAATGTTGTTTCTTAATTTTTAATTAAATTTCTCTGTTTTATCTATTATTTTAGACCGGACTCAAGGCAATCTGGCATATCTGCTGCCAGCAGTGAGATGGATGGAGTGCTCGGCAACCTCGGCACCCTCGGAGGAACTCCCAATGACATCTCTTGGTCGAGAAACTCCCTACAGGAGGAACTAATCCAGTCGGTTAGTGCACCTTGCAAAGTGAGTGTTGTGTAGTTTATTTGCTGCTTAATTATTACTTTACAAAATTTGTTGGTAAGATTATGATGGAACCAATAAATTACTTTACAAAGTAATATTCTTTGGGCGTAGAGTTGTTTTTGTTATTAGTTTACCATTCTTGATTAAATATTGATAGTCGAAAATATATTTTATATACTCAATTTTATTAATACATTTTGGTCAATTTTACATTTTTATTAAATTCAATGCTTATTTTATTTTCTGTTTTTAACTTTTAGATATAGATTTAAACTAATAGAATATAGATTAATCTTATTACATTTTTTTTTAGTAAACTCCAATAATGCATGTCATGTTTATTTTTAGTATTATATTTACATTGAAAATCATAGTATTATTATATGAAGCTTTTCATTACCATTATATTATAGTATTTTCTTTCTTTTTAACCTTTTTTTTGTTAAATCCAGTGTTTATCATTAGTAAATAATTTTGTGTATTTAATATATTAGGCATTAACAATCATTTGAAGTATTACTAAATTCATACATCTATTTGATTACATACCTTTATCGTTGTTTGTTTTTTAGAAGTATTTTTTTTTTATAAACTAGCGTTATATTATTGCTAGTTAATTGTAGAAACTTGTTTATCTTTTCTATCATACAAAATCAACGAATTTTGGTATTGTGGCTTTTGGATTTAGCCGTGTGTGGCGAATTGTTTAGATCCAATATTTCGACGACCATTGCAGGGGTCTCCTTCAGGGTTGACGACTTTGTGTTGTCGTCAAACTCTGAAGAAGACCCCTGCAATGGCGATCGAAATATTGGATCTAAACAATTCGCCACACACGGCCAAACCCAAAACCCGTAATACCAAATCTGACCATGAAAACTTAAGAAGTTATTCAATGAATTTTATGGTCTTCAATAATAACTTATATATATAACAAATATTTGAATTGTTATTTTATTTACTGGAAGCCTGAAGAACTCAAAATTAATTGTTTTTTATAGCATTAAATTAATGTGTTTGATTTTTAAATATATTTTCAGAAACATTGGCAGGATGCTATGTCATTAGATGAACGATTATCGCTCACACTAGAAGAAATTGTTCACATCAGATCAGTCCTAACAAAAGCAGAATTAGAAGCTTTACCAGTGGAAGGTAGAGTGAAGGAAGATGTCGAAAAACGGAAAGTAAGTATTTGAATATTGTACTTGCAAAAAAAAAATGATTTTACCAAAGAATATGAATAATCTTATCAATTTATTTTATAAAATAATTATTATTAACATTATTTTACTTCCAGGTTTGTTTCCTATGCTTAAAAACCCGTTTTGGAATATTTGGACCCTGGGGTCAGAGATGTAAGCTCTGCAAAAAGAGTGTTTGCGCCAAATGCTATTCAAAGGTATATTAAATTTCATTACATAAAATATATTAATAAATATTTATTTATTTACCTTGTTTTTACATGGATCACGTAGGATATGGTCTCTGTTTAGGAGACTGCAATTCTGACTAACACGTAGCCTTCCTCAATCCATCACTTGTCAAGAGACAACTGAGATGTATAGTACTTCATTAGTGGTCGAACCCATTTAATGTAGGTGAGGGGGTAGGGGTGTGTCTATCAGGGTATGATAAGAGAGGAAGACAGATAGGGTTGCAAGGTGGATCCAAAAAATAATACATAAATCATTATTTTCTTTATCCTTACAACCCTATCTGTCTACCTCTCTTATCATTCCCTGATAGACACACCCCTACACCGTCTCCTACATAAAATGCGTTCGACCACTTATAAAGTACTATGCAGCTCAGTAAAAAAAACGTATAAGCCTAAAGAAAATGATATAGTTTCCATTTATAAGTGTGGTTATAGACTAAAAATATTTTTTTTTAAAAAACTACTCTCATGGAAGTAAAAATTATAATGTTTACATTTTGATTTATTAATCAACTAATATGTTAACCATCTCAAATATTTCAGATGCGCATTCCCACTGAGCATTTCTCCAATGTGCCAGTCGTGCTGCTGAGTCCCTCACTGATGCCATCACCTGAAGATGAAGTGAATACGTCTTTCCCGCGATCATTGATGGCTCGATTAATTTCACCGGAGCAACAAAATGTAAATACAACAGATTTTATGAATTCTACATTAACATATTCTATTTGCTTCGAATAGTTTAACATCAAATATATTAAGGTTGTAGTAATTTTATATTTTATGTAGGAAAATTTAAAATGGCAAGTTTCTAATTATCCAACAAATCACTAATGGGTTATGGTTTTATACTGGAACATAAGTATAGCAGTATATTCTGTCAAGCCTAGATAAGAAAAATAAACATTTCTATTCATAGTTGCCAGACGGCATAGTCCTGTGGTAAAAGTGTTTCTTTGTCATTCAAACAAACGCCTTTGATTCAAAACCGACCAATTTTTTAAGATTGATTTTATCAAATTTAGGCTCTATGCATGCCCCCGGTAGGGTTGAGCCACCTTTTAAGGACAGAAAACTGTTTGTTTCTTTGGAGCGTCTGGCTAATCATCCAATCTCCTTAAAAAAACATGATTGTTGAATACTTAAGTATTTCTCTGGCACCACAGCCGCAGTCTATGCAAGTTCGCGGGCTCTTGCCCTGGAGGGTCATGGAAACCATCTATGAGTATATTCCCATGTGGACCTTCGAGATAGAGGTGTTTTGAAACAATCTGAGCTTAAAATTTTGATTTAATTACTCATTAGTATAAGATAAGTCAGAAGGTTGTCAATAGTATATCATATTGTATCATAGTATTTTTTGCAATGAACTGTTATTTTTATAAAATGGAGTGGCTTGTGTATTCGTGAAAGGACAATTTTTAGTATCCATATGCTCTAAAAATGGAGTGAATATGGAAAAAAATCATAAAACGCAATCCATTCTAAATACTATTTTTTATTTTGTTACAGTTACACGATCGTTCCGATAATTCAGTGGGTAGTGCACCTAGCAGTCCATCGGCGCAGCGGAGAGATCCTTCTGCCATGGCTCGCTCTCTAGAGGGGACTCTCAACAGCTCCCCCGGGCAGCAGCCCCCGCATTCCTATGTTCAGTCCGCCCCGGGATCTCGAGGCGGCTCCTCTCTGGGTTATGTCCCGGACCCCATACATCCCATGCCCACAGCGGGCAGCATCATGACAAGGAGTATGGAAGGGCCGCAGAGCCTTCCGGTTAGCAGTGGGAGTCCACACCACACATTAGATAAAAGGTGAATATTTTTTTCACCCACAGACCCCTTACCGGTCATTAAAAAACGTATAATATTTGATGTTCATGTGGTCATGTGCAGGATAGCTTGTACACGATAATAATTATTATTTAAACTTCAAAGTGTATTTTTTTTTTAGATAATCTGTCATTATATTTCAATATAAAACCATAAAATAAAACGTTTTTTTAGGAATGTTTTATATCAAAAAAATCAACTGGAAAATGGTTGTTATTTTCAGATGTTTTTTTTTAATTAATGTTTTATTATTACTCAAATGTCTATCAACCCTCCAAGTGTGACCATATGTTTCACAGTAATTATTATTGTGAACTTATCCCTGATTTAGTCCTTTTCTATCTGAACATCGTAGCTATCACTGAATTTCAATTTATAAATGTCTCTACCATAGTTATCTTTCAATCGCAGCAACGAAAACAACTACTAAATACCCTTGTTATTCATTTTAATTTTGGTTAAATAATTATCATTAAAATGGACAATTTACTTGTTTTTGATCATTAAATTTTACAATATGCGACCCTGTAAGGACGAGTGTCACTATACAGAAACACATACATGTTGCTAACAAAGCATTGTGTCTTATAAATAATAAAAAATATATATAGACGTATCATGTTGATAGACTATAGCTTTAAACTCATTTTTTTTATCAAAAATACTTCTCGCCCTGGAGGGTTAAATGAATAATAAAATTTTACTAAAATAGGCATATTCTTTCATTGCTCAAATTAATTATTAAATATATAAAATCAAATATTCTGAAATGTGCAGTGTTTATCATGAAGAAATACAATACATTATTAATTTGTGTAGTTTTTGTTTATTTTATTGTGATGCATAATTACTCCTTCATAATTCTGAAATTCAACTATTTCCAGAAATAGATTTTACCGCGGAGCAACTCTAGCAGGCGGGGTTCGAGCCTCGGACCGGCTGCGAGGTGTGCAGATGATCGTATGTCACGACTGTAAGACCATGGTGCTGCAGATCATCAAGTCCTCCAGGACCAGCCGCTCGGCCACCAGGAACCACACCATCAGGAATCTGACTCTCAACCTGTCCCCGGTGTACAATAACTAAATGAACACTTTACAATACTAACCGGAGGGCGCAATATGATATCGACGGGTCCAACGTTCTACATCCTTATGAATTATTTTTATCTTAAAAAGTATCGGTTATGAATTTAGTATAAGATTAGTGAAAAGATTGTCTGTATAACATATTTTATCGTAATATTTTATGAAATGAACTGTTATTTTTACAAAACGGAGTGGCTTGTGTATTTGTTGATAAATGTTAACAGTAAACTGAATATTGGCCAAAAAATATATAAGACATGTTGGACCCGTTGATATGACTCGATGCTGACCGTTTAAATTGCTTTTGTATTATCCAGTATATAAATATACACTCACAATTCCTTACGTCATGCATTTAGGATTTTTATTTCTAAAATTATTTGTTACTTCCGTTGGCTAATTAAATAGCTTGAATAATAACGATTAGACGATAGCGTATTTTAAATATGAGTGAAATATAGCAGTTAACACTGAGTTGCTACCCTATATAAGGGTTGGTACATATTTTTGTATCTTACTCGAGAAAATTTAGCATGATCCCTGACTATATAACTTAGTTAATTATGTATACTAAAATCCAGACTTATATAAAATTTTGAATAATTAATCTCACTGAATGTAGGCATAACCTAATCAATTATTTAGAGAAATAATCAGTGATTAGGCTGTATTTTCTTGAGTATGGTTAAATAATTGTTTTACAGAAGTTTAAGTGTATTGTAAAACTAAAATGAAACTTACTTTTGCTGTCTGTTTTAATGAGTTATTATAATTTCTTCCTATTCTGGCAAGGAACAAAATTTTAAAATGCTTACGAAATAAAATAACATTAAAAATACTTAAATTATGCTGCACTAACCAATATTTTCGGTCTTTTTAAAAGTTAAATATAATTGTAATATTTCTTTCCAAATATGGAATGTTTTCTAAAATTATTGTATGGTTAATAAGAACAGAATAAAATAAAAATTGACAGTTTATAATTTTAAAGGTTTTCAAAATTGCATTTCTATTGTCTTGCCAGAACAGGAATAATTTGAAATGTAATCCATTAATGACATATTTCCCTTTTTAATATTTTTCTTCACCCGTCAGCTGACAGCTACAACCCTGTGACCCTAGGTGGCACTCACCAAAGAAATATAATCTAAGTTTTTAATAGAATAACGTTGGATATGGATGTGGTTGGATGTGGTTGGATGTGTAATGCGTGCATTTCATCTTAATGTTAACAAAATTCCATTTATTACGGAATAAATTGTTTCAGAATGATTATACTCTAACCTAAGCTTAAAATATAACACTGTTCATCTTCCAAGAATGCAAATACTTGCAAAGCATAGCGCCAGATTTTAACATCTTAAAGATCATTTTCTGGTAATAATCTTTATTGTAATGTACTGTTTACCTATTGTTAAAGTATAAAGTTTCTCGTACGTATTTATGAATATAATATATAAACTGTGTTCATTACATTTCAAGTTGAAATTTAAATATTTAAGAAAAATAAATCTTGTGAATATTTTTTGGAAAGATTAATAAAAACATATATTTTATAAATTGGCAACAACTGTAATAAAAAAGGCCTTGAAAAAAATAATAGAAATCATAGAATTTATATATTTGTTATTTTAAAAAATTATATATTATTGAACGTATTAGGAGTGAAATGAATAGAAATTTGCATCTGAACAATGAACCAAAGAATGTGAATACCGTGTGAACCACAAACTTTATGTAATATGTTCACAATAAGTATGGAGTTACATATGTGCTACTGCAACAACACCTGAGAATATTCATTGCGCTTTGTTAATTTTCAGTGAGGCCATTGAATATTAACATCACAGTGATGCGACATTAGATGTATTGAATCTTCAAGTGATATTATTTCAGACAAACGCTATTGGCTTCCTGTCGGCACAAATGTAATTATATATGATATTTATTGATGGTGTATAATAGTTGAATTAATATTGTTTGCTGATGTTGTGTTGTAAATTCTGCAGATGAAAAGTTGTTTTTTAAATAAATACAGAGCTGAATATTTTTTTTAGAAATAGTTGTTAATTAATAAAATTAGTGATAAGTTTAAAAAATCACAATTTTTAAAATGAGTAAATGTTCTGCTGATATTTAATTTTTATTGATTTATAATAAGTATCTTTTACTTTAATCCTTAGCTTTCGGTAATTAATTTATAAATATAATTATTTCGATTATTATTACTTACATATTTTAACATGCATTACTTTTACTGTACATTGTATCAATGATTTTTAACTGTAGAATAGACCCCATATTGGAGTATTTTTTAAATATTTATTTCTTCTTAATCGTTGTCATAGAGACAAGAAAATTGACTATCTCTATCGTATTTTTTTATGGGGATCTAAATTAAAAGTAAAATAATTAATGCACTGACAAATCAATTAAAATAATAAAACACATTAGGCGTTTTAGTTTATTTTACACCCCGTAGTTTAATAATTTTTACTGGGATTTATATTTTGTATTGTAGGTTCCTATTTATTGCAAGTGTACACAACTGTCATGGTGTTTATGTTTGAAAATAAATTTGCAGAATATTTACTCAACCACATTTATTAAGCACTTTTTATCCAGATTATATAATAATTGTAAATATTAACAAAATTATAGTGCTATTGAATTAACGCTTTTTGTCTTCTTTCCAATGTGAAGTTTTAAATGATCCTTAACAAACTGCAACAGCAGCTCAGGGTAAAATTACAAGTGTTTAAAAATCTATTATCAAAATTATTATTAAACAACTATATTGACCACACTGTAAACACGGATCATAAAGTTAATTATCCAATAACCATAATTTGAATATGATATCTATTGATATAGAATCTCACAATGTAATCCCAGTTGCAGGTCAACGTTAAAGACTACAGAACTAAAACAGATATATTTATAAGAAATAATACTGATCTTTATCGTAACAATTAATTATATTGTTGTAATGTAAATAACAATCTCGTGTATCTAAAATTAATAAATACTATGAAATGTTAGTAAATCTTTTTAATGAGATATAGATTCGTATTTTAATAATTTATTCTGTACATATATCAACATATAATAAAAATAATAATCGTTATAATTCGTTCTAAACAATTCAATCGATCAGAATAAAAATTTGGAATTTCAAATGTTCTTGAAGATCTCAACGAACATTATACAGGAATTACTAAGATACATATTATAGAAGCTCTACAATTTAATAGAAGATGGTAAGAGTATGATTGGTTTAGAAGTTTTTTATAAATAAATTGTTTCTACGCTGCGGCTCGGTTTAACCTACTACGAGGACTCCATCGCTGCTGAGCTCGTAGGGGGGCACCTCAAGGTTGAGGGGAGCCGGTCCCATGCGAATACGGCCGGATGCATCGTAATGGCTGCCGTGGCAAGGGCAGTAGTAGCCTCCAAAGTCACCGGCGTTAGCAATAGGGACGCATCCCAAATGAGTGCACACTCCTACGACCACCAACCACGCCGGATCCTTCACGCGGACGGAGTCGGCCTCCGGGTCGCGAAGGGTAGACATGGGCACCGCTGCTTCCCTTGAAATCTCTGATGGAGTCCTATAAAAACATCCATAAATTGTTTGTAGTCAATTGTATTATCGTTGTAAAAACAAGAAATTAGATCTTTACAGGGAAAAAAAATCAAAGATAAATTATAATGACAAAGGACCCAATTCATATTTGATAGGCCTTATAATTATTGCTTTTTAACCACTATGACTCATACAGTCAAGCAATTACAATATTTGACTCTCACACTAATACGAAAAATCTCTGCAAACAGCATAGAAAAAAATCTGTTACAAATTAAAATAACTCGTGTAGGAAGATAGATGTCTATCATGTTCTATCTAATTTTGTCCATTTTTTTTAAACTCCATTACGTGTCCCAATTAAGCCGCTCTCTAGCAAAATATGATAATTGATAATGATTAATTTTTACAAAGATTATTGAACATCAGTTTATTCCTCACATTTGACAACACACTTTTATTTGATTTGGTTTCTATGACAGGTTCATCAAAGTACTGTCACAATTATAGGCAAACAAAATATGCAACTTAGTCGTTACCTGTTATGAACGACAGCTGGAGAACAAGTGCAGAATAAACACTATATAATAGACACCTGAATTATTATTAAATTTGCTATTTGCTACACTCAGCTAATAAACTACTGAGAGACAAGTCATGATAATAAAAAATGTATTTATATACACTTAACCCGTTGACTGCCATCATATTTCGCATGAAAAAATGATTTTCAGAGTCACAATCATTATATAAAAACGCATAGATTTAAAAAAAACGAAAACAACTAACATTTAAATCTTCAACTAACATTTAAGACTTCAACTAACACGCCGCACTGCATACAATTGTTCAATGTGAACGCCGACGCAAGACTACTCAATACAAAATGTACACAATCGACAACCCTAACCGGGATTCGTGGCGCTTTGTTTGAGTAGCTGAAGAACCCCGATCGGGATTCGTGGCAGTCAACGAGTTAAATGTATTATAGATGAATATATAAAATTTGAAATTAAAATTGACTACACTTTTAGGGAAACAAGATATTAGAAGCTAATTGTGTACTAGTTAGTCTATTAATCACAGACAAGAAAGGGTTAACCAAACCAAACACATGAACTGTCTTATTAATTTGGGATTGAATTATGTTTTAATAAACTGGGTAAACGACCTTCCACTTTTCCATAAAAGCTTTTAAGAATTTTCTCATAGTGTGAGTGCTACAACACCATCTGTCTACATGTAACTATTAAGTAAAATCACAACAATACCTGTGACGAATGAACAGGGGCTTTCCTCTCCATTTGAAGGTGACAGATTTACCTTCTGGTATATCTGTCAGCTTCACCTCAATCTTGGCTAAAGCCAACACCTCCGCAGAGGCCGACATGAACTTGATGTAGTGGTGCACCAGCGACTTGGCTGCATAAGCACCTCCAATGAGACCTCCTGTAATGACAACAGTACTTTGTTGAGAACAAAATTTACCAATGGCACTACAGGTTGAAATGGAAAGTAATGTAAATAATTAATACTCCCTTCTTGTACAAATTAATGGGTAAATAATTAAAAGAATTCAATAGCTAAGACATAAATATATATATTTATATAAAATGCCAATAATAATATATCTTTATTGAGTATAGTGTATTACCTTATATTAATATTTTTATGGGTAAAAGTAATTTAATTATCATTGTGTAATTGACTTTTAAGATGAATTTGAAAAAAAATGCTATTAATATATCTATTGTCTAATGCATAAATCACATGATATAATTACATTGAGTTAAATAAATGCGCATATCATAAAATGCGCACATTTTAATTGCAAGGAAAGATATTTTTGACAAATTTAATAATACTAGAAAAATACAGAGTTTGAAATAAGTTATTTTAAATATGATTTATTCCATGTTGATGTTTGGTAATATTAATATAAAATCATTATACTAAAACATTTTTATTTACTTGATACCTTGAGTGAAAAAATGACAGACAGTGACATAAGGGATACATTTATAGGTTATGATACTCTTACCTCCAGAGATCATGTAGGCATAAGCCTTTCGTGATTCGGCTGATTCACTACTGCTCTTGTTAGGGTCGGAAACCACGCTGCGACGGTAAGCAGAAAAATCGGGAACCGAAACATCACTGTGGGCATAGCGCACTTGGGTTGTGACTGCAAAACAAAATAGCCAACCTTCAACCACTACCAAAGTTATGTAACGTCGGAAAACAGCTATTATCTTTCATAAGATAAATAAACATGGAAAAATATAAATGTGAGACAAAACTTACATGCAGGTCCGGAAGAAACCCTTATATTTCCAGCGGGGAGCGCGGCGTTTAAGGATTCGATCGTTGAAGTTCTGGGAAGAGGGCTCACTACAATCTTCTCGCCAGCCACGACGGCGGCCGCCGTGGGCCACAGACCATTAGCCACAGACTGGGAGGTGGCCTTCAGGTAAGGGGCTAACGTTCCGGCTTTGCTGACGACGTTAATCATTGTTTCGAAGTTAATAATTCACTTCAAACCCTAATCGTAGGCACTCTAGCCTGCCTATGTAACAGTTGCAGACAGAAAATATTCCCAAAGACATTTGTCCACAGTGCTACCAACTGTAATTATCTCTTGTCATGATTGTAGGGATATTTTTTTCATATTATACCTACTTTGTATTTCGTCGAATAGAAAAGGATACATAAATAATACTTTCCCATATTTAATTACTGAAATAAATATAAATCGCTTAGTTGTATCAAATTGGGTATAATATACAGCACAGATTATTTTTGATAGCTTTTAAATTTCTGATGATTGATTTAATAATAAAGAAGGGACAATTATGCAACCATAATGTTGTATTTAAGTCTAATTTTTCCGTACGTACCATGGTTATAACAACGACATAATAATCAAATAAAGAAAGAGATATTCTTTTTTTGTATTTCTAAAATTTGAGCATTTCCTTCATATATTTCATTTGTGTAAGAAATCACTCATTTTCAAACAATATATTTTTTGTTTGATTAAGAGCTAAATAATGTTATTCCAAAAAAAATAAAAAGGCTCAAATTAAATAGTTACGTTTTTTTTAAATATTTTTGATTAATATATCCTCAAATACTTTATTTATATGAAAAAAAAAATCTGTTAGACTTAAAAACCGTTCCGTTTTTATTTAAGCGTAGTAAGCAAAAACATGTTTTCATATTTAAAAAAAATATTTATTTATTTATTACGATCTTTATATTCATTAACCTTTCCTTCCCTGTGATTTGTATCTTCTACACGTTGCTAATAATCTATAAATATATTAAATACAAGATTTAGATTTTAGGTATTCCTCCATAATATATTTACGCATTAATTCAAAAAATATTTTTTATTATAATAATCAGAATTTATCGGGTAAATCGGAGGTTTTTTGTGTAATTCGGAAACAAATTCATGCTATGAGAGGGAAGAGAGTGGGAGTGAGCCACACCGGCCACTTCCACGACTAACGGCAGTAGCTATCGAGCTTGAAACTAGAGTTGACTTATGCCCGTTCCGTGAGCGTTGCCAGGTGTTTTTTTTTAATGTTTTCAGCTAATAAATCTCAATTATTATCATTTTTGGCTTCAATTATATTTAATTAAGGGGATTAGCTATGAATGTTCTTATTTTTCCGATTCAAAATCACTAATTTTTTATTGTGTACTTGCTATCCAACACTGGAACGTGAGTTTTTATCTTAGCACCGTAAAGGAAAGGTTAGATATTATACCTATACTAATAAATATAATTTTATTTATTTAGAAGTTGTTAGCTAATTTAAAAATGTTGTAATTTCAATATATTAACCCTCGCTTTACGATGCTAAAAACTTCCGCGCGTTCCGATGGTGTCAACTCATTACACATTCTGATTTAAAGTGAATAAATTGAGTAGAAATTCGAAAAAATCAAAATATTCAAAGATATCGCTTAATTTTACAATAGTTGATGTCAATAAGCAGTAATAATTGACATTTAATAGCTAAAAACATGAAAAACATCAGACGAAGACCTCAAACGGCCAGACGCACCTTCTCGCGTGAACTTCCGAGAGATACTAACATTACTTGGCCTGTCGATATATCCATGTGCCGACACGCATAGATATAATTTCGAACTAGGCGACCAACTGAGGTTTCCCGTCTCGCTCACTCATATTAGTACGTCAGCGAGAGTGAGGAGTATAGATGCCGCCTCATCTGGGTATTTTTTAATTTTATTTTCGCACACGATTCCGACAGGTCCAATGATTCATGACAGTTGACGCGTCTTGATTGTAGTGGTGAATTTATTCCGGATTTTAGAAAAATATTTCCTGCTCCCGATGAGTGCCTATTATTATAAATATTTTATTTTTTTCAATACGTAAATGTATTAAGGAGGAATACCTAAAATTTGAACCCTGTGTGAATTATATTTACAGAGATATTTAAGTTATTACAAGCAATGTGTAGTCGATAGACATCACCGGGGAGGAGAGGTTAAGTGAAATTTTTTTATGATTATTCTGTACTGTAAACTTTATATTTTTATTTCTAATACCTATAAATTGAAATGTCAAAATGACAAACGAGGTGGAAAAGTGTATTACGCATGGGACTATTTTCCCTCCGCACTGGTATCACCAGTTACAGGTACAGCAACAAAATTACGTTTCATGGACTGATCGGAAGGAAAGTGATTTCAAATTTGCGGAGGGACCTGTTTAAGGTAAGTAATTCCTGATTGATCGATGTTTTTAAGTACATAAACACCATTATTTAATTATTTCAATTAAATTCCATATGAATTGTGTCAATTTTGTGTCGTATAATTGATATTTCTCTCCGGTGCATCAGCTGCAATGTACCTTGACAAGATGGTTGCACATACGAATATTTTTGACAACCCTTCCGTATTTTTCGTTTTTCACTTCCGGGAAATCGTAATTTTACGTAAGGGGTTATGGAGTCGATGCCCTGAGATGTTTACATCTTGCATTTCCGGTGTCAGAAGGTACATTCTTGTCGGAAGTGCTCTCTGAGCAGGAATCTGATTGGAATAGTATCGGTGCATATGGTATTTAGTACACACGCATCGTAATGTACCTGGATGATTATTGATTGCCTGTCGCTCTCTGTGCTGCGAGTTCCCGGAGCTGAGATGTTCCAACAAGCGCTGGGGCAGCTATCGACTCGCTAGTCGTGGCTAGTTGGATGATTTTAATTTCCGCATCCCGGAATCATTCGTGTGCAGTTTGGACATTGTGCTGGCTGAATTCAGGTCAATTTTATTTAACGTTTCGCTAGCGCATGCCGCTCATTAGAAAGTGTCATTGTACTCGGATTGCATGTTGATATCCAGGGCTCGCTGAGAATGCACACAAACAATATGAAGTGTGTCAGAAAATGCATCCTGGCGCGAAATTATGTTCAGGTCATTTTCCATAGCAATGTAAATATATTTATATATTTTAATCTACGGACATTATATTTTAAATATACATGCCTCCGATGATAAAATAAATGAAAACTAAAAAACACCTAAATATTAAAAAAAAAAACTCATCTACCTGAAAGACATGAAAATTATTTTTTTGTACAAATAATTTCTTAAGACATTATATTATTATTAATTTATATTACTAATGTGCAAGAAATAATAATGAATAAATATGCTTTTAAAGTTTAAAACCAATTCAATTTTAACTCTTTAGATGTTCATTAATTTAATGATACGAAATATGTGTTTCATTATAAACTTACGTTAACTGTGGCTATGTTTACGAAGAACGACATTTGTAAAATAGGTAAACTTATGTATTGTTCTAGTTTAAAGGAAAATGTATGTATTTATAAATAAATTTTATGGTCTAAAAGTCAAATTATATGACAAATTAACGCGATAGAAAATTATAACCGCAGTATAAATATCACGGTTCGTTATCGAGCCGATCCCGAATTTCGGCAGTTTGCCGAAGGCGTTGTGCCGCGGAATTAACACGGCAACTGTTCAAAAAAGCCATTAAATGTTTTAATGTCTATGCAAAGCACTTTTCAACTTTCACTTGGTACACTCTGTATAATAACAGTGCGTGGGAAAACAATTATTATGCATATCAACTTTTATCCGACTCGATCCTAAATTTCACGAAAATATTTCATGTCTGACGATTATTATTCTGGAAATTATATGCCACTAAAACATGCTAAAACTACAAAGATCCATAAACACTCATTTAATAAATATTAAATATGTGGGTCCTATTTTACTGGAATAATGCTAAAAAGTAACGATTGCAGTGATTATTAACCTTTTATTGGCGACGGCCCAAAATTTCTGTCGCCGAATTAAATCGGCGACCCATTTCCCGGACTCTCTGAAAAAGAAGAAAGAGGAATAAAGAGCTCCCGACATTTTCTACAGGAAATAACTTATGAGATCTAAAACATATATAATTTAGGTGTGATTTATTTGTAATATGGCTTATTTATTTTAAAATCTCTTTTATTTCTTGAACACTCAACTATTTATAACATTAACAGTTTTTTTTAAACTAATGCGTTTTTTAAACACAATCATAATATTTCGCTATTGCAGATGTATTCATAACTTGACACTTAGAAAACTATTCTCGTTGACGAACGATGAGCTCGGGATTCTTTAAATTATATACGAAATATATTTATATGACTATATTTACCGTCCGAGCTTTTGAATGAAAACCTCTTCTGGAATCGGAATAAGTAACTACCCTGGAATACACTCGAGATAATCATTGTAGGTATATACAGATTTAATGAGAGCTTCCTCCCTTTCGCCCTTTGTGCATCCAGAGGGGACGTCAATGTACTTGTACTCGGAGTCTCCCTTTAGCGTCCCGTCCCCTGCAAACATCAAAGTTATTTTGCAACGCATTCCATTTAGCATTATTGAATTTGCGTAAGGGAGGGCAATGATCTCTACTTCAGATGTGATATCACAGCCTCAATTTATGATGGTACATTTTATATCCTCTCTACTATTGCATTTGTGATTAAATTATATCTACGAGTACATACGATTTGATTTCAATCAAACCAAATGAAGCTCATGTAAGTGCTACATACTTTTTTTTAATTGGAAATTTAATTATGCTAATATTGGCGATAATATTTCTAATTTTTTTCCAAGCAAACCAAAATCAAATTGAAATGAAATATCTGAAATGCCAATGCTTAATTAGTCCACATTTAGTTACATTTAGTTAACATCATCGTCATATCAACAACAATTACCACTTTGAAGCACCGATCCCCAAATTTCCTAACGAATTGTTAGTTAGAACATTAGGTCATATTTTTCTATAAATGTAAAAATAATTTATACGTGATTACGGTACTTTACATATATTAATACTTTATATACACATATACCAAGCCAGTGATCGATATTTACGTAAGCCTTTAAGTTCCAAAAATTAAGAATCTAATTAAAGAAAACTTTAATATAATTAAATTAACACACATATATAAGAGCACATAAAAGTTCTTAGAATTTCAATAAGTAATAAATACATTAGTGTACCAACTATTTTTTTCGTGGGTCGGAATTGTTAAAGAATATTATTTACCGATTTAATTGCAATCCATTGTTTTGCAATAAATAATGTAACCTTTCAAGAACTCTCATGTCTTAACACGACAAATATTTCTTTGCAAAAATGGTACTAAATGTAATGTATTTGAAAATACAAAGGTTGTAAAAATTTAAACATTTTTGTATGCTATTTATTATATCTTTATAGTTGTTTTACTTTAATGTGTCTAAAATACCTGTTTATTTAATTATATTCTTACCCTAATATCTTCTCTTCCTGCTGACTACTTGATCATCTCTTCAGTCCTTTCCACAGAACCGCCAAACGTAAAGAGCTTAAGGAATTAATTGACACGAACCTCAGATTAAGATTAAAATGTACCTGAACCATCATACTCACCTGCTTGGCAATTATTGATGTTCTGAAGGGGCCGGGACTCTATTTACTATTTCCTATGAAGCTCGCACACGCTGTATTATTATTATTTTAGAAGGGTTATAACCACATAGCGAACTATAAATCGTTTCTAATTGGATATTCTGATAAATTCAAAGGTGGCACTTCCTTTCAACTACCTTAACTAGATTTCAAACAAATTAATTACTTACATAACTAACGAAATTGAATAATTTTGTGCACTCGGTCTTTTTGTTTGGTATGTTTTTAATTGCTTGTTTTCAGTTTTTTTTATCATTTTTTTCGGAGACATATTGTAGGTACCGGTAGTGAAACTAAATAAATGAAGGCATTAAATATGTCCTCAATATTTTATCAGACAATTTATCACTAAATTACTTTCGTTGTATGTATATTTATGGTACGATAATTGTGTTATTATAAAGGCGAAAATGTATTTTAAAGGATTGTAATCTTTTGAATAATAATCTAGAAGAATCTCGTTTACCAATATAAATACATATGAATCAATTATTATAATACGTATATTAACACGTAATGTTATTCCAATTTAATTAAATGAACCGTAAATACTACATACTTATTATTTGTATTTTATAGTTCAATAGAAAATTTAAAAATATCTGAGAATGAACCTTTTGATTCTTAGAAGGAAAGAAAATTGTTTTATGAATTGAGTTTGAAAATATAAACTTGTAATACGATACTTATCTACCTTTATGTAATTTTTTCAGTAGTCGTCAGTTTAAATCTATTTTTCCACTAAAACTTAAAAGCAGTCTTCTCAATCTGAGTTAAATATTTTGAAAACATTTTTAAATAATTTATTTCTTGGAACTACAGCTGGTTTAATTTTTTTTTGTTAAAAATGAAAAATATAACATTTATAAAGACGGTTAATATTTTAAACGTAAGCAATGAGAATTATTAAAATAAAGCCGTCTGTGTTTCGGTCTTGAGAGAATTTATATTTTTCAAATAATTATTTTATACTTAAATAACATGTATCAATAAATTGATTTTATTTTTAGCAAAAATAACTTGAACTTATTGTTTTATTTATTTTCCTGAATAAACAGTTTACGTTTGCTAAAGTATTCTTAAGATTACTTTATTTATTCATTTCAATTCAACATTGCTTGTAAATTTCATTTTAACCGTAATTTTTTATTCTCATTTTCGATTCCGGTATATATTCAACCAACCAATTAGGATACTCAACAAATAAATATTAATTGTATTGATAAGTCAAATTGTAAAAAATGTGTCAATTTTTTTTGACTTTGATTAAAAAATAATTCCACCATTTTATTGAAGAAAAGGTTGCGAATTCGTTGAAATATCATTATCAAGTGTAATCAAGCAATCAATTCTAAATACTAGTTTTATATAATTACATTGTACTGTTTATATACCTACATTGTTATTACTACCAATTATTATTGATAGAAATTAATGTTAAGTTATATCTTTAATATAAACTTCAATAGTACTGATTGAAATTATTTGAATAATAATATTCGTCTACTATAGAATTTATTTACATGATTTATTGTTTGAAAAATACTAAAACAAACATTTTAGTGTTATATTCTTAGATAATACGTATAAAAACATATTTTTATCGTAAATATTGCATAACACAAAAGTAATAATTTATTCAAATCGATAAAACCTTTACCTAGCTTAATAATGTCAGTGATTAATTCCATTTCCTTGGAGGTTGACATTTTTCTATCAAGGTTCGCTTTTAGTGGCCACAAGATAGCGTTGTTGAGGCACCAGTTTCGTCTATTCGTGAAGTCGTTCTCGCTGGTATCTACGAGTACCAAATCAACCATTTGCATTTGTTGTTTTATACATTAGTTTTTTTCTTAATACAAAAACAAATTTTAACAATTAATACGGTATTAATAATAATATAAGTAAGGCATATGTTGTTATTAAATTGCATGCAATACGTTGTTATTAAATTGCATGCAAAATACCTTATATATAACTCTTATTCATAATGAAACTTAGTATTTACACATGTATTTTCGAAATTAAATCATTTTTGTATATTTATGATATTTTTGAGTATGTCTAAAAGGAGCATTTAAGGATTAGGATGAAAAGTTCATGATCTAATGCAAGTCTTGCTGAAGTATTCTGCTACTAGTGGATAAGCGTCAGGTGTTGGGTGAACTTGTAATCTTCAGGCGAACTGTCGGTGAACGTGTCACATTTACCTGTGAGGTGTACGTGGAAGGTGGAAAATCGGCATTTTTAAAAGCAACTTTTTGCGGCTGACCGTGACCTTGGATGATACAAAAAATTTAATTGTCAACACGTTCCAATGCCTATTCCGTTAACAACGTATTTCGAAAACTTCTTGTTGTCGTATATATTATACCTACAATTTACTATTTGATATAGACTTTATCATCATGTTTTTTAATACGAATATATTATATACTTTATGTTAATATGTTTAAGGTACTCATAATTATTTTTAATTACGATGGAGTTAATTTCATCTGCCTTCAAATATATTCATGCAAATTTAAAGAGTTATACTAAATATGGTTGAACCGTGTTAAGAGCATTATTTGATTAAATTATTCATCATTTTTTGCCAATATAATATTCAAATTTTTAAATCAAATTTTATAATTAGTGACCTTAAAAATACATTCATTACAATATATAAAATTTCATGTACAAAAATAATTTAAGAGGAAATAATAGAACAGTATATGAAAACAATCCCTTTTATACGTAAAAAAGCATAATAAAGTATACTGATAGAAATAACATTGGTTCATAATCATCTATGTTGTAAAATAAATTTGGGATATCAAAAAATTAACATGATAATTGTTTATTCTACCCAAATTTTAATTTTAAAGATACTTTTAATTTTAATATGCCTCAATTTTTATTTTTATTTTAAAGATACTAATTTATATTAATTTTAATTTTAAAGAACTCAATATTGAAACATAAATAATAAAAAAATATATATAAATGAAAAATCAGAACCTTTATTTTTAAATATTTATTTATAAAAACATGGTCCCGTATTATTTGTCGAAGTCGTGTAAAATGTAGAATTATTTATAGAAGTCTTGAAAAAGGGAGAATAATATAATCTATATTTAAACTATAAATTTTGATTTATACCTCTTAAAAACGCAATAACGTATTCTTAACATACATTGCCGACATGCGAAATGAACAGAGAAAATTATCATCAAGAATATTTCTTAGAAAGCATTTTTCTGCATAAATTTGATTCTTTATGCAAGTTTCCTGTTGTGACCCATTGGCGACGCTAAAAATAAAGTAATAATAAAACAGTTTTCCGACCGAAAACACTCATTATGAAAAACAATGAGTCGCAATAATGTGCGATGATCACGCAACAATATACTTAAGGTGTTTTTTTCACCTATCCCTTCCACGGTAGACTTTATCCATTGTGTCATTACCAGGGACATATCTAACCCATGCCATTTGTGTAATCAAAATATTGAAGGTTTTTCTTTTACCTACTAACGGCCAATTCCGGTGTACACTATATATTTTGTATAGATAATGTATACAAGAGAAACCTTTACCATAATATTCAGTTACCGAAATCTTGTTTTATTTTCGATCGATGATTCTTGGTGAAATTCCGTAATTTCAATGATGTACTTGATGATTGATTCTTGCCAAAGCTGGAACATATCGTTTCAAATAAAACTGTGAAGCAAAATCTAAATATTATTTCATTCATCATCATCAGCCTGTATCTGTCCACTGTTGAACGTAAGCCTCTCCATCCAATGAGTCTCCATCCTCTTCGATCTTCCGCCTTCAGCATCCAGGTCACTCCCGCTATTCTCCTTATGTCGTCAGTCCATCTTGCAGTGGGTCGGCCAATACTTCGTTTGCCAGTTCTTGGGCGCCACTCCAACACTTTTATTCCCCATCGACCGTCATCTCTTCGACAGATAGGTCCTGCCCATTGCCACTTAAGTGTGCCTATTGGTTGGGTTATCCTCTACTACTGGAGTTCTTCTGCGGATCTTTTAACGACACCTAGCGTGTATCTTTCCATAGCGCGCTGGGTGACCTTTATTTTATGGGTAAGACTTGCTGTAAGATTCCATGTCTCTGCGCCATAATTTAACCCTTTCCCTGCCACGGACGAGTTAACTCGCCAGATCATTATTAAACTACACTATTTGTGACAACCCTGTTCGTATAAATTATCACAACATTATTTATCAATTAAGTGTGTCTATTCTAATGGAAAAGGGAAAAACGTCCAAATTTGGTAAGTTTACATTAAATAACATTATATTAAGCACTTGTTGATTTTTTAAAATGACTTTTCTGACATTGAAAACGGCTGGCCTATGGGGGTCTTTCTTGCACAATTGGTCTGGCAGGGGAAAGGTTAATACAGGTATAATGCATTGGTTAAGCGCCTTAGTTTTAAGACATTGCGGAATTTTCGCTTTAAAAATTTGCTTTAGTTTTCCGCCTGTCGATTATTTCATTAACATCATTGAAATATTAGGTTATAATGAAACTGCCGCTATTTGTGGATAGATGTCAGGCCGTAGCTATGTTTGTTGCAATACTTCTAATGACCGAAAAAAATATTTGAATGCAAAACGTAGTTGCGCCAAACGGTAATAATATTTTCACTGTCGTGCAACAAGATAGATAACAAAGCCTCGCGCACTGTCCACCAACGCACACACATGCAGAGCGCTCGCGTAATGATTGCGTATCTAACCCTAACTCGCTACAAACAAACTGTTCACATTTGAAATAGAATCATAGTGTAAAATACCCCAGTCATTAACGATATTCTTTTTAAATGAAAGTGTACCTGCAGTGTTATTAAATTTTTGAGGACATTAATATTACGAGTATATTAATAGAATTAATGAATTGGAGTTGATTGAAAATATTTATATTATTTTTTATCTAAATTATGTTTTCTTGATTGTCATCATTTATATTTTGCTTTTCCAAACCGCTCACAAATCAGGGTATATGACCGCCACAATCAGTAAGACGTATTAGATGACAAATTACTGGCAAACTTATCTACAAATAACATAAAGGTTATCAACTGACAATACGTGGTGAAGCTGCATAATTATAATTTTAAAATCAATTTTAATTAAAAAATTAGTAAACTAAAAATATTTAGTTTTGATTCCCAATTTATTTTAAATGATTACATGTTTCGGCCTTCCTGAAGACATTATTGAAGATGGTCTTCGGGAAGGCCGAAACATGTATTCATTTAAAATAAATTGTGAATGAAAACTAAATAATTTTAATTAATATTTTAAATTAATTTTAAAATTATAATTATCTACAAGCATCATGACAATTGGTCCTGCAAGGTGGCAAAGAGCATGAAAAGATATTGAGTAAATAATTGATATATAATATCTAGTTCACGTTATGTACATCTCAGGGAATTTACAAAAAATAATTTGTGTGTCACGGCAAAATATTAAAATATAAACAAAAATTCAAAATTAAGTGCGTAATGTTTATTGATCTGTTTTCTCTTAAAGAAAATATTCAAAGCGCCAATCTTATTTTCGATGCTGGGTATTAAGCAATTGAATTAAACGATAATAAATTAGATAATGTTTTTTGTTTGCATTAAATGTACACTCTACCTTAATTTATGCAGTGAAAATAAACGACAAAAGATATCAATTTGTAATTGAAAAAATATGTACGGTATTGCCGTTATTGTTTTTTTAATAACAACTTTTCACCCCAAAGAACATGTATTTTCTTTATAATTTAAGTACTTTCTTAGTGGCTTTTTCTAAACGATCATTTATATTGCACAAATCTATCGATATTACACTGACAAGAAAGAACATGTGTTTTTAGTACTGCTCATTACATAATATAATTCAATATAATTGATCGAGTAGACTACACTTTAAGCATGTGTGAACTTCTTCTCCCGCCCCTGCGATTGCATCGTAGCAACTGGTTGCGGAAGGGTTACGGCGTAGAGGCTCTCCTTGTGTTGGTGCGCCCAGGGCCACGGTGTGCGCGTGTGCGTGCGCGGCTGGCGTGCGTGCGCCACACGGGCCGGCACGTGGCGCTGCGCCGTCCAGGGCTGCCACTCACTCCAAATTGCACAATGTCGATATACATGATAGGAGGGCTGATACTTACGAGTTTAGCAGCTTGTTTCTCCCTCCAAACGTGAGCATTATTGTTAAACAGATAAGTATTTTATACCTTGTTTTATTACGGATCACACTGATCTCTGTTAAATTACTTTTCTAATGAACTGATCATGCCTTCATTGAGGGCGAAACTGCAGTCTTCCAGGAAGTGATTGAACAGCGCTCAATGGGATCCTTTTAAAACAAGTTGTAAAATATTTATCTATTTAATATTGTAATGGATCTCAAAGTGAATGCTTAGCATTATAAATAACATGAGCATTATTGAATTTGTTAAGCTCGTGTACATGCTTCGAAAAGATATTGCGTATAAATGTGCTTTGTTTTGACGTATGTATGTACAAAGGCGCACTTATTAAGCGATGCATATTAAATAGCATTTACCACTTTTAAAGCCTAAACTTATATATTTCGCTTTATTATTGACAATATGTAATGCTGCCAATGCAGTTTAATATGTTTTCGTATATTTTTCTTAATATTAAATATTTTTAATATATGGAAGTAAAATTGTTATAATACTATCCATTGAGTTGTCCAAGTAACGTTGTGCTGTTTCGGTGGATAGCCCTGCTTCCGACCTCGGAGCCATTGAAAGGCTGCGATGAATCGCTGCTCATCTTGAAATAGCCTTAACCCGGCTGCGTATATCTTCTTGAAAGGGAATTCGCAGGACAAAGCCGGGGATTTTGCGTCCCTTTCAAGTTGGTTTCCTTTCCTCTAATCACGTATTGAAGACTTCTTAAGTTGTTTATTTCTCATAAAATACGAAAGTTTTGTATTTTTAGCGCTACACTTTTGTATGGCGCTGGACCTACAAAATAAACCAATCTAGATTTCATTTAGTGTGTTGCAAATGTTGGTACATGCTGTATGTGAACTCATACAAACCCTCTCTATATATTATGTGTAATTATGGTATTTCGAGAATGTCATGATATAGCCGGTGGTAAGTTCCCACCATTATGAGTCTCTTTTGGAACGTACTTTTAACACATGTTTTCCACACACAATTTGCTGCTGAGAAACTAACTAATTTGTAAAATATACTTTTAATGTACAAGTGTACCTTTATAGCACGAAACATATCATTTATAATAAAAGTGACTTGTAAATAAAGCATACGTGGCCCTCTCATTATCACTTGAGTATGCTGATTTTGATGATAGCATTCGTTAAGTTCTGATATTTTGATATACTCATTTTGGATTACATTTTAAAAACATTCCTAGCAAGAATTTCTTTGTAGCAAATTGGGTAACCATACATTTGACAAGAGACTACATTCGATTGAGAATGAAAATGTACCGCTTAAGTATCGACATACTCGTTTATGAATAAAGGGACCGATTGCATCACAAAATAGTAGCGAAAAAGTAGATGAGACAGTAAGATGGGATTTGAATAACTTTAAGAAGTGGGCGGACACACGGTGATGATTGGAATGAAATGTATTTCTAAAAATTACTATACATTTTAGCCGACGTGATAAACCAAATGAACTAATTAAAATTTTAGTCTGAAATGCATTACATATTTAACTGCTTTAGAGTATATTTAAAATTGCATTATATTTAGTATAGGCTGACATTTCGTTAGGAACTACAGAGTTTCTTTTGCTTGGTAAAGTGCGTTATTTTACTATCGTCATTTGTACCCGTTGTAACGATGCTAGTCATTTCCGGTCAGTATTTTTCATTTGCATTCCGCCAGATTTTGTGCGATTGGCCTTGCCGCAGCCGCTCGCAGTGTTTACGGCCAGCTAAAAAAGTTACAAAAATAACAATTTATGTTGAGTCGTTGCAGAAAAACATCGAGAACTATCAGAAATAGCACAGCAATGTTGCAAATGTGAGAACTTTATGAAGATACGAGTTTATACACGTCTTCAATATGAGCGCAACCCGGCAATAGTTACTAACGACTCGTTGAAAAACACTATATTTCTATATTATTTATGTTTTTAGCATCCACTTTGGGATCGATTTCAATATTAAATATATAAATATTTAATACCTTGTTTTAATATGGAATTGTTGGCTAAACTACAGTCTTCTGGCAAGTGAAACAGTGCTCAGAATGATCCATGTAGGTATAAAATATTTATCTATTTAAAAACTTTATTTCCAATTCGTAAAAATATACGTGATAAAATGTTAGATACATACTTTAGAAGTTTTAGCATTATTATCATTAATACTTGACAGTTTACATTGTTTTACTTCACTTCAAATAATATCTACATTTAAATGTTCAGTCATACATTCCACATATGCATGATCTCGTATCGAAATTATGTTAAATGGCCGCTGTAATTTAGAATTTGGAACGTATTTTCTTAGTACATATCGATAATGTAGTGTATATAAATATGTATATAAAAAACATCACAAGAATTTTTAAGACTGCTTTGAATGATGACATGTCATGTTTCGTAGTAGACGTTTTTTTGTGCTGAATCTAATAACGTCATTGAAAGTGGCTTTAGGCCGTGCATCGAATCTGAGACTCTTTGCTTTTGTGTCATTGTCGCGGGAGCCACATCTCCACCGTTGCTGGGTTCGCTGCCGTGTGAATGTGTGCATTATCTGGGGAAAATCTAATTGCCAGCCGGTGACTGTTGATATTCGGGTGAATAAAACGCAATTTGGGGCGCACGCTCGTGCGAAACGCTAGAGGTACTGCTTCACCAGTTTACACTCAAAACACTCTAGTAGTGCATTTTGAAACAGGTTTCACATTTTAAATTTAAGTAAGATTTTTATATCAAATATTCTTAATAACTTAATAAAACGATAAAAAAATTATAGCCATGTTCTACAATTGATAAAAAAATATAAAACAAATGTTATTTCTTATGATATATTTATTTCTTTCATAAATTAATTATTAGATAAAAATAATATTTGTTAATATATAAATTCATTTAACCTTGCAAAAATAGTGTTGCCCAGTAAAATATATATATAAATCAAAAAATATATTTTAATTTTTCGACTAATTCGCCTGCACTGGATAGAACTTCACCCGTTTCACATCCGCATGACACCGGAGGACAATTAAGTTTCCTTGATGATGCTCTCATTCAGATTATGAACATTTAGCAACTGATAAGTCCTGTATAAGTCTTCTCTAAATAATTGTAGCCACTGCACAAAAGTTCTAAAGAAAAAGAAACCGAAAGAGATTTGAATCGCATTCACGGGTTAAAAATAGCTAGAGATGGAAAATTCGTGAAATAAAATTAGTGGCCATAAAGTCTGCATGTTCAATAGACCCCTCCTTTTAATAAAAGGAACTGACAGTCCAGATAATGCGCTCTGGGGTCTGGAAGGAGGCTCTGAGGTCTGCACTATAATTATAAAGGTAAATGCAAATAGTAGTTTTAAGGAAAGCTGTCGTGCCCTGGCGCACGCAACTGGCTCCGATTCCGCATAGCGCTATGCCATTATTAATTACTCATTCCACGGCAACTACAATAAAAGCCACATACTAGTTTTTGTGACTGGGACTGGCATTTTGTGTGAATACCATATTCACGAATTGCAGGTCCCGGGAGCGAGTGGGGGGACAGCAAGGGGACGGAGGGCGCACGCAACCCGCGCCGCTGCCATAGAGCGACGCCATTTTAATTACCCATTCCATGAAACCCAAAACTGCGCCTAAACTACAACAAGATAACAATCGCACATTTATTGCAAGGCGGTGCTTCGTGGAAAATTGTCGTTGGTTTTTGCCTCTTCACATATACGTTGTTTTTTATCTATGTATAATTAAACTGACATTCAATATAGAATAACTCCCAGAGACTTGTACCATTTACACAGCACAGTAAAATAACTAGCTGTCCTGTAGTATATAGTAGATATGTATATACGTTTAAAAACTGTCGTAGAATAATGACCTGTGTTTGAGTAGGCGTTTCTCTATTGTCTCACCTAGTTACTCAATGCGGGCCTTATCGCTTAGTTTCAAGAGCCTTTTAATAATGACAGTGTTCTCCGCACTGTTGGACTTCCGGCTCAACACTTTGATCACGTAGTAACCTTTTATTTCCCACATCGGTTTACGTAATGCGCATTTTTCCCATACTGGGATTGTAGGTATCACAAACTAATATTATCGAAAAAAACAAAAAAACCACACCCAATCACATTTTTTTTATTTAATAACGTTTTTTTATGTTTAATTAAGTAGTTTTGAGACGCTTAATTTTGAACCGATAAGTGTCATACTTAATTATAAATTTTGTATGATTCAAATACAAATGTTTTGCCTGCCTAAAAATATGAATGAAAACAACGCCCACGAAACAAAGCATAATAATTTACACATTTCTTCGCTCTTCGTGTAAATTTACTAAATCAGGAAACAATACAGTCAGCGATATTATTATTTCAAATGACGATGCAACGTTATACGACCACATTTGATATAGTCCGTGCTCCAAGTTATGTACAGCCCCCTGGAGCCCAATAGCCCGGCTGCAGCTCACAGCTCCTCCAGTAAATCAACACTCGCTATCCGCTATCTTCCCTCGAGGCTCCCTGGAAGGCCCGATACTTATCATCCACAACAGGCACGAAAACAATGCCTTTCTGCTGGATCCCCAACCATACTTGACTGCCAATTCAATATATTTATTTACGCTTAAAATTCAAGTCATACAAATCCATATTGCTGAAATATTCATAATACTAGTAGGCACTAAAAATTTAATATTTTTACTGTTTTCTTTAAGGTTCAACCAAAACGAAATATGAAGTCTAAGAATCTTTAAATAAAAAAATCTCGTAAATCCTTTTTTTTATGTCACGTACTTAACATTATTTTATGAATGGATATAGTGAATTAAAAATAATATTTTTTGTAATAGCGATTGCACAGGAAGATATCACCATATCCGTTATTTCTTTATGCCTTCTGCCTCTCGTCATCTTGGATGAATAATCTATTACGATATTCTGTTAAATTCGGCGAAATTATGTATGAAGGAATTAGTTTATAACAAAAATAAATTATCTGGAATAGAAAAGGAGCTCACTGTTTTTGATTGCTTGGTGGATATGTCCTCCAACTCCAAATACCCCGACTCTCAACGATAAAACTATAATAATGTATAAAAAATATTAAACATGAGTTGCGTAATTATTTTTCGTTTCCAAAACACACTTGTACCTTACTAGGTGATGGCTTATCTATAAACCCTGTAGTCTTTTTTGCTTGTACATATACGAGTATGTATTATATTTATATTAGATTTTTGACACTAATGTTAATGATGCTTTATTTATTATATCTTATAGAAGGACGGAGCAATTAATTTGTACTGATTAACCATTGTAAAACATTCTAATCTTTGTATAAATGTACGAATTTTCGGTAATGACGGAAAGTGTTATACTCGTACATATAATGTACTCGGCTCAGCATCTCGGGAGATGGCTCATGAAACGTCTGTTAATCATTTATAATTCACGTTTAATTACGTCATGTGTCTTGCGCTCATGTGTAGCTGTTAATGCATAATAAGTGGCGGGCGCCCTTGGCCTTGACCCTTGAACTTTCAGTTTCCTTGATCATAAAATAAATAACCTTTGGAGGCCCGCGGTTTGTTTGTCGATCGGCTGCCTGTTTATACAGTCATCCGTTTTTAAAAAATTTCAGATGAGATCACTGTCACCATAACCAAATATTTAAATAATTCAATGCGTCGATGTGTATTATTTAAATAGCGTTTTGGTATAATTAAATGTAGATTTATGACATTCAAATTAAGCTGCTCATTTATTCTTTGAATTTTAATCTTTAAAATACGTAAGGCTTTTTTTAAGAAACATATTTTACAAATAATTCATCAAAAATATGGGCTTGTCTCCTCTCCGTTACGAGGCCCCACTCCGATCCCATATCCTAAAGTTAAAATAAAACAATTCTTAATAAACAAAGACGTACAAAAAAAATATTGATTGATTTTACAATAATCAATATTACTGTATATAATAAAAAAATAAAAATTCGATATCAACTGAAATCAAATAAACATGTAAATTACACAATAATAACAATAAATTTTGATGTTTTTCTTACCATCTCAATTTTTAAATAATTATGTACGATGAGAAAAACTCAATATAAATTAGGTTCAACCAATATTATATTTCATGAAAATGTTGTTGGCTAACTAAACATAGGTTAGGTAAAAATATTGCACTTTCCAAGCTTACTTACGACCGAGTGACATTGTTTTTCAAAATTCTTTTGCTCCGTTATTAAAATTTTCCGGCGCACTACCCCCATAAATTATTTTTAAGGAGAAACCCTCGTAGCCCAGCACGCCCGCGCGTGTGCGCCTACTAAGCTGCAGTATAATGTTACCAGAATAAGGATGTGTCTGCATGCGAACACTCTCCGTGAAAAACTTTATTTTTCTGTAAGAAAGAGAAAAAATATATAATGATATATATTATTTAGATTATTTTTTATTGATGCATTCACGATAAAGATTTTTGAAAAATATACTCATATCGGAGGTGAGTTGGAAAAAGGCACCATTATCTTAAGATTTTTAATTTTTTCTAAGCGCTTATCAAATAAAATATCATTTATTATGATAATAACGATGTCCGCAAAGTCAGTATCTCTATAAAGAATTATAAAATTCATTGATGTAGTCAACGCCCAGACAGATTCCGTTTAAGCAGCTCTCAACTAACCGATGAAAAACATTTGGTTTTTCTTTTTCGCACTATAATATGGAAAACTTTCTTCAACTCTCTGATCGTCCTGTGTAATGCTGACCATGCGCGTATCGTGCCGGCTGACAAAACTTGATGACGATAATTTTGAGCGACTAAATTCTGCCAACCAAATGGTGAATATGGAATGAATACCAAGAAAAGAAACTGAAATGTTTATATCATTAAAATAAGTAACTAGTATTGTTTCCCGGTTTCGCTTGGATTTCTACATTCTAAAATAATCTACTATTATTTCCATTGCGACAAAAGCAAACTATTTTAATTTATTATACGAATAGATTTTTACTTGTAGTAAATTAGAATAATTTCAAAAATATTTAGCTTCCTATTACATCTACCTATTTTACCTACCTATTACACCTACTGGCATTGCACTTAAACTACATTACAGTTGTATATTTAAGATACTAGGCGACTGCATGACGTTGTATCGTACAAATGAAGGTGAGTTTTTCTGAGTTTGAAAATCTATACACCAAGAAAATGAATATCGCAAAACGTTACTAGCGGGATACGCCGCTCTCTTGAACCTTAAGGGTACGTGCGGCTAGAAAGTAAAGTCTCAGCAGAGTAGTGACTCTTGCCGTGGGAGATGCTACCCTCCTTATCAGCTCCCTACAGCATCTCCCGCTGAGCTCACAGGAGCCAGGGAGCTTGGCAACTCGGGCGTGGCCTTCTGGGAAACAACATCCATGAAGTTTCGACAATGCGTGTATTGAAATCGTTTAGAAACATACGAGTTACCACACTATTTAACGCGTTACAATATATAAAAAATATACTACTACTATGATCTTAAATGCCATTTATTTACACTTTGCGTACTGATAATGCCGAGTCAGTTATAATGTCCTTTTATATAATATTTATTATTTGATTTTTTTTTTCTTCTATGAGTGGGTAACGTTTCTTTACAAACCAGTCGTAAAAGGGTACAGTAAAACACTTGCTTTTCGTCATAACGAAAGGAGTGTCTTTGGACGGCGTGATTTGATGACCCAGACCAACTCCTGTTATCAGCGCACCGCAGCACTGCTTGGTCGGCCCGCGCCCCCGGCCCCGGGCTGGTTGCGAACGCCCGGGACCCTGCTCGAAATGTTCCCAGTGTACCTAAGCTTGTTTCACGAAGTCCCAACTAGGTGTGTAGTAAAACAAAATCATATAATACGCTTCACCAGTTAAAAATATTGGAAAACTGTTTTACGTTTATAGTAAGTTACATATGTATGCCGTCTTATAAGTTTCAATTAAGTCAACTAAGTCAATTAAGTGAATATAAGTAGATGTGTTATTCTATGTATTTATCTAGATGTTTTATAGATAATGAAATTAGTATCGGTGTTATTTAGTTAAAATTAACAGAGGTTTTGCTACCCTTTTTCTAGTGCAGTAAAAGTAGTAGTATATTGTAATATTGACTATATACAGGTTGACTGTATATATTATTTTGTTGTTTGTATATTTTCAAATTATATACACCATTTTGTACAGCTTAATTGACCGTAATCAAATAGAAGTTGTTACTCATAAGGGGAATTCAGGAATAAATTAAAAAATATAAAAACTAAAAACTTAATATTTTACTCAGTGTAGAAACAAATAAATTAAAGATGAATATTTGTTATTTACAACAAAAAATCTTATGTTTTCATGGCATTTTATAAGTGCCTGCAAAATCATACAGGAGAAGCAACAGATTATCAAATTCAAATGTTATGTTTTGACGACCGAAAGCCTATAATACTTAGATAAGTCTTGTTGTGTTTTGTAACTCAAGTATTTCACTTGCATGGGCTCTGCGTATTTTTTCGTTGGTAGTTTTTTATGCTCGTTACGTAATGTGTTCGATAAAAAAGTCCGCCCAAACCTTAAAGTTTATCGGTGTGTTGTACATTTTACAGGCCCAGAACGTTACTGCTCAGAAAACGCACACGTATTGATTATACCCACGGCCGGTAACTTTTTAGGCTTAGAGACCACTAAAATATTCCACACACAAACAGACATATATATCTTTTGCGAGTACAACTAACGATTCGTTTCAGAAAGAGATATTAAAAAAAAGCACTCGAAGTAATTTAATATCAATTTATGTAAGTGGGTTTGTATTACCAGATCATTTATAGATACTAGATCAATATGCATGATTAGTCTGCATGATATAAAACATCTTTGTTTAATGCTGAAAAATCAATCTAATATTTATTGTATATATATAAACAGCTGTATTATTATTTTAAAATTACTATTGTTTTTATTAAAAATTCAAATTATTTCATTAAATAGTTTTTATTTATAAGATGAGCAATTAAACTTTTCAGTAATTAAATTACCCAGTACTACGTATTTTATATATGTTTAAAATAATTGAATAATTTATTTCTCTTCCACTGCGTACGGTTTCCAGCAATGAAATATTATATCGTTTGAAAATTTACCAAATAAATAAATAAATATTATATATAATTAAAAAATGAATATAAGTTTTCCTGTAGATCGTCATATTTGGCTCTCCCGTGTCAGCATACTGTGTGGGAGCAACAGTTTTCCCCGCTCACAACAGACTATTCAAATTTTCTTTTGAGGCGCCCTCGCCGTCTGTCTATCACGTTTTGAAGGAAATTGCCTTTGGAATCCGAGATATGTTTGAAATTCACGACCGGTTATATTTTTGCATTTCTTAGAACTCTCCAGGTAAGAAACAAGAAAAACTACAAATGTGCGATTCAAAATACATACACTGACATACTCTTACTATTTTAATACGTGTGTTTATATATGTATTACTGGTATACTTTAATGCTTCCCAGTTCGGATTTTCCATCAATATCTCCTGTCAAGATAGAACATACATATTTTAATGTACTAAATTTTTTATTATATTACTTATTGATACAATATATAAATGATATTCAAATTATAATTATTCTTATAAATACAACTCTACTTATTTTCTGTATCCGGATGGAGCAAAGCGAAAACATGACTGAATTATACCACACGATATAACTGGGATGCGGGTCTAGCAGTGCGGATTCTTATGTACTATGAATAAAGGCGTTTAGCGTCACATCAAAATAATATTTATTTTTTATTAATGGCAAATTGCATACGGCTTTTGCAATTAAAATGGCAATACTCGTTTGGCGAGCTCTTTGTTTTGGCGTTCCACAAAGCCGCCTAAGCCTGTGCTCGATCGATCCCTGCGCTGGAGGCCGCGGCCGAAGCTTGGGCCCTAAATCCAGTCGCACAATTTTTCCCTGGGTCAGAGGCGCTGTTATTTGTCAAAGTAATGGTTCGGAATGAAAATGGTGTCTGTAAAATTGCGCCCCGTCCCTCCCACCCGGTGATGATAAATTATAATGGCCCCCTCGTATCCGTGAGGCGAATTATAAAAGTGTGTCACACCCGTTTATGCTATATTCATACACAAAATGTTTAAGATCCGGTCTGAAGATTTTGCAGCTCGCGCCGGACCCGCAAAACGTTTCAGGAGATTGCTTTTCAGATGAGAAGATTCGCAGCTTTTGATAAGGAAGCAGGAACCTTCGCTTTTACATGCCACGATTATTTCTTATGATAATATTGTTTCCGATATCATTTTCGATTGTATCTAATATTTGAAATCTTAAGGTATAATATTTTGTTAAACTTATAGTAAATGTATGAATATGTAAATGTTCTGAGAACTAATTTCGATTTTTTCCTATTGAGTAAGCATATTTATAGAAGAAACCTTCCGCTTTAAATAAAAATTATTTGTGATACAAATATGATAATTGATGCGAAACTATTTGTTTTGTATAAATCGTCAAAAACTTTCAATGAATCTTCAACATGAACATTATGTTTTTATGACAATAATTTCCATAATATTATCGGTACACTTCGCTAAAAAACAGTCGCATTTTTTATTCGATTGAATTTTTCTCAAGCGCTCCGGTATATATTATTATTATATAAGTGTGGCAGCTTCTCTGCCTCAGCTGTTCTGCTCCAGCTGTGGCGGTAGGCGGTAACTATAACACAATAAACCACCCACCGCACCACCAGCCCTGCCGCGTCGAGTTGTACTCCATTTACGACTTACTATCAATTTAAATCTGTTAATTCCATGTAAAAACTTTCAGCGCTTATTCACTTCTGTGAACTTTTTCGATGCTCAATTTTCTGAATGAAAATTTCGATATTGCCTTTATACTCAAGTTTATGTTTTTTTTCTGTTATGTTAATACAATTTTTTCCATGGTTAATAATCATTTCACGATTATTACTACGAGTATATAAGTTTCTTAATTTTTCATTATGTCATTACATGATTCACTGTATCAATCATAGTAAATTCTTCTGATTGTATTATGAAGAATATAACTAAACATATTTAATTAAATTAATTGTTTAAAAAATACGTAAATATTTACATATTTACTTAAAAACCCTATTTATACTTTAATAATCACTTAATATTTCATTAATGCCGTTATATAAAATTAAATATGTGATTACTACGAATCCTACCATTATAATTTACTTCATTTTAGGTCATTTTTTTCTTCAATTGATCAAATAAAAAAAATCGATGGACGTTAAAATTTTACAGTCAACATCCTATATCGTTCTCAGAAAATCGGATGATTAGTCTGATGCTCCCGAACCCTGGACAATATCCACAGAAGCGGTTCAACCCAAGATATAGAAATATAAAGTTGTATGAAAAATCACCGTAAACATTTGTAAAAAAACCTCCATAACAAATATTATAAAAAATCGTACGTTATAGAGGCTTTGAGAGTTGTGTCTATAAATTTCTTTCAATTTAAAATGTTTTATATAGTAGTAAGAATATTAGAAAATTATTTCTTCTTAAAAATAATAATTCTGCTTAATTTTCATTGTGGGATATCATATTTTCATGCTCAATGTATCCATTATTGAATAAAAACATCGAACTAAAATGAATAACCCATCGTCAGTGAACGACATTTCGACAGATTGTGCTCCGGCATGATTGTATTCAGATTGTAATTTTCATCTCAGTCGCGGTAATTGCAATTCCGTAGGATTCCAAAGGTAACGAGTCTGCTGGGGGCGCGGGCCCGTTTTCTATTGATTCATTTGAATTATGTGCTTCCAAACGCGACGTGATTTCGTTTCTGCGTGTTTCTTGTGTACAAACATAATTACGCGACCGCAAATAGTTGCTGGAGTGGCGCTCCCCACACGGGATCAAGTAGTTCAGAGAACTACGATGAAACCTGGACAGTGTGGTAGACGAAAACATTCAATAATCTAGGCACCGATGTTTCCTCAAAGCTGCGCACGCGGCCGCGCAGCAGTTTGAAAACCCCGCGCACTACGAGTGTAATACAACTATTGAAATAAATTTTAAAATAATAAAATTGTGCCGCGCATTAGCTAGATTGGCCTGTTCAGGAGGAATTTTCCGCGCAGCCATCCTCTCGTCGTAGAGGAAAAATTGTTCGGTCCGCAAAATTTTCTAAAATTTAAAATGAATCATTCATACGATAGAATCAATAATATCTCTTCGATTTGGCACTTTAAAAAATTTTTTTATATACTCAATTACGATGTGAGTGAGATAATAATTTAAATAATAATATAGCACTGTGGTTCAAATCATTTTGTTGTCTTGATGTCGCTAGTTTCTCTACTATATTGTCTTCTCCATCGTTGCGCCCATGTCTGAATGGGGGGTGGTTGGTGGGGTGGCCAATGTTCCGGGGATAATTCCGGTACACGAGTCTTCCAAACTAGGGTGAGACTACATAGACTGCGTGAACACGTCACTTCCGCGAAGTGAGGTGCGCGGAGAGTCAAGTTTAAACCTTTCGGATCCTGAGATCGAACCACGGGATCACTCTGCTCAAACTTTAAGATCTATTGGTATGTGTTTTTTTAATCCCTTGCAAGATGGACTGACGACATCATAAGAATACGGAAGTAGCCTGTATGAGGAAAGCAGATGATCGTAAAGGTTAAGACTCGTGCGGGAGGCCTACTTTTAACAATAGATCGACAGAAGTTGATGATGATAATTTTACATCATATTTTATTACCGGCGGAATTAATTTTCTTGGTTTATTTTAATATATACTGGGTTTTTTCATTTAGTTTATTGTACTGGGTTCGTTAATTCATAATCATTATTAGTGCGCTGATAGAGATGAATAGCAGTACAATGTATTTTAAAAAAATATTTTTACCCTAAGATACCCCAAGCTTAATATAATTTTGCTTCTTTTTTTACGCCACAAACTTATGTCAATTATATATATTTATGTTATCATTCATGTTTTTTGTTGGAATTACTCATTTACGAGCAATCAATTTTACTACATAAAAAACATTCTTATCTACTGAAGAAAATGAGCAAAGTTTGCTAAAAGTAACAAGTTGCGTTGTTCTCGTAATTATGTACTTAAAAATCATCTTAGAATTGATAAAATTGTGGTTTTACCATACAGAATATACATTAGTGCAACAGGCATAACATATAGCTGGACTTAAACATAACCTACTCATGTTTATGACCATGAGTAGGTTATGGTAACTATTGGTTTAGGGGCGGCATATGCCAGTGGTAAAAGCGTTTGTTTGTCACTCAGACGCCGTTAGGTCAAAACCCGACAAAACTTGATTTTTTTAAATCGACTTAGTCAAATCTAAGCACTATACATGACTCCGGTAGGGTGAGCCACCCCTTAAGGACAAAAAATGTCAGGCCTCGGGAGCGTCGGGCTTATCATCCGATCTCCTCAAAAAACCTTGATAATTGAACACCCAAATTTTTCTCTAGTACTATAGCCGCAGTCTATGCAAGTTAGCGTGCTCTTGCCCTGGAGGCGCCCGAGAATCTATGTTCCCATGTGGACCTCCGGGATACAGGTGTTCTGCAATAAGTCATAGACAATATGAGAACTTGGACACGGCAGTTTGCGATGTCCTTGTGCTCCTAATTATGAAGCGGATTTGGTACAAAAAAAGTCATTGTCCGAAGATACAATAAAGTTTGATGAAGGATTATTAATCATAGAGTACTTTTGTTATTTATTTGTGTGTAGAGCACGGTTATTTTGATGTCTATAACAAAGTAATTTGATGAGCGGTTTATGCGTGGGATGTTTGAACCGATCCAGGTTTCCGGGAGACCGGAGACCGGAGACTGGAGACCGTCCCGCCCTTGCCGCGACGCCTGGCGAGCCCAGGGCGGCCGCTGCAGGCCGCGCGTAGGCGGCGCCCCCGTCCCGCCCTCCGCCCTCTAGCGCCCAGGGGGACGAGGTGAACCTCCAAAGTTGAAGGCCGAATATCATTTCGCTGTCTGTGTAAAGTGCCCGTGTGTGCGTAAAGTCGGAAGAGTTTTTTATTAGTCGGGCATTTCACGCTTTAACTTTTGCGTAACCTCTGGCTGTCTCTTGCGTATCACAACCCTTTCGATAACTTATTTTATGTACATTTCAAACCTCTAATAATACTTTTTGTTGTTTGACTGGGCGGGGTGTTTTTTTGTCGTTTGCAATTTTTTTTCAGCCACGCTGGAGTAAAGGAGAAATTAATGTGTTATGAACTGTGATCATTCTTATCGGTGAGTATAATCAATTTAATTGAACATAAATGTCCTTATATTTTTAATGTAACATCTTCACAAGCGCCATTTTAGTCCAAACTTATATATTATTTTCAGTTTCAAGATATATATATATATTACATCAATTTACGTATACGCCATACAACTTTTTCAAATAAAAAATAAATTCATTTTACTAAGACAATTTAATAACGTTTATTTTATGTCTATTGAACATATAATTAGAAGAGTGTTGTTTTTTTCTTAATTTATGTTGCTCATTTCCATTGTATTTTTTCCACACTTTAGACAAAAAAAAAATGATTTTCGTACATAAGTTTTTGTAATTATAATTAAAGTCATATTTGCTTGATTTTCACGTTTATTATAGCTACGTTTATAGACAGATAAAGTATAATCTAGACTCATGCGGGAGGCCTACGTTCAACAGTGGACGGATACAGGCTGATGATGATGAAAGTATAATATTTTTCGAAGGCAGTTCGCGATGTATTAAAGATCATATGTTCTTCGTTTCGGAAGACACGGAGACGGTCCGTCAATTTTCGGTAATCCGCGCCGCCCTCATTAATTGACGTAATGATAATTGTGTGTTTTTTCCGGGAAGCCCGGCGCTCAAGGTCCCGGGCGGGTGTGTGGGTGGGCGGGAGGGCGGGGCGGGCGCCTCGTGCCGTGCACTTCCCCAGACGCCGTCTCCGCCGCACCTGGCTCCGGCTCCGGCTCCACGATGGGCGGGAGGGCTGTTCGGCCGGGCGGTTGCCTGGCGACCCGCCCGAAGCCGTGACGTAGCACCCGCCCACCCTCCGTGCCCGCTATGCCCGCCGCCCTCGCTCCCGCCCACCCCGGCGCGCCGCTCTGTCGCCCTTTCATAAAGGAAACTGCCTCAAAGGCTTAAGCCAAAAGTAATTTCCGAATAAATACAAAACCTACATTGATCTAAGGGTACTCGCGAGGAGGCTTCAAAGGTGAACTCGCTGCCGAGGGCCCGTCCCGTAATCGGTCCTCAAACGTGAGAGGTTAACTAAAATTTCGAGTACCCTTTGAAAAATTGTTTTTCGATCCCTCCCCGGTGTATTACATAAAAAGCCTTCATTCGCCTTCATTATCGGTTGAAAATTTTGGACGTTAATTATTTATGTATTTTCATTCCCGTTAAAGTGATTCGTTTCGGTGTGGAAGTATGTAATCAGTCACTATGAGTTCTCGATCAATTTAAATTTTCATCGGAAAAGTGTTTCATACTTTATTATAACATGGATCACACTGAGCAGTTTCACTAGCTGTACGCGTTGGAACTGATGAAGCCTTCATAGATCGCGAAACTGCAGTTTTCCATGTTAAAATAAGTTATGAAATACTTATCAATTTAATATTGAAATGGATCTCATAGTAAATACTAAAAATATAAATATATTTTTTGAATCTAAGCCTAATTTAATCAATACTTTTAATTGCACATACGGCAAACATATATTAAAAGTATTTATACTAATTTATAGTGACTACATGCATCTTTTAATTTAACCAGAGTTTGGTACATTTGATAATGATTTTCCTTTCTGGCTTACTCGAATAACTAAAAACGTTTCCTCTGGCTGAGCGCTTATTGTTTTTGCATCGGACATCACGGCTCGAATGTAAAATGACAGATAAACCAAAAGTATCCTTAATCTTTTACTGCACACACATAAAACTCCCGACAAAGTACGTTACGCTTTATTATCTCATCAATTATTTGCGCTGTCTCCGGAGAAGAGTCCTCTCAGCCCCCACACTGATGGCCGGTTAGCGTCCCCACAACCCGCGCCGATAGCAAGGACGGCTAAAACCCATTGATCTTATTTTATATCATCCGATTCACTTTCCAGAGTAAGACAGTTTTGTATTTGTTTTTTTTCGATTTATATTTCAACTTTATAAAAAATAAAAATACGTAATATGTTTACAGTATTAATTAAGTTCTTCGGATCAATTTTCATATTAACATTATTAGAACTTCTTTCATACAATTTTTTTTTGTTGTTGTTGTTTGTTGTAAATGTATAATAATAAAAGTAGAGATGAATCAATGTAAAATTAAATTGTTTAATTAAAAGAGTACTTCAACTGCATCGTTTTAAAATTGAAAGTATTAAGTACATAATATTACATATAATTAATGATTCCTTATATTTATCCAATATATATGTCATGGCAAGGGCATGCACATTTACTACAAAAATAATAATGTATCAGTAAATAAATAGTAGTTGTATAAATTAAAACTGTTTCGTAACATTAATCTCAGTGCTTAGCTATTTCCTATCTATAGCTCATAACCAAAAAAATACGAATTTCTTCGAAACTTCTTTGAATTTTCTTTGTATAAAAGATAAATAAATACGTTAATACGTTGCTCTTGTATTTTCGCTGAAATTTTCTTACGAATTTGGTGTAACGACTTTCAACAAGTTAAAGCAAAATCATTTTCATTTTTGTTTAAGTTCTAGCTATATGTTTGGTCTAAATGCATCCATATATATTTTTTTACTTTTTTTATCGAACACTGTCACCGGTCATGCATGCCCTAGCCATGACGGATTCTGCCAGCAGATACTCGTACATTATAATGTAACGTGGGGTTCCTTATTTCCCCGGTCCTGCCCGTCCCCGCCTGGCTGTCGGCTGTCGGCCGCAGGGCGCAGGGATAATGGAAAAGTTTGTGGATCGCTTCAGCCGTGACCGATCGCTTATCGTTATTGCGGTCTAGGCCTGAAATCCCGCGAGCTTTTCGCGGATATTCAAATCCAGCTCCCCTCGGGGCCGATGCGTCAATCTACTCTGCCGACCAGCTTGTACTCACCTGGCTGAATATTCTCAACAGAACAATGCATCCGCTCTGATAGATTACGCATTACTCTTTGACAGTTGAAATATTAAATGTTTCAATCACATTTAAAGTCAAACGTGAGGAAGATTACTTATCAAGAATATAATAAAATAAAATTGAATTGTAATGTAGTTTCTTCAATGAAATACGGTTTATAGCTACCACAGTTTGTTTAATGTGTAACTCCGCATCGAAACCATTAATCACTAGTAATTATTTTTTATTTTTTTAAACTGTATTGTGCAAAAACTAGTGTGCATATGGTCGACACTAATCGCCACCACAGTTCTAGCTGGTTCTTATCCTTGCCTCATTCCGAGTTTTCCGTACACCTATATATCTTGTCATACCGCGAAGTATATACTATACATTATTCCCGACAGTCTCCAGGAAAGATCCTAAGGTTTTGAAGAGAAGGCAGCGATAGTTTTTGAGGCATATTTGTGCATTTGTCAATCAACATATTTATAGAGATTAGATAATAAGCCCTAAGGCCTGGACCATTCTGTACTATAAACACGGGTGTTTTTGACCTAATCGTTGCTTAACTTGGGATATTAAATGAAAACCAATTGTCTCAACGTGTTATGATCGATGGAAAAATAAAAATCTATGATGTGTCTATTGTATTATATACGTAATAATATTATTTTAGATCTATTTGACAAAAAATATTTTATTTTACAGCTGGGGAAAATTCCGATAACAACATAATATCAAGTACATATATACTCGTATATACTATCTTGTTAATCACAAACATGAAAAATCGGAATTGTGGACAATATTCACCGTTGATATATTATCCTTATAATAGTCTATTAACAAAAAAGAGCTTGTATGTCAATAATCGTATAGTTATGTTTTTTTACAAAATGGTACTCTGAGATAAATACACAACGTAAATATTTATATTAACTCTACTCATAATATCAAAATATACACAGTGTTTATTTATCTATTTCATGGCAATATTCAGTTGTAAATGATAATACACAAAAACATAATCAAATAAAGAAAGGTCGAACGGAAAAATGTGTTTCCGGTTGTATGGCTTAGACCTACATACATAATTCTATACAAATATTTGCATTATTGTAGCCTCCGGTATCAGTAGAGATGAATTTCCCGTGCGAAGTAGTTCGTGACATCTTCCATAGTTGCTGAAAATTAAGAAGTATACTTGCAAATTAATATAATTCTACGGAAGGTCAGTTCTGTAAATTAAATTATTATTCTCGATTTCATAATATTAAATGATTTTTTTTTAATTCTTCTGAATTTATATCCCTGGGTAAATCAAACCTAACGTTTTTTCCGCCTTGCAATTAAACACTTGACCATTTTGACCATTTTTAGCAATGCGTCATTAGATTATCCACGTTTTTATGGTATGATAATGATATGGATAGCATATATAATATAAAACACTTTGCTTTATGTGAATATCCCGGTGAGATGTGGGCATGGTGCTTGAAACCTCTTTCAGCACGCTACACTCGTGTTAGGAAATATTATTATTAGTTAAAAAAAAATATTCGATAAAAATAACAAAAGATATAAAATTTAAAATTCAATAATAATAAATAATGGATGGAACAGAATACCAATTTTTATTGGCGTTTGAATTACCGGTTTATTATTTACTGATGGTTTAAATATATACATCTATTGGTAAATGGTAAACATGATATTCAGTTATGTAAAACGAAAGAGGACTTAAGAAGAAAAAAACAGTATTCTTTATGACATGTTTCGGCTTCGTCAAAAAGCTATTCTTCTCAAGTGTGACAACGAGAACGGTTTCTCTACGAACCCCAGACTTTTAAGTTAAATAAAATAATAAAACTATATAAATAACTGTTCAATATTATCTTTTCATTCACGAGTGTATAATTTAAATTTTGGAATATCACAATGAATTATCGATTGAAACACATAAAAAAATATATATCTTATTTATTCGTAAATCTTTAAAAAAGCCATGCGTGGCATTAAATAGCTATTTATTAAATTCGAATCGCCTCTAACTGTAATAAATTCATCTTTTTTATACGGGTTCTGATACATTACGAAATTTCACCTCCGCGAAAGTTTCTCGCTGGCGTCCGGGGCGGAGCAAGGATTGGAGTCTGTTTCCTTGTTTCCTCCGGGCCGCAGGTTAATTAGGCTGGCAGCGTGTTTGGCAGGTCTGATTTAGGGTCTCGGTGTGTACGGATGTGTGTAGATGGTGCGGCGCGCTGCCTCGGTGTGCTATTCTCCGGCAAATCGGACAAGAGAAGGCTATCACTAACGGGCCGCACAGTCACTTTGCTGGTTTATCAGACAATTCAAACTACAAGTATACTAACTATTCAAAACATTAATTTGTTGCGAAATTAGTACTTAAAAAGCGTTATTTATTGTAGAAATGCTTTTATGAATGTATTAAAAAAGGTTCAAAATAAGCCAATCTAAGTCGGATACGTCAATACTTGTTTTTCAAATAAAGAAGAAACCTGTGTGATTTGAAAAATATATTTCACAATAATTAAATTAAATGGTTTTCGTATTATTAATAAAATATGTGTTTTTTTTAATTCATACATGTTAACTTAGCTAAATCTGCATATAATGAAACTGCCTTATAAAGGCGAAGGGATAACACCTGTGTATTTTTTACTTCGATGATGAGAGAATTGCCTGTATTCAAGGCGTAAAGCATTTCATACAAATAAACAATCTGCATACAAATCTAAATAGGCTGGCGCTTATACTAAATTATAGAATAATGTTTTTTTTTTGCTTATATGGAATAAGTTGTTTTAATTTAAATAATGAAACTAGTAAGAAAAAGTAAGTAATGTTTTATTTCTAAACGAACAGAGACCCCGCTTTACACAACGTTTTCAAGATGAAAACCGTTTTTTTTTAAGATTTTATTCTTAAAATTCCTTACTAAACTATTTTGAATGTTTTGTTGAAATGTTTCTACTTCAAATATGAAAAACCATTTTATATTACATATGTACTCGAATAAGAATGTTTTGCTATAATTATAAAAAAAAAATGTTTAAGAATACTAAATTTACTTCACCATTTTCTGAACGCTTTTCAAAGGTGCATAATATTTGTCGGTGTATTCCCAGGGCCGCCTTTATTAAAGAGCTTACGCACTGTAAAAACTGAGTCCAAAAGTTTCCTCTCGTCCCCCGCGGCGCCCGTGTGATTACACTTCCTCTCGGCCGGCGGAGCATTTTCCTTCGACCCGCTAACTCGGTATTTTCCCACGCGATCCCAGACGGTTATAGAGGTAGAAATTTTCTTTTCACCATGCGCCGGCAGTATTTCTGTGTCGGTGGGACGAGGAGGGGGCGCCCTGGGCTCAGGGCCGCCGCCCCCACTGCCCCAGCCGCCCGCGCCTCCCGGTACAATAACCCAATTTGTACGAATTCGCTTTCCAAGGCCGCGCGGCAGACGCTACGACGTAGATGCGAACGGCGTAGAGCCGGCGCTGGAGGACGGTACATAAATTCGCGCCGTTATTGTTGTGAAACTCTGGAGTTTTTCACTTGCGGTTCATTATGAGTTATGAGCGCGTCTGCGGTGGGTATCTGCTCTTGCCCACGGCCACCCGGTACCTGCGATAGGGAACTGTTGTTCGGCGGCTCTCCTCGAGGGTGTGGGGTGTTATTCCGTGTTTATCATTTTTATATGTATATTAGGTGAGAAACAGACATTAGCGTCTGGGTTGCGATTATTATCATTAACGATCAGCTGACGTCTGGGGGCGATGCGAAGGGGTGATTTGTACCGTGAGTTATTTTGTGCTTTCGCCGTTATTGTAATATCCTTGTATTCCGTCACGCATAATTTTCACGTTTATCTTTGGGACTTGATTATGTAGTGAGTAAAAGGTTCATTACCGTCACTTTTTATTGTGGAATATGATTTCTTAGAGGGATGATACGAATCAAATTATTCGTTTTTAATTAAAACCCGTGTGATTTCATGCATTATATGTTGAGTATACCTATTTAGATTCGTATGCAGATTGTTTATTTGTATGTAATGCTTCCCGTTCCAATAATTAGCTTTTGCCACGTTACAATAGCGTGCGGTACACAAGAAACCTAAAAAGAACATTACTGAGCATATTTTGCTCCTGCTCTCATTAAGGGTGTACGAAGCTTGCTTATTGTTATTATATTTTGCCAACAAATATAACATTTTTCGTACCAAATAAAAATAAAAACATATTTGATACTCTCTACTCAATTTTATCTGTGACAAAGAATCTTCTTGTGAATTTTCGTTTAAGTGTTATTTACAGAAAGCGAAAAGTATTTAGTTTAAAAAAATTATACAAGCATTAGTATATACGTATACATTCATAATAAATATTAACCTTATAATTATATGTATTGTGTATTTGATTTCTATTAATGTAAATCATACATAATATTTTTATTCTTATTTTATATATATATATATATTAATAATACACGAGTTGCAAGGTTCTGCAATACCTCTGAAGTATTCTAGTTATTTCTTTATCATCCTTATCCGGTCAATTAGTTGGTAAAGCCTCATCTCATAGCTCCGAACCCTGTTCTGGTAAAGTGTACATGGAAATTGCGTAGCGAGGTCCCTTCAAGGACGTCCTGGATATATTTAATTTGTCCCGAAGGCCGCCGCGCACCGCAGCAGCCTTGACGCGGACGCCGTCTGAACCGCCAACTCGGTGTAAAGGATAAATGGCTGCGTATTTACAGCTCCTGCTATTACTTAACAACATGGTGCTTTCTCGTCCTTACATTCACAATTTTCCGTTGATTGTAATTTTGAAGAACAAAATATATTAATGATACAGGAATTAAATATTTAATTTTTGCGCCCATAACTTTTGACATCAGCATGATGTAGTCCTCGCTTACTGTTACCGAAAACCTAGATATACGACCTTTCGTCTCTTATTTCTGGTCGCTTGTCGTGCATTTAGGTGCGCCGTCATATTGTCATTTTTGAACAAGTCCGCTCACGGGTGTGTTAGTTATAAACATCACCGCTCGTGGCGCTGAGCGAGATCCGTAGCGCCGGCGGGCCCACACGTGAGACGGTCCCCACCCTTTGGCTTGGCAAGGTCGCATTGCGGCCACGCGGCATGTCAATCCGTGTGGTCACAAACTTGTAATGTTTTTAAAGTAAATATAATCTGTGCTTCTAAAAGAAAGTGTTTGTCTACTGTCCTGCTCCTGATCCTGCTCTCACGCGACGTAATAACGCCCCTCTTTTTGAGAGAGGAGGATGTTACTTTTTACAGCAGTAAATTTCAGGAAGACGCATTTTGGATGCGTTTTCTTACTAATTGAAGAAATAAAAACACTTGATCTTGATTTTTTCTTTTATTGTTTTATTATTTTACAAACCAATTTACTTCATTAAATTATGTTACTTATTTCAATTATAGAGTAATTCGTTATAATTTTGTTTTTAAGCTTAAATCTCTCTTTATGAAGAGAAGAAGATAAGTAAGCTTGGTGCATAAAGGATTAAACATTTTTACCAAAAACCAATGGTAGGAGCATGATGGAGAACTGTAGTGGCGAACAGCGCCCTTTTCCTTTAACCGCCCTGGGCTTGCCGCGCCCCTGCCAGCGGTCCGCGGTGGCCGCCCACTCGGCCGCCCTACGCCCTCCCGGCCTAAAGCTGACGCCCCATAAAACACCATTTATCGCCGCTGCGAAAAACATGCAAGGTTTATTTCCGGTCAGAACGTACACGAATTACGTCGTAGTTCTGAAAAATGTAGTTCGAGGTCTTCTGAAAATATTACTGGATTCAAAGTGGTAATCTGTACATCAAGAAACAATTTTATATATCGCACCGTGTAATACATTTGATTCTAAGGATATATTTTTAAAATACCGGTTCAATATAGTATGGATTGATGTGTCCAAAATTATATATAAAATTAAAATTATCGTCTCATAGATGGAACATGATAGAAAAGAAAAAGGAGTACTACTCTTGTTATGAATAAAAAATTCTACGATTATATCCGGGATAAAAGAGGTAAATAAAATAATAATTTTAATTAAAAAGTTAACAAATTAAAAAAAAAATAGTTTTGATTCACATTTATTTTAAACGATTACCCTGGAGACCATCTTCAATAATCTCTTATTATCTTATTAATTATTAATGATGGTCTCTAGGAAGGCCGAAACATGTAATCGTTTAAAATAAATGTGAATCAAAAGTAAATATTTTTAATTTGTTATTTTTTTAATTTAAATTAATTTATAATCATAATTATGCAGTTTCACCAAGTATTTTCAGTTGATAACCTTAATGTTAGTAAATATAATACATTAGATTGTCTCAAATTCTGTTTATCTAGTTCGGATTAAAATGTTTATTAAGTACACCAAAACAGCCCTTGACTAATCACGACGCATTCAAAGGTCTGAGTACCCTGTTATCATTATCTTTCGCGAATTTCGTTTTAGAATTTCGCTCGGGAAATCGACAGTAGGCTTCTCCGCCCGTACGACCCGCTCCGCCCGGCAAAGCTGACGCCCCATAAAACACTATTTATCGCTGCTGCGAAAAACCTTGCATGTTTTTCCTAGCGGCGAAAAACCCGAATGCAAAAAAATCGCTGTAACGGTTTAGCCAGAGCCAGCGCGGCGCCGTGAATTATCGTTTCCATTACATTTTGGCGCATTATTCGTAGCTATAAACAGTGCGTGTGTAATATCTGCAGGTCACAAAATCATTATGTATATCGTCAAGGCCTTTTCAGTCTCGTGAAATTATGGTTTGAATATTTTTGTCGCTGCCCTCACACACGTGCAAGTACATAAGTAGTAACAGCATACGTGAATGCAAAAAAACTCATTACATCATCCGTTCGAGTTCGAGACCCGAGTGGTACTTACTAAAATAAATAGACTGTCGGAAAGTAATAATATTAAAAAAGCTTGTGAATAAATGTTGACTGATTGAATAATAAAAATTAATAATATATACATACTCTGAAATACTATATACTATAGAGACATCTATCGTTATATGATGATAACAATGGTATAAATACACCTTCTAACGCGAATCAGCTCATGCAGAGAAATAGCCGAGAGTGTATAAAGACCTGGGCAAAGGTTGGTTCCAAGGCTCGCGGTTCGCATCCCGCTTCTGCCGATATTTTTCTGAATGAATTGATGCGTATAAAGAATTTTGATGTATAGTATGTGTATATTTAATTACTCATTACATTATCATTATAGGTGATGTTTTTTTGTATAGTCACTAATTGCCTAAAGAATGTCATAAGATTTGCTGATAAATATTGAATAATACACTCGTATCTTGTCACGTTTCACTTGAATAATATGTAGGTAATTTTACCGTCATCATCACTCATGTTTATCAAAATTTGAATTGGTTTTATTAAATGGGTCATATCAAATTATGTCGTAGCGCATAACACCCCTTCTCAGAGGCATTAATTATAGCAGGTTAGAAGTTCTCCTCGAAAGTACAAAACGTCTACATTCCTCGAAAGAATAGTTATATTATAAAAATAGCCATTTTAAATCAATATTTATTTGTGTTCGCCTAGATTTTTCTTTTAGATTATCATCCTGCCGGAAGTGGAAGTGCGCATTACATGAACTTAATTCCAACGTAATCGTAGCTTTTTGGATCCGCCTTTTCCTATTTGGGGCCGGTGCCAAGAAGTCATAAAAAATACCCGCCTAATATTATGCTTCATGCAATTTACTAGCAATGTTGAGTCAGAGTCGCTGCAGCGCGGTATTGTGGCTCTCTAATTTCAGGCAATCAATGCGCGCCGAATTTGAAAGCTTTACGTCATCCAGTACAGTCATCACGCGCTGAATGTGCGCCTTACAACATTGCTGCCAATCGGGAAAACACAGTAATAACCTTTTTCTTGCAACTAAACCTTTTAACGTAGATTTAAATAATTATTAGAATATTTTTTTAATACTCTAATCTTCTTTTATAGATCGTTGACTTTATTTCAATATTATTTGTAATTACATATACACATACAAATATACATCATATATTGAAAAAATATTCTAATAAAAATTTAAATCCATGTAATAATGTCACTTTGAGACAATATCAAGAAGGTATTATGGTATATCTGTAACACAGGTAAATGAATGGTTGTAATGTCCGCGTAGGACTTACAAGAAGTTGTTTCTCACCCATTCAGTCTATAGTTCGGTTCGAGACCCGAGTGGTACTTACTAAATAAATAGACTGTCGAAAAGTAATAATATATAAAGCTTGTGAATAAATGTTGACTGATTGAATAATAAAATATATATATATATATATATATATATATATACTTTGAATATATATTATAGAGACATCTATCGTTATACGATGGTAGCAATGGTATAAATACATCATCTTTCTCGTATCTCTTCAGGAAGAGAAATAGTCGAGTGGACTGCGCGGTGTGAATCTCGCGTCTGCCGATATTTTTTCTGAATGAATTGATTGTATGTGTATATTTAATTACTAAACCTATAACTAAAATTTAAAGTTGTATTGAATGTATAATATTTACAAAATATAACGGTTTCCGTATCTTTTTATAAGTCGCACCAATTAAATTTATTCAATCAACGTGTTATTTACTTTTCAATACGATTTAAAAGTATATATCGCACTAAAATATAACATCTTAATAAAAAAATGTAATGCAAATTAGTGAGATTCGATGTTTGCAGCAACTGAAGACTTTCATCGGGTTTTTTGTGGAGTCAGATGAGATATTTTTAAAGTAGTTTATTATTGTACTCGTACATGAGGAGGTCTAGAGTCTAGACGCTGTGTGTGATATTGCGTAGTACTGAATAATGAACAAGCCTGGCCCACTCTGCACGCGGATGCACAATATTTGCTTTGAATTATTTGATGTGTTTGCTTAAACATATTTTGCAATAATAGACTTAAAGTTTAGTGTAGTCATTATCAACCTTTTAGACTCACGGTGCACCGGTTAAGAAGAACTTATTTAGGGTAATAATTTTATTATTTCACGATTTGCTTCAAATCAAAATGTATAAATTAAAGTATGTAAAACTTTAATGAATTAAAAAATATTAACCCTTTTATTACAGTTCGGTATGAATACATATTATACTGTCAATTATAAAAATAGTATTTGAAGCATAAATGTACTTATCTGATATACTTTCATATATCACATTGGTTCTTGTATACTTTAGCTATCAGATGATGCATAAAAAACTATTCCAAAAAAGTAGCAAAACTATATATCACGTCAACCGATGTCAACGGTCGGGGAATCTTATGACGGCATATGCCGACAACCGATGCGAAAGGGTTAAAATACAAATTATAATATGAGTAGCAAAAAGCTGTATACATAAAAGTACAATACAATTGTTTTTCAAACATTGGTCTACATACAAACCACTGGAGATATGCATATTTTTTTCATTTTTATCGCGTACCAATATCGCAAAATTAAAATATACATATATTTCTTACATTTCAATAGAATACTACGGTTGAGAATATTATGCTGAATATTATGTTGAGAAACGCTTAGTGCATAAAATTATTTTTTAAATATTTATGGTTGTATTCATCGTAATAAAAAAAAACATTCTTTCTGCATAATTGTCATAAAAAGTAAACACAAATGAGAGTCGTTTAATTCTAAACACACGTTTTTATGAAATTGGGTTATTCGTACAATTTGATATAATTCAATAACACACATGATGCAGTGTAAGATATTATCGCACAAGGCCACCGTCATAATATTTATTCAAAAATAAATATTGTTCGAGAATGTGTTTGTATGGAGCGCAGAGCATGCACAATGTTTTTGAAAAAAATGTTATTCAATTTTCGTAATAAAGTGGGCGGGTGAAAATATAAAGCGTCATGGTTATTTTCTTCTCTCGTAATTTGCAAGGAGTGCACTTTCTTCGTACGAAATAAATATATGTATTTTCAAATATATATTTTATAGTATCTTATAAACATCGGCCTTTTCCAATGCTTAAATGTGTATTGGATTTGGATAATTACTTAATTTTATTTTTATATGATTACATCTTAATAATCTTATTCTAAAGGTAAAATTCTTCTTCATTACATAAACAATTTTATATTAACCCTTTCGCATCGGATGTCGGCATATGCCGTCATAAGATTCCCCGACCGTTGAAAATTGGTTGACGTGATATATCGTTTTGCTACTTTCTTAGAATAGTTTTTTATGCATCATCTGGTGATAGCTAAATGATACAAGAACCAATGTGATATATGAAAATAGACCAGATAAGAACATTTATGCTTCAAATACTAGTTTTATAATTGACAGTATAAATTTGACAGTATTCAAACCGAGGCATTATGAAAGGGTTAAAAATCTAAAGTATACTTTCTCTGTAGTTATAACTCTTCAAGTTTCCTTTTGTGGACTGCGATTACAGATGTCTTTATGATTATTGATTACTAACGTTCCTTATTGTATTAGAATCTCCGTTTTTTTTTCTGCTCATACACTAAAATATTATCACCACTTTAATTGTAAGTATCATACTTCTTATTCTTTCTACATCCACATACACTCCGCACAATACAAAATTCACAAATTGTCGCAACACAGTTATGTAAGCTGCCATTATCTATGCCCTGTTCCAAGTTTTATCTGCTTCTGTAGCACCAGTTGGGTATACACATGGTTCCTTATAGCTTTCCGGAGACTGGACGAAGAGTCTGTAACTGTAGTGTTCAAATATAATATTGTTTGTTAATTAGCATTTTTTACAAGGATTTCTTATGATTATCCTTACGCTCCTATTAGTTAGTGGTGTATTAATTGTATTCAATTATTAATTCACGTACACTTTGGAGCGTCGTGCCACGTGTGAAAAGCCTTCGAGGTTGCCGATGGAGCGTTCTTGAATCCGCATTAGTGGCTGCGTATAATGGAGGCACATGCCATTATGTACGGTGCGCTGTATGTACTTGTATTGTACATATATATTAAGCTGAATTGCTGGCTATATCTATGGAAGCCGTTGTTGTGGAGTTTGGTGCCTGGTTCTGCGTTCCAAAAGCTCATTGCGCATAATAATACTTAATAACATGAAGTATATATATCTATAAAAGATAAATAACTAAGGGTATTTACATATAATATATGGCGTGCACGTGACACAAGTCATCATAATGAAAAGTTGACACGAAATAAATTTTGAGGTCGTGAAGCTTCATACTCGCTTAACCTTGGAATTTCTGATTAATCTCAATTTAGGACGACAAAAATGCAAAACCTGAAACTATTCACAGAAGAGATAGCCAACAGTCAAAGGAAACGACGGAGATTACAATATACAATATTAATGTAATGTTTAATAATAGATTACTTTTTGGTACCCCTGACATAATGCAAAATATATTGTTTTCTTTAAAATGAATCCTTTTCGGACATCACATTGATACTTATAGATGCAATAAACAAAATATCAGCTCACGCACTGGTGCTCGCAAACATTCGCACGAACAGTATCCCTGAGCGTCTCGAGATATCACCTAGCCAAGTGGGCTATGCCTAGTATTATACAACATTATTATGCGCACACATAATACGAGAATGTTGACGGCTAGTATAATAAAGCTGGCGGCACACTGGTAACACCGACACGTGGTATTGTTGGATTGCCTCGTTAAAAAATTAAAAAATATTACTAAGGCTTGTTATTTTGATCAAAAATACAAATTGAATTGTAACCAAATGTGGTGACACTTCATTATAGTGTAAATGAGAAATGTTCTTTGGAATCAGTCAGTATTAGATTTTTTATTATCTTATAATTTCAATTTTCACACTTTCTAGTACGACTTTAGTAAAAATGATTTTTTTAACCCAACAAAAGTATTTATATATTTGATGGTTTTTGTAAATATTATATATGTTATTACTCATAGTAAATTTCCCAATATATATTTGGTGTTCATTAAATTGCATGATAACAGATTTTTACTTATATATGTAAATGTTATACGGCATACATCCATCTACTTACTTACATCTTGTATTATAAAAAATCTACCTTATATCTTAATGACTGATAAAAATGTCGTCAAAAAATAAAACTGGAAAATGTCATTATTTTATTTTTATACCTAAATAAGTTGAGGTAAGGACCACTTTTCGTCTGTTATGTTGTGGTTTTGAACGTATTACAAATGTATTATTTTATAAAGCGCTTAAAATCCATACACATTTTGTACAGTAAAGCAGAGCTTCGCAACTTTTTCTCATCTACGGCACACCAAAGTACTTCTTTAGATTCTACGGCACACCAAAGTTCTCACCTTGAATACCGCGGCACACCAAAAGCCAAAAATAGATATTAATTTGATCAATTTCACCTTTTTTAAATTTCATTTAGAACTTAGTAAAGCAAGTACCTCGTCGTATGTCTACATAAATAGGCGATAGGCGCTGGGAGCTTGAGGACCGTTGTAAAATTGTTTATTTATAATATTGCCTTATTTGATCGCGGCACACATGTATCGGCTTACGGCACACCAGTTGCGGAGCACTGCAGTAAAGTATTAAAATCTGGTATTGAGATATCTTCTTCGTAGTAGTATCAATCCGGTGGATTGGTTTGCAGCAACAAAATTTTGCATCTCGATCTCGACTCCTCTCGATCCTCTGCAGTCTTCTTCAGCTTAGCATAAGAGCTACAACTCATGTCTTCGAACACTTGCTGCAAATACTCCCGTCTAGGGTACCCTCTACAGTTGCTTCCCTCAACCATCCCTTCCACAATGTCGTGAAGAAGACCATCGTAGCGCAAAATGTGACCGATCCATAGGGCTCGCCTCTCTGAGATTGTTCTTACTAGGTGCCTATCTTTTTTGATTGAGATATATTGAATGCAAATATTTCCTTCTAATATAATTCCAGTACACTAATTAGTAGATTATTTTCTAGATAACTGCATATGACAGTGTATATATGTAAATCCCTTCGAATGAGAATGGCGAGGATCGAGAAGGATTAAGACTCATACGGGAGACCAACGTTTAATATTGGACGGATACACGTTGATTATGATTGAATGCTCATTTCCTCTTTAAAATAGTATTTTACGATTAAAGTAGTTCAATTTACGGATAAAAGTATTTCGAGTACGTTAATAATAATCAGTGAAAGGGTTAATAAAAAACTGTTTCACGTGTTTGTTTGTCCAGGAAACGGGCGCATGACGTGCGCAGTGTGCACGGCGCCTAATGCGCGCTTAATTTCACGATTGGCACTCTTGCGGATCTGCGAGAGTGTGCGTGCAATGCGACTGGCACGAGTGTGGGTATGGGCCATGCCGTAATACAAAACCCCAAACCAACCAACACAATAAAACGTCTATCACTATATGAAGATTTAAAAAAATCTATGATTACGTGAAATCATTTAAGGTATTTTAAATTATTATATCCTTCATTAAATTTAAAACATGCAAACAATAGATAATTTAAGCTATTTCAAGTGTAAAATACTATAAAAGCCGTATAGGGAGCTGTCAAAACATATTAAGTTATGATGTAATAGTATTTATATGTAATAAGTAGTTATATGTCGTTACATAGCCGATATCAAGTAGACACCCTCAAACCCTTTATTTACTGACGGTACTTATAAGTCCCGTACTACAAAATCCAATATTGATCGTGCATTTTGCTGCAGTTATGCCCTGACGGAACTTATAAGTTAGATTTATAAAACTTTTAAATAAATGCTTATTTTAGAAAAAAACATGTTTTTTTTTTAATTTTTCTCTATATCCTATGAACACTTGGTATAAAAAGAATCAGTAAAGTAAATACATTATTTCATAATTCTGTAAATAAAGGGTTAGTAAATATCATTCATCGTTTACTATGTCCGATCCCTTTACTGGAGCCTATGGCATTCACGAACTGTCGCAAGGTCTGTCAGATGCCACAGTCTTTGCCTAATCCTATGACAGCTCCGCCTCCCGCAGCTCCACCGAGTACATTATGTATAGCTCCCGTGACTATAGCAAGTATTATATTTTCAAAATGAGTGATACTGTATTTCATTTCAAAGCCGGTGTCGTGCGTGTGTTGGTGTGAGTAGTGCGGGTGCCCGATGTGTGCACGCTGTTGATAGCGCACACAACCAGTCACTGGCACTGTCACTAGCACTGGCACTGTCACTGGCGCGGCACCGGCACACGGCACTGTGCACGCGTCAGGGTCAGAGCGCGGGGGTAATGCCCCGCGCACGCCGCTGTAAGGCCACCAGGGCGGTAGTCATAACGACCACCACTCGCTTCCGCCTCAAATATTTTATTATTTTGTTCAACATACCACTATAAAACGAGTTAGCGTTTTGATCTTTTCGCCGAAAACATTCAACTCAATATAATATTTTGTTTTTATTTTTCAGTATCATTTTCACAATTACTAGTTTCCATGAAGAACGATTCATATTTTATAACTTTACAATACATAGTTTGCTTCAGTAAAAGAAAATAAACGTATTTGAGCGTGTTGCTCACTGCCCTACGTTAGTCTTTATTTTATTATATAAGACGTCTTTGCGACAAGTTACACGACATAATAATTTTATTAATTGGGTCTTACAAACTCGGCCAGTAAATCACTACTTCTAAAGGAAAACTTTATTAGCTGAATTATAAACGCTTATTTTCAAATTTGTTTGTATATTAATATAAATTTATAAATAAAATTAGTCTATTCATAACATTGCGATTCAATATTTAAGAATTCACATATTTTTATGTTTAAATTTTTAATGTTAAATGGAAATACCGATTTAAGTGATTTATTAACGAAATTGTATGGCATACCTATTTTTGTAAGTCGTATCATAACGTGAAATAATGAAAGTACATATAATGTACGTATATATTTTTATAATAATGGGTATTCATCGGGAATCGAACTCATTACTACTGTTACTAGCGAACATTGCGTTATTTCAATGGAATTAAACGGAAGATTACCAAACTGCGAAAATAGACAAATATTATATTACTTTATGGCAATAATATAACTTTTTTTTTAAATACTTGTTGGTAAATGTAAATTATTTTTTATTAAAAAATCTTTATCATATGACCTTTGATATTGCAAGCATACCTACCAAATTACGCAACTGAAATTTTGAACGCATCAAAAAGTGACGCAACACATTAATCTTGAGCCTCCTCGTCGGTGGGCAAACGAAGTAACAAAACGTGTCAGCTGGGCGCTGGGTGGAGGAAGAGCGAGTCTCTAAGGTGGAGAGGGAGGGCAGGTCTTATATAACCTGGGTAGAGCTCCCTTGACCCCTCCCCCGGCTCGTTGCGATAGTGACGTACGATGAGAAGTCTTTGAGACGTCTCGACATCTCCCGGCCCCCTGTGGCCCCCTTCTGCCACCTTCGGCCACTTTTCCCTCCGCTTCGTATTCTTCACCTCTCGTTTCTCTGTCCGACAGCCGTAAATTGTACAACTTGTTTAGATTCTAATGACTTCTCCTTTCTACCATCTCAATCGTAGTCTATTGATCATTTCGCCTTTATTTCATCGAAAATATTACAGAAATCACTCGGTGAAGTAATTAATTGATATTCTTATTACATTTCATTAATTAATCGAGCGAATACAGTTTATCAGTTTATCGTTCATCATTATTATTATTTAACGTTCTGGGTTTCAAAAGTTCATCGACATACGATTTCATTCGATTGAATACACAACTGTAGAAATGAGGCATAGTCTGTATGTGGTTTGATATTATTCATTAAAAGACGAATAAAATATTTTTGGTCTTAACCCATCTATTCCAACCCTATTACCTTATTTTAATATCTTGATATTCTCTCACACCAAATAATACACAGACAACCATTTAAAACAATTCCCACGCATATAGTCTTGTAGACCCAGTTTGAACATCACACAGTTTTACTGAAGGGCTAAAACGTATATTATTATACACGTGTGAGATATCTGAAAAAAAAAAACAATGCCTTGGAATAAAATCGAGCGTTCTATATCAGACCATGCATTCGATAATGTGATTACTAATTATTTCCATGAACTCTCATAACCTCCCGAATATTTTATACTGATGACATCACGGTATGCAAAACTTGAGTTTTTTTTTAGTTTTCGCAGTATTGTGTGTCCGCCCCGGCTGCACCCCTCGCCGCTATGGATGTCAGATTATGTGGACTTAATGCGAGTGTGGGCCTCGAAACTTGCTCGCAAATATTATTACCGCACACAGCGCACACCAACACAACTTATCAAGCACCAACACTAACGCAAGAGATCGCTTCAACTTAAAACATAGTATCTAAGAAGTATTTATATGCATTTAAAAAAAAAAACATAAATTCTACTCATACGCTTAACTCATCAAAATAAACATAATCTGTATTTTATTTTGTTATTATAAGTGAGCTATGATAATGCCTTCACACTTACGTAAATATTTAAATAATTCATATTAAAAATAAATTTTATTTTTAATATGAATTAACAATGGAATACATACATTGTTGTATTAAAAGTGTTTTTTTTTTGTATTCTTTGTATTTTTTGTTAACGAAAATTCTATATGATTTAAAATGCTTCGATCAGCGTTATCCGGCTAATCAGATTAATTTAGCAATGGAAAATTTAGAATTATAATTTTAAATTAATTTTAATTAAAAAAAATAACAAATTAAAAATATTTAGTTTTGATACACATTTATTTGAAGCGATTACATATTTTGGCCTCCCTGGAGACCATCTTCAATAAGGAAGATTGAGAAGAAAATTCATTTGTAAAATAAAGTGTCTACACAGATTTTTTTAGGAAACAAGTCACGTGATACGAATATCTTCATCAAAATATATTATTAAACGTGTACACATTATATGTCAGCAAATATATTATGCAATAAAAATGTATTATTTGTCAAATGTATACTGTACACTAAGTTTTACCTTGAGGCAGTCCATCGACTTGCCCAGTTCTGCAAGCGCGCGCGCATAATATAAGCGATCTTTACTCACACCGTCTTATATCACCGCACACATCACTGCCAACGCACACAGCTAACATAATATGACATACACATCTATGATAGTTCCAAAATCCACAGTGTGTGCACGCATACTAACGCGAGGCTTGAACAATTTTAGTTCTGCGCGGCTTCCACACATGCGCGCGTGTTGTGCTGCGCGCACTCACACTAGCGCGCGGCGCCCACTAGGAAGTGATGTGACGCTGCAGCGTTTCGCGCGCTTCTCGACCGGCTATTTTTCTATCCGCGCGAAAAAAACATTCGGTGTTTGAAAATGGTACAACTTCTGGGCCGCGCCTGTTCAACGCTACACGTGTAGCGCGGCCATAAATGCTCAAATCATATAATGCAATACAGAATAATTAATATTAATAAACACCGACAACGCGAAACAGCTTATTACTATCGCAAAATGAATACTTTTCATTATATAAGAGGACGTAACGTGTACTACAAATTTACAATAAATCATTTAAAAATATATTATGTACAAAATAAGTGATATCATCATCGCCATTGATTTGTATTGTATAGAAACTTATTTTAATTAACTTTCAGATTATTTGCAGACTGTTGAAACTGCATAATTATAGGAGTAAGTTAAATCAATTAAAACAAATTAAAAATATTGATGTTACGTATTTCGCCTCACGAAGAGTACATCCTCAACATACTCTTGTCAATGAAATAAAAGGAATGACAACTTATTGTTTTTGGTTTAAATATTCTCGTAGTGTGTACTCGTAAATACTATAAGAAATTAATTTAATCACATTATTTCAATAAAATAACCATATTACGTCTATGTAAAAGTACTTTTCTTATATTATTACCTTCAGTTATTATTATATAAAAAAAACTTGGATGCGAATACGAGTGTTTTGGCTTTGATAAGATTTTTTTACATTCTCTTATAAGTTTTTTTTAAGTTCTCGTTGAGTTTTTTTTTTACTTAAATTAGGAATCATTTTCATAAAAATAGTAACCAAAATTGTGTGTCTATTACGAGTGGTAATAAAATGTCATAAAATGTACGTCCCGAAATGGCAAACAAAAAGCGATTGTCATCTTAGCGCCAAAATTGTCTCTTTGTATTCAATAAGGAAGAACTCGCACAGGAGGATGGAGAGGGATGGAGGTTCGCGGCGCACTCCAGAGCATCGCAGATTTATGACTTTCCGCCTTGGCTCTTTATTCCCGGCAGTATAATTTAGTATTACGTTCGTGGAAATGGTCGGAATTTATGAATTGTCGGAACACTCTTTTGATCCACTGCTACGTGGGTGAGATTTAAAAATTGCATTTAAGATAATCGAATTGGAACATGCATACATAAATATATAAACTATAGTATTGCATTATTCAAAATAACACAAAATAACTGAAAAATTATAAATGTATTTTTAAGTAATCATGCAAATATTATTCGAACTTTTATTTTAGTTATTTAAGTTAATCCAACTTCGTTTTAATTCAGATTTACAATCCTTCCAAAATCACTAAAACAAAATATTGCGTGTCAAAATGTTTGTATCTTATAAACAAATAAAGAATAATGAAAATCAAATTTACAGAAAACCTTTACTTTTAAGTTATATTTACATAATTTTCAGGTTATTGTCACGATATATAAATAATTTTCTATCAAATAAGAGTTTTACCCATAATTTTAACCCCTTAATTCCTGCTCCGCAAAGTTCACTGAGCTCCCTAATATACCTTACTGTGTATGATAAGCCACCCTCTATTAACAATATCTCCAGGGATTAAGTAGTAAGTAATGTAATGGGCAAAATCCCAAATAATCAAAATTTACATAAAAACCAGTAGGACGCGCACTACACCATAAATTTATGATAACTTTGCCTAAATAATAGTACTAAGCCAGCAATATGCGTATTCGTATCCCTGTGGGTGAACTGATTTGCTGACAACGCAATTGGTAGCATCATGTACGTACACCAAGCAAGAGTACAGACAAGCAAGCATCAGCCTATTATGTTGAACGAAAACGTGTTAATCAGATAGATACGCTTAAATTACGTATAGTATTATAGAAAAAACGTCCATTATTGATTTTAATTACCAATGATAATAGTTTTCCGTTACTCAAAATAAAGAATTTCACTTGGCGGAAATCCAAATACATTACTAAATAAGCGTTCTTCGTCGTTGAGATCACTGCAAGTGTCGTGGTCCCAACCACCACCCTTCTACACCATTCTCCTTCATCCTTCCGAGTCGTGGGACATGCTGATATCCGCGCCACAAAAACAATTTTTACATACGTAAACTAATAATATGTTGGGAAAGCCATGAGAATTTGAATTACCATATTAATTTTTGGATGCTTTTAAGATGTTCTGATGAATATTACTAGAATAACTTTTTAAATCATCGTAGTTCTTTTGGAGTTATAGGTTCTGTGCAATTTATCAGTGTTTTTCGGCTCTGGCCACATCACACTGCGAGACTAACCACTTGTACAACTTGCTAATATAACCGGTCTTGCAGGAAGTCATCTCAAGGACTTCCGTAAGCCACGCCATCTCCACTAAATACTGACGTTCAAATAAATAAAAGATAAATACAATTAAATCAAGCGAACGATTTACATTTGTTATTTGCCCTTTATAACGTTAAACTTAAACAATGTATAAATATCTATGATTAAAGTTTTAAAACAATAAGTTAACGTCATCAAATATAAAACGCATAAGCCCGGTATGAATGTTACATATCATTTAAAAATTGTCGGCCAAATAAATAACTGAGATAAAATTTCGATAACAATCGCTAGACAAAATCGATTGTTTTTCATTACAAGAATTTGATGATTTGTCATAAGTTATCAACAACAATATATAATATATAGAGATATTTCAATGACCACCTTGAAAAAATATGCTAAAAAATGTATAAAAAATTGTCCTAACATAATGTACGAGTAAAATGCAATATTACAATGGAAAGATGACAAACTTATAGATAATGTATGTTAGTTTATTTATAATTGCTGAAGTTTCACACATCACGTGAGTATTTTAGGTATATTATCTCACTTCCTGCACAGCACACAAGTAGATAACGGAATTATGCACGCGGCAAATTTGAATCCATAAAATTTGGGACACATACTGATGTCTACAAAGGGCGAGCTTTCGGATATCTAAACGACAATAGGCATGAGTTGTTGTTGCGGAGTGCTTTTTGAGAATTGACTACATTTTGTTCATCGGCTCTCAACTTTATTTCCTCTTTTATATTATCAACATACTCGTACACTTGCAATCTCTCCAAACCACACACAAACACAACACACGTTTCCCGCATGCAGGGTCAATCGTCCTGACTAGAATAGAGAACACTGGCCTTTTTAAAGAGAAAAAAGCGACAAGTGTCATACAATCAAGACAATTTATAAGTATGAACATTTTATAATAATAAAATACTTGTAATATTGTTGATCTGATATTTCCATACTTTGTAATCGAATTATGCAACCGGGTTCCTTTATACTTATAAAGGAAAGGGATATACATAATACTGTGGCCTTGTCCGTGTTCAGAAATCAAAAGTAGGTTTTTCGCAAAAAATATTCTGTTCAGGCATTAAAGACAATCGGATTATGTAAAAACTACATTAATATAAATGGTCTTTAGAGTTAAATAACGAGATTTGAGCAAAAATAAATGATTCTATCGTTGTGTCGATGACCCGCGCGGCAAGCGAAAGCGAATGTATGGAACGCTGCCTGCACTATACAGAATTGAAGGTCACTGATGTAATGAAATATTTAGTGTCCATAATAAATTGTGGCATCTCAGTTCAAGGACATGGGCGAGAATGTGTTCGAGTCCATTAATCGTGAGCTCGGTGAAGGTTATCAAGGTCACGGGATTATTTTGAGGAATAAGTTGATTTTTTAACAAATAAGGATTCTGGCCTTATTGCATGCGTGATGTAACAACTAGTCGAATGGTTATCACAAGTTGCAATTTCCAATATTATTTTGAGAGTCGTTAAGTTTATCAATATCAATCAACCCTAGGCCATTAACAACGAATAAATTATATGTACTTACAATCCAACAGTCATCCATTACGCACTTAATTTTAAATGCTTGTGAATAGATTTATATTTTTTGTTGTGCTCTGCTTAATGGTTCATTTGATTGCGACAGTCGATAACACCCGTGGCGAATAATTTTTAAACAGTAATTATTTATTTTATTTTTCTAAATAATAAACCACTAAGACATTGCAATTACTTGGGCTTACTTATTTTAAGCATTAGTTATCATAGCCTTCATTTTAAATTATTTTATTTAATCAGTTATCAATGAAACATTGTATCATAGAGCTTTACCATATCGAGAAATAATACTCGTGTTATTGGTATTATAACATATAATTAATAAAACAGATTTTATAAGATCATCTCTTCAAAGGTACGGAATATTTGTTACGCACAACTTTCAGTGTTATCACATCTTACGTAAGCTCTTATTTTTGAAGAACTACCGCGCATCAACAATAATTATCGGTCTACTTTGACCAACGGTTGGTTATTTTCATCAGTGCAAGACCAACGCGTTCTTTTTTTAAAATTCACAATCCCATATGTTGTTTTTGTGAACATATTTTCATGTGTCGAGCTTAGAGTAAAATGGTGTTAAATAATATACGAAGAAGCAAATCTATACTATAAAACAAAAGTTGTAGTTATTCAAAACGTTGGGTTAACGATATAATGCATGCGGATGAATAATGTAGGTACAGGTACAGTTTATGATGCACTGCTATATACATACACCTTAAATATATACTCGATTCCGCTTAATTGGGGCACACCGGGACTTCACATTTTTTTTTAATTCATTTATTTGGTTTTGGCAACTAAGGCCATTAACCAGTAATACACATAAAATTAAATGCATTTTTTTTTCAATCATTTTATTTTATAAACTCTTGGAAACTGTAAATTACATAAAGGTAATATAAATTATTTTATAAATTACAAATATGTAATATAAACTTGTAAGAAAAAAAAACCCATTTAAAATAATAAATGGGTAGGTACATACAATTTAATTCAATCCAAAAATGAGCCAAGTGTAGTCTGTCTTTAGTTTTTGTAACATTTTACTTCTACAAAATCAGGACAGATATTCAGTGCGGATGTAGGGCTCCCTTCATTTCCTTCCTGCATAAAATAACACTAGAATTGAATCCTCACAGTCTTCATTATCATCGTAACATGGTAAATTGTTATCTATTCTTGAAAATTCTTCAAAGATAATAGGAACTGATTTTCTTAATTGCTTAAAATTTCCTGTCCCAATTTAGCGAAATGTTGTCCCAATTCAACGGTGTCCCAATTAAGCGGAATCGACTGTATATCATTTGATCATTATTAACATTTGATCTTCTGTCACAAAATGACGTCAAAAATGGGTAATTCCTTATGCAAAGTAGAAGAAAATGAATTTGATAAAAATTCTTTTCATTGCGTTGCCTTTGAACACAAGGATGGGTCTCCAAAATTTCTAGTGTCTTGTTGTTTGTGATGGATGCTACTCTCGGTGGCCGGGCTGTGGCGGCTCGTCGGGTCCGCTCGCCTGATTGACGATAAGCTGATGCGGCACAATCTTCAATCTTCCGCGGGTCAGTTAGACTGGAGGCCATTTTTTGTTATTGTTAACTCTGCCAGATTCCTATTTTTATCGTGACCGGTGCGCGCCGAGTGTGCCGGGTTGTGGTGCGGTTGCCATCATCGCGATTGAGACTGTCGCGAAGACGTTGCAATCCAGAACCAGTCTACTACACACGTGGTTTTAAAAAAACGTTTTTGAGTGAAAATATAAATATAATAGCTAATAATATACATTCTTAAAGGAGAAAGAAACGCATTTAATTTTTCTTTTAGTTTTTAATTTCATAAAAAGCTTTTAATTTTTTTATAAAATTCATGTCAACAGATATTTTATTGTGCATGGATGAAATCAGAATGGCGTATTTTAAGGCTCTACGGCTAGCAAGCAGACAGAGTGATGTTATCTAGAGGCGCGGATCAAGGACGGCGATGCTTCCTGCGGTATATCCTCGTTTTGAGTCGCCTGCACCTCACCCCAGTCTTGGAACCTCCCCGTGCGGTGGGAAGGGCAAGTCGTGCCGTTCCGTCGTGACTCACGACTGTTTGTTTGCGCACCGTAATATTTTGATAGCATCATTTTACTATCAAATTTATGAGTTTTCCCGTCTATTGATAGCCGGGGAGCTTTCGATTTCGTCTCCCCGCATGCAAGCGAAGTTCAAGAGCGGACATTCAGAAATAGATCGCGTCTAGAGTCGGAACGGTCGGCAGTGGGCCGCACTAGTTTTCCTCTGTAGAGTAAGTCTAGTGGCGGGTGTGTGGGCGGCTGTGGGCGGCCGAGTGGGCGGGGCTGCAGCGCAGGGCGGGCGCCGCCAAGCCGGGCGGCCGCGGCCCGAAGCCTGAAGGTTGCGCTCGATCGATTGCGCGTGCCCTCGTGACGTAAATATTCCTATTGACCGATGCACAAGGCGCCGGCTGCGGCTAACGAGCCCCCACCCGGGCGGTGTAGGGCTGGAGGGTGTGCTGTGGGCTGAAGCCTGAAGCCTGAAGCCAGAAGCACGCGATCCTCGAATTACTGCCTGAAAATGCTGGCCTCGCGCACAGCCACGCGCTATGCGGCTGCCATTTTTCAACGCATATTTTTCAGCGTTCGTGCCGTTTTTATCGCCGACAATGTATTTTCTCTTCTCCGGTATTACCTCTAATTTTCTGCAAAGAAAAACGAGGCATTTCGCCCTTTTCATCCTTTGTAAGTGAGAACTTAGTGTTATTATCATTACCTGTATAAATGTAGTCGCTTTGTCAGCGGTCAGAAAATTACACATTAAGTAATCCACCCCTTAATTATTATGCGAAGTTAGAATATTATTAAAGAATCTCTAAATATCACGTTCCAATAAAAACATACACTTTAGTGCATGAAGCCTTTTAAGTATTTTCATTTATTTCCTTCTTGTCAGCTATGTCAAATATTTTTCTGACGCGACAAACGAACGTATTACGTCATCGCCCACGACATAAATCTCAAATTGTAAATTCAGAAGATAACAACACTATCGTCGGCCATATTTATTCATTAGTCTGACAGTTGTCTCTAGTGCGTGTTTGCCTACCCGGGATCCCATTCCAACAATTGGCTGATGCCAATATTGGGTCAGTTTTGACTGGTCTTAGCGTCTCCAATTGATATTGCCAGAGCTGGAACCGACCTTCCATATACGAGTATAAATCCCCAGCTTACTGCTACTTGGTCGTTATTCATTTAGCGTCAGAAAATTCCAATATACTTGATCAAAAATGTGTCAAGAACTATAATATATATATTTAAATTAGTCGTTTTTGTTATACTCGTACATCAACAAAACACATAATAAATAATTATTATATGACATATAATTTACATATCTCTACATTTAATCATTTATTAATCTTGAATACATTAACACATTTATGAGAGCAACAAATAGTTTTGCGTCCTCATTAGAATTTATGATTCTTTTGCTTGTCTATTAAATGTATTAATCACCCTCGACGTATATGTACTTATACATTTCACTTACACCCATCCTGCCACACACTGCGTCCAGCCGACCAAAACCTTATACATAGTTATATATTAATATAAAAAAGGAAACAAAGCTCCTAATGGAGAAGTAAGTCCCCAGTGCTGATTATAATTTTGAAATGTAGGCTCTCAGTGTGGTTAAAGGGACTGCAATCAGCTCTGCCTCTATTGTGTAGTAAGGAACATTGTCAACCGTCTTATATATTGGTAGTGCCTACTCCACATAATTAGTAATCTTTCTCAATTATTGTTTTGGTTAAAAGCGAACCAAACGGCATGAAACACAGTCGGAACTTTTTTAGTTTTCCGGATATTCAAATGTTACCCCATACAATTTTTCGCGAAATCAGGTTTATCGCTTATTTCGCTTGAAGAAAAACAACAGTCTACTGCTAGTGTAAGTTGTCCAAAAATAAACAAATTACTTACTATGTTCAAATTGTTTTTTTTGTTGTTGCTGGTTACGTCTTGACATTCAGTGGCCGATATTTTTCGAGCATCATGATAATAAATAAATATGGACATGAGAATCTGTTCTTTCCCTAACTTTTTTGTCCTTCCTTTTGTACTTCTATATTTTTGGTCTATTTGTTGCAATAGTTCTATTAAATTAATATATAACATTTAAAAAATATACATACAGACAGAAAGTCACCAAATCAAAGCTTATCAAAAATAAATAATACGAGAGCAAATTCATTTTCACTTACACTCGTATGATCGAAAATATTATATTAATGAATTATTTGCGTAAACAATTCCGTCTTATTGTCGCTCGGTATAAATTAATATGCACGATAATGTTTCGGATAACTAACCTTGAAGGGACTTTACAATGATTAACCATTGTTTACAATGTTACGTCATTTTTTTATTATATCCCTGCTCAAACATCACATATTGCATATGTTATTCGTTTCCTTTCAGTGATGTTCGTAATTATATTACGCATTTATAATAAATCGCATAGAGCTGAAGATTTTTATTTTTTGTGCGGCCGTTAGTGGCATGCATTATTCTACAATCGTATTTTATCAACCGTCACAAGTTACAGAGGAAAATAAAACGTGTCTTTAATACAAAGGTATTTTGTATCTAGCATTTAATTCATGAACAATATTTACCCATTGCAGGAGCACGACTTCCAATGGAATAATATTTTTTACTCCTTGATAAAATTTAAATTGTCATTTAATGGAAACACTATTTGTGATCTCTTTTCGGTATTTCTTCGTGTTGATAAGATAAGTTTTTTTTCTCAGCATATTATGGAATGATAATTTGTTTTCCTAGAGTAATTCACAACTTTTTATTTCACATGACTCGTAAAGTCTTCATTGTTATAAGATAAATTAATATTCCCCAACTTTACTTATTCAAAAACTTGTTGATCATAAAAATATTTTGAAGCCAGATAAATATGTATTTGTCTTCCATATTCTTACACATACGCTCTCTAGCTAAAACACACGGTCACCATAAATTACCGCCATGCAGATCTGTCAGTTGCCACGATTCTTACCTCCAATGTAATCTCTAAATATGAAGCTTCGCCAAGCACATTTAATTCAATTTACAGTTCCCGAAGGTCCTCCGAGAGTTAAAAAGTGTCTTCTATAGTATTCGAATAATTTAAGGCCGTTTATTTTTCAGTTCTTTAAGAAGATCGAATGATCAACACTACCCTCCCGAGGCCGCGATCATTTGGTCCTAAGGGACGGCTTAGCTCAATTTCATTTGTGTTTAATTTAGTTAACAACATTTTTCTTATTTTGATCTTCAATATGTCGCAGCATGTGTTGTATTTTTTCTCGGCGATCTTATTATGAGATAATATATTCCATGTGGTAGCGATGACCTAACTTTTATTGACCCTCATAATGCCATTCAGTGAAGGACCATACTATTTATGTGATTGTTGTCATCGAACAGGGCCGCTTTGTGAGTAAGCCATCACATATTGTAAAGTTAAATAGTTTCTTAAAAATAAAACACTTCAGTAATTAAACTCTTACCATATACTCGTAGTCCGTAGTATATCTTTGTTTATTATTAAAAAGTTAATGATGTAATATAGGATATATTCTTAATTCTTAACCCTCGTTAGTTCGTACGTTTTTTGGTCGTATAATTCGATGAGACGATAATAATATGGAGAAGCTTATGACAGTGCAACAATGAAAGTTAACGATGCAGACTACCAGATGGATGGATTAACTTATAAATGTCACAAGACTATCAATACATAAATGCCACAAACGATAAAAAAAAGTAGGAAATTCAAATCAGGAGCTGTTATCAAGCGATCGTCTCGACAAAGAAGAAGCTTGTACATGTTATATTATATGTAACTAAAATCTATCATATAGCAAGATTATCACAAACCAATCCGCGTCTAAATGTTTCGCTGAATACATGCACCTTTCAGTCGAGTTTTCCAAAAGAAACATGAGAAATGGAGTTTGTAGATAGTTAATAGCTTATAATATTTGGTATTGATTAGTTCGAGCATAATATATTTATTTATGGAATATGTTTTTTAGGTCTGTTGTAGCAGGAACCTAATTAATATATTTAAATTGAGATTATTTGATTTTCTTGTTGCGGTATAACAAATAGAAAACTTCTGAATAAGTCTCTGCGTTGGCTTGTTCGCCATGTGCGCTTTCTGGGACGCGCGGTCGAATTATGAAAAAAATCTTCTCTGGTCACCCGTTGGAGATTCGGGGCCCCCGGGAGCGAGCAGGCGAGCGAGGCTTCAGGCAACTCATTTTCGTGCTTCAATATCTCTGTCCTCGATTTTAACATACATTTTTTTTTCTACAAAAAATATACATTACTCGTTAACGTTTCTAAATAATTTGTTTCATTAGTTCCCTTATGGAACTATGTCTGAACTGACTTTAAAGGGTAATGACATTTTTTTTGCTAATTTCATATTTTTTTGTCACACGATTCGTAAGGATGATTTAGCTTTTGAAAATTGGCCAAGGCGGGAACGGAATAATAATGCTGTGATCAGTAGTTGTGAAACAATACTTTACATTGTATTATATTATACTACAATTCTTGGTGGTACTGTATAATAATAAAATAGTAATTAAATTGAAATATCTTATCATACATTTTATTTAATGAACTTGATTACACCCGTGTCCAGTAAAAATAAATAACAAATGGATTAATTTATCCTTTCAAGTAATTTATACAGGAATATTTTCTTATTCCATATGTTGGAAGATCGTTGACTTCGTTTACTTCAGTTTGATCGATAGTTTTGATGACAGTGAACGCAATTTTCGCAAAGTCAGCCGTCAGACTTCCGCTTGTATTAACAATAATAATTATTCTCATTTTACTTTCATTCATAGCGTATTTAATTCGTCGGCGTTATTAACAACTCGGTGGGCGCACGCTCGCTGAAACTGTAAAGTGCGTATCGACTACCGACTCGAGCTTTTGCGCAAAATTAGCAGTAGGCTAATAAAATTTAAGCGATAAAAAGTATACAAGGTTTTGTTGTTGTTGTACGAGTACAATACCGAGCAACGGGCATTGAATAATTTTTGGTGACCGACTTTTATAAGACACGCATTGACTTTGTTTATTTGTTTTTGTTGGATTTTTAGAATATATTTCAATACGATATTGATAAGAGAAATGTCATTTAAGATGAATTTTGCTGTAAATTTGTATGTGTGTATCAAATATTTTATATATAACGTAAACAATGCATAATTGTGGGATATTTCTTAAGAAATGTCATTCATGTTATCTTCAACATGTCGATGTATTCGCTAGTTTTTTTTAATTTTTTATCATTATTCACTTTAAGAACTATTGCAATATTTTTAAAACTTATTTACTGTAGAACATACAAATCTCTGCTTAATCACGGAGTTATATATATCGGTTTCGTGCTGAATGAGGACTTTATCATTTATTAGTGATATCTTGTCATATACTCGTAGTAAAGGAAACAGTACTTTCTACGATGGCTCTGGACATTTTAATGAATATGAATACAAAAATAAAGTAAAAAATATCGATTACTTACATTTCAAATGATACCTATAATATACTTATATTTTTATTATCTTCGTATGATCGAGCTTTTCATATCAGATAAAGCAGGGACGTCCGTAAAAATACTAACAAATACAATAATATATTATGTTTTTTATTTTTATAGCAGAGAGGCGTGATCCAGAGGGACTCCTGATTTGAAGGCAGCCGGGGCAGAGGCGCGAGAGGCAGAGATGGCACAGCTCAAGTAACCGAATCGAAAAGAGGCATCAAAATTGCAACTAGGTAAGTCGTAATATCACTCAATTTATATACATCACTTAAAAAACATATGATAAGTATCCAGTATGTACATGTATTTATAAGTATTTAGTCAAATTTTCACTTTCTTAAGTATATTTTCAATAGCTTTACTATGGCATTAAATTATCATTATTAAATTCATTAAAGAAAAATTATTTATTTAAACTCAAAACTAATATAAAAATGTTTGATATTGTATCATCGGCTAAATATTTTATTATTCCGTATACGTTACGTATGTACATATTTACATAATTAACATTTTTAATTCATGAATATTGTTATGAATTATATATGCATATAAATGTCAACTTATATATAATATTTATGCTGATATGTATATATTTAGTGTACTCGTATACATTAATTAAGTAATGTGTAATAGTGTTTTCTTGTGTGTATGTAATTACAAGTGTTGACCTGTAAAAAGGTTTATCAAAAAAACGATAAGAATTAGCAAAGATTTTTGTAATATTTTATTGAAAAAATAATTGAAGTGGTCTGTGATAGTAATTGATATGCCTCCAACAAATAATTTACAAACAGTCAATCTGTGTACATCTCATATTTAGATATTTGCTATTCATTATATGTAAAAATGTTGTATTCAACATACACACATTCGATAGACGAAATAAAGTCAGCTAATCTTTTTATTACCAAATATCTGTCACATATGACACTAAAAACAAATGATATTTGTAATAGTAGAATAAAAACGAAACAAATATTATTAGGCACAGGAATAAACCAGCTGAGCGGTATTTAACATGAAGATAATATGTGCCATTGTTTTTCTAAAAACGAGGTTGGTAAGCACAAATAAAAAAAGGTAAACCTAGTGCTCTCAAATTTGATAATGCTTTATTTTTATTTTCCTTAATGAATACATCTCTTTTATTCATACAGATTATTAATACATTTTTTTATCCTCAAATAAAATATATCTTATACGTAGTATACAATATGTATAAAATTGAGAAATTTGCGGAATCACATTCTATAAATATATACGTAAAGAATTAAGCGATGACAGTCTACCACTAAGAGTAATTTTTGTAACTGATAATTTGATTAAATTACTTACAGGTATAAAATAATATTTAGAATTATTGCTTCCTATTACATAACACATAGTTTTAATTTAAATACTTGTCGAACACCATTCACATCTTGCATTTATATAAACTCGTTCACTTTTCATCTAATTCACTTGAAAATGACTTCCAGAAGAAACTGAAAAGTGTCGCATAAAAATAAAATTGCGGAATAATTAAAAACATTATTTCTTCCACTAAAAACCATCGATGAGGAAATATATATTGTTGTCACGTCTTTTTTTGGAGTATTTTTCAATTCTATCGATCTGTTTAAGTTTTTTATATCCGGCTTTGTTCGAGATAGATAAGGTAGTTAAGTGTATTGGATGGTTAAATCTTGGCGTTATATTTGAGATACTTCGTAAAATTCTTATGGTGAACGCTTAGAGGTTGAAAAAAAGGTAGTCAACGTAGATAATGTAGCCAGAACGATATATGCGCAATAATGTAATGTCATTAGTTCACTGCTGGAAAGGAGTTTTTGCAAGACACAATTGACAAATGTATTTTGCTTTACATTATTAGATATCGATAAAATAAATACATATCGTTTTTCATTACAATATAGATATATTGAAATATTTATTAGGCAATTTGTGACGCATGATAGATGCGTATTTTTTGTAAACTGAAAGGGACTTTGTGGTACAGTTCTGTTTCAACCTTTATTGTTATTCACCAAACTGACTTGACCGCATAAAAAATAAAATGTCAACCGAGAATTGAATGGATAATCGAATGCAATTATAAAACACAAACAAAATAAACGATCACACATAAAATATATCTTGAAAAGTAAAACTAATTATTTTACGCAATAAAATTTAAGGAATTTAAGCAAATGATTAAAAAGTAATATTTATTGGAATAATTGAACAAAAAGCTACCAGGAAATTGTTTAAAATTAAAGAATTTAATTCTTCTTCGCGAGAACTGAATAAAACACTAGTTTAAATGGGGCATTTGTTGAGGCAACTATAACACTAGAATGTCAGTAAATGTCAAACATGACTCTAACTTGCCTGCACATTAGTAGCGGCCCGTGAGATTTTACAATGGCGGGGCTGCTAAAATAATTATAAAACAATATGCAAGCATTATTTCATAAATAAAAGCATACGTTATGGTCATTGTACTGTACCCCAGTTGGAAACTTCTACGTTCAAAAAAATAAATTGTTTACATAGTTTGCATGTAAAATTGTAAGTATGTATTTATAAAATAAAATATTTAAGGATGTATTGAAAGTAAATGCTTTCAATCCCAGAATTCTGAAAAGCGGGATGTGAACTGTCTTATTTAATGTAATTTAAATATAGAATTAAAATAAATTTGCAATGTATTTTATTCTATTGACTTGAATATTAATGTTACTGAAGCAAGCGACCCCCAGAGGATCCAAAGATCGGAAGGTCTTGAAGCAACTGCTGCACATACGCGTATTTTTTTCTGTCATATTTTAAAATAAAAATAAATGTCTTACGATTTACGATCTCATTTAACGGCCATAATTTTATATTTCATTGAGAAATGGCTTTTATTAAACAGCGTATTACTTAGATGTACAATTTACACAGTGGAAAAATATCCGCGGAATGCGTACCGAGATTTTAAAATGTAAATTCAACAGAGTGGAGGTCAAGGCTACAAATTGCTTTTGACCGAGAGACTCGCAAAAAGAGGTATGTATCTCGTCTTGCTGCGATCCGATGGATCCAACCGCCTCAATTATTCAAATTTGTTGTAATAAATCATTTGAAAGGAGGCATGCAGCTATTAGGCGCGGCGTCGTAATCCCTCGCATGTGTCACTATATTTCATCCCCTAATTAGGTTCTGGGTATTATTTTATAGTTATTTTATACTGTGGTCAAAACAACCTAACATTGCGAATCTCTTATCGTTCGGAAATACATTACAACAAATTGGAAATGCCTGATGACTTAATTATTTTTATTATTTATTAATCATAATTTAATATATATTAAATTGTTACTTGTGGTAATAAACTCTGCTTTACTGATTTAAAATGACATTATGATATCATAAATAGTTGTATCAAAATATTGTGTAACTCCATTGAGTCCATTGCATTTTTTTTTTTTATGTAAACGCATGCAGGAGAGCACAACCGGTCAAGACCAGTGCACTCTATGACGCTCAGCCAGGGAGGCTGGACGCTGCATGCGGGAAACGTGTGTTGTGTTCGTGTTTGTGTGTGGGTTGGGGAGATTGCAAGTGTATATTTATCTGTTTCTTGAAGAGATCCAGATTGTAGGAAGGAGGAAACACAGACGCTGGAAGAGCATTCCATAGCTTACCGGTGGCATTAAGGAAGGAACTTTGGAAGCTGCCAGTTCTTGGTCGACATATATTAACCGTGTATGGATGTTCGGCAAGTGTAAGACGAGTTTGTCGGCTGTGAGTGGGTGCAGGAGGAATTAGTTCTTTAAGTTCCGAAGAGCAGCGACCGTGGTAATAACGGTAGAAAAGACTAAGAGAACCAACCTTACGTCTGTGTTCCATTGATTGTAGATTAGACGTAAGGGTGTCATTGTTTATCAAACGAATTGCTCTTCGTTGAACTGAGTCAATTAAGTTTAGAAGGTATTTTGGAGCTCCAATCCAAAGGTGCCTGCCGTATTCAAGGATAGGTCGGATTTGTCCTTTATATAGAAGAAGAAGTTGTTTATCGTTGAAATACCGACGTGATCTATATAATACACCTAGTTTTTTGGAAGCGAGACCGGCTTTACACTTAATTGACTCGTAATATTTGACATTATTCGATATTGATAATCCAAGCGTGTTGATGGAGCTTGCTTTCGGAAGAGAACAACCGTTGAAAGATACAGGATCCATAGCAGTCTTCTTGGTGGAGAAAGTACATGATTGGGTTTTTGAAATATTGAAACAATAATGAAAAATTTAAACAATAATGAAAAAAAAACAATGTTTTTTTTTGATAACTCGATTTAGTTACGTATATATCATATATAATTATAAAATACTTACTGAATAAGTAATCAAATTTATTCAGCCCCATCTCTATTTTTTTTAACTTACACATATGTAAATAAATAATTACTATTTTTTTCTGTTGAGCAGATAAATAATTATTCGTAATGTCAATGTAAAATTAAAGCATTAAAATTTATTTCTAGGTGTGTTTTCTTCTTTATCTGTTGTTTAAAATACTCCGGAGTACTTTCATGTTGTATCTATTGGACAAGTTCGCTATTTTTTTCTTGTCTATTATAATGGTCGAGCATCGAGACATGGACCTACGCTGGCAGATATTATAAGAAATAATGATCGATTGTTCCCCTCTATACTTTGCATAGCTTCATTCTAATTTGTTTTCATGTATCATATGTTTTACCTTGAACTCTGTTTTTTGCGTACGCTTTAAAGCTCATTCTCGAGGCACATAATCTGCCGGCTGTGATACTTGCAATGAAATTTGATGAGACTTTTTTTTTATTCCTATTGGCACTAGTAGAAATGGAATCACTCAATTTTTAAAGTTGATTCAATACTAACTATAATAAAATTAAAATACCGGATTAAATAAATACAATTTATGTTTAATTTATTATTAGTAACTAAAATATTTACAGACGAGTTTTCGGTTAGCTGTATATAAGTATACGTTTATATTGTATATATTTATTTACAAACAAATCTGGTGTGCATATAACTTTTAATTCGATATAAAAAGCAGTATCCCAAATGCTTTTATTTGTTTATTATTTTTACTTTGTTTATTATTTGATGACTATTTATAAGCTAATATGTAATTATGAAATAACGACTGTAGCAATTTAAGATGGTTTCTTATTATGAAATCCAGGATTATACATTAAATGCATGATTCGTATGTACATATTCCATGACGAGAAGTGCAAGCGTATTTTTTTGACAAATCCTCTTTCTGCTACGAGAGATACTTTTTAAAATTCGTCCCATTGTGCATTCTCCGGCGCAATAATTGATATGACTCTTGCTTATGTAACCGACCTTGGACAGCTGCTAGAATTTTGCATCACTGCAATTCGATGTTATTCAATTTGCAAACATTGTTGACTGTTATCGTTTCATTTTCGGCCTTGAAATTTAATCGCGCAGTAATGAACTTACACCAATACGTAATATTTTAATGTTGACAATATTAATAAACACGTGAATGTATCTACATTATCTGATATAGTGAACACCAAGAGAATTCTCAATATGTTAAATATGTGTACAGAAACCATATTGAAGATTGAAAGTAAAAAAACATACGAAGGGAAGCTTCTAGGGAAAAAGCGTGACATTATTTTGTAATATTTACTTATTATATTAGTAGAATAATGATTATGTATCTGATTGTAATGTAGAATTTAATTTTTTATTTATATTTCTGTCGAGAGCTCCTTAATTTTTTTTTCTTATTATTTATTTCACAGAATCGAAATTCCAATGCACAAATATTAAGAAACAGAGTAATCATAAATACATATACAATACATAGAGAAGATAATAAAAAATTAAAATAACAAAAAAGAATAAGAAGATGACACGTGTCAAAGATCACAGAGATCAAGGAGAACAATACCATCGACAAAAGAGGAAAAGGATGTAAGAAAAGGATCGAGGTGTGGTGGTAGGCCATTTAGGAGCGACATTACCGTTGTACCAAATTGAGTGCTTGAAGCTCCACAAGCTTGTCAGTTATAGTCTGCCTATGGCTACAAGTATAAGTAATACAACTAGGGCGAAGTAACATTTGGAAAACTATATTACATTTTTAAAGCGAAAATTCCGCAATGTCTTAAAACTAAGGTGTTTAACCAATGCATCCTCCCTGTATTAACTTATGGCGCAGAGACGTGGAATCTGACAGCAAGTCTTACCCATAATATTAAAGTCACCCATCGTGCTATGGAGAGATCCATGCTCGGAGTGTCGCTAAAAGATAGATTTCGAAACGAGGAAATACGTAAAAGAACTCAAGTAGTGGACGCTACCCAACGAATAGGCACACTCAATTGGCAATGGGCAGGACATATCTGTTGAAGAGACGACGGTCGATGGGGAAGAAAAGTATTAGAATGGCGTCCAAGAACTGGCAAACGAAGCATTGGCCGACCCCCCACAAGATGGACTGACGATATAAGAATAATAGCGGGAGTAACCTGGATGCGGAAGGCGGAGGATCGAAGAGGGTGGATACTCGTGCGGGAGGCCTACGTTCAACAGTGGACGGACACAGGTTGATGATGATGATGATGAGTCTGCCTATGGCGGTGAAGAGAAACCGCCGCAAAAAGGACTAGCCATAACTTTTCTTGTAGATAAAGTTATACTTGAAGACACTCCTGGTCTCCCTGTGGCGTTGCAGATCAACTGTTCTAAATAGGACCAGCGCAATTTTGTCACATAAATTTATATTTAGGCTTGAAGACTACATTAGTCCTGGTCTCCCTGTTGCTGCAGAGCGGCTTGTATACGACCAGCGGATGGTTTGCAGATGAATTAATGTTTTGGCGTGAAGATTCGACCGATCAGTCCTAGTCCCCCTGTGGCTGCAGAGAGGCCGGCCCAAATAGCACCAGCGCATGGCTTGCAGATAATTTTCGCCTACGTGATCGCCGCGCTTGTTTATTATTTTGTTGTGCTGGCGCAGCGTTTTTTCTCGGCCGCTGATTTTCGGAGAGTAGTAGTCTCTGGCCTGTGCAAATTTCTGTTTGTCTAAAATACATTCGGTCGTTCACCCAGCGGGGGCGGAGGCCGTTGGGGGCGGGCGGGCGCCGTTGCCGCGATCGCCGACCGGTTGATAAAAATAATGTATTATGTAAGCGGCTCCTTCGCGCCTTCTCTCCTCTCTTTCCATCCTGGGTCTATCGGCTCCTCGCTAATAATACACGCCGATATGACGTTATAAATCCGCGAATGCAGGCCCGTCGCGCTCCTTGGCGATTCGCTGCGAATCCTCTGACGGACCATCATTGCATTTCCTTCTCCAATAAGACAAAAGTGACCTATTTTACTTACTACTATTACGTTCTACTGATACTGATACCTGCACCGTTTATATCAGGCACACCCGTAAAACGACCACTTTGATAGGCGGTCTAATAATTTAACGTGTACGGGTGACACTTGCTTGTATGTATTTGAGAAATGTACCACTTGTACAATTTAACGATTAGTAATCGACGTAGTGCAAACATACTTGGTATTTCCTTGGAATTCCAAACTTTATAATTATTATATTTAGCACTTGAGTATTCGGTCGATCAAATATTTAGTTACGATATACATTTCTAGTTGCACATTATTGAATTATGCTTTTTCTCATCAAGTATTAACGTAAATAACATAGTCTCTGTAAGGTAAAATTTTTGATTAATAAAGGATTGAAACATTACTTATATGTAAATTCACTGTTTATAAATTAACTGAAAAAGAAAACCCTTTAGTTTCTATATTATTGTTATGTTGTCGTACGAGTGTACGTAAGATTAGAATCATTGAATCAAATGAAAACCGATTGTATGTCTCGATATAAAATTAAACTTTTTGCTGCATTATTATCGACACGCAAAAAATATCAGACATGTACTTGCGGATAGTTTCTCCAGACATCATCTATGTGCCCGCAATCGCCCGTCTCGACCCATTGTACCAGTTTGGATGACTCGTGATTTTTTGTGTGTTACATGCCACACTAAAGTCAGTCTATCCAATTTGAAATACTTATCGGTGCCGACTTCCTCTGGTTGTTACATGTGAAAATTTCAACGAAGCAATGCTATTTATCGATTGTCATCGTTTTTATTTTTCTTCGTAATTGCTATCTCGTAGGTAGGTAGATACTTAATCGTAATTTTCTTCTGTGTAATAAAATACGTCTTAAGTGATAGTCGAGGCTGATCTATATGTAAAAGTAAATTAAATGTATGATATAAAAAGAATATTTAATTTAGGCATCAATAAAAAATAATTCATGATCCACTGAATACATGTTATTGTTTATTTGGGGATAATTTTGCAAGTATGTACGAGTATGTGATATGTGGTGCGCCAATGGTGGTATTTTTTGCTTATTAAAACAAATGTCATTTGGAAAACATGTTAATGTATTTATTTACGTTTGTGATACTGTTTTAACTAATCCAAAATACAATTATTTCGGTGTCGATTAGGTTAGATGCAATTTAATCTACGCAGTGACTTATAAATTTAATAACAACACATAACCTTACCAAAAAATCTACCAAGAACCTACAGAAGTGGATTTGAAATGTAAAAACAACATTTCATTCTGGTAAAATGGTAAATATGAATTTCCCAAATTCAACATAACATATTCTCATAAATAAACGGTTTTTCATATTTTTACGCTTCTGTTGTATTTTGCTGGTCAAAGAACTTCCTTATTAGTATCCCTTATTTTTATTTATTCGTTATGTCCGTTATGTCGTTAGGTCCCAATAGCCTAGTTTATCAAATAGTTTTAAATACGATTCAGAGTAAAATTAATAATATAAGTATATCCCACAAGACTTATGTTTGATAAAACAAATTACTTAATAACTAGTCACAATAAAAAATGAACAATAAAAACAATACATCAATATTAATTGCTTTAAATATAGCTTGATAGACAATCTCATGAAACCATGGTTCTAAACGTGTGCATGTACTTTCTTCCAGCGAAAACATTAAATTTTATCCTGGAGGAATTACAAACTTCGTTGAAATAAATATTATGTGTAGTAGTTTTACAGGAAAGATTTTTTAAAATTTCTATTGTCTACATTCTGTCCTGATAAATCATCAAGTCCTGACAAAAGCTACATAGGGCAAAAATGGGCTTGAGTACCTGAGCCTTCGAGTCATTAGTCTCAGAATCCGATCACTTTAAGGAAACTTCGATACTGGATTGTCTCCAATTAATATGTTAAATTTGTAATAATATGTTTTTGGCATCAAAACCTTCTATTGTTGGTCTCCTGCTTAGCTCACACAACAACAGTAGCATATTTTGTAATATTTAAATATTATATTACGATATTCTATTATCCTATGTTGAGAATATGTAGACTGGTTAACTCCTCTAATGACTTGGACTTTTTCGGGCTGGACATTCCGGCATTTCGCAGATCCCTCTACTGATGTGCGATATGTCGGTTTTATTTACTCATGTTTTTTTTTTTTTTTTATGTAAACGCATGCAGGATAGCACAACCGGTCAAGACCAATGCACTCTATGACGCTCAGCCAGGGAGGCTGGACGCTGCATTCGGGAAACGTGTGTTGTGTTCGTGTTTGTGTGTGGGTTGGGGAGATTGCAAGTGTATATTTATCTGTTTCTTGAAGAGATCCAGATTGTAGGAAGGAGGAAACACAGACGCTGGAAGAGCATTCCATAGCTTACCGGTGGCATTAAGGAAGGAAATTTGGAAGCTGCCAGTTCTTGGTCGACATATATTAACCGTGTATGGATGTTCGGCAAGTGTAAGACGAGTTTGTCGGCTGTGAGTGGGTGCAGGAGGAATTAGTTCTTTAAGTTCCGAAGAGCAGCGACCGTGGTAATAACGGTAGAAAAGACTAAGAGAACCAACCTTACGTCTGTGTTCCATTGCTTGTAGATTAGACGTAAGAGTGTCATTGTTTATCAAACGAATTGCTCTTCTTTGAACTGAGTCAATTAAGTTTAGAAGGTATTTTGGGGCTCCAATCCAAAGGTGACTGCCGTATTCAAGGATAGGTCGGATTTGTCCTTTATATAGAAGAAGAAGTTGTTTATCGTTGAAATACCGACGTGATCTATATAATACACCTAGTTTTTTGGAAGCGAGACCGGCTTTACACTTAATTGACTCGTAATATTTGACATTATTCGATATTGATAATCCAAGCATGTTGATGGAGCTTGCTTTCGCAAGAGAACAACCGTTGAAAGATACAGGATCCATAGCAGTCTTCTTGGTGGAGAAAGTACATGATTGGGTTTTTGAAATGTTGAAACTGACGAGGTTGAGGTCGCCCCATCGTGAAACCCTTTCAAGAGACATGTTCATCTTCTCCACCAGAGATTCCCTAGCAGCAGATAGTTCCGAATGTTTCGGAGGTTTATGGAAGATTATACTCTCATGGACAGTGCTGTCGTCGGCATAACAGTGAATGTTTGCGCATTGAAGCAAATCATTCACATGCAGAAGGAAAAGAGTGGGCGACAGCACAGAGCCCTGTGGAACTCCTGAGTTGATTTTATGGCAGGAAGAAGAAAAGCCACCTACGACAGTGATGATGCTTCGATTTATTTTTTGTCCAAATTTATTGTCTTAGCTTTAAGTATTTATTCTGTATTACTATTTTATTAAATGTATTTTCTTATTTAAAGTGTATGTATTCATTGGACTAGGCCGTACATAAATAAATAAAATATGTGTAAAGTTTATTAAAGTAATCAACCTTATTGGAAATATAAATTATTCTTAGTAAAAAATTATATCCACTTTTAGTATTTAGAAATAAAGCCAATGATACTTGTATGCACGTAATGAAAATTGCGTTTTTATTTATTTCAACATAATTTGTACAATCCTAGAAAAGTGATTTTATATTTTCATCAATTAAATCATCAATCAGACATGTCAGAATTCAGCGTAATTACTTAAAGAACTATTACGTACGAGTACAATATGTCTTAAAATAATAAAAATATTAACGTCATTAATTATTAAATAAAACGACAATTGAAAATGTAAATAGAAGTCACGATTAGTCGTTTCCTATAGTCGATGCGCCGGGCCTGTGCGCGGTGCACCAGAGAGCTCCCCCTCTCCTCTCCCTGCCTATGTTGCTGATCTTCTCTCCTCGCAACTCCGTCCTCTTGCCATCCATCGGTTGTTCTATTTTTAAGTGCAATTCAGTTTTTTTGTTCGCTCTAATGACCGTGTATGTTGCGCCAGTGTCAGTTTGCAACTTTTTTGCTCGACCGGCTACGGTGGGCATTCAGGTTTGGGAGCCGGCTGCACAAGCGAATGTGTTACATCATCAGAATGCACACATTTTTTACATCACCGCATTTTTTCGACTCGTTTTCATTGTGTCTTTTTTTGGAAACTGACGTCGGTGTTTGGACGGTCTTGAACCCTGGCGAGAATGGTTAGCATGGGTTGTTGTTTTGCATGCATCGATGCCTCGGGGGGCTAGTGGGCTATTTCCGCAGTAGTTTTTTTGGGGCCATCTGCAAGCTGCCGCGCCGGTTTTTTCCTTTTCGGTTCGATGTATGCTATCGATGCTCTTTTTAGCTCAGATTTCCTCGACTTCGTGATGGATGCGATCGTTGCGAGCGTTTTAAGCAGGTATTATGTTGTTTATTTTTGTCGCGTTCGTATTGCAAAAGTCAAGGTTGCCTAGCCAGCGGGCGGAGCAGATTATTATTCACTTGTGCATGTCTTTGTTCCCGTATGCAAGTTCAATAACTTTAGCGCTAGGTATGCGATTCGTTAATGGCCAGATTGAACTTTGAGGATAAGGCGGATTACTTCATCGTGTACCCAACCGTAGGTGCACTTTTTTAGATAACTACTTGCATAAAAGATTTATGCTTCGAGTTTTTTTAGATAATTAAAATATAAATTGCTATTAAAGATTTAACTCTTTTATATCAAAGCCGTAAGATTTATGTTGAATTAAGCTTTATAATATATTATGGCTTTATTATATTAGTTATATTATAATAGAAGAAAAAAAAATTGGCCATTTTTTAAAAGTTAAATTCCACGAATAAAATATTATTATTTTAACTACATTATATTTAAGTCTCCAAATTTATTTTTTACGATTATCCTGAAGGCATTCTCCAAAATCGTAATATTGATGATGGTTGCATAATAATTTTATAGGGCTTCAAATAATGATACATATTGACATCAAAATTCACTTACAAACGGGGAATTATCTAAACATAACGACATATAGATAATGTCAACATATTTTTTTAATTTAATTTGTTATTTAAAATTATAGTTGGATGATAAAAATCGTAAAATTACTAGGTTTCATCGTTAAAAAGATTAATATTAGTGTTAATAGGTCAAGTTATGAATATTTTATCGTATTTCATTTGAATACATTTCGTTCATTTAAAAACTGTATATTCTGTTTAAATTAGTAAAGTAAGTAGTTATTAACTTCTTTATAGAAAAAAATATGAAACCCAATTATACAATGACTTATGTACTTGTATGAGTGTACATACATTTTCTGAATGAATAAATAGTTAGTTAATTATTTATTATAGTCAATCCAAGTAGATAAATGTTATCTTTACTTTTTCAGTTTATACAGAGAGTAGCCTTAGGTCTGTCAACATTTTCGTATTCAGTATTTATATAATACCACAAGACTATTTGAATTTGTCTGGAGAGAATATTTAAAATGATCAAAAAGTTAAATTGAGTCAAACACATTTTTATAGAACTTGCTTAGTGACGACTACCGTGTAAGAGTATATAGTTATTTTGCTTTTTTAATAATAAATGAGCACTTGCACCAGTAAAGGAATTGCCAGAAGTATGATATTTGTCCAATTCCTGTAATAATTTTTGCAGAAATATAGGATAAATATTACAATACTTTAAAAGACAGCCATCAGAGGGTTTTGGTCTTCTAGTGGATTTTATGATGTTCGGCCGTTTAATGTATACCAGTGGACGTTTATTTTTTTAACTCTAAATTTTCGAAAGCAAACAATGGCGTTCGTTTTTTGCTTCCAAATTTTTGGCAGTAAAGAGTATCGCCCGATTTTTGATTACAATATTTTCCGAGGCAGAAAAGCGCGTTTGTTTTTTTGCTCAATTATATCATCGTGTCTCATACGTGAATTTTCTTCATTGGGAAAGGATGTGTAGTGGCTGAGTGAGATTGGATATTTAGACGATCGCAATTATTTACCAATGAACATCCTGAAGGGATTCAGTTTATATAAAGGAAGAATCCTGGTTTTGGGATAACATTCCAAAGTAAAGGATTGTGATTTTAAGAAGGAATTTAATATTGTAATTATGTTTAATTTATTTATTTATATATTTTATTTTTTATTATAAGTTCGTCATTCATCTACCACTTGCACTTCATGAAGAAAAACTCTTGTTTTTCAATATTCAAGGTTTTGTTAAATATCAAGCGCTTTATTTTTTCAAGACTGATACGAGAATATCTCTCATAAAAAATAATTTACATAATTATGCAAGAACGAATTCAATGTTGACATTATGATTGTTGCTATATTTTTTTTAATGCAAAATAACTATGCATTTTTTGACAATCCGCGGAACGTGTTATTATGACGTTTTAATGTTACTCGTAGAATTTAGATTTTTAGAAGAAAGAGTTTTATGAACACAATACGAAAATATCTAAATCCAACCTACAAAAAAAAAAAATTGATTTGATATCCTAAGGAACGTGGATAATACAAACAACGAGCCTTCTAAAAAATATTTTATTTGAATTTGTACCTTTGTTCCGTAAACTATGAGTATCTTCCTGACCCTTTTAAGAATCTTAACTTATTCGAAATATTTGAAAAAAATGTAAATTTTGTAGATTGTTTCTTCCATTTTGAAATTATACAGGTTCTACTAGACCTGTTGTATACTGATTTTGTATGAAAATAGTATTTACATTTTTAAATAATAGAATTTTCCAATTTATTTGGAAATAATACGTAGAATAGAAGTAAAACTACAAGATGTTCTAATATAATGTACATACCTGTTACATTTTCCAGGGAAATGATATTAATTGAGTACGCCTTAGTACACAAGAACTTCCCTAAATAGCTGAGGCTATTATTCTTCAGGTCGGCTTTGCGATGCGTTAAGCCACTTAGAAGCTAATATAATTAAGGTAGCGCTCGCTAGCTCTACACTCCACCTCTATAGTCTACCACTCCATACTTTACGGTGTAATTGGATCCAATGATTGGTGCCTATGTCCCCTGCTGATTGACTTTTTTTACTATATTTAGACAAAAATAAATAACATCAGTAAAACACGGCGATCGAATTTTAAAATTTGATACTGTATAAGTAATTTGATTAGTAAAATATGTTATTTTGACAACGTTTTCAAATTACTTTAAAAACTTTTAAAATATTAACATACTCGTTACTAAATATAACACATTTGAAGACATGACTTAACATTTACTTATTCGTATGAGGGACTATTTCTTTAACTTATTCTAATAATCCCACATGTATAAATGTAAAACCTTTTTAGAGAATCTGTACATAATTGACTTAGAAGAGATGTTACATAACGTCAAAATTCATCGTATAGAACTGTTATAATAGTCCAACAGTCTTCGCTTGAATTGTTTTTTTACATGGAATATATCTGTTATTTAGCCGAAAGTTTGAATACTTGATTATGTACTACGAAGAATTAGGAACGGCCGATTGATTGTACGCCTTGCAAATAAAAACATTCTTTATATATTCGCTTATCCATAGATAACTACTCCTTGAAAGTACAATAAGATATCTTACTGTAGACACTATCACTATGGAAAAATAAATATGAATAACATCTACATAGTGTTCGTCCGTTTTGAATTTCATTCAATGTGGTTCGGGAAAACAGCCATCTGACCGGGAAATCGTTTCTGGGAAGCGATTTATCTTTATGTAATATATGTACATTTACGGTCTGGAAAATTCTCTTTGATGTCTTTGCTTCCATTTTCAGTTGTCGGAATTAATGCGAGTTTCTAGATTGGTTACAAACTTTAGCCTGAATGTCCATCACTCGCAGACTACATAATTTGAAACCATATTTTTATCGGTATGCTTTGACGTTAGCGATCATTTATAATATTTTAATTTAAATGACGCAATATTGGTACTACATATTTATTAATACATTTAATACTTCATAAATTAAAAATGTTTTGCAATTTTATGTGATACTTTATATTTTTATAGTTCAATGGCTGATTGCCACGCAATCACTCAGGTTTGAATCCAGAATAATCTTATTTCAATTATATTAAATAAATATCTTAATTATACCCTAAATATCTACAAGTACATACTCTCGGATGGTAAATTATTAACTATAAATCAAGTTAGTGGCAGATCTCCCCACCAAAAAAACGATGCATTTTGAGTGAAATGTAAAAAAAAACGACTCACATAAATTAATTTAAAAATATTAATGTGATTTCAAAGTCATCATCCTTATAGTAACTCCCTTCGAGTTCCTGAAAAATAGGTAATCGCTGTTATTTGCATATAATGCGTGGATTGTAGCCTAATAATGTCAGCCTACAGAAAAAAATGATTTTTATTACAAAAGTGTTGTTAATCTGCCTTCCTGATACGAGCATTTAAATGTATTTTTAAAAAGTATTGATAACAATAATATAACTACGCGTAACTTTAAAAATATTAAAAATAAACTTATTATTAGAAAAAAATATTAATTCAATCATTTTTCAGTGGTTTCCTATTCCACCTTGGAGATATGTTGGAGTTCCAGGGGGCAGACGTTTAAAATTTGCGACGGCATCGCCCTCTGGTTTTTCAGTAAGCAATATTTAGCAAGTCAGGGGGTCAGTTTTTTGTTTATAAATTTTTGGAGACTGTTCGCTTAAAAAGTGATGTAGGATACTTTTTGTATAAGCAAATTGATTTTTTTCTTAATTCACCCGGCTCGACTCGCTTCTCGCTTTCATTCATCACGGGCTTTAGCAGGTCAGAATATTTGATAACAGTCCGGTCGGGGATGTGACGGTTGCCATGCGGCAGACGGCGCAGCGCCCTGCCCGGAGCCGTCGCGACGCCAACGCCCGGGCGCTGCTCTTCCTCCAGGCGGCGCCCGTACTAACCTCACTCACAGAGGAACGCCTTCGACGCTGGCGCCCCCGCCTCGCAGACCTCCCTTGTATGTATAATATATTACTAATACTTTCGCCTTCCGCGTCTGGCTACACCGTACATGGGACTTCCTTGTTTGTGCTGAGCTATCAAAATAATCTCTCATCCTTACGTAACAAAGTTATTCTTTTGGGAAATAAATTTATATATTTGCGGCTTTTGTGTGTCGCGGGGTAGACGACTGGATATTTTTCGGTTTCTTTCGATGTTGTGGTTCGTCGGCTTTTTCTGTTGAATTTGTAACCGGGACGATCGTATGAATATAAATTGTGCAAATGAAACGAGGATATATAAGTAAGCCTTTTTTTCTGATGTTGAATTAATTAGATCGTAGTAACTACTACTATTGAATTTTCATTTCCTGACAACTGAAAGAGCCTTTATTTACAAATCATTATTTATTATCATACATAACAGTTACAAGTTATTAACCTTTTCGCATCGGTTGTCGGCATATGCCGTCAAATATTCCCCAACCGTTGACATGATATATCGTTTTGTTACTTTCAGTACTCATTGTGACGTCTACGGTAGGAACTTGGAACTGCAGTCATTCCCTTTATCAAACTACATGTAAAGCATGTAAATAAATATCGTTAGGTGTCGTCACAGGAGCGATTTTTCTGTAAACCACATGTGTCAATACGACCACATGTATGGAGTTACATAATGAACATTTGTTAAAAAGAATAGTTTTTTATGCATCATCTGATAGCTAAAGGATAGAAGAACCAATGTTATATATGAAAATAAGTCAGATAAGTACATTTATGCTTCAAATACTATTTTTCTAATTGACAGTATAATATGTATTCAAACCGAACTGTAATAAAAGGGTTAATATTTTTTAATTCATTCAAGTTTTACATACTTTAACTTATACATTTTGATTTGAAGTAAATCGTGAAATAATAAAATTATTACCCTAAATAAGTTCTTCTTAACCGGTGCACCGTGAGTCTAAAAGGTTTAAAAAAAAATGGTTTGGAAAATTCACGCCGTATTGACATTATAATTTGTATTCCAATTTTTCCAATATATAATATATATTGGTTAAAAAATAAATTGATATCTATGTTGCAATACATTGAAAATAGTTGAACCAACTTTTCTTATTTGTAATTATTAGTTTTAAGTAATTATTAATTAGGCTGCGATCGTTAAAATATTTTAACAAAATTTGCAGAACATGTAATAAACCTTCGAAAATATACATACTCGGACTAGGAAATTGATATTTTTCTTAAAACGCATATTTTTATTGTAAAATGTAAAAGATATCATATTTTTAAAACTGATTTAATAAAAAAAATGATTTATTATTATACAAGTCAATAAATAATCATGGAAGTTTATTTTTTATATTATGTAGGTATTATTTTATTAATTTTAATATTATAATTATTTTTAATTATAGTAGCCATTATTTTGTTGTGATACTACCAAAAAAACTAGTAACTTACTGTAAATATAAAATCGCTCGAAAAGGTAATAATTATGTAAATATATTTTTTGTAAGAAAATGATTATAACGAATACTGGGAATTTTAAAATATATCTTTATCCCCTCACTAGCACGCGGCAGACTCCATTAAGTGAGATATTTCCAACTTCCCTTTCTTTTACTATCCATTCGCAGTACACATACAAATTTATAACGACCTCTGATAGTAAACATATGACCTCTTTTTTGATCATATGACCTCGAGTTTTAAGACACTGCGGAATTTTCGCTTTAAAAATGTACTATAGTTTTCCAAATGCTGCCCATCCCAGTTATATACGCCTGTCGATTTCTTTTGAGAAGTTACTTCACCCTAGTTGTATTACTTATTGTACTTGTAACCATAGGCAGACTATAACTGACAAGCTTGTGGAGCTTCAAGCACTCAATTTGGTACAACGGCAATGTCGCTCCTAAATGGCCTACCAGCACACCTCGATCCTTTTCTTACATCGTTTTCCTCATTTGTCGATGGTATTGTTCTACTTGATCTCTGTGATCTTTGACACGTGTCATCTTCTTATTCTTTAGTGTTATTTTTATTTTTTATTATTTTCTCTATTTATTGTATATTTATGTATACTCTATGTTTCTAAATATTTGTAAAAAAAATTGGAATTTCGATTGTGTAAATAAATAAATAAACATGTGAAGTACTATTCATGATTCATATACATTTAAATTATTTACTCTTGTATTTTGTAAAAAAGTTTATTAATTATTAACTAAGGGCTTGGCCTCTGGTCCAACCAAAACAACAATAATGCCGGTTATATTTGATTGGTCGTATTGTTTTCGTTGGATTTTTTTTATATTTTTTTACGTCTTAATTTTTTAGTGAAAAGTATAAAACATTTACAGTAATGGTGGTAAATTTATTAATTAATTCTACAGCCGGTGGAACTGCTTCTTCAACCCCCGGGCTTTTGCCGTTCTGGAAGGCCTTATTTGTATAATAAGACGATGATATGATAGTTTTGTCAACATTCTTTGGATAATATTATGATCGATTTAGTCCCATACTTTTCGAAGTCTGAACTCTTACATCCTGATTTTGATTTTATAATTATATATAATCAATTTGTCACGAGCCGAATGATAATATTCATACTGTTTTGGCTTATAGTTCGGGGATGGGATATTCTAGCGTAATCCAGGACCAAAACTTGTGATGTTATCAAATTATACTATTAGAATTCTTCATTTTTAAGGTAATGGTAATGATAATAGTAGTGAGTAATGTTATTTAAGTTATTTTTAGCATTGAGTTATCGGAATATTATGCCGGAAAAGTGAAAAAGGGATTCCAAGTATGTTATTGTAGATTAAATTTGCATTTAAGGAAACATTAATACATAAAGATCCGCGTATGGTAATGGGAATATATTACGTCTTGGAAAAGGTATGTTTATCTAGTCAGTGGCTTACAAAGAGTATGGAATTACCTTCTTGGTTGCATTTCCGAGTTAGGGGCGTTTTTAAAATATGTTTATTTTTTGTTTGTTTGTAAATTGGATCAATTGTAAATTTTAAGAGTCAAAAAGTAATTTTTTGCTCATTAAAGATTTGCTCACAAAAATGGTTGGGAACTACTAATTATTCCGATATTATAATTAGGAGAGTTAATAAATGACCTTGAAGATGTTACAATGATTTTTCATTCTTAATGATTACAAGATTACTTTTTCATATTAATTTATCCGGAATTAATTACATATTTACTATAATATTGTTTTGCCATGCATATAAGGCATATATATCTCTCCACTGTATTTGGAAATTTGCTTTGAATTATATTTTCTCGCGACATATACTGAGTAGCATAATATGGACATTGCAACTGCAACCAAGAAAATCTCTCAGGTTAATGTATCAAAATAAGATCAAGGCCCTATAAAATATTCCTTATACAGTCAACCCTCCTATAATGCAAGCTTTTTAAAATGTTTAACGTACATTTTTCATATAGTTTTTGCAACGATTTTACATTTAATGGTCCCTTCTTATATTGTTATTTTAGGTTGAACCGCTTCATAGGAATAAACTGACGAAGTCTCGGAATCATTGGGCTAATCACCCGATCTTATGAAAACGTTATAGCAGGATTGACTGTACGTAACCCACACACCAGGTCGTAGTTTTTTTTTAATTTTTCTTTCAACAATAGCCCTTGAACCAGGGAGTTTTTCCTACTTTTAAAGGAACACACGACTATTCCAGGCCTAATCTAGAGTAGTAGGAAATAGCCTAGATTGATCCTAACACACTAATTGCAGGTCTAAATATTGAATCTAAAGATTAATTGAATGTATATTTTCAGATGGTACCTGTTTCCTTTAATATAGTACATTGTTTCCGTTAAGTGTGGTTGGTTGTTTTCTTGATCGGGTCGTCATCTTGTTCCTGCATATTTCTACGCAGGAAGTGACCACGGAGTTGCGCCGATAGTGCGCAACGAATTGGGGACAATTTATCATTCATATTTGGGTCAATGTTACCAGTTGTTGAACTAGCGAGCGCACACTTTTGGCGTAAGCAAACAACGTATTATTATTTTACCATGCCTTATCGACGTGCATTCTAATTCATCGCACTAACACAGGTGATTTACTGCTCCGATGATTTATTACAGCGTTAATAGAAAATGAAGGTCTCGTATAATCAATGTGGACTAAATGGATAGATTTTAACGATAATTATACATAAATACGTAAAAGTTTGAGTTTTTTAATATTACACAGTATTTATCTGTATTATACTAAGCAATCCAAAAAAAAACATATACTTTTTCAAACAGTTATATAATATAAAGCAATTACATTTATTGATATATATATATATATAAGGTTATTTATTTCTAAGAATAAAGAACGGGACAAAATTAAGTATTTTTATTAGTAGTTTATCAATGTTAGGCTTAAATCTAAAAAAATATATTTATTTATTTATATAGCGAATTGAAAGAAAGCATCCCTAGAAGAAAAAGAGTTGGGTAATGTTCGGAATTAAATGAATTGAATGGATAGTTACCGTAAATATAAAAATAAAGACGTCGGAGAAATTTTTTATGAATTTTTTGAGCATGAAAATGTATTTCGATTTATTAGGATTCCAAACTAAGCTCCCATATTTCAAAACAGATAGAACGAGTGAAGAATAGAGAGTACGAAAAATTATAAATATATCATTTGAAATTGTCAGTCCACTGTTGAACGTAGGCCTCCCGCATGAATTTTCATCCTCTTCGATCATCCGCTTTCCGCATCCAGGCTACTTTTGACGTCGCTGACGCGAAGAAGAAGAAGATCCAGGCTACTCCCGCTATTCTTCTAATATCGTCAGTCCATCTTGCGGGGGGTTGGCCAACGCTACGTTTAACAGTTCTTCGACGCCATTCTAGCACTTTCCTTTCCAATCGACCATCATATCTTTAACATATATGATAGGCGTATTTATTCTTATTCAGAATATTCTTCTTCGACTTTTTACTATGATAGATCTTGGACGTAATAAAGCATAGATTTTGTTTATTATTTTGCAATACATCACCTGAGAATTAAACGTATTGCCAGAAAATAAATTGAAAACAGTGTAATTTCCTGGGCGCCCCTGAGCGCCGCGCGCCCGCCTGTTATCTGGTGTCTACCTGGTTCTGCAAGCGAAGGCTTCCCGATGCGAGTGCGCCGTGTCGGCGTTTTCCTGAATTATAATCGAAGCCATTGATTTGGATTCGCTCGAGGGGTGGCTGTGGGTTGGGGTTGGGGCGGTGCGCGCTGGCAGTGCGTGCAGGCGGGCGCAGAGCGCGCGGGCGCGGGCGGCGGCTCGGCGCGGCGCAGGCAGCCGTGCAGTGAGCGAGAGGGCCTCTCGCCGAGGAAACACCGGCCGGCGGCCTCCGCTCTGCGCTCTCTTGCGGCGCTCTGCCCCCGCGAGGATAGTCAGTATGTCCGTGCCCGCCCCCGCCCAGCGGTCGCCGGCTCCGCCCGCGTGAATGCACCGGAGCCCCCGTGGCTAGCGGCGCTACTGCCGACCACCGGCACCACCACTGCTCGGGGCGCACGCAGCTGCACCCGCGGCGGTATTTATGCGAAGGAAAATTACATTGAAGTGAGTCAATTGAGCATTATAAACGTTCTCACTGTCGTAGCACACCTCAGCGTAAACTTCTTCCTGTTTACTTCTAGGCGGTGATACAATATATATTCTTCTGTGATTGTCGTTTAATATTTAAAGTTCCGATATCTTTATACACCGATATTATAAACATACTTATAAAGATTACGTAGTGTACAAATGCACTCTTCGTGTTTATTATTTAAATGGTCTCTCTCGATGTTGCATGGTGTTTTTGTGTGCTTATTTTAAGTGTTTATTTCATTGATGTATTTTCATTAAACTTAAAAAAGCTCATAACTGTATTACAGTATAATTAACAAAATAAATCGTAATTTCATATCTCATTAGTGATAGCGAAACGAAAGTGATAACATATTGTTGACAAAACTTATTCACGTTTTCTGATGCCGGTAACATTTTTATGCCAACATGAAACTTAAAATAGGTGCAATATTTTTTCAGGGAAATCGGATTATATCTGATTTAATTATTTAAATAGATTATTTTCACGTTTATTTATTTAAAACTAAATACCTATAAAATCAAGTCAAATTAAGTACTTAGATACATATTTGATATTTATAATATGCATGAAATATAGATTCGAAAATAATATTTTTAATGATTCGAACGAGTTTTTTGAGCGTTTTAATGTAATTGTAATGTAGATGATGTTATCAATTAGGTTATTTTTTTGTACTGAGGATTCTTATCTTTTTATTTAATCTTGCCATACAAACGCACAATTTGCAGTGATAACATTATTATTCCTTATCACTTTTGTGACATTACTGAAATATGCGTAATCTATTTTATATTATACGTAACTGTACTGGTTGTGTAATAAATAGTATGTTATACACTATAACATCGCATGCACTTACGATCGGTGTTTTTTTTTTTAGTATTCCCGGAATTCAAACATATAATTATAATGTATGTATATAATTATAATCTTTACTTATAATTGAATACGATAAGCTTAACACATTACTAACAAATTTCACATTATAGCTTCTCTTGGAAATAGATTGTCATATTTTTGTCCAGTACGATTTTTATGTCTCATTCTGAAAAGAAAAAACGTTGTTCCAAGTTTAATGTTATTCTTGTACGTATATATTTATTCGGCATATGTAAGAAATACAATCGCTTGTTAATCTCGAATGCCGCAACACGTGGTCTAAGATACACTCCGTTTTATAAGCATTTATTCGTGCTCTAAAAATTCATTTAACGCAATATTGGTTAGGCCCAGCGTTCCGTCATTTGACCTATATTCCGCCTACTAGATGCGTTTTATAGTCGAACGAATGTGTTGTATATAAAGTTATGTCGTAATATTTAGAGGAAAAAACAGAGATGCATAATGCACAATACAGTCTTGTATTGTTACACAATTAAAATCATATACCAAAAGTATATATGTAGATATATTATAGTATCTAGTAGGACAGGGATTTTTTTTTTTATCTAAATAATATATTGAGGTAGAAATAATATATATTTTTTAAAGCTTACTAATTATAACTGTCTTATATATTTTCTGATATAATTAGTATTAGAAAGCTTGTCTATTATTAGATTGTAGGAGCTAAGACGACGAGCACAATAATTATTTGTAGTAAAGAAAGTCACGCTGAAAAAGGAAAACGAGATATACAATAGTATATTATAGAAACTGTATTATTATAATAATTGCAACTTTGGTAACTTTATAATACCTAATTAATTCAATCATAATGTTTTGTAGTATTTTATTTTTATTTTTTAATCAATCCTCTTCTTTACAAACACTTCATGTACATTTTACCGCTAAGCTGTCTTATAAAATGTAAATGAGACATAAATAACAAATGTTTTTGAAAAATATATTTTATCAAATATATTTATGTTTAACACATTTAATCCGAATGCTAAAAAGACGCTCAATAATGAGGAATATTACGAGTATCTACGAGGTAACGTTGATAGGCACCATTACGGAAAGGAAGCATTTCACATAAAAACATATTGAAAATTATGTTTGTAAATATAAAACATTATTATTTATTGTACAAAAAAAAGCTTGTACACTATTGATCAAAATATTTAATCTATATCTAAATCTTGCACTTATTTATCGCGCAAATGGTAAATTCAAATATACGGTTGCTGTATATCAACCAATGATTATTGAATGCCACTGGTAAACTATGAAATACTCTTCAACGACCTGTGTTTTTTATTACTTCAATCTGGATTTATTAAAAAAAAATAGTATTCATTTGCTCCCTACACCTTAAATAAATATCATCAATAATTTCCGCATGCAGAAATGGAAGTTGTCTAGCGGCTTTCATGCTCATCCTGCAAGCGATCAAGTTAAAGAAAATGTAGTAAAGTAGGCACTTTTATCAACGCTAAGGAAAAAATACTATTCTATACACATAATTTATTCAAAGCTCTAATTTTAATCACCATAAAAATGTAACTAATTAACTTCCCATTATAAATATAATAGTTTTGAAAACGTCATATGACACTTCTTTTGTTGAACCAAAATACTTCGTTACATTATGTGTAATATAATGTAATTCATGACACAACTAAAGTTATATAATATATGACATAGGCTGGTGTAGAAATTCTCTGCCAGCATCTATGATTCTTGTCACATAAATCGCTTTAAGAAGCAGATAAAAAATACGATCTTCTCAATCTCCTGGCTAAACTCAAAATGCAGTTTTCTTTACCTGTTATTGTTACGCTTAGTTAGCTGGTTGTGGCTAAATCACTGGGTATTATTGGGTTTATTTTATTTATTGCATTTCGTAGAGAACATGATCGACATTATTCTGCCATTCGGATGATTCATACATTACCAAGAGCCGCGGATGATAAATTCCAAATGCCATCACACACACCGCACGTTGTATGCGGACGAGATTCGAACAAATCTGTTGCTTGCGGTGGGCAACGTAAACGCGATGAACAACAAATCGGATATAATTCATTTTATCTTTTTTTTAGGTATATAGTATGCTATAAATTTTGCTGAAAGATGTTTCTAATTTATTTGTAACATCAATAATTCTTTTATCAAAATTTAAAGGCATTTCGGCAAAAGTAATACCATTGGTAATGTCTATTTCTTTTTGATATTCAACGTTAAAATTTCATCCTTCTAAAGTCTACACAAACAAGACAGAATAGGTACCAAACGCAGGTTAAACAATTTTTGTACTTACGAGTACTTTATCAAAATTTTACGAAATAAAATATTGAATACTTTTGCTTCCAATATTCCATGTTATAATATATTTTTTTATTAGCAAAATTGGCGGATTTATTGAACTACGTGTTGTTTTTTTTTGTATAGTATCGCCAAATTATTTACACGTGTGTAGCTGGTATTTGTAAGTGTTACCGCGAGAATGCTCGTCCACCTGGCCGATAGTTATGTTAATCCAAACATTTTTATACGAAGTATAAACGAGTTTTTAACTATCGATCTCAATCTACTCTGCGAGTATCGCGGTATCGTAAGCTGGCTCATCGACAGCGGATACTGCATGATAAATTATAACCCTAATATGTTTATACGTTTTAATTAAATTTTAATTATTTTTACACGATTCGTTAGTATGCAGTTTACGAGAAAATGTTATGTATTACTTTTATTCTTAAAGATATGAATGAATTTTAGTTTAAATTTATTCATATTATTGTTGTGAGTGAATGTAGGTATATTTTATTTATTATTTAAAAAAATCTACATAAATATTTTTCCCGTTACATCGCTTTAATGCCAGATTGTAGCAAGCGAACGAATGTTCATTCTATCCCCACTTCTTTAATTGTTTTCGGTTTCAAGAATGAAATTCGCTAGGTGTGCTGAATTTGAAATGGGTATAGGATGTGCATTTGCTTATTTGGTCTAATCCCGCCTTCAGTCCAATGATAGTAAAAAATAATTATTTTATTTACCAATACATATATTTCAACCCGTATAAGTTCAATTTTAGCAATATGATATATTCTACGAGAATGGAATATTTGGACAACTGAAAGAGGAATGAAATGGTTTTCACAAGATTTTGTGGGCCATTGGAGCCCATCTTGCGGAAAAAGAGTCCCCAAGAAGCGATGGTCTGTCGATGCATAATACGAGTATTATAGTAATAAAGTAGTGACTGTTTTTATTACTGCATATGACATGATGTTTATTTATGGATTTAGTATCCTCGTTAAATGTCATAGATCCCAATTAAGTATTATATATGCTTTGGTCTATACTACACTTCAAAATGAGAATAGCACAGTACTAGATGGTTTTAAATCGTTCATAGATATTTAAATTTAACTCTTTCATATTTAAAATGCTATGGAAATTGTCCTCTGTTATTATCTATTATTAAGTATAAACCTCTATGTATACCAGTAATATCAAAAATTAATATATTTTAATTAGAAATTATCCTATTTGATTTATTTTTGCTATAAATAAGTATAAAACTCAATTCGTTATATTTCATTACATTATTATTTCTATTTGAGATGTACATAACCAAAAATAGTTATCCTTTATATAATTATATTACTATATCTTAACGTATTACGAATCTTGAATATTGCGTTTTTTTAAAGTTTGTGTAGTAATAAATTAATAAAGGCTTTTAATGAACTTTTTTATACCTATATATGGTAGGTATGGATAAGCCAATGTTTTTTACTTGCTCAACCGGTTAGTACCTTTGGGTGTATTTTTTATTCATGCGCTATTATATTGTATTTACCAGTATCAGCTTTTATAATAATATATTAAACCCTTCAGTCTTTATCATCCGTTGTTTTACAATCCTAACATATCTATTGATTTACAAAAATGAATAAGTGAATTTGATTTTTTTTTCTGTAATTTAGTATTTTCTTAAGTGTTGTAATATGATAACTGGTTGATATCTGGGTGTTAAAATATTAACAGCAATTTTCGTAAGTATTATACAGAATGCAGCCTTTCATCACTCTCCATTTTACAGTACTTAAATATCGTGTTAACGCTTTTTGACCAATTCTGTGTTGAGGTTTTTACTATACGTATTTTAAATTATATATATGATATCGTTTTTGTAAATGGTATTGTTTATGTATGATATAATATTGATATCGTAAAATATATTTTATATACTAATTATTATAATATTACTGTATGTATATATATATATATTGATGTAACCCCATAAGCTATGAGCAAATGATATAGTTTTATTTGTAAGTATATACATATTCTTATACCTGCGTCGGTGCTCAAGCTATTATGCAATACAAAATCAAAGTGTAAATGAACTCCCAGGTAGCATCATCCAGGGCTGTATCAAAAATTTATTTGTTCAGGTTATTTTTTGGAGTCTCAATTATTTATTGTAGCCTTACAATAAAACTACTTTCGGGGGAAATATGATCCACGTGTATATTTTCGATACTCTAAGTTCAACGTCACACTAAGTCACACTAATATACCCGTTGAGTTACTTAAATTATGCGCAGATATTTGATGCAAGTGTAATCTGAATTAAATCAGGTAGATTTTTATGATAGTGAGGAGCATATTGAAAAATAATATATTTTATAAATACATTTTTGATCATGGTTAATTTCTAAAATTGTCCCAACCGCGTTTAGTAAGATCGTGGTATTTTTTCAATGATTTTCGTTTTAAGAAAATTATATCACAATTTAGTGTATTTTCCGTCGACGAGTGGTGCGTTTCGCAGGCGTCGGTGACTCTGGGCGGCAGCACGGCCAGCGCCAGCGCCAGGGTCTGGCGATAAGCGCCTAGCAGTGTGCTAGTACGGCCACAGGATCGCAAATTTGAATAGTGAACATCGTAGGATGTCATAATGGTGTTTACGCGGAGTGTTGAGTGCGGGGCGCGGGGCGGGGGCCGCTAACCTTGCTCGCCCCCCCCAAAATTCTGCATTCGTCAGATTTCGGCCTCTCCGCCGCCTTCGCCTCCGCCGCTCGCCGCGCCGCCGGCCTCTCGCTCGCTCGTCCCGCGCCCGGTGCGTGCCGTTTTTTCGCCGTTTCGCGCGAGGAGATTTTCTATTCCGCCTCATTTTGTGGCAGTCTTACGTCTCGAGTGCATTACGTTACCGTTCCGATACGGACTTCCGCCGAAAATATCGCCCGCGAACATCGGCAGTGATAATTTTGAATCGCCCGCGCTCGGTCGTCCCGCGAGTTGTTTTTTTTTTTTTTGGATATTTGGATAACGATCATAATTTAAGCGGTTCGCCCGCGTAAATCCTTCACGGAAGGAAGTGTGTATGCTGATGTGAGTGTTCCTCGTCCCTGACCCATCCTCGCACCCCGCAGGGTGTCTAGGGTGAAGTGTTCCCGACCTGCGCCCGGCCATCGTCGATGGCAAACTGATGATTTCCGAGATTCTGTTTTGTGTTCTTGATGACTAAAAATATTGAAAGGAAAAGCACGTTCGGTTCGTCAAACGCATACGGCTTATGGACAAGCTGCGGCATCCAGCCAGCGGAACGAGACCTTGTGCGATCCTTCTGCCAGTCCACCGGAGGACATGTCACCGACGAAGACGTATCTGTAACTCGGTAGGTTCTGAGCTTTGATTCCGATAAAGGCATTCGTCCTTATCCCGATATCGGTATAAACCTTCAAGAGTTTGGTGGGTTCAGTGTTTTTGTTGATTATTAGGAATCTCAATTAATGCGTATCACATCTTGTATTTCGTAGTGCCGGAAGTGAATCAGAAAAGAAAACTTTTCATCGTGATATATAGAGATTTGAAATAGTATTAGTTTTTAAGAATTTATCTGTTTTGAATACTTTATTGACTTTAATAACACCGATTTAACTGAATTTGAAATGTAATGCAATGGTCATGTTTCCTGTTTGTTTGTAATAATTAGTGTCAGCATAGGAAACTCGGACAGGAGTGTAGTGAGTGGTGTGTGGTGGTGGTGGCTGCAGCAGGCCAGGCGCGGATTACGACATCGGCCGCGTGGCTCGGCCTTGAAGCGATCTGCAAGGAGGCGGCGCCACGTGTCTCTCGGGCCTCTCTGTGCACGGCCGACTAAATCCACTGGGTCTCTATTCCTACTTAACCCGTTCTGCCCACACCCTCGGATACCAGAGTACTAAAATATCACTTGACCACTTCTTGCCGTGAGAATCCTAACAGGTTCCATGCTAAACAAATTAGTAAAGAATTCTTTGAACTAACCTGACATGCCTTGGATAAAATAAAATGAACTCTTATAATTGACTCGGGTCTTAAGGAAGATCGAAAAATAATAATCTATAAGTTTTTGCAGCGTTGTTGTCACTGAAACGATACGATCGCTTCCTAGCGAAGTCGTAATCTATTGAGAAGTTGTATTCGGCTCGACCGGGGTTAAAAAAAGGTACGCTGCAAACGACCGTTTGGTCGCCGTATTTTGCTAGAGCGCTCGTCGCGGCAGCGTCGTGCGAGCAACGCGGAAGGGCTTCGGTCTGCCATTATCTGCGACCCTTTTGTCCTTTCAGACGTTTCCATCGCCCTGAACAGTTTTTAGGGCTATATTCTTTCGGAATTATCGCGTTGCCCGTTGTGCTGTGGCCGCTGCCCGCTGCTTATCGCTCCCTCCCGCCGTGATTTATGGCGTGTCCTAGCGGGGTGCGGATGTAGGTCAAGGGTGCTTCCCCTTCCGGAATGTTGGATTTGCCAGACGTCTCGGCAACATTTTGTGGAGAGGATTCCCGGTAATCTGTCGCGACATTGACAGCTTCTTAGGATATTACGAGACTATCCAATGTTTCAAAACAAAGATTTTCTTTCTCTAATGTATTTATAGGTTTTGACTGAATATTTATGTAGTTTTATTTATTATTTTTCATTTCGACTAGGTTATCACTTTCTGCCTTTCGTATACATTCACATAATATTTATAAATGCACATTTACATGAATATTTTACAAATTATAATAACGGAAGGTTTTATTTTATATTACTATAAGAGAGTATTAACATATACAAAGGATTCTATGTAAAACATAAAACAAATAATGAAAAAAATATTATAAAAGTAATGTACAACTAACCTACATACTAAGTAAATTTAATTGAGTAATATGTTATAACACAATTACCCAAAACAGTTGTTTTTATAAAAATTAGGTTTCATATAAAAAACAATGCTTGATGGTCATATCTAAAATATAAGCGGAACTAGGATTGCTTACTTTTATTTTCTAGTCATTGAAAGTATATTTATTGAATTTGAATGAGTGCGTCTTAATTTTTTAGTAGGATAATAACGCAGTATCTTCGAGAATTAGATAAAATGATGTATATATTTTTTTAATTAAGTAAATAGTTAAAAAATAAAACATAGTTTCCTTATTAATATACCACAAAATAACAAATCTCACCTTCATACTACACTTTATGTATACATTATATTATTTATATTAGTATCATCCGTAGAGCTGTTTACAAAGCTGGAGTTTGCTTGTGGACTAAAATTTTGCAATGCAATAAAGTAGGGCCATCATCCCTAGCCGATACGCGACACAAAAAAGGGAAAAAAATAACCCATCATACATGTTAGTAATTAAAGCGTATCTCGTTTAAAAATGTCAAAAGCGTGTTGTGCGAAATGACATTTGATATCTGACAGAAACTTTCAAATGAAGGCAGCAGTACGATCAGTGAAATATAACATCAACGAATAATTATTTGAAATTAAGAACATACATTTTATATGACTTTACTGTATTGTATAATAATCATAAATATATGTGAATTGAATATTTTGCTGTTTACCAAAATTGAAAACTAGATTTTTTTAGCCTCATAATAAATTAAATACACAAGAAAAAAAATCGGATGGGAAAGTTGGTTTATCTTTTTATAAGTGTGATCAATTGTGGAAAGTTATAAAATTAATATTTATGTTTTTCATTTTAAACCTCAGGAGCACAGGGCACAGATCGCGATCTAATGGCGGACAATGATCTTTCTCGTGATTGACTATTCAAGAAGACTCAATCTTTTACAGTTAATCTCAAGAAAATCGTCGCTTTTTTTTAATAGACTTAATATTTTTTAAACTAAGCCTTGTTCACATGTGCTTTATTTCTCGTTGCAATTGTAAAATGAGTGAAAGAGAGCTTTAATCGCCTGTATACTCTATATGCGTTCTATTCACGCTCACCCACAAAAATGATTTTGATTCAAAAATTGTCAGCAATATTACACGTATACACTCCTTTTATTCACTACATATGTATACAATAAGAAAATTGTTTTTCCTGAGATTTTTTTTTCTAATAAATTTGAATTATTTCATGATTGATTAGTCTTTATTAACATTGTAACACGATACAAACCCGATGAGAGAGATGAGAAGAGTTTGCTATCAATTATCATATTAATCTAAGACCCCTATATTTTATGTTTCCTAAATGGGTGCGTGAAGCGTCAGTGGCCCCGGTTGAACTCATGAGTTATGGTTTCGCATCTTGGTACTTTAATTGGATCTCGGAAGACTTGTGCTTGTGCATTTCCCTTGCTCTCACGTGGATTTTGAGGAAACAATAGTTTCCTATGCACCGTGCGTTTGTCACGCTCGGGTGCCTGCGGAACAAAACAATTGTTATGCGTCAGCGGCCACCGCTGGAACAAACGTCTAACCTCATCCCGGTCGGATAACGGGATTTGGAAAATCGTGACGGTGTTGCAATCGCAGTCGGGCGTGCAGCGGCTGCAGCTAGGGCCGGACACTAACCCAACTCTGCAATGTACCTTATTTATATATACAACAGCTGAGATGGACATACGATATTGCCAAAATTGCCGGAAAGGATTGTTTAGGAATGTCTAGAACTGAAAGGATTGGCAGTCGATGCAGTACCGTCTCTAGACCCTGCGGCGCCCTATGGCATTTTTTTCTGGCACCCCAATTTGTATCATATTTAAAAAAAAAGATGAGATAGATTGCCCTCGGCGCTCCTAGCTTATTCGACGCCCTGGGGCACCGGGATGGGCAGCATTTGGAAAACTAAAGTACATTTTTGGGCCTTAAAACATTTGGCAGAACGTGGAATCTGACAAAGTCTTACCAATAAAATAAAAGTCACCCAGCGCCACCCCTAAAACCGGCACTTAGTCGATGTATGATACCTTCACCCATCAGAGGGTTTAATATAATATATATAATGAATTAAATTATATTGCATATTTGTAATATAAAAATGCATCGTTTGTAATGAGTATGGCATACTATATTATATCCCGAATATGCGTAAATAAAAACATAACATTGAAGAAGATTAAATAATGAAGTTAAATGTTTTTATGCAGTAAAAGGTGAGTTTTAAATTCATTTAGATAGTTTAGTAAATGTTCATAGACTCTTGTGCGTCCCTGGCTGCCAGCACAAGCACGAGCAACCTTTTCGTAGGGCAATAATTAACTATCGTAGAATATTGTACGCCGCATTCGAGAAATGCGCGCCTTTGTAGATTGTAGAGTCTGTCAAACTTTAATATCTCCAACGCATTCGGTGCGTGAATATAGTCGGAGATATTCTTCATTTCAAACTTCATTTAATGGAAACTCATTCAGGTACCAACCACTATACACTGTATTTTTATTTATCGCATCGGTTTCGTTTCTAACGATACAAATTGCATAGATCAAAAAAGTCAGATGGTAGTTGGGCGATTTGAGTTTACCGTATTTTAGACGTTGCACACGAAGCCGGTTTTTATCCGCGGATTTTAAATTATTTTATTAGATATCAAGACGGTTTTTTTTTGCCTCGCATCGTTATGTTAGTTGAATTTGCCAATGCGTGACCGCATTTTTCATTTCTCGTTTGTCGTCCTACAAATATTTGGCAATTTTAACGGTATCTCGATGCTGGCAAGGAAATTGTTGACATTTGCATTAGGCACAATGCGTTGGGTCGTGTGTGCGTTTTGCATATTTTACTATGGGATCCATATTATATTATTTAATATTTTTCGCAATTTTAGGTATTCTTTAACTGACTATGCATGAGAATTACAGAATATTATGCATGTTGGTTTAGCCTTCCGGTAGATTGTAATAATTCTTTTCTTCGTAGTATCAATCCGGTGGATTGGTTTGCAGCAACAGAATCTTGCATCTCGATCTCCATTCCTCTCGGTCCTCCGCAACCCTTTTCAGCTCAGCATAAGCGCTACAATTCATGTAATGATATTTTAATTTGAATCAAGTCAAGATAAAATAATTTTTTCGTTCGACAATTTTGAATAGATTTTCAGGCCGTGTTAATCTACATTGCATTTCAAAACGAAGATCACTTGTACACATCTCTTTCAGCCTTACCGATACAGCACATATGTTTTCCACGAGAAGCATAATGCCTGGTTAAACGATATTAGAATTATCTAGATGTTTATTATCTACTTTCAGTATTGGTTTTCACATGTTTATGTATAAAAATAAAATATGGTAAATAAAATAATTTTGGTTGCTGTAATTTGTATGGTCACCTTAACTTAACTAACACGAAAACTTCCTACCAAATTTAAACGCATTCAACAATATAATAATAATAAAATGTTATAAATACAAAATATTTAAAACAAAATAAATTAGTACATATATTAAAAGTATCCCGTGTATCTATAGCGTGTGTTTTCATAATAACGTACTCGAAGCCTCCTGTATCTATACCTACACGGGAGGTACCTGCCTTCCTAACGCGCGACGTGGTCAAATTCCGCACAGATCGTTTTTTTTATTATACTTCTTTGTTCATACATTGAAATCTCCTTTGCAGCAATCTTTTAAGCGAATAGCAATCGGCCATTATTATATCCGGAGGCTACGAGTTCTTGCTACGGGCCGCTTCGCTCGCATCGAACACGTGTCCCTGACGTCACCGTGCCGCGGCGCGGCGTGGCGATCCTGCATACTAGTTACTGGCAACTGCAAACTAGAGAAAAGCCACGCTAAGGACGAGATGGGCTTTAATAGTTATTAGCATCATTCTTGATTATTAATATAAATCGTAGTAAAATGTTGTATTTTAAATTCATACAATTGAACTAGTGATTAGGTTGCATTTTTCTTGAAATATTAAAACATACTATAGTATTTACTTTTTTTATCGGGACCGGATGACATTTTACTAGTACGAATTGAATATTATTGTTTTTTATTTACAATCGCTTGATACATGTTGTTGCATCTCCTGATATTGTTTAGACATGATTCATAAAGTTTTTTTTTAAATGAAATATTCATAGTTATCTTCCTTCATATAGAGGGGCGCGTTGAATCGATCACCTGGCCACCATTTTTTTTATTAAGTCCCCACCATAGCAGCCTTTTGAACCAATTATCAGCATAATGTTGGATTGTGATGTACGTCTACGAGTTGGGAGTATAATTTAAAGTAATCTTTTCTTAAAGCTATAGACTGCAATGTGCCGTATTCGATGGAACTTTACGATGAAACTTGGCGAAGAACACAGAAGTTGTAAGAGGTTTGGTTTGCTGTTACCTGTTGGTCATACGACATAAAAAATATTAAAACATCCACGTTACTTTATAAACTGTGAGACATTTTGTTCTGCCTTATGTGCTCCGACTACTTTGTTTGATTCATATTTAACAAAAATACCTATTTTAATTGTATTTTTTAACCATTAGTTAGAAAATCAGGTAGGTAATTGTGTATTTTTCTTATGTAATAAGTTCGTGCTCAAATAAAATACGTTACTTGCATAGTAAAAGTTCGTTCTATGCGTGTGTAGGTATCAAGACCCTGCAATAGTGATGATTTAATGACCTATCGCATTTCGGATGTAATACTAGAATGCTTTCTAATTGGATAGTACCTACCTGCAATTTATGAAATACGCAGCATCTCAAATACAACATATGCAGTTATTATATAAATATCTATGTATATCATACAAAATCAGAATAGTCATGTTAAATTAGCCCCAAAAATAACTTCCATATTATTAGAATCGTATCCTTGTAATACGGAATTCATTTTTGATGCAGAGGCAATAGATTGGAATTACAAAACTCGGTAATATTTATTCGTAAAACCGTAACAATCTAACAAAGGGTTGTCACTTAGTTATAAGGTTTGAAGTCGGCATAGACTGTCGAGACGATATACAAGGAAATTAGACCAAAATAGTGAAAACAATGTTGTGATGTGATTCTGGCGCCAGAGTTTACCATTCCGTCAGATCGTAAAGCAATAGAATTGTAGCTCTTGTCATAGAAATTACTAACGCTTTCAAATAACTATGGGTTTTAAGCAAAAATTTTATTTTTGTATTCTTAAGATAGTACTAGTGGTCTGTATTTTTATTTTTAATTCTTGAATATTGTTTTCTTGAACTCGAATGTTGTTTCGAGTAATGGTATTAATGAATTATATTTTACATTACGTACTTTTTATATTTTATTAAATTGCACTAAGATTGTATCGTTTATTTATGTATTTTCTATTTCGTTCTTTCTATTTATTAGTCTATTTTATTGTTAAAAGGATATATAATTCAGACACAGAGAGAGAGAGAAAGAGTGAAATATTTTGGTCTATCTATTGATAATGTTTGGAAGAGCATTGTCCGTGATATTGGCGGTAAAGTAGGCTGTGAAATTACTGAACCTCTTTTCTATCGATTTGCAATTAGACGATAGGGTACTATTGTTTATCAGCTGCACCGCTTTTCTTTGAACTGAATATATCGAATCCAACAGGAAATTTGGGTTCCCGATCTTAAAGTGACTTGCTATTCGAGAACCCGGTGAATTTGGGATCTGTATAGAGTTCGCACTTGCACAGTATCAGGGAAAAAACGTGGTACTTATTTCAAAATTTTTTTTGAAGCACTAGTCTTGACTTAATATATCCCTATCTATAATAGATCTGAACTTTCTCTAGGACCTGAAGAATTATTCAATAGACACCTTGAAAATAAACATATAAAACTTAAAAAAACATACACAATAAATATCTGATATGCTTTTACTCCGCTTTAATTTAAGTATTATCAACACGCTCTTAGCAGAAGGTTATTTTCAAAAGCGTTTAATATTTCTTAATTTAACTTCCATGTGAAAATCTTCATACGAGTATCTTATCAGAATATAACACAAATACTGTTTATTTAAACAGATACACAAGAAAACTGACTGAGAAGATTATAGGCAAATCTCATCTATATATTATATGGCTCTTGTCATTTTTTGGTGGCTTTTAAATATTATTACTCGTAGCTTAACGTATCATTTTATAAAGGTGATATTAACAGACAAAAACTTGTAAAATTAAAAATAAATTTAATAAAACACAAAGATTTCATCATTATTGTTTTAAAGTTATAGTATTTCATTTGAAGAGGTAGGTATGTACGAGTATCTAAAAATGCTTCAACCGACTAGAAAAAGTGCGTTGCACCGTTTCTAGTTGGCCGGAGCCGCGGTACTTGGTTACTTGTACCACGGCGCATCGTGAGAACATTTGTGGGTTCTCCGGTGTTCCCAAGCTGGGCGCTCGTACGATCGCTAGCGCTAAGTTCTATCTTCGAAGGGCCATAAACAAACAACACCGGCGCACTTTCTTTTTCCGCTTGCCGAGCTGCAGTTCGGGGCCCTGTCGGACCGCGTTATTTATCAACGTGTTGCAATACTGCAATTAAAGCATTTGTTCCGTCAGATTTCACGAGTAACGAATACCTGTAGCTGCCTCGCATCTATTGCAACACTCCTCACCGGTAAATGCAGCCTCTCTTTGTGTTTAACTACGTACGAATGTTACCTAGTAGGGAAACGAATTATTATAAATGTACGTATTTGAAATATGTACTTAAATTTCCTTTATTTTCTGCTTTAAATGTTATATTTTTGACATTATTATATTTATTTTTGATTTCCATATGTTAAATAAGATAAAAACGGGAAATTTCGTGATAGATTTTTCATTTATAATTTATTCAACTTTGTCTAGTACGAGTCTCTTTAAATTAACTTGAGTCATAGTTAAATAACTTCTTAGGTTTTGAGTCATAGTTTTACATAATTAAAATGATTTTATACTGAAAATAACCTCAAATCAATAACTAATAAGTACAAATGGTAGTAAATAATTTAATATTTTACGTAATGAGACTTTCTACTTAATAAACGATTATTTTATTTTCCCTTCCTGTGACAGTGAATTATTGAGTGTTCGTCATACACATCCATACTACTTACTGTGCTCAAACAAAATGGTATACGATCGATTTCTGTTATACGGCAGGTGTTTGATTATAAAATGTATTTTGGCCTCTTAAGTACGAATTGTTGTGAGGGCTAACTTAATATTTGTTCATTTTCACGAGCACTTGACATCACTGAAGCACGGGCCATGTTATCCTCCCCTAGTGTATATTGATAGACGTATTGATTATTCTTGGCATAGGATTCAATATTTTATTTCAACTTTAAAACAAAACTGCTTAGAATCATTAGATGGATGCGTTTGCTGATCGAACCTAATCGATTCGAATAGAGCCGACTTTATAATATATACAAAATTTAAACAGGATCTATTTCGCCCATTTATTTCTCGTTATATAAAGTAAGCTATAATTTCTCCTAATTTTGAGCATAAAGTGGCTACAATCACCACCTTTATGCTAACTGCTAACTCCAAATACTCGCAACTCCCCATAGGAAAATTCACCGAATACATTTTGCAGTCGAAGGTTGAAGAGACATCGGATTTATATGCAGTTTGGGTTTCTATTCTTCTACGGCTATCGCCTTCAGTTAAAGCATACAATCTCCACAATATTGAATATATATTAAACAGTACCGCAGTTCTCATGAGGTTCTTTGGATGGAAATGGTTTCCTCAAGGTTATGACTAATTTAAATCGAAGTTGGAAGACGAGCATTGGTTAGTAAAAATATGTAAACGTTTGAAATGTGACATTCTTACATTGTCGCTATTTCCCCCGGAGATTTTTGATGGCACCGAAAAGGAATAGCTGTTGGGTTGCGATTTCCGGTAGGCTGCCTTCACTCCCACCGAGCCGGGGGGCGCCGCTGCGTGGGCGGAAGGAGAGCCAGCTCGATTAATCACCCGGGCCGCCCGGCCGCAGCAACCAACCAACCGCCCAGCCACCAGCCACCAACCACCCGGGGTTCACTATCGATTTGTGCATATTGTGTCACACGCTCTGGGCGGAGGTTGGTGGGCTGGGGCTGGGCCTGAGGGCGGTAGGTGCGGGCGAGCGTCCGTTCACCCTCAGGGCGACCTTGCGGGCATCTTCTGTGGCCCTACCTCGACTATATTCCGTATTCCTGCAGATGTTTATCGACCATGCAGTATCATCTTTGGTGGTTTCATGGCGATCTCTTGACGATCCCTTGACTCGATGGGTGATACTCTACAAGAATGTATTTACTATCTCTATTACAAAAGATATTACTTACTACATAATATATTACTACATAAAGTTTATTACATTTGTGTTTGAGTCTATAGTTGGACACAAACATATCATTCTTACTAATGATTTAAAAAAATACCTCTACCTATATTCAAATACGATATTACACCCAGTCCTTGTATTAAAAGTGTAATTCAGGTATAGGTGAATATGCCCAATACTAAAATATTTTTGTTATTATTATGATTTTAACATTTAATATGTTATACTATTCCTCATTATTCAAGAAAAAAGCACAAACGCGGTATGTATTTGCATACTCCATAATTTGATTTGTGTGGAAAATATATCAAAATAAATCAATTTAATTTCTTTTAATCAATGTAATTAATTATTTCAATAGTGTTTTATACTGTTTAAATACTCGGGGGGGGGGGGTACTTTTTGCAAAGGTATGAATGCATTTTTCTTCGAAAACGCTGCCGGAAATTCACAGTCAATGTGTATTGGGGCACGAAAACACAGTTTTGTGTATTTCGTTTTAATAGTATGAATTATGTATTTTTTTAATATAGGATATTTTGATAAAATTATATTAAAATATTTTCTCATATTTGATCATTACTTATGATAAATACATAAGTTTACGTATCAAGCATGTAAATCCATAATATTTTGTGGGTTTCTTTACTCTTATAAATTATTTATAAACGGATTTATTGATGCGTATATTAGAAATCTTATTTTGCTCATATCAAGTATGCATTTTTTCATTGATTATTTTCTAAATGCAAAATATAACTCATGTAAAACCTCACCATTCAAATAAAACAAAGGCAGATAGCTCATGTTTTTATGGATTCTACATTGAGAAACATTACTTAGTAGACGCATAGGATTGAATTGCGGGTGATTAGTGAATTCTATATAGATAGGGCATTCACAAAGATATCGGATACCAGCTAATAAATAAATTTATTTGTTACCTAACCAAATTAAAAGTAAAGGTGTTTTTTTTCGGCTAAAATATAAATTATTTTAATTATGTTATATTTAAAACTAAAATATAACACCTTTTAAAGGATCTGAAAACAGCATTTGTGAATTTAAAATATGTATTGTGCGTCCATTAAAAAAAATCAAATCTCGAGAAGAATTTGGAAAAATTATTAAGGAGTAGTGTTTTTATGCCTATTATTACTCCTTTGCCGTTTGTTTCAATGAACTTTTATATTTTTGCAGTGTCAGTAACTATATACATAGTAGTAATGCCTAATATGAGTAAGTAGCCTTTTGATGTTTTGATTGCTGCAATTTGGAGTTTCAATAGTACGCAACGTCGATTTATAGTAGACATATTTATTTATTATGAAAATATATGAAACATTAAATAAACTGTATTTACTATAAGATTTTAAAGTTTATTAAATATTATATGTATTTTCATCATGTGTATTGACAAAATTGTGTAACTCTTATTGATCTATTATAAAAAATACTTTGTAAAAATATACAATAATAATATGTAATCATATAAATCCATCCTTTTTGATTAATAATAATGCTAACTAAGTGACTAATAATATTATAATTTACTTTAACAAATCCATCAAAAGTATCGATTGCACGAACTTCGTTTCGTGTTATATTTTTGATAATTACTGGCCATAATTCGATTTCTATCAAATAAGCCGCTTCGAGAAGTTGGTTTTTGTGAGCAGGTTATATTTTAAAGAAGAGTTTGAGAAAGTCTCCTCGGGCGTCAGAAGTGTTTAGGCGGCTAATGCTCGAGGTTTCATTTGCCCTCGGCGGGCGCTTAATTCAATTATCAGCTTCCGCTTTTCCGCAACGTCCTATTGTCCGCCAACAGAACTTACAAATAATGCTTCAATTTCCTCGATAACTCGATCGTAACTTTGATCGATAAGACTTCTGGGTGTTCATTTTACAAACTTAAAAATAAGCAGAAAATCAAATTTACGGTCTTGCACATTTTTGTCATTCGTAAAAAATGCGTTACTTAGCCGATTCGTGTTGATCGAGGAAGTTTAACTCTAATATCATTCTTTCAAATAATGTATGAAATGCGTGTTATCTGATACATATACGTATTTATGTTCATTACAAACTTAACAGAGGACAACTAAACCATCCAATGTCAAGATTAATGATTTTTTTATATTACTCGTAGTTTTGGGACGTATTTTAATATATTTACATTATGTTACAAATAAAATAATTAATTAACGTGCATAAAATGTGTAAATTTTATTTTTTAGATTAAAAATTGAATGAAGCCTTTTTTAAATATGCATTTAATTTACTGTAGCAGTGTATGTGTATCATGTTTATGTATGCATACAATGTTTTTTTTATATTTAATAATATTGTTTATTGGTAAAGTCGACCACCTTATTTGCTTAATAGCAGGTTTCATTCAAAAGGTGATTGCATATTATTGTATTGAATGTTGATTTTTGTTGTTCACAGATTAGACATTCCAGGCGGCCCGGGCATGGACTCGCAGCAGCAGTTCTGTCTAAAGTGGAACAGCTTCGGTTCAAATCTCGCGACAGCCTTTTCAAATTTATTCAAATCGGAGAGCCTCGCAGATGTCACGCTGTTCTGTGAAGGTAAGAATGCATAAACTGTTTACCATTTTATTTATGCTATTATTGAATATTTATTACTAGTAGTGTACGCAACGACCTATTAGATCAGATTTAATAATAATCATATTAGTGAATATTAATTTATTATTATTTGAACGTAATAATGAAAAAAGAGGTATTTTACGTCCAGTTCAAATACCCTTTGAATATTTTTTTTACGACTCAGCCCACGAACTTCACAATAATAGAGAAACGAGGTATAATTTGTTCCATATAGCATAGTATAGCTTTTCAAACAGCCTAGCTGTCAAAGAAATGTCATTTAACTAGTTTATAATGACGTTATAAAGTTTAGATTATTAGTATATATATTATGTTTTTTTTCTTAGAATGTTTTTGTTACCCCGTAATATTGTTATTTAAGTAATACTCATTTAAAAGAAGATTCTTTATATAGGGAATTTTGATTACTGCGTTGTATTCTTAATATAAAAGTAAATGATATTATAAAAATGCAGTTGTAAAAATTGTAATAGAAGAGTATTATTTTATGCGAATAATTGCGTGTTCCGCAAGTAATGACTTTTTTCAGCGTTGTCCACTAATGACATCGTCAATAAACAATCGGGTTAATGTGCTAATTTTCGCATCTTGGCCGATGATTTATTTTAACGACTTTCGAAACAAACGACCGCCTCGACTTTGTTTTTCTCCTGCTATAAATATTAATAATGGAAATGTGCGTTAGGAAGTTACATAAAAATGTTCCCTTTGTTCTTCGGATATTTTTCAGCCTCTACCGCTAATTACATTTTTAAATATTTGTATGCGCTTTGTTAGTGCCACTCTCTTGTCACTGTATTTTTTATGAGGCCTAGGTCAACCGGTAGTTTAAGAAAATGTTAATCACAAAAAATATTTATCCAACCGTCTATTTTTTTTACCTAAACGCGTCTTGGACATCCTACTACTGTATGTCGTCTTATAGTAGAAAGGTAATAATATTTATTTCATAGAATAGTATGGTACCTACTTAAAATCATTCGATTAATGCATTTCGAATGACAACACCTGTATATTATAAAGGATCTTAAATGAATTACGATGAATCGATAATGGAGGGGTAGAGAAAAAACACCTGCACAAATATCAATAGACGACGCCAGTCTTGCGCAACTGTTGTGTATTATGTAAATGAACTGCGACCAAAGATTTGAGGCTCAACTTCAAACCTTGAATATCCTTTTGTGTACTTTACAGCTATACCGTTCATTTACATCTGTGTTGAAGTAGTGTGTATGACACCGTAATTTAGAACTTGTTCCGTAAACATCTTTAATGGATACAACGAATGTTGTTCAGGTAGGTCACTCAATGTTTATCGTTTATATGTTACCCGGACAAAGCCAGCCTTATTATTTGACGTAAATTCATTCCTGTTTTTGAAAAAAAAGTTAAATAATGGAATCAATGTCTTTTTGAATTGAGGGCTTGTGTTTTTAGTGATAACAATATAAGAGTCATACTAATGATAGTATTTATGAATATTTTAAAGCTAATGTCCCTCTTTTTGCCATTAACCCTTTTATATTAAAGATTATGGCCACCACCACTAGGAGGCTCTTATAAGTCTTAGGTCATTTAGCTGCCAGATCGATACAATTATAAAACACTGCCAAATTCGTAAGTACTCGAGTTAGCCCAACTTAAGCTTACACTTTTTTTCAGTAGAATTCACTAATTGGAAACAGATGGTTACTGTTCGAAGTGTATATTCTAAACAAGCCGAAGGTTTCATAGGCTGATGTGGTGAAAGATATCTTAATCTGCTTTAAGGAGATAAGGCGATTAACCAGTCAGGCTAATTGAAAAAAATCAAATTCAAAAAATGATAAAAACAATTGATGATGATGATAAAAATACGCATAAATTTATGCATCAACAGTCGCATGGATGTGTAGAAAACATATTTCAAACGGAGAGCCATTCGTTATTTGATTTTATCCAATTTATTACATAAAGAGTAAAAACGTGCATGGTTTTTATCGCATATTTTAAAATAATAACATTCAGGCCGCTTAATGCGGAATTAATTGAAGCATTAAGGCTGAGCGCTCTCGTTCATTCTGGAGAAACGGGCAACGAGGGAAGATTTTTAATGAATATCTTTTGTATGGTGTGAGGGGCGGAGCTGCCCGAGGGAAGGAAGCTCGTCGGAATGAAATAGGTCAACCGTGGGCGGGGGCGGGAGGCAAGCAAGAGCATCTGGGCTGGGCGAGCCTGCCGCGCAGGGTGGACTGGGTGCAACTTTGGGACACAGCTTTACGTCTTACATATAAATGAATATGTATTTACTGAATTGTATATTATTTCATTACAATACATGTAAGCTCTACGAGTATATATAACGTTTAGTAGATTATTTTCATCGATAATTCTTGATGGAATTTCATAATTTCATTGATGTAAATCATAGGCTCCCAACCTTATTTTGTGCTTCGCACATATTGAAAATATTTTTTTAGAAGACGTTTACAATGTCAAAAATAATATCGTGGATTAATACTGAAAAAACATATTTTATTTACTTAATTAAAAATATATTAGGTATTGCATTATGCAGTATCTCACGTGTTTGAAATTCATCGTGATTGAAAAAAGTTGATAATATTTAAATTGTTGTAATTCATAAAAAATAAAAAAACAAACGCGTTTTAGAAGTTTTATTACGTTATCTCAAATAATTGGTTACTATTTCAATCTTAAGTATATAATCTAATTTATTATATTTGGATTTCTTAAAATTATTATAATTCGTTACCATTATTTATTTCAATTAACTTGTGTTTTACCAAAATCTTAAAGTTGTAATCTTAAATTATGCACGTAGCATATTGACAAAAAGTGCGCTTATTGCACATCCATTATCTTAAATGTATTTAAATGTTCATAAATATCTAAAAATATTTTTAAAGAAATAACAAGGTTTTAAAAGAATATTTGTGACGCAAACAAAGCCCAGAGCGCAGCCTCGAGTGCAGGGAAATGAAAGTGAAACGCCGCCTATATATTTACAGAGCTTGGGAAAGCGGGAGGGCGAAGGCGAGGGAGGAGTCGAAACCTCCCTCCAGGGAAAGTGTGCTAGTAGAGAGAAAGTGCGGACCACTTGCACTTTCGACGGGGAAGTAGGGCGGCGCTCGCGCGGGGCGGGGGCGGGGTGCAACGCCGCCCGGCTTCCCTTATCGACCCGGCGGCTGCTGCCCGCGTCGCCCGCGCCCCCCGCCCTCGCCAGGTGGGCGGTTGCCCCACCTGCGTTCTCACCCCACGTGTATGGCCACAAGCTTACCTCCTTTTGGGCTGACATCTTGCTAGAGAAACCTGCTGGGCTGACTGCTCGGGAAAGTTCGACGTATCCCTCTGGAGAAGTCGGAAGTAGACACCTTCGTAACACCTTTTAAATAATCCCTCCAAATCCATATCCATATCTGAAACATATGGTAACTACAAATTGCCGCCACTTATTTCTGTCAACTGTCACTTTCCATTCCTCGTTCTACGACATATCTGCACATGAAGGTCCACGTGGGAACATATATAGTTCCTGACAATCACCACAGCATACGAGTACTTAAAGGGAGAATACCTTTAGTATTCAAGGCATTTTTTTGGATAATTTGGATTATTTTTAAGGAAATAGGATGATTAGCCTGACGCTCCCGAGGCATGGATCATTTGTTCTAAGGGGCTGCTCAATCCGAAATTTATTTTTTAAATAATCGGCTTGGGATAATTAATCTTTTGACAGTCGTGATACATGATAATTATTGGATTAACTGACCTTAGTTTAGCAATAATGACATAGTCCAATATTGGAACATAATTTAGTTTTCGAAGAGAAAAAAAAAATACTTGAATGTTGGAAAATGATCATTAACAGCTCAAATCACGCACAGAATAAAAAAAAATTGTGCATTTAAAAAAAATGTAATTTCAAATATCAAACTCAATAGTATTTTTTACCCCTTTCTTTACCGGCATAAAATGAAACCACAAAATTGCAGAATTAATTAATTCATGTATTTTAACTGCACAGGGGTTGTATGGAATTAATAACAAATTTAGACGATTATTTTTTAAGTTGATTGAGTGTCTCTAACATTAAGATCGTAATTGTCTCTTGCTAGTCGATGCTAGGTGGGTGCTGGGTGCTAGCTGCTAGGTGCCGCCCATCAGCTACGCTCGGCTCCGGGCCACAGCGCTGTGCGTTCTACGCCGTAGCGAAGCCTTCGATCCGTATGCACTGAGAGACCGGTGCTTCTAAATCTTGAACATTTATATTATTTATTTACTATAATAAATAAACTACATAAATATATATTTATTTCCAATATTAATAAAAATGTTATTTTTAATTATTAACTCATGGGACAGGATTTGCTTCTGTAAAACTGGGCATCTTATTAACAATACGCCGTTTTTTCCTCTTCGTGAAACTGTTAACTCTATACAAAGCCAAAGTTTGTCTAGATGTTATATACGAATTGTCAACTTCGGATTGGTGAACCAAAATTTATGTTGTTCGATTGATTCATTTTAATCTACAGAATACAGAAGTTCAACCGGTACATTAATCCTGTTTTACGATATTATCAATTTTATCAATTTCACTGTTCTTCCGAACAAGTTTGATCTAATAATTTTCAAAAAATTCTAAGAAATTAAAATCCTAAAACTACTGGAAGTATTAATTTAATGTAATAATTACGAACATGCCGTTCGCCGATTAAGAAGCGCTGCACCGGGGGACGCCGGCACAACAAGGTCTGTGGGACGAGGTGAGGCCCGGGCAGGGAGAGGAAGCATCCCCTAATCATCTTCCTTCTCCTGAGTGCGGCCCTGTACATGGTGTTTCACAAACCTTCTCTGTGCGCTGCGATTTCGAACGATTCGATTCAAGAGGAGACTTGCAATCGTTCACATTCGCATCCTACGTAGTCTCAATAGTTTAGTCGCAGTTTTACATTGATCTATTAATATTAGATCGTCTATTTCGGACAATCGGTAAATATTTAAAATTTACTCTCTTGAATAGCTAGCGACCGTATAGCTATATAGATATGGTCAGATTTGGAAAAATCCTTATCGGAACAAAGCGAAATTGCTGTATTTTTTTACTTCCTGTACCTTTTATGTTTTATTAAAAGGATGATGCAGGAGAGCATAATCCATCTCGAGCTCTCTTTCTTCTATTGGAAGGCCGTCTCGAAATTATACATATAATGTACTCGGCGAAGATGCGGGAAGTAGAACTGAATCCTTTTAGAGGTGCAGACTTGGTGATGATGGTGTATTTCATAATTATTAAAAAAAAAAATTGATACTCGTATATTGCATAATCCATGCATAATATTATATCCATTTTACTTTGAAGCAATATGTAAACATATACGCTTACGTAGAATAATAATTTATGTAAGGGATATTTTTGTGAAAAGAAAATTGTTTTTCTCTTAATAAAATTTTGAAGCCGGCTGTAGGTTTTCCGTCTCGTTGGTCTGGTGGCCTCCAATACTCGGCGAATAGGAAAACACTTTCACCACCACCTCTCTGCGTCTCGCTCTCGCGCGCGGTTTTCCGATAGCGCTGTTGGCCTTTCCCTTGCACTTTTGAAGCTTCAAGGATAAAGCGCTATATACGAGTAGTCTGCGCTCTTACATCTCGCTTTCGCGGAATCGGAGAATCTAGTGTTGCCAGGATTCATACTAAAAAATATATAAAACAATATTTTATTTTTTACGGATATTCATAATGTGGACATGCTTTCTAAGTAAATAGTGAGTTTGAGAATTAACGTGAATAATAAATTTATATGTATCGTCATACATAGTTATTACAGTATATGATAAAAGTGATTTGTAAATTTAATTTCAGGATGCTGAATTGAAATTAAGACGAAAGGCGAAAACCATGCCAGTTGAAATGTTTCAGCGTTCAGGTTTCGGTTCAGTTAATGGGAGCAATTTTTTCCGACCATATGCTCCAATTAAACGGATATGAAATAAGTCACATTAAAAACGATCATACTCGTAGCTCATATTTATAAAATCTCGTTGTACAAATTCCATGCCCAATATTGGCATAAAACAATTGCAGGAAGAAGAGGAAGGGTTTAAATAAGAGATATATGACATTGGATGCAATAGGGATGCTTTTGGTACGGACGGATCTACCAATGATGATACAAATATATTGTAAAAATCACATATATTTGACTGTCCATCATCTTTGAGATAAATTTATCGTAATATGATGAGTTTCATGAGATTTAAGAAAACACCCCCGTTTATCATTAAGACCGATGCGGAAACATAAATCTCGGAAGCCCCAGGGACTCCATACACGCGGCCACTTCAGCAGAGAGAGCTCAATATATAATGTTACCTGGTAACCCCGAAGGCTCTATTTGCGCGCCCCCTCCCCGCGCGCCGTCTCTCTCTGTCTCTCTGGACTGCGGACGCGGAGCTTTCGCTTTCCTCGCGACGACCTTGAAAGTTTAGTTGACGGTAATGGCCGCCGCGGGGAGGGTGGGCGGTGCAGGGGCAGAGCGGGGTGAGCAGGGTGGGCGGGCGGGCGGGCGCGGGAGGTCGCGCTTGTCTGTGTGGGCGGGGGAGTGTTGTGGCGCTGAGGGCGGCGGGCGGCCCGGGCGGCTATGGAGTGGGCGGCGCGTGTCGTGGTTGCCCTATTGTCCTTGTGCATTTGTGGGCGGGGAGTGCGGGCCACCGAGGAATATATTCTCGTGCATTATTACGATTTACATTAATTTTTACGCGGTTACTTCCGCTTGGGGAAACAGGCGCAGTTATTGCGACCATTTTCTGGCTCTTTCGTTGAACAACTTAAAAAATATTCCCGAACAAAATATTGTCTTTGCAGGAATATGAATCATAGATTTATCATACCGCATAAGTTTAGTCAAATAGATGGACGGGTGATGATGTCAATTTATTTCAAAATAATATTATAGTACAATTATTATTTACTACAAAATAAATACACGATTCGTTTTTTCCAAGGAACATCATCGTAAGGAAGTCCAATGGTTTTTTTTCGACACTGTTGCGCTTCAATAGATAAGCGGATATTTCTATTACGTTTTATTTTTCAAGCTGAATCATTCAGTCGTCAAGGCAGCAAAGCCTCACAATACGAGACCAAAACGTAAACAGAAACTTTTTAGCGAAATAATTGCCTTGTTAGACTTTGCCGGGCTTCACATTATGTTGCATAACGAACTCCTGGAATTTTGACGTAATATTGAATGTAAGGGAAATTTATTTATTTCTTTGTTTGGAAGAAAATATTTTCTATACCGTTATTTATTATAACGCAACCTGTTAATTGAAAGTTATATAACAACGTTATGAACATTATATAATATATTTATTTAATCGGCTGTACTTAATTTAATAAACTTAGAAAAAGTACATATTAAAAAAATATAAGGATATCTTTATTGCATTGGTAACTTGACAATTTCGCGTGCAACTCGAATATTTCATTATTATTAGAAGTACGTATGGAACATCTATTCGTTTCGGACCCCAAAAAAAATTTTTATACATCATATCTAGAACATGTCAGTTGTCAGATGCCAATGTGTCATTTCTGCACTCGAAGGTCCTTCTAACGACGTCCAGGGCAGGAGACCGGCAGCTCAACCCAATTTTTATATTGTTTATACTTAACTATATACTTTTAATGCTACTTTTAGGGAGGCTTAAAATTATTATTATGCGAAGACATATTTTTTCAATACGTCTTCGTTTATAATTTAATGCGCCTGGTGACACCGGTACCACCTGCTAAACAAAACGTAGATGTTTTGCGTATATTGAATCAACGTTTTATCATAACATTCAGGTACACGCTTAATTAAGAGTGCGATGCATAGTGGTCAGGGGCGAGGCCCCTGGTTTCAATTTGAGTAACGCATTTTAAATAAAGTGGTCTGCCACTTAGTCCAGATTAATTATACAGATATGTCATGGCAATGCATAAACATGTATTTTATGATAAATATGGGAGATCATTCATCCGGATTCATACAATATCGGGGCTTTTTAAAACCTGTTGTTGACTTCTGTTTTATTTTCACATGTTTGTTTGATATTATTTATGTGTGTTTATTTCTTCACTACCAGAACATTAAATAAAACAAATATTTGTGTTTCTTTATTGCACATATTAATATTTTCTTTCGGACATGGCAAAACAGCTGTTAGCTGTACAGAATATAGATTTACTCTATTATTTGTAATCGAGAGCCAAATTCTGCAATATCAATATTTACTTTAAATTACACCGCCGGCAAATTGAAGAAACTGAAAAAAAAGTTTTTTTGCACATTTGATAAACATACGTATTATTTGTGTAAATGTTTTTAATAAAAAATGACAAACATCATAAAACGTCATTTTTGATTAATGTAATCTTTCAAAAGGTTTTATTTAATTTAATTCATTAAACAACATGTTATTGTTTACTCTTGTTATTATTACGCCTATATTTAACTTAATCTATATTGTAAAGAGCTATCACACAAACGAGTCAGAATTATAGATAATAACATGGAATAAGGCAGAAAGAACGTAGGAAACGTAGTGGTACACACTACGTACTCGTAGCTAGTTTAAATATTAGTGTGGTAGGTACGAGTACTTAGAATTTACCTATTACAGTAAATTCACGAAATTTTTGCACACGATACAACAATTTAATTATAATCAATATTTACGAGTGTATTACCTACTGATTTTTTTATTTTAATTAATAGAAGGCATTATATAATACACTCGTTTATATACAAAGTACATATTTAAAGAAAAACTTACAATGTTAAAGAAAATCAACATATAATACTCGTACGTATACGTTACGTAATTATCATATACACGTTGTTTGTTTTCTAAATGGATAATTCGATGTCGCTTGTTGGGTTATCCAATCCATAACAAAAAATCCACGTTTCGATAAACCTCGTGACTGTAAAAATCAATAACAATTAAATGGAAAAGAAAATATATCGCAAAAATAATCGTGAATGGAACTGAAAATAGTTTAAAAAGAAAGTTAAAAGTTTACATTTTTTTGCCTATATTACAAGACCGCCCGCCGTTACGTAATTCGTCTGCAAAACAAACAATAAACTCTTTCCATTTTTCACATGCTCACGGGTAGGTTCGCCCGTAATAACTTTATTATCTCCGTCGCGACTACCGCCCTCGGTAGCGTCTAGCGGCCGGCGCTTCCGCCCGCCGCCCACCGCGCCGCCCAGCGGCCTTGATCCCGCCCGCCCCCGCCCCCGCCAGGGCGATAATGTTTGTTTTTCTCTCCGAATGACTCTTCGGAGACTGCTGCCGCTCTCCGCCGACCCGCCCTCAACCTTGCAGCGGGGGCGAAATAAAAATATATTCTTATCAAATTTGATCACCGACGCTAGTTTTTATTATTTATACCCGCGGTCCTGACTGACGGTGGGGCAGGCCTTGGGGTAGAAAAGTGAGCTTTAAATTAATACGCATTGATTGTTTAACCATCGACATATTATTCTGTAATGATTATTAAAATAATATATTCGTAAGGCGTGTTATTTTAGTGATGTACCCGTAAGTCGTCTTGATTTATAGCTACGTATTTCATAAAGTAAAAAAATCCAAATTTTCAAAAATTGTTAATTCATGGTAAATTATGTTTTATTTGGGAAATATTTTGAAGATTTGTTTTGATGTTTTTAAAATCAAAAAGGTCTTTAGCTTCTCAATAGTTTATCTTATTACAAAACTTTAACTCTAAGTCGTAGCAAATTTGTTATCGGCGAATATTTAAAAAAAAAAACTAATTTTCAATTGTGAAAACTTTCTTCTTGTTTTAAGCTGAAAAATGAGCCTGTATTTCAGTTTAAGGATTAGATTTTCACAAAAAATTTAAACTTTCACTATTGTAGAAAAAACGATCAATATAAGATTTACTATGTTAGTACGAGTATGTTATATTACTTTTTTTGAGAGATAACGGTTTACGCGCTAAAAAATGATAAGTTTATATATAAGTCGAGAGATTTTCCCAACTCTAAACAACGGTGCAGTGAAATTACGCATATTTTAGGTTAGGAGGGGTTAAACACATTTTTGTATTATAAATGGTGAAACCCGGGAGAGTTATGTTTATAATCCTCGAGCTCTGGAGGAATCGCGCCGCCCGCTGGCCTTGCGCCGCCCGGTCCTACCGCACTGCCGAGGGGCGGCGGCCGCCCGTATGCTAATGTTTGTTTTTTTTCTCTCCGGAGAGATCTGCCGCCCGCCCCGCCTCCGCCCTTGCCCTGCCGCACGATAAATGAGATGATTTATAACCGCGTCACGCGGCAGTTCGGCTCTTTCTTTTGTGATGGCCGCAAACGTGACATTATGTCAATTCGGTGAAGTGTGTAAGATTGATTAAAACAATATGGGATATTTACCTGACTTTGGTATATATTCACACTGGATAGTTTCATTGTATTTTTTTGTTTGGGTGTATGCATGTCTTCTTCGATATAAGCCTCACAAATTACAAGCGAAGAATGCTTAAATTAAAATTAATAAGTTTGTATCAGACGATCATAGATATGTAAATGGTTTTAGTCAATTTATATGATTTGCTAATAGTACCGGTTGGTGAGAAATTATCGATTTTTGAAAACATACCGGGCTATAGTCTAATGGCGTTGGCAGATGACACTTCACATACCAGAAATTGGCCATCATTAAAAATAGCAAAGATCATAGAATCCACTGTAAAATTTCCTAATCAACGTCTGTCGGTATTCTTGTGTATCTAACGTAAAAAATAGCGTATAAAATTATTTGGTACTGATTAATTTATAAAGACAGGTGTATGGGTAAATTATGCAATATTTTGCGTCTTAAACATTCAGACTATATTACTCGTTTTCGGATGACATGTATTAACATTTTTAGTTTAAAAATACGTAAACAGCCTTGCCTTACTCATTGATTAACATGTTTATTGTGTTGTTTTCTACTTATAGTACTCTACCTCAGCATTTTTGATTCAAGTTCTATTTTAAAACAGTTAGCTCTTTTGTAGGCTTGCCTTACTAAAATGATAATATTTTGTACTCAAATTATTAACAATTTAATCGCTGCATCCTAATTGTTAATGTCATAAATTTATTAATAAAATAATTACGTTATTTTTTCATTTGATTTTTTCTTTTTTTTAAAACCACAACACCATTTAAAAATATATATAAATAATAAAATATACTTCTTTAAGATCATAAAATCTTTTCAGACTGTCAAATCTTTTCCACGGGAATGAGGACTATGCACTGATTTTTCACTGAATTCTGATATATTATGCAACATCTGAATATTTACTGTGACGATATGATGTTCCATTTATTTGTAGATATTATTCTATGTTAATCATATTTACATGAAGTAATGGTAGCCATCTTCTCAGGGGCAATAGGAGGCGGGGCTGTCGCGGTAGGAAACCACTACTATTAATGAACCAAATAATTATAAAACGATAATATAATTAAATTGCACGGGCAAACGAAGCAGGGTTTCAGTTTCTATTTAGGGGGTTTGTATACATTCCAGGGGTTTGAAATTTAACATCAGTATATACATAAATTCCATTTACATATGGCTTACCGATCCCTGACAAACATTATGTTACTAAAGTTTTTGGTTGGGTGTTTATGTGCTTGATGTAAAAATAAACGAATCGAATGTGAATCGTGTATAATTTATGCAAGGTACTCGTATAAATACCTAAATTTTAAATGAATGTACTAAAAAAATATTAAGTATTAATGACATTATGCTGTCAGTAATAGCAATAAATTTGTTAGCGTTGGCTCGATAATATTTATATATATACCTACAGTAGTGCTACAACTACCGGCTGTCATAGTACTAAGTTGAATAAGGTAACCTTATACATGTACAATACATAGTTAGCTGTAACTCTGGGAAGTTATTTTAAAAAAATAGGCTCAATCACAGTAGTGGTACATTTTGATAAATAATTTATTTATACCATTCTACTCCCCTTTCGAGATATGTGGCCACAGATACCAGCAACCTGTCACCAGTCCGTTTCTTCTTTCTGTCCTAACATTACAAACCTGAAGTTTTTGATAAACACATTTAATGCAACGGGATTAAATATTCTCCACGATGACAATTTTGGGGAAATTAAAAAAGCTACTTTGTTTTATGCTCGTCTACGGCAACCGCACTCTAGCTGGATAAGATGGTCAGTGCATTATATATGAAAAATCAAGAATATACATTATTAATTCATGTTCACGATGTCATATGCTACTGTGCAGAGCACAATCAATATTTTTATGAGAATGCCAGGTGATCCGACGCTCCAATGATATCTACTAGGCGGGCATTCAAGAAATCGCATTATTAAAATAGTTCATGCCTCAAACATAAATAATAAATGTTCTATTGTAATCATGTCGGCGACAGTAGTGGTAACCCTATATGAACGGATCATAGCGACAAGGCCCTCGCACTGGGCCCTAGCATTGGGAACCTTTGTGAACGCTTACAAGTTTGGTCTCTGGCCTTGCGCGGAAGGGAACTCGATCGCAGTTCTTTGTTTGCAATTCAGTCTTACAGGGACGCGACACACTTCATGTTCATAATGATTGAACCGTAGCCGGTAAACATTACTTGGCAGCCAATGCATATCCAACCAAAAATTCGAATATTAAACAATAAATTTCAATGTAAACACTATACATCAATACAGTCGTTCAAAAGTATAATAATATTGCATTAAATAGTGGAATCTCCATTTATCGTTTGAACCAAATTAAATAAAAAACTCTAGAGAAATGACTTTTTATTGTTCACCAACTCCTAGGGTAGGCTGCCGGGATTTGATCTTACTGATGATCTTCCTTTTACACTTCTTATGAGCGTCTAGTCAGTATCAATGTTTCTCCGAGACCTGGACAATTTAGTCTAGAATGAGTTATCGCTGGTTGGGTAGATCTGGCGTAATTAAGGTATCGCCACCTAACAACATTTCATGTCCGCTTTTTTAAATTTTATATTTATACGTACTGCCCTTGGTTGCTTCGCGGCCTAAATACAAGTTTCCCATATTCTACGTTGTACAATTATTTATATCTACCAGTGATGGCAGATGAATGATACCAGATAAACCTTAAAAATTAAATTAAACAATAAGGTATTTTCAGCGAAACATAAAAGCTTTATATTAAGACGTTTTTTAACAATGGAATGGTAGTTTCATCGTTGCTCTAAAGTTAATACGATTATCTTTATTGATTATATCGAATTCCTAACTAATATTCTACTTTAAAGGCTGTGTGCAGAGTTGTAATCACTACACACCGGAAATTTTTGGTCGCGAATTATTTATACATTCATTTTATATTGCGACATAATATGTTTGCACGCACACTTATCCACATACAAATATAATGACTGTCGCGATATGATTTAATCTAGTAATTAGTGAGCCCTTGATTTTAATGGATAACAACGAGTTAGGAAGTTATTTTTTTTTATTAAAATACTAGTATGTACGGATAACCCTGTATAACTTTGAATTAAAATTATAATTTTAAATGGAATATATTGAAATTTTTTAATAATATTATTAGTTTTTTAAAACTTTTTTAATTGATAAAATTTAATGTTGGTATGTGTTTTTTTTACATAATATTTCTGTTGCGTTTTTCGTTGCCTTGTCCATGAACTGATGACCTTGTCTGCTTTTGATTATATCAACATTAAAGGGCCATTCCAGTTTGCATACAATGAATGCGCATTACTGTGTAATTGTGTAATATAACTGGTTATACGCTCCTTCCTACTACGAACATTTCAGCAAGCAGGAGCAAATGTAAAAGATAAAACTAATTATATATAAAAAATATGCTTCTTTCTGAACTATTTAGTGTGTTATACGCATTAGTGCATTACTGTAAATGATATCCGCAGGCACTAACATTAAAAAGATTTTTGTTGATCATATTAAAAAATATATATATTGAATAAGTAATTATATTTGTAATCAGTAATATAACAAATATTTCAATAATACACGTAAGAAACAAAAATACGCGGAATGTTTCCAAATACTATTTTCTAGCCATTGGTTGTTATTATCACCGCAGCTTAGTTTTGGCATTGAATGTTGATTGCATTATCTTCCGTAAATTCATTTGTTTTTCTACCAAACATGATAAGATAATGATGATATATACATAGTTGATTGCAACCATAGATACCGTAGTGATCGCGTATTTCATTAATATAGGCCACACAATATATATATATATATAAGTCGACAACACCTGCCACGACCAATATTTTGCAAAATACAAGAATAATATTTATTTATAGGTGCAATAATTGGATTTGATACGAATCACTTGGGTATGCATACTAATGTGCTTTGACAAGTTTTATAATCACGTCAATAGGCGATGAAGGTGAAAGTACGGCACGACAATTACCACAGGAATGAAAATTATCATTACACTAAGCATCATTTTATTTGTACGTGATAATGAAATTCAAGCGACAGGTTTTCTTCACTTTATAAATATGTTGAATCTTATCAATGGCAATTGCAAAATGTTTTGTCAATTAAACATTTATCAATGTACGAGACGTTTTTTCATTCAGTTTAATTGTGCGAAAATTTAAATAATAAACAAGATAACAATGGCAAAACTTTTTTGATGAATTGTATATTATTATTACAATTATATATAGGAACATAACTATATCAAAAGATAACCACACGGCTGAAATCAAGAAGAAGATTCCTACAGTCGACAACGGAACTGGTGATACCTGAGGCCACCATGCGGCTGAACATGTGAAGAAGCGCGATTGAGGGGAATACTTGGATTGCCCCGAAAGAGGACCTTGCCCCTGGACACAACCAGGGGTGGAATATATGGAGGTCCTTTAACAGACTTCCGGACCCGAGTATGCAAGACGAAGACACAAATGAAAGCCTGGCAGTTTTACTTCGGACCGACTGAATGTGACTGCGGCGTGTAGCAGACTCTGTCACACCTTCTGGATTGTGCGCTGTGTCCGAGTAGCTGCACCCAGGAAGACCTGATGATGGCCGGGAGTAACGCCATCGACGTCGCCCACTTCTGGGCAGACAGGATCTGACCCTGTTGTTTCCGACACGATTATATATACTATACCTAAACTTACGAAGCATATTATAGTAAATAAAAAAGTTAAGGTTAATTTAAATTGTACTCTTATATAATCTCCATAGAAGCAATAACGTATTATTATCAAAATTTATATGACTATGCTCTTTATTATTTTTTGTTATTTGAATTACAATTCGCATACCATTACGCGTGTGTATTTGTTGTTATCACCTCTCAATCATGATTTGAACAGTCCGATAACAATACATAGTTGGAAAACAATCTTTGAGTGTTTTACATTTAGCAAACGATTATAACCCTGAAATACTATTAATAATATCACTCTAAATTTACGTAGTTCAATGATTAATGCAATAACCCGTTTGATGTTTTTACAGTTACATATATTATGTTATTTTTATTGTAGTACAAGTATATATACATTAGACACAACATGAATGTATATAGCGAATCAAAAAAATACTTGATGAGGTTTGATAAGATGGTAGTTTGGTTAGGGATTAATATAATTTTTTAAATGTAAATTATTCCTTATATGTTATTATAATGTGAATGTTCAATATATAAGCTTTAGTTATCATCAGCCCGTGGTCATAGCTCAATGGTCAAAGCGTTTGCTTTGCAAGCCAAACGTCGTGGATTCGATCCCCGACGGAGATTAAAAAAAAAAGGATTTTTAATCGATTTCTGAGCTCTAAAATACCCTCGGTTGGTGTGAATTTGATCCATCACTCGTAAAATGCCAGTCATTGCCTATTAATTAAAATTGGTGGTAGACAAAAGTCGTCCCGTGAAGACCACCCATTCATAGTAAATTCCTGTAATAATAAAGGATGATGCGTGAATCTCGGGCTGTAGTCTATGACGTTGGCGGATCAACACTCCACATGCAGCGTTTAGCCATATAGGCCATGGTAAGCGTCATAGAATTCCACAGATGAGACTTCAGAATTACTATCACCTTTTTATTATGAGACTTCAGAATTACATAAAAAAAACATTTTCTCACAGTCTAGAATGTTCCATCTAGTATAATAAAGATTTACAAAGCGAATTGATCAGTTATATAAAAATGCAGTGTGTTTACACGGGGCCCCAAAATGTATTAAGTACAGATATAGCTCTTTATAATTAGCACAGGCCGTCATTTACGAGTATCACGCGGTGCGTGAAAATGCTAAACGGCAGAATCCGCCAGCGTGCGTGTGCACATTGTGGCGCTAGGACAGCGGACAACAACCTTTTATTCTATCATTTCCATTACATATATAAACTAAATCTGGATATAGGATATATTAACTGAATCGATATATTTTTGGTGGTACGCTATGCATGTTATTAGAAAAAAAAACTTTAGTTATTAGTTCTAAATAGTTAATCCACCATTGTGTATAAAATAAATATATATAAAAAAAAACTAAGGATTTTCGCTTATATAGTAGACACCCGTTTGCAAAGTCATTCCTAGGTTACCAACTTAAGACTCGTATACAGAGACATTTCTTAAGGTAACCAACCTAAAATAAGTATTTTCCTTTAGAATGATAAAAGTGAGGAAGCCTCAGCCCTCGACTAATCTTGAATCTTAAAAAACGTTTCTGCACACGGGTGTTTATTTGGTTTTATTAAGTCAAGGAATGTCCCTGCATACGGGTTTTGTATAGCTGAAATTTTAAATTATTTTGAATTAGTAGACTAACGATCACAGATTATGCAATAATGCAACTGCTTTTTGAAATTCTGGGCAGCGTATTGGAATGTGTGCAAACAACATCCATATAATTTTGATCCATGTAATCTATAACAAAATTCGATGAATTTTGTAAAAACGATTGTCAAGTGTCATTTTTGATCCGACAGTTGGTTGGTTGGCAACGGGCCCTGCTCGGCTCGGCTGTGCGCGGTGATTATCAAGTGATATGGCCCCGGTCGGCATTGGGCCCTGAGCCCTTTGGGTCTTGCAACACGGCGCGTATCGGCTAACATTGGCCCACTTTGTTAGTCTTGAAAATAATTTATCGGGCGGATGGGAAGGCTATGCGGCGAATAGCGGGCCTCCCCCGCCCACCGCGGCCCCCTCCTCAACCCGCTGATCTATCGACGCTTGCGTAACGCGTTTTCATGTGCGTGAATATTTGGCCCGATGGCGTCACTGCACCGGCGTGCAATGCGCAGTTGAAATTGAGCTACTTAAAAAAATCAAATAGCTATTCTCAGCATAATGCGTGATTATTGAATAATATTAAAACAACATTGAAATAATAATCCTCTTACAAGTAGTCTATCCGGGAGCAGATTCTGTTTTGATAGCTATTTATGGAATCCTACTATGAAAATCAAGACGCCATGTTAAATTATTGAACTATTCACAACACAGAACGGAAAATAAATTAATGCAATACAGTTTCAATACGGAAAGATAATATTGTATGTCATTTTAGGTGGAAACTATATTTATTATCATTCACTGCTTATTTTATTTACTTATTTATTTTTGTGTAATAAATGATCATGTAAATATAAACATTGGGTTTAAGCCCTCATATTCTATTGATAAATATTTAGTATAGTTGTATTTTATGCGTAAAATTGTTTAAAGAATAACACATCACGAAACAGTAATGACTCTCGCCACTTTTTTGACATGAAGCATGTGGGCATCACATTCCGGCCTTGATCATGGGAACCTACGGATATTGCGAGTCATAAGTAGGTACACAGATTTATTACGTAAAGAGTTGTAAATAAAAAATACAAGTTTACTAGTAAATTGGTTTACCTTGATTTTGTTCGTGTTACATCCAAGCATGCTTCAAAGTCAATAGCGTCATTACCATTGAATTAGTATGCAGGACAGAGTTTAATGTTTATATCGACTGAAAAACGCTAATAGATACCTTCAATATATTTTTGTTTTGGTAATCAAATTTATTATCAGTATGTATTTAATAATTCATTGTATTTATTTCGGTAACTAATTTTATTAATACAGATCAAGGAATGTTTTTTTACGATGAAATAAACGAAATACGCATAACTATGAAAATGCGAGCACATGGTTTTATATCCCACCATATATTCTTTTGTAGAGGTAAACGTGACATTTTTCATGCCGGTAAAGGGAAAAAGACATTACTCCGAACACAATAAATTGATTAAGATGCTTTACGACAGCCCAATTTTCCAAATTGTTTTCTGGCTCACAAGGCGACATTGTTGCATATCTTGGCGACGTAGCTCGACCAACAAGTCTGTGTTTTAGATATTTACTTCATAAATAGTAAAGAAAAGACTATTATTTGAAAAGTAGAACCCGATATTTTTATTCTATCTAGTATCTATGGCAATGCATAACATAATCTCATCATTAAAAAAAAAAACACGCCAATTAATTAACCATGTATATCTCTTGTTATTGTAATGAGCTAACAGTTCTCATGAAATTCAAGAGTCGTTTTCATTACCTTATAAATCGCTTGACTCATTCTCAAGATGGCAAACATGTGTTTTTAATGATACATATAAGATTCTCTCGATCTTCCGCTGAATAGAAAAAGCACTATTTTAGAAGGAATGTCTAGTAAAGTAATGCACATTCATTGATAAAAATATTATATTAAGCACTAACGCATGTATGAGTAACATAAAAGTTCTTCGGTAATGTAAATATTACGACAGTACTTGTGCATACATTTTTATATATAATGTCAACATTATTCCATAAGATTTTTTGATAGAATCAAAATAAAGTATTAAATAAAATGATGATTGCTACGATATAAGACATTATTAATGTTTGAAAATACATTCTGATTGATTTGTTATTTTAATGATAATTTATACTTTTGATTTACTTACATATATATATTTGATTTTGAGCGTTATTTTGGGTTTTCTGTGATTAGCCTGTTCGAAGGGTGTTCTGTTAAAATACGTATAGTTTTTAATGGACAACTACACACCAACATTCCTCTTTGGTTTTAGCGTTGATTAATGTAACTATTACATATACTTTCAATACCACGATTCATAGCTATGTAAGCTTTCATACGTCTGGACGTAGTTTACATACTTGGTATACTCGTATACATAGTAGGACAATATTCACTATTGCCTACACACTGTCATATTTTATTGGTCAATTTTTCTTTACGTGACCTCAAATAATCGGTCAAGGCAATTGTAGACCTGAAACATAAGTTATAATATTATCTCATTCACCGAAGGTTTTATTTTTGAGATCTTGACCTTTCGATTCAATCAAATGCATCGAGGTTTGTATTCTAATTAAACCAGTTACATGAGAGTGCTGAGAACGTAACTAAAAAAAATACTACGCAATGTATTCACGAATTTAACATTTTCTTTTATAAATCATTGATATATATAATCCATTAAATTGATGATTATAATTATACTCATAAATTGGATCTTAAGTCACGTTGGATGGAATACATGACTCTTCGCGCGAAGATTTCGAATATGAGAACATAGAGTTGACACTTTTTTTACGATTGATGCAATCGATATGTTTAAGATAATTTATAGTTCAATTATATTATGGTACAGTTTATTATAATCCTTTCTTAAATGTTAATTTATTTATTGTAGTATAATTTTTTGTCTATTATTTTTACATTTTAATAGAACATATCTAACATATAAAAGAAGGGAGTTGATAGTAAATGCTTTCTTTTTAAAATGGAAGTTCTGCATACAATCTCCATGGCTTGAGAACGTAAGGGAGTCCCGTTTACCTGTTTTCCACTGACGTTCCCTCCTGTTGCTTTTCTTCCCTCCTTGTGAGTCCCTGAGGCCCTAATTAGACCCTAACGACGCATCAGTCATCGCCAATCAACTATACACTTATCATCAATGTATCTATCAAGTGCTATGAACAATATGAAGTCAATCGCAAACATTTTAATTTATTTCTTTAGTACACGTAAAACAATTACTATATCAATGAAATAATGTATGTATATATATATTTTCTCTATGATTAACTCCAAATACGTAATTCTTGCTGTCAGATTATTCACCATATTCTAAGTCGGCTCCGCAAATTTCAGTTCTTGGGAATATATTAAAATGTATGTAGAAGGTAGTCCATGAAAATGACGATAGCGCGGTATTTTTTGAGTGTCAATTATAGTAGCAATAAGAAAAATATTTGTGTCTGAATAAGCAATTATGAAATATATTTATTAAAAACTACATAATTCAATATATCAATGTTAATTGTACAAAATAAAAACGTAGCAAAACATTCGCAAAAGACTTAATGTTCGGTGTTTATTATTTTATTGTTAAAAATAGGAAAAAATATTGTATATTATCAGCCTTCGTAATAATTTATAGATATATTTTAAATAAAATATAAATATGACGATTATAGTATGTTATGTCAAAAAAAAACATTATTTAATAATGTATATACTTGTATCAAAACAACAAAATAATACACTATCGCAAAGTGCACAATCGCGCTTATGTGATGTGCCGTGTATTTGTGCAAAGTTCGCTTCCTGGTTGGCTGCATGACAGCGTAATACTCGTATCTTACGTTGTGTGGGTACTCGCATATTATTATAACATCAGTTGAATGTTTCATAATCGGCGTTGCGTGTACCGCCGGCGTGGTATACATATATATAATACTCGTATCTTTGATCCGCGAATCGCGAAAAATAAATTGAAGGCCGCGGTATCGGCGGGGTCGATGACTCGTGCAAGATTGTTGCAATCTTTATCCGCTATGTAAATGTGTGCTCCGCAGTGTTTGTGCGCAGCGCGAATGTTTGCAAGTCTGGGGTGACCATCGCTCGAGCGCTCTTAGGTACAGCTGCTAAACTGTCATAATACAAACATTTGCCGGCGGTCATAGCTCAATGGTCAAAGCGTTTGCTTTGCAAGCCAAAGGTCGTGGTTTCGATACCCGACGGAGATTTAAAAAAAAAAAGATTTTTAATCGATTTCTGAGCTTTAAAATAGTTGGTGTGAATTTGATCCCTCACCCGTAAAATGACAGTCATAGCCTATCAATCAAAATTGGTGGTAGACGAAAGTCGTCCCGTGAAGACCATCCATTCATAGTAAATTCCTGTAATAATAAGGATGATGCGTGAATCTCGGGCTGTAGTCTATGACATTGGCGGATCATCACTCCACATGCAGCGCTTAGCCATATGCACCATGGTAAGCGTTATAGAATTCCACAAATGAGACTTCTGAATTACTATCACCATCTGTCCGTATTCTCCTGTATGTGTTTACATAAAAAAAACCTCCCAGACAAATGGCCGAATGGACATTTGAGGCAGCATGATCTGTTGATTTATTAAACCTTGTTAATTCAAATAAACTCATTATTGTTTGTAAATTTTGCTTCCGATTTTTAAAAATTTAAATTAAATAAATGTTCGATTCCATTTGACCTAATTTATTTTGGCCAAATTGATTTCTGTCAATTATCCGGATACGATATTAATCTGTATTTTTATACAGTTTTATAGTTAAAATGTAATTTAAAGATGTTTAGTACCGGTCAACAATACAAAAATATAACTTTTTCATGAATATGACGATGTGCAAGTTTAGGGCTAAAGTAGATCTGGGCAAACATTTCAAAAGAAAGGCCGCATAAGAAATTGAAAATGACGGGCTGCAAGTGAAATGTTTTTTCTAGATACGCATTATTCACATTCAAAACTGAAGTCACAAAAAAATTAAGGATCAAAACAAATGTCTACTTCCAAAAAAAATGCCACGAAATATTAGCGGTGTAGAAGATACTCTCTAATGTAAGAAAAACGTAAACTATCTTGTTAGAAGCGATTGATATATCGAACGCATTACAGTATAATTTTCACATTAGAAATTAATGTTCTTAATCAAGCGCTCAAAATAATCTCGCTGATTCACACGTGCAAAATGATTTTTATTGTATAATTTTAATGAGTGATCAGTCTACTGTAATTATCAAATAAATTACTTGTACTTTAGTCCATTATAATATTATTATCTGGTTACTCTGGCGAGTATAGGTGCATGCGCTAATGCCTGTAGCTGTGTTGAGTCGTATGTCGAATCGCAAATATTGTATTTGTATACGTACAGTTTGTATGTGGTTAGATGCTGATCAGTGGGCCATTTCTATATTTAGTATTTAATCACCGCCTTTTTTTATTTTGAAAAGTTATTGCGTCATTAAATTATAATATGTGTGATTTTACGCGCATTACATTTACGGAAAAATATTTTTAAAATCTTTATATTGACTTCGCCACTGTTCTTGGTCCATTTTTTCTGGACCAATTCACATCCAAAATTGTATTGTTATAACGTATGTTCGATGAGGTAACATGGAAACTTAGACTACATGGAGACTATAGCGTATAAATATTTGTTATTAAACCTATGTTTTATGTTTTTTAGCTATTCTCAAAATATCATTGACTTCGTATTCCTGTTTACAAAATATGCAACGACATTAAAAGCTTGAAGTGCTTAAAATAAAATTGTATTATCACTAATATAAAATGTAATTGGTTGTCGACATTATTTACAAACAAAAGTCTCCGAAAATCTTTTTTAAAATTTGTTATTAAATTGTTTTTGAATTTTTAGAATATATTTGAGTATTCCAATAATTTATAGATGTTTGAATATCTCTACTTATATATTTAGCAAATTGATACACACATACAAATTAACGGCAAATATCATCTTTACGAGGCCTGCGCTGTGTAAAGAATAAAACAATGCTTGCTTCCAAAAGTTCGCGGCTCGAATCTCGATGATGTTTATAGATTTCTAATGTGTTTCAATTTGCTTAAATTCATATCAATCATCATCATCAGCCTGTGTTGTCTACTGTTGAACGTATGCCACCCGCATGAGTCTCCATCCTCTTCGATCCTTCGCCTTCCGCATCCAGGCTATTTCCACTATTCTTCTGATGTCGTCAGTTCATTTTTACTTTTAGACGTCACTTTAACACTTTTTTTCTCCATCGACCATCATATCTTCGACAAATATGCCCATTGCTACCTGATTGTGCCAATTCGTTGGGTTGCCAGCTACTTGAGTTTTTATTCAGATATTCGTTCAGATTCAATCTTTTAGATACACTTTGAGCATGGATCTGTGCATAGCACGATAGGTGACCTTTATTTTAATGTAACCGTCAAATAAAGGTTAAATCAGACGATTGAATAAACATTGTTTTATTTTGTTGCAGGCACTACGTTCCGGGCGCACAAGCTGATCCTCGCGGCGTGCAGCAAACACTTCCAGGAGCTGTTCGCCGCGGCGCCGCCCAGCCATGCGGGGCCCTGCTACGTCATCCTGGAGGCCACCAGCGCCGCCAACATGGCCGCGCTGCTGGAGTTCATGTACAAGGGCGAGGTGCACGTCAGCCAGGAGGCGCTGTCCGGCTTTCTCAAGAGCGCCGAGAGTCTGCAGGCGAGTAGGGGATCATGGATGTTGCGAGAACGCAACATTCAAGACAAAATACTGCACTTAGAACACTTTTACTAAAATCCATTTTCTGTCATCATCTTAATCATCATCATTTCTATGTCCGCTCCCTTAACTGGAGGATCATCAAGAGCCGGTGTCACAAAGTTCGGCCGCCGCCTTGGTCCTCGCCTCATACCATATCAACTCTTCCGCAGCTCCAGCGAGTTAATTCTATGTAAAGCTCCCAACGGCCTTCTAGTACAGTATGAGCTCGAGGACTTGAAGAAAAGGCAACTGTAGTTAATGCTCTGACCTGTGGCATTCGTAATAGCTTTAACAAGCTCTTGACTGACTGGAGTATAGAAGGTTGTCTTGTAAATTCTCTCACCTCATCATTCCTCTCAAAGTCAAACCATTGTACTCCCAGTATTCTACACCTGCATCTGTTTTCGAAATACGTTATACGACTGCATTGATTTTTGGTGAGATATCAAGATTCACAGCCGTGGAGAAGAATACTCTAAGAAGACGATAGACAGATGGCTCTTTTTTTCGATCGAGTAATGTTGCAAGTCCTAGATATTGCACAATTAAAAGATGCTCAAGTGTGCCCAAGACGGGATACAATTATTTGTGTCGGTCTTCTACAATGTTATTAGTCTTGTACCATGGTTCATCTCTATCATCATTAGAAGAGGATTTGTTAACCTCTTTTATTTATATGAATTTTTTAATTTTTATTAGAATATTATTTTATTATTTCAATATTCTAATCTACTTTTATAGATCATTGACTATATTACAATATTATTATTACTTAAATATACATATACTATACATAAAATTCTTTTTTCAACGCGTCAATCTAAGCACAAAAATAACGGCAGAAGCGGGATGCGAACCGCGGACCTTGGAAACCAACTATGCCCAGGTATTCGTACCGCTCGGCGAACTGCGCCATTGCTATGCCCAGACTGACTTGCGTTGAAACTAGTATTTATATCATTGTTATCATCGTACGATAGATGTCGCTATAGTATATATTCAAAGTATGTATATTTTTATTATTATTCTATCAGTCTTCATTTATTCTTCTTTTATTCTTTATTCTTCATTTATTCTCTTTTATTTAGTTTACCTGTGTTTCTGCAGATTTGCATGGTCGTGTCATCTCGTATGACCTCGCGATCACCACATATTCATCTTGATATGTTTTTGATGAACATTTTGAATGTTGCAGGTCAAAGGACTGAGTATAGAGCATGAAAAGCTGGCAGTGGCGCAAAGTCAGCAGCCGGCGGGCGGCAAGGTGAAGCTGAACAACTCGGCGAGTGGCGGCGAGGCGGACAGCTCCCCGGCGGGCGCGGCCTTCGCGGCCTCGCTGCCGCCCTACCTACAGCACGGCATGGCGCCCTACCACCGCGGCTACCCGCCGCCGCTGCCGCCGCCCATCCACCACCACCACCAGTTCACGGAGGCGCCGCGGCACCGGGCGCTGCGCTCGCCACAGGACTCCACGGCACCGCCCGAGCTGCGCTCCTCCGTGCTGAGGGACGGCAAGGCTCCGCTATCACCCGCGCCCTCGCCGCACGCCAGGAACTACAGGTATTTATATTTGGTTTGCAAACGCATGCCGAAGAATATTAAAAACCATTGTGAGGGTTTCTGGAATATGTGATTTACTACTGAATATAGAAATGGGGCATTCTCCCTCTACTAAATTAAAGACAGAACTGTGTCGTGGAAATTGACTTCATACTCTGGCTACGGAGTAGATATGGAAGAAAAAAAGGTATTTAATAGTAATGAATTTGAAACAAAATAAATTACATGGATATTTTTAATTATTTATTAGAATATTATTTTATTATTTCAATATTCTAATCTACTTTTATATATCATTGACTATTTTACAATATTATAAGCAATTAAATATACATATACTATACATAAAAATCCTTAAACGAGTCAAATCATTCAGAAAAAATATCGGCGGGAGCGGGATGCGAACCGCGGACCTTTGGAACCAACCAACCATTTTGTCCAAGTAATTATACCGCTCGGCCACCGGGCCAATTTCTTCCACCTGAGATGACTCGTCTATGATCTTCTATATAAGTTATCATCGTATGATAGATGTCGCTATAGTATATATTCAAAGTATGTATATTTTTATTTTTTTATTATTCAATCAGAATGCATTTATTCACAAGCTTAATATTATTATTTCCGGCAGTCTATTTATTTTAGTAAGTACCACTCGGGTCTCGAACCGAAACTATAGATCAAATGGATGAGAATAACTTCTTGTAAGTACGACGCGCACATTGCAATTAATTATTTACCTGTGTTACTGATGAATAATTTTACCTTCTTGATATTGTCTCAAGGTGACATTATCCCGCCTCGCCGATATTTTTTCTGAATGATTTGACTCCTTTAAGGATTTTTATGTATAGTATATGTATATTTAATTGCTTATAGTATTGTAAAATAGTCAATGATCTTATAGATCATTGACTATTTTAAAGTAGATTAGAATATTAAAATAATAAAATAATATTCTATTAAATAATTAAAAATATCCATATGATAATGTCACCTTGAGACAATATCAAGAAGGTAAAATTATTCATCAGTAACACAGGTAAATAATTAATTGCAATGTGCGCGTCCTACTTGCAAGAAGTTATTCTCATCCATTTGATCTATAGTTTCGGTTCGAGACCCGAGTGGTACTTACTAAAATAAATAGACTGCCGGAAATAATAATATTAAGCTTGTGAATAAATGCACTCTGATTGAATAATAAAAAATAAAAATATACATACTTTGAATATATACTATAGCGACATCTATCATACGATGATAACTTATATAAAGATCAGAGACGAGTCATCTCAGGTGGAAGAAATTGGCCCGGTGGCCGAGCGGTATAATTACCTGGGCAAAATGGTTGGTTGGTTCCAAAGGTCCGCGGTTCGCATCCCGCTCCCGCCGATATTTTTTCTGAATGATTTGACTCGTTTAAGGATTTTTATGTATAGTATATGTATATTTAATTGCTTAAAATAAATTACTATTCACAATCACTTCAGATGTAAGAATATCGAAATAAGAGTGTCATTGTCATTCAGGAACAACAGATTGAAACAACAACTTTAAGAAACCAAAAAGAAATGTAAATTATTAGGTCTAACGGATTAGAAATCTAAATTGAAAAATATGTACTGAGAAACGGTTGATAGTTAATTATATGTATTACGCTCTTTCAGACCGGGCTCGTCGAGCTCCATTGCGGGCAGCTGCGGCGGCGACGAGCCCGATACGAGGTCATCGCCCGGCTGCGGCGCCGGTGGACGCTTCTCTGAAGAGAGCTCTGGTCCAGGCCCGGCCACACCCCACCCGCCGCATCCGCATCAGCCACAGCCCCCGACCTCGGCCAACAATGGCTACGAGAGGGGCGCCGATGACGCCTGCGAGCGCAGACAATCCACCGATCAAGGCGCCGAAGGTATACACAATATTTCTTTCATTTGCAAGTAAAATCGGTAGTGTCAGCTCTCTTTCACATTTATCTTTTATAACACCAAAAATAAATATTATGGATTAATGACAGATATTTCCTTACTTGCAGTAAGTCATTCTACAATTGCATTCATGAATTACATCTGTCAACATGATTTTTATGTATATATAGTAGGGACTATGAATAATTTGTTACCGATTGTAATATAAACAGGACAGATAAACAAATATTTGTATATGATGAAGCTGACCGGAGAATCTATATAAAATACTTTATTGATCAAATAATTTCTATCAATTAAATATGTCTGGCAAATTATTTCAGATCTACGCATTAAAATGGAGACACAAGAATTCCCGAGTAGTGGAGGTGGCGGCGGAGGAGTCGGGGGAGGGGGAGCAGGAGGGCCCTACAGCGCCCCGACGACGCCCCCGGCTGCACCCCCTGAAGCTCCCCCGGAGATCCAGTGGCCGGCTAAGCACCTCACTGGCAGCAAATCAGGAGGCATTGCAACCCCAGACGGTCAGATTCAAAAGATTATATATTTGAATATTTTTAAGTGCATTTCATTTTCTATTCATAACGGAAAAAGTCTACTCATAAAACTTAAAGTGAAAGTATATAAGAAGGTTTAAAAATAAATAAAATGAGTGTTCAGCCTGCCATTGAGTAAATAATATGTCGTGTGATGTATAAATTGAATACTATGATTATTAAGTGTCAAATCGAATGTTTGCAGGTAAAAAACTGAAGTGCCCATTCTGCGAGAGGCTATACGGCTATGAGACGAATCTCCGCGCACACATCCGGCAGCGGCACCAGGGCATCCGCGTGCCTTGCCCCTTCTGCGCGCGCACGTTCACGCGCAACAACACGGTGCGGCGCCACATCGCGCGCGAGCACAAGCACGAGCAGGCGCTCAAGCAGTTCCAGCACCACCAGGGCGGGCTGCCCAACCACGCGCAGTAGGGCGCCTCGCTGTCCCCACTGCCACCGCTGCCCACGCCCACACCCTCGCCCACCGTTCCGTTGACGTTCCGCATCTACGGTTCATAGATATCTCTCAGTAGAGCAAATTTTATCAACGTACTTAATGGGAAGAATTTAAATTTTCACCTTTTATCCTGTAAATTTGATAACGATGTTTTTCGATATAGTATTTTAACCGATGACTACGTATAATTGAATTATTTGTATGTATAATTGTTAAGTTTTTGTAATCGTTTTACTAGTCATAAATATTGGGAATTGATACGTTTTGTTTGGGAAGAGTCCGGTGAATGGAAGTATATTGTGTTCTTCCTTCCTTTGCCGAGTTTGGATGCGCGAGCTACAAGTAGTTTGGGTGGAGCGCGGTGGGCAGCTGACGGTGAGGAGACTGTACAGGCCACGCTGGCAGGCGGCGCTCCCGATTACCTGAGAAAATTCTTTATATAATAATATATATAAATATATACGTATACATATACTGTATTTTATAAGATAAGATAATTTCTATGATTTGTATGATTGCCTGCCGGCGTAGCCTATGTCAACTGATAGATGACGAAGAATAGTTGTATTTCATAAATGAAGGACAAAACTAAAGAGCTCTGTCGATGGCAGATAAATGTAATAATTTTAAAATATGATTTTACACCAGTTTATTTTATTCACAAAGCAAACACAACTGTGATCTAGGGAGCTCGCTCGGTGAGTTACGGCTCATGGAGGTAATCGCGGAGCATTGGACTCCCCTTGCGAGATCGCGATCTTCAACATATTTTGGCTCCGCCATATTTATTACAAATTAAAATAAACTAATCAGGAAGAAACAGATATACCTCAAAGGATCTTATACAAATATTTATAATTAATGTTAAGAAGAATTAATTAAACAGATGATTATAAACATATTGTAAACAAAGCGAGATGAAGCTATTTTTAACACAAATAGTTTTGGTTGTAAGAGAATAAAATGGCCATTACAAAATAATTACATAAACGAGAAATGAATATAAAATACTTTAATGGTCAATAATGCAGCACTCCTTGTGAAGCGTGCAGCACGTATCTTAGGATAACTTTTTTATTATATGGATTTAAGTTCTTGCAGTACCTAATATCTTTTGGGTTTCAAACCTGTTACATTTTAAGTTTTGTCCAGTCGACTGTGAGATGATGGTTACCTATTTAAGTTACATGCTAGTGTATAAATACGGATATTGGATTACCCGGGATTACAAGTGAGCGGGCACGTCAGATTTAATGTTAACACATAATATATGTCTGTCAGTGATGTTGTAGCTGGAGGGACCGCTCGTGGCCGGTGTACATAAGGGCGGCCAGGGGCGGCCCCAGCGAGCCTGGACTTATAAACAAACGGAGCCATTACGCAATTTTTTTTTAAAAACATGGTTTAATGAGAAATTTGAGTTATTTTTACATAATGAGGTGTAGTTAAGGAGATAAATAAATTTGTATTATAATTTGTATACAATATAAACAACACACAATACTTCTTGAAATTGATTGATAAATTGTATATTTTCTTGTATAAATTATGGTCTTTTGTTTATATTCCGGGCTGGCTAAGTATGTTAGTAACATAGACGTTTACAGTTTTCACCTCTGTTAAATGTTAGATGGACAGTTTTATACCATGGTATGTTAGGAAATGATTGTACCAAGTACAATGAGATAGGCTAGTTAGTTAGGTAATTGTTAAACAATGGTGGTGTGATAGGCATTTATGAATGAGATTGATTTTTCCGTATTTAATTTTAGTTTGACATGTTTGATCAGAGACAAAACTTTTAATTTAACATCACATCGCTTTAGGAACTTTTAAATCTATTTCCCAGCCCTTTCCCCCTATTTGTAAGTAGAAATAATGTAAAAATGGTACAACAATCATTGATCGCTTGCCCGCTAGAGTTAATATTGTTTTACGGGTAGAGAAATTGTCACAGTGCTCTGGCGGGAGGCGATGCAAGAATTATCACCAATACCAAATGCTCGGTTTATATTTTAAAGCAGATATAGCAGCGGGTATTTCCTTCAACGTCAGCTAGTCATGAGATGCGTGTGGCACTTGTATTATATCAAATGTGAAGCCTCACGCCGGCCTCAGTTAACTCGGATAAATAGTGCTGAAGTCACAACGGGTAGTTCTATTGTAGTTAACTAGGAAATGCGCCCTGTGTGGGTGTACCTTGCACACGCACACGCGCACACCTGCTAGTGCCAAAAGCCTTCGTTTACTTTATGTGCATAACGTATCGCAACTGCCGTGTATTTTATGCAAGTATTTATTTATACCGATATTATGGATTTGTGTGAGTGTGGCGACAGGCGTGCCTCTGATATTTAGGGGCGTGTTGCATTCATGTGTATTGTATTTATTGTTTTAGGATTGTGTTGTCTCCATATTTATAGTATATCGTCTACTGTTTGCCTTGTTCTATTGCCATTCGAATATTTCAGTAAGTTCTGCCTCAGTCTCCTTATAGTTAGTGTTCATTCTCCGTGAGAAAGTGTTTTAGCTTTCTTTCAATATAGTACAGATTACCTCAATTCCAGTATTTTAAATAGTTACAGTACCCATATACAGTACAAGTATTCGTAATGGTTCTTAGGCAATACAGTAATTATTCATGACATTTACATAATAATTTAATTATATTAAAGTTGCAATATCAAATACCAGTTTTTAACTAATAGTTTGCAATAGTACGGGTTAATTTTAGTATTCAATACACTTGTACCATAGCAGATTTATATTACAATAAATACAATAGCCAAATAATATTTATTTTTATATTTAATACATATTTACAATAGAAGAATCTATAACTTATTTTTAACAGGGTTTACTTTTTACAAGATAAATGCAATTATATTCTACCAGTGTTAACATTATTGTAAACTATCTGACTTCCACTTTAGCTTCAAGTGCCCCGTTGTAACAGAAGTTAAAGGCGAGAGCCAAGAGGGAACTTGCGGTGGGCAGAGAGCCCTGGTTTCTTGTAGCATCAGGGAAGTCAGAGAACGGTGAACTCTTCACTTAGACATACTTATACAGTCTGATCAATATTTTTTTATTGAAAATGCGTTCACCAGGAATCGGCAAATAGATGCGTGTATTTGCAACCTACTGATTTAGTTATGGAACATTTTGGCTGGGATGCGATACCCCAGTGAGTGAATAATGATGCATGCGAGTGAAAGTTCAATTTTTATTATTTTATTGAGTTAGTTAGGTATCGTTATATTGAAAGTTAAATAAAGCACACTTCATGTCAGTGCATTTGTGCTTTTAAAAAACGAGTTTTATTACTTGATAGTGGTGATTATTCTGTAAAACAGAATCTTTTTGTAATCTTTTTCCGTGTATAATATTGTATATGAATTCAAAATTCAGACAAGTTTTGTGATTTGTTTTTAAGTAAGCTTTAGTTGTCCACTAATAACTCTCCCGTAAGTAATTTAAATAATTTGCAATATGATTGAAATTATTTAGACATGGTATCATTTACAAAATATCCTTTTATGATTGTTATGTTGTTTTAATTCCAATTTTTTGTTCGTTTATTTTGACGTTTTCGGGGTAAGGTTCTCAGTACTAACAAGTAAATCAGACACTGCAGTGTTCAAAGAACACATAAGTTGCTAGAAGCAAATTGAATTTATTTTTTTATGTTCTTTATTTTTTAAGTTTATTTGTTAATTTGAATGCACTATGTGCATGACTATCAAACGGGTATAAATGGAGGTACGTAATATTACGAACATTCATGATAATTATATGAGTCTTTATGGAGACATCTCTTCTGACACAATACATCACAGCGACTGTACTTATTGGAACTTTATATATCACCATATTCCTGAATATTTAGCTTTTTATTGAATTTAACATATTTTTTTTACAATGTTTCTTACAATAACATTAGTAAAGCAATTACTCCTATATGTTTGTTGAATTAAAAACAGAATAGGTATAATTAGAGTACTATAATCATTAGCAAAGAGCTTGTGGAATATTGTGTCCGAAGAAGGCACTCGGGAGACTCGTGGTAAGCTCTGCGACGCCACTCATATGTCATGCATTGCACTCTTGTTGTGGCATGTAACCCATGTACATTTGAGCTATTTCCTTACGATACTTACAGTATTTCAATAGTAAGTGATTATTAATTAAGGATACTTCTCCCTTTTAAAGTGCTCAAAGTTTCAGGGAATATGTATAATATTTTAGTGATTGTTTTAGCGTTATGTTTATTTAATGATACTTGGGCGGCGGTCGCAGCGGATAAGCCAAAGATACCGGGGTACGGAGACCCTTCGCCGCTGCACCGCCCCCGGCTATAATATGTTTATCCTAAACTTTACCTACCTCATTATACCATCTTATTTTACAATACTCTAGTTTAAGTTTTATAATTATGTTTTAGTATCGCAACTTATCGATAGTACAAAATGAGCTACCTCAGGTTTCATATAATGAATGTTGTAGATTAAATTCATATAAATTCATGGACCGTATGTGTGACGGCCGTGGAGGCCTCGAGAGGGAGCGACTGCCCCCGCCGTATACGACTGTACCACTATACGACTATCCCTATATGACTATACGGTGCAAGCCATCGAGGGGGGATCGCTTTCTATTGCAAGTAAATGTAATTTTTCAATTAATTCTATGTTCGAAAATTTAAATTCAATGTAATTTCTCAGGCAATAATAAAATAGTGTATTAAAAACAGTACAAAAGAAGATAGTAATCAATGTAGATTTGTTAGCGTTAATGAGTGCAAGGCGGCAGATGTGTCTGAGTTGTGGAATCTCTGCTGGCCGCGGCCGGTCGGTAGCCACAGCCATGGATGTGGTCGTGGGCATGGTCGTGGTTGCCGACAAGTAATTTACAATAGTTTTAGTCTTGACATAATCTCTTACCATACTACCTCATTTTGTTTTAAATTACAATAATGTTTATTATAATTAATGTAGGCAATGCATTATATATTTGTGGATTTTTTTAAACAAAAGTTCCTTTATATTCATTGATAATATCGGCAGCAAAGTATCATATTGTAAGACGCACCACACTGTGAGCTCACCACTTGTCTCATAACTCATATAGTCATAGTCAGTGATAACAATACGAACTTGTACTTTATTGCAAATGGACTCTTGGCCTCCAGGAGTAAGAAGTGGGGAGTAGGGAGTATCAACACCCCAATACTTTATCATTATATTTTATGTTGTATAGATGTTATCTATGTTTTACGTTGGATAGAAATCGCAAATTAATATAATTGTTTGTTAGGAATTATCCAATTAAAAATTAACAAAATTTTTATTTCTTTTTGTTTTATTTATTTTCCTTCATTATACCATGCTTTTATCACTTTTCCTTTGCAGCCATTCTGTATGTTTTTATTTAAATCTTTTGAATACATAAATATTAAATGATATTGGTGTTCGATGTAACAGTGGAATAGATATAAATTAAATCATATAATTTCATGATAATGATATAGTGCAGTTGGGTCTAATGGGTTTGTTATCCGAGTTCCTCGTACGACTTGCAGCCGAGGGGCGCGTAGCCAGTGGCCCTGGCAAGTGGCACTGGCGGTGGCACTGGCCTGGCCAGCTTGCCCGTCCAGCACTTGTTTAGTTCCTGTCCTATGTACATTGTATTATTTGACCCGTTATGTAGAATACCTATGCACTATATTAAAGATAATAATGATGGTGTATTACTGTTAAATGTTAAAATGGGTAAAACATGCAACCACTCGCACTATAAAATATGATTTTTCTTAGCAACTGCACTTCTTAAATGTGTTGAGAGAATAGGTGTATTCATATAATATATTACAATAATTGATGTTACATAAGGCAATGTCTATACATCGGGCGGCCGCATTAATATATGTATGTCTAATACTGCTGAAAGAAGCATTTTATGTCGTATAAATAAACAAACAAAATCAAGAGTACAAATTTATCTCAAAAGTCTTGTTATACGTATAACTGCCAGTACAAATTATCGAAAATATTCAGGTTTTCTAAATTAATGTCGCCAAACATTATTTTCTGGTATTTAATAAATGTTGTCTAAATTCAAAATAAATGTTGAATAATATTTGTTGTCAGGAAGTATGAGGTAATTTGCCCGGAGCTGCAGCAAGAGCTCGCTCAAGGGAGAGCGGGAGAGTGCGTGAGAGTGAAGAGTAAAGAGTAATGACGAAGAGGACAGCCTGAGAGACTTTCTTCTCCATACATACCAAGGATCCCAGAGATCTTCACATGTTTCAGTTTTTTTAAATCGGAATGAAAGAAGGAATCTGCACCTGCGAGGTTCGCTGTATAATAAAAGGAACTAATGTAGAAGCCGTCGGATATAATAGTTTCAAATATATGGATGCTGAGTATGTGGCGACTGTATCGTGTAAACATTAACCGATGGTTGTAAAACTAATTAGGGTTTTGTATGTAGGCTTATGAAAGCGAAATAGTAAGGCTTCACAATATTATAGTTTTACATGAAATATGGTCATCAGTGGTCTGTGTCCGTTAAAATTTGTCTGTGATTTTTTCAATCAACCTTTATATTTATAACCCCTAATTTAAGTATAGCACAATTTGTGATTTTAAATTAAGATTGTTTGGTTTCGATGATGGCAAGAGATGCAGCGGCGCAGACCCCAACAGCGCCCCAAGCCATCCCGGCTCATCATGCCTTAATATTTGTTTTCTCAAATTTATATAAATATTTAACTGTATCGTAAATGATTTGCACATTAATGAATGTAATGGATACATAGTTGGTGAAGTTCTCCGTTGATTGACCAAGACCACGGCCGTGGGGCGGAGCGGCGCGGCGCAGGCTGCGGGCGCTCCGCCCCTGACAACACTTGTATAAGTCATTATGTAATATTTAAAATTTTGAGGATGTGTCGGACATGTGAAATTCTGATAAACCAATAAATCGAATTTGTTGCTAATATGAACATGTTTTTTATTTGTCATTTTAAGTTTAAATTTATTTATTACCAACCACAAAAAATTAACAAATAATATTAATGGCCAGTAGGGTTTGAAGGAGTTGATGTGTGTATAAACTCAACAATTAATAAACAATTAATAATTAATAATAAATAATAATTAATAATAAATAATAATTAATAATAAACAATTAATAAACAATTAATAATTAATAAAAATATCAATGGTAGAGGTATAAATTCATCATCAGCCTGTGTCCGTCCACTGTTGAACGTAGGCCTCCCGCATGAGTCTCCATCCTCTTCGATCCTCCGCCTTCCGCATCCAGGTCACTCTCGCTATTCTTCTTATATCGTCAGTCCATCTTGTAGGGGGTCGGCCAATGCTTCGTTTGCCAGTTCTTGGGCACCATTCCAATACATTTCTTCCCCATCGACCGTCGTCTCATGATCAACATATGCACGGTGCAAACCGGCCATAAACTCGCCAAGCCGCCTGGCAAGCGTGGCGTTTTAAGCCAACAACCCCGAATGAAAACACAACAAAAGGTATAAATTATCCCTAAGTAAATCTGTAGAATAATACTGCAGATTATAACATGCCACTTTACTTAAAAAATAATAAAAAACATAGTTTAAATTATTCTTTCAATTGCTATAATAATTGAGTAGGTTATTCATTGAAGCCATGAATTGCGTGTTTGCCCAATTACTGGAAAAGACACGGCAATACTGAATAGAAGCACGTGGATAGCTCGTAACTATAAACTTATACTCGAAGATGTGTCTCTTCCAATAATAGACCAATCGCGCAGTTTGTATCCCTCTCCTGAACAGGCCTAAACATAAAACAATATTTAGCTATCTACCTTATTCTTGCAGAATAAATCAGGTGACCGCTTAGTAGTGTTATAAACGAAACATCACACTTCATTATTCAACACATAAAACACCTTATAATATACTCGGTTTACACAGTTTTATAAAAAATAGCACTGTAACAATCGCACTTTTACATTTTTTCAAACACAGTTCGAGAAGTAGAGCACACACAAGTCGCCATTTTATATTTGAAAACGAGAGAATACGCGCCTGTTTGTAAAAACTAATTCCTTTTGAAACTAATGTTTCAACCAATCAGAGCGCGATTATTTGAAATTGGAATGAAATTAATATACCGCCATCTGTCCGTCGTAAAGTAAAATAAACTATGGACGCTGCTAGTCAATTGATATCAGATACCAAGTAAAATATTATTACAATTCAAACCGACTTATTATTATATTTTTAATTTTATATTGTAACTATATTTTATTAAAATAAATATTTGTATCGTTCGTTAGTTGATAAATAATTATCAAGTAATAAAACGTATTATTTAATACCTAAATCATATTAATTTAATAGTAGGTACCTATTAACTACGACACAGTTGTTGATAGCAGTCAACAGAGGCAGTAGACTTCAATAGACGTGAACACACTCGTAATTCAATACTTTTAAATAATTAAATACCTAGCCTAGATACATCAACTTTTATGAAATTATATTTTCCGATGATAAAGATTATAAAAGCATTTCTTATAAACAATTTTTCAATTGAAAACGTACATATAAATGAATACTGGAAATTTATTACTATATATTATGCAATGAAATTTTACGGATTCAATTTGAAATATAGATGACTAATTAGAAAAATAATTCTAGTTAGAAACAAAAAACAGGAATTTAAAAATAAAACAGAAAACCGTTATTCCAAAATTTAGACAACACCACTATATAGCCATAACGTATATGGAAACTATTTTTTATTATTTTAATTAGTTACTACTTGATTTCAAATTTATTTTTGAAATTATTAGGTGGTACTATCGTTGATATATCCGAATGTAAAATAAGTAGACTTAACAACTATACAATTTACAAAAACATTTACAAACTGAATCATTTTCATGGTTACAAAACAAAAAACAATTAGTGAATTATTAAGCACGTAAATTTTAATTCGATCGTATATCAATTAACAAAAAAACAACGGTGATAATTGGGTAAATTTTCTATTGACATTTGCGTTGAAGACTCAGTGAGTTATAGTCATAACTTTTGAAATAAATATAATATTAAAACATTTTTATAATAAACCGAAACATGCCAGGTATTGTCAGACGATTACGTTGCATATCAAGTATACATACTATAAATACCCTTTAAATGTGTACATTGTAAGTAAAGTGTATATTAAATATCCTGAATAAGATAAGTAGCTGAAGGTAGTTGGCCTTTGCCATCCCAAGGATTACAGGAATTTTATTTTCTCTCGACAAGCAGCTGACATTTAGAATATCTTCATGCTACTTCTAAGAAAATATTTTCCATTCGTTACACACAAAAAGATTATCAGAGATATTATAGATCAGTGGTTCTTATCTAGTGCTACATGTACCGATTGTGCTTTACTAGAGTGATCCAGGTGTTTCATGAAAAGCTCTTTCAAATAAGTTTTTTTTAAAGAGGTTAATTAAATTGAAAAATATATCAGATGATAATGAGAAATTGGTTGGTTTTTATTTTGTTAAAATAAAAGATTATTAACAAATTATTCAACATTTTTTATTATAGGACGACACGTTTCGGCTACGTCGGGTAGCCATTGTCAAGACTTGCCATTGTCAATAGTTGACAATAGCTACCCGACATAGCCGAATCATGTCGTCTTATAATAAAGAATGTGGCAAACATTTTAAATATTTTTATTTTTTATTTTGATATTATGGAATTCTACCAAGAATTATCGATCGAAGAAATCGAAAAACAGTTTCATAAAGGCTTCACAAATTCATGAATCAACAAAAATTAACGATAAAGTTTGATCGTGATTTTTATTTTATAGAATACAGATTTTATGAGATGAAAAGAAAATATGATATTTGTAAAGCAATTATTTTGATTCATAAAGCCGGTAGTAATTTTTTTCTTCACTTTATTGTAAGTTTATTTGGTGTTTAAGAAAAAATGCAAAGTTTTTATTATAAATACAAAAAAACAGTGCCGTTATGCTATGGATGTGCAACAACAGCTAGTAAATGAAATATAAGAATTTTGACAATTGTAGAGCGGTTAGCTCCAAAAATGCTTCATAAAAGTCTTAAATAACAAACATATCGATTGTTAAAAAGAATTCACTTGTTGCGTATTATCACGTTTACTTAAGATTAAAATAAAAATATAACGATTTTGGTAGGTAATGTCTTTAAAGCCAAAAAAATTCCTAGCTCGTAGCTGCAAAACGTTTAAGAACGTGATATTGAGATGAAGTGTGTACGAGTACTTAAATATTTAATTAATATTAAACGTCGAAGGCGTGGCATTTAAAGAGCGATTTATTAAATATCGTTCACTCTTCGTCGTAAATTATCATATCCTTAAGATTGAAGTTTATTATTTGTTAAGGAACGGATAAAGTTATTTGGATTTAAATAACATGCTCAGAGTGTCCGGGTTTATCTTGAAGCTGGAACGGACATTGCCGCCTTTTACCGAACAGGGGTAGACAGGTTTCGAGACATTATTTTAGCTAGTGAGATTACCAGTCCCACGCTTACCGGATTATTTTACACGAAGAAGTCTATGAACATGCTCAGCACACTGGAAATCCAGAAGATTATAATAATGCTTTCAATATACCATTAAGAAACCACAAATAAAAATAGATCTTTAACAATATTAAATTACAGAGCTTTTGCACGCTATTGTGAGGACTTAACAGGTTAATTAAATTAATTTATTAAATTAATTCAATTTATAGGTCAGTTAACGTGTATATATAACTTGTATTGTTGTGAATATTAAAAATAATATAGAAATATGTAGCTGTAGTTTAAAGGCTTAAAAATAATTTATACATCAATCTACATGTTTGTGGCAACTCCGAGAAAATATTCTCCATATAGCTTACGTAGTTAGTGCATAATATCAGTTCAATGATCAGATAGTGTATGTCCAGTTTCGTATGACTCAAAATAATGAAATCTTATGTTTTAATTTTTGTAATTTTACAATTTTACGCACTGTCATAAAATTTAAACCACAAATTAAGTATTTCCAGGAAGGTGAGATTCCTGAGCACGAAGAAAAAAGTTCTAGTTTGTGCTTTCCTTCGTCATGCTGAAACTTATTTTTTTTAACCATTTTAATTGGTAAGATATGGTATATTTTATACAAAAAAGTATATTAAGAATGTAAGTATTATAGTAATTTATAAGTTTCCGAATTTTATCAAACGTTTTTTATTTTATTTTTGAGTATAAGTTATGTACATACTATTTTCATGAGTATTTATAAGCATTCATAAATGATTATGAAAGATACATTCATTATGTTTGCGTTGATAATATTAGCATATATTAAATATATAAAATTACAAATATATTTATATGTAATGGTAATTATGTTTAAATGATGGTATCAGCTATTAAGATGTAATATTCATTATGGATGTTCCAGGTAATTGCTTGTGTATTGAATCCCAGTGGTCAGTGTGTTTAAAGGTGTTTATTCATCGCCAATAAACATGCCTAGGCGTAGCGGAATCAGCGACTTAACCTTTCAGACACTTTGAATCTTGATGTATTTTTAGATTAATATAATGAAGATAGGGACGTGATAATATGAGCGTCACAAACTTTCAATTTTAAAAGCTTTTGTATCTGTACCACAGTCGTCCAAAAGTGATTGTCGGTCGATTTATTTATTGCACAATTCCGTTTAAAAATCCGCGTACAGTAAAGATTTTTTCACTGTCATTTGTGTGATACTGTTAATAATAGACCTAAAAAAATTTACCATATGCTCCAAATATGAAGCGGATATGTTAAAAAAAATATGTATTTCGATTGTATTATATATTTTTAAATATCTTAATGTTTTTATAAATATGCAGTTACAAGAATAATTTTCAGTTAATAATCTTAATGTTACTAAATAGAGAGAAAGAGAGAACAGTTAAAGAAGTCGGCTAAGATATTTATTTAAAAAATAATGAATAAGAACGAAAGTCTATAAGGATTTTTTTTGGTAACGAAATGATGAAAATGATTTTATTTTGAAATTTCCTCGGAACTGAGGTGGTTAATAATTCATTGCGTGGCATTGAACCCCGGGCCTTGTCGGTATGGTCAGTGTGGGTGCTTTGTTTGACGGCTAGAAAATAGAATTGTGTTTATTATTACACAATGATTAACAGAAAGCCGAGTAGGACGCCGTGATCGACATATTTGGAATGGGAGCGGAGTTGTTCTTGGTTTTTATATGGAAGACTTTTCTTCGACGGAGGCTCAAAACGATAACTCAAACGGGCTTAGCTGGGAGCGGATCTATTATAGATCGTATCTCAATAACCTCTCAAATTATAAATGTAATGATGGATATCAATTTTTATCATCTTTATGTTTGTCTTATTTTTTAAATGAATATATATGATATGAATATTTTAAACTACGGGCCGATATCTAATATACTCGTACTAACATGCGTTTCATTATAACCAGCGGATATTTGAAAATATATGAAGATTATTTACACCAGATGTAATACCATTCATCTTCAGAATGTATTTGTCCACTGTTGAACGTAGGCCTCCCGTATGAGTCTCCATCCTATTTGATCCTCTGCCTTTCAATTTCACTTGTAATACCATATACTACACAGATATACTGATACATGTTTGATACAACATTCCCTATGGTGGGTTTTGCGTTAACCAATGAATCTTCTGTAATGAGTTTATTTATAATTTATTTAATGATAAACTTTACGAGTAATATAAATAGTATGGCGAATGTGTTAGAACAATCTAATAAGAATCGGTGAAATGAAGTGGAAAAATTCTAAGACCTTCCTCGAGGAACATAGACTCTTGCCTTTTTAGGGATTCTAATTTTCTATTATTATCTTGCATATTTAGAATAGCGTGTAATCGTTAAGTTTGTTGTCAGTCATTTATAAACGTTAGTAGTTACTATCCGCTATAGTAAATATGTGTTGTGGTAGGGTGGCGACGCTGCTTAGAACCAAATGTTCCAGGTCTTAGGAGCGTCTCCTTAAAAATTCCAATTAAGAAATCTCGTAAATATGCCTTGAATATGATATATACACGGGCTTCTGCCTGGAGTACGTTGGAAACCACAAATTTTCCCAGATCTTCGGGAGATGTCCTGAGACAAAGTATGTAAAGTATAATGACATAAAATCAATATTTTAAAGTTTTGTAATCTTATAATTAGAGCTTGTTCTTCACGATGGTCTTCTTCACGACATTGTGAAAGGGATGGTTAAGGGTAGAAACTGTAGAGGGCGCCCTAGACGGGAGTATTTGCAGCAAGTGTTTGAGGATATGAGTTGTAGCTCTTATGCTGCGCTGAAGAGGACTTGAGAGGAGTGGAGATCGAGATGCAAGATTTTGTTGCTGCAAACCAATTCACCGGATTGATATGAAGAAGAATTAGAGCAATGTAAATATATCCTCAATAATTTGTTTTATTTTTAAAATGTGTAAAGTGTTTTTTTTTTATATAAATGAAAATGGTGTATAGTGGAGACATAAATATAAAAAAAAATGTAGAATTATAAATAATACAATACTTTTATGAAAAAAAAAGCAAAATCAATTTGCGATGAAAGTTCAATAAATCATAAGCCCACATGAATTAAAAAGGAAGCATACCGGCTATGAACAAGTAAGGCAGTTTCTTTAATACAATAAGAAAAAAACAACCAGTAGTTTTTTTATTCTAATGTGTTATCATTAAGTTGCATTCAAAACGTCGAAGGCGGAGAAAATTTCAATGTCATAACAAAATATGAATAATATCCATTCATATTCCAGCAATCCAAAATAAAAAAAAAACCCACGAGAAATTTAAAAGGGGGCGAAATTCGATATCGCAGTCATTTTATTGGGCAAGTCCTCGATAAAAAACGGTGATACGTGTCTCTGCTAATCAGATCGTTTATGTTTCAAAGGTTAACTAATGAAATAAATACTACCCAGTGCTTTTAACGAGTTGGGAAATTTGTAATGTAATATTAAATGCTTTGCCATTTGTTGCGACGACTGGACGACATATTACAAAATGTGAATAAAGCCGACCTTCCGCATTGCATGACGCTCGCACAAAAGCCACGTCACAGAACTAGTTCATATTTTATTGAATACTTACACAAAAACAAACGTAGAAATATACGCAATCAGGCTGTTTAATGTTTGGTGCGTTGCGGCTGCGGTCAAAATGAGAATTGAAAGTGTTTTTTTTTATTGTTGTGCGTTCACTTAAAGCTCATTCGCATTAAAAAAGCTCTTTTTGATCACATGATATGAATTGCTAAAAATAAAATTAAAAAGACTTTAGTTTATTTAAAACAAAATATGTATTTATTCTTATATTTAGAAAGAGGTTTGAAAAATAAAACCCACATCTCTCTTACATCGTCTGTATTTATTAGGAATAAGACAAATGTTTCGAAAGATTTTCTATCATCAGTCACACTTAGAGGAAAAACATCAGTCACACTAAAGGTAGCATTAGGTCAGGAAAAACTATTCACTCTTCATTTATTGATAAATACAAATTGTCAAACAAAGCCATTTCAGTTAAATATAACAATTACATAAATGTTTATTTTGTAAGTTTTAAAAATAAATAAATTTCCGTTATTTTTTGATCAATTGATTGATGAAAAAAATTGCTATTGGAAGCTATAAAAATAGAGGATTATGATGAGAGTGGACGAAATGATAATTATTATACTTTCGTGCAATCCTCATTTAATTACAATCTTATAATTTTTTTATTATCACTAGCAAATCGTGTTCAAATTTATAATTCCAAAGCATAAAAGCTACGTGCGATTATTGGGGCTAAGTTAACTTAACTGTAATGGAATAAAACAATACATCTTAACCCTTTCATTACGGCTCGGTTTGAATACAAATTATACTGTCAAATATAAAACTAGTATTTGAAGCATAAATGTACTTATCTGGTCTGTTTTAATATATTACATTGGTTTTGTATCCTTTAGCTATCAGATGATGCATAAATACTATTCCAGGAAAGTAGCAAAACAATATATCACGTCAACCGATGTCAACGGTCTGGGAATCTTATGACGGCATATGCCGACGACCGATGCGAAAGGGTTAATAAATAATGAATAATCAAACTAATTAAACAATAATGCTTAGTAGTCTTAAATATTTGGACAGACTGATTATATTTTAATTATAATTTCCATCCATTTTCAATACTTTAACAGAACATTTTTTAAATGTATAAAGTATGTTTTATAATATCAAATGGTTAAAACATATTAGGACAGCCGTTTTTTTAAAGGGAATTCATAGTTAATTGATTTGATCTTCATTATGGATAGTATAATAACTGTTAATTGTTTTTTGGTCTAGGAACTGCAACCTAAATTAGCCTAACGCCATTACGGCAATAGTGGAGGCTCCGTGTCCGGTAAGGCCGGTGGACCGCACACAGGCGGCCATGGAAGGTCGCCCTACGCGACGCGCAAAAGAGAACAGAGCTGCGAAACCATCGAAGACTGCCTTCCACTTCCAATCCCAAATTAGGATGATATCTTCATCATGTCAGCATTCTTCTTCTCTAATCTGCTTTGCCAAAAGCATTTGTCAGACATGCGTATAACCAGGGTCAATGTGTGGTGGCTTATGCCATATATTGGATGGGTGTGATACAATAATCCTCATAATAAAGCAAATTTCCAATGCAACGAATACAAATGAAAGGTAAAATCAAGACACGATATGTACATAATTTGCGACTTTTTTATTGGATTTCTTAAAACTTTTAATTTAGTTATTTCATTTATATTATTGACATTCATTTTGACATTCAATTATCATATTAACCGAGAACTATTATTTTACGTTCCTTCATAGGTTTATCAATACTAATCTTGTAATATATGTTTAGTGGTAGATAAATTTCGTCGATTGAAAAGTTGCAGTCGGAAGATATAGGAAGATGAAGACTCATGAAAGAGGCATCCGTTGAACATGATGATCATTGATGATGATGAAAATGATGAAGGTTGTCGACGGCAGTGTTAATGGTTAAGGCAAACGCCCGAACAGTTCTTTGCGGCGTTGATTGTCTTATACGTAGGAGCCCGGTGACTAAGGACTAGGCATGGACATCATATAGGTGTATTCACGCACACCGAGATGCCGAGCCGCAAGTGTGAGAGTTTAGTCCGGCTCTGGTGTAGACAATAAGTGGGATCGAATTTTTTTGATCGACATCGGGAGCCGCGCGGAGTATATAAGCTGAGGTCCGGTCTCAGGACTTTATCATTTGTTGTTCAGATCACTGTTAACAAGTCCTCCAGTAAAATGGCATTCAAGGTGCTCCATTGGATTACTATTATACACATCTTTTCGTACAAAACATAGTTTACCTGCATGATATTTATAGATATCAGTCTTTCGTTTGCAATATAAAACATAAATTTTATTTAAATTATTTTACAAATTGCAAACATTTAAAATTTTAAGCAGTTTTAAGTGATTGCATTAAAAAAGTTGTTTGGGCTGTGTAAATTGAAAAAAAAACTGCTTTGTGCTAAAAATGAAAGGGGTTGCAATCTGAAAATGTATCTTAAATTTATGACAAAAAAGGCAAAAAATTAATTGTGACACGAGAGAATTAATAATTTATATTGTTTTCAGTTTATCGTGTTGGCTGTCTGCGTGGCCGTAGCGCGCGCGTCGGTGCTGCCCCTCGCCTCTTCCGAGTACGACCACAACCCCCAGTACAGCTACGCTTACGATGTAACCGATGTTGTCACCGGGGACGTGAAGAGCCAACACGAAACTCGCCACGGAGATTCTGTTCAGGGACAGTACTCCCTCATCGACTCTGATGGAACACGCCGCACCGTGGACTACACCGCTGATGATGTCAACGGATTCAACGCTGTCGTCCGCAAGGATCCCCTCGTCGCCGCTGCTCCCTTAGCTGTTGCCGCTCCCGTGGCTGTTGCTGGTCCCATCGCTGTCGAAGGACCTTCCGTGACCGTTGCGCGCACCGCTCCTGTGGCCGTGGCATCCCCAGTGGCTTATGCCTCTCACGCCGCTCCTTTGGCTTATGCCTCTCACGCCGCTCCTTTGGCTTATGCCTCTCACGCTGCTCCTTTGGCTTACGCCGCCCCTGCTACACCTTTCGCATACGCCGCTCGCGTGTCTCCCTACAGCGCCCCCCTGGCATACTCTCACGGATCTCCCGTGGCTTACACCGCCCAAGCCGCCCCCATCGCCTACACCTCCCACGGTGCCCCCATCGCCTACACCTCCCACGGTGCCCCCATCGCCTACACCTCCAACGGTGCCCCCATCGCCTACAACGCGTACGCCGCTCCTTTGGCTTACAACGGCTACTCCTCTCCTATCGCCTTCTCCCAGCACGGAGCCAACTTCGCCTATGCCTATTAAATGAATATCATCACCCGTCCTTATTTATTTAACACATAAAATCTTGCCATGCCATTTTCCTATACGAATAAAGCTGTCGACTGTGTAATTTTTAAGAAATATTACAAAATAAATAAAAAACTTTACACATAAACCGATTTGTTATTATTTATATACAACTAATCTAAAAGAAAAAAAATCGACATTTTCTTTAAAACTTTAGGAAAGATACAAATATTAAAAATCTATTTATAACCAATTTTTCTCTAAATCAAATCTTCCCTTAGATATTATTATACGATTAAATAAAAGTTATCTAGTAAATTCATGTTTACGTAGCAATCTTATAAATTTCATCTTCTTCGTAGTATCAATCCGGTGGATTGGTTTGCAGCAACAGAATCTTGCATCTCGATCTCCAAGCAATCATTGTTTTGCTGATACATGGAATGTCTTTTAGACCTTTAATGTGGTATTTTCCCCTTTATTTCCACATCCTAATGCCGTTGACCATAAAGGTTCATCCGCCTTAGGAGAGCATTTACTCCCTCCAGGACAATAGAGTGCCCTAACCAGGACCTGATGAGGTTAGCTGGGTGTTAGCTTATTCCGGCCAACATTCGGTCAAGTTAAAATTCATATAATACATAAAACATGAAGTAATTTATACCTGATTATTAGTCTAGCAATACCGTCCTTTAACGTGATTGGATTTCATGAGCTGATGAAGAAAGTAAGTACACCAAATCATGGTCTCCGGATAAAATTTTCTTTGTGTCATAGTATAAATTGAAACGGGGTTTTTTATATTTATTTGAACTTTTTTATTATAATACATATTTTTTTGTTCTGAAATAAAATATATTTTGGTTTAAAATACAACGAATAAATCCTACATTGCATTTTTTTTACTGAATTAATGCGAATTTCATGGATATGTTCAATGACTGGTGCATTTCAAACTGTCTACACCTTAACATTAATAAATGTAAAATTATTTCTTTCACCAGAATTAAGAATCCTATTAAGTTTAATTATAACATCAATAGTGTTGCCCTTTCTCATGTTCCTACTATAAAGAACCTTGGCGTCACCCTAAATAGTAAATTATCTTATCACGACCATATTGATAGTATTGTGAACAAGTCCCTTAAGCTTCTAGGTTTTATCAATAGAATCACTAAGGATTTTAAAAACCTGAGCTCCATCAAGGTCCTTTACTGTTCTCTGATTCGTCCGCAGCTAGAATATGCTAGCGTTATATGGTCTCCCTACTATCGAACTCATATCGACCGGATTGAATCAGTCCAACATCGCTTCTTGTCAAGAGTTGCACGACCGATCGGCCTTAAGAGAGGTAGGAACTCCTATGAAGATATAGAGAGGCGACTTAATGTATCTACATTGGAGAGACGTAGAACAGTGACTGACTTGCTGTTTATTTTTAAAATTATGAACTCTATAATCGATGACTCGACATTATTGCAGGAAATTACGTTCAATGTTCCCTCCCGATTCACTAGAGGCAGTGACCTGCTACATGTAAGGACATCCAAAACCAACTATGGATTCTATTCCCCTATGTTAAGAATGTGTAGAATGGTTAACTCCTCTAGTGACTTGGACTTTTTCCGCGTGGACCTTCCAGCATTTCGCAGATCCCTCTACTAATGTACTAGTTCTGTTTTTTTTTACTCATGTTCATGTTTTGTCTAAATGTATTGTCTCAGCTATTATATTGTTCTGTTTTACCATTTAATTTTCTATTTTAAAACCGTATGTATTGGCCTAGGCCGTTAATAAAATAAAATAAAAATAAAAAATATATATTTTTTCTTTTTTTATAAAACGAAAAAAAAAAAATGGTTGTTTTTTTTCCATTTGGGATTTTCAACAAAATCATTCGGAGAGTAAATAAAAAATAAATAAAGAAACTAATAACGAAAACTGGATTAAAAATAAATGTAAAATTTAGACATTTTCTTTTCAAATATAATCCAACGAGTGTGTATTGATCATTTTAATTTGACTAAAAATCAAAACCGTTGAATAATCACACAATACAGTCTCCTTTAAGTGCGTTAGGTTAATCAGTCAATCTTATTTAAAAAGATTGAGAAACTATTCCGCCATTTATACACCGAAAATAATTGAACTAACGAAGTGATATAAGTTTTATAAGCAAATTCTTCTTTAGCCTCACCATTTTCCATCATCTGGGGTCGGCTCTCCTTGTGCACATTCGCCATGTCTGTCTGTCTTGCGTTGCATTCTCGGTCAAACCCAGAGTTTTTAGATCCTTGCTTACAGTTGCAGTCCAGGTTGCTTGTGTGGTCTTCCAGGTCTTCTTCTCAGCGTGGATATGTTGAGGGCTCTCTTCACCATGTGGTCCTCATCTCTACGTGTCACATGCCCATACCATCTTAGGCGATTTCCCCTTATCTTTTCAGGTATGGGGGCCACCCGAAACGAACCCCGAATATGCTCTTTCCAAACTGTATCCACTCTAGTCACACCGCCCGCCCACCTCAGCATCTTCTTCTCTGGCACATGAATCCTATCCAAGTCACGTTTCAGTGGGGTCCAACACTCCGATCCGTAGAGCATAGCTGACCTTACAGTAGTTTTGTAAATTTTACCTTTGGTCCTATCTGGAATCTTGCTGTCACACAAAACCCCAGAGAGAGACCTCCATTTCAGCCATCCTGTGTTTATTCTATGCTCCAAATCTGATTCAGTTTTGGCGTCTAAGGATATCACGGAGCCGAGATATTTAAAAGTATCAACCTCTTTTACGGGTGTATTCTGTAGAAGGAGTGGTGTGTTAACTGCGGTGCAACCAGAATTGAAATTGAAGTACATCGACTCGGTTTTACTTCTACTTATTCTCGTCCACTACTCTCCAGAGCCAGTCTCCATTCCTCCAGCATTTCCTGAATACTTTGGTCATTTTCACTGATTAGAGCAATATCGTTAGCATATAAAATATTCCAAGGGACTTGTTTTTTAATATTTCTGGTGACATAGTCCGTGGAGAGGTTAAAAAGCAATGGACTCAGTGCTGATGAACACCGGTCTTCACTTGAAATGGTTTACTCAGGCCAGCGGGGCTTCGAACACTCGTATGTATTTCGTGGTCTTCGTATCTTTAAGAAGTTCCACATAGTACTCCGGAAGTTTTATAAGCAAATAAATGAAAAAAAGCAAAGTATACGCTTTATAAATGCAATGTTTTAAGTAATACTTATTATTATGTTTAATGCAATGTTCACACACATTTCTGTTCTGCATTAGATCTGTTATACCATAAAAAAAAAAGATTCTCAACATCTTACACAGATAACATTCGTTTACGAGTATACGTACTATGGACATAACATTAAGGTTATCAACTGACAATACTTGTTGAAACTGGATAATTATAATTTTAAATTAATTTTAATTAAAAGTTAACAAATTAAATATATTTAGTATTGATTCACATTTATTTTAAACGATTACATGTTTTGGCCTCCCTGGAGACCATCATTATTGAAGGTGATATCCAGGGAGGCCAAAACATGTAATCGCTTAAAAATAAATACGAAGGGAATCTAAATATTTTTAATTTGTTAATTTTAATTAAAATAATTTTTAAATAATAACTATGGACATGTTTACTGAATATTAATACATATTGTCTAAACTACAATAATAATATTGTAGTTTAGGCAATATGGTTATAACAAGGCCAATCAAAAGGAAATGAGGACGACCCTCAAGAAGATGTACAAAACTTATTAAAAGTAATTCTGAGGTTACTTTTAGTTAGATCTGCATACTCTATGGGAACGAAGTGTTAGAAAAGTTCTTCAGACGGAGAATAGTGCTTATTTTTATTCAACAAATATTGGTTAACTACAATGGTTTGCAAATATTCAACGATTTCATTAATTTGGCAACCTATACCATTCGTGCTTGCGAGATATATACTTAAAAAATGACAGTTCATTTGTAAAATTATGTAGATTTATTTTAAAAGTATTGTTATCAACGTTTGTGAAGATAAATTAATTGGTTTTGCTGTACATAAATGATTTAATGAATTAAAAATATCAAATTTTGCAGAACTAATGCTCACATACACTTGTATATATCGATTTATAAAAATACTCTAATGTTTGAATAAAGCCTGAAATTAAAGACCTTACCGAAATAAATTTAAAATATTTTGAATATGTGAATGTTGATTTTGAGTTAATCGTTTATAATATATTAGAATGTGATATTTATAATTGTGTAATTTTTGGTTGTTTGCATATAAAGAAAGACAAGTATTTCTGTAAGGAAGATTTTTTATTTAAGTCCTAAAGTATACAGTCGTCATTTTGATTCGGAGGAAAAAGCATATCAAGAGTTGTTAAATAAATAGTCGCAAGGTCATCACTTAATAAGCATAGGCGAAGTTGGCTCCGTGGGAGACAGAGTAAGGGGAGGCGGCGTAGGCATTGTAAGCCAGAGGGGAGGCGGCGTAGGCATTGTAAGCCAGAGGGGAGGCGTACAAGAGTTGTAGGCAATGGGGGCAGCCTGGGCGGTGTAAGCCAGAGGAGCGGCGTGGGAGGTGTAAGCCAAAGGAGCAGCCTGAGCGGTGTAGGCCAAAGGAGCAGCCTGAGCGGTGTAAGACAAAGGAGCAGCCTGAGCGGTGTAAGCCACAGGGCGGGCGGCGTAGGCGAGGGAAGCAGCAGGGGCGGCGTAAGCCAGAGGAGCGGCAGGGGCGGTATAAGCCAGAGGGGCGGCGATGGTGCGAGCAACGGTCACAGCAGGAGCAGCAACGGCGACGGGAGCGGCAACAGCCACGGGAGCGGCAGCGACAAGGGGATCCTTGCGGACGACAGCGTTGAATCCGTTGACGGCATCGGCAGAATAATCGACGGTACGGCGTGTTCCATCAGAGTCCACAAGGGAGTACTGTCCCTGGACATTGTCTCCGTGGCGAGTTTCGTGTTGGCTCTTCACGTCCCCGGTGACAACATCGGTTACATCGTAAGCGTAGCTGTACTGGGGGTTGTGGTCGTACTCGGAAGAGGCGAGGGGCAGCACCGACGCGCGCGCTACGGCCACGCAGACAGCCAACACGACGAACTATAAAAAACAAACAAAAAAAATGTATAGAGAAGCTGACGGTTATGAACTGACAAAATTATTAATGATGATCATTGAAATTAATAGTGTTTTATTAGTTTACTTAGCAGATACCTTAAACATCCCCATTCCTGCCAAACAAATGTGAAAATAACAAGAATTTGTAGTTCAAGAAAAAATATATACAAATATAAAAGAGATTAAATAACATAAATCTTTTTGTATTTCTTTGTATGATATTTATTCAACGTATGATAGTTTTTTCCATTTTATTTGAAATTCCAAGTAACACAGCAATAAAAAGCAAACGCAGTATTCGATAAGTTTCCCCTTTTCAGGCACGTAGCGGATTAAATGTCAATGCGGAGCTACGAGTGTAATTATTTAATGATACATAACATAAAACGTACGAGGAAAAGGAGCAAAATGTTACATTGAATAATCCTTTTTGTCGAGAGTATCGGCGTCCAGTGACGGACTGGGATCAGAAATCGTCCCTGACATTTAATGCTTGGGGGCGGCGCACCGCGGCCGATGGGATTTAAATGTCAATACAAGAACTGCGATCCAGATATGCCTTTACCGCCCTGTAGGGCTCTTGTCTTCTTGGATATTATTCAAGTTAAAAACATGAATATTCCAGGACGCAGCGTGTTCCGAGCGTGTCCCTTCAACCGATTATAATAATTTAATGTTGCGATAAAATTGTTTCCACTTCGTACTCGTATTACGACTACGTTCGCTTTAAAAGTTCACACACGTTATTTAAGTGATCCAACAAAGAGATAGAGTCACTCGTGAGTGGAATGTTACAATATAAAAAGGTTCAATTTTTAAACACAAGTATTTTTGATCTTTACTAAAAAAAACTGTGATCGAGAAAAATGCGTCAAAAAATCGTACGAAAACAGATATGGAAGACAATTTTGTACAACAAAAAGAAAATAGTAAAATCTAGGAAATTACAAGTTAAAGAGTAAAACATTTAGCAATAAGAAATTTTAGAATAAAATTTAAGCGATAAGAACACTATTATTCACAGTTGCAATTGAATTAGTAATATTTTTTTAAATTTAATTATGAATTGTCAATACCTTGAATGCCATTTTAGAATGAACTTGCGGACAGTGATCTGAACAACAAATGATAATTTTGCAACAAGAGACTTCACCTTATATACTCGGCTATCAGCGACAAAAAACTTCATATCAGTGCTTTAGTTGTCAAGGTGTGCGTGCACTTTGTGAATGTTGGTTCACTTTTTATGGGGCGAGTTTAACAGAAGCCTCTCATGTAGTTTATAATATGTAAGGTAATCTCTGCATCTAGAGATCCCACCTTAGATGGTTTTATGGAATTTAGGTATTTAATGTTTTTTTTAATTATATGAAAATTTAACCCACGTACCTACTGATTTTAATTATATTGTAAACGGATTGTAATCAGCTCATCAACAAAATTATATTTTAATTTAATGTTTTAAGATTTGTAGAATTATTAAATGCATATTGAATGTATTTTTTAATTGATATTTGTTTGAAAATAAATGTTTTATTTTTACAATATTGCATTTTTTTTATATAAACAACAAATCTTGTAGACCCTAAGAAATTTATAAAAATCATACAATAATTGTTAAGATTTCGCAAATATTTTTATGTAATTTATAATGTAAAATATGAACTAACTACATAAATCACATATGTACTATAGAGAACGTGAATTTTACTATGTAATGTATTGGTTTATTTTTTATTAACTGGTCTACAAATTCAAATACGTAATAAAGCAAAAAGCCCAAAGGTTAAAACATGAGAGTTGTTTAACGCAAATAAAGAAAATAATGTAGATATTAAAGATAATATATATCAGTAAATAAATAATGCTTTCGATTAAAGGTGCTTTGGAATGATGGTAGTTTTCTACATACTACTCATTTATGAGGCTTTTTGAGGGTTTCGTCAATAGAAATTCAGTTTTTTAGTTTGCCTAAATCCAGTAGAAAAATCTTCCAGATTAGAAGATAACTAGAATTGTTTTTAAGCGTAGTTTAACGTGGTCAATTGATTTCTGACAAAGCGATTTCTCTTGTATTCACCATTTTCTTGCAGTTCCATTTTTCCACCATTCTCATAAGTTGTGTTGAGTAGCTTCTTGGGACCAAACGTCCAGGCTACGAGGGCGTCAAGCTAATTACCAAATAACATCATAATCTTCATTCTTCAATTCATCAAAATGTCTTTAATACTACAGTGTTGACTCTTCAAGTACACGGGCTCCTGCCCTAGATACTATCAGAAAATGAATATTCATGCTCTGATGTAGACCTCCGGGTGTATAGACGATTTGTGACAAGCCATAGAGAATAAAAATTGACAATAAATAAATATATATGTAACGTTTTTAAATTATAGATATATCTCGAACATTGAAAATAAAAGTGTAATCCTTTTAAGAACGCCTATAAATAGCGTACTCCCAATAAATAAACATCTTATATCATTCCGACACGGTTTAAAATATTAAATCATTTTTTTTTCGTGTCGGAATTTCGCATGATAAATTCGCCGGCGCGGATGTAGTGGCTTAGCTACCAACGAACTCTGTCATTGTTGCGGTAAACGTGGCATCAGGTTCACATACCACGTAAGAGCGGAGTGGACAGCAGCCGGTAGTGGAGGCGACCTTGAGACAGATAAGTTGTAAAGTCTTGTGGAGCCGCCCGGTGCAGCCTGGGCGGTAGTGTCGAGATTATCGAGAGTTGAGACAACGCCCAAGTACGCAATTCACGGTCAAAGGCTTTCAATAACCAGAGCCGCATCAAAAAATATTTTTACTAACAAAGAGAATCTAAAATATATTTTTATTAATACTTATATTCCCGATTTTGAAGGCTTTGTAATCTTAATGTAAAAATAATGTGATGTACTAGATTTTATGTATGTTACGAATATTGGTCCATTTGAATCATGCGCGTATACATTAGTGCTGGACTTACGAGGAAGATAAAAGTAAATTACATACTTGTGTATTAAGATAATAACATTATTAAAAATATATACTGCCAAGAAATAGGGATGTTGGAGTATAAAATATTTTTTATTGTTAATTATTTTTTACACATTTACTTGCATTCTTGAAAATGTTATAAATAAATGAATTTTAATAAATTCACACTTAAATACCAACAAATATTATTATAGTACATCGTCACGATGATATAAAAATATGATACAAACTTAAAATAATTTTGTCGTATTTATATAGAAGGTAAGCCCCATATTTTATAACACTGTTTTTTTTTATGTAATCGCATGCAGGAGATCACAGCTTGTCAAGACCAGTGCACTCTATGACGCTCAGCCAGGGACGCTGGACGCTGCATGTGGGAAACATGTGTGGGTTGGGGAGATTGCAAGTGTATATTTATCTGTTTCTCGAAGAGATTCATATTGCAGAAAGGAGAAAACACAGACGGAAGAGCATTACAAAGCTTACTGGTGGCATTTAGGAAGAAAATTTTGAAACGGCCAGTTCTTGGTCGACGCTCATTAACCTTGTATGGATGTTCGGCAAGTGTACGACGAGTTTGTCGATTGTGGGTGGGTGCAAGAGAAATTAGTTTTCTAAGTGCCGAAGAGCAGGGATCGTGGTAATAATATCGGTAGAAAAGACTAAGTGAATCGATATTACGCCCGTGTTCCATTGATTGCAGACTAGACGTAAGTGTCATTGTTTAGTAAGAGTGTCATTGTTTAAGATTGGTTTTTCTTAAATGTAATTTTTCAACAAAGCAACACTTATTTTTTGCAGTTCTATTTATGCTCGTTCTTCGATGCTTAAAATTCTCACAAACATCCGTTTTCGACGAATTAACAGTGAAACGATTTATATGTCATTGGCCCATTTCGACTCTGCATATGAGCACACATTATTTTATCGAGAGTTGTGCTTAGAGAGGCTCATTACAATAAATTATCTAGTGCACTATGCAACGCCTTTGTAATTCAACCATCTTATGGCAATATGTATTTGATTAACGACGCGATGGTTGCGTTCTGTAGTATTTTTTGTAGCGCTTTTTTAGCATTAATAACATCATTGTTTCTTCAGTTAAGAAATTTATTAATATTGTAATTTGAATTTAATTTGATAGAATAAAATAATTTGATAAGACTGGTCGCCTTTCATCTACCTACTAGACACGACCAGGGGTGGAATATATGGAGGTCCCTTAATAGACATCGGACCGGAGTATGCAAGATGAGGACACATATGAAAGCCTGGTAGTTTTACAGCGGACCGGCTGAATGTGACTGCGACGTGGAGCAGACCCTATCAAACCTTCTGGAGTGTGCGCCGTGTCCGAGTTGCTGCACCCAGGAAGACCTGATGATGGTCGGGAGTAACGCCATCGACGTCGCCCACTTCTGGGCAGACAGGATCTGACCCTGTTGTTTCCGACACGATTATAATTTATACCTACTGGAAAAAATCAAGAAGTAAAATTGAAATTTTTAATATTCTAAATGAAAAATAATACTCGTATATAATAAATAAAATACATTTAATACAAAATAAAATGATGTACATAAGAGGGCAATATTAGAAAAGTGGAGATTAGGTCTCATCCGTAACCGACGTCGTTTTGGTGTGTTATTTGTAAATGGATGTTAATTTGTAGGCCTTTTTAAAAAAATAAGCACGATAATATCACCAGGCGGCTACGATGAAATCTCATTTGTGTAATATATGTCGCTTGCCATTTTAAAACACGTCTAACTACTGTATGAGTATATTTAGAGTTTATCCGGTAATGTTTTAAGTGAAATTCACTATGGATGGGTTATGTACACGAGATTACAAATTAAATTGCGTTTTGATAATGTTTTTACATAAGCATTGTTAATAATTATTATGAATCTTCTTTTATTGACTTTGAACTTTCATTATATCTTGTTGTAAAATCAATATCATAAATTATGCTCCCAATGTCTTGTCTCGGCTCTCCCGTTAAAGGTATGATCATTTTTTTCTCATTAAACGCCGGTAATGCATTTTGTGCAAAAATGGTTCAGCAATAAAACCAGTTTAAGCGACTATTTTCAGCAACTTAAATGCCTTGAGAGATATATCAAATGTACTCTAATTTATATTGAGTAGGCAGTGAGAATATTAATTTCTCGTTAAAAAGTGTATAAAAGTAACCTTTAAATTTTAACACATACTTGTTATTTTTATATCATTAAAATTAGGTCTAAAATCCTGTTGCTGATGATGTAATATAGGAAATATATATCACGCAATATTTGAATATAATTTAAAGTATTTCATTATGAAATATTTGTTTTGTGATATTTATCTATTTTTTGTAATATTGTTCAAAACTAGTACATATATATTATTTCAGTTTGCAGTTTATATTTCAAATTATTTGTGATGAAAATATTTTGAACCTGTTTGAAAATGTTCATCTAAATAATAACGAAATTATTTAATTTAAAAACAATATGACTCACAAGAATATCAAAGTAGATCAATAAATAACTTTTTTTTCCCTCGGCAATATTTTTATTACAATGCAATTAACATAATCAGTTCCATTCAATGCGTATTCATATATTGCACATAAATAAAGTATACTTAAAAATACAGGATTATATACATTACAAAACGTTTAACAGTGTATTTATAGTAAATATGTTAATATATAAGTTTTAGATCAGCGGTCGAATTTATGATGTTCCTTGAAAGGTCGGCCTGGAGTCGGGTATCTTAGTGAATATAGTGTGAGAGGTATGGCGAATGGGCAAATGCCACGGGTGCGTGAGACAACACAGCATGCCCGTGAGAGACCACAGGTCCATGGGAGACATAAGCAGGAGCGTAAGCAGCATGGGAAATGTAAGGAGCATGGGATACTAATGCCGGGGCGTGCGCGAAGTAAGCAGGAGCATGTGCTACGACTGCAGGAGCATGTGCTGCTACGATAGTCGGAGTATGTGCTACGATGGCTGGCGTATGAGCTACAACAGCTGAAACGGGAGCAGCTGCTAGCGCAACAGGATCTTTGCGAACAACCGCATTGAATCCATTGACTGGATCAGCGGCGTAATCAACTGTTCTTCGCGAGCCGTCTGGTTCCACAAGAGAATACTGTCCTTGGACCACGTCTCCGGAGCGACTCTCGTGCTGGCTCTTGACGTCCCCGGTGTGAGAGTCATGGACATCATAGGCGAAGCTGTACTGAGGGTTGCTGTCGTAGTCAGCGTCTGCAGCTTTCAGGATAGTTGGGGCGACCACGGGCACGGGAGCGATTACTGCGGCCCTCGCCACGGCGATCAGAGCTGATACTATAAAGATCTGGAAACATATATATTGAAATAATATATAAATTTTAATTCAGAAACATAATAAATCTAAGCGTTCTTCAGAAAATAATTAGTTTTAATTGTAAATATTGACGGCGAATTGTTTCAACTGTAATGAGATCCAGTTTTATTAAAAAATATATTAAGTCAATATTACAGCAATCAACAGATTATATAAGAAAACAGGACGATAGTATAACGACTCGATATCGTGATTAATGCGATTAACAACAGTTATTCAAATTACACAATTAAAATAAACTTGTAAGGCTAGTATTGTGTATAAGTAACTATGAAATAAGTTTATAGAGTTTGTAGTTTATTTGAATAAAAATATTTTTGATTGGCTTTTAATAAAAATACATATATTCTAAATTACGTGTTATGAATCTAATAATTTAAAAATTGTTAGTAAGTATAGCGGATTATGGCCATCAAAGTGTTCTAAATTTGACATAATATAGGGAGCGGCAAAATGATCTGCCGGTTTGATCACTTGAGATTACAGAAAACTGTCAGATCCTTTTGCCGCTTCCTGTATAATAATATTTTATAGAACCTATCCACCCACTTTCAAATTTTTCTTAAATATTTCTTAATATCAAATTTAATTACAAAACTAATATAAAATTTGTTCAACAGTTTACCGAATAAATTCTTAATCTATATTCTACTCGTATAATATTTGAAACAAACTATATAAATAAAGGTGTATTAACAAACGATTTTTTTTACAATATTAATACAAATGTTCAGTGATGTTTGGTTTTTTCAATTCTAGTAAAATAAAACAGAAAGAAACTGAACAAAACGTTGACAACCAATATTTTAACATTAATTTAAATTCACTTATAAATCCTCAACATCTCCGTATAAATCTTCTGTCTTGTTTTTAAAGCAGAATTGTAACGAACCGATTGAGTCTGCAATACTTCAACTCGTTTGTAGTCCTGTCAGATGCCTTCACGATCTGAATTTATGCGACTTAATTTGACACATTGCGAGTCAATAAACTTGCGAGGAATCAATAAACAAAGGAGAATGCAGGATGATAAATGCTCTTAAGAGATTAAAAATAAATCTCTCCTATAATCTGTACTATCATAATCAAAACTGAATTAATTGAACCAACCTTAAAGGCCATTGTTCTGTTGAGGATGTGGGTGTGGTAATTATTACAATTGAAGTTCTTGACTTAACTAAGGCAAGTTCCACAGACGATTGATACTCCTAAGCTAATTGCTGGGTGTTTAAATACCCCGAGAGGGCTAAGGTAGGGCACTTACTCCCAGAACTGCTTATTGCCTATGTGATAGAAAAGTATTAGGTATATTATGCACTAGATATTATGTTTTCTATAGTGCAGAGCAATGAAAATATGCTCTATTTACGAATAATGTATACTCGACAATATTTATATTTCATTTGATGTGATGTTACATAATTAATTAAGTTTTTAAGAAAGAAACGGCGATAATATTGTTATATCATTAAGATAATAAACGAGGACTGATGTAACTTAATTATTCAAAGCGTTAAAAATGTGTTAAGAAAAAGTAATGGTTTTATGTGACAAGAGGTGAAACCGAAAAAAATACATATATGTACGGATTTTTTTTCATTAAACATGGTACACCTGTATGATCTATGCAGGATCTAATTGTCATCATCATCATCATTTTAACTCCCCTAACGAGAGCATATAGTCATCAACTGCCATGGTCCTCGTCTAATCCCATGTTAATTCTGCCTGCCGCAGCTCCGCCGAGTACATTGTATGTATAGTTCCCGACGGCCTTCCAATACGGTGCGAGCTCGGGGGCTTGGAGTATTTAATTGAAGAAGGATCTAATTGTAATGAAAAGAAAGTTGTACTTTGTCGCGCCTCTAAGAAGATTTACTTTTTAAGGTACCCCTTAGTAGGCTTTCAATAAAGATATGGAGCAGTTTGCTTCGAAATGAGTCTTTGTAAACTTTTGGATAAAGTTGACTTCACTGTTATGCAAATGATGAAGCGATACTTCTCCCGAACTAATTACTCGGCAGTCTTAACAGCGGGATACTTAAATAATTTGTATTAAATTGGCGAAGGAAATTCCAAACAAAGTATCTTTGAAGAAAATTTGCTGGCGTGTAATATGGTTGTAAATATATGAATATTTTGTTTTCGGGATGTTATTGTATTCTATAATTTAAATATTTGGTAAGATAAAGTATTATACATTTGAACGATTGACAGTTTGGATAAATCAATTAAGAAATTTATTATACCTCTGTGAATCTGAATCCATTTGGCGTGGATGTTATAATTATCGATTAAGCAGCTTTAATTGCCCAATTTTTCAAAATGTCTGTCATCTAACGTGTTATTTCAATAAATAAATAAAACAAAAATATTTTTATAATTTAACATTAGTATGATTTTATTTGTTCAAGCATACGCCTACTCAATATAATTATTATTTAGATTGTGTTGTTCATTTTTATATTAATAAATAAATGTTAAAGAGTATTCATCATTCATCATCATCAGCCTGTATCCGTCCACTGTTAAACGTAAGCCTCCCGCATGAGTCTCCATCCTCTTCGATCCTCCGCCTTCCGCATCCAGGTCACTCCCGCTATTCTTCTTATGTCGTCAGTCCATCTTGCAGGGAGACGGCCAATGCTTCGTTTGCCAGTTCTTGGGCGCCATTCCAATATTTTTTTTCCCCATCGACCATCGTCTCTTTGACAGATATGTCCTGCCCATTGCCACTTGAGTGTGCCTATTCGTTGGGTAGCATCCACAACATGAGTTCTTCTGCGTATTTGCTCGTTTCGGATTCTATCTTTTAGCGACACTCCGAGCATGGATCTCTCCATAGCACGCTTTGTGACCTTTATTTTATGGGTAAGACTTGCTGTTAGATTTCACGTCTCTGCGCCATAAGTTAATACATGGAGGATGCATTGGTTAAACGCCTTAATTTTAAGATATTGCGGAATTTTCGCTTTAAAAATGTACTTTAGTTTTCCGAATGCGTATATTTAATATTTATTCCAACAGTGTATTAAAGTTAGTACTAAAATTGCGGTACATAGTATATCCATTTTTACAAGATTCGGATACAATTAAAAGGTAAAAGCAAAACTTAAATTTATCCACACATTTCATTAAGCAATGTGAATGTTTTTTTTTAGAAGCACTTTCGCTCAAAATGCTGTACCCATTTATTAGCTTGCATATTGTTCATATTATAACGAAGTATATTATACATTTGCGAGTACATATAATGATATCGTGTTAAAAAATTCTGATTGCTATTTTCCCGGGTCGCCCACAAGTCGTTTGACATTTTCTTAAATATTTGATCGACCCATTGTTCTCCTGATTTGTATATGTTCGGATTTGTTATTTAAATACCATAATTATATAAATTATATAAATTGTCTAATATTTATCATGTTTATTTAATAAAACAAAATATATATTGTATTGTATTTGGTAACAATAACAATTCATCTAATTAAATGGCATGCATTGTCATAATATTGGTTAATATAAGAAGTTAATGTATTTTTTAATTTAAGTGATATATTTTTATTAGTCCCACAAGCACACCTGTGTTTTACAAAATAAATATATTTATAAAAGGTCACAAGAACTACACTACCTCTCTCCCCTTGGCTACTAGTAAATGGTTCCCGAGAGCCTCCAGGGTAAGAGCCCGCGAACTTGCATAGACTGCGGCTGTAGACCAGATAAATATTTGGATGTTCAATAAACAGAGTTTTTTAAGGAGATCTAATGATCGGCCTCACGCTCCCGAGGCCTGGACAATTTTGTTACCGGGGCATATATAGAGCTTAGATTTGATTAGATAAAATTATAAAAAATAAGCTTAGGCGGGATTTGAACCGGCAGCACCTGAATGACAAACAATCGCTTTTAGCACTGAACTACGCCGCCCGGCTTTCATTCTTCATTAGATTAAATATTAAGTAGATTTATTTGATAGCTTTCAGGTAAATTTAATATTACGAATACATTTTGCCATAATGAGATATAATAGACAGTGGCGCTTGATGGGAGTTACTAGGCATCTTACCATTATTTTATTTTATTGTTCATGATTGTCATCTATGGGTAATAAAGGTTTGTACAATACGAAACTCAGGTTGTTTACAGCGGTTGATAAATTAAAAATAAAATGCGTATAATAAAATATATGACAAAACGGAGTGCGTTTATGTTCAGGTGAAGTGTACTTTATGTGCATTGCGTTGGCCAGAGATGCAAGTCTGTGGCGTGTCAGGTGTCGGAGACAACATCCCTACAATCTGTCGTATCGACAGCTACGATTACAAACTACATAATGTCAAATGCGTTTAAACGCGGCAATTTTCGTGACGGTTTCAATTGAGAATGACAGTTGTATCTGAATATGATATGAATTGGTTACTGATATGATTAATTTTTGTGATGTGGTTTTTGAAAAGGTCTTATGTTCATGAAACTATCAAATTAAATGCGAGAAAAAAAGACATTAAAATAACTTTTTGTATTACTAGTAACAGCCGATCTTTATGAAGTATTCTTTTAAAATAAAAACTAAGCTGATGTTTATCACACAAAAAGTCACGTGCTCACACGAAACTGACCATTTGTATTAATTTTTCAAAAACCAACCTCACACTATGTACATGTATTGTAAAGATTACTATAATTGTTCATGTCTGTTTGATAAGCATTGGGACCATCTGTTGCTTGTTTTTATTGCTTTGTTCTAAGTACTTTATCAAAAGTACCTATATTTATAGATATTGTATTTTTTTATTTTACGGTTAATTCTTATTGTACTTCAGAAACAAATTGAGTTTCAAATTTGCAATGTTTCTGTAAGGAAAAAAAATTAAAATTATAAATATTTTAATACCCTCGTTTAGTGTGAGATTAATTTTTTACCCGCATAATTGTATTTGAATGCACTTGCATGTTCATCAAAATCGTTGGTAGTCGCAAACCGTTCTGCGAAAACAACCCATTTAATGTAGCTGTAAATTTTTTTGATTTATTTCATAATGTAAGCTGATCAAAACTCTACACACAGGGCTTTCACATCTTTTAAATTGCAAGCGGCTTTACCATTTGTGCGTACATAATAAAAGTTTGCAGTGTTATACGTTGAGGCTCTCGACTTGGTTTAATTTTTAAGCCGCTATCTGTGTCAGAGCGGTAGCCGCGGCCTCTGATTAGTGTAACTTTATTCTCCGATTGCGCAATATTGAAAATAATCTCAGCTGATTTATGCGAAACTTATAACTTGACGCCCTTTTCACATTATGATATGCAATAAATAAATTAATAAAATAGATCAGTCGATTTTTTTCTTGATAAATGTTATTGTAATGAAGAAAATCTTAAAGGTTGAACATGACAATTATAACAGATTGAATTATAAGTAATGATAGGTACACTAACAACAAAAATTAAGGTATTTCGTTTATCACATAATTTAATTAGTAGTGTTCGTTAACTAACTATACCTAAGGCAGGTATTTTACTAGACAGGGATTAGTCTCACACCAATTGGCGGTATTTATGCGTCATCAACGAAAAGCTTATAAATCTATTAAAAATCTTTTTATTTCAAGCTTTGTTTGGTATTGAACCCGATACCTCTCCTATGGATTTATAAATAAACATTTATTTATTTTAAATAGGTAAAGTAATATTATTATAAATATATTTATAAATATTATAAGTTATACGAGTATTTTATTACAATCGAATAAATTTTAATTATGAATTGATATATATATTAAATATATTTATGTATGATAATAATTTTATTTAATATGATGACAACTACAACATCAAAATAAACATTATATAACAAAGGCATTGAGTGACACTGAAAGAGCAAAAATCGTATGTATAATTACGGAACTGACGACTCGATGCATAGTAAGAAATTCTGACTGTAGTACTTGCCATGTCGAAGATACCGTGCGAAGGGTGAAAATTAAGAAGATTGTTCTCGAGAGATCGAGATCTGAAAGAGTAGTAAGCAGAACGATTGGCGAGTTAGCATAGAGCAGCCAGCTACCTGAAAGACCACATAAAGTTGGAAAGACAGGTGTACATTCGCGTTCTAACATCAGGCTGCGTATGATATTTAGTAAGTAATAACAAAATGTAGTCCTCAAAAAAAGCAGAGGATTAAAAAACATAAATATATATTGTTTAATATTTTTACCATTGGACCACCAATCAAAGAAAAACAAATAAAATTAATCATAAGCTAATCAAATATATCTGTTAAAACTAACACATTTAAGTACTCGGCTTCCAGTGCGTTGTCATGCGTGTAAGATATAATAAATAGTATATATCCTTCCATGCTCGTATTACTACGGTTTTTAGTTAGGTAATAAACCCGTTGTCGACCTAATCAATGATAATAAATCATATTTGTCGGAAAAAGTCAAGCGTAGATGTCATTTCGTGACGGTGTTAGTGGGAAAATAATTTGATACTGACTCGCAAATTTATCTACAAAGTGACCACAGTCTGACAGCGCAGTACTGGAACGCAACACCTATTATATGAACAAACGTGAGATAATATCGCATTAGGTATTTATTGCGAGAGGAAAAAATCTAACGTTTTTATAGTCGTATATATATATTTTAATCTCGTAACATTAATGATTAATTTCAGTGATTAATCAGTATGTGATGAAACTAGTAAGCTTCCGATTAATGTATTGTACGTTGTTCGAATTTTGAGTGGAATGCTGAAAATATAAATTAAATAAATTAGCATGGTTTTTAAAATATTTTTATTTTTTAATTAATATGGTAATTAAAATGGATAAATTGATTATGTGTCTGATTGAGAATTAAATATTTTATTGACGGCAATATTTAATAATGATAACCCATTAGATGTCTTTTTAAAAAAAAAAAATATTTATCTTTTGGTAAAATAATACATAAAATTAGCGGAATTGTATAAGGAATATAAAATAGTCAATGCTTGCAAGTTATTTAAAAATATTTTACATTAATGTTATAAAAAAACATTATATTCTCTGCAATAGTGCTATTATAAGATTAATTTATTCTTAAAAATCGATTTTAAAATATTAACTTAACAAATATTTTATTATTGAAATACTATTTAAGAATCTTCTTATAATCATAAGCACCAGGTTGTGAAATTAAATATGAATTTGAATTACAAATTGTTAAATGTTAAGTTATGATGTTAAGAGCAAGGTAAATAATCTCATAGAAGTGCATGGATTTAATATTTAAGAGGTACAATCCTCCAACAGTACCGACTTTAGCCCCATACTGTTTATATTTAAAAAAATATAAGAAAGATTGGATGCCCTCGGCTCCCCTAGTTTATTCGCTCTAGGGCACCGACCCACTTCGCCACCCCTTAAAACCGGCACTGTCCTCCAATTTGGAGCAGTTATGGCACTAAAGTGATTTTAATATACTTTATATTGCTTATGTACGACAAGAGCAAGAAAAAATAGCCGAATTTTTAAAATAAAAAGTAACATTACTTTTAAACTTGGTTTTTTATTTTCTCCATACTTTCAAGTTGATTTTTCTTCGAATAACATATTTTGACTTGTGTCACTTGTTGTGACACTTTTAAGCTATATGTAAGAAAGCATTTAGTTGACAGGCGAGTGTATGACCTTTAGAAGCGAGTGGCTGACTTGTAGGGGGTTAAGTCAGGTGTGAAAAATAAAATTACATATGAATAATCCGATTATAATTAAGCGATTCCCGTCAAACGAGATATCTACTCTCGTTTCACATTTCGCAACACAGGAAATAATTTATCGCCACACAGATAATGCGCCATTTAAAATTTATATCGTCCAGGTAAGTTTGAGAATCGTTTCAATATCACAGCATACAGGTTATGAAAGGTGAACAGCCCAATAACTCTGATTGAAAATATGACCGGGATACTGACCAAGAACTGAAATAATTATTGTTATCGAAAGAGCCTCGCCCAACGAAACGACACAAAAATCAAGACACAAGGACGCTATTAAATTATTAAAACAAGAAATACGACAGTAAAAGTAATAGAAAATCAATTAAAAACCAGAAATTACTTCTCGGCGTATTGTTCGAGTGAACCAGAAGTAACATTATAATGCAACAATTTAATAAGTTCAATTAATTTATTTTGTGCTTAGACATTACATAGGACATGTGTACAAACATATATTACATAAATAAATTATTAAAATAGAAAGTAGGTAGTTTTAATTAGAAACAAAACATTTTTTTTTTCATTGCGGAGCCTTGTATTTCTTTGAAATGATACTAGCAACATAATAAAATATTATTTTATTTTATTATTAAGTTTTTTAATAAGTCATGTAAGATAATGTTGTTTTTTATTGAACTATGGTTACTTCTATATATAAAATAAATTAATTAATTTAGGTACATTATGCATGTTTATTAAAATTATATTACAAAATGACAGATAAATTGCTAGAAATGATATTATACATCACATAGCGAATATTATACAATGCACATTATTTAAAAATAAAAACAAATTTTGATAATAACTTCTGAAACTGAAAATAAAAATATCATATGTTTTGTATTTAATTTAATACCATTCGGCTACTAATTATTATAGGGTTAAAATTTATTGCTACAAGAATGACAACTATCTTGATTCTTTATTATGTGTTAACATGGCAAATGATACCGAATTTAAGATGGTACTTAATTATTTGTAATATATTTGGCTGCATAAATTATCAGGCTTCGAATTGTGTTTCTAAAAACAAAGGTCCGCTTTTAAAAATCCATGTTAAATCATTAATCTTCATATTAGAAAAAAAAATCAAATCACACCATTTAAAGTAGTCCCATAATTTATTTACATCGACGATAAAATTATAGTATTATTTTTTAATCAGAACGTATTTGTTATTTTATATAATATACTCTAGTTTAACTATCTATCTTTTTAAGAACATGTTATACGAGTTATGTTAATTGTGTACAACATAAAGATCATGGCTTTTTTTTATAAAAACTTACGCATGAAAAAAATACATGATAAGGGGGATATTTCAGGCGGATTTAATGTCTTTCATCTAAGATTTCTATGTTTTATACATAAAGTAAATAATAATAACAGAACGTTAAATATATAAATAATTTAATATATTACTTAATTAAATTGATTTATAAAAATATGAGTGAAAACACATTACTGAAATGAAATGGTAAATTACAGATAAGAGACAATGAAATTGAAAATGTTTAATTAAATCAGTTGCACAGCAGGATTTATTTTTTATGCATTTAATATCAAAATCAGTGAACACATATAGATGTGATGTAATATGTTGGTTATTTCACTATTACAGATCGTGGCATCTAGGTTATAAACTCTGGATTGTTTGTATGTAAAAACAGTTCAAAATAAAGCAGTCAGAGGTCATTTGGAAGGTAATTTCGTTACAGAACTGGTCGAGTGTATCGTATGCATAAACTACAAGACTTCATTGCTTTAAAGGTCTTAACCCTCAATGAGGCAAGACATTTAAAATTGTATAGCATGTGAAATAGTTTTAAAACAATATGACATCTACAGACACACAGTACCTGTATTATCCATATTTTTGCGAGTCCTGGTGTCTTATCAAAAGCTTTTAATGCGTTTTGAATATAAAGAGCTTTAATATTAAGAGTAATATTACTGACACGAGAGCCTTTCATTCTGCCTTCAAACGAACAGGAGAGTATGAAGTGTAGCTTTCTGCTTTTCTTTCAGTCTTCATCCTTAAATATGAAAAGCACTCGGAAATACTCCGGGAGGCAGAGCTAACATGGCACAATGCGAGAGTCATAAAACAATTTTTTTTTACGAGCATTTGCTCCAACTAGTAAGCGGATTTGTATGAAAAAGATATTAGTAGTGAAAGTGATATTGTACGAGTATAATATAGATATAGCCCGATTTTTTAATTTAATATTTTACATCTGAATTATCGTCAATAATAGAACTGATAAAATTAGAATGAAATAATTAAATTATTTTGATGTTTATTCCTTTCCTTGGATTTGTTTCTTATAGTCCCATTATTAATATATTTAAAGGAAGATGATAATACTACAAAAAAACATATTAAAAAAAAATGTTTATAGTTTAACATGAACTACTTGAGTTAGCCGCTAAATTTTTTAGTCGTTTTTTTCATAAATGATAGAATTAGTATCTATTTAAGGTGAGTAATTTGTTTTATATATATTTTTTAAGAAAATTATTAACTGTCTATGTCAATGCGACTTAATAAAATTGTTTTTCAAATAAATCAAGGGTGGTTTAAAAGTGAAATGGCAACTTCATTAATGGGGAAACGAAAAGTTAAATGAATAATTTATCAAATGGAATAATTTTAAGCAATCAAGGCCGCAAATAGCTTTTGTTAAAGACCGTTAGTTACCGCGAGCCCCCGCTTCAAAAATGTCGTTTGAATTTGCATAATATGAATAAGATCGTTTTTTCCTACGCCAATAAAAACGTTTATTTTGTGACTAATCTGGATCTATAAATATAACTATTTACGAGCGAACTAAAAATATATAAAAGGATATATTTTGAAATACTGGTACTTGATAAACGCAACAATTTGTCATACATTCGTATAAATTAAAAATATTTGAATAAAAGTTTCAATTTATATTTAATTTGTAATATTTTCGTCTATATTATGATGAACATATAAAAAATTAAGATAAATAGGTAGTATTTACAAAAAAATATGTTATATTGTAAATCTACCACTAAAACAACCTTTTGGCAGCAATTTATCGTGAGAAAGTTTACATAAAATATATTTCATCGAATTAATTTGAAAGAATAAAAATTTTTCTCACATCACTGAAAGTAAAAGTCTGTTTCTAAAATATATTTTAAAAACTTATTGTAAAGTATATTATTAAAAACGTAAAATGTTTTTTATGAGATCTTCTTTTTTTAAATCATTTTTCAACTTCACAGTAAGAAAAATAAATAGATTAAATATTTATTTTTTTTTATTAATTGTATATTTATACATATGGATAATATGCGTATTTATGAAATGAGAGACACTAAAAATCCTTCCAACGCGTTGGAATGTCGAAATAAGTGCAAGCTTATATAAATGATGATAAATAAAAAAAGAAACAATTTGTGAAACCAATCATCGATCCTAAAAATGATCCCGGCAATGGTTGTCAAACTATCGAAGAGAAGCAGAACTTCCCACATATGGCCCAATACAAAAGCCACAATATTAATTCCTGCAATTTACTTAAAAAGTAAATTTATGTAAGTGCTTATATAGTCGTATTATTATGAGTTGTGTCAATATATAAATAGTTAATTTACTACATTAATTTAAAGTAATTGATTCAAATGATATTGCATATTATTGAGTCATACAAACTGTTCTAATAACTGCTCTATGTATATACATTTGCATAGTAATATGAATTGATTTGTTTAAGGATTTCGCATTCGTCAGGCAATAATTATTTGCATTCCTCATCGATTATTAATTTTAATTTGCGGCCTCGAAATCACATCGCAATTAAGAGCGATTTTAATAACTGGATATTCCAGAACGCTCCATTATTGAATCAAGAGCTTGATGGTTCAATCACTGTAACCTCTTCTTACGTTTTGACGTTGCATATTTTGAAATTTGCGATTTTGTTGGTGAAATTTATAATTGATCTTTGACGTGTAATTATTTTTGACACTTGAGGAAGTAATGTATTGACTGGTACAGAGCACGAAGCTAGGGCGGTTGTTCTGGTCCGGTCGGCGCCCTTGGAGAATTGCTGATTTGAACTTCACCACGTCCGCTCTCTGCATCCGCCCAACACAGTGTTGCCCACCGTTGTAATCCATTTTTTTTTTATATTATGCGATAACATTATAATGATGTTCATCATCATCACCATTTCATATCTGATCCCTAGCTCAAGCATATAATAATAATATATTTTCTTCCAGCAGGATTGGGTGGGTGGTGCAATACCAAATCTGCCATATTTTAAAATATCAATAAGAAAGAAAAACAAATAAAAAACAATTAAAAGTACTTTATAAGTATTAATAAATAGTGTATCTTGGAGGACGTAGCATTATCTCTATCGAACCATTTAGTAGCAGCCATATGGTCGCCACAGACGTTGCCGAAAAGTTGTCAGCCGCCATGGTTTTTGTCTTAAATCACATCAGCTCGGCCTCCCGGAGCTACATCAAGTACATTATAAATAAAGTTTCAGTCATACATTATAATATATACGCAACTGCCCGGAACAAGAAGGAAGTGCTGCTATAGCCTATGTTACTAGAAGAACTACTACCGAAGAACGTGCATCAGTTCGGTCAACTTTCGTACATCCGCCATTTTTTTTTTTTTAAATAATCTGAGCGTAGAAATGTGTGTGATTCAAATCCTTTATACGTGATTAATAAAAACTCAATCAACTGTAAAATCAAACCATTTACAGTATTAAAAATATTCTACGCAAGAAACTGTTCTCAAGACTATATAAAATACGGATGCATTAGATTTTTGTGAGGTGCCAAGATTTGGAGCCTTATAGAAGAATTGTGTAATAACGGTGCGTCAAAAGCGGCACTTTTTTTTGATCGAGTATATTCGTTGTACATTTGTGCCCTTTCTATAAATGGTATTCATCAATGTAATTATATATGAAGCTAAGTTACATTACTTTGAGTACGATACAAAATGAATGAGTAATTTTCCTTCAGGTTGCCAGCACCGTTACCGGTCCACCCGCGCCCTCTCGTGCGTTAACCGGTTCCCCGTAGCGTCACGGTTCTCGGTAGGATGTTTAAGCCAGGCATGTCAAACTCGCGGCCAGCAAGCAACTTTTTTGCGACCCGCGGTATTTTTCGTTAATTGTTTTAGTCAACACTAAAAGGTATATTGATCGATTATTCTGGAAACTTTTATGGACGCTTACATTAAACGTCAATATGAATAACATATATCAATATGTGAAAAATACGAAGGATTATTGATTGATGAAAAAATTGAAGGAGCTCAAATTGGGACTAAATAACAGCAATATACGAGTACGTGTGCCAGGATAGTTCAAGAAAATGAAGTAGTGGTGTATGCAAGATATGAACTCAGTCGAATGATCGACATGAGCGAGAAATCTTACAGAGAAGGAGATAAAGAAAAGCAATGTCTTGTAAATACGACTGACTTTGTGTGCCCACAGAAAGTGCAGTTATTTAAGGACATCAATAACTAGAAACACTATTGCTGGACGTATTGATGAAATATTGGATGTATATCATAAAAATAAAATATTTAAAATTCACTTCATATTAGGAACAAATTCCGATGATATATTTATTATTTTCAGTGTTCAATTGTATGAGTAATGGAATGAAACAAATTCTAGATTCATAGCTATAAATTAAAAGTACTTATAATACATTATTCATTTGAATTCTAAGTCCGAGAGATGCCGGATAGTAATACTAGTATATTATATACACATTGTAAGAATATTTATAAAATTATTGCAACGTTTTTGTAGGAAATGCGTCATATGTTTGTCTAAAAATAAAACTCCTAAATGAATATGACATTATATTCAGTTTACGCTTTTCGTTAGTGTGGAAAGCTGTGCTTAAAGTAATTAGGGTTAAAAAATATCATTTTACACGTATATGGAATATTAATGAACTAATGCAGTTTTAAAATAGTGTGTTTCACCATTATATAATAAATATGCTCGTTATAATTAAACGAAAAATGTAATAAATAAAATTAAAATATCAATTAACAACAAAAAATACGCATACAAATATAATAATAAAAGCCATCAGTGACATGAAAATAATGAATAAAAGGGTAAAACGGTTCTTCAAAAATAAAAATTATTCAAAAATAAAAATTGAAATAAATGATATATATATAATTTTATTTGGTAAGATATATGTTTTTAAAAAATGATTAAAATACAAACCTCTGTATATGATTCAAGCTAGGTACTATAAGACATCTGATTAATACATCAACTAAAAAGCGTTATATAATTTATATAAATTGTATAAAATATTTATATTGTTAAAAGGTATTGATTATATTAGTTCATTAGTTTCTGTGTGAACTTCATTACATGGGACAGTTTCTTTTGTATATTTGTAAAATGGTTAAAATTCTTGATTATAAAAAATTTATAAATATTAATGATATTATTTTATATTCTAAAAAAATAAAATATGTTTTTGTAAGTGTTTTCAAAAAATAATAATATAAATTACTACAGGCATCTTAAATCAAAAGCCGAATACGCCATCATCTAAGCAGTCTCTGGAAAGGTCCAAAAAACCAAAAAAATGAATGTAATTATCAAAAAAATCTTAAATGTATCCTATTATATTTGATTAAAAAAAAAAAAAAATTAGCCAAATGTCAGATAACATATGATATTGTGGTAAATGTTCTATGAAAAATTATTCAAAAATAAAAATTGAAAAACACGTACACTTAAGAGTTTATTTGGTTAGATATATGTTTTTAAAAATGAACTATTAAAATACAAACAACGAAATTTTAATATAGTCTTGTAATAAGACATCTGATTAATACATCAACTAAAAGCGTTATAATAATTTCATTTTCAATAACAATCGATTGGATGTGAAATATGTGATTTAGTAATAGTTACTGTGTGAACTTCATTATTGTGACAGTTTCTTTTGTATTTTTTTCAAAGGTTAAAATACTGATAAAAAATCAAAGTAAATAAACGAACGAAAAAGGTGTATTTTCTAAATGTTTTTCAACACTTTATATAACTAAAACAATGATATAAATCTGACGTTTCATCCGAAGTTAGTCTCTGGCAAGGTAAGACCACAATGGCGCGATTCATTGTGAATAAGTGAATAATACGTTATTTTATTATGCAATCCGGTTAATTATATTAGGGGCGGTAAATTAGATGAAAAATATTTTTCTAAACATCCTATTTATATCACTTAAATATGACGTTATGATTTAAAAATGTAATTTATCATATACAATTCGAAATATATTTTTAAAACGTTTATGTTTTCTTGAGGATTCGTGCATTGATTAGATTATATTCATAGAATGAATATGACTGCCCTCTTATCAATATAAATAAAAAATAATGTTTGTGTGTAATATATTTATGGATATCTGTACTGGTTATCCAATCACGTTGAACTTTGGTAAATAGGGGTTCGTTAATTGCGCATTCGGGAAGGATTTTGTGTCATTAAAAACATTTTACATCTCAATATAACCCTATTTTATGATGAAAAATTAGTAATATGGCTCGAAAAATGGTCGTTTGTTGATTTTAGGCGCCTTACCTACACAAGAATTTCTTATATAAAATAGACGATCATTCAATTTGTTTTCAACACTCAAAAATTTATTTTTGCGTATTAAATACCTTAAATATAGCCACCTGGATTTGAAAATTATAAGTTTCACAGCCATAAAAGTGGGTTGACAAAAATATTGTTTGTCTATATTTGTAATTTTTTTACGGGCTTGCATGATTTTTAAACTCAATTTTAATGTTGTGTCTCAAAAGTTGTAGTATTTTTTATGAAATAATCAACGGATTTTTGATTAATGATACAAATTTTAAAAAGTTAGCAATACTCCGTTATTTTGGAGTGTTTTATTTTGTATTATTACAAATTTATAACCAACACCAGACGCGGATGATTTTATTATTGTTATGAGGAAAAAACTTAATGTAGCTGCTATAATAAGTATGCAAATTAATTAAATATGGTATAAAATGTTACATTTTACACTTGATGTGGCCTATTGGCGTACTCGAAATAATTTATGCGGCCTTAGGTGCCTTTTAAGTTTGACACCCCTGGTTTAAGCGACATTAAATAATTCCCGTGACAGTTGATACTATTTTTTGGACGGTTCAGGTGTGGGCCGATATTTATTATTTCACTCGCCATTTTCGTTAGAAATTACGCGTAGGCCTCATGTTGATGTTACCGCTTAAAGTTCAAGTCTGACTTTTTTAATTAGCCAGATATCTGTTACATAATATATCTATTTTAAATGCGCCCATATATCTCGTAATATGTTTAAAACTAACGGATTATTGGCAATAAAATTGAATTTATTACTTTTTAATAGAATAGCAATACAATTGCATGAAATTTATTTTATTAGCTATTATTGAATACAAAAAGAATGAAAATATTAAAATTAATGTCAAGTTAAATTACGAGTATACAATGTTTCAACAATTTTTGCCTTTATGCGTTTATTATTGTATTTTAGTCTGAGCGTAATTTGCGATTAAATTGAGTACAAAAAATCAGTATGCAAATAAACTGATCATAAAATACTTTTGTTTTTCCGGTGATTTATTAATTTATTTAGTTCTAGGCTGTGTATCGCATTGGGAATAATGTAACTTAACTTGACTAACGAATGAATTATCCTGTAAGGTGTACGTGACATGTGCATAATAAAGCATGCACAGCAATGCTACTCATTCCTGTTTTCCTGTTCCAATTTTGAGGAGTTATTTTTACAGAAACCATTACGGACATACACTGCAAGTATAATTGCAATCTATTGAACAACGCATAAAATACAAACAAAAAACTTTGCTTTATATGAAATAAGATAATCTTTTAGGAATAATTTACCCTATGAGTAATTAAATATAGCTTTGATTCATTCATTACCTCCCTAAGAATAATGTTTTCAGCAAAACAAGGTATTTTAGACAATGTAAGGAAGGTTATACCTTAAGATATAAGATTATATCTTTTGTGTGTCAATAATCACTCTATATTTTTGTTGTAATTTTCATAAATTTGTTCAGGAGTATTCCTCAAATTAAAACATCGTAGCATTAAACTAATTAACCTAATTAACGTTGCGTTTTACCTGAGCGTCAGTTAAGAATCACATTTCTTTGGTTGTAAAGATCATTTAGTAATAAAAGTTGCTCTGGAAATGTGAACGATTTCTTTTAAATGTCAATGCTACCATTATAATACCTCACTTCAAAGCCTGTTTATGTGGTACACTCACGCGCAGGTAGGACGATAATATTTATGCATTATTATTATTTATTGTGTGCGTTTTAAGCGAAAAATAATGTTATTAGTTCTCACCATGCGATTACCTCTAAAAGGATGCTTTTACAAAATTTGACATTTCAATTGATTGATGATTTCCTGAAATACGAAAATAATTGACTCTTAAAGCGTCTGAAAATGGTAAACTCGATGAAGGCCGAGAGTATTTTTTTTTCAATTTTTATTGTTAGTTTATTAGGGGATATGTATACTCGTACATACCTGTATATTACTTTACTTCACAAGTTTCAACTAAATATATGTATATTTTAGGATGACCTCATTAATTTGATAAAATATTATGTGTGTACTATAATAAAAATCTGGTCATAAAGTCATAAGAAATGGATAAGCATCTTCTTAAAAAAACCATATCATCATCCGACTACTTATGAACGTAGGCCTTCTTCATATTTTTATATATTTGGCCCATCTTTCAAGGGGTCGTCCAAAACTCCATTTGTCAGTTTTTAGGCGCTATTTTATATATATAAAACCTTTCTTGTTCTCCAACATTCATACTTTCACCAAACTTATTGTTTTCTAGAAATATTGCCTGAAATTTAATTTTAAGGCTACTATCTTTTAAGAAGTACGGTAGTTACAATTTTTATTGTAAACGAGTATTTCACATTATTAAATGGATATTTTATTGAATGTAACTTATGAAACATGTATTTGAAAATAATAATATGTTCCTCTTAAATCAGGATATTTTATATTATTTAGATGCCATAAATTAAAATAGTAATTCACGTCGTGGATATTTTATAGCATCCGAAATCAATCACAGAGCAATAAAATTTATATCTTTAGATGTATTTTTTATATTTGCGGATCTTGGGAATAAAATGCATATTTAAAACAAGATTACACATTTTATAATGGATAAAAATAAATGCATGCTTTTTGATATTAATAAAATCATACCACTGTAAAAAAACAAAGGATATAAAACAAATTAAATAAAGATAAAATTAAATGGATAAACATAATTTCAGATAAACGTTCGTGTAGGAGCAATGACCTTAACTTAAATAACATAACTTACGACTTGATTGAGCTACTTTTGGATTTGAAAAATAGACAATACTAATTTTTTGGTCATTCCATAAGTTCTGTATGTATTTTTAAATAAATCGTTATGGCGCTATTTATATATCGCTATTTTATAGTTTTGTACAAATATATATAATACATATTTTTAATAAGTGCGATTTATGTATTACAAATATGATAAATAATAAAAATGCATTTCGAAGAGCAGTAATTGAATTTTTTAGAAATCAATTTGGATATTATTTGGATAATAATATTGTATACAGAAGTGATTAAATTTAATGTGCTCAGGAAAAATCTCTGGGACACGCCAAATATAATTATTGAAAAAAATAATGTATATTGTGGGTTTATTATTCGTCAATTACGATTTCTTTTTTCTTAATTTTCATAAAAAAATCGTCTTCAGTCGTGGTATATCTGATTAATTAAAAAAATATGGCCTCTATTTATTTAGTTATCAAAACATAATTATATATATAAATGTGGCAAGAAAAAAATATTTTCTCAAACAGTACAATATTCACATAGACTTTTATATACATATTTTATAAAATGATAGTAAGATAGGTTTGAGAAGCAAATTGTATTCGGAAGAACATTTCAATTAATATATGTATATATTGGATAGATTTATGAATTTCAATTTCTTGATAGATAAAACTGTGTTTAGCAGTAGAAAAACGCAATTTGAATCATTATGTTTATCAATATTTAAAAAAAAATTTTTTATGTCATTTAATACGAAATAATAATTTGAATTGAAAGTTAAAAATAAATACATAAATCTGTTATGATTGTAAGTAATATTTTGTCTTCCTTTATAGACATCTATCAGTAAACTATCAAAGCATTTACAAAATAAAACGCTTCGTAGTTCGCGTGACTGTCGCTAGATGCTGTATAAAATAAATATTTTATTCAAAGCCGAGTTGCATTTTGGCCGCGAAAATAGCTCCTGACGGCCACGTTCAGGCGGGAAACAGAAGCAGGCGTCGCGACGCGGCTCGCTATGAATAACGGATACCCTCGCCGGTTTCTGTGCTCCTGGTAGATGTAAGTGTAAAATGTGTCTAACATGACGTAATGGACGGGTTTAAGTGACAGCTGTGTTATGGCTGTCAGCCGGAAGGAATCTTACGTATTTTAACACCTAATATTAATCCATTTCGCGGAATAACTTTAATTTCATGATATCGACATATAATTGCACAAATTATTTTCAGAGTAAAATTACACATCCATTTATTTATAACAGCTTGATTTATAATAACTATAACTTTTTACAACATGGTAATATAAATTAATGATTTTTATGCAAAATTAATAACAAAAATCATTTAACGTATAGCATTATGACATTCATTTGTTTTAAAAATCTTATGAATTTCAAATTTGCCTTTGATTATTATTAATAATTTAAAACACTGATCTTATTTCAAATCGTTGTTCAACATGATATATCTTAAACTGTGCATATTGGTAGTATTTATGTGGGATGTAAATTTAGAAAAAAAAACTGAAATAAAGTATGTATTGTGGAAAGTACTCTAAAAATTCCATATACATGAGTTCTTAAATTTATTATAATAAAATAGATTTATGGTATCAAATGGAGCGAAATATATTCATAGAAAAATAATAAACCATCTCGTTTCTCAAAAATGATAAAAAGAAAAATGCTTTTTTATATACGTATTTTTTTGCGTATTTTTTTAACAGCACTACCTAATATTTACATTAACTATTACATCAAAAATAATATTTATAATTTAAATATGAATTAAACCCGTCAGTTGTAGCAATGATTACTATTTTTTTAAATATATTTTTTAATGTCGATAAAAATGGAGTAAGCTGGTACATCCATCAGGACCATCTCTGTTTACTTTATTTTTTAATGCATATACGTACTGTTTCATTAATATACATTTCACGTGGAGTCGTAAGTCGTGTTGTTTTTAATGGTATTCTTTATGCATTAGCTTCATTTATAGGATAAATATTAATACTTACACATTAATTTAATGCGTCGTAAAATGTTTTCAGTAAACTTTTCAGAAATTGATGGATGACGCTTCAGCGTGTGGGGCGAAGATTCTTGAAAACAAAACTTCCACTTTGGTAGCGCTGATGAAAAATAACCAATAGACTATCATTCAATTTTCGACGAAAATAATACTTTTTGAAGCGCCGCGGGCTTTTACCGTCCGCATTACAAGACCGAGACTTTATCTACAGAGAGCAGCTCCTGACCTCCTGGAGGCTGAGGAGGTGAGCGGATATCCTGGACGGAGCTAGGATAAAAATAACTAATTCACAATAATATAAAAATTGTACATGTTTCAAATCGAAAACATAGCTTCAGTACAACTTTCTTTGTATTGTTCAACAAAATAATATTGGGAACAGTATCATGACAATTATTTAGAGACCGTGGGAGGAAACAATTTGTAAATAAATTTATCATACGAGTTTGTTATATTTATATATTTTTATCATGCCATATCCGTTCCTTATCTGGAAAATATGGTCACCACTTATTGCCGCCATTCAGTTTTGTCAGTTGCCTTTGTCCATTGCTCGCCCCAACACATATCGGATCCACCTGGGAACATACTATATGGTACTCGATGACCCCCAGGGCAGAAGCCTTTTGGACGAAAAGCTATAATATACGATGCCTATTTTTGGGTGATTTGTTAATCGGATTTTTTAAAGGATTTTTTTCTAAGGAGCAGCTCAACCCGTTAAATATAAGTATAATTATATTATAATATCAAAACATTAAATAAATAACTTCTTAGGTTTTCACGGCCTAATTTGATATTGTGGCGTTTGGGTTTAGCCGTGTGTGGCGAATTTCTTCTCTCCGATATTTCGACCGCCATTGCAGGTCAACAAAGTCATCAACCCTGAAGAAGACCCCTGCCATGGCGGTCGAAATATCGGAGAGAAGAAATTCGCCACACACGGCTAAACCCAAAAGCCACAATATCAAAACATTAAATGATATGCGATTTAGTTTTTATTCGAATTCGATAAAATATTCCTAAAAACAGTTAGATAAAATTAGTCAATTGGAAATTTAGATTCATATTATATTTACTCTTATAATAAATATAATGATAAATATGACATCTAGAGTTATAGCTCGATTGTATTAATTGATTAACTGGTTTAGATATGATTAAAAATGGTATAATTTGGTATTTAAGGTATATTTATAGCATTTTGTTGCGTAGTCCGGTGCTCTCTTGAATTCGCCCCTGATCGAGAAGATGAGCAAGAAGAGGGGGTGCGTTGATCAAATTATTCCACACCATTCGCCCTCCATTATTAGGAATATAAATAACCGGGAGCAAGGCTGGGGAGCTCGTGTGGGATAAACTGACCGGCCGGGAACCTTCGGAGGGCACGGAGTAAATAAATAATGACCGAGGCCTCACAGCGTATTGAAATATTAATCGGAGAATTTTTGAGATGCTTTTGATTTTGTAAGGAATGCGTCGGCAATCGATATCGACGACCGTCCAATTATTATTTGATGGATGTTGCTTTACAACGCCATAAAAAGAGGAGAAAAATCACTGGGAACCTTATTATACGGATAACCCTCGTATTATAGTGTAATTAATTTATGAGGATGCGTTCGAGTGTCTAATATTAATAATCAGTGAAGATAAATCAGAAACTATGATTGTTTTATAATTTTTGGAAGGCTTTGAACAAGAACCTTTGGTTACAATTTATTTAGTTTATTTATTATTAAAATAATTATTTATAGATGTTATAAAATATGGTATTTGATGTAGATTTGTATATGTGAATCAATTTTTTATGAAGAAGCTTTTTATTCGTGATTACTTCAATAACTAATTGAAATAATTAGGCACATTTCTTCCAATGTAGATACATAATAAAATATAAGTACTCGTAATTCATTATGCAATATTTTTTTTGTGATAATTTGTCTTCCGTTAGTAGTAATTTTTGAAAAGTCTTCCATCAAACGGACCAAAACATGAAATTAATAAGCGGAGAGTATCAGGAGTACAGCATGTTATCGTATTCTCGGAGCTTTCAAAGCTCGCTGCGTCACTCAGAGAATACACCTGCGCGGCTCGGCGTCCGGCCGCGTTCTGAGACGCCTCTTGGCTCCGCCTCTTCCCCACCGCGGCTCTGCGACGCATGCGCCGTTAGTCGCGACGCCCGGTGAAAAGTTTCTATCTCCTCGGTTTCGTGTGGTCCTGGTGTCGGGCGCGCAGAGGGCGGCGCGCCGCGGCCGCCCTGCGCCCTGCGCCCCGCCCGAGCGCCGCCCGCGAATCTCGGCCCAGCGCTGGAGGCGGCCGCGCGCTTTCCACTCTCGCCATGCAGCGAGCAGACACGTGCGCCGACCGAGACACGTGCGACGCTCCCGCCGAAGTCACTCCGGACTCTTCCGCGGCCAAAGTTACAGCCTCCGAGGCTCTCGGTGACCGCCGTCACACTTCCATGGAGCCGGTAGTGAAGGACGATGCCGAGTGCATCGTTGACAACAGTGAGGAGACGCAGAAGACGGAGGCCGCAGAAGAAGTGGTTGCAGTCCCGGCTGCTGGAGAAGCAGCATCTTTTGCAGCAGTGAAAGGAGTTTCCAGACGTTATTCTACAGGACAAGGTAGGATTCTACTCCTATCATTACAATTAGTTTTTTTAATTGACGAACGTAAAAAAAGTTGGTCGAAAGTTTTTAAACAATCGTTAAAGTCAAATACGCGATACGAATATAATGGGACAAACTGATGAATTTAATTTAAAAACAACTAAAGCTTCACCATGTATTTTATTTAGCACTATTAAGGAGACTGGATAGTATCATTTATTTTACATTCTCGAAATTGTTAAAAAATAAATTTTTGTTCAACCCAGAACGTAAGATATTTTTTTATTTAAGCAATAACGTATATTATTTACAATAAATTTACTATGAAAATGAGCTATATCAATATTTAATGATATATATTTATTTAGGGAAAATGATTAAGTTCCATAACAAATCAATTTATATGTTTGTTTTGTTAATGTTATAAATTATTTGTTTTTTTTATTTATTATTTTATATAAGCTAATTCTAAACTAATTATGATACAATTTTAGAAACGTATTAATGGAAAATAAATAAGAAATTAATATGAGCCATGATTAACTAATTAAAAATTACATAGGTATTAAAAAAATCATCAATTTTTAATATTAAAATATGTTATTGCACGTAAAAATTTAGGGAGAATAAAATGATTAAAACACCCTTCAGAATGTTAGAGTGTTTTATGATAACTGGTTTATCAAGAAATAATATCGGAAAACTGAATAACTGTCAGTCAGGTGGAGAGACCTTGTTTTGTGTGCAATTAAAATAATAAATTATACACCCGATATATTTGCAGAATTTTGAAACAATAATGTTTTAGAAAGAAAATTTTTAAAACACTGTTTTCTGTCACTAACTCAATTTATAAAAGTAAACTCAATAAACGTGGATGTTTGTATAAAAATGGAACTTATACCATAAAAACTTAAATTTAAAATAAGTTTATGAAAGTAAATCAAAATGTAAAAGTAAAAAATTATTTGAGAACGTGTACACATTTTGAGTGAATTTCCAGTATGAAGTGGTGTCTATCTATCATTTTATATGCCTCCCATTACTTTTAATTACATTTTTTTGCACTGTACACCTTGAAACGGATATCAAGTGGAAAACGAGAATCGCATGTATTAAAAAACAATACAGAAACATTTCCATACCATTAAAACTTCCTATACTAAATTATATGAAATTACAATTGCGCGATACTCGTATATTTCATGTTACGTGTACTTAGTTCAAATAAAAGTGAACATAAAATGAGCAGAGATAATAAATATTTTACACCACCTGGTGTAAAATTAACTCGATGAATATCATTTTTACATTTACCTTTACGGGTTTCTCTTCGTAGACCATTATTGCCACGCGGCAGAACTCGCGGGATGCAATTTATTGGCAAAAGTTCAACGGCGAAGAAAAGTCCGCATTTTCACATCGATTATGAAACCTTACATCGCATTTGTATGGAGATCTCCCGCCGCAATAAAGCCACCGGCAAATTGAATAAATCAACTACATATATTATACTTAACCCAGTTTTCAGGAAAAATCATGTGTTAATACGCATTCACACTATACATTTGGCACGTGAGATTTGGCATTTGACAAAAGGTTCATACTATTCCATCTGACTTACTGGATATGCTAATAATAAGACGATCACTTTTGGCTATGATATTCCGTATTCAAAGAAAGGTATAACATCGAATTTGGAATGTTTTCCTTGAAGTTAGCTCACATCTAAGTTTCACTGAATACTTCGTGTAGTTTAGTCATCCTAGACCAACATATGATAGGGGCTTTAAACACATTTATACATTATTATGCCTTCGTTGGATAAACGCTTCCTATTTTCGCCTACCGTCACCAAAATCCTGAAAACATAGCCAGATCTATTGTGTTTAAAAATCCTATGGTAGAGAAATATATGCAAACTTTAAGTCGAAAACACCTTACATGTTAATCGAGTTATTAATTTTATGTATACTCGTAGTTACTAAATTTACGAGAAGTTTATTCTTTGGTTATTTATTGATATTCAGTGGAAACGTGAAGTTAAATATTATATGTTTGATTTGCATATCGTAAAGGCATTCCCTTATAAAATATATACTTCAGAGTACGTCCAAAAACATTGTTTTTAGAAAAGGCGAAGAATATTTTTGTTCGGATAAAACTGAAAAAGTTCAAGTTAAGTGACTGCTAACTTCAATGGCATGCTGTCAACTTCAGTGGTTGAACTTTTTTCTGCGGTAGTGACTTATTTTGTATTATTTTCTTCATTCCAGTTCCTTATAAAATGCTTTCTTTGTGAATCTAAAGAAAAGGGCATTGAATAATGTAACTTAGCTTTGGACATTTATGACTCCACCATCCTAATGAAATATTTTTATCGCCATAAACTACATGCCTATTTTTTTCAATATTAAATGGTTTGACTCCTTAATATCTTATCACATTCAAGGATACGTCAGAGAAGCTCTACAGTCATGCGATAAGTCAAAAGTTCGAACCCTGGCAAAGCTTAAAGCAAATAACCTTCAATATGTTTTAAGGATGTAAAATAAACACCTTCAAAAAATATAAAGTTCTGACTTTGATTAAAAAAAAAACATAAATATTTTTTTTTATTCTGATTATTGCTTATGATGAAGGCTTTTCAATTTTGTATATATTTAATATAAATAAATATAATATCTTAGTCATCTGTAAAATAATTATTTGAAACTCACTAGAACGTTAACATAATTTGATTTTCGTTAAACTTAATATTAAGCTTTTGACATTAATTTAAGATAATTAATGAAAATGGCCAATTATATTTTTATCAAAATAAAAATAAATTATTCTTACGAGTATAATCAGCTGAAATGAAAACAGCTTTCACAGCTCAATAAACACGATAATATTTATTTAATTTCCGTGTTAGGAGGGTGCTTCATTAATTTGAAAGAAAGGAATACGACGTTGTACATAAATATATATCTTATATAATACCTTGCCGGGTATTATATACACATAAGTAGCTTTTGGAGTACATTGTTTATTAGGCATCCTTAGAAACTCAAGTAGGAGCCTTATTGAAGGCAAAATACGAGTGCCAACATTTAAATTAACAATTATATATAAGTTGTCTGTATAACGAATTTTACGTGGATATTATTACTTGTGATTTTAAATTAAATTTTAAGAAAATTAATTTCGAGTATCTGAAACGCCTACATATTGTTATTATATATTATTACGTATTTGGAGGGCAGTTCAATTAGAAATATTAGTAGGAACTTTAAAAACATTTTACAAGGTCAAAATGTTAATTCCTGTAACATTTTCCGCGCTTTGGAATAAACGTTTTTTTTACTTTCACTGAAAATTTTATTCCAAATCAGATTTAACGAGTTCTTTAAAATACGATTTTGTCTCGACAATAGCCTATTTATTTTAATTTTAAAAAATCTGCGAGACATTTCTTCAACATTTTAATGGCTTTTTATGTGAGAGTATTTTTATCAGTAATTTCACAAAAAAAACCTCTAGTTATGTTGCATATTATTATCTCCCTCTTTATCTGTCCCATGTGTCTCTTTATTCATAAAAACAAAAATATTTAAAAAAGCCTCGACTGATTACGATATTCACGTATTTTAAACAATACATTTTATACTTAAGTAATAAAAATATATTATACAATACATTTATTTTTTAATATTCTATCATATAATGTAATTATTAAAATGTATCCTCTGTATAATTCTGATATTGAATTCTTATCCAATCTCGATTCCATGCTTATCCCAAACGGACTATTATAGCTAGATTGCTTTCCAGAATTCCTTATGGTATTAATAATCTATAAGCCATTTTAATCGCTTTCTAAGAATACTATAAAAATTACGTTATTTATAGTTCCTAAGTAAGTGATAAAAATGCCATAAATTTATCATATTCTCGTAATAAATTATCATTGAGAATATATTTTACGCGATTGAACGTTAATAAGTTATTATGATTTCAAGTATTATTTATTTGTATTGAGTATTGTAATACTTGTATTAATCCATACTTGTCGATTTTTTTAAGAAGAACGTACGGCCCTCAAAAATATTGGATGAAATAAAAAATGCGAAAACATGCGGGAAATAAGCAGAAGAATAATTTCTTCCCATTTCCATTACAAAGTAAGAACGATTATTTACAAACTCCTTGACTGGTATCCATCAACATTATAAATGATCCGTCCCGTGAATAATATTTGGCATTTGTCTTCCAAGGATATTGAAATCAGATCAAGTATTTTATTATGATGGTGGGTACTTAGCTTCATTACATCATGACGTAAGTGTCACATTATCTGTGATAAATACAGAAATGTTCAATAAAACATTTTATTTTAATGACGATATTATTCAAAGTTGATATATTTTCATGTATACACATATAAATATATTTTTGTATTAAATTTCTTTGACTGTTTCACTCACAGATGGCTTTGGTGGCGTCAAAAATAAATGAGTTTACTCTCACTATTTGACTGATACTTTCTAGAGCAATTAGTGTGACAATTTCATAATACTTCGTTTGCTTTGTGTGATTTTTTTCAAATTATTGTTCCATATTCGCTTCATAGATACAGAATACGGTCGGAACAAATTGTCGTCACAATGTTAAGCTTTCATTATCATTGCCTTGATTTTAATTATTTTTATATCCCATGTGTACGAGACCTAGAGTTTGAATATTAATATAAGGTAACTGTAGTATTATATGACGCTTAATAAGGCTTTTAATGAAAACGTATTTAATGCTGGGAATTTATTATGTCTTTACTAAAAATTAATAATATAAAGTATATCCACGCATTATTATGAATCAAAATAATCAAATATATATACTTTATATATCATACTACCTAACTACTTCATTTTATATTTGTATGGATTTAATTTGAGTAAACTATTATTAAGATTAAACTAGTTTTATAATTTTTTATCGTTTTGTATGATGTTTTTAGTTGAAAATAACAAATTGAAGATAAATAACACAGAAATAAACGTATAAATACACAAAATACTACCTGCTCAATCTTATTCGGCGTACAACTTTTTATTCAAAGTTTGTTTTCTGCACGAAAAACACAAATCCTTCTAAATTGAAATCGAATTTAAGTTTTCCATTACAAAGACATAAGTGGCTTTATCTTGTTATTTCTGATTTGAAACACAAATGTCATAAATACTTAAAAAAGTAAGTAAAAAATAATCATTTGAAAGTAGAAAAATATCAATCAGCATTATAAAAATAATAAATTGGCAGGAAGTAATTAATGAATACTAATAATTAATAGGGTAGGTTAGTTTTTTTTTCTGGGTTAATTATTCATACATTCAACATTACTTTTTACCAATATTGAATGTATTACTATAATTTTACATTATTTTTAATTAAAAAAATAATAAATTAAAAATATTCTGTTTTGAGTCACAAATTATTTTAAATGATAACATGTTTCGGCCTCCTTTTAGACCACAGGTCGTCAACTTAGTCCGTACCGCCCACTAGTGGGCGATACGGGCTTCTGTGGTGAGCGGTGGGGGATTATTGTAGATGTTCAAATCTCCTACATTCCTTCTAGATTTTTTCCACCCAAATACTGAATTGAAATATAGCGAGGTTGGTGGGCGGTAGGGAAGTTTTACAACGAAAAATAGGCAAAAGTGGGCGTTAGGCATAAAAAGGTTGACGACCCCTACTTTAGACCATCATCAATAATTGAAGGAATTTTAAGATTGAATATGAAGAATATAAGAAAGAACATAAAGGATGAAATGGAATATATTACTGCCATTTTAATTTTATAACTGACCACATTCATACTGAATACGGTGGATACTACCAATTTATTTGGTCTTCTGCCGATTAAATTAATTGCATTTACTGTAAATTGATTTAACTTACTCACAAAACCTTGAATTTGTTACTGAACAAAAAATACAGGCCTTTATTTTTGTGAACTGTGTATTCATTTAAATGATATAAATATTTTAAAAATAAAAAGTATGTATAATTAATCGATTAAATTGAATATATCTATGATTCGAGAATTTATACATTAAACACCAATTATAAACCTAGAGTTTATTCATTTCAAGAGACATTAAAAATATATTACAAATAACGAGTGCTAGTTAAACATTACAGTCAATTAAAGTTGAAAATAATTCAACGTCATTACATTAATAATGACTGAATAAATAAAACGTTAACATAAATAATTCTTCAGTATATGATGTATTTATTTAATTGAATCATAGAAATAACATCACAAAAATAAATCTTTTTTATGTACTCGTATTTCTACTATGTTAGAAATGTGAATCAAATCTTCGCAAGAAATACAAAAAATAGCGGTCTTCTAAAAGCTTCTTAACCCTCCCTTAGCAAAATGTGAGAGGGTTCTTTGTTCGAGTAAGTCTTTAAGAAATAGCATTACACAGGTAAGGCGTAGGGTTAAATAAATCAACAATAAAGATAAGAAGAAGAAATATTAAAGAAATAGTCAATACGGGAAAAAACTTCGATAAAATAATTCATACGAAATTATTAAACGGAAAATATCAAAATTCGTGATTGGCGCTATATTTGGGTGTATAGTGCCATCTGGAAAAAGTAATCAAAGTAAATGTTAGTATCGTTTCTTATGAACATAAAATTCATAGGGCAATAGTAACCAAGCGGTATTACTTTCTTGATATTTTTTCACCGTAGAAATTCGATTTACAATGGCGCATAAAAAACTTTATTATTTGTATGAGAGTTTAATTTTTTTCTTTGCACAGAGTGTTATCAGTTTGCGTGAAACTTTTTGGCGCAATATTACAAATGGGGCATGTTTCATTGAGCATCACAAACCATTGCCAAATTCTATCAATCTTCTTTTTTCATCGTTTAAGTCTTACATGAAAATACATACAGAAGCATTGAAATAAAAGATACTTCCCACGAACGATAACATGAAGTCAAGACATGTCAAATATTGCGAAATATTAAAGTTACTAACTTCATACTATTATTACTTTTTTATTAGGTTATTAATAAGTAAGTACTCAAATGTTAAGAATATGAAAAGAAATACATGAAAAGATATTGAAAAAAGTGTTCAGATCTCAAAATATGTTTGAAAAACTTCGTTTGCTTACTTAAATTTACTGACCAAAAACAAAAAAAAATCGACGCGCAATTGCAAGCAACTAATTATTCTCCTCACTCCACTCATGTATTGTCAAATTAATCCCTAGAAAGGAATTTCTCACCGATCGAAAATCACTGCTTTAGACTGCATGTAGGAAACCATTTAATGCAATTTGGACACAAGCTTAATTAGTTATCATCGTCACGGCCGATGGGTTTAGCAAAATGGTAAAAGCATTAACTTAACAAGCCAATAGGTCAAGGGTTCGATCCCCAACGGAGATTAAAAAGAAAAAACGGTTGGTGTGAGTTTGCTCCCTAAATGCCATTCATACCATATTAATCAAAATTGGTGGTAGAAGAAAGTCTTTCCATGAATAATAGTGTAATAATAAGGATGATGACTAAGTCCGAGCTATAAGTGTGTAAAGTTATCGAAATATATATGTCCATGTGCTTCAGAAAAAGCCTTTGTTTTGCTTACCTGCTCCTCATCCTGCCACTACGCGACTGAATTACAATATTTTAAAGAGAGAAGGATGGTGGTACATATTACAAATCTGTTAATATTCAGTGCCTGGTTTGAGATAGCATTTCTGTTGAGTCGTGTGCGGCCTATTTTTCATATATTTCTTCGACCATCATATCAAATTAGAATATTAAGTGATAGGTTAAGATATGATCTTAATATACTTCGATGAAATTAAAAGGTACATCTTAAATTTGATAGTATAAATATTAGAGATATTACTGACATAGAGAATTGGTCTCTCCCAAAACAACACGGAGAAGGCGGTCCATTTGCAAAGATAAAGTACATATATTGCCCGTTAGAGTAACAAACGCCAAAAGGGTGAGGATTGGCTGGTATTGTGTGCGGTAAATTCAGAATATTAATTATTTGTTATGTTACCGTGACTTGTGCATTACGTAGATTAATGACCGTTGCTTTTAGAATATATTTGTTTGGATTTTCTATTGTTTTGTTTTCTTGACTCGCTATTTTCGACCGTCATATTTGTGATTATAAAATAATAAAGATATCTGACTATAATAAAGTCCATGGCGGCTGAAAGATCTTTGTTGCAGCACTTTGTGATATCCATAAGCTCTAGTTAGGAAAGCGGACATGATAATGATTATAGTGAGAGAACAAATGCATTATTTATTGGAAATTCATTCCATTAATTATTATTTTAATATTTCCACAGCGATTTCTTGGTATTAAAATGATTACGAGATTAAGAGTACATATTTACAATATTTTTGAGGATATTAATATTATGCTAGTGCAGTATCCTGTTTGTGCAAATAGTTTTCGTGCGAAATAAATCAACTATCCAGATAACTTTATCAGAAGAAACGATAAATAATTTTTCAAAGATCGAAAATTAAATGCATTAACGTTCAACTATAAGTTCGCCTTATCAATTTCCAATATTATCTTTAATAGAGCTTCTTTAATGATATCAGCAGATGCATTTTATAAAAGATTATTATTTGCATCCATTTTTGAATAATTTTCTATCATAGTGTATGAAAAATAGAAAATATTTTTCATTCCTAGATTTTATTCCTGAATTTGCTTTACTATTCATAAATTAACTGATCATTTAAAATGAATCACTTATTTGTGCATTTGAAATCATTTGAATTTCTTTACAAGCACATCATATCATGATACATTATTTATGTTTAAAAACCGAGATAAATAAGTTACGTGGATAATCTTTTATAATTTACGGATACATTATTTAAAAAAATGAGTGCTTATTTTATAAATTATTCATTTTAAAATCAATTAATAATATGACGATAAATTATCTCGTTTATAACGTTATCAAATTCAAGCGAATTTATATGCATGACCGTTATGTTTTACAACATTAGAGAAAACACATTATGCGAATAGTATGCAAATACGTAAATTTAATAGCCATACATTTTTAAACGTAAAAGGTACGGTTTAAACTATAAATCGACGAAAGGTATACCGTCAATATTATAATTTGATAAATTTCAGCTATTAGGTCAGATAACGAGGCACTGCCAATACATTACGTTTAATTCGGTAACCCGATAGGCTTAGCATCATCTTTATAAAGTTTGGGCGAATTAATGACTATTCATCGTTAAGGCTCTTGTGGGACTAAAGCCTGGGTTCAAGGCTCGGGTGCGGCGAGACCTCGCAGGCTTGGGGCCAGATCTTTGGAACTGATACTGTACAACTTACGATCTTATCACGAAAATCGAAGTCTACGCTGCAGACCATCATATCAGTTAGCAGGTGAAAATACGATACTGTGATATTTTGTAAATTTTATTAAATTACAGCATCGTTAGTCGATGATTTTATTGGTAATTTTGCCGTCTATTTTAAGTTTGCCGTATTTTTTTTACTCATCATTTAAATATATACTACGTCTATTTTTTGTAAAGAGTTCAATACTTAAATGAATGATATATTTAAGTAATCTCTATGACATGAAGTTATGTATTGATGTGAAAAATGATAATTCAATAAAAAAAATAAAAAAATCGAACGACTGTGTCACCTATGATCTTTCATTAATGATAATTAAAAAAAAAAAGTAAATTGGTTTTATTTTGAGCTGTATTGACTTGTGTGGACTCAGAGTGTCAGGCTAATCACCCGATCTCTTTGATAAACAAACATCACATTATGCCTCAGATAATATTGCCTTGGAGATACTGTCTTTTCTTAATCCTCTTGGTGCTCGTCTTGAAGGGTATCTATGAATTTGATAATACGAGTATTCGCCTCGGATATTCAGAAATTTCACATAAGAGAGGCCCAATTCAGACAAGAACTCCAAGAATTTCTTTGGAGGGATAATTGGTTGGCGTCGTCCTTCTGAAAAGCATTGGGGCCTTCTGTTGCTTGTCTTTATTGCTTTGTTCATATTAATTATGTTATGTTTGTATATATTGTATTTTTTTTTATTGTACTTCAGAAATGAATTGAGTTAATATAATTTGTAATGTTTTTGAAAGAAAAAAATGAACAAAATTAAAAAATTGATATTGAAATTATGGTTGCCCGCTTAAAGGTAATAGGATTAAGCGAGATACAAGGTGGAAAAGATACATGTTAATAATATATGGTAAAATAAAAGGTACAACTGATGTTCCACAAGTTGAAAAATGTTTGGATTTTGGGCTTAGCCGTGATTGGCGAATTTCTCCTGACCAATATTTTGACTACCATTGCAGGGGTCATCTTCAGTGTTGATGATTTCGTGGTCAACCCTTAATATGACCCTAGCAATGGCAGTGGAAATATATGGGTCAGAAGAAATGCATCACACACGGCCACGCCCAAAAGCCACAAGGTCAAATCTGGCCGCGTTAAAAATGCGATTGTAAATTATTTAGTTTTGAAAATGTAATGAATAGCTATTTAATTTTTTTTTATTATTTCAAATTATAAGAAAACTAGAATCCGCTTAGTGCGTTGTGAAGATGAAATGAGTGTGTGTCAGTTTGGTTCTTAGTGAGATTCGAATATCAGTGATCTTTATTACTCTGACCCCGCTGAGGAAGTGACGCGCAATTGCAATATCCTGAAATGCCTTTACTCGTAATACGACCGTTCTTCTGTAATGAAAATCTTTACACCCAGCTGAGGCTAAGCACGAGTAAAGCAAATGCGGTAGACCCCATACTATTTTTCACACGGGAGATACGTTTCAAAGTTTCTTTATCTGTCTTTTCACTGCTGAATTGGAGCATATAATATTTATTAATCATAATCAAGAAGCTATGAATAAAAAGTCAAATCACCTACTTCATATACAACAGCACTTTAAAACTTTGCAAACAATTTTGTTGTTGACGGTTGTTTTTGACAATTATAAATAGGAACCATATAGATACAATTTAAAGGATAAAACATCTGAAAGTTTGTATGACACCACTGAGTTTTAAGAAATCACTTTACCGGTTTCAGTCCCACCGCAACTTCTTCAGAAGCTACTTACTAAAGACTTTATCGCATTTCAGAACATATTATTCCCACATTATAACTCTAGTCTTGGCATTGTGATCTTCATCATAAGTTTACCTGGTTTCAGAATTTCTTATACTATTGTTTCAATTTTTTAAACAAAGACGTACTTTAAAGATGTGCACATAAATGGTTTTAAGTACATAATTTGAAAGATGGAGGATAATAGATTGTATTAAAATAAAAAATATTTTGATAATAATATTTAAAAGTGTTTAAAAGTATTTTTATGATCAGTATAAATTATGTGCCGAGAAGAGATATAAAATAAAATGAGGAAAAAATAAGAAAAGGTTGCTTGCAAAATTACAAGCGCTTCGCGTTTTGTACTCGTAGTTTGACGTGTATCTTGTTTACCAAAAATCTACCGGGGAAAGGTTTTTATATTTTGAAGAGTAATTATTTTTTAAGAGACGTTTACACCCTTTTTTTAAATATGTCCAAACTTCAAAATATTTTTTTGTTTTTTTTTATAATTAAAAACTTTATTCTTGAATGCTGTACCTGAAGGAGAAAGCAAAATAGACTCCATACATGAGTATGTATGACTTGAAAATAAGTGAGACCTTTTAATTTTGGAAGAGCCAAAATATATATTAAAAAAAAAAAATATGCTGGTCGTTTTAGAAGCCAGTCAAGTGCTATAATAGAAGGAGTTCAGTATATTTATTTATTTATTTATTTACAGAATCAAAATTCCATTTTTTTTAAATATTTAGAAACATAGAGTATACATAAATATATAATAAATAGAGAAGATAATAAAAAATAAAAATAACACAAAAGAAGATGACACGTGTCAAAGATCACAGAAATCAAGGAGAACAATACCATCGACAAAAGAGGAAAAGAATGTAAGAAAAGGATCGAGGTGTGCTGGTAGGCCATTTAGGAGCGACATTACCGTTGTACCAAATTGAGTGCTTGAAGCTTCACAAGCATCGACTGTGATCAAAAACAATGGATGGCTACGAGCACGGGTGTACCTATCTGGAACATAGAAGTTAAAACATTCAAGAATCCCAGGGTTGTGAATCGAACCGCGAAGAAGAAGGAATGAATGCTTGAGTGCAGCAATTTTCCTCCGGGAATCTAGCGAATGGAAAGAAAGCATCCCTAGAAGAAAAAGAGTAATGTTCGGAATGAAATGAATAAAGTATAGTATAATTATTCAAAGCTGCAAGAGATGATTTTTTTTTACATTTAAGAGTATGTATTTGATGTGAGATGTTTATTTAATAATTTTTACTGTAATCTATTATTTGGAAAATTATCTAATACTACTAAGGTAATATAATTTTAAATATGGCGCGCCGCAACGGTCTTTGTAAGCTTGAGTTTCGACAAATAAACGTGTACAGTGAAACAGAAACAAGTTGTTTATATTGTGAACCTGATCCTGCATCCATTATCCAGTACAAGATATCCAAATAACCTAGGAGGATATCAATATATTATATACATTGTAAATAGCAAAAATATATTTGCATTGAAAAAAATATTTTAAATTAGGTTTTTTTTTTGTAACAGAAGGTTTATTAATTATTCATAATTATCTTAATTTACATCATACAAATACTATAATATGAGTAACTTGTCTCCGTAAGTCAGTGCATATAAAGTATTTTCCTAGGAATTTTTATATAGAGCAGAATATATCATGTGTTTCCATTTTTTATATTGATGCTTATAATATAAATAATATGAATATAAACATCGCACAGTGTAGTAAAAATGACTTTTATTTGTAATATTAAAGGAAATAGTTAAAGTTTTGTGATTTCGCTACAAAAGACTATCAGTGCCACTTTTTTCACTAGATAAATAGTTTCATGAAATATTTTTCACAAAACTTTTCAGCATGAAAAACTTTCATGCGATGAAATACAAGTTTGTCACGAAATCTAATAGTTGAAATTCTCGGATATGAAAATAGCAGAAGAAAAATTTCAACTCAAAATATTGTTAAACAAACACATTTTTGATGAATTAAAACTTATCACGTCTTAATTTAATTCAAGCAAGTGATTATAATACGTATTATACTATTTTCTACATTGATATAGTTCTACACAAATCATTAAAACGCCCCTAAAAGTGTTTTTTAAAATTGTATTTCCGCATTGTGAAATACAGTATAAAAATATATTATTCACGGTACATTTTTCTAGTACATATCGACTCCAATTTGGGGCATTTGATTACCAGAAACTGCCATGAGAGGCCTCCATCCATAAGATGTTTCATATTAAGTTAACTCATATTCTCGAAGTTCCACTGCTCTTCATCATTAGCATGTGTCTTTCCACCGTTGAACGTAGGTCTCCCACATGAGTGTCTCCCACATCTTCTAGATCCTTCGTCCACCGCACTTAATCTTGTACAAATATCTATGAGCAGATAAATACTTATTGATGAGATATAGATCACTGTACTTCATGTTTAATTTCCAACGGTCATCTTCATGAACGGCTACATAATCTTGAATTGCTGAAATACTATTTTAATGCAGTAGAATAGAAGTATGTTTCAATATTTTATTTCTTCAAAATGTACAAATATGAATAGATTGATATCGGATATATAACGAAACATATGTTGATTTTTTTTTATTTGTTTTATTTTGGATGGTCGAGTTACCCGTCCAAGGAAAATAAATGAAAACATTCTGAGTAATTTGATTTTTTAGTGCCTTTTCAGCCTTCCAGACGCTCAAATCGATCGTAATTTGTAAAACGCCCTTTCCTTCTGCTCTTACATCCCCCTTTCACCCATATTCCGGTCACTTGCTAGAGAGTGTGTCATTTAAATCTGTTTTATCTTGTAATTTAAATTGAAATACCTATCGGGTTTATTTTTAATTGATTTTTTCAATCAATTACGTACACCGATAATCTGTTGAACTATTCAATTTCCCATCGGCATCAGGCTCAGGCGGCGATAAAATTAGAATTATTTCCGACCCGTTTTAGACCTTAATAATGTGAACGGAAGACTTTGCCTCTCCGGAGCTTTATTTTGCGTAAAAAGCGGATTTACTGTAGTGAGATTGTGATCGTCACGTGATTGGATTAAGCCGATATAGATATTTAACATATAATCGAATGTTTTTAGTACAAAACAAAGATTAATGTAAAAGTGAATTACGCAGAAACTAGTAATGTACTAATGCCGATTGTTTTTTTATATATTTAAATATATATATTTTACAATTTTTCTCTAAAGTTTTCGAAGTCATAAACACAAAAAACTTTAGGAACAAGAAAAAATATTTTTGGAGTGTATTCATAAAAAAATATTCGAGTTCACATTAATTATGTACGTGTTTGTTTTTTTTATACACACACATATATAAATATATATAGCCTTTACTTTGAGATTGGTTCAAAATTTGATAGTTAGGTATTTCATACCTTGCTTTAACATGGACTTTCGTACACGTCGGAACTGGTGAAACCTTCATAGATCGCGAAACTGCAGCCTTCCAGCAAGTGAAAGAGCGCTTAATGTAATCGGTGTTAAAAAAGGTAGGAACTACTCATTTATTTAACATAGTAACTATGTATATAGTTCTTACATTATAAAATATAATTTTCTTCTTTATGTTATTTCGAAAATAATTTAATAATATTAAAACATAAATAATCAAAGTAAAAAAATGATTTATTTATATATAAAAATCTGATATTGCTTTCTCAGAACTAAGCTTATTATTTAAATTCAGAATGAGATAAAATTCATACTCTTTTGTAGTGCGCCATTCTCTCTGTTTGTTCGATAAGCAAATATCTCCATTTAACGGCGCAGTGATATCTCTTTTAATATAGAATTTATCGGGTGCGACACGAACGCTCACCAAAACGTGTTGGAATTTTATAAGTGTAATAAAATGGCTCCGTGTATGTTCCCTTATATGAGCTAGTGCCGAGTTATATGGAAATGTTGAGCAGTTTGTTGGGCTGCGAGACCTGGCGGACGTGAGCTGATATGAAAAGACTAAAGAGCTGTTCGTACGAGCCATTTTGCTCACAAATTATTGTGTAACAGTGTTGTCAAGTAAACTTATTTATCGCTTTATACATAGCAAAACTGTATATTATACCACGATACTTGTGTTGAGTAATTGTATTGTATTGGATATACTTCAATAATTTTGTTGCCTGTGTTGCAATGTTGCTCACATGAATACTTCAGAATAACCCCAAATGTGATAAAAAAACAATAATGCCTTACAATTTTGCAGCAAAATAATTGACACAGCAACGCAATTTATATAGCTTCTGAATATTATTTAAAAAACAGCAATTACTAGCAATGCGGTGATCTACGAAAATGTCTTCAAAAAAATGTGAACACAGAATTTTTTTTCATACAGTTATTCAAAATTGAGGGTGTACTTGGTAGGGATATGCCTCTTGATACTGCAACTTTCTAACAGGAAAAAAACATTTTCTTTCATCGCACTTCATTGTGCAAGGCTTTTGACAGTAATTATTCTAGTACATCAATCACATAGTCTAGCTTTATTGAGCATAAAAACTAATTTATGACTCTATGATTATTTTATAGTTGCCATTTAATTAAAGTGCCAAGGTATCGCATTCCAGGAATATCGTTAAAAATTAAACATAGAGTTATACTGAGCTGAGATCTAGGAAGCAAAGCTGATATAACACTAAGCAAATAGCATTGTAGATGACAGAATCTTAGGGCGGCAATTTGTTATAATCATATGCTTTAGTGATTGGATATTGAATGTGAAGAAGAATTATGTTAATGTTTTGATCCAAATAGGATTTACGTGTTGTACGAGGCAGGTGAATACGTAAAGGCATACGGCAAACGTTAGGCAAACGATACGAGGAAAATGTCCTCGTGTGTATGTGGCTTAATGCGTCGCTGCCCGGCGGGCGGTGCTTATGTGTGAGCAGCTGACTAGCTGATCAAAGGATCAAATCGTGTGAAGTGCGTCCACATCACTACGTCCCCGCCCGGCATTAATAATAAGCAGGGGGCATTAAGATCCGTGAGGCGGCCCTGGCGCGCGACACACGCGGGAGCATTTAGAACAAATTACCGACGACAAGAACGAACCTGTGATGAGAAACATGCTTTCCTCGACATGAAACGCCATTTTAAAACGAACTTCTTATCTTTATTTATACATAAAGATTTTGATTACTTGGATTACAGTTACTCGTCTAAATCCATATTAAACATCTGTTTATATACACATAAATTAGTATTTAATTTGAAATGATTTTACTTCTTCGTGATTAATTGACGTTTTGATACGTTTATATGGTTATGAACTAATGAAGCTCTTAAAGTAAAACTATGGTCTTTAACCTGTTCGCATCGGTACCCGATATATGCCGTTTAAGATTCTCCTACCGTTGATAACGGTAGCCGTGATATATCGTTTTGCTACTTTCTTTGAATAGTTTTTTATGCATCAACTGATGGCTCAAGGATACAAGAACCAATGTGATTGATGAAAATAGACCAGATAAGTACATTTATGCTTCAAATACTAGTTTTAAAATTGACAGTATACTTTGTATTCCACCGAGCCGTTAAGTATGTAATTAAAGATTGCTTAACTAAGCCCTTATTAGTTAATTATCAAAAATCTATTTCAAGTGTTTTAAATAAATCTTAACGCATATAAAAACATTTGTAAGGCTGTTAATAATGCTAATGTGAGTTGTACACTTTTTCGTACTGTATCTAGATTTAAAACGTTAATTTGTGATAATAAATATGATATAAGTAACGAGTAATGATCTTGAGATTCTTTTTTCATTTTAAGAATAATAATTTTAATTTTAAATTAATTGCCTGTTTTGACTGCAGTGATATCTTGTGATTAAAAATAGGTAGTTATTCAAATAACAACTAACATAAAAATATTCTTAAAATAAATTATTTTGGAAATCGATATCTTGCATTTATTGTTCAACATTTCGGAATCATACCCATCATCTATATCTTATTTAATATCACAAATAAAAACAAAGTAAGACTCAAATTTCAATGTTTTTTTTATATTACGGGAATATAGCGAATGAAATGATAATATTCCCAGAAAAAAAGTAGACAACATATACTCGTACATATTAAAAACATGAGTCTAAGTGTTGGTGTCAAAAAACGTTTTTACATGAAATTCGTTTTATGTGCGAGCTAAAAAATGTGCTTAAGACTTAAGATATATTTTAATATAAATATCACTGAGATGTTTTTGAAGGTGCTTAGTGATGGATTTTCTTGACTTTGCTCCCGGCTGCCACCAGCTCTCATCAATCAAGCGACCTCCGCCCCTTTCTGATAGAAAATCTGCGCACTCCAAAAGGTAATCGAAGAGCTGGAGTACCAGCGAGTATAGGGAGGAATGTTCCCTCGCTTGAGGAGTAGACACAAGAACATAATTAATATTGGAAAAAAATCCTCTCTTCGTATCAGTGGTGGACTGTGAAGAACAATATTGTCTATTTAATATATTAATATTAAATAAGTGGATAGAGTTATTTATCATGTCACACAAAATTCATACGTCAGCCATATTATCACCTAAAATAAAGATATATTTAATGAGTTTATGAAATTTTTACTGAAACATTTCAAAAATTGAATATTCTGTGATAAAATGTGTATTTTTCATATGCTGACCTGTACTTGTTTATTAGTCGTTAAACAAAAATAGATGTGAATCGTATTTGGTTGGTAACCGCTTAAATACACCACGTTAAGTTGGGTTATACACATTTTTATGACTAAATTGTCGGTTTATTTTTCACCACACTTCAAGTGTTCTTGTTTATAGTCACGAGTAGCGTACGAGCAAAATACCGCGCTTCGATCTTTCTTCAAAAGTAGGACACTTTTGTAATCTCACTGGTGGTTTTTTTAAAATACTTTTTTAAATGCATACTTAAATTCACAAAAAAGCAGCAATTATAAATTATATCTGGATAAAGTCGTTTAAATTCTGACCTTAATTGAATTAAGTAATATTAGCATTGAACGCTTACATTAAATATCTATAGATAATGATAGAGACAACTCTGACAGTTATGAGAAATTAATCTAACATGATTATTAGCAATTACAGGAGAGGTGTACATTTTCGCTAAAATATCTAGTCGATATCGAGATATTCACGCAGTTCTATACAGTGCATTAGTGGATGATTGCTTTTTCAATAATTGCTTTGAGATCCGCAAAAGAAAATGTCATCGAAAACCTCTCGCGGACTTATTCCATCAACGGCCCGAGTTACGTTTATCGCAGAGAAAGAATTCCAGCATAAAGACAGTAGAAACACGTCAGACTTCTTTTAAGTACTACGCTTCGACGAACAAGAACCCACGTTTTTCCTATTTATCACTCACATTAAGTCTCACTATGAAACCTCACGTTTTCTCTCGTGCTAATGCCTTCTCTCAAAACAGAAGACTTGGAAATTCTTTAAAAAAAATTAGTAAAATATTGTGTTTTTATTTACATATCCCTCTCTCCGTGTGCTCTCGAGAAGGCGAAATCTTACTTATAAAGTAGAAAGTTTCAAAGGTTATTGTTGATATAAAACTCATATAAAGTTTGAACACGGTTTATTACAGACTTCTTCAGAGATTTTTTGGTAGAATTTCAGTTCTACGTTTTCAATTATGATATCATACATTATAAAAAGGTCGCCTCGGAGGTATTATCATTTACTTTCACGTCACGTATTTCAGGCCGTGCTTTGCATTATTATTCTTGTGAAACATCTACCGCATAAATGCATGAACAATTATTTAAAAAAACATGTGGGAAAGGTGTTCAAAATAATTGAAATTAAAATACCATCTACAATAAACTTCTAAGATTGTCTTACTAAATAAACGTATGCTAAATATGTGAAATAAGTAAAATATGCTTCTATAATCTTTTGTAGTTACAATATATTAACATTGCAGAATTATCTTTATTATTATGGTTATTAATAAAATATGAAATGATAATATTTATAAAACAGGAGTCTGTAACCCGACAGTCTGTATAACCTTTTTGAATTGTTCTCTTATACTGTATTGTTTTTACTTTACTATATTTTATCCGTTTATTAATATTATTAGTAATTATTTTTGTCAGTGGATGTCAAAACTGGTAATACCTATAATCAATCATATCGTTTAACTATGAAAGTACGGATTTTTCCTTAAAGCATACTGTGTCATAAGTAGTATCGTAACAGTATTTAAAAAAATATATAGTTTCATCGACACATTTATGATATTACAAATATTTGTTTGATATTTTAATACAGATTAGATTTTAATATAGACTTCGGACCGGAGTATGCAAGACGAGGACACAAATGAGGACCTGGCAGTTTTACAGCGGACCGACTGAATGTGACTGCGGCGTGGAGCAGACCCTGTCACACCTTCTGGGGTGTGCGCTGTGCCCGAGTGGCTGCACCCAGGAAGACCTGATGATGGCCAGAAGTAACGCCATCGACGTCGCCCACTTCTGGGCAGACAGGATCTGACCCTGTTGTTTCCGACACGATTATATATATATATATACAGATTTTTTATGTAATAAAAAACTGATTCTATACTGATAATTCATTACGGTTACTGATTGAAAACGCATTTAGATAAGTGCCTTTTTATTTGCTGCCATCAGATAAGGGGTATCTATCATGAAGATTCTAATGGATTTTTAAGTTCAAATGAAAAGTCAATGAAGTCAAAAATCATTTTACCGAAAAGGCCGTTTATCTTTCTAGTACAACAAAATTGCCCTTATTACAATGATTTTTCCATTTATTGTAGACTTAAACACTAAGCAAAATAAATGTTTCACAAAGCCTCCGCGTACGTTTCATTTCTCAACAGCGCCACTTACGAGTGCCTTACAAGTGAAGTATTTTAAGATATATTCTCTACAAAAGGGTCCCGGTACATCGTCTAATTTTAGTAATTGGATGATATATGTTTCGGTTTAATTTTCCTCGGTGCCTCGTAAACCTCGGAGCTATGTTACTTCGCGTTTATGAAGACTTCCGAATGTTCTCTTAATGGGCGTTTCGAAACCTGTTGCTTTGAATAAATTAGGTTCATTTTCGCCCCTCGCAAATTATAGCTTCCTGTTCTTTTGGGGGAGAGATGGCTCATGTAATTAAACTCCATTAAGACTAAAAATCATAAACCAAGTTTTCTTGTAAGTTGATAGGGCCAAGTCTCTTGTAAACTGCGGGATTACGTCGAGCGCCATTAATATTTGATGAATTTTGAAATATATTTCGTAGAAGCAAATTACGCTTTACTTAAATAGAGGAGCCACGCTATTTAGTCAGCTTTGAAACTGAGATAAAAAAATGCACTTAAAATTTAAAATATAAGATTCTATATAAAATATTTTAAAATATAATTATTAATTAAATGATTAATGTTTATAAATACGTAAGATAAAAACCTTTAAAAGGAATATTTTTTTATTTTTATATTAAGAACGCACCACACCCAAAAATCGCACGGTAAAAGAACTTAAGCCTTACAGCCCATTAAAGCAGCGGTGTCGAATATTAATAATTTCATCACGCTAAAACTATGTACAAGTGTTATATAAAGCTAGGTAAAAATTGGTGCCATAAATTCCCCTCTCCTCTCACAGACCGCGTGCTTACTTCCCCGTTTCGTCATTTGGAATTCGCGGGCTTCCCCTACTCAGTCTCGCTTGAGGCTTCCCTCTCTTCCATTTCCAATCGTCCTCCCGCCCTCTTACCTTCCGGTCCCTCTTCAGCTCCCCGTCAACCTTTCTCCCTTCCCCGCCCCTCACCTAGTCCATTACCTGTTGCTGTCGAATGTCAATAAAACCCTTGGAGCGTGGTTATTCAAGAAGCCAACCTTTTCTACTTAGCTAATGTGTTTTTTTGAAACTCGGACTTGTGGAGTCGAATTTCCAATGCAGAACCGTATATAGGTTGTTCTCTGCCTTTATTGCTTTCGAATCAGGTCAGTCTTTTAAATGGAGAACCGCAGATTAAAGCCAGTATAAAATCTTCACCTAAGGAAAATTTATCGAAGAGTGCTGTCACCTCTTTCCGTGCTATCTTTTTCTATCTAGCGATTGTGAACTGAACAAAACTGACAAATTAATCGTTAAGTATATAAAATAAAATTTATTTACAGTAACAAAATACGCGAAATGATAAATATTCATGTTATAATTCAATGGAAAACATTATTTTCATTCACCTATGTCAACACAAATGATCGAAACATGTAATTGCGTAACCGCTAAAAAAATATTTCATTCGATGTGAGTATTTTTGCTATGTAATCAAATGAGTTAAATTATATTATCTGAAATTTTTATTTATTTGTTGAAACGTAGATATTTTTACTGTATGCAAGAAAAATAAATTAAATTTGTAAATTTTGTTCGATTTTAGATTTAACGTATTTATTCATCGACCATGTTACGCAACTAACTGCGAATATTTCTCGTTAAAGCGCAAAGCAATATAATAATAAATTTTGTAATTATAAATGGACAGCGGGTGCTCTTACTTTATAATAAATAATATATCAAAATTAAGGGTTGGGTGAGGGCAGTATGGGATCGTGCAGGGCTTGGTCAAGGAGCATTGAAACTGTTTCTGATAATCAAGAATGTTTTCCGAAATCATTACGTAAAAAACTATTTATTGATAAAATATAATCACGTCAATACAATACGCTACTAGACCTGGCATTACCAATCATTCAATGTATTATACTTGATACTTTATTTACTTGAAATTCTTGTAGTTTTATCAACGCTTCTCGAACTTCTGCAAATCTATTTATGTCACCATATGAGCTACAACTCATGTTCTTAAGCACTTGATGCAAATACTCCCATCTAGGGCGCCCTCTACAGTTTTTACCCTCAACCACAATATCGTGAAGTAGACCATCGTGGCGCATGATGTGACCAATCCATCGGGCTCGCCTCTCTGAGATGGTTCTTACTAGGTGCCTATCTTCCTTGATTATGCTGAGAACCTCATTGTTCGTGACGTGGTCTCTCCAAGAAATTTCGAGAACTCATCTGTATGACCACATCTCAAAGACTTCTAGTCTTTTCTAATCAGTTTCAGATAATTCTCCTAAGTAAGTAAGCATAAAACAAAATAAATAAATAAGGTTTAATACTCGCAGTACTTATACGATTCGTGATAACTATTGAGTTTTGTGATATTTTTAAGATTACTTTCAAAGGTTATTTATAATTGGTTATATTTTCAATAAGTTCTGTGCATGGTTCGTTATTGTTGTATGAATAAACTTGATGAAGCAAACATTAATATATGCTTGAACCGCTTTTAGACGAGAGGCTGCACATTGGCCAGTAGGGGATCGAGGTTCTCACGAACACAGTTATTTAGAGATCCGCACGTGAAGCGCGGCCTTTACACGTGAATAGACTACATGGGCATTTGGAGATTAAAAATATTATATATTATTCCATGACGTTCACAGCGTAACATTAGCACAAAAAAAACTAAATAAATTCCTTACTACACACCAGAACCTTACTTCTTTTTGGTGAGAAAGAGTGTGAAATTTTTTGTACATATTTATCATTATAAAACCTAAGAAGTTATTTATATTTATCATTGTTTTCCTATTAATAAAATATAAAAATAAATTTGCTTGTAAGTCTTATTATTATTATATCTTAAAAAATATTTTAACCATTTACTTACATATTTAAAAAAAAAAAGACGTAATAGTTTTTTACCTTGTTTCAGCATGTATCATGTTAAAAAATCTGTGATTAACATCATTAAGACCACGATTTTTTATGATTTAATATATTTACAATTAGGGTAAAAAAATAAATAGAAATATTAAATGATAAATTGAAACTAAATTCTAATACTACTACGTCTTCTCTTCTTACGTATACTATATGATAATACATTTGTATCATATTGAAGGTTTTTAACCCTTTCATTACGGCTCAGTGGAATACAAATTATACTGTCAACTATAAAACTAGTATTTGAAGCATAAATGTACTTATATGGTCTTTTTCATATTTCACATTGGTTCTTATATCCTTTAGCTATCAGATGGTGCATAAAAAACTATTCTAAGGAAGTAGCAACATGAAATATCACGGCTACCGATGTCAACGGTAGGGGAATCTTGCACGGCATATATCGGGTACCGAAACGAACAGGTTAAATACACCGTTTAAATGATATTTAATTAAAATACATTATTAAGTAATTTACAATGAATTTGAAAGTATTTGCTTTAAGCTTCTCGTTTAATATCTGACTAATTTAAAAATGAGATCTATGATATGAGCTATTGAAGTTGAATTAATAATAGTGTGTAGATTAGTCGCATTGATTCGATCTGGAAATTCGGTATGATTTAATCAAATACAGAAACTGCCATCATCTCTTGTAGTGTATTCCAATAATTCACATTAATACTCAACTACAACTGATATTGATGCAAATTATTGGATGTATTAGGAATATTGTAAATACTGTATTAATTAAATTATTACGTAATTAGAACACGTATGAAACCCACAATAAATCATATTTATGAAGGAAAACAATGTTTATAATAAAATAAATAAATAAGAGGCTTTCATATGATAAGATATTTATGAATATTTAAATAATTCAAATCGACTATAGATATAGCAAGCAATTAAAATTCATGTAAGTGACGTATGTTCACAAGTTAAGTTGTCAAAAACTTGTTAAATATGGCCATTTTGTCTTCAAATATGTCGATGTACGAGCAAATTAAGTTAATCAATCTTGTCAAATAAAATAATCGGCGTTTAATTTTTCTCCCCTGACTTTGTAAGCACATTAAAACAAACAAGGTGGCTTTAGGTATGAACATTTTATGTTGCGATAAAATGCTTGGTACAGTTAAGTAATGGCTAACATCAAGTATATTTTCAAGTTATTAAGATGCTAGATTAAGCACCTCTTTTGTACGCTTTGAAATAAGCAACATTATGTAGAATTGTCCATAAATTCTCGATGTTAGCTTCACAATTTGCACACGAAAGCAAGTGGGACCGAGAGCTATTTTATTATTATGGAGTATATCCTCCAACATATGGTGCTTTAAACTTTGTTACGACTTCTACTTAACCAAATAGGACAAAGTATTCTGACACAATGCCTACATTTTACGGGAGGCTCGACTGTCTGATTGTGATGATAGTTTTCAACAATGAAACTTTAAACAAGCTTGTATTGGGTAATTTAACCTAATAACTTTATTATGTACGAATCTTCTTTAGCCTCGCCATTTCTCATCATATGGGGTCAGCTCTCCTTGTGCACATTCACCATGTCTGTCTGTCCTGCGTTGCATTATCAGTCAAACCCAGAGTTTTCAGATCCTTGTTTACAGTTGCAGTCCAGGTTGCCTGTGGTCTTCCAGGTCTTTTTACCATGTGGTCCTCATTTCTCCGTGTGACATGCCCATACCATCTTAGGCGGTTTTCCCTTATCTTTTCAGGCATAGAGGCCATCCGAATATGGTCATTTCGAACTCTGTCCACTCTAGTCACACCACCCGCCCACTTCAGCATCTTCATCTCTGCCACATGAATCATATCCAAGTCACGTTTCAGCGAGGTCCAACACTCCGATCCGTAGAGCATAGCTGGCCTTAAAGCAGATTTGTAGATTTTACCTTTGGTCCTAACTGGAATCTTGCTGTCACACAAAACCCCAGAGAGAGAGACTCCAAAATATTGTGTACGAATGAAAAATTTAAAATACGCAAATGAAAAAGCTGTTTTATTATACGTTAGTTAAAAGTAAAATATGAAGAGCCTTTCTAATATCCATTAGACGGCTTGCAAACTTCGTGACCCACTTTTAAAAAGGCAAACATCCGGATTCACCCACATTTAATTTTATATGAGGAGATGTTAGATATTAGTATAACCGTAGAGTGAGAACAATGGTATGACTTGCACGATGAAGATGATAGAATAAAAATAAACTTTTAAGGTACTTTCTTTAAAAACAATGTAGCTGAGAGTAATAAGGACTTAACTAAGTAGGGATTATAATCAATTTTCTGTCTTTGATGTTTGAACATAACTTTTTTATACACCATAAATATTATAATTAAGGAAGTAATTAAAATATTTCTTTATTATTATTATATCCAAAAGGATTTGCACATTTAATTGTAAATTATTAAATTCAGGTGTGAAAATATATTTGTGGGATTAGCATCTTTGTAAAATAATAGTAGCTATTAACAAGTAATACTGCACTAAGGAATTTGAGATATTTTCAAATTGTGAAAACATGTATTTTAAAAAAAATATTATGTTTGATAAAATGCTCAGCCACGTAATACACTCATGTACAAAAGAGTGATCAATTATTAAATAAAATAATATCAATTCGACTCCAGTCAATGGACGTTTCCTTTATACCGGAATCCGTTGTGATCCGATGTCACCATTCAGCTGACGTCGTTATTTCTGGAATAAGTCATTGATCCCGGAACATATTTGTAATTAATGTTTAACAAATGTGTAAAATTTATTTAAATTTTATAGTTTTAGTAGATATATTGATATTTTAGGCTTGCTTTTCATATCACTTATTAAAAATAACTGATAAAATTCTTCGGGGTATAATTAGTTAATAATGTAGCTACCAAGTAGTTAAACTTATTGAAACATCAATGACGAAAGACCCTGTAATTGTAATTGAAATATAATCTAAAGGATTTGAGGTGCACTGTCAGACCAAAAGCCACGAATCCTAAATTTTATCATGAAAACTAACTGAATAAAAATAAAAATATAGTTTCGTGTGGATTAGCAGCGAATATTTATAAAATATAAATGCTTCAACTTCCGACAACGATGTTTACAAACGCGAATAATGTATTATACGCCATGTGAACACAAAATTCATCTTGAAAATATAACTTTTATAAAATCTCACGCTGCGGGAACGTGTTATTACTCGTTTTTAATACTTTTACACATTACAGCACGTGGATAGCTAAATTAAACGTAAAATTGGGTATTAAAATGCAACGAACGCAACTCTCGAGATAAGAACATTTGCATAAAACATTTTTCACTCTGAAACGTAAGGAGATAATCCAAATAAATGAATCGTTTGTATAAAAAAACACAAATGAGAATATCTCTAAATATTATTACTAGAATATAAAATGATAAATTTAGTAAGCTTTTCGAGTATAGATTACCAATGAAATATAATATTTATTTACATTATCGATAAGTAAAAATGAATTGTAATTGGGTAAGTTAATCTTGTTAGTAACATAACAATTATTATGTACGTATATTTTACATGAATTCGTAAAGTGAATTACTACCAAGAAAACCATATTTTTACAATTATTGCTATCTCAGGTTTTGGTTTATTTTTATACATATACACTGAAACAAAATTATGAATGTGAACATACTAGTATGTATTCATATTTTTTTTATATTAAAATATATTTTTATCTATCCACAATCCCATGACAAATTAAAGTAATATCAATGATTCTATACATGTATACAAATCTTCTCTCCAATTTAGTGGTTTTAAAGACATTTTTTAAAGTAGTATGGTTGTTTCACCTGGTTTTAACATCACATTAACCTGTTAGACAAACCTGTTATTTACATTGTCTCTAGTCAGAGTTTTTCTGCGGCCAAAAATTGCTGACAGTAACTTTACAATTGCGTTTCACATTTTTGAATAAGATTCTTATTGATTTTAAAATATTTGGTTCTAAAATTTTGTAAGACAATTTTAACAGTTTTAATGACATGTAATATTGTTAATTCCAAATACTTTGTATCCACTCTACAGCTAACTATTAAGATTGCTGCAAAAATCTGTCAGACCTTCGTTTCATTCTAAATAGGATCTACGTACGGAAGCTCCACCAAGTACACCCAAAAACACGAGATCTCTAGGGTAAAAATATAAAAAAGTCGTATTAAATGATATCTTGCGTTGTGGAGAACGTATCCACAAAAGGACGACCTTTGTTTCTTAACCGACAGTAGGATGAAAAGTGTATCCGCTTCCTTACATTGTCATTTCTTACAAAATATCACCATACTCTATAAATATTTTGTACAAGCACATGTTCTGAAACTCAATAAACTTAAAAAGAACGCTGAGAAGAAATCCAATCATAAGCATATCTTAAAAGCTATGTTTAACCGTAATAAAATACGTGTATATACTCCTATGTTGATACGAATCGGTTGTAAAGGTTTACTTAAGTAGTTAAACTACTCTGTTAATGTTTACATATTGAAAACAAAGATAATTCTTACATCTTTTTCATGTGTTTGCAGAAAAATACACACAGAAAAAAATAGTTTAAAAATGCGTGTTTTTATTTAAATTTTAAGTATGTCCTGGTTTCTAAATCTTTTTGAGATCTCAAATAAAAAATCTCCCAAGTTTTTAGTTACAGAGACATTATTTCTCTATACACACGAATGTGATTATAATCCAAGCTGAAGGGCGCTGACAGACCATGTTTCGAGAGATATAACGATGCAGTGAAGGAGATAAGATGAGAATTTATACGCAAAATGGTTTAGGACTCTACACTCTTTCGTGTTTAACGCTAGAAACATGATATGCCGAAACGAAGACGCCGAGAAAAATGCGAAAATTCAGGTATTTAAATTCATATTTCGGTTCTTTTTCAGGCCATTTTGTAGTTGTAATTAATTTTCATCAAAGGACGGCAATAAAGCGGTCTGAAGGTTAACTTCAAGCGGCGCAATTAACTTTTCATTGTTGAAAACGCCCACAGTCCTTATACAACAATACATTATACGCTTTCATATATTTTAAAAATGTTTTAATAGGTATGTTATTAATAAAAAAATCCCCGCGTTATAAATTTAATTATTCAAAAAGAGAATATAAAACCCATAAGTGATTGATCGTTCTGATTTTATTATTGATTAACATTTTTTTTTAAATTAATTATTTGTGCAAAAAACATAAAAAACATTGGGAATGAAAAAATAATAAGTATATAGTACAATATACTAATATAAAATACCTGTAAGTTATTATATATTACATTAAATATATACACAGATTCTAAAACAGTACAAAATGATAGTAATATATTAATTTTAATAACTGTTGTTGATCTTATTGTTCAAATCTATATTAGTATACCCTGAAGAGTGTATTATCATATGAGAAAGAATAGAGCAGATAGTAAATTAGTATAATAATATTAGGACTTTAAAATAAAGAGTATCAGGAAAAAAATGTACAAGCAAAGTTTTAAATTTCAATTGTGAAGAGCATCACGGCATAAATCACTCGAGAGTCAGAACTTTAGATCCAGGGAGTTAATATTTTAGATTTTTATTTCTCGATATTGTTTTGTTTACCTTCTTTACTTCATTTCATTTAACGACTGAAAAGAACAAACAAGAAAAAAGGCAAAAAACTTTATATTGGTATCATGATCACAATAGAGATGGTAGATTACGACTAAAGAGACGGTGTAAAAATAAATTGTGGAAACTGGCATGCAAAATTAATGAAAGGGTCTTATTTGCAGTGAATTGATAAATAACATGTAAATTACCATTTAATTCATTTTTATCTTCGATTTTTCGTTTCATCAGGAATAATAATTATAAAAATGAAAATGCATATTTATGTCCATATATCATGGAGGCATTCTCGCTATAGTTCATTATTAAGAAATCCTTAATGATGATTTTCAATGATGATCTAGATTAGGATGCGGTATTAAAAGAAGTGGAAATATGCGGTAGACATTTGACAAAGAAATATGGCAATAATGTTGGAAAATATTGGAGCGGCGCTCTAGAACGGATAACAAGTTATTGGTCGTCTTATTTTAGTTACACTGATGACATGGAAAATATAAAAAAGATGCAGACGATAGATAATAGTGAAAAATAAAAATTCACGTAGGATAAATCGGCAATGAATAAATAAACGAGTATAGTGTAAAGCTTTTTTGATGTTTGCATTAACATTCCCGTTACTAAAAGAAACAACATCAGAACGCACGGTGGAGGGATGCGGAGCAACACAAAGAACTTTTAAGAAGCAAATTGAAATACATTTAAGATAAAGATTGACAAACTTTCGGTCATCTGTCCGTGACGGAGCTTACTGCTTCAGGCCCCGGACAGATCATAACTGACAACTGGCCACTGAGCGCCCGTAGTGGAATGACAGCCCAGCGCCGCAATTAATACAGCGGACAACTACAAAACTAGACCTGCCAAAATAAACAATATGGCAAACAAAAAAAAGAGACGAAACCTGCAAGAACTATATCGAGCTGATTGCTTTTTACTAATGAAGCAGGAATTTGGGTCATTTACAAATGATATACTTCGTACAGGTAATGTGGTTATGATGTATAATGTATACTGACTACCTTTTTCTTAATTAGGATGCAGTTCGTAGTTTTACAACATGAATGTTATTAAAAATCCTTTATATTTCCCTGATTATTTGATAAAAATAAGTGTTATATAAAATGGACTTACTATTTATTTAAGTATCGTCGTAACGAAATAATAAATGAAATTTTATTCGACATCCACGGACACCATTGTGAAATATATTTTAGTTCCACGGTATTATTCAAGTTCGGAACACACGAAACGGCAGTAATGTGATCCTTTCATTCTCATTTTTATTACTTACATATGATTTATTCGCTCAAGGGTGGATAAGCAAAGGGAAAGAATTCAATTTTCTCTCTTCGTTACGAAACTTCACGCTTTCTTCCACGGCGGACCGATTGGGATGAATTTTAAGATCTTTCGTTTTGTCTTTCAAAGGAGTTTTCTTATCAATATATTTTTTGTATTCCCTTTGTGCATATTTTGACTGTTTATCAAACAAAAGGATATTGAAAATCAATTTTTGGAAATCTTCTTTTAAAGATGTTTTATCTTTTTTTATACGAACAATCTACTCGATGTCTAAAGAACATTACTTTAAACGATGAATATGAAAAACATGTTTTTATTTATAAAAGATTTCGCGGAAAATGTGAGCACGCCTTCTACACTATAGTTAAAATGTATTTGTGTACATATTTTTACTTTCAGCTATGTATTGAAATAAAATTATATATTTTAAAATATTTCATTTTTATAATGCTAAAATATATAAGAAATAGAAACGCGAACTTGTCACTTGTAAAGTTGGGTTTTTTCTCGTTTTCACTTACGTATAAAGTGTACTTGAATTGAGACTTTTAATGAAAATAAAAACATATTTAAAAAAAACTGAAATAACTTACCAATCTGTATATGGAGCAAATTTTTGAAATATTACATATTATTTAATTTAATTATAAATCAAATGGTATTTTTATTGAATTGGAATAAATTAATAAAACTAAAAGTACTTATGTACGAGGCGTGTTGTACGCTCATTCAACCAGTCTCCATAGAATTCGCATAGCTGGGAATGGATTTCTACCGGTGCAATGTTTTATGCAGACAGGAAACGGATCACCGAGTGCAGCTCACAACTGGTGAGCGAAGCGAGAGGGAGATCCATCACGAACGTCTCCCAAGCCAAGACTGAGCTCCGCCGGCAGCTCGCTAGGGAATTTGGAGTGGGAGAACCAAGGTAGACTACAAAATCACGGGATCTACCATAACAGCGCATTTCAGGACTATAGAGCCATAGGAATCTTATATTACTGATAACCCTCGCAATAGGTAAAACAGTCATAATTTGACATGATACAAGAGCTTGTGTTACTCACTGATGTTGATTAACTGATTAGTAAGATTGCAAGTATCTAATTATTTCAGAGATTTAGAAAAAAAAATGTGGAAATGTTAGATAATTTTATATCTTACCTGTGGAGGAAAGAAGCTGAACTGTAAATCAAATTTTATGAAAATGCTCGGAAAGAGTTTAATGAATATATGTGGGAGAAATAAATCGAGAAAGTTTGTAAGGACAGTATATAAAATGAAAGTAATGATAATAAATAAGGTTAATTGAACCAAATGTAAGTCAATGCTCTTTAGATTGGATATACGATGTTAGGGCACTATTGATTATCAGAGATACAACTCTTTCTTAAATCAAATCGATAAAATAATATTTTTTTAATATACATTACATTTGTACACTAAAGTTAATTGGAATAGTTATAGGTTGACCCAAAGTAGTGAAAAAAATCTTTCAATATTATTGGAAATGTATATAATATACGTTGGGGTATTTTAATGTATTATTTTGTAGAGAGAAACAACAAGTCAATATTATAATGGAGTTCAAACAAGCAGGTCCCATCTGAATAATTTACTAAAAATATGACCCTCGTATTTTAAACAAGTTTTATCGAATAATTAAGCAACTTTCTCTTCTGTTTGACGATCGTGTTATTATTAGGTACTGAAAACTTTTGTTCTGAAAATATTTTTTCTTTGAATTTATTATCTTTTATAGGATGCTTGATAAAATACTATATGTACTTTATTTTCAATACGACATTATTATTAAAATTATGATTATATTAATATTATATAGATATATAAATATAATATAGATACAATTATTGCCTATTTTTGCAAAAAAAGAACCGGTTAATAATCAGAAGAATTAATTACCTGCATGAAAACACATTTTTTATTAACTTTTTATCTACTGCTGGCTAGTTAGCTGTACTCAGTCATGCCCTTTGATTGATTTGAAATACGTATATCCAACATACAAAGCCCTAAAAAACACACATAAATCGTGAACAAAAAAACACATAAACTATCAGTTTTGTTTACTTTGTGCCAGCCTGATTGATGTTTTTGTTTACGTTACGTGTATTTTTAAATACCAGTTTGTGAAAAAAAAACCTGCAGGTTGAAGAATTTTAACGTACGTTGCGCAGCACGGGGTGTTTACATAAATGTTAAAAAGGGAATAAAACTGTATAAAATTCAATATTTATTTAAAAAGCTTGAAGTAAAATTTCCAATTATTATAATACATAAGAATTAACAGCAAATATTATCTTATATATTGTTTTATCAATTAATCAGAGATGAAACGTAGGATATAGGATTCGAACCGCAGTTACTAGTATCGTACCTTCTTCTTCGTAGTATCAATCCGGTGGATCGGTTTGCAGCAACAGAATCTTGCATCTCGATCTCCATTCCTCTCGGTCCTCCGCAACCCTTTTCAGCTCAGCATAAGCACTACAATTCATGTCCTCGAATACTTGCTGCAAATACTCCCATCTAGGGCGCCCTCTACAGTTTCTACCCTCAACCATCCCCTCCACAATATCGTGAAGAAGACCATCGTGGCGCATGATGTGACCAATCCATCGGGCTCGCCTCTTTGAGATGGGTCTTATTAGTTGCCTATCTTCCTTGATTATTCTGAGAACCTCATTGTTCGTGACGTGGTCTCTCCAGGAAATTCCTAGAATTCTTCTGTACGACCACATCTTAAAGGCTTCTAGTCTTTTTTTATCACTTTCAGATAAGCACCATGTCTCACAGCCGTACATTAAGATGCTCCAAAGAAGTGTTTTGGCAAGTTGCTTGCGGAGCCCTAAAGAAATATTCTTTGACTCAAGAATTTTGGCTTTTTTATTGAAAGATAGCCTTGCTTGATGTATTCGACTGTTGACTTATCTTTTTGTTCTGCCATCCCAGGTGATCGTACTTCCAAGGTATACAAATTCTTTTGCATCTTTTAGGGGTACTCCTAGCATTGATATGTTAATTTTCTGCTGCTCATTGCGGCTTACTCTCATGACTTTGGTTTTTGTGCTGTTTATCTTCATATTGTAGTTGGAATTAAATATGTTTTCCATGGATGTCAGCGCTTCCGTGAGTTCATCTTCAGTTTCAGCAATCAGAGCAATGTCGTCAGCAAACCTTATCATATCAATCTTTTGGCCATGTATTTTAACCCCCTCTCTATGGCCCATTTTTCCCTGATGTTATTAATTGCATTTTGTATGTATACGTTGAAGAGTACAGGCGACAGAGAGCACCCTTGTCTCACCCCTTGACGTATTTTTGCTTCCTTTTGGACATTTCCAAGTGATATTATGGCAGCTTCTTCTTTGTAAAGTGAAAATATGAGTCTTCGTTCCTTGTATTTGACTCCAATTTCTTTCATAACATCGAAGAACCTCTCCCAATCTACTTTATAAAATGCTTTTTCAATGTCCACGAAGGCAATATATGTATCTTGGTCCACTTTTATCCACTTCTCCAAGATCATACGCAGGGATAAGATTGCTTCTCTGGTTCCCATTCTTTTTTTGAATCCAAATTGATCGCTAGTGAGAGTCTTTTCTATTTTTGGTTCAATTCTATGTAGGATTATGTTGGTCAGTACCGTACCTAAGTATTGTTTATTATAATATTTACGTTAGCCACTATGAAATTTAATGGGTGATATATTTAAAAATGTCGATTAGGAAGAAAAGTATTGGAGTGGCGCCCAAGAACTGGCAAACGAAGCATTGGCCGACCCCTTGCAAGATGGACTGACAACATAAGAAGAATAGTGGGAGTGACCTGGATGCGGAAGGCGGAGGATCGAAGAGGATGGAGACTCTTGCGGGAGACTTACGTTCTACGTTACGATAATCATGAGAATTAAAAACTAATACCTATTATATGATTAAAATATATAATCTCATTGGTAAACACACATTGATTACGAATTAATTAAATATCATACTCTAATTCAAATACATATATTTTAGTGACGACATTTAAAAAAAATACTGAAAAACGATACCGCCAGATCGTAATGGAGTTATGCTTGGAAATAAAAAAAATACTCGTATTACATTTTGCTTTTCTTGAGTTTGAGATCCTGTTAAATTGTGGCCTAATTATGTTCCAAATAGGAAAAATACGTACTATAAGGTCAGAATAGAAGTTTCTGGATAAATAAAAGCTCTATGCAGGCTGAGGCCGGGGCAAAAATAGCCGGCGAGAGCTCGAGAGCTGTATTGATGGAAAATTTATCTCGTCAGGCCTGCATTGGAGCGTTAACAAAGGAAATAAGCAATTAATCGGGGCCCGGGGCGCGACTGTGTATTCAACAGTGGTCTATAACCTTTTTGGAACCTATCCACCCATATGTTTATAAGAGAAGTCCGCCGAAAGTTACATTCTCAGTTTATACTGTTTTAAGCAAAGAAAACCGTCGAATGTACCGCCGGCGTTTTTTTAGGTTATTTTATTCGTAGTGCTGTTTAAACGGAGAATCAAAATTGTTTTATTAACGGTCTTCAATTGAAGTAGTTATAATGAATAAGAAAACATCACTGCAAGTTTTACAAGGTAGGTCAGTGTGTCTTCTATGTGAATCTTTTTGAAGCAAAAATTATATATAATACAGTTATTTGTCAAACGAATAATAAAATATATTACAAGGAACCTTTTATTACCCTTAAAATGATATTTTTTTTTTATTAAATTTGAAAGAATTGGAACATATTTATGTTAATACATGTAATAACAAAAAATACTTATTAAGGCAATATATTTTATATAAAATGTCTACTTAAACATCATAAATCATATAATTTTACATATATTGAGATTCACTCGTCATTTTCAGCAGCTGGGAAATTGTCGTGAATTACCAGTCCTCCACGAAACGCCAGTTAAGAAACACTGGATTATTAACAAATACTAGTCAAGCATCACGCGGTGCAAGGGATAGCAGGGCAATGTTTTGTGACAAAGGATTTGCAGCCTCCGACAACTGCCGGTCTTTAGATATGATCCAATTTAAAGGATCATTAGACCATTTCCTGTTGGCGCGTTCAAGAATGTCTGATGCATGCATGGAACACATAAAGTAATAAACTGAAAGCTAAAAATATAATCCTTTTTCATTGATCTTGATATGTGAAACAAGATGGTTTTGCATCATCATCTAACCTTGAATGTGACAAAGCTAAACTTTTGGTGGTGGTTAGGCTAGGTGATAACCTTTTCTCTAGCACATTTATTCTTTAGAGATATTTCTATTTTGTATTTGAAATCGTTTTTGCGTTTTTGCGTTTTTGAGCTGAGGTCATTGGCTAAGATACTACTGAGTTACTGCATAATATGATATAAATCATGTTTTTATTTTTTATTTATTAGATACGTATGGCACCACACTGCATCCCTCAAGTAAAAAATGCCAACCATTGCAAGCAATTCAACAGACGAGAACGATCTTATAAAAACGAATTTAGCATTATTAACTTCCAAGCATATATATTTTAATGGTCATATGCTTCAAATGTGTCACAGTTAATGGTGAAACAATATGGTTTCTGTACAATTCGAATTTGAAACATCGGTCGAAATTGAGTCGTTCAATGCAGTACATAAAAAAAAGGTGTCATAGTATCGTCATTGTGCGGCCGCCATTTTAACTATATAAAGTCCTGTAAGGTCGTAAAGTATGCGAGGGAATGAAATCACAATGTCCTCTCTATACATCTATTCTTCTTTGTTTTATGGACCCACGGTTATTTTGCAAGATTTTACAGCAAAGATATACGAAACCAAAATGTATAAAGAGCGAAATTGTTCGGATCTTTATATATAAATATATTTGAATACAGTACAGTGAGAAATGTGAGATCAGCCATAAACAATACCGCACGAAGAATGGGCTTAAAATGGTTTAAAATGCTCTAACAGAAAATGTGCTTCTTCCTTCATAAAATCTAGATTTCGTCAAGAAACACATTATTAGACAATTTAAATATTTCTCAAATAAATTAAATATATAATAAAAATGTCATTTAAAATTACTCTTAAGAGTATTGTAAGCAAGGAAGGTAATGTTAGTAGCTTTGTTAAATTAATTGATGAGTATTGATTTAGTAGATTGGAGATTTCCTGATGGAGCAGGCGGGTTGGAATTGAAAAGAATCTTTTGCCATTGTTTGATTTTCAGAGACTTTGATCGCGGTACACAAAACGAACCCAAGTAATGGTTGTGTACGTTTTAAGGTGTATTGTTCAATGTTCGTGCTCTGTTTAGAATGGTACTTGAGGCTAGTGTAGTGTACTACTAAGGTTAGCTTATTAGCTGAAGTTCCGGGACGCCTCATTATTCATGAAAAATTCACTTGACCGAGAAAAAAATACTGTACGTCATAACGGCAATAAATATAGTAGAGATGAAATGTTAGGAAATATTTTTTTTAAGTCATCATTTTAATTTTCATATTCAATCCTTTTGACACACAGTTTTGTCAACTGCCATGGTTCTCGCTTCATTCTATGCCAGTTTTTCCTTTCAAAGCTCCGCCAAGTACATTCTATATGTCGTTACCAATAGTTTTATATGATAGCAAGAGTCAGGGGCTTGAAGTAAATCTGTTTATTATGTTTTCTCTAATAGCATTCTTCGTCTTTCGAGAAGAATTCAGATTATATCGGGAAAGACACGTTTTAGAGTAAAATGTTTTATATTAATGTACAAAAAGTTGTATGTTTCTAAGATTTGCTTAGTAGTTGCGATTTATAACAGTTTTTTTCTATTGTAATAATATTGTACAAAAAATTAGAAACATCAAATGCCTCTTAAAAAAGAAGTGTAAGGGCTTTGTCTGATATAAACGTAAGTATAGACGTAAGAAAGAGTAAATAGATTGAGTACTGTCAAACAACTGGCATCTTTATATTTTATTTCAAAAAAGTTATCATAAATCACATGATCATTTTACAAAATAATCGATTATATAATTCTAAATTCGATTAATTTTTCATTTAGTTTATTGTCCTGAACACTTGTTTGTACTTAATGTTTTTTTTTAATTTTATATGTTTAGCTTTTTTCTTTCTCTATGTATTTAAGAAAACATTATCTTTTATAATATGTAATCTAAGTAATCTAAGTAAGTAGCAAATAATGTCATTTAAAAATATATTTAATATCGAAAAACGTTAGGACGAAACACAGGTTTTGTTAGATCCATTAAAATGGTTGAAAAGCAATGTAAATAATCTGTTACTGCCATCCATTGTAAGTGTAACTCTCTTTATAATGTTTGAAATATAAAAGCAATAATTATTTGACGATGCTATGAAATTAATTACCTTCTGAATAAAACATAAATTTTCTTTTTCAATGTTTTGAGCATTCACTTTGAGATCCATAATAAATTATAAATATTTATTTATTTATTTACCTTGTTTTCACATGGATCACGTAACAAAAGTTCTCTATTAGGAGACTGCAGTTTCGACTAACTCGTAGTCTTTCTCAATCCTTCTCTAGTTAAGAGATAACTGAGCTGCGTTGTACTTATAAGTGGTGTAACACATTTTTGTAACAAAAATGTGTTACACCACTTATAAGTACAACGCAGCTCAGTTATCTCTTAACTAGAGAAGGATTGAGAAAGACTACGAGTTAGTCGAAACTGCAGTCTCCTAATAGAGAACTTTTGTTACGTGATCCATGTGAAAACAAGGTAAATAAATAAATAAATATTTATAATAAATTTTCTCGTAAAATTGTATTTAAGTGTCTTAATTATCAAATTTTAAGATACTCAATTGTTAATCTCATATATCTATGAAAAAGATCGACAGGCGTATACAACTGGGATGGGCAGCATTTGGAAAACTTAAGTACATTCTTAAGGTGAAAATTCCGCAATATCTTAAATCTAAGGCGTTTAACTAATGCATCCTTCCTGTATCAACTTATGGCGCAGAGACGTGGAATCTAACAGCAAGTCTTACCCACAAAATAAAGGTCGCCCAGCGTGCTATGGAGAGATCCATGCTCAGAGTGTCGCTAAAAGATAGAATCCGAAACGAGGAAATACGCAGAAGAACTCAAGTAGTGGATGCTATCCAACGAATAGGCACACTCAAGGGGCAATGGGCAGGACATATCTGTCGAAGAGGAAGAAAGTCGATGGGGAAGAAAAGTATTGGAATGGCGCCCAAGAACTGGTAAACGAAGCATTGGCCGACCCCCTGCAAGATGGACTGATGACATAAGAAGAATAGCTGGAGTGACCTGGATGCGGAAGGCTGAGGATTGAAGAGGATGGAGACTCATGCGGGAGGCTTACGTTCAACAGTGGACTGATACAGGCCGACGATGATGAAAATGATTTTGTATTTGCATAGACAATATACACATTTACAAAAGAAATAAATATCTTTATAACAGTAATTGTGCTTAGATATTTACAATAGATAGTCAATTCATAAAAGTAAAAAATATACTAATTCCAAATTATTAAGGTCCAATGTATGATGAAGTTTGTACTCGTGAGAAGTATTATTATCGAATGTTTTGACAATAGAACGTTCTCTTCTATTGTTTGTACAGTGAATCGTTTTGGAATGAATAGTATTTTATTGCATTTATAATACAAATTAATTTGTTTCTCTGTAGAGATCAACGCTAATCTTATAGTTGTAGTCGCTTTAACAATAATGGTATAAAGAAAATAGCAGGCTATTAAAATAATGGCCGAAGATTTCCACTAACGAGTTTAGAGTGTCTAAGCAAGCTTAAAATTAATATCCCTTGTAATTGTTTTGTGTTTTATGTAATTAATCTTTAAAGATTAAATAAACTACTTTTTTGCTTCGGTGATTGTAATTTATCTTTTTTTTTAAGTTTAAGTAGCTTTTTTTGCCTTTGCCTAGCATAAAGCTGACGAAGAAGCTGTAACATATAAAAACACACGGTTTTTTTAGTGATTCAGCTTTCCGTTTTGTCTAAGCAAACTAATTACTTCTATATGGATTTTTTTTTGTGCTTGTGAATAAATGAAGACTGATTGAATAATAAAAAATAAAAATATACATACTTTGAATATATACTATAGCGACATCTATCATACGATGATAACAATGACATGAATACTAGTTTCAACGTGAGTCGGTCCAGGCACAGTAATAGCCCAGTCGGCTGAGCGGTATGAATACCTGGGCATAGTTGGTTTCCAAGGTCCGCGGTTCGCATCCCGCTTCTGCCGTTATTTTTGTGTTTGGATTGACGCGTTGAAAAAAGAATTTTATGTATAGTATATGTATATTTAATTATTAATAATTACTTCTAAATTTCACTTTATTATACGATGATGTGGTTGCTTACTTGAATGAGAATACGTTATCATACCCAAGATAATATAGCACGATTCTTAAGAATTAAAGTTAATAATTAGTATTTTTTATAATTTATAATGTTACACATGTTTGCAAGCATTTCAACTTTTATTTAACGTTTTGAATGCCATGACCCTAAATAGATCTTTGCAATGCCTTGTGGATTATCGATGATTTGAATCAATAAATGGTGTCCAATTTTAACCATGTTTTTCTTGGGCAGACGATAGATGTCGCTATAGACCCAAGCTATAACATTGAGCAAAGATATACAGTTTTATAACACACCGGTGTGCTCACGACACGACGCAGCGGACCCATATTTGGGTTCATGGCATCCATACGGTAAAGCCACTTTTCTAGTAAATAAAATGAATTTAGTTAGAATTGTGCCATATTTTCATGATTTTAGCAAAATATATTTATTACTCATGCTTGTTATTTGAATTTCGTAAATATAAGTATTGCTTTCATTAAAGTTTTAATGATTTATTGACAGTAGTAACTAAAGAATAATCATTTATATTGCCGACGGGTATAGCTCAATGATTAAAGCGTTTGCTTTGAAAGCCAAAGGTCATGGGTACGAAATAATACAAAAATAATAATCGATTTCTGAGGTCTAAAACACCTTGGTTGGTGTGAATTTGATCCCTCACCCGTAAAATGCCAGTCATAGCCTATTATTTAAAATTGGTAGTAGACGAAAGTCGTCCCGTGAAGACCACTTATTCATAGTAAATTCCTGTAATTATAAGGATGATGCGTGAATCTTGGGCACATGCTGCGCTTAGCCATATGCGTTATGGTAAGCGTCATAGAATTCCACAGACGAGACATCAAAATTACTATTACCATCTGTCGGTATTCTCCTGTATGTGTTTACATAAAAAAGTCACCACTAAGACATATCGATTTCATTTCAGCATGTTCAATATGATCGAGTTTTTTTATCTTTAAAATATTATTCTTGATACTTTCAGTAAAATACTGTATCGTTCTTTACATGATGGTAGTCTAATGCAGTTATCTCAAAAATTTGCATCGTTATGTACATAATCCATTGTGTATGGTTCCTATAAAGCTGACAATAGACTCTTTCATAAATTCCACATTCGGTGCTGACTTTGTTCCGCTTTTTTGTCGGTCCCTTTTTCAGGTCTTGTAGTGCGACCATCACTCGTCCGCCGGAGCCACGTTCTCTATTTATGGAAACGCTAACTAGGAAACCTTCCTCGACTCGACCCTTGAGTCGCCTCTTCTCCCGCCAGAGAAGATCTTGAAGAAAGGCGGGAAGCAGGAGAGTTTATTTAGACACCTCATACCGAGACCCACAAAACCGAACAACTGAAAAATAACATTGTAGCTGCTGTAATCAGTGTAGTATAAGCTGATATTATAGATTTTCTTACTGAAATGCTTTATCTTGTATTGTTGGAATTTTATACTTTAACCTTTTGGATGCCATGACCCTGAATATGCAACGCCTCGCGAATTATCGAAGATTTGAATCCCTAAATGGTGTTCAATTTCAACCATTTTTTTTTCTTGGGCAGTCGATAGATGTCGGTATTGACCCAAACTGTAACATTGACCGAAAATATACAGTTTCATAACACACCGGTGTGCTCACGGCACTGGCGGGCTTCCCGCAGCGGACCCATATGGTTAATTAATAAACTTGAATACATACGTCCATTTAATGGAAATTTCATTTTAAATACTCGTATCAAAAGATTACGCTTTCCGTTTGTAAGGTATTTTTTATTTGAGATGCAATACATACAATAAAACCAAAGTGATTTTCATTTGTATGAATCAAGGATTTCTCTTTGTTTTTTGTTGTTGTGTAATAATTTGACTATTTGTACGCTTTTGTGATTTTTATTTTTAAAATCCGTTTTTTAAATTCCATATACTCCCTTAAAAAATAAAGTTCAGTATTATTATATACTTAAGCTGTCTAAAAAAGTCAGACATATGAACAGTTTTAATATGAGCGTTCAAACACTTGCGCCCTTAAAGTATAATAACAATATGCATTAAATATTTATTAGAATATAATTTTATTTTTCCAATATTCTAATCTACTTTTATAGATCATTGATTATATTACAATATTATTAGTAATTAAACATACACATACTGATAGATATTTTTTTAAATAAACAAAAGAGTTACGCCCCTATACAAGACGTAACTATTATATCTAGGTCTTGGTACTGTCATGTTAATCACTAAATCTAAGCTTGAAAAAATATTAGCAAATTACTTAAAATATGTTTTGGATACTATTGAAGCCGTCTCATTACGTCTCTGGGCTCGTGCCGTGTAGTGCGGAAATCTCATGGCAACAAACCATGGACAATAGAAAATTAGAAAACTGATATGTGGATATACATATGGAACAGATAAGAGAAAAATAAATATACATACAATGGATGTAATTTCAGTGATAATTCTTATATTTTGCAATAATATTATAATCATTTAATCATATAAACTGTTTTTTTTGGATTAACATTACATTAAGGGGTTTCAATATTATAGAACTCTAAATATATAATATAAATGGCAATTGTGGTCCAGAATCGATTGGGTTAAATTCAATTTTGATGACGAGCTTTGTGTTAATTTAACCGCACAATATAATTGTAATTCATTTAAATACAAATGCTGTAATCATCACCTAATTATCTACATAATTCCGTGAATATATAATTTTAACTCGCGTTCGAGAAAATTAATACAAATAATGGCGGTTGAAATAATTCAATATCAATTTTTGTTTCGAATTTATTTTTAACAGCCGTATACTATAAAAGTATGTTGCTTTTATAAATGACCAGAAACGGATAAAAATGCTCAATTAAAAATCCTTAATTTAGACAATTAGACAATTATTTATTTATTTCCTTCAATAACATTACGAAATATTTTTACATCTTAATTCATTATTGAAGTATTTAAATAAAAGTGTGGCCCTGTAAATTTATTGACACATTTAGTGTCAATGACCTCACACCCAGAACAATCGTTAGGAGACTCAATGCAAATAGTTGACTTGTAACAACAAAAACCCTGTTATAAGTAAATCATGGATGACCCACAAATAACATGGCATTATTGTCACAACATCAAACTTCCAAAATTTCGCCTTCGTCAACACTAGCACTGAATCTGAAGCAATATAACACTAAATATGTCAATATCTTCACTCAAGTTGGTTTCAACCACTGTTCATTGCGATTCTTTCGTCTTAAGCGTATCCAGGGTTGAACGATGGTCTTTTCAGGCCACACTTCAGGCTCCATGAGAGACTCTAGCGAAGTCGCGATGACCCCGACTTTGAAAGAAGTCGACAGCGTCCGTCTGCTGATAATCCTCCTGATGGTCATCCAAGAGGGATTGTCACTGCCAAGAAGCTGTGCAAGTCATCAGCTGTTGTATCCGGGTGAAGACCCTTGACGTGAAGATACGCCATCTTCACTCCGGTAACCTTCTTTGAAGGAGCTGCAGAACCGCGGATCACCTGACGTGCTGAACGCCTTTCCCCATCAGAAGAGGCGCGACTCATATCAGAGTGGTAAACTTCCTCAGAAAGACTGCTCGTGGGAGAGAGAGAGCGAGAGAGAGAGAGCCTCTTTGCCTCTTTCACATTATTAAACTAATAATCAATGCCATATTAGCTTCCAAATTGAGTTCCTCGGGGAGTTAATGACAGGAACGTTAAAGATTTCCGTAAGTTGACAGACATATCATCATCATCAGCCTGTATCCGTCCACTATTGAACGTTATGATCGTAATGAACGTGAAGCATCACGCATGAGTCTCCATCCTCTTTGTTCCTCCGTCTTCCGCATCCAGGTCACTCCCACTATTTTTCTTATGTTGTCAGTCCATCTTGCAGGTGGTCGGCCAATGCTTAGTTTGCCAGTTCTTGGGCTCCATTCCAATACTTTTCTTCCCCATAGACTGTCGTCTCTTCGACAGATATGTCCTGCCCATTGCCACTTGAGTGTGCCTATTCGCTGGGTAACATCCACTACTTGAGTTCTTCTGCGTATTTCCTCGTTTTTGATTTATGAATCGGATACTCGTAACACAGCACATCAATTGAACTTTAACTTAAAAAATAATTAAAAATGGTCGTTATATCATGTAAAATGACTAACTTACGTAGAAAGTAATAAACTTAAATTTAAATTAATAGTATTTTATTAATTTAAATACTTTATAAAGTTTAAGATGTTTAAAATAGGACGATTTTAAATAATTCCTTTCGGTGATGGAGATAGGTGTACATAAAAGTTATATTTTTAACCCTCATGTAACTTGCATTTGTAATTTTATTAAAAAAACTAAGCGACGCAATACAATTATTTAGACTTCCAGGATACGCTTTAATGGGCTCCACTTCAGATGGCAGAGAGAAAAAAATCGAATGACCGGATGCGATCGATTAAAAGCAAAAGACAAAGGGTCGAATTTTGTTTTTTTTTCGAGTGAGAACAATCAGAGTGGTAGGCGGGTTGAGATACCTGACCCTCATTACTTTATTGTAGCCCAACGGAAGCCATGAATATTCGCACGTAGGGCGGTAAGGTGGGCGAGAGTAGACCGTAAGTAGGCGACCAAGTGGGCGGTACGGTGGGCGGATAGGGCGGCATACACGGTGGATGGTATTAAGGACGAAGGTGTGAGTATAACGGAGGGCGGGTAGTTTTCGGTGAGTGGAGTGACAAGCTTTTATTAGTGATAAATCCCGAATGAAGTACATGTTATTTGTAGTTGTCCTTTTCAGGAGCCAAAGAAAGTGATGTCAGTTGACGAAGTGGACTGTCAACAGTATATATTTAAATAGATAAATACTTTTCACCCTGTTTTATTTGGTTCCAGTTGAGTACGTTTATTCACAAACCGGGAGACCGCGGTTTCGCTCTAATGAAATATTCGTCAGCTCTGTATAGTCACAAACGTACTTTACCTTGTTTTATCAATGATACTTGTAGATAAAACAAGATAATTAATGAATTACGTAAAGTGGCTATATGAGTCGAACTTCCAGACCTTTTCTGTATACGCAGTGAACTTCGGCGAAGAAGTTAAAAATTAAAAAAAATAGCATCTGAACAACTTTTACACCCATGTTTTGTGATGCTTACCAAAGTCTATTACTTATATAACGAGAATTCTGAAATCAATACCTTGGTAATTTGAAGGAACGCAGGTACAAGACGACCGGCCCAAGGGGCATTAGGCCCAAAAAAAGTGGCTATAGGAACGTAAGGAAGGAGGATGGGTGAAACTTATGGAAGTTAAGGAAGAGGTTTAGATTTATCTAGCTTATCGAAGGATCTATCTTATACTGTGACATTTAAAATTTATGTGAAATATTTATAATAAATACTGTTTATTAAAATATAAACTTTTATAATAAAAACTTTTATATATTTTTTGAAAAACAAATAAATAGCATCAAAACTCTTTTTTTATATAACTAACGCTTGTTCCATTCCTAATTAAATGTCGTAAATAAACAGTTATTTATACAATTTTTTTTCACGTATTGATATTACTTGTATTATTCTGTTGATTATGATCTATTCACTATGCCATAGATATGGATATGCTAAGTGAAGTTTCCACATCGCACTGAACTAATTATCTTAATTCATATATATACGAGTACACTCGTCTTCATCTCTTAATTATAATTGATAGCTTATAACTGCATTAAATTTTGTCTTCACGTTATACCGGATTGAGATAATGAACCCTGTTGGGTGGATGGTGGGGTTGTGGGCTTCCTTGGTGGGGCAGCCAGACATCTGATCATCCATCAAGCCTCGCCCATTAATCACACAGCTCGGCCAATGCACCGCTCTAATGGATCACGCTGGTTCGGTGCATTGCTGTTGATATGTCGTGTGGGTAATTCGTTTGGATCGTTAATTATAGGTGTGAATTGTTCCAATGGTATGTAATAGATTTGATGAACTTAAACGGCGGATGATATGCAAATTTAGGACTGTTAATTAAATAACCGTTGATTTATCCTACTTTCTTATATATTTTTTAAACTAAACTACCCTGCCATTAAGCTACTCTCTAAAAAGTAGCTTTTTGCGTGCGTCCAGTAACGGGCCTCCATCTGGGTGTCCAAAAATAGAACGGGACAGGGAGGGTTTTCACCAAGCGAGTGACTTAACCTAACCTAACCTACCTACTTATTTTTTTTGATAGAATACATTCTTAGTTCAGAACACTAGTTTATCCGCATTTTCTACATGACCACCACATCTGAAGAATATGGTTTTAACAAATTATTGCCAGATAATTTTCGTAACTGCCATTGTTCATGCCTTGTCCTAAGACATCTCTGCACTTGGAGGTTTATCTGGGAAACACATTTGCTTTCCGAGGGTCTGTAAGACCTATAACTTGAGTATTCGAATAACATTTGAGTGTTTCTTGATCAGATTTTCTTAAAAAGAAAAGTATCATTTTGCTTGCAATGGTGTAAAACATCAATAATTAGAAATTAATATTTTTAAATATAGAAAAATGATCATTGATAACTTTTATAATAAGAAACCATTTTCATCTCCGAATAAGTAATCGAGAGACGGAGGTCTCTCTCTGGGGTTTTATGTTATAGCATAATTCCAGTTAAGACCAAAGGCAAAATCAACAAAACTGCTGTTAGGCCAGCTATGCTCTACGGATCGGAGTGTGAGACTCCGCTGAAACGCGACTTGGATAGGATTCATGTGACAGAGATGAAGATGCTGAGAGGGGCGGGCGGTGTGACAAGAGTGGATAGAGTTCAAAATACCCCATACCTGAAAAGATGAGGGAAAACCGCCTAAGATGGTATGGGCATGTGACACGGAGAGGTGAGGACCACATGGTGAAGAAAGCCCCCAACATACCTACGCTGAGAAGAAGACCTAGACCACAGGCGACCTGGACTGTAACTGTAGACAAGGATCTGAAACTCTGCTTGACCGAGAATGTAACGCAGAACAGACAGACATGGCGAATGTGTACAAGGAGAGCCGACCCCAGATGATGGGAAATGGCAAGGCTAAAGAGAGAATAAGTAATGGACATAATGTACTTAATAATACCAGGAGACGATTTTTAAATTAAATGTATGTTTCTAAGAATGAAAGTAATATTAACCATATCCTTTACAAGCTACATGACTATTATATAGTGTACGATTATATAAATACTATATTAAGAGCACCGTGAAATTAATGTCATAAATATTATATCATTTCAATTTTCACGAAGAAAGTTTTATTTAATTTATTACCCGAATTACTTTTTTCTTTCAAATAAAAATAAAAAGTTTCAAACTTTTGTCGCAGCTGTCAGTTTTAAAAATTATTGGTCTTCGAAACATAATAATAATTATTATTAACTTAAAAAATAAGTGGGTGAACGCAAAGTCACATAACTTTTACGTGTACATAAATCAATAATTTTAGTACTTATAATTATTTTGTATTTTCTTTAAAATAATTTTGAAATTAGATAAATCATTATTTAAAAATCTTCTTGGCATCATAAAATATTTCCAGGGCTTTTTTTTATACAACCTCACTACTGTATTAAGATACGCATTTCTCAACTCATCATAATCATTCCATATCAGCTGCCATAACTGGAGAATATGGTCTTCACATTGTTCTGTAGGTATACTATAGCCCTTGCCTTATAGTAAAGTTCTCGATGGCTTTGAGGACGGCGAGAGCTCAGAGAAAAGACAGAAGCGTCCACTCTAACTGGTAGTAAAGAAACATAATGGTATTTTCAATAACATTAAGGTTTTCAACTGAAAATACTAGAAGATTACATGTTTCGGATTCCCTGGAGACCATCTTCTATATTTTTTTATTATTAATCAACCATGATGTTTGCAAGTCAAAGGTCGTGGGTTCGATCCCCGACGGAGATTTAAAAAAAAGGATTGATAATCGATTTCTGAGTTCTAAAATACTCCGGTTGGTGTGAATTTGATCCCTCATCCGTAAAATAGTAGTCATATCCTTTTAATTAAAATTGGTGGTTGACGAAAGTCGTCCCGTGAAGATCACCCATTCAAAGTAAATTCCTGTAATAATAAGGATGATGCGTGAATCTCGGACTGTAGTCATATAGCATCCCGCTTCTGTCGATATTTTTCTGAATGAATTGATGCGTATAAAGAATTTGATGTATAGTATGTGTATATTTAATATAATAACAATGTTTATAAAAATATATAATAACATTTTATTATGTTTGTTGTGTATGAGAGAGATAGAGACAAAAGCAAGTATGTAAATAGGAAAGGGATGATAACATAAGGGACCATAATATAAGTAACCAACCCGCTTGCAAACACGGTCGAGCCCTTTAGTGGCGAAGGCGAAATTCTCAAGTCAACACTTAAAAATGTAAGCCCAAGATCTGTGTCAATAGCCGGGTCGTGCTCACGACAACCTCCTCTGGTGACAACACGACAAATGTGAATCTGCGACACGGCAGGTAAAATCACATCATGACTTGCGGTAAAAGAACCTTAATATTACACGTCAAGTTGAATAATGTTATGTTTAAAAGATCAATGGATTTAAAAAAAAAAAAAAAAACTTGAGATTTTTTAATTTTTTATGTAAACACACACAAGAAATTACCGGCAGATGGTGAAAGTAATTCTGAAGTTTAATCTGTGGAATTCTATGACGCTTACAATGGTGTATATGGCTAAACGCTGCATGCGGAGTGATGACTACATCCCGATATTCGCGCATCATCCTTTATTATAACAGGAATTTACTATGAATGGGTGGTCTTCACGGAACGACTTTCGTCTACCACCATTTTTTATTAATAGGCTATGACTGGCATTTTACGCGTGATGGATCAAATTTACACCAACCAGGGGTATTTTAGAACTCATAAATCGATTTAAATTATTATTTTTTTAATCTCCTTTGGGGTTCGAACCCACGACCCTTGGCTTGCAAAGCAAATGCTTTGATAGTTGAGCTATGAACGCCGGCAAAGTGTTTGTTCATGTAAAAAATAAATTCAGAATGTAATCCATCAGGTTTTCTTAAATATATTGATTATATCTACTATCACTATAGCTACAATACGCACACGATTTATATATTTCCTCTTAATGATAATGCCAAATACTCGAACTTCTTGAGAATACTTCGTGTCTGTTGAACGAGAATATAAATAAAAACTCTGTAGAACTATGTTCAGTTATAGTGGAAGAGATGGAAGACCACACCTATGGTATTGTTTTTGGCTTGGACGAATGACAATTAAGAATAATTTGACTTTATTGTTATTTATTTTACCCGTATATACGAGTATATACTCGAATATTAGAGTACGTATCAAGTAAAATATCTACATATTCAATGTCGAATGGAGAACTTAAAGCGGGGTCATCCTTCAGAAGCAGACTTAAGACCCACCTTTTTACTCAGAGAGGCAAAGAAGCGCTTTTGGAAAAACCATTTGGTCATAAAAAACGCTATACAAATACTGACATAATAATAATAATGCATAATTAAAAAAACATTGATTGTTATTGATATGATTAAAATGGGTGAAATTTAAGTAATTTTATGATATAATTAGTATAAAAGATACTGTGTTCAATGTGTACATTATAGTCATATATCGATTTTATCCATAGTCTCGAATCTGTAATTTATTACCATAATCTAAGCCCCTATCACGAATATCTCGTTATTCATAAGTCTCAAAACAAAGTAAAAGCCACGTATTTGCTGGAAATTATTTGAATTTTCCTTATTTGAGTTTTCTTCAAACATAAAACTCGCCTGAGATAAAAATAAAACAAGAATAAAACATTTTAATTTATATTCAAGACAAAAAACTTTTTCTCATACATTTTTATTTGAATTAAATAAACAATATTAAAATTAAAATAGAATTTCATATTCTAATTAGGTTTATGATTTAGTTTTTCCTCTTTGATGTTAATTTCTTTCAAGTAATACATATTTTCAATCACAATTATTCACAAAAAGGTATTGAAAAATACGTGTTTAAATAAAACAATAGTCATATTAAATGCAAGTGAAATACTCGTATAACTTATTCATACTAGCTTACTTTAACATATTGAATTATGCAAACTCACTGAGAAATTTCAATGAAAATTCATCATAAGTACTAATTGAGGTAACAAGGTAAATTATTAAGAGAGCATTCAGAAAACTAGGCTTTAATGGAAAATTCTATTGACTGAACTCAGAATTCCGTTCAAAGCCTTTCACTTAAAACAGCGAGAGCATAAGAAATAAGCTGGGAAGGTTTTTTGTTTCGAAATTGGATGAAGAGCTTAGTTCGTCTTATGAATCAAATAGAAGTGTTCAGTAGACGCTTATACGACGTTTGATAATTGATAATCCCGGCAAAGTTAGTCGGACAATTGTGAGATATCGTACTAGGATCGTCGTCGTAGATCGAGCGACCCTTTCAAAGAGATATATTGAATTCGTAATATTAAAATAAAGTGTGAATCCGATTCAGAGAGCCAACACGCAATAAAGATAGCATCTTCAGATGACCCATAGAAGTGTCTATGGAGATGTGTCCGCGATTTGTGTTCAGAAACTACGCTTTTATTAGACAATATAATTGACTGTGAAAGTACAGTAAAAATAAGAAAACAATTGCTTTAAATATGTAGAAGGGAAAAAAAACTTAAAGTCACTTAATGGGAGGCCAAAAAGCATAACATCAAAGCACGATTAAATACAAGTATTAGATAAATAAGCAAGAAACCCTTAATGATAATCCATGAAAAGGTTTCTCCCAAGAAACATACTCTTTTTAAGGAGGAAGTTTTTTTGGGAATGTATTCTAATTAGATGTATATCTGTTTAACTAATAATGTTTTTTGGTTTGTGAAATTGATATCAAAACATTTCGATATTTCGAGTTAAGCTCAACTAATTGGCACTTATACTACATTGTTAAATTTAAGACCGAATCAATAATATAAGAAACATGTGAAGGTTTCAATTTAAATAACATAAATAAGATACTCAATATACACATATATTTTTATGATGTAATTTATTATTTGTAAAATAAAACTTAATTCAGTTTAAAATTATTAGCTTTATTATGAATTTTAGATAGTTATTCTATCTGTAATGCTGAAAAATTTATAGCTTTTAAAATTAATATCCATAAAACAATTTTGTACTAAGTGTTCTGTATTCAAGACTAAGCATTATGGAAACGTATTTCTTGGTTTTATTTAGTTTCTTAGTTAGTTTATAGTTGATTATAATTGCAATAATTCAGACGCCATCTGCCCTAAAGTTTTATGTACTTCTAAACGAACAAAGTAAATTATAAAACGAGCACTCTTGAACTTATAAAACGCGAATCACTTTATCGAGTGAATACTAAATATATATATATAATCGTGTCGGAAACAACAGGGTTAGATCCTGTCTGCACAGAAGTGGGCGACGTCAGTGGCGTTACTTCTGGCCATCATAAGGTCTTCCTGGGTGCAGCTATTCGGGCACAGCGCACACTCCAGAAGGTGTGACAGGGTCTGCTCCACGCCGCAGTCACATTCAGTCGGTCCGCTGTAAAACTGCCAGGCTTGCAATTGTGTCCTCGTCTTGCATACTCCAGTCCGAAGTCTGTTAAGGGACCTCCATATATTCCACAATACTAAATGAAATTGTTATGACGGTGATAAGGAATTGTTTTGCACTTGGACTATTAAATATGTTGATATTATATTAATTGTTATTTCACTTATTATAATATATTATAATGGCATACATGATCGATAATGGCATGGATGAAGATTTTCTATTTTCTAATACGTGACTTATTTTTTAATAAATCAGCCATCACATATTCATAATGTCTAGGGAATAACACAATCTCAAGACAAAACATCATAAAAAACCAATCGTTTTCAAATAAGAGTTTACAAAGAGGAAACTATTACGTCATGTTTATTTCAACTGTTACATTTTCCCAGCAAAAATCACTCACCTACACTCCAAGTCAGTTGATATATACGTTTATTTTACCTCATTTTAATGTGGATCACGTTGACGAACTGCCGCTTAATGAACCGAGACAAAAAAAGTAGTGAATGACTTAGAAAGTATTATTTCATTAAACATTGGTCTTATTTTTATGATCAATATTAGTATGTCCATCAATTTTAACGGACTTTTAAGTTTTTTTAATGTAAAGGTGTACGGTTACTTATATTGTTCATGACTTTCTTCCACTTCTCTATACATCAAAAACATACGAGGGGTAAATTTTCCGGTAGTTGGATTCAGTTTTGTGGATGTTGTATCAAATTATTACTACGCAAAGAAGCGGTATGTTCATGCTCACAACATCAATCCGCATATATGTCGATATAAACAGATTAAACACATAATAAATATGTTTGATTAGGAGTTCATGCCCCACTGCCTAACAAGGCAAGCGTGGCTGTGAATTAATCACTATTTGGCTAAATAATTGCGTAATAAATTAACTCAATTTAATTAACATTATAATGATAATAATACAATGGTTGTTTGACACACAATTTTAGTTAGTAGCATTATGGTTCTACTTATTTTAAAACGGCGAAGTTAAGGAGTGAGCCCAGCAGCCTCCAATCGTATGGTTAGTGAATGTCCGGATTACTTTTAATTCACTTTGATTATTCTCATTTAGAAAATTGATAAAAATTATTTGATCTTGTATGAAGAATAGTGACTTCTAAAAATCGGAATAGTTTTTGTACGCCGTAGGAGAGCATAACCTGCATATTATTCTCATCAATTTGATGGCATATCGTTAAAAGTCGGAAAGCCCACGGAAGCTGAAAAAAAATCATTGTAGACTCATCGAGACTATATTAACATATGAAATCAACATGGATATAAGTGTCATTTTTTTTTCTAACGATAAAACATTAAGCTTCCATTTACTCATTATACGAGTATGTACAATACTCATTTAAATAAAACACATAGCTATTTTCCTTTACATGCAGTTCAATAAGAATTTTTTGAAATATTTTAATTTTATCTATATTATATGACATATAAAAGATACACATGAAAGGATAATGTAAATACATTTTGGCAGTTATAAATCTTTTTATATTTTCGCTACCTTACCGGAGAAAAAATCAATGATTGATAATACATTTCTATATTATTACATAGTTTTGCCTGTCGTCTTTAAGTAAAGGCCTTATTAAATTATATGTACTCGAAAGTCTTGTATATAATATACCCCGCGGATTACAAGCCGGGTACAATTTTCAAACGATGGAACTTGTACAGGTCAACACTAATTAAACAAGGACTGAAAAGTTTAATGCCCGAGTTCTCCAAACAGAGACCCGCAGATTCCGGGATAAACCATAAAACGTGGACTAAAAACTTTGAATGACAAGCGGTGATAGCTCCAATTACTGAAGTAATTATGTTTAAATATAAACAATCAATGTCATGATAATAATTAAATATAAACAATCAATGTCAAATCATGAAATAAAAATAAGCAAATCATTAAAATAAACTGGCAAAACGAACATGTGTTACGCTTTGTGATACTATTACTTTACGTATGAGTAACTCATTTACGTATATATATATATTATAAATATTAATTAAATTTAAAAATTAAATTTAAATGAACACATATTTTCATGTAGCGTGCAAAAATAAAGTTTAAATTATTTAATAACTCTTAAATGTACTTTAATATCATCCCTAACGTATACGAGTATACTATAAAATTAAAAATAAACATATTAAGTAATGCTTCCTTGAATATATTCTATCCGTTAGCAAATTTTGTTCCTTAATTTGAACAACTAACATATTTTCAGCGCCAGTATTCTTCAGATTTTGTAAAATCATTTACGAACAAGTAGCAGTGGGTCCAAATTTTAGTAGAAAATAATTTTAAATACATATATCAATAATAAGGTCTTTATAACTAAAAATAATTCACGAATTCCAAATTGGCATATGGACCGAGTATATTAAACTAATTATTATTATATTAGTATTTGTATAGCGCTCTTTTATGAGCGAATGATCATTCCAAAAGCGTTTCTTTGCCTCTCTGAGTGGTGTACGAGTATTTTTATGAAAAAAACATAAACTTAGTGATTCCAGTCGACCATTAGCTGTGTTACGTGAGCGATCCGTACGCTTAATAACAAAATATTACTTCATAAAAGTGATATATTACTGAAAAATTGTCGATTATATTTTCAAATTAAATCCTACAAAAAAATAGTGCACTTAAGATTTCCTAGATAGCTTGAATGTATTCAGACAATATTCTCGTGAAAAAGTAAACTAGACGAAATATATTTTTGCTACTTTGTGAAATGTTCATTTGATAAGAGCTTCACGGATCTCATGGACTGCGAGACGAGCTAAAGCCTCGTCAGTACCTTTTATGATGTGACGGCAGAGAAAAGCTTTCAACAGCTGGCGGAAAAAACATCAATATGTAATCTGACCACATTTCCAAAATATCCACTTCTATCATATTATTCAGTTTGTTATGTATACAGTTAAAATAATATACAAAAATATTTAACTTCTAAATAAAAATATAAAAACAAAAACTCTCATGTTACAAGTAAAAATATACATTCAAAAAAAACAGCACAAATGGTAAAATAATATTACTTCTTGAATTTTTGTAGCTTGAAGCCACATTTTAATTAATATCCAATTAAAACACACTCGGTTCAATTCTGAAAGTGAATCGTAATCGGCGGCCACTTAATTTGCAATGTGTTTGCAATTTTTTAACCTACTTTTTCGCATTCACCTGCTGATATGGTTGAGTTTTTTTCCGGGTTAAGGTACGCGATGAGGTTAAAGTGCAACCACTGTATGAAATTTATTCAATCGTGAGCAATTAGTCTGTGGAAACTATCCAAGGCGTAACATACGATTAGCGCATTCGAACGGATAGTAGATTTTGTATCTAATAAACGTTTATTAGTTCTTTGATATTCAGATGATCGCGGAATTTGTTATGTGCTGTACACAAATTTTGACGCAAATATGCAAATATTTAACTGATATAATTATAATCAGTACAGAGTAAGCGGAAATGATTACCATATTGTTGAGTAAGCAATATTGATTGAAACAGTCAAACGAGGATATAGATGACAGCATTAGTTGTCATTGAGAGAACAGTTTTTTAGTTACTACATTTAATAGAAAGCGTTGCATTAATCAACATGATTTCTTAAAAGAATACATTTTAACAACACAATAGATTTGCTTCAAGTATTGCAACGGCCAAATCTTCGTCGTGGAAGTTTTTTTCTCAAAAGAACATAGAAAAAAGCTGTTATTTTATCAAGCTTAGTAACAAAAGACTTTTGACTGCATAAAGCATGATGACCTTTATTATATGTAGTAGATTTGAGACTAGTTGAATTATCCTGAACCAGTTAGATTGTATCGGTGTGTAATGGCCTAGTGATTATATTTGACGTGTATATGAAAAAAAATGTACAAATTGATATTTGAATGTTGAAACATTGCGCGTTTTGGTAATGTTACAGAAAGAAATGTGCTTATAAAACTAAAAGAGATGAAGCTGGGGTTAATTTTTATTCTACTTTTTTGTATTTTTTCTAATCGTGAGTCATTGTTAATGTTCTTTTCAGATTTTACTCCCGAAATACTTTTGATAAAAATAGGGTTATTTTGTTACAATAGTGCCTCAGATGATAAGAATATTTGGCCGAAAACGTAATAATATTCGTGAAATTTTTCTCATATATTATGTATATTGAATTGATATGACATAAAAGCGTGAAAAATAAGGTAAAACACATTTTTTCAATACTTAATAGTAATCATTTATATCATTGGTATAAATAGTCATATCAAAAGTATTGCAAAAACAAATTTAAATATTGATATACAGGTAGAAAAGTATTCTTTTTCAGTTTCCAATGATAATTTTTTTTTTCTAGATATAGTTATATTGAGTGAACTGTGTAGTTTATAATAGTTTTTAAGCTTATTAATTTTTCGTTCCTACAACTTTTCGATTCAACGCTATGTATTCCACGATATTGGTATTATATAATATTATTGAGATATCATTTTCTATATTGATTATTTAAAAATTAATAAAATTTGTAGATAATTCATAAAATATAAACGTGTAATAAAATTTTATTGCGTTTCATAAATTGTGGTAAAAATGAGTATGTGGAAAAATAAAACGAGATATAATACTAAAATACACATTTTTCCAATACGCTTTTTGGATAAATTCAAATTATAGTTCTGTTGAATCTACTCGTTAAGTCGGCAAATATCATAGGCATATTGGTACTTAGGTACACGGTAAGGGTCGAAAAGGGGTTTTGGATTATGTGTGGGTGCAGGCGGCATCTGCTGAGAAAGCTCTGAATAGCAACGGTCATAAATTTAAAATATGCCCTTAGGTATTTATCAGCTATATAAATTTATACATTTCATAGATCAGAACATAGATGGTATATTAAAAAAATGTATTTGTATTTTTAGGCAGATTCATATTAAGCACATACCAGAAAAATAATATCAGAGACACTGCCATTAAAAAACACTCGTTGTTAAATATATTACATTAAATATTAGCAAAAAAATAATAATACTATCCTTAATAGGATCAGACTGTTTGACCAAATCGCCTCGGATGTTGATGTATTTCAAGTAAGGGAGGCCCAATTCAGACATGAACTCCACGAGTTTCTTTGGAGGAATAATTTGTTGGCGTCGTCTGTTTGATGAGCATTGTGAGCATTTCTGTTGCTTGTCTTTATTACTTTGTTCTTAGTACTTAATAATAAGTACCTATATTTATATATATTGTATTTTTTTAGTTTAGGATTAATTCAAATTGTACTTCAGAAATTAATTGTTCAAATTTGTAATGTTTCTGTAAGGGAAAAAAAGAAAAAATTAAAATACAATAAAAATTGATAAATAATATTATTATTATTGAAAACAAAAAGACATGTCGCTAGGATAATTTCGTTATTCCATATCCGTTTCTCTAATTGGAGCATATGATCATTAAAAAATGCTGCCAAATACCCATGTTAGTCGCCGATGTTCTCGCCTCATTTCCTTGCGAGATCTGACCGGAGCTTCGCTGTGAACATTTTTTACATAGTTCTCGACGGCCTTCCTCGACAGTGAGTGTACGGAGCCTGAAGAAAAGATAAGTCTGATTTATTATCTCCCTCGGCATCCAAAGTAAATGTCCGAGCCAGGCCCACCTTCGCCACTTAACCAACTATAGTAGGATTTCTTGTTCACTCCGTAATGCCTGACGTAATCAAACCATTGTATTTTAGGCAGGTATTTTTTTTAAACCCATTGTACGGCATCGGATTTTGGTGAGATTCCAAGATTCGTAGTTGTATATTTGGATGATACAAACGCTGTATAGTCGGAAGTATGCTTTTTAACGAGTATAACACTGAGTCACAGGTATTGTACGTCAAGAAGGTATAGTTTGTTTAGAAAATAAAATGCTTAGACTCGTATTTAAGCAATACAATAAATTTCTAATTAACTGTAGATACTCGTAAGTGTTAATAAAGCAGTTTATACGCAATACATAAAAAAAATGTTATTTTTATTAGTATAATTTGTGACACCAAAAGCGTTAACGCAAAGTTTAAATAATTTTAAAAGGATAAAGAAATATTGAAGATAAATTTCTCGAGATGTGAATTTTGTAATCTGTCACCCGGTCATCACCTGGCATTTTAATAATTTTCTAAATTAAGAAATTCGATGCTTCGCCTTATAATAAAAACGACTAATGAATTCAGCAACTCAAATTTCCCCAGGACATTTTACAGAGAACCGCGTGCCTCAAAAAAAAATGTTCTGGCGGTGACATCATAAAATACTCATTTTCCGTTTCTTCTCTTATTTTTTATATAGGCTTCTCTTAAAGAATCGTCCGCAAATTGCCACCTATTAGGATTCTGACGTCTACAAGTGGATTTTAGTATCTGATTTTTCTTCGCGGCATGAATAAAATGAATTTTCTTATTCCGAGATGGAAAATTATATAGCACTTTAAATGTACAGGCAGGCTAACAAGTGTACAAGAATATGTACACAACAATACTTTTAACAGATAGAATATAAAAGTAAACCAAAACAGCAAAACATTGCTGTTATTAATGTCATTTTTTTAAATATTTTTGATAGATACCTTCCAACGTGCCACCTATACGCAAGTGTATAACTTCTAAAAACCTATTTGGTTGTGAGTCTTATACTCGTAGTACCTCAACAAAAGTCAGTAAGCTAATGCTGCCGTATAAAAAGTATTGAGTGCCACGATGGTTAGAATTTGTAAAGAATGACTAGGTGAAGATGTAAAAATGGCAGCCTTCCGTTTTAATTTTGGTCAAAAAACGAATATTGAGCCATTCTGAAAAGCCTTCAGTAACTATATGTAAAATATACTAAGCGGAGCTCCAGAAAGCAGATCTGTAATGGCATTAGGCGAGTACTTTCATAGCTCGCAGAAGTTAGAATCAGCTGTTTGTGATGACTGATGCATCAGTTTGCTAACGAATATGGCGATTATAATCAATATAAATATTACACATTTTTTATTAACAAATAACCCTGTTCCCTGGAGATATTTTAGAGTGATGCAAATCGTAAAATAGTTACTAATAGAGTAAATTAGAAAATAGTATGCGACTATAATTAACATATTATTTTTGGATAACGGATTGTTTTTTCACTTTTTGTAAGAAACTTTTTACACGTTCATACAAATAAAAATGTTATTTCTAGATTTTATATGAACAAAGCTCAGCATGGATCGTGACTTGGCGAGGTTTAGAGGAAACGATGACGTTTGCTCTCTGCTGTCTCAGAACCAAGAAAGGCTGCCTGTCTTCAATGCAGGAAATCCAAATATATTCCAGCAGACGCGCCTGACTCGGCCAGAGTTTTCCTGTTAACTTAACCTGCCTTCAAAGTGTCTTCTCGCACGTGAATATATGGGTGTAGGCTGCGAGGAGGAGGGGAGGGCGTACATAAGTTTTGAGTAAAAGTCAACCTACCTTAAAAGTTGTAGGATGTGTGATTGTTTGGGCATGTGATACGATTACTTCGTCAAGTGTTTATCCGAAGGACGAATCCAGAAATTCTTTAAGGGCAAACAATTAATTTGTATAATCATTTTATTTTGGTTAAGAGAAACATGTTTTCGTGACATTTTATTTTTATGTAAACAGATGCAAGAGAATACCGACAAATGGTAAAAGTAATTTTAAAGTGTTATCTGTAGAATTCTATGACTCTTACCATGGTGCATATGGCTAAGCGCTACGTGGAGTGATAATCGGCCAACGTTATAGACTTACAGCCCGAGATTCACGCTACATCCTTATTAGTACAGGAATTTATTATGAATGGGTGGTCTTCGCGGGACGACTTTCATTTACCACCAATTTTAATTAATAGACTATGACTGGCGTTTTTCTGGATCAAATTCACACCAAACAGGGGTATTTTAGAGCTCTGAAATTGATATATATATATATATTTTAATTTCTGAGGGATTAAACCCATGACCTTTGGCTTGCCAAGCAAAAGCATTGACCATTGAGCTATACCCGCTGGCAACTTAAATATTTATAAAGGTAAAAATGTTTTTTAATGAATGAATGGCATTTTTTTCTTAAATCAGACTCACTAATTTATTTTTCTTGATAAGGAAATATTATATCCTTATTGGATAAGGAAAAAAAAACTCCTGGCTGAATCACATGGCCGTTACAACATATTGCACCACATTGTCGCGTACATATTATGTGTAACTTCACTGAATATTGAACCATTGTACATAAATCTCGTCAAATGGTCTTATTAAACGAGCTTTCGGGGGTTTAAAGAAAAGGTACTGTAGTATTCCAAGCTTATTTGACTGTTTTTCAATATATCTCACTTTGGTGATAATCTTTCCAAGGTCTGAAATAATTCAGAGGCCTCCCAGTACACAATTGATTGATTAGAAAATATAAAATATTATAACAATTTATATTAAAAAGTAGGTTTTTATAGTATTTATATAAAACAATATATATCCTAATAAATATTTGTTTAATTTTTCATTTGTTTGTTTATTTTATAACTGATTTGGTATAACCTAAAATGAAACATAATAACACAGTAAACAGTACCAAATTGAATATAATGTAAATAAAAAAATGTGAATAATATCATTGGATATGTTGTGTTTTCATTGTATAAATATCGTACAATATTTCACAATAAAGCTACAAGGATGAATAAGGTCGAATGTTTTGTGTAAAAATATGAACCTGCATATCTTTGTGTGAATAATACACTTCAGCGTGTATACTTCAGGAGTACCTCTGATATCCTGTCGATCCTTTTCCTTCACCGATAACTTAAACCTTACTTTGTCAATCAATATTTGCCCGGGAAAAGTTGTGAAAGAAGTTATATTTTTCTTTACTAAGTGGCCGGACGTGGCTTATTAACCATACCACCTGATTATTTCAATGGATTTTTTTTATGGCGAGCAACTTATATATTTTTTCATTAAGATATTATTATTTTACCATTAACTTATTATATAAAAGCATGTAATAGTATTATTACAATATAAAAATACACGATACTTTATCATTCATTGAATTATGTACGAAAATTGAAGACGTATTTTGTTATTATTTGGGAGTATGCGTCAAATTTTAAGGGAAACCTTCCTGAAATATCGCTTGGTACTGACGGTCGTTAAATAACATGAATAATATGGTAGTGATCATGCTCGTGCTTAACGATAAATCTTCTTCTTCGTAGTATCTATCCGGTGGATTTATTGCAGCAAAAAAGTCTTGCATCTCGATCTCTGCAACTTTATTTAGCTCAGCATAAGAGCTACGACTCATGTCTTCGAACACTTGCTCCAAATACTCTCGTCTAAGGCGGCCTCTGAAGTTTCTACCCTAAACCTTCCCTTCCACAATATCGTGAAGAAGACCATCGTGGCGCATGATGTGATCAATTCATCAGGCTCGCCTCTCTGAGATTCTTACTAGGTGCTTATCTTCCTTGATTATGCTGAGAACCTCATTATTTGATATAAAGATAGTTTTTAATAAAAAAATTTTTTTTTCACATAATTAAGTATTTCACATAATAAGGTATATAATTTTTCAGGATAAGCCATGTTACTTTGTTTTCTACATTTATTATTATAATTAAAAAATGTTCACCTTTTTTTTTGCTTTTGAATACACTTGAATACATTATTACGTTACGAGGTATGTTTTTATTTTCTTGGGCAAACGAAAACATTAATTTTCGTCCATTACTTTTTTTGTGGATTATGGGGTTTTATTATTTTTCGTTTTAATTTTGAGCGACGCTTAAAAACAAAATGTTAGCAGGGAGCACTTAACCGTGTTTCGAAACACAAAATATCTGTCATTCTATAAAAAAACGAAATGTCAAATCGGCTAAGTCAAACGTAATTAATGAAAACAAGCTCTGGTTTGAGGAGGGTTATTTAAATAAGATTCACCCAAGAGATACATAATATTTTGTTGCTTTTAAAATACTGGGAAACATCTGAAAAAATTATTGAACGTACGTACAACGAGTATATAATTTTAACGCTTTAAATCATAATGATCATAAATGGTCCAATTTGATCATATTATTCTTAGATCGATCTCACGAGTAGTTAATTGCTGGATTACGTTAAATTAATCCATTTATTGTCTTTATTATAAAATATATATTTTCATTGTGAGTGAGTTCATTTAAGGAACCACTGATAAAACGATGTTAGATTAACATAATTGTGTCGATGGATATCAAAACTAGTTTATTGCATTATAAACATTTCCTCACGAAATACCGCTTAAATAATACTAACTGTAAGTGACAAATGACGTAAATTTAAAAATATCATCATCGACCTGTATCCGTCCAATGTTGAACGTAAGCGTCCCGCATGAGTCTCCATCCTCTTCGATCCTCTGCATTCCGCTTCCAGGCCACTCTCGCTATTCTTCTTAAGTCGTAAGTCCATCTTGCAGGGGATCGGTCAATGCTTCGTTTGCCAGTTCTTGGGCGCCACTCCAATGCCTTTATTTCCCATCGATCGTCGTCTCTTCGACAGATGTCCTGCCCAGTGCCACTTGAGTGTGCTCTGTGGATATCCTCGCTTCGGATTCTATCTTTTAGCGACACTCCGAGCATAAATCTCTCCATAGCTGGGTGACCTTTATTTTATGAGTAAGTTTGCTGTTAGATTCCACGTCTCTGCGCCATAAGTTAATACAGGTAATTTGCATTGGTTGAACGCCTTAGTTTAAAGACATTGCGGAATTTTCGCTTTAAAGATGTACTATAGTTTTCCAATTGCTGCCCATTCCAGTCGTATACGCCTATTCAAAAATATTTACATTTATTAAAATAAAAAAATATATCCACCATCACATTTGTAATATTAAAAAAATAGTATACATATAGAAACACGTACTAAAAAAAAGTAAGTAATGCTTACGGAATTATTTAAATAACCAAATATAATAAAAGGTTCGTTCTAGAACAGAGATGTTAAGTTATCGCGAATTGTAAATTGACAATAAATCACGTTTAAATTAGAGGAGGGTGAACCGAAAATAAATATTTTTACAGCGCAAATTGATATAAAATGCGTAAAATTTGTTATTCAGTTATTACATCTCGTTCAATCAAATAATATTAGAGGCTTTTCAATTATGCAGACAAAATTTGTCACGGGTGGTTAGTCATTGAAAACAATGAAAGAAGGCTGTGCTTTGTGTCAACAATGAAAATGTGTACGAAGAACGTTTTAATGTTATATTTAATAAATTAAATAAAATGTTTAAATTAATATAACAATATTTTCAATGTTTTGAGCATTCACTTTGAGATCCATAATAAATTATAAATATTTATTTATTTATTTACCTTGTTTTCACATGGATCACGTAACAAAAGTTCTCTATTAGGAGACTGCAGTTTCGACTAACTCGTAGTCTTTCTCAATCCTTCTCTAGTTAAGAGATAACTGAGCTGCGTTGTAAATAAATAAATAAATATTTATAATATAACAAATTTAATATAATCTCTTGTGTTAAGCATGTGGCATTATAAACTTATACGAGTATATAAATAAAAAACATTCCCAAACGCCTAATCTATATGCAACTTCGAAGGCATGCTTCGTGAAAACCCTTCCTGTTCCGTCTTGTTTTTGGAGACCCAGATGGAGACCCGTTACTGGACGCACTGAAAAAGCTACTTGTTACAGAGTGGCTGAAGGCCTACCCGTAATTCTAAGTGCATTAGTTAGATGTTCAAAAGACCTCAGTCAAAGGCTACAAAGTTAATATACTACAGTGAGTCTCGAATTGCTTTCTTTGGTAACACGTTGCTAACCACGAAATACGTGGAAATGGATTAAGAAATGGTAAGGTTGGGAAATGGATTCTGCAGAATGCAACTTCGAAGGCAGCTTTATTCATAATAAAATTTCTATGAATATGCTCAACTGTCTGCCACAATGATATTGCTAACGTTTATTATTTTATATATTTCAGGTAAATTTTAAACAGGTCTATAATGTTGAGTATTATAGAGGAAATGCAGTTTTTAAAGAGAAACCAGTTTTTTTTTTGTATTTTGTCGTGTCCGCTCGTTGCAAAATTCAGTCACAGTCCTCACATCACCCCAAATTAGTTTTGTGTGCTAGAGATCCATAGAGTACATTATATGTATAGTTTCGGGCAGTTTTTTAGAACGACAAGAGCCCGTAGGCCTGTAAAAAGAATTATTTTATTTTGGCTTCCCTGCGGCATCCGGATAACATGTTCCAGCCATGTTCATCTTAGTCTCTTGACCTACTATAGTATGGAAGGCTGCCATGTCTGCTCTATTACCCGTAGTATAAAAAGGTTTATTTTACGTCGTGAGAAGAAACGAAGTATAGGAGCACATACGACAACCTTTCATCCCGTAGTCGGTAAACTTATAAAGGTACTCGTTTTTCAATATTATACAATCTTCTTCGTAGTATCAATCCGGTGAATTGGTTTGCAGCAACAGAATATTGCATCTCGATCTCCATTCCTCTCGGTCCTCCGCAACCCTTTTTAGCTCAACATAAGCGCTACAGTTCATGTCCTCGAATACTTGCTGCAAATACTCCCGTCTAGGGCGCCTTTCTGCAGTAATGTTCGAACATTCCAGGTGGCATATCTTGTTGGCTGAAGGTTTTTCTTATTTGTCTTGGTTGTTTTGTCTCGAGCAGTCCCCAACCGGAGATCCGATTGGGGGACTATTTTATCTCCGGAAAATTTTACTTGAGATGCAATCATTTTTTTGCTGATACGTGGGATGTCTTTAAGACCTTTAATGTGGTATTTTCCCCTTTATTTCCACATCCTAATGCCGTTGACCATAAAGGTATTATACAATATACAGAGAATATTGTATTAGAAAATGGTATCCGATCATTTGTTTTTTCTAGTCTTGAAATACTTTGATATTTTTTGTTTTGTGACACGTGCTACACATAGTTCCAAGGCCTACAAAACATTCTTCATATTGAAAATGTAACCTATAGATACAACTATATTCCGACTGAAGCGAAAAAATATATCAATAAAATAAATTCAATTTGTGAGTCAAAGACTGGAGAAAATAGATGGTAAAATTCGATCTTGATGTAAAAAATTATTGAGACTGTTCAGCTTACAACGATATCAATTAGTAAGGAGTTTCACGGCCTCGCCAAACCTTTGTTTCTGGAAATGTTTCAATATTGTCAGACTTTGAGTATCGAGAAAATGTTATAGGAAATGTGGCGTACCGCAATAAAGCGTACATAAGAAGATATAATACAAATAAAATTTTCGAGACGTGGCACTAAAATGTGAAGACGACAGTTGATATCATTTCCCAGAATTATTTAACAATTCTTCCAGAACATTGTATTTTTGAGTCGCTTAGCTGTTTGTCTATGGATGTCAATTTAGACACGTTTTTATAAAGAACATGTCATATTCTAGAAAACATAAATACACTATGGGTTATTCTTCGACAGTCTTCTTTAGTACTCAGTAATAATAAAGTATGTCTAGTATTTTATACAGTACAATATTATATAACTTTCAACATAGTCCACGTATTTTTAGTTAGACTATATAAAATTCTTCTTCTTTCCATATCCTTTCCATATTTCTGGAATATATATTATCACCACAAATTTCCACTTAAAAAACCACTTAGTTCTGAAAACTGCTACTCTTCGTTTCTCGTTTAAGGATTTATCTGCATATGAAAGTCCACTTTGAAACATATATAGTTTCCGACACCTTATAAAGCAAAAGTCCGAGAGCTTGAAGAGGACATGTCTGTAGTATGCGAGGGATATTTAGATTGTTAATCTGAGTTTTTAAGGAAATTGAATGATTAACTCAACGCTCCTGAGGCCTGGACCATTTGTTTTTAAACGTAGTTCAACTCTAAAATAAATATTTAATAATTTCGATTTTTTCGATCGATGTTTCTTGGTGGAATTCCATTATACCTTATACATTAATGATTTCCTAAAACCACATATACCCATCACACAATTCATATACACCTTTTCGCTCACTCCTTTGCTTTATATAGAGCCAACAAAAATTTAACTAATTGACTTGAAAATGGCCATCCGACCTGGCTGAAACATGTCGTCTATCATAAAAAAATATATGTGGAATAAATTCTAAAGAATCTTTTATTTTATATCTGAAATATTTAATATTGCAATAATTCAACAAATCAGATAAATGTTGTAATTTAATACAAATATTGAATATATTTTTTCTTGGTAGTAGTATCAATCCGGTGGATTGGTTTGCAGCAAAAAATCTTGCATCTCGATCTCCACTCCACTCTATCCTCTGTAATCCTCTTTAGCTTAACATAAGAGGTACAACTCATGTCCTCGAACACTTGCTGCAAATACTCCCGTCTAGGGCGCCCTCTGAAGTTTCTACCCTCAACCATCCCTTCCACAATGTCGTGAAGAAGACCATCGTGGCGCATGATGTGACCATACCACCGGGCTCGCTTCGCCTCAATACATTTATAATACGTCAAATTTATATGGTAATATTACGATCTGGTCAAAAATAATTAAATTTAAAATTGATTTTAATTTGTCATAATTAAAATTGAATAATCGAATGTAATTCAAATACTTATTAATTTAAAAAAAAAATTGTATTATATCATTTAATTTAATGAATGCAATAATTTTCTCGGAATATGATAGTTTTCTGTGACAAACATGAAATGGCCATTAGATCTTCAAACAGAATTTTACATCGTACATATAATATCCATTAAATCAGGTGCGGGAATAATATAACCATTACCCATTATTATTTAGTATTCTAATTTGACGGAAGGTGCGGTTCTCGGCTAGCTTCCGATGTGTGTGTGATCTTTGTGTAATTGAGTAGAAACATATTTGCTCTGTAAGTCGAGATGTGTGTAGAGCTTGTGTGTACTCGCTCCAATACATACAAAAGTAATAAACACAACCTCCTGGGGCCGCCAGCTAAAGTAACTAAGAACTAACTTAAAGCTTTCCTACTCGGTCTTTTCCAGTGGAACGAATTATTTTTTATCAGCGAGATTTCCTTAAAGCTTTATAAAATTTCATGTCGATAGCAATAAATTAAAGTGTTCTCTTTGTTTTCAGGAGAGAGTTTGTTATAATATAAAACACATAAAGAGCTTCATGAAAGAACCTTGTTTAATGCATTTTAACAGATCAGAACACAAGTTATTATTTACAAAAATATGGAGACAGTCGAGTGGACTAGGGTACTGAATAAGAGCAAAGGTTGGTTCCAAGGCTCATGGTTCGCATCCCGCTTCTGCCGATATTTTTCTGAATGAACTGATGCGTATAAAATTTGAGGTATAATTGTATGTATATATTTAATTACTAATTACAAAAATATGTTATTACTTTAGTATCTCTAGGAAATCTAAGTAAAAATAATATATTTGAAATAAATTTGTAAATAAATGTTATCACTAAACTTTCATAATAAACTAACATGCATTTTAAAATAAGCAATATGTTTTTATTTTTACCTTTTAATTAAATATAGTAAGCACCTAGTAAGAACCATGTAGTAGAGTTGTAGCTCTTTTGCTGAGCTAAAAAGGATTGCAGAGGATCGAGAAGAGTGGAGATCGAGATAAAAGATTTTGTTGCTGCAAGCTACCGGATTGATACTACGAAGAAGAATTAAATATTATTAATTAATTTCTCGACACGATGAGGCGTACGTCGAATCGTAATAGCGTTGGGCAATAATAGTATGGTATACGAAGTCCGTGGGTCGATCCTCGGATTTGCAATTAAGTTATCTTATCATACCATGTCTGCTCCCCTAACTGGAGCATATGGCATTCACGAACCACCGCTACAAAGCTCTGTTATCCCATGTTAGCTCCATCTCCCGCAGCTCCACCGAGTACATTCAATGGATAGTTACCGACGGCTTCCCAGGACGGCGCGAGCTTGAAAGCTTGAAAAAATGCAGCTATAGTTAATGCTCTCTTGTGGCATTCTTAGTACTTGTCCCAGTCATGTCCACCTTAGTTTTCTTTGATTAATTAATTATATAATGTGGTATTTATTTATATGAATTTGTATTAGCTTAAGTATTTTAATTAACTGTATAAATCTTAGGTTCAATAAATTATAAAGAATATTGATATTATTATATATCCTTACTCCAATAAAATAATATACGATCAATATTACAAATAATGTTTCAAAAGAACACTTTTATATTAAGTAATGATTCGAAAGTCTTATTGATTTGATTAATGAAAATTAACAAAATGTAATAAACATTCCTTCAGGGAGCTCTTCGTTTATAATACATTTTGGAAGAAATTTAATAGAACATTTTTCTGATACAGCGATTAAACTTAAACATAAATATCTGTTAATATGCTCTTAATTGAATTTCGGAAAGATTTTTTTTGTCAGTGAACTGAATAAATTAAAAATAAACTCCGATATTAAAATATAATTAATAAAGCATTCTAATGTTAAAATTTGTAGAACAGAAAAGACTGTATCTCTCTACCATTTCCCACCCAAAGATGATGTAATAAAAATTGTCATTAAAAAAATAAAAAACATGCTATGCATTAAAATATAATGGTATCTACAAATATGTAGTTTTGTGTTAATTTTGTGAACATATATAAAAGTTACATAAAATAAATTTATAATATACACTAAGCATGTGACAGTACTTTACTATTTTAAGTTCGAGTAAATGTGAGAGATTAAATTATATTATTCGAGTATTAATATTTCAAAAAATCCAAGTACATAATTAACTATAATAAAGCATCCTAATTTGAAATTATCGTAGTTTTCAGTTTTAAATATATTAAGATCATATTTTATTTTTTGCCGCCGTTTTACCTCTTTTTTATCTTTAAAAGATAAGTTCAAGAGATTTAAGTGGACCAACTTTAATTTCTACCTGCAGCAAGAATATAAGTATGACTTTAATGTTATGTTTATTAAGAAGACAACTCATTGTAGGTCGTAAAGCGGCTTTGGGACAAGCCTTAAGTTTAATTTTGAATGGAATAATATTGAATGGAGGATTTTTTACTGAAAGAGCTTACCTCCTATTTTCACTATCCTTCTAATTTCTAACGAGAAACCTAGAAACATTATTAATAGTTCGAAACTTAGTGATTTGAATAGAACTATTATAATTTATGTACTTTCAAATTTAATTATTTATCTTCCATAAAATGGCAAAAAGGTAGTGAATTTTCACGTAAAAAATCTATCAGCCATTCAAATATCAAGTGATAATAAATAATCAATGCCAATGAACAAGATATTTACAAATATTAAAAAAGTAATGATACTTTTCGATTGCAATAATATTATGTTTGAAAAAAGCCCTAAAAAAATGGCGTAAATAAAATGTGCTTAAAATATCATGGTGATCGAACGAAGAGCATGGTAGTCCTTGGAGAAAAATTGTTTTTATGCACACATATAATATGTGTATACTCGTATATATATCTTCATTGGTAAATGCTATTCTTAGTTTATATCCCCTGCACTAACATGTGCACTAACTTGTTAACGGATGATGTGAAATTGTAAATTGCTTGTAGGATTACGAGGGTCTATGGACGCCGTGGTTGCGGATTACAAGTACAACAGCTTCATACACGAACAAAGATGCCCCGCTACCTGCTGGACTTTATTGTACATAATTTACATACACAAAACAATGTCAACTATCGTATGTACTCAGGCTAATTAAGCATCCTGACGTCACTGGGATATGAAATCCTAATCAGACACAACCTATAGCAACCCAAAAAGATGACTACGAGTATTTTAGAACAATAAAACCCTAAATATCTTGAATTTTACGGGAAATACTTGTATTTGTGTAATGTTATTTGTTTATCTAATTAAGTGTTATATACGTGTACGATTACGTATTACAAATGATGTAAAGTGCCTTGTAGATTGTGCAATACGAATCTTCTCATATTTTTTCTAATTTTCAAAGAGAGCACGGTGGTTTCAAAACATGGCTAAAAAATATTATTTAAAACTATCAAAATTGATAAAACGACTCTTAATTAGTATTTGGAATATAATTTAAAATAAACATAGTTATATGAAATAAAACAATCATTATTTTAAAAGTTATTTAATTTTGAAGCATTTTTTTTTAAATTTGATCCAAGCCTCATGAGTGTTAATCGTTCAATCTCTTTAACCTTTTCGCATCGGTTATCGGCATATGCCGTCATAAGATATCCCGATTGATGACATTGGTTGACGTGATATATCGTTTTGCTACTTTCTTAAAATAGTTTTTTATGCATCATCTGATAACTAAAGAATACAAGAACCAATGTGATATATGAAAATAGACCAGATAAGTACATTTATGCTTCAAATACTACTTTTATAATTGACAGTATAATTTTATTCAAAACGAGCCGTAAGGAAAGGGTTAAAATGCTCAATAACAAACACCCAATATGCCTCAGGTACTGGAGCATATGTTTACATGTACTCTGGGTGCACAAATTTCTTAAACAAAGGTGACTGATATACCTATATGGTGGCTATTTGTGGTGACAATGTTTTCGAGTAAAGAAGTGGACATAGAAAGAAGAAAACAGTTTTTATTAAGTAGCTTCTGACGAAGCTGATACGGCACCGAAACAGGTAGAATTATATTGAATTAAAACTCAGTGTTTTCATACAATATTTTACTTCTTTTATTCTCTAAAAAATAAAAATATTCACTTTTTAGCTTCGTAAAAATAACTTAATTTATGTGTTTAATAGGTTGAACAAAAGCTATCGACGACATTACATTGAATATTACGAAACTTGCTATAACTTTGCGATCAGTTCGAAAAACTGTCATTTACCCTTACATCCGGCCGTGCCACCGATAACCTACCCCGGTACATAGAGCCGGTAAATTAGCGCCACAGGAGGCTCCACAGGCCCAGAAAGGCTTTTATTAATTGACCAAACGGAAGTACGACATCGCAGAACGAAAGTTACCCTCAAGGGTGCTACATTAACACTGTAATTTCTCTCTAGCAACCGGGCTTAAGTATTAACACGAATCTGACTGTTTGATACTTGTTTAGTTGAGTGCTTACAAGCTGTGGTACATTTACGTTAACGTGAAAAATTATCATGAATTTATCATGCGGCTCTTTGCACGGAATAATGTTTTATTTTTGTTATGTGAGTCACAACGCCTTATGAAGAATGCGATACGATATGAACGTTTCTCATAATAAATTATGCATATTTTTTACTCAGAGTGTCTCTCAGAGGAGTAGAAAGGTGGGCTCTGGGGATGGAGTGTGCAAAGAAATAACAAGCTAGTATTATAATGCCACTTTTAACCATTCCAGAATTATTGTTAGTAAGCAAATTTATGAAATTATGCTTTATTATTTATAAGTTATTACCATGTTCTTCTATTAAGAGATAAATTAATTTGGATAAACTGTATTGAAATGTGAAAAATTTAATCATCACATTTAGGCTCCAGGTGATTTGAGTAAAATAAAAATTGAATGTAAGTTTTCATATTTTATGCTTAAAAAAAGTAAAATTACGAGTAAATATATGAATATTTATTATACGAATATATAAATTATAAATCTCATTCAAATAATTTCGTATGTTTTCACGGCCAGATTTGCTATTGTGGCTTTTGTGTTTAGCCGTATGTGGTGACTTTCAATATACCAATATTTCGACCGCCATTGTAGGGGTCATGTTCAGGATTAACGATTTTCTGATCCCAAAATCACTAATCCTGAAGATGACCCCTGCAATGGTGGTCGAAATATTGGTAAAAGAAAATCACCACACTCGGCTAAACCTAAAAGTCACAATACCATATTATAAATCGGTAACTACGTCGTCAATCATCATCTTTTTAGTTAGTACTACAGGACATATGACTTCTCTCGGATAATCAACGTTATTTTTCGCTTTCTTCAGCCACCATTTATTTCTCTGTATGATCCTTAATGTATTTAATTCATTTTGTTAATGTACAACCGGGAAGTCGTCTAATAGCATTATATAAATTATTATTTAACACGTTTAGTCCATAGATCTGGTAACATTTGAACAACTTTAGAATTATACTTAGTTATAGTGAACGATAAATAATATGATTAATTGAATTTGGAAACGTAATACCCAGTACAGCCGTGTACTTAAATACAGCTAGGAGTTAAATGTAAGTTGTAGTTGAATATTGGAGAATTAAGCTTAATACTCCAACAATCGTGGTTCAAACAACGCCATGTGCCATGCACATGCTGACTGCAAGTTTATCTGAAGCAAGCATTAAGCTCCTTTATACTAAATACTAAGAGATTAATCGATTTTCTGACTTTAAACCACATGGCCAATACCAATATGTAATGTGTTTGAATATATCATCATAATGTGCTAAGCTTACGCCGAGTTTTGAAATAAACGTACTGGATATGTTTTACTTTTAATTTTGTTTTTATTTAAGCATATGAAGTCCAACAACAGAAGGCGGTGATGGAGAAATATCATTTAGTATGACGCTTTGATTTAAGCGCTATACGCGTAGTGTTGATCTACAGACTCCTCAGCATTTACGCAATATAATTTTTTTCGGCAAATCACTTTGAATATGTGGTGTTCACGAACAAATTTCATTTAAAGTAGATTGTTAGAATAAAAAAAATTAAATAAAATATTTAAAGATCTTATGAAAAATAATAGTGTTATTATTTCTGCAAATATGGACAACAATAAATAGATTTCTCCGTACAAGGAAGTAAAGTTCAAATCAAACTATGAGTAAATTTACAAATTTTAATTTTAATATTTTTGTTATTATGGGACACTATAAGAATCAATTAGTAGTTTTCAGAACCTATTTGAATTATTATGCTTAATTATTAATTATCAAATACATTTTACAAATACCTAAAAGTGTCCCCTAATGGCTGAATGTCGTGATACTTTTGATTATTGTCTCTTTTTTACATCCGATCGAAATCCCGAATTTTTACCTAAAAAATCTATATTAAATGTCGATCAAACAATAAACTATAAGTCATGTGTGAACATAGCTAAGCCGTCAATTTAAAGAATATCATGCAATCAATATTTAATTAATTATATTTTCATAAAATGAAGTATCCCAGTTCCTTTCCGATATATGGCGTATAACCAGTGCTCGTATTCGGACCGTTGTAAATAGTTAAGAATATGAAATAAGTATAATTAAAATTAATTTAAGTAAAATTATAGTTTGAAGGCTCACAAGAAAATTTCAGTCGACAACAATAACTTCATAAAATTAGTATTAAGCAAAGCTAATTTTATGCTCACTGATGTTATGACTAATCTAATATATGACTAATCTTATGTTCAGTAATTCCTCGAAAATGTCAGACTGAACCTTTGGTTCGGTTTGAAAGTTTTAATTGGAAGCATAGTTTCATTAAATCAGAACGACGATTGTGTCTCGTCTCGATTTTCAAGTACAGTACAGAATAAAGTTTGGAAAAACCTTTTCGGAAAATCTGTTTGACGGGGAACATGTTTTATCTACCTGAAGGGAAATGGGGCTCGTTTCCGTGAGGCTGCGAGACCTTTTAAAAGTGACTTAGATAATAAAAAAGGAATCGATTTTATAGTTTGATTACGAGGCACACTCACAAAGTAACGAGAATTTTATTTTATATTTTAAAATAATTTTCATGAAGAAAATATTGATTGTGCTCCCAATATGTAGCTTCAATAAATTGAACCTGTTTGTAATGGTCTCGAAATACTGGTGAAAATATAATGATAATTTTATTTATTCAGCTTCAAGAGCGACGATTAAAATTTACGTATAAATATTAAGCCAGATATATAAAAGAAAGAAAGTACAAATCAATAATATTTATGAATTTGGTGGAGCACCGGATCACCGCTGGATGCCTACGTGAAGGCGCATCCATAATATGCTCGCACCAAAAAATTGTTAGCGTATCTAAGGAAAAACTTAAAATGAGCTGTATTTTGTAGTAGCATATTATACATAGAATCTTGTGGTGGCCATATAATCCATATTGAAATGTAACATAATAGTGAGATGAATAATAATTTAGTTTAAAATAATAAGGAAATGAATCTAAATATTTTATTTGCAATGTTTATTTTAATACATCTCGAAGGTTACATATTTTTAAATTACGAAGATAAAGAAAAAACTTACAATTGCGGTATCTTTTAAATAATTACATTTTCAATATGTAAATATATAAATATAAATAATTATATAAATTTGAAAAACCATATCATAATTCATGAGTGTTCTATGAAATATAGTTTTTTTAAAATATGAATAGAAATTTAAAGCAGTTCATTCGATATTAATAAAAAACTGCGAACAATTTATGTTATAATTTACAAATAATACTTTCACATATATTAAAATATTTATTTTAGCATGTTTTTTAGTATAATTTTCGTTACTTTTTGTCTATTTTCAATGTGTTTTACACGCCTTGTTCTACCATCTCGAATGTTCAAGTCAGTGTTGAGCAAGTGGACGACGAACGATCATTCTTGACATTTTGTTATCGCGTTCTCGTCTCACCGCATTCTTCCTTCGACCCTTTTCATCGGGTCCGAATTTCCGCGGCCTTTGAATTTTTTATGGAACGTCTTATGACGTGTCACAAAATTGAAAGTCTATGATTTTCAAAAGAGGTTTCAAGATAATATATGTACTATGCACAGAAAGTAATGAATGAATTTGCAGCAGGTGTGTTAGAAATTTTCAAAATAAATACAGAAAAAATTTGATAATTTACAAAAATAGTGTTTTATAATTAAAGTATACAAATTTCTCTGTTTTGATTTTTTTATATTTATAAAGGAACAAAGTATAAAATATAATAAAAGTTCAATAATATAAAAGTATACTGAAACTAGATTTAAAAAAATCAAAGAGTATTTCTTGGCTTTAAGTAACCAAATTATGACCCGTATGCAGAAACATTTCAAAGGTAACCAATCTTATTTAGCTGCTTTCGTTTAGAATGATTCAAGAGAGGAAGCCTCACGTCTAAACTCAACTCATATCTTAAGAAAAATCTCTGCAAACGGGTGTTAAGTTGGTTACCTTAAGTCAAAGAATGTCATTGTATACGGGTGTAAATGTTCATTAATTTTCATTCAAATTCTTTATTTTTCCAGGATTAACATTACAAAAAATAATTTTATTGCGTTTATAAGCCAATAGGTAAATGTTAATATATCACATTTTCAAAAAAAAGATCCTTAGGTATTGACATATTTAGTGTCAATGACCTTACACTCAGTACAAGTGATGTCGAAATACGCAGCGCTAATAGTTACGAATTGTATCAATAAAATGTTACTCGTACTTCAAGTCTCTGAAATATTGCCATACAAGTAACAGAATTATATCTCTCTGATACTAATCTGTTATTAAATATTTGTCTTAACATAACCGACAATTACTATAAAATGTAAATTTTATTTGTTTATGTGTACGTTAAATTTAGTATCCTTAACATCAATACTAAGTAAATCGTCAATACGATATCGGTAAATACAGATAATTGATAAATATTATGAATTGTCAGATGAATTCCCCAGAATAATAATTCCAGTATCTATTAAACTTACTACTATTTTATTATGTAAACGCGAATGTATCATGAAATATTAAAGGAAATGTTTTTTTCCCCAATGACACACGCGACAACTCCTCTTTATTGATACTTTCCATTATAACGACGATATCAAATGTTACAGGTGTGGATTGTAAGCGCCAGGTACATGTGTCATGTTTATGATCAAAAAGTATTCTCGAGTATATTTTATTTGTCCGTATCCTTTCACTGATTCATTCACGATAACGTCCCGGGTCCCGTGTGATACTAAATATGTATTTTGTCCGTTTCTTTTCTCGCCTATCGAATGTAAACCTTTTGTATGATACGCCTGTAAATGTATGTATTATTATTTTCAGGATTTTCATTCGTTTTTTAAGACTAAAAAGCGAAACTTAATAGGGCTGAAATTATATCATTATATTTCGTTGTAATATATAAAAAAACGTTGTTAACAAAATATTTTAATTGTATTTTGAGTTGTTTGTTGAAAACTGAGTGATATTCCATTATAAATATATAATCATGTCGGAAACAACAGGGTCAGATCCTGTCTGCCTAGAAGTGGGCGACGTCGATGGCGTTTCTCACGGCAATCATCAGGTTTTCTTGGGTGCAGCTACTCGGAAGGTGTGACTGGGTCTACTGCTCGCCGCAGTCACATTCAGTCAGTCCACTGTAAAACTACCAGGCTTTCATTTGTGTCCTCGTCTTGCATACTCCGGTCCGAAGTCTGTTAAGGGACCTCCATATATTCCACCCCTATTTGTGTCCAGGGGCTAGGTCCTCTTTTGGTTCAATCCAAGTATTCCCCTCAGTTGCTTTTCTCCACATGTTCAGCCGCAGGGTGGCCTCAGGTATCACCAGTTCCGTTATAGACTGTAGGAAAATTCTTCTTGATTTGAGCCGTGTGGTTATCTTTTGATACCCAAGCATAGGGTGGAGTGTGTCGTGGGTTGCTTTGGTGAGCTCGTTCTTGGTGGTGACTTCTCGCCGTAGGCTTAGTGGGGCGATGCCCGAGAGTTGATATTTTATTGAAAAAAATAATAACGTTCAATATTATAAGGAACCGTTTTGTCACTTTTAATATGTAAATATACATTGTGAAAATAAACTAGCGCGAATTCGTATGATCTAAGAAATGCGGTGCTGCTGTAATTGGTTATCTATGGCTCTCAAGACATCTCTGCACCCGAAGATCCAACAGGTAACATACTTGGTTCCCTACCAACTCCTGAGCAGTAACTCGAGTTCTTGATGAGACGGCAGTTAAATTATCCTGGGCATATTTTGATTTATTAGTAGAATTTTTAACGACATCGAACCAACAACAAAGCAAACAGGAACACAAATCTTGATGTTACCGAGGCCTTGACTATTTAGTCGTAACAGGCTGCTTAACCCAAAATCAAAGTGTCCTTGGAGGATTAAAACCTTTTACTCGTGCACTATGTACGTGTAAAATATATGAGAGTTTTCTATATTTTCTAACGGTAAATCTTATATTTATTGATTTTCATCAACCGTTTCTAATTTTGCAGTACAGTTTTTTTTTATGTTTATTCGTTTCATATTTCATTTATTCTTTTTTATACAAAATATTATTTTCTACAATATATATTATAAAAATGTATTATAAAATTTGTTCGTCAAACGCCAATTAATTTAAGAATAAACCTATTAACTTTGAGTGCGATGAAAATGTGTGATATTTTTAATGTAAGTTGACCTATATAATTTTTACCGCAGTTCGCATTTTTGCACCTTAAACTTATATATCTGTGCGTGGGTAAGGTGCTCTAAATGTAGAAGCATTTGTGGAGTATCAGGCCCCGATGATTATCGTAAAGCGTGGGGGTCACTTTGGGGAGGGATCAGCAGGTACTAAGAGTTCACAACATTGCCGCCCGGAGCTTTCCACAAAAAAGCTCCTTTACAAAAGTACATGTACAATAAGGGAAACCAATTACATGAAAAGTCTTAAAGAAGGATCAGCCCGGATAGATGCATGACCAAATTTTTTAAGAGAAGAAATAATCTTTTTTAAAATTAATATTTTGGAGTATATTTTATTATTTTTCGCAGAACAGCACTGTAGTATATTATTTAAGAAATATATATTACATGACATAAAATATATTGTAGTTGAAAATTTCAACATTTGTAAATAGTTTCAAGAATGTATTATATTTAATTCAAAATATGGTGTTGTAACAAATAAATTACGGGTATTTATTTATTAACAGTGTATCCGTATATTGACGTGGTTACCACTCAAACATTACAGTAACTGTTATGCTAATCGACTGGTCTGAGAGCAAGCATGGTTAGAAGTTGATGGCCATAGGACCACAGCAAATAAGGGTTTTCACATAGGCTTTTGATGACATTTGGGTTCACGCGTTCAGTGTTGCTGCAACCACCAGCCAAAATTCTAACGAAGTATGCATTCGAGAGAGAAAATTTATTCAGGATTAAATCAAAATTAAATGTTATCTATTTAAAATTAATGCATATATTGTTAGCATAAAATATTTGTCTAATATGAATAAGGTGTTTTCAAAAATGTATAAAGCTATAGAATAGCTTTCAAATCTACTTGTTTTTCACTTCACAGAATTCGGAATTCAACGTTCTCAATAATCGTAACAAAGGCTGAATGTTTTGACGCACGGCGGCACGTGAAGGTCACCGTACTACGTGACAGAAGAAATCACTGGAACGAAGAAGATGAGTGTCTTATTCTGGTATTTTAACTGGTGCAAGGGCGGGGTTGGTCTATAAAATATACATATACTCATATATGGAAATATGTACTACATATGGGGGAAAAATTAAAAGTAGATTAATCGGAAACGCAGCCATATTAAGGCACTTGAAATATATTTTCAATGCTTCTGGAGCGCGGTGACGAAGCTACTATATATGAGTCGTTATTTATATTTTAATGATTCACTTTGAGATCCATTTTAATATTGAATATAAAATAACTACATACCTTGTCTTAACATGCATCATAGTGAGCACTTTTCCAGCTAGTGAAACAGTGCAGAGTTATGCAAGAAAGGTGAAATTTGGTTCTGAAATGTTTCTTTTACATGTTGTGGTCAGAAGTGTTTGTTGATGTTTACGATTTAAAGAAAACATGTACATTAAATATTTTAAACTGTGTATCGAGATAAAGTAAAAAAGAACTATTTTTATATAAGATGCAAAACTGTAATTTTCATGGTCAACTAATGAATGCACAACTTATTTGGTGAAACTTAGTAACGAAGTAACACACAAACTAAGTCATATTATAAATACCGTATTTACGAACTCATTAGAGAGTTAACTTAAGCGAAGTCAATGTGCAAAAATGTGATTATGATGCAATTTAAAATAAATGTCAAACCACACTGAGATTCAAATCCAGGAATGTTTGCAAGACAGTCGTGAACTTTACAACCCCTAAGCAATCGGTGGAGGTTGAAGGTAGGAGGTTGGGGTCCGCTCCAGCACTTCCTGATCTGCCGCATTAGCGTCACATCATACGCCCGAGATGCTTAATGCAGAGATAAATTAGGCGGAGCTCACAGCCTCGTCATCTCTGGGAGGCCATCCGCAGAGACAAGTCCCGCGGCCTTTGATGGCGGCAGGGAGATAATGTAGGTAATTAAAAAAGCGCGATAAAATATTCAAAAGTGTACTCTCTGACTCAGCGAAATCGTTTTTTGTCAAAGTTTGTAACGCTGAATTGCATAATTGAAAAGTCTATTACAAGTATAATACATGAATATGTAAAATTATTTTTGTTATCATTGCGTCGATTTTTATTTACACAAACCAGCGGATTTAGTTCGTCCAATCAACTAGTCTCATAACTCAACTAAGCACTGAATTTGGTGACTAGTTTTTATTATGTTATTATAAATATGTATCTCTGATATTGTAATAATAAGATAATTTCTTGGAAAAAATTCAGATTATAATAGTGAGAAAGCATAAATGTTAAAGATAGCGTTTCATAATCAACTGGTATTAAATAAGTATTTTGTTTAACATATCATATTTGTTCAACGTAATATACCGTTTAGACTCTAAATGATATAGTATGCGTCCAAATAAATGCAACAAGTATATCATAAACTGTGGAATGTCGAGTATAATGGAAAGTTTTTTTTAGCTTGATAGGTGTAGTTGGGATGAATAGATAATATTCAGATAAGAACTGTCCGTGCTACCTATTAAACAGGCTTTCCGAAAAAGTTATCCTTAATCACAAAAGCTTATTAATATTATTATTCATTAGAAAATAGTTGAAGAAGGAATTTTAGTTGAGTTTTGCAAATGAAATATTTCAATATTGTGCAAATTTTAATTTATAAGGCTATTATTATTTAATATAATGTGTTTGAAGATTATGTAAAAATTTGACGAATTAGACTACAATACAGAGATAGATATAAGGTTATACGCAATATAATTCTAATTTGTATACAAACTGAAAAAAAAATACTAGAAAATCGGAATACAGTTTAGTTTAATTATGATTAGAGATTCATATTTTTTTGTTTAATAAAACGTTTAAAATTAAATTGTTTTGGTTTTCAAAGAAGTTAAGGAATTTTTTTAAATTAAAATTTCATAGCAATTATTTCGAGTTTCTTTGAAATCTCGAATTGAATATGAAAATGAAGAATCTCCATTATGGCTTTTCCTTTGTATGAAAGAATTCGCGTTATTAAAGACAAAATCTTTGCTTCTTCCGAAATGTTTCTTTTAATGATAGAATACTGTTAGCATTGAATAAATATTTCCACATATAGATTTCACAAAGGCAAAGCAGTAAGTAAGGAAATAAACAAACCACGTGAATAGATATATATATATTTATTTAAATATTACGTGAAATAAATTACCGAAAAACTAAAAAAATAAATATAATAATACTACTAGTATGTATATTAGGGTGTCCCAGGCTATGTATGAGAAAATTATTTTTTTCGAAATGAAATCGGCTCACCCTCTATTTTTAGGTAGTTTGGTCCTAGTAACTCACATAATAAATTTGATTGCTATCGGACAATTTTTTCTGATAGCGACTTGATGTTGAAGTTTTAATATAAATTTTTGTATGAAGGCCAAAAGGAGCTTTTGAAAACTTAATGTTTATTCAGCAAATAAAACGCTATTTTATCTCTATGTTACAAATTATATGTATCTATTATATAAATATTATTATCTATTACCGAAAATCTTAATATTTGCTTTTTATAATCAGTGTTCATTAGGGTGTCCAAGGCTATGTATGGGAAAATTATTTTTTTCGAAATGAAATCGGCTCACCCTCTATTTTTATGTGGTTTGGTCCTTGTAACTCACTTAATAAATTTTATTGCTATCGGACAATGTTTTCTGATAGTGACTTGATGTTGAAGTTTTAATATAAATTTTTGTATGAAGGCCAAAATGAGCTTTTGAAAACTTATTGTTTATTCAGCAAATAAAACGATATTTTATGTTTCTTTCAAATATGAAGTAAATATTATGTAAATATTATTATCTATTACAGAAAAAAAAATATTGCTTTTTATAATCAGGGTTTAGCTTTCGGGCGCCTTAGAATTCTAGTATTGACATGTTCCGATGCAAGTCGCTATCTTTTCCTGTGGTTTTAATGGCGTGAATTTTTTTTTTAATTATTTGGATACCATTCACACAAAACCTTAAAAAAAACGAAAAAATTTTTTTCGGGACAACCTAATGTATATGCTTTTCATCGATTATTGACGCAATGCTTTTTATGTTTAGTATTTGTTCTTAGTAAAATATCATTTATTTGTGATATATATTCTTAGCATTAAGATTGTGATCCAATTCAGATACTAAATAGATGAATACTTTTTACTGTGTTTTAAACCGGACTTGATACTAGACTTTTTTTTTCAGGTAATACGAGTAAACATATTATGGGTGGTTCTACCGAAATCTGAATCAGGAAGACTCATCTTTGTCAACCCGAGTATAAGGCAAGTCAAAAAATATTATTTCTTTTTATATCTTTGACGTAAATTTTAAATAAATACTACACTTATATCGTCTACTCGTTACGAAAAATTTTCGTGCAACCTTTTTCGAGAATCAGCATATAATTGATATGTGTCGACCCTAGAAAAAACTTTTTCTTTAGTTAACATCACAGATAGGCTTCGTAATATTCTTCCAGTATCTGTATTCCCCAGATAAAATCATTTTATTGTAAATTAATATTATGTTTTTGAAATGGAAACAGATAATAAAAGCTATGAAAATCGCATACTAACGCTTTTTAAATACAGAAAGGTTTCAGTTATGTGTTCCTAAAGACCGCTGAAGGCAACCGAAGAATCAACATTAATGTTTTCGTCTTATACTTTTAGTTAGGGAGTACATTAATGTTAATGGCGTTACAGACGCGGGAGCTCAATATGCCGGGATTCAAACGTAAACATGGCCTTCCGCAAATCGAGCATCCCCAGCGGAAATAATCGGAAAATGAGAAAAACTTTACCTCAAACGACCAGCGAAAAGCAATTCCAACCCTCAGGCGCATCCCCGTCCCCTCATTTGAGGACTGGACGATTCAGAGAAGCCAGCTCTGCAGAGGGCTTAAAGTATCCTTATCTAAGTCGAAGGAAGTACCCATCAGGGGTGATTCTTAGAATAATTTCTTTCTTAGACAGCTAATGAGACGACAATTTTCTATGTAGTAGGTTATAATATCACAAAACCAAGTCTAAAAATTTGTTAATTTGTCGTTATTATGCCTCAAAATTATACATTTTTGTAAATAAAAAGTGTACGTATAAATCAAACTATTATGAAATTTAATTGTAATGTTTTGATGCATGAAAAAATTGTTTAATTTAACGCATGGAGAACGGTCGGTCATATTGCGTGAGTTGAGTGAAAATTATGTGAAATATTTGTAAAAAGGTTAAAGATTGTTTTTGACATATTTCTTAAGAAAAATATATATGGCATAAAAGAAAAAAACAGAGAGGCTGAAAGAACATTTCAGAATTTACTATATCCGCTTATGAAGGAATAAAAAAAAAGATTTTGGTTGTCTTTTTTTTTTCGTAAGCACATACAGGAGAATACCGACAGATGGTGATAGTAATTCTGTAGTCTCATCTGTGGAATTCTATGACGCTTACCATGGTGCAGATGGCTAAGCGCTGCATGTGGAGTGTGATCCGCCAGTGTCATAGACTACAGCCCGAGATTCACGCTTCATCCTTATTATTACAGGAATTTACTATGAATGAGTGGTCTTCAAAGGACGACTTTCGTCTGCCACCAGTTTTAATTAATATACTGTGACTGGTATTTTACGGGTGAGGGATCAAATTCACACCAACCGGGAGAATTTAAGAGCTCAGAAATCAATTAAAAATCTTCATTTTAATTTTTTTAATCTCCATCGGGGATCGAACCCACGACATTTGGCTTGCAAAGCAAACGCTTTGACCATTGAGCTATATCCGCCTGCCAAAATCATATAAAGGTTTACAGAAATATTTGAAAATATTTATCAGTTTTGGGTGGGTGGTTCAAAACATTATAAAAACTATATCAACCAATTCAAAATCAGTATTCTAAGGAATGGTGTTTGGATGTTAGTGGGCCTTTATTTGTTGGATTAAGTACAATTTTCTTAACGTCAATAAATTAAATGAGCAAAAAAATGTAATCAATTGGAATATTTTTCACCAAATTTAAATCGAGTAAAATCTATATTCCAATTACTTTACACACACAATATGGAGAACTGTGATTTATCTGTTTCGATAGTTTTAGTACGCCACACTTCTCGAAATTGCTTCTAACTTTCATCGTATTACAAGTATAATGGTATACGTACTGCAGTTAATCTCCTATTAATTTATCGCTCGTGTATTTTCTCTCCCATCAAACTGGTAATAGAAAGCCTTGCAAATGTATTAATTTAATAACTTTACTCGTATATCAGATATGAATGTTATAAGTAAGTGTTAAGAGTTTATTGCTGTCTTTGAATTTGTTCCTTATCTCCATTTTTTTTAAACCTCTTAATAAGTCTTAATTTTATAATTCTTCGGGGTCGTTTGTTTCAGGGTGAGGTTCATTTGTGTGTCTATACCAACTTGCTTTAGGCTGAAGATTCTTTATTTCTATCTCAAATAATTCTTTATATTTTTCTCGTGGCTTATTAGTTATATTTTGATATCAAGAATGTCACATTCTTTCTGTACATATTTCATAACTATTAAAATTGACATGCAACGTCACATTTGTGTACTGAATTAATACAGTACACGCAGTTCATGCTTGTATACAGTAAATAAAAGGAAACATCTTAACTTTCTTTCCATCCTGGCCAATTTATCGTGGAAAAATAATTAATTTTTAAAAATACATACATTTTGCTCTTAGAGTAATTTATTGTTTTTTTTTTTGTTTTTTTTTTTACTTAATGTGCTGTTTTGTTAAAAATTAAATAAGTATAACATTAATAAAATAAAGACGAATCGTTCAAGTCTGTGTCGTCTAGATGCTCACCACTCGGACCTTCGCTCACCGGAAGGAAAACACTTCACAATTCATATATTCCCGTTCGTTCGTTCGCTCGCTTCACGTTTATTCCGCTCGGTGCCTATCGAAGAGCGAATAATGAAGGGCGGCTCGGGGCTGGAGGTTCTATAATTGTTCTTCTCGATCACCGACAAAGCTTTCAGCAATGTGTGAAACACATTCCTCTCGAAAACTTGGAGACTGCGGCGTCGCGGGATAGGCTTTTCAAGTCTTACTAGACATTCGATATTCTTCATCAACGGCTAAAGGGATCGCGAAATTACACGCTTTCAGTGAGAACGGTTGGAAATTTCAATAATCTGGCAATGTTATTTGGTACAATGCTGATTATTTTCAACAAATTCGAGGGTTTCATAACGATGATACCTAACTTATACCTACGTCTGTTATGTAGAATATAGAAATACATACATTAATATTATAAATTTTCAGTTTGAGATACATTTAAAATATTTAATAAAAATTTAATTATTAGTGTTACTTTTTTTGTGTTACATTTTAAAAGAAGGCATTAATTATAACTACATTATTCACTCTTAAGTAGAATAATGTGGAAGAATATAATCAAATTAAGGAATTGCTATCAAAGGAGTATTTAAGTATATTCAGTATACGAGTCGATTAACTTCAATTACGATTAATGGCTTATTTGACAAGTGATAATATAGACACAAGTGGGATGATTAATAAAAAATATGAACACTAAGATAATACTATCTACTCCAAATTTTACACTTAAAAACACTTATATTAGTAACACATTAAGTATTGAACCACTAAACATAATTATATGACATAACATTCATGTGCTTTATCATAAAAAAGTTGGTATCTAATTGCGAACATTAATCCATCACGTTGAACATACTCGTAATTGCATTATCTATTTACCGTGACTCGGAACTAGCGTTGGAATTTCTGTAATAGTATTATCTTTTCACCGGAGATATTTTTTGGCACTGCAAAATTTCAATATGGAAAATGAGACTCCATGCAAATATGGAGCATAAATAAATACTCGTAACTGAATTCAGTGAGCTATAAAATCACGAACTGATTTTTTTTAGAGTGTTCCCGTAATTCGAAATATTAGTATCCGGATTTCACTTATTAATACTGACAATAATATGTAACATACTCGTATTAGCTGAGTAAGAAATTTATTATTTGTGTACAATAATCAATTCTATCCTGAGACACTTAATGAAAATATAATGGAATTATCATAAAATGTACAAAATATTATTAAGAATTTATTTTATTATTACACATTGCAGAAAGATTTGAAAGTAGGTTAAGGAAATAAGAAATAGAAAACTAAAAAAAATATGAAAATCTATAATTTGTTTATTTCTATGTTTTGTGTGGGTGAATTGGTATAAAAGTAACTTGAAAAATCCAATGATTTCTTGAAATAAGAAATAATGAGATATTTTATCTTGGGAATATTGCTCCTTTAACCCAGATATCCAATACAAATATGAAATTATTAATGTTAGAGTAGAAATTTACGAAGATGAAATTAGCCGCTTTTAGATTGAAATACAAAAATATATTTTCTTTAGTCTCGCCATTTCCCATCATCTGGATTTGGTTCTCTTTGTGAACATTCGCCATGTCTGTTTGTCCTGCGCTTCATTCTCGATCAAGCCCAAAGTATTGAAACCCATGTCTACAGTTGCAGTCCAGGTAGCCTGTGGTCTTGCAGGTCTTCTTTTCAGTACAAAGTATATTTTCCTTGGCTCGTTTAAGTGTATGTACCATTATGATAAACGATGTAATTCACATACAATAGATAAGTATTTTTTTTTATAATTAATTCATTAAGATTGTTGGATAATATTCAATATTATCATTTATATACTCGTTTGTGTAAACACGAACAATAAATGTTACCACTAAGTCAATCTGAGCAGAATTCTGTATTATTATTTAATGAATATTGGAAAACAATCAGGCCGAAGTTCATTAGTAAAATATAAATCTATTAATTTATATTTTGGAATTAATATAGTTGGTATTAAATTAAAGGTCGTGCCGTTGATTACAAAGTACTTGTCATTAGCAAAAGCCCGGTGACAAATATTCTGTGGTTGTTTTCGGAATTTGTGCCTTGTATTGTCTGAAATGAAAAATAAACCCGTTTGGGAATAAAATTTGAATATCTGAACTTGGACGTATTGTTAAAAATTCAAATAGAATTTCAGAACAAAAAAAAACTCTTTTCTCTCCAATAAAACATACAAGCCTGAATTATAATTTCCAGGAAAAAACATCATTTTATTTTCATGTTAACTAAAAGAAGAGTATGTTCGGATATGACATTTTATGGTTGATCGTATGACGCTTGCTAAATCGACTGTTGAACATGGAAAATTCATCAAAAAGACAATGAACAAAGGATCCTGAAGATGGAAGAAAAACTGGAGACAACCTAAACAGATGGGGAAAGTGCTTCTGCATAAGGGAGACTCTTTGCTATGCAACTGCGGGGATCTATTTAAATTGCTTCACATTTAGGATCTATGCCCTGTTTGACCGACTAGCTGCTCCTCATAGGACCTTATATGAATAGAAAGATTATGTAGTAAATTTAATAAAATACTATGAATTGCATACGAAAGTCCAAAAACTCACATTAATTTTAGAAGCGCTGAATCTGTATGATATTTAAAGTTATAAAATTCTACTGATATAAATTTGAATATTGAAAAAATTATGATATGTATTTTAATGTAGATCCCGCTGATCACAGAAATAATATTGAATTGTCTAGTTCTTTGAACGAATTGTCAGACTTTTGCTTGCAAACAATTACTATATCTGATGTTTTTTCTTTTCTGAAAGCCACGGTGATTTCAATGCTTATATAATATGTGTATCAACTGTGCATGAAAGTAAATTCGAATGGATAATTTTTATTTATTTGAAATTGTCGGTTAATTTAAATTGATGCCGAATTGCTAACTACAGTTGAATTTAAATACGGGAATTATTCTGACAACTTTATTTGACAGTGAATTCGAATATATTCAACATAATATATTCCACGTAACTGCAAATCAACACGTTGTCATGTACGAGTCATTAATATTTTCGATATTGATACGTCAAAAATATTAATGGCCATGCACAACATGATTTTGATAGTAAATATATAAAACAAATATATTGTAAACTTTTGCTGCAGCAAAAATGTAATAAATATTTTTTATCTGTTATGAAAACATTAATCAATAACTTTTGTTTTTCATTTAAAAAATATTTGCACTTTGACGACACACAGTTGTAAGCTGCCATGTTTCTTGCCTCGTTCCAACTCATGTGTGCAACCAAAGCTTCGTCTATGAAATTGTATGCTTAGCTCTCAATGATTTTTCAGCACGACGAAAGCCTAAGAGAAAAGGCAACTGTACTATTGAGAGTATACTTTGCCAAGTATAAATTAGGTTTCAAAGAAAATCGGATGAATTTCATGGTGCTCCGAAGCGCTAAATCACGTATCATTAATCGTCTTAAGCAATTTTGATTGAAACAATACATTTTATTGAGTTGATAATTATCAAGTAAGCAAATACCACTATACATTTTTTTGGTACGTTTGAATTTTTTCTACTATTGGTGATCTCCAATCTTCTGCATGCTTTCACATTTGAATCAATTTTGTTCTATCCTGAATTGGCGAAGTTTTTTTTCAAATTATCACTTTGATTGGTTGGCTTTGAGATCTGCGATGCTCCAGTACCCGCGTACCGAGTCAGACAAACTAATAAAACAAAAGTTATTTACTTATCCTCCGTAACTTTCACGGTCGTTGGATCCTAAATGATTGTTATTTAGGCTGTGATGTCAGAACACAGACACTTGTGGTGTTGCCATGATTGAATTTACGAACACGGCAAGAATCAATAACAATTGATAAGTTAGCCTAATTGAATTAATTTCAGTTTGATTAATTTTAAAATTCAATTTAATATAAGACTCTTAGCCGTTTGTTAGTCAAAAAGAAGAGACTCGAGCTCTGTCATCCGCCTTGGTCCTCGCCTCATCCCAGGTCCGCTCAGCCTCCAGTAAAAATGATGAAATCTTAAAATATACCAATGAAAAAAAAAAAATCGTATATTATTCAATTTTTTTAACGTATATCACTTATATTAATAAATTTCTTAGTAAAATCATGATTCGCAAGCCGCATTTCTCAGATATATATATATTTTAAGATTTAATGCATTCAGCTCGTTGAAGCATTCAAAACTCTTGTATTATATAGTATTTAATTGAGAGGCTCGTGTTTGACGTAATGCGGAACGGAGGCTTTAAAACCCAGGGGTCCAAGAGCCAAGTCACCTGAGTAGACCTGAGGTCATTCGGTCACTAGAGGCAAGTACACGATATATGTAATAATATAATCTCATTGAGATTACTGTAGCGGACCTGGGCACTCGCTGAGCATAAAGTGAAGAGTGGCTTAATTATTTTGTAGGTTTCCTGCCCGTACATGTTACCACAAAGAAATTTCGCAAGTGCGGTATTAAATAATGTATCAGGTTGAGGTGCGACGGGCAGTGAGAGAATTGTTTAATTTAGAGTGTACTCATATAATTGTGATTTTGGTGTTTGTATGGCGAAATAAATTATAAAATTTGAATTGTGTTTTGTTTTGTTTAAATCAACAAACAGATGCCGTTATAATGTTGTGTATTGTTTTGACTTTGGAACATGAAACACGTCATATTGAAATTGAAATTGTAACTCTGTGTATATTTAAATTGCCTCTTTAAATGAAATGCTCGAAGCATTGAATGCATCGGGTTAAGTGTCTGATCTAAAAAAAACGATTTTTAAACGCAAAAATATGCCTATTCTACAATAACTGTTTTTGTCTCCTCTCTTGCGTTATCGTTTTAGAAATATATAGAATCTGATGATGATGAATATTGTGCTGTAATAAGTTCTCAGCGGAGCTTCGAGTGCACAGATTAGAGGCAATCACGTCCGTATTTGAATTCTTTTATGATTATACTGTTTTATGTTAACACATACAGGAGAATACCGTAATAATTAAAAGTAATTCTGAAGTCTCATCTACGGAATTCTATGACGCTTACCATGCTGCATATGGCTAAGCGCTGCATGTGGAGTGTTGATCCACCAACGTCAAAGAATACAGCCCGAGATTCACGCATCATCCTTAATTATTACAGGAATTTACTATGAATGGGTGGTCTTCACGGGACTACTTTCGTCTACCACCAATTTTGATTAATAGGCTATGACTGGAATTTTACGGGTGAGGGATCAAATTTACACCAAGGGGTATTTTAGAGCTCAGAAATCGATTAAAAAAAATTTTTTTTTGATCTCCATCGGTGATTGAACCCACAACTTGTAAAGCAAACGCTTTGACCATTGAGCTATACCCGTTGGCAACTTATCATTTTATAGATATAATATATTCAACTTAAAGTTTCCTAGGTATGAATTATTTTGTACGAAAGGGTGTCTAAACTTAATGTAAAAACTTAAATAAAAAATAACATTACCTGTATGTGTTAATTACCAACAGCCTAAAAATGCTAATATAAGTTTTTGTAATCAGATTAATTGTGAATTATGTTAATAAAATAAAACTTTTAGTTGCATTCTGTGAAGTAAGACTCAAGAGTTTCTCGAAGGAAATGGAGAAAGTTTAACCATTATTAGACAATTTCAGCAAGCAAGAAAATTATTTGCCCTCTAAAAACATTACCGCAAGCCAGTGATGGCGGTTGGCCCATAAAAAGGATAAGGTAAAAAGTTAATAAATTCAATATTGAATGTTTTAAGAGTTGCTTAAAAGAAATCTAGCTTTTCATAAAGTTTTTATTGTGTGGAATGAATAATTTACTACTCATAATATTTTCAAAGCCAAACGTTTCTTCGTGCATTATTTCTTTTACGGCGCGGCTGAAATTTGAAGAGTATTTACTTACAACAGCCGTTAAACTTTTACCTTCGCCGTTTTCTTAAATTTTACAGATCATAATAAAAATTCATAATACAAGTTCTACCTGTGATGTTGTCTGAGAACAAGCGATTTTCGAGCATACAGGATGAATAATAATGACTGAAAAATCATTATTAAATACAAAGTTGTAAAAGTAATACACACTTAGTTTTTTTATAGTATACATTTTAGTGTAGTTAAATTTTTTGGTTATGTATTTTTAAAAGAATTTAAATATGTATTTTTAAGACTCTGGTATAATACGCATAATGTACAGGGAGCGATAAAAAGATCTGACGTAAACCGTAAAAATAGGGTTAAAAACCGTCATATCTTTTTGTCGCTTCCTGTATTTGTCAAGTTTATTGATAAATGTTGTTTAAAAATTTGAATATTTATTTATAGTGAGTATTTTATAATAATTAACTAAGAATATTCTTAAGTTCTGGAACGTAAAAAATAAACGTTCATAAAAATAAACTAAAAGTAAAAATATATCTTGACTTATTCGACACCAAAAACTTACAGTTTAAAAATAAATTTAAGGACTTTTTACAAGTTAAACTTATTTTAATTACACGCATTTACATTTGCGATATAATATTTCATTGAAAAACTCATTTGTAAGAAGCAAAGAAAATTGAAGAAGCTCAAAAAATCTTCTCGAAATTTTCCGGGATTTCAATACGCGCAATAGGTATACTTAAAAGATGAAAAGAAAATTTCGTAATAAAACGTTGTTTTAATTTTTGTGAGTGAAGCACATAAAATCTTCCATCAACACATTCCTACAAAGAATATCTCTGAAAAGGGAAGCCAACTTCACTTTATTTTATGTCCGCTTTATGAATTTTCCAGCCCTTGCTCGTCATGTTGTTTAAAACGTGCCACGGGCTGGACGTAAATTTTCATGAATCCTGAAAGTAATTTATTTATAAGTCTTTCAACTAGGTTTAAAGTTGAGCCTCTACAATCTACATGCTTCAATCTGTCGAAGTAAGGTATCCGAGGCTTTGAATAATAAAATTTTGAACATAATATATTTACAGACGGCCTACTCTGGAATAAATAACTGGATTGCACTGAGGGTCAAAGAATAAAAATTGACCTGACAGTTCTAATGCACTAACTTTAAATATTTTATTAAAGTACAAACTATACAAAGAGAATCCTCATTTGATGAAAAATGTATACACAACTTTTCAAGGATGTAAAATATTTTAGCGTTCTTAGTTAAAATGAATCTCTAGAATGCTTAATGTAGCTTTTTTAGAGGTATCTGTGATGTTTGTAGAACTATTTTTAAATTAACGAATATTAAAATCCGTTGCGAATACTTTAGTACTCTGCAACCAGCTTACCGTCGGCTAAATGTCTTTTGGCTTACTTTCCGGGCACATTTCATTATAATATACATATTGACTAACGTGCCGACTGCAGTTTGAATCTCATGTTTACCGTTTATTAATTTACAGTGAGTTCTTCTGACATTGAAAAGGTGAAAATAAATCAAACTGATTTGTGCAAAGCGCGTAACCACCTTTTAAGCACGAGGACATTGTTGTGTGTCTTGAGAACGTTTTGTTTTGTGATCAAATGTTTCAAATGTTCGCTGTTTACTTGATTTGAGTTGCCTAGAGATGTGTAGTGACTTGTATTGTGAATTAATTTAATAGTTTATTTAATAAGTTACTTTGAGAGTTTTGACTTTAAATATGACTAAAAATATAGTGTGAACTTTTATATGGCAGCGAAATCTAGAACTTTAATGTCAATGCATCTGTATAATGGGTTTTGAGATGAAATTCCTACGTCAAATATTAAGGATATGGTGGTTTGATTTTATGGGAGATAACAAGATGAGGCGGTGCTCACGGTAACTTACATCTTATAGTTTGTCAAGACACATAGGAAAATTTGTTGGGATTTTATTTAGATGCCAAAAGTGAGCATTAACTACAGCTGCTCTGTTTTCAGACTCAGTTCTTTGTATTTTACAACACCGCAATGAACTATACACACAATGTAATATTTGTCTATGGCAGCTTTTTGTAATGAGCATATGTTACAGCTAAGGAGAATATATGAAATCATCATGATAGCGATGTTGGACCTAGGTGTAAGTGTTAGGTAAAAAAAAAATAAAGGGTACAATTATGTTATAATTTTTGAAGAGACCATTCATACGATAGATTTCATGTTCAAGTTTTTTTGGCTTTTATGTTTTGATATAATATACATTTTGTTGTATGTTAACTATATGTATTTAAAAAAATCTGAATTCAGCTTTTAGACCGCATAAAATTGTGATACTCAGCGAAAATAAATATTTTTTTACGGTAGCAAAAAATATGTGGCATGGATGTAGATTGTACGGTCGCGTAATCATCTTCAGGCGAGCGACTTCCTGAAAAAGTCCCCACTTTATTCCTCTTCCTTCGTTTCCATCATGCGTTAGATTAAGTTGATAAAAAGAACGATGTAAAAATGAACTTGATTTGAATTTATGGCAAAAATTATGAATCTTTGATGACATTTTTACGATACTTTGGTAATTCAAGTATGGTTCTACAAAACTGCGAAACATAAGTGTTAAAAATATTTTTCATTGATTAACTTCACTGAATTCACTGATTAACTTCAAAACTACACTGACTCGTATTTAGTTGGTCTTTCTACGAAAGAATTGCTTATCAATAGAGTATTCTATATGTATTATATTTCATATACTCATAACAAAGAGAGTATATGAAAGTATAATAAAGGTAAGGCTTTTTATTTTTTACAGTGATTTTTATTATTATCTATATGAGTAGCTTGATTGTCTGATTTTTTTCGCCGGGACTCCAGTAGGGGGCCCCTAGGGTCCCATTATTGTCCTGACCCGTACACAACAAGGCTGAAGGCAGCTTCGGACACCAAGTAAAAAATACAGGCCCCTAATAAATTATTCACCTAGGCCTCTTTTTTAAACTGGAATGAAAACATAAAAATACGACATCGTTTTATTACCGCGATCACCTTAAAACAATGTTGAGGCAATCTATGTAAACACAATAAACTGTTAATATACTGATTGATCTATACTGGTGAACCATTCTAATGCAAGCATATATACGAGTATCCATCACGTACGGCTGCCAAGCTAAGACTGAGCTCTGCAGGCAGCTCGCTAGGGAAGGGATTTGGATTGAAGTAACCAAGGTACACTATAGAACCGTGGGATCCTCCATAACAGCGCTTTTCAGGACTGTAGTGGCATCGGAACCTTATTTTACGGATAGCCCTCGTATATAAAAAATAGAAAGAGTACAAGTATATTGTGAAAAAATATGTTTTATGGGCATATTAAGTACAGACGATGTCTTTCATCAATTCGTATCTCGTACATACGAAGTAGCGAATTTGTTTCGATGACAATAGTGCTACAGGTAAAATGAGAATATAAATAGTAGAAGCTTAATGACCTTTTACACCAGCAGGTATAGCTCAATGGTCACGGTTTGCTTGACAAGCCAAAGATCGTGGATTCGATCACCGACAGAGATTAAAAATAATTATAATGTAATCGATTTCTGAGCTTTAAAATACTGCCAGTTGGTGTGAATTTGATCCCTCACCCGTAAGATTCCAGTCATGGCCTGTTAATTAAAACTGGTGGTTGATGAAGTTCGCCCTATGACATTGGCGGATCAACACTCCACATACAGCGCTTAGTCATATGTAAGATGGTAAGCGTCATAGAATCCACAGATGAGACTTGAACGTCACTATCACCATCTATCGGTATTCTCCTGTGTGTGTTTACATATAAAACATACTGCCTAAGAGTGATTTCATAATATATTTTTTCATAATGTGAAAATATATATGCTCAAATCCGAGTTTAGAAAACAGTAATCAATGCAAAATGTTCAATTACACCGTGTGTAAATTCCCGTTGGCGAATGCTTTCCAAGAGCTTTAATCCACTTTGCAAGTAATTAACAATTTGTGCCATGGCTGTCATTAAGCCATGTTTCAGCGCACAGGTAGAAAATTTTTCACTGAGCCTTGTGCCCAATTAACTCCCTGACAATTAATTACGAACGGAGCCAAACGACCTTGCGAGTCAAACAGCTGAGGTGCAAAAAGGTGCGCGGCATTATTTGTAAAATACCACCGGTACCGCCTACACTGCCAGACATAATAAAATAATAATTGTAAATGAATCACACAATAAGAAATAATAAAATCAAAAACATTAAAAACTTGAAAAAAGATGTCAACAAAATTTACACGAATGTATAAATATTATATATTTATTTCTTACACATAAATATATTTTATTTCTAGAAAAATCAAAATAAAATTAATTTTACTTACAGGTGGCAGGTTTTGATTTGCCAGTAAAAAATCGTTATCAAATGCCAATGGCTTATAATCTGTCAATTAATTGATTAATATATTAATAAATACATACTCCCAAAGAATGTGGTCATTACAAGTTTTAGAGACTTAGTTCTCTCAGTTAACATTATCTATGTATTATCCCAAGATATCTCTGAATCCTGAAATCTACCTGAGAACATATATCGGACACCAGGTAGCCTGAAGAATTGCGAAGACAGCAGCTGTAGGATCAAAGGCATATTTTGGGTGATTTGTAAGTCAGAATATTTAGGAAAAGTGGATGACTAGCCCGACGCTCTTGATGTCTGAATCATTTAGTCTATGAGGCGGGTACACCCAATTACTTTCGTTTAATTTTGGGGTTACACGAAAATAAATTATTTTCAATTAAAAAAAAAACTTTATTTAAACTTTTCATTATAATAATGCCGTATAAGAGCTATGATACATTTATAATAAATCTTCGATTCATCTCAAACGTCAACTCCAAGCGGTTGTGTGACCGCAAAATGGTGTGGTTACACGAGGGATCAAAGTCGATTGATTTCGTATGAAAACCGCTGCTTTCTCATCACCAAATAATTACAAGCATAAACCAGTACAATCTAAAAGCAAGTGGCTTAATATTGACGAGACTTTTTACACATGATTTTCATTTATGTGAAAATAAATTTGAAGTGAGCTTGTCGTCTGGAATTAAGAAGAAGATTCTTTACGAAATAGGTCTACCTTACAAAACATGTTTTTAAATTGACAATAAAAAAAGCTATACGATTGGAATGTTTGTATCTTTTAGGTTAAGCTGTATATAATATATAGTGAGTTGTATGTAATTTTTTTATGTAAGCATATACAGGAGAATAACAACAGATGGTGATGGTAATTCTGAAGTCTTATCTGTAAAATTCTATGATGCTTACATATGGCTAAGCGGTGCATGTGGAGTGTTGATCCGCCAACGACATAGACTACATCATCCTTATCATTACAGGAATTTACTATGGGTGGTCTTCACGGGATGACTTTTGTCTATCACCAATTTGAATTAATAGGCTAATTTTAGCATTTTACGGGTGAGAGATCAAATTGACACCAACCGGGGGTTTGTGTCAATTTTTCAACAATGATGTATTTTAGAGCTCAGATATCGATAAAAAAATCTTTTTTTTTCGTCGGGGATCGAACTCACAACCCTTGGTATGCAAAGCAAACGCTTTGACCATTGAGCTATACCCGTCTTTTTTTGACTACCATCAAAAGTAATGTGCAAAAAGTTATTTTAATATATATTTAGATATACAAATGTTAACTAAAATTATTAATAAATTAAATATGCTTATATTTGAATCCTTTTAATATTAGAATAATGAAGATTATTGATGGGAATGAGTTTATTTTTTATAATACAAACAAAAAATGTTGAATATATACAATAATTGACTTTATTTTATATTATTCTTTTCATTTACCTTAACATACATCTTGAATATATCACTAAGTTTTAAGGTTATCCATATTTAAACAATATTATATTATTAGATATCATGTGATGTTTCATTAAAATTCATAATTCATAGTAATATTAAGGTTATTAACTGACAATACTTGGTGAAATTGCATAATTATAATTTTAAATTAATTTTAATAAAAAAAAATAGTTTTGATTTGATTTAAAATTATAATTCATAATATTGTATTATTACTTTGGAATAAAAAATGCACTACAATTGTTCTCGATAGCTCAAATAAACTGTTCCTGAAACAAAAATAGAGTGAATCTACCACAAATCCCTGTTAGAAATATGATTAAGCATATTTCCAAGCAAGAACATGAACACATATTAAATTATTCATAAACAATAACCACGCGAGAATCCTTGAGGTGAACTTTTGACAGAATGTTATTCGGGCCCATTTATTAAATTCAATCCAGGCTGAAACTTTTAGTTAAGCTCAATAATAAACAGAATACCTTTATACATTTCAGCGTGGATAAATCACAGTCGGATACATTTCATATTTTACAAGAGTGCACGAACTGAAATATGTATTAAAGTTTTTATCCCGAACGTTTCCATCTGTGCACGTTTCAGCTTTTCAGGTTCTGAAAGATCAGTGTCAAATGGCGATATTTTTTACTAATCTGAGAAACGGGAGAAGGAAACCGAGAAATATTCGTCTCTTCGATTCGAAGTTATAAGTTTTTTTTTAAATGATACCACTTTTTCAGCCCTGAAAAGCCGATACATATTTGCTTTCTATAATAGAAATTGAGTTTCAAAGCTCAAAAGAAAAATATTTTTCAGTATATTTTGATACATTTATTAATTTTAAAACATTTTTCATAAAGCCCATACTTTTACAGTATAAACTATAAGCCAACGCGAATATGGCTTAGACAGCATTTTTGAACCCTTATTGCTGATGACGTGTATAGATGTCATTAACTCCTCACGGATCATTGAGCCTTTATAGACAGAATAAAAACCAAAGTCATGAGAGTAAGCCGCAATGAGCAGCAGAAAATTCACATGTCAATGCTAGGAGTACCCCTAAAAGATGCAAAAGAGTTTGTGTACCTTGGTAGTACGATCACCTGAGATGGCAGAACAAAGAGAGAAGTCAACAGTCGCATACATCAAGCAAGGCTAGCTTTTAATAAAAAAGCCAAAATTCTTGAGTCAAGGAATATTTCTTTAGGGCTCCGCAAGCAACTTGCCAAAACACTTGCTTGGAGCATCTTAATGTACGGCTGTGAGACATGGTGCTTATCTGAAAGTGATAAAAAAAGACTAGAGGCCTTTGAGATGTGGTCGTACAGAAGAATTCTCGGAATTTCCTGGAGAGACCACGTCACGAACAATGAGGTTCTCAGGATAATCAAGGAAGATAGGCACCTAATAAGAACCATCTCAGAAAGGCGAGCTCGATGGATTGGTCACATCATGCGCCACGATGGTCTTCTTCAAGACATTGTGGAAGGGACGGTTGAGACTAGAAACTGCAGGGGGCGCCCTTGACGGAAGTATTTGCAGCAAGTGTTAGAGAACATGAGTTGTAGCTCTTATTCTGAGCTAAAGAGGATTGCAGAGGATCGAGAAGAGTGGAGATCGAGATGCAAGATTCTGTTGCTGCAAATCAATCCACCGGATTGATACTACGAAAAAGACAGAATAAATTATTTGATATATTAAATTTAGATCGATAACTTACGTCTGAAGTTAATTGAAAGGTTAAAATACTATAATGCTACTTTTTAAAATATTAAATAATAAGTATGTTCATCCCTTTGGTATCCATAAATTCATTAAAAACTATATGGAAACATTTAAATTTTATTGTAACATATCATTGTGCTTAGAAAGCAACAATTTTATTTACGACAAAATATTTTGTACATTAAAATCCTTTTTTTTTGGTATACTTAGACGAATATTTAAATGTATAAATTTGTGACGTTTCAACCTAAAAAACATCATTAAATCTGTCTATTCCATCGCACGTTTAACGTTCGTTCATGAATGCGCCAAAAATAGGCTCGAAATAAAGCGCAAATGAAAAAAATCGCAAAACAAAAGTCAAACTTTTCAGCAGGTACTTCGACGGGCAAAATCACAGGCGGACTTTGCGCGCTCAAGCAGGCGCGTGAATTTTCGCTCTCAGTCGGAAACTGTGGATGGACTGGGGAGGGAGGAGTCTTCCCTCTCATCCCCTTGAGCCTCTCACAACCCTTTGCCCCTTGTAAACCATTCTGCTGGGTAGCCGATCGGGATTGTTCTATCAATTTCGGTGACACTCTTTGATCATGTGATTCAGGAATAAACGACGTTAGAAAGAAATAGTTGTAAGCATTTTTCAGTCTACGCAGTTCTCGTTAAAGCTTATTTAAATATTATTTGTTTAATTTGAAATTCAAAATAAACTGAATACAGTACTGCGAGTGATGAAAGGCAGAGCTGACATGGGAAGAAACGAGGACCAAAATGGCTGACAGTTAAGAGAATGGACATTGAAATGATGATGACATGAATTCAATTTTAGTTAAAATTTTAAACATTACTGTTCACTAAAAGAAACATAATATGATAACAATAAATTGCTTTACAAATACTGTCAATTGCTGTGATCTTCGCCTCAAGTTATTTCAGCACCCAAGAGTATATTTTATGGGTAGTTTTCAATCGCCTTCAAAAACCAAAACCTGGTGGCTCATATAAAATAAAATTCTTCAATACTACTGTCCTAGGCAGATAAACCATAAATAAATGAATATTTTAACGACAATCTTATTAAAAGTGCCAAAATATTATCTAAAATAAATAAAACTAACTATATTACTTAAGCTCTGCCGGTGGTCATAGCTCAATACTAAAGCGTTTGCTTTGCAAGCCAAAGGTCGTGGGTTCGATCCCCGACAGAGATTAAAAAAAAATGTATTTTTAATCGATTTCTGAGCTCTACAATACCCCGGTTGATGTGAATTTGATCCATCACCCGTAAAATGTCAGTCATAGCCTATCAATTAAAATTGGTGGTAGACGAAATTCGTCCCGTGAAGACCCCCCATTCATAGTAGATTCCTGTAATAATAAAGGATGATGCGTGAATCTCAGGCTGTAGTCTATGAAGTTGGCGGATCAACACTCCACATGCAGCGTTTAGCCATATACACCATGGTAAGCGTCATAGAATTCCACAGATGAGACTTCAAAAAAAAAATACTATCTCCATCTGTCGGTATTCTCCTATATGTGTTTACATAAAAAAAAAAAACATTTATCCTTATAGATATATAATATGTGTACGAACAACGTTTTCGTTATATATTTTTCTTGTCAGTCTGATTTTTACAAATTTTGTAATTGATTTATATCCAGATAAATTATAAACATGAATCTTAACTGAATGTCTATACAATATATACTTTAAGAAGTACTTTGTAAGTAAAAAACGTTTTTAAGACTGAGACACATATATATTCTATAAAATATGTGAGTGTTCATTTGAAAGAATTTAAATTATATGATCGGTATGTTATTCAAAAACATTTTTATGGCTATTGAATACAAATTTTCACAAATTTGCAATTATGAATTTAGAAATTTGTAAATAACTTATCAAGTATTTTGTTGATTATTTAAAAAAATAATTTCCGTATTTACGATGGTAAAATAAAGTTACTTGATAAAAATAAGTGGAGCTATTTCGGTCGCTCTAATTGTGCTATTTCTAAGAATAAAGAAATGTTATTGGTTGGTAGCCGAGGGACCAGCTGATGGAATTATACCATTAAACTTCCTGCAATCACAAACTCTGAGTTTGCTTTTGAGTTAATACTAACTTTATTAGACAAACAAGTTGGAATATGATTTTCTCTCGTTGAACCTATGCGTGCGTTACAGAACTGTTAGTAAACATAACTGACGATAGAAAAAACTTTGTAATATGTATGTTAGATAAACATTTTGCTTGATATGATATAAACTGAGTTATGATTAATATGTTTGATAGAAATATAAGTAGACAGTAAAACGTATTAAACAACATATAATTATACATGTAGATGTTCAATAAATTAAAAAACTACATTATGATAAAATAAAATTTAATAAAAAATGTATAGTCGTATATTAAATAATTCCTCGAAGATGAGTAGTTATTTATTAAGTTAAAGTAACTTTATCATGATCATTGATTATTTAACTTAATAAGTTATTTCTAGAATTGGAAAGAAGGGGCAGGCTTTTATTTGTTTGGAGCCAACATGTGAAACATGAAAATTTCTCATAAATATCATTCATTTAAATGAAATATTCTATGGTCTTTCTTAAAGTAAAAAAATCTTAATATAATAAATAACCATGATATTTCAATGTTTTTTTTTTATAAATAAAATGGTTGTTTTTTGTTTGAATCACTGTTGAAAAATTTCAACAGAAATAAAAGGTATTTTCTTTTTAATGCTGAAAATAAATCACGATTTACCCATTACCTGCCTTTCGTGCCGAATTACACACTTATTTGACGCTATGAAACCGAGAGATAAATTTCGTTAAAGCCTTTCAGTCGTCGCTGAAACATTAGGGGACAGGTGCCGCTGAAAATTTGGTCGTATTATTTAAATTTGATGAATGTAATTAGATTTCCCATCTGTAGATTGGCACACGAGACATTAGAGAGAAAACAATGATTGATTGATCAATGTAACTTTTCTGCTTGCAACTCGGTACCAATTAACCTGGTTTTGAAATGTTATTATTTCTTCTTGATGGCTCTGTAATACATCAAAAACACTTTTATAACTTTTTATTTGTATGGTTGCATTGCACCATAACATGTTTTCGATAGAACTTGCTCACCGAAAGTCTCTACATCATTTTCAACGTTTTAGTAACAAAAATTTCATCCTACCCACAAAATTTAATGAAACTGCGTAGCTGAATAGTTTATGTTATCTTAAAAAACGGAAATACCACTTATGAGTCTTACAAATGGAAGAGTATCTCAAAAATTAATGAATATTTTGACGTGTTATTTGGCACAAGTGTTAGTGCCAGTAGTGCCAACATAAAAGTATTAATTCGAATCTTGTAACCCGTGAAATTTAAATTCAAATTTCCCGCTATTTTTTTCTCACAGTCTCATGTTGTGTTACGATCATATTTTTGGGATACTAAAAGTTTTGTCTAATGTTGTGATAATAAAATTTTATTTCTTTTTAAAACTGACAATGAGGATTGTGAACGTTTCTTCTCATGAATGGCTTACCTTCCTCGCATTCTAATAAACAAAATTTATTTGTGTGATAAATTGAACAATCTTCTTGAACGTAAATGAAAATATTTTATATTACGTCGATTTGTATAGAAATGCATCTAAAAGTGCAAGGCTATTTTAAGACGTCGTAAGATCTATTACCATAACAAAGAGCAACTGAATATTTTCATGGAGGTAAAAATCGCAAATAATGAATATTATGCCCTATTTCACATCAGATATCTTTCAAGAGACAATATCAACACAATAGAAAGCCCTGAAATGTTTTAGTTTTATGAAAAAATTGTGTGTAATATTACTGTAACACATATTTGTTTTCATGTAGTGACTGAAAACGACTTCAATTTTTTGCTTTAAGGTTATCTATCTAGTGACCTAATTAGTTTTGTATTCTTAATTTTAACCAAATAAATTATTTTTAATAAGTTGTTGGGGATCATCCAAAACATTTCAGGAGTAATGTGAATTTAAATATTGTACTTTTTTAAAAACTGAATACTTTGTGGACCAATTCAAAATCGCAAAACCAAAGTATCTTTTTCTATCAAAAAAATATTTAATAAAAAATAATATGTAAGAAAAAAATAAAGAGCTTAATCAACATTAAATACTTTCATCATTTGAACATGCCATACTGTGGGCAAAAAACAACTAATTAAATATATTTCTTACGCGGGCTAAGCAATTCGATTAAATCTTTTTTATTTTTATTTTGTTACTTATATCTTACCAAATTACACGTCAAAATATTTATAATTGTTTGAGATACCCGTCCATTTGTAAACAACTAAAAGTTTTTTTTTTCGTTTCTTATAATATCTACGAAAAATTATCATCTACAAAAAATATCTATAAGCGTTAATCTATACATATATCTAAAAATCTGTCGCAATATTAATTTCTTATTGTATATATATATATATATATATATATATATATATATATATATATATATATATATATATATATTTATATAAATATATTAAACACATATATATTTATATATATTATGTAAGCACATGCAGGAGAATACCGACAGATGGTGATAGTAATTCTGAAGTCTCATCTGTGGAATTCTGTGGATGTGGAGTGTTGATCCGCCAACGTCATAGACTACAGCCCGAGATCCACGCTTTATCCTTATAATTACAGGAATTTCCTATGAATGGATGGTCTTCACGGGACGACTTTCATCTACCAACAATTTTAATTAATAGGCTATGACTGGATTTTTACGGGCGAGGGATTAAATTCACACCAACCAAGGGTATTTTAGAGCGCAGAATATGATTACAAACCCTTTTTTTTTAATATCCGTCGGGTATCGAACGCACGACTTTTGGCTCGCAAAGCAAATGCTTTGACCATTGAGTTATACCCGCCGGCAAATATAAATAAGTACAGATATATGCATTTAAAGGTTTCATTGTTTGTATAAACATATGTGATTAACGTGAGTTTCATTGAGCTTACGTTGAATAAGATACGCCTCACAATGGTTCGTTTGAGTATTTTTAATCTTGTAATGGAATGAAAACACTCCTAACTTATTTCACCTGAATGCCCGAGCGGATGATACAGAGCACCGAAGCCGAATAGAAATATTATGCAGGAGGTATCCGCTTCTACTCTTCTCCCTGTACACTGTATACGGTACTCTGACTGTACACTATACAGTGTACAGTCAGAGTTCTGTTTGCAGCTCGGCTCTCCAGCCGCTCGTGTACATACTTGAATTAATACGCCCGAACGATTTTCCGAAACCGGGGAAATAATACGTCATCTTAGATTGTTGGCGAATCGGTTATTTTTTATGTAATCTCATCGATTGTGCAGAAGGAGTTTATTTTAAAGCCGCATTCAAAATGTCTTTTGTAAAAACCTTTTACATCTTATTTTGTCGTAATAAAAGTATACGCAAAATCAATATGGATAAGTATTTCTTATTTAAATATTTTATTTACCCTTCGAGAAATATTGTTATTTTATTTATTTCTTAAATTGGAATTTGTAATTATTAAGTCTCGTCTGTGGAATGCTATGACGCTTACCAAGGTTCATATGGCTAAGCGCTGCATTTGGAGTGTTGATCCGCCAACGTCATAGACTACAGCCCGATATTTACGCATCATCCTTATTATTTACAGGAATTTACAATGAATGGGTGATCTTCACGGGACGACTTTCATCTACCACCAATTTTGACTAATAGGCTATGACTGGCATTTTACGCGTGATGGATCAAATTCTCACCAACCGGGGAATTTTGTCGTAATAAAAGTATTTGCAAAATCAATATGGATAAGTATTTCTTATTTAAATATTTTATTTACCCTTCGAGAAATATTGTTATTTTATTTATTTCTTAAATTTTAATTTGTAATTATTAAGTCTCATCTGTGGAATGCTATGACGCTTACCAAGGTTCATATGGCTAAGCACTGCATGTGGAGTGTTGATCCGCCAACGTCATAGACTACAGCCCGATATTCACGCATCATCCTTATTATTTACAGGAATTTACAATGAATGGGTGGTCTTCACGGGACGACTTTCATCTACCACCAATTTTGACTAATAGGCTATGACTGGCATTTTACGCGTGATGGATCAAATTCTCACCAACCGGGGTATTTTGGAGCTCAGAATTCGATTAAAAAAACTCTTTTTTTTTAATCTCCGTCGGGGATCGAATCCACGACTTTTGCCAGGCAAAGCAAACGCTTTGACCATTGGGCTATACCCACCGGCGCTTACACTACCTCCAACCACAAGTAAAGATTATACTTGCGACATGTTGTAATTTTGTTCTCGTACTTTCTAGAAATCAAACACAACATTCGGTGTATAACTTACCGAGTACACTGTGATTCGTACGATAGAGCCGCCTTTTGGGATTAAATGGTTCATACATCAAATTATTTAATTAAAATTCTGAATATCTTAACATACCAAGGATACTATAAATACTTTCTTTTCAAATTGCGGACTCTCATCATCACCGTTGAAAAATTTGCGTATTTGGCTAAATTATGAGACTTAGAACTAAATATTAGTAATGAAAACAGCAAAAAAATGTAACAGATATTCGAATTTTGAAGGTATGAAAATAAATTGAATATCATGGTTTAATTTGTTTAAATTATTTATTACCCCTTTTTAATCATTTACTTATTTGATAATGCGATTTTAAAGAGTTGCAACGTTTTTAAATAAAAATTTAATATTACTTAAATATACATATACTATACATAAAATTCTTTTTTTTTTCAACGCGTCAATCCAAGCACAAAAATAACGGCAGAAGCGGGATGCGAACCGCGGACCTTGGAAACCAACTATGCCCAGGTATTCATACCGCTCGGCGAACTGCGCCATTGCTATGCCTAGACTGACTTGCGTTGAAACTTGTATTTATATCATTGTTATCATCGTACGACAGATGTCGCTATAGTATATATTCAAAGTATGTATATTTTTATTATTATTCTATCAGTCTTCATTTATTCACAAGCTTTGAAAACCGTTGAAAAAAAAAGAATTTTATGTATAGTATATGTATATTTAAGTAATAATAATATTGTAATATAGTCAATGAACTATAAAAGTAGATTAGAATATTGAAATAATAAAATAATATTCTAATAAAAATTAAAAAATTCATATAAAAATTTAATAGATTAAAACTAAATATTTCGTATTGAGTTCTACTATTCAGTACTTCAATAGCATTTATTCCACTTCACTGCTCTATTTAAATGATAAAGTGCAGTTGGTTTAAAAATACGACTCTCGGAATACATGAAAGTGGAAGAGCTCTAATTTGATTTTGCGATAGTCAGTCTGAAACAAAAGAATGCTGAAATTGTCAAAATTTTAATTTAAAAAAAACGTATGTTCTATAATTAAAAGTGGGTGCTCAATTTCAATGTATGATAATCTACCACTTGATACAAATAATATGTCTAATGTACTCTACAATTGCCGACATTGAAGAAAATAAATTCATTTAACATGTAAGGAAGAGGTATGGGAGCGTGTATAGTTCGTAAGCTGCTTTTTAAGAATTTTTTTAAACGATCTAACGCGTGGAATGCAAGGAAAAGTGTCCATCATACTTTCTACAGGGAAAGCGAACATTGTAGAAAAATTTGTTTTATTATACTTGTACGTACTTTGGTTTCATGCTGTTTAGTTATGAGCGAGATAATTATGTAGAGTTACGGAGATATAGATATTTTAATCCTTTCATGAAATGGCATTCTGTCTGTTGGACCCGTTTTCTTGTATAACGTGTGTGGCAGTAAATAATCCCAGGATCAGTTTGAGGAAACTACTATTTACAGTCGAGTTTGTGACGCGCCTACATGAATAATTAAAGTATTGTGAACATTCTCCACACAAGCTGAATCTGCTTCCAGACAGGGGCGGATAATCTAATGATACGAAAAATTATTTCCCTTCAGGCTGAAGTAAACATAAATAAATAACTTCTTAGGTTTTCACGGCCAGATTTAATATTGTGGCTTTTGGGCTTAGCCGTGTGTGGCGCATTTTTTCTATCCGATATTTCGACTGCCATTGCAGGGGTCTTCTTCAGGGTTCAGCAAAGTCATTAACCCTGAAGAAGACCCCTGCAATGGCGGTCGAAATATAGGATAGAAGAAATTCGCCACACACGGCTAAACCCAAAAGCCACAATATCATTAAACATACATAATATTGTATATCGTGTTCAAACCATAGTCATCATGATAAGTGGTATTTATAATGATTTATATACAAACAATTATTTTAAATATCTCTCTTTCTCAGTAAATTTCACATTCAGTAATATAGCACTGTATGTTTTTTTTTATCAAGGATCTGAAAACCGTAATATTTTGTTTTAAACACATACAGGAAAATACTGACAGCTGGTGATGGTAATTCTGAAATCTCATTTGTGGAATTCTATGACGCTTACCATGGTGCATATGGCTAAGCGCTGCATTTACAATGTTTATCCACCAACGTCATACACTACAGGCCGAGATTCACGTATCATCCTTATTATTACAGGAATTTACTATGAGTGGGTGGTCTTCACGGGACGACTTTTGTCTACCACCATTTTTAATTAATAAGCTATGACTGGCATTTAACAGGTGAGAGATCAAATTCACATCAACCGGATGTATTTTAGAGCTCAGAATTCGATTAAAAAATCTTTTTTTTTTATCTCCTTCGAACTTTGGCTTGCAAAGCAAACGCTTTGACCATTGCACTACATTTGCCGGTGAAAAATGAAAAATGGTTTTTTGTTTATTCACTACATTCAAAAAACTTACTAATGTAGAATGCGAATTCTCTTAACTTTTAACCGTTTCATTATTTTTTATAAATACTTATCCTATTATGAACTATGCTAGAAAGCATCCCTTAATCACTTGGTTTCCAAAATCTTGCGATGTGATGAATTGTGATACCCATTATATTTCTAACTAAAAACTTTATCAATTGTAGATTTAAAAGACATTAATGTTATTATGAATTTCACCTGATTTTTAAAAATATTTTCATAAATATTTCTTAAATTAAATAATTTTAAATTGAATAATATTTTAAATTCATGATTGTCTTTATAATCAACAGAGTAAAAAATATTTTTATTGTTTTTCAACTGAACCGTAAATAAGGTCACTGAAATACAGATATCTCATACGTTTCAGGATTTCATCTAAACGTTATCTAACAGTAAGACTCGTATAGATTCGTCATGACCTATTTTAAGTTCGTACCGATAGTAACTGGTTTCTACTTTGTAAGTGTTTCAGCTAAAATATAAACCGGTTTAGATTTTTATGTTAATTTCATTTGAAGTTAAGAGTAGCAAAAGCATTTTGTAATCTATGAATGTTAAGTTACCTTTTTAAGTTTTTGTAAACACATCTACGTAGGAAAATATTTGTTCTTTGAATATATAAGCTTCGTGATGACTGTATGTTCTGGTAAGAGGAGCGGTCATGGTATGACGATGATGTTGAAAAAATAGAAATCTGTTATAATACACCAAATTTTATTATTTAATTAAAAAATACCAACATGTGTTTCTTCTCTTATAAATCTTCGATTTCATAAAAAAACAGATTATGAAAGTACTCTTGTATTTATTAAATGTAATGCAAGAGAGAATAGTAAGTGGTAATTCTGTAACGATTCAACGAGGCGCCTAGAGGATGCTTAACGAAAGATTGTGTAATATTTATGTAAGGATTGCAAATATAAATTGATTTGTTTTTTAATATAATCAGATTGATAACAACAAAACAAAAAAATAATGAATTAAAAAATAAACATTTCACAATGCACTTGTGAGACGAGTCTGTCGGTTGTAGGTCTTCGTTTTAAGACATTTTTTTTACTTTTCCCAAGCTTTTATACAAATATTTAACATTCATATCGCATTCAGTATTGTACAATCCAATTTCAGTGCTATACGGCAATCGCATACTTAAATAATGTAGTGGAATAGTCTAATGAACTTGTGATCTGGCCCTGATAATAGCGTTGTATGGGATCTTAAGACAAAGGATGTTTGATTTACACGCTTCATTCGGAAAGTCTTCACGTTGTTCCCTCAACGTCCTTTGAATAATAAAGCGAACCTATGACATTAGGAATTAGGCTTTGTATTATTAAATGCTTTAGTCAGGAAATTTGAGATGTTCACTATGGTCACGATCGCAAATGTAAAAAAACAAGAAGACATGCAGTCGTAATGGCTGTATATACGAGTGTGTTTTTTTGTTGTTGTTGAGGAAATGCCTGCAATGAACATTTCAAGTACGAAAGATTGATTTAGTGAGATATGTCAAGGTGAAAGAAACAGCTACAGCAGCTTTCCATCCTATTGTCGGTCAAGAGAACAAATGTCTGGGATATGTTATCCGAATGCTATCGGAGAGAATTAACTATCTCTTGCTGATAGAAGGAAACGTATATAGAATGTACTCAGCAACAGCAAAGCTGATATAAAACAAAATGAATACCGTAAGCGGCAATTCGTGATGATCATATACTAACAACTGATACACACACAAATTCACATACAACAAAATATAACATATGACATATCTCTCATGAATTGTTGTTCTTCAGTTGTGAAATATTGCCGTAAGTCTTTAGTGGCTTACAAAGTAAATTATTCGAAAATTGAAATGCTTAATTACTCACCAAAAATTTAAAAAACACATATGTATTATACCAGCAGCTAGGGAGTGGTTATAGAATATTGACGAATGTTAAAAAACATTTTTTTAAATTAAATGTTTACTAATTTAATCTTTCAATGGCTGGAAATACTACCTTATTTCAAATTAAATTGTATTTTAAAGAATATGCTAATAGTATTGATGTTTCATACATCATTTCAGTCAACATAAGGTAAATAGTATTCAATAGTTACCTTACGTTTTTAACATCGAAATATTGTGAAAAAATATGTTTGGGCATATTAAGTACAAACGATGTCTTTCAGCAATACGTTATTGTTTGAAACGACAATAAACATTAAAACAACGTTTTTCGCGTTCTTTTGTAGTTTTTTTTTGAAATGTTGAAATATCATCGACGGGGTTTTTTTTTTGTTAAGCCCGTTATGAAATAATTATTCCCTTTGACATTCAAATCAAGCACGAGGGAGCAGAAAATGTGTCCCTGAATATTCAAAGTGTAACGGCTCTCGTACAAAATGAATTCAATGGCAATTTTATAGTCCATTTTAGCCGCTTCGAAAAACATTATCGATTAATCATCGGCAATTCGAAATGAACAGAAATCAATGATCAAAGAAGTATACATCATATTTACATACAAACAGAAATCACTGCTATTCCATTAAATCTTTGAATTTTATCAACGAAATCAACATTTACAACAATATAAATTAACATCCCCCATCTTAAAGTAGGCGACAACAGTCGGGGGCTGGTCATTTGGCCGCGTGGAGGAAGAATGCAGGAGCACGTCTCAAAGCAAATAATTTTTTCATATGCACAATTCACGTTTATTTTCAATAAAAGATTTCGGTTTCCCCGCCCGATCGTGACATGTTGTATCGTCGGCCTCGGTCGGGCGAGAACTGGCGACACGGGCAGACAGACTGGCACTGTCACATGTAGCGCCCCGAAGATAATCGCGGCTAAGTCAGAAACTAAAGATGACAGTTGAACCAACATGAAATTGAGCAACTATCAAAATAAATTAAATAGCGGATGTAAACATCGTGTATTTTTATATGAGTTAAAACTAACCTTAATAGATGTGCATGTCAGGCGAGCGAACAAAAATAAGAGACAACAGATCGTTTTTAGAGGCTTTTCGGCATCAGCCTTAAAGACCTATATCAAACTGATATCAAAATGTTACATGTGATTCTTTTTCTTCATCTATATTCGTTCTCAAGTTGAAGCATACGGTCAACCAAAAATCTCACCGTAAATTTTTGCCACCTGCTTTTTTATTTTTTTTGACAATTTTTGGATCGAATGATAAAATAAACTGCTTTATTAAATTTCAGGCATTTTTCATTAAACGACGGAAGTCCTCGAATTTCCACGCTTTGTGGTACGAGTATTAATTAGTTCAAAATATTTCCTCTCTCATTGCAATACCAATATTTGAGTGACTTTTTACCGCCGAAGAATTTTTTAATATTTGACGAAATATTAATATTAAAAATGTCTTTAGTATGTCAGTAGATCAGTATTAATTTATTTATTACATATTATTAGTTTGTTTATTGTAACGAACACGGTTTATTTATCATAACCTTTAAAATAATTTATTTTCACTTGCTATTGCCCTTGATAGTATAAGAAATTTCTGCTCTACTTGTAAGCCTACTCTAAGTTCTAAATTATAAAGGCTAAACTATTTAAGTTTAGCCTCGTTGATAGTCTAGACTGCCCTTGTGATAGCCCCTTGCAGGACGCTGAACACGTTCTGTGGCATTGCCCAAATTTAGATTTAAGTATGGAAAGGCTATTTAGCGTAATCCAACAGAAGCCTAGACCGGTTGGATATGTCGACCTTATCGCTACGGAGTCCAACTACCATGCCTTTTCTGAATACGCGGCGACCTTCGGCGAAGTAGTCAAAAAGTCAAAATTTTAACGTCTGAACTACTAACTTTTACACCCACGTTTTGTGTTGCTCACCAAAGCCCGTTACTTGTATAACGAGAAAGTACTCTGAAAATAATGCCTCGGTAAGTGCTCCCAAGGAGCTCAGGTACAAGGCGACCAGCCCGGAGGCCTTAGACCAAAAAAAAAAAAAACTCCCTAAATTCATTAACTAAAATTCACCTGCAACAATTATTCTTACAATTACAATTACCAGGATAAAGAACCAAGCTAAAGTCAACTCACGTTGGAAAACAATTCATCCTCATCATTTTCATGTCCACTCTTATAGCTGTAGCATATGGTCATCACAAACTGCCGCCAAAAATCTGTTTTAAAAAATTAGGAAACATTATATTTCTCTTGAAAAGGCACGCTTCAATGCTATTATACTTGTGAACGAGATTGTTCACGAGAAGCTTTACGTAGAGTGAATTAAAACCGGTAAAATATTTGATTTTTCATTCACATTGAAATGAAAAAAAAAATAGACGAATGGCAGTTATAAACTAGATTGTATCAGAAAGATTCAAATTAATATTTCTAATAATTGTTTTTCATATTATATTAAAGACAATATATCAAAAATAGCTTAATTTGCTATTAATATTGCAAGATTAGCCAAAGCTGACTAAATGAATATATCCATCTCATATTATACACGTATTTGCAGACAATAATTTAAGTAAATTTACTTCAGACTCGTAATGAAAATATTTTGGTGAAATTCCTTCTAGAGAGCTTTGCGGAATGCCTTAAATTAACTGTTTTCGAAGAAATAAACACTCAGGCTTAAAGTTCATTCCATTCAGGTATTGAATATTGTTTCTGACACTAATATATTAAATTTCTATTATTAACAGGAGATATTATAAATTTGAAGAGTTAGAGATAAATATTTCATCGAGTTTAATTATTATTGAAGTGGATTTAATCTTAAAACCGTAGGATAATTGTTGATTTATGGTCTTGTTAAGTCAAGGTTATAATATAATTATGACGTAAATATATAAACATAAGTAAGATAACGTACTCAAAATATTAAGAAATGACATTGTATTTCAGTTTATATGATTTTTTTATTCCGCAAATTGTCTTTTTCGTTTAACTATTTTACATTTACTAGTCTCAAACAAGACCCTTCAGTACTCCCGTTTTAATATGCTCTGAAACATTATCTTCATGAGAATGGTGTGTATATCGTCCATAAGATAACTCTGTACTCCAGCCCTAATCGAAATAACTTTTTGCTCCGAATTCGGGATATTGCGAAGCTCTGGAAGTGCGGAAAACAGGATTGATTTTATAGCCTCAAACGTAAAGCAGGTCAAAAAAAAAACGCTTTAGCTCCGTGGGTTATATCCATAAAAAAATAGCTGCAACATCCAATAAACTATCTTGAAAGAATATCCCGTGGAGTGCAATATTACGATAGGAGTCGTTGTAGCCTGTAAACGGCAAGTAACGATTTACGCTCTCTTCATCTTGTAAGCTTAAAAACACTTACCGCTTTGAACATTTTATGGTGCTTTATAAGCAAGTTTATTTTATATATAATTTTTATGGTAAAAATTGTATTGATTAGATGAGTAGAGTAATAAGAATATATATTTTTATTACTGAAATGAATTTCATTATCGAATGAGACATTAAACTGGATATAAGAGACATTAACAAATGTGTTAGTCGCTGAAAGCACAGAAGAAAGAAAAAATCTCGTACATGTGTAACTTGAAAATCAAATACATTGACATTTTAAGCAAAACCACCTTATGTGGTGACATGTTATCTAAAAGGATATACTAACATCCTCCTTTCTAAGTTAGTTATTGAATTGCGTGGTGGCAGGGTGAGTAGCAGATTAACAACACATAGACTTTTTATGAAGCACATTGACATATATATTTCGATAAATTTATAAACGTATGGCCCCGACCTAGTCACAGCATTCAGGCCGGGCCAACCACAATACTAACTCGCCGCCGTCGGCGCACAGCTGACTGGGCACCAGGCGCCGTGGTCGGTGACACCCAGCGCCGCAAGTGGTTATCTATATAACTTGTCCTCCTAATGGCATTACAAAATGACAACACATGCATGTCCGATGAGCGAACGAAAATAAAAGATGAAAGATTGTATATCATGCTGATATCAATACATATTTATCGTTATTTTGCTCAACATTTACATACATAAAAGAGACATGAGAATTTTATGTCAAACATATTTTGATATACATATATACCTTAATTTTGCGATATTGACACTGTAAATTAAAAATTATTCAAAATTACGCGTATATAGTATATCTCTCGTTCATATTAGGTTTGATTAACTCCGGAATACCATTTTAACTATGGATTTTCTTTTGTTAAAGACTTACTTATTATTCATCATCGTTTACCCTTTTCATCTCTAGCGGGTTAAATAAATAAAATATTAAGCCCATCTGCGGTACACGCCGTGCTTCAGTGTAGAACAATCCCATAGCGATCAGAAGGAGCGAGCAGTCGAATCATAGCAGGATAATAACCATCGGACGACTAAACCAGGGTCTCCCGTGGGAGAGAAGTTGAGAGAACTTCTATTTCAAGGCAGGACTCAGTCATTTTCATCCATATAACTTCGATTTTACCTTATTCCCTAGAGCGGAAAACTGGTAAGAAGTGGCATCATTATTAACGATTATGTTGCCCGACTATTCTTCGTAAATATGTTTTTAATTGAAAATATTATAGGATCATATATATTTTGTTTTGATTAAGTACTAAATATTCCTTAATAACAAAATTGAGGTATCAAACTCTTTAAAAGTACCTTTATTTATATGACGTGAAGAATAAATCTCTAGTCGTATTAACTATTTAATACCATATGAAAGGTTGATCACATTTTTTTCCGTATTTTCTCTTCTTTTATGCTTTCTCTAGTCATCATCATCATCACCGTCAGCCTGTGTCTGTCCACGGTTGAACTTAGACCTCCCGCATGAGTCTCCATCCTCTTCGATCCTCTGCCTTCAGCATCCAGGACACTCCCACTTTCTCTATTACTGTGTCATTTTATAACTCTTGCGTATATGCGGATGCCTTGTTGTCTTGCCATCTTTTACATAGTTTTTTTAACGTCTAAATATATAATCGTGTCGGAAACAACAGGGTCAGATCCTGACTGCCCAGAAGTGGGCGACGTCGATGGCGTTACTCTCGGTCAACATTAAGTCTTCCTGGATGTAGCGATTCGGATACAGCGCACACTCCAGAAGGTGTGACAGGGTCTGCTCCACACCGCAGTCACATTCAGTCGGTCAGCTGTAAGACTGCCAGGCTTTCATTGGTGTCCTCGACTTGCATACTCCGGTCCAAAGTATGTTAAGTGACCTCCATATATTCCATCCCTGGTCATGTCCAGGGGCTAGGTCCTCTTTCGGGGCAATGCAAGCATTCCCCTCAGTTGCGCTTCTCCACAAGTTCAGCCGCAGGGTGGCTTCAGGTATCACCAATTCCGTTGTCGACTGTAAAAACTTCTTCTTGATTTGAGCCGTGTGGTGGTTATCTTTTGAAACCCAAACATATGATGGAGTGTGTCGTGGGTTGCTTTGGAGAGCTCCTTCTTGGTGGTGTCCTTTCGCCATATGTTTGTTACGTAGATTACCTAATGATTCTCTTCAGCCGCTATACTCACAACACTTTTAATACACTTACTATTCCTGTGATCTTTCCAGTAAATTTTTTCACAATTCAGAATAAAGTCATCTAGTAATCAAACTATTTGGAATTTATAATTTATATATAAACGTAAAATAACGAATCGATATTTATATTTAACGATTTTAAAATAAGCTATACAAATAAAAAAATATGATAATATTATTTTTTCAATGTTTTCAGCATTCACTTTGAGATCCATTATTAATTTTAAATATTTTTTTTTTACCTTGTTTTCACAATTATAAGAAGACTGCAGTTTGGACAAATTCGTAGCCTTTCTCAATCCTGATAATATTGATATGATAATATTTTGATGATTGTATTAATTTATTCGATAATTTTCATGAAATGTATAAAAATAAAGTGTCAATTATCACGATCTGATTTTCCCCATGAACTTTACTTATGTGAGTCTATGGTTAAAATCTTTATTATCAGCCTTTAATGGTTGTAATGGAATGGCATTTAAGTCATAATGCTTGTAATCCTCTCTCACAGTACAACTTTAAAATCGATTGTAATCTATCCCAGCTTAGGGCAGATTGGGAGATATTATTTCAGGACTTATCTTTGAGATTCATCAAAACAAATGAGAGTTGCAAATATAATACATGTATTTCTTTAATATTTAACCATTTATTTTGAGGTGCACCAGTCTTATTACATTTTAAATAATAAAATTACTTGTATGTAATTCACAGCTGCCTTCCCTTTAACCTGTTCGCATCGGTACCCGATATATGCCGTGTAAGATTCCCCTACCGTTGACATCGGTAGCCGTGATATATTGTTTTGCTACTTTCTTAGGATAGTTTTTTATGCATCATATGATAGCCATTCATAATAAATTCCTGTAATAATAAGGATGATGCGTGAATGTTGGGGTGCAGTCTACGACGTTGGCGGACCAACACTCCACATGCAGCGCTTATCCCATATGCAGTATGGTAAGTATCACAGAATTCAACAGATGAGACTTCAGAATTATTATTACCATCTGTCGGTATTCTCCTACATGTGTTTACTTAAAAAAAAAACTAAAAAAAACTTAATTCCTCGTCAACTCGTTCATCTATTATTCAAGTCTGTTCACAAAATCCAACATTAACCCTTTCATTACGGCTCGGTGGAATACAAATTATACTGTTAATTATAAAACTAGTATTTGAAGAATAAATGTACTTATCTGGTCTATTTTCATATATCACATTGGTTCTTGTATCCTTTAGCTCTCAGATAATGCATAAAAAACTATTCTTATTATGTCGGGGAACTTTACACGCCATATATCGGGTACCGATGCGAACACGATAAAAGGTAAAAATAAATTATTCTTTTTTGTGGCACACGTGTTTCGCCGTAATAATGATTCGTTAGAAAAATACTCGAAACGATAAAGGAAATTTAAATCTCGTCAAAATAAACAAATCAAGATCTTAAATAAAGAGACTTGATTCAAATACCCGCAATAATTACACATGTCGAATAAATTTTAAACAACAACAAAAAAAAGACGTGAAAATAATATTATTCAAAGGGAAGCCCGTGTGATCAAAAGAGAAGCGTATCATACAATTTGTGTTTGATATATTGGATGATTGAATAAATTTGCTTCGTCATCCATTGAAATTGGGTCACAGTGAATCAAAGCAATTTTTTTAGATTGCAGAGGCTTCCAACGTTGACTGCGGAGGAATGAAAGGTTGGGGGAGATCTTGACCCTGTTCTGGTGATGAGAAGATGTTGGTACTGCTGCAGACGATACGGAGTATCCGCTTTGACGTCAAACGAAAATAAAAGTTTTTTTTTTTACATACGGAAATGATGTAAATATTTTTTCAGTTTTGCAGCTTTGCAGCTTTATAAATATTAAGAGAACTTTAATAATATATATGTGTTCTTACAAATATCATCATTTTATTATCGTATTTAAATTATTTGAACCTAAGTGTGATAAATAAGATCTAACATCACTTAAGAGATTGTCCAGAAGAGCACTATTAGTTTATTTTAATTTTTCTTTTAGCATATATTGCCACAAATTATGGTTATAAAATGGTTTGTCCTGCCATGCTGTTTGCCTCGTTCAGAGACATACATCTAACAAGTAAACTCCTTGAATAAATTTTATTTAAATTTTATAACGTTTTTTAGTTGTTTCTATGTATTTATTTATTTTGAAAAACAAAATGGCCTTGCTTGGACAATTTTAATCAACTTATGTAAATCATGATATTGTCGATATTGTATTAAAATACTCCTATCTCTAACAAGGTTGTTATTCAGTCGCGTGCGGGCATGATTAGGAGGAGATTAATAACACAGACTTTTTCTGAAGCACATTGATATATATTTATGATAAACTTTACAAACTTATAGCCCGACCTAGTCACAGCCTTCAGGCCGAGCCACAATACAATATGCTCGCGCCGATGGGCGGCACACGGCTCACTCATGCGCTCGTCAGCGCTGAGGCTGTCCCCCAGCGCCCGAGTGGCGATGTACATAACTAACACACCCGTGAGTGGACTTGTCCAAAATAAAAATATGGCGACACATAAATGTATGAAAAGCGAACAGAAATAAGAGACGAAACATTTTATATCGAGGTTTTTGGTACCAGTCAGCGAGGGCTATATCATGCTGATGTCAGTTTTGAAAAAGTCACACTTAATATATTTGAATTATTATTACATGCAAGTATATCTACACATTAACTTATACAAACTAACCAAGTGAAAAAATACAGTTTTCGACATCTGTTCATCTACTTTTCTAATAAAATACATGTTTATTTATTTAACTGTGCATTTTTTAGTTATAAATAAAGTTAATATATAAATATATATATTTTTCATTTGTAATATGAATGGAAATGTTTTTTTTGGATTAATAAGTAAGTATTCGTAGTAAGCAAGATACGTGAACTCACTTATTTCAAAATATTATTCAAAACGAAAAAAACAAGCATCCGATTCCACATTCAATGATTATTGGTAGAAGATATTCCTTACATTTACGTTAGGCTATAAAAAGTGATAATCAGAAGGCGGAATACCCCGGGAATACGAAGGGCAAAATTGTGTTTCCCGACCAAAAACATAAACAATTTTATTTCTTCAATCTCGCTGCTACTTCCCTCGGGAGTGAAGTCCAAGATGGTCGTTGTTTTGTCGTTAATTTATTAATAGAAAAAACTCTGCGGTTTGATCGCAGTTTTTTTTTAATGCAAACAGGTAGGGAGAAAGCCGCCGGACAGTGCATGAAATATCTTATCACGTGAATACATGACAATTATCACTATTACGCATAGAAAATTTGTTCTAAATTTGAGTCGAATTCAAAATATTCCATTTTTTAATTTACTCGTTAGGTATATCCAGGTATAGTCCAGGAACTTGAAGAGACAACAACTGATGCACCAGAACCATTCCTAAATGGTGACTCAATTCAACAACTGTTTTAATTCAGCGATCGAACTGCGCTCACAACATGCTTGACGTTGGATTTAAATTGTTTCATGCTCAAATAAGAATATGTCTTTTTTATTTGGCGACTACAGCTCATTATTCCCATATCCTCCAAAAATCGATATGGACATGAAATAAATTTACTATGGATGGATAATGTTCATGTAAAGACTTTCGTCTGCAAACTATTGAAGGTACAATATTCAGAATGATAATACAAATGTTTTTGCACATTCATTTTCAAATATGAGCGTTTGGTTAACGACCCGCCGAATTAATAAAATATCATGTCATTATTAAATAAGACTAAGATACATCAATGACGGTATATAATAATATATATTTTTAATTGTAGTAGCCATTAGCTCCAATTTGAGACTGACTTATTAAAGCAAGTATAAACCAAAGCCTCATTTTCTTCTAAGCATCAGTTATTCTAAAGACTAAACTACATCATTCGTTGGAACTTTGGAAGGAAGAAATAAAATTAAAACGCGGATGTTTGCTAAAATCATGTGTTCTAAATTAGGAACGAAAATAGAGATTTATTTTATTTTATAAATTATATTTCCATTAACATTGTTTATTAAAATGAAATGATTTTTTTTTGTGCATTTGATTGTTTTTTTTTAAACTTGATTGCTAAAGTGAAATTCAATCACATTCTGTTTCAAACAAGTTTATTCTGATGAGCAAATATTCACTCGTACCATACAACACATACACTATTGAATATGTTCCAGGTACAAATTAATTAAAATAAATAGTTACCATTTTAAATTAAATCTTGTTGAAATGATATAAAAATCAAATGAGCTAACCTCATTTTTCGTTCCCAATAATTTTGAGTTCCTGAAAATACAACTGAATAAAATCGACTTATTTAGATGACACAGTTTTAAAATATTTATGTTTAGCATGTGTTTACCATAAAAACTGCCAATAACAAAGGATACTAATGATTCATTAGTTAATAATGCTTCTAATAAAAGTTAAAGCTTTCATTAATTATACGACTTTAAAAGGAGACAAGAAATGGCAGCAGAGATACTTTAATGGTGATATATTTATTGTAAGCACGTGCATCAAATATACAGCCTCAATTTAATATATTTACTGATTATTTTTGTAACAAGCCAATGCAGAAGGATTGTATGCAGTAGCGGAAAATCGAGAGAAAAGTAGACTTATTCAGGAGGGCTATATTATACGAGTACAGTGAATGGAATACTGAAAGTAAGTAGTCATTACTGAAGATACAAAAACTTAAGCTAATTATAAATATGTGTACTTATATTTTATAAAATTTATTAGAATTGAACAGATTTAATCTTACTACAGAGTTAACGTCAACAACGTCAAGACTGTTGATATTGTCTCCGTAGTGAAATGAAACGCGTTCAGTTTTAATACGTAATAAAAAAAAAACTAATTGTACAAAATAATACAATTTAATTAATATTACTACAAAAATAATTGTTTGCACCAAGAATTTACTAATTATATTTTTAATTTCATATTTTAAAAACGTTGTTAGTTAAGGCCTGGAACTAATTTCAGTAGTTTTTGCTATAAAGAGGATTTCATGTATCCAATTAAAATCGGTCCTTGACATCACAAGTAGTGGATAAAGTTAATAGAAAATCAGTCCGTTTTATATGAAAGAAAATGTGAATAAAAAATATGTTCGTGGAATAGGAATGTACCTAACATGTGGACTTGCCGAAAGTACAACAAGCTCTAACGTATGGACACGGAAATTCCCCCACTATTGAAAAAAATTTGATCAGTGGAAATCGAAATGCTTATACTTACTCAGACATGAAATTCCGTGCCTTTAACGGCGGACGTCGTTTTTTATTTGGGTACACGGCTTAGTAAGAAAATAATCAAACCGTGAAGGTTGCTAAACGTGGAATAACTAGTATTGGGGTATAAGTGACATACCCAAGCTCAAAGAAAGTACTCTCTATTTTTTGATATTTAATAGAGTGAAAATATAAATATTATGCTATTTTTTATCACATGAATGTATATTTCTTGTGACATATTGTATTTTATTTATAATATATATTAACATTGGCATGCTACAATTGTAATTTGTGAAAGAAACATGTTGAAACACAGGTTTTAGTTTGATCTTCTTATTTTTTCCCATATCCGTTACATATCTGGATTATATGTTCACCATAAATTTCCGCCCCTTTACATCCTGTCAGCTGTCATTATTCGTTCCTTGTTCTAGGATATATCTGAACTTGAAGATCCACTTTGGAATATATGCTGATTCTAGACAACCTCGAGTGCAAAAGTACAAGTCCTTATATATTTTGGGTGACTTTTATATGAGATGGAATGATAAGTCTGATGCTCTCGAGGCTTGGACCATTTTATACTTAGAGGGAACTCAATACGTTTGATAGCCGAAGTTAAAAACATTGGTCGCGGAACGTACTTAGATGGTGACCGCTTGCTTAAATACAGCATGTACACTGTACAGGTATATCTGCATGAATGACGTGTAAATAATAACATGTTTGAAATATACAATATAATTTAATTTATTACAATATTATTATTCTGTGTTGTAAAATACAGCTTAGGTTGCGAATCGTTAGTTTAGCACGGTACTAAACAATGTAAATCATTATTCAGAATACTTATTTCCTCGCGTTATATATCAAAAAGAATTTTACAATAGATATGTATATAAATAAATTATCTTTTCCTATTCATATTATTAGGATAATTTATAAGTAATCACCATTATTATTTGACGAAAATCAAGTTTCGAAGACATTAGTTACTGAGGTTTTTTAAATTTTGACATATGCAATTTGTAAAATTAAAATATTTACGACATTAAAATAAATGTGTACAAAAAAAAATACTTAATATTTTGACCTAATATGCTACAATGACCTATATTATTATGGTCTTAAATGATTTCTGATATATTATTTTAGAATATGTACACCATATGTATGGTTTAAAAAAAGACTTGTTGCTACCAAAATAAATTAACTGTAACGTGAAGAAAATCAAAATATGCAAGGAAAAGCTCTATCTGTGTTTTTTTAGTTCATCTTAGCGAGTATTCAAACCCAACAGGCAATATCTAAAAAAAGTTTGTATTTCTACCGCTAGAGTTCGCATCCCTATTTCGTTGTTTTACAACAAGAATTCTAATCAATTTTGTTGCATTGCAAAATGTATGATAAAATATTGAAAAATTAACCCATAATAAATGAACATAAAATATTCAGAGGATTGTGGTTTTTTCCGAGAAAAAATATATTTTCACGGTACTTTATTGAAATGTCGACAGATTATTTTTCATGTTATTTTACATCAAACGACGGAAAAGAAAATTTATTTTGAAAACAATTTATTTTGTTTTTAAAAATTTATTGGTAATATTATTGTTTCACTTGTTTCAGGTAAGTTAAAATATGCTGACTGCCACTACTGACTGTTCAAATTAACTTCTTGAAAGATCTGTAAGTTGTTATAAAATTATGTTATCATGTTATATTTGCTATTTCATTATTCTTTGAAAAGATTAAAATAAATATAAAACAATTAGAACAGCAACTGCTGATACACAATGGAGCGGTAAATATTAATGTATAACCAATATAAAATATATTAGTATCAAGTACATTTTTTTGCCCATTATATATACATAAAATATTATATGTACCTTAATATATCTTAAAGTCTAATATATATTGAAATTTATCCCATTTATGTTTTTTAAAAATTAAAGTGAAATAATTTTCATTAATTATTTATTAATTTTGTACATAAGGCCTCGAACGTGTTGTACAATGCTTTTGTTTTTCTTTGGATGATGTGCTTTGCGAACAAAGTACTAGAGCTTTCTTCCATGTTTCCTCACGCTATTGCAGAAAGTCTTACAACAGACTCATAGCATTTAGTTCTATTGTTTGAACGAGTTATTTCGAGTGAGAGACTTATAAAGAGAAGATAAGTCTATCACCGGAAGCTCTCAGAACACTTGTACTTCTTCTTTCGCGTATCTTGCTTCAGATAATAGGTGAACAAAGTGCAGGAGAGTAAGCAATGCAGGGTGGGAAAAGTAAATTGAAAACACTACAAAGTGCGATGTTTTTGAAAAATAGAATATTTTTATGGAATTTATTTTTGCAGCACTCGTCCATTGACCTGTGCACGAGAATTGTTTCCGTGATGAATATTTGAAAGAGGAAGAGAAGAATTATTTACAAACTGAAAGTATTATTTGGCTTTGCTTAAATCAAAAAAGATTCTGGCTTATTGTATTTGAAATTGATAGACATACGGCTTAAATAAATCGGTATTCTCTTTTCATAAATTTAACCATCTTTAACATCACATTTCGAGAATAGTAATATGCTGTAACATACACGTTGATGAGTCTTTTTCTACTTATTTTTATCCAATTCCAAGCTCGAGAAAATAGTTGTAATAAAGACTAACATAAGTTTTGCTGATATATTTTATGATTCTTAAGTAGTCATAGTTATGAGTTTCAATTAATTTATATACAAATAAAGAAGCTGAATTGTTCGGGGTATATTTGAGTTCTTGTAATAAGTTGTTTTAAGAAATCATGTAAACAACCCAAGACTTTTAATACTTTAACCATTAAGGCTTAACCGAAATAGAGCCATGCTGTTTCATAGTTTGCTGTTTGATTGAGTTCCATATCTTATATATTCGTTCCATTAAAATTCTCTAAATTATCGCTTCATTGAATATTAGAATTGTAATTTTAATCAAAATATTTCTTTAAATTTACCGAAAAATGATGTACTTGAGCAGCTTAAGAAGTCTGTTTTACTGATCAAAAAATTTAAAGTAAATTTTTTTCATTTATTAAATTAATAAGAGACAATTGAATATTACCATTTTGAACGAAAAAGAATGAAATAAATTATCATTTTAATGTTATGAAGCGATTTTAATGTTATAAATAAATTAAATAGCTACAATTCCTGTTACGTATTCAATAAAGATTATTATTCGTGCACACTTTTTTTTAAATGAGTAGGATTTTATGAAAACGGAACCAAAACAAACGGTATCTTCAAACGCTTTTCTTATGGCCCGAGGTAAATCGTAAATGCTTCGCGGGAAAAGCTTTTTAACCGGAAACTGAAAGGCGCCTACCGGAAATCTTTGTCTTCTGCACATTATTTTACTTGAACGATGATCCTGAGAATGAGAAGCCTCACAGAACATTCTCGTTCTTTTTGTTAAATTTGGGTTCTGAGAAAGATGAGCATCCAGCAAACGAATATTTCATGATTGCTTTTTTCATAATAACCCACTGAATTTACAATCCTTATTTATTTTCTTTGAAAAGTAATGAATACCAAAACCTCTCAAAGCATTAAACAAAATTGTACAATATACACATACTATGCATAATACGTTATTAAGCTTTACAATATAAAGGAATTAAATATGTACGTGAAGTATACTAGAGACCTATTTACACTGAAAAGAGTAATCACAGAATAAATTTAAATAAATTTAAGATAAATGTTTATGTATTTTATGGACAATTCCATCAAATAATAGAATGAGGTTAATTTACAAACTGTAACGTCTAAGAGAAGGTGTTTTTGTTAAATAAACTTCAACTTAAAAAAACATTGATATTGTAATAATATTTTATACACTATAGATATTATCCAAAAGTTTTTCATTCCTCTTAAACGAACCTATGAGTACAACGTACTTCAACAATTAAATACAAACCACAGAACTATTAATACATTTGCAAACATAGTATCTTACTCTACAATTTGATGTTCCATTAAATGAAGTCGAAACATTGCTTTGTACGGAACTGAACCGTGTATTTTCTACAATGTTTCCAGATTTAAAGTTACCTTCACAAAGAGGTTTTTAGAATTTCGATTCCCTCTCAACCTTATCGCTTTGTCGGCTTAGTTCCAATCTCACAAACTAAATAGGACCAATCTTTATGTTTTTCGATTTTTATCAATTTTCTACCTAATCTGCTTCGATTCTTTTAAACAAGAATATTCTGATGCTTTGTTATACTTTGTTAAATTTGCTAAAAAATAATCGTTAAATTTAAAATAATACATAAAACAATTACTACGAGTCAAAGCATTAAATATTTTTTATTTTGCTCGGGATTTATGTATTGTACCCTGAGAAAATAAATTAGTTAACAATTGAGTAAAACTTATATTATAAATAAACACACATTTATATCAAAAAATATAATCACATTTATTTGTAAAAGATATTTTTTACGTGGATTTTAATGCAAAAAGGGATAACTCAAATACTCGGACATGTAGATAATGCTTTGTTTGTTAGATTAAAGCAATTTTTCAAATAATTTTCTGAATAAATAATGAATAAACTTAAGCGGTTCAGGAAAGAAAAGATAAATAATTGTATTTTAAAGCTAAAGTTATTTACTTACAAGAAATACCCAATCATCCAGGATTGTATTTCACTACAAGCTAATGGCCTTTTTGCGGATATTGAACTAAAGAGATAAGTAAGTGTATTTAGAGGAAAGCTCTGGATAATATAAATGTTTCTCAACGAAACAATCCAGGTATTTGAGGCCTCATTTACAAATTTATTGTTGGTTAATATTATTTATCCATATCAGCTCTCAAACTGTAATATTTTATCATCACAAATTGCCGCTACACTTCGTCACTACGACCGTTTGTCAGCTGTTGTAATTCTTGCTTTGACGAATGTCATATCATTCTGAACTCGAAGCTTTGACGTGTTCAATATGAGATTTCGGTATTATTTAATTGATATATGGGCATTCGTTAATTACAATATTTGTAGAGATTATAGAGTCTAATTAGATGTTTCCCACACTTACGATATGTACGTCTGTACGCTCTCGTGCCAACGCTTTCACTCTATGTCTGTTCCCATACATTCTGCGCGTCGTCTTATCACGGGTACCAACTGTCAGTGTTCCCATCACACAGATTATATTATTAGCCTGGACTATTTGTTAATATATATATATAATTGTGTCGGAAACAACAGGGTCAGATCCTGTCTGCCCAGAAGTGGGCGACGTCGATGGCGTTACTTCTGGCCATCATCAGGTCTTCCTGGGTGCAGCTATTCGGGCACAGCGCACACTCCAGAAGGTGTGACAGGGTCTGCTCCACGCCGCAGTCACATTCAGTCGGTCCGCTGTAAAACTGCCAGGCCCTCATTTGTGTCCTCGTCTTGCATACTCCGGTCCGAAGTCTGTTAATGGACGTCCATATATTCCACCCTTGGTCATGTCCAGGGGCTAGGTCCTCTTTCGGGGCAATCCAAGTATTCCCCTCAGTTGCGCTTCTCCACATGTTCAGCCGCAGGGTGGCCTCAGGTATCTCCAGTTCCGTTGTCGACTGTAGGAAACTTCTTCTTGATTTGAGCCGTGTAGTTATCTTTTGGTACCCAAACATAGGGTGGAGTGCGTCGTGGGTTGCTTTGGTGAGTTCCTTCTTGGTAGTAACTTCTCGCCGTATGTTTGGTGGGGCAATGCCCGAGAGTTGATATAGCTTTGATATTGGGGTAGGTTTTAGGCACCCCGTAACCACCCGGCACGTTTCATTCAGAGCAATATCCACTTTCTTGGTATGGGCAGTCCTCGCCCATACTGGCGCAGCATACTCGCCAGCAGAGAAACAGAGAGCTAGAGCACTTGTGCGGATCAGGTTTGGTTGGGCTCCCCACTTCGTACCTGCCACTTTTCGGAGTAGGTTGTTTCTGGTGGACACCTTTTGCTTAACAGACTGACAGTGTTTCTGATAAGTGAGGGTCCTATCCAGCTTGACCCCTAGGTATTTAGGTGTGTCGCAGTGCTCTAACACCAAGTCGTTCCAGGTAATGGAATAAGAAGCTGCTTAATAAACCATATGGCTGTGTTCCTATGCGATCGTTTAAGTTCCTATCCAAGTTCGATCCCCGTTATGTTGAATAGCTTTGGTGATCTGATGACGACTGGTATTTTAACAAAATATAGTTTTATTAGTTAATAAAATTTTGTTTTCTTTGAAGTTTGGCCATCAAATGGTCACCATAACCTACCATCAAGATAAATGAAGAAAGTACAAGCAACATTTTTTTTTAAATGAGAAATTAATAAAGCTATGAAAAATCTGTTGTGAAATATAACAGCTTTTATAAAAAACACGATACGCTTGTATTATTTTGTGTAACCAGTGTGATAAAAATCATAAGAAAAATTAAAATAATTTATTGGTGCTGTCGTTCTATTGAATTTAATTGAATTGAGTACTTACTGAAACTCTCACGTTTTACAGCCATAACTGTGTCGCATAAATTTTATAAATTCTCCGTCGAATTGTGAAGCGTCCCATCTGCTCTTGGGCGAAGGCATGCGTTTTATTATTTGAATTTTTCGCAAAAAGGCAGAAAATTTAGATACGTTAGAGGTGAATTTTATTCTTATGCGTGGTGGACTGACATTAACCACATTTGTCCATTTTTTATAAGGAGTAATATTTTTTTCTTTTTAAATTTTTTTTTAAGTTAAGTTAAAAAATGAAAAGTTACATCGTGGCCTTATTTAAAACGGTCTTTCTTCGTCTTTCTTTCTTCGTAGTATCAATCCGGTGGATTGGTTTGCAGCAACAGAATCTTGCATCTCGATCTCCATTCCTCTGGGTCCTCCGCAACCCTTTTCAGCTCAGCATAGGCGCTACAATTCATGTACTCGAATACTTGCTGCAAATACTCCCGTCTAGGGCGCCCTCTACAGTTTCTACCCTCAACCATCCCCTCCACAATATCGTGAAGAAGGCCATCGTGGCGCATGATGTGACCAATCCATTGGGCTCGCCTCTCTGAGATGGTTCTTATTAGGTGCCTATCTTCCTTGATTATCCTGAGAACCTCATTGTTCGTGACGTGACCTCTCCAGGAAATTCCGAGAATTCTTCTGTACGACCACATCTCAAAAGCCTCTAGTATTTTTTATCAATTTCAGATAAGCACCATGTCTCACAGCCGTACATTAAGATGCTCCAAACAAGTGTTTTGGCAAGTTGCTTGCGGAGCCCTAAAGTAACGGTCGAATGCATTTAAATTGTTACCGAAACGATTCTATAATTGCGTAATTTATTACAATTATTACAGAGTTTTTAAAACTGAAACTTATGTCAGAAAAATGTAAAGATGGTGATGAAAACGATATTGTAATATTTTTTATTATTTTTGTATTGTTTTATTTTAATTGATTCAAAATGGAATTTGGTAAACAATTCAACATCCTTTCTTTTTTAATGTATCTAATAGCAAAAAATGAAATAAATATACTTGGTTTAACATCCTCCTCTCTCTCAAAAGGGGAGTTATTACGTCACGTTAGGGCAGAATGAGGAGCAGGTCAGCAAATAAAAACTTTATTTTAGAAGCACATTGATTATATTTTACGTTGAAACATTAGCTTCCGACCACGCGGGATGACGTGCCGCGCGGCCGCAATGCAACCTTGTCTCGCTAAAGGGTGGGGACCGACTGACGTGATGGGCTTACCGGCGCTGCGGCGCTCGTCCAGCGCTCGAAGGGCCATCTCTAGAACTAAGACACCCGTGAGAGGACCTGTCCAAAATGACAATTCGGTGGACACATACATGTATGACAAGCGATCAGAAATACGAGCTGAAAGATTGTATATCGAAGTTTTCGGTACCAGTTAGCAAAGGCTAAATCATGCTGATGTCAGTTTGATTAAAGAAAATAAAACAATGAAAAATTATACTAACACGTAGTGATTAAATAATTTATCAAATATACATTACTCGTAATGTTAACATAAGCACCTTTCATTATCACTCCAGGCCAGAGAGTAATTAATTTGAAACATATTGTCGAGCTAAGGATAATTAGAGCAATCTTGCTCGGCTTCCTTCTCCAAGAAGGCGGTGACACTCTGGAATCGACAGTGAAGCCTTCTCAGTATAAGGTGCGAGTAATGAGGGACCTGGGCGAGGTACTTCTTGATTAAATTCCTTTCCGGCTTAACTGCGCTACAGCTTACAACCAGTCTTAAAATACTAGCAACTGGAGCTTTCAAAATAAGCTCATAATTGTTATTTTCATTTTAATATTGTAAAACGTATATAAAATATAATTAGTAAGCATTAGAAATAGGTATATATTTAAAATAAATTATTTTGACATCTTTCGTATTCCAAGGTAGACGGAAATATTTATTATGATTATGAATTGGTAGTATTTACTCTTGATTACTTTAAGTATATTTTACATAAAAACTACGCAGACCGATAGCTTACATTAGTGATTTTTTGTTTAATAAACTTAGAATTTGAACCCATTCGGAATAGATTCTTGAAGTAGTATATATAAATTTGTTGTTAAAGATCATGTATAAAAATAAAGGGAGCGTCAAAAAAAGGTGACGGTTTTCGTTGTTATTTTGATTTAAAGCCGTCAGCTTTTTTGCCGCTCTCTTAAAAATATTATTTTATAATATGCAAAACAATATTGCTTTATGTTGAAGCTTTCGCGGTAGGAAAACTTATTTGTATAAAAAAATACAGTAGAAATATTTAAAAAAAATCTCTGAATCCCTTAATTGGTAATATTTCTATCTAACTATGGCAATACCAAATGGTTAAAGTAAATTAAGTAAATAATGATAGCATTGATTTTTCTCATCTCATATTCACAAATAATTTGTGATTATTTTTTTATATTGTGAACTATATTTCATGCAATTTTAGAGTTTTTATGATAAAAATATATTTTTAAATGAGAAACATATATAATTATATATATACAGGTATATAAATATAATTAAAAAATTGCTAAATTAAGATTTCTTTAATCCTTGTACATTGAAATAATAATTACCAACACTTGAATATCAAAAATTATCGGTAAAAAAGTTACGTCGTGTTAATATAAAAACACTATTTAAATAATTGTCATATAATGAAAATATGTCATTTGTTATTATTTTTCAAATAATAAATTTTGCGATACTCTTCCAGCGTACGAAAAAACAAATAAAAAACTCTTTTAAAAACATCGCATTACTTCCGCGTACGAGTAGGTGATCTTGGGCGGCTTGGGGAAAATAACACACGAAGCAAACGCTTCCGTGGAATAGACTACAATAATGCTTCTCGGGTTTATGCGCTCCTGGTACAACAACCCTCTCTCATACAAAATGTAAAACGCTTCGTCAACCCTAAGCTCTCGTGCAAGGGGGAAGACGACTATCGATTTAACACCCCTTTGTTTTTATGCTGCCCTGGTAGTCACACTTTTTATTTTGTGATGCATTTGGAAAACAGTAGCGGTATTTGAAATTAATTTTAACTAAGCACATTGAAATTAAAAGTGTAACCATACACATTTAAAAAAGAATTATTTGATTTTTATAATAAATTCTGCCATATTAGACAATGATTTATATATTAATAAGAGAAAAAATCATAGATATAGGATTCGAAACTATATATATTTATATAAATATATAATTAACTAAGTATGTATGCACAGTGTATTATGATGATAAAATACGAGTATATACTACTCAATGCGTAATTTAAAATTTGATTGAATTGAGAAATGAACAACTATTAGTTAGAGTCCCGGAGGAAAATTGCTGCTCTCAAACATTCATTCTTCTTCGCGGTGCAATTCACAACCCTGGGATTCTTGAATGTTTTAACTTCTACGTTCCAGATAAGTACACCCGTGCTCGCAGCCATCCATTGTTTTTGATCCCAGTTGATACTTGTGGAGCTTCGAGCACTCAATTTAGTACAACAGCAATGGCTCCTAAATAGCCTACCAGCACACCTCGATTCTTTTCTTACATCCTTTTCCTCTTTTGTCGATGGTATTGTTCTCCTAGATCTTTGATCTTTTACACGTATCATCTTCTTCTTATTTTGTATGTATTGCATATTTTTGTATACTCTTTGTTTCTTATTATTTGTACCTTAGAACTGTGTTTCTGTGAAATAAATAAATAAACTATTATTTGCAATGTGAGATTGATTTCAATACGTAGTATCATATATGGCACTTACTTTAAATCATATGTAGATATATTTTAAAATTGTGAGATGTAATATGAGTTTTATTCCTCTTATGAATATCACCGAAATTATTTAAAAATCCTCCTTATTTTACTTGTTCTACTATGCATCTGCTTTTTCAAACAAAACAAAAAATGTTACAAAAAAATTTAAATGCGAAACTTACTTTTTCATGTTAATGACACTTTGAATAATTATCCTTAACGTGAAAACTTCATTTCTCGCTGTCGCTTCGCCGCGTTTCGGTTTTTGAAAAATGCACGTTGCTGCGGCGAGAGTTGCGCTCAGCGGCGACGACGCGGAAATGAATATTTGCCTCACAATGGATCTCGGTCGCGGGTCTGGCGGCTTCTGCTAATGACACCTGGCGAGGTGAACCGCAGAACTGGCGCCGATCAAAACGATGACGATTACAAACAGATGTGACGCTTTTTAACGACCCAACCTTAACAAAGTGTAATGTTATTAGTTCTTTCCACGAACGATAAACCATAAATATTTATAATATTTAAAATTAAAGAATTATACCCTTAGAACTCTTATGTCAAGACGTACTTAACATTAGTTTTTTTCCACCAGTTCCTATGTCAAGTATGTCTTGACATTTTTTTATAGGCAGTTTTTTTATGTCTTGGTGAAAAAAAAAACTATTTGTAATGATTGGAAATATGTAATCGAAACTAAAATAAGAGCATTCTTGTGCGTAATAATAAAAAAAAGTATGGGCATTATAAATGTACCGAAGATGGAAGACTATTGGTCGCACGATTTTTGTTCAAGAATACCCTTTTTCACTAAAAACCCGCAAGCGATTCTTCCAAATTTTCTGATCAATACACCTTGAAACAATAAAAGATAGAAGCACGGACTTGAGGATAAGAACAATGGTATGTTCCAATCGAGAGATTAAAGGAGCAAGAATACTAACGACATTTTTTTGCAACACTTGTGAAAGGAAAATCGGACTTCATCTTGGAGATTTCTTTCAAAAATACCATACATTGAATGAATATAAAAATTAGCATAGTGCATATAACAATAAAGACCTTACATAACGAACCTCTACTTTTTTATTTCTGAAAACCCGATTTTTTCATTCTGTAACATAAATATTTTATATGACAAATTCACTCAAAATAGCTTGGAGTTGGTGGAAACTTAAAATTAGTTTGTGGAAAAACAAAAAAAAACATTGGAGCCCAAAAGTTTAATCATGATTTGTGAAGGAATCTTCCCGATTTCCTAGCGTATTGATAGTTTTATTGTGAGTACATGATGTGCTGACTTAATAATATATATTTTTAAATCTTATAATATTGTGTTAGAATTTCTAGGAAAACACGTGTGAATTAATCAAGAATCCTAGTAGTATTGTGTTGGGTTATATTCGTATGTATAATATTATAAAGATTTTTTTTTTAAATTAACTTATTTCAAGATAAGTTTCAAGAAACAAAATAATGCATTTAGTTTTTCTCTGCATATTTAATGCCATTGTTGCAAATACTTCTGCTAGAGCTCTCTCTGTAAGTTTTCCTTCAAAAATCTCTTCTATTATGTTATGAAGAAGAATGTCATGAACCATAATGTAGCTCATTCATCGTACTCATTTCTTCGATATGTTTATAAAGGGCCTTTTTCCTTTTATTGTACTAAAGACATTGTCATTCGTGATGTAGTTTGTACAATGTAAGGTATATATAGTATTTATTTAAATTACATTAATAGTTTAAGCATTATTGAAAATTGGCTCCGGGGATTCTAAAACATGTTATCACTTAAAAATTAATAAGAAATCTTAATTTGTAATTTTTAATTAAAATTAATATATAATTAAAGTATATTTGTTGTCATCTACTTTTGATAAGGCAATGAAAATCATAAGCCGTTTTATAAAATACACCCACCTATCTACATATCATATAAATTAGGCATTTAATTTATTAGAGAAAAAAAATATATAGGACTTCAATTTAAAACCGGCTTACATTTTCCAATTTTTTATTATTATATGCTCAATCGATAAGAAGTTCAATGGTATAGTAGCCGGCGTGTAAACAATGTAGAAGATTCCGTTTTATGAACGAATCATATGACCATTGTTATTTTTTTATTGATTTGATAAAATAAAAGTCCATAATTTAAGTATTTGTTGGGAATTCGTGTGCGTATATTTTACATTTTTTGTACAATCTAGAAAAAGGTGGATAGTCCAAATCATACGTCTTAATATATATATATATTATTCTCCAAATACACGGTCTTCAAAAACTATTTTTTTATATCGTGTTCATTGATACATAAAACGACCTCTCTATTATATTAGTATTACATTTTTTCTAAAGCAAGTATATACGAAGATATATATAAGTTTTAGCGCTTAAGTTAAAATTTATTTATTTATTTTAGCTTTATTATTACTTGTATTTTTATGTTTATTTATTTAACTATTTTATTGTTATAAATATATGTAATTTTCTTCTGTTTGATGGCGGATACTTAGGAGTGTTATAACGTTCTGAGGTAGGCCAGGTAAAGGCAGAACTGGCGCTGTGGGAAGTGTTCTGAATAACTTGACGATCGTTAAACTGGAAACGTGTCCTAAGTTGTAAAGTTTATGTCGTAATCGTGACGAATTATTGATACGTATAATGACGTCTCTTAGACAGAGTGTTCGTCAGCCCTCAGGACTCTGAACATTAATACAGTTTTATTACGACATTCAAATGAAATGCGTTTGCAATGTTACTCGTATAGTTTTATTAGAGGCTTTCTTATTAAAAAGCCTAACAAAAAATATAACTATTATATAATTTGGTGAATATAACTTCATGTATGTAAAAAAAAGTGCATATATTTTTTACTAAAAATGTGATAAAATTGGTAAACGGACAATCCAGAAGCGTCCATCTCTATTAACATTCTAGGATTATAAATCATAACAAATATAATTTTTTCATCAATCAAATCCAAAGGTAAAAATTTCGTCTAGAAAACATGATGTTTTATATAAGTCAAGAGGTTTTTTCACTTGAGCGTAATAATTGAATATAATTGCTTTTAAGCCGACTATTAAAAAATGTATTGATACCACAATATTATAACAATATGTATTTATGTACATTGTTTGAAATTTAAATAAATCATTTAAAAATATATTTATCATTATTTATTGTGTAACTGAGCTAACCGTATGCAGCAAATATAGTAATATTTATATATAAGTTAAATAAGACAATTATTGATGTTTTGGTAACAGTGTTATAAAAGTAAACTAATAAAGTTAATTTAAACGAGGTATTTATGTACAAGGTGAGATAATAATAGTAATACGTATATGTACCGTTCCGCTGTGTAGCTTCACTTCGAATAAAGCTGATCGCCTGATACCTTCGATGGAGAATTGGCGGTCCGCCCCCAAGGTGCGCGCGCACCTCCACATTATATGCACCCCTTTCTATAGCGCTAGCAACCGGTCGGTCTCTTTCCCCCTTAGAACTTCCCTAATACCTCAGTACAAAACGTAGAGGTAATTTTCTATCTATCTCCTCGCGCAGTCTGCGCTCCTGGTATCTCGTAGAGCTTTTCTTTCCGAACTCTGCTTCCACGGAATGCTTGGGCCAACCCTTATAGGGACTATACGCCGTAGCAGTTCACTTTATCTCACTCCTTTAAATAGAGCGTTGCGTAAAGCTATCTCGTTCCGGGGAAAATTTGTAGAGGATATAATTTAACGCCATCGCTTTACGCCCCACGCTCCTCGCCGTCAGCCGTTCGGGAAACCGGTGGGTGTGTCATCGCTACGGCGGAAAATTCTCTACCTTCTCGATTTTCTGCTCTCCTGGCCGCTCGTAGCCTTTGAAATAGAGCCTTCTTCTGCCGCGTAGCCTTTAGTGTAGCCTCAACACTGAAGACAAGGTCATTTTTGTCTCTATGTTAAATTTATTTTTAACGTCAATATATTTTCTATATATATATTTTTAAATACAATTTTATCACACTTCTGTCTTTCATTGAGGCATAGTTTATGAATAAAATAAACAATTATTCATTAAATAAAGTTAATTAAGAAATATGTGTACTCTTTAACACCTTCACTGCTCTCTATTTCTGCTCTCCTAATACATTTTCAGGAAGCATGGAGTCAAATTCTGAAAAAACTTTACGTAAAATAACCTGAAATATAACTTGTAACATTTAAATATACCAAATAAATGTGAATATTTAAATTTTGAACATAATTTTTATGTAAAACGGTTAAAATGTAAAAATTGATTTAATAGTTTTACGCTTCCAATTAATAAAATAAAAACTTTAGATATATTATAACTACTACTATGTAAATAATTAAATTAAAAAAAAACTGTTATTATTTCGATACTCCGATTTAGTTTAAAATACAAATAAAGATAAATGAATTAAGAAAATAATGTAATAACCAATTAAACCGTTATGAGAATAAATATTTTTTAAATGCCCTTTTCTCGACCAGCTGAAAAATTCAGTGTTTTTTAGCTGAAGATATTTTTCAAGAGATAAAAATATAATATTTTCGCCAGTCGCGAAAGTTAAATTGAATAAATTTGCCATCAGAAGTGGTTAGTGGGGATCGGGCGGTGGATCCTGGGCGGATTTGGTAGGCGTCCTTCTCCATGGTTACCGACCTTCAGTTCTCCAACACAGAGCAAAGTATCGATGACAGGGATTTCGTTACTGCAGAAAATAAAATTGCCGAGATATTTATGGACAACAAGACATTTCTATGTTCTGTACATACACTGGATATCATGTTCCATTTCTGATATTTCTCTAGAAAATTTATTGTATTACGCGTAGGCTTATAGACAAATTTTTAGGCTCAGTAATATTTATATTTTAACTTTTATATTCAGTTATTTTCGTTGCTTTCACAATGAATCAATAAAAAGCATAAAGGAATTTAGATTGTAATCATAAAATTTGTTATTGTGGCTTTTGGGCTTAGCCGTGTGTGGTGAACTTCCTTCAACCAATATTTCGACCGCCATTACAGGGGTCTTCTTCAAGATTTATGATTTATTTAGTTTTGAGTTGCTTTATTCACAAACGGCTAAACCCAAAAGCCACAATATCAAATCTGGCCGTGAAAACCTAAAATTTTGTATAGAATTTGTTGTCATTTACCAACGTGATTATTTATAAGTTGCATTATAGCCCGTACAAATTGGTGTGTTAAAATTAAATATAAAATTAATTGATCAGTTATTTTTTAAAATGACTTAGTCTATGCTATACTTTTTTTAAATAATTTTATTTGTAATTTTATTTGAAATAATTATAAGTTTTGATTTAAAAAAAACGCAGTTTTATTAAGAATTATCAGTTACCTTAACTCTAAAAAAGGTGTGTTTGTATATATTTTTATTAAAATCTATTTGATTGATGTAAAATTAAATTAGTTTCCATCATAAAATATTGAAGGGGTGTTTCTATTAGTAATCGATTGATCTACATACGCAATATATTTTATCAAGTATCATTCATTTTATTTTAATTATTTACTTTTTTATAAAGCCACATATTATTTTAAATAATAATCGTAATTAAGCAGCATTTTATTACTAAAATTGTGAACAAACTTATGTTATTTAATGTGTATACGAGGAAAAAGTTTTTTAATTTCAAATATAGAAAACGTTCATCCCAAATAGTTAAACTCGTTGAAAACTCACAGGTAGGTACGAAACCACATTCCCTGTAACGAAGTTTTTTTCTTGTTCGTATTATACGAGTGCTACGGAAGACAATATATGTGGCCACTTCAAAGTGGTGCATAACAAATCCTTTGAAGTCTATAGTCTCAGCCGAGATGAACGCTTCGCACCGACACCTGCTAGATAATTTTGCATAAACAAAAAGGAATAATGTTTCCATTCGTTCGATGCCCAGATACTATGCGGGTTTTGCTTATAAACAAAGCTTGTGAGGCATTTCAAAGACAATAAGATACAAATTGGGATATAAATAATGGAAATATGTTAATTAAATAAAATTACAATATTTCATAATTTAAATAACACTTAATACCAATTATATTTGTGTAACAAAATGAGAATAATTCTTGATAAATACAAAAAACATAGATTTAGAAATCAATTGAGTCATTGTGTGTGTTAATAAATTTATAACATTTCTTGTAGAGATTCAGATAGCATTTGAAAGAAAGCATGGATGTTTAGTACATGTAGGTACCGTACTATAACTCACGTAGTTTTTGATAAATTGTATGCATTTTCTGCATGTTTATATTTAAATAACAAATGCATTGAAAAATATGTTTTATTTATTGCTTTTCATTTGGGTCAAAAACAAATATAATAAGAGGAATAGAGTCTCTATGTAGGTCATGGCGATGCTATGGAAGAGAGAATCCAATTTACCGGATCAAGTGAGGATTGGCGCCCTTCGCGATGACAGAGAGGAGGTGACTTAGATAAAAGACAAGAAAGAATAATGTTCCAAACGAAAGTGTCACAGTGAAAGTGACCCACTGAAGATTTTCCGCTGAAACCTCCTGAAAAGATAAATTCACACTGCTTTACATGGCTTGAAATGATAATTTTTCAGTGTAACAGCTATTTTATATAATTCTCATTGCAGGTTTGTAGTTTTTTTAGGTAATTTTTAACTCTTCCTATTTTTCTCTACCTTTTCTCGTTCAAGGCTATTTTGTTGACAATTTTAATATTATTAAAGTGTATCAACACTACTTGTTAGGAATTAGAATGTTCATCAAAATGCTTGTTAACCTGTGACTTTATATGATTGCATAAAAATATTTATTAATACTATAACTAAACCATTCAGAAATACCATTTTTTTATTTCATGTAAATTTTAAGATCGTTTTCCGAGAGTTATCACCTAATAAATGCTATAAAATTGCTACAGTTGAGAAATACGTTTATATAAGGTGAAAAACCTTTGTGATAGAATATGACTTACATAAATCTAATTATCATTGCATTTAACTTTCATTATAGTAACTTATTTTTCCTCCGTAAAATTTGCTTTGTTTCAATTTTGTAATTTTTGTTCTATTTTTATCGAAATGTTCAATTACTTACGCAATCAATTAAAATACGTGTATTACGTCTCTTTGTATTATATATAATTTAAACGTGTTTGAACAGTAAACAATTTAATTGGCTAACATATATGAGTCAATCAAAAAATAATGAGATTTATTCATATTAAACGATTACATGTTTCAGCCTCCCTGGAGACCATCAATCAATAAATATTTTTAATTTGTTAATTTTTTAATTAAAATTAATTTAAAATTATAATAATGCAGTTTAACCAAATATTGTAAGTTACACCTTATGGTTATTTATTTATTTATTAATACTTTTAGACTTGTGATCAAACTACGAGTATGTTATGATATGACAGCGATGATAAAACTATGTTGATATTGTTTGATGCTAAAATGGTGAGGATAAATGCATATATATTTTTAAGAAGGCCATGTTTTGTTCATAATGCCTTATAGTTTTGAGCAGCTGAAGGTTTACTACTGAAATACCCTGAAATGATTAGTCTAGACAGTTTAACATAATTTGATGTGGTAAATTTAAAGTTACACCATGGTTTAGCACCATTTGCGGAGACTGTAAATTCTCTCACGTTGTCCCGGGAGTGCTTTAGTGTTAATAGCTGTGATCGTCAAGTGTCGTCATATTCAGAGTCAAGTGTGATTGGCAACAATGCTCATTAATTATTTATTATCATTCAATTACGTGCCGCTTCCAGAAACAAATGTCATTATCATCATCGTCAGCGCGCGTCAATCCATTGCTGGATGTAAGTCAAGTGACGTGTTTTAAGGTGTTCGAAATTATATAATATACTATGGCAAGGATTTCCTTAAATGTAGTTAATGTTATATTAAATAAAATTAAATTGGATTTGCATTATTTGTATATATAAGTATTAAGTTGCTTAAATATAGATTAATTTTAGTACACGAGTATTTTGTCATGGTTTTATTACAATTTTTGATGCGTTAAACCACCAACTTCAGGTAATTTAAGTAAACATTGTTTAATGACTTGATAGAAGATGTAAAAAATCTAACAATGACATTCAATATAAAAACACGATTGTCTTTATTCACCCAAAAAATTATAAGAATTAACATGTCTTTTATTATAGGATAACTAATTTTATGTAGGAGTATTTATATTATTATTTTATTAAAATTCCTTCATCAAATTGAATAAATATGATTAATTATGTAACATTTTTTTATTTTTAAATCAATACTTAAAAAAAAGTATTTACTTTCAAAAATAATTTATAATTTCAATCGATAATTCTATGCTCAATTTCACAATGTTAAAATAAAAGTGAAAGATTACTTAGAAATTATTCCGCATCTTTTATTAAAGGATTTCATGTTTTGGCAACGTCGAGCAGCCACTGTCGAGTGTATGATAAATTAACATAAAATAATAAAAATATAGAAAAATTTGGTATAACGTAATAATTAATTCATTATCATCGGATATTTGTTTGGACGTATCCTCTAAAAACGTTTTAAAAAATTCCGCAATCAGTATAAATGATTCGCAACAAAATCAAATAAAAATGTATTCGAATTGGGCATTGATTTTTAGATTAAGAACATTTTTGAGAGTACAAGATGTTGGTTAAGGCCTTCCAAAATACTATGACATTTAACCTAAGCGGCTCAGCGAGGAGATTACAGGATGAATATGCGGTATTTTTGTCTGTAACTGTAAGTAAGTATGTAAGTAACTGTTTTAAGATTATATGAGTAATTTTAAGGTTTTTATGTCTCTGCTCCGCAAGTTTACAGGTATATTCTCAAAATATATGGATTACACGCCTAAAAATAATCAAAGCATTTCAGATTTTTGGCTTTGAAAATGTAATTAAACTTTTCAAATCAATTTCTATTTGATTTTTTTTTTTGACGACATTGTAGAAGACATTTATGACTTTGCACCGACCAACAATTGGGCAGGCTAATTCATCTCATTAAGCTGCTAAAGCAATAAAAGTAATTAAGGGGGCGTGAATTGGAGGCCGTGTGACGTGAAGACTGGCTGGTACACACTGCGACCGTAGAGTCTGGTGCATCCGAGGAAGAGGAAGCATTCAATATGCAGTGTGCCACGGCCTGTGGCCCTTTTTTTAATCGGCCAACAAATTTGCATAATTGCATCTAAAGCGCCGCTGCAGGCAAAGGTGGGTGGTCTTGACGCCCTCAGGCAGTGCTGCCATCGTCATAAACGTTATTGCATCGTAATTAGTAAAATGTGTACATAGCTTCAGAGTTTAGAGCTAACCTGGTATAAAGCATAGAAATCCACGGAATTTTTAAATATATACAAGTAAAGTATATTTTTAAATTGTGGCATTTTTATCCCAGCTATGATTGACCATTCTATGTCCTTAAAAATATCTGCACACGATGTTGGATTATTGTAAGCTTGTCGATGGCTTCCAAAACAAAAGCCCAAGATTTGAAGTAACCACAGTTTTAGTATTTGAGTTATTGAGTGTTTCTTAACATCATTTTTCATCAGATGATTAACCGATTTCGGTCCAAAAGAAAAGCTCAATTCAATGAACGTTACGCGTTACGTAACAGGCAACCCATAAATTTTTTGACCACTTTCAATGTTGGTATGAGAGTTGCGCATTTCTACTTGTACTTTTTAGTATCCTTACTTTTTTTCATTTACGCAATATTTTTCACAGGTACCTATTATTGAAACTGATTCTACGGCTGCGTTGTTATGTACGTTTGTTTGTACATACAGAAGTAAATTATATATGTTGCGTACTTTTAATGGGTGGATTCAATCGCCGACCTAACAAATTGTAAGTCAAATGGCTTGACCTCCGAACCGTCACATTATTTAAAAAAATCGAGAATCAACCTAAGATGAATGACAAATAAATGGTAAAGAATAGGTTTTACATGTGTAATAAACACCAACAATTTGTAAACCTTTTTTTATGTACTTCTCAATCAACTTTTGCTGTACATTTTATTATAAAACTAACAAATAGTCACAATATGTATTTGAAAAAGGAGTCAGTTTAAATTCTTACTGCAAATCAATATGCTTGGTAATTAACTATCACTAGTAAAGAAAAATAGTTCTAAGGCTCACTTATATTTAATAAAGAAATAAATACAAATATTTGATTTTATTATATGAAAAAAAAAGAAGTTGCAGTTTCACCCAGAATGGATATTTATTATAATTAGAAATATATAATTGTATTTTACCTAAGAGTATTCAATGTAACTATGCTTATTTTAAGCTATGGTAATTTTGATTTAAATTAAATAAATCCATTTCGTCCATTCCTTTTAAACAATGACAACAACTGTCATTAGGATCAGGCTATAAATACGTTATGTATTAAGTGTTGACTTTTCTAAAGGATTTTTTTCGTTATTTGAAACGTTTTCATACTCCAAGTTACGAAATAATCAATTGCTTCATACTTTTAAAATATAAAAATGCATTTTTTGTAAGAATTTTGCTATAATTTACAAAGTATAGTTGTTCAAGAAACAATGCCTCAGTCCCGAAATGGCGACGTCAGCTGAATGGTGACGTCGGAGCACAACAGACTTCGACGCTAAGGAAACGTTCAAAGACCGGATTCGAATTGATACTGATTCTTTGAAGAACTGTTCGTTATTGTAAGCAATATTACAAGAATAAACATTAAAAAGTTGTACACAATGGACATTAAATTAATTGATTTCCTTATTACTACTACAAATATGAATACATTACAATTACTTGTCCCAGTTTCTCTAGATTGGGATTATTATATGAAATAATTCTTATATATGTTATGATCTTCAGCATTTCCTTTATAACTGAGACCAGACTGTGTTAGTAATAATGCAATAGTTATTAGTAGATTTGTCAAAAACTGCCATTGTTTTATATTGTACAAAAAGGAATGAATGCAACACCTCATGATCTGAGATGAATTTACGACATCAATAAACTGCCATTCTCAACACATTTGAAACATGGAGACTTCATAATTTTAATTTTATAATATTTAATAGTCTTTTGGATGCCTAGATCAAATAATTATGCGTTTTGAAAAGTAATTGATCTTTTTAAAATGTAGTTTTTCGTTTCTGTAAACGTTTTCACACTCGAATCTCAAATAATCGCATTTGGTTGGCAGCACCGGGTAGGCGGATTGCTTGGGCGGCTTCAGTCCAGGCCGGTGTTTCGCCGCCAGCGGTCGTCTTTGTGCCGCGGCCGCCCGATCTCCCGCCCAAGCACGTGGTCCGCCCACCGCCCGCCGCCCGCCGCCTACCCGCGTCTAAAATCTAAAACCGAACATATCGTACTAAGCACATTCTCTCTCTAAGTTTGTTTTTTTTAAGATATCAGTATTTTGTAATCCGTTTAGCGCGGACGGACGGCAATCTATTGAGATATCATCTGGCGATTTTTCACTGTGTTTTTTTTATATCTATAATATAATGTGTAATTTGAAAACGGTTTTTACGATAAATTTAAGAATAATGCATAAACATAATGTTTTATCAATAAAACATTAAGCAATAAGTATTAATTTACTAGAAAAAACTGTAAATTAATTTTTAAAAAAGAAAAGGATTTTTAATCGATTTCTGAGCTCTAGAGTACCCCGGTTGGTGTGAATTTGATCCCTCACCCGTTAAATGCCAGTCATAGCCTATTAACTAAAATTGGTGGTAGACCACCCATTCATAGTAAATTCCTGTAATAATAAGGATGATGCGTGAATCTAGGGCTGTAGTTTATGACGTTGACGGATAAATACTCCACATGCAGCGCTTAGCCATATGCACTATGGTGAGCGTCATAGAATTCCACAGATGAGATTTCAGAATTACTATCACCATCTGTCGGTATTATCCTGTATGTGTTTAGATAAAAAAAACAAGGGTTGTTATTTAGTTAGCTATTTAATTATAATAAGATTATATTTTGTATTTATTTCGATGTTTGGAATGTAATGTAATATGCTATGAATGACGTATTTAGTACAAGACACTTTAAAGGGCCAAGTACCTAATAATTTAAAAAAACTACGACATTAACATATATTTTTAACATTTAATTTTTAATTAGAAACTGAAAATATACACAAGGATTTTCGTAGCTACTCTCAATAACAGTTAAAGGTTTTTTCGGCGTTACACGAAAGACAGCTTATGAATTGATGGCTTCTTCTCATTGTTCAAAGTCTTTCATTATTATTTCATCATCATTCATTCAAATGCATAAAAAAACAAACAGTATGCAAACATGTCCTAAAAATTCCTTGATATTTCAGTTATGTGGTTAATATTTATTTGAGATTATAATTATATTCATAAATCTGAAAAAACGCAATATCTGAAATATACCATACAATTGTGTATTTTAAGCTTAAATTCCATAAATTAAAATATTCACATACATATTTTATTTTTTATATCGTTTTTCTCGTTTTTTCGTCTTTATATCGTTCAATTGTAAACCATTAAAAAGACTTGAGTTAATCATTAAATAAAGTGACCAATTTTAGACGGACTTGAAATTTAATAGTAATAAATATTTACTATTGATTTTGAATAAATATTTATTAGACATCGGCTTTCACTAAGAGAAAAATATGCCATTTTCATAATGCTCATTTTTTATAGTTATAAAAACATAATCGTTTATGGCATACATAAAATTGCACTTAATGTTTTAGAATATATAATGAATTATTATATTTCACTGCATTTTTATACTATGAACATATTTTATGTTAAATAGTGAGTTTAATAAGAGTTTAACGTTTTAATCTTTTGTCGTGCAGTATATATAGACTATTGCAGTTTTATTTTGAGGTCAGTATGTGAAATGGCACTTCATCATCATCATCAGCCTGTGTCCGTCCACTGTTGAACGTAGGCCTCCCGCATGAGTCTCCATCCTCTTCGATCCTCCGCCTTCCGCATCCAGGTCACTCCCGCTATTCTTCCTATATCGTCAGTCCATCTTGTAGGGGGTCGGCCAATGCTTCGTTTGCCGGTTCTTGGGCACCATTCCAGCACTTTTCTTCCCCATCGACCGTCGTCTCTTCGACAGATATGTCCTGCCCATTGCCACTTGAGTGTGCCTATTCGTTGGGTAGCATCCACTACTTGAGTTCTTCTGCGTATTTACTCGTTTAGGATTATATCTTTTAGGGACACTCCGAGCATGGATCTCTCCTTGGTAAAATAAAGAGATCCATCAAAATCCAAGAAATGGCACTTGCATTTTTTTATATAAAAAAAATTCCAAGAAGTTAAAAATCTATTCATATTTTCTGTTTCATCGGTCGTAAGTGGCGTATCGTAGTTACGGTTCATTAAATTTTTTATTAATTTCATATCCATTAGGCGTTTATTTAAGGATATCATTACGGAATAATTAGGCGACTAACCCGTGCCTTGTACGAAGCTTAATAACATTAATGAACTGTTATGATACGAAAAGGTGCTGTTGGAATAGCAAACGAAATAGCGTATCTGTTCTTCAAATGTGCGCAACTGTTTTAAAATCGGTAAGGCAAACATTAAAGATGGCTAATTTGTTGCTAATTAAATTAAAACATTTCACATCGATATACAAAATACCGTTTTTACACGTTACAATGTATGTTTTAAAAAATCACCGTTTTTAATTTATTTTGAAATATTTTTCAGGCATTTTGATTTGTTTTGAGATTTTTTTATTATGTTACATATTTTTATGGACACTCTATACAAAAAACAGCTTTTCAGGGTATTTTTTTAAAACAAGAAAATACATATTCGGTAACCACTCGTTCCTTAATACAGTTTTCAGTTAACACTAGTTTAACATAAAAAAATTATAATTTTTAGCGCATCTATTAGATATTTTGATATTCACTGAAGATATATATTTTTATGGATCTGCAATAATAAAATTAACACATTTTTCCTCGATTTTCTAATATTTCTTACACTTGTAAACATAAACAATAATATGACTGCGTTAAGCTCCACGATAAAAAGACAGGTGCCATATCCGCATACTAAGATCCTTACGACAGCATTAATATACCATATTTATGAACTCTAATTCTTATCCTATTGAATAATTAGAAAAGTTAATATTAGAACAGTGATATATTTCTCGTATAAGCGTAATAAAGCTGGTTTTGAAAAAAAAAATTATTATGTTTTCACTTACATGACTATAACAACTTCAAAATGGACATAGCACAATTGTATGAAGTAGTTAATTTACTTAAGTGAATTTCATGTTATTTATTTAATTACATTTGTTTATTCGTCCTCAGAATTTGAAACCTAAAATATAAAATAATCCATAAGATAAAAAACTCCGAAATATTTCTCTAACTCCATAGATGTCTTTTTTGTAAGTTTCTATACTCTTATTAGTCGGAACGTCCATCAGGAACTACAAGAAAATATAATAGATAAAAATCTCGTCAGCTAGCAGAACTAAATGGTGAAAATTTATAGTGTATGTGAAAGTGTATGATATATTTTGAATGATGAACAGGTACAGAAAAATGATACCAATTGTCTAGATTGTTAACGATTTGAATCGCTAGGTAAATTTGCATTATTTGCGGCACGTTTTGTGGGAGTTTAATTATCGTAATGGATGGTTTGCCATGGTGTGGATACCGCTGCAATAACTGAATCTACAAACGATAATTTTTTCGATCAAGCATAACAAACGGCCATTAATGAATATAACCCCATAGTAATTGCACTGTTTCACTAGCCACACTATGAGTTTCAATCACATAATCTGTGCTAGAAATAGATTTAATACTTAATTTCGTTTTTGATGTCCACTCTTAATTATTAATTAAAATATAAATATAAATTAAATGAATAATATTTATTGATTACAATTACTTTATATAACCTAGTTACTCAATTCATGTTGTATGAGGTTACTATGGTGGGGACATTTTTTTCTTTATTTTTTCATTGAAGAGGGCTTGAAAGGAACTATACATCACTGATAATAAATAACAAATATATTTAATATATTATATATAACAGTGGTCAAAATAATGAAAGAAAGAAATATTTTATCACTCACGGCTAAACCAAAAAGCCTTGAACTTCATGGCAGGCTTTGTTATTCATGCGTAATAATTTATCAATCAGCGGATTCAAACGACTAATTAATTATTAAAATAATAAAGTGTAAAAAATATAATTGTACAATCTTAAAACATAGTACTCGTATATTAATCAACACTATGTTTTGTTTCTAACCTTTGCAACTTCACGGAAGGCAAAAAAAATGCATGTATTTTTAATTTATTTAGAATGCTAAGAAATGTCTTGTTCTGAAAACGAAATCAAGATTTACGTATTGGTCTATATATTTTTTTTTCATTTTTTATGCGCCAGTATATCAGATGGTTTCAAAACATTTTAACATTTGGTTTTCCAAATTTACTTTCCAAACCTACAACACAAACATTGGGTCATTTTTAAACGTTCATTAAGAGCGGATTGTTTTAGATTTTTCCTAAAGTAATCGTATAAAAAAACCGGCAAAGATAAAAGAGTGTTGATGTAAATTTTACGATGCTTTCATAGAAGGCTCAACCATGTTTGTAATACTTTTATCATTAACATGATGTCATTATTGCATGTAGTTACAAAATGAATGATAAACCATCAATTCAATTTAAAGAATAAACTATAAAAGACTTTAATAATCACAGTAAACATGTTTTAAAGATATTTCTAGATATAATTTATCTTTCAATTCATTGAATTGACAATCACATTCTCTGTTATGTTCAAATAAAATGTTAATTCTTCTATTATTCGGTTAGGAAGCTTCTCTTTGTAAAAATCACGCTAAGGTAGGTGTATTGATTAATTTTCCATAAATAATAAATTTATTTCAGCAATAAAAGGGAGTTACCGTTTTTACTATCCCAGGTAACTACGCCATTTTTTATAGGGTGTAATAACCATAAAGTTGTCCTGACATATTTTCTTATGTTTTTTCACACAAGCTCTATAATATATTATTCGTTGTGGCCATTTTATGGTTAATCTATCACATTTTATCCCCCTTTTTACTACTTAAATTTTTACACATTGCCACGTGTTTCACCGCATTTTTTTTTAAACAATATAAACTTGACTATTAGCATAATACAAAACTAATAAATAGTACGATAGTTAAGATCTGATGTACGTACAACGGAATGATTAATATTTAAAAACGAATTATTATTTGAAACGTATTTAATTGTTATAAATACTTATTAATTGCCTTGTTTTTACATGGATTACGTTGGGTATGGCCTCTGTTTAGCAGACTATAGTTTCGACAAACTCGTAGCCTTTTTCAATCCATTACTGTCAAGAGACAACTTTACATAATATATACATTCAAACTCTGCGTTCCTGATAATTACATCCGGGCGCGTGGTCATCCATTATTTCACATTCCATTCGGTAACTGTTGGGTTTCCTCAACCTTATTCAGTACTACCGCAATGATGCTTCTCAATGGACTTCCTGCCCACATCGGTCCCTTCCAACTATCGTATCCCAAATTTGTCGAGGTCATTAATCTTCTTGATCTGTAAAAATGTCTTTTGTATACGATTTTTATTACTATAATTTTTTTTTTACTTATTTTATTATTTTTATTATTTTGACAACTTGTTTCATTGTTTTTTCCTTTGTTGTATTTTATTTCCCATAGACGTCTTGTAATTATTATTTTTATATTTGATATGTCTAATTTAATTTTGTGTCTATGAATGTATATTGGTTTTTATAAATTGGAACCTGTCTTCCGTTAATAAATAAATACATAAATAATGTCTGGATTGAGGAAGGCTACGAGTTAGTTGAAACTGAAGTCTCCTAAACATATGCCTTACCCAACGTGTTCTGTGCAAAACAAGGTAAATAAATAAATATTTATTATTTATAATGGATCTCAAAGTGAATGCTAAAAACAAAAACAAGAAAAAAATCACTTACTGTGGTTGTTTGAGTATTTAAGTCACCTTAAAATGAGATGATAAGACATTTTTTATGCCTTCAGATGAACATATATATTAAATATAAAAAAAACAGTCTCTTTTATCAATTTTCAAGAAAAACTTGATATGAAATTTGAGTTAAATATTTCATATCAAGACACACTTGATATAAAATGTCATTTAAATATTTCACTCGTAAAATTCACAAACAAAACATTTAATTGACTTGTTACAATCAGAGGAAATCTTTTTATTATTTATTAAGCTATCGCGTCCGATCTTGACATTCACATTAATTATTTTACGGTACAAAACTGTTTTGATAAATGGCAGACAGACACGCGATGTATTCGTCGGTACTAAGTATTCGTAAATGATAATAAATTTCAATGAGTGTAACGTACACAACGAAAATGATGAAATATAAAGAGTATTTGGTCCTGATTCATTTTGATAATTGAATATATTTTTAATTTCATTTTATTTTGAATAAAAAACGTATTTCATAGTGATTTTATTCTTTGTTACCTTAAATATGAAAATAGTTACCTCATTTAAATTAATTTTGGAATAATTAAATTAAAAAATGCGTGGCAAAATAAGTAACTAAAATGATTTTAAGTATATTAAGTAATTTAAATGAATAGTTTTGAAATGCACCTTTATTATAAGTAATATGCCATAAATATTCTAAATAATGCTTCAATGAATTGAATGCTGTAAAAATATATATTTAGGTATGTACATCAAAGTATTTTTTTTGCTTTTTTGTAATTTTATTTCGATATTTTGTTTAATTTGTCCTTGTTTTACGTCCAGACTTTACAGAATGTCATTTTATTTCATAAATTTTCAACATTTCTGTTCGTATGGTTTATACAAATGCAAACGTTGCCAACATTATATTTCATGAACTAGATTTTGCCTCGCATAATATATGGAATATTTTCCTACAATATATGAAGACATTCAGCTTACCCTTTGGCCTTTTCTTAACGATTTATCAAACAGTACCACGGTGCAGTCGTAAAATTAAAGCATGCAAAATCAAAGTAACGAGGTTTGAAATCTACTTAAGTACTGGATAAACATTATTTTGACGCTAGTAAACACGTGTAAACAAGATTCGTTCAGGTGCTTTTTGAAAAAAGAAAATAGTTTTCTAAAAATAAAATAATGACCAATATTATGTTATAAATACAAAGACTAACAGCACATCATAATTACAAACGTTATTTATTCTCCTGCTTACAAATATAATGTAAATAATTAATCTTTTTTAAATGTTACAAAATTACTGCATGCTAAAACAATATTTATTTAATATGACTGATGAGTAACGACGTGGGGCACACTGCACTGGATTTGGTGCGCGGGACAACTGATAAACTGGATGTCTCGCTAACCTAACCTAACCTTACCTAACCCAAAGTTATTTCGTTGACGAGACCTATGGATCACTGGACAAATCCTTAGGTTAGGTTAGATTAGGTTAGGTTAGAGTGATAGCCAGTGTCCCGTGCACCAGAGGTCCAGTGCATCCCACGTTGTTACCTATGAGTCGTTGACTCGAGGGACGATAGGTCGTTACACCATATTTCATATCGCAATTGGTTTGTTTAAATGTATATGTGTAACGCTTCTAATTCTATATTACTATTGTTTTTGCATCAATTATGCTCGTATTATAATAATTCCACTATACTCGTATGTACTGTGCGTTTTTTATTATTGTTTAAATATATCAGTATATATAGAGTGACCTGGATGCGGAAGGCGGAGGATCGAAGAGGATGGAGACTCATGCGGGAGGCCTACGTTCAACAGTGGACGGACACAGGCTGATGATGATGATGATATCAGTATATATGTTTATCGATTCGTTATACTTGTTATAAACACGTTCATTTTTTTTTATTCAAGATGTTTGTTAATAAATCAATGAAATATATTAAAAAACTAATTATTAAATTAATTTAAAAACACGATTAGAACCCTCTTTTAGATTTATATGAATTGGAATGAAAATGATGTCTGAATATGCCAATCACGAGTAAAAATTGCAAAAACTTTATAACGGATGTTCGTAAAGCACTAAATGTGTTTTTATATTAGTTGTATACATTATAAGAGCTTTAGTTTACAAATAAATCTGTCCGCTGAGAATTACACTGACCGCTTAATATTCACGCTAGAGACTTATATTTATAAAAAGCAATATAAATTGCATTGAGTATTATATAACTGAATAAAAAAATGTTCAAAACATGTTCATGATTTAATTTATTGTTCTTGCCTTATCCTCAAATCAGTATTTAAGCTTTTGCTTATCACAAATAGCACAGTGAAATAACCTTATGCAATGTCTGTCGCATTGCCTTACATTACATTATTTAAATATTCTATTTTACAAACATAATTATTTAATATTTTAAATAAATTTAATTTCTCTAGTGCCTAACTTGCTTAACAAACGACGAACATTAAAATGTACAAACTGTATTAAATTTGACAATTTATATTTTTGTTCTCTATCGATTTTTTTTATTAGATTTTTTATTTAAATTGTTTAGTGTATTCAGTCATTGAAAATATTTTTTTTTTCAGTTTTTCACCTTAATAAATTCAATTTAGAACTTTTTGAATGAACAGTTTATTAAAAAAAATTAACAATAAATATTTATTGGAGTTTATAAATGGATTAAAATTTCAGATGCAAGAGCGTAGATTAATGAATGTTATTTTGGTTCAACGGTCCATTGTAGGAATAAATAGTAGGTAACATCATATTGGTGGGACTTTATCTTTATTTCTTTAAAGTAGGCTAAGCGATTATCCTTATACTGTGACTTATTAATTCGCAAATGTTTGCTAAACGGAAAGTTCAATTTATTCAAATGCTTGTAATTGCGTCGACGTTTACAATTGGACTTAAAAACAAAACTTTTTTTTTCGTTTTCCAGAAATAATTTATCCGAATTTAATTTGAAAAGTACAACTATTCTCTACCTTTATCCTTCGCAACGGCAGATCTCCAAAGGTACGCACCTTAATTAATTCCACTTTTACAGTTTATAAATTAGATTTCGGAACAGGTGGAACTTGCTGTGAAAAGCTCGCGAAGTGTTGAACGCGTAGAAGTACAAAATGTTATGATTAAAATAGTCATTTTATGTAAAGAAAGTTTTCATAACGAGATAATTTCGACTAATTTAAGTGTAAATTTCTCGATTATATTTAATCGCGCAACTTTTTTATAACAAAATTTTAGGCTTAATTGCCTAGTCTTATAAAACATTTGATCTTAATTGGTCTTGTTAAATTCTAAATAAGAAGATATTCAGAGAAATATAAGACAAATATACTTAAAATTATTATACATGCCATGTAATAAGAGAAAAATAAAATGTTTGTCAAATTTTTCGTGCTTGGATTTTCAAGCTTTGTTTATATCAATACTCGGTTAAAGCATTTCAGTATACTTAATTTAAAGTAGTGATATTTATATATCTTTTATATCTTCAAATGGTGTATGGTAAAATTAAGCAAAAGGGATTATATTTTGTAACTAAATAAAAATCGCAATATATTTATTTGATGTCGAAGCAAAAAAATCCCCATTTTTTTTACCGAGAGAGCAGTAATAATTATTTCAATATTTTTTCCGGGTTCTTCGCCTTTTCCTTTATGGAAAAGGCAACCAAGCTAATCTGCTACACAGTCATCTGAATATAGTTATGTGGAATACTTTGTTAAAATATACTTTAGAGAACACCAATGATAAGAATGTGATAGTTCTATATCAATTCAGATCACTTTTAATTAATTGTTATGCTTAGAAATCCACTGCTATGATAAATATATCATCTTATTCATTAATTATTTTGTAGAATTATAATGTGTGGAAATAATGTTATTAAGCCTATGTGGAATCAAACTTGAAAGATAATTTGTATATTAAATATATCTACCACTTGTCCATGTCCTCTTCTTTATAGGGCGTCTATTAATATTCTGCAATTACACAAATAATACTCGGTTATATGAAAATCGTGAAAGAACCCTTGCATCGTGTGGTATTCTTATTAAATTTTTGTTGAGGTTGTTATCACGTTATGGGATATGGCCATATTATCTGGTATTATATGATTAATATGTAATTCAGTGTTATTGTTATTGCGTGAATCGTTATCAGGAGAATCACATTATAGCGAAAATTTTACCTTGCAACTGATAAATAGCACGTTATGAATGAAATTATAAATATTTACATGGTATAAGGAGAAAATAAATTATGTTTTTACAACAATTTTTAAACCGATGTAATTTAAAAAAAATACATAAATTGTATCCCTTCAAATTGACATTTCGTATCTTAAAAAAATGCAGATTACTTGGGTAAATGCTATTTAAATTTATAATTTTAGATATTCTATTAAAAGTTACATACTTTTAAAGAAATAAAGGTGATTGTAAATGCACATATCCAAAGCCCATATTGATATCCTCTGTATCGAAAATTGTAATGCCAAAAAGGTAAAAATAACTTCTGTAGATAGTTACAGCTGAGTTGTTTATCAAGGGATCGTATCTGCTAGTGACGTACACTTTTATTAACGTTTCACCACCAGCGACAATAATTATTTCGAGTTCTTAATTATTTTACTCACTTTTTGCCTCGGAAACTTTTGATGTAGTGTTTCTGATAATTGCATTACATACTTTATGATTACGAAATTTAAAATTTTACTGGTAAAGAGAACTCCTGTAAACAGTGCTTACCAAAGAGTTGAAATAGTTTGTTACTGCGGAAAATAAAATATTTTTGGACAAATATGTAATCTTAAGCTTAGAAGTAGGCTTTTGAGATTCGTCACATATCTTTTATTATCGCATATCAGTATCATGTTGTAGATTGTTTTTAATTATATAAACACATACAAACTCACGTGGTGAGAGTAACTTTGGATTACCAACCATATACATAACTTATAATTGAATTTAAATGTAATACAATAAGTTATTTAAGTAATATTCTTATTTAATGTGAACGTGCGCCTTTCAAATGTTATAATTTTTTTTCACATTAAATACAAGTGCAAATTAATGCATCAAAGTTTGCGTAGAAAACATAAAGTGGTGTAAACTTCTACAAAAAAGTGAAAAAAAAAACAGTCATGGATGTGCCGCAGTCTCAGAGAAAAGACTCGATCGCCGAGCCAGAGACTCCCGACGAGGAGTCCGCCGAGCTGGTGGCATCTCCTAGTGAGGATCTCGAAGGTTCTCTCAGTCCGGACGGTGAGGGTTCGCCAAGTCTTGAGCTGGGCGGGGAAGAGGCTGTAAGCCGGCTGCAGGAGGAACTGATGAGGCGCGCGGCCGCCTACCCGGGCCCGCCCTCGTCACATACCAGCCAGATGCGCCAGGATGTCAGTGGAAAGCTGTTCAAGAAGTGCAAAAGCGCCACGTTCCAGATCGATGGAGCAACATATACCATAGGTTTGTGCAAGTATTTTTTTACAGTTGTCAAATGCAATTTATTTTCTCTATGCCGTGTGGGTCATCAATTTGGTGGATATTTAATCAATGACATTATAATGTTTTACATCTAGAGTTATAAAAATACTGTTTGTAGTCGATGGCCATTCTAAGCCATTTTTTTTGTTCATACTACTGTGGATCATACGGCCAACAAATATTTGTTATAAAATATTGCATGCTGATACATCATGCATTATTATTTCACACTACTAATAGTGCATAATGTCTTAATAAACTTAGATATTTGATTATATCATGTTATCTATCAAAAATATATTTTTTATTAACAAACATTCACTATAAAACGTGGCTACGAAAGACACTTTGTTCGCGTGCTGTGTTCGCAGACATTAAAACTATTTCATGTATGTAACAGTCACATATTTAAAGCATATTTATAGATAATTGTAGAGTAGGAAGTAATTATAAGCATTCACTAAATTTAATTTGTAAAAAGTAAAAATCATACCGGAACAAAAATATAAAGCGTTTTGGTTGTACTTTTAAATTCACAATTTTACCTGTCCTTTCTTAGTAAAATTTATTCATCGCATTATTAAAATGTTTTACTTCTTTTGCAATTCCCCTCTGTGGTAAGTTTTTAAAGTTCTTCTCTTTGGGTCGCGTCTCATTAAAATTGTAGACTTCGTCTTATGCACAATGTACAGATAGCCCTTGACTTGCAGCATTTTTCAATATTCAATGTTCAATATACGAGAGCTTTTGAAAATATACCACGAATAAAGTATACATGTTATTTTCATCACAATGTATCAATAGGACGTCAATCAATATACACAAATGGATTTTGCCAAAATATGAAAAAGAAACATATTTGAATATTTTATGCATTCTTAGAGATATTAAGCTCAGAGAAATGAAATTCTGTAATACTAAATTCACACTTAACCTATTAATATCCTCCTCTCTAAGCGGGTTATCGAATTACAGGATGACAGAATGCAAGAGCAGATTGACAATACAAAGAATTGTTTTCGAAGCACAATTCGTTATAAAGAATATAAAAACAATTTATTATAAAGACTTGATTTCTACGCCCGACCGGCATGATATTTTGCCGGTCGGGGCACGAGTCCATTGACAACCGCCGGACACTGTGACATGCCGCGCTGCCAATGATCGCGGCAAAAAAGCACATTAAGGATCACAGTTGCACCAACATGAAATGGAGCAACTGTCAAAACAAATAAATTGGCGTATGCAAACGCATGCGTAATATTCTACAATTACGACTAACATTATTAGATGTGCATATCAGGCGAGCGAACAAAAATAAGAGACAAAAGATCGTTTTTCGAGGCTTTCCGGCATCAGATTAAAAGAACTATATCAAGCTGATATCACTACCTCAATATATAAAGTTGCAGACATTAATACTAGCATATTTATTTTAAGCTAAGTTCTATTTTAAAAAAAACACGTATTTTTACCACATAAGCTCGAAATATGATGTGTAATGTCACTATCTACATTTAATTATAAAGATTTTTTTAAGAAGCAGAACTCTTCATTTCCACCGAAAACAATCTGTTGTTTTGAATGAAGAAAAACTTTTAATATAGTTACCTTTAAGAAGAAAATATTACAAAGATTATGGCATATGTAGCTGTTGTGGTTGAAAAGTAACCTATAGTGTTTTTAAGGAGGTCGGGTGATGAATCGGCCGATCTAAGAAAGAACATTAAACTCTCAAATAAAGAATTGTAATTTATAACTCGTGCAGTGATATTGATTTTATCCGCAAAAGTTTTTCAATAATCTTCCAATTATTCTTTATAATACTTTCTCTTTTATTTAAGTCTGTCCCGGCTTATGTTTCGTGGAAGAAAGCGTCCTACAAATAGCATCCGCCGAAAGCACAAATCTCGGTCTTTTTGTATTGTTAATAAAGCCTACATCACAAAACCTGACAAATAACGTAATTTTTTCTTCTTATATTTTATAGATTAAGTGTCACAAAACATTTATAAACTTTTTAAATTTATAGCTTTTTGAATGTAAATACACACAGAATAATACCAAAAGACGACCATGGAGAAATCTTGAATTTGTATTATATAATATGATGCACTAAATTCTTAAATAAAGTGATGCATATCTAGTGTTGATCTGTTAACACTATTAGACTATAGTCCGGTTATCACGTAATTTACATTTATACAAGTACCCACTATAAATGGGTGGTATTCACGGGAGAACTATTGTATACTACATTTTTTTATTAAAAGGCTATGACTAGCCCATACTGGGATATCAAATTAATCTGGGAGTCCTGGAAAGCCACTTGAAACTATTACGCTAAATGTAATCGGCGAAATTGTGTGAGGTAGATCTAATTTTAAATGATGTGAGTCCTTCTTCTTCGTAGTATCAATCCGATGGATTGGTTTGCAGCAACAAAATCTTGCATTTCAATCTCCACTCTTCTCAATTTTTCATTTTAACTGATACACAGGATGTCGTTTGAACCTTTAATGTGGTGTTTTCCCCTTTATTTCCATATCCTAATGCCATTGACCTGAGTGCCCAAACCAGCTTGACCTGATGAGGTTAGCTATGTGTTAGCTTATTCCGGCCACCATTCGGTCCCTGTCTCTATTGGCTGACTGATGTTGTTGCTCACCCCCCACCACGAGTAGGAAATAGATCAAAATTTTCCTTTCATCGAGCCTGTGACCATAAGGTATTTCGTAGAGTCCTCCATTACTTTTAGGGGGCTAAGTACAATAGTACGAGTAATTGAAAAAAAATGGCAAAAATTTGTTGCGAAAATTGTTACCATATTTTCTACCTAATGCAGCAAAAAAGATGATATATAAAAGAATAGAAGAAGAAAGAGAACATTATTGACACACGGATTTGATATTTGTATGGATGATATTTCCCCGCTTCAAATTTGATTATTGATATTCGATGCTCGACAAGTAATGCATCTTGAGTCTCGTCTTAGATGCGGTTGCTACACAAACTCTGCACATCCTCCTTTAATAGTTCAGAAACTAGATCTCAGTACATGATAGTACAAAGTTGATAGTATAATATGTATAGCTTATTCTGAGCACATCGCATAATTATAATTTCATGTTAAATTGATTCACTTGAAACTTACTCAAAACTTAAGTTACTAGGATTTATTAGTTTAGGCGCATAGTGTTAAATAGAATACAAAGTATATAAATACCAATAAAAATAGCAAGAAATAAAATAAAAAATGCATTTTCAACACATCACGATATAAAAACAAAGTGATAAAACTTATTTAGTGAATTTATTAGAGACATTTTTTTTGTAATCTGTCTTACATCAAATTTATATAAAAGTTTTGTACATCAAATAATTTTATTTTTTCCGAAATAGGTGACTGTTGGGAAGTAAGCTAATTCAATTATATCTTAAGTTGGAGATTATGAAGGTTCAATCTTATCTCATGACCACAAAAATTACAAGTACACTAAAAAAATCTGTTGCAAAAAAGTTTTAAAATCGTTAAGAATACCATAAACCATAGCATCCGATAAAGATAAAATTGAATGAAAGTATGGACGAAAAATCTTTTATTTGATAAACTTAATGAAATGTCTCTAGATCCAGTCTTTTGAAAGTAGATTATCTAGTACAAGTTAACCAGGAATTGGTTAGATGAGAAGGCTTGCAATTTAATCTGCAGCTAAGTAAATAAAAGAGGAAAGTGTACAAAGAAATGGAAAACAATTACGTTTTTAGATACAAGTTGTTTTTCTTCGCGAAATTTGATTAACTAAGAACGTTTATTGGAAAGAAAAAAAACATTATTATAGGATTTTGAATTCATTTATTGTGTATTAAAATTCATTTTAAAAAACGGTACTTTTGAAGGTTAAACATTAGAATGTCAGAAGACTGTTAAATAATATTGTTATGCAAATATTAAAGTTATTTTATTTCAATTGAATAATATTTGTTTGGGTAAACGGATTAAATTATTATTTTATGGATACATTATTTCATAAGGAATCTTAAGGATACCTTTATATGCAAATAAACATAAGTAGAAGTAGGCTGCTAGAGCCCCATTGAAGGAAGGAGGAAAAACCAAGTGGTTTTAGCTAAGCTGAAAAACCCCCAAAGCCTTTAATAACCGTAGAGAACGCAATTTTACACAACGAACTGTTATTAGAGGTTTTAATTTATTTTCACGACCCAAATTTTTACAGAAAAAATAAATTCACCATGTTATTAGCATTTTCGATTTATTTATTATTTTAATTATAATAAACTGTTTTATGCCCAGATCACATGCCTAAACGGATTTATAAAATCTGCTCTAGGTAAATAATATTTGGTAAACAGTTGGCTCAGTAATACATTTACAAAATTAATTATACAACTACGTTGCAAAACGTTACGCTTCAGTTTTTTTTATATTACTTAGACTACTCTACGTTCAACTGTAGGTCGATAAATTTGTTGAACGAGTTAGAAATAACTTCTGCAACTTTTGCAATGTATACTCAGATCCTTATCGAGCGCAGGGAAAAAACTAATTCCATACAATAAAAAAATCCATTTTTTTTCCCTTTAATTTTTTTCAAAATCCCACTGTAATATTAATGAAAGATAAGATTATCACAAAATTTAACACAAAAAAAACAAAAGAATCAATTAATGAAAATGATATTACTTAACTGATTAAATAATTTATATCTGGTAATAATCAAGACCGCAAAACAGCATAAAAAAATATCTAAATTATAATACTTCCACTTTTTTTTTACTTAATGTCATTCTTGAATTATTATATCCTGTACATATACGTTTTAGTCATTTGCTCTAATCAGTGAAAATGCCCAAAGTATTCAGGTAGTACTGGAGGAATGGAGACTGGCTCTGGAGAGTAGTGGACTGCGAATAAGTAGAAGTAAAACCGAGTCGATGCTTCAATTTCAATACCTAGTTGCACCGCGGTTAACACATGGCACTTACAGAATGTTCCGTAAAAGAGGTTGATACTTTTAAAGATCAAAAGTAAAATCGGGCAAACTGCTGTAAGGCCAGCTATGCTCTACGGATCGGAGTGTTGGACCCCGCTGAAACGTGACTTAGTGATAGGATTCATGTGGCAGAGATGACGATGCTGAGGTGGGCGGGCGGTGTGACTAGAGTGGACATGGTTCGAAATAAGGATATTCGGGGTTCATTTCAGGTGGCTCCCATACCTGAAAAGATAAGAGAAAACCGCCTAAGATGGTATGGGCATGTGACTCGGAGAGATGAGGACAACATGGTGAAGAGAGCCCTCAAAATACTTACGCTGATAAGAAGACCTGGAAGACCACAGGCAATCTGGACTGCAACTGTAAACTAGGATCTGAAAACCCTGGGTTTGACCGAGAATGCAACGCAGGACAGACAGACATGGCAAACGTACACAAGGAGAGCCGACCCAAGATGATGGGAAATGGCTACGATAAAGAAGATACGTATTAGTCATTTAAAAATAATATGCTAATAGAAAGATATTTCTACCCAATTTGTACTGCGCAAATATAATACATAATAATAGCATGAACGCCGACCTCAAGTTGCTGAAGCTAGTTATCGATTGCCGTGATCCGATTAAAATTGGATCCCAATAGTCCATTGAATCTCGGTATATACTGACATACTTTCTTATTTATTTCTTTTTAATCGACAGAAAATTATTAGTTTTCTGATTCATGTATGATATTCAGGAATCCCTAAAGCGGATACAAAATGAAATCATAAATATTGCTTCACTTAAAAGTAACATTCTACTCAGCCAGCGTACGAATAATCCCAATAATTTATCATTAGTTTTTGAAAATAAATTGACTTTGATATCAATCAATTAATTAATGTCAATTGCTTGAAAATGTTTTATTAATTGGCAATTATAGAATCATAAATATGTCTATATAATTCTTTATGTTTGTCGGCACGTGGATGATTCTGGAAAATTGAGGTGAAAGAGAGACCTGTATATTATGAAGCTTTTTATAAACTTTTCAGAAGCGTCTTACAATCAAATTATTTGCTGAATGAGAAAGTTTTCTGAGGTGATTGATGCGAAAACGATTTAAATCTAGATTTTCTTATTTTTATGTATACTCGGGTACTTTCTTAAAATGTGTAACAGGAATAATATTTTTTAAGTAAATTTCGGTTTAAAACATTTCTTAAGTCAACATAATGTTTGATTGAAGACTATGTTTTAAGATTATTACTTGAAAAATAATGCTTCAATTTTGTGAAACTATTTTAAGCATTAAAATAGATACATACTTGTTAGTCAGTTTAAAAACTTAATAACTTTGACATCAGCATGCTATAGCCTTTGCTGACTGGTACTGAAAACACAATATGCAATCATTAATCGCGTATTTTCTTTCGCTCATCGGACACGCATATGTTGTCATTTTGTAACTAGAAGGATTTGTTATATAGATCGCCACTTGCGGCGCTGGGTGTCACCGACTGCGGCGTCCGGTGCCGTGGTCGGTGACACCCAGCGCCGCAAGTCAGTTGTGAGCCGCCGGTGGCGAGGTCGTATTGTGGTTGGGCCGGACTGAATGCTGTGACTAGGTCCGAGCCAGAAGTTTGTTAAGTTGTAAAGTTATCGAAGTATATATGTCAATGTGCTTCAGAAAAAGTCTTTGTGTTGTTAATCTGCTCCTCATCCTGCCACCACGCAATTCAATAACAAACTAAGAGAGGAGGATGTAAACTTAAATACGCAATCTCATCATTGCATATAACAAAAACAATGTACTTACTTTCGTGAAAAACCGCATTTTATTGATTTGACTGAGCAGCTTATAAGATTCAGATGGTTTTGGTCTAGAAAAAATCTGGCAATTATCAGTTCCATTAGACAGAAAATGTCAAAATATTTCTTGGATACTACCTCGGCCTTCTTTTCAAACCTTTGAGCTTTCGTCTTTGAAGCCAAAAAAAATTAAACACTATATGTATTTGACGAAGCTTCTGTAGCTGAAAGTACTCTAAAATAGTGAACCTTATGCTGCAGCTAGGTAGCGAAAAGTTTATGTATGATTACAGACATTAAAATTTTACATTATTTAAGTAAAAATTTAAGCATGTTATGTAACGTATATATAATATTTTATAAGAATGAGGTGAGCGTTATAATTAATATCATTCTCTAAAGAGTTTAATATTGTCAGCACTACGGTATTTTCAGAACAAACCTTCTCCATTGTCCGCTTTGTTTTCTCTTCCCTGTAACAATTAACAGAGATATTTTAAATGAAAAATCGATTAATTATCTACCCTTAAAATTAAAATGAAAAAAGTCAAAGTCAAACCAAATGATAAATCAAACGTTCTTTTTTATTTCAATATTTACTTATCATATACATATTATTTTAAGCACATTTTAAATAAAAACAATGTTAACACTATGAATAAATAAATTATCTCTTTTATGGTATGTTATGTAGAGGCAACATTTTTTTGCCGTAATTAATTAAAATAATGGAAAGTAATTTTTGAGCAAACGGCCAGTAATAAACACTTAAAAAAGTAAGTAAAAATAATTATTTGTCAGTAAAAAAAGGTGAATCAGCAGTAGAAAAATAATAAATAAAAATAAATAAAAATTAATGGTAATTAATAATAGGTTAGGTTAGGTTTTCATTTTGTCGGTGAATTATTCATTCATTTTACATAGATTATCACCAATATTTAGTATATTACTGCCATTTTAATTTTATAACTGACCACATTCATACTGACACAGTGGATACCCCGTGAAGTCTCGAAGCAGCTTTCTGAAATCCACACAACCTCTCACATCCGGCTCTGAAAATGAGAGACTCCAACTCTGGCAACAAATCGCACCAGAGGATTTCATTACTCCAAAGGAAGGCCTCCCAACTGGCAAGAGCCTTGACTAGCCGACCTGGAAACTCTAAACAGATTAAGAACCGGAGTTGGTAGAACAAAGGACAACCTCGAGCGGTATTGTGCGACTGTGGAGACCTGCAGACCGCCTCACACCTACGATGCTGCTCCATGTGCCCAACAAGTTGCACATCTCAGGACCTAATGCTGGGCAACACACGAGCTATTGATGTTGCCAGATATTGGGAAAAAATAATTTGAAGTCGCTGACACGAAGAAGAAGAAGAGTGGATACCGACAAATTATTAAGTTTACCACCGATTAAATTTATTAACTACCACCAATTGATTTGATTTACCGCCAAATTCTTGAATTAGTTACTGAACAAAGGAATAAAAGTCTTATGTGAATTGTATGCTTTAACTTTGAATAACGAAGAAAGTGACCCTGTAATAAAACCTACCGATTTGCTTTTTCTAATTTTCTTTTTCTAATTTTCTTTTATTGTTTATGACCATAGTTTCGGCACTGCTTCTCGGATTCTAATATAACCACATCTCTTTGCATGTTTTAATATTATTATTTTATTATATTAAACATTTTTTAATTATTCTACATATAGATGTGTAAAATAAGGATTATCTTAATACAGAAAATATTAAATTTTCTTGTTGGGTTTGTATAATACAAACCGTGGTAACGATACAATAAAGAACGTTTGTAACTTTTTATGGCGGCCCGTTTGCTCAGAAGCAATTGAAATGTTGGCATATTCTGTAAACATTTCTTCCCGCAATATGTATAATACCACATTGTTTGCACGCGGTCCAATATACAGTGTTGTACTGGAATGAGCTTTCGTGGCTTTATATGTTACCTACAAGAGAATTAAGAACAAATTATATTCTAAAAATATATTTTGACCATTCAATTTGTAATCTACTCATAATCACCATTATTTCCTTAAAATATTAAATATAGTTAGTTTGCTAAATTTTACAAATAAAAAATGCTGCAAACTGAATATGTCAATTGAAAAATACATATTTTTTGCACATAAAAATGATCATGCTCCTCCGGAACATTCGGAACTATCTGCTGCTAGGGAATCTCTGGTGGAGAAGATGAACATGTCTCTTGAAAGGGTTTCACGATGGGGCGACCTCAACCTCGTCAGTTTCAACATTTCAAAAACCCAATCATGTACTTTCTCCACCAAGAAGACTGCAATGGATCCTGTATCTTTCAACGGTTGTTCTCTTCCGAAAGCAAGCTCCATCAACATGCTTGGATTATCAATATTGAATAATGTCAAATATTACGAGTCAATTAAGTGTAAAGCCGGTCTCGCTTCCAAAAAACTAGGTGTTATATAGATCACGTCGGTATTTCAACCATAAACAACTTCTTCTTCTATATAAAGGACAAATCCGACCTATCCTTGAATACGGCAGTCACCTTTGGATTGGAGCCCCAAAATACCTTCTAAACTTAATTGACTCAGTTCAAAGAAGAGCAATTCGTTTGATAAACAATGACACCCTTACGTCTAATCTACAATCAATGGAACACAGACGTAAAGTTGGTTCTCTTAGTCTTTTCTACCGTTATTACCACGGTCACTGCTCTTCGGAACTTAAAGAACTAATTCCTCCTGCACCCACTCACAGCCGACAAACTCGTCTTACACTTGCCGAACATCCATACATGGTTAATATATGTCGACCAAGAACTGGCAGCTTCCAAAGTTCCTTCCTTAATGCCACCGGTAAGCTATGGAATGCTCTTCCAGCGTCTGTGTTTCCTCCTTCCTACAATCTGGATCTCTTCAAGAAACAGATAAATATATACTTGCAATCTCTCCAACCCACACACAAATACGAACACAACACACGTTTCCCGCATGCAGCGTCCAGCCTCCCTGGCTGAGCGTCATAGAGTGCACTGGTCTTGACCGGATGTGCTCTCCTGCATGCGTTTACATAAAAAAAATTGCTAATTTTTCAACCCCAAAAACAATCTAAATTATATCTTCAACATTGTAAAACATTTAGTGTTGTCATCGTAAAGTCAAAAAAGGAGGTTAATTTTATTTTTTTAAAGATTTTATGACGCTCAACCGGATTGGCTGGACGTTGCGTGTAAAAAAGATAAGTTGTGTCTTAATAGAGACCAAAAAAGCTTTGAAAAAATATTTTTTATATTTTTATTAAATTTTTGCGTATCCCACAACATCTCGCATACGAATTATTTCTACCCATTATCTTTGGATATGATTCGTAAAAATATACTTTTATAAATCACATTTTCGTCTAAGATTTCTATGTAAATATAAAATATAATTTAAATATGAAATATTTTTTCAGTAATTTTATATACAATTATATAAGCTTGTCATTTGAATAAAACAGTAATATATTTTGACTAGTGAAGTTATTATTCTCACGTCAAAGAGTCGTTAAAAGCCTGAAAAGAAACACTTAAAACTAAGAACACGGGACCCGGTTGCCTACTAACCACCTACTCTGGACGCTGAATTTATTTTCGACGTCTGAATTTCAGAGAAGTTTAAAATATCGGGTTTTGAATAATGCGCCGGAACGTGGAATATTATTATTTCTATATTACATTATTGAAATTTCAAACAATGTGGTCGACAGCGAACATGAAACGTTGTCTGGTGACAAATGTTCTATGAATTATCTCCACACGCTCATATTATCTGATCGTAAAATGATATAATAATTATCTGCGTAATTTATTCCTTATTTATGAGCCTTTCGTTTTTTTTATGCAGTGACGTGGCTTAGTAAATTTATGTCGATAAGTAAGGAACGAATTGGATTGAGATATTCTTTAAAACAAAATAGTCCAGACCTCAAGAGCGTCAAGCTAATCACTATATTATATCAAACATAATGATTAATAAGTGCATAAATATTCCTGTGATAATAGAGCTGTCATATTTTCAAGCCCTTGGATTCTCAACCAAAATGCCACCAAGATACGCACAGTCAACCTTTCTTTGACGTTTTCATACAAAAAGATCATTAGTCCGTTGCTGCCGAGGAATTGAACATTAAATCTAAAGAGTTGGTTAAATTAAAAATAGGTACACTGAAGGGACCATGTTATAAAAAGTAGCCGCAAACACAAGAGGAAAAATCTCTGTTATAAACCAAATAAATGGGTGCATTAACGGAAGGTTAACTAAAGTTGTTTATAATTATTTTCTTTATTTTCTCTGAGAATGAATTTATTTTATATTAATTTACATGATCGTGTATTGTGGAGTATTCAATTTAAATAATGATAAAGCATATTTAAAAATAATACTATAGCTCGTAGTTATAAATCTCTACAGCAACCAACGGGCAACTTGTCTATTTTATGTTTGTTTTACAAGCATGAAATGACGCAGAACAATATATCATTAGGAATTAGATAAGAAGATTTATAGATTTGTGAATATAGGGTGCGATAAATTTTGATATCGAAAACATCAAACTAATTATATATTACGTAATATTATGCACTGCGATACTAAATTCCATATATTTCGCTGTTGAAATGCTGTTTAGTGGACTTTTATTATGCAGTTTATCATATAATCGGTAAAATTGCAATAAATTACACAACACACGAATAATAAAAGTACTTTTTTGTGTGATAGTGACATTGAATTTTTTTCACGGTAATTCATGAACAACAAAATTATAACATTTCATCAAACCACAAAAGGCCCAAAAAATCTTTTAAAAATACCGTTGACATCGTGTGTATTTTTCTCACTTATTTGAATATTTTTCTATGAAAACCTTCGTTTATGAAACGTAATTAAAATATTTTTTGTAAAAACATACTATTCATAATAATAAGTACTAAATGTCACTTTAACCTATAATCCCCATTCCATTGAACTTGGTGGTTTTGTCGTTTCATTAAACCTTTTTATACTCACTATGATGGACACTGTTCTTTTGTACCTATTCATCAACGTCAAATCCGTGAAAATCTTTCCAAGCATCCTTTCATGATTATTATATGTCGACATAAGATAAACAGCTTTTCCAGCTCTTTCTTTAATACTAAAACCAGGCTTTGGAATTCTCTTCCATCATCTAGTATTTCCCCCCAAAAACAATTTAAATCTCAATGATACACATTTATACATTTTTGTATACTCCCCAGTATACGCATACAACCTCTACATATTATTTTCACATGCAGCGTTCAGTCTACCCGGTTGAGCGTCATAGAGTTCATGGAGAACTAAGTCTTTTGTAGGCCCTTTCTTGTGTGTATTTACGTAATTTAAAATTACAATTTTATATGTAAATATTTGTTCACAAATTAGTTACTTAAAGTAAATTAGGGTTTATACTTTTTGTGCACACTAGCTCCATCTACCTTTGTTAAGCAAACAAATAAATACGATACTAAATTATGTGATAAAAAATAACATCGGCCCTCAGGTAAACTGGTTGTAAAAACATTGTATTATCGAAAAGCGTACACTCACTGCCGTTGTAAATGGTCATTGAGTATAAATTTGGACCGAAAACCCATTCAGACCCCTAAATCTACCTCGTTCATTTCAGCGGGTCACTTGTGAGTATTGAAAGCTTTTACCACTTGGAACCAACTGAGTGGATTCTGTATTCGGAAGCTTTTTGTAAGGCTGCTGAATGCTTAAATACTTTTCACGGCCATTCAAGTGATGCAAAATACCACAATGTATAAGTTTTGTATATAATTGAGATGTAATTAGCATTATCATTGAGGTATTCGTTACAAAAAGTACTTAATATAATGAATAAACATAAGTACATATATTTTTATGCACTATATATTTAGTAGCTGCAATATTAAGTAAATGTTGTTTATAGAATATATTTCGTGTAATATTAGTACTAATTCAGTCATTTACTAGTAAACAACTCTATCAAGTAATGCCACCGCTTTTCTGGAATATTTTCCCAGTATCTGTGATTCTTATTTAATACAATTTGGATAACTTCAAGAAACATATTAAAATATATCTAGAATCTCCCTAACGTGTAAATAAATAGGCAAATATTTTTTGGAATAATTTAATCGAATTAATGGACAGTATTATTAAGCAAATGGTCAGTAATAAATAGCAAAAAAAGTATATAAAAAAATAATCATTTGGCAGAAGAAGAAAAATAAATTTCTAACAAATAATTAATAATTGGTAATTAATAATATGTTACAATAAGGTAGGTTTGGTTTCCATTTTATGGGTTAATTATTCATTCATTTTACATTAATTATTACCAATATTAAATATATTACTGCCATTTTAATTTTATAACTGATCACATTCATACTGACACAGTGGATACTGATAATTTATTTAGTCTACCGCTGATTAATTTTATTTACTGATAATTGATTTAAATTACTGCCTTCAATTAGTTACTGAAAAAAGATATACAGGCCAAATAAATACATATATTATCACATATATTATCCGCATTCAGCCACCAGCCCCCGTGGATAAGCTTCATAGAGGCAACTGATGTAAATCGGGGTGATCTGTACGCGCTTATTCGTAAAAAATAAAGAATAAGTTTCCATAAAAAACATTATTATTTTGGATTTAAATTGTAAACCACAAAAGGAGTATTGTATTAATAGCAAATAACATTATTTAATTCTGGATTACGTTTATCTAGTTTTTGTTTTTATATCAATTCTGCGTATATATTTTATTATATTTTGCTCTATAAGCAAGTTATATTTTCAATATCCTACAATGTTTCGCTTTCCAAATTGGCAAAAGTCTTACACTCGAACGCTTCGGCCATAATTTATTTTCTGAAAATCTTCTATTTGCCAGTCGGTCCGATACGACAAGCAAGAAAACGTAGATAGCGAAATCTTCTAGAATTTTCCAAGATAGAAATAAAATATATATATATTTTTGCAAGATTAATCCCTTCGATAAATTTGTTTCTCAACTTAAAATTGTAGAAATTAGTTATACAGTAAAGAAATTACTTTCATATTTGACAGACCATTTCAATTTCATATGATTGCATAAATCATCAGAAATTGGACCTATTTATTATCTTAAATTTAGAGTTACGCTGTTTCTTAGAATAAAATGGCTTAGGACTTGATCTCATTAAAACTATCAACCGATCTAATTGAAAAATGTTTAAATTTGCCTTAGATATCCATAACCTATAAAAATACATAGATGTACACATAGATGCAAAATAATTTACTAATAGGCTCAACAAAAACCATGATACCCGTTTGAATTTCATGAAGGAAATCGCTTTATTTTATAAACTACCATTAGATGATATAATAAAGTTATTCCTTTGTTACTTACTTTGATAGAGCTTTGAAAACTTTTTTTTAAAATCCAGTTGACTATTTTCACCGTCCTTAAGTAACCTTAGTCTTGTATAAAGTTTCCCAATTGGTTCTGAAAAATAAGGTAAAGTTGTCGTCAGGGCGTCCAACAGGCATTATGGCTTACGGTATTTCACGTAAGATTTTACACGACTATACTTTACGTTAATTTAAAAGAATCTTTATTGCATAATATTTTAAATATCATGAGTAGTAGTAGAATACACTGAAAAAGTGAGAAATATTTTTTCTCTAGTCTACTGAAAATATAATTTTAAAAATATGTTTAGTATCTGATATATTTACTAGTATTAAATTTTTTGTTAGAGACAGAATCAATTTAAATAGACGCGGATATCGACTCGAAAAAAAGTCTGAAGCGAGATTGTGACTCATGATTTGTTCAAAGGAAATCGCTGAATAATAAACATGGCATTTATTGTACACAAAGCTCATAGAAATATGCCGAGTTGTCTATCTTACGACGACTTCGTATCGCATACGCTTAAAACATCAACGTGGAAAACAGTTTTTATTTCGTTCCGTGTATATTTTGACTTTCGGTTAGCACGCTATTTTTTTAAGCAAATTGATCAGTTCACTACAGTAAATGAGATGTAAGAGATCTTATTTGTAGATTTAATGTGTATGTAATTTAAAAATGGCTTTACAACTTTTACGCGGGGAAAAATTGAAACATTTCATGATCAGTATCTGACAACATCAATGACATCCTTTTTGCTAAGGCATGATAGCCTCAATTGAACCTTAATAATTCAATTGTTAAAGATTTATAGAAACATGCTCGATAACATTTAAAAAATTGATTAAAAAAATACCAATGTATCCAACTTTTTAACTTCCTTGGTTTTAGTTATTTTAATTCGAAGAAAAGGATACTTAATTTACGTAACTTAACCTAACCTAAAACATATGTAGTTTTATATAAGAAAATTATAAATATTACATGTACGTCTGAGTGTAAGATAAGGTAAGGTATGGTATTTTCGAAGATGTTAAAAAGACCGACGGTCTTCCTATTATTTTAAGATCGAAGCAAAATATAGTTTGTTCAAAAATAATTGTTTTATTTTCTGCTATCACTGCCTTTTTTATTCTCATAAAAAATACAAGTATAAAATGTATTGTATTAATGTTTAAAATTTCAGCAATAAGTTGAAATGAGTGCTTTTCGCTACCGATTCTCGCGAAAATAAAAGCCTGACCGTCGATTCTCGCGCTGTGTAAGTGCCCCATTCATCCGGTGTCATTTTTATCAGCCTCTCGAGGAAAGTTGCTGCAAGAGTCGCGTTTCCATTGTTCGTGTTTCAGTACAGCGCAAAACTCTTCGCTAGAGCGATTATTCTCGACCGCAGCGTGTATGGACTACAGTACTGTGATACGAGTACTGTGGAGAATATGGGCAATGCTCTTCCGCACAATGCCCGGCCAACAAGAGCTCAATGTTCGCGAGGAATAAAGATAGCTCTTCACAGTTCAGAAACTATAAAGCAGGCATAGGTTTACGCATCGTAAGCGGAACCATATTGCATGACTCTGTTAAAGCTATCGGTATGAAATTTATGTTCTCGTTGTGATTATTATATTGAAAATATTCAGCTCGTATACTATTGATATGAAAAATATGAATTAAAAGTATTATAATTTTAAAATTAATTTTAATTTAAAAATTATGCAGTTTCACCAAGTATTGTCAGTTGATAACCTTAATGTCAATGAAAATTTTATTTACTGCAGCATTGAAATCACATTTTTGACTTTAAAATGTAAGAAAATACTAATTTTTACGTAAGAATATATGTACACTATATACTGCAATGTGATTGTATAAGATTTTGCTGTTTGTTCATTTAATATACTCATATCAACGAACAAACTATGAGTACACATACACATAATGCATCTTTTATTCTTCCTATAATTAATTACGTTTACTACGTTTTCTCTTAATTTCTGTGTTATTAAACTACGAGTATAACTAAAATCCACGATGGTCTTCTTCACGATATTGTGGAGGGGGGATGGTTGAGGGTAGAAACTGTAGAGGGCGCCCTAGACGGGAGTATTTGCAGCAAGTATTCGAGGACATGAACTGTAGCGCTTATGCTGAGCTGAAAAGGGTTGCGGAGGACCGAGAGGAATGGAGATCGAGATGCAAGATTCTGTTGCTGCAAACCAATCCACCGGATTGATACTACGAAGAAGATAACTAAAATAAATGTGAATATTACTCACCAGACACAAGCATCTTTTTTTGTGAGATTTCGCCTTAAAATTTATTGATTCATTTTTTGTAGACTTATAACCACTATATATTAGATGCAAATATCAAATATATAATTTTTCTGGATTATTAATAAAAATGTACTATTTTTTTTTATTATTGTCATTATAAAATCAAAAACTATAATGTATTTAAATAAATTCATATTTCAAAATTGTAAATAAATTTGAAATATAACGTGTTTTCTTCGAATATTTCTATTGACTTGATAAATAATCTATAGTTTGGAATGCTTTAAAAAATCTCCATTCTAATGATAGACATCTAGCGTGTCGATGTTCACTAAACACTTGATGAAAACTTGTATACCATTTCGCTCCAAAGCTATCTAATGTATTAAACATATCGGCAAACAACTGGAACTGGGGACAGTTGCATGTTGAACGAATATTTGCCCCGACTTGAGCGATGTAAATATGCCGATGTTCAGTACGACTGTAATTACTTTCGTTCGATCGAAAGAATATTTACATGGAATTGCACTTAGGTAAAATTCATTTCTAATTACTTTGAAATGTGAATTTATACGTATGAACTGTTATTTAATTTATATAACAAAAAAAATATATTTTTTAAATGAGAATTTTTAACCAATTATTAAAATTACATATAAAATGATACAACCTTATGAAATGGTATTGCATCAGAAATTATTTACATAGAATTGCACTCTGAGAATATCAAGACATCATAAAAACATTTAAAAAATCATGTCCTTTTTTGGTGATAAGAATCATCATCATCATTACCGTGTCCATTGTTCTAACTGGAGCAAAGCTCTATCAGATTTCATGGTCTTTACCTGATCTCAGTTTTTCTTCTAGCAGGATTGACGAGAACATTAAATGTACAATTCACGACGGCTTTCCAAGACGGTATGAGCCCGACGACTTGCCAATAACGCTGTAGATTATAATGTTAAATGGTGCATATTATGGAATAATTTGGAATGATCATTCGGCCATAAAAGAGCGCTATACAAATACTAATATAATAATAATAAAATGATAACAATTTACCACAGTGATTTTCAAAAAATCAATTATGTATAAGAATGTATATAATACAGTTGCTGTATAGGCGGAACTTTTTTATTTTGAATTACAAAAAAATTCAGTAATCCCAAGGTGACCTTTTCGTGCAGACCACAGCTTTCAGTAATCAAAAACTCTGAAACTCTGGGACACTTTCAATAGTGTGACCCATGATAATTTTTTTGCTCACTTTAAATTTGCGCAAAAAAATATTTAGATGTAGCACGTTCAAGAATGTTGCGATTCGGAAAGATTTATTGTGCAATAATGCGATGTACGTGGATGATAATATTGTATTTTCAGATTAAGTAGTTTTTTTTTGCAGCGTAGGAATTAAACATCTTGGCACAGTCAAATAAACACATTACGCAAATCGTGCTGTAAACTTGACACATGAAAATAATTATATCATTTTGTACACTAATTTAAGCAATTAAGTTATCAAATATTCGTGTACGTTTATGAAGTCTAAATTTGTCACTCGGCAGGTTTTGTGTGACCAAATAAAAACCAATTTAATATCCACCTGATGCCATTTCAGTATGTGTAATGAATCTCAAAAGAATTTAAACCTAAAATAAAATGTTCTTTTTTGTGTATTATTGTTTTCAGAATATCAAAAAAATTTTTGTACCATAAATAAATTAAAAAGTTATACAAACGAAATAAAATATTTAACCCTTTGGCATCGGGAGCCGATATATGCCGTCCAAGATTGACATTGGAAGTCTTGATATATCGTTTTGCTACTTTCTGTACTTATTTTGACATTTACGGTAGGAACATGGAACTGCAGTCACTTCCTTTATCAATCTACATGTATTATTTACAGGAATCTGTAAAAAAATTAAATAAATATCATTAGGTTTCGTCACAGGAGCGATTTTTCTGTAAGCCACATGTGTCAATGCCATCACATGTATGGAGTTATATAAAGAACGTTATTTATAAAGAATAATTTATAATGCATCATATGCTAGCTAAAGGATACAAGAACCAATGTGATTTATGAAAATAGATAAGTACATTTATGCTTCAAATACTAGTTTTAAGCAAAAAAAATGGTTTGAAAAATTCCACCGAGCCGTAAGGAAAGGGTTTATAACAATCTTAAAACTGAAAATGCTTGCGAATAAATGAACTTTGATCGAATCTTAATAATATGAATAAACATATTTTAAAGTTACTGCAAAGCGACATCTATTATACGGAAGTATCAATAGAACGTCAAACCTGTACGTCAAATTTCTCGAGTCTTTAGGTGGAAGAAATAGTTATGATTGCTGTGAATATAATAGAACTGAGGTGCATAGTTCGTGGTTCGGATCCTAGTGTCGGCCGTTTCTTTTTTCTGAAATTGACGAGATCATGTCATATAATATAATATTTTAACTCGTAAATTTGTATGTGTATGAAATTTTGAAATAAAATCAATTTTTGAATGTCCTTTTTTGGCTTAAAAACGAGCATGAATATTTTTTTTTTTTTTTATGTAAGCGCATGCAGGAGAGCACAACCGGTCAAGACCAGTGCACTCTATGACGCTCAGCCAGGGAGGCTGGACGCTGCATGCGGGAAACGTGTGTTGTGTTCGTGTTTGTGTGTGGGTTGGGGAGATTGCAAGTGTATATTTATCTGTTTCTTGAAGAGATCCAGATTGTAGGAAGGAGGAAACACAGACGCTGAAAGAGCATTCCATAGCTTACCGGTGGCATTAAGGAAGGAACTTTAGAAGCTGCCAGTTCTTGGTCGACATATATTAACCGTGTACGGATGTTCGGCAAGTGTAAGACGAGTTTGTCGGCTGTGAGTGGGTGCAGGAGGAATTAGTTCTTTAAGTTCCGAAGAGCAGCGACCGTGGTAATAACGGTAGAAAAGACTAAGAGAACCAACCTTACGTCTGTGTTCCATTGATTGTAGATTAGACGTAAGGGTGTCATTGTTTATCAAACGCATTGCTCTTCTTTGAACTGAGTCAATTAAGTTTAGAAGGTATTTTGGGGCTCCAATCCAAAGGTGACTGCCGTATTCAAGGATAGGTCGGATTTGTCCTTTATATAGAAGAAGAAGTTGTTTATCGTTGAAATACCGTCGTGATCTATATAATACACCTAGTTTTTTGGAAGCGAGACCGGCTTTACACTTAATTGACTCGTAATATTTGACATTATTCGATATTGATAATCCAAGCATGTTGATGGAGCTTGCTTTGAAACAACCGTTGAAAGATACAGGATCGTCTTCTTGGTGGAGAAAGTACACGATTGGGTTTTTGAAATGTTGAAACTGACAAGGTTGAGGTCGCCCCATCGTGAAACCCTTTCAAGAGACATGTTCATCTTCTCCACCATATTGTAGTAATTTTATTCAAAAGTGAAATTTTGAATTCTCTATAATGATTTTACAAGTTTTTTGAATAATAAATGTGTAGCAAAGTGTTTATTTAATAACGAATAATGTGTTTATGGAAATTCATACATAAACGATATGATCCCAAATTATTTTTATGTCAGTATTTTATTCAATTAATGAACAGTAAATATTTAAGAAAAAAAAATCGGTATGATCAATGAAAAATTCAATAAAAATAATAAATTGGCAGTAGAAAAATAGAAATTGAAAGTAGAAAAAAAATTGGCAGTAAATAATTAATAAAACGTAATTAATAATAGGTTACGTTAGGTTAGGTTTCCATTTCATGTGTAAGTAAATCATACTCCTGGTTATAAGTTGGCATGTTATGATCATCTACTCACTAGCTATCAAGCTATAACAAGCCATTTATTTAAAAATCTAATCATTTAATTTAAGCATTCACCATTTAACATTAACTACTAGCAGTATTGAGTATATTACTGTCATTTTAATTTTATGACTGACTCAGCTTAAACTGCCAATTTATTTAATTTACTGCCCATTCATTTAATTTACTGCCGAAACCTTGAACTATCTAGTTACTAAACAAATAAATACAGGTCCAATATGATATCGGGCTTAGTCATAACTAATATTGTGAAGCTAACTACTAAAGCTGATGGTAACTTAACTTACTTATTCATTAAAATTATAAATGCGCAACTTTACGTTAAGTATTGCCTCAAATGCTTTACTCAATTTTCAATAAAAAGGCGATCTGAATTTTTTTTTTTTTTATGTAAACACATACAGGAGAATACCGACAGATGGTGATAGTAATTTTTTGTCTCATCTGTGGAATTCTATGACGCTTACCATGGTGTATATGGCTAAACGCTGCATGTGGAGTGTTGATCCGCCAACGTCACAGCCCGAGATTCACGCATCATCCTTTATTATTTCAGGAATCTACTATGAATGGGTGATCTTCACGGGACGACTTTCGTCTACCACTAGTTTTAATTGATAGGCTATGACTGACATTTTACGGGTGATGGATCAAATTCACGCCAACCGGGGTATTTTAGAGCTCAGAAATCGATTAAAATGCATTAATTGAGAATTTATTTTCAGTTTTGAATTTTAGACGCTCGGCTTAAGTGACGTTTAACATTCGTTTGATGAACACTCTCCGCAATTTTTCATTAGGCGTTGCAGAATGGAGGATTTAGGTGAAGGGTTATTTCAGCAACCGCCAGTGCAAATATCCGTTTCCGCTTTCATTCGCTGCCTATTTCCTTGTGGGGAAGTGCGCCATTATACAACTTCCAAAACCCTCGTCTGCCGTTCGGGTGGCCTTAACGATTTGAAATGAAAGGAGATACCGCAAATAGGTTATATTTTTTACGACATCGAAAGCTTTTATTTCAACTCATAAAGTATTTTATTTTTAATCAAATATAAAACACCAAGAATTCTAGAATAAGTTGTTGTATTTAATAAATATATAAGAATTTCATACCTTATTTTGATCACACTGAGCACTGTTTCACTTGGAAGACTGTAATTTCACAATCCGTGTATGTTTCATCAGTTCCAATATAGACAAACTTACTCAGTTTTGAAATTTTTATCTATTAAATATTAAAATATGTTGATGATCTTAAAGTGAATGCTAAAAACAACATATTGTATTTAAAGTATTGTATTTCATTGTTAAAAGACTACGAGTGAATGCCGGGCTGTTTATTGACGATAGTGAATCAATCATTACCATCATTCCAAATGACTGAGGGGAATACTTGGATTGCCCCGAAAGAGGACCTAGCCCCTAAACATGACCAAGGGTTGAATATATGGAGGTCCCTTAACAGACTTCGGACCGGAGTATGCAAGACGAGGACACAAATGAGGGCCTGGCAGTTTTACAGCGGACCGATTGAATGTTACTGCGGCGTGGAGCAGACCCTGTCACACCTTCTGGAGTGTGCGCTGTGCCCGAATAGCTGCACCCAGGAAAACCTGATGATGGCCAGAAGTAACGCCATCGACGTCGCCCACTTCTGGGCAGACAGGTTCTGACCCTGTTGTTTCCGACACGATTATATATATATATATCATTCCAAATTTGCTTTATTAACTGGAGCATGCGGTTGTTACAAAGCTGCGGTAACAAAGCTCTGTCAGTCACCATGGTCCTTGCATTATCCACCGTGGTTCCTGAATGCCTTCCAGAGAACATACGGTGATATGTGTTCACATGTATTAAGCTCTCAGTGGAAAAGTGACTCGCATGACACAGATAAAAACATGACTGAATTACCGCTTGTTGTCTACCGTATGCCGAAGGTTAAGTTAAGCCTTTCTTGGTATCAAATTCTCTAAGCCTTGGTGGACCGGGCTAATCATCCGATATTATCAAAAATTTAAATTGAAAAATCATTTTTTATAAGCCTTGAATATTACAGCGGTCTCCGGACTTCTCCAATGACAATGGAATGACAACTGAAATTTGTGGTACTCATTTTTTCGGGCATGAAATGGATATGGAAAGATAAAAAAGTTATATTTGACGTATTTTTTTTATGCAGAAATCACGATGTAAGAACGTATCAATATTAAAAACTAAGTAATTAAATTAAATTATACTTGTAATTTACCAAACAGTATCAGGTATTGAAGTAACAATTATTGATATTTCACATTATTTATGATAAATAAATTGTAATAATCTAATAATGTCACAAGTCAACTAACTACGCTGCTGATTAGTGGTTTATGATCAACGCACGAACAAAATTGGTTAACTGATGAGTTCACTATTCTGGGACCGAAACAAGGCCAAGTAAACCATCGGATTCGGATATTTCGCGAATAACGCAATAACCCACCAAATTACTTTTGGTTTAGTGAATATTTGCCAGTGAAATGGCTTCACGTGTGAGTTGTAACGTTCTCCCAATATCTACAAAAGTTAGCTTTTGTAGATAGGGCGTCTTTGGCCGAGGCTATCACGTTGAAAAAAAGCTTTCGTAATAGTCACGTTGACCGAGTAGATTGTAATGTTATATTTAAACGAAGCGTATACAAAACGCAATATTATGATTGCGTTTTTGTGTGCATATTTTTTTGCGTTTATATACACCAAAATAGGCATGAAATTATTTGATAAAATAAGGCTATATTTAATATTTTATAATAATAATAATATGTAAATTTTTACCTTTGAGGTTGAATTGTTTAGAAGATTATTATTTGAACGCTTTTTCAAGATTGCCATATTTGTATAAATTAATAATGATAATTTTTCGTTACTAAATAATTTATTAATAATAATGTACCAAACATTGCAGATTAATTATATTAAGCAGATTTACGTATTAACTTTTGGTTCTAATTACAAGTTTTTTAGCGAGGTAATTGAACTCATTTTTAATCATATTTGTTTATAAGAGTGTATATTAACGAATTAATTATAAAAATTCAGTACGGGCTATATAATTTTATCGTGTTTAATGAACCTAACTTTATCAATCAGTAGTCAATTCATTGAATCACAGTTTAAAATATACATAAATATGAATAGTAAAGAATGAATTGAAATATAAATAAATAATTTAAATACTGTTGTGTATTTTTTCTTATTTATTAATTATTATTAATGATTATTAATTAAACTAAATTTTAACGTTTAACAGTTCTTATAGTTAAGTTAACATATATTTCAGAAAAAATATATTTTAAATGTGTGATTTTCAAAGCTATCGTTAAATAATTTAGGCAACAAATATACGTCAAATTTAAATATCTTTTACTCTAAACCACCGTAAGTCCTAAAAAAAACATATTTAAATATTTTCTAAGTAAAAACACACTAACAGACGCTAAGACCTAAATGTGGAAGGCTTTATTCTCTAATGAAGTTTTACGGCCGCAGAAAAAAACAAATAAAAGTCTCATTTCTACAATAAGGGGCTATGTATCATGCGGAGCGTATACCACGTTCAGCGTTTGCGACTTTGCAACATCACTGACTCCTGTAATTTATCAACATTCATATTTCATCTCATCCATTAACGATGTCACTGACCAATGAGGAAATGAACGTTGTTGGGCAATTAACTCTCCGGGCATTTTCAATTTGTTCTTCAGTATCGGAGCTGGAAGCAATCAAGATGCCATTCATTGGCTCATCGTATGCAAATTGATGCAGACGGTCGTATTTTCTGTGGATTTTTTACAGTATTTTTTAGTATTTCTTTTTCAGTAAAATCTATCTACGGAGATGATTTGCATTTTCAACGAGTGCACATTACATTTGCATCCCAGAAATAGTATCTAGATATTGATCGATATTCAGCTCCAGACTTAAAATACGGTACTTATTTATTGCAGCTAAAAACTGTATTTACTACAACTAATTTTTGTATAACAACAAAATGCCATCAAATTTTTATACAAAATTCAAAAAATAAAGTTTAAAAGAACATATATTTAGGGCGTAATGATCAAATTAACAATATAATGTATGTAATCTTAGTTAAGAACTGTCGAATTTTAACTTTTTATATTTAAAACTTTAATTAGTAAATATTTAATCAATAAGATGTTTATTATATACATGACAATGAGATGTTCTTTATTACAAATCTAACAATTCTAGTACTGAAGAAAGCAATTTTAAAATTTTATTTTAACGATAAATTATAAGATGTACTCGTATGTTCCTATGGTACTGGTTCTTAGATTAGATAGTTAGGGACAAAGCTTAGATATTTAATTAACGTATGAACTTTTTAAATGAAGTATATGCGAATGTGACATAACAAGAAATTATTTTATTATAAACTGATGATTTGCTGTTAACATTGGAAGCGCAACTCCGAGTTCTATCCGATATATTTTATGAAATATTTTGTTGATTTTACATTAATATAGTACTCGCAATAAGACAACACTATTTGTATATGCATAGAAGAAGAGCTAAAGGAATGAAAAGTAAATATGGAACAAGACTAGCAAACTCTGTTGAGTTTGTCACAACTCAACATTTAAATTCTTGAAAAAGGCCACTTCTGCGAAGCCAATTTTGTGCAAAACACGCGACTTCTTCACTCAAGTGTTTGGTGGAGCTCTCACAACTGTGTATTCAAAGGTCTCTTTACCTGGATGTATACTCACAAGAAAACTGAAAGGTATAATTTATTAAAATATATATTTTTAAATATTTTTATTTGTTCAATTTTATTTACATACAACGAGGTTAAGTTTCAATTATCCAAATTATAGGCAACAGCTTAAAAGTGAAACACGAACCATTTTTTAAATTACTTTACTTGTAATTGACATATTAAGCAAAATCGTAAATTAATTTAAGTTAATTTGTAAATACTCCTTATGCGAGTATTAGTATAAGGAGTATTATGCAATCAGTTAAGGAAACTGATTGCATACACATATACGAATCTATCTGAACCAATTCAAGTAATATGCTTTTTACTTGCCTGTTATTATGTATTTAAAGTTTTAAAAAATAATTTATAATAATTTAAAAAAATTAACAAATTAAAAAGGTAATCAAATAAACATAATATGTTTTGTATAAAAGAACACAACAGAGCGTAATTAACATGAATAATTATACAATTAACCATTATTTACAAAGCACAATAGCTTACTTCTCTTTAAGGTTTAAAATAAAGATCTTTTAATAAAAAACGTGTAATGTCTGCGAGTACCCTTTCGAACAGAGTACAGAAGATTTTTTTGCTTTCCAAAAAAAATCTCCATCCATCGCGGTGTTTGACAATGGGGACTTTATTGCGACTTACAATCTCATATCGCGAAAAGCCAGATCTGAAGGTTTAGAAGAACAAGTATCTGTATAAGTAAGTGGTTTGTACTTTCATCCAACGTCTACGTAAGAAATAAATTTCAGGCTGCCGCCGAAGTAAATAGCAAAGAGGCTCTCCATTTTCATGCCCGTATTAATTTTAATCGCGGAGGTTTAAGTGGCACCGTTAAACTTTCATATATTATGGATGAGTGGCGTGTAAATAGAGAGTACAAGAAGATGATTGAATATTAAATGAACACTTGACAGGGTTTCGATAATGGAGATTAAATATTTATCCAAATATTGTATAACAGACGTAACGCGTAGACACTTCTTTGAGATATATACGCGTACATTAAATACTTCGAAATGTGTTTATTTTTACTAATTTTACTAATTTGTAAAAATATTTATGAATATATATAAAATCATATTCCGTATTTAACATAGAAACTTGGCTTTATACGAGTAAAAAAAATAATGAATTATATGCGTTAATAAATTATTAATAAATAAGAAAATTAATTTAAACGGTAATAAGAAAATTCCTCGCGTTTTTTGGTCACAAAAATAAGCTTTTTTAAATATGAATATAATAAAGTTTTTATTTCAAAACCATAAACAAATGTTTGAAATGTAAAAAAATAGGTAAATCATCCACTTTCATACAGTATTAAAAAATGTTTTTTTAATTTATTTATTTTTACGAATTTGTATGAATTATATATGGCACTGGATGTGGATGCGGAAGGCGGAGGATCGAAGAGGATGGAGACTCATGCGGGAGGCCTACGTTCAACAGTGGACGGACACAGGCTGATGATGATGATGATGATATATGGCACTTTCATTTTTTAAAAGGAATAATTGCTTATCCAATAACTTTATCGAACTATATATGTATATAAAGTCGTCCCGTGAAGACCACCCATTCATAGTAAATTCCTGTAATAATAAAGGATGATGCGTGAATCTCAGGTTGTAGTCTATGACGTTGGCGGATCAACACTCCACATGCAGCGTTTAGCCATATACACCATGGTAAGCGTCACATAATTCTACAGATGAGGCTTCAGAAATTACTTTCACCATATGTCGGTATTCTTCTGTATGTGCTTACATAAAAAAAATACAAAAAAATGTTTGTGTAATGCTAAGAGCTAGTAAATTAATAAAAGAATAAAATGTTTTAAATTTTCCGTTAACAGCCAAGAACGAAGTAAACTATAACTGTTGGAATAAATCTTGGGAAAGCATATTTAAATTGAGACATTATATTTATTTAGAATACTAAGCGAATTTAATTTTGCCCCGTGTTTCTCAGAAGTGCATCTTATTTCGTGTGTGTTTTCGTTCCTTGGTAGTGCATCAGTGGGCGCATGCACCTTGTATGCAAATGTGCAATTTAAGTCGCGTGCAGATGTTCCTCCGGAAGCTAGCGCCTTTGAGAGCTTTCATTACTGCAAGTGCAACGTTTACGATTGCTTTGAAAATATATATTTCATTCTCTCCATCAATTTTACCCTTTATTGTGAGCGACATTTTCTCTCACAAATATTTTCATACAATTTAGTGTATGATATAAGTGATTAAATAAATATGACAACATGCGAGATCAATATGAAATTTTCTTAAACGTTCACTAATTGAGCATAACTTTCAATGTACAAATATATAATAATACATCATATTCAAATATTAAAAACCTTAAAGATTTTCATGTTTAGGTCTTCGGATAAAAAAATATTAAATATTTTTTAATATTTACTACTAAGATAAAAGGCAAAAAATAAATATATTTAATATGAAAAACATGTTCATTGAAAATATATCATGTAACGTAGATTATCCATCATTTATAGAGATTACACCATTATTACTCCGTAAGTGTTTACTTTGTGAATGACTGTGAATGAAGTCACTAGTTAATGTCTGTGTCAAGAAAATGATCTCTTGCCTATAAAAAAACTCAATATTATGTAATGAAATGTTTAATAGTATACACATTACTATTATCATCATCATCGTACCTTTGTCCACTCTCCTAGTTAGAACATCTGGACATCATTATCTTCACAATCATAAAAATTAAGGAGATCATGTGACCCCATGGTCCGTGGCATGTAAAATTGGATCTTAAGCGGCGGCTCATTCCAACTTCACTGCTCAGGGATACCTATTTAAAATATGTAAAATTATATTTAAATATATATTTTTAAATGTGAAATGAATTTTAAGCAGAATAGTAAGAATGTTATTATTTAATTTCCTGAATTTTTTGATAACCCTACTTCCTAATTATTTTAATGATACATAAATATGACAGATACTGGGATAAATGACAACATTCAGCTTCAATATTATATTTTCAAATAACGGACACGGATTCTGAAAAAATCACGCAAGTAATGAAAAAACATACTAAATAATCTGTCAATTTTTAGAGTCAAGTTCGATGCTTCATTTTGAAATGATACTTACAGAGATTTTTGTTGATGTACTCACCTTCATATTTGAATACGTTTATAATTGAGCTATATTAAATTAAACGGTATAGATATTCACCGTCATCGATGAGTATTTCCAATCACGGCAAACCCAATTACCTTTCTCTGTAATTTCGGCGGGGCAAACGGTATTAACCTGTAGTTAGATCGCCTCGCTGACATCCTGGGTGTTTGTCGCTGGCACGGGACCAGTCTGGGCTCGTGGATGGCCCTCTTTATACCCTGGGGCTTCGATTGCCACTGAGAGATTATTGATTTTCCTTAGCAGCGTGAGCCAACTCCCAACAGGATATCCTGCTTATGTCCATAACTCATACGAGAGACGTGAAAAAGTCTAATAGTACGCCAGTATAACGATTCTAAGGTAAATAATCCAAGAGTTTTTCGGGGTTGGATTGAAAAATATTTACGCAAGCATGTTATTTAAAAGCAGCATAAAAAGGAAGTATCGCATTAAAGTAGTATGACGAGCATATTAAATTTTACTGTCTTATATTTTACTAGATCGTTATTTATCCGTTTCTTTCTTTAAATCTGTTTTCTAGATTTTTCTTTATTTTATTTATCGTAAAATATATGTAATGGAAATAGGAAACTGTACAAAAAAAAGAAAAAAAAAAAAAAATAAAAAAAAAAGGTCCTTTCCTGTTTCCACACAAGTTTTTTTAAAGACAGTTGATTCTCCGATCATCTTCAAAAGCACATCAAACTCTATTTAATTTGTAAATTAATGTCTGCCATATCAATATCAAATCTCTACAAAATGAAATTAGAAAACAAAAAACATGAAAAAAATATTTAAAACATTGAATGATTTCTGATATGGATTGTTGATTTGGAGGTTTAAAAAGTATTTTTGTCAACACACAATTAAAGCGTATGTATTGACAAACATTCATTGTAATCCTACAAATCAAATATACAAATAAAAAGCAAAAAAAGGTTATAGATTTCAAAATAACAGTATTACTATTTCACTTGGTTAATTGTGCATTGCGAAGAATCTCAGTTAAAAGTTGAGTAATCTTTGAAATAGTTACTCTTAATCCAACACATTTATTAACTATTCAAATATTCATTCACCTTTCGGTCATCTGTGTGTTTTTACGTTTATTTCATTTTTAATTTTGAAAACATAAAATAGATTTAAAATATAATTCATTAAGCGCAGCCATTGTCTGAAATATACAGCCTCGCTTTCATAAAATCTTCTCAGTTTTCGATAAGGATATTCATTTTACTTACAGCTCCGTAAGCCTCAAGTCAATGCTTCTTCGTTAAGAATAATCACACCGACGGATCTGAGTTTCACCCGAGCCTAGCCTTCAGCATTTCACGCCGGAGAGCTTTCATACTTTAACGCCCGGGAACTGAAAGACTTTTTCCGCGGTTGCACTAATTAAATGCATCCTGCTTTGCCAGCTTTTTTGTAATTAAAACGAGTCAAATGTGAAAATTGTTAGTCGCAGTGTGCGCTTGGGTTTTCTCTATGCGACTGCATGCGACACATAAGGCTGTATAGTAAGTTTTATAGAATATTTAAAGGTGAATAGAGTTAAGTAATGAACAGCTGCCTTAGAATTAAAAAATAATAATATTGTGTATTTGTATTTTATATGATAATATAAAATATTTATATACTTTGCTTAGAAAGAAATATTAAATTGATGAATATCAATCAACCTGAGGAATTAAAAGTTGATATTCATAAATTGATTCGAGGTTTGTTTCTTTTTCTTCATCTATATAATAGAAGAGTATAAGCCTATTAATATGATGTATTATTCGTGCACAATAGTATTAAGAAGAACTGTGTCACGGAAATTGGTGGCTTCAATATAGATGATGAAAAAATCCTCCTTAAAATATTATAATTTTTATATTAAATTCTTTCTGTTTCACTGTTTATAATGTGCAAACTAATAAGCAACTACGGAAGATATTTATATAAACTTTATTAGTATTTTTGGCAACATTGTTTCTGCGTTTGTAAGTAAATGAGGTTGATGGACCAAAATTGTATAAATTTCAGTGTGTATAGTGAGTGAGATATGCCTAGAGAACTAAATGTTATTCTGTTTTGAATATTATATGAGATTATACTTCAAATTTACTCGACTATAAGAAAAATGTACGAGTAAATTCTTGTTAAAGTTCGTAAGTGTCCGTCATTGGGTCTGTAAGTATCTTATCGATCTTGTCTAAAAGAGGGTAGTTTAACTCGTAAAAAATAGCATTATCCTCATGTCCGACCTTTGGTTCTTGGAAAAGACAGATGAAAGGAACGTCTTGACTGTAACTAATCGCAACCCGAATCCAATAAATTGTCTTTGAATACTTATTTCTGAATCGTTGAAATAAATATAGAAAATAATTATTTGTGCACTAAAATACATATTTTTCATTGCATAATGATTAAAATATTTAACGCTGAGAATAAAAAAACACTCGTAGATATACAAATGTTCATACGAGTTATCAACTGTAGTTTAATTATTTTATGTGTAAAGATATTTATGATTATAGTTATATATTTTTATGAATAATTGTACTAGGTTAATTTTATAATTGTTGTAATGTGTCTATTGTACAAACCTTAAAGTCATAAGTGTACGTACGTAGATATATACTTAACGTAAATTTTGTATTTTTATATTTCAGAGTTCATTTTGAGAACCATTTTAAATACTATTATTTAAAAATGATACAATAAGCGGTATTGTTGGAACTTGAATTTGATATGAAATTCATAAAACATACATAAATATACAAAATCAATAAATACATATTTAACTGGAACCGGAATAAGGTAACAACCAATTGAATTATTCATCTTTTAGCCATTAATCTAAATTCAATCCATTCTAAAAAGAATAAAATATTACAATAACTAACTACTAATTATTCAATTCGTTGGTAAGCAGTTAACACCATAAAGTTGTGTTTCTTTAATATAAATAAATTCTTTTATTTTAAATTTAAGCACTCACTATCATATTTTTTTGTGAATGAACAATAAAAGACTAAATTAAAAAAAAACATACTTGCTTTTTTGTATGCGACACTTTATTTTATTTGTGTGTGTTATTCTATCTGCATTATTCTGTTGAGGTGTATGTGTTTTTGAGAGTGTTTCGTTTGGTTCACAGGAAAATAGTTACCCCTTCTCTCTTTCCGTTTTCCACTCCTTCTCTCTTCCCCTAGCCTTATGTGTCAATGCGCAACATCCACCCAGTGTGCATAATTAGAAGAGCCCTTCGTTAAAATACGAAAAATGAAACCTTTGAATTGTATTATGGAATGAAATATGTTTTTCAAAAAAACGTTTTGTTTGTTTAACGCTTTTGTTGTTACACAAAATAATAAAAATATTTTTAACTCCATTTTTAACAAAAAATATATAAACTGCGTTTCTAAATATTTAAAAAAATATTTTACTTTGCAATGCTGCATTGATCAAAATAAACCTTGTTTTATTTTATTACGTAAACAAACTGGTGAAAATACTGATAGATAGCAATGAAGATATAAAATATTATTTGTGTACGTGAGTTTTGTAACAGTGAGTCCGCATAAATGGATCATTTATGCGGACTGTCAAAATGTGGTGTTTAATAAACGATTTACGTCTTTAAACAGTTTTGAATAATACAATATATTTGCAATGGGTTAGGTATCAGTCAAACACCAAACGAGGGTAGTCATAGGTATTTATGAACGATTAAAAACATTTTTGAAAATATATTTTTATTATAACTGATTAACAGTAGATTATATCCATTACTCCTGACGTGGTCGTCAAACGTTTTACCTATAAGGACACCCATTTGTTTAGCTTGTCTTGTGTTAAATAAAAAACAAACAAATAATGGAAAATGAAGAAAGTTTAAAGAACAAAGCTGCATTCATACTTATTTTGACACATTTAAACTTTTAAGATGTGCATTTAGTTTTTTTTTATTTCCACTCAATGAACTTTGCGCTCTTGCCGTCTAACTCTGCTCTTACCCTTACTTACTGGACTAACTTCTCCAAGTCACTTCTGATGGCGTCTAAGCCAGACTTCAGCAAGAATGTCTTCGGACAATTTCTTACGTAAAATGTTTACAAAACCTCAGAAACATGCTTACGATGGTTTCGAAAATGACAAGCAAAGATATACTAAATAAACTATTAATCCTGAAGAAGATTTAAAGTTTGTCATTCGATGGTTTCAAAATGAAATATTATTATTATTGTGTTCCAAAACCACTCGTTAAAATTACGGGAGCTGTATTAAAAACCGACAAATGTACTTTCTCTTATAATAATTATAATTGATTTTATAACATTCATTGATAACATCACTTAAGGAGTAACTATATCAGAAGAAAAATGGGTCTATAAGTCCATGGTAGGACATGAGTTTAGAAAATTGTTAGTGTATTTTTATTATCTTTTGAATTTTTGAATTCTTTGTTTCAGGTAAGAGTCACTACTACATAACAAAGCAGTTTTGAATTGAAAACAATAAAAGGTTAGTATTGAAATTAACATTAATCATGTTTAATTTTACTATTTTTTTTGGACCGATATATTTTTCATTGACTACAAAAAATGCATATTAAATTTTGTTATAGTTTAACTCGTCCCAAAAATGTTAGGAACATGTGGTTATCCCACATATTTCAAACGAGCACCCTCTTTTGTCACCATGAAATTAAAGTGCACTTGCACCCGTCAAATTCAGTGCTTTTTCAATATTTTTTATATAAAAAAAAGAAAATATAATATTCATATTAAAAAGTATGAAAATACGCTATAAATTTTTGAAACCCATTTTTTATAAACAAATCTTAAAGTATATATTAATTTCATGAACTAAAATTAAAAGTTTTTTTTACATTTATAACTTTGACATTCAAAAGAAGAAAAATTTAATTAATATTTTTTTAAGCATCATGTTTCATTCAAATCATAAAGGTGCAAGTTTTATTCCAATATTTGATGAAAAAATGCTTTATTAAAATAAAAAATAAAAATTAAATAATAATTGCTGAAGTTAGGTTTTGCAACGCTGCACATGCATATAAGCTTTGCTTTTCAAGTTGAATAGAGTGGATTTTTTAAAAGCTTCGTTCTAGCTTTAATGACCAGTACATCAATTATACGGTACACTCCTAACGCGGAAGCAGTACATGCTACAATGAAATGCTTTGTTTAGTCACGCCTGTTCACTGTATGGGAAAAATATAAAACCACTGGATATACTCGTGTATGGATATTATTTTCAAAATCAAGATTCTTTTAAATGTGTTTATTACATATTTAACCATTATTATTTCATCAAAGGCCACTTCATACAAGTATACTTTATTAAAAGATTATCGAATCTCTAATCATTGTTTGGTTCATTAAGTAGTTATGTATTAGCGTACATTGCTTTTCATATAATATGCAGCACTCTTCGCACAACACGCGAAATCGTCAACATTCTCCATAGTTTTTGATTCATCAAAATTCTGCCACTGTTTTGTTTTAGAGAGTTATTTTCGTATTCAAGTTTCGCCTTGAAATATAAAAAAGGGTGGAATATTAGGTTCATGAAATAAAATATGACCCTGAAGTCCATCGCAATCTTTCAAACGTCTACGTGAGCTTGTCTGGCTCAATGAAATTTTCCATAACACAGCTAAAAATAAATCAACATTGGTGTGGTTTTCTTAACATATTAAATGTTATAGTGGATACTTCAAAGTAAACAAAAAAGTTTCATAGCTATACGTGACATACAAAATAAAAAAATGGTTGCAATTATTGTATGATTACAAAAATTGATTATAATACGAGTATAAGCAGAAATAATTAAGTGTATATAGTATATATAATATTATAATAATAAAATAAACAGTCAGTATTTTTTACTATTATCATTTAAGAGTTAAAGATGCATGTAAGATTTACGATTATCAAGGATTTTCATAATTGCATCCTTTTTTGGCTAAAATAATTATTTTCTTAAAATAACTTCAATAAATAAGTAAAAACTGGAGCACTTCAAATAAATAAGTGACCCAGTGCAGGATGCGAGTCGACCGCAGTAAGAAGTATTCGAATCGCTTGCTCCAAGGTAAAGTGTTTTCCAGTACTGTGTTTATTTATTTGCGCTGTTTTGGTTTTAAAACTGCACTGCTCTATATTTGAAATTCAAAGCTGAAATTTGGAGTTACTGAAAATACTCGGCCAACTGGAGATTTATTATTTCTGAATCATATTGAAAATATATTCACAATTTGTTCAAAGTTCGTGCGGGCCACATTGCCATTTGCAGTGTATATATTAAATATCTCGAACAACAATAAAAAAAAAATGTAAATATAAATAATTAATATAAATCCAGTATTCCTTTGAGTACAAATTTATGATCCCTCGCACATAAAATGCTAGTCATAGCCTATTAGGTAAAATTGATGGAAGACGAAAGTCGTCCCGTGAAGACCACTCATCCATAGTAGATTCCTGTAATAATAAGGATGATGCGTGAATTTGGGGCTGTAGTGTACGACGTTGACGGATCAACACTCCACAGGCAGCGCTTAGCCATATGCACTATGGTAATAAGCGTCATAGAATTTCACAGATGAGTTATTTTCAAATGAGTTATTACAAAGTTATTTCCACTCCATTGCAGCTCTATAGTTAGTGTTATTAATTTACAATTTAATTTTCTCGTCATTTTTAAGTGCAGCAATGAAAGATGTCTGAAAAATCAAATTATAAAAATGATCATATTCCTCATATCCTTCCTTGGACGTCTAATGGAGATGACGATTTCCGGCGACGCCGACGCCGGTTCCGAAGGTTTCATACTCGTCGAGGCACGCGGGCCGGCGCCACGACGCTTACGTGTTCCGCATACGAATCCCTGCAGCGAAACCTTCAGAATTTTTCATCCCGGACCCAATTATCTCTTAATGTCTATGAAAATAATGAAAAAAAAACATCAAGGACTGCGCCTCAAACGAATATTAAAGTGGATACTGGATACGAAATAAATAAAACCAACATTTTTTTAGGCTTCGTATCTGCAACATGAGATACGTATCTTTACTGTTTTACTGTAACTAATGAATATTCCATTCACGATTAATATCTTAGGTAGAACTCTCTTAATAGAATGTACAATGGCTTATGCGTGCGTTCTACGCATCAATTTTAATGTAATTAAATGGCTTTAAATGGCTAGTCAAATTATACTTTACAAGACTTTCTTTGTTACAGCTTATGATATTTGTTCAATAATTTAAAAGCGATTTTTAATTGCGCATTTGCAAAAATATAATAAAAAATTAGATTTGCTGTGAGTGTTCTAATTTTAAGATTGAAGAAGTCTTTTTTTCTGTTATTTTAGTAATTTTAAATGTACTTATTTTGTATTCGATATTCTTACATGATGTATATATTACACATATATATATATATATATATATATATATATATATGTATATATATATATAGATACACAAAAAATATCTTAAATATAATGAAATCAATACTTAAATGGCTAGTTATTTTTACTTGTTGGTCTTTGGTTCACGTTGAACAACCGTTAATCACATAAAACAAAACCATCGTTTCGCTCTCAATGAATGCTTTCTCAGATCTTTGTTTGTAAGCAATGAAAATAAAATAATTTTTTCAAGCCCAGAATACGCGAGAAAATGTAGTTTAAGCTTATGTGATACACAGTTTGCACAACGTAAACCATTTTAAAACAAGTTAAAATAATTATGTATATATATGCAATATGGATTTTAAAGAGAATTTTAAATTATAAATAAAATAATTAGCTCTTTTCTAGTTTAACAGGACGACCTTCGTTGATACTTGAAATTTTATAAAATCCAAGCCCAAATTATTTGGTTCAGTGCAAGCAAGTCCAGTTGTGGTCTTGTTCAAAGTTGCCCAGGTCAACAGACTCACTGTGATCTATCTTGTTTGGAGAGAGAGTATTAGAAGGCACAGGTGGACTATTGTCTATCCGGCTAACATCCACTATCCATTATATTAATCAACAAAACACTATTCAGGATGTATACTTGGTAACTATTGTAACTTATGCAAAATTATAAAGGGTCCGCCAAATAACTTATTTTTTTTTAAAACAGTGCGCAAAACATTGAGTGTAGCTTCGGCTGTGTGGCACGTAGCGCCGTCCTGTTGAAACCAAATGTTGCCAATATTCTCTTCTTCAATTTTTGTGAACAAAAATTCGTTCAACATGGCCGCGCCGCATGAAAGTGAACTTGATGGCGCTTCACGCACACTTTCTGCCACAGCAGCAATATTCTCGGGTGTACGCACTGTTTTTGGCTTTTCATGCTTTGGTTTATCGATGAGGATGCCAGTTTCTTTCACTTTTTTCACAAGATAACAAACATACGGAGCTGACGGTGATTCTCTTTTTCCAAAATCCGTACGCAATTTTCGCCCACATTCTGCAACATTACCATGATTTTTAAAAGTAATGTCGCAATATTTCCCAGCGTTGTTCAAGCGTATACACAAGCATATTCATTTAGCGGAAGGATAAAACTAATTATGTGTCATATCAGACATTAGCTAAGTGTTACCATTCACGAAATAAGCACTAGTTGAAAAACAAAAACGTTAGATGGCGGACCCTATATTATAGTATTAGAGAAATAATCGGCACTGAATAAAAAATATTATGGAAATCGTCAGTATTAAAATTTTAAATTATTCTAACGTTGTTTTAACACGCATCAATTAAGCACTATTTATTTATATAATTTACAAGGCATTTAATTTCAATAAAATGTGCCTCAAAGTAAGTGCTGTGATCTGTGGGATGCTGAAAAGGATTTTTTATGCGTGTTAGAAAGGGATCACTGAAAATACTCCGACATTCCGAACCAGAAAAAAATTGTACAATTGATAAAATAGAAGTCCGCCAAAGAAATATCAATGACATCGTCAGTATTGCTTAAAGTAATGATGTTTTATAATTATATTGTCAACGATAGGTATCATGATGTATGTATCATGTATATAGTACATCGTCATTTATTGTAATAATAGTTATGCATTATTTGGGATATCGTAAATCAATCATCATTATTGAGGATACCTTTGTTCGACGTAGTTTGCCAACTTCATTCATTAGAGAAGTAAAATTTATATCCTGAATCTGTATAATAAAACGTGATAGACCCTCAATTTCTATGTTCACATTATATTCACATTGTTCGAACATAATAAACCAAACTTCCGCAGAGTATACGGTTCCGAATGCCACTCGGGACCTCAAAACCTGTAATGTCACACGGTGAACCTTTCCGAGACTATGGAAAAGTTCGCGATACCTATGGCCGCTTCAAATCATATTATATTACAGACTCAAGTATGTCATGTATTCTTCTTTTTGCTGACGATTGTTGGAGCTTTAAAAAATATGTAATGAGTTTTTTTTCTAACTACGACACTTTACTACTCAACGTGATCAAGAAACTTATTAAAAAAACTATTTTTCATAATTTTTTGTACTAAAAATCCATCCAACCTTAACGCCTAAGGTGAAGCTTTTTAAAAATATTATACAGGGTCCATTACAAAATTAATGTGCATTTTACGGAAACAATAGATGTAATGATCGGGCCAATACAAATGCTTAAATTTCTTCTAAATATTCTCCCCAACATTAATACGCTTGCGGAAATATATCTGTCTGGAAAGCAACTTGAATGTCCTCTACAGAAATGTGTCTCGTTGCATGCATTTGAATGTTTTCCACATTCTCCAAATTCTTTCTATTTGGCTCAATTTTCAGTTTGCAAAACTGTTTAAAATTCACACGGATTCAAGTCAGGACTATAAAGGGAACACAGGGGTGTTGTTCCAGGTCGAGAACCTTGGTAACAATGAAGAAAGCATTCCTTTATAATGGACAACGGTTCATAACGATTGTAACGCGCATCATTTTACGGTTACTCGACTATCCGTGGCAGCGCGGTAAAACCGGTCTGGAAATGTGGTAGTCTGTGAATCCATAATCAACCAGTCGCTAATTTTTAAAAATGTTTAAACAGTTGTACAGGCAATAAATATATATTTTCCCAGCAAATGCGCAATACTTTCATAATGTTTTATATTTTCAAAAAGTATATGCATATCATTATACATTATTTACGTATTACATTTTATATTTGAAAACTCCATACTCAATCTTCAAGACATACGAAACAATAAATAAGACTATTCTGCAGTATTAGAGTCGTAAATCACAATGCGTATGATTTTAAAACAATATCTGACTTTGGATATTATTTATTCGCCTATAAATTTATTCAAATATCCCATGTTTGAATAAAAGCTCAAGAACGCCGCGAAAGATGAAAGAGGCCTCTGGCGTCTACCATTTTATTGTAAATTGTGAGCCGCAATAAAAAACGCCTACGAGACATTTTACTGGATTGAAAACGAAAGGGTGGATTTAAGACGTCTAATTTTGTTCTTTTTACAGCTTTTTACTCAAATCGTAACTTCAATTATAAGATAAAATTATAATTATACGTGTGTTTTAATATTCAAAATTTAAAAATAAATTATAAATGTGCTTTTCATCATGTAGCCAAATATAATTCTAACGTTCAAATAATATCAATACAATACATTATTATCGGTTACTAGTTGCGAGTTGATTGCCGCACCAATTTTCAAAACACTTATATCAAAATTATGTATCGCTTAAAAACAGGTGAAATCCTTCTTTATGTTGACAAGAAAAAACCAATGCACAGCTGAAGTCTCGATGAATCTTGTACTTACGTAACACATCCTTTTCGAATGCAATATACACACACTTTAGTTGAGCTTCATTAAACCCATTGATTACGATCGGCTGTGCTTTCTTGAATGCATTTATTTAAATAACTAGCTGACCCGGTGAACTTTGTTTCACCCGAAAGGCAATAAATGAGCAGATTTTGGATTTTATTAAGTTGAATTTTTCGGGACATATGATATATATTTGGTCTGGTTGAATTCTATTGCAGTAATCGACGAAACTTCAGCAAGTAGTTGTCAGCATTTCGACGAATCGTCAAACGATATGCGTTATAATTCATCGAGCTTAGATTCTTGGTAGTTTCTTCACCTGAAATTAAGACAATAGATTTGTAATTTTGTATGTAAAGCTAATATCCATATTTGTAGCATAATTATAAAGGGGTGAAGATAAATGATTTTAAATCGTTTGCCGGTTATTTGTCCAATTTTCTCTACAAAAACATCTTAATCTTTAAGTCTGTTATTTTCCTGGTAATAAGCAGTGTAATTGGTCATTTATTGGAAACCTAAAGCAAAACCAAGCACTGAAAAATGTATGTCATGACGGAATCAAAACTATGATATTGATTATATATATATATTGATTATTCACCATTCAATGGATTTTTCATTTTGATATTGAAATAATATCCATCTTCTCCTTGCCAAAACATCAGTGGGTATTGCAACGTGTCATATGAACGACGTGTTTCAGATATCTGTTGTAGTTGCCCAGTATCACGACGTGTGTACCAGATAGTCGTTTACCCGCTCTGATCACGACTTTGTAGACCTCGATCAAGTTCTTCCTCCATATTGTCATTGAAGTATATTTGTACAAACTTATGCTGTGCATCTTCGAGAGGTTGGAATGATCCGATTCGATGGTGAATCTGTCCTTGTATCTACAGAATCAAAAGCAAAGACAATATTACTCTTCTTCTTCTTCGTGTCAGCGACGTCAAATTATTTTTTCCCAATATCTGGCAACATCGATAGCTCGTGTGTTGCCCAGCATTAGGTCCTGAGATGTGCAACTTGTTGGGCACATGGAGCAGCATCGTAGGTGTGAGGTGGTCTGCAGGTCTCCACAGTCGCACAATAGTGTCTCTCCCTGCCGAAGCATTCCCTACCGCTCGAGGTTGTCTTTTGTTCTACCAACTCCGGTTCTTAATCTGTTCAGGGATTTCCAGGTTGGCCAGTCAAGGCTCTTGCCAGTTGGGAGGCCTTCCTTTGGAGTAATGAAATCCTCTGGTGCGATTTGTTGCCAGAGTTGGAGTCTCTCATTTTCAGAGCCGGATGTGAGAGGTTGTGTGGATTTCAGAAAGCTGCTTCGAGACTTTAATCTTGGTGTTGTGGGTATCAGATACCCCCAACACAATATTACTGATTTATAAACACTTTTTTTTTTAAGAATTAGCATACATAATTCAAAGCAATAAGTGTAGTATGTTATTCTGTTAATTAGATTGTGTGTAAGTACAAAAATAAATAAATAAATACCTTGAATGTCGGATTAAATCCTCGTCCATTCTAGAGTTCATGCAAACGGATCGCTTTGGCATATCGTAAAGAGACTTGTCAATGTTGTCGCTGGAGGTGTCTCAGCACGTTGAACAACATTTGAAGCCGTGAAATATACCCAATGACCATTCTCCAGATGCACCGCCAAATGCACAACAGCAGTATGACGTTCGTGATAAGCGATTACGAATATACGCCAAATCGCTTTGTACCAAACTTGAAAGCGCGCAATTTCATCGTTGGTTATCGAGGTTAGGATGCCAAAAACCGCCAAATCGCTGCCATACATTCTACCCAATGACCATTCTCCAGATGCACCGCCAAATGCACAACAGCAGTATGACGTTCGTGATAAGGGATTGCGAATATACGCCAAATCACTTTATACCAAACTTGAAAGCGCGCAATTTCATCGTTGGTATTCGAGGTTAGGATGCCAAAAACCGCCAAACCGCTGCCATACATTCGTAATGTTTCGATTCCTAGTTCCATGATGGCTTTTTCGTGAAGGATTCGATCGTTTTGGTCGCGAGTATCTACAGAATCAAAAGCAAAGACAGAATTACTGATTTATAAACACTTTTTTTTAGAATTAGCATACATAATTCAAAGCAATAAGTGTAGTATGTTATTCTGTTAATTAGATTGTGTGTAAGTACAAAAATAAATAAATAAATACCTTGAATGTCGGATTAAATCCTTGACCATTCTAGATTTCGTGCAAACGGATCGCTTTAGCAGATCGTAAAGAGACTTGTCAATGTTGTCGCTGGAGGTGTCTCAGCACGTTGAACAACATTTGAAGCCGTGAAATATACCCAATGACCATTCTCCAGATGCACCGCCAAATGCACAACAGCAGTATGACGTTCGTGATAAGGGATTGCGAATATACGCCAAATCGCTTTGTACCAAACTTGAAAGCGCGCAATTTCATCGTTGGTATTCGAGGTTAGGATGCCAAAAACCGCCAAATCGCTGCCATACATTCTACCCAATGACCATTCTCCAGATGCACCGCCAAATGCACAACAGCAGTATGACGTTCGTGATAAGGGATTGCGAATATGCGCCAAATAACTTTATACCAAACTTGAAAGCGCGCAATTTCATCGTTGGTATTCGAGGTTAGGATGCCAAAAACCGCCAAACCGCTGCCATACATTCGTAATGTTTCGATTCCTAGTTCCATGATGGCTTTTTCCTGAAGGATTCGATCGTTTTGGTCGCGAGTATCTACAGAATCAAAAGCAAAGACAGAATTACTGATTTATAAACACTTTTTTTTAGAATTAGCATACATAATTCAAAGCAATAAGTGTAGTATGTTATTCTGTTAATTAGATTGTGTGTAAGTACAAAAATAAATAAATAAATACCTTGAATGTCGGATTAAATCCTTGACCATTCTAGATTTCGTGCAAACGGATCGCTTTAGCAGATCGTAAAGAGACTTGTCAATGTTGTCGCTGGAGGTGTCTCAGCACGTTGAACAACATTTGAAGCCGTGAAATATACCCAATGACTATTCTCCAGATGCACCGCCAAATGCACAACAGCAGTATGAAGTTCGTGATAAGGGATTGCGAATATACGCCAAATCGCTTTGTACCAAACTCGAAAGCGCGCAATTTCATCGTTGGTATTCGAGGTTAGGATGCCAAAAACCACCAAATCACTGCCTTACATTCGTAATGTTTCAATCCCTAGTTCCATGATGGCTTTTTAGTGAAAGATTCGATCGTTTTGGTCGCAAATATCGGCACAATAAGCTAACAGAAACTCGAAAGTTCTTGAAACAAAACGTCAACCGATAGACTTCAAAATATCTATGTAACCATAGACAATAATAATATCAGTTGTCAGATTCCTTGCCTTTTGTTATAACATTTTTTAGAAATAAAAGATTAAACTGATATTTTAACTCATATTTATTTTGTTTTTGACTTTTTTTTCCTGTCTTTTTTTTTGTTTCAAAATATTCCGTACCTTACGTAGGTACCTACTTACAATACCTACTTTTGCGTCATTTTTAGTTATGGCGTTGGCTATAGCAACACTTTCTTCAACTGACATCTGTCAAATGACAATAGTCTTGTTTGAAAACATGTTTACGTAAATGTTCAATATTTTATCTTAATCAAATCAATTTTGAGTATCTTTTAATTTTTTTTAGGGTTCTAAGCTACCTTTCCATCAATTTTCAGCCAAGTCGGTTCAGCAGTTTTTGAGTTAAATAATAAAAAATGAAAATAACACAATAGAATAAGAAGATGCCTTTCCATTTGCTTTTTGTTATAACATTTTTAACAAATAAAAGATTAAATTGATATTTTCACTAATATTTATTTGGTTTTTGTCTTTTTTCTGCCTTTTGTTTTTTTTTTGTTTCAAAATATTCCGTATCTTACGTAGGTACCTACTTACAATACCTACTATTGCGTCATTTTTAGTTATGTTGCTGACTATGGCAACACTTTCTCAACTGACAGCTGTCAAGTTACAATAGTCTTGTATGAAAACATGTGTACGTAAATGTTCAATATTTTTTCTTAATCAAATCAATTTTGAGTATACCATGGACGTTTTTGGGTTCTAAGCTACCTTTCCACCAATTTTCAGCCAAGTCGGTTAGGCCGTTCTTGAGTTATAAAAACAAATATAACCCGACTTTCTTTTATATATATAGATATAAATAAAAAGAATACTTTTTAATCTGATTGTATTTACATTTCAAAAAACCTGTATTTTCTCTCTTTTAAACTCTCTCGAAAGAGACAATGAACACGCAAAATTCATCAATCCCAGGAATCACTCAACCAATTATTGTCATTGTTCCTGAATATGATTTGGATGCGCACTGTTGTTAGTTCGAATACTACATATGCTATTATTGTTTTTTCTTCTAACTGTAATTTTTTTATTGTGATGTAACAATATTTTTTGGATATCTTTGCAAATCAATGACTTGATTAATATTATATAATTTCGTGTCTTTCTCAGAAGCGAATATTGAAAATGTTATTACTAAAATTTGAACGGAAAACTACTTTATTAAGATAAGTATAGTATAGCCCTGTATACTGTTATATTGGACGTTCTGAAAAATAAATAAAGATAAAAACAAGTCTGTTGTATAGCGATACTGACTTATCTTTGAATATATTTTGGCGTTCCTCCATGATACTTTATTTGTAGAATTTCCAAACTGCCAGAGCAGAAAATAGCGAGGTGCTTTACCGAGATGAAATATTACATAAAGCGGGTGATATGTTTAGGGATGCTTGTTCAACCATATAAGTTGAACTGCTAAGACGTCGAAGTTCATATTTCTATAAGGCGTGTTTGCGCAACGAGAAGACCTCGGGCTAAAGCAAAGGTTGTTTTCAAATAACTGTGAACTCTCTCTGAGTGTGTGTGGTGTGTATTAGCTTATTGTTTTCGCGGCAGTTTGTTTGAGGAAAACATTTAATCAAATTTTAAGAGAAACTGATATTCACGAAAGAAAAACACGAAGTATTCAGCTAAAGGCATTTTCCGTACATAAACTAACGATTTATTAATATTGAAAACATAAATAAAGCTCAAGTTGTGATCAATGAATTATTGATATGTACAGGGAGCGACAAAAAAGCTGACGTTTTGATTACTTGAAATTACATATAACCGTCAGATCTTTTTTAGAAAAGATCTGACGATTATATTTAGTTGAGTTGTAGTGTTGTCTTAAAGATGGTAGAGGGTATTACCGAAACTAGTAGACAATAAACTGTAAACCAAGTGGTTATAAACAAATTTTAATTGATTTATTCTTTAAGTAAAACAATTTATCATTGAAGTCAAAAAAGTAACGCATTAAATTTTATTAATTACACAAATATTTAGCAAGAGTTTCATATGGTAAAATTAGTTTTAACAGGCGCCTATAATATTGCTCGCCGTCCGGAAGTAATTTCGCTCTAACTTTGAAAAGTAGAGTTTCCGGTGGCTGACAGAACTCTACCTTCAGCCGTAAGATTTTGCAACACCTCCTGCGTAATAAATGAATCGAAAAGCTTGTCGATGAAGTTTAACACACGCAGGAAAATACCATCAGATTATTCTTATTAGAGAAATAATGAGAGAATTAATGTACTAGATAGTGTTGATTTATCAACATAATTAGACTAAAGATCGACTTTCATATATTGTCAATTTTTCAAGTGGATTCACAATGAAAGAGTGGAGCTTACGAGATGACTTTTAAGGTATCCTCAAATTTTATTAATAGTTGCGTACTGATTTTTTACGTCGTTTTTTTTTTACAAAACTGCTTCACACGCGGTTTCAGCTATATACATTTTGCGTACTAAATACCATTAAAATTATCATTTAAATAAACATTGTATTACAAAAATGTTTAATACTTTTGAGTCGAAAGCAACCATGATAAATAACTGATGATAGACTAAAAGACAACAAATTAAGATACAAAATGCTACTTTCATTGATGTATATGAATCTGATGGCCGTGCATCGTAAGTGCAGGAGTTACTAGATAGTAGAAAATAAAAAGTAAGAAATCTTAAACTATATTAAAAATTGTATGGCTTAAGGAATAATTATGTATTAAAGCAATCGATATTATTTATTAATTATATATCTTGCTTGCTGTATACCTGCAATAAAAAATAAAATAGGGTGAAAATTTATAAATTCTAACTAAAAAAAAAATATTTTTATTTTTATGGATTGTTACTAGTGAGTCCGCCGATGGTTTAGCTTATTAAAACTATGGATTCAAAAGCACCAAATAGATCAAAATACATTTTTATTTTTAAGCTTTGTCAGGAAAGGAACCCGTGTCATCTCATATAGCGTTTGAGCGCTTGAACATCTAAGAAATACTCTTCGATAAATGTATCGAGAAGCCTGTCGATGAAGTGAATCTTTTCCTGAAATTTTCCTTTCCATCCGTTATTGGATAGAGGCAGCGTTGAGTCACCTCGTTAAAATTCTCCATTGCTTTAACTATTTCCAATTCCTCTCGTTTGCAGATTTCCACGCTATTAGGCGAGCGCCCCCCGAGGGCGAGCTTCCTTCCATCCTCCCCTCTCTCCCCGGTGATCTGTCCTTGATAGTTTTTGCCAGTCGATTAGAGACGATCTGTCCAGGGTCAGTAGCGTACGGAGCGCGTATGATAAGTGACGCACTGGAAGTCTCCAGTGCGTCACTTATCATACGCGCTCCGTATTAACGTAAGCGTAACCTTTGTTATACTTGTTTGTTAGTTTTTTACGTTTAAGAACAAAAATGACAGTTATTAACGATAATTATTATTTAGAGACCACATTTTTTAACTCACCAAATATCATTTTCAAAACGCCTGCGTAGAATCTTGGGATAGGAATGTTTGACTTCACAAAAGAAATTAGTGGACCTCGACGGCCTTCCATACTACAGTCGGTAAATATGTAAAAGTTGATCTGGCTGGGACATGAATATCACGCAGAAGGGTATGAACTTTAGTTGACTATTTTCTCGCCATCCTGTAAGACCGTCGAGGACTATACTGATATATTATATAATATACACAGAATGTACTCGGCGAAGCTTTATGACATAGTTGACAAAAGTTAGGGCGAAAATATTGCCGTCTGGCAGAGCTTCGTGTTAACTGCTCATGACAACCGTATGCTTATATGGTAATGAACATAGAAAAACGAAATGATATGACATAATATTTGTGTCTCACAGAATCCTCCAAAGTATTTCATTTTATTTTTATATAAAAACGCATAGGAGAGCATAAGTGAAAGAGTTTTGGACATCTACAGACTTAATAATGCTCAGCAAGGACAACTGGAATATATTGTGAGGGATTATGGCAATATCAAGATTTATTAATCAGCTTTTTGAACAGATTATAATCGTTTGCCGGCGGAAACACATATATTCAAATTCTTCCCTGTGTTGTAGAAAAAGGAGTCGTAGAAGGTTTTCATCTTGATTTCATCTTTATCTGTTTTTTATAAGACTACATTATGTAATTCGAAGCCTTTTTTAGTTTCTTGAACAAACACCATATTTATATTATCTTTCTTGTACTCATACGTTGGTATCTTATTTACAATCTTCATCTTCTTCTTCGTGTCAGCGACGTCAAATATTTTTTTTCCAATATCTGGCAGCATCGATAGCTCGTGTGTTGCCCAGCATTAGGTCCTGAGATGTGCAACTTGTTGGGCACACGGAGCAGCATCGTAGGTGTGAGGCGGTCTGCAGGTCTCCACAGTCGCACTATAGTGTCTCTCCCTGCCGAAGCATTCCCCACCGCTCGAGGTAGTCCTTTGTTCTACCAACTCCAGTTCTTAATCTGTTTAGGGATTTCCAGGTCGGCCAGTCAAGGCTTTTGCCAGTTGGGAGGCCTTCTTTTGGAGTAATGAAATCCTGCCAGAGTTGGAGTCTCTCATTTTCATTATTTACAATTATTTTGATATATACATATTCCCCATACTTACAGAGCTCATTCTTTCAAATAATCTCACCAATACTGCCATCTTGATTTTTTATTATTTTATACATTTAAACATTTGCAGTAATCAATATGCATAACCACATGTTATGCATATTGATATATCACTCCTAAGGCGGATGAACCTTTATGGTCAACGGCATTAGAATGTGAAAATAAAGGGGAAAATACCATATTAAAGGTCTTAAAGACATCCCATGTATCAGCAAAAAAAAAAGATTGCATCTCAAGTAAAATTTTCCGGAGATAAAATAGTTCCCCAATCGGATCTCCGGTGGGGACTGCTCGAGGAATGGAGATCGAGATGCAAGATTCTGTTGCTGCAAACCAATCCACCGGATTGATACTACGAAGAAGAACCATATGTGTTAATTAGCCACGTGTTACAGTAAATAATGAGAAAACAGCACGCCACTGCAATGGGGTGACTTGCTCGATTAAATTCGGTCCACGATGTGAATCTGATGGCTTCATGGCTGAGATCGCCCCAACCAGGCTGCGGAACTTACCGATGAATATTAATATCAAACGCATGCTGCCCGGAACATTAATTACTCCCAGTGAGGTGTGCGTCGGAAGCCTGGAGATGAAAAACAAACTTAACTCCACCGAGTAAATAATCAATATCTCTTACGCAATACACGATTAGTAAATGGACTGTTTACGTAAGTATTTTTTAGCGAATCAGAACTAATGATTAATTAAGTATATTTAAAAAACTGTAGGTATTCTTACATTTTTATTCAATACAAAATATATACTACTTTCTGAGAAGCTGTATCTATTGATTTCATCCTCTTCCATTTAGGACTTCGGTTTACTGGATGAAGGATGTAGGATCAGGTTCACAATAAGAATAACTTGTTTCTGTTTCACGATACACGTTTATTCGTCAAACACTTGCTACAAAAAAGACCGTTGTGGCCCACGCCATATAGGCATGGCCTTTTTTGTCCAACTGACAGCTCACGGCACGCTCTCACATATCGGCGGTACGAACCGCCAAGATGACAGTCGTACCATCTGGCAAATGGGCCAAATGTTATTACAATTATTTGGCGTATGTCAACACCGCTAACATTAAATAATTAAACTATCATTCGATATAGATGTCAGGCAAGCGAACCAAAATAAGAGACAAAAGATCAATTGTCGAGGCTTTACGGCATCAGCCTTAAGGAACTATATCAAGCTGATATCACTATATATGTCAACTCTTGTGATAATCATGTAGATAAGCAGGTAGTTCATTCCCTTTTTAAGACTAAAAATGTGTCTAAGGTTGCTTTCCCACTAACCTTTATTTCTTTCTCATACAATCCGAATCTTTTCAACGAGCAATAAATGAAAAATCACAAAATATGTATCTTTTAACACTATGGTTCCCTTTTAACTTCTCGAAATCTCAACCTGGAAGTCATCAATAATTATGCGTGTTTTCAGATGGTAATCTGGGTGTTGTAAGACATGGGACAAGGCATGAATAATGTTAGCTGACAGAACTGTTTGGAGGCAATTTTTGGAAGTGGTATTTTACAACTATGGACTGCATACACATTTCCACACTCATTGTAAAGCCAATTGTTTTTATTTTAAGTTGACTTGAATGCCAAAATCCTAAAGAGGTGACCTTCTAATGTGTATGTAAATAGAAATATGTAACTGCTTCACAAGATTTACTGTAAATTGTAGTATTTTACAAGTTGCGTATGTTAAGGTTATCAACAGACAATACTTGGGAAACTGCAAATATCTTTACCGTAGATGGACTTGAGGGAGTCCAAAACATGTAATCACTTGAAAATTTGTTTTTTTTTTTAAATTATAAATATAAAACCATAATTTGCCAAATGCATTTATAATTGTTTTTTTTAGATTTTTATTTCAATACTCTAATGTTTATCTATCATTGTAGATCCATACCAATATTCAACAATTAATCGTACATATAAATTCACAGCTGAATACGTACGAAAAATAATAATTCAAAGTAACATTAATAGTCAATATCATACGCAATTTCCGTGTCAGTTATTCGATGAATGATTTTATAGAGCGCCAAAAGGTCTGTCATTGCCAAGGACCAAATATTGAATTACGATATTTTGCACGCGATTTCCTTACTTGTAATAATAATGTGACATTTCAGAGACTATTATTCATGAAATTGTCAGTAATAAACCATAATGTTGGCAATGAAAGCAATGCTTATATGACTAACAATAAAATCATAAAAGACTACGTGTTTTACGAGAACATAACAAAATATTTATTTTCCTAACGAAATCATTACGCCTATAAACTTGTCAAATTATATTAACAAAATAAAAAACTGCCTCTAAAACCACGAAAGATTTCATGACACATACGTTTATTAAGTATTACAATAATAATTGTTGTTTTATTTTAGTATATTAAAACAGGTCACTGAGACTCATTTACTACATTGGGAAGACTAGAGTCTCTTGCAATTCCACGTGCAATAATATGCACTAGCTTTACTCGGTCAAAACAAAGTGCCGCTAATACATAGCATATATTATCCATATGTATTTGTGCGATTGTATATCCAGGAATTTAAATTGGATAAAAAATTAGTTAAACTAAATAATAAGTTTTATTAAGAACCTACATAAAATATTAGGTAAATGATGATTTAAATGTGTGAGGGATAACAAGGTTAACGAACAGACACGGCAGTCATGAAAGTAGATATTTTAGAGAGATACGAGTAAAACAAACTTCAAGTGATTTGAATGTTAATAACAACGAAAAAATTTAATATGACAATTTTGCAGTTACTAAATAAAATGTAATTTAAAGATCTTCTTAGAAATGTATTTTATATGCCAAAAAAAATTTAACCTAATAATTTGATATAAATCAAAATATGCAATTTTTTTCGAGCCAGTCATTAGAGTGAGATCCCTGCGGTCAATTATAATTATGTTTCCCTCCAGAAGCAATTTCACATTGGCCGCTTTGAACCGAAACTCTATTAAATTGAACACTTAGAAGTTCAAAAAGATGGGTTTCTTTATAACAAGTTGCTGACAAACAGTGCCTAGCGCTTTACGTGTCCGGATTGCTAATGTCTGAAGCGCGTCGGTCCGACACCGCTCCGACACCGTACCGACACTCTACCGACACGGTTCAGGCACGTTGCGGCCCGAACTGTTTTTTCCCGCAACGTTTTTTCTACGTTATAAATCAGTGGTTCGCATTTTTTGTTGTTGATAGAAGTACTTTTATAAAACGTTTCTCTATAATATATTTGTATATCTTGAAGGATAATCTGTCACTTAGCACTAGACTTTGAGAGCATCATGCTAATCGTTAATATCCTAAAAAAAACATTCAACAATATTCTTTGGATAGTTAAGTGACCATCTCTTATCTGGATTTTCGCTACGGAAACCGTCGGAAAGTATTTATGTTTTCAGGTGGATATCCAGGTGTAGAGTTAACTAGGGATAGTGACAGCTGAAATTACTGTTTGGAGGCAATTCTTAATGAACAAATGTGTTATATATATAACGGATGTAGAAAGAATTCAGTAAGAAGAACTTCAGCCAAACATTAAATAGCAGCGATGGGACATTTGGCAGCCTTTCTTAAGCTTCATGAGTTTTCATAAATACGCAAGACTTAAGACACCAAAACCATAGATATTTGGATTTTAACTTAACTCTGCCTTAGTTAAAGCATATTTATTTCACCAAAGTGAACGGATAATTTCTCTCTGTTACTTTACTTGTTGTATTGTCTTGAAACCACTTTGCAATACCTATATACCTTCAACGCATTGATGAATGAGAAACTGTACGATTTAATGAAATTTAAATTCTAGTATTAGTTTTCGCACCATTCAAGAGAGGTAGCAGGTCAAATTTAGTCTGCGGGCCTTAGCTTAGTGTCCCCCGTTATAAATCACGTCTCTACGTACATTAAGGTCCCGCATGATGCAGATTTTTAAGCTCGGAATCTGTGGAACAACAAAAATTTTCATGAATAACAATATGAAAAATAATAATGAATAATTTATAACGTGAAGTGTGCACGTTTAATGCCATGGCTTGTGGAGAGGCCCAAAGGTCTCAACTGAATTATTAAAATATTTCAACTTTTTTTATTTTATTATTTTAATATTTTAATAAAATTTTCATAGATTTTGAGAAGTAAATTGTCATGTGGAGATGACATTTTAGGTGTAAAAAATATAGTATTGAGTGAACAATGCGGAAGCTACTGATGTATTTCATGAAATATCGAAGGGATTCACTTTTATGACATTAAATACATTTAATTACCTGTAATTGAAATATATTACTTGTGTTTTGAGTGAATAATTAAATTCAATCACACACTTACAATTAAAATCATATATTAAACAACACTCTGAAATGTATCAAGTGGTTTTTATGTTTCAGAAAACTATCATTCTTTGACGCAATTTTTGTATTTTTTGGACGGACAAAAATATTTTTACGGGGATGTCAACAAATAAAATATCACATTATTATCAAAGCATTACAATGTGATTTTTTTAACATTTTGATTAGGATCTTTAGTCCGAAATTTGAACTTAATGCGGTTAAACACTAATATCATTTATTAAATATCTACCGCCATTGTTTTGTACATACTGCATAACTACTTGATCAATGCAGCACAAACACAATGATGTGGCTGAAAACGTATTAGTTTTTTTGATTACTGTAAAAATAAAATACACAAAATTTTTAATTATACATCTAAAATTAATGTCACCCTACTTTTTTACCAGATTTATTTATCTTTTTTCTAATTCTTGAATGATAGTTATTTATTTGATATTTAATTTAAGACACTTGTTTTATTTTTACTTATTATCAATTTTCCGCTTTTGGTCGCAAGATCTTGAATATTATTAATGAAACTTGTGAAAATGATAAGTTATTACCACTCTACCATATGTTGGAGTTCTGTTATATACGCTCGGTGACGCTTCCAAATTGTTATTAATTTTAGATCATTTCGTAGAAGATTCTCGAGCCGCATGTAACTCATTACTGAAATTATGACCATTTCATGGAACATCAGTAGTATCAAGAAACCATAATATTACACTGGAAGGTAACTATTAATGATAAAGCCATCTACAGGGCGTGTGAAAAATAAATTTTGTTCTTTTTATTATATATGCACCTCAGCAAAACTTAAATATAAGGAAGTTGGTGTATTCGAAGCACATTTGGATGTTAGTTTTTTCAGAGGAACAAATGATAACCTTACCTTCCCAAGGTGGAGACCATTTCTGGGCTATGAAAATTTGCAATAAGGTATATATTTTTTATGCTATAAATAATACTTTTCAATTCGATCTGATGTTTCATGGCATATTCATGGGTGTAATAAACATAATTTTAGTATACGGTCAAATAATATGGTACGAATCCTATGTCCATGTTTTTTTCAATAATTTATTAACATAATATAGTTCAAAATGGTGTTATTTGTAATAGATTTGTACGTCTTATACCAATTTTAACCATGTTTTTGGAATTAAATATGGATAATAAAGGTTTTGTTAATTTATTTAACCGCACATGATATGTTCTGTTATCTGACAGAGAGTACGTGGTGGCAATTTGTGGTACCCAAATGCTTTATTTTGGAAGAAAAAATTATGAATGGAATTAAAGCAAACCTTTTCACCCATTCTGTAGAGACTTCTTGTTTTTGAATATGATATCGTCACGTCTGTGTGTGTACAAGATATTAATGCGATGTCTCTAAGATGATTATTAAGCAAGACAGAATAATATTATGACCGTTTCATATTACAATGGGGAACGGAATATATTGCTCAGTAGTATTGTTTGAAGTGTCCTTAATTCTAAATACCCAATTATTTTATCATAGTTTGCGTACATATAATACAGAAGGATTGTGTAAATTATAATATAAAGACAGACCTAAATACTAGTTATTTCATATAAAAAACAAATATATATATTAACTACTCTATGTATTAATCAGTCCTGTAATATATGACTAAAAATATATTCCATTGTAAGAAATTTTACGTATTTCTTAAAGGGCAAAAATGATATTAATATATTAACGGCTCAAATTATGGAAATTAATATTATTTAGCTTTAGATAAATAATATTTAATTATATTCTTCAATAATGAGCAATGAAATCGTTGAACTCATATTTATGATAAACGAAAAAAAATTAGACCCAAAGATACTTGTATAAGAAAGTTTTCTCATTATTATAAAATATGATATGAACATTGACTATAGATGTAATGCTCGTTAAGTAAATATGTATGAAGTAACGTAGAACTATAAAGACACACTTTTTACGGAAACAGCTGTTTCAGAATTTCTTTTCTTTCAAACACTTCCCTTAAACTTGAGTCAAATGATGAGATGCAGAAGTTTGTTAAAAATAAGGAAAAAATATTTACAAATCCAAAGATTTACATTGTATAATTATGTAAGTGAATGTCGTTTTTAGTAATACTAACGATTTTAATAATGCGAAAATAATGTGTGGTTGATTATTTATATTTGACGAATTAACGTTTTCGTAAGAATTATTACTTCCATAATAATACTTATCGTCAACGTCATCATCACCATGTTCGCTCAATTAACTGCAGCATATGGCTGTCACAAACTACCATAACAAAGATCTGTCAGCTGCTATAGTCTTCGCCTCATACCATGTCAGCTCTAATTACCACAGTCTCGTCTTCCAGAATGAAGCGAGTTCAGGATATTAAATAAAAGGCAGCTTTAGTTAATCTTTTCCTGTGGCATCCGCAATTATCCGTATACGTGATAACGTAACTTAACATTTAGATTTATTCAAACATTCAGTGAATTTATAGTGAAACATTTTACTTAAAATAATATTATAGAACACGAAACAATGGCTTGCAAAACTAGAGTAACAATGCAATACAAAATACAGAACAAAAGATTTTATCACGTATGCCAGGGGTAATAGACAGACACGCTTGATACAAAAGTTAGCTGCAACCATGTGAGTGTATTCTATTTTTTATGAGGTTCTATTATTCGTATTTCAAACGAGTAGCGATACAAGCTAGCCTAGAAAGTATTGCATTCTTATCAAAGGCTTCATATTCATTATCATTTCAATTCACAGCCTAGGATTCTTGAATGTTTTAACTTGTACGTTCCAGATAGGTACACCCGTGCTTGTAGCCATCAGTTGTTTTTGATCCCAGTTATTACTTGTGGAGTTTCAAGCTCTCAATTTAGTTCAACGGCAATGGCGCTCCTAAATGGCCTACCAGCACACCGATCCTTTCTTGCATCCTTTTGCTCTTTTGACGATGGTATTGTTCTCCTAGATCTCTGTGATCTTTGACACGTGTCATCTTCTTGTTCTTTTTTTTTCTCTCTTTTGTATGTGTTGTATGTTTCTGTATACTACTTGTTTCTTATTCTTTATTATTCTATGTACCTTGTAACTGCGGTTCTGTTGAATAGATAAAAAAAAAGCTTATAAGACAGAGGTGGAGCTGATTGGGAAGACATCTCAAATTAACATAAACCACAGCACCCTTTTAAGTCTCGGGGCTTTTATCGTCCTGTAAAGTCGTCAGGAACTACACAGAATGTACTCAGCAGAGCTATGGGAGGCGGAGCTCACATGGGATGAGAATAAGACATTGAGAGCTGAAAAAGCTTTGTGACGGCAATGTGTGATGAGCATAAGCTTCATTTAGAGGAGCCAACTTGGTGAAGATGGATAAATAATATTAATATAGTAAATTATAAATGCGTCATTCATAAGCCTTAAAGATATTCGATTCAATGTACATAAAATAATGTATGTGTAAATAAAATGTATGCATTCAATGACAAACCTTTAAAGCAATACAATCTATTTTATCGATTTTATTTTCACTTCGACGGTCGTAAAAGTAAGACGTAGTATGGCTGTCATCGTCACTCCGCGAATATGTAACTTTAAATCCAAGTGTTTTTCTGATACCAGGGGACCATGCCTGAAGACACTTCATTTCTCCAGTGCCGTTCTCCGGGTTTATTGACTGAGTATTTGATTTCTCACGTTTCACGTTACTTGTTTGTTGTTTCAGCTATACTCCCTTCTTATACAGTCTTCGCTCCTGTTTTGGGTACACCTTTTTCTGTCTGCCAGGCTCATAGGCATATACTCATACACTCAGAGTTGTTTTGTGTTTATTGTCAATATTTACGATACCCTTAATTTGAATCATTGAAAAAATAATCCAAGAATAGCGGACGTATTTTTAAAACATTAATTTGAATAAAACAAAATGAATTATGTACAGTGGAATCAATGAAAACGTTTACGTAATTAGTCGTTTGTTATTTAAACAAACATCGTTAGTAATTTACGTACAATTTATGTTACTAAATTTTAAAAAATAACTTTCAGAGAAAATGATAGAATTTTAATTCTTTCAAAATAGTTTTAAGTATACAATAATTCAAGAAACAAACGATATTTGCTCGTCAGTAGTAAACGTTATATATGTCATTATCATCATCATCATCATCACAAGGCTGTGTTTGTCTACGGATTTCGCATTCAAATTTCTAACACTATTCTTCTATTGCCTCAATCTATCGTGCAGAGTGTCGGTTAACACTTTGCTTGCCAGTTCTTGAGCGCTACTCCAGGGCTTATTTTCACCACCAAACATCGTCTTTTCGACAGATATGGCCATTTCAATTTGAGTGTGTCTATTATTTTTTTGAATATCCTGGAAATATTTAAAAAAGTGGCGCTTAAAATACCTGAGTTTGCACCAAAAGTTAAAATTGTAATGATGCATTGGTTATATGTATTAAAAGACAATAAAAATGTTTGCACTAATATTTAAATGACCCATTGTCCAAAAATATACTCCAAAGTATTTCGGGCGTAGGAAGTAAATTCGCTATTTAAAGTGTTATTGTGTAGTGCACAGAGAATAGGGAGTAAATGGTTTAAATAAATCGTGGCAGCCACAGAAATAAGACTAAACGAAGCGAAAATGGGGTCATTATGAAAAATGTTCGTAGTTTTCTTTCAGTATGTAGATTATAGGCTCGTTTTATGTGCGAGTACTACATTATGTATTCTGGATTAAATAACAAAGTGGGTTGGATGTTGGATCGTATACATTGTGTAAATACACGAGGGGAGTTTTTTTTTTCATTCTTTTCAATGCAAACATAAAGTGTAAATAGTCAGTAGGATTACAATAAAGTTATAAATAATATGTAACAACATAAGAATTGTTCAACAATTCAAAACGTGTATTTTTTGCTTAACATAATAATAAAATTTTTTTTTTTTATTCTACCATACGAGTTATTTTCTAAGAGCTTAATCTTGTTAGTTCATGTTTATTTCATTATAATTTTTGAATACATTAAAAACTGAATCATTCAAAGTAATACTAAAAGAAATACACTAGCGATTTCCACACCTTTGTTATAAAATTTGAAAAATATTTTCGAATTTTATTTAATTTTTTAACATTTATGATCTAATTTGTAGTAAAGTATAACATTGTAATGTGGCTGCAAAAGCAAAAATCTTGTGTGCGGAGGAAACATTCCACCAGCAACATTTATTTATTTTATGATTTAAATTTGAAACGTAGCTTTTCCTCCAATATCTGCACGTCTCTTCATAAACTTCAATATACCGTTACTTTTTTCCAGTAATGGTAAAGCAAAGAAATTATGTTATATTTCGTATCCATACAATAAATTTACTTTAAAACGAAGACATTGGTATATATTGTGATTATTACAAAAATAAATATTTTTAGAGCTGAGATTAATCTTCTTCGTAGTGTCAATCCGGTGGATTGGTTTGCAGCAACAGAATCTTGCATCTCGATCTCCATTCCTCTTGGTTCTCCGAAACCCTTTTCAGCTCAGCATAAGCGCTCCTATTCATGTCCTCGAATACTTGCTGCAAATACTCCCGTCTAGGGCGCCCTCTACAGTTTCTACCCCCTCCACAATATCGTGAAGAAGACCATCGTGGTGCATGATGTGACCAATCCATCGGGCTCGCCTCTCTGAGATGGTTCTTATTAGGTTAATATCGATTGTTTTAATAAACAGACCAAATTTATGTTTTGTAATCTTCCGAATACTGACTGATGCAAATAATGATTGACAAAAAAAAAAAACTTTTTTTTTCCTCGTCCTGCTTCTACCTTACTTCTTCTTCTTCTTCTTCGTGTCAGCGACGTCAAATTATTTTTTCCCAATATCTGGCAACATCGATAGCTCGTGTGTTGCCCAGCATTAGGTCCTGAGATGTGCAACTTGTTGGGCACATGGAGCAGCATCGTAGGTGTGAGGCGGTCTGCAGGTCTCCACAGTCGCACAATAGTGTCTCTCCCTGCCGAAGCATTCCCCACCGCTCGAGGTTGTCCTTTGTTCTACCAACTCCGGTTCTTAATCTGTTTAGGGATTTCCAGGTCGGCCAGTCAAGGCTCTTGCCAGTTGGGAGGCCTTCCTTTGGAGTAATGAAATCCTCTGGTGCGATTTGTTGCCAGAGTTGGAGTCTCTCATTTTCAGGGTCGGATGTGAGAGGTTGTGTGGATTTCAGAAAGCTGCTTCGAGACTTCAATCTTGGTGTTGGGGGTATCTGATTATACAAGCAGTGGGACGGTTGGTTGATTGCCATACGCATTTCTTCGGCGCATATGACTTTGCGTCTTATGTTCGGTGGTGCGATACCAGCCAAGGGGTATAGTTTAGAAATGGGTGTTGGTTTGAGGCAGCCTGTGACGACTCTGCATGCATCATTCAGGGCAGTATCCACTTGATTACAGTGGGCTGATCGACCCCACACTGGTGCCGCATATTCTCCGGCTGAGAAACAAAGTGCTAAAGCTGAGGTACGAAGAAGGGGTGGTTGGGCTCCCCAGTGAGTGTTGGTCAGTTTGCGGATGAGGTTGTTCCTTGTTGCAACTTTCTGTTTGGTGTTGGTGCAATGACGCCTGAAGGTGAGGGTGCGATCTAGAGTGACTCCGAGGTATTTTGGATGGTCGCTATGTTCCAGTACTCTACCTTTCCACGTGACACGAAGCTTTCTGTTAGCTTCCCTGTTTCTAAGGTGGAAACAGCAGACTTGTGTCTTTGATGGGTTAGGTTTGAGATGGTTGGTTTCGTAGTAATGGGACATCTCGTTGAGTCCCTGGCTTAGGATGTCCTCAACTTCTTCAAACGTTACTGCTTGTGCTGCCAAACCTAAGTCATCCGCATATATGAAAGACTTTGTGTCTTTACCTTACTTAGAACTGCATCATGTTATTACTTTGAATTTGTACCTGCGACAAAAATATCCAGTATCTGCTCTACTACATTGTATGTATAGTTCTCAACTTTCTCTCGGTTTTCAAGGACGGCGTGATCCCGAAGGCTTCCAAAAGGCAATTAAAATATGACAAAGCGCAGGTAGTAAAAAAAACTGTTAATAAAATATTCACTGGTTAGATTATTAAAATAAAAAGGTATAAAACATCATTTTGAAACGTCATAAGAAAACTTGTTCGTTTTATCATTGTTCCATGCGCCATGAACACGTTTTCCCAGTAACTTGGTTTGCATTAGATATCAAGTGAGTTTGAACTGTTTCCCACTGCTGCTGGTTGGATGGGCTGCCGATATTGCACCGCATTTGGATTACGGCAACAGCGGCTGTATATCCAAGTAAGCCGCTCGTAAATCGGTTAGCGGGGAAAGGGGTTGCTGCTGCAAAACCTTTCCTACAATTGTTTGCCTTGCGGAGTCAGCACCAAAGAATGCGAATATATAATAAATATATATAATGCATTCTTACGAATCATTTCCTTATCCTTAATACAGGCTCATTTTATGCACTGATCCAATATGTATTTTTTTATTGAACGTTTGGATAAATGCAAAAAAAATGACAGCCAATGAATGCGCGGGGCTCGAGAAAGGGATTGAAAAATGGGTGTTTTCTCGTTTCTACGTAAATTCCGATTAAAGAGAAAAATGAGTATAAATAACAATATGGGAGGAAATTGTAGGATGCGCTCTATTTTTCATTTTATAAAGAGGCGCTGCCATTGTAGGGTAATTAATGTTTCTACAAAAGAGTATTTAGAAAGTGGTCGAAATTTAAAGTTCTTGACTTATTGGATCATCCAGTCTACAGAATGACCCTGTGAAAGCTTTTCACCAACCAAGCGTTGTTAGTTTTTTAATATATATTTGTTTCACTTTTTAGTTAAGATTAAATACCTGCCCTTGGATTCAATTGGTTTCAACTTTTACCCCAAAGAAGAACCCCAGCACACGATGGTCTTCTTCGCGACATTGTGGAAGGGATGGTTCAGGGTAGTAACCTCAGAGGCTCCCTAGATAAGAGTATTTGCAGCAAAAAAGAACTTTGAGCTCTGAGAATTCGACTTCTCGCATTGTAGGCGAGTATTTCTTCAAACCAGACTCTAAATATGTGCTTCATAACATCTGATCCAAATAACATTATATGAATAAACTTGTGCGTAAATTTATGGGCAGTAAAAATACTTGCGTTGTACGATGGTCCGATGACAACGGCTGACATGCTCTTTTATATCGTAATCTTATAATCCGCACAATAAAACAGTCAGTCATGACAGTGTATTTGGCGTGCTGCCGAACTTCTTGTATAATATAAGTGTCTATATAATAAACAGAGAAAGATTCTTCCGAGCGCCACTTAAAAACTTAAAGAAGGGTGTGCCAAAACTCAAAGATATCATATTCTGATTTCAGCACGAACCCAATTTGTCCCGCATATTAATTTGATATTATACCTTTTATTACAGCTTCAGCGCGTCTCGAGGACTTAGTTGTCCACTTTTATTATCAAAAATACATTTCCCCATTTAAAAGTTGGGCGTGCTGAGAAACTTTTATTTCTGTAATTAAATAAACAAGAAGAAACATGCCGACTCGATCCTCACTTCATAAATGTATTAAACAATTATTACGACTCAAATAATACGTTTTTCATTAGAGTTGTTTACACCTTTTGATTTTAATGGACTTATGAACGGGTGGTATAATAATATTATTAGTATTTTTCTTTAACAATACGCAAAAATAGTAACTGAAATGAGTGAGGCCGTTTTTACGACAGTTTCTTGGTGAAATTAAATAATGTAATTATTTTTAAAGTTATTTTTTAATACATAATGCAATTTAACAGATAATTGTTAAATTAAGAACATATTTTGACTTTGGTGAAAATATATCAAGTGGGTCTATGGTGATGAAAGCTTACCGTTAAGCATCGAACATTAATGAAAAAACTGTATACTTTTTATAATATTAAGTTATTTTTATATATAAATTAATGACTTAAAAATGCATAAAACTGTCATATCACTGGACATTTATTTACAAACATGTTTGATAATTGCCTCAGCCTTTTATAATTACATAAATTATGTACATTTTGGAAAAAACGGCTACAATAAGAATGGATAGTTTGTAATATTTTTTCATAAAAACCATTAGCTATAATAAATTCTATAAAATGCACATTACTTTCTGTGAACCTGCAATTTGTTAATGTAAAAATGTAATATTGTTGCAGTTGACAGTTTTTTGCGGTTATTTGATGACTTTTTGCCATAAGCTCTATTTTTATATGACAAATAAGAATAATTAATTCACTAGTATGTATTATTCAATTAAATTTAACCGCACCTAAGTAAATCAGTTTTTCATGTATCCGTTATTTAAAATATTTACTTCGTATTTTGATGTGTGTTATTTGCTGTGTATGATGTGTATGATCTCTAACTCTATTCATACACACCTTTGATCATATTACAGCAAACAAAACGGGAAGTTTGCTCCAATACTGCACCGTCACTTCCTTCCATATTATACGTCGCTTACTACAATAGTATAATGCTGATCACTTCTCCGCCATCAATAAATAATGCGAGTATTCTCGGAAGCTTCGCCGGAAAATCACAAAGTCACCTTCCGCAAGAAAAATAGCTTACAAGGATGCTGATAGAATTTATTGCAAAAAAGTAACCAACCATCTCTCTCCGTCCGCTATATATTCAAAACGGGAAATTGGTCTAGAAGTGGTTCTCGAAAAAAAACATGAAAATTTAATGACATATTTACACCCCAAGGGATTACGTTTACGTTCTGTCCTCTTTACAGCCAAATCCCTGTTATGCTTCCAAGTGAAAAATGTTTAGCACCGGATATCCGGAAAGCTCTAAAAACAAAATTATCTTTTATTAAATGAACAAGATGCAAAATAAGCTTTTCATAAAACGAAGCACTAGATACAATAGGAGCTTTTTAATTCTGAGAGAGCGAGCTTTTTTCGTGTAATTTAATGCTTTAAGAGATAATAGAACATTGCTGCTTTTACGCGCACCTTTTTGCAGAGTGGAGGTGGGAAAACGGTTTATAAAAATAAAAAAGGCTCTGTCTGAAGGTACTAATTTATTGGTTTGAAAACACCTCCTTGCTGTTGACTTATAAGCGCTATAAAATAGGAAGATATCCGCCCCTTAAGACTGTGTTTACAACGCTTTCACGTTAAACGTACTTTATAAAAACACAATGTAAGATTGCGTAAGTATACAATGCAATAAGTGATGGAAAAAATGCGTTTGCAAAAAATGGGAAGAGTATAAGCTTGGTAGGTTATAAATTTAATGGGTTTCTATATTTTGTAAATATAGAAAAAATAAAGTAGATATAAAAAAATCCCACACCCAAGTACTAAAGTAAACAAAGCATTTCTATTGAATATCGTAGAAAAAAATACTTTTTTTTTCTTTACATATCCATTCTTAATGGATTATATGGTCACTTGATTACCTGACACTCAGTTTTCTTAGTTGCCGGAGTTCCACCTTAAAACATATATGGATCCTTTTTACCTCTAGAAATATCAATATACAATGAATCTTATAATAAAAAAAATGTATTTATAATTAAATTTTATAACTATACTATAAAGGTAATTTCACTAAAAATTGGCAGTTGATAGATTTATATTGATTCTTAATATTTTTTGTAAAACTCAGATTAGACGCATAATAATATATTTTAATTTCATAAAAAATACGTCATTGCGACAATTAAATTATTAAATAGAGTTCATAGCTTACTTTTACCATTCAAAGAGAGTTGTCTTCAAGCATCTTGATTTGACAGTTTTGTCAACAACGGGAAATTGTAATTGACACTTGACAGTTGACCATTTATGAAAATCAATGTACACTTTTAGGGAGGCTCTAATCTTGCAGTGGATTGTAGATTAGTATTTATTCTGATACTTACAATAAAAGCACACTTAGGGTTTTTAAATCAATACTATTCTATTTACATAAACAAAAATAAACGTAAAAAAAGTTTTGAACGATTTTCTCTGAAAGAATACAATGTAATTTCTGATATAAAATCTACATATTTTTATATTCGCACATACTAAAAATAGCCGCAGTCAGTGTATTTTAGAGTATCAATTCAGATAATATGGAGAATCCGGTATTGAAATATATTGAGAAAAAAATGCATGAGAAATGGGACGTTGGTTGACCTCTAAGAGCTTGTGTGAGGAACGCCGTAAGTCATAAGTCGTACTTCTAAAGAAAAAAGTGTAAAACTCTAGAATAATAAAAAAAATGCTTGGAAGCTTACGGTAGGAGACTATGTGGATAACCCAACCTACAAAAATTATAACGATTCAACCCGATAGATTTTTATTAGTTTTAGATAATTTTTTAGAATTTCAAATGTATTAAACTTTTTTTTTTGTGTATTTCAGGTGGTCATTAAAAATTAATGAAATGATGTACATTAATTATTATGCCCATGATACATTTTTTTGGTTACTGTTTTTACTCCCGTGAAAAAGTATTTCTTTGCTTAGTACTCGTATATGTGTGTATACACTTTTATTAAGAGTACACATTTTCTTAACAAAGGGAGTTATCTAAGCAATCTGTCTTTAAGCTCTAAATCTCTTTGACTAACGGAATGTAGACAAAGTCAGTTTATTTTTAAATGAGATTTTACTTTCAAAAAAGATTACGAAATTAATTAGGGCATTAAAAATGTGATCCAATTTAAACTAACTACAAAATATATGTTATTTTATATTTTTTGACTTAATTTACTACCTAAGTAATACAAATAGTTACAATAAATTAGAACATAAAATGTGATTTGTTTAATTTAAAAAAGCTTATTAAATAATTTTGACTTGAATATTTTCGTAAAGGAAATGGAAGAAAATGAAAATGCACATTTGTGATAAATACGAGTATAATCGCAGTGTAATGCAAAGTACTCCTAGAAATGCGAAAGCTTTCTTTGAAGAAGGGAAAAGAAAATGCACAACCGCAGTCTCTTATTACTGTAATAAAATGGAAGCTTATAGTTAAAATATTACAACGAAAAGCTAACGGCTTGGTTGAATAATTCTGTGTATAAGTAATATTTTTCTACAAAGACATTACAGGCAATTGAAATTAATAAATATAAGCATTATTTTGAGGTGTGCATATTGTATTGAAGTAACATACTAACTCACCTATGACGATACAAGATATCACAGGATTCATCTCCAGTTATGTTATAATTTGAAAAATAGTCGTTTTTTGATATTAAAGATCACCCCTTAAATGCCTATCACATAATATGAAGTGTGAGTGCATGCTGTCTCTTAAAAATGATTGTTTTTAACTTTATTGTTTTCTCGTTATTACTGAAACGATATTGTATTATTTTTAAACAATATTAAGAAGAGTACTTGTCTTGTAATTTTATTCCACGTAATAAAAACACACGATTTTAATCATTTAATTCAATACTCGCGAATAAATAAATCTATATTTAAGATTGTGTAGTTCATCTTTCAGTTTATTTTCCATTTTTGTCTCAGATAGTTTGTTGGCAATAAGAACAGATACTTCAAACAAAGCGCTGTTTTTAATTTCTATGAAAATCTGTTAAATGATTTCTTATTGTATAATTTGTATATCTCTCAGCTTACTAGTTTTAATGATATGTTTATCAAACACAATATGTGAATATCGTTTTTTTTTACATTTTACACAGTGTTTTGAGGTTCTTTTGATTTGTTCCTTTTAGAATATATTCATATTTTATGTAATCGATATTGTAAAATAAATTCTATGCAATCGTGCTTTTATTTCAAATCAAGACTTTGATACACGCTTTATTGTTGCATAAATAAAATTCTAATCTTTTGAATTTATATATTTATAATATAAGTCAATATTAAAGTAGCGATGTACATGTGATGTAGAAAAATATGAAGTATGCAACCAAATTAAAAAATAATATTTGATAAAAATATATTATTGCATTTTTTGAGTATAGTTGTACTATAAAGGTTTTTAGATATTTACAATATTGAAGATGCATTCAGTTTTAAAAAAGCTTTCATGTGAATTGATCGTTCTGCTGGCGTCAGTAAACATTACTTTGAAAGCTTTACAAACGCAATACGTATAAAATAATCCCTATTCTCTGGTACTATTTCAGCTACAATTTTCTGCATTTAGAAGGCTATATTTGTAAAAATCTATATTATCTTATTTATATATACCTATAGTAGCCTTATATTTTAGTAACGTGATGTGTTTCATATATTTAACAAGATTTATTAAACTTATTTATTACAGTATTAAAATAAAATCTTAAGTGTCTGGATTAAAGAAACTACACTCTTAATAAAATAATTATTTTATTTATTCAGCCACCAGAGCCATAATTAAAATATATATACAGTGTAATAACATTAAAAAAAAATTAGGCAAGTACTGATTCTCAGTGAGTGAATCACCGGATTCCCACTGGATGGCTACGTAAAAGCGCATCCGGTGCCCCTCTAACTGAGAGTCCAGAATATGAATCAGCTACGAAATAAAGCGATTATTTCTAATACCATATTTAAAATGATTATAAGCATTTGTGTAGATTATTCTCATGAACATGAAATAATTAGTTATTAACATAAAATGGTATTGATGTATCAACAAAGTAAATTTAACAATGTATTAATTGTTTCAAATAAAGAAATTGTCCTAACACTGAAAAAATTCATACATGTTCATGAATTTCATGGCATTGTCGTCATATTTGCATTCTCCCAAGAGTTTGCTTTCTCAGGAAAATATTTCAGGGAGGATATTTCCACTTATTTTATCATTTTTAGTATTCATTAATTCAGAGGCACTTGGCACTTTTATGTGAATTTAAAAACCAGAGAAAGATCTCCTCCGATAATATGAATTCTACTACCGAGAAGAGTTTTTTTTGCATTCGCGCAAATTGCGAGAATATATTATGTTATTTATTTTTCGCAGGTTTTTTTTTGTAAAAATAATAATTTATTTTGACTATGAAAAATAAAGGTGAGCCGCCCCTTGTCACCAAATGGTCCAGGATTAGAACATGTAGGGCTTATAATGTCATTTATTATAAGTTTAAATAAAATTCGCATAATTTGAATACAAAAATAATAAGGGTTTTGGAAATGGTTTCTTCTATAATTAAAAAAAATTTAAAAACAATGATAAAGTTTATCTGATAAAGAAATTATTAAGTATAATATTTTTTTCTATTACATGTTTGTACGATTTTTATACAAGCATTTTGTAATTATTTTACCAGTACAAGAAAATGTATATTATTTCATAATGTTCTTAATTGTTTATTTCTCAGGGTTTTAAGTAAAAATCTTAATATTGAATAAGTAAAATATTCAGATTATTTAAAATAACTGACCCTTATTCAAATTTATAATTCATTTTTGAGCTGTCACTAATTTTGATAAAATAATAGGGAAATATTGTTTGCGATATTAAAATTAATCTTAACTACTTGTGAAACAATGTGATTACTTAGCGTTAACCGGAGGGCTTATCGCTTTAGGTCCTTTCATAGCGACAATCAAGTTTAAAAGGATAAATTTAATTTAAGTATTTAAACAACAACGTTTTTTCAAATAGTATTATTTATAAACAATTAATTAAAATAAAATAATTCATAACATCCATTTAATGATAACCTGGATGCGGAAGGCGGAGGATCGAAGAGGATGGAGACTCATGCGGGAGGCCTACGTTCAACAGTGGACGGACACAGGCTGATGATGATGATGATGATTTAATGATATTATGAAGTAAATAATAATAAACAAAATATAATAATAAAAAAAGTAGAAAATGCAATAATGTCAGCAATGTTATCAGCCAGATACATCTTCAATAATTAGGTGTAGAATGTCTTAAAATTTTAAAAATGCCAAAATACCAAGAATATAAAATATTTGAGTAAGAGCATATTATATATCGGATAATGTTTAACATATACTTTATTTTAAAAATAACTGTGTTTTATTAAACATCCAAAAGTAATTGTTATAATCAAATTCTTTATCTTAGATTCATACAGTCAGGTACAAGACATGGCATTTTGCCACTCTATCTAAATTGAGGGGATCAAGGTCCAAAACGGTATCGAGGAATGTGCGGTGTATGACATTTAATGTATTAATATTAATTTTATAAATGCTTACTCATGCTGTAGACTAGGGTATAAAAAGTGGTCTCGTATCAAAAAAATTAGCACCAACTCAACTCCGATCTTTGGACTTATTCTCGGTGCCGGAACCCTGGTATTCCGGCATCACCATTTAAGCTGATGCCGTCATTTCTGGACCGCGACCTCGGTTCCGGAAAATATACCCAACGCGGGTTCTTAGTCTTTGAGGCTAAGATAGAAAAATACATACATATTAAGATAGACGAGTATATACGGTACGAAAGGGATGCACCACAAGAGCTAACTACTTCATATTAGCTGTAAAGCTTGACATAAATTAATTTAATTTGTTTGTATAAGACACTTAACTGAAGCAGAATACTTATTATATAAACAAAGCTAATCAGTATTAGAGCTATTATAACTTGCTTACCGAATATTTTGCAACCTAGTAAGTGGAAATGGAGCTTGTTCACTGTAGGTTGTACATTTAGTTGGCCGAGTTTCGATGCAAAATTAATCAATTTATCTCAAGTGAGGTAAATATTTGACAAACCAGCCGTGGGGTATTTGACAATTAATCAACCTCATACATATATGAAGGATATAATGTAATATATATTTTTTTACTAAGTGACCTCGAGCATCCATTCATAACTATAGAATAAAATAATATAATTTAAAAATCTAAATCACGCTGTTTATACACAAAATAATTGCAACGATTCAAACCGTAGGATTAAATAGTGAATTGATGAGTCATTTTATTGTGAATATTTTTTATTTCATTTACATTAATCGTATAACATTTCATAAATAAATTACAGACAAATTAGCACAGTATTATTATTATATATGACAATTTTTTTTTTCTTGCAGTATTATTTAAAATATTGTATATAACAGCAGCTAGTTATAAATTGCGATGTAATCTTAGATACCCTATGATATGCAAGTTTTCGCAATTGCATAACGATTTAATATTTTTTGATACCCTATCAGGTAATCTTGCTTGGAATTTTTAATGGTCTTAAAAATAATGCGGTCGTATTTGTAGAGTATTGGGGGTACGTTGGTTTGACTAAGTGAGGAATTACCAGGTTAGAGAGCGGACAATGCAGCTTTCTTTCTTACAGTCGGTGCAGAGGCGAACTTCGAACTGATTGGGACATTTACATCGGATACCGAAGGATAGCATAACTATAACTATAGTTGCTGCTTATCTTCAAGTCCCTGGACTTGCTTCCGGAAGACCGCTTGGAACTATACATACTTGTGGAATGTATTCAGGGAGTTGCGACATTGTGGTAATAATGATATTATTGTAAAAAATATCAATAAATTGTTCTAATATTTCAATAATACTGGTAACGTAAGATAATATGAACACGAAATTATTTATAAAAAATTAAATACACAGATACAATTCTACATCAAATTCTACGCATCAATCCATTCAGAAAAAATATCGGCAGACGCGGGATTCGAACCTCGAGCGTTGTAACTTAGCTCCGTCCGCGTGTACACACGACCATTCTCTGCCTTGACAGATACGCGAAACTTGATGTATTTATACCATTGTTAACATCATATAACGATAGATGTATCTGAAGTATATATTCAGAGTATGTATATTATTATTTTATTAAGATTTAATCAGCCAACATTTGTTCACAAGCTATATTATGAATTTTTCAGTAGTAGTTCAAAAACTAATTTTACCCGAAATTATTTATTTATGTATATTAAAATTAAGTTATTGGTATTAATGAAAAAATAAACTTTAAATTCATTATTCTCATAGATTTTTAATACTACAAGAAAACATTTTTCCTTAAAGTAACGATTGTTTAGTTAAGTGCTCGGTTAATTAAGCCTCTGCCCGCCTCAATAATCGACACCAGCCGCCGCTTCATGATTTTATAATCCGACCTAATTGAATTTGGACGGAGAGATATTAAAGTGATAATAATTAATCATCAAAGTTCAGAACAGTGTTGCCAACCATATCATACAGTGTCTACTAAATATTACCCATTAGAATATGACCATCATTTAAAAATGTCTATCGTAACGTGAAACGTTCCGTGCCCTGAATGTGTCTTATGAACTTATGAAATATGATTTTGTTGTTAAAATATTCGGTGGTTCAGGATTCGGGAGCATCAGACTAATAAAATAATAATTTTATTTTATTAATAACTCTGATAAATAAATAAATTAATATATGCTTTGTATACTTGATGTATCGTATTTTCTTTAGGTATTCAGTTTCTGCCCTACAGGTCGTCGGTAATGTTTCTCATAAGATAAGAAATGGAAAATAATAACTGTCAAAGCATAGCGGTGGCAATTTTTACTGACCCTAAAGTTCCAGATATGCCATGAAAGGAAGAAAAATTTTCATATCGGTTAAAGATATAGAGGAAAAGTAATAAACCTAGAAAAAGCCGAAAACTCTAGTATTTATATATACCGTTAAATGCCATCTGTCATTGAAAAAATCGACAAATTATAATATTTGGTGATGACAGAAAGTCAAATTGAAAGTGTCGGAAAAAGATTTTCATATCCTTTTCATGTCACATTAACTTGCGACCGAAATTGAAATAAATTTGTAAAAACTATTTTATTACTTTCATCAAATAATTGAAATCCTTCGCAAATTGTCAACTTTGTATCCGTACAAAAAAATTTTTTTTTTGTAGGGATTCCGAAAGCTTTGTGCTATTGTCAGTCGATATTTTTTAAATCATTCGTATTCGCAAAGCTTCACTTCTTTGGCAACATTGGAGTGTGGAGAGGGTGAGAGCTTTTTGCTCTACCAGGGGTCAAACGTCGAGACCCCGGCGGCAGGGTGAGGTCTATTGTGAGGGTCCTTATCGCACCAACCAGGACTCAGGTCGCGCTGATTTTGCTGGTCGAGTGACTGGCCAAAGCTCACATACGTGCGACGTCCGGTCTACTGACGGAGCTTTAAGAGCTTCGAACTTCATGCCTAAAGCTCAAACTGTGAAGTGCATGAAATAAATCAAAGGTTTTTGACATGATTGCTCAAAACTGTAAGTGTAACGGCAAATTTCACAGAATATAAAATTAAGATAACTTTATTCATATATTTACGTAAATATTGTCTTATATATATACAGGTATGTACAACATTTCAGGCAGTGACAAGTAGTATTGCAAATATTTCCAAAGCTTCAGTGTAGATTAAATAATTTTATCGATAAGCTACGTTAAACAAAAAATTAAAACAAAGTATTGAACTTAAGAAAATACTCAGGAATTATTCTTTTTTATTGACTTTAGCAAGTGTTTTAAACGCAATTCTTTTAAAAACCTGTATAACGAGTATATTGGATGAAATATAATATCTACCATCTTGAAGAGATACAAGTATTAACGAAGATACGAAATCATTACGAAAAGTAATTATATTTTTCAATTTGTAATGTAAATGCATATAAGATGGTATCAAATGTTGCTTAATAACACCATCCAGTAGACCATGACTATAATTCAAGATGTATAAACGTGTGTTGTATTTTTGAAGAAGATACTTGAAGTATAGTAGATTTTTTTCAAAATGAGTAGATTGTAAAAGAAAGCAAGCGAATATGTCGGAAGAACATTCAGTTCTTATCGATGGCGTTTAAAATGAATTTTCAAAATTTAACGTTGCTGATTGAAAAATGGAATAATACTACAATATTATCAATATGCAACTATCTTTACTAACGCTTTTCTGAAAAAGATTTCTATAATCGATTAAGCACATCACACATGACGTGTGGAGCTTCATAGGCACCCGGGATGTCCGGTCTACGGACGGAGCTTTCGGGAAAACTAAAGCTTATGTGGACTCGGGTGCATGCAATCACCAGCCAGATTACATCAGTTAATTTCACGTTTCTACTGCAGAGCTTGTTAATATCCACTCACTCACGTTTGTCCAGTCATTTAGAACGTTGACTTAGAGCTACGAAAACTGCGTTCGGTTCATCAAATTTCTGCTGCGAAATTAATAATGGATTCAAGTTTATTATATTTTGGTCTTTTACATTATTGTTAATGTGTGTTGTTTTAAGTAAATATTTAATTTTTATTTTTTTTAGTTTACCCACCTTTTATCATCAAATTATCTAGGCGTTGGAAAAGTTGGAGTAATTATCTAATCGTCTTAAAATAGCTGCATTAAAAACACGTCAATATGTCTAGCATATTACAGCTGATGTCACTTTAATTTGCCTGATTTTCGCTCTAAAAGCCGTAGGGTGCCATTGAAGTTTCTAAGTGGAACTCAGAGTAAAAAAATGTCTTGGACAAAGGCAGAAGATCGAATTGTGTGATGGTAAATAAAGGAAGGAAATGTTCCATATCTGAGACTGGTTTTTTTTTATCAATATTCATTATATTATGTGTGTATTTTATTTGATACGATAAACGATAGATATTTTCCAGTTTAATTTCGTATTATAATATTTTTAGTAAATCGTAAAATGAAACACTATCACGTTTTATTACTAATATCAATCATTACTTATTTACTTTATTTTGTTAATAAAATATATATAAATTGTCAAAAATGTACTAGAAGTTTCAGGTTTTTAATAAATTTAATTATCTTAAAACTGATTAAATCTTAATTAAATAAAAAAAAAGTGTGAATGTTAAGCTTATGTTTGCTTAATATTTATAATTAATGGCTCTTTTTAGTTTCCCAAACTATTATACAAGATAAATAAATTCATGCCACGCTTAATTTGACAAAAAAATCTGAAGTCTGAGGAAATAGATAGATATGTAGCTATCGCTGGATTTTCCAGGTGATGGAATAACTTTTCCGGTGATTTACTATCTGAGACGGAGAACAGATACAAATAGTTAGTACGAGTACCTATAGCATCACAGAGTTTGTAAACTATGATATATTTTACCTTTAAGCCTGTCTGGTATTTCTTAACATGTTTTTTGATAAGATAAAAATATAGAAATAACGTATATTTTCGTATTATTTCAGTACTTCAGTACAGGAACTCGCTTTTAATTTGAAACACGATCATCAGATACGAAAAAATTGTTCATTTTACTATGATGTTATAATTATTTATTAAATATCTGAAAGTGATAAAAAGAAGACTAGAGGCCTTTCAGATGTGGTCATACAGAAGAATTCTTGGAATTTCCTGGAAAGACCACGTCACGGACAATGAGGTTCTCAGCATAATCAAGGAAGATAGGCACCTAATAGAACCATCTCAGAGAGACGAGCCCAATGGATCGGTCACATCATGCGCCACGTTGGCCGTTTTCACGACATTGTGGAAGGGATGGTTCAGGGTAGAAACTGCAGAAGGCGGCCTAGACGGGAATATTTGTAGCAAGTGTTCGAGGACATGAGCTGTAGCTCTTATGCTGAGCTTAAGAGGATTGCAGAGGATCGAAGAGTGGAGATCGAGATCCAAGATTTTGTTGCTGCTAACCAATTCACCGGATTGACAAAGAAGAAGATTATGAAAAAACATCTTCTACTTCTAAGTCACTTTTTTCTTTCTTGCTCAAGATAATTTATTTCCTATTTAAGGTTTTTGTCTTGGAAAGTAGAACTGTTATTTTTATTTTTGAGTGTATTTATGACATACAATATTTTCACTGTATAGGTTATTTTTGATAAAATAAATTTCGTCTCCAAAATGTATAAGCGCAGTATTTTGGTTATACTGATATGTTCTCTTGTCCTTTAACGAGTTTCAAAACATCCTCAAAATAACGGGGTCTAAATTAATTAAAAATATCATAACAACCCCGGCAATTCGCATGGGAAAAATTCCTGCAGGCTTTTTTATTAGCTGCAGACTTGTTGTGGGTCGGGCAAGGGTTGAGATATTGTCCGAGGGTCGGGGAACCAACACGTTTAATTAAGTTTTAGTGCCCTGCGCCTCATTAGGTGATGTTGTAAAATTAACGGAGATTATATCTAGAATCCGATATAAATTAGGCTCGTGCCGAGGGTACTTTTTCAGACGCGCTAACGAGATATTAACATAGTGTAAGCGAACACTTCATTAATTATTTTAGGTAGCCATTCGAAAAATTGGCAACGGATCTTGAAGGGGTTGAATCGGAGAGGCTTCGAAAGTTTAAATTAGTCTACAAAAGTGATTGCTCATCTAAACTTTGTAGGATTGTTAAATTGAACCCATTTTTTATGTAGGTATTTATTTTTAAAGGTAAATATTACATTTAATATTTTAAAGAAGAAAATAAAAATAACTTTGTGTTTCAAATAAATCATACTTAATATATATTTTCATGAATACCTTAGTTACGAGTATACAATTTTTTCAGTTTTTATAGTCGATTGTTTTTTTTTATCACTTTAATGTTTTTATCACTTCAGAGTCCTGATTTAAGGAAAAGGTTTGTGTAAAGCTGTTTTTTTGCAATCAATAAGATTATTGAATTTTGATTTAACCGCCATTTTTTTATTTATTGTTGAAAGAAATGTCATGATGTTCTATGTAAATTTGTATGTACATCTTAATTGTTAAATTTATTGAATTGTTAAAACGTTGAGGAAATTTTATTTAACATTTTAAATACATTAATTATTTTGTAAATTCAAATTCAGATCACAATAGTAAATAATATGCTATCTTAAATGTCTTTCAAACTTTAAATTAATTTGTTATTGACTTTTATACGTATTCTTATAATCAAATATTTATTCGAGTGCTTCGCAGATTCACTTCTGAAAGCTTTTACTGAAAATGCATAGATATTTTTACAGAGCTGTTCTTCGAAAATAGTAAACGCGATATTACGTTTCAGTTTTTACGATCGTTTTCAGGCACTCGCAAGCTTCAAGGTCTGAAATTTCACATTTATTAGATGTATCTTTCAGCCACGTTAAAAATTGTTACGCCGTAGTTATCAGCTATGCGCCATATAGGTGTTACGTTAAGATTAGAGAATACGCGGATAAGTGATGCGTTCACGCTTTATTTTTTTACGTCAAACAGAAAGTACATTGCGTTGGAAAAGTCAACAGAGGAGCTTTCTACAGTAAACAAATTTCCTCGCTTGGATATGAGCTGGCTCACAGATAAGCGGAAACTGTAAATTTAGCTCTACTGCATGGTAAGATGTAATAATAAACGGTATCTCTTGTTTAATAACTAATACGTTAAAAACATTTTTCAATTACGTCTTTCGATTTTATTTTTAAGTTTTTTTATGATCTTGACATCAGAAAAAATGCAGCCGTAAAATTGACTGTCACTACAAATGCTTGCGTACAATAATAGGAATACTCTTGTTTGATTTTGAATTGAATGGCAAGGTTATAGAGTGCATCCTTTCATACTACAGTCGAAAAAAAATCTGTCTGAGACATGCACTTAAAATGGCGTAAAAAAGCATAAAACAGCTGTTTTTTTGGCAGTTTCACACCATTCTGAAAATAATTAGATAGAAAGTACTCAGTGGGGCTAAGGAAGACATAGATGACATGACATGAGGCAAAAATAGAATAACGATTATGATATCGATGATGATTTTATCAGTAAAAAAAAAACTTTTAGCTACATTTTGGTAAAAAATAAAATCATATATTTTTTTTGGTAAAATGGCAAATGTTCATCTAGGTGTTTTGAATTGCTAACAAAATCTAGTTACGGAATACCTTCACTAGGTTTTGTCTTAGTACGATGTGTAGTTGTATGGACAAAAAATAACCACTCATCGTACAATTTCTTGTGATAAATATTAAGCCTTGTTTTTTTACAAATAAATAAATAATGCTTTCAAATTTTATTATATGGTAATAAAAACGTCAATTCGCGATGAATCATAAAAGTCAATATTTATAAAAACTAGAATTACTTTAGATGAATTGAAAGGTATTTTTCAGGATTAAAGTTTCAGGTAGGGTTGTAAAATTGTATAACCCTTCCAAGTCTCAACTGATGATCGTCTATAAATGGACCGTAAAAGAAAATCACATCGAGGCTTACCAGCTGGGAGCCTAGTCCTGTGAAATCTGCTCATCTAATTTGTACTCGGATTAAGCATTATCGGAAATAGGCTTTATATATAGGAAAGGTTGCAATCAATAAGTTTTATTTTCAGTTTGTACTGAAAAATACAAAATTTCTTTTTACAAGACATAAGAGTTTATCAATCCATTTACTTTATTTCCACATTATTTTAAAAATATCATTTTATATTGATTAGTCCGTTATAATATTTTCAACATAAGTTATCAGAGTGAAGGATATCATGTATTAATCAAAAATTAAATGAATGGCATTTTTTGGTAGATTTCTTACAATGATACATAGTTTAATATCGTATGCCATTACCTATCTCTCTCCCTCCACTTTTTCATTCCAAATTTGGAGTTTAAAACCACCACAGTCAATTACCATTTACAAGGTGTTATATTTTTATGACACGGAGCATTGTCACGTTTTCTTGTTACTGCATAAAAAACGATTATAGAAAATAGTATATGAGTAAAAATTCAATGAATTAACTTATGAAATAAATGCTTTTTCTTTTTACATCCAAAAAACAGTCATTGCTTATTTATTTTTTATTATAATCATTTTTCTATTATTTGATATTATTGTTAAGTATGTTTTAAGTAATGGAAACATTTTTTTTTTCATATATGTTGAATTTGACAGCTATTGGATATATACTCTTCTCAGAACAAAGTCTTAAGATTTAAGTTATATTATATTTTATCTGTTGGTAAACCTAAATAAGTCAATAATTTAAAAAATAAAAATGGTAAAGTTATTATTTTGACAGATATTATTTTTATTATATGGGATTCGATATTATTTTTGCATGGTATCATATAATTAACCTGAATCTATGAAGAACCAAAGCCGACGTATTATTATTTTCTGTGTGTGTTTATGTATATAAATAGTGTTTACTTTGAGTAAGACTTTTCTCGTTGTAACATAAAATCAATACAAATCCATATCTAAACTAAGCCGTGCTGTAAAGATGGTGACACAAAATACTCGTAAATATTCTAAAAAATATATTAGAGGTGATTAACTCTATGTCTCAAAATGCCTCTGAAAACTTTCAAGATTTTTTCAATGATGCTAGTGCTCCAAATGTTTTGAATTATGTATTTGTACGTAGCGGTCTGGTACACCCCGGAAAGCTCCAAGTGAAATATGTTGATCCGGTCCCATTACTGATTAGGTCATTCCTTGCTGCTGGCAAAATTCCACGCGAGCTTTTCCGTTCGACAACTGTAACGACAACGAGCTTTCTAGGCTATCGGAGACATATTATTCGATGTGATGTAAGAAAAAACCTCATTTTAGTACTTATGTTTCAAACGGAAATTACAGCTATCAATTAAATATATTTTCATATATTATTATTCATTAATATTTTCATTCAATAATAACGGTCATTAAAGAACTTCAATAAATAATTTAAAAAAAGTAATGTTGAAAATTTACTAACTATAAAGTTAAATATATAATATATTGGATTGCAGTTAAAAACTATGATTTATATGTGCAATATTTGTTAACCATAAAATATATTACAGCTTATAATGGTTGTCCTAAAATTCATTTACAAACCCACCGCAAAAAGCGCCGTATTCAAAAGATTAAAAAATAATCTAATTCATCTGGTGCAACTCCTTTTTCCTTGAACCTTTTGTCGTAATTGCAATCTAGAGTACATTTCGTAACTAACATGATTTGAAAGACTTTGTAATTGTGCTACCCTTTCTTGTTAATTATTAAAATATATATTAATAATGGAAACATAAAATTATGACATAAAGTATTATAATTGCATAAAGTTTTTTAAAATATCTGGCGTTGTTACGCAGTTAGATAAGCATTATACTTGGATCTAATGCAGATATTCATTAAAAAAATAATAGATTAAACTGCTTTGTGAAACTAATATATTGTACTCATATAATTAATATTCTTCATATATAATATAAAATATATTAATTATATATAAGTCTCCAAGCTATTAAGAAATTGTTATTTTTTTCTAGTCATGAATCGCTTATTTGATTTATATTTTCAATGTTTTTAGCATTCACTTTGAGATCTATTATAAATTAGAAATATTTATTTATTTGCCTTGTTTTCACATGGATCACGTAACAAAAGTTCACTTTTAGGAGACTGCAGTTTCGACTAACTCGTAGTCTTTCTCAATCCTTCTATTGTTAAGAGATAACGACAAGTTATCCTTAAATTCGAAGCTGCAGTGTCCTAATGGAGAACTTTTGTTTCTTGATCCATGTGAAAACAAGGTAAATACATAAATATTTGATTTATTGTTGCTTTCCTACAAGATTTGAGGCAACTTATCCTTATTATCTACAAAAAATCAATAAAGTATACAAATAAAATATTGAAGTATTACACAAAGCGATCAAGTTTTTTAACTCCATAAATTATTACATTGCGCCATTTCAAACATTTCTATTGAAGGTGAAAATTACTGCGATGAATTCTAACCTCTACTCAGAAGGAAAGATACTTTAGAAAGATTTATTTCTTTTTTGGCACAACGCTTCTCACCGGAGATTTTCCATCATTATGGGAATACTCACTTTCGGTGGTATTTCCTGAGGAAATAAAACTGGAGCAGTGATTCTCAAATTATGATCCATGAAAATACAAGACTTGATTTTTTTACCGTTTGTATTGTTCATCATATTTTATACATTGTTCTTATTTCTTAAACGTTTTATATTTATTTTCCCAAAGTCTCTTACAAAAGGATGACAAAAAACTGGCATGATAAAAAAACGAAACAAGTTTCTGAATAATAGGTATAGTATCATTGTTTACTTTAAGACTACAATAAAATAAAAATAAGTTTATTTCACACATTACAATATTTTTTTAATATATAAGATGAAAAGTATACTAAAAAATTATATAGGATTTCAATGATTTTAAAGAATTTAAATAATTATATTTTTTTTAATAAATGATTATTATGCAAATTTCTGTACTGAATGTGTTTCAATAGTGTATTTTTTCTCGTGCTTCAAGAGACTTAACAATGTATTTTATACAGCAAGTACGTATTATAATAGCCAAATTACAGTTTTTGTGTAATTAAAAATGTATTTCAGGAAAAAAAGATAATGCTTCTCTTTTAGTGCGATAACTCCGTTTCCTCTCTTCTAAATACTTAAGTTATTATAACATTGGAATATATCTCAATAACTCTTTCCGGAAATGTATATAGTCATTTATTCCCTGTAATTTCAGGATTATTAAATTTTCCATTGTAGAAATTGCTTGGTAAGCCCTGCTGTATGGATTTACAACTAAACCAGCCTCAAGAGATTTACTCTTGAATTGCACCTTCCATCACTCTTTCTTTTGTCGCTAATCTTTCATTTGCGATTAGTTGCAGCTTAAGAGGACTTAATTTCACAAAAAAATATATAACATTTATTACAACTTTTATGATCAAAACTAGTTAAAATGAATATTTTTAAAATTCCATAATAAACAATGTTAGGCTTTCTAAATACGCATACACTATATTTGAACACTTTGAACATAATTTATTAAAATTTATGAAATGTCTTAACATGAATCATGTTAAATAAATATATTTTTAATACATAAACATAAATTATTTTTATATAATATTTTTTTTTTGAATTAAATGGAAATATTCTTTTGAAAACCTGAAAATGTGAAAGTGTCAATGTATTATATATTAAGCCATGGTAACTGTATAAAGAAATACTCAACCTTATCATACTATCATATTGATATAAGTTTTTCAGTATTCAATACGGTTTTTTAAATATAAGTTTTTGTATTATTATATTGTGATAGAAATTTATTATAACTAATAATACCATTTTTCCTATCTTCAAATCTCAGGCTCACAATGTAATATTATTGGTATATTAGTTTATTTCGAATGGTATACACAAGTACGTTATTTAACCCTTATCATTTCAATAACAAATAAATACTGAAAACATTGAAGGTAATTGAAAACTTGTCATAAACACAAGAAAAGGGATAATTTTTCGTATAAATACTATGTTAATTTAATATAAAAAATATTATTCATTGAAAGTATAATAAAATCGAATTTATTGCTGATGTTGAAAAAAAGGATGAAAAACAAATGTTTTTTAACGAATTCTTTGAAAAAAATGTAACTGCCGAAGCGATCACTTGACTGTTCCGAATCGCTCTTGGGTGGTCTCTAGGCCTAGCCTCCGTGCAATATCGCCTAGGTGTATTGTTCATTATTTTGGGTTACGTACGTGACATTTTTTTAAAGTTGCCTTGAGCAGTTTAGAGGCACAAAAAATAGACTGTCGATACTCGAAGGCAGAGCTGTGATTTTCAATGTTGCAGCATAAAAAAGAAAACAAACGTTTTTCGTTTTGTTTTCAAATTTCTGTAATGTTGGAGAAACACAACATGTACAATAACATTAATAAACATATATGTGTTATCAAATTCATTTATGATTTAAATAAAAATAAGTTATTAAATTTAAATTTAAAAAAAAAATACGTAACTTAATAAAATAAGTTTATTAAAAAATTGACAGATATTTAAAATCATATTTTTAAGAAATTTTACTGACCATAAACATATTTTAAATTCGCTTAAAATTGTCATCCATAGCCTCACCGAATAATACCTTAAGTAAATTAATTTCCAGTTAGAAATTATAGATTTTGCTCTCCTGTAATCTGTTTAATTCAGTTTATACATCGTAAGTAGGTCCGTGGTATTGTAAGATTATAAGAAAATGTGACTTAGCAATATTTAAGTGATTAAAACATAATTTTTTGGTATGAGTAAATTGTGCATGAATGAAGTCTTCTTCTACTCGTAAATACTTTTTTACTCGTAACATGACACAAAAAGCGAATATATGTCTGTATATAAATGTATGTTTGAATATTTGTATAAGGTGTGAAAATTTCAAACAAACATGAATATTACAAAGATGAGTTGGGTGTAATACTTTAACTTTCCTGCATTTACTCATAAGCAAAATTGTCAGTACTTCCATAATAACAAGATAGATTTATCACCAAGATTTTTTTAACTATTTTTCTTCTCTTAAAGATCCTCACAAAGGTTTCTTTTGTAGAAATAAAGCGCTGTTTTAATGACAAAATGAAGTATGACGACAAAACAAATTATATTTTATTTTTAAATATATATTTAAACAACTTTAAAACTTCTTATGAGAATATTTGTATACCTTTTAAACCAGTGAAAAAATGATAGAAGACGTGATTTATGTAAGAAATGATAAGATACTATTATTGTACACCACATTACCAGCGGTCATCTAAGTCTTTACTTGAGCGTTTGCAGAAAGACTGTTTGTTGAACTTGTACGTATTAAAACAACCCAAAAAAGACATACTTTTGGCATTGTGCTCTGGATAAGCATGGTCCCTAAAAGTTCTTCCTAAATGTCCCAATGGGTACTCTGTAGAAAAAGTTTTCATTTAATTAAATATCCAAATAAAATAGAGTCTCCTCCCAGCCGCCCATTCGAAATATCTATTTCAGATTTCAATCAAGAAGTAGAAGGGTGAGTTGGAAGGTAGTTTAAGTGAACTGCCTAAACTACGTATTAAAAGTTCAGCCTCCCCTGCGACCAGCCGCGAAGTAATCAAGGGTCCGTACCTGCAGGCTGCCCACCCCTGCCGTAGTTTAGGTCAGGGGTATTAAAATGGACAATCATCTTTGACATAAGGTCTCCAAGGCATATTAATTTCATTGAAATGCTTATTTAAATTCTGCAACTCTCTTTCAAGAAGCTCGCGAACAGTTTTCATGATTTTTAAAAATAATTTCTTGCAGTTATAATACCATTTTTTTAACCTTTTTACCACAAATACCATTTACTTGACTACATGAGCTTTACACAGATTTTTGATTGGCATTCGTATTTTCTTCTTTCTGTGTTTCCCTTCTTCATATAATCTGGATCTCTTCAAGAAACAGATAAAATTACACTAGAAATCACTCAAAGCCGCACACGAACACAGCACATGTTTCCCGCATACAGCATTTATCCATCCTGGCCAAGTGTCATACAGTCTACTGATATCAACCGTTTGTGCTCTCTTGCTTGCGTTTCTGATAAATGATTTAACAATATAATTCCATTTTAGTTATTGTGGCTTTTGGGTTTAGCCGTGTGTGGAGAATCAATTTTTCGACTGCCTTAGCAAGGGTGATCTCAGGGTTGAATATTTTGTGGAACGTCACAAACATCACAAAATCGTCAATCCTGAAGATGACTCCTGCAATGGCAGTCGAAATATTGGTGCAAAAAAATTAGCCACACACGGCTAAACCCAAAAGGCACTATACTAAATCTGTCCGTGAAAACATTCCAAGTTATTTAAGTCTATTGCAGTATTCATATTAAATAAGTAATGCTCACAGGACAACTTTCATTTGATCAATTTTAATAAATAAACGTAGACATTCATTTAAACAATTGATAAATCAGTCATTGAAAAATCGTTGCTGTTTTTGAATAAAATAATTTATTAATTCTTAGCTATTTTTAATTACCACTTAGCGAGGAAAAATAAAAATAAAATATTCCTTGTTTAAAAATGAATTTGATATCTCTGGCCAATGAGAGGATAAAAAGACCAGCGTTGAGATCCGCTTTCAACAAAAGCCTTCAACTTGGAGTGTAGTGATGGAGACGGTGAAATGTGACGACGGTCGATTAGCTGAAAGAAAATCAAAGGGGAAAAAATAATCAATAATGTGACCACTTCTTTAATCAGCAGACATGTCGTAACCGCTGGAGACAACCTTGGCGTCGGATTAAATGTCTCAGGTCATCCTCTCAAAAAATCAACTCTTCTCGATTGATTTTACTAAGAAAATTTTACGTCGACAATTCTGCACTTGTATTTTAACGTTACGATAACTGATCGCTTAAAATGATGCGAATGTATTGAAAAAGGATTACTTCTCACATTTCATTTAATTTATTATTAATTTATTTACAGCGCATTACTTTTCACAGACTGTAGCCTTTTAAATGTCATTAGTTTTCGGAAATTTAATTTTGAATCCACTAATGATGTTGTGAAATGGAAATCTGTCTACTATCTTCACCGCGGAGAACGTCCACAGCCCTTTTGTATCTATTAACCACGGATTTCTGAGCCCAAAATTACTAAATACTATTTTAATATTAAAAATCTTCTTGATTTTTCACTGAATATATAATGTTTTGAATTATGTAAAAAAAAAACATAAACTGCAGATAACAAATGCAGTTTGCTTAAAAATTATTTATAACACTAAAAATGCAACATCTTCAAAATATTCAATTTATCTTTGACTTCAGTGTTGAGTTCTGTGGTGTTTTGGAACGTCTTAAATAAATACCTTTTTATCCATGGTATCTTCAAATATGGAAATAAACAATACTGAGAGGTTACATTAGGTTGAATACAATTAACACATAAATTATGATAAATTTTAGTTTGACCAAATGCCCGTTTGATCAGTAGTTGTAATTTAAGTTTAAATAAAATTTAACGTGACATGTAGGTTTTGATCTGCATACGTCGTTAGACAGGTACAATACCTGTCTTACATCTACCTGTCAACAGTTATAGAATTATTGTGCAGTCCAGGTATCACACCGTCAAGGGAATACATGAACGGCGATTGCGACGTGACATTACCTGAAATAGCAGGTTTAGCTTCCATCGGGACTAATGACTAAGCTGGATCTAAATTTTAAATAAGGCCTATTTCACAAAATATAAATAAAATGTTATCTAAATCATACAAACTTGTATATTATTAATGATTTTATTTTAATATCAGAATATACAATAGTTGTACGAATAAAATTAATTTAATAGTAAAACGTAATATGCTAGAAAACTTCTAATACGTAATTATATTAAAGAAGTTTGCCGAGAATATAAAAAATAAAGGATAAATGCAGAAAAAATATTATACAAGGTTCTTACAAAGTCAGACGTTATGATGTAATAATTTATAAAGCTTGAATTGAATCGATCTGATACAATTCGCATCACAGAAACCACTTGATGGTCAAAACTAACTTTTAGTACTCTCTGGCGTAATAATATATACTTTTTCGAGATAAATAGTTAATTTGATTCCATTGTGGGCCAACATATAAATTATCAGATAAAAATAATTTATGCCGCTCGTTTGGTCTGGCCTGGTTCTTACTAAGAAAGCTTTCCCTACTGCCCGGAGCGGCCAAATAAAAAGAGCAACGATGGAATCTGCTGGTAACAAAGAATTTCGTAACAGAACGTCATAGAGACAGTAGCACGGGGTGATAACGACAGAGTAACGTGACGTCATATCTGCCCCTAATGCAGTAATACATTTATTTAAAGCGAAAAAATAATACAAGAAAAATACTTAATTTCAATAAAATTGTTTAAAATAATTAGAATGTACTTATTCAGCTTGCAAACCGCAAAAAAAATGTTTCATGAACGATATGTTTGATTCGTAAATATTATAAAAATGGCCAAAGAAAAGCTTGTAATATTTTGTAGCTTTTGAGAGTTGCACTTGAAAAATTGGACGATTTAATGTAGTATTCCTTGATTCTGTAGTAAAAATACATATAATAAAAAATAAAAGTCAAGGATAATGAAGACCTGTTTTTCTTTGTTAAGTAACTAGTTCAATCAATTGACAGTTAAAAAAAAATATTGTCAGTATCCACACACCAGAATGTGGTCAGTTATAAAATTGAAACGGCAGTAATTTATTTAATATTGGTAAAAATCAATGTAACATTATTGAATAATTACCCAATAAAATGAAAACTTAACCTTACCTAACCTTAGATATTATTAATTACCATTCATTAATTATTTCCTGCCAATATATAACATTTCCACTGCCAAATATATTTTTTTACTTCCCTTTGCAGGTGTTTATTACTGACCGATTGCTAAATAATAACTGCCCGTGCCCATTCATTGATTTAAATAATGCCAAAAATAGTTTTGTTTGTAAGACTTGTGGCTGATTAATAGGGCTAAGTCATAATTATTTTGTAATATAAAAAAAAACTTAATATTTTTGAGGTTTATTTGAATGTTCTACATTTCACAATGCAGACTTAATGTGGTTATCCAATATTTCTCCTAAAGCTTGCCCAAGTGATTTAACGAAAAGCTCTCGACTCGTAATATTACCAAGCCGCACCGAGCCGATTCAGGAAAATGCAACGGGCGTCTACGGAGTTTGGCCAAAGCCGCGAAGTTAGTCGCGTGGGGAACCACTGAAGGCAAATTTCAGCCGCTTTAATACTTAAGTAATTCTACGACCCCTTAGCAAATAATTAAGCGCAGTTTAATAACTAGCAGAACAATTAGTTTAAGCATAACTTAACCTATACAAAAAATATTTTCACTGATCATTGATGATAATTTAACTAAGTGTTTATTATACTGCAAGTCACAGTGATATCCATTAGATAGATGCTTAATTTTCTATCCATATACAGCAATTTTTGTTTGAAATATACGGATATAATTTATACAAAAAGAGATATAATAATTGTTTAATGAAGAGATTTCAATTTGACTGTTTTCAATAAAATGCTACCGTAGAGCAAAAGTAAGCAGAATTTTAAATAAATAATATTATTTTATATCCATTACATTATATTGTACACGAAATATAAATAATTTTAAATGAGTTAATTTTTTTATAACTATCCATAATAGAACAATGTAAAACCGATTTGTCTTAGATCACCGAAGTAAAACAACATTAGATGCGAACTAAAAAATTTATGGGCTACCGTTTGTTGCTGACTGCGTAATATTGGTTGGAATTGAGCCTCTTTTTTAAATCAAATGATCCAGATCTCGGGAGCGTTAAGCTAATGATCTGAAATCCTTAAAAATATATTAAATAATAGAAAATTAGCCTCAAATACTGCAGCTATTACAGTTTTTGAGCGCCTGTCGTGGTTGTCGTTAGTAACCATATATGTTTCCAGGTAGATCTACGTGTGCAGAAATGTTGTGGGAGTAGGCATAGACAAAGGCTATTGACATAACTGAGTGGTAGCAGTTTTAAGTGAGCATATGTTCATATATTGAACGGAGAAAAAAAATCTTCCTTCTACACACATGTTTTAAATAAATTTAAAATGCTTAACAATACGTATGATATTATTATCTTGTATGTTTATATGCAAGGTGAAAGCCTCGTGAAGCTCACGACTTAAAATTTTACATGGAATCGAGGGATTATACAAAAACGTCACAGAGCGGCCATTCAAAGGATATTCAGAGAGATGAAATTTGTCACTTTAAATTGGGTGTTTATGCGCGCCTCCATTACGCCGCTCTCCGGTGGGGCTGTCAGAAACTGAACGTTAAAAATAAAAAAGAGAGATCGTTTTTCACCGTTTCAATCGCGATAGAGCTGAATGGTCAACAAAAAATAAATACCAATACTTCAGTCGGATCAGTCAAAACAATTTAAGCCCCGTTTAATCTACGAAATAAAATTCAATGAGAGTCAAAAATCATTTTTTTTTAATTCTTGTTTTATCTTTCTATCATATTCACTCCCTATGTCATTTGTACTATAACAAATGAAAGCTAGAAAAAATATTTAGTCGTTTGAGTAGCTAGCTTACGCTTATGCTGAGCTGAAAAGGGTTGCGGAGGACCGAGAGGAATGGAGATCGAGAAGATTCTGTTGCTGCAAACCAATCCACCGGATTGATACTACGAAGAAAGGAGTAGCAAGCGTACTTTTTCAATAATTGGCCTAAGAACTTCTTCAAGACCACGGAACTCATGGCGAGGAATACCTCGACGCCATCGTCACTGGAGACGAGACTTGGGTGCACTACCTCACACCCGAAACCAAAAAACTAAGAATTCTAAGCAATGGAAGCAGCCAGAGTCACCGACAGGAAATGGATCACCGAGCGCAGCTCACACCTGACGGGCGAAGCGAGGGGGAGATCCATCACGTACGGCTGCCAAACCAAGACTGAGCTCCACAGGCAGATCACTAGAGAAGGGATTTGGAATGGGGGAACCAAGGTACACTATAGAATCGCGGGATTCACCATAACAGCGCATTTCAGAACTGCAGCGCCATGGGAATGTTATATTACAGATCACCCTCGTATTTTGTAGACACGAATTACCTATTATTTATATTTTTATAGCATTTAATTTTATTTATCATAAGCAAAGCATAATGAAATATTAAGAATTATTAGTTATATTGAATTGTTATTCCTATTTTCCATGAATTGCTACAGTAGGATACAATTAAACCGGTCTTTTTGTCTTTTTTTTCAGTATGCATAACAAATAACATTAATTATATTTCAGTTTCATGATTTTTATAAACTGTTAAATGAAAAAATATGGCAGCATATTCATCAATATATATTTTTTTTCCATAGAAAGCTTCGTATCGTTATAACTTAACCGTGTTTTCCATACACTTTAAATATAAAGAATAATATATGATATCTACCTTTTTTTAACACATAAAGTACAATACCGACAGATGATGATAGTAATTCTGAAGTGTCATCTGTGGAATTCTATGCCGTTTACCATGCTGCATATAGCTAAGCGCTGCTTGTGGAGTGTTGATCTGCCAACGTCATAGACTACACCCCGAGATGCACGCATAAACCTTATTATTACAGGAATTTACTATGAATGGGCGCTCTTCACGGGACGACTTTCGTCTACCACCAATTTTAATTAATTGCATATTTCATATTTTTATAATAATAATTTAATTAATTAATAACTAACCGGGGGTATTTTAGAGCTCAGAAATTGTTTAAAAAATCTTTAATTATTCAATCCCCGTCGGGGATCGAATCCACGACCTTTGGGTTACAAAGCAAACGCTTTGAGCATTGAGCTATACCCGCCAGTTGCTTGACCTGCGGATTTTATTTGATGGTGTTAATTGACTCGAAAAGCGTAATTTTTGAATCAGAAACTATAAAAAAATTAAAAGGTCATATAAGTCTGTGCTTAGTCGACTATCACGAAGTTTTTTTTTTTTTTTTACATAAATTTAACCACATTAATAATGACGCTGATTCACTGTTTGTCTAACGAATATAATCTGGATCTCTTCAAGAAACAGATAAAATTACACTAGAAATCACTCAAAGCCGCACACGAACACAGCACATGTTTCCCGCATACAGCATTTATCCATCCTGGCCAAGTGTCATACAGTCTACTGATATCAACCGTTTGTGCTCTCTTGCTTGCGTTTCTGATAAATGATTTAACAATATAATTCCATTTTAGTTATTGTGGCTTTTGGGTTTAGCCGTGTGTGGAGAATCAATTTTTCGACTGCCTTAGCAAGGGTGATCTCAGGGTTGAATATTTTGTGGAACGTCACAAACATCACAAAATCGTCAATCCTGAAGATGACTCCTGCAATGGCAGTCGAAATATTGGTGCAAAAAAATTAGCCACACACGGCTAAACCCAAAAGGCACTATACTAAATCTGTCCGTGAAAACATTCCAAGTTATTTAAGTCTATTGCAGTATTCATATTAAATAAGTAATGCTCACAGGACAACTTTCATTTGATCAATTTTAATAAATAAACGTAGACATTCATTTAAACAATTGATAAATCAGTCATTGAAAAATCGTTGCTGTTTTTGAATAAAATAATTTATTAATTCTTAGCTATTTTTAATTACCACTTAGCGAGGAAAAAATAAAAATAAAATATTCCTTGTTTAAAAATGAATTTGATATCTCTGGCCAATGAGAGGATAAAAAAGACCAGCGTTGAGATCCGCTTTCAACAAAAGCCTTCAACTTGGAGTGTAGTGATGGAGACGGTGAAATGTGACGACGGTCGATTAGCTGAAAGAAAATCAAAGGGGAAAAAATAATCAATAATGTGACCACTTCTTTAATCAGCAGACATGTCGTAACCGCTGGAGACAACCTTGGCGTCGGATTAAATGTCTCAGGTCATCCTCTCAAAAAATCAACTCTTCTCGATTGATTTTACTAAGAAAATTTTACGTCGACAATTCTGCACTTGTATTTTAACGTTACGATAACTGATCGCTTAAAATGATGCGAATGTATTGAAAAAGGATTACTTCTCACATTTCATTTAATTTATTATTAATTTATTTACAGCGCATTACTTTTTCACAGACTGTAGCCTTTTTAAATGTCATTAGTTTTCGGAAATTTAATTTTGAATCCACTAATGATGTTGTGAAATGGAAATCTGTCTACTATCTTCACCGCGGAGAACGTCCACAGCCCTTTTGTATCTATTAACCACGGATTTCTGAGCCCAAAATTACTAAATACTATTTTAATATTAAAAATCTTCTTGATTTTTCACTGAATATATAATGTTTTGAATTATGTAAAAAAAAAAACATAAACTGCAGATAACAAATGCAGTTTGCTTAAAAATTATTTATAACACTAAAAATGCAACATCTTCAAAATATTCAATTTATCTTTGACTTCAGTGTTGAGTTCTGTGGTGTTTTGGAACGTCTTAAATAAATACCTTTTTATCCATGGTATCTTCAAATATGGAAATAAACAATACTGAGAGGTTACATTAGGTTGAATACAATTAACACATAAATTATGATAAATTTTAGTTTGACCAAATGCCCGTTTGATCAGTAGTTGTAATTTAAGTTTAAATAAAATTTAACGTGACATGTAGGTTTTGATCTGCATACGTCGTTAGACAGGTACAATACCTGTCTTACATCTACCTGTCAACAGTTATAGAATTATTGTGCAGTCCAGGTATCACACCGTCAAGGGAATACATGAACGGCGATTGCGACGTGACATTACCTGAAATAGCAGGTTTAGCTTCCATCGGGACTAATGACTAAGCTGGATCTAAATTTTAAATAAGGCCTATTTCACAAAATATAAATAAAATGTTATCTAAATCATACAAACTTGTATATTATTAATGATTTTATTTTAATATCAGAATATACAATAGTTGTACGAATAAAATTAATTTAATAGTAAAACGTAATATGCTAGAAAACTTCTAATACGTAATTATATTAAAGAAGTTTGCCGAGAATATAAAAAATAAAGGATAAATGCAGAAAAAAATATTATACAAGGTTCTTACAAAGTCAGACGTTATGATGTAATAATTTATAAAGCTTGAATTGAATCGATCTGATACAATTCGCATCACAGAAACCACTTGATGGTCAAAACTAACTTTTAGTACTCTCTGGCGTAATAATATATACTTTTTCGAGATAAATAGTTAATTTGATTCCATTGTGGGCCAACATATAAATTATCAGATAAAAATAATTTATGCCGCTCGTTTGGTCTGGCCTGGTTCTTACTAAGAAAGCTTTCCCTACTGCCCGGAGCGGCCAAATAAAAAGAGCAACGATGGAATCTGCTGGTAACAAAGAATTTCGTAACAGAACGTCATAGAGACAGTAGCACGGGGTGATAACGACAGAGTAACGTGACGTCATATCTGCCCCTAATGCAGTAATACATTTATTTAAAGCGAAAAAATAATACAAGAAAAATACTTAATTTCAATAAAATTGTTTAAAATAATTAGAATGTACTTATTCAGCTTGCAAACCGCAAAAAAAAATGTTTCATGAACGATATGTTTGATTCGTAAATATTATAAAAATGGCCAAAGAAAAGCTTGTAATATTTTGTAGCTTTTGAGAGTTGCACTTGAAAAATTGGACGATTTAATGTAGTATTCCTTGATTCTGTAGTAAAAATACATATAATAAAAAATAAAAGTCAAGGATAATGAAGACCTGTTTTTCTTTGTTAAGTAACTAGTTCAATCAATTGACAGTTAAAAAAAAATATTGTCAGTATCCACACACCAGAATGTGGTCAGTTATAAAATTGAAACGGCAGTAATTTATTTAATATTGGTAAAAATCAATGTAACATTATTGAATAATTACCCAATAAAATGAAAACTTAACCTTACCTAACCTTAGATATTATTAATTACCATTCATTAATTATTTCCTGCCAATATATAACATTTCCACTGCCAAATATATTTTTTTACTTCCCTTTGCAGGTGTTTATTACTGACCGATTGCTAAATAATAACTGCCCGTGCCCATTCATTGATTTAAATAATGCCAAAAATAGTTTTGTTTGTAAGACTTGTGGCTGATTAATAGGGCTAAGTCATAATTATTTTGTAATATAAAAAAAAAACACAAAGAAAACTTAATATTTTTGAGGTTTATTTGAATGTTCTACATTTCACAATGCAGACTTAATGTGGTTATCCAATATTTCTCCTAAAGCTTGCCCAAGTGATTTAACGAAAAGCTCTCGACTCGTAATATTACCAAGCCGCACCGAGCCGATTCAGGAAAATGCAACGGGCGTCTACGGAGTTTGGCCAAAGCCGCGAAGTTAGTCGCGTGGGGAACCACTGAAGGCAAATTTCAGCCGCTTTAATACTTAAGTAATTCCACGACCCCTTAGCAAATAATTAAGCGCAGTTTAATAACTAGCAGAACAATTAGTTTAAGCATAACTTAACCTATACAAAAAATATTTTCACTGATCATTGATGATAATTTAACTAAGTGTTTATTATACTGCAAGTCACAGTGATATCCATTAGATAGATGCTTAATTTTCTATCCATATACAGCAATTTTTGTTTGAAATATACGGATATAATTTATACAAAAAGAGTTCTAATAATTGTTTAATGAAGAGATTTCAATTTGACTGTTTTCAATAAAATGCTACCGTAGAGCAAAAGTAAGCAGAATTTTAAATAAATAATATTATTTTATATCCATTACATTATATTGTACACGAAATATAAATAATTTTAAATGAGTTAATTTTTTATAACTATCCATAATAGAACAATGTAAAACCGATTTGTCTTAGATCACCGAAGTAAAACAACATTAGATGCGAACTAAAAAATTTATGGGCTATCGTTTGTTGCTGACTGCGTAATATTGGTTGGAATTGAGCCTCTTTTTTAAATCAAATGATCCAGATCTCGGGAGCGTTAAGCTAATGATCTGAAATCCTTAAAAATATATTAAATAATAGAAAATTAGCCTCAAATACTGCAGCTATTACAGTTTTTGAGCGCCTGTCGTGGTTGTCGTTAGTAACCATATATGTTCCCAGGTAGACCTACGTGTGCAGAAATGTTGTGGGAGTAGGCATAGACAAAGGCTATTGACATAACTGAGTGGTAGCAGTTTTAAGTGAGCATATGTTCATATATTGAACGGAGAAAAAAAATCTTCCTTCTACACACATGTTTTAAATAAATTTAAAATGCTTAACAATACGTATGATATTATTATCTTGTATGTTTATATGCAAGGTGAAAGCCTCGTGAAGCTCACGGTTTCAAATTTTACATGGAATCGAGGGATTATACAAAAACGTCACAGAGCGGCCATTCAAAGGATATTCAGAGAGATGAAATTTGTCACTTTAAATTGGGTGTTTATGCGCGCCTCCATTACGCCGCTCTCCGGTGGGGCTGTCAGAAACTGAACGTTAAAAATAAAAAAGAGAGATCGTTTTTCACCGTTTCAATCGCGATAGAGCTGAATGGTCAACAAAAAATAAATACCAATACTTCAGTCGGATCAGTCAAAACAATTTAAGCCCCGTTTAATCTACGAAATAAAATTCAATGAGAGTCAAAAATCATTTTTTTTTAATTCTTGTTTTATCTTTCTATCATATTCACTCCCTATGTCATTTGTACTATAACAAATGAAAGCTAGAAAAAATATTTAGTCGTTTGAGTAGCTAGCTTACGCTTATGCTGAGCTGAAAAGGGTTGCGGAGGACCGAGAGGAATGGAGATCGAGAAGATTCTGTTGCTGCAAACCAATCCACCGGATTGATACTACGAAGAAAGGAGTAGCAAGCGTACTTTTTCAATAATTGGCCTAAGAACTTCTTCAAGACCACGGAACTCATGGCGAGGAATACCTCGACGCCATCGTCACTGGAGACGAGACTTGGGTGCACTACCTCACACCCGAAACCAAAAAACTAAGAATTCTAAGCAATGGAAGCAGCCAGAGTCACCGACAGGAAATGGATCACCGAGCGCAGCTCACACCTGACGGGCGAAGCGAGGGGGAGATCCATCACGTACGGCTGCCAAACCAAGACTGAGCTCCACAGGCAGATCACTAGAGAAGGGATTTGGAATGGGGAACCAAGGTACACTATAGAATCGCGGGATTCACCATAACAGCGCATTTCAGAACTGCAGCGCCATGGGAATGTTATATTACAGATCACCCTCGTATTTTGTAGACACGAATTACCTATTATTTATATTTTTATAGCATTTAATTTTATTTATCATAAGCAAAGCATAATGAAATATTAAGAATTATTAGTTATATTGAATTGTTATTCCTATTTTCCATGAATTGCTACAGTAGGATACAATTAAACCGGTCTTTTTGTCTTTTTTTTCAGTATGCATAACAAATAACATTAATTATATTTCAGTTTCATGATTTTTATAAACTGTTAAATGAAAAAATATGGCAGCATATTCATCAATATATATTTTTTTCCATAGAAAGCTTCGTATCGTTATAACTTAACCGTGTTTTCCATACACTTTAAATATAAAGAATAATATATGATATCTACCTTTTTTTAACACATAAAGTACAATACCGACAGATGATGATAGTAATTCTGAAGTGTCATCTGTGGAATTCTATGCCGTTTACCATGCTGCATATAGCTAAGCGCTGCTTGTGGAGTGTTGATCTGCCAACGTCATAGACTACACCCCGAGATGCACGCATAAACCTTATTATTACAGGAATTTACTATGAATGGGCGCTCTTCACGGGACGACTTTCGTCTACCACCAATTTTAATTAATTGCATATTTCATATTTTTATAATAATAATTTAATTAATTAATAACTAACCGGGGGTATTTTAGAGCTCAGAAATTGTTTAAAAAATCTTTAATTATTCAATCCCCGTCGGGGATCGAATCCACGACCTTTGGGTTACAAAGCAAACGCTTTGAGCATTGAGCTATACCCGCCAGTTGCTTGACCTGCGGATTTTATTTGATGGTGTTAATTGACTCGAAAAGCGTAATTTTTGAATCAGAAACTATAAAAAAATTAAAAGGTCATATAAGTCTGTGCTTAGTCGACTATCACGAAGTTTTTTTTTTTTTTTTACATAAATTTAACCACATTAATAATGACGCTGATTCACTGTTTGTCTAACGAAGATATCTGATTTCAGATTTTTCCTGGAAGTAGAGATACTTATAGTTGAGATGTAAAATCAAGTTAATAATTGTTTATTCAGTTGCCTAATGTAACTCGTATATGATTACTATGTAAAGACTTATGTATAAGAGTAGAATATATAATATAGAACGGCTGTGATACACGGTGCTTATCTAAAAGTGATAAAAAAGACTAGACGCCTTAGAAATGTGGTCATGCAGAAGAATCTCCGAATTTACTGGAGAGACCACGTCACGAACAATGATGTTTCAGCATAATCAAGGAAGATAGGCACCTATTAAGAACCATCTCAGAGAGGCAAGCCCGATGGATCAGTCAAATCATGCGTCGCGATGGTCTTCTTCACGACATTGTGGAAGGGGTGGTTGAGGATAGAAACTTCTGAGGGCGCCCTAGACGGAAGTATTTGCAGCCATTGTTCGAGGACATGAGTTGTAGTTCTTATGCTGAGCTGAATAGGATTACAGAGGATCGAGAAGAGTGGAGATCGAGATGCAAGATTTTGTTGCTGCCAACCAATCCACCGGATTGATACTACAGAGAAGAATAAATTATGATAATTACGTGTACATACAGGTCATATTTGAGTCATTTTATTAGACATTTTATCTCAATGCTCCATAAATAAAAATTATTTTAAAATATGACATTGAAAGTAATAAAACAAATTCCAAATTATTCGTCATGCTTTGTGTGCGACATTAATGTTCCTTTACTAAGCATAAATGAGCCATCACTTTATTTACAACCGCAAACTAATTACAAATATGACTTTCTTGTTTAATGGACGCCGAGTTAATAGCACCCTGTTTTATCATTACGTTGTAAAATATAATTACGGCGATTTTAACACCCTTGATATTGCTTTGTAAAATTTCATTTCACTGAGGCAATAAGGATTAAAAGTTAAAATCTGGCGCAGATTCACGCGGGCAGGTAGCGAGTTTGTCATTTTCATGTTTGTTTTTTTGAATAATCTTTTCTGAAATGTTGCGAAAATTTGTATTTGAAGTGCGTTCAGGCCGTCGGAGTGTTTCAAACATTTGTTTTTCTTTTTAGTTTGTGGGTGAATGTTAAAAAGCTTTGGTTTTTGTTCTGAATACTAAATATTTACATGAAATAAGCCACTTACATTCTACTTTGAAAACTAACACATATACAAAGTTACTTTGTAAGTAATTTTTATAAATAAAAAAAAGAGATTGATATAATTTTTTTTTTAACAAATTCAGTGAATAAAACTAATTGTATATTACCTGTCTTGACTTTAAAGTTATAAATCACAAGATATAAATATATAATATTCTTGCATATTCAATATATAAAATGGTGATTCAAGATAGTGATATTTTTAAATATGTAAAATGTTATCTCATTATAAATATTTAAGCTGCACAGCATATTAATAAAGTAAAAATATACTTTTAATATCAATTATTCATTTAATATCACAACTGTTAAAGTTACATTTCAACATAATGTTAAAGAATGAATATAACGCGCCAAATGAAATAAAAAAGTGTATTTTACATTTTTGTACTTTAATTATTAATAACGTACTTCATTGGTCGCCGTGTTACAATGCCAAACTTGCCAAAGAGTTTCTCTAGTTTTATTATAATAAAAATAAAACAAATACGCTGAAATATCCACAATTACGTTATACGTTTCCGAACGTAAAATTTAGTCTTATTATTAATATAAGCATTCACATTCCAACTATATACGAAATAATTAAAATTTCGCTAACTTTTGATACATTATTTAATATAATTGTAATTGCTAGAATGGGTCGAATTGCAGTTTGCAATGCGCAAGACTGATGCACTTTGTAAAGCCAAATGTTAGTTTTTAAATGCCACTTGCAATGGGTGTATTTGCCTGGATGCACCAAATAGGAAATTCACCCTTTTACATGACTGAAAATATTTTTTGTTGCAATGAATTTGATGAAAGCAAATAGAAAGTGAGATGTATTACAGACAGCGTTTATTTATTTCCTTTTTAAACCTAAATGTAATATAACAAAGAAATACATTTTAATGCGTAAATCTCTTAAATATTGTCATTTTTGTCATTCATATTTGTAGCATTCACATTGAGTACCATTTCAATATTAAATAGATAAAAAATGGATCGCAATGATATCAGTGTAATTCATGTTCAGACAAGGTAGGACATATTTATCCATCTCGTAATGTTCATTTTTGTTTCAACAAAAACATTTTTAGTATTTTACATGCAATATTGTTTTTTAAATAGTAATAAGGGAAAGATATATTATAACAATGTGGTTGCTTTAATATTTCTGTTCAAATACATTCCGAAAATTGAAACTAGGAACTTCCTTTACAGCACAACTCTGGAAAACACATTTCAAACTTAAAACAATAGATAATTAAAAATATATATTTACTGCTCCAGTACTTATCACTTATGATAAATACAAAAGGTAACGGGAAACTTTTGAATTGAAACTTTGAGCATGAGAAAAAAAAACAAACGCACTAACTATCAAGAGTAATAAAAGTTCGTTTTTCAAAAATCGTTTTTTTTATTATTATTGTATATTATACTTGTATAGGTAACATTTTTATTTATTTTTTTAGACAATACCGACAAACGTTCATGGAAAGATCTCATTTGTAATGACGTTCGAATAAGTTTTAGAATAGTTTAGCGCTAAAGCTTTAGGCTAAAGGATAAAGTAGGACAGTATCAGCATTTCTTATGGAGCTCCAGTAAAGCTAATTGTCAATTTTCTGAATGAGCGCATCATCAAGCAGACTTCTTTGTCCTCCAGTGTAAATGATCGAATAAAACTACTGAATATATTTGTAAATTATTTAGAACTTATTTGTCGAACCTGCGAATATAGCACACGAGCACAAGTCTCTCCCCGGCAAAAGAAAACAAAACAAAAATGTCTTAACGTCATGATTTTCAATTCAATTATTTGTTTTCAGAAAAATTACAAATTTTATTTTATACGATCCCGAAGTGAGATATAAAACAAGACGATCAATTTATATATAAAGGTATTAATGATTTTTAACAACAATTAATAAAAAGTCCCGAAGCTCGCTAAGCAGAAGAATCCACGAAATTACTTTGATAAATAAATTCTGTGAGCTCATGTAGAAACTGGGCTTCTCTCAAGTGGAATATATATTAATATTCGAGGTGATATGGTTGAACAGTCTGATCACTCTCCCAAGAGGCATAGTCTCTGGGAGGTTAGTATTACTTCTTGGAAAAATAAACATTCTGTGCCTCCTTATCCTTAAATAATTGTCAGGGACAAACAAACTGATGCGTTATTACGAGTGAAACAACTATGGATGATATTTATATAATATTTTTGTTAATTGATGTTGCTGATGATTATATGCACGAGTGTAACGTTATTCAATAAAAAAATATAATATTATATAATGGAGAATCAAACTTTAAAAAAATATTGGTTTGCATTGAAACTCCTTAATATCATGTTTAAGTCCAATCACGTAGCTAGTAAACAAATGCTTTGTCGTCCATGTTAGCTGTTATTGTTATTTCATGCAAATGTCCTTGTTGAAGATAGTAGTGGATACCTATTCGATTAATTATATTCCAATTAAGTACTACAAGGAATTCGTGTTCCAACAATAGTCACATTGAACTATCTGTGCATCTCTTTGAACATAAAACGAAGAAGACTTCTTACGTTCTATTAGTTGTTTTTTTTTTATTCCAATCCTGGTTTCAAAAACACTGAATATTTATTTAAAAACTAGCTGACCCGGCAGACTTCGTACTGCCTCAATCGATAAATAAAAGACCTAATCTTTTGTATAAAATAATCTTAAAACAAACAAAACGAATCCGTATTTAATAAAAAAGCATTTTTTTAATGAAGCATGAAGTTGATACACTCTGTTAATCAATTTAAAGCTTTCTCATAAACTTTTTGTTTTGTGGTGCGTGAATAAACAAAGAAGACGGTTTTCCGACGCGCAAACACGCGACGTATAATTGTCCATGCGCGAAACAGGGAAACTCCAAGTTGATTCCGCAAACTTCTAACGACTGTCCTTGCGATTTATTTATGGTCATCGCAAAGGCCAGACGTAATGGAAATTGTAAGCGCTTAAAATCGAATGGTAAATCCGTTGAAATCATCGGTATCCGCGGGATCAAGACATACTCTCCTTAGTATTTTCCTTTTATGATTGTTGCCTCAATGACGTTATTCATCAGCTTTTTCACAGCCAGTCTTGTTCCATTGCACAGTCAAGGTTGATTAATGTTACGCAGCATGATGACAACTGATCCTACTTTTAACTGCAAATTGTGAGGTGGTAATCCAGACAATTCCAGTGAATTTAAAAACTCCGTGGGATAGTTGACTACGTCATCCTGGTTCATAACGGTGTCGACTGATTTGCAGGAAACCAATTGTCCTGGAAGAAAATTCTGAATGGTCGCATTGAGATCTTCGACATCTTTATTTTTCGCCGCCAATATTGCTCGTTCACCCAGCCAATTATGGTTATTGAACTTTTGCGCTAAATCTGGGAAAACACGCTGAATAAGCTTCTGTTTTGAGTCTGTGATGTGACAGAAATCTGTGGGTAATGTGATGAATCCGGTCAAGATGTCCACTACAACTTCATTGTTTCCAATGTCTAACAATTGCTTCTCAAACACATTTGCAGTTTCATCTTGTTGCAAAAATACTCGCATGTTAGTTGTTAATTGGAGTGTCATTACATACTGCCACAAATTCAATGATTTTAGGCATGCATTTAGTTCATCAGCAACAGTTGATCGGGGAATAACTGGAAGAGTCTGACGAAAATCACCTGACAACAGAATCATGGCCCCACCAAAAATATTTTGGTTGTCACGAAGATCTTTCAACGTTCTGTCCAGTGCCTCCAGTGACTTCTTATGGGCCATTGTACATTCATCCCAACCAATCAATTTGCATACCTGTAGGATCTTGGCCATTGCGCTATTTTTGGCGATGTTGCAAATTGCTGTTTCGGTGATTTTCTTATTAAACATTTAATGGTAATTTTAAGGCAGAATGTGCAGTTCGCCCGGCTTCTAGCAGAGTCGCAGCTATTCCAGATAAAGCCAACGCTAGAGCAACATCATTTCACGATCTAATCCTCGCCAAAAGCAATGAAATTAAGAACGTTTTTCCGGTTCCTCCGGTAAGTTGCACACAGCTGTCCATTAATTGTTCTCAGTTGTTTAAACGATGTCGGACCACGAACAGTCACCAACAACAACCGCAAATAATAACATTCATCGTTATTTGGATGTACTGTGTAGATGCGACCCAGAGCGTCTGAAGCAAATACATTTGGATGTCCTTCAACTGGTGTTCCTTGTTTTCGACGCTGAAATGACTTCGATGATGCATTCCAAGTGTAATAGCGTGGCATGTCAGCATACAGCAAAATGCGAGTAAAATCATCAGTTTGACAGACTATGAAGAAACTTGTTAATGTTGTTGACGGTGTACGTGCCGCTCTGTCTGCCGCGTTCGATTCATTAAAATAAACTCGTTGACCATTTTCTAAATGGACTGCTAAATGGACTACATGAGGTTGTCTTTCATGGATCGCAAATGAAAAGATACGCCAAATTGCTTAGTTGCTACTTACATAGCGACCCATCTGGTACTGTGATATTTCATCATTTGGATTGGTTAATGCGAAAACAGCCATATCGCTACCTTTGTTAACATATTTACATATGTACTTTATCGACTATTTTCTTGATCTGTCTCTCTCTGGTCAGTGCGGTTAGCACGTGAGGTAGCTCTTCACACATTTGATTGACTGCGACGACCTAAGTCAGGTCGTCTTCTCCTCGGCATCGTAAATTGTAATTAATCAAAGTGAGAAAAATTCTCGCTCACTTAGCAGTAAAGTGTCACTATCACAAAATATCAACAACAACAAATAGAACCGTGTCACTGTTGACAGTTCACTCGTTCGCTTTGCGCGTCCATTTCGCAGAGGTACCAACCGATGGTGTTGCCATATACTACAGATCACCAAAGTAAAGAAAGTTCTCGCGCACTCATAGATATCGTAACACAATATCGTAATACTTTTTTCCGTGTGCGACAGGATGGATTGACATATTAGTTTGTTGTCAAATCTAATGTCAAATATTATTGTTGCGTTCAGAAATTTAATTTGTGACAAAACTTAATATTTATAAAACAAAATAATCTGATAGATTAACAATTGAAGTTAGCTAAAACTAAGTTTCGCGAAGCCGACCAAATTGAAAATCAGTACTACTAATGATCTATTACATTTTGTGACTATACAATTTGGTCGCATTCGCGATATTGTCACTTTTTTGAGTTTCGGAACACGACATTAGATCCTCCAACGCGCACGCGAAGATGATATATTTGATAGATATGATTGAATTTGAACTTTTTACAGCGGTAATAAATTGCAAATTGACACTTCGAAGTTAGGAACACACCTACATTTCTTAGACAACAGTGAGTGATTATAATTTAATATGAACTTTATTGAATAGCAATAATATAGATATATAGATAAAGATAGATATATAGATAATACGTATCGAGAGACAAGTGCGCGGTAAGCACTCTGCGCACACAACGTTATTCGTTCAAAAAGCGCGCCGCACAAAATGAATTGTGTGTATCAAAGTTGATTTTGTGTGCGGAACGTAAATACAGATATTTAAACGCGTGTCATGACAACCGCGCGTCATGTCAACCGCACGGTAAATAATTTGTACACACTTCGCTTTCTCATAATAACACGCGGTGCGTGAAATGAATAAAGCATATGAAAGATGATATTGTGTATAGATCTTGTTTATATGGGACTTTTATATGGGAAAAAGAAAAGGGCTTTTTTTAGGGTTTTTCCGGCAATTAGTCAAATTTTTCTCACCTTTTAGACCTTCCTTAGACCTCCACGAACATTTCAAGACCAAGATAAGATACAGGCGAACCTCGACTTTCGCACATAATTGGTTCCTGAAAATGTGTGCGAAAGTTAAATGTTCGAAAGTAGAGGGAAGAAAAAAAAACACCAAAGATTGTATATACTTCAAAAATTTTATTTGTCAAAAATTACTCAGTACATATTAAATTGAAATTATATTTTTTTAACGAAATTGTCAAGAGTTTTTTGTATTTTTTTTTTTTTTCTTTTCTTCATAGAGAGTTCTGTAACACGCAGTGCTATTATGGATCTCCCTACGCACTTTAGATATGCATTCTCCATTTGGATCACATTCTTCTATAATATTTAAAAAATCTCAATATGTGTTAAAGCTTCGTTCAAGTTTTTTAATGTTAAGGTATTAGGTATTTCTTCTGGTTCTTCTTCCTCACTTTCGTTTTGTACGTATGAACTAGAATTTTCATTCTCGTGACGATCCATAAGAAATTCATTTGACAATGGTTCAGAATGTGATTCTATCAATTCATTAACATCTTCGCTATTGACTTCAAGGCTTAGTTCATTCATCAGGTGAACTAAGCCTTGAAGTAAGGACTCACCACACACAGTTTTATACTGGAAATGCGACTAAATTTTCATGTACTTTTGAGAAGTGTAAAGTGAGCGAAAAATTATAAATTAGTTTAGTTAGTTTTTACATGCATCACGTAAGATCACATAAGATAATCTTACGTGACTTTTGTGATCCATTTAAAAACAAGGTAAGGTAAATAAATAATTATTTGTTATTTATAATGGATCTCAAAGTGAACGCTTAAAACATTGAAAAAATTATAAATTATAACCGCATTTTTAAGAAATTATGTTGTAACGTAACCCCATTGAATTGTTTTTTTTCTATTATTTTTTGGTAAATTTTTTCGCAGGTCTAACACGAATCTTTAATGTAATTTATAAGTATATATTGCATTCATTGTTTGTAATAAAAAATTCTTAAGTGTTTTGTGAGCGAATATTTTAGCTTCCCAAAAATGGCGCATATTTCAGTTCATATTGAATAATTTTCAAATTCCGTCCTGTGTGTGTGTGATACCATTATAAATTTAAAGCTTACAAAATCTTACGATTATGACATGTCTCTGAACAAATAATCGGGAAAAAAATAAACAGCGGATATGAGGATTTCAACAAATGATCTTACACAAAATGTTCATTTCTTTTGTCAAACGCGATGTCCATTCGACCACTTATGCCACCTCATATCTGCGTATAGTTTATTGTTAATGATACTTATATTTTACCGGCGAGTATAGCTCAATGGTCAAAGTGTTTGCTCTGCAAGCGAAAGGTCGTGGGTTCGATCCCCGACGGAGATTAAAAAAAAATTCAATCGATTTCTGGGCTTTAAAATACAACAAATACCCTGGTTGGTGTGAATTTGATCTCCCATAAGTAAAATGCCAGCCTATAAATTAAAATTGGTGGTAGACGAAAGTCTTCCCGTGAAGACCACCCATTCATAGTAAATGCCTGCCATAATAAGGATGATGCGTGAATCTCGGGCTGTAGTCTATGACGTTGGCGGATCAACACCACATGCAGCGCTTAGCCATATGCATCAAAGTAAGCGTCATAGAATTCCACAGATGAAACTTCAGAATTACTATCACCATCTGTCGGTATTCTCCTGTATGTGTTTACGTAAAAAAAACGCACTTTTATATTCAATTAAATGCAGCAATTATGTAAATTTTATAAATAAGTGATATTATTAGATAATCGCCGGCCAAAAATTAATGAACATATTTTCTATTATAAATTTATATTTTAGGAAAAATCCTGTGACACGATTAATTTCACAAATTCAAATACAACCAAGCTACACAGCAAAATAATTCAATGAAATTGAATTAAGAAGTGTAAAGGGGCTAAAAATATATTTTAGCTTGAATCAAACTCTAAAACAAAACATTTTGCATTATTTCGGGAAAAAAATAATTAAAAAACTATTTTTCAAAAATGTGCGAAATAGCGAATTGTGCGAAAGTCGAATGTGCGAAAGTCGAGGTTCGCCTGTATATCCGTTCAGCCGTTCTCGAGTTTTAGCCAGACTAACGAACAGCAATTGATTTTTATATATAGATAGATAGATAATAATATTTATACTGAAATGATAAACATATGTCAAGTGTATACGAATGTATGGTCACAATTCTTCTTCGTAGTATCAATCCGGTGGATTCGTTTGCAGCAACAAAATCTTGTATCTCGATCTCCACTCCTCTCGATCCTCTGTAGTCCTCTTCAGCTCAGCATAAAAGCTACAACTCATGTCCTCGAACACTTGCTGCAAATATTCTCGTCTAGGGCAACCTCTACAGTTTCTTCCGTCAACCATCCCTTCCACAATGTCGTGAAGAAGACCATCGTGGCGCATGATGTGATCGATCCATGGGTCTCGCCTCTGTGAGATGCTTCTTACTAAATAGGTGCCTATCCTCCTTGATGGTCACGATTATCATGATATAAACAATATGAACATCTTACATACATAAAATAATTTGATTTTAATCTACAAAATATGTGTCTACAATATGTACAAGTAGACAATTAAAAAATATTTTTAATTATTCATAATATCAAACTATTTACACGATTATTTTGTATATTTTATTGTTAAATAGTCAGCGAAGCAATTTGTATATTATAATTATTATATACTTTGCAAAGGTAATATGTCCAACTATAAGTGCTGTAGTTGCTGACATAAAGTCTTCTGAATATTTTATAAGAATATATTTATAAACATTGTTATGGTTAAAAATAATATTTGTGTACCGCGAGGAATGTATTTCTTAATCGTGGTCTTTTTTTATGTAAGCACATATAAGAGAATACCAACAGATGGTGAATTTAATGCGTGTAAGTAATTCTGAATTCTCACCTGTGGAATTCTATGACGCTCACCATGGTGCATATGGCTAAGCGTTGCATATGGAGTGTTGATCCGCCAACGTCATAGACTACAGCCCGAGATTCATGCATCATCCTTTATTATTACAAGAATTTACTATGAATGGGTAGTCTCCACGGGACGGCTTTCGTCTACCACCAATTTTGATTGATAGGCTATGACTGGAATTTTACGGGTGAGGGATCAAATTCACGCCAACCGGTGGTATTTTAGAACTCAGAAATGGATAAAAACTTTTTTTTTTAATCTCCGTTGGGAATAGAACCCAAGCAAGGTCTATGATGAATGAGACTAAATAAAAACCAACAAATGGTATTGTATAATATTATATTTCGTACATTTCTTTGTGTAACTCCTAAGTTAGGTCGAGTCTTCTTATGATGTGGCAGTAAGAGAAATAAGAAACTTTATCTCTTATGGTCTTATCATATACTACTGGAGTCATACTGTATTTCAGACCTCCAGGTGGCTAAGAGCTTTTCCCTATTTATATTTAGATGAACGACGAATATTAACATTATAATAATATCACAATATTTAGCGAGGTTTTAAACCTTCTAAAAATGATCAGACTTTCATAGTGAATATTTTAGTTTTATGGTGATTATGAGAAACTTTGATATGGTCTCAAAATAAATGACTAATATTTTGGTTATACTACCAACCTTACGAAACACTCATTTCGGTTGATTGCTGTTATATTTTTTATAGGTCAGTACTCTACAGCAACAGCTAATAGGTGCAATTACTTATAATTAGGAAAGTTTGCCAATTTGAATGTTACCATACTTATTTGTAATCACTTTAGCCAACTTTCATAATAATGTTATACTATTATTTATATTTTTAAATTTAAACATGTATTTTCCATAAAAATGAATATGTGTTCATGATTACAAAACATGCAGTTGAAATAATTCGTGCATAATTCAAGCATGTACTTCATACAAAATCATGGTTTTATTAAAAATAGTCCAAAATTTAAACAACTCTAACAGTCGAAAATAAAATAATAATAAAACTTCTACTGGAGTATGTATTTATTATACAATAATATAAAAATGAATGTGTATTTCCTATGTAAACAAGTTTTGTGCTTGAATTTTTGGTTTATATACTCTCTTTGTTATTAAAAGTAATGTTTATTTTTTAAAACACATTTTTAAAGAAAAATGATTATTGAGTCATGTTGCTCTTATCAATGATTAAATATTATGTGAATTTTTTAACATAAAATTTACTGTACTCGTGAAAAAAACATTTCAAACGAAAATCACCACAGTAATAATATCCGCTCGAAAGAAAATTTACAAAGTAATTTTCACTTTATAACACTTCATTTTACAGAGAGATTTTCCGATCACCGCCGCCCTAAAAAACAAATGAAAGCTTTTCTTGTTTTCCACCGCTGTAAGTCTTTTGACTTTTAAATCGTTTGTTATCATTAGGACGACAGTGACGTGGGGAGCGACGCCTGCGCAGATACGCCACTGTGCGGACTTCTTGGCGAGTGGTTTCGGTCATTTGTCTTTGGCGATAATAATCACCATTGTACATCTCGAGGACCATTTTAATTATGCGGGTTGAAGTCGGAATTGAAACACCTAAGCATGTCTGTGACAGGTACGTCTGATTAAATTTGATTTGGGTAACTATTGACAACGCTCTACCTTTATAATAATACGAAATTTAAAACGTAAGTGTAATGCATTAATTATAGTGTGATATACTAAAATTACTGAGAATGTATATTATACACCGTATTAATAACTTACACAAGCAGAAATTGAATAAAACCACAATCATATATTGGCAGAACATCGTAATTTGTGGTTTGTTGTATTTAAATAATGAAATAATAAACATTGTAAAACCACTGATTTTTTTTATTTTTATGATTGGTTTTAAGTTTGTTCTGAAGAAGGTGTGTTGTCACTGAAATCAGTAAATGATTAAATAATTATTCGTTTTACAAGTTGAAACTATAAAAGATTATTAGTTTTTTGCATTGATATTTTTTCATTACAATACAAGCGAAGAAATGTAACGTATTTATTCTAATTAAGGATTCAAATAAGGTATTTTCATAATAAATTCATTATTATTAGAATTTAAGTACACAGCATTCAGAATAAATAATCACAAACAAGTTTTGATCATACTCTGTTTAATGATAATTTAAAAAATGTTTTTTTTACTGGTGTATTATAAGTCCATTTGCAAGAAAAACTTTTAGAAAAATGTACATATTAACAAATATATATTTAGCGTACGTTCAAAAAAAAGTTGGAAGTAGCCACTACAATAACAGTTTAAATACGCTTTAAGAAACAGATATTTTTTGTCAACTTCAAATACGGCAAACTCAAGTTAATGTTCTAAGGAATTCATATTTTAGTTTAAATTTTAAAAAATATAAAATAAAAGGCATAAAACATTAAATAATTAATATATATATTAAGTAATACTGTAGCAAACAATAATAGTATAATGAAAGTATCATATATAGACAAGAACATGATTTAAAAAAAAACGCAACCAAGTTCAACGTAAAACGGCCCACACAACCAACTGTCCAAGCTAATAAATAACCAAATATTATTTTACGAGTATGTTATTAACAATATTCTATTATTAATTGAAAGTCCTGAAATACTAGTATAAACCTTTCCTCGTTTAACAAGAAGTTTAATTATAAAGTGCTGTATCTCAAGTTGTGAGACTATGTATATTTTCACTATTACAGAATTTGGGTTAATTCCTTCCATATATCAGGTGCATATTATAAAAGCATCACATCATTTACACGCTGCACTATAATGCAATAGACTGCACAAGCAAGTGCCGGCTATGACGTCTTTTATCATAGTCAACTCGGTCACGTACAAATACAAGATGCATTGTAAAATAATAATAGAGCTTTCGAAACTTTATCCAACTTTTGTGGTCCTTGGAGTGAGTGCATGGAACAAAAATATACTCTAGTCATACGTGTATACATTTAGATAATATTTTATTATACGGCATTCGATTAAACTTTACGATGGTAAAAAAGTAATGACTTCATTTATGTTTATTTATCTCTGAGAGAAGCATCTCATATATATTATTAGTCTTTTAATATATCATGACTACTACACGTAGGTGTGAGAAGTAAATTTAATTAGATACAGAAAGTCATTTATTGTTAAGTGTGTAGGGAGAAATGCTTATAAATAAAAGGTCATTCAAAAACTGTGTTACGTGATATTGTTGCGTTTAACTCAAAATATTGGGTAGATAATAATATCGATGAAATTCCTTTGCATATAATCTGACGAATGCATTATCATACATTTTAAAAATCTGAAAGTACGTAAGTGAAAAAATTGCACCAAAGGAAGAAATACATATTTGGTTGTAAATTAATATTAATATAATTATTTATTTATTCAGCCACCAGAGACGTTATTAAAAATTTTCATAGACATATTGAAACCAGACACATAAAAAAAAGAAAATACAAATCAATCAAATTTAACAATTTTAATTTTAAACAACTACTGAATTTTAGTAAGTGAAGCACCAGTTCACAGCTAGATGCCTACGCGAAGGCGTATCCAGTGCCCTTTAAAAATGCTTCCCAAAGTGCAAATTAAGAAATTAAAAAAATATATAAACATTTCAACTACTAAAAACATAAACATATCCTTGCAAATTAATCATTAAAAAATAAACGTTCTTTTTAAAATATGCGATGATAACAATTTTCTGTGTGGAACAAACGACTTATTAGTTAAAAAAATAAACAATAAAAAACAAACAATATTCCTGTGAATAAAAGTAAGAAAACATATTTTGGATATAATTATTACAATGAGTATACCAAACTTCAACTATTTAGTAATATACTTCTGTATGATTCATGTACGGGCAAAGTTTTGCTTCAATAACGTACAATTAATAAGTATATTAGTTGTAATATGCTAACAAAAGAAAAAAAAACAATTTAAATACAGAAGTTTTAGTTTATATCATTAGTTTTAAAAGATCTACGGTAGAACTAACTATAATCTATCACGAAAAAAAATAATTCAATATCATAAATAAATGGAACTTTCGATATAGATCTTCCGATAGAAATATTTAATGGCATACATTAACAATTATAATGATCCCACTGGCATGCTCACGTCAAAAGTTTTATAATAAACGAGCTGCACATAAAAACAAAAACTTTCAGTCAGGACAATATTCTTGCCTCTGTAAGTTGAAAATCGATGTTTTCCGAAACATTTTGGCGCCCTACCAAGAACCACCGCTGCAGCGCCATCGATCTGCTGAAACTGTAACCACGCGAGGTACCATCGAGAAATAATACGTTGCTTTTTTTCTTATCCTCAAAGCTTCATCCATTATAAATATCATTTAATTTTTTCTTCAATACAACATAAAAAGTATGCAATGTTAAATCACTAAGAATATATTACGATAAATTTGATAAAATTATTTTTAAGTGTATTCGCTAAATAGCCATTGCTTGCTTAAAGCTCCATAAAGAGTTCATATTATCTCCTTATTTCCTTTAAAAATTGAAGTAAAATTTATAATATTAAAACTATATAGAAAATCATAATTATTTTTCATTAAAAGAGTTCATCATTGTCAGTTTTTACTATTGAATAAGAAATTTCCGTTCTTTTAAGATACTTTTATTTTGAAAAAGCCATTTGTCGGTTATTTTAAAATAAAACACATTAAATGACTTAATTTAATGTTAAATTTATCAAAGACAAATAATAACGTATTTATGGAGTATTCATATTTTTTAGAGTACCTAGGCACCGTATGTTAATTCCTGGTCAAGTAACATCTTTAAAATACAGTTCGGCATTGAAACAATTATAACATTTCCTTTATTAAAATATCATAACAGGTATTCATTATTATTTTCACAAAAATCAAGGGTTATTTATAAAATATATGTAAATAATATGTATTTAATATAAAAAATATTTTACTTATTTTGTATTATATGCATCATCTATGATTAAATATGTGATATTTTCCATTGTACGTGAGGGAATTCTATTACGAGTATACGAGTACTATGTTACGATTAGAACTGAACCTTGGACAAATTCGTGTGATAATCGAATGCTTTAATAATTTGTATACACTATTTTCAAATGTATAAGTAAATTGTAGGCAAAATATATTTTTAAATGTAAAATTTATTCGAATGTTAACCTAAGACTTGTCGTTCAGTTAACAAGCACTTTTCTCCATAGCCGCGCTAGATTCCCATCTATCATCAGCCGACGAGAATATTTGCACTTTACGTGATAGGAATCGACCAGAAGGAGGAAATACCTGACTTCAATCTGGAGGAAGAGCTTCTTCCTTACCTTCGTAACTGTCGAATAGCCAAACATGGCCAGGAATTGAGATATATTCCCCTATTCACACCACGCACAGAACCCATCTCACAGGTCGCGTGTCATACTGAAGTTTATGACTAGCTCCATTCGATCCAGTCCATGCAATATATTCTTTAGTGTTGTTGTATCATATAAAGTATGGTTTATTGCTGGTGATGTTTACATTCGCTTTTACGAGACGCTCGGTGATTTAAAAATGTTTCAATATTTAAAAGTGTAACTTAGCAACTATCGATGCTTACATTTTTATTTGTTATTTATAGTATTATTAAATACTATATACGACTATATGCAATTTTTGAGCTTATATTTTTCAATATATACGTATTGTTAAATTAAAAAAAAAAACTTTTCCCTTACTAAAATGATAAAATCTAATGTATATACTTAAAAAGTGAAGGTAATTTTACGACTACAAATACACATTACTCTGAAAGACAATAAAATCTACATGCGAATACGCTCACTCTGATTATTTTGATCATATTTTGTTGAAAAGATATGCTTAAATGAAGTCTATATTTTTTTATAAAGTAGTTGTCAGAGAGAGATATTTACTAATTTTTTCACTGTCCCCGATTTTTTTACGGGCAATACGAATTCCCTCCTCGAATTAATTATTTTTGCAAAATTGTTCGGCATTATTGTTTGCAATTACCAGCTGTCCGGAAATATTGTTTATTATTACATTTGTTAGAGTTTCGGATTAATTATACATACGAGCAACATTGTAACACAGGGGCTGTAGAATGACAGTTTATCAAAATTTTGATGATAAATGCGTCCAATACAATGCATCTATTAATGCAAAATTGTTTTATAAGGTGAATATTCTCGACTACACTGTTTCACAATAATATAATCCTTAAAATATCGATTGTATATTATTATTTTTTTGACTTACCCTGAAACCGACAAAGAAAAAATGCTGTAAAAATTATATGCAATTGTTATTCACATAATATATTAGATCACATACACAGGTCTAGAAATATTTTTTGCAATTTTCATCAACCATTGAAAAGATACACAGCTATACAACTTGAAATTTATATCGCTCGTGTGGGCAGTTGTTTAAAAGTTAATATGTTTTTGATATAAATGATGACCTAAAAATAAAAAATATTAGCCATTAAAATTTAATTTCGCATGATAATAAACTAAACCTACTAAGCGATAATAAACTATATATTTACTGGATGAAACCAAAGAAAAATATGCATTTATTTATTAGTGACATCTTTGATTATTTGAATTTTACTCGGTTAGCTCGGAAACAAACCCAGCCGTTAATTATTTTGCTTCCTAGCATCAACCAAATCTTCTAAATATTTCCGTCAGATGGAAGGAAGACCTACATACCCCGTTAAGTAATTTATATTCAAGTACATATATGTTTATTAAAATTAAACTGCATTTGAGGCATTGAAATATCTCATATGTTTAAATTAAATTTGAAAATGTATGCCTTTAAATTTTTTTCTTAAATAATTACAAATATTTGTTTCTTTACAGGTACGAATTCAAATATCATACTGCATTCAGGCGAATTTGTGGATACTACATAAATAGTATGAGTGAAACGGTAAGTTATTGATTGTTTTTACATTTCAGTTACTGATTTTTATGTATTAATCTTAAAATTTTAGAAAAGAGTAATAAAGGCAAAAAACGCTATCTACAAGTATGTTTATGAAATACGTTATGAACTTTTTTTTTCAAATGGCATTAAATTAACAACAAACTAAAAATATTTTTTCTAAATAAGACAATATTTACATTGTTAACCACTCGTGGTGTGAGTAAATTTTATTTAACTATATTACTAATTATTATACTTATTTTAAAAGATGACTTTTTTGAATGATAGTTTTTTGTTCAGCAACAAAACAAAAAAATAATCTACTTCTCTGATAGTTTCAGATAACTAGTAATTTTGTAAACTATATTATATTGGAATCGACAGTATTGCTATAACATTTTATTGAATTACAAACGCAATCCCCTGTATAATTATATCTAATGATCGTTATTCTCAGATTTCCATTCAATCACAGTCTGTACAGTACTTTTTCGAAAATCCGAAGAATGGCGGGTGTTTCATTATTCGCAAATCGCTCCGGTCTCTTCTCAATTTCAAAGGTCCTTTTGCGTACAGCATCGAAAAACGATTATCCGTATTGAACACCAATAAATTGATACATTCATTTAAAGGGCATTAATTTGCGTAAATGCCGAACCGAGCGAGGAGCCGACAATGTCGAAAAAAGCCTATTTCGGGATCGGCTGTCGCCATCTTTGGTGAAGGCTCTGACAAGGGTGGATACCTTTTTTCGAAGAAATAATAAGGGTGTACGAGAGAGCATTCGAATTCATTCGATTGCGAGCTCCAGAGAGCTTATATTTACGGACTTTAATCATCGGTTAATCGTTTTCTTACCGATATGAATGTGTATTCGTATATGTTTCTATATAGAATTCTTACTAAATTGTGCTTTATTAGTCATGCTATAGTATTTTGTTATGTTTTTATAATATACCAACATTAAGTAGCAATTTTTAGTTATACCAACACTTAAAGTATGTTTTGTTGTAACAATAATCAAGTGATGTTGCTTTATGTCAGTTGTGAAATTATTAATAAAGAATAATAAAGTGAAAGTATGACGAAAGCGAAGGTAAATTGTGAAGCACTTATAAAAAAGAGTGAAATAGATGCACATACGTGTGTATTGAAATTTTGTAACTTTGTTTAGTATTGTGTTGTATTGACCACGAATAAAAATTTGAATTGAAAACATTAAGGAAAATTCGAAGCTGAAATTACGATTTCACTCTACAGATATGAAACGAAAATTATAATATTTTACTTTAACGAATATTCAGTTCTGTTTATTATGGGAAAAAAGTAAGGGCTTTTTAATATTGTTATTCTTCTTATATACTAGACAACTCTAGAGGCATGCCATCGATAAACTTTGTCTTTAAACTTTTTTCTCCTTTTATATACAATGCTTTTCTGGCTGAAGCAAATGCTTAACACTGTTGACTTAATTATCATAGGTCAGACAAACTTACAAAGCTCCATTTGGGATATTTTAAAAATGATTTTTTAATTATTTTCAGAACAACAATAACTTAGATGGTTTGAAAAAATGCAGTATTACGCGTGAAGAATCACTATTTGTTAAATAAATGACATTAATCATTCAATAAAAAAATATTTTACTTTGTAGCTGGTAGAATCCCATGTATTTAAATCGTTTGACTTATTATTAAATTTTCCGTTATACACTCGATTTCCCCCGTAATGGCCTCCACCACCACATTTGAGCTTTCGTTCGGAATTGAAGCTTTGCTGGCGGAACTGAAGTGCGAAAGATATCTTCGAGTCGTTGCCTCCATTTCCGTTTGTTTCTGAAACCACACGTTTCATTTTGTTGGCATTGTGATTAATTGGCAAAATGATTTCGATACCAACAATTTTACCTCTGTGTTTTTAATTATTGTTGTTTAAATTAATTATTCTCCTGGATGCTTACATAAAAATATCATCATATTTACAAGACATTGCCACTGCACAATTATGTCAACCATCATTGCTCATTACTTATCCAAAAACATCTTTTCTGCACCTGAAGGTCTAGCTAGGAACATATAGGCATAGTCTCAGAGGCATTTATTTGGGTCTTAGTTTAGATTTATTAATCGAGTTTTTTAAGATATCAGAAGCTTCCGAGGCAATGATTATTTAATTCATAAAAGCAGCTCAAGTTGAAAACGTAATAATATTAATAACATTACCCAAAAACAATCAAACTTATTAGTAAATTTTTCATTAAGTAGTCTTTAAACTGTTCTGTTGTTTATATATATACATTTCACTTTGAGATACATTTCAGTATACAATAGATAAATATTTCATATCTTGTCTTAACATGGATCACACTGAAAACAAAGCTGTTCTGATTGACTGGTTGAATTATCTTTGATCCTCTTTCACAAAAATTAGTCATAATAATATTATGGCTCTTTATTAATTTCACGTTTATGCAACATCGTAATTTCTGTATATATTACAATATACCTTTACAATCCCCAGTAATAACTGTATTAAGCGGAAAAAGTATCTCGAAAATAAATTTGAAATGGTTGATCTTATGGAATATTCGATTCGGAGAAAAAAAAAACCTGTATGAAAAAGTATTTTGCATGTAAAATCGGTATTGGAATTTATAAAGAGACGTGACACTCGAATTAATCCTTACAAATTGATTCCCCACTTCTGGAACTCGATTTATTTTCAGAGCCCTGTCGTTCTCATGATTGATTACGGTTTGGAATGTTTGAGCTTTAACATAGTTTTCAAAACTGATAATAAAATAAACTTCAATTGGAATTATGGCAAAAAACGGAAATGCCTCGCTAGTTAATGTACACAAAAAGCTTTTTAAGATTGAGAAAAATGATTTTTCCTTCGGAAAAATTAATATTTATTCTCATTCTATACATCTTTCATATCTGCAACATATTGTCACTCAGTTATGTCGGTTGACACTGTCCACGCTTTGTTGCAATTCAATTGCACCTGTACATCAATCTGAGAACACATTAGCTTCCGAACGACCACTAGGGAAAGCTTCGACGAGTACAAGAAACAGCTACTTTTTTCATTGATTTTTTTTTAAGATATCGTATGGTTAGCTTGACGCTCCCAAGGTCTGCACCAATCGGTCATAAGAAGCGGCCCAACTCAATTAGCGGCACACGATGACTCATCCATGTTTTGATTCACGCGTAATATTGCATAACTTTGTTGATCTAACAAAAACCACGCTGTGCTATTGACACTGGACTAATAAAAAAAACTGGAAAATACTTCAATTTAAAAATGATTATTTTTGTTCATGATCATTGTTTTTTTCAAAAACCATTATAGATACTCGAATATGCGTTGTGAGACAAACGTTCTCACTAATATCTATTATATTATATATATGTATGCTAATCTCAAAATTGATCTTTAAAATAAGATTTAACAACTTGTTTTGATCTCAATATAAAAAAAACTGTGTTTACTTTGAATTAATAAACACCTCTGTTTTATTTATCTGTATAAAAAATAAACACGTTGTTAACTTCCAATTAATTAAGATGATCTTACGCAACGCATAATTACGAATATATTACAAGTACACAAATTTAAAAAAAAAACATGTTATTTTTTAAATTGAATTAAATAATTGAAGACTTTTTATGGAAATGTTTTCACAAATTAAAATGCCAACAAAAATATTTCTTTTTAATCTTTTACAAATCACGAAAGGGCATAAATAATATAATTTTTACAGTCGAAACGAAATACACTTTCAAGCATGTAAATAAATGATAAAATTTACTTTGTGTAAGCTAGTAACCATTTTTAGATAAAGCGAAATATTGACAAACGATTTTTATGTCCAACAGTATCAACAATAAAAAAATATACGAATACTCTACTCGCAGGACTGCAAAAAGGAATATGAAATAACATTTACATGTTCTGAAAATTCTGAAAAAAGAATTAAGTATAAGACGTTTTCGTAAAGGAGGGCTTTTCATGTTTTTCCAGGAAAATTGGAACCAGATATTGTTATATTGTTTTCATTTGTTTGCCTTCCTGTGAGATATAACCGTCATAGTATAAACAGAGTTGTGTATTTTACTTGCTTGTTTACTGGAATATTAAGTATGCCCATACATTTAAAGTGTTTTAAACACGTGTAGAATGTAGGTAGTGATTTGAAGGTTTATTTTCATAAAAGAGTATATATCGGTAACCAACTCTCGATAATATATTATTGGAAATGGTATTAAATTATTAAATTAAGTATACTGATTATTAAACGTTGTACAATAGGCCATAAATAACGGTGAATGATCAAGATGCGAGAATAATATTATATCATTTCATTAAACAAATATGGCGTTAAATAATGGAATAGATAACTACATATACAACAATAATATAATTAAATAAGTAAAATCAGTTCACCTTTTGTAACCAATCAATGTAATTCATAGTAAAAGCGTTTCCTTATAAGTCAAAGATCATTTGATCCCCGACGGAGATAAAAAAAAGTGATTTTTAATCGATTACTGAGCTCTAAAATACCCATGGTTGATGTGAATCTGATCCTACACTTGTAAAATGTCAGTTATAGCCTATTAATTAAAATTGATGGTAGACGAAAGTCATCCCGTTAAGACCACCCATTCATAGTAAATTCCTGTAATAATAAGGATGTTGCGTGAATATCGGGCTGTAGTCTATGACGTTGGCGGATCAAAACTCCATATGAAGCACTAAGTCATATGCACTATGGTAAGCGTCATAGAATTCCACAGATGAGACCTTAGATTTACTATCACCATCTGTCGGTATTCTCCTGTATGTGCTTGCATAAAAAAAACAAATAGATCGAAAATATTTTTGAAATTGATCGAAATAAAGATGAACAAAGTATGAAAAGAATGACATAAAAAATAAATATATAATTATATATTAGGTCGATTGACCTCCTTACGAATAAATTAATTACATTCGCATTATATCAACTATAGTATCAGCGGAAATATCAAAGTTGTATTCTCCTAATAGCAATTGTTATATGATCCTAGCAAGGATTGGTTAAGACATGAGGATAACAACATGATTTTAATAACTCTTTTTTCAAGCACTTTTTCAAGAAAAGTCTTTTAGACCGTCAACAAAACATATTTAGTGGATTATAACTAGTTTGCTAAATCCCTGTTATCCCCTTTTATATTATTGCTTCAATTTTAAAACGAATATGTTAGAAATAAGATAGCATGTCAATTATTTCCAAAGGCATCTGAATGCTCGTTAGCATTGAGTTACAAAATTCAAAGAAAATGGTAATACTATGAATTATATTAGGAACAATAGGTTTATATATTCCTTCATAATGCCTTCATAAAGAGTAACTTGATAATGTATTATGTAGGAATGTTTTCTTGGCTGGGTTTGCTATTATACCGAGTACAATAAACTTATTATAAGGATGTAGGCTGAATGTCTCACTCACCTTGCTCACATCAAAATTCAAATACAACTTTGAAAGGCCTTTCAAGAAGTTAAATTATAAAAGCAGGCCTTTGTTTTCAGAAGGCATTATTTTATTTTCTCGGAAAAATCAGAACCAGCTTAGTTATACGAGTATATGGGGCATTGTAACTTATACTTTGCGGCGCATTATGCCGCAAAAATACTTTATCCCTTCAAAATACTTAAGTTAACAAAAGTATTAAGTAATATTTGATAAAAAAATAAATATAACGTAAATAACATTTTACTTGGTGAATTTTATGTTTTTTTTGTTTTTGTTTTTATAATGCATTTAATTTGAATGTAAATATAAAATTTGATTATTTATTAAACCTGTTTCATTTAAACCATTTTACAACTAGAGCCAATCCTATTTTAAGATGAAAAAAATCCAGTACTAAGGATCGAAAATCTGTCGTTTGTTGATTTAAGTCGCCTTAGTTACGCAAGCAATTCACAGAACTACGTACTTTAATTAATTTAAATTAATCTAAAATAATCTCTGTTTTCAGTACATTAAATATTAAATTGAATCAATTATTTATTATTGTTTAAAAAATACAGTACATACTCGTATGTTGCTTTACTTTAATGAAAGTTTCCTTTAGTAAATGTATCAATATTATGTTCAAGATATTGCAGTGCAATATATTTTTAAGTCTCCAATGTTTTGTACTACAAAATAAATTGAAAGCTTTTATGCATCACACTTTATGGCATTGTGACCCATTTTTACTATAAAGGTTTTACACATCCATTAAGTACAACATCGTTTCTCGATATTATAAAATGTACCAACTACAAACACATTGTTTTTAATCTCACGACTATTATTTAATTCAAAATTTAAACAGAAAATAAACGTACTTTAAACGGTATTTAAAAGATATTATATTTGAGATGTTTGAGATTAATTAATATTTTAACTTGTAATGCAAAACAAAATATCCGATTCGTGTTTCAAACTTGAGATTCGACTAATTATAAGTTTCGGTCAAAGCACGCAAATTAGTCCAACTTCATAAATTGTCATAACCCTGTCTCTTATTCTTGATAAATTAATTACCAGAAAATATATTAATTAGTTACCAATTAATTGATAAGATAATTGAGACCCTTTTTAATTTATATTGAAAGTGAAATATTTTAAAATAGAATTATTTAAAAAAAGGCGGAGAATAGTCGTGGTCGATTGCGCTGTTCATAGAACAGAACTGGTGCAAAGTTGGTGGTTCGAATCCCAGGATCTGTCGTTTATTTTTCACCACAAATTGAAGAGAGAAATTTAATGTAGATTAGTATGTGAGTATCAATTTATAAAATATCAGTAAATATTATCAATTATCTATAGAGAATTTAGACTATTGAAAAATATTATAATAAAAATTAAAATAAACCGAGAAATATTTTTAATTGAACTCATATTTTTAATTTTAATAATTAAACTACTAAATTTAAAATTTCATCTTATATTTATGTAATAAATAGCAAGAATATTGATGTCCAAACTGACATAACTTGAGGCTACTATCTAATCGCATGATTCAGCTAGGGAGCAATTATGAAATAAAAATAAAAATAATAAGCATCAAATATAATGTAGAATAATTATTTTGACGAAAAATGTGAAAGCAGCACATTAATCAGGTCAAATATATGATGTGAACTTGTACTTGGAATTTAGCCGTGTTTATGGAACAAATAAGTATTCATTCGAATGTATTGAGTTAAAATGATAGCGCGGAATACGTCTATCATTCGGCGCAGACAAAAGGACCAAAAACAAAGCCCGTCTATTTTTAAACGGAATATTTCTTTTGATGCGTGAAAAGGTTTATTCTCACTCAAAAGAACATCCCGGGATGGGCTGTCAGACACACGATACAGGTTTAACGAGAGAATACCTGCGCTAACAAAAAAAAAACATTGTTTTATCGGTGGATACATTTTGGGAATATTGTTGTTAAAGAGTTTACCCCTAGGTGGAATTATCAAACCACACTAAATTTTACATTGCGTTTTTACTAGCTTTTTACTGATTATTCAATGTATGCGGGCTTTTCATTGTTTATCTTCATTCACTATTAAACAAGGCTGTCTCATCATTAAAGATATATGATACAAAATATAATCCATTCTAGTACATGAAAAATAATAATATTGTCCATGTTTATAGTAACACTACTGAATATTGAAATTAATTATATTACATAAGAATTTTGTATTTTTTTAAATAACAATTTTTAATTTGTGTACTATGACTGTCGTTTTAGAAAATTAATCACATAATAAAAAAATATATATTAACTATCATTATTTTCATAATCGATTTAATGGGAAAATTGAGCATAAAAAAGGACGTAATTGATAATATAAATTTATATAAGTATTTGAGTGCTTTCAAATTTGATTTTGCTATTTTACGAGCGCCCTAAGTGAAAGAACAGGGGAATATTTTGTGAAAGTTTTCATCTGACTTAATCGTTTACTTTTACACGTAAAGTGCTATGTGCCACGTGTGAACCTCTGAACACACTTAAAAAAGTTTAGTATTTGTTCTTATCTTACAAATTGATAATCAATAATATGCAACATTTTAGTTATTGTTAAAAAAAAATTCATATAAGTATATTTTTTATATATCGATTACACAAATGTAGCACAAAGTCACCACTGATTAGACCCGCTCAGTTATAACCTATCTCTCGTTATGCCAATTCCAGTTTTGGCTGAAAAACATATAATTTACAAGAATATCATTCGGCCTATGAAACGTTTAGGATTGGGAACAAGTCATTTTCTTCTTGCAATGCACGTTCCATGAAATTTTCTATATTATACGAAACGTCTTTTTCATAAATGGACGACTGAAGTGTGAAGAAGATTTTTTGAATGTTGATCACTTACACTAGGATAATTATTGCGTCGATTCAATATCGTGAAGGACATAACTACAATAGATGTCTTTGAATATTAACCTTTTCGCATCGGTACCCGATATACAGGTATGCCGTGTAAGATTCACCTAACGTTGACATCGGTAGTCGTGATATATCCTTTTGATACTTTCTTAGAATAGTTTTTATGCATCATCTGATAGCTAAAAGATACAAAAACCAATGTGATATATGAAAATAGACCAGATAAGTACATTTATGCTTCAAATACTAGTTTTATATTAGACAGTTTAATTTATATTCCACCGAGCTGTAATGAAAGAGTTAAGCATTTTTTTAACAAATATTTAAATTATAAATAAATATGACCAGATCTATCCTTCATAGATATAACTTACCTGTGTGAAGTTGGTAAATATGAAAGCAGATATTCTTTCACGAGAGTTGTTCGCGGAAAGCACAATGTAATATAAATACTCGTATGTTCAGTATTCAAAGAAGTAATCACGAATAAAATGTATTATAATATTTTAATAAATTGTCAAAATACCTCGGTGCGTCTTTCAAGGATTTGATATAAATTCCGACCAGAAATGCTATTGCTTACCCAAAAGGCCTTCTTAGTGTTTATATATCGATATAACATAAGAGTAAATAATACAGTTATTTTCTGGAAGAGACAAATGATATTTAATCCCCTTTTACGTAAAATTGATGGAAATATTGAAAGGCACATATCACCATTCTCCAAACATGAGTGTATTATTTTTATTAAAATCTTCATTGCTTATAAAAATATTGTCCGTTAATAAAACATGATAATTTCTATATATTATAAATGTTATCGAAACCAAATTCATGCTTATACGAATACAATACTTTTCGGTTGCAGATTTTTTTCTCCGATTTATTTATGAGGAAAAAGTTATACAAGATGAATTTTTTCATAAGAATTTGTATAATGTTGTGCTTTATTTTAATTCATAATAATTACGTTTTTCACAATTACAAAATAACTTATTTGTAACTCTTAAAAACTGTGAATGATAAAATAATGTTTAATTCCAGAATTATTGCAATGTTCTTAAATTAAAACGAAGCTTACAATGAATAAAAATAGTTTTGTTCATCACATTATTTTTATAAATCTTCTTTTAAATACTTTTTGAAAATAATGAACGAAAAAATGTTTTGTTTCATATAAAATTATACTGTCCTGTTATTACTTTTTACTATTTATTTGCAAAGCATACTCCACATTAAGCAACGGACCAATGTGATTTTAATATATTTTAAAAAAAGTATTTTTAATTGTTATTGCTTCATGTAATCATTAGACAAAACTGGTAAATGCTGAACGTGCATAATTAAATAACGTAGTCGTTATTTAAAAGTAATTAGATAAAAAAAACGTGTTCATTAGATGTAGCATTTCTGTTCAAACAAACAATCGTAATCAAATTGTACAGTTTTCAAAAATGAAATTCGAATTTTTATTTTGTGTATTTTATTGTTAATTTTTTTTTGTAAGTATTTGATATCTCGATATGTAGTAATTAGGCATAGCTTAACGCATTGTATAAACACTAAAGCGTACTAAAGTCTTAAGATACGAGAATCTCTTGAAGGTGGGATTCCCGGTTGGAGGGGTACTGGATCCGCCATCGAACGGTGATCCGGTGCTCCACTCACTAAGATTCAGCAGTTGTTTAACATATTTTGTGTTTTTAATTGTATTTTATTTCCTTAATGTATTTGGTTTCAAAATGTCTATTAAATTTAAATTATTATAATCGACTCTGGTCACTGAATAAATAAAATTATAATGATTAATTATTTTATAAAAGCAATTTCGTTACACGATTTGAAGTATTTCATTACAACATTTCTTGCAATGTTTTGTAAATTAATAACCTTTTTTATATAATTAATCATACCCTCCACATTATTTTGCTACAATGCTAAATTGTATGCAAAAAAAACAGTTGCAGTGATCGTTGTAAGTATGACGTACTATTTTATTGGAATCATTATTTCTCGCACAAGAAATAAGGAGGTTCATTTCCTGTCTAGTCGGCTCGCGCAGTAATAAAAGGTTCGTGAAACAGTTGCATTTTAACCACTTTTCTGGAAATACTGAAATGCTGAAATGATGAAAGATTACAACTTAAAGATCAAGGTGCTAAGCCTTCACGGTATCGGGTTCGAATTATTATAATTTAACAATAAATACGAATATGTATCATCAATTTTATAAATATCCAAATTAATTATTTTCGTTAATTGGTATAATACCCCATGAATGATTTATAAAAATATCTGTTAACCAAAACTAGGTTGTGGTTAATTGGATTATGTCTAGAACTTTAACATAAGATTAAGTACTCAACACAAATAAGTGAACATAATTCGAGAGTAAACCAAACATCTTAAAAAGTAGATAATGAGACCATACATATTTTATTGAGCTTCCACTTGTACTAAACAGACTGAGAGACCATAAAAAATTTAATTTTTCAACATTTCATCTATGCTTGCTATTTATTTGAGGCATAAGATTGCTACAAAGTTTTTTCAGTTGGAATTTTTCTTGCTTCGTCAAAATAAACCTCTGCATTTAAGAATCTACTGATATTCTGCTTAGCCTACAAAGGCCTTCTAAAAATCTAAATAAATACTTACTTAGGAGATTGTTAGACAACGTTTTTAAGACGGCAGTGTAAAATTAGCTTGACGCACCAGAGGTTTGAATGATTTATTCCTGCGACTAAAACAAAAACCAAATAACAAACTCTTCTCGGAATATACATAATTTTCATACACTGTAATAATTTATCAATCGAATTCATCGTTTTTGGAGTTTGTTTTTCTCTTCTAAAATCTGATTGACAGAGTCAATTTGCTTTATAAACAGCATACTTGTAAGTTACATATATATATTGCTGTACAATTCAACATTGCCGAAAAGGCAAGAATCTCAAGTCACCACATTTTCTTACTTAAAAAATAGTTGAAGTCATGCAATTTACAGTTGAAATCTCTTTATCACCGTTCAGTGGAACTCTCCAGAGTGTTTTTACATAAAAAAGTTACTGAAATTCTGAAAGTCTGAAACCATATTCCTGTAAGCTCGGCACGCAACTGGATGTAATGACAGATGCCGCTTTGACCCGCAACTCGTTAGAATGCAGAACGCGTGCGACTTCAACGGGCAAAAGACGCAATTTTGTTTTCAATTAAATTAATGGGATATTTCATAAATGATATTCAATCCTAGTGCACTCGTGACACTGCAGTAATGCTACGTTCGTAATTGCTTTTGCATCATATTTTTAATACATTTGTAAATTAATAAAACATTTTTTATTGTACCAGAGAATTGACAGGGCAGTATGATTAATCGATCTTAAATATACGTAATACTCTGTTTTTTTTTATAAAATCTACAAATTATTTTGTCATTAAAAAATAATTTAGATTGTTCTTATTCTTACAAATGTTTTTGGGATATTGTTATGGAGTAAATTTTTATAGGGCATCAGACCACTAGATGGAGATTGACTTTTATCATCATCATCAGCCTGTGTCCGTTAACTGTTGAACGTAGACATCCCGTATGAGTCTTCTTCCTTCAAGATCCTTAGCCTTCCGCATCCTGGCTACTTTTGCTATTATTTTGATGTTATCAATCCATCTTGCAGAGGGTTTGGTCAACGCTCCGTTTGCCATTTCTTAGACGCCAATCCAACACTTTTCTTTTCCATTGACCGTCGTCTCTTCAACAGATATGTCCTATCCATTGCCACTTGAGTGTGCATATTCTTTGGGGAGCTTCGACTATTTGAGTTCTTCTTCGGATATCCTTGTTTCGGATCTTTTATACGAATTCAGAACATGGATCACCATGATAAAATCATGTCGAATGAAATATAACATTATCAGCTTTTAATGCAATGAAAGCTGTATTTTTTTATTGTAAAAATACTAAATATGTATTAACTGAAATAAATATTTAATTTACTTACCGTCTTTATTTACTGTTCTAAAGCAGTTCGATAACCCTTATTAAAACTCTTTCGCCGTATTCCTGAAAATGTAATATTCTTCCTTCGTTCAAGGAGAGCCTCTGTAAGATTCCTTTTACTCAGCATGATCCCGGTTGGACGTCTAAGAGATTGAACTTTAAAGAGATACTATCCCCCTTTCTGGTGTGAATGGAATCCATTCGTACGTAATGGGACAGGGCTCACGTAAAAATAGAAATTAATTGTTTCACATCCGCCATAATCCCATTTGCGATTTGCCCCATATAAACGTTTTGCAGGCGCGCCTACCGCAGTGAGCGTCACTAGCGACTAGCGAGGCAAAGACAATACAAAAAGCTAGAGGCATATGAGTGTATTTTTTTTGTAAGCGCATGCATGAAAGCACAAATAGTTTTGTAAGCAATAAAATAAACATAAAAAATAAAAAATTAGTTTATTAACCAATATAATCTTCACGAGGAGCTGGTAAAATTATTGAAGATCAAAATTGAATTCTTCTCCAATAAAAAATGATTCAAAGAAATGTTTAAATATGCTACTTAATCAATTCCAGGAAACATATTCCCCAGCAAGACACTACACTCAGCTTTGGTATAAATTTCACGTCAATGTAATATTCATATAAAAAACTAAAGACATTGAACATATATCAGCTTGTTAATAATTGATTAATTATGACATAAGAACAGTATTTTCGCAATAAGCTTTTAAACACATATAATATGTCACTTTAAATAAAAAAAAAATGTATGATATAAATAATTATTAATGTATTAATATCAGACAAAGTAAGAAACTCTGAAATAAGAAAGGTTTTCGCTGTCTAATACGCCGTGCGATGGGTCAAGATCATGAAGGGAGTACTGTATAAATAACGTTGGAAGAATGTGTTTTATTAGAGAAGTGAGAATAGAAGCGAATGAATGACTACTGGGCGTATTGATATTTAGGAAAAAATATTAAATATGCTGCGACATATAGAGAGTGTCGAAAGACCAAGATTTGAGTAGCAACAGGACTAAGTCTTAAATAAATTTAAAGACAAAAAATTAAAATAATTTATAAATGTAATAAAAACATATATATTATTTTGCAGTTATGACGTTTTATGTCTCATTCCACAATGTTCTTGGAAAAAGCCACTTACGTTGTCTAAGCCTTGCGCCGTGGCATTCGCCGTATTGAGCTTTGTATTGATGGTTGGTGAAGCTTTCCCGGGAAGATGTCTTGTCTGACACTCCATCATAAGGGTCGACTACCCGCCGATACATCACCTTTAATAAATTTCACCGTCTGGAACAGAAATGTTTTTAGTTTTAACTCGCCGTTCTTTTTCGCTTCTTTGAAACATACGCAGGGCAAATTCCATCGTGATGAATGGTAGAATAAAGTATTCAACGTGATGAATTGCGTTTCAGTGTCTAAGTTTTTGTGAAACATAAATCATGTAATGATACGTGTAACAAATGATGTTTATTAAGTTGAATATCTGTACAAAAATTTAAAAAGTGGTTTAAATATATCACTTTTAAATGCAAATAGTTTATAAAGCAATATTTACAGTTTTGTAAATTAAATTTAACCTGCCAATTTACGATTATTGCTCCGGAACCGAGGTCGCGGTCCCGAAATGACGGCATCAGATAAATCCGAAGACCGGAGTTGAGGTGGTACTAATTTATTTGATACGAGACCTCTTTTTATACCCTAGTTTATAAAATGAGTAAGCATTTATAAAAGTAATATTAATACATTGAATGTCATACACCCCACATTCCTCGATACCGTTTTTGGACATTGATCCCTTCAATCCACATAGATTGGCAGATTATTAGGATGGTCAATGCTCCGTATCTATGCGTAAGCATTCCTTATTAATATGAATAAATAGAATTTCGTACACCGCAAATTCCTCGATACTTGTTGTTTTGGACCTTGATCCCCTTAATTTACATAGAGTGGCAAAATGCCCTGTGTCATACCTAACTGTATGAATCTAAGATAAAAAGTTTGATTATAACAATTACTTTAAAGACTTTTGGATGTTTAATACAAAATAGTTATGTTAAAAATAACGTTTTGAACATTTAAAATGAATAGTATTACGCTTTATAAATGAAATAATACGTTGCAATTTTATATTATAATTAATTAAAGAATTCGTATATCAGTAACTATAACAAATGTATGTTTTTTATTGATTTACAAAATGTATATTTTTTTTACAACATTCGAATATCAAAAGCTTACGAATAAAAATGAATGAAGACTACATAATCTTGACTTGTTTCTTGTAATAAATCCCTTGTAATACATAAACTAGATCATATGTGTGTTTTACAAGCTTTTTTCATCATTATTTTATAAAAACTAGATAAATTAATTAATATAAATAAGTGTTTTTTATTGATCTACCCATAACAATTAGTGATCTCTATCATCGCTCTATATATGCATATTTCGTTTTTTCTAATTAACTATAAACGTACAGCATACTTAACAGCTATGTTTTTGTGATAAAGATTTTTTAAGTGAACATTGTACAATGTAGAAAGATTCAATAAACAGGAAGTGCAAGGTGTTCAATTATGAGGGACCACGATAAAGTGAATATACAATTTATCGATAGATTATCATTACTTTCAATAATGCACGTCATTTTTAGTCGGTAAGGCTTTAATAGCTTAAATATGGATCAGGTTCTGTGCACATAAAATGACGTTTAACTATTAAAATCAAAGAAACTACTTTGCTTACAAATGCAAAAATATGGAACGAAAAGGACTAAGATAACACGTTCCTAAATCACAAAGCTTACAAGGTTATGAACACAACCCTCCATGAATTTATTTAAGGTTGTTTTTATTTATGCCTTGATCCCCATTAATGTTTTCACAGGGCCGTCTTCCGTTTCAGTGTTTTGCAAATACAGCGACCTTTATGATCAAAGATGCTGCTCTGGAGCTTTAAACAGTACCGAACTTATAATTTGAGATTGTAATTTTTTTAACATTGTCAAAAAAAACGGGTCAAAGCTTCAACTCGAATGTACTGATGATAAAGTGTATTTTATGATGACATTTATCATAGTAGTTGATACGTAAATAGTTATAAATAATTGTTATTAATATTTTGTCGACTTTTAGCTAGTATGACGAAAATTGTGTTAATTTTTATTTCTAAAATTCAACTCAAACAGACAGTTGATCTATTAAAATGTGATACAATAAATAAGAAGTATTATAATATAATTTTGCCAGCGTAAAGTTCAATTTCGGTTCTGGTTTAAGGCCTGTGGATATAGGAGAAAAGAAGCCTTCAATACTCTTAGTCGCTTCCGGCGGAACCGGTATTTGTTTTGTCGTCTACATCATAAATGTCCTCCACTGGAGAGCTTCTTGGATGTGGTTGTTAGGGGGCGAGTGTCTTTGCGCTAGACGACGTCTGTTGTCTGTCATCTGGTTCTTTACCTTAAGTACACAAATCGTGAAGGGTTTCAACGCATTACATCTGGCGAGGTTTTATGAAAAAAAAATCGTAATATCCTAGGAGATTTTTTTTTTTTTCCAACGTTATATAAATAAGATCACTAATTATCAATTTCATACAAAATATATCGTTCATAATACGTACTATATTGCTTTATTATTACTGAATTCTTAAAAATATTGATTTTTCGGATTTATTTACAGAAAAACTAACTATAACAGCATATGAGGTACAAATTTTCCCTTTAAATAATTATAAAATAATATTTAAAATAAAATAATTTTTTTTTTATTCTATTTGTAACATTTTTAAAAAGCAATCAATTCTTGTAGAAAAATATATTTTTGTGAAAAAGACTAAAAAACAAGTTAATGTTCTACAATTTTATTTGTACAAACGTCTAGCATTTTTTTTTCATTTAATAAATAGTGCAAGGATCATAATTGGTTAAATTTTTATAGATAAATATTCATTAATTTGTGGAAATAGAATACATAATAACGCTTTTTAGAAAATAAGAAATAATTTTCTGTCAAATAAAAGACATTATAAGGGATAGTAAATGATAACGTTTTAGTTTATAAATTGGTATTAAAAGCATTGACCTGAAATGCGTAAATAAACTATGAAAATAATAATAATGCAAAATACTCGTATAATTACTAACTGCAGCTCAGGGTAATTGTTCAGTAATTTTGGTTGAGCTTAGTTTAATGTTTGCCTGCAGTTCTGGCAGTGGAAATCAAAATCATTAGGTCAAGTTTTACGGTGCGGCCAGCTGGTCTGTTTATCCTTGTTCCCCGAGCATCAAATCTGGGCTTAGATTATTTGGAGCCACCCGATACCTTGGTTACGGACCAATTTGTAAGCCAGATATTTAGCTCGGTAATGTAATTACTTCTCGTTAAACTCCTACTCTCGTTATCCGAAACCCAGCCGAATGTTTACAAACGCAGAGAAGAAAGCTCTCAAAGTTGTTTTAATTGGGAACACAGTCGTCGACGCCAGGCCGAAACTGACAAACAGCCATTTTTAAATAATAATAATAATAATAATGATAAAAACAGTAAACAACGTAGTGGTATTGCTAAAAGTAAAACGTTGTATATTCATGCAGTAAATCACGGGTATGATCCCAATTTAGAAATCAATTTTGTGCATTTTATGATGCTTGTTATGCTTAAGTATAAATAAATGCTGTTTGTGGAGTGTAAAACCGTCAATGTCATGAGGTTATATCGCGTATTCAATCAGTTTCAAGCAGTTAGTTTTTAAAGCGAATATGTTAACAAAAAAAAAATCTTTTGATTTTTATATTATTGATTTTAAATATTTCTTTTACGCTTCTTCTGCGATCATATCTGCAATTTATTTCATGAAAGTCAAGCATTTTAACTCTCCAAATTACACCTTAGAAACTGTAAGCTTGGTAGATTGTATATTTTTACCATTATATGAGTATCCATATCTGATTCGTATTGTTAAAAGCAGGGTATGATTTGGGGGATATAAAAAATCATATATTGTGACATTCTTGGATATCATGTATGCTTCAGCAATCAATTATGGTATTATGTTTTTGTATTTAATTAAATAAAATATTCTTACTCAAAAATGCGCTTCCAGTCTGATACATACCGCTATTTGATCAAATATACTACGAGTATATTTGATCAAATATGCCAACAATATAAATCACAATATTAAAGCAAACAGTATTTAAGATTTAAATGTATTGACATCAGCATGATATAGCCCTTGCTGACTGGTACCGAAACCTCGATATACAATCTTTCGTCTCTTATTTATGTTCTCTTGACGTACATGTATGTGTCGCCATATTGGCATTTGGGTCCGGTCACGCGTGTGAAGTGAGTTATATAGATTGCCACTTGCGGCGCTGATGACCGACCACGGTGCCACACGGGTCAGTCGTGTACCGACCGCGAAATATATATGTTAATGTGCTTCAGAAAAAAGGCTGTGTATTATTAATCTGCTCCTAATCCTGCCACCACGCGACTGAATAACACCTTTTTACAGAGAGGATGATGTGAGTTTGTTCAACAAACTAGTTCTGGGAATATAGATGTATTTAAAAAGTTCTTGAAAGATTTATAACCGAAATCCAGAGCGCCTTAAGTGCTGCAGGATGCCAATACATTGTGAGATCTTCTACTGCCTGTACATTACGTAGTAATATAGTGGTAGGATATTCAGATTTTCATCCTTAGGGAAGACGAAACGTACTGCGACTTAAATTGACAACGAAGAAAGTAGAGTTTGTAAAAGATGTATTTACTCTAAAGATGTGCAGGTAAGTATTTTTTTCAAATAAAGTGGATTGAAATATTTCTCTGTGTGAATTATCTACTTCTAAATAGGAATATTTGACCACGAAAAGATGTCGCTTAACATTTTTATTCTTTGACGCTCGTCATCATTAAATATATCTACACTCTGTATGAAATATTGATCCGCCAACGTTATCAGTCTGCAGTGTGGAATTAAATGAAATATCAGATTGCAGCGTGGAATATATCTCATATTTTAATGAGAACTTACTGTAGTGTTCATGCATGACTTTTATTTACCAACAATTTTTATTCTATAATTATTACAAAAAAAAATATGGGTGATTAGTAATTTTGACACCAACCAGGATTATTATATAAATTTTAACTTCTGTCATTGTAAGCTAGCTCTTTACATTTTAAATCAAATCCGTAGGTAATCATAAAAACAAAAAAACTTGAAATTTTTTCAATGATATTGTATCCGCATTACGAAAAATCATATTTTGAGAATATAGGTATTAAAAAGTAATCTTGCAATACAGAAACGTTAAAAATTTAAGAAATGAAATACACCAAGTTTATTTTTATATTCATATCTTTCAAAACTTAACTGAATAATATATAGTTTATTATCTGCTTTATTCATTGTTCATTAATCTTTTACAACTTTATCTACTTATAACTTATTATACGTAGAAAAAAAAAATATTTTGGCGGAAAAATAGCATCATATATTATGTAAGGTTATGCAGTATATTAAGTTCGCATAACGCATTATTTATGGTGATAAATAATAAAATAAATCGTAAGCAAAGTTGTCCTGAAAAAAAATTCAGGCCGGAAGTAAGAATACGGAGACTGAAAATAAGGTGAATTATTTGAGTGCTAGACAAATGGGCCTAGAAGACATAATAATAATAGACATGATAGCAATAAATTTGTCTTATGCCTGTGACAAAAAAGAGAAAATTGATAATGTATTTTGTAACGTTTTTACACGTTGTTTGATGTCACACAGAATCTTTTATGTTTCTAATATGTTACTAAGCTGAAATTTAAGTCTACTTACCGAAAATCTAAATATTTGTACTTCAATGATTATTATTTTACAAAATCATTGGCAAAAATTATAAATGTTCAAATGCCTCAATTCAATAACTAAGGGTACAATTAAATCAAAAATAACTTTTCTACTTCATATTTAAGCTAACTGCCATAATTCTTGACTCGATTTTATTAAGCACCAGAAGCTCCCCTGAGTATGTATTACGTATATTTTCACGATGACCATCTATGACGAGAGCTTCTTTCAGAAGTTTGAAAGAACGCAGCTATTGTGAATTGTATTTTTACAGTGTTTTACTATGGATCACATGAAATTGTAAATATATTGAGTTCAGCATTTTGTATGCATTACTTAAAGTCTACAACTACGATTACAGAAATAAAAGTATCATTGAACGTTTTACATGTTAACACATGGTTAAAAATATTATACTTATTTTCAATTCGGTTCTCGAAATGAAGTATATCGATTTTACAAATATTTTTTTATTTTAAATTTCCAATATTTATCAATTTTCTTGTCATATTAGATATTCTCCTTAAATTTTTGAATTTAAAGGTCGATACTTACACTGAAACTTGTACTTATCATCGATGATGTAGTATTTTTATGAAAAACGTTAAAAAAGGAGATTTTCTGTTAAAATCATCTCACTATCTTGGCTTATTGAACAAGATTAAATCAGTAAGAGTAATGTGTTCCGCGCATTACTTTTACGTGAGGTTATCTTGTACGTCATACAACTCCTTGACTAGGCAACTTAATGAGAAGATGAGAGATAATGGAACTTTCGAAGCTCCCCCGAGAGTGGTGCACTTCCTGGAAGCTTAGCGAGCTTTATTCTGGTACAGAAAACTTTCAAGAAATTACTTTGGCAAAGTTACTGGTTTTGTAGGAAATTAAATTATTTAATACAAATTTGTTTAAATTATAAATGTTTGATTATTGCTAAGATAAAGAGCTTTGTATGTAAAACTTTTCAATTTTCAATGTCAAATGTTGATTTTTTGCTCTTAATCAGTGGCAGTGATCAATTATGGATTCGTGAGAAATGCTTAAAATTAAATGTTTATTCTTACATCTATAATGACAACCGACAGATATGTCGAAATTTTGTAGCGATCTTATAATTCATCTAGGAAGTGACATGGGAGAAAGAGAATTACGATTTAAGTTTTTTTGGTAAAAATACTTTTAATTTAATTTTTTAAGCACACAAAAAATTATATACAATCTTTAAAGGGCGTGCCTTGCCATAGCCACTTTTTATTGTGGTCTCAAATGACTCATATCAAATTAATTAATTAGAGGAACTCTAGTTAATTACAAAAAGTTCAATCCGTTTTTTTGTCTAATGCTTTTCCTTATTTGATAAGCAAGGTCTAATTTTTGCATGTTCAATAAAACCCAAATAAAAAAAATCACGTAAATAAAAAAGTTTAACGTATGTTTTTTGTACGGGGTATTTAAAAAATAACAGTTTCGGTATCTCCTGATAAAAAAAACTTTATTGATCGTTTTCATTTGAAATGTTATTGTTCAGAGCAGCTGGTATGATTGAAATAGCCTCGATGACAGTCAGCTTCCATGCCTAGAGGATATTTAGGATGATGATTTCCATCGGGCAACATTCCTTATTGAATCATTGGTAAAACCACAACCGCAATCTGACCACTCTTTAAAGGTTTTTATAAAGCTTATAACAGAATATTTCAAACATATAAATATGGGATTTAAGTGTGGCCCTGTGAACGTATTGACATTATGTGTCAATGACCTCACACCCAGAACAAGCGTTAGGAGACTTAATGCAATTAGTTCACTTGTAACAACAAAAACCCCGTCATAAGTATATCATGATTGACACACAAATAACAAGGCATTATTGTCACAACATTAAACGTCCAACATTTTGCATCCATCAACGCCAGCACTGAATCTGAAGTAATATTACACCAAATATGTCAATATCTTCACTTAAACTGGTTTCAACCACTGTTCACTGCGATTCTTTCGTCTTACACGTATCCAGGGTTGAACGATGGTCTTTTCAGGCCACACTTCAGGCTCCATGAGAGACTCCAGTGAAGTCGCGATGACCCCGACTTTGAAAGAAGTTGACAGCGTCCGTCTGCTGATAATCCTCCTGATGGTCATCCAAGAGGGATTGAATGCAGCGTTCGCTGCCAAGAAGCTTTGCAAGTCATTAGTTGTTGTATCCGGGTGAAGACCCTTGGCGTGAAGATACGCTATCTTCACTCCGGCAACCTTCTTCGAAGGAGCTGCAGAACCGCGGAGCACCCGACGTGCTGAACGCCCTTTCCCATCAGAAGAGGCGCAAGCTTACAAAGTACTTTAGAACATAAAATGAATGTACAGTTTTCAGTGGCCTTTGAAGACGTTTGGCGACTTTTAAGACAAAGCTGCTTCATTATTCGAGACTTTTAAGAATTTGTTAATAAGTACGATACTTTAAAGACCTACAATATTTGCACCAAAAGATCCACTGAACTCAGATATTGTGGATTTTTATAAAGTGAATAATTTAAACATGGTCTTGGTATTTTGTATCCGCAAACTTGTTGGAATATATTTAGTAATATCTGTTGTTATGATATTTGGCTCGTCTCAAGTCATTTTTACAAAGCACTATACTTTAGTACATAAAATGTATGTGTGTATAGTTTTTATACGCCTTTCAGGACGAGATTCCGGCGTATTTGGGAAAAGGCTGTTGTAGTATTCTATTGTTCTAAGAATTTGATGAAAAGAGTATGATACCTCAAAGACCTACAAAATTTGTACCAAAAGATCCGCTTAACTCAGATATTTTTGAAACTATAAGAAATTAATTAATCAGTAAAATTATTCGTAATTAGAAATCATCATCGAATTATATCCGCCCACTGTTGGTTATATAATAGATCTTAGGTAAGAGTTTCTACCTTTCTCGGTATTCGGTTTTTCGCATAAACATATAGTAGTGTGTTTATTCTTCATATTAAATATTCTCGGAATTTACTGTAGAGACCGCGTCACATACAATTAAGTTTTAAGCATAATCAAGGAAGATATCGGTCACATCATGCGCCACGATGGTCTTCTTAATGAGATTGTGGAAGGGATGGTTGAGGGTATAAACTTCAGAGGGCGCCCTAGACGGGAGTATTTGCAGCAAGTGCTCGAGGACATGAGTTGTAGATCTTATGCTGAGCTAAAGAGGATTGCAGAGGATCGAGAATATTGGAGATCGAGATGTAAGATTTTGTTGCTGCAAACCAATCCACCGTATTGATACTACGACGAAGATGATTAAATATTCAAAAATTCTTAAACATTTAAATAGATCAAATTTTAGCTTTATCTGTTCAGTATATAAAATATATTTATATTACAGTAATAAAATTATTATGTATTGCAGTACTGACGCAATGTTCATTTTATATGCAAATGTTCAATACAAAATACACCGCATATCTTCAATATGTTTTATGTGATTCACATTCGAAATCTACAGTCAAATAAAAAGTATTTTATTGTACAAGGCGCAAATAAAGAGAAAAAGAACGGAATATAATATAGCGAGGGTCCAAGCTACTCTGTGTGTGAGAGGGAAGGAAAAAAATAAAAAGGCATATGTCCGAATATATGTTCTTTTCTTGAACGTTTGGATATTATTCAAAGTTAGCCGGCGGGTGTTTGCTTTGCAAGCCAAATGTCGTGGGTTCGATCCCCGACGGAGATTTAACAAAAAAAGATTTTAATTGATTTCTGAGCTCTAAAATACCCCCGTTTGGTGTGAATTTGATCCATCAATGAAATGCCAGTCATAGTCTATTAATTAAAAGTTGGTGGTGGACGAAAGTCGTCCTGTGAAGACTACACATTCCTAGTAAATTTATGTAATAATAAGGATGATGCGTGAATCTCGTCTATAACTATAACGTTCTATTATTATAACGTTGGCGGATAAACCCCACATGCAGTGCTTAGTCATATGCATCATGATTAAACGTCATAGAATTCCACAGATGAGACTTCAGAATTACTATTACCATCCGTCAGTATTCTCCTGCATGTGCTCGAATTAAAAAAAAGTGTTAAACTACTGACACGGCTTCGATAGATATACCGAGAAAATAATCTGTCCTAAATAAATGTAGCAGTCACTTAAATTGCTTTTTTTATTTAACCTAACCTAACCTTACCCAATTTTTTTCTCTAATTATTATGTAAAATTCGTGTAATTAAAGGTAAAAGATAATTCTTTAAATTATATTTAGTGCAGTTACAAAACAATACACTCAATGAGCAAATACACTATAAAATTTCAACAAGTAGGCGATTAAAGAAATATATAACTTATAATATAAGCATTACTACAGAAATGTGTTAAAAAATAACATCCAAGAAACCAAAAAAAAACAATGATTTTGTTACTTGCGACCTTTTATATTTCTGGAATTTATTTTAGCTTTTTAGTATTCACCCATTGGGTTGAACCGCTAAATCCACTATCGCTAAAAAGGCGGCTTACAAAAAGGTGGAGCAGAAAAGGGGATCACACACCCGGCATTTATTAAGATTTAGTTACTGAGTTCTCTAAAACGCTCGAGTCTACATTCGAGGACTTGAGAAATGACGGAAATGCTGCTAGCAAATAAATAACGTGCCAACGCACTTAATTCACAAAATATACTCCTTTCTTTATGTATATTAATTTAATAATATATAACTTTTTTTTTTTAAATGGGTCGCAAAAATCAACAGGGTCAGATCCTGCCAATGCTTCTTCAATTTTTGTGAAAAAAATGGCCCGATAACGTCGCCATTGACGTATCAGGTCTTAATATTTTTAATGCAATTATATTCGTTTGCATTCATTACAAACATGACCTAAATTGACCATTTAAACACTAGGATTCGTTAGATGGCGGACCATTTGGTTGTCCAAACACTTTTTAATTACGTAATGCATTTGCTTTATCCACAAGTTCTGTTTTTTTAATTTTAAACCTCTGTTGTATTAATAATTGTACATTATTTAATATTTATGTAAAATTTCATAACAACTATAAAGTAATTATATCAAATATTTCATTGCAACATTGTAACATTTTCGCACGAAGTAATTCTGATAAAATTTAAATATTTCAACAACAATTTTTTTTTAATGAATTTATCGTTCAGAAAACATACAATAACAAATTATTTTCTTTAATAGATTTATTTAATTCAGGTACGCTTTTTCATTTATTTGTGAGAAAAAATGTGAATGTAATCACTTAACTTGATATCCCCCCGTCTTTAAAAAGAACGACAAGTCGTGGGTTCGTCATGTGGCCGCGTGCAGGAAGGATGCAGGAGCAGATTAACAACAACAAAAAACTTGTTTTAAAAGAACAATTCGTTGTTATTTTTATTAAAAACTTGATTTTTTTATTTGACTTTGAAAATTTAACTTACAACTACCGGAACCTGTGAAATCCAGCGCCACCAGCAATCGCGGCAAAAAAGCAAATTAAAGATGACAGTTGCACCAACATGAAATGGAGCAACTGTCATAACAAATAAAATGGCATTTTCAAACGCCGTGATATATTATATAATCGAATTTAACATTATAGGTGTGCATGTCAGGCGAGAAAACAAAAATAACCGACAAGAGATCGGTTTTTCGAGGCTTTACGGCATCAGCCTAAAAGAGCTTTATATCAAGCTGATATCAAACTTAATGTCAAATTGACTATTTCTGGCAAAAATACGTTTTAACTAAGATGTGAATATGAAAGTAAAATATAAAATATATTTACTCTTAAATGAAAATAAAGTACGTTTTCAATAAAAAAAAATGTCATCCTTAATTACGCATCAGATTCAATAAAAAAGGCCAAGGAATAAAGAAAGGTTAGGGAGATTTTCATTTGTAAGCAAGTAAGTACGCCAGCCTCCAATAAGAGGGGATTTATTTAGCCTCTGAAGATTATGTGTGGGCTCTAGGCGGCCTTGCTTACATAGACAGCTAATCCAAAATTACCTGAGTAGTCCCTCGTCTTGACCAAATTACGCCCCCACCTTTTCTAATATTATTTTGCTCTTTTGAGCCATAAAATATTTATTCCCACTCTGGCAATTCGAATGTCGTCAATTAGCGTCATTTGTCATTTCGAAAAGGTAAAGAGAATAACAACAATTTTACGGGGGTATATTCTTAAAGCAATTATAAATGTCGTAAATAATAGCAAGTAAACGATCATGATCCTGAAAAACAACAAATAAATTGTATTTTCGTTTATTTTTTGTTTGATTATTTTTGTGAACCAATGGAATAATATAAATGTCATTATCTTAATTTTGTTTTATTTTCAAAGTACTTTTTATTTTTATTATATTTAGAACATAAAATAACCTTATCTTATAATAACAACAAAGATAGATGGTGACATTTTTAGAAAGGTTTTCTAATTATAATTTAATATAACAATCATATTACTTTAAATATTTAATAATTGCCAATTAATAAAAAAACTGATTTACTACGGCAGTTGTTTCGGTCTGTCATTTTTAGTTTAAAAATCTATGAAAAATTGATTTAATTTTTAACGTCTTGTGACACTTGATTCTTAAATCATTCGTGTTATATTAATCGTACGTTAAATGTCATAAATGAGTCGATTTTTATGGAAATAAATTAAACATATAATGATATTATCATTTTGCATAAAAGATAAAAAAATTAACAATATTTAAATAATTGATGAATAAAATATTCTAATTATATATTCAAGCAAACGTATTATAAGATTATGTGTAAAGTACGGTTCTAGGAGAAAATTGTTCGTTAAATTTCTTTTCAAGGGATTTTACTGGGTTACTATGGGCAACGCTTCAGTGCTGACTTATACTTCTCTGCGTGTTGTACACTGGTGTAGGTGCAAAATACTACAAGCCATCTATCTACCTGTAGAGTAATACAGGTATAAGTAAACACCCGTGTTTACCTGGGAGAATATTTCACGAATTGTGCACAAAAATGTTTTTGATGAATTCTCCTTTAAATCTTTTTCGAGTTAACGCAATTATAATTTATCCTCGCATATTAATTCCATTTTTTATGAACATCGTCAGTAAAACTTGAGATTCAACATTAGTAATTTCTAAAAAATTCAACTAGGTTAGCTAAAACAACCTTTGTGGAATAGATATGAAAATATTATGTGTGCTGAAAATGTTTGGAAGTTAATTAAACATATTAAAACAAAAAATATTTATCTTTTTTATGGTCTCATAACTTTTTTCGGTAAATTACACCTTTCTTATCTTGAATTCCTTGTCATTTTTAATGTCATTTCTGGATCAAAAAAATTAAAAAAACAATAAAAAGCAAAAATAAATTCTTTGAATTTTAATTAAACGGGTAAAATAAAATGATTATTTTCCTATCAATCACCTGGTTTCGTTGAAAATAAATTTATAAAATTAATATAATATCATATACTTGTGGATGCTGTTTTACTGTTTTGTCACCAACCATTATCATTTCCTTGTCCAAAGTCATATCTGAAATTGATCAAAGTATATTTTTGATTAACTTTGATAATCAATCGATGACCGCTGTTTCAATATGTTATCATGGTTTATTTATGCTTACCAAGTATTGGTAATATTGATTAAACAATAAATGCGATGGTGGACTATTAAATTTTTTATTAAAATATCCGCGACATTAATCAACCACTGTCTTTCATAGGTTAATGCTTGAATAACACTATTTTAGAATATGTTAACACGTAATGTAAACTATTATCTAAATCAATGAAGTCATAATTAATTGCAATGCATAAACGGTAAACGCAATTAATTTTCAGGCGTAGAATGCGGATGAATATGCATGCAATTTTCGGGTCAGTGATTAAAATTCGTACGGAAATTGTAGAATGGAACGCGATCAATAGTTATAATATATTTAAATTTACTTTTATTGACACATATAATAGAATACCAGCAGGCGGTGTTGAAACATAAAAGAATATTTATTTTTTAAATTTAATATTGATTGTAAACCAAAAATTCCTAAGCGCTGTATATGGAGTTTTCATCCGGTGACGTTTTTACAGTCTGGTATGGAAGCATCGTCCAATTTAATGGAGATTCACTGTGAATTTGAACACAAATTTAGATTTTTAATATATAACAGAAAAATTTACGACAAATTATCACTCAGAGAATTAATTTAATAACAGTTGTTATATATATAATAAATACTGAAGTTAAACTATTTATTTAGGTTCGTGGATATTGAACACATAATTTACCACATATAAAAGCGCCAAAATCACGGTTATGCAATGTTGTACGTGTCAGGTAAATGATGACCGTATTTTCAAATAGGCAACGCATAAATGGAAACTTATCTTGTCTTATGTACTCCACCACAAGTATGTCGCATAAATGAATTCCTAATTTATTTAATAACTAATCTTCTATTGTTGTGACACGGATTTTATTAAATTTTAAAAGATCGTACTAGTGATAATATATTCCACCTTAGGGAATGGATATGTGAGAAGAAGAAAGAGAAAATCATTTTCACAAAGAAAAAAAAATTATAAGTGCCATTGACCACTTTTTATTAACTCTGAAATTTTATAAAAATCACGAACAAGTGATAAAAAAACTCATTTTTCATATTAAATTGATTAGTCTGTACATATTTTAGTCCTTGGGGGGAAACGTGAATATAAATTATTATATATATATAAATATACACTGAGTGAAATTTGAACTTTATATTCAATTGTGAATTCCCATTGTGCACTCAGAAACTACACTCAGATTCACGCGTCGCAATATTTTTTTCGAAGTTGTATAAGATATATAAAATATCTCTGGGACGAGTGCGTTAAAAATATGCTTTCATAAACTCAGTTCGCATTATGTATTTTGTTCGAAAAAGTTTTTCAACAACTTCTGAAGATTTACCAAAAATAAACACGACTGAAAAAAATAACAAATTACTCTTTGATAGTTGGACATAAAGAAATGTATTACTTTTTTGACACTTTTTCTTCCATTTTCGCCATTCTATATCATCCGGCGTTATTAAGTGAATAACTCAGAGCTCGGCGAGAGTAAAAAAGACCATCTCCTTTATTGTATTATGTTCCACGCCTTAGAACTGACATACTCAATTTATAGTTTGTTGCAATTTGTAAAATAAACAAGATTTATTTCTACAAGTTAACAAATTATTTTGTTGATAAAATGTAAGCTCAAGGACGCAAAGAAATTTATATATCCAAGCATATATTCATATTTTATTACCTGCCAAAAAAGTACAAAATACAAGTATTTCAGTCAACATCGTGTAATCTTTTAGAATACTGTAACGTATAATAGTGGAATAGTAAATATCAAATTATATACTTATTCCGACAGTAAGCTAGATAAGGTTGCAAAACGTATTTTTATTAATTATTCATTCATATCTAACGCAACATGATTACTGGGCTCTACAGTAACATAAAATTAACTAAAAATATGCTTAAAAAACGCGTCTACAATACCATGTTACATTAGGATACAAAATTTGACTTATTTATCTTTGCATATTCGTAAAAGCATCTATAAAAATCATTCATATTTTTTCATAAACTGAAAGTCAAATAGATCCGAGTATTTGATAGTTTCACTGGATTTTATTTGGTACTGAATATAAATAGTTAAGGGTATATTTGGTAGTTTAACATCGTTTTGTACCGAAAAATACACTTAACTGTGTACCAAGAAAATATAAAAAAATATTTAAGAATAAAATATCTTTGTTTGTAGGAAAGTTTACTAGATTATGTAGATGCTCTGTGGACATAAAATAAATTTTCTAGAACGTTTAACAGTAGCTTTAAAATTTACAACAGATTCTCGTATTAACTTAGAACTTACTTGACTCATGACGATACTCCTTATACGACTGAATCAACCTACTACAAAAAAAAACAAATCGTCGTCTATTATATAAGCACGGGTGGAGAGACACTCAGATCGGCTAGAGCAAATAGAAGCACCCTGCAGCTGACGGGAGGTAGTCCTAGCACGGTCTTTGGCAATCGGGCTTTCAGCTACGCTGCGCCAATGGCCTGGAACTCACTACCGGAAAGCATAAGAGAGCTTAAAGCAGAGGCATCCTTCAGAAGCAGACTCAAGACCCACCTTTTTACTCAGAGAGGCAAAGAAGCGCTTTTGGAATGATCATTCGGTCATAAAAGAGCGCTATACAAATACTAATATAATAATAATAATAATAATAATAATAAGCTCACCTTAACGTTACGAATATATGTCTAGCAATCGTACAAAATTAGAACATACTGTTTTTACATTAAACGTATTCTACGGTGATCTTCGTAGTATCAATCCTGTGGATTGGTTTGCAGTAACATATACTTGGTGATATACAGTGATATAAATACGTATGTCAATTTGTATACTTTGAGAACTCTTTCAAAACAGTAGGGACATTATATTTTTACTCTCTATTTAGACTCCCATTTAATTTTGTATCATACATAGATCACGTTGGTATTTCAACGATAAACAACTTCTTCTTTTATATAAAGCACAAATCCGACCTTTGGATTGGAGCCCCAAAATACCTTCTAAAGTTAATTGACTCAGTTCTTTGATGATGACACTATTGTAAGTCGCTGCTCTTCGGAACTTATACTGAAGACTGGTAAATTATTTATTCGACCAAGAAAGTCACTTCAAAATCCTTAATGCTTATGGAATTTCTGGCCTCCTTAAATAAAAAATTGCAAAGAAAACATACACATCGAAACAATAAATATCCATAACAGACGTTAAATGTTTGTAAACAAAAAAAAAACTATAGTTTCAAATTTTTTGTAATACAATAAATTATCTAGTTATGAAGAATTGTTCGTAATAATAGAGCTGTAAGAAAAATATCGGCAAAATAATTCTCAAGAGACCAAAATAAAAAATATCATAACATTTTTTCGTATGAAATCTTGCGTCGTGCCTTTTATGGTCGGTCCAAAAAACCCATCCAGTCCCTAAGGAACATAAAAAGTCAGGATTATTTATCTGGGATTTTTATTAAATACATTTCTTAACATGTTACTTCTAATTGAGTTTAATGTTGACAGTCATTTGACAGTTATTTTATTGAAATATTACGTTTTTACTTCAAAGCAATGTTTTAATTATTAGTATAATATTATAAAAATGTTAAGATAGTTTTTTGTAACTTATTTTTACATGGATCACGTTGAGTTTAACGTCTGTTTAGGAGGCTGCTGTTTCAGCTAACTCATAGCATTTATCAATCCGTCCCTGTCAAAGAGTTGTTTATTGACAGTGGCTACGAGTTGGTCGAAACTGCAGCCTCCTTAACACATGTGATACTCAACGTGATCCATGTAAATGCAAGGTAAATAAAAAATAAAAAAAAACATAATGGATTTCAGAATTAATTCTGAATACATTGAAAAAAAAAGAAAGATAGTTTTAAGTAATTTACCTGTACTTATAAGTACGCGAAGGAATTTCAGGAAATTCGATGTATTTCAAGTTTCTTTTTTTGACCGTATGTCCGTTAGCTATTTTTTTTTCGGCCTAACGTCCAATAGCCGTTTCTCAACAAATTTCCACGAGTTGTCTTATCACCATAAAATAAATAAAGAAATATCGTATTATTCATGTTTCTCTTTGTATTCGAACCTCAGCAACTTCTTGGTTTTTTCAAATGTTTTAACTCTTGTTTTGATATAAAAGCATGGATTTTATGTACATATATCTAAATATATTATATATCTACGGTAATGAAAATAGGTGATATAGGCTTTTAAACCTCAAAATTATTATTGCGAGTATCAATATATTAATATAGTGGGAGAGGAAAATCCATTAATGTCATATCTCTAGTGGCGATGGACATGCATAACATCGGGACACAAAATCCATCTCGCATAATAAACGGCTCTAATAAATTATTCTGTATCCATTTATCAGTCGAATCCTGTCAAAAATAAGACGTCACCATTAACAACATTCCTGATCACTTTCACTGCCATTTTTGTATAATATGCCGGTTACTTTACCTAATTTACAGTAGTTTTTTTTATATAATATGTTATATAATTATGTATTACATTTAAAAATAAAAAAATTAAAATTAAATTCAATATATAATATATTAAAATTTTCAAACACTTTTTGTTAAAAGGAGGACGCCTGTAATGCCACCGGTGAGCTATGGAATGCTCTTCCAGCGTCTGTGTTTCCTCCTTCCTACAATCTGGATCTCTTCAAGAAACAGATAAATGTACACTTGCAATCTCCCCAACCCACACACAAACACGAACACAACACACGTTTCCCGAATGCAGCGTCCAGCCTCCCTGGCTTAGTGTCATAGAATGCACTGGTCTTGACTGGGTGTGCTCTCCTGCATGCGTTTACATAAAAAATAAAAAAATGTATAATACATAAAACCGCCTGTAGACTAAATACATTGCCAGTGTCCACTGCGTCAGTATGAATGTGATCAGTTATAAAATTTATGTAAAATGAATGAATAATTAACCCATTAAATGGAGAGCTAACCATACCTTACCTTACCTGGAAAGCTAATCATTCATTAATAAAAAAACATTCATTAATTATTTCCTGCAAATTTATTATTTTTCTACTTCCAATTGATATTTTTGTACTGCATACTGTTAAAAGCTTTATATGAGTTATTGCTATATTCTAATATATATAACACTTTCTGCACAAATATATTATAATGATAAACTTACAATACACAAAAAAAAGGTAAATTAACTCTAAGTAACTTTTTCTACCTTTTTTTTTTAAATAATGCGTTCAGTATTATCAGACAGAATAAGTTTCGCAGTTATATTTTTAATAATAAAATACGGCCGGTCTGACTTTGAACATTGCAAATTTTAAATTAGGTTTGCGCGTAATATATAGAGTACGCCACCATTCAAAAAGTAACAGAGTTTCGTACTTTAAGAAGTCAGAGTACTTTTCACCACACCTTTATAAAGTTCCTAGATTTCTTTGTCAAGTAAACTCGTAGTTAACATTTTCTCTTTCATTTTAAAGCTCACTGGAGATCAGTGAGTTTTTGTTTGCTGTAGTGGTGACCGTAGATTGCTCCAGACATATTGTCGTGAAAGTGAAAAGTTTACACTCCTCTTGTTAAAATCCACGCGCGAGGAGCGTAAAACGTGATTTTTATAAAAGCTCGTCGCAGGGCAACTTCGTGAATAAAATTACAACGACAGATGGATGAAAAAAATATTTTCGTACGCCATCGACTATCAGATTATACGTCAATTTGAAAATTTTCTCTTTGATAACACTTATCATTACTTACTCCCATATTCGTTACAACGTACATATTCGTTACGTAAGAACCATCTCAGAGAGGCGAGCCCGATGGATCGGTCACATCATGCGCCACGATGGTCTTCTTCACGTCATTGGGGAATGGAGGGTTGAGGGTAGAAACTGCAGAGGGCGCCCTAGACGGGAATATTTGCAAAAGTATTCGAGGACATGAGTTTTAGCTCTTATGCTGAGCTAAGGACGATTGTAGAGGATCGAGAAGAGTGGAGATCGAGATGCAAGATTTTGTTGCTGCAAACCAATTCACCGGATTGATACTACGAAGATTCGTTACATAGCTGGAGTATACGGTAACTGCAAATCGCTACCACATAGTTTTATCGGCTGTCAATATCCTTGACTTTTGTTGAATTATTTTTATGCGTGAAGCTCCACTGAGTACATACTATGAATGAAAAAATAACGCAAAATTCCTAGTAAAAGTATTTACGCAAATAAATAATTTATAATTAGAGTTTTAAATTTTGTATATGTAATAAAAGCTTGTTTTTACTTTCAGTGATTTTTATAAGTCCGCATTTTAGTGAATGTAATTTATTTAGTCATGAAAATGTAAGTTTTTTTAGTATTGTAGGTATATTATAAAATTCCAAGAATCACAAAATATGGCCACTGTAGTATTTGAAACATATTTAAGTATTTGTTAATCAGCGTTTTTAAGATGGCGTTCTCAATGTCTGAATCATTTTATCACAAGAGATAACTGAACCTAAGTTGAAAACGAGTATAATTGGTTGCATTTTAAATACTCATAATAAAAATTGGGGTAATTTTTTTGCCAATGAAAGTTAAATTAATTAAAAATTTCATTTATGAAATTGAATTATTAGTTCATCCACGCGATTGGCGATAATTACGTAAAGAGCGGTCGGAACAAACTTTAATGTTTGAATTGTCATTTTACCATTTGATTATTACAAATTAAGCCTTGCAACTCTGTAATTACCGACGTTTAGAACGCAAAAACGCTTTTTTGGTCCAACTAGCATTAAGTATAGTTTGTTCACTGAAGGCTTATGTAAATCCATAATAACATTAAAATCAATTGAAATACTCTTGTTGGATTATTTTCACGCATGGCTTAGTAATTACATCAACTTTTGTTTGCATTAAAGCTAATGGAAACAGTTATTTTATTGTTAATAAAACCGATTCAATATTTATTGATACTTTATTTACGTTGAAAACTCTTGATTTATTCGTATTTCAACTGTATAAAAGCTTTTGGTGGTATTTGCTTTACATTTGTGAGTTTATAACACTTAATAAAAATGAAAAATAGGTATTATTTATTTTTATATTAAATTAAGTTTAACTTGCGCTTGATTTGATGATATTCGATTTCAGACTAGTATTTACACATCTACTTCACACGCAACCCTGTAAATATATTCACTAGATTTTCTCGATATCTTTAAAAATACATACAGGTGACTACTTGCTGACGGTGTTGAAGAAATCATAATTATGTATTCTATGTAGCTTGCCATTTAAAGGATTTCTAAACGCTCTGGACAAGGGATTATCTATGAACATCATAAGACTAACAATCAATCATTCATTTCTACGAGAACTTTCTATGAATGGATGGTATTCATGTGATTTATTGGTCTTCTATTTTTAATTATTATAGCTTATGTTATAGGGATGAGTTTTACTACGATTGATGTAAGGTTATGTTGGGTTAGGTTAGGTTTGGGTAAGAAAAAAGGGAGAGAGTTTAGTCGGTAAGAATCTGACACTATTCGAATCAGCATTTAAAGAGTGTCTATGATCATTCTCTTCTCATATTGGAAAAAAAATGTTAGGTTAGGTTTGGTTAGGTCATTTTACAGATAGGGGATTAGTTTTATTACTATCTAGGTTAGAAAGTTCAGATGATAAAAGTATACAAAAATTTATAGAAATACATGTATATTTTAATTTAAAGTCTCGTCAATGATCAAACCCACAACCTGTGGATTCATAAGCAAGCGCATTACCTTTAAATCATATTAAGTGATTATTCCTCTCTTAGCTTAGCGACTGTGTATAATGTCCAGCGGCTTGCAAGGAGCTTTTAATCTCCTTGAATCTAGATAACATTAATGACGTCCAGCCACATATCCCACGGAGGCTGCAAACAAATGAGACGATAGAGCAATCAGTCATCTCGAATTAAATGTCAAATCAAAGTAGCGGTCTGCTGTATGGCGCGCGGCGGCCTGGCCGGGCTTCTCTCGCCAGTCCCGCGCGGTCCGCCGCACTGAGCGGCCGTTTATATCGCGCCGCGAACACAAAACTTGACGATTCCAAAAAGCGCGAACCGGAAAGTGAAAATTTTCGCGCCTGAAAAAATTAAAAAAATATTTTCGCGACGCGCACCCGCCGCGAGCGCGTCGCGTGCTTTCCATATGCTCACCTCAATGCCGAGAAGCCTCCTTCCGGCGATAAGGACTGAGAATGCCTGAGTGTGCTTCCGGGTCGTTAATTTCCTTCGCGTGATAGCGCCGGCGACGCACACGGGGGCTGTTGTTTGTACACAAACTATACATTCGAATGTGCTTTCGTGAACTACTTTGTATGTGCATTGTCTTATCAATAGCTTTCATTCCGATTCATTTATTTATATCCTTGCAGCTGCTTTCAAGAGTTGCAGTGAGTGATGTGAAAAATTATGTTATATCGTGAAACTTCTATTGAAATGAGACATGTTATTTTTAAGGATTGATGGTTAAGGTAATCTTAGGATAAATATCATGCATTTCAAAACCAATGTATTCGTAATTCATTTATTGTACAAATTTATTGTGTCATAAAAAATGTATATCAAAATTAACAAATATTGCAAAAGCATTGTTATATTCTATTAAAACAATTGTTAAGCAGCTGTTATGTTTGAAAAAACAACGTAATTGAATACTCGTACAAAAAAATGCGATAAATTTGACTGGTCTTATCCGAAAAAAAAACATCACGTACTTGTACAACACTGTATAGAGACCTTGCATATTGGTCAATACGCATGACGATCTGTGAAAAAAATCTCTATTGTGAAACGACAAAAAACCGTCTTATTTCCAGTTGTTTGGTGTCTTGTCGGCACTGAGAACAGTCTTCATGCTTTACGGTTGACAATCTGTAAAATCGGCAGTGAAAATTTTATGGACGATCCAAACCCGATTGGTTTTTTCTTTACCAAAATCAAAAGACGTTTTTTATGATTCTCCGCGGTACATTGTTTCGGTGCCCGGGTGGTCTAACGCCGAGATGAACCGACGATGGGCTGATTTTTTATTTGCCACAACGCACATCTTTGATCTTTTCAGAGAGGCGGTCGTATTATCCGGGTTCTAAATGTTATTTGAATGAGATATTTCGAAACATGAAACAATACGGCGGTGAAATCTTACAATCTGATTATGAAAGCTGTTTTCAGAAATGTCTGAAACGCTTTGTTAAAAAATGTGAATTACAATCAACGGAACGTTATGCTTGCAAAAGATGCTAAATATTGTGAAGTATTTTAAATTTATTTGAAAAGTTTATTCTAAAATATGATATATTTAGCCGAATAAAAAAGATGGTGGTAATATTAGTTTTACAATTGTCATTTTATTATATTATTCGCTTCATCCCTGTAACATATGGCTAGCGAAAATTGATGAAATATTATTTAGCCAGCTGTTTTAATACATATTTTATTCCAAGCAAGCTTTGCACCTTTATTTGGGATGAACGGTTCCCAAAACCTTCCAAAACAAGAGTCAGAGGGCTTTAATTGCTGACACTTGTGGAGTTCGAGGCATTTTGGTCTTTGTTAAATCGTTTTTTATCGATGATTAAATTCGACACTCACTGAAGCATTCAGTCCTTTGCGGTGGTCAACCCAACCAGCGACACGCACATTGTACGTAAGTGAACACCATTCAATTGCGTACTGTTCCAATGTTGCTTTATTCCGGTGTTCGGAACAAAACCGGCGTTAAAAAATGTATCAGTTGTTGATGTTTAAGCCATTCCTTATTTCCCAATTTACATTTAATCAAGGGCAGTAAATAAAAATAAATAATATCATATGTTTTTTAAGTTTATATAATAACTTCGTCTTAAATAAAAACGTTGTTTTATTCAAGAACATTTAATTCGTTAATTATTATAAGATTTCATCTATCTATTTATGTAATCATATACATGCAGGAGAGCACAACCGGTTGAGACCAATTTACTCCATGGCGCTCAGCCAGAGAGATTAGACCTTGCATGCAGAAAGCGTGTATTGTGATCGTGTTTGTGTGTTGGTTGGTTTTGTATATATTATAGTTTTCTTATTAGCAAAATAATATTTATCTGTTTTTTGAAGAGATCCGGATTATAGGAAGAAGGAAACACAGACGCTGGAAGAGCATTACAAAGCTGCTACCGGTGGAATTGTTTACTAAGTAATGAAAAAATATCATTGAAAAATATTAAAATGAACCACATCTGCGAAATTTATTAACCAGGTAAAATGCTCTTTAATGGGATGCGTATTAAAAAAAAAATAGTTTAAAAGAAGTAACAGCGATTGCATTATATATAAAAGTTAGAATATGTCTCTCTTATTATACTTTAATTTGAAAATCAATTGGAATTCAGCAAGGCTTACAAAAACAATTTCATAATTTAATATTAAATATATTCTTTACCAAATTACAATGTGACCAATTCGTTTCTGTCAGAGTCAGCTCCATGTAGCAATATAAATGTGTTTTTTTTTTTCAAAAGACGTGTTTGTTTAATCTGGACACGTCTGTATTAACATAGAAAACGGTAAAAATTAATTTACAATATTCCAGGCTCAATGTTTTTGGTAAAGCGAAATTCATTTTTATTTATTACGTGTACCGCAAATTGCTTGCGAAAATATTCTACTTTGGGTGCAACGCTTGTTGTATATTTTTGATATGTAGTTAAGTATTTTTTTTTTCAAATACGGAATTGAAAATGTCTATATTTAATTTGAAAACTCTACGTGAGCTGCTTCCAAACAGCTTTGACATTTTTTTTTGATCTTCAATGCACGTCTGTAAACAATGAATTGCAGATATTTTCAAGTCTCTTTGAAAAAATTGCATCCTGTTATTTTTGTTATTTAAAAATATATCTTTGGTCTCTTTTCTACAAGCTCTCAGGCTCTTATCATTATTAAATAATGTTTAACTAGAACAGAAACAGTATTTTTTAAATAAATTGTATACATATACTCGTATATCAGAATGAAAATAATCAGATTTGCTCATTTCATTCGATCATCAAATCTCTCATCTCATATATAAAAAGCACACAGCTGTGTCCTGTTAGTCAATATATCACATATGATACAACTAAAATCAAATATCTACTATCTGTGTGTATCTTACAATAGGAGAAAAATACTGAAACGTTAGAAAATACTTTAAAACGCAAAAAATATGATATATTAACTGTGTAGATTTGAATGGATCGTCTACAAAACGAAAGAAAGCTTTCGCTCGAGCTTCGCATAAAGCTCATTGATTATTTTTTGTACGTACAGAACATAAATCGTTTCACTCTATCTCGAGGATACACATCAAAAAACGTCCCAAAAAGAAAGCAACTGAAGCATGAGTTTTCTCTTATGAAATATTTATAAACAGACACTTTTCGAAATGAAAAAATGATTGTCGCATATCTATTTTTTTACATTTTTAAGAATGCAACAATAATATTTTAAGCTGAAATTCGTTATTAGATTTTTCGTTTTTGCTTCATTAGTTTTCATAATATTATGTGTATTAGTAACAGAGTAAAAACTGTAAAACACCTGTTGAATATCCATTTACTTTACTTGGCAAAAAATGACTTACGAATAATAAAGCAAGGTTTCAAGTACTCAAATTTACTACTGTTATGATATGATATTGACGTTTACATATTTATGCAAGTACCACGTAACTATAATAATTGAAATATGTACATGACGTACCGTAACTTTTAACATGTATAAAATAATTTATCGAGCAAGTACAGTTTATGAGTTGTCCAACGCTCCGTATAAATTGTCTTAGTGTTTTTCACGTACAAATAAAATGCTAACTAATGGTTTTGATAACAAAACTGATCTATCATTATGTTTACTGCCTTTCATAGAGTATGGAATTATCAACTGCTGTCAGAACGTAATATGATAAATTAATGTTATTTTAAATAAGTTTACTTGTTACATAATTCAACGATATAAGAGTGAAAATGAATATTGCATTTGTTATGAATGGAATATGATACACAGTAAAAATGTAGTAGAAACAAACCAACTGTACAATAAAATACTTTTATTGTATTGCTTAAATGTAAGTCAAATATCAACACATTTATTTTAAACGGTAAACAAGGTTTCACAGAAGTTTTTTTCCATATCATGAATATATGGTCGGTACAAATTGCTGCCACTCAGTTATGTTAGTTGCCACATCCTTAGATATATCTGCACTCAAAGATCCACCTGGGAATATATATAGTCCCCTATTACCGGAAAGGTAGAAACTCGGAAACTTGAAAAAACGGCCGCTGCATTATATATAAGATAATTTTGAGTGAATTGTAAATCTGTTTCTTTAGGAGGTCTTATTATTATTTCAACGATGTCGAGGCCTAAAGCACTTGATTATAAAATGCAGCTCAAACCCAAATTTTAAGTGACGCTTAATGCAATACTTATGAGCATTAAAATACACTGTAGCAAAGAGATAATTAAATCTTAAAAATAAATATAAATTGAAATAATTTTCACAAATATGTTGTTAATTAGAGTAACCTCTTTAAGTAAAGTAGTTGAGTAGATTGGTTGAAGTTAATTTTCAAGCACACAATATACCGTGATAGATAAACTCACGGTTTTTCCAACTATATTGCTAAATAATAATACGAGAAGTTTATTATCTGTCATATTTGTATTATTATAAATACTTAATTATGCACTGAATATTTTCAAACCTATAAAAACTACACAAATATAAAACGTTAGTAATAAATTGTTTAAATACTCATATTTCATTGACCGATTTTTTATGTTTCTAGTTTTGCGGTAGGTCAAATTCGTGAGAACTATTATAATATATCGATCTAACTGCTTTTATCTGAACACAGATCAAGCAGATCATATCGATATAATAAAATGTGCCCCATAAGACAAACTTCTCATATGTTATCTCATCTCAGACATATCTCCCATGTTATCTCATCAAACTTCTATTAGCAATCTACTCTCTGATCCTTTTTCATCGATGCTGAGTATTACTTTGCCATTGCCGGATATTTCCTAACTGCAAATACTTTAAATGATCGAAGCACATTATGCCCCGAAGCAAGACAAATAACTTAGATACAGATATTAAGCCGCCATTAATCTCATTTCTTCTCTGCGAATTTTAGAATCACGTAATTTATGCATATTTACATAATACAAGATACGCCATCTCCTTCATCACCTAAAAAAATAAATGAATCATAGACAAGAATTACGTTTTGAATATAAATATTCATTTACATTTACTTAGTCGAGATGCAAGATTTTGTAGCTGCAAAGCAATCCACTGTATTGCTACTACGAAGAAGAAGTTGAGTTAAATATAGAATATTCAGTTTAACTTTAAAAAATTTGCCACGCACTTTCAATTATATTATTATAAGATAATAACTCCTGTTACAATAGATATATTTCTTAGGATATTTTATATCACAGTTATAAGCTTCAAACAAAGAATATATTTTTATGAATTTATTTCTAGAACCATGATTTCGTTGTAAATACAGTAAGCAATGATTTTATTTTTTATTTTTATTGGAATATCAAAATTTTTTCGATAATTGACTACATAGACTGCTTTGGATCCTGTTTCTTTAAACGGTTGTTCTCTTCCAAAAGCAAGCTCTATCGACATCCTTGGAGTATCAATCTCGAATAATGTCAAATTGTACGAGTCAATTAAGTATAAAGACGGTTTCGCTTCCAAAAAACTAGGTGTATTATTATAAATATTGTATTATATAGATCACGTATTTTAACTATAAACAACTTCTTCTTCTATATAAAGGACAAATCCGACCTATCCTTGAATACGACAGTCACCTTTGGATTCGAGCCCCAAAATACCCTCTAAACATTATTGACTCAGTTCAAAGAAGAGCAATTCGTTTGATAAACAATAACACTCTTACGTCTAGCCTGCAATCAATGGAACAGAGGCGTAAGATTTGTCCACTTTGTCTTTTCTACCGTTATTACCACGATGGCTGCTTTTCGGAACTTGAAGAACAAATTCCTCCTGCACCGACCCACAACCGACAAACTCATGCAGCGCCCAGCCCCCAGGCTGAGCGTCATAGAGTGCACTGGTATTGACCGTCTGTGATATCCTGCATGCGATTACATAAAAAAAAGTTACGAATAGTGAAATATTACTCACATTTTTGGATATATCGATACAATTGATTAATTATTACACACTTCTGTGACTGAAATAAAATTCCGAAAATCGTTTTCAGATATTACTTATTTCTCACGAAGCCATACTTACGAATTTCATTTCCAACTTGTTTTCAATTATCTTGGGATTTGCCCTTTAGGAATTCCTTTGACTGGAGGTATTATTCATTCTTCAGCAATTCCTGTATACATTAGGGTTTCGGCTTTATGAATATAGAACAATGGTCCCTTAACCATATGAATGTGCTCTATGGCGGAAGACGAAAGGGATTCTAATGATTTAATTATTCATTCTGTATCACTTGTTAATGAATTGGTAAGCTACTATTTCTGTTAATAGAAGGCGTAACCTTATTAAATGTTAGTTTAATTTAGAAATGATAGCTTTACTAAAGATAAAGGAGTAAAGGTTACATTTTAGATCTGGGAATCCCGAGCTCAAATCAATATTTGTAAATTATATCTTTCAGTTTTAAATCCTTTCAATAAGTCCACTTTTTCATATTTTGTTCAAAGATGTTTCATATGTCCACCACAAAAACAACATCAAAGAGCTCAGCTGCCAGTTTATTTGTAATGTCTTAGCATTGATCGACTTAGGTTCATATTTCGTGCCGGAGGGTAAAGCTGAATGGTCGAAGTTCGATCCCCGACAGAGATTTAAAAAAATATTATTATTAATCGGTTTTTGATCTCTAAAATACGGATTGTGTAAATTTGATCCCTCACCCGTAAAATTCCAGTCATAGTCTATTAATTAAAATTGCTAGTAGGCGAAAGTCGTCCCGTGAAGACCACCTATTCATAGAAAATTCCTGTAATAATAAGGATGATGCGTGAATGTCGGGGTGTAGTCTATGACGTTGGCGGATCAGCACTCAACATGCAGTGTTTAGCCATATTTAACATGGTAAGCGTCATATAATTCCACAGATGAAACTTCAGAATTACTTTCATCATCTGTCGGTATTCTCCTGTATGTGCTTACATAAAAAAAACACTATTTTTCTCTTATCTCTCGATATTCTCCTGTATAAAGTATGTTAGCAAAAAAAGCTACGTCGCTGGTTAATTTATAGCTGGCAAAATATTTCATTAATGTCAATTATGTAAATTTATTACATGCATATTTAATTAATAAAGTAATTAATAACACACACGATGTTAATTGATTAGTGTAATTAATTTAAAGGCGTGTTTATAACTTTGTTTTTTATAATTTATGCGCCTAATTTTTACATACTGTAGAATTGAAATTAATGGCGTTTTGTATTTTAATATTTTTTTGTCCATTTTTTTAATAATGATATTATATATGTTAAAAAGTAGAAAAAACTTAATAACATAATAGCTTACAAAAACTTAAATTATTATTATCATCACCGCTATGTTAGCTACCTATATATAAGCTATTAACATCCTCCTCTCTTTAAAATGTTGTTATTCAGTCGCGTGGTGGTAAGATTAAGAGCAGATTAATAACACAAAGTATTTTTCTGAAGCACATTGTCATATATATTTCGATAAACTTACAAACACAGCATTCAGGCCGGGCCAAAATACAATATGCCCTCGCCGACGTCGGCACACGACTGTCGCGCTCATGATGGAATGTCGTACAGGGTTCAAGTGGCGATCTACGTAACTTGTCCAAGTTGCCAATATGGCGACACATGCATATACGAAAACACGAACAGAAATAAGAGATGGAAGTTTGTATATCGAGGTTTCCATCAGCTGATATCAGTATATATTCAACACAGATCGCCGGCATGAACCTCTGGAAGCTGAAAAATGAACCGATGTTTCAATGTATACTTTCCACGTTCAATAATCTTACAACCTTACAAATCGAGAATCCTTCTTATTTATATCCTTCTTTTATAACAATTCTCCAGTTAAACATGTATAAACCACAAGCAAATTACCTAATTATATACACAGTCAATTACTCATATTTTAAATCAATTTCCGATCAGTGATGTTTTTCAAATTTGAATGTATTTTACCCCATTTAACAAATGTTTTTGGTTGAACGCTGTGCTTCACAATTCCACATGGGCTTTAAGTATTTTCATTGTATCAACAATCTACTGTAATATCTTGATCGTTTAAATATACAGCACAGGTCGCAGGTAAATATTTCAGCATATTGGGGTGTATTGGCTTGTTCCATATCGGGCCATTGTGTTCGCTGCGTATCTCTTATATTACATCTGAGGGTCAGACAATACATTAACCATAGAATCTGATATTTCGCTGACATTCACTAAATTTTAAGCGGTGATATACGTTGATCTTTATACACGTAATGCGTATTTAAACCGTTCCATACACGATATTGATAAAGCCTTTGTATTGAAAATTACTTAACGTTTACCCATTTATTAAATTACTCAAAATATTTTTATTAAATTAACACATCCATGTTTTATCGCAGACTTTAATATCCGAATTTTTGATTGAGGCTGTTTGGTTGATCTGTGTGCGGCAAATTATTTAATCGGCCCACAATACTTTTTCTGAATATTTATTTTATGAAAACATTTAAATTACTAAAGTAATCAGAAATAACCGACTAAGAGACCCCGAGGTCTCTTCGTCGTTTCAGTACACATTTCATAAGAAAAAAAGTAATTATCGATTTATTTTTATAATCAGTTTCGGTTATATAAAATATCTATTATTCTTAGCAAAAATTCAAACCATATTTACACTCAAATATTTCAGCCAATTACTTAAAATATGACTATAAAATTAAATATTCCAAATTATTGCTAATAGCTTTTTTTAGTTTTATCCGTCACAGCATAATTAAAATTACACTTACACGTAATTAATCATACATTATTACAGTAATGTTTATACAAGAAAGCGCTTACTGACTGTATTAACTCAGTGCTAATCTAATTACGCTGCGAAAACATTAAAAAGTTTATATTATCCACATAGACGCTATCAAAATATTTAGGGGGCATTTTATATCTCTGATTATGTTAGTCCACAGACCAGGCGCAAATTTTATTCACCCATTTGCGCAATAAAAAATGTTATTATCGCAGAATCATTACATCTCTTTTTATTTAAGTTGGGGCACACGGCCATCACAAATAAAAGTTAAAACATCATACCAGAGATCAAGCAAATACGTTTATCGGTAATAATAATAACTGTCTGTTATAAAGGGTCCGCCATCTAACGTTTTTTTTTTTAACTAGTGCTTGTTCGTGAATGGTAACACTTAGCTCATGTCTGATTTGACAGATAATTAGTTTTATCTTTCCACTAAGCGAATATGGTTGTGTATACGCTTGAACAACGCTGGAAAATATTGCGACATTACTTTGAAAATCATGGTAATGTTGCAGAATGTGTGCGAAAATTGCGTACGGATTTTGAAAGAAGAGAATCACCGTCAGCTCCGTATGTTTGTGATCTTGTGAAAAAAGTGAAAAAAACTGGCATCCTCATTGATAAACCAAAGCGTGAAAAGCCAAAAACAGTGCGTACACCCGAGAATATTGCTGCTGTGGCAGAAAGTGTACGTGAAGCGCCATCAATGGCGCTTCCATGCGGCGCGGCCATGTTGAACGAATTTTTCTTCACAAAAATTGAAGAAGAGGATATTGGCAACATTTGGTTTCAACAAGACGGCGCTACGTGCCACACAGCCGAAGCTACACTCGATGTTTTGCGCCCTGTTTTAAAAAAAAAAGTTATTTGGCGGACCCTTTATATTAAGTATTAATTTTAAGATACTTTTCAAATACTTAATATTATTATTTTCACCATAATATAGATAAACTTGAGCACAGTTGATTAACATACCGGAATACTGCAGTTTTGCTTTCAAATGAAAGTCTTATAATAAATAAATATAATAAATTGTATGAAAAATTAATTATTGAATTGTTAAAAGTCACGCCACCTAATTATACCATTTTCATTATTTAATGACAACCTTCTCGCATCAAGAAACCAAACAATATTTATTTTTTTGATGTCCACAACTCTTACACTAGCAGAACACTTCCTTTTTGTATGCATCGTTCTGTCTCTGTAGTTAAGAATCAAGAAGCTTCCGATTTAAATCAGGTGTGGTTGTTTGTATTCGCTGACGCAAAAAATGCCGATCATAAACAATACAAACATGATAATCAATTGCAAGTGTATATTTATTTGTTTATTGAAGAGATCCAGATTTTTGTAAGAACGAAACACAGACGCTGCAGGAGCATTCCACAGCTTACCGGTGACATTTAGGAAGGAACTTTGGTAACTGCCAGTTCTTGGTCGACACACATTAACCATGTATGGGTGATTGGCAAGTGTAATATGACTTTGTCGGACGTTTACACAAATATTACACAGCCTTTATGTATGCATCGCCTAGTCTGTTTAGTTCAGAATCTTGATTTTTCTGGTTACAATCACTTGTGCTCTTTTGTATTCGCTTACGTAAAAAATACCGATCAGCATATTACAGTTTTGGCATCAAAATGCTGTATAGCGGGTATTTTTTTAAGCTATTGTTATTATTATATTATAAACAAAAATCAACAAGGTTCTAAAGTACAAAATCAATACAAACATTGCAATCAATAGGAAGGAAAATAATGTTAACAAAATGATTTTTTTACGTATTTCGTAACCCTTAAATTTGATTGCCGGTCGAAGACAATGGGTCAAAAAATACTTTATTATTTATCCAAGTCAAGAACGACGATTGAAGAATCGCCCTTGATATTTTAAGCTACCTGTATAGTATTTTTACGAGGGAAAGAATATCGATAAAGAAGAAAATGCCTTCTGCTGAAATATTAAATTTACGTTCAGGTGTATAAACGTACTTGGTTTGTTGAAAATAAACGTCATCGAGTTTTTTGTGTACATCACAAATAAAGATAATAAAAAGTAGGTTTAAAAATATTATATATATATATATATTACGGCTTACTACGGGTAAATAAAGTGATTCCATTATTCGTAAAAACTTGAGAATTCGGAGCTGTTTTGAGAATCTGCCAAATTATATAAGCATCAAATCAAAATGATATAGAAAGAAACAAAAAATTGTTATTAAGTATTAATTTGATATTTTTTTTTGAAATTATACTTATTTTAAAGCTATATCTACCTTTATACAAGCTCTTTTTCACTCATACCGCTCTGAAAGGCTGTTGCGAACTAGATACAGAATGTACACAGGGGAGCGTAGGAAGATAGAGCTGATATGAAATGAAGCGATGATCATGGCGGCTGACAGAGCTTCATAATGACAGTTGGTGACAATTACATGAGCTTCAGTTAGGGGAACGGACATGGAAATAATGATGATGATTAATTATTTTTATTAGTGCTTTAATAAAAATATGTTTTTTTAAATACTTTAATTCTTATTAGTTTAAATATCTTATTGGTGGTTTCCTGCTGTGCCTATGTAAAAAATAATAGCGCGCAATTTCTTCGTTGGTATTCGAGGTTAGGATGCCAAAAACTACCAAATCACTGCCTTACATTCGTAATGTTTCAATCCCTAGTTCCGTGATGGCTTTTTCGTGAAAGATTCGATCGTTTTGGTCGCAAATATCGGCACAATAAGCTAACAGAAACTCGAAAGTTCTTGAAACAAAACGTCAACCGATAGACTTCAAAATATCTATGTAACCATAGACAATAATAATATCAATTGTCAGATTCCTTGCCTTTTGTCATAACATTTTTTACAAATAAAAGATTAAACTGATATTTTAACTCATATTTATTTTGTTTTTGACTTTTTTTTCCTGTCTTTTGTTTTTTTTGTTTCAAAATATTCCGTACCTTACGTAGGTACCTACTTACAATACCTACTTTTGCGTCATTTTTAGTTATGGCGTTGGCTATAGCAACACTTTCTTCAACTGACATCTGTCAAATGACAATAGTCTTGTTTGAAAACATGTTTACGTAAATGTTCAATATTTTTTCTTAATCAAATCAATTTTGAGTATCTTTTAATTTTTTTTAGGGTTCTAAGCTACCTTTCCATCAATTTTCAGCCAAGTCGGTTCAGCAGTTTTTGAGTAAAATAATAAAAAATAAAAGTAATACAATAGAATAAGAAGATGCCTTTAGCCATTTGCTTTTTGTTATAACATTTTTAACAAATAAAATATTAAACTGATATTTTCACTAATATTTATTTTGTTTTTGTCTTTTTTTCCTGCCTTTTGTTTTTTTTTTGTTTCAAAATATTCCGTACCTTACGTAGGTACCTACTTACAATACCTACTATTGCGTCATTTTTAGTTATGTTGCTGACTATGGCAACACTTTCTCAACTGACAGCTATCAAGTTACAATAGTCTTGTATGAAAACATGTTTACGTAAATGTTCAATATATTTTTTTAATCAAATCAATTTTGAGTATACCATGGACGTTTTTGGGTTCTAAGCTACCTTTCCACCAATTTTCAGCCAAGTCGGTTAGGCCGTTCTTGAGTTATAAAAACAAATATAACCCGACTTTCTTTTTATATATATAGATATATATATATTCGTTTGTAACCACTTGTTTAACAGTTTATTGTCTATTAGTTTTGATAGCACCTTCTATCATCTTCAAGATAACACGTGCTGTTTCTTATATGTATTATACCTCTTATAGTTTATTTTCTTTCAGTTATTATTTTATTATTCTTACAGTTGCTTAAAGTAACCACTTGGTTTACAGTTATAAAGTTAGTTACCATTTTACTTAATGTACTAAAAACAACCACTTAGTGTCGTGAATGATATATATTTTATTAAAATATTATGAATACTACCGGAAGGGTAAAATTATTCCTTCTCCATTAAAAAGTATTCTCAATTGGCGTTGAGCTGATCTCCTCCCCTTAAAAAGACTGCTATGCTGAATCCATAACAAAAGTTACTTACTACACGAAAACCACCTATTCGCAATGAACGATGCGTGAATGCTTAACAGTAGTATAACGACTAAGTGAGCTGATATACTATTCCAATAACAGTGTTAAACCATCTTCAAAAATTGATAATCGCCATCCAATTTATTAATTATATTTTTCCCATCACTTTTAGCAATCTTCTAAAAAAACTGTTAATATTGTGTATCTAAATTGTAAAAGGTTAATTTATTAGTTGATTTGATTTGATTTGACATAAATATTCAATGGATTTATTTAACTAATCATAATTAAAAACCCCGTTGTAATTTGAAAATACAATAAAACATAATGCTTTCAATTAAATTTATTCAATTCGGTATAAGTAATTATAATTTAGCAAAACAATAATAATAATTCATAATTTTCATCAAATTTACTTGTCGAAAGCTTGTCTTTCTCAATTAGTCAACGAAAGTAATCCTGTTCATTTGTTCAAGAAGATTTAAATTATGTAGTAGATCTTAAAGCTGACAAATGGAGATTACAATTGTCGTTTCCAGGAACCTAATTGTATTATTTAATTGATTACAAAATTAGAATTTAACAACAGTATATTATTTATTTGTTTATAAATGTATAGTTTTTTAAAATGTATGGTTAAAAACATAAAAATATATACTAGATACATGGAAAACAAAATATTTAACTGTAAAATTATAAATATTATATACCTAGATTAGATAGACAACCAAACCGATCGACTGATCATCGTTAAATTTTAGCCCCTTATTGTGAATATTTAAGCAATAGTGCGTAAAAAATAATACATATATATATTTTTTTACAGTTTTTTGAGTTGTCTTTTTAATTTATTTATAATTTTGATATTTAAATTTTGTCTTGTTCCTAATATTAAGGTTATCAACTGACAATACTTGGTGAAACTGCATAATTGTAATTTTAAATTAATTTTAATTAAATTATTATTAAATTAAAAATATTTAGTTTTGATTCAGATTTATTTTTAATTATTATATGTTTTGGACTCCCTGGAGACCACCTACAATGAAAAGGAGTCAATTTAAGAGTAATTCATAAATTAAAAATATTTAGTTTCGATTCTCATTTATTTTTGAATGATTACATGTTCAATAATTAACCTGAACCCTCTCAAAGTCAAATTATTGCATCATTAATAAGATAAAAAAAACTCTTTCTAAATAATACGACTATAATATATTTATATGATTATTGTATAAGTTAATTCGATCAGTTTAAATATAAAGGCCATAAACTAGTGAACATATATATTTAATTGGAATGATTTCTTCCGTACATAATACTATTGATATAACATGTATATTCAGCATCCTAGTATGAAGTTTGACAAGATAAAGATTTTCTTTATTTCATTACAATAAGAGAAAGCTTTTCCAATGTTTATTGAGGTAAATTCAAGTAATCTTCATGCGCCAAAAATTATCGACTGAAAAGTTTGCATACTTATCAATGGAAACTATATTTTGAGTGTGCCAAGGCCTGCATTTAATTCTGTTTTATAATTATGCAAATTAAATAGAGTCGTGCGTGCATATTATTGCATATTTAACGATATTATTCGCCTGTCAGCCTTTGAAATACAAACACCGAGGTATTTCGCACATATTCGTATTGAACAATGGGTGACTTGCAAAAATAATTTTTCAAAATATGTTGTTATTTATTTATTTTATTTTAATTATTTAAATTTGACGTCACTGTTGCAAACGTATCAGTGACGTCAAATCAATTTAGCACAATATCTGACAGAACGTATCAAGGTTCTAAGCCTAAAGAAGATGTTGCCTAACATAAGGTTCTGTAAGGAGCAGTTAGTCGGGCACTTGGAGTAGAATCTTAGATATGATGCGATCAGATTCTTCCTGTTGCAGTAGTCCTATATTTCATTGAATTAAGTATTCACATTCTCTTTTCCTTTCTTTTCACAATATTACATAAATGTTTTATACATAACATATACAAACAACAACTGATACGCATACAAATTCACAACAAACATCACCTTATAAGAAATTTCTCTCATCAATAAATAGCAGAAAAATAAACGGCAGATGCAGGGTCAAACCACGAACCTTTGCAACTATGTATATTATTTATTATATATTACTCGTTGTTGGCTGCTCGGTCATTTGTACTAACTGATGAGTCAGGAAATTAGCACGAAATAAACATGATTTTTAATCTTATATTTTTTGTTATTTTGGTATATTACCTCTTTTATTTGAGAATTTGGTCATAACGAATTGTAACCATAATCAAAGTTAATTTTGCATATTATTTACGACGGTCTTTTGTGACGATGAGACCTTGGTGCTTGAAAATGAAAATATAGCTATTGCAAATCTAGTTAGAAAATATAGTAAAGTACAAGTATAAAATATAACATAAGAATTGTATTGCATTCGCTAATCTCCGATTACAACTATACATTGAATTCTCATTTTGTACAACGGTATTTCTTGCATTGTCTCGTTTCAAACAAACCATTACATTGATTTTTATAAAAAAAATACTGAAACACGAAACCTTTATTATCACAATCAATTTTCGTCGAACCTCAGCACCGAACTATTTTATAAAACAACATTTTTCTTTTGTTTTGCGGTGACGTCGTACAAGAAACAAAAAAATAATACAGAATCGTTTATTTTTGTCTCGTTTATTCTTTTTGAATTGAGTTAACTGCATTGACCACAAATAAAATTATTAGATTAGTCACCTAACCATTCCGAATTCTGACGAGGGATTCCGTTATACACTGTGACATTACAATGATATTTTCTGATTTAATTTACGGGGAAATTGTTTTTTCACGCTGTATATTTTTTAGGCTTGTCGGCCTTTGAAAACCGGTAGCAGGCAGACAAAAAAATTCTGACAAAAATATTTACTCTGGATAGAGTGACAATAACCGTGAGATTTATCATGTTTGTAAGTCATTATCATCACGCACTTGAAATATATATATATATTAAGTAATGTTATGTGGCTACACTGATCACTTATTTCAATTAAATTTGTTTCTTTCTTATGAATTTATATTATTAAATAATATATTATTAACATATGATTCTGTTCAATCGATAGTTCTAGGAGAAATTTCATAATTAAAATTAGAATTAATAAATAATAAAATATTAATTTCTACAATTTTCTTATGTCGAAACAAGACTTAACGCTTGAAAATGGATCTCGATTAATCAACTGAAATTTTAATTTATAAAACCTCTTTTATTTAAAACATTGAAATACTCGTACTACCAAACATAACATAACATAAATTCGACTTCGGAAATGTTTTGTAAGCTGACTTTTTAAAACGAGTATCATCCATTAACATATACTTTAATATATTGATCTTTATTTTTCATATTACTTCGCGTTCACTAATAAACGTAGGCCTTTTTCATGATTTTCAATATCTAGTTGTCTATCTTCCATATCAGGTCTAACAGCATATAAAGTTTCATCTCATTCTACTTCAGTGTGTCTAATTCTCTAAAAAAGTTTCCTTATCTTCATCAAATATTTTTACATAATATATTATAAATTACGATAATTTTAAATTAAACTTTTTAATGTTTTTATGACTACTATTTTTTGTGTGCGAGTATAAAATAAAGAAGCCAATTTGGCGGATCATCATTATGCATTGATGCGTTCATTGAACTGTAATCGAAAACCAAATTTATATGCGAGTGTACAAAATAATCAGCAAAATGATCACCAAAGTCAATGAATCCTGTGATAGAAACACCAATCTGTTTATTCATTACCAGGTAAATTCAACGCAAATATCAACGATTTCTCTACGTTTCATTCGGGATAATACATGCATGCAGATTATCCATTATTTGATGTGGCAAAATGGAACTGAATGCGGTATATGCAATTTCGAAATAAAAATTGCGAATGAACATAATTAAGCCCAATTATGAAAGAACAAATTTAAAATTTGGCATTATTACCGTTGGGATACGATCGCAATACTTCATGAAAAGCTTATCTCAATTATTGTACCCATTTCCATAATATGGCATATATTATTAGAATATTGGTTGATTGCCTTGACTCTATAGTGGACTAAAACATTTTAATCTAAGGAGTGGCTTAACCCAACCAACGAAACTCTGTGTTCTAATGCTGTCACCTATCCAAGTACGCCCAATATTGTATTACTTAGATGATCTAATGAGGCCTAGTGTTTCTACGTGATAAGGTCGTTGGTCAGGCAATTAAAGAAAAATATATTTTTTACTCAAAATTTAATGTTTCATAGATAGGTCGATGACATATTTTTCATCGTCGTGATTATTAGACAAGAATATTGCGCATTTAAAAAATGTGTCTCGTTATTAATCGCACAGTTGCAAAACATTATAAAAAACGAAAGTAACACCTACGAGCGCCTCGAGCATGCACCGAGCTGATAATCATCTTTATTTTTTTAATACAAAAGTCAGCATGCTCGATAATATATGCGATGGATAAATTCGTTGCGTAACCGTATAAATAGACATGGCATTGGATCGCTAGTGGCCCCTCAGGCTTCCTTTAAAAGTGTATTGCAACCTTTTACCAATCATATGACATGAGAAATTAATTAAATAGGTTTGATAACGGCGGTAAAACATTTGCTTACTATACTAGACGTCGTAGATTTGATTTCTGACAAAATGACAATTAAAAATACATTTTTAATTTCAAAGCTCTATAAATACTCCCTGTTAAAGATAATTCAGTTATAGCTTATTTATCAAAAATGGTGATAGAAGAAAAACGTCCCTTCAACACCACCCATTCATAATGAGTTCGATTAAAAATGTATATTGTATGAATACCGATCAATGACATCGGACAGCGGATGTAACACCCACAATGCAACGCTTAGCTGTCATTAAAAATGTCAAGCCTCATAAAAGAAATATATGCCAAATATACATAAACATCTATCGATATTACCCAGTATGTATTTACATAAAAAACACTCATAAAAATAATCATGTTTAATGTTAGTCGACCAATAACATGATTTTTTAAATATTTTCCTAAGCGTAACAGTTATGCTGTGAAAGCTTCCATCAATGCCAATAACTCTCCAAGTCTTTCTCAGCAAATAACTTATACTCTTTCAGCATGGGGTGTACAGCCACCTTAGTTAAATGTTATAGTTTTCACTGGTTAAGCTTTGGGATGCTCTTCGAACAATGTCAATCTGCCCCACTGATCCACAATAAACATCGTTCACGTATATATTTATTCAGCGTACAGTTTACAGCCACCTTTTTTGAGCGTTATAGTTGTCACTAGTTTCGCCTGTAGTGCTCTCCTAGTCAAGTATCACTGGCACTAGCGACTGGTTCGTCGTCGGTACAGCACAATTGCTTCGCAGACAGCGAGGTACCTGGCTGCCCACCTGCAACAGCCGAGGCTCGCGGCAACAACCGTTACCGGCTTATCGATCTTGATTATCTGAACCAGCGCCAGTCACCTTGCCCGGTCACCATCATTATTATGTCACGAGTCGCGGTGATTGGACAAGTTTTTTTTTTCACAGACGTCAGATTAATGCATCGTTTTTAATGTGAACGTGTTCCGAAACAGTCACCCAGTCTTAATCATACTCTCCTTGTTTACCTCCCACAAAACTTGTTTTTTTTTTATAACTTAAACTTTTACGTTAATAAATATATTTATTCAGACAATTAGTTGTTAGTAAGTAATTAAAAAAGAGTTACTTACCTAGTACTTGATTGAACTTGACCAAAAAAAACTGAGTATGTACTCTTATTAAATCAAAAGGGCATACGAGTATTTCAATATTATTGTAATATGATAGCGTTTTCAGGTGTAATTTTGCATCTATAGCGTTTTCAGTGCTTAAATATTGCAATAATTATTGCACATATTTTGAATTTAATTTATCAATCAATATTAAAGCAATATTTTTATTTATAATATTATTATGCACTTTGACACACATTTTTTCTTTTAATTGGGTTTTAATGCGATTAACTGAAATATTTATAAAGTTTCATCAGTAGTGTCTGAGACCAATGTAAAAATTTTCAGGTGTTTTGTTCAAATATGTGAATAAGCAATGACAATGATGACAAATTGCTTTTCAAAATGTCAACCTAGAATCAGACTGATAATTTACCAATTAATCGGTTTATTTACTGCAAAATGATTTATTGCCTCGAAGAACAATAAATTTACATTTTAGTTGACACGTAAATTGGACAGTCACTCATTCTGTCTTTATCATTTGCATTATAAATAATGTTTTCACATTGTTTTTTTAGTAAAACAATATCATTTTTAGATGTAACCTATAATACAGTACAAATAACAGACTGTTCCAAGAAGTAATTTAAATAGTCTCTCGGTCATTACATTCAAAGGTAAAAATAGAAGATGTTTTCAATTTCAGATTGAAAGGAAACAACAACATCTACGTCATTTTGATATTTATAATGTAATCAATAATGTATATGTTTATTGACATTTTTATTATAACAAGTGACATAATATTATGATAACTAAAAACATAAGATAATATTATTTCAAAGAAAATTATTATTTTATTGATTGAAATTATAGATAACACAAAATGCAATTAATAAGCAAAAGTATCTAACGACCATACTATGCTGAAACACCGGTTCTCAACCGATCTCTAAAGTTTAAAAAACGGGACAATTTTATTTCCTTGGATTACCGATTGGGAACAATGGATGTCATTTATTGAGTTGAGCTGCCCCTTAGGATCAAATGACTTCAAGAGAATTGAATTAACCATTCGATCTCCTTTCTTTCTTCGTAGTATCAATCCGGTGGATTGGTTTGCAGCAAGAAAATCTTGCATCTCGATCTCCACACATCTCGGTCCTCCCCAAACCTCTTCAACTCAGCATAATAGCTACAACTCATGTCCTCGAACACTTGCTGCAAATACTACTTCTACAGTTTATACCTTCAACCATCCCCTCCACAATGTCGTGAAGAAGACCATCGAGGCGCATGATGTGACCGATCCATCGGGCTCGCCTATCTGAGATGGTTCTTACTAGGTGCCTATCTTCCTTGATTATGCTAGAACCTCATTGTTCGTGACGTGGTATTCGGAGAATTCTTCTGTATGACGACATCTCAAAGGCCTCCAGTCTTTTTTATCACTTTCAGATAAGCACCATGTCTCACAGCCGTACATCAAGATGCTCCAATCAAATGTTTTGGCAAGTTGCTTGCGGAGCTTTAAATAACATTTTTCTCTCTCTCTTAAGATCTCCGTTAAAATCTGCTTTATCCTAAAAATAATAGTCTGCTAATAAAATTAGAGCTGGAAATATGTTTTTTTTTTGTAATATAAATACTTACCGAGCTCTAAATACAAGTATGACTTCGGAAAGGGCAGGAATAAAAGCAGCTGATAGAATTTTGTGGTGTAAATTTCTATCGAAAATATACTCCAGCATTGACAAATACGTGGAAGAAGAAAAAAATGTTCCTCAATCATTTCAAAGTATATATCTTATGACATCTATGATATTATATTAAATATGTTACTCTTCATTTCTACATTATAACGATATCAAATATCTTTCTCAGAAAGACGACAATTGTGAGCTTTAGATAATGGCGAGCATTGCGTCGTGTTTTGTAGGCGGTGGACATGACAAAGGTCTTTCGCATGGCGTATCTTCAGGGATTTAGTAATCAACGTCCTTAAGCTTAACAGTGATTAGCTCGTAAAGCTTGGGCGCCATCGCTGCCTCCCGGATGTACACACCAGACGATTTTTTGGACAAAACATTTTATTTTTCCATTTTTAATTTACTTCTCGCGAATTAAATTTAAATTGTATTATTAAGTGTATTTTTTGTCCTAATATAGCTGCAAGTATTAGTTTATTATTTTTACGGCATATTACTATGCATAAATCAACTTAAAAATAATTATCTTTTTTATTTACATCAAGCCTTTGTGAACGTATATGTTCACATGATTTTATATTAAATCAATTGATATTACATCAATCAGAAGAAAGCAAGTTTTTTCTTGGCATTAAGGCTGTGTTTTACAAATGCTGAATTTTTCAACACAGCACTATTACTTTAAACGAAAAAGGGCTATAACGTTTGACAATAGATCAGTTTTATCGTTAAAATTTCAATTCTTTATACAAGTGATGTGTTCTAATTATTAGATGACAAATTAATTCAGGATTGATTGAACAATTAAAAAATAAAAAATAAAATCATTCCAGTTTTTCCAGGTTAAAAACAAAAATTTAAACTATTTAGGCATAGTTTATATAAACATAGACAGAATATCGACTGATTGTGTCATATTTGCTTTATGTGCATTATTGATCCTCTAACCATATTACACTACAGTTGGTATTCACAAGTGTTAACGGGCCAACATTCGTCCATGACTAATTTTGATTAATAGGCTATGATCGATTATTTTACGGGTAAAAGATCAGTCTCATACCAACCGAGAGTATTTACAGTAATTATTGTACAATTTTTATCACGTCCTTAACCTAGAAATGTTTAACTAGAGAGATTACAAATTCAATAATAATTTTGTTTTTCTTGTAAATTGTGGTACGTAAATAATTTTGAGAATTTTATGTAAGGTATATGTATATTTAATTGCTGTAAATAATTTAGTTTAATGTTTCAATGTCAAATATTACGAGTAAATTAAGTATAAAATCGGTCTCGCTTCTAAAAAACTAGGTTTATTATATAGATCACTGAGGTTTTTCAACGATTAACTACTTCTTCTTGTATATAAAGGACAAATCCGACCTATCCTTGAATACGGCAGTCACCTTTGAATTGGATCCCCAAAATACCTTCTAAACTTAATTGACTCAGTTCAAAGAAGAGAAATTCGTAATGTGATAAAAAATGGTAAAAAAGATTGTATTTCTTCAAAGCTTTTAGCTTCTTAAGATACGTATTTAAATATACATAAAAATGAAACTTCTAGTAGTATATGTTTTCGATTTTCCAATAAACAATACGGCTTACAGGGTTAAATTGTGCCTCTAAAACGTTTTTTCGTCTTGAAAGATGCTCATTCTGATACCGGCCTGTTGATAAATGAACGAGAAACGTGTCTATGGAAGATCTGTGCTCTGAAGATCGCAGCACGTAACGAATTCTGCGACGAATTTAAATTTAACTCCTCTCGTTTATTGCGGCCCTCCGCTGATAACAATAAAGCGTGTCGAAAATACGAACTACAATCTTGAAAATAAATTAAACATTTTTTTAACGAGCGTAAGTGTGCAGACAATAATTTATTTTAGCATGAAAAATGTACGTCGATACACAAAAGCGTATTGTTTCTATTATTTTTTACAGCTGCGAATCTTGATGTATAACAAAAGCATTTAAAATAGTTTTGGGAACAGATGCAATCTGTGAAGAATGACGAGGTAAGAAAGAGGATACGAACGCTTTTTATTTTAAAGTCGGTGAAGATATGAAGGTAGAATTAGCTAGGACAAGATTTTCTGATACCACAAGAGAGCATGAAAAAATATACTCTATTGTTTGCGTGAGCTCTAGTGATTTCGTTATCCCATATTACTCTCGGTAACTATACACATAATAGAGCTGACTTGGGATGAGACGAGGACCATATCAATTTTAGACCAAAAATTTATGTTGACCACATGCCCTAACTAACACCCGTATGCAAAGACATTCCTTTTACCGAAACGTTTTTTAAGATTTCAGGTGAGTCGAGGGCTGAGGCATCCTTACTTTTATAATTCTAAAGTAAAGTAGCTATTATAGGTTGTTCACCTTAAGAAATGTCTCTGTATATTGGTATTAAGTTGTTTAGATTATCGCGAGAAATGACTGCATACGGGTATAGAAATGAGAGGTTGTTATAGAAATGGATGAAACATTAATATTAATAATACATTAATAAAGAATGAAAATAATATTAATTCACATGAATTAATTAGGTAAAAGCTTATTATGAAGGATCTTTTCTTCCGTATAACTATTTTTATAACGCCCTGCACTTTTTTCATGGGAGTCAATTAATTACGAAAACACCACCGGGAAATATTTCCACGGGCAGTTTCATAACGTTTTATTGAACGTTTATGATTAAATATTGCTTTCAACCTCATTTCTTTGGCTTGAAATGGTCCATTACATGCTTAAATTGGAAGAAATTGCTGCCTTGCATCGCCAGTTAAGGGGACAATCTGCTGCAGAAAATAAATGGCTGAAAAATTATCGATTATTCTGAGCATGGGCTTGTAAAATATTAAAATCTTGCTACATTACCAATATGTGAAATCCTTAGACCAGTTTTTTCATAAATTATAGGCATTTTATATGAGGAATATTCTTTGTTTATTAGTTGCTTAATATATTATATCGAATGTATAGTTCTTAGACTTACAGTTAAGTCATTAACTCTGTAGAACAACAGATGTGTGACAATTCTTGAAAATCACATAAAAACTGTCATATCATTGATATTGTTAGATACTGGGCAAATATTATTAATTTCAAAAACAAAGACAAAGACAATAATAACTGTTGGTTTAGAGCAAAAAATAATATTCCTTAGTGACCTTTGTGGCGTATTCAAGAATTTTATATTCTCTTGCTTTATGATTTGACATAGAATATTAGGAAAAGCACAAATTCGATCTGTTAATAAGAATTTCATCTTTACACATTCGGTGCATAAAAAAACACTAGTAGTCATTTGTTATTGATATTCAATCGACAATCTACAGATAATGCTCAGTTAAATATAAATAATTTTAGTTTTTACTAACAAAAATACCCGTATAATATAGTCGTGAATTTGATGCTCGCTTCTGCAATTTTGTTTGTTTTTTTTTGTTTCACCTATAAACACGTCACATATATGTATTTTTTGTAATGATTGTAAGGCTTACACTCCACATATGATAAAATCTTTGCAGTGTCAAACTCACTCACAAAAAAAACTCATTATTGAGCTTAAAAAATGTGCACAACATCAAAAATTTTTTTCAATAAAATTAAATAAAAAACATTCTTCAATGGCTACTGTAAACTTTAAATATCTAATGATTTTTTCATATATTTCTGTGAAAGAAAATGTTGCCGCAACGTGCTTAAGAATTCTAAACACGTGCTTGCAAGATACTGAAGAAATTTCAGAACAAGACAGTGCTGACAGTGTATGGATACAATTACGTAAATTGCACTTTGCTTCAAGTGGCGACGGGCACGTAGGCGCCGACACCTCTCACCAGTCGTGTCAAGAGCCTTCAGAGCAGGCTTGTCGACTCACTGTTGATTGATGTGAATAGATTAATAATTGTATCGATGACACCCTTATTCCATTATCAACTGAAGGGCACCCGCCATTGCACGCAGAAACGCGTAATGAAGCCTTCGAGATGATACCTTTTAGAATACACATTATTAATGTCTCCCATTAACCATTCAATATACGAGTATAATCAACACATGTGAAAAGTCAAATAATTACTTCACAATTCCCTATAGTCTATACGTTTACTGTATTTAAAGACACTGTACGATGAATGTCTTTCTCATCAAAAATATCAATGTCTTTATCGTACTGAATATTAACTTGAATGGGATATAATCTACTGATTTTTGTTATAAATGTACATCAGCTTTATAATATTATAGAGACAAATTCCTTAAATACCGGGAAATAATATAGACTCAAGAAAACATATAATGCAATATTTATTGTTGACAGTGGGCGTTTTCTATAGTCATCAAATTATAATTTATAGAGGTAAATATAGAGGTTTATATATATATTTACTTTAAGAACTTTCTTAAATAAAATTTTCATGATCTATGTATGATGGGCACATATTGCATAAATAATTATTATATTTTCACTGTTTAAATATATTTTTAAACCTCGAACTCATGTTTTTTAAGTGTTAAATGAAGTAGCCATTTTTCTACGATATATATTTAAATATTGATTTATAATAAACACATATTTTGTATGATTTTGTTAATTATGTATTAAAAACAGAATATTTATACATAATTAACGCAATATTTAACTTAATTTCAGTATATGATACTTAAAGGAATATTGGTTATATAAAATTACCCCATCTATCTCATATAATACTTAAATGTATTTCATTTTCAAATAAGATCTGAAAGATAATTCTACCGATATTATTAATAAGCTGGAATAAACGTTTAAAAAATATATCCTTTATTCAAATTTGTCTGCAGGAAAGTTTCCATTCTCACGAACAACACGTTCTTCAAAGAACAATTTTAATTGAAAGTCTTCGAATATTTCAGTTATTGACATTTAAGCGTCTGTAAAACGTAATTTCAGGTTTCGGAAATGAAGATAATTATACCTCCAATTTAATTAGACCGCGCTCCAATATAAAGAACTTTTGTCGAATTAATTATTCAATTATATATGTCCTATTGAAAGCTAAACAAAATAATGTGATACACGTGTCATGTTACTTGTTACTATATTATTTAATGTATACAGTTTATTATTTAGACAAGTGGCTGGCCGTATACAAAAACATCAAAGCCTATATTATAAGTCGTTATTTCTATTCTCCTTGATACATTTTTTATGTATTGCATTGTGTGATATTATACTATGGATTTTTTATCTACGTTATGAATAGTAGTTGTGTAACGAGTAACGTTTGATATAACACAAATAATTGATGAAGACTTTTGTGTATTTTTTTAAAATATTGGTTAGTTTCAATAAAAAAAATGTGTTAATACTTAAGTAAATAGTATTATTTATACAGCCATCTAAACAAATATATTTCTATTTTTTTCATGTTTATTTCTTTTCAGCGTCGATCCCCCATGTAAGGCTAGTGACATCATTAGATTATCTTATCAAATTGATGGATTGATAAGTGATTATCATACACGCCTAGTAATAGTGGGTAAACATTTCAGATACACGATTCTTTGAAAGCCCGATAGCGTTCATTGCATAATATACACCACAAATTTGAATTCATGTCCATGGGAACAATTTACGAGGCGCATTATACGCATTTAATCATTTGAAACCTTAATTATGGTCATAATTTACCCATGCAAAATAAAAGTTCCGTTAATTTTAATTAACCTATTTTCTCTTATTATAGACTACTCAACAATGCGAGAGTTACAACTATACTAAATTGGGTTTTCATTATAAAGCATTAAATTGAATAGAAAATAATTTTACTTAATTTTTATATCGTATCCGCTATTTACTTCATACCATACTCGTATTTCCACAAATGTTTGTTACAAAGTTATGTCAGCTGCCAGTATTTTTGTCATTAAATGTTATTCACACGAATATTTTTTATGCAGCTTTGTCAGTGGTTTTATAGATAAGCGTGATTAAATTATTTAATTTGTAACAAATAAAATTCTTTCAAATTACAACTTACTCATTTTTCCGTAGCATAATCCACTTGGAATAGCAAGACTTCATAAATACATGTAAATGTATCCGTTGAATGAAAAATTATTATTATTTGAATTTACAATAATACACATATCTGTCTGAAAAAACGTCTGCCGGCATTCTCGTGTATGTTTTTACATAAATAAATACATTTTTAAAAACCACCCTTGACCTATCTTTCATTGTCTAGTTTGTGAACATGATCCATCATAAGCTGTTCACACAACTATTATTTTATAAGTAATGTCACAATATTTTCCAGCATTGTTCAAGCGTACACACAACCAAATTCGTTTAGCGGAAGAATAA